>OZ024813.1:2355000-4881250 GCA_964017055.1 Chloromyia formosa | reverse complement strand
ATATTTAGTAAGATTTGAAATACGAAGATCAACCGTTATACCTTGGACACACGCTGGGTCCGAATGATCATTCGGCGAATGATGAATTGCCGGCAGTGACGAATTAGACATACACGTATTATTGTACACGTCACTCCAACTGTCACTGTAAATCGAATTAGCACTGATTTTTTCGAATAAATATTGTTTATTTCGTTTAGTAACGCTAATACCTTAGACAGACGACGCACTCGAATGATCATTCCCACTCGAATGATAATTCGATTTCATGTGTGTCTTGCGAATGATCATTCGAATACCATCCGAATGATAATCCGCGAATTACAATTGGCATAGTAAACTTAATTCCTTCTTTGTGTATGCAGTGCCACCTATCCGACAAATTGTCATTGAGTAGGAAGAATATTCACCCGTTGATATGCAATAGAAATAATATCCACTCGTTGCTAAGCAAAGTGTTGCTAAACGAAATAAACAATATTTATTCGAAAAATCAGTGCTAAGTCGATTTTGTAGTGACAGTTGGAACGACGTTCACATCAAAGTGTGTGTGTCTAATTCGTCATTGCCAGCAATTCATCATTCACCGAATGATCATTCGGTTGCTGTGTGTGTCTAAGGTATAAGGTATTAGCAACGAGTGAATGTTTTTGTTACTCGATGACAATTTGTCGGATAGGTGACACTGCATACACAAAGAAGGCCATGTCGAAAAATTCTGTTCGACGGCGAGCAAGAGCTTCACATTCATATGATATAGATGTGTTCCGGGGTCTCGTCGTCACAAAAACAACAGATTGCATTCCAGACGATATGCATTGTATTGAAGTGACCTTGAAGATGGGATAAATGGGACAAATAGTATACCAGAGAGAGCATCCCACAGCGAGGCAGCTCTCTCTCTCGCTTCTAATCTCTGATCTGCTACCTGACAGATTGGTATACTGCTGAAATGATTTGGCCCAATGGTAGGGGGCCTCAGATGCCCGTCTGGCAAGTTCGCCTGTTTGTTCATTACCTACAATGTTGGAGTGCCCAGGGACTCAGTAGATTGAGAGGTTATTTGAGGCCCCAACGATGTTAAGGATATCTTGACAAGACTTCACTAGCCTTGAGTCAAGCAAAGCCTCAAGGGCCACAGTAGGACCGGAGCGCATGACTCCCGTTAGATGAAGCCTTATGTTTGCGACTTGTGTTCCTTAGGGTTAGTTGAAATAGTAAATATTGTCATTGGTATTTGTTGGGGAATTACATTTATAACAAATACTTATTCTAAAAATTAAATCCACCAAATTTTTGTCTAAAACTCAGCCTGATCGGTAATACTGATACGTATTAGTGTTTACATCTATCCATATCTTTAAAAACTACCCAACCCGTTCGTTGTAGCCAATTTTCAATTTATGTAGTCTGTCGACTCTTCCTCTGACGGTGATGTTTTGATCTTGCCATGTAACTTAAGATATTTGTATAGTGGAAGCCAATGTTGTTATTATAAGTCAGACTGCAATCCATACAGTATATTTCAAGAGATACTATGTATATCTAAATATAAATATCTAATGTGAATAGATACATACTCGTATATGAGTAAGATCAGTCAATGAAGGTATTCGTTGTACTGGCATGCATTATTATGAAATCAAAAGTTCAAATTGTGCGTTTGCCAATCGTTACCGGTTTTTCTTTGCCTAATACTATCATATGCGCTATTCAAGATTGGATTAATACTTTAGATGCAGTCCTGAAAGTGACTTTTCTTAACTGGTTTCTTGTTAGGTACTATTCTAACTGGTGCCTGCGAATCCGAGATTTTGAAAATTTATAAAGAAAACTGAAAGTATAACTTGTACTTGTCTTTAAGTATGGGGTTTCGAGTGGATGCCAAAAAAGGAAAATATTTCATGGAATGTTACTCGAGATATTACGAAAGGATTGCATTCTAAGAAGGTGTCATTAGGTTTTAACGAATTAAATTCACTTATATTCAGTATATATAGATAAAAGCTGTTAGTGTGCTCTATAAGCATATTAACATCACGAACCCGAATTTGTAGGATTTGTAAATCCTGAACCCATTTCACAGTTAGATTTTTTTTAGAGAAGAAAGAGATTTGATTTGTCAGTTGTGTGTTATATCAATCATTTGTAAAAAAAAATTGGATTTATAGGTTATTTCAATCCCAGTGCTGTAGCAATCTCTCCTCTCCGCCCGAGCCAAATTTGAAAATCTGCGCCCCTGTCCTTCCCGAAATTTTCTTTTTTGAAATACAAATTAATACAATATAACCTCACTTCCTTTGAACCTAGTGTTTCGAGCTCGCATTGAGTGAATGAGCCGGTAAGTTGCTAATAATCCAGGCTAAGCCCATATCAAAAGCCACTGGATAATGAGTCCATTTGTACACATCTGTTGGCTACCTCCCACTATGCCTACTAGAAGGGAAGATCAGTGTATACGGCACTACACTCTCTGGTAGGCCACATCGAAAAATCTCTTGGGTGCAAGGAGTATACTTTGGTTGCCTTCCAAGATTTCGGAGCGGCTTTTAACAATATAAGACCGGCGACTATTACCGATGCAGTCTCAAATCTTAGTGTACATGACTCAATCTGCAAGCTTATTAATACATATATCTACTTCTGCCATCGAGAATACTACATAGCGCGTCAAGTGTTCCATGTGGCCCAGTTAACGTTTCGTTGGCATAAATTGGTTTCAGAGAATGCAGTTGCCAGCATGCATCTCCTGCACATCCATGGCCACGAACGTCGTCATGGACGGGATTCGAACCCGAAACGCCGGTAGTCAAACATGAGACTGATGCCTCAACACACTGTGCTATCGGTCGCCCTTTCCTTGGACTCTGGCGGTCAATAGGCTGCTTATGGAGCTATGGATTGCATACACGGAAGACATTGAAATTGCCGTCTTGCATAAGTTCCCCTGTGTTGCTAGTGATTTAATGCTGAAGGACCTTTATATTCTGGAGAAATGGGTGAATCCGAATAAAACAGAACATGTTCTTTTCAACAAGAGATACAGGGTACTTTCGTTTGAACCACCGCTGATGGAGGATAGACGGCTTGTTCCCACCGATAAAACTTAATTCCATGGCTCATCCTAGATAAGAAAATATGAAGGTGGCCTTACATTCAGGAGCGAATCGCAAAGGCAACAGGTGCATTTTATTTGTACGGCCTAAAACGGAAGGTTGTTTTCTATGTGTCGGTCTTGCGACGTCCTATACTTTTGCATAGGATCGTTTTCTGGTGGGCGGAGTTTATCATCGCGTCTTATAAAAACTGATTGTAGAAAGTTCAAAGGCTTGCAAGTGTCACCATCACAGAAGCTCTTAGAACTATATCTACTCGTACCAGGGCCCTTAAAACTTATACTAAATCAGATTC
Organism: Chloromyia formosa; assembly: GCA_964017055.1. Taxonomy (NCBI): domain Eukaryota; kingdom Metazoa; phylum Arthropoda; class Insecta; order Diptera; family Stratiomyidae; genus Chloromyia; species Chloromyia formosa. The sequence goes on along the minus strand of OZ024813.1, from coordinate 4,877,839 downwards.
CTTTGGACATTTTGGTCGAACAGCTGGCTGCAAAAGCTGGCTGTACTAAATAGCCTTGATCCTTTTCCGGGAGGAGTGGGTAAATAGTGCATTTATAGGATCCACTACGACAAGAATTTGTACTGATGACTTCAATACGTTTACTCGAAGATCTAATGTATATTAGCTTGTTATTCCGTCTCCTCAATTACTGTAGTGTATTCTAAGTGGATGTGACGGCTATCTACGGAGCTAAACTTCTTAGACTGGTCAATTAACTAATTAATGTTGGTTTAAAGACTAACCACATAGACTCAGAATGATGTACCATAGCAAGCCTCAAGTATGACGTTATTCAAATTACAACACAACCCGGTAAATAGGAAAAGTAAATGCAATAAAATTATTGGTACTTGATTCTATAGTATATACAAGTAGTTCGTGTAATAGGAATTTCCTTAATTAATAAATTAACTCTACTTTATTTCCCGTTGCATAACTTATTTAATATTATAAAAAAGAAAAATATTTTCTCGTACTCTGACACCGATGATTCTAGTCAATGACGCACCAACACATATTTATGCTATTATTTAACTATGCAAATTTGATGTTCATGCGATGTAAATGATTGATTGTTGGAAGTGTAACTAATGTCTGTTATCCCAGATAATTAAAACTTTTTTGGAATATTAGAAGTAACAGCAAGATTAATTGGATTTTTAACCACTACAGATAACAATACTACATTTAGATTATTACTGTATAAATAATAATTGTAACAATTTATTTATGATCTGGATATAATTTGTACAGTTACAAAAAAAATTTAATCGAACCTATCTAACAAAACGGATTTTTATTTTAACTTATCTGCAGGTATATACTGGGTATCCCACTTCATATGGTAAATACTTTAATGGTAGATAGTACCGTTCATTTGTGGAAAATTGACACCAAAATGTCTGTCTGTCTTTGATTGTTACAGAGCTGTAGCATTTTTTGTAAATTATATCAAAAAGCTTGACTTGCCGAACAAAATCAAAATTTGTCACTCTCCCAACCATTTACTAATCCAATATTTCTCTTCACTTTTTGAAACTACATAAAATTTAATTTTCTCCCTTGTGAAGTTCACCGTTACTACAAATATACAACTGTTGAAATTTTAAAGAAATTTCAAAATCAATTTTTCATCGAAAATTCAAATGATAATTTTACAATAGTACTTTAAACTGGCAAATCAGACAATTTGTAAAAGTTGCCCCAATGTTTTGGCTTTCCAACGGTATATTTCTTTCATACATTTGGATTTGAAGATTTTAGAATAATACGCATTAAAAAATGATATGTGTAATATGTGTAATATGAACCAATGTCCTTTTTTCAGTTATTCTTGAATGTTTCAAAAACTACGAATACTACAAAAACTGTTCTAAAGGCGAATTAAAGCACATATGTATGATTTTCCACAAATGATATATCATAATTGAGACTATAAAATGGTATATTATACCTTAGCCCATAAACCAAAGAAAATTTTAAAACAAAAGACATATGACTCTTTCACCACTACACTTCCGGATCCCCTAACAGCATAGACTTTGGAGCACATATTCAGAAAACTGCTTTTATCAATTTTGCTTAATTTCGAAACAACGCGATTTTTTTCCTGTTATTATATCGATGTCTACACTAAAATGTTCAAGAAAAACCCGCTAAAAATGGTTTTTAGTCCACTTTACTCTACACTTCCGGACGCTATATCAACAGGAACTTTGGAGCATATATTCAGAGTGTGTGTGCACGTTAATTGTGCCAAAATTCAAAACCATACGATTTTCCCCTTATTTTTGATTCGTAGCGTGGACCTGTTAAGTCAAGGTTGATGGAAAATTGTTTCATATCTTAACCAGGTTCTTTTCTCCTTAATGGCGTATTATTCGATATACCGTTGGAAAGCCAACGCAAAAGGGCGACTTTGTCAAATTTGAAGACTTGCCAGTTCAAAGTACCGTTGTAAAATTATCATTAAATTTTCGATAAACAGCTAAATCTTTGACATTGATTAAACTCGTGAGTCCCTTTCAGGACAGGTTTCGAAAACAACACAGCGTCACAAAATGTGGGCGAAAACAGGAATTCGCTTTATTTATAAGACTTTCCCATCATTTAAATAATAAGGATTTAATATTCGTTCAAAGAGTTTATTCAAATGTGAAATGTGAGTAAGGTAAAGTGAAAGCTGAGGAGAGATCAAAGTTAAGACCTAAGTTAGTGAGGTGTCACATGATGCTGATTCTGTGGTACAAGTACAAAAACCTATGCGAGAAGACTACGTTCAAAATTTCCTATGCCTGTGGTGACCGAATGAATGATGTTACTCGATTCAATTGAAATGCGACCGACTGTCTTTGTGAGATCACGTGAGCTACTAATCTCAAACCCTTTTTTTGGAAACACTCTTTATGGTAGAAATTGATTTGATTGTTTTTTTTTTTGTAATTTTGTTGTTATTACTTTATTTTTCTTATCTTATCTTCTAAAGTATGCAGTTTACTTGAAAAATTCCCCTCACAGTTTTAAAGTGTATACATACTATTTCAAAAGGGATTGCGTAGTGATCACCCTGTAAGAACAATACTATGTTAACAACAGCAGTCGGATTACATCAACTTATTGCCATATTTCTTCTATTAGTTGCATTGTTTTACCTATAACCAACTATTAAAAAATGTAAAAAAAAGTGCGATGATATCTACTCAATCCAACTAGTGTCAAAACAACCATCTCATAAAAGTTCAACAATGGCAGTTAAAATGATATTAAATTTTTATTGTAAATATAATTTTTCTAAAAACAACTTTATTTTAATATTTCTCATCACAAAAAAAAAAAAAACAAACAAATACGTTTACAACTATTGCAAGCCGAAAGTAGGCCATTTAGGAAAATCTTCAAGATTCAAAAGTAAAGAAAATCTTTGCGATATGATGCTCGTGATATACTGAGCACATTGACACGATCAGCCTCCGAATCATGTACCATATTCCGAACAAATTGCAAATTGAAAAAGACTATTGCGAAAATTCGTATAGTGGCTAACAGGTGTTGTATGTGCATTGCTAATTTTCCGTGCGTACAATACATGCCCGGGTTGTGCTAACAGTATTCAGCATTTGGCAGTATTAAGGAAAGAAACTGCGACGGAATTGATTGTGGCCATAGAGTATTTGTTGCATTAAGCAAGAAGCAGCGTCGTGGCTAAGTATGGTGTGTCCACTGACGTTGCATAGAACTTGCCAAAGAAGACAGGAAAATATCTTTGAGCTAAAGTCGGAATCAGACCGACGAAATTGGCGAAACACTATATCTTTTGTCGAATCAATTAAACGAGGTTTTTCGAAGTCAAAGCTGAACCACAGAATGTCGGAAACTGAATATTTTCAAATGCATAGAATGTCAGTGAAATATGAATTACGATAGAGTGAATTGGAAATGACTAGGATTTAAGAAATCTTGATATACATACTCGTAATTAGCGTTTAAAGAGTATTGGGAAGCAAAGTTTGTACAAATATGTTAAAATATTTGTGCTAGCAGGCGTAAAAATATAGTAATTACTTTCCGCATGTCTGATAATGCAACACTCAAGTAAGGTGCAGTTTACAAACAAAAGTTTAAGCAAGAATTAAGCATTATTAAGTCAGTTTTTCTACATGGAATAGCAAATAAACTTTTCGAAATTCTCTGTCAAGCATTTAGGAAGCATGATTTTCCCCAGTAAACAATTTCTATGTTCCGCGATAAGAATGGGTATCTTATTTAAATCGAGAGAGTGAACTTAATGCGAAAAGAAATATCGCTGCTTACAACGGGAATCAAGTCAATGGTGAAGAAGAACTGGACAAAGAGGAAGTGGTTTAGTCCAAGTTTTCAATAGAATGATCCGAAAAATACATTTCGCTGCTTTTCATCCACACTTTGGCAGGAAAAATGGAGGATCTCTTCAAACATGAGAATTTAACCCCGACTTTCCAAAGTGCCAATACTCTTGGTAAAAGATTACTCAACGCAATACCTTGCCTCGGATATTAATTTGCCTAAACAGCTAGTGGGGCGTAGCGCATCGAATACTTCTGCGCACCATCAAACTCGGTTCTGAGCAATGAGACTCATCTGCCCCCACAACTTACCCAGTAACTCACATTTTTTCGCCACAGATCGCTGCCATGAGATTTTAGGACACCCCTTCGTCTGTAGCCAGTGGGATTGGGATGTGTTACTGTTCCATGTGGCCCAGTTGACGTTTCGTTGGCATAAACTTGTTTCGGAGAAGGTAGCTTCCAGCATACACCTCCTGCACATCGCAGACCACGGACGTCGTCGTGGACGGGATGTCAGGGGCGACGGTCAGATAAGGCGGTAGGAACTGGTGATTTCGTATGTACGACAACATGGTCTAGTTTATGCACCAGACAAGGTGGTGTTCTGTGGAGTTGCCTAAGGATGAGAGTAGATGGATCTGATCACGAAACTTGTTCCACAGCCCACTTGTCCGTTGAATAATACCTGAAGCGACATTGAGCCTGAATCATGCATTCCATTTATACACAGAGAAAAATTTAGGATTCGATTTCAACACTTTTAGGGTCATAAAAGTCCGATCTAAAAATGAATCAAATTTCAATATGTACATACTGTTTATTAAAAACCAATCGTCGCGCTCGGTGGCCGTGGTTTTTTGGTCACCGCTCTAAGATACTAATCTAGAGCTCGAGTTCAAATCTCGGTGCGATTAAAAACTACCTTTTTTTGTTGAGAATAATTAACTCCCCGAAGGGAGCCCAAATCGTGTTGGTTCGCCGGTTTCGAACGCTGGTGCGAAGCGCGTCTCATCAGATGCCTCTGCTTCGCGCTCGCACCAGTGGGAGAGGCGTGACCGGGAACGACCAAGTCAGATGTTGGTTTGCCTTATATAGGCCGACCAACACGACATGGGCGCGAATTCTATCGAATGCAAAAAAAAGTATGAATAGTGTAGTCCCACTCTGGACAGAGAAGGGCGACGGTATGCTAAGTGCCATGTAAGTTGCATGGCGTCGATGGCTGTCGCCCCTCAAAAAACTTGTTTTATAGTTTAGCCACTGGCGCTAAGCCAGAACAGTTGGGAGAATTCCATATCGGCAAGTAGCACGTTGTTATTTGCATTCGGTAGAATTCGCGCCCATGTCGTGTTGGTCGGCCTATATAAGGCAAACCAACATCTGACTTGGTCGTTCCCGGTCACGCCTCTCCCACTGGTGCGACCGCGAAGCAGAGGCGTCTGATGAGATGCGCTTCACACCAGCGGTCAAAACCGGCGAACCAACACGATTTGGGCTCCCTTCGGGGAGTTAATTATTCTCAAAAAAAAAAGTATTACTATATTATTTGCATCAATATTCTAGTAGTATTACAATTGAATAAAAAGAAGGTGGAATACAATGCTTCGATTGAAAAGTAGTACCCATTTTTCCTATATCGGCAAGTAGCACGTGTACCCTTTATGATAAATACCCTTTTACTTTGGAGTTACACTCCGAATCGAATCACAGTTTTCGGTAGGCTTTTCACCTTTCAATGTCCACATGAAGCTTGGGGCTGGTAGCTCAGTGCACTGAGGTTAGCGTAATCTAAACCTAAACAACGTAATCAACACATGTTCACCGTCTAGCTACCACAAACGAAAACAACAACAACCATAATACCTCAACTATCGAACAAACAATTAGGTTTTGCCTCTTATCGAGTTCCTCGCTTAAGTCTTTTGTTACGATATACGCCTTTAGTGAACCACAACAGTGTTCACTAAAGGCGTGTTTTTTTTTGCGAATCTGAACTTATAAAAAAAATAACAAGTTGCTCTACAAAAACAACCTAAACCTATGGGTCAGCGGTCTACCCTTGTATTTAAATACAGTAAATTTTACAATCGATGGACCAGAATGCATTTCAAATCAAATGCATGCTTCTAGTTAGATCATTTTTTGCACAACGACTTCACCTAAATGACACTTGACCCGGATAGTTGCAAAAAAACGCGTCTTAAGAACACTCATTAATTCTCGACAAACGCTAATACCCTGGAATACTCTAACTTACGTACAATTCATCGACTGTCGTGTTCTATTTGTTGCAATTTACTCCAATGGAAAGTTTACTGAGCTCAATGTGTTGAGGTGTCTCAGTCTCATCGACTTCACGAGTTTGAATCCCGCTGTGTTGTGTTGTCTTACTCCGGGGTGTGTGGCGTAAGAGTAAGCCATCCATTCCCAACTTGGATGCCAGCAACATCTTGTAGTTGACGCGCTACTCCCTACTAGGGGTTTGGGCAAATATTATATTATATAAAGTTTATTGACGTCAACTGAACTGGAAAAGAATATTCTTCCACTTTACTTTCTGACCCAACCTCGAATGAGTAAAGCTCAACCCAATAATTTCCTAGATGGTAGCAAAGGTTAATTTTCCATATTCGACGATTCAACTGCACAACCAGCGAAACACGCATATGTGTAACCAATAAGCCCTTGAAAATTAAAAGGGATTTATAAAGTCCAACTAAACAAGTTAACCACACACACCGATTATTATATAAGATGAAATTCTTTGTAGTTAATTGTAAGTAAAATTCAAGTGCGCGTCATTTCGCATTTTATTTTGCATAACATAATCGTTGAACGTAGCATTCAATGCAAGTTTGCCGAATTGCTCAATCATAGCATAAGATTCAAGCGGCCACTGTGCCGGTTTTTAGATCGAGTTACAAGTTACAAACAACAGGTACATACAGATATGTACTTCTACATCGATAGCACTGATCGAACCAAGCAATAAAACCACTTTCCGCTCTTTAAGAAATTGCACAAGATATAAAAAATAATATGGAGAAGTAAGAGTTTACGTAGTTTATGCTCAAAGCGGCATGTTGGTCCATTGCGATGGTGAAGGTGTACCCAAAATGTATGTAATGTAAAAATGAAACCGGAAAGTAGAGGGCTTCGCCTGCAATCCGAGGGTTTTGTAGCTCCCGAAGCCAATAGGAGATGAACTGTCCTACTCCTGCAGATGCTTAGCCGTTCATGTTAAGGCGAAATTGCAAGTTGCTAGCTTACATTTAAATATGACGTTGACGTTCAAGGTTGCGTAAATGTTGTGCCAACCTAGCGTCAACGTTGTGTCTACCTTGCGTCAACGTTGTGCCAACGTTACGCCAACGTTGCTTATGTCAACATCGAAGGGTTAGAAACACAACATTACTTTGCATTGGCCTCTTCACTCTGATTCAAATGACACCCGTATTTCCTACGTTCCCCTTCATGTTCAAGTGTGTTTATGTCCACACCTAAGGGTTAAAAACAATACTCCAGTTTCTTTTGTTTCCTCTATATCCTCACCGTAACCGGACTGTTTCATTTTCCTCATACCGTACCCTATTTCCAATTTACCTTTTGTCCTCACCAAAGGACTTAGCATGCCTTCTTCTTCGGTGCATTCTCCTCATCACCCCGACACAGAAGATTACCGATTGCCTAGATTTCACTTCATACCCAAGAATGTCCTTACGTCCTGATCGAAGGGCTCAAAATAGTTTTAACAGTACTTTTTGCACAGTTGCATAGCTCTTATCATCCCCATCCAGAAAAATACCCATATTTACTAAGCTCGGCTTCAGCAGTGTGACCTTCGTTGCGTTATTTTACGCGTTTCGTTACACAAAATTTATTCAGACCCCCACCCAAAAGACATATACATGTAAAAAAAAAAACAAATTTTATGAATAATTATAGTTATCGCCGCCCCCCAACCGATCTATACCCTTTCAAAAAAGGTTAGTCAAATAACTGCAATTCTCTCTACGAAAAACACCATGCAAGTAGTACTCGCACCAATGCATGAGGCCGGTAGGTGTACTCGTATTTTTGGTATGGAAAGTGTCAAAATGTCTAATTTTAAATGAATGTACTATTATTAAGTATTACGTGATAGTTACGAAACCTAGAGATATTATTGCCTATGATGTGGGTTGGCCATCAATATTATCGACTTCGGATGTGCTTGATGGATACAGGGGTGTGCTAACTGAAAGTATAGAAATATACTATTACTAACCTATTTTGAGAATCAAAATTCCGTTATTTTCCGTTTATACTTGTATTTGTTAGTAAGTTTTAACATTTCTAAGTGTAACGGTCTCGAAATGCAAGGGGGTGGGTATTTTCCTCTCCCTCTCTGTTCCCCTTTCTACAAATTTAAAGAAAATGTCAAAAATAGAATGTACTCGGCGTTACCTTTCTCATGACACCCCAAGATGACCCCAAAGTATCGACGGGATTTGAACTAATCATAAATTTTTTGTTTGCTAATTCATTTTGTTCACACTTCGACAAAATAAAGAAGACAGATGGGAGAAATGTTTGAATTGAATCCTTCAAACGAGCCGTTTCTACGGTATGTCCATGACTTTTGTTAGTGTTTTTGTCTGCAAGGCTCTGATTTTCTATGAGAAACCCCACGAAAAGAAGCCAGTAGCCGTTCCTGGCATTATCAATACTGCTTTTCCAAATCGTCTTATCGCGCAATAATCACATATTCTTCTTATGATCTATGTCTGCTACTGTTCAAATTGAAAATTATTCTCTTACCGCCAGTGAGAGTTACACAACATGGGGTTAATGCAATGGTCCAGTTGATACTATTGCTAATTTACAAAATATTTCTCACGAAGCCAAACTAGCTTCAATGGAAATACTATATGTATGTACATACATACTATATAATCGGACTCTAAAACTATCCAATGAGATTTTTTTCCGGACAAAACCAGCCGGTTTATAAACTTATTTAGCCTTATATATTTCGGACCGAAACAGGCTAGACAACGTGTTTTTACAAAACATTTTACTAATATTATTCGTATTTACTTTTCCTTTCAATCGGCATCGATCAGCTGAAACTGGGTCAGTGAAGATTGAGCATACTCAGGAGGCTATTGGCTTTTGTAGATAGTAGTCAATGACTTGTCTGAGAATTTACTACCTAAGAATATGTTTATCCGTAAGTTGTAGTGGATCAGGTCTGCTGAGATGTTGTAAGCGGACGTGAATTGAATGTTCGTCGAGAAAGAATGGACATACTTATCTACGGGTACAGGGAAACAAAAGACTTGAGTGAGTAACTCGATGAAAGATAATGCTGATTGTTGGCTTTCCAGTTTGGAATAATGTAATTAATTAATGGGGCTGATTGTGTTAACCAAAATAAAGTGCAGTGTACTCGTATATCATTTGTTCAAATTCCAATATTCGTATCATTATCGATCATCGGTTTTCTGACTTTTATTACAATATTAGGCGGGTTTTTTTTTCAAGAGCCATATGGATACAAAGCAGAGCAGGTTAAGACCACACGATTACACTAACAATTTGATCTGGGCTGCTCTGGATAAAACGTCAGTACAAGAATGCTTTTCCGTTAAGTATTGTGCGTTTTGAAAAGCAGGCGGCGATGGTGTCGAAGTTTTCGAATAGTTTACAGTTTGGGAAGCACATAAAGTTCATTTCCTGTCAATAAAATGCCCGTTTTGAGTAATTATTTGGAATAGTAAACACACAAAATAATTTTGTTGCCTAAAGGGAATTTGTCCGATTGTGTACTAGACAAGTTTTCTATTGAAATTTGAGTTGACATTTGAATTGTAATTAAACCAAGACACACTCCCAGCAAAGACATGCCTCGTTTTCGTGTTCGCTACCGTAATTTGCTCTCAACCGTTTTTCATGCCGCTAACCTGCTCTACTCTGCTCTGTACGAAAAAAACGCAGCTATTATGTCAATTTGCTACACCTATCTGTCCCTCAAATGCTCGCGCGGCTTACATTTGTACTTCATTCACCTTTAAAAAATCAGAAGTCTGATCATACGCGTGTGAGGGGGTTGGGGTTTTATGTAGCTGATTTTTTTTGGTTATTTTTAAGTAGGAGAAGCTTTTATTTAAACCGTTTTTCGGCTTTCGAGTTATGTCGACTTTATCGGTCGAAAGTCTCCATGGAGTAATTTTTTTTTTCAAGTTTTCTTAAAGATAATACATATTTATTTTAACACCAACGGTATTGTAGTTTTTATTTTAGAACTTCTATAATTGTAATAAAAGTTCGAAAACGGTCATTTTTTGTTTTGAATTTTTCTCATTTTCTAAATATTTACTATTTATTATTATTGTATTTTTTAATACTAATTGTTTTTTTTTTAGTTTAGTTGGCTTGTTTCCAAACCCAACTTCATAAAAATGCGTCACGAAGTCAATGATGATCATTATTTTATCTCCACGGATGAAACATTTCGAGAATTATAAGTTATACTTTGTTAGTGTACAATTGTACTCCGACCGACTATCTGTGTTAGAAAATTCGCGCGAGTGATGGAGGGCTATTTATAATTTTTGTTATTGTTTCGACAGAACGTATTCTAGTGCTTTACCAGTTTTCCTTAACCCCAAGTGGGGAGTAGCGCGACAACTACTCCTGCGCGGCATTGACCTCAGTTGTGGGCAGTGAGACGCTTCTGTCTCCATGACTTACCTTACACTTACACCCGTCTGTCACCGATAGATGTCACGATTTTCTAGGAATTCCCGTGGGTCGGCCTTCATTTGGAATGCAGCAATGCAGTTATCACCCTTCGGCCAGTAAATTCTTAAAATTCGACGAAGGCAACAATTGACGAAATTTGCAGCTTTTTCGTAACACTTTCGGAAACTTTCCAAATGCTGTTCGGCACAGACGTACCGGAGAACGAAACAAGCCCAGTTTGGTCTTAACACTGAGATAACTACATTGCCAGATTTTAGACAGCATACCGAAGGCGCATTTAGCCTGGTTGATACGACGAGCAATGTCCTCCTCCATACCACAATTTTCGGCGACAATGCTGCCTATGTAGACGAATTCATCCACCTTCATCACATTCTATCCATTAATATTGATGACAATAGGGCGAGTTGAATTTCTTTTTCGTAAATTTCTAGTCCCTGAAACGGTATAATGCGCGCACAGTATCCTTACCCGCAACTTGTGGTAAAGCGAAGCTCAGTTACGATAGGACGTGGTTAGTTGTGAAGGGGGAAAGGACATTATACATTGTATGAATTAGAGAATATGCTGAGGGGTGTGTGGCTCGCCCGGTGGAGAGGAGGGAATGGGGGTGTGTTTGGTGGTTGTCAGACGACGAATATCTGTTGCGTTTTAATTTTCTCTAGGCACCCACCGACGTTGTTCAGGAAAAAAGACTGGTCAAACATGTTATCGCGTGTAGGCATGTGGAGTGTCAAAGCAAACGTGGAATCCTGTGCTAACACATCATCATCATTGTGGTGATTCAGCCCGTCGTCGGGCGTTGGCCGTATGGATCATTGTCCTGTCATTATCTCGTTCAAGTGATCTAAGCAGAGTGAGGGGCAAAATAAGCGAATAAATGTGCTTGATGCAAGTTGGACATAGTTGCATGAGGTGCATGTGTGTGGTTGGCCTAGTGGAGTGGCGGTGGGATGTGTTTGGAGGTTAATCGACGATGAATCTCTGTTGTGAGTAAATTTTCAATCACCACCCATCGGCGTTAGCGCAATGTAGCTAACACAGGCTATGTGCGTTCTTTTTTCAAAACTAGATACCCTCCTGAAAATAAACATACTATAATAGCCCTAAATTTTTCCGAAAATGAAAAATGGTCTAAATTAATTTTTGAAGAGAGCAAGGACATGTCACACGAAAATCGCTTCTGCTGAAAAAAGAGTTTATAGCCGTTTTTGTTCCTTTTTTTTTCAAAAACTTTACTTGAGGTGCGTTTTACTAGGCACCACTCTGCATCGATCACAGGCGACGATGAAGAAAATACACACAAATACTGCTCCGTCCTCTATGGGCTGATCGCTAATCGCGCACAATGTGCTACGATTGAGTGCCTAGCAAAACACACCTTAAACGCGCGCGAGATACTCGCTGCGACTGCGGTTATTTCGCAGCAAAATAATTTCCATGTTTCGTTGACATAATCTTTAACGGAGTTACTAATTTTTTTAGTTCCCTGCAAATCATTCGCTGTTGACAGCGCTATTATTTTCGCTGATCCGGATTTCGTTTGAAGTTTTTCTCATCAGAAGTTCGCGAATTTCCTTATTTTTTATATTAATTTGTTTTCCGGCGAAGAAAGTTCCGTTTACCTACATACTAAACTTAAAAACACTGCTAAAAAATTTCTTGATTATGAAAGGACACAGCACTTAAGGTCCAAAGGAATACAAATAAAATCTACTTACAATTTGAAGTTCGGTCATGTATTTTTTCCACCATAAAAATTTCGAGTATTGTGGTCCCATGGCAGCCATCATGTAGTAGAAGTACATACAGACGTGCACGAAGTTGTTCAAAAGATTGGGGAAAGTTGCATTACCACCTGGAATTTAATATATTCTTCTTAAATCTTTTAAAATAAAAATAAAAGTGTTTTAATCTTAGTCTTATTTTTTTAATGTTATGTGTATCATTTCAATATTTAAAAGAATTTGATTTGTTCAAGTTCAAAAAAAATCCTACCTTTATATTCAAATTTTTTTTAATAACTTTATAGACTGAGCCATTTGGTGCAAAAGGGATGTAAATCAAAAAGTATTTGTATGGTTTTTCTATCAGGGAAGCGCTGTTATTTTACTCAAATGCGATTTAATTGAATTGAAACGAATCTAACTACGAGTATGTAATTGAAAACATTTTGAATACTATCATTCAGAAATGGATGAATTATTCCTTTGAAATTTACCGAAAAATTTCTTGTGGAATGACTTACAATATTGTCGCATATTACGGCTTACGAGTAATACTTATACGCGTGAGTTTTCAAACTACAAATATGCTTTGTAGCGTATTGAAAACATATAGACTGGTTCAATAAGGGCGGACAATTTCCCATGCAAAAGAAAGCAACATATCCATGTTTTTGGTCATATTTCGAGTTGCATCTTAGTAATCCGGGATATAGTCTATTCCTTCTGCTTTTCAATTAAAAAACAAAAAAAAAAAAACAAAATAGTTTAGTTTAGATGAATGAAAGAAGAGCCACCGATTTCAGCTAACTTAAATGGGTCTCGCGTTGCATATCTTCGTATTCTGACTACGCCCGAATCAACAGAAATCACTGGTTTTTACCGCTGACAAGAGCAACTAGCTCGCCTGGCACTACAACCTGCTAGCGGCAACAGCGCGACCGGAATAGCTGACCTGATATTACGCCATTTCAAATGTTCTGTAATAACCATGGATACGAATCAAAACGAGTTACACATTCAAGTGGATCATTTGATCTGGATCGGCACTAGTTGTCTCTAAAACTTATGTATGAATAAATTGATCTATTTATTAAATCTCTTTGGATTGATCTTATTATCAAAAGAAAAAAAGTACTAGAGGTGGTAGTGCCTGAAAAATTGGTTTTTCTTATCAGCTGACGATTCTTCGGGGCTGGATCCGATCCAGAATATGCAATAAACTCAATGTGAGGGTATAGCCCGTTATAACCATAGACATTCTAGTACTTGGACCCTTAGAACATTTGGTAATGGTAATGGTCTAACCATTTGAAAGTACCCCAACATCTGGGGAAGAAGTCGGTAGCTTATCGACAGTCAGCCTACTCAGTTAGCGTTTGATATTGACATATGTTGACTGAAGGAAAACATTTAAAACTTTGCACTTATTTTTACCGTTTCTCCCATGTAAATTTGTGTCAAATTAAAATATTTTCAAAGCCGCTAATTTTTGTAGGTCATTTTACAGTAAACTCTCGTTACAATGAACTTCAAAAAAACTGAAAAATCAGTAGTTCGCAATATTCGAATAAAAAAACAATACATACAAACTCTTGTTTTGCTTGTCTCATAATCCTTTTAGAATGTAGAGATGTGTTTGGTAAGATTTTCGGGCTTCTTTAATATTTCATAGTTCTCCGGGTCCTTTTTATTGTCGAGATTCAGGACTTTATATTTTGCAGGATTGCATTGCATTTAGTGTCGATAAATGCCGCGTTTTCGTACGTACATACTACATATATGTATATTGAGGTTTTCGAATTCGCTGTAACCGAAGTTTTGCCAGCTTGGGAGCCCGTGCTAAACCCTAGTGCTAAGATAAGCTTTTCACGCGAGATCTCATATAAAAACTGTCAACCATTTTATTCGTATGAAAAATTTCTGTTACCTCGATACCTACATATTTTACACGAAACCGCAAACAAAGGAAAATGTACCGTTGTAAGCCATTTCGTTGCGAAAAAATAGTTCCATTGTTTCGCGTGGAAACCAGTCATCATAGTTGTTGCTCTCATTCTGAGTGAGCAGGGGAATTCTAAAGTGTTGTGTTGCGGATATCAGCTCCGGAAAGTTTGTACAGTCTCTTTTTCGTGGGAGAGGTAAGTGCAACATTTTTGTGCTAAAATGTTAGTGTTTGCCTTGACGTTTACACAGCAAATATTTGCGGTGTTTTATACGACACTTTCGACTTCCTCTTCACACTCAAACTGAAAACGAATACACGAATATTAGCACTTGAAACTTATCTTTCTCTTTCAAATAAGAGCGATGACAGCTGTGTGGCACGTTTCACGCGAAATAAAGCTTTAAGCTGGACACGGCGAACCAAATGGTTTACGATCACCATCGAACTACATCAAAATCAATAGAACAGTGGAAATGAAGAGATTCGTTTTCCCGCATGTTCTATTGATTTTGATGTGGTTCGTTGGTAGTCACGAACCATTTGGTTGGCCATGTGTGTCGAAATTTTGTTCACAGCGCAAAATTTCTAACAACGGGTTGAATGCTTTTGTCTGTTTGTACGGTATTGTAAGAAATACTATGACAGAATGTAATGATATACGCTTAAATTACGGTATATCATATGTGTTTGAAAGAATATTATGTAGTTGATGCCATTTCGAAATTTAATTTTTTTTCCATATTATTCTCCTGTGTTTTTATCTGACCGAATTTCAGAACGATGTACTCGTAAACTTTTCAAATATTCGTATGTATTGTATATACTAACCATGCACATACGTAGGTTCAATAAATTATGCACAAATAAATTTAGAGACAGATCACACTTACCAGCAAGGAACTTAACCAAGATCCAAGTTTCAATGGGAGTCAGTGAATGATGGTACAAGTGCAGCCAGGTGATTTGCGACTTTTTCTTTCTCAGAACAAAGAATATCGTATCCGCAAATTCAGATAGTTTTGAAAGATAGTAAACGTAGCACAAATTTAGCATCTGTAAAAGAAAATAATGATAATATTAAATATTGGTAATAAGGACAATAATGTTTGTATAGAGTGATCATGATCAATGATGTAATATGTATTTATAAGTTCAATCACTGCCTCCTCAATATACAGGCCGGCTGGCCAAGTGACCAAAATGTTTGATGACGTCACTTTAAGCATTAAAATTGCATTTGTGTGAGCGTGCTGTGTTTCTTCAACTACTATCTACTTGAAAGTGCAATTGGCTGCGTTCCTGCGAACGAATCAGGTTTTGACATTTCTCGAATTTTCTTCCATATGCTTTCCCCTCCAGTAAATTTTGAACGGAACTGTCATGCAAATGTTCTCCTCCGGACGGAGGAGATTTCGAGAAATGTCAAATCCCGATTCGTTCGCATGAACGCACCCATTGTTAATTGCTTGGAATCCTCCAGGGGCATGGGCGCGTCAACTTGCATTTCTATGCCTTGTTAACGTTTCGATAGAATATCTACTTTTTCGGAAGTGCAGTTGCTAGCATGCATTTCCTATTCGCGCCATCTTTGTACTGAAAAGGTTGGAGCGCACTAGGAGTTGTTCTATTTTAGTACCCACAGTCCGTTAAGTTAAAAAAAAACATATTAATCAAATAATTAAAATGTTAAATCAAATCAGTTGGTAAACAAATTTAGTTACAATTACGGTATTTAATGATGGTTATGTCAGAATTTCGCTTGGCAACCCACTTTTATTTTATTCCGTTCTTAATTATCTTCTATACATCTCTTAAAAAAAATCAGATAGATGCAGATATTTGCAGTGGGATCTTAGACTATTAATATGTAAAAATAAAATAAAATATGAAATTTATAATAATTCTGGGCATAATCATTCGCGGACTATAGTCAGTTGCGAAGTGTCAAAATAACTGCACTTTGCTTTTGAAGCGGTCAAATTCGTCGAGCGTTTGTTGTCCAACTACGAGTACACATACCACATGACAATTTCAATATAATTTTGGGACGCGCGTCATTCTTTTTTTTTTTAATTTCGCAGCGAAATCTACGATCAAGAGCGCAAATTTTTTATGAAATTCACTCACTGAGTTCTACATTCAAAATGAGAAGTTGAACGCAATTATTCAACAGCGTCACAGACATGAAAACCATTGTTCAATTATGTGAAAATTTAATCCGGCGACTTTAAATTTCTCAACGGTCGCAACAACGTAGCCACATAGAGGACAATTATTCGTCAACCGTTAATGGCTGAACGAAAATAAATAACTAAAAAAAAAAAAATGCGCGAGCTAATAAACTCCCCCAGGCTGATTGCTGTCGTGGGAGAAGAGGGAGGCTTGCCGGAGCGCCAGTTTGGTTTAAGAAGTGCTAGTGTCACACAATATTTAGCAAGCACTCATGAAATTCTTTTGAAATCCGGAAATGACATTCTAGTAATCTATTTTATTCCAAAGTGAATTTTTAAAAATATCCAATGTCAAAAAAATTAAATCGCAGTTTCGAAGTCACCATGAATGTACATTCAAATCAACAAGCGAAAATGTGAATTAAAATGTAAACACTAGATCTGCGAATTCATTCAATCCAATTGGATAGGAACACGAAGTTTCGATGCTGAAATCTGACATGTTGTTGACATAGGCAATATCGAAATAGGGGCCAATTGAGTAGATAAGATCAAATACTGATCTTATCTTGTTAGCTTCCTATTCTCAAAATTAACATTTACTAATACTACTTTAGGATTTGTTTCAGATAACGATTGCCGATAAGTCGGTCTAAGTAAGTTCCTATTTCCAACTCCGAAAGCACGTCAAAGCATTACAAACATAGCCTGTTGCACGCAGATCGAGCATTCTTCATATTTGTGAGTAACTGAGGGTTATGATCCCTTAAGCGCAGAGCGAGCGGAGAGGAGTAGCGAATATTGAAATTTTTCAAAGCTCCAGTATAACAAACATTCAATATGAATAATTTTTTTTTTAAATTTCCTTTTTGAGGCGAAATGCAAGTCAACATATTTTTTACGTCTGGTATAGGCAAGTGGGGTGTCGTGTGAAAGGTAATGTTGAGTATATTCCATTTTTGCCATTTTCTTTGGCCGCGCCTGTATATGACCTGTCCATTGAATCGCTGTCGTTTGACGACTTACGAACCTGCACATCATTATAGGTGGGAAATTTTGAAAGATAAGTGAAAGACCCCTCCGCCCTACCCCTTTTTTTACGACCCTGTTAATAAAGGTACAAACTTGTAGACCTGCTTCTCAAAAAAATCAATTATATTTTTCTGTGAGTCCCCCCAAAATTGATACTCTGGTTTCACGCCTGTTTGACGTGATATTTATACTTAGAATCGGATTATGTAACTACTATTGCCATCGAACACTAGCCTCCAAATCCCCATCATAATGGCTTACTAATCCCAAGAAGCTCTTAGAATAACATTTAACTTACCAAACGTACATTCATTTATATTTGATTTCTAAATATCCTAATTACTTTTATTTCCAAATCCTAAGACGATTTATTCAATATGCCTCAGTAGAGATATTTACTAACCTTCGAGACTTTACGATGTTTGCCATCCGTAAGTACATATATGAAATTTTGTTTCAATTCTAACTGCATGCTATCATTTAATTTCAACAGTTCAGCTAATTAGCAAACTCAATATTGCTTACCCTGAAAGTACATTCAAACACCAATACGTAACTTGCACACATGCCTGACGTGTGCTAAACGGCGCGGAGTTGCTTTTTTTCAGTAAAAGTGCTAAAAATGTCGGTACACATTTTGAGCCTATAAGACGTCCACCAAGCATAAAAGTGAACATTGTGTCCCAAAACAGAAAATTATGATACATGTATCCATTTATGATTTTTGTGAACTCTTTGATCATTCTGTGATCGTTAAATAAGCGCCCAAGACACTGCATGTTAAGGTGGATGCAGAGCTCTCTGTGGTCCAACTTTTACCTTCAAGGTCGAACGCCGCTAAATAAACAGATAATATCTTTTTCGGCTATGTTACATATGCTAATAGATATGCACATGCCCATAGTCGGGCCAATGTTCGAAAATTACTGTCATTGAAGTGGCGCGGGCACGGAAAGGGTACTTATTGAGTCATGTTCAACTTAATACTTCGCCGGCTTTTTAGTTCACGGCAACAAGAAGTCAGTCATGAAAAAACAGATGCTCCGAGACGGTATGTGTGGTGTATACAAGCATGCAGTAAGATGCAATTGTTAGCATGTTTAAAATGAGTTTATGAAGAAATCTAAATGCGATTTTATCGGAAAGACGAGGCTCTAGTTTCTTAACACAGTGAGAACCGCGGGTAATGATGCACTGCTAGTTACTCGTATTACTGAGAATTTTGTAAGTAGATTTGGTGTTTTAGGAAAAACACAACAGAGCACTCAGTGTTCATGTCCTGTTATGTTTTGAGTTTCATTATTTATGGTTTGGACATAGAATCAGATTCAATGAAACTAATATTGCAGTGTTATTGAAATCAATCGTTTCAACTGGCAACACAACTACAACCAAATATTTAGTACTAGACTGTATAACGCACGAAATAATTTTAAAAATTGCTGTGGAAGTGTGCTTGCTCAAAATATTTTATTTATATTTTATTATAATTCTTGGAAGTAGTTAGTGTTCCAATGCTTTATTAGCTCAGATAATAACAAATTATGCGTATTCTGTCTAGAAACATGTAGTGGAAACTTTCCAAAGTAATTAATTCGGCTGGTGAGAATAGTGTTATTAGCAAGAAGGTGAAATTTGAGTGAAAAAATGGGAAAAAGTTCATGCGGAAACAAAAGCAATACCTTAGCTTTGGCGCGATAAAATCCAACTGCTATTTGCGAAATAGCTGAATGACTGGATATTCCTCAGCGTCCCGTGCCATAGTACTTGTAGAAGTTTCAGGAAATGGGCACCGCCGAGCGGAAGAAAAGCTCTGGTCGAAGAGAAAAAGACTACTCCAGAGGTAAATCATTTCATAGCTTTACAAGGCCGTCAGAACAGCTTCGAATCTTCAACGGGTGAGTAGGTCTCATTAGGTTTGATAAGAAACAGGCTTACGTGCATTGAATAGCAATAACAAATTGTAGTTGATAGCTACCAATTTCAGAGTTCTTCTTAAAAATGCAGACGAGAAAACGTAAAATTGGAGAATGAAGGTCGGTAGAGGCACCGCTGTTAACACTGAAAGAAATTTGATTTGTCATTCTTCATGGATCTCCACGGCATTTGTAGCCAATACAAACACATATTCGACGAATGCCAAATTGCCTATGAAGTAGATACACCATCTCTATTGAGGCGGCCGGTAGCGCAGTGTGTTGAGGCATCAGTCTCATGTTTGACTACTGGCGTTTCGGATTCGAATCCCGTCCACGACAACGTTCGTGGCCATGGATGTGTATGCTGGCAACTGCATTCTCTGAAACCAATTTATGCCAACGAAACGTCATCTGGGCCACATGGAACAATTGACGCGCTATGCCCCATAAGGGGTTAGGGCAATTGAATATCTCTAGTGAAAGTTTCCAAGTGATATAAGCTATTCCAAGCTGGACAATTTTCTGTGGAGGATGAGTCTCGCTTCGGAAGAATCTTTTACCGACGACAGAAATGTTTCTTTCATGAAGTTAAAATTTGACGCAGATCCAAGACTAACACAATAATTAATGCCATGGTTGTGCCCCGAATCTCACATGACAACTTGGAATACGCCAAGAAATCTGCACCATGGGTACTACGAAATTTTACTGGCACTCAAAAGGAGGCATGTGTGTGTTTCGCCACATATTTTCTTAAAAAATTCAGGGAAGGGTAGTCTAGCACCTTCCATAAAATCTTCAGAAGTGACGAATCTTAGATTTATAAATACGACCCGGAAAACCAAACAAAAGTCAATGGTATGGTGCCCAGAAGTAGCCAATTTACCCATTCAACCAAGGCGGGAAAAGTCATTAACAAAAGAAGTGATGTCGATTTACTTCACCAGCGCAAAAATCGTAGCTAGATGATTCGCCGCGTGGGACGAATTGCGGATTGAGTATACAAAGATATAGGGGCGAAATAAGTTGCCTTTCAACCAATTCATTTTCAACTCTGATCCAGATGTGATCCAATACGAGACCTGGATTATCGACGATTAGTCGTTTTATATGAGAATGAGCTTTTGATGCAGCAGCAAGAACCCGGCTAATATAAACACTTTGCCCACTTTACACTCAGGGCTGCAAAGGGCGACCAAGGGTGTCTGTGTGTGTTAATTGCCTGGACTCCTCCAGGGGCATCGGCACAACAATATCTCTTGCAATGCTTTGCCTTGTTAGCGTTTCAATAGCAAATAGATTTCGGGTGGTGCAGTTGCTAGCATACACCTCCTATCAGAGTGTTTTTTTTACTGACGAGTTTAAAGCACTGTGGGAATTCTAAAAATATCCACAGGCAGTTTTAAGTGACGCTCCGGGGATCAAACCCATGTCCTCTAGGTAAAGCATCGTAGAGTGGTGACCGAGACTACCGAACGTGTCACAATTGAAATCATTGAGTAGACTAATCAATTTCATTGAAAAATAATGAACAGTTTGCCATCACGAGATGCCAAGGATTTTTCCTCGATTTATTCGCTCGATCAAAAGTTTCAATGCGCTCCAGCGTCCAAACCATTCATCGGGCGAAAAAATTACATAAGATTTTTTTTATGAGAAATATTCTCTATTTTTAAATAATAATAAAGCCATATGTCGATGAAACGGTGTTTAAAGCGTGATTTTGCCATACAGAAAAGCGTAATAAGACCATATTTGTAAAAAATGCAGATTTTTTACGAGTTTGCCAGGTTGATTGATAGTCCGTAATGTGGAAATCCCTTAAGTGAAGATTCAAAGTGCATTTCCGTGTTAGATGATAGTAACCTAGAAGCCACAAACAGGGGGCTTGGAGTTCCTAAATCGGGAAATTGAGTGTGGTTTTAGAGTCCACTTTTGCTTTAGGTCGTTAGAACTTACAGCCCACACATGGATGATTTGTAGTCCGGTAGTCCAGCTTTCAAGTTGGTTTTTCATCAAATATAGGCATGCGTGTCACCATAATCCATTGGTACTTTTTTCTAATTAAGAAGAAACTATAGCGAAGTGAGTGAGCGTAATAGGCGTCCCCTTCCCTTTTTTATCGGGACAGCTAAACCTATACATTAAATATGCAGCATTTCTACCTCATACAGGGAAATGCTTAGTATATTTCTTTGACTTCAGTTGGTATTCCCCGTCGCCGTCTGCCAAAGCATTAATGCTAAATAATTCTATCTGAAGTCATTACTTTACAAAACCCTCGACTTGTAACTGATTTTAATTTTTTATCCCAGATTTTTTGTTTGTTTACACATAAATCGAGTATATTTGCAGTAACAAAAAATGGTTTACCTAATTTAAAATTTTATGGGCAAAATCATAACTTTTTATTCGTGTTAATTTTCATCAAATCCATTTTATACGTATAATACATACATATGCAATTATTATTTATATTAAGTTACTTTTTAGTATATTTTATATTTCTTTCTTTCTACATTGGATCTCTGTTGAAGCATTTTATCATGGGAACTACTCGTGAAGTAAGATAATAGCATTGGAGCTCATCCACAGCTATTTATTATCATTAGGTACATTTCTTCTACAATATGAGTATCTTTCCCAAAAAAAAAATGAATACGTGTCGTGTAATAATTATAACTGTGCAAAACACCTTATTTTAACACAGCTTCTTCATCAACACGTAATCAATTCATTAACTCTCTTGGAATTTAAACTCGACAGAAGTAACAGTTTGATTCATGGTCTTATCTAATACATATTACCGGAAAAAAATTGCACAAAATATGTTATCACCTAAAGAAAGAGTAACTGCTCGAAAAAAATTCATTCATCTCTGGTCATCTATCAAAAGCTTTTTAGTACTCGTATATTAATAAAAATTACTCGTACCCTTACAATTTGTTAAACGTTTAGGATTGGTGGATCATAAGGTAATAAATAAACGTCGGTGTTTTTTTTATGCACTCGTACGTACTCAGATAATTGTTCAGTGTTTTCTTTCTATTCATGAATCGTACATACAAACTTTTGTGAATGCCATTGTGACCATAATATAGTACAATTTCACGACGATGCACCAAATTTTTACGTATGACCATCATAAGTAGATGGTAATCCCACGGTCATCTAAAATACATAACACACCTTTCTTTACGACGGCGCGTCATAACGAGCTAAAGAAGTTCGTAAAAAAATCATAACTTAACCTGCGTGCGTATAAATGTTTAGTGGTTTAATTTTTAATGTTTAACAGGCCAACAATGTCAATATGTAAAATACACAGCAATTATAGGATGACCTCTCAAGTGGTGGTTGCCTTGAATAAAGCCATTTGATGGATTGGTTTGGCAATATTGGCCGGAAATAAAATTGTTTGAATTTTTCGGCAATTTCGTTGTATTATTCTAATTGGAAAATTTTAACACGAAAGTGTGAATTTCTTACGTTTTATTAGAATATAATACGGTTCAGGTATATCGAATTTATAATTAAAAACAAAAAAGGTAAACAGGGGGAATCCGGGTTGGTGACATTAGGTGCGTTTTTGTGCAGAGCAGAATAGAGCAGTATAAGCGTTAAAAAGACGCTATAGAGCAGATTAGAGTAGCGAAGACGAGAACGGGGCATGTTTAGTTTAGCATTCAAACGATAACTCAAACTTCAAGAGGAAAGTTAAATCCTTAGTAAAGACACAAACGGACAAATTTCCACAAAACGAACATTTTATTGACAGGAAATGAATTTTTAGTGCTTTCCAAACTGCAAACTGTCCAAAAACACCAGCGCCGCCTGCATTTCAAAACGCAGACTACTTAACTGAGTAGAATTCTTGCACTAACTTTTTATCCAGAGTAGCTCAGATAAAAATTTTAGGGTGTGTTAACCTGCTTTGCATGGCTGTTAAGAAAACGCGAATTTTATCTGATGTTACGGGCTATTCTCTATTTTTAGGGTAGGACATTAGTTGTGATTCAGTTTTTATTGCAATGTTCTACTTGGTGAAGTTTTTGAGTTATTGAGTTTTTTATAAAGTAAGGTCGACTTGTTGCCAGTCAAATTGTTACCACACTAGTCGCTTTAATTTGAGTCGTTTTGAAGTTTTGATATTTTTCATGAGTTGCTACATTGTTATAAAATTCAAAGTTTTTAATTCCCCTCATCACCGCAGACGCTACCACTTGAAAAAAAAACGTAATTGTTTGGTTTATCCCGTTTTAAGAAGATAAAAATTCCCCTTAGGGGAAAATGTTCGCCGGTTTCAAGTATTAATGCGAAGCACGTCTCATCAGATGCCTCCGGGTCGTGCCCCGCATTAGCGTGACTTGGAGCTAGAAAAAATCCATAAGAAAGGTTATCCCACTTTTTCCGTAGCTTAAATCGATTTGGAGATAATTTCAATGCTAAATGCTTTATTATCAAAAAAAAACACTTTTTTTTTAATAAAAAGCTCCATTTTTTATCAGGTGCCTTCATCTCCATACTCCGAGATATAAATGATTTGAATAAAGTACTCCATCAATGATGAAACGGACGCACGGAAGAAGGACGGACGACATCGGTCGTAAGCGATAAGATTGACAGCGATTGGTCGAAAGACGGACCAAACCGTATACCGGCCCAGGTGATCGTTTCGTAAATTTACCGCTTAAGGACTGTCGAAATAGTGTCTTAGAAGAGTGGATCATTAGTCATGAACTTACCCTTAAGCAATATATGCACTGCTTAGGGCACCATCAAAAGGAGGAAGGCCCCCCCCCCCGGTCATCAACATTTACCAGTCCAAAATGGATATTTTGTGGGACTACTTGAGTTGAAAAGTGATCCAATAATTCAAATTTTGACTCAAATATACACATGCTTATTGTGGAGGAAGCAGCAGCCTCTGGATATTTCAACATATCAATTGATTCAACACCAGATAAATATCGATCAGCTGACTGTCGTAATCAGATATGTGCATCAGAAAGCCAATTAAGTTTTTAGAATTAAAAAAACACACACACCAGAAAATACATGGCCAGTCAAATCAAGTGCTCCAGTACTTATGGAAAATTTGTGACCTGAACTTTTCAAAATGTAGACGCAGTCATATGATCACGCTACGAACATTTCTGGCCGTTTCAAGAGAATGTAGCAAATAATTTTACAAGCTAACAAGTTTGCTATATTTGTTCATTGCGCTGCACATTCGTTGGATCGAGAGGCAGTTAACAGTTCAGTTCTTCTCTACTGTTTAGTGTGAGTTCACACTTGGCGTGAGATGAATTCGATCTCTGAAATCGAGGTGTGGTGAGTTAGAATTCGTATGTATCTGACAACTCCAGATCAAATGAACTGGGCAGATCGAGCTCAGATCAATTGATCTGGCCCTAGTGTGAATCCATAGTCTATGTATACTTCTTTTTCTGCTTGGTAAATACCAAAACGCTGGATTGTAAATGAAATTGTACTAAAAACCGTTTCTGACACCCGATGGGAAGCACATGCTGTGGCATCAGTTGCAAATTAGAAACACTTTTCTTCATGAAAGCTTCCTACTCCATAGTAGACGATCTATCAGCAAAGGGATATTCAAGAATGGAGGCACATAATATCGCTAAAAAGTTTGGAATTTGAATTTATGTTGAGTTTTTTGAATGATATTTTGCAAAATTTTCAACAAATAAACAAAATTCAAAAGCTGATGATTTTGACAGGTCGCGAATGAGATCCACGTCACTACTTTGCAGGGGGAGAATGAACTTTGGAAAACACACATGAAAAATTGTGTATAGGAAAGTTCGGAAGGATTCTAGACAAAAATTCCACAGCTGATGAAACTTCTTTCTTTTTCCTTGCCATTTCATACCACTCTGCGGCTTCGCGTTGCTCTGCCTGTGGTGTTGGCTGATGAAACATGTCGTTCTAAAGGCGCAAAATGAATTACTGAGTGGTTGGACTACCGTTTTGAAAAGTGTGCGCCTTTTGGATATGGACAGTGTTGGTAAAGATTTTTATCAGTTTTTCGTAAGTTTTCTATACATTTTTCAGAGAATTCGCTTAATTTTTCCGTATGCTTGATTTCCGATTTATGATACCACGTTCTACTCCATTAACTTCCTTTCTACAAAATCAAGACTACTGCATTGGGTGGCCATTATTACATTACATTATCGACTACACTTTTCAGAATAGATACACTTAATGTAACACGCGTAGCCATTGAAACACACAACATACTGAACTGAACTCGAATCGTACCGTACTGTACCGAATCTTACGTAAATCGGTTAAAAACCTAAAGTTGCAAAAACTGGTTAAAACCGATTTGTAAGTGGCCCCAAAACTCTTAAGTGCTTAGCGACTCTGTGGGTTTAAATCCGGCTCTGTGGATCATCCTTTAATATAGCCAGCCATTGCAAGACCGAGGTGGAAGAAAATTCATTTCTCTATTTGAAAGCATCATTATGTGTTGCGCATAGATGATCGTGAAGGGTATCCTTCAGGTGAAAGTATGTCTTCTTCAACTAGCGGATGTAAAAATCTTTTTATATTGAGAGAATTTGGTACAGCGAACTAACGAATATTTTTATTGCATTTGTGATCTTACATACACATGTTTCAAGGTTGCAAACTTGATTTCGCTTGAGTGAAAATTTAATCAATTCAAAAAAGATATTGACCTCTATCGGCGGTCTAGATGTGTGTTTTATGTGACTTAAAACAGATAACAACTTTTACTCTAGCAGCCTGCAGTTTTCGGCTGGAAAGTTTTACACCACTTTTGTGTTTTGTGTACCTTTATATATTTGGGGGTGCTAAACACGAATCCGAGGTTTGCCAAAAATTCGGCTGCAAAATTAAAATATTGAGCAAAAAATATCTTTTTTTGGTTCTTGAACCAAATTTCCAAAAGTATACATCCGACGACAAAAAAAAATAGTAACATATTTTCGAAGTATTGGTACACTTAATTTGCTAAAATTGGATACAAAATTGGGACCAGTACGTCCAGAATTTTCCGAGAACCAGCTCTTCAAAACGTATAAAATAAATGTCCGTCACGCTGATGTATCTCTATCCAAATATCGTGAAACGTGCTCATTCTACAAGGAAGCTTATTAAAAATATGTTCGTAGATAATTTAATGTTTTTTTTAATTTGATATATGAACCACTTCTGTTCTGTGGCTAGCAAAAAAAAAATTTGGCGTATTCTGCAATACATACATTTCTCTTTTATAGCGAAAACAGTAAATTTGTGGTTTAGCCATCTTTCTCCTTGTTACATACTGTCTACTTTATGACAGTTACATTATTAATAAGAAAGACACAACCTGCATTCTTTACTAAGCTTAGAGTTAGAAGAAGGAGGGGGGATAAAGAAGGTGCAATTTTTCAGTCTTTCGCCAATATCTCGCAAGTCTTACACCGTCATGAAAAAAGTAATATGGCAAAATTAAAGAGAGCTAACTTTCATATAAGATTATGTTACATTATTATTTTGTATCTTTTATAGTTTAAGAGATATATTTTTTTGAAGCTCGGTAATTTAAAAAGAAATATTTTTATTACAAGTAATTTAATTTTTTTTTATCATTAATTGGACAAAAAGTTGTCAAAGAAAACAACAAAATAAATTATTGTATCTTGAACAGGTGGAGAGTTA
This sequence comes from Chloromyia formosa, assembly GCA_964017055.1. Lineage (NCBI taxonomy): Eukaryota > Metazoa > Arthropoda > Insecta > Diptera > Stratiomyidae > Chloromyia > Chloromyia formosa. The sequence continues at coordinate 4,850,740 of OZ024813.1, read as the reverse complement.
TAATCAAGTTCGTTGATACTATAAGTATATCATACGAAAAGTCCTCATCTGGAGCTCGACCGCCACGCGGGAGTTAATAGGGGTTTAAAGTTTCTTTTTTAGTTTTTCGTTTTTGTCTCTGCAAATATTAATCCTAACAAAAACTTCCGGAACATTCCTGTTTCGTGATTCTCTTTATTGCATTTAGAGAGAATTCTTAAAACTCTTTCATTGCGGCATTTCCGCTTTAGGGGGTAAGAACCTAAAACCCTCTCGGGGGGATTTGTAGGTCCTAAAGTGGAAATTTCTGGGGTTTTGTGAAAGTTCTCTCTAATCAAATAGAGAGAATTCTCCTAATTTTTCCGAAACAGGAATGTTCCAAACTTCCTAATGCAAAATTGAAGAGCTAAGTCACATTTCGGTATCTTAAATAGTTTTCAAGATAATCTCACATGAAACAGTTTTTGTCAAAAGCTTGTTTGTTCCTTCAAAAAATCATCGTTTTCGCGATGTATTTCATCAAATAACGGATAAAATGCCAGTCGCACGAGGAAATAGGGCGGTTCGAATTTTTTCATAACTAAAGAAGCTTTAATTTGAGATAAATCAGATGACCGCAGATATGACAGTTACTTAGAAAAAGGAGAAACCCCATAGCTTTAGTTCAAACAAAACCCCAATCACTTCACTTTTCAAGAGTATTTTTTGGGGAAACCTCTGGATAAAGTTAATTTTAGTCTGAAACTTTAGCAAATTTAATGTGCTTTAAAAAAGGCTGAAAGTGACTTTTTTGTAGGACGTATACTTCGGGATATATTTAGCAAAAACCGAAAAAGTATAAAAAAAAAACCGGAAATATGTTATTTTGCCATTTTCGTCTAACATCAACACTTTTATTGACAAACTTCAGATTCGTATTTAGCACCTCAAATACAATTAATATAAAATATAAAATTCTCAAAACAATAAAAATAGTTAAGGTAAGCGAAAAAACGTTATTTCCGTCGATAAAAAAAGTTTTCCAGCCGAATTTTTGTTGATAAACGCCGGATTTGTGTTTAGCACCCCTAGAAACCTAAAGATAAAAAAAAAAACAAAGAACTGGAAAATTTCCCACCTTAGCCGCTTTGATGGTATCAAAATGATGATCCATCATACGAAATGTTACGCTTACTTTATATGTACACCACACGAGATTTGAAAAAATCTCCAGATTTTTTGTAAATAAACCAAATCTGCTTTTCGTTTCATTTTGGGATTTGCAAATCTTACTAGATTTGGATATGCGGTCTGCACTGCGCTTAAACTATAATATTGAAAGTTGAAATTATGTGGTCGTATGAAGTTGAATGATAACTCGAAAATTCTTGCTTTGTCAACGCAAGAAAATAAGCTTTTGAAATCGCCTACTACACCATAGATTGCCTTTCAGCTCAAACTGATATCATCACCCAACCCATAAGTTACTCATTTTGAATGTTTGTTTCACATTACCCTTGAACTCGTTACAATATGATGAAATTCGCGTAATTAGCTACTTATTTACCTGAAACGACTCTCAAAATAATTGCTCTAAAAATGTCGTTTCTCTTTTACATACTCGTACCAGACAGATATATAATGTACAGCAAGTACGAATAAAATTCTTGAAAATATATATTTTGCTTTTATTTTTTGTTTTTTCCTAAAGACATTTAAAATGAAACATTTATTACATTGAAGTTAATAATTAGTGGTGGCAAAAGATGATTCGTCAAGTTGATAAAAAAAAAACTTGTACACGAGAGATACTCGTTTTAAAAAAGATGTAAAACAGATTTCAAGTTTATCTCTATGTTAATTGTTGGCGGAGATATACTTGTTTAATGTTTTGGTTCGGTAGAATATCTACTGGATTTACCATAGTAGTATACCAGCCAAAATGAGTAGTACAGACCAGTTAATCTTTTTCATGACGGATAGGAACGTTTTGTATATTTATGGATATTCTTATTGAGTATGTTTCTGAAAATTTACTGATAATTTAATGATGTAACAAATATTTTACGAGTTCGGCTATTTTGCAAAACTGAAGAAGGTCCAAAACTGGAGTGCCAAAATTTTTTAACGAAAAAAAAACAAAACGAAAGAAACGTAACTTTATGCTACCAAGATAGCAAAGAGTTACAATTCTAGTTTTCCTTTGTTCTGTTAGTTACTTCTAAAAGCCAGATGCACACAAATGGATTTTTTGACGTTTCTTCTTACTTTCCTAGAGAAAAAGTCTTAAACATGTACTTAAGATGCGGTGTGTTATTTTAATTAAAACAGACTTACCCGTCTTGACATAGGTCCATCCGAATAATCGATTGGTTGACACTTTAGATTATACCCAGTTAACCATCCAGCCATAAGGTGCTAAAAAAAGTAAAAAAGTGAATTTAATCCTGATATGCAAACCTTATTGTACCACTCCTTCTGCGGAGTACTCACCTCGTAAAACATGTAACCACTTAATAATACTTGGCAGGCGTTATAAACAATTAATGTATTTTTTAATTGCATTGGTTTTCTATCTCTCATATAGATTGGACCTATAACTAGAACCCATGCTAAATATGTGACTATCATTCCTAATGTTGGCAGTGGATTTTCCATGAATGGATAACTATTCGCACGAGGATCTGTAATGAAAAAAAAATAGAGGAGTAATATAAGAATTAATAAATCACTATTAGACAAGCTTCAGAGGAAACGTAATTTATATGTGAAATTCTATATCATAGAATGCTAATTGAATATTGTCGTCAACAATATGTATGTAACCGTATTATTGCCATTTCATCATTTGTTTATATCACATGCAAAACATGAATTATTCTTTCATGTTTTTGTATACCTGTAGTCGCATGATTTTAGCTGGAAGTGTGACGGGGAACATGCGATATGATAACAGAAATTCTATGTACATATATGAAAATAATGAGTATAATCCTTGCCCAGATAAGCACATATCGACCGTTTCTAACCGCTTTGTTCTAAATTCAGCACAAATGGATTCAAGTGGGCTTTTTTGTCTACGTGGGAAGTATTATATATCGCAGCTTCTGCAGAAGTCATGGTGGAAGTCGGAGTCTCCTAGCGTGTTCACCGAACACACAATGACTCCCACAACGAACCTGATCTGGTGTCTTTTGAATGACAACCGATTAGAAGAACGGCTCACATCCAATATGCACTCTATAAATTTCAAATTTTGGCAGGTACTACCATATAGCCATCAACCGGGCGAGCTCGTCAGCCCCATAGTTACCAGTAAACCCACTATAAACTGGTATCCAGCATAGTATAATGTCAAAGAACCTTCCCATCACGTTAAGGCAAGATCGACAGTCCGCCACAGTTTTCGGTGAGACTGGCTTAGATTCGAGGGATTTTTTGTCAGTGGAAATTGTGACGTCTTACTGCTCCAGCATTTCGGTCAAGACACATCACTATGGTTCTCTACTTGTAAACATATTTCATTTCATTTTTTCAAGTCATCCTCGACACGCTCGATATCTTTGTCGAATGTTTTTTTCGAGGGCATGGCGATGCAGTACAGAGGTCGGGCAGAGAAGGAGTCAGGTAATGAGTGATGGCAACCGTGTCGAAACAAAGGGGAGGTGCAGCGGGGGCCGTTGCCCCCTAATATTTTGCAAGTAGTGAGTTTCGTTGGAAATTAAGAAAATCATTATTAGTTGTTTTTTATACACGTATATACGTTTCCATTCTATCCATTTCCCATCTGGTTAACAGGCACTTATTACTTTAAGGTGAAATTAAAATATGCCTTCTATTAAAACTCTTTCAAGATAAGCTTCTGCTACTTTCCTCTTTCATCGTTGGAGTCAAGAGGGTGCGTAAGTATTTTACTTGATGCCTATAAAGGGACCGTGACGACGGAAGAGTATTAAAAAACAACTGGGACGTTATTTTCAAGGTTTTCATACTGGTGATCTTCGCTTCTAAAGAATATGCCTGGAGCTTCGCCTACATGTTGCCCCGAAAATTCAAACTAATGCCGAAATATGCCAAGCACAATGAAAAGTCTATTGAAGGAGGTGGTATGGTAAATAACTTTACTGCTTATGGTTCCAGCATCAGGAGCATCTTCCGAAAGTTCGTTTAGTGACTTACGACGTCTAAAAACATGTCTGCGGTCAACTGGAAATGGTTGACACATAGAGTTCTTCTCCAAGTCCACATGAATTGGACGGGGAATTTGGATTTGTCAAAGATAATGAAAGAGTTCGTTTCCTGTGGTAACTGGAAAACAACCTTCAGAAAAATTGTTGAATGCATACAGCAGAACAATTAAAGGAACATTTAAAAAAGTTCGGAAGTTTCTTGATGCTGAAAAGAATGAGGAAGCCAAGACGATCATTTTTGATACAAGTGTTGGGAGGGTAAAAGGAATGAAACATTTTTAAAAATTTAATTTCTAACATTAAATTACATCATTACATCTACATTACATCTATTCCCTCTAATTTTCTTCAGTGATTCAAAAAACTTCCGTTATGCCACCGGTTGACTAACTGTAAATCTGCGCATTTCACGACAATACCCCCACGCGAAACCGCAAATCATATGCATACATACATATTTATCACTCTATGTAATTAATTGTTTAAAATTTAGTCAACATACAAAATGTCCGCAGGCCAAAACATAGATATCAAAGTAAACCACGATTTATTTTACATAAATTATTCAAATGCCTATACAGCAAGCATAATTCAACAAATGCCTCGTGCTTAACATAAAACTATTGTACAAAAAATTCTTCCATTTTATCTTGATAATGAAAAAGAAAAAAATATATACAGGGTGTACCGTTCCTGATGATAAATACCTTATTGTTAGATAGTACTGTTCATTTCAAGAAAATTAACGTAGACATGGACACTCTTTCTTTAACCGTTACAGAGTTATTGCATTTTTTGCAAATTATGTCAAAAAGCATGGCTTGTCGAGCAAAATCAAAATTTTCCACACGCACAATAATTTAATCCGAGATTTGACATCACTTTTTGAGACTACATAAAATTTGATATAAATAAACTTTTTCCCGGTTTCAAAGATCAACGTTACTTCAAAGATACAAATGTTCAAACTTTAAAGATATTTCAATATCGATTTTTCATTGAAAATTCAAAACATAATATTGTAACGGTACTTTGAACTAACAAATCTGCAAAGTTGACAAAATTTACCCCATTATGGGCCGTTTTCACAATGTCTGGTTAAAGTATATCCTGTAGATAAACGCTAAACCGCACTCATCCTCCAGATAAGAATTTATCGGACAATAATTCCAAACAGCTGATATGGGATGCTGGAATTTTGACAGCTAGAGCTGTTTACGTTGCCCATTCAAATGAGACAATTAAACTGGTCACAAAGAACAGAGTCTTGGAAATTCATTCGATGGAAGAGGATTTGAAACCAGCTCAACTTCAAAATAATGCTGAAAAGCGGTACAGACGTAGAATAGAATAGAGCAGGCGGCAGGATTCCGCCAAGAAAATCAGCTGATTTCCAACTGTATTAGCTGAGCTTTCTATTGCATTTTCATATTTTGAGCGTTACATACGCTTAGGTTAAATTTAGTGACCCGGGTAGCTAACTGGCAATTTAACCAGTCATTGAGAAAACGAAACGGGCATATGTTAGCTTTCGAACGGCGTGTAAGGATCAAGGACTTAGATTTGATAGATTGCGAATGTTACATATTAAAGGGGAAAAAATGTTGTCTTGATGTATTCTAGAACAGATCGACTTAAAACTCAAATTTAAGGGAAATGAAAATAAACGTCCCACAATGTTTAGACGAAATTTATTCAGTAAATAGGAATAAGTTGACACATAAAGCAAAAAAGAGAAGCTGAATTATCAACAACAGTTATTTCAAAAGTCCTTGAATCTAAAAACTAGGCACACAAACTTAAAACTTCGAAGTGCCCTCCTCCATGTTGGACACAAACTCGGCATCTTCTATCAACAGAAGAGACAGCTTGAAGCACCTGTTCACTCTTTTCTTTCGCAAATTGTTGCTTGCCGTTTAAATTTTTTGCATTAAGTCTTCCCGGGACACAATCGGTGCACTGTAAACTTCATCTTTTAGACTCCTCCGTCAAGTGACGTTAAGTCTGGACTGCTAGCAGACCATGCGACTGGTCTGTATTGTTGCAACCACTTTTCACTGAATTCCCTATTCAGGAATTCCGGGACAATTCTCCCGTTGTGGACCGGATATCCGTCCATCTGCTACCAGATTTCTGTTCGTAGGGCAATTTAGATAGCGACCAGTATGTTGGGTCCAACTTCAGTTTTCAGCATGTTATAAAAGGCGGATGAATTCAGACGTTTAGGAAGAATAATCTGTTCGATAAGTTGATCTCCGAGAACTATCGCCAACACAGTCACGCTGAATTCATGTTGGTACCGTGAAGAGCCAATCGCGTGGTGGTTTTGATGAGCCCAATCATGTGTGTTGCGTGAATTAAATACGCCACTCCGGGTGGATGTTGCCTCATTCGTCCGTATCACTTTCCTCTGGAAATTACGTTCTACTGCGATTCTTTCTAAAAGCCAGCTACAGAAAGTCATTTTTCTTTCGAAGTCTGTAGGCGTGAAATGATATGGATACCGATTGTCGGCGTTGAGTGCTGGATGAATTGCCTTATGAGGGAAATTAATAATAAGCAGCCCTTCTTGTGCTCGAACTATCGTTAGCATTAAAAAGATGAAGGATTTCGTCTTGCCTCCTTATCGGGGTTGGCTCACTTTCATTTCTGGTGTTGTCTCCGTTTCTCTTAAAATCCGAAAAGTTCAGTCGTATGTCCGAAAACAATTTTTGGGGGAAGCGCCGAGTGCACTCCCGAACTACCTCGCATCCGTTTCCTCTAGCAATACCATATAGGAACACCATATCGGCGTAAGAGCTCTCCGTAAATTCCCTTTGCATCGTAATCGCCTTCCAAAGAACTCTACAAAAGGGCAAGGTTATAATGGATGGATTCCTAAAAAAATCGCGGAGTCTGCGCTTAATTAACGCTTCACAATTGCTGATCAGCACATTGTGATTATTTTCGTGTTTCAGAAACGGCATGCCGGCTTTCTCATTTGTCAAATGGCATGTTCAGTTTAGCATTTGATAGAAAACTCGAAATTTCTTGCTTTGATGAGTCCAGGTGACAACATACATACAACAACATACGGTAACAACTTTCTTTCCCACAATAAGGTTTAATTTAATTACGTTAAAAACACGATTATCAGCCATACCATACACAACCGAGATTAGAATTGAAGTTTGACAATTGTCGCAAATGTCAAATATTGCGCTGAGCCAGAAAATTGTATGCTGACCAAAAGTGAAAGCGCTTAGTCTCGACACCATTTTTAACCTGGTATAATGTTAAGACACTTACAGCAGATTAGTTATGTAATAATAAAAACTGTTTTTATATACAACGGTTTAAAGCCAACGCATCGATTAACTTGCGAGTGAATACAAGCACGACTTAAAAATAACAAGCATTAACGGTTATAGTTACCGTTATATTAGCAAGTAAATTGTGGCATAATTTGAATAGCAAACATCGCCAATGCGAAGTTTTTGGCAACATTAATTTCACACTGTTGAAAGTTATATTCATCATTATGTAAGTCCATTTGTTCTACATCAGTAACACGGTTTTTTCTCTTTTAATACGTTTCATCCGGAAATTTTCAAATCTTCACTTTACATACCGTTGGAGAGTTGACATAATGGGGCAACTTTTATTAACTTGCAGATTTGTCAGTTCAAAGTACCGTTACAATATTATCTTTTGAATTTTCGACGAAAAATCGAATTTAAAATTTCTTCAAAGTTTGAACAGTTGTATCATTGAAGTAACGGTGATCTTTGTAACTGGGAAAAGTCTATTTATATGAAATTTTATGAATTATAGTTTCAGAAAGTTTGGTCAAATCTGGGATTAAATGATCGGGGGAGTTAAAACTTTTGTTCTTACTCAACAAGTCAAGCTTTTTGACGCATTTTACAAAACATGCTATAAGTCTGTAACGGTTAAAGAGCGAAGGTCCATGTCATTTGTTAGTTTTCCTCAAATGAACACTACTATCTATCATTAAAGTTTATACCATCAGGAATGGCACACTCCGTATATATAAAAAAAATTGACTGTTTAAACCGTAAATAAGGAATTCAAGGCAAACAAACGAGTATCTAATGCATTTAGAAAATAACAGAAACAAACATCGCCAAAAACTTATAAAACGATAGATTTACATTTGAAAAATATGTGTGCCAAAATACATAGATACAAATATGCAAAATTGAGAAAAAAAATGGCCCAAATTCAGTGCTGAAAAGCAGCACAATGTGTTCCCCGTCTTTAAAAATTTGCGGCAATTTCGTAAGTCAATCCCAAATCAATATATTCAATATTATGAAATAAGTATGATTATCAACCCATGAACATAATGTATTTCGTTAACGGATGCTAATTTGGCTGAAAAAAAAGTTGAAAGTCAATGTCAAGTATATGCTAACATGATTTTTTGTTAAGATTTTTGAAAAATATTTACCTATTCTAACCAGAGATTGGGAAAATAGTTTTAGAGATCCGGTATTTTTTATTTTGAAACCTCCAGACTTGTGGAAAAATTATAGTTAAAAATTAAAAACATGTGGCTTATGATAATTACGTAATTGCTCCACATTTACTTAAACATTACTTAATACTGCTAATATACGCACTGGTATATAATTAAACATGTTGTTTTGCCTAATCAATTAATTTGCTAAACAGTAATTATGACAGACGGATAAAGATTGCAAGATTTTCCAAGCGGAATAAGTAGAGTTTTAATGCTTGTGAATGGTTAAGATAAAGCCAGGCTTAACAGATTTCCACTGAATTCGTTGTAAAGAATGAGTCGTAAGAAAATATGCAAAACAACTTATATAGGAAATGAACAATAAACAACTGATCTATGCACTTTAAACGTTATTATTAATTAATTATATTATAGTATATTTCATAAGGTAGAGGAAATTTTTTTATTCAAAAAAAAAGAGTAAACTTGCTACTATTAGAAAATTGAATTTAGTTGTTTTATTGATTAGTGTGGTCGATCTTTCGATCTCTCACTGTGAAATAAAAAATATAAAATCAATCAAATTTTAGAAGATTGCATGTGTTGTTAAATGTTACTATTGTAGATACATGTCGTCTGACATCTCATTTCCAATATTATTGTTTATAGCTTATTTGTTATTAGTAATTCAACTGCAAAATTTGTTTTATTACTATTTTTTGTACTTTACGTTTTAACCCTTTGGAGCCAAGTGATTATAGGAGAGAGCCACCTCATTTCAATATCATTCTTACGATGATCCAGTGGTTCTGCATTAGTTCCACCAGGTTGATAATGAATGGTCCCTACATTACTAGCGACCGGTAGCGCAGTGTGTTTCGGGTTCGAATCCCGTCCACGACGACGTTCGTGGCCATGGATGTGCAGGAGGTGCATGCTGGCAACTGCATTCTCCGAAACCAGTTTATGCCAACGAAACGTCAACTGGGCCACATGGAACAGTTGACGCGCTATGCCTCACAAGGGGTTAGGGCAATTGAGTACATTACTAGAGTCTACGTTTCTAGAGGATTTCTCTGTTAGAATATATCGCAGCAGTATTATGTCTGTTCTAATATCATGACTAAACCAGTTAGGTTGTGACAAATAGTTACGATGAGTTTCTAGATAACGTTTTTTGATGCGGCTACACCTTGTAACCAGTGGGTACTTAGGGACCTACATACAGCTGTGTGATTTTGGGTTTTCTGACTTTAAAAGTGAATGCACTCTGTACGAAAAGGAAAACATGAGCTCAGTCGATCTGGAAAGGCTTTTGGAGATAAAAGAGATATCCACCGATTGAGAGTCAGGAGAGTCTGACATTGAAAATGTAATGGCCGAACAGAGTCTTGAAGAAGTATGGAGGTCAGAAATAGTTAAATAGTCTCCCTAAACGTTCAACAAGATAACAATGATTATTTGAGCCAGTTATCAAAGTAACTGGTCCAAATATTCCAACCATGATTTGTACCCCGACGGATATATTTTTGCAGTATACAGAAGATCTAATATCTGATATCGTATTTCAAACCAACCTATATCCTCGCTTTATAAAAAGATGGCTGTAGCACATATTTTGTGCCAACATCGCTTCGTGAAATAAAATCATTTTTGTGTCTCAGTATTATAATGAGTATGAAAAGGATGCCCAGCTACAAAGACTATTGGTCCTCCAGAGATAATATATTATGATTTAAAGATCGGAGTTCCATTCAGTAAAAAGTTCAAATACGTGAAACTAAAACTTAAAAACGTGCAAAATCGTACAGTCAAAATTGCAGATTGTGCAAAATTAAATCCAAATCATAAAATTGAGATAAGCTGCGATTTCGAATATAGCAGAATTAGCAACAGGAACAAAATTTAGTACATTTGCGACAGGAACAGAATTAGCAACAAAAAATGGTTGTGATAGAACCGAAACAATTCACCTTGTATTGTTTCTGGAACAGAATCTACTTTTAACTTCTTCACATATGAATATGTCATTCTAAATTATGTTTCTGTTGCATGTTCTAAAGCCAGCAACAGAAACATGCATGGATTTGTGTTTCTATTCCTGTCGCTAATTCCGTTGTATGAAATCGCCGCTTTGAACTAACATGACACAGCTCTGGCTAATGCTGCGAATTCGCAAAGGAAATGTGTCAGGGTTACCGTCCTATCTTTACAGGTGTGGCTGTGCTCATTGTAGGGGATGCCCCCCCCCTGGCCAGTGTCCCATCGTGACCGCAGCAACTCTGCCCACCTCTGTAGGGGTCCTATTTAGAAGGACAGTGGTCTATTGTGCATTGTATGACGGCCAAGTTTTCCTAGGTGTGGCACACGACGTAAGCGTACTCAATCTGTCGTTTGCCAATCAATCATGTAGTAGTTTTGTAAGCTCCTTTTAATAGCCCCAGGTGGCGCGTGGACTACCGCCGCGTAAAATACGTCAAGAGCAGAACCTAGCCTCGCAAGTTGGTCGGCCCGCTCGTTCCCTGTTATATTCCTGTGATCCGGAACCCAAACGAGGGTTATTCTGTGGATACTGGCCAACCGTTCAGCTCTCTATGGCATTGCTTCACTATTTTAGATGATGTTGTCGCCACGTCTAGAGCAGCTGGGCTGTCCGTGAAAATTGCGTTGTCCCTTGAGACTACTTTAGCATCCCACAAACTCACTCATTTCATCTTTTGATTGTAGCGGTATAACCGCGCTTTTATTAGGAGGCTACTGACTCTTAACATTTTCTAAACCAAAGCAACGACTGACTTCTTTCGTATGTAGAACCTTACCGTATGGTCGGTACAAATACACCACGAACAAGCACTAACACTGAAACGATTTAGTTAAATCGCCTTTTAGTTCCACAATATAAACGTGGCCAATATAGTATAGTATATGTTCAGAAAAGATGAATTGTCGATCGCTTAACACATATTTAAGTTAATAAAATACGCTCAATATCTACACTCGTTAGTGAACTCAGCTTAGGCTTCGGGTCTATTTCTAAAGAAACACATACGACGTACTCCATTAAAGCCCGTTTTCTCAATGTTTGGTTAACGCTAACCGGGAGTTTAATTTATCGAATCGATAAATTAATAGGCTGATAGGAATTCGTTAGGTAGAATTTTTAACGTTTGTACATTGAAATGAGTTAGTAATTGATTAATTAACCCATTTTAATTTATAAACGTAAAAAACTCTATCTGGCTAATTCGTATTAGCCGTCTTAGTTTATCATTCGATAAATTAAACTGCCGGTTAGCGTTAACCAGACATTGAGAAAACGGCCCTAAGAGTGTTGTTATATAGGTATTTGGATAAATTATTGTAACCCGGTTTTTTAGCCATTATATTTTAGATATGAACAATTGCAGCACAGCTAAGTCGGTTCACATATTATATCGGAAATGCACGTGTTATGATGGCCTTTTCCTAAATAAAGATGGAAACTATTTCTTCTTCTTTTTTAACTATCACGACAAATAGACTCATAGTGGTCACTACAGATAACCATGTCCTGAAGGATGATGTGTTATATTGTTATTTATATGAAGTTTTTTTTATTTATTCCTTTGTAAAATAAACGAACACTCATAAGATTTTTTTTTAATTCATGGAAACAAGCATAAGTGTCCTCAAAGGGTTAAATCAATCAATTAACTGTCAATAAATCAATCAAAAATTTCAAATGTTAAATAAATTAACAGATTGTCGATAGTGCGGTATTTTTTCTTACATATTTCTACTGTAGTTTTCAGTCTACTGAACGTTGGAAATACGTAGGATTTTAATTCTTCTGTTAAGTAACTATTCTCTGGAATTCTTTCAAATTTATTATTATTATTCTGGAATTCGAAATTCCATAAATATTATTTACAACATAAAAAACGCTTATTAATAAAATCTAGAAATTATTAATAAAATAATCTGAACTTTAATCAATTGGGCCAACGATATGGAAAATTGATTGATAATTTGCTCAAATTGTTTAAATAAGAATATAAATTATCTTGCTAAGTAATTTTTCACTGGCTATTTGTTTTTGTGGAGTAAAAAGGTTTTTATTGTTGTCTTTGTCGATCCTAAATAACACAAAAACTATCGACAAAGACAACAAAAAATTCAAACAATAAATACAATTATAAAGGAAGAGATCCACGTAACTTTAAACTCACAAAATTCACTTAATACGAAGAGTGAAATCACTTTCTGAGTGAGCTCATATAATAACCTGTTTTGCAAATTTGGTACATGACAGATTGTCGAATCGCTCCGCCGACACGGACAATAACAAGATACACTGATAATTTTTGTGTAAGTCGGAAATTTAAATTTGGAATTGTAAGTAATGTAATATTTGAATAATGTAATAACAATCATACCAATAATTATCGTTATTGTAAAAAAAAAAACACGATTTTGTAAAAATTTATACCCTGAAGATGCCAATTGGCAAAATGCCGGGTTGAAATAAAACATCAACAGCTGGATATTCGAGAAATGTTTTCCTCAACAACAATATAAATTATGTTCACTCATTCATTAAATCCCAAAACTGGTTTGTTAATAGCAGTAATAGATAATATGGTTCGCCGTGAGTAACATAAAAAAAATTAAAAAGGGGGTAACGAAAAAAAAGGAAGATGTTCGAATGAAAATTTTTTTAATTTTTGTTGTTTTCATTTACAGTTTAACGCAGCCGAAATATACATATATTCAACTGTGTTCGTTCTCTGCAATTCGCCCGTATACCTTTCTATACTGAGCCCGCCATTTGTAATCCAGTATAGATAAACATTTTACCCCGCATTAAATGGGGTAGAACTGATTATTGATGTGTAAACATCTTATGGCGCGGTATGGTGTAAGACCGCAGAATCTGTGGAATGCGTAAATAGCATTAGTGTGTGAAGAGAAGAAGAAGAAGTTTTTCATTGCCGTGGTATGTACTAATACGAGTACTTCAAGCACGATAAGAAGAACTGTGTTTTCACCTTCACGCACAACACATTGACTTCTTCTCTTATCAAGCGGTCTGCATCCTCCTGCGATTGTTTCCCTGAAATAAGCTTTCCTTTATTACCGTCATTTGGGACGAACTGCTCCTGACTCGCATAGTTAATGTTATTGACTCACTGAATACAATTTCTGGTGCACAGTGTCTGTTGCAACGACAACGACGCTCTGACAACTTGGTATGTATTAATTGTTGGTAGATCCTCCGGGTATCCATTAAACACGAACGTAGTCTCATCTCCGTTGTAATATTCTCCTATACCTTCAACGTATTTCCGGAGGATTGCACGGACTGTCGGAGAAATAAATATTTCTTCATTTCTTCATCGAAGAGTCACTGTGAATACGGTGCCAACTCAAACTCAAAGTGTTGTTTTTACTCTGTGCTTAGCCTTTTCAGCAGGGCGTCTCGGTGGAAAAGAGTATTTGGTGAACAGGGATCTCGTCTCTACCAATTGTAAGCTTGCACTTGAATCCTTGGATAGGCATAGCTCGATTCTTACTTACAAACTTAACTTGCCCAAAGTTTTTGTTAACCATACAGAACACAAAAATATTACCAATTTTAAAAGCTCGGTGGCAGCTGATGGTTTCATCCCTGAGAATACCTATACTGGTGGACATCAAAAATTCCGAAGGAGGAAATGGATCATTGGATCTTGAAAGCAAACTGTTCTTCATGACCGCATAGTGAAGAAAGGGGAGTAGGGAAGGGAGAATGGGAACATATCGCTCGGAAAAGTGGGCTCCCAAGTGCAAACTATCATCCGTAAATGCGTCTTTGAGGTAAAATGATTCATAATTAATGGTTTTCTTAACATCACAAAATATGCCGTTCACACCTAGTATAGTAAAATAATAACTCGAAGTAACACCAAATTATTGTAAAATAACACTTTAGGAATTTTGAAGAGATTTCAACGTCCTGTAGAGCCCAAATCATCGTCTGATTCAGAAACCTCCTAGGCCTTATTTGTAGGAAATTTTGTGCAGATAATTTTTTTTTTCTAAGAAACTGTATAATTTTGAAATTATATGCAAAAAAATAAAAAAAAAAGCATTTTTGGCGCAGTTTCGTGCAGTTTTCTTAAAACGCACACTTCCGTGAAGCTGTTTTGCTATCGATTTGATGTATTCTGTATTTACCGCTTTAAAATTAGCAGTAAAACATGTTCTGATTGCACTGTTTGTATGAGAGGTATATGAAATATTGGACAGATTTAACCCAAATTTAGGAATTTAGTTTAGCGGTAAGTTCGATCAATTAAAAACTTTTTCTAACAATAACTTACTTTTGAACCGGTCGTTCCTATGACAGCTATTGTATATGAAATAGTAACTCAATTTCAACCAATTTCGGGAATGTATAATAGTTTGGTAGTAGATACCATTGAAAAATATGAAATTTGGCTACGATATTTTCAGAATCAAAAAAGGTTTTCTCACTAACACAAACTTTTGGACTGGTCGTCCCTATGGTAGCTATATGACGCAGTGGTCCAATTCCATTGATTCATATATATGCAGTGTGTACAAAATTTCAGCGCGATAGCTTCAAAACTCAGAGACTAGTTTGCAAAGAAACAGACGGACAGACGAACAAAGCTTAATTGACTCATCTCGTCATACTGAACAAAAATATATCGTTTATATGATCGGAGATGCTTCCTTCTGTGCATTGCAAACTTCATGACAAAGATAATACACCCTGTCACATTCGTGAAGGGTATAAAAAGAAATAAAGAAAACGTACTCACACAAATATTTTTATTTTGTGATTTTTCTTCTTCGTATTATTCAGAATTTTTTGTAACATTTTCTGAACCACCATAGGAAAATGAAAAGAAAAGAAAAATCTAAATATTTTTTTTTTATAGTTGAAGTTCTCTGCCCCACTAGGGGTTAGGGAAAATGAGTAATAAATTTTAGGAGTTCCTAATTGATGTTTACGTTACAAATTTTTTGTTGTTGTTTATTTATAAATAATTAATAGTGATAATGCGTATAATTAACAACCATAAAGTTATCACATCCAGCTGAAATAGATTTGATCGTCCGGCCAGAAATTAAGTTGAAGTCTAACGTCAACCAGTCACTAATGTAAATAGACAATATCCGTGTTGGAACGAATTATGATTGTAAAAATTAAACTCTCACGCCAATTCGCCTATGGTCGGAATAAGACCTATATATCAAACGTAACATAGCAACGTATCGCGGAAGAAAAAAGTTGAGATGCCCATTAGCACCTTTTAACAAGGACGAATTAGCAAGTGTCCTTCATGACACTCCGTTCGTTAACACCGGATTCTGTGATTGGACATTTGCGAACCGTTTTTTCTTTAATTCTAGCGCTAAAAAGCTATTTAAACTGATCAACCAACTAACCAACCAGCATCGTAAACTTAAATTTCTGTTATACTTCCTATGTTGATTTTGTATTGTATTTGTCATCTGTTAACTATTTTAATTTAAAAAATCAGGTTTTTACAGCATTTGGCTGCATTTAAGCTATACAAAAATCGATAAATACACATATACGTGAATGAGATGAGTATATTCAACATCGACATTGGTTCGACGGTCGTTCTCTCATGAAAAATTTTCCATGCACTCATATGCGAAATGTTGAAGTGGATTGAACAAAGAATGAATGTGACCTTAAAGCTCCAAGTGTCCTTCCTAAATTTCCGGTTTGGCTTTACAGACAATTTCGGCAGCAACGTTATTGCGACGATGGTTTTATTTCATGATGATTTCCTTTTTCATAAATAACATATTTTCATTATATGGACAATGCTCTCTTTTTGCATTCTTTTTACTTATTTTTTTTTATAATGCAATTATGGTTATCTCTGGGTATTATTAAAACTCCCACAGCGTACCAAGTTTGTCAGATGGAAGGTGTATTTGTAAATTTATATGCTAACGAAACGTCAACAAGGCATTGCTAGAGACGTTGACATGCCCATGTCCCACTGGAGGGGTTAAGGCAATTATTACATTAGCCGCTTTCGATTCACAGGATATCAAACCGTTTTCAAAGAATAGAGATTGTTAACAAGAAGTGGGCTTTCATAAGGATTAGGAGAGCCTGCCTATTAGTTGCATATGTGTTCGATTCTATCAGTACATGAAGATGTAAAGCCGAATAACAACCACATTACTCATACAATGAAATGTGATAGACAGTTGTCATTTGAGGAGCTTTTTAAAGTATTGCCGTCCCTATTCCTATTCCGCAGCACCTGATGAGTAGTTATCTGTCGGTGGTAAGAAACCAGAGGTCGAAAATCCTATTACACCCGGACCCCGATCTGAACGCGGGGACATCTGCTCTGCTCGCCAACCATTCCATCCTTTTCGCCCCAACTTTTTTTTATTACCCATTTTTGCCTCCCTTGTTTGTGTTGTCTTCCCCAGGTCTATGAATTTTTATTAATAAGTAAAGGACAGAGGCAACGAGCGGCGAAAACCTCGCCCACGTTTCCCGCAGCAAGCATAGGCCGCTGCTTAGCTCGTTGAGGGGGCCTTTGCCTTCACCAGATTGCACGGTCCGACGATCACGGTCATTACGCTACCTTAGGCTCCGTCCTCACAGGCATCTTCGTAGGCCCACCAAACCGTCCATTATACAAAGTTGAAAGTCAATTGGTTGAACGTCAACTTATTTCGCCTTTATCTAAGTGTACCTATACTGAGTGCGCAGTTCGCCTCTACGACGGCGAAGTATCTGTATGGTGGCTGTTTAAGTTCTCTCGGCGCAGATCCGTGTCGTTCTTTTCATCCATATTCGGTCTGAGACTGAAATCCAAGCGAAACGAACGCAGCTATTATTTTATAAAAGAAGATGGTTTAATTTAAATTATTCTATTAAACAGGATTAAATATAAAACTTGTTTAAGTGCTTGTTTACCTTTCATATGGTGGTAGGACGTGAGGAATTTTTTACTTGTCTTATATTGGTAAATTATTTGTATACATAAACATATGTATGTATTGAATTGTATTGCAAATATGTATTTATATTTCTATTGTCGACGTGAAGTCTAATATCCAAACCGATCAAATTTCAGTATGAAGTGTCAAAAGCGTGAAACTTGAAATTGTTTTTAATTTTTTTTGCCGGCTAAAAAATTAAAAACCGGCCATCCGGATTTAATTTTCCACGGCCGGTTTTGATTCCCATGGTGTACAATGGTTGTACAATTCACGTTCGTTTGAAAAGTTTCAATAACTGCTTATTATTTGAGAAAAGAAAATATCTTTTTTTGTCATTTCTTTCTCTAATTTTAAAGAATAAAATCTTCCAGTCAGAGAATGTCGATACACTTAAATTCTTCAACAATCTATCATCTCTATTGAAATCGCTGGCTCGTTTAATAAAACATTTTGAGGTCAAAGATTCAATGCGCTAATTTGAAAATGTCAATTGGTTTCCTTACCGATACTTGGGGCATTCTTCCGAAGAAAAACTAAAAATAATTGCGAGAACAAGGTGAAAACCTCTAAAGAATCAAAAGCATATTCCCGAAAAATAGACGAAATACAATTATGTTAATACTTTTTGGAAAAAATTCGTCGAAATAATTAGAGTGATGGTGTTTTATTGGCTCAGGTTATAACAAAGTATGTGTATCCTGTCTAGAAATATTGAAAAGTTTTGAACGAATTTCACTGACTTGGTGATAATAGCGTAATAAGCAGAAAAATGCAGTTCGGATGAAAAAATAGAAAAAGTTAAGTATGGAAAACAAAAGCAACATTTTGATTTTGGTGCGAAAAAATAAAAATATTTGCACAATAAGAGAACGAATGGATGTTGCGCAGTGTACTATTAATGGTATTCGTAGAAGCTATAACCGTAACTCTAACAACTTCGAAGAATTTTCGCGAGAAAGTGAATAAAATAGTTTGAGCAACTTTTTTCTTCCAGCACTGTATACATTATTTTTTAACCATAAAATAAGCCGTTTTTGGGGCTCTGTAAACTATCCCCCAATGACCGACCCCCGAATGATGAAAAAGGTCCCATTTTTTGGGTTATTGTTCATTATGACTTAGTCCCCAAACTTAAAATGAAAAAAACACTCCAAAAGAGACTAATTTTAGTCCACAAAAAAATAAAAATCTAAATTCCCCCAAATTTAGGAGGATGTGTTAAGGTTCAAATACACGTGACTTCGAGCGCGCCAAATCCATGATATCCGTCCCGTGTAAACAGCAAACGGGTTTGCGACAACGCGTAATTTGTTAGCTGACGACGGATCTCCACGGGTACTCATCCGCCATTGTGAGTCGATGAATTAAACAACAAACACATAAAAAAAGATGATTTGAGTACTCGCACATCGAATTGGAAACGCACCTCATGTAAACACAACGACGTGTGCATAATTTTCGCGTCAGTATTCGTTTCGATACCCGTTTCTGACGTTTCTTCAGCGTGTAAACCCGACTTACGTGTAAACACTAGTTGCGACTCAGGTGAATATCACGCGATCGCGCATACGCGTCCCGTGTATTAGAACCCTTAATTACCTTAACGCTTCCAGGGGCAGGGCGCGTCAACATCTCTGCATAGCTATGCCTTGTGGACGGTGCGATAGCATATACAGTTCGGATGGTGCAGCTGCTAGCATGCAGCCCGTCTCCGAGTCGTATTTTACCGACAAGCCCACAACGATGTGGGAGTTCTTATAGTACCTATAGGTATTTTTTTTTATTAACGCGCTGGGGATTGAACCCGTAACTCTCTAGGTGCAGCATGGTGGAGTGACGACCGAGACCACATGCGGGCCTGGAATAACTTTAATTCGTGATATCAGCTGATCGACACGTCAAAAAATGGCCAAAAACTTCTTGGAATGATGGTTATTGCAAAGTAACTGTGTTTTTGCTTATACTCGTATATCATAGATTGCAAACATATTTTATAGCAAATTCTTGGCGCTACTAATAGAAAGTTTTGCTTTTGGGATTGAGTGGGAAATTTTCGAGAAATGAAGAGTGCAATTTGGTCGGACCCAATTTTTGGACGGTTTTTCGTTAATTATACCCTCCGCGATCAGAGTTGATCTTAAACAAATTAATATGTTAATAAAAAAACCATTAGTTACCGTTTAGCATATATCTCATCGGTTTCAAAAAGAATTCCGGGTTGCAGTGCATTCAGTATTAAAATTGACCACTCTAATAGTGTTTTCCATCAAACGTAAAAATAAAATATGTAACTTCTTCTGAAATATCATATTTGGACCCATTTATGTCTCTAGTTCCCACAAATCAGTGACCAGATTATTTTTTCATGCAAATGTGTGAAGTAAATGAAGATTTTCCCGGTCGCAATCTTAAAAATAGTTAATAGTGCTTTAAAAGAAGTGTGTCAAGGAATAATAAAAAAATTCGATTTGCTGACATTTTTTTTTAAACAAACCACATTGCAGATTGAAAAGAGCTATTGCAACTTTCTTTTTTAGGCCAATGGGTTTGACTAAATTATGTATACTACTTATCATTCTTTTCAATTTTCGCGTAAAAATATGCAAGTTTTTCTGTCCACACGAAAGTTTTCCTTAAACCCAACATCATATTTCTGTGTCACCTCTTTTTCTCTAGAAAGTGCTACTTCGGTCCTAATAATAAAATATTAGCATAATGTTTCGTTTCACTTTACATAATGTCACATCATCATAGTTTTCTTTCATCCTCTTATGCAAGGCAGTATTTATCCGTTGGATGTTTAAACGATTTAGTAAACAGCCGTAGTTCTCACAGCATTTTTGGATTTTCTGGAAATTTTGCATAGTTTTTAATTCCTGTGAGTATTTCTTTTAACGCATTGCAATTAAGATTATTCGCAAATCTTTGGGATCCATCATGAAAGTTTACCGATTCCTTTGAGAACACACAGAATCCGGAAGGCGCAACTGTTAGGCACCAGTTTGATTCCTACTGAATGCGGTAGTCTTCGATAGAAAAAGGAGATTTACGTGTCGGACTATGAGCCCACTCAGCTGTTAAATGAGTACCCATTTGGGGTAAATAACTCGGTTGAGCGTGTTGCTGATCACACGCCTCAACACAAAACACTCTATCACTATCTAGTAAATGAGATGATGCCAACTCACCTCGAGGCCTTGGTCCAAAATTGGACTGTTGCGCCAGTTAATATTTTATTTTGAGAACGCACAAAACCTTTGTACCTCATACCTCATCTAATGGTTTTTTTCAATTAAACTACTTTCAATCAAAATATTCTTAGCACCAATATAAACATTTTCCAGATCCCGAAGTTAGAACAACTGCTGCGGAAACCAAACGCGGACCCATAACCCAACATATGTAAATCGATTTAATATGCCGAATTACAAATCGGTTAGTCCTAAAAACAAACGAGTAATTACCCATACTCGATTTGCTGATATGGGTAAAACTACATATGCCCGACCGAGAATGTGTGGGATACACATTCTGCCGGCCCTGCTTTTTTATGGTTTGTTGGATTTTAATTGCACGTAGCTTGTCTATTTTAATGTGAAGCTTGCAAATTTAATAGTTCTTTGGATTAGAATGGCTCATTTGCTTTTGAGCGGATATTTAAGGATATCGTTAAAATCTTTTTATTTTTTTTTCCTTGGAATTTCGCTCGTCACTTGAGTTGTCGAATCGATCATTTCATAAAGGGATCATCGCATTAATCTAATTTTTACTTTTTTGTCAATCAACAGTCTGTCTGTTGTTGTTCGGTATCTATTGCCATAATTAGCTGATCTTCTCTCTATCTGTAATCAACTCAAATTTTTCATGAGAACTTTAACTTTAAGCTCTTATTATTCTGTTACTATTCTTGTACATTGTACCGCTTTTCACTCAGATTCCTGCGCAGAGTGTCCCACAATTAGTAGACTAGGATTTTGCTACGCGATTCATAGAATTTTGAACAACAACTATTCAGATTTTTTTCGATTGCTTAGCCCTTTATCAGCTACACGTGCTTACATTTTGTTTTAACTGCATGGTTCACATTACCAAAAACGCAAAAACTATAAATCTACCAAAGTTAGAATACTCAAATAAACACTAATAATAAAACAACAACTCAATTTGATTATAATAAAAAAAGAGAATTTTTGAGACAGGACAAGCATATTATGAATGCAAAAGTAAATATTTCTTTAGGGCAAAACCAAAATTTTCATCTTAAAGAGCTATTACTATTAGATCGTCTACCTAATGTTTAAAGGATACTTTTCAAACAATAGGACAAAGTATTACCTATGATCGGGTATTTGCTTAAATGAGTACCTAGCGTCTTGTTCCATTTATATTGTTTTTTTTTTATATTTCTGAAGGAAATGCCTGTTGCAACTAAAGCGTTAAGAAATCAAAAAAAGAATCCTAACGGTGTTTGCTCGGAATTTGTTGGGGAATCGCTAATTTCGGGATACCCGCATGATATGTATTTCATTCTTAAGATTAACTACTGAACGCCAAAAAATCCCAAGAAAAATTCATAAATATTCAACAGTTTGTTATCATTTTACTTTTTTCTGTGACATAATTCTTAGACTCGTTGTGTAACCGTTAGTGGGAAATTTTTGCGTATGTGTGTTTCTTTGCATTGTCAAATCAATTTACATTTTACTAGCGATCCATTCCATTTATCCATTTCCATTTATCTTAATCATGATTTAAATCATCGAACGAATGTCGTAGACATGGAGGAGTTTAAAACCAGGTGAATTGGGCGGTTAACCATGACGGCGGTATAGATATAAGCATTAAAAATACCGAAGTCCAATATACTAAAAGCATACTAAAGCCATTTCCACAAAACCCTTGTATGAAAGTGTATTAGCATTTTAATTATAATATATGATAATAAGGTAAAATTTGGTTTTCCTATAGTAATATGTACAATACAGTTTTTGTATTGGTTGATTACCTTGTTCAAATTTGCGGTGTTTATACTAACAAGACTGAACCTAATTTTTGAAACATGCAAATAGTACACAGTATCTTTTGGTTTTTCAATTTCATGAGATATAATAAAAAAAAGAAATGTTGCATGCGGCACATCAATAATTAATAACACAAACAAAAATTAGAGTTTATTGTTATGATTTTATTATAATTGTTTTCTCGAATTTAACTTATTATTTTAAAGGTTTTTATTTTTATGTTAATTTGACTTCTATTTTTTTAGGTTCTAATGCTTCGTTTACACGTGAACAAATCATGGTGCATTCACGCGAGCATTCTGTTGTGTTCTTGAGCATTTGGACTAGTACTCCAGCAGCTATTAATCAAATTTCGTTCACGACCAGCTGGAAAATGAAGGGAATGAAGAAAGATGGACAGCTGAAAAGACACATATCTGCTCATGAACCCGTAAACAGAAAATTACTCCTCCTCTGTTGGCCGTGGTTTGAAAATCCCATTGAAAGGGTACATTGCCATCTTGTGCGACTTTGAACACCTTGGCCGAGCAAAAATCTGAATGTACATATCTTTTTCATTTTAATGCCGTTTCCATAAGACACGCGTAAGTTTTTTTTTAGAAAAATTTCCGGGAAATGGATGCTTGAACATTGCTTGATCCGTCCGAATCGCAAACCTCATGTTGTTGTTATTCACGTTCATGTTCTGGGAAATCTTCACGTGTAAACAAAGTATAAGAAAATAATATTCCGAACACTTTTTTTTTATTTCTGAACCTTCTAGCTGTTGTAGGCATTTTAATTGTGATTATTTTGTTTATTTATTTTATAAATTGAGTAACTGTGAAAGGTATCAAATCTGCGGTCGGCGTTTTTTCTACTGAAAGGGATGAAATGTTATGAGATGCCGAGCAGGTTAAATTCGGAAATATATTCAGCGCAATCGACCACGTCCACTCACTAAGAAATATTTTGAGCGGGAAGGGCAATATATAAACTTTATTCAATACCTTTTTAGAGGTCGGTTTTGACTCTATATATTCGGAGGCTATAATAAAAGCTTTATCCAACGAAGATAAAGAAAGTTTACACACGCCAGAGCTTGAGTCAAAATTGTGACGATGATGAGAGAGAGAATAAAACAGAATTTCTCAAATACTATCAAAGGATTTGACTAAAGTGTTTTACTATACACTGAGAATGTAAATAAAAATGTAAATCTGAATCGCCTTTGATCCGCAGATTATACCAATATACAATAATAATTCAAAAGGTTTCGAAAAACGACAAACCCTGTTAAACGAGTTTAGCACAGACAAATCCAAAAGAGAGAAATGTCCTACCCTGAGGCTTGGTTCGATACTCACATATTAGTATCGGTTTTCAGTTTTTCTGAGTACCGATATTCTCGGCACTCGCTTCAGTGCCGATACACTAGTACCATTTTTTTCAGTATCGGTTTTTTAAGTACCATTTTTATTAACCATGCCGATTTTTCTGAGTACCAATTTTTTATCCTGTTTTTCTTATCCGTTTTTATTTTACCGATTTTAACCTAAGAAAAACGGTTTTTACTTAAATCTCGAACGCTCGCGCGGCGCCTTCAAAAAATCATAAGTCTGGTCACATGCATGTGAGGGTGTTGGGGTCTCGTGTATCTGATTTTTTAGGGGTTATGCTTAAGTGGTAGAAGCTCTGATTTAAACCGTTATTCGGTTTGCGAATTATTATGAGCTTGTCGGTCGAAAGTTTTCATGGAGTAAATTTTTTTTTTCAAGTATTCTTAGAAAAGATACACATTTATTTTAACGATATCGGTATTGTATTTTTTCTCTTTTTTAGAACTCATATTAATTAGAATAAAACTTCAAAAACTGTCTTTTATTCGTTTTAAACTTTTTTTTTTTTATATTTACTATTTTAGTATTTATTATTTATTATCAACGAGTAAAAAATTTCAAGAATTATAAGTAATACTTGTACAATTGTACTCGGCGCAACTGTGCTACAAAATTCGCGCGATCGATGGAGGGCTAAAAATCGGTTCCCGAAAAAACGGGTAAAACGGTATTAAGAAACCAGGTTTAAAACGGTACTTGAAACACCTGGTAAAAAAAACGGGTAAGAAATGGTACTTTAAAAACCGGTACTCGTCGAAATTGGTACAGGTACTGAAAAGTCGGTATATCCTGCTAGACCTAGAGCAAGTACTAGAGTTTTTACAGAAATGTGTCTAGCCGCATCAATAAATTTAGCGTTTTTTCTCAATTGCCCTAGCCTCTTATGAGGCATAGCGCGTAAACTGTTTCATGTGGCCCAGTTGACGTTTCGACGGCATAATCTGGTTTCGGAGAATGCAGTTGCCAGCATGCACCTCCTGCACAAGCATGACCACGAACGTCGTCGTGGACGGGATTCGAACCCGAAACGCCGGTAGTCGAACATGAGACTGATGCCTCAACACACTGCGCTGCCAGTCGCCCAAAATTTAGCGTTACAACAATTAAATAATTCTTCTTCTCCCATTCCCAGGAGAGGACCATTTACGACCGGATCCTGTTAGACAGGCAATATACATACTCATTAATTAGACTATCTGCGATTAAATTAGTCGAGAAATTTTCGTCCTTCAAATCATTGCTCGAAACACAAACTCACTTCGCTCACTCTTTCATCTAGGGTTCGCTAACCACTTTCACTTCGCTCACAGCTTTGACACTAATTTTTGAGTGACCTTGACCACAGGAGGAGGGGGACTTAAGGGGCACCACCATTCATCCCAGAAAACCATTGGTTTGACACTATTCTCGGACATTTTGGATTGATTTTTAAATAAATTGAAACAAAAAAAAAAAAAAGATATTATTATATTTGTTTTTTTATTCAACGCAATGCTTGTTGGTGCATTCAACTTTTTGTTTGGCGTATAGATAAACAAATTTGCTGGCCTACCCACTCGTGTGCAAGCGACATATAATTGTCTATGTGAAAAACATGAATTTCCCAAAATGATTCCAACGACATCCAACGACTGTCCTTGAAATTGTTGATGGTTGTTGCGAAGGCAAGGCGCACTGGGGATTGCAGACTTTTGAATTCATATTAAATGTCGCTTAGAATCATTGGCATACGCATAACGAGCACACCATCTCTTCGGAGAAAAAACAGAAGAAGAAGAATATTCCTTTTACCAACAAATCGTATGTGGATCATGTTTATAGTGACTTTTAATTATCATAAATGGATTCAACGGATTATCCCTAAATTTTGTAAACCGAGATTACACCGACCTCTATAGTATGGTTAAATTGGATTTTGCTGTATGTAAAAACATTATGCAATCATACTTTCATCTCCGCTTTCTCAAATGTACTAGTGTCAGATTTCGTTAAACGGGGTTAAGCGGTTAAACAGGGTTTGCTGTATTCTGCATCGGGTGGTAATGAACCACCTTTCTTGCTTTCCCGGCCTCCGGAAAATACATAAGTGCTGAAAAATTTCGTTATCCGAAATGACGCTTCCCTTGTTTGGTTATTTGGGGTTTTACTGTAAATGATATCAATCCAGTAAAAGCGAAATCGTGTAAAAAAAGGACCGTGTAAATCGGGGGACAGGTATACTCGTATATTCTTGTTCGGCATGCTGAACTCTACAACATGCTAAAATTTAGGGAAAATCGGAGATAAAGCAATTTAAATGCTTAATTACCAAGTAAAAATATACTGCTATATGAAATTTTTGAGATTTCACGAAAAATATAATGCATGATGAAAAATGTTTCATTTAACCCCTCGAAAAATATATTTGGCTGCGTCCCTTTCGGGAAAATACAGCAGATATTGTAGGAAACTATAATACATAGATCAGGACATTTTTTTCATAAATGTTGAGCAGTTAAATACGGATTACGTCGGAAAAGGGCTTTTTTTAGCTTTGTAGTCCTTTTTCACCTCAGTAAATGTTCACACGAAGTAATTCATATCACTGGAAATGGGCAGGATAACAGAAAGAAATAATAATATATAACAATATTTTTTCATATTTACACATCTTTTTAGGTTAAAAAAAAAGAATTTTCCTGTTTTCATTTTCACTCACCGCCATAATCAGCTTCGACTAGTTTATAATATCGTGTTAGTAATCCTGTATAATTTCTGGTCAAATGATGCTGTTGAAATTCATCCAAAGCAATATTGAAAATTTCGGTTGCCAACGAAAAATCCGTGTAGTTATCCATTCTAGAAGTATCACTTTGTTTTTCAGCCCGTCGAATACAAGATGAAAACAATTTCCCAAAAATACCTCGAAAAATATACACACAATTTGCGACAGTCAACTTTCAGCAAGTTAAAATTAACTTTTCGATAAATCACAACTTTTATTTTCAAATAAATTCACTTTTTTTCTCTTTGCGGACACTATTTTCTTTTGAATTTACTTTAGGATAATCATTTTGATTGATATATTTCCGATACCAGGCACAAATTGAAAACGAAAATCACTTCCAACATAAAATAATAAGAACTGTGTAATTGTTTATGCGCAGAATTGATATTTGTTTTATATTTATTATTTACCACCTTTATTTTTAATAAAAATCATGCATAATATATTTCTCAATAGTCTTTCAAACCGAATCGAACGAGTGTTTAAGTTAAACTGACTCGAAAACTTCCTGACTGTTATAAGTTAAAAAGTGAAACGTTGATCAAAAAAACTCAAGACATACACGAAATATTGTTAAAAAAAATCCACACAACGATCACAAAAATCTCAGCGGTAGTTGAAACATCGTCGTCTACGTCAGTTAACACTAACACAAAATCAGCGGAAATTATCACCCCGTACGGGTAGTCTGGTAATTCAACAGACGAGTAACAGCCATTACCGCCAATCATTGGCAGTAACAGAAACATCAACACCAACAACGTCCGCGTGATACAAACATCAAATTCTCTCTTGTTCAAATGACGGTCAACTTTTGCACTTTGCTAACATACTCCATAGCTTACCATCGTGTCTCCGCTCTCAGTAAACAGTAAACTAGCATTAACAATCTTAAGAAAAAGAGTCGGCTCAGGTTTGGATATTGGATTTATCGTTCACGATCACGACAATCCGCTGGTTTATGTGTTGGTGATCTAGCGGACGGAAAAGGAAGGAGTTGTTGATATTGCAATATTGCACTACTCGCCAGTGTATATCCGATTCTATGGCAATCTTTTTCGCAACAGTTATTGATAAGTTTGTCGGAACGTCCTTGAGGTGTGTGTACCAAACATGCATAAATTCCGTTCGTAGTCGCATGTTTTCTTATGTGCCGACATTTTTCCTCAGCGCTGCATAAAAACTTAACACTGTTGAGGAGTTGAGAGTGCAAGCAGCAGTCTTAAGAAACATATCGACTGATGTAATTTTTGGAAGCAGGTGAGTGGTGAGCAACCATGCCTGTAAAGATTGATTCGAGATCAGAGTTCGCAGGTGAACGCATATGTGTATCTATAATTTAGCATATTGATATCAACAAGATCGATTAAAATATGATTTTTTCATAAAATTTAATTCGAAAATTTTTGTTAATGTGGACCATGCCCAAAAAATGTACATTGTTTGTTATTACAAAGAATCTCAAGGTATTATCCGAAGTTATGTGCGATGTTGAAGTTGAATCATCTCCCATTTTAGATATTTTCCTTAAATCAATCGTACTCTACTCTTCAAGGAAAAAGTGAACAGTATAGTTCGAGCCGGGTTTTACCGCCACTAAAAGCGTGCACCTTGAAGTTTAAATGCGTAAATTTTGGGAATATGTATGCAATAATTATCTGTCTCTCATCACATATGTTTATCTTTTGCTCTTTCTTACCCAGCCTGCTTCACGGCGTAGTATTCATTTACATTGCGAAGGATAAGTTGATTAGAAGTACATAGGCATTAGCAACTATGGTGCAGATGATAGATTAGCAATTTTCTTGATTCGATTTTTTGCCTACTTGTACTTTCTATGTAATGTTCGATTAGTGCATTTCCGAAGGGTAGTGGAATGTGTTTCATGGGAAATAAAAATTAATTGGTCAAGACTATGTTCGATGGGAAGCATTGAACTTAATCTGAACTTAGATCTAGAGCATTACTAGATAATTTAGTGCAGAGAAATGTGTTTTATCTTGAACAAAACCTTTGCTAAGACGTTTCTATATTTTTGATTCGATCAGATATATCTCTCCGACTCAAGCAATAATATTTTATAGCAGATTTTTGCTTTGCCGAAGTGATGAATAGTCGCTGGTCGATATTCTGCCATCGATGTTTTGGAAGTTTGGTTGACTTGGTTTTATTCTGCATAGGCATACCAACCTAGTATGCGTCCAAGCTAGGGACGCAAAATACGAGAAATAAATTGTATACCTATAGTTTTGATATGTTGCGCAATTGGTGGGGACAGTTCCCTGAAGATATGCTACAAAGTTCCCGATGATAAAGGGTCCGGAAGTATTTGTCCTTTTTTTTCAGTTATCCTTGATAATTTTGGAAATTATGAATTCAACAAAAAAAAAGCCTAATCAAAACCACCCGATTTTTTTTCCTGTTTTTATAGCGATGTCTACACTAAAAAAAAATTAATATTAATGGAAAATTGTAAAGAATTGATTTTAACTCCCTTTATCCTACACTTCCGGACCCTCTACCAACGTGAACTTTAAAGCATATGTTCAGGGAATTCTTCACAATTTTATGTACTTTGATTCGGCCTTTGAACAATTTTCTGTTCGTATAATCCATAGTTTTCAAAAATCAAGAGACACTGAAAGAAAAGAACTTTTGACCAAAGCATCCGCCGCGTTTCCAAATTTACATTGTATTTAGGTGGAATCTAATAATCATCATTGTTGATGCCATCGGTGTCGCTGATGATGTTTTCCTCCTTGTCTTTACAAGGCTAGTCCAGGGTTGATAGGCATTCTTAATAGTGTTTACCAGTCTGAACGCTTGTCTGGTGTTTCTATTAGCTAGGTTATCATTAATGTTCAGCAACTGCTCGTCAAAAAATTTGTAATGGACGGTTTGATGGGCATCTGAAGATGCCCGTGGAGGACGTAGCCTAAGGTAGCATAATAATCGTGCCTCTGGTTTCGTACCACCAACAGATCAATATTCATCAGGTGCTGCCTTCGATCTGCCGGATGAAGCAGCACAACCAGACCAGAATATGGTTTATTTCAGGACAGCTTCTACTTCAAGGCCTGCAAAGAAGTAGAAGCTGAGGACAGAGTGTGCTGCGAAAACGAAAAAAAAACGAACAGGGCTCGTGAGCTAGCCGGCAACCATTGTAGAGGAGAAAAATGGCAAAGAAATAAAAAAATACTACATCTCCCCATTATTCAGAAGATCCAACAAAGCTCAGAGAATATCGAGCAGAGGCACAACACTGCATTCCTTGCAATAATTCACTCATGATTTTTGAAAAGTGTTGAGTATCTCAATAATAGAAAGAAATGCAATAATGTTCACAAAAATATGAAAATACAATTCTGGCTACAGAAAGGTACCCTGGGCACCTCCGCGCTTTTTCCGCACACAGAAGATGCTCCAAATGCTGGCAATTCAAAGCATTTATAGAGGCCTTAGGTGCGTGGCTTAACTACAAAAGGAAAACACAACGCCAGGAATGCCTTGTTAAACTGAAACTAAAAGAATAATATACTCTATAGAACGATGGGGATGCTACAGAGGAAAGCACAGCTATTTGAAGGGAAAATACTTGAAGTAAAGTTGCTAAGTCCTAAGACTTAGAGCAAGTAGCCTCAATGTGCTTGTGGAGATGCGTAACTGTGGAAGAACTAAAAAGGAACCATATGAGGTCTTTTTTAGTCCTGTTCTCAACCACAAATAGACACCACGTTGGGCGCCAAATATGTAATGGATGGTTTGGTGGGCATCTGGCATGTGGGGGACGGAGCTTAAGGTAGCATAATAACCGTGAAGGTCGGGCCGTGCAATCTGGTGGAGAAAAAGGCCCCTTAACAAGCTAAGCAACGGCCCATGCTTGCTGTAGCTCAGTTCGGGAGACGTGGGCTGGGTTTTCGCCACTCTTTGCCACTATCCCTTAAGAATTAAATTAATCAATTAAATAAAATTCAAAGGCCTGAGGAAGAACCCTATCCACCGGTGGCCTCGCTAATAGCTGCTTCAGGTGGTTCATAACGTGGAAGCGTTCACACAACTATGTTGCAGGTCTGACTACGTGATTAATGGCACTCTAATAACCTGAGACGCTTAGGCCTCCTTTCACAACCATAGCTTGGGACAGGCTTCGGTTGAGTTAATTGGCCTCATAGTCCGATTTAAAAATTCCCTTTTTTATTGAAAACTACTGCATCTAGTAGAAATCGAACTGAGGCCCGTTGCACCATCCATTGTATTGTAGGTCTTCATAGGATAAATTATAGATAAAATATTAGCTAAGATTGAGTGTTTATCTGACCGTTCTAGTTTGCGTAGTTTTCCAGTTATTGCGTTTTAAGTAATGAAAGATCGGCTAAGTACTCAATGCTTTAATGCACGAAAAAGCCTGTTTTCTTACATTTAAAGGGCTTTTCCTGCTAGAAATTAGGACAATGCTATTGGGTCGATTTGATAACAAGAGAATAGTAACTTTTAAAGCAAGACAAGTACATTAAGTATTTAAAATTCGAAAATTCGAGAAAAATGTTATGGAAGAGATTTTTTTAGTAAAATAAAAATTTTAATTTTAAAAATTGTTAACAATTATATGTTTGGCCGATTTGAATTTAAATTAAATTTGAGATATTAAAGCAAAGAACTAGCTGCTTATATAAGGGCTCTGGCTACCGTAGTTTTCGAGATATTGTGTTTTTAGTAACGTCAGATAGGGAATTTGAAAAAAAAAAATGTAAATTCATGCAGCTAATGGTTAAGAATTTGGAAAAATGTACCTTAATATTTTTTTTGCTGGAAAGTGCATGGGGAATCACGTGGCAGTGTCCGTTTGCGATCGTTACGGGACACCCTGTATAACCATATTCTTTTTTGCTAGTGTTTTTGCCAAACAGAGTTCCTTATAAAACTCGTCAGCAAGAAAATAAATAATTAGATGATTGCAAATAACAAAATCAATTTGTCAAGTAAATTGATTTCGAAAATTTTCGAACTCTTCAGTTAGGATTATCGTTATCAATCCAATGAACTTAAAAAAAAGATAAAACAGTAAATTAAAAAAAAAATGCATTTTGTTCTCTTAGTTCAAAAAATGAAGATGCCCGTAATTGTTTCGAACATAAGAGGTGAAAAACTGTTTTAGTTTTTGGGGCCCGTTTTAAAACATCATATCTATGTGAACACTGACCTGAATTGACCGAATCTGAGAAACAATTGAGCGTTTTCACTACGGCCTTGGGGATATAGACTCTTGAAGATCTCCAAAAATAAGGGCTAAATATACAACATTGACCTTATATAACAAACTCTTCCCGGTTTCGGTCGTAAGTTTGTTTTATACAATGTTGTATATTAAGCCCTTATTTTTGGAGATCTTCAAGAGTCCATATCTACAAAGCCGTAGTGAAATCGCTCAATCGTTTCTCAGATTCGGTCAATTCAGGCCAGTGTAATTGAGTAAAAAGTATAAAGTTATTTCAAATAATCCCCAAATTGCGTGCGCGTTCTAAGATCACACCTCGAATGGGCATTTGGGGATTAAGCATTTGGGAATTTTGTGTTTGGGGATTTTGTGACTGGGAACTACGTATCAATTCCGTTTAAATTTAAAGGGAATCAACTCTTCATTTAGATATGTTTTCATTCGTAAAAAATAGAAATACCGTCAAAGAAGAGCACTGTAATCCGAAATCGTCAACTTGGAAATAAGGTATGATATTTTCCATTATAAAAGTTCGGGAAATTCATTCGGAAAGACATTAATTTCACTCAAAAAAGAACGTTAATTTCATTGAAAGGTCTTTTTTTATATTCGGGGAATCGTTAATTTAATTTGATTCGGAATATCGTAAACTTCAATTAGAAGAATTTAGTTTTATTCGAAAAGCAGCTAAACAGAAAGGGAAATATCACAATATTTAAAAATACGGAATAACATTTTTAGTTGAGATAAAATAATTTAATCAGAAATTGTGTGTATTTTTTTCGTAATGGTTAGTTATTGCATAGAAAGAATTGCTAAATACGCAGGTATCATTTTCATATGCGTAGATTATTCTCGCTTAAAAATCGGATTGTGTTGTAAGGAACTAAAGATTATTTTACGTCAATTCTATCAAGTATCGCATGTCAAGAACTATTTAAATTACACGTTATGCTATTATTGTTGCCTCTATATGAAGTTAGTTCATTCAAATTAATGCGGTGTTCGCCAGTATCTCTCACGCCGTTTTATACTGTTTTAATCGTGTGACATTCAAATTAGCTTCAAATCAAAAGTACAAGTTTGTATAACGATACATTTTACCCAGTACCGATTAAGATGTTCTAATCTTTGCTTGCTTATACAGTCCCCACAACCCTCGAATAACGCGATAGATAGGTTCCTAAAAAACGTCACGTTAGAGAAATCGCGTAAGTGTTACCATACACGGTCGAACTCGATCTCGATCATGGTACATGTGAACCGGTTTTCTTCACGTTTATGTGAAGGGTGGGCATTTGTACCAGGTTCAAGATCGATTTCGAGTTCGACACTAATATGTGACTTGAGTTTCATATAAATATATAGAGGTGATATGTTCCTTAAGTAAATTATGTACGAGCCCATACATGCAATGATATTTATAATGAAAACGTACTTATGTTAAAATGTCATTGAAAATATTTTTAATTCCGATTCATATAAAATGTGTTTTCTTTTTTTTTTCGTAATTTCCCGCCCGTTCGGCCACTTTCATGTGGCTCAGATGTGGCTGGTGATCTGGTTGTTATGAACTCTATAATACGAGTTTGCCGAGCGCTTTGCTTGAAATTATTTTGCATGTCATTGGATGGACGAGACATTTTCCAACTGTTTTCGGGTGTTTTCCAAACGTTCCTCGCAAGGATCCTTATATGCACGAAGAATTTCTAGCTGTCTTGCCGAATTTAAACCATCGATAAGTCTTTGCGGTATCAATTCTTTTGATGAGGTCATTGAACACTCCTCTGAACTATCACTGCCATCACTATGAATATAGACCCCAGCATTTATGATCTCTTGCTACTCCTCCTCACAAAGTTTCGGTATTTCATTGATAAGGTTATATGTATTATAGATATCGTCTTCAGCCATATTGTCAAATCCTTCGCCACCAAAGGATCGAGCGACGACATACCGCGGTTCCAATAGGCAGTATGACATTGTCCCTCCATACAACTTCGGGCCAAATTTCCCTCCAGCACTAAATGATTGCTGGAGGTTTACGAGTAAATTCCTGAATTGGGAAACGATATCCACGAAGTTAAATATAGAAAACTCCTTTCACTATTCAGGCAGCGTTTTATTTGGATTTGTTTAAAAAAATTAAAACGTTTGACAAATGTTTTAAAATCGGCTATAATTCCTTTGTCTCTTGGCTAGATAAGAAAATTAGTTTTGGGTAATAAATAAATAAGGATTTTGAAACTGATATATTTTTTTTTTCTGTACCTATAATTTTGGACTTCTGGTGCGAGATATTTGAAAAACCAGTCATCAAATAAGCTCGCAGATGTAGTCAGCTAAGCCTTTATGTTGGCCCGCCATTAAACGGGAGGATTGGATTTTTTTCCTATTTTTCACGGCGCGAGGCTTGCGGTTGACGAAGAAACGTTTTGTAAAATAGTCGCCTGATACATTGGAATAGAAATGCATAGTTATTCTTTCGAAGCTTTAGATCCACTGACTGTTTTTTTTTTACTTTTTGGGTTTGGCTTTATATATTTATATATTATCGAAAATGCTGAAAGGACGAAACAGGGACGATGCTTTTATTTTGGCTTATTTTAATCCTGACGCCGCTGTAGTTACTTACTTACGTATTAGAGAAATATGCCAAAAATGAATCCTAATCGATGTTCCCTTGGATGTGACACCCAGCATGCTTATGCCCAATGAAAAAAAAAAATGTTGTGCCCACCACAATTGCCCTCTTCCCGATGAAAACTATCTACGTCACTGCGTGGAAAAACTGAGTAAGGATCGTTCATATCTTTTCTAGGCTAAGGATTTTGCAACAGAAATTTTGTTACATCGAATACGGCAAAACTATTCAAATGAATCGAACTCCATTGTAATGCCTATATCAACAGTACCAATAATTTACTCCATTTTTGACCTTGAAAATGAGTATGACCTATTTGCAAATGGAGCATCATTTGCAAGTAGGTACGTAATCGTATATAATTATTCAATATGGGACAAAAACCTCAACATGTCAAGACGCTTGATCTAGTTTACCGCTGCAGATACGTTAAACTACCTATTCACAATAATATGATAGTATACATATACAATACTAGCACGTAAGTCATAAAACATATGGAAAACAGCGGCAAAAAACCATCTGCAACCGAGATTCACTCGAGCATCAAAAATGCTTTCAGCAAGGTCGAAACGCAAGCCAGTTTAATTTGCAACAAGCAGGTATAGCGAGTGCGCCAGCCAGTCAGCCTATATCCATCAGCCAGTTATTATTGGGTTGCATTAACATTGCTTGCAATTTAGTTATGCAATCCTCTCGCAGACGCAGTTTGCCATTTTCTCTTGAGCTTGAAACGATGCTTGGACGATGATGATCGATTTTATGCGATTTCCCGAGCTAACTACAAACTCGTATCATTTCTTGCATACCAGCTTCAGCTGTATGTGATGCTCAATGTATCCGAAAAACTATGTCGTATTCGCTCAAATACTCTGCTCTCAAATCAAAAGTGAATCTCTCATTTTTACTTTCGGTGCCAAATATCTTTCGAAAATGCATAGTCTTCAAGACGGTGGGTGCTGATGCTCTTTGACTGTTACACTCAACACGGATGCAGAATAGATGGAGTACTGGTAAAATATACAAAATAATTTATTTCGCTCCTATGCATAGTATAGCAGTGATACATATGTATGTATTATAATACTGTTGTAAGTTGGACTCATTGCAAATTTCGTCAAAATTTATATTTACATATACATAACAGTGTGTCTTCTTCTGTTTGCATTATTATTTTAAAATACAAATTTTTTCTTAAAACTGGGAAGCAATATCTTGGAAAAATGTTGCACCTATTACTATAGCATAAAACATGAATAAATAATATTAATAATTATAATTAATGGTGCAATGCATCTGAAATCAGTTGGTACGAGTATAATCGTAGGTGGAGATATTGAAGAAAACATCAATGTTTTGATTTGTTGAATATTCAATAATATTCGGACAGAGAAGAGAGAGATAAAGAAGGATAATCAGAATCTGTGTACAATAAATTTACTGAAGCAATTTTACATCATTCCGTCTGCTGAAAAGTAAACGGAGAGACACGCGCCCTTTACCCCGGAACATCTGCGCTGTGCATATAGTCCCGAACTAACCTGTAAAACTCACTTTCCCCAATTCCATCTCGTTTCCCCGGAACACCTGCCCGGTCCATATAGTAGTAGAACGAGGCCAAAACAATGCTGTCAGAAAATAGCTTCGTTTCTCTCGAAGGCAGCAGGTAACATTTTGCACTAATATTCGAAATTTATACTGTTCAAATCAGACAATTATTGCACGGGATATCTCTGAGCTAAAAAGTACCGATTTTTCATTTTTTCTGAGCTAAAAAGTACCGATATTTCATTTTTTTTTTCACCCTGATCCCGAATTTTTTTTTTCAATTTGATTTTTAGGCAGATTTTTTCTAAACCGATTGCCATTTTCTTCTCGACCTTTTCAAATTTAACCGGTTGATTACACTAAAAGGAAAACCGATTTTTTACTTTACAGTAAAGTAAAGAGAGGTCGTTAAAGTTAAGAGAGGTAAATACCGTGTACTAAATCTTCAAATAAGCGATAACGTTCGATTGAATAAAGCTAGCGACTTGAAATTTTGGTCAAATGTTTGAAGTGAGATTGAGTTAGTTGGCATTAAAGATGGGTTATACCCGACCTAAGGAACCCCTACCTCCCCTAAAAATGAAACTTAAAATAAGCGATAACTAACGACAAAATAAAGCTAGCGACTTGAAATTTTGGCCAAATGTTTGCAGCAGGATCCAGGCTAGTATTGAAAATACGTAAAATCCGACCAACGAAACCCCTACTTCCCCTACAAATGAAACTTCAAATAAGCGATAATTTTCGATAGAGTGAAGCTAGAAACTTGAAATTTTTTTTAGATGTTTTTAGGGTGATCTAATTGGTGGTGGATGATAATGATGGGCACGGCCCGACCCAAGGAACCTCTACCTCCCCTACAAGTGAAACTTCAAATAAGCAATAACTTTCGATAGAATGAAGCTAGCGGCTGTAAAAATTCAGCAAATATATGTAGAATGGGTTAGTTCATTGAGTTTGAGAATGGTCAAGGTCCTCCT
Source organism: Chloromyia formosa (assembly GCA_964017055.1). Lineage (NCBI taxonomy): Eukaryota > Metazoa > Arthropoda > Insecta > Diptera > Stratiomyidae > Chloromyia > Chloromyia formosa. The sequence goes on along the minus strand of OZ024813.1, from coordinate 4,813,582 downwards.
GAATGAGTGCCAACCTCCCCTATAAACTGGCCGTATAGGAAACTCACTTTTAATGCATATGGTCGTTGCGAATTGGTACTTTCTGTATCACCACTAGGTCTGTACAAGTCTAGGGTATATACGCTTCGGACTCCGGGCCGAAGCGAAACTTCGGTGTCCGAAGCGTATATACCCTAGACTTGTACAGACCTAGTGGTGATACCAAAAGTACCAATTGGCAACGACCATATGCATTAAAAGTGATTTTCCCATATGGCCAGTTTATAGGGGAGGTTGGCACACATTCATGAGGATGTTGGTCATTCTAAAAATCAATTAACTAACCCATTCTACAAATACTGTCGAATTTTTCAAGTCGCTAGCTTGATTCTATCGAAAGTTATTGCTTATTTGAAGTCTCACTTGTAGGGGTGGTAAAAGTTCCTTGGATCGGATCTTGCCCATCATAGCCACCAACCAATTAGATCACCCTACAAACATTAAAAAAAAGATGTCAGGTGTCTAGCTTCACTCTATCGAAAGTTATCGCTTATTTGAAGTTTCATTTGAAGGGGAAGCCCCGCATTGATCGGATTTTACGTATTTTCAATATTAGCCAACTGGATCCTATTTTACTACAAATACGGATATTTGACCAAAATTTCAAGTCGCTAGCTTTATTTTGTCGTAAGTTCTCGCTTATTTAAAATTTAATTTCTAGTGGAGGTAGGGGTTCCTTAGGTCGGATCTAACACATCTTTAATGCCAACTAACTCAATCTCACTTCAAACATTCGACCAAAATTTCAAGTCGCTGGCTTCATTCTATCAAAAGTTATCGCTTATTTGAAGTTTCATTTGTAGGGGAAGTACGGGTTCCTTAGGTCGGATCTTGGATCAATGCCAACTAACAGGATGTTACTACCAACGTTCTGCCAAATTTGCAACTCGCTAATGTTATTCTATCGAAAGTTATCGTAATTAAAGTAATATTTTTTTTTTAAATTTTGTAGGGGAGGTAGGCGTTCCTTCGATCTGATTATGCCCAAGTTACTAAAACCCAACCAACTTCTCACTTCAGGGTTACATACCAAAAATCAGATGTCTACGTCAATTTGTTCAAGAGTTATAGACAAAAAACCCGAAAAGTAGGGTAGTACGGGGTTGTTTGTAAGAAAATTACCGTTAGTTTTCAACTGATCGATTTTATTTTTCCAGGGGAGTATAAGATTACTCCAACGAGCAATCTACTAAAGCTAGAGCTTTTCATGATTATTTAATCGGGAGTAATAGATACATTTAATTATTTTACATATGTAGGGGAGGTAGGCGTTCTCTTGGCCTGATCATGCCCATTTTCAATACCAACCAACTAGATCATACTTCCAACATTTGACCAAAATTTCAAGGCTCTAGCTTCATTCTATCGAAAGTTATCGTGCGAACGGACAGACAGATAGACAGACAGACAGACAGACAGACAGACAGACAGACATGGCTAAATCGAATCAGGAGGTGACCCTGATCATTTATATATATACATTGCTATACCTCCGGAGCCTCCTTTAAGGTGTTACATATTTCCGTCGTGACAAAAACAATATACCCTATACTAAAAGTCTAGGGTATAAAAATTGGCATGTTTTATAGGAATATATAATACATAGTTGAAGGTGATAAATTTTTTTCTTTTTTCAAATTTTCCATACTTTATGTAGCCTTCATTCCAATATGGGGCGACCGGTAGCGCAGTGTGTTGACGCATCAGTCTCATGTTTGACTACCGGCGTTTCGCGTTCGAATCCCGTCCACGCCGACGTTCGTGGTCACGGATGTGCAGGAGGTGCATGCTGGCAACTGCATTCTCCGAAACCAGTTTATGCCAAGGAAACGTCAACTGGGCCACATGGAACAGTTGACGCGCTATGCCCCACAAGGGGTTAGGGCAATTGAGTAGTAGTAGCTCACTCCAATATACATCTTCACTAAACACATGAAATGTGCTGTATTTCTGAAGTCAGTGCTTTATGTCCCAGTGGTCGTTAAAGGGTTAAAATCCGACTTGTTACTTCAGCAGTACGTCAGGTCTATTTCGCACAAAAGAATGTATCTACCTATTTTCAAGCATATTCCGATATCGTTGTCCATCGACTATAAACGCGCCACCATTTTCATGTTTGTTTTTTAATTGTAGTTTTACACAAATTGCTTTTTAGTTAATTTATTGCAAAAAGCTTGGCCAATGCATACTTTTCATTTCACTGAAAAGTTATTCTAACAAATTAAATACAATACCAAATATTCGGTTATTACTATTTAAATATTTATATGGTTAGTTAACTTAAATATTTATTATGCAACTATGTCCACCTTATTTACGCAAAATGGCCAAATTTGGCATATCAATGTTTGATGAAATTGTCGTCATATCAGTACAAAGATCAAACTCTATGTGACTCAAACATAGAAATAGGCATAGATAATCAATAAAAAATTGTTTTATTTCTCAACTTGCGATAATCAGTGACTTGCATTTATTAACGCATTTAGATTCAGGATGTTTGTTATCCATCATGTGAGCCTAACATACCACAAAATTTTGTGAAATACAAACAAATATTCTCATAAAAAATATTTCCATAAAATATTTGTGGAGATTGGCCTAGTCATTAAGTGCTTCTAAAGCGAATTGTGGTGTAGTTATGATTTGTTTCATTTATGTTTTTTTAATGCTAGTTACGAAACTTAGTTTGCTACCATTTATTTTTTCGTGGAATTAAAGTTATTGCCTGAAAAACACAAAAGCACCCACTTATGGGTTTTTTAAAAACATTTTGAAAACGGTTAGCCATGCGAAAAACTGACTAAGACAAAATGAAAAATCTTGAGCAATTCAATAAAAAAGGCTAACAACATCTTTTCCGTACCTTCAATACTTTTCGAGATATTCTCACATAAAAAAAAAGAAAAAAAAAAACAATTTTTCATGCTTCTTTTTATGTTTTGTTCCCAAAGAGAAAATTCATCGTTTCATATTACGTATTTCGCAAAATAACGGAAAAAAATATATACCCTAGGAAAATGATAAGGGACAAATTTGTTGATAATTTAATCAGCATCATTTGATGTAAGTGAAATGCACGTAGTAAGTAGTAACTACTTATCAGGAGAAAAGGTATTAAAATTATCTTTCCGTAATACCTCCTATTATAATATTTTTCTCACTGGCTCAGCTTCTACAAAAAAAAAAATTGGTAGCAAATTACAGATTCGTAATCAGCACGCAAAAAAATCAACACTACACCACAATTTGTTGTATACAAACTACCTACAACCAAGTATATTGTACGCTACTACGCTACAAGTATATTCCCTTTCGTCTAGTACGCAATAACAACGATCTACATAGGTGTAAATTGGCAGATCAAAGTTCATCTTCATATTTTAACTAACTGGGAATCACCTAAATATATTCAACTGATAGAATAGAAACAGAGTCTGGTTTTGTGAAAAGAGTGAGTTCATAATAATTAAGAAATATGTACAATATGTTTGAACAAGCACATTCGATAAAGATATTTATAAGCTATTAATTTATTTCAAATGACAATTAATATACGAGTATAAATGCCGATAACCTAATACATACGAGTACATAATGTTATACAAATATTTTGTAAAACTAGTCTCTTTTCGCACGAAGATAAACAGTTAATTTGACTAAAAAAACTGAACACTCATACGCTTCAATGACAAAAATGATGACAACATGGTGGCCTTAGAAGAGGCCTTTGACTTATTAGAGTATCTGTTTTAACTATGGTTAGCAGCTCTAACCATTTTCGAAATTCAAAATATCAGTTGGCACTGACCAAGCAACTTAAATTGCTAAAAATTCGGAAGTACACGGTAGTGGTTTGGTTGGGCGTAGGTTTCATTTAGACAAGTAGATATTGTATGGGAAAACAGTCAATGAGAAACGGCGGTGATTAATAGAATAGGCGGATATGGGTATTTTGTTCGAAATTGCGGTATTGTAAATTCCGCTGGTCGAATGGAGTCCATTCCGTACATGTTTATTGTTGCAATAAATGGGAGATATCCTAGAAAAACCTAGGTTCGAAAACCTCAAAACATGCTAAATCATGAATCAATTACAGTCGACGTTTAATAATTTGAGTTCCAAGGTACCATAAAATAATTTCGAATTATTGAGAGTTTGATTTATCGGAAATTTGAATTATAATAATATAATTTTAATTTTCCAGCTTCGGCGGATTATTGTGTGCAGGTGTCGAGAAAAACAAGAATCTTCCTTTTTTGTCTCTACATATTCAAATCTATCTGTAGAAGCCATTCATTGAATATTTCGGTGGTTATCCGCACTTTTTTAATAGCTTTATAGGAAGTCGGCACAAATTGTACGCCCTTAAAGCATCTAGGTTTTTGAGATTTTCCCAAGACTAGAGGTTTCAAATTTTCTAACTCGTCCATATTTGCAGCAAACATTAACTTTATTCGTTCTGTACTGTGCTTTCCACCATGACACTTTTCATTTATAAATGTTAAAATTCATTCGGGGAGACATCTAAAAATAATCCGGTTTCGTCCGCGTTAAAAATATCGTCATGCTCATAATTTTCCTATATAATTTTCCATTCTGAGTAAATGTTAGAGTCGGCTCCCACCTTTTCTCCGCATATTTTTTATATGAAAAGCCGATTTTAGAATTTTGCGAGCATTTGATAGGTTCAATGCTTGCTCTTAATGTAATTGAATGTAATGAATGTTTTTAATATTATTGAAAGAGTAGAATTATGCCACCACTTAAAATCCAAACTTTATCTGAGACAAAATCAATTTCATGTCGAATACTTGCTTGACCCCTATATGGGTCAGATACATCGTTTTTTGCACAAAAGCTCGGGTTAACTACCCTTGACCTGGATAGCTGCAAAAGAACGCGCCTAGTAAGGAAAACCAATCAACCAAACCAACCAATTTGATTTCCGGTTTTGGAATGTTGAGCTATTTTTTAGGTTCTATCTAGTTTTCTTCTTCCACTTCCAATCGATGAAATGTTGAATGTATCACATAGAATTATTCTGTAGTAATAAAACGAGAGCCGGAACATCTGAAGTCGGATAAATAGATATTAACTCGATGCACGACCTTATGAAAGGGTCGGTTACGCACAATGTTTTAATTTTATGATAATTATGCACCTCGTTTTCGGGGAAGGAAATATTTAAAATATTATATTCGCTAGGAAAGTTTTCAAAATCTGATAAAAATATTTCTTTTTCATGCCAGTTGCATCCAACAGCTTAGTGTTTCAAGTAAAGATTCACAATTCATAGATTTGTCAAGTAAATTTTTTAAAGTTAATTCTTATAATTAAAATGACACAAATCGTCTGAGTCGAAAAACGCCAAGTGTATTTATAAAAGTACTCGCACACTATTGATGGCCGAAAGTTGTTTCGTAAAAGTGTGTAAGCTCTTTAAACATGTGTGCATTCCTAACGGACGGTGTGGTGGGTATCCGGAGATGCCCGTGGGGATGGACCCTAAGGTTGCATTATGACCGTGAAGGTCGGGCAGTTCCATCTGCGAAGAAATGGGCCCCTCAACGAGCTAGCAGCGGCCTATGCTTGCTGTAGCTCAGTTCGGGAGATATGGGCGGGGTTTTCGCCGCTCGTTGCTCCTGTTCTTTACGTATTAACAAAAATACATAAGCCTGGGGAAGACAACACAAACAAGGAAGGTAAAAATGGGGAATTAAAAATTGAAGCGATAAGGATGGAATGGTTGGCGGATGGCTCGATTACCCTCGCGCTCGCATTGGGGTCCCGGTGTAATGGGACCCTCGGCCTCTGGTTTCGTACCACAGACAGATCCTTACTCATCAGGTACTGCCATAGATCTGCAGGTGGAAGCAGCACTACCAGGATATGGTCCATTGCAAGTGGTTCATTACACATTATTTACGCGTCAAGAAAATATGATTTGAAAAAGCTATTTTTGACGTGTCTCATATTTAACAAGCTTAAGAGTTCTGGCAAGACGCTCTGATTTTTTTTAGAAATCCATTACATTTTCGATACTTATTTGCCCAGATGTTTTATATTTCAAAACACCCCTAGAATATATTATTTATATTACACCTACACATAATTGAGGAGATTTTTTCAAATCTAAAATATGATTTTCCATACTACATCCTGAAATACTTCTCGGTAAACTCACGTGTGTCACTGAAATATGGAGACAAAATTAACAAAATATATTCTATAAGACAATCTCACTCTATCTTAAATTAATGGTCTCAGTAATGTCTGACATTTGAATATCTGAATCCGCAAAACTAAAACTCCATTAGCAACTAAACGGGGAAAAACCGAAGAAATATGCAGAATTTATATCAATATTTACAATCTGAAACAATATATCAAATTACTATCTATTACTTACGCATTAAGTTATTCAAGATTTATAACATCTATGTTACATACATGCACAAAGATTTGCCTGCAGGCTACATAACGACAACATTCTTAGTACGATCGACAATCCAACAATTCTATTTATATTACGTACTCGTTGTTCTAGGTTAAGATCAATAGTGTGTCTGAACTACAAGGTAAGTCATGGTTAAAACCGTGACTTCTTGGTGCATTTTCTCAAGATTTCCTGCATAAATAGTGTTGATTAATAAAACGAATAAATGTTGTTACATCTATGTCTAGAAAACGGTGAACTGATCAGTTAATTATATTTTCTTGGAGATGAATTGACCAGTAGAAAATACTCGTATCTATAAAGAGATTTATAATTTACATGTAAAAGTTCCGCAAATTTTCATGTAAATGTAATTATTCAGTAAATGAACTCCAAAAAGGGGGTCTAGGTAGAAATGTTGGTAGCACAAAAACGGAATATGGGGTTTTGTTTGGAGTAGTTAGGAGGTAAACAGGCTAAAGACCGAGAATATCCCAAAAACTTTTTGCAGCAGGCGAAAAAGTCGTAAAACAAAATTAAAGAGTACTAAATTCTATTTAAAAAAAATTCTACGTATTTTTTTTTTATCTTTTATAGATTCAAACATAAATGCTTCTCAAAGTCCCACATATTAAAAAAAATCGTTAAAAATGCACTAAAAATATTTCCTACACTTTTTCAGTATCTTCAATCGTTTTCGAGGCACAAAATTTAGTTTAAAAATGGGTATTATTCCAGTTACATTTTTTTGGTGCTACCAAGTGAAAATCTCTTTTGATGTATTTATTTATTATTCTATTTATACTATTGAAATATTATTTTATTTAAATTTTGAAGCTCATGTCAGATTTTTTGGAACTTGTAGTATAACACCATTCAGAAATACATAGGTAGAACAAAAGTCAGAATTGTCACAAGCCATGATAAGCTTCACATTCCAGAAAGTCATATGGTTAGGTACAACAACGATAAAATTACGCCTCTTCAGTCTAAACAAAATACATATCTCACTTTTTCGATTCATCACGTTTTTGTTTTTCTTTTATTATTTTTGCTTTTCATTCAGAATGAGTGTAGGTAACAGAATTTATTGCCTATGTTGACAATAATTACTTTTATGATATCAAAAAGCTACATTTTGCTCATTCGTATTTAGAAGTAGCAATATTTGAAGAATCCCGGTAGTTGCAAACGACTTAGTCTTGGAAGAAGTAGATACGTTTTTAGTGGTACTATACAATATTTTTTTTTATTATACGTAAATCATTATGCTTTTTTCAAGCAACTAACAATTAGTTCCTTAAATTTGGGATTCAGTTAACCACACCAGTAGTTAAGTGCCCATTCCTTGCATTTAATCTTATTGCAATCAAAAATTCACAAATGTTGGTTGTAAATTTAAACTCGTTTTTTTTTTATAATGTGGCCTTGAAAAGTGTTTATTACGAATTAACTAAGTCTTTTTAAACGAAAATGAACCATGAAACATATAGACACGTACGAGCATATCTACATATTAGAGTTTAGTTTGAATGTGTCATTCTTTTAAGGGTAAGCAATTCACGCAACGGAATAATAAAAAGTTAGTAAATACATTGCCATTGACCCCAGAAGGTTTGAATGGATGTCTTTTTGGAAGCGGAATCCAAGGACCAAGAATCGATCCAGATCCTAATACGTGAAAAATGTTCTCTTTCACGAACGGCATTACATACTTTCCAGTTCTGATAATTCGCAAACTTTTCGCAAATTTTCGTTCTTTTTCATTCTGAGATTATAATATTATTTGATGCAAACAAAATTGCGGAGTTGCATCTATCGAAAATTAGCTTTCGGGCGATTATATAGCCTAATCATTCTAGACAGTCTCTGCGTGGTGAAGTGGAAATCATTTTCCTCTCGATGAAGTTTCGTCTAATCGACGAAAAAAAGATGGCATTTTTTAGTGGAAAGAATTCCAAATTAATTTTCAGTAGGATGTAATTCCATATGACTCCTATTTATTGAGTAATCAAGTAAGTATAATAGTGAGTAATCAGTACAAATATTATCCCCGTAACAATAATGCCCAAACTGGTATGGATCAAACCCTGTGGCTACGATTCGTACATTAGATTGTCTTTAGGCTCCAATCCCGCTCTGAGAGCATCGCAATGTTCATAATGAATGTACGAACCATGGCCACAGTTGGGGTTTGACGTATACATGTTTGGGCATTATTGTTAAGGGGATAGTGTTGGAATTTGAAATTATGTATCGAGTTTTTTATTGATAACTCAATAAATAGGAATAGCTGAGAATAATATCCCACATCTGCTAACGTGAATTCTTTCCACTACAAAATTGCTTCCTTTTTTCTTCGATTGGATGAATGGATGTGTAATTATGGAATAGGGACTTGTTTTTAATTAAATCACATAATTTGCTGATAACAAATGAGTGACAATTTTCATATGTTGTTCTGGGGAGTATTTCCGACATGCTTATATAACTTTCATCGAAAGGAATATTGTTTCCACCTCAAAGTCTAATCCGACTACACTATTAGTCAAGTTCTCGTTCGTATAGATTTTACAAGTATACTCTACATAAATATATTTTCTTGCAAGCTTATTAGATTTGTTTGAAAAAGGAAACAAGAAACAACAAGTTCATGACAAACATCGACCAAAATAAATAATCGAACATTGTGCTGAAACAGAATCAGTTGAGAATCGGCAGTACGAACCATCATGAACTCGTATCAACTTTCGCCGATTAAGTGGCGCCTTGGTCGCGTTGAGTATATTCAGCGTCATTTCAAATACATTGATTCAATGTCATCTGACAATAGAGTCCGTAGGCGTCTTTAATTCGCGCAGTGCGTTATTCAAGTACTGCTTCTGCTTCTGTTCAACTATAACAGAAACCGCGCGAGAATCATCTATGGACTGTCAGAATCCATGAAAATCATGAATCGCCAAATTGGCTGGAAAAATATTCTAATCCGAAAAATGACATTTGAGGGAATGCGTTCCTCAGAAAATTGGTTCCGGATCGACTCGGATCGGCTCTTCCAATAAAGTGGCCAATGTATAGTAAGCAAATGAAGTGATTTTCACATATCTATTTGTAACAAGAAGACCTGAAAATCGATTTATACATACATATGTGTTCAATGAAAAAAGATAAAAAAATACAAACAAACAAAAACAAAAAAACTCGAAAAGGTAGACTATGCATCATGCACGTACCATATTTAGGGTCATAAAAAATATATACATACTTCTTTTACATTGAACAAATTGCTTTAACAAAAAAATAAATAAAAGAAACATGATCATGACATCCAGGTGACAAATAACTAATTTTCACACTATTTTATACTCATGGGATAAGTTATTTAGGTACAATAGAAGCGACTTACGTGCGTGGAATATTTCATGGTAAATATGATAAGAATAATTGCTTTTAAGTATTTTAGTATTAATGCATATTTGGTTATGACTATAGTCGTACTACGGTGCAGTAGTAAAAATAAGTCATAATAATTCAAATCTAGGAAGATCCTGAAATGATAATTTGCGGTATTTGCAAATACATCGCTCTTTTACCTTAAATCAGCCATCAAATTAGGAATAATATATCGGGTTTAAGTTTTTCATTACAACTTTTCATCGGCAACTGGCGCGAGTCCTGTCAACCTGTAGAGATCATGATCCGGGGAAAATTATCATAATTTCCGGTCGATTACCTCTGTAAAGATCGAAATGATTTGGGATTAGATACCGCCACACTCTCTGTCACTTAGGAGTGCGCAAAACTTTATAGAGTTCATGATCCGAGGAGAAGAATCATGATTTCTGGTCAATTACCCCTGCAAAAGGTTGACATGAGTCGGGATTGGATACCACGACTCTCTCTCACCAATATTTTACATCTCTTTTACATATAATCCTAATTTGTGCTCTTTCACAATTCTTAGGATTGCAATGTTAAAGTTGTGTGGTCTTGCTTTATCTCTTTTATACAGGACTTAGGACTTTTATTTATATTTTATATTTTAAATTACCCGAACAGGAATATATCCCAATAATACAGTAATGCATAAAATTGAAAATTCGAAGGAGAAATGAACATAGCAATAAAGAAATTAATAAGTAGTACGTTTACGCTGGACTCGAAATCTCGTAAAGTCGGATTTCGGCGAAACTTGTCTGAAACCCACCGAATTTCAAATATTTTTTATTGCCAAACGAAATCTTGACAGTTAGAAGGACACCATGAAATCCTTCTGAAATCGCGACTGAAATCCTGATGTAATACGGCAATGCTCCACATGCCAATATAAAAGTGCGAAATTGTTAATGCCACTGCTATTAATTTCCAATACCAATGGCTAAGTTCATAAAATAAAGCGGATTCGCAACACGCTGTGCCAACAGTATCGAAGCAGCTTTGCAACAGGTTGTTGTGTTACGAACAACAGTCGCATCTAATCACTCATCAATTGTCAAATTTCATAGCTCAAAATTGACTACTGACAAAAAATCGTATGGTTATGACAATGCGGGTGTAATTTCTGAATTGTCCTCATAGAAGAAAAGCCGATGGCTTAAAAACGGGAAAGCATTATTATATCGTGTCAGTGTAATCAGTACAGCGTTAGTGTAACAATATATACCTATATTCATAGAAAAAGGTACATTTGAAGAGATATATAAAACTAGGTAAATAAATTTTGCGAAAATTAGCTAAATTTCGGACTTACCACAGCATCGTTGATGGCCAACTGTTCCATGTGGCCCAGTTGACGTTTCGTCGGCATAAACTGCTTTCGGAGAATGCAGTTGCCAGCATGCACCACCTGCACATCCATGACCACGAACGTTGTCATGGACGGGATTCGAACCCGAAACGCGGTAGTCAAACATGAGACTGATGCCTCAACACACTGCGTTACCGGTCGCCAGAACTGCTATACTATCCACAAATTCATATCCACGCAATCTTCCTATTCGTGGAGAAGTGAGATAGACATTAACAACACGCGTCATTCCATTGCTGTGTTTCTGGTGCCGGTCGTAAGTTTCTTCAAGATGGTAAACACTGAGTATATGTCGACGTCGACCGTAGGGCGTAGCTCCTTACGAATCATCTTGAGTTTTAATGACAGAGGCCGACCGAAGTTTACTGTGATCCAAGCGTAAACAAAGCAGCTGTCCGTGAATTGCCTCGACACATGACACAACTTCGAAAAAAATATCGGGTAAATGTTTTTTCCCGGCGCAACTAGGTTAATGGCAATAAAAACAGCCCTTGCCACGACCGCCCAGATGCCAAAATACTCATCGAGACGACCCACCAACCTCTCGCATAATTTCCATTCTCTCGTGTTGACGTTTATCAAACTTTGGCACCCGTCTACACTAATCACCAACTAACATGAAGATAGTGGTGATTGGAAAACGCGTGCAAAAATTCAAAAATTTCAGCGTTCGTTACACAGTCCAATTTTTGACCAAGGCCTCGAGATGAGTCAGCATCATCCTATCTACTAGATCGATCAGCAACACGCTCAACCGAGTTATTTACCCCAAATGAATACTCATTTAACAGCTGAGTAGGCTCATAGTCCGATACGTTAATCTCCTTTTTTATCGAAGACTACCGCAAAGCGAACGTGCTAACCGTTCGTCATGCGGACTACATACGTAATATTTCTTCTTTTAGATAATTTTCTATTACATACTTCCTATTTCCCGTACAATCTACTACAAAGGCCACCAGGTTAGTTGATCTAGGCTTCTTCTTATTAAGCATCTTCAATGTAATTTTGAGCAAAAATAAGCAAATTCCGTTTTTTTCCCAATTAACACTGCATTGATATGTAAATGCAGAAAAACCGCTATCCATATGCCTATTATAGACCTGTTTTTTGAACATCCGCTATATTTTACTAGCAGATATGTCACTTTTCCTTAAATAAAAAAAAATCCTTGATTTTGGTCAACTATCAAGGCAAAGTTTTCCTCCGGGAAGGTCAAAGAGTTCAAATTACTACAGCTTAATAACAAACCGAACAATTTTGGAAAGATGGGATCATTTATGAATAAATCGTTAAATCGTTTTTAGCAAGAGACGATTTTTTTTCGTTTTTTTTTTTTTTTTTTTTGGATTGGATTATCAATAATATCTTGCTCATTTATTTACAACTTAATATCCAAAATGAAAGATCCAAAATGACCTTACCGCACCACAATCATTCATGGTTTACAGGTTTGCTATACAATTATTGACATATGTACATATATCGTTGCTATATTGTTTACGGTGATCGGTAGAAATAGAGATTATTATAAATAAGTCTACTAGCAACCTTTTAGACTTTTTCGAAAGCATTGAATTACTCCCATTTCGACGGAATAAAACGTAACATTTGCTTTGATGAAGTAGTCGAATCAACAACAAATGATATGTCCCTATACAGATGCAGCAATGCAGGCAGTTTGAATTAATGACCGGAATAACTGTTATACAGATATAGCTACAACAAAGTCTCAATTTCCGAAATCTTTAAACAAATTCGATACTCAAACCTGTCTCACGTTCTAATTTGCACGGGGAAATTTTTTCAAAACTAATGGGCAGTTGACCGCCTAATACTAACTTTTCATCGACTCGTATCTTCTTCCGGGTATGGTATATCTATTGTATAATACTCAAAAAAAATTTCTTAAATTAATTTACACAAAAATATTTGATCTTGACACTGGTATCGTTTAGTATCTAATAATCATCGACTGCATTCAAGGTGAATCTGAAGTGGAAAGTCTAAAAGGTCGTGTCAAGTACACAGATATTTGATTGGATTGTTGTCTTAATTGATTGTGCCAAGGTATCTAGCGCGGTTTTGGCTTCTTTGCTTAGATAGTGGTACCAAATAATTGATCATCTATTCAATTCATAATGGCAAGTCAAAAATGCTACTATTGATGCAGTATGCCAATGCTGCATGTCCTTAACCTCTACACAGAGTTTCAAGTACATATAATTACATTTATAATTTCCTTCGGACGATCTGACCGTTTCTATGCTATGAAATTGTAAAGAAGTGAATACTACAACGATTGGTACTGTCGCATTTGGAACTATATTCTCTAATTTGTAAACATGTACAGAACCATATTCTGGTCGGGTAGTGCTGTTTGTGCCGACAGATCGAAGGCAGCACCTGATGAGTAGTTGTCTGTCGGTGGTACGAAACCGGAGGTAGAGGGTATCATTACATCCAGACCCCGATCCGAACGCGGGGGCATCTGGTCCGTCCTCCAACCATTCCATCCTTATCGCCCAACTTTTTTTTTATTATTCATTTTTGCCTTCCATGGTCATTATGCTACCTTAAGCTCCGTCCCCACGGGCATCTTCTCATGCCAACCAAAACTTCCATTACGAACATTAAAAAAAAAATGTTCGCTTCAGAGGAAAAACATTAAGAACTGACTGGGGAAATTCATTCAAACAATTTCTTGTATGAGAATAAAAGTGGAGTGTACCATTGCTAAGCAGTCAACAGGACCACTTAGCAATGATCCCCACCCAAAAATGTTCAGCCTAAGCCTATTCGCTTAGTGATTGAGCTGGTTTCGTCACCTGATGGACTATACTCTTCAGGATCTCCCTTGAGTCTATCGGGGAGGTTGCTCGACCAAGCGCAGTGTGTATTCCAACTTTTGTCAGAATACCTCACTTCGCACAATGCTCACGGTATATATAGTGGGCATTCTACGACACTAGTGCGAATCTTTTATTCTCAAAAAAAAAAAAAAAAAAAAAAACATGTTTAAAAATGCGCTTATGCGTGACTAATAGGTAATGAATTTCTTGTATGTTTATTATTTTTTTATGAAGCGGTTATCACCGGTAATATTCATGGTTTTTAGATAGAAACGGATAAATTCATCCTTTTTAGGAAGCTGCTAAATCAATAAATCAGAATAAGGTACAAGGTGTACAAAATCTTGATATCTTAAAGATTTATTTATTAATAATAATTTCCCAAAAACCTAGTCTTTATTCCCTTTTCCGTCCTATTCTATGGCTAGCTTATTGAAGGTATGATATCCTTACCTTCTATAGATCGTGCTGCAGTAATTTTGAACATTCTGTATTTGCACTTTGAAATTAGCAGTAGAACTTGTTCCGATTCCACTGTTCCTATGAGAGGTATTTGAAATAGTGGTCCGGTTTCAATGACATTTAGGAATGTGGTTTGACGGTTAATATGATTGGCCAACATGAAATTTTGTATAGATATATTTAGAAATAAAAAAAAAAAGTTTTTCTAACAAAAACTTACTTTTGGGCCGGCCATTTCTATGACAGCTATATGCAGGGCCGTCGAGAGAAAATCCGGGCCCGGTACTCAACTTTTCGACCGGTAGCTCAATGAACAAAAAAAAAAGCTCTCAAAGCGTAGATGCGTTTTCTTTTTTTTTTCAATTTTTCAAATTACTCAATTTTTGCAGAGGCCCATATATGGTGACCGGTAGCTCCAGTGCGTCAGAGTGGTATGAAAGGCCAAGGAGCAACAAAAAAAAGGGTCAGTGCGTAGATAGGTTTTTTTTTCATGACAAAGTTAATATACTCTGTCACATGCGTGAAGAGTATCTCTCTCTCCGGTTCCTCCCCTTGAGGGGCATAACCGCACCTACTTTCCACCTCGTCCCGTTCATCGCCATCGCTTTCAGCTGACTCCACGACCTACGACTATAGAGGCACCCTCTCTCTTAACTGATCTTCACCAGGTGTTACTAGGTCGTCCAACACGGCAACTTGCGTTGGCTCCCTGCGGGTTCCAATCGAGGGCCTGTTCGGCCCTTTTCGGAGAGTGTGACCTATCCATTGCCACTTTCGCCTTTTAATGGAAGTGTCTATCTTGTCCTGACCAGTAATAGTAAGGAAGTTGTCGTTAGAAATGTGTAGGATGCGCCGTAGACACTGGTTCACAAAAGTTTGCAATTTAGTTGTTATCTCATTAGTCACCTTCTAGGTTGAACAGCCATATAAAAGCACGGATTTTTTTTTGGTTTCGAAGATCCGGAGTTTGGTGCGTCTGGAAATATTGTTATTTTCCCAGAAAGGAGTCAAACACGCTCATCTAGCTCAACGTTTGATTTTTTGGGTATTTACTCAGTGCTCTAAATAGTTTTTACGCAAATTTTGCTAAAAAATTTGTAATTTCTGCTGCATAAACACTAAGAAAATAAACTCAGTAAAGGATCATTTTCATAGAGGATGTACGGTCAATATGGAATATCGATAGCATTCCCATTACCATTTCTAATAAATAAATGCTACGTTGTTATAAGTAGGTTTTCTATTAAAACAACTAGCTTCCACACCAATAAAATGAATTGACTGAACAAATTAAATAATTTCCTAGCCTAAAAATTGGGTTGGTCGAATAGGGAACTTACTTATTACAAGTAGATCTGGAAATTCATTTGATTGATCTAGAAAAAATGAGGCGCTGGGTAAGTGGTTTGCACTCCATTACCGCACAATGACGATGATTCAGAATTTTATTAATTTTCTTTACAAATTTAATTTATTTCACGGTGAAATTTATTTTTCGTTATTTTTTTTTTTAAAATGCTTTGACCCCTGATGGGGCATAGGAGCGTCAACATATCTTGCATTAATATGCCTTGTTGACGTGTCGATAGCATATTTTTTTTTTCGGACGATGCAGCTGCTAGCATGCATCTCCGAAAAAAATTAAAAAGATTTACGAAACGAAATCTTGATGATTATCCCTCGAAAAGTTATTAATTAAAGTACGGTATGCATATTTCTATA
Source organism: Chloromyia formosa (assembly GCA_964017055.1). NCBI lineage: Eukaryota > Metazoa > Arthropoda > Insecta > Diptera > Stratiomyidae > Chloromyia > Chloromyia formosa. The sequence continues at coordinate 4,797,261 of OZ024813.1, read as the reverse complement.
GTGACACAGAAACAGGAAGGATGCCACAGTACCATCCCGTCCGCGGCCACCCTTTTCTCTTGCCACAAAATGTAAACCGAGAACATATCGATCGATGTTATACTATATGTATGTATAGTATTTGGATAAAAAATCTACTGATCCCTATTAATTTAAACAAATATTTTAATTATTCAAGTGATTTGATGGTTGGGATCATATAATTTCAATTTCTTGTTAATCTTACCAACATAGAATTTTCCCAAAAACAACCCTGTTGTAAGAAGCTCCCCGCCAAAGAAAAACTCATCAGCTGCAAAATGGACTGATATGAATATAATTCCGCCAAAGTACTCATAGCTTTGCGCCTCGCTTTGGAGTATGTATATTGAACCCTGATCAAATTAGTTTATTTCTTTCAACGGTGTTTGGCGTGGAACTTGTTTAGAATAAAACCAAATAAGTTGAACCATCTGAAGAACATGGAATGACTTTATTGCATTGAAAGGTTAAGTTAGTTAAACAAATTGTGCTCGATAAAAGGAAAATGGATAGGATTAAAGTGAAGAGCATAGTATAAAATATTGGCTGCGTTTTGTACAGTGAACACAATCATACGCATTACACTAACAACTGGCTCTATCCAGAGCAATTTTGTAAGTGTAATGCGTGCAATTGTTGTTCTGCTCTGAACTTCGCTGTACACACAATACGGCTCTTGTCCATTGATCACTTCTTGCCTGAATTAGTTTTGCGCCTCACTCTAGGGTATCCATGTTGAACCCTGATTAAATTAGTTAATTTCTTTAATGCTGAGTGGCGGGGAGCTTCATGTTCTAAAGCTCAGATGCCAAAAATTGTCTTCTCGCCCAGATCGCTTTATAAAGCTTCCCGCCCTATAAAAGACTAGAAATGTATTTAGTTCAGGCCAGAAGTGATCAATGGACAAAAGCCGTGTTGTGTGTGCAGCGTACAATAAATAAATAAATAAATAAATGATAGCCTATGTACACCCTTGTGACACAGTCAATCCGTGAGAGAAGAAAGCAGATCTCGGTACGCTCCTTACGAGACGGTAGCCCTGTCAAAGGACAACGAGAATAAGAAAAATTAAAAAAAATAGCGATTTTCAAACTTTCAAATCTCTGGTCTTTTTCGTCGTATCGACTTCAAATGCAACACTTCGTAAGACGACCGAAGACAATGACCATACCGAATTTTCATCAACCGGGGCTGGAGCTACAGAAGTCCGAAAACCTGTACTTGATGTGTCGCGTAAACATAGTCTTGGTCACTTTACATCGATTTCGTATTTTTTTTTTCACTTTTTCGTTTTTCTTTGGCGATAGATAATACAAAGTAAGATATACCTACTACAACGATACACTACGATGTTATTTAATGTTTATTGCCTTGACCCCTCTAGGGGCATGGGCGCGTCAACTTCTCTTGCATTTCTAGGCCTTGTTGACGTTTCGATAGCAAACCTACTTTTCGGACATGCAGTTGCTAGCATGCACCTCTCATCCGCGCAGTCATTATACTGACAAGCTCGAAGCGCAGTGGGAGTTCTATTAGTCTAAAACTGTCTGCGGATCAGTTTTTGTTCGCTTCGCGGATCGAACCTAAATTCTCCAGATTGTAGATCGGCAACTGAACTAACATGACCACTGAACGCGTCATGTGATACGATACGTGGCAACATTTCCAGTATGTATTTAGCATTAGTTCGATTATCTTCAATTTATACTTATAAAATCCACTGGAAATAAATTATCAGGGCCCTCCAAGCTATAAGATTTATTTTGCTTCTCTGGCTCTTATTCGTCTTATAATGATGCTGTTTGCCTAGACACACTTTCGATATCAAATAGCAACTTTTTAATACTTCCTCTTATTAATTACAAGTAAATTTTACAAAGACAGAATCAATCTTTCATACTTGATTTTTTTTTATTATATTTAAAACTAACTCTAAAAAAAACCCTTCCACATCCAAAGAATACAACCTCAATAATTCCCATACGAAGGTCAATAAACTAAAACATTTTGTGTTATAACATATTCTACATCTCAACACAGTAACTATATACAACTATAAATATTATTTCATTTGGGAATTATCACACTGGTCACATAAAATGTTGGTCTACTTATGTTCGTTCTGCTACATAAGATATACATATACTATATATACATTCATATTCAACAACCATAGGATCTCGGATGGTCTAATTGGAGTCTCGAAATTGTATAACTTCCGATTACATCCACAAAAACTGCAACTTCTGAGAAAATGTGTGTCAAAATCATGACCCTGACGCGGTCAAGAAAATTCAAAAGAAGCCAATCTGATAGATAGTTGCACTTTTTCATGTACATATTATAAAAGACATCGCAGCGGCATTTGGTTATTATTTACGTTAAAGTGTTCCAGCAAAGAAAAAACGTAGATACCTTTCTCAGGTAAAGGTTAATGTTAAACGTATGAAACAAGCACCCAGCCAGTACGTTTTGATGGTCATTCCAACAATTTTTTTCAAGATGGTTTTTGAACTTTTATTTTACTTTTACGTTTGTGTGTGTATTAAAGTAAACGCACTAGAAGTTTGTTGATAATGAACTTGAAATTCGGTATCAATGAACCTAATTGAAACGAGCCGACTTCTGTGTAACTCTTGAAATACTTTTACTAGTGCTTGTGTATGTTTTCAAGTTCTCCTAAATTACTTTTTCGGGAAAAAATTGAGAGTCCATTTCTCTGGTTTACATACTTAGTTTTATTAAAATATTTGAAATTTAATTAATGGTGTATCGTGTAAATGTGTGTAATACACGCGCGGATCCAGAGTGTCAATTTAGGGGGGGGGGGGGGCTTTCTGATGGTTTTTGCAAGCAAATTCCACAAGTTTGTATCTTTGTTAATGGAGACGTTAACTGGAAGGGAAAGGGGAGGTTGGGGAGGTTGTGTTCCCACTTGTCTTTCGATCTTTCGATATTTCACTTCTGTGATGATGTTGCTTTAACATAGGCTCCAGCTCATTATAAATACCTACCTCGACGAGAGCTGGCTCGCACCAAAAAAACGCTTCTTTTTAATTGAATGTAAATAAGAGCGTATACAGACATTACCATCATGTGTCCCCGTTTTTTTAGATGGCTTTAATTACATGATAAGCAAACTGTCAAGTAACGCCAGCGAAACATATTGATGACCGATACAGCTAGTAAATAAGATATCTATCTCTGTTTTTTTTTCAATAATTAAATCGATGCACCTATACACATGAATAAGAAAGTTCCGTATTACATTCGACCTATGCTATGGCATGGCTGCGAAACATGCACAATAACCTAATACCCCGATAAATTGCTGAATACTTTTGAATGGAATGTCCTTTGAATCAGTTTGTGACCTAAATGGATGGCGCATCCGGTACAGTCATGTTCTGTACGTATTGTATGATGAATTAGAAGTTTCGTAAATGGTCAAGCATCAATAATTCATATTCAATGGACAGGTGCTGGAGCTCGTTGGGAAAACTCAGTAGATATCGACATCGACTAACCGCTGAGCTTTTGAAATTGGAGTATTCGGTCACTTGACCAAGACAATTGGAGAACAACCATAGAGAATCTCTGGAGAAGCAATCCGCATATACTGAACACTAAACTATTTCCACTCGTAAAAAATAAAAGGAGAGACACGCGCCCTCTTCTCCGCAACACCCGCTCAGTCCATATAGTCGCACATAAGAAGTCAAACTCACATTCACCCCTCATAGTTCTCCTTTGTGAACAATAACATTCCATGCTGTCTCTCTACCCCGGAACACCCGCCCGGTCCATACAGCCGACACATGAGATGCCAAACTCACATTCCTCTTCCTACTTCCATCCTTGTGCCGAATTGCTTTATTTCTCTCGCTCTTTTTCATTTCCTTTTAATCTCTCTCTTCTGTGAGGACAACTATCCGGCCAGGGTCCACCGTCGGTCGCTGAGAAACTGACAGATCCAATCTCACACAAGATGACATGAAGATGAAGATGATGACAGAAGAGTGCAGGCATTTTGGGTCCATTCCATCGAGCATTTATGCGTATGGCAAGGTTTCCTGCCGATTTTAGGTTGGTGATATATTTTCTTATTTTGTAACATTTATTATAAAATTTCAAATTGCACTGCATTTTTATTTTTTTCATATTTTTTTTTTTAACATATTTGACATTTCTCCACTTTTTTACATTCACTAGTTCACTTTAATTTACCTTAATTTAAATAATAATTTTTCTCTCCGCTCAAGCTCGGCTTTAGAGGAGAGAAGCAAGATTTAAATTTATTTAGAAAATTATTCTTATTGTTTGAAAATGAATTTGCGATAAAAGAATATATAATACAATACATAATACACCTTTTTTAACAGACATGCAGAGCAGAGCAGATTAACACCACACAATTACATTAACAATTTGCTCTGAAATGCTCTGGATAGAAGGTTAGTGCAAGAATGCTGCTTCGTTAGGTATCGAAGTTTTGTGATGATGAAATGATTCTGCTACCTAAGGGAAATTTTTCCGATTGTATTTGAACTAAGGATTAAAGTTTCCTCTTAAAGAATTGACGTTTGAATTCTAAACTAAACCAAGACACACTCTCAGCAAAGATATGTCGCCTTTTCGTCTTCATTACTCTGATCTGTTCTAAAGCGATTTTTTGCCACTTATCCTGCTCCTCTCTGTTCTGTACAAAAAAACGCACCTAGTACTCTACTTAACGAAAATTGAAACCAAATTCAGAACGCCTAAAATTATGTGGCATTTAATGAAATACAAAGATCACATTCTAAAGTTTGCGTATTCAGCGCATTAGATAAAAAAGTTTGCGTATTCAGCGCATTAGATAAAAAGCTTTCGACAAATTAAATTACGGGTACATCTCTACCTACTTAACTAGTAGGCCAATAAAATTAAATTTTATTAATAATAATTAGGGAAAGATATGAAAATAATTTTAATTCCTTCTATAGATACTGAATGCATGGAAACTGTGTTTGCACGGTCGTAGAAGGTGAGCTTAACTTTGGAGGGCGAAAATCCGAGAAATTTGAGCCCTTTTTTTAATATTATCCTTATAACTCCTAAGCAGTGCCTCGGATCGAAAAAACTTGCACGAGTAAATTAAAGGCCGTTGAATTCTGCGTTCAACGCACTACTCAAAGTTGAATTTCAGTTCAGTAGCGTAGTCAAAATCCATAGTCAAAATGACAAATTTCGAGGTTTCGGAAAAAAATCGCACTTTATCACTTTTCAAGCTCACAGATTTTTGCAACGGATGCTCCAAATAGAAAAGCTTTTCGTAAAGTTGGAAATAATTTGATAGTTAGCTTAACGTAGCCAATAGTTTTCAATTCGGGCCATTTTTAGAGTAATTATGAGCCAAAATTCAAAAATGCCTGCTCATCGGCTTATGCCCTAAAAGCTCTATCTCGGTAAGTGTAACAGCTAAAAGTTGTATTTTAGTTTCAAATTGTAGTTAAATTACTGTAGTTTAATAAAGTTTTACAAGGTTTTTTCTAGAACCAATTTAGGAGGCACAAAAAAGAAATAGGACAAGCCAAACAATTAGGCACATTTTCAACATGGTGGCGGGGTCCCCGGTGGTGGGGAATAGAAAACTCGAATTTTTAAACAATGTACTAACTGAAACAATATATCAAAAATCGAAACTACCTTACTTAAAGCAACTAGTTTTATAACAATTTGACTAACCAAACTAATTTAACCTTTGCAAAATCATCGACTTTTTTTTAATAAAAACCCAATAACTCAAAAATTATACCCGGTAGTACATTCTCGTAAAAACCGAATCGTAGGTGATATCCTACTTAAAATAGAAAATAGCCCGTAGAAATCAGACGCTTTGTTTACTAGATATAGCTCGAGGAATAAGTTTCAAGCAAATCCGATTAATTTTTAATTTGTTCATCCGCCATATTGAATCCGCCATTTTTAATTTTTAAAATCGGACATTATATTTGAAATCAGCAACCCAGAAAACTCCCGAGTAACAAGTTTCGTGTACATCTAACAAATTTTTTCTGAGATACTGATTTCATCCCTTAAACAGGCCTATATAAAAAAAAAGAAATATTTTTCGTTATTTTAGTAGTGTACCAAGTTTAAAGAAAATCGATGTATTGCACTTGGGTAGTGTTTTTTGTTAGTATTTTCAAAACACTCTTAGACAAAAACACACCCCCTACTTAAAAGGTTGATGCAATCAATTTCATCTACAGCTCGTTTGAAAGGGCATACTTCACGCTTTAATTTCTGATAAGCGCGAAGTTTCTGACACATTTAGTTTTAGCGCAAAATTTTTCAAAAACTGCCAAAAAGGCTATTTTTGGGGGTTTCAGCCCCCTTTTTTCGAAAACTTGACGTGATGGAACATTTTAAACTCTGGATTCTTGTTTAGCGCAAAAATTCCGTTCGGAAACACTTGGTCGCATTCATTCGACAGAGACAAAGTTTAGATTTGCAGGGCTGTGTTATTGAATCTTTAATTTATATGTATACGGGCGGAGATAAAAGCAAAAACTAAATTCTAAAATAAGTTAAATCACCCCATAAGAACCATTAGAAAATTTTTCAGGAGGTAGAAATCAGTACCATCGGATTAGCGTATAAAAGCAAGAGACAGAAAAGATCGTCTTTTGATGGAGAATAAAAAGGGGGGTGGTCACCTGAGAGGGGGGGAGCTTTTCTGTCCTGCTCTTACTACTACATCTCCTATGAATGTTTCTCCAAATTTTCACTGCAAATTATTTCCCCCATTTTTCTTAATATGACTCAACTGTTAGCCGTTTCGATAATTTTCCATTTATTATAGTAAAAAAATATTTCAAACTTAACCTACGTCAATATTAAAGGGAATAGATAATCGATAGTTTTGAGTTTTTCGTTTAAATTTTAACGAAGTGCATCTCAATATTTCCTCATAATCAATAAAATAAAAAAAATAAAAAATTTAAAATTCTTCCTATAACACGAAAATGACACAGTTATAATGACCGGTATTGCTTTTGTTGTTTACTTACCTTACCTTCTGTAAGATTCCAACTAACTTGTTTACATTTTTCACAACACTGACGAGAAAAAGAAAAAGAAAATATCGTATTTGTTTACCGGAAAATAAAAATCACATTCTTGTTAAGCTTTCGCGACACCTCTCTCAACAGATAAAAGAACTTCCGATCTATGTATATTGGATAAAGATTTTTACTTCCACACGCCATAAGATTAATAAAAAAGACCCTTAAAGAATAAATTGAAATTTATTTGTAGTGGAAGAATATTTTCCGATTGACCATGCCGCTAAGGACTTCTACCATATTTCCCATATAGACATTGATCGGTATGAACTGACCATGGTTAGCTAACCAAAAAAAAAATGATTAGTTCAAGCCGTTCAAGAAATCAGGTTTGGTCGAAGAATTTGATTATAGTTTAATTATTCCTTTTATAATCTTTGGTCTTTTATCAATAAAAAACCAATGCCTAGAACGCTGCATGCATGGAACAGCAACAACATGCGGTCTAAATCGAATGTCTGGTTCTGCTAAAATATGGACATAATATTTTCAACAAATGATGACATATTTATTATCGTGCATATCCATGATTATGTCCTATTAATACCTTAAAGGTACTGTGGCTAGTCTTCCCAGCCATTTAATTTAGTGTACTCGCATAATATTGAAACTGGAACTGGTTGAAGGTAAGGTATGCGTTAAAACGAGTATGATGTATTGATGGAACTTATATTTTTCAGTGGATACGCAAAGAGGAGTCATATTTTTTAATTTTTTTTCTTATTGAAGTGTTTATTATTACTATATATAGTAATATCCCACAAATTTTCATTCAAGGATGTAATGTGGAATCAGAAAGACTGTACCAACTTTAAGTTTATTCAACCCTGAACATCATTGTTATCCCGACTCTGAGGGGCTTAATATTAGTCTCTCCTATCTACACCGACGGCAAATTCAAATTCTTTGAATCAGCCGTAGGGGAATGTCCATTATGTTGGGCATCTTCCACCAGCAAAGACAATTCGAGATGGATCAGTGGCAATACATATCACAAGACAAAGCTGACTTGGCTCAGGCTGAATATCAGTCGAAGTACTAAATTTTTGTCATTGAAAAAGTACCACGAAACCGTTGTAGTGGAAAGCGGGGATACTATAGGCGTGTTTTTTTGCATAACCGTGTAGGGTCCCTGCCCTGGTTGCGCGAAAAAAACGCTCTAAAGCAGCATCCAGGTTAAATTCCGTATTGTGAAGTTGTCTACACTGACTTTAAGTGGTGAAATGAAATATCTGTTTGATTGTCGGATCGTTTATTTATTGCGACAGCGGACATTTGTAAACTTGGCGTACCGCTCTAACTTAACAAACATCATTCAAATGATCAGTGACAGCTACAAGTGCAACTCTATCCAAATGGGTATTTTTAGTAATCCTATTGTAAATGTATTATTTAATAATAGGCATGGGCCCATCAGAGCAAGACGTAATATTAGTTTACTAATGAATTTGGCTGAGTGACAGAAACACAAGCGTGCCAACATCGAAATATTACGTTCTACACGACACCAGAGTTTTAAAAACGGTGTTCAGGAAGCATTATATCAAAAGTTTCAAAAAATACGAAGTGAGCTTTCTCAGAATCTCAGAAAAAGCACAAAAAACGACCTTTCCGTGTTTCTTTTTTTTTTGTTTTTAAGCAATGTTTGGAATTTCTTAATATTTAATATAAAAATCGTTGCAGTACGTGACGTGCTTTTTTTTAAAGAAAACGCCTCAAAAATTGGAAAATCTTCTTCGAGAAATGGAAAATCCTGGGTTTGGTGATGTATATTGCCAATTATACGAGTAGTTGAAATGAGTTTGCTGGTAACTTAATTAGCTTTAATATGACATACACTGAACGTCTGTAGGGACAATAGACAAATGGCAAAACTAAAACAATGATGGACGAAAAATATTTTTTTCAGGTGAAACCTGAAACCAGAAAAAGTGTTGCGAACCGTTTTTCATCTAATTGTTAAACATCTTAATTTTTTTTTAGAAGAGATTTTTTTTTAATAGGGTTAGCCGTTTCCAAAATATATAACAAAAAAAAAACTCATTCTTTTTTTTTGTAGTTTGTGCGAGATTCTGCCTAAAGGTCAATCAAATTCTTGAGAACTTTTGGTATATTGCTCCCGAGCATCAATTAAACAATTACAATAAAAAGGAAATTATTAATTTAATTGATATTTTATTTTATATTTGAGTATATTGCTGGGGTACTACGTGAAAAATGTTGGTCATCGAAGTCTGTCCTTAAAATCAATCCAGAAGTCGCTTCGAGTTAGAAAATGACTAAATCGTAAGAAATTTCCAGAACATACATCTCATCATACGATTTAAATCGATCGGATATATTTGTACGATTGGTTTTCTTTATTAGTTTTATAAAAAAAAACAATCGAAAAAAATATTCGACGATTTAAATTGTGTGATGTGATGTATGTTCTCATGATTTCTAATGAATTTGAATTTTTCATTTAATTTTGAATTTATGCATTTATGCAAATATCCTAATTCCTTAACGTTTTATTTTTTTTTTCACATATTCACCAATTATTTTTCTTTATGTTCGATGACGTTTTATGATCTTGAAATTTCAGATAATTTTGTTTCCAGAAATACACTATATTTTTCTATATGAAAACCAAAAATGTGAGCCTAATGCTCCGAATATTTACTACGATGCCCACAATACGGAAAAGAAACGGAACTTCCGAAAAAATCAAACCGGCCGCAAACAAGGGCAGCAAAATCAAACCATACAAGACGTTGTTTATTAAAAAAAAATACTAAACCACAAAGCTGTAAAAGATACAATAAATTAAAAAATTCATATATGCATACAACTCTCCGAATGATGTAAAATCGGAAACGATTGCCAATGTTGATCATTAGCACAAAATGTACTAAGTAAGAAGGTGGATTTGTCTATATGTTGACACTTCTTGACCCTCTCGCAGTTTCGTTGTTAAGTTATGCAATGATTTTGGCGCAGGCTCCTTGAATAGTTCCTGTCTAAGAATACCGTAATATTTCCTGCTTCGTTAAGCCTTATCGGAGCGGCTAATGCAATCGCCAATAATTGTCAATTTGCTCTCCATACAAATTGCCAATCACAAAAAGAACTTGACGCATATATTTCAGCATGTTGCCAAAGAGGAAAAAGGCAGTTGTCATTTCAATGCGCCGCGCCGTCGACATAGTGATAGTGGACTACAAAAAGGCCAGATTTACTTCTTTGTTGATCGTTAATAACACCATAAACAATAAACAAAATTATGGTCAACTTGAACGTATGCAAGTTTGCACTAGGTTGGGTTTTATGTCCGGAAAAATTGCTCAATTTTTATTTTACAAGAGCAGTTTCGATGGTTGCATTCCCATAATGAATCGGTGACTTTGTCCCGCAATTGTACGTAATTCAGCGAAACTAAGATTTTTGTTAAACTTTGCATGACCGTGAAAGTATCTTGGACACATTTATCTTCTCATATGTGTACTAGGCATGAGTTTATTTTCTCTAACGGAAATAATTTAAAACAATCAGGAAAATGTTGGTTTCGTTTAGAAATTGTGTCACACACGAGAAAACCAGTTAGATTCGGGCGGGGTAAAGTTTGGATACCCAAGACCAAAACATTTGTTAGAATGGTAATCAAATGATAATGATGATATGATATAGACAATTACTATATTATGTTTGTTAGTACCAAAGGTAAACATTTTCAAGAATTTTCTGCACGGAAATCCAGAGCAGCTTTCCACTTCAGGTAGTACGAGCGTAGTAAGTATTAATCATAGAAGTAGTTTCACATTGAGAAACTAATGTTCGTACACAATACAAAATATTTGACTCCTTTTAACACCATTTGCAGGATAATGCGCTTTTTCCATCCATGAATTAATACTGCTGGAATACACAGCGCGATTAGCGTTTAAAATATATTTTGTACCTTCACTTGGTGTATTTATTTTGCAAGTCGTGTAAAAGATAATATGGTTACCAAAAATACATAACCAGAATCGAAAAAAAACTGAAGTTATTAATCCACGTGGTGTAAATATTTATGTCATATTAGCTCTGTTCTTCTTCCAAAACACGTATTTGAATACCAGTGAGTCCGAAGTTGAATGTGCTGAGGCGTCAGTCCAATGTATTCAGCCTTCCATTTGAGGGTTCAAATCCAGCTGTAACATTGGATGTTGTCCGAGCTTTTTTCGATTTGAATAAACATTATATATTCACTCTATGGATAATTTTTTTTCACTGTTTGATGGATAATATCTACTCCGTTCGGGATATTTTGAAATTCACCTGTAGGTATAAAAATATGTGCGCCAAATGTATTTTATTTACACTGAAAAAAACGTCATAATGACACACCGAATCGGTGAATTTTCCTTAGGCAATTTTTACTGAAGCGGAAATCGACTTGAGGGTGGGCCTTCGAAGAATTTCCGCTTTCCGGGGCCCATCCCAGTGTTGAGGGGAGAAGGAGTTATGCAGTTACTTAATTAGGATATACTAGGATGGGCTACCGCTTGTATACGCAGAGAAAAGGAAGCGCGTCTATTGAGAGTGGTAACCCCATAAGCGCGGAGCAAGTGCAAAAGTCACTTGTTTCCTACCCGCGTTTCTCGCTAAATCAATCAGTGTTACTTTTATATTGATAAACCGTATAATGAATGCGTCACAACAATAGCTTCACACCAGGGTCGGCAGATAATATGGGTATAGTGTGTGGCTGTACCCACTCGAAAAACTACGAGTGGGTAAAATAAAATACTCACTCGAAATTTAGACGGTATTTTTCAAAAAGTAAAATACATTTAAGATTCTTGTTGGAAATAACGAAAGACAGATCTGGAACTCATTATAATCCCTTGTATAGGTCCTAGATACATGTAAACTGAAACTCTTTTTTGAGGGTTTTTGAAGAATGGGCAGTAAAAAAAAAAATGTAAAGATAAGGGAATTTTTATATAACTTCAATGGTGTCTGAGAGTTTTCTTCTCATAATTTACTTCTATTCAGAAAGCGTGTAATTTCTGAATTGCAAATCGGGTTGAGCACAAATTTCAGAATTCGTTTAAATAAATGTTTTTCAATACGGGTCTAAATCGCTTATAAAGCTGACGAGAAAAAAATTAAGTTTCTCGATGAAGTTTAAAATAGTAAAATTAAAAAAAAAACTGATTTTCGATTTCATATGGAAAGAAAAAATGTAAACATATTATACTGGGAAAAATGTCAATACAGGTCCGACCAACTTTTCTGCTTCTGCAATTTCCCAACTCTGGGAGGAGACTTATTCTTGGCTTTAGCACGTCAACGAACAAGTTTGCTGGCATAAAGCCAGCGATTTATTCGCTTCGGATTCTGAAATCAATGAACATGGCGTCTAATGGAGTTATTTACACGATGTCGCGAGTTTGCAGCGATTTCTATGGCGACCAATGTGTGTGTATGGCTTCCATCACACCGACTCAATTTACTCGCTGCGAATTCACCTTCACACCGACACGATTTAAATGCTACTGAGATTCAAACAATACTTCAGTGAAATAAAAATTGCTTAAAAATCGCGACAGCCTTGAATTTGCTTCGTAACGGCATGAATAAGACTACTACGCTAAGTAAATAAATTTGCAATTTCGCAGCTGAAAAATCGCATCGGTTTGAAGGTAATTGCAAGTCTGCAGTGGATAGATCGCCCGAATAAATCACGTCGGTGTAAGGGCTCTTAAATTTAGCAATAAGGTAACAAGTGCATAGCTGAACTGACAACTTAACAACTTATCTTTTAACTAATTTTAACATGAACTCAAATATAGGTCTTCAGACGAGATGTGAATTAGACACACCGACTGATCATCCGAAAAAATCCGTTCGACAACTCCACAAGGCCTTCAACCCACGTTGGGCACCATGCCATAGTGATGTTATGTTCACATCGATCTAATAGCTTTGACGAGCTTTTGAAATTGTCAAAAGATTTGCTTATAACAAGAATGCATTTTAACTCGATGACTTCTTAAAGCCATAACCCCACGTTGGGCGCCATATTATGCACAACATTTAGATTGGTATAAGTTCAACTGAATTGCAAAATATGCATAATGTGGTATAAGGCATATTTTTACCCTTACCTTATAATATAACGACACTTGGTTTGAACTGTCAGCTGTCGGTTTGAACCGGCCCCCCGCTCGAGCTCACACCTAATCGGTAGGGACTTTTAGTATGATATAGGGTGTACCGTCCCTGGTGGTAAATTCTTTAATCGTAAATAATAGTGTTCATTTGATGAAAATTAACATATGATATGGACACTCTCTCTTTCACCGTTACAGAGTAGAGCAGTTTTTGTGAATTGTGTTAAAATCTTGACTAATCGAGCAAAATCAAAATTTGCCACCCCCGGATAATTTAAATTCAAGATTAGACCTCACTTTCTGTAACTGCATAAAATTTCATATAAATGGAATTTTTCCCAGTTGCAAAGATCACCGTTACTTAAAAGATACAATTGTTCAAACTTGAAAGAAATTTCAAAATCGATTTTTCATCGGAAATTCAAATGATTATTTTACAACGGTGCTTTGAACTAACAAAACTACAAAGTTGACAAAAGTTGCCCCATTATATTAGCTTTCGAACGGCATATAAATGTTAAGGACTTAGATTTGAAAATTTGCGAATGTTACGTATTAATGAAAAAAAAAAACTTAACAGATAGACCATGCTGCAAATGAAAAAAAAAATTAATTGATGATTGGATAATATATCCAAAGTTCCCGTTTATAAGGGGTCCGGCCGGAAGTGTAGGATAAAGGGGGTTAAAAATAATATTTTTACAGGTTTTTCTTGAATATTTACCATTTGATTTTTAAAGACTTTGAATTATTACCTAGTGTAAGAAAAAAAAACTTTCTACGAGAACGTTTTTTTTAACTGGAAATTCTAAATATTCAAAAGGTATTTAAGAAAACATTAAAATTAAGTATATTGTAAACTGTTAATTTTAGTTTTTTGAGGGGAACTAAACTTTATTAACATTATGCTCAAAAGTACTCAATCCAAAAAAAATCTCAAATTCATTTAAAACTGCTTCGAATCACATTTTAAAAATTGATTGTTAACACCATAAAAGAACAAGTAAGAAACAAAAATTACCAAATGTGCCAATCATATGTAGAGCATGAAAATTCACGGTTCAATAAAATGTCTTTTGAACTCAAGTATCGTGGCTAAACGTTCTCTAGTATAAGTCTGAAATTGTATCCAGGGCATGTATATTGACCACGCATCTGAGCATGTCGGTAAACAAAGATTTATTGTCTTGCACCTTCTTCAGCTTCACATTTGTCACATTGTAATTAATACTGCAGATGTTTCATATAGTGGCCAACAATTATTTTTTTATTTGTCATGGTCTAAGGAATTGATTATTGCAATCTTCAATTTTTGTTGTTTGTCCAAAGAAAGCTTTCATAATAAAAAGTGACCTTGCTCGAAGTTAACTTAGTTAAAAGAGACTTATTTTGAAATGTTTTTATAGAAATATAGAGAACACCAAATTATTAAATTTGAAATAATCAATTAAAATAAAATTTATGATTCCATGAAAATACTCAATGTTGCTGCAGATAGCGCTGACGATAATAATAAAAAGGAATGATGTGGGGCATATTTGACTTACGCTCTTTCGTACAATTTCTAGCAGTTCTATCTATATTACATTACTGGGATACGATTTTACGGTCAAAAGAAATTGTACCATCTCTGCGAAAATTAACATTAACGACAAGGAAACACATTATCATATTATAAATATTTCATGTCATCCGATCTAATGTGTGTTTCCTATACCTATATGGTCAGTTTGAACAGAAGTTAGCCGATGAAGCACTACGAAGGAACCTTTGTAGGGAGCTAGGTGCCATTTTAAAAAAGTTAGCTCTTTTCACCATAACTTAATAGGGGAGATAGGATCCTGCCCATTGCCAAACCCACACTACAAACATTTGACCAAAATTTCAAGTCGTCTGCTCTACATCAATCCTTCCCTCCCCCTTTCACAATCATAGCTTGGGACAGGCTTCGGCGAAGTTAAAAATAAATAAGTCACAGATTAAAAAAACAGTAATTGCGTTTTTTTCTTGCATAGCTATCGAGTGTAGGGTACAGTAGCAAACACGGATTACACAAATAACAATTGTTGGTTTTGTAGTGCATGCTTGTTACCCTAAACTACATTCGCTAGATACGCAAAATAATGCATCTAATATGTTACGCAAGTGAAAATTCGAGTAAAATGAAATAAAATTACCAAAAATTTCAAAAAGAGAACAAAATGATATTCTTAATTTATCTTTTTTAGCAAAATTTATTGGGAGAATCGTTCCCTGAGCTCATATTTTCGAAAATGTTATATCGACTTCGCAATTAACATCAAGTCCTTAAATAACAAAATTTTAATTTATGGCTTACTTGCCATTTTATATTGTAAAAAATAAAGCTTTCTCGAAATAACTTAAAGAATATTTTCTCAATGTGCACATAGTGAAATATTTCGACGAGATGAATTAATGATCGTACTTTACCAAAATATCCAAGATAATTGAAATATTCATTAAATTTTTTTTTCAATTCAACCTCTACCTACACATTATCATGATATCCTTTTGAATACTCACATTTCTCTACCATGACCTTTTATATAATAACTATTATGTGCATGGGTCAATTGAGGTTAAGGTTATCATTGTAGCATTTACATTGTATTTTATGATAAGCTCAGATAAATCATATCTTTTACTTGTGTATTTCATTGCCAATGTCAAATATAACTCTTTAAAGAACCAAGACCTGGATTTTAGTAGTATTTTTTCCCCTAGTTCTCAAACAAGATTTTTGACGACCACACTTTTTCGATCCAAAACCAAATCGGTGCCATTGCTAATAAAAAAAAAAACCAAACAAAAATCTTTGGTGCTTAATTAAAGCCTCTAACTTTGACTTCATTACGCTAAGGTTACGATAATTTTTTCCTTCCATCATTTTGAGTATCCACCTATCAGCATAGCAGTGCATGCTGCGCCGGTGGCATGAAGGGACTGCATCAAAACAAAAAAAAATGGCAAAATTCGATCAAGGATATAGACCTGACCATCACAAGTTCATGAAATTATTATTAGATAAATGTAGTATGTACACATTTTTTTTTCTTCCTCAGATTATAACTTTTACAGAACGCCCGTTAACGATTTGTATCTATCATTAAAATCAAAAGTTTACAAGCGAAAGCCGGTAATATTGTGGAAGTGGTCAACTATCTCAAAGAGCTGCCCCGGGCAAAATGATCGATGATCAGACGCGTGACTTAAACGATATGAGTTTGAATTGCTTTACAAATCTTTCTTGCACGGAATTGTCTTTTTGGAGGTAGACGTACGAGTATATCGAAATGATCAAGAGGAGATCTTGTTGCGCGGTTTCCATCGAATTTGACCGTGACTTTGTTTCGCGTTCGAACTTCATTTCTCAAAGTCACCATGAAAAAAATTTCAAAGTCAAGTGGACGATGACTATAAATCGAAGGTTAACTATTGGATTTGGATAGCGTTCACTTCCTATAGTGTCTCCACGTTGTTCTCGGAAATTCAGAAAAAAAAAATCCGAATAGATGGAATAAGTCCTCCCGTTGTAGTTGCATCAGTTCGTCTTAGGAGCGGTGCAAATTTCGTTCGATATTTATACGGTTCGACAAATAAACGACAGGGATGCTTTCGGATAGAAGTTCGACAATGCAACATCAGTGAAATATACGAGTACATACATATGTACTTTTATATCGGATGCACTTTCTGGGAAATTTCAAGGTGCTTTAACGGTTTAACGAGTATCTTTTGCATCGATCTATTGCGATTTTCTGCACAGACAATTTGATATTAAAAGTCAAGGACACATCGGAACCACAATTTGTGAAGAGTGAGCGTTAATTGACGCATGTATTATTTTAACTGATTGTTCCATTAATTCCCCCAGTAGCATTTGAATTTCTTCATACTTTCAAAAATCTAGAGATGTTAAACCGTGACACGGATTTAAAGATTTGCTCGAGAATCAATTGAGTTGTGGAAGTAGTTAGGTGTCTTATGCTAATTTATTGTATTATATACTTCCACAAAATTTAGCTTAAAAAACTGCATTAGGTCACGTAGATATGTGATTTTCATTGTGAACTAGCTGCGAGCTGCACCTAGTGTTCGCTGCACTCACAGTTTTACACTAATATCAGTTATTTGTGACATTAATAATTTGTTCTCCACGTGCAAAAATAGTTTTCTCAGTATTCTAAAGAAATCCACATAAGACTAAAATTTAATTTTTTTAATTAAATTTATTGTTATGCATTTTGGTAAACACCATTTTTTGTTTTTGCATCTGATGTGTAAATAGACAATGCCGATGGTTTATCGACTGCAGAGCATGCAACACAAAGCTGCCCATGTGAAAAAAAACGGATTCTCCAAATTTATACCGCAGATTTGCTAAGACTGGCTTTGCGACTTATTGATGATGATCGCAAATGCAAGACGAACCGGAATTTGAAGCCGTACCACAGCAGGGAAGACAGGGAGCTTTCAAAATGTCTGAGAGACTCCGAAAACAATTGATTTGACACCAATGCCGACCATTTAGGACATCATTTATCTGATTATCAGCAAATTTAGCAATCCGAAATGACGCTAATCTAATACGGTTAAATGGATTTTACTGTGTGTGGTATTATTGTGGGTTCAAGAAAAACCTAATTTTTTTTCCCCAATATCTCGAAAGTATGTACTTGTGAATAATGTAGTTATCCGAAATGACGCTGCGTTCTTTGGTTCGTTAAAACGGAGTTTTACTGTATGTCGTATCACCCTGCATTTTTTTTATTTTTCTTCTCGGCCTCCCTAAAGTACTTATAAAAAATTTCGTGGTACCAAATGACGCTGCCCTCGGTTAAGGTCTAAACACACAGTGCCCGTACTAGAGCAGCGCCGTAATCGTTCGTACACTGGCGATCTACGGTAGGTGAATTGTACAATATAAAACAGTTTGCTGGTTCACACTTACCCACACGGACAACAGGCGGTCACCTGCACATCACAGTGCGGAACGTGCCCGTTTAGTTTGGTTAAATTTTTCTCGCTCACTATGCGGCACGGAAAGAGATTGGAAAGACACATCACCGAACACGAGCCGCCGCCGAGTGGGTTGTTGTGTAGCCATCATACGCCTAAGAAAATGTACAACGTTTAACAGACACACGTTTGCACTTCCCAAAAGTAACCGCAAGTCATACACACAATTTCGCCGACTGTGCCGATTGAATGAAATTGTGTGCCGCAGTCACTTGGGACGAACCGTCGCGTCGCCAAACCTACACACGGGGAACATACGGTTGGGTCCCGGTACGGGTAGTGTGTGGTTTCGCTTGCAATGTCCGGTCATGTCCCCGATATACGGGCGGCTACGGCGCCGCTGCCCTGGTATGGGGACTGTGTGTTTAGACCTTTAAGCGATGTTTTACTGTATATAGTCGCCAACAACCTCATTATAAACCTTCTACGATTATATACCATAAGGAACACATAAAAAAAATTATGAAAATCCGTTGAATAGTTCGCGAGATTCATTTCATATATAGAGATTAGCCGTCTGCATTTTGACAACATTCAAATATGTATTTATTTTAGCGGATAAAACTAGTTTAATGTATTTCTCGCTGCATATTAGCGAATGTCTCAACAAAAAAAAAACAAATGGAAATATGTATAAATTACAGAAATTAAAATCTATAACCACATTGTCATGCCGAACACCTTGAAGAACTTCAGAAGTACGTATTTAGCATGTACGATAATACTGCGCACAAAACAAATACCCACGACCCTTGACGAAAAGTTAATTAATTGGAATAGATAAACCGTTATTTCATTAATAATACTAAACTAAGGAAACAAGAAGAGGACCTAATATTTCTGCCTGCCTACCAGGGCCGGTCAAAGTCTAACTTAAAGCACAGGCAAGGACATTTTTGGCACATTCTTGTTCTGAATGTGTTCCGTATCGTTTCTTTATTGTTATACTATGTTCTACTCTGCTCCAGAGCAAAAAAAAACACGGTTATTTTGAATTTTTTTCAAACGCCAATTTTATCCAAGCTGTTACGCTTCATATTAATATCGACGCTGCGCCACTTGGAGAAACGCGGGTGTGAGATCGCCACTTTTATCCGGGCTTTCTTGGCACTAAATATCGTCGATTATGGTCACAATAGACGATCGAAGTGAACGGTTCACGATCACGTCAACATCAACTTCAAAGAATGTGCGGAAAAAAATTTTCCTCATTTCCACCGCGTTTCGCAAACCATTAGGTCCGGCACGTGTCGAGCTTAAGTCGTGCCGCATATTGATCCCAGCTCACGCACAACCCAGACCCATGTCACGTGTAGGTCATTTTGTGTTACACTGTTACCCATATACCACCGCATATTGGACCTAGCCCAATCAGTCATAACCCATTCGTGGGATTGTTTGTCCTTGTGGGACAGTTTTGTGTGCGTGATGTTAGATGGATGGATGCGAATTCATACATGATATGGAAACGAGTGGATTGTGTTCCCATGCGTGGGCGTAGGTTCGTTCTAAGTTGACCGTGGCTTGGGAGCAATATGCGGCGCGCCTAAGTCACTCTCTCCTGAGAATCACGCCACTTCTATCTAAATACAAGTCTGACTTCGTCAATGGCCACGGTCCCACGAGCGGATCAAGAACAGACTTCTCCTGCATACGTATATGTATATGTATGGAAAACTGTCAATTTTCGGATCTGAAAATATTTCCCTCCGGATCAGAAAAGTATTCAGATCCGGAGTTGTTTTCTACAGTTAGGCCTGTATATTAAGAAGGCAGTGATGAAGCCAAGATTCCAAAATTTGAACTGTAAAGGCAGTGATAGATTAGCGGTTTTATTCGCGACAGTATTACTCGCCGCTTTTACTAGTCAGCCTGCCTCGGTGATACATTGGCAGTATGGCTCGTCGGTATTATTCGACGGTTTTACTCGTCGGTAATAATTTGACAGTTTCAAATAATTTGAAAGTTTCAGTAATTGCGAAATAAATAAAGTAACAAGCCAAAGGCACTCGTTTTCTTTGAGGCAACTTACAAATTGTAATAAGAAATCGCGGTTTGATGTTCGCAGATCCATTTTTAGGGTTTTGTAGTAAAACAAAACCCTTATGAAATCGGTCAAATGTCTGTCTGTCCGTCTGTCCGTCTGTCCGTCTGTCCGTCTGTCCGTCTGTCCGTCTGTCCATGGAATATCTCAGGAACGGCTGAAGCTACATACATGAAATTTTGTAGGAATGTGTAGAATTACTATAATTCACCGGAGAAAGCGAATCGTCGTAATAGGTCAACT
The DNA here is from genome assembly GCA_964017055.1 of Chloromyia formosa. Classification (NCBI taxonomy): domain Eukaryota; kingdom Metazoa; phylum Arthropoda; class Insecta; order Diptera; family Stratiomyidae; genus Chloromyia; species Chloromyia formosa. Next base: position 4,776,661 of record OZ024813.1, on the reverse strand, counting down.
TTAAGGGGAGGTCCCCATAGAGGGGAAATGAAGGTCGAAATTTTTTTTTCGTTTGGTACAGGCAAGTGGGGTATCATAAGAAAGGTACCGTCGAGTACATTCCATTTTTGAAATTTTTTTCAAATTTGAAGAAACGGGAAAAGAGGGAGAGGGGAAAATATGTCATCCGAGTTTGTCCCCCCCCCCCTTGCATTTCGAGACCGTTATACTTAGAAATATGAAAATTTACAGAAAAGCGCCATTTTACTAGTGTAGAAAACCTAGATTTCTAGAATTTTGAAATTTCATCAAAAAAGGTTAATAATAGTACATTTCTATAGTTTCAGTTAGCACAACACTGCACCCCTTACGCGTACCCGAGGTCAAAAATATTGATGGGCAATGATAACCAACATCATAGGCAATAATATCTCTAAGTTTCATTATAATCACATAATATTTAATAATATTACATTCATTTAAAGTTCGGCATTTTGACACTATCCACACAAAAAATACACCTACCGGCCTCATAGGTGTGAGTACTACTATACTTTCATGTTGCTTTTCGTAGTGCGAATTGCAGTTATTTAATTAATCATTTTTTATAGGGTAAAGATTGGTTGGGGGCGCTGTGTCTTAATTGGCCAACTTTACCGGGTGGAAGGAAGGGGGGGCAGTCCACATAGAGGCGAAATTAAGGTCAAATTTTTTTATCGACTGATATAAGCAAATGAGGTGTCGTGAGAAAGGTAATGATGAGTACATTCCATTTTTTCGCATTTTCTCGAAATTTATAGAAAGGGGAACAGTGGGGGAGGAGAAAATATTAGTTCGTAATTTGACCCCCCCCCCCCTTGCCTGCATTTTGAGACCGTTATACTTAGAATTATGAAAACTTACAGGAAGTGGGTTTCGAAAAACATATAAAATTGAAAATAGTGGAATTTGTATATCTTCTCAGAATAGGTCAATAATATTTTAGTTTATTTGTATAGTTACAGTTAGCACACCCTTGCACGCCTTAAACACGTTCGAGGTCAAAAGTACTGATGGCCAACGATAACCAACAACTTAAGCAATAATATGTTCTAAGTTTCGTTACAATCACGTAATATGAATTAGCATGTAAAATGTAAGTGGGTAACACATTTTAATTACGTTCTTTCTATCCATCTGAGTGATATCAAGAAGAGCAAGGAGCCGATATTTATATACCAAAATAAGCGCTTGCTACAAAACCCTCGAATTGCGGGCGTAGCCCTCTATATTCCGGTTTCATTAACGATTGACACGAACTATCAACTACTCGAATTCGGAATTTGTCAATTTGGCTCGCGTGATACACTGTCGGTTATTGCGATGGAAGTCAGCATTTCAAACTCTAATGCCGGTAGAAGGCATGAATAGGGTAATAGGGTAGTTGAAAGACTACGCAAGACTCATATTGCCGATGGAAACATACACAATGAGTGTAGGTACAATGACATCAGCATTTTTATTCATGGCTCTTTAATGGACGGGAAGCGAACTCTGAACTCTGAATAGTTAAACCTAGCCTCTGCACTTCCTCTAGGAGAGTATATGTCCGTGTACCAGGCAGAGATGCTAGGCTTGTTGCATGTGCTTGATCACCTACTGGAAGGTCAGGTGCGGGGGAAGAAATCCTTATTGCACTGGACAACCAGTCGGTGAACAGACCCATGTAGCAGACGAACATAAACGCCAAATTGGTACTAGAGTGTGCCCGAAAGCTCAACATGTGTGCTTCAGAAAATGAGATTACACTGATGTGGGTAAAAGACACATACATAGGTACAACAGGAAATGAGGCGGCTGAAGCTCTAACAAAACAAGGATCTGCGGCGACCTTCTTCGGACCAGAACCCAGAGTTCCTCTGGGAATGGCATGATTGGAGCGAAAGTTGGAAAGTGGATGGACTCCATGCATCAACGGTGATGGCAGGAGTACAAATATATAAACGGAGTACCCTATGCTAGTTGCTGGATAACTGCCTTGGTCACAGGACATGGTAATTTTAAGGCTCATCTGGCCAAGTTGGATATCAAGTTTTTTTTGAGCTGATTACGAATGTGAGGTTTGCTTCCAAACAATTTCGATTAAATTTGAGCTAAGCCTAAAAAATGTTTTCTTTCTTATTTTGAAAACGGTTAACCCCAGTGAAAAATGTTTGGAAATGAAAGATCTTGAAAAATCCAATAAAAATGATTAGCGCTACTTATTTTTAATGAAAATTTTTTCATTAGAGTTGACGGTTTTATTTATAAGTCCAAAAAGGCTATTTTGCATATTTTTTTTTTGCTATAAGTCAAATTTCACCGAAAATTTTGAAAATTTTTGACGACAAACCTCAGTTTCGTAATCTGCAGCTCAAGAAACATAAATTTAAGAAAATTCGAAACTACACCACAATTTGTTTTGGAGCAGTTTCTATAAGCACATAATGACTAGTCCAGGACTCGACTGCCATCCATACGTTGTTGCGCAGCCCGCCAGGCAAAAAACCAATCATGTACTTTAAGCTATAGAATATGCAAAAAGTGAGCATTCTATAAATGCAAACATCCAAGTGCATACTTGTATGTTTTAGAGATTTGTGAACTCCATAACAGACCTAAAGGAAAAGTCTGTCTGGCTTTTTGGAATGAAATTTGTGGGAGTGTCAGTGATGCGAAAGAAGAAAAGATCAAGATCAATTATTTTAAGGTAAATCTGACAAAATGCATACTAAGGGTCGATTACATTGGGCGAGTCCACTACCTAGAAGCTGCGAAGTCAGCTAGTGTTTTTGTTGTAATAACACTCAATTTTTGACAATTTTTTTAGCTAATGAACTTGATTATACGAGTATTAGAAGAGTTAACTGGGAATAGTACATTTGTCGGCTTGCAGGTAGTAAACTTGCCCAATTAAATAGCCTCTTTAGCAGTCACAAAATCCCAGAACCCCTGTAGGAATATAGTCGTATCGTATTTAAATTGATGGTGAATGGACACCTTTATAAATAAAATTATAGATAACTACAAACCGGACAATCTGAGATCAGGGGTTGTCGAGTTAAGAGTGATTTTTGGAGCACATACCTCCTCCTACAGAACTCCGACGATTTTTTCGGCAGGCATCCTGTCGCAAAATTTTTTTTCCAATGTGCGGCCCGCTTAAACATATTTCTTTTGGAAAGTGGCCCACTGTCCTAAAAAGATTGCCGACCCCTGGACTAGGCTGTACTTAAATTACTCTATTATTGTTATAGTAAAGAGAACACGCTCCATTCAAAACAACGCCCACCTTTCTCCTTCGTAACCCTATGGGCGGGGTTACTATAGAATAACTTTCATGATATCACCCTCAAACTGTTGGACTTCAATATATTGCGTAAAACCACATGATAAAGCCGTTGCGAATTTGTAATTTTAGTATCATTACTAGGTCTGAGCCAGGTCTAGGTTTTTATTTTAATTTTATTTAAAAAAAATTAGTCATACTTAAACAATTCACCGAAAAATAGAGTTGACTAAAAACTGGTTTTATATGATGAAAGTTTTTAATAAATTATGAAAAAATTCGATTTAGAGGACATTGATAATACAAGCGGATATGTACTATGCATATAAAAAAATTATAGTTTTTCTTCGGCAACATTTCCTTTCTTTTAGAGTAAGATAAAAAAAAATCATTATGAAAACAAAGCAATGTATGTTATTGGTTCGATATTTTTCTTGTACAACATGTTTTTTTGTATGTTCGTTGAATGAATTTTTAAATTTTTGACTTCTCAGCAGTGATTAATGTCATACGTAACCCTCAAATTTTAACAACTATGAGTTATTTCTATTACCAGTAAGTAAAATTAGCAGTAAACTCTTCGTAAGATTAGCTCTGATGACAGCAAAGCTCACGACGCCTCTTAAAGTTTACTAGACCGAGCAACTGACGGTCATTCACATAGAAAGTGTCTGCAACTTCGTTCGTTAGACAGATGAGATGATATCTTATCCAGTGGTGCCCGAAAGTATTTCGCTCTACCGATGAACGAAGTGTCATTAAAACTAAAGCGACTAATTTGTTCCTTAGATTGCTGCTGGATTCTCGTCTTTTGCAAGTAGATCATTGGCTAACTAGCATCTTGGGAGATACACAAAACATAAAAATTAGCAAATGAGCACTGACTAGCGAGTTTACCCGTAGTTCAATAATTTAAAACTCGGTTTACAAGGACTCAAAACATAACACGGCGTTCACACTGCCAGCGATGCGATTCTGAGCCCAGCGCCCGTATCATCAATGTTTAGCGTAGACTCTGATATTGCAAGGAACTTAGGGCGTTGTAATTTGTTTTACATTTCGATAGTAGGAAGCTTTTGAGTTTTTAGCTGTCAAACCAGAGCAGTGTATGTTATGAAATTGATTCGACCATTAAATCAATTTCGGATACAACCACTTAGTAGTTTTTTTTTTATGAGCCCCTGGTCCTCTCGAAAATATTTCTGCAGAAATAATATATGAGCGTTTTCGGCGTGATCCAAATTGAGTCCTTTACCCAGCGTGGTACCTTAGCATCGTTTTTTAGAACTAAAGGTGAACTACTAGAAGTAGTACTGCCTCTGGTCCAATTGTCCATGTTCTTTAACATTTAAAATTGACCCACATCCACATATTCCAACTAGACTTTCAGCATATCATCATTGACATAGTACCAAGATGTACGCGAAACCTTGTTATACTCAATATGACTTAGCAATTGTAAGCCATTACCTCCTCATCATTATCAAATCGAATTCGCAGCACTTCATTCTTATATGATGTGGTCTCACCTTCAACGGCTCGCCGAAAAGAACCTCAATCTAATTCCTATTCAATTTCTAGTCGAAGTCACTTGACAACAAGAAGACAAATATCTGCAAAATGATTCGTAAAGATTAAAGAAAATATTACCGGCGGAATCTGTACGGAAGAGAGATGGTGCGACTTACATATCTAATGGTACTTTGGATAGACTTCGACTTACCACTTTCAATTGCCCATGTTAATGACCGACATAAGAAAAGTGATTGAAAATTATTATCGAATCGAATGATAGACTATACTGCGGTGTGTGCTTGCTAACCTTAGAAGGTCAACATTCATGCTTATTTGTCGATTGAACGATGTTCAAAGGCCCCAAGCGTATACAGTGACGCTCATTGGAAAACCAACTGTTACGATAAGTTTTCATAAATAGCCATTCCATTAGAATACGGCAAATTTACACGAGCATACTCTGATTTTAGTTAAATTACGGCAATCGATGTTCACATTTTGGAAAATAAGTGACATAAATAAATGTGTAATCCCCTCACCTACAAGTTTCCTTCAGACCAACACCAAATATTCGCAGCAAAACCGCAACGGAAAATACGCACTTGTCTTTAAATAGAACCTGTTAAGAATAAAATTGGAGTGGGTCATTGTGAGTCTAAGTCAAAAATGACTCAAACTCACTCTCCACTACCGCACAAAAATAATCGGTTTAAAGCCAATTCTTCCCCGGTCACTTGGTTTCGTCCACACCATGGATCACTCTTCAGAAGCTGCCTTAAATCCATGGGGGAAGCAGCTTGACCAAGTCAGGGGGTTTGTATTCCGACCTAAATCGGAATACGTCCCTGAGTGAAATGCTTACACCTGACTTGGTCAAGCTGCTTCCCCCATGGATCCTAAAATCAACCGTTACCGATAAAAACGCGAGTCATCGCCAGCATATTGTTAATTCGGCTATAAAAATATACTTCTTTCCACAACACCGGGGAGGGAGAGTACTATCGGCCCACAGGACATTTTCACATTTTTACTCAAAACCTCACGAAAAATAGGTCGGATTAAAAAATATTACAGGAATAGCACAAAATATCAATAGCAAAAGTTTCATGTGGATTAGGCCACGTAAAAGAAACCCGCTAATAGTGCTCTCCCTCCGGGGCGGTGTGGAAAGGAGTACATTTATTTAGACGAACTAATAATTTACTCAAGTTAACTCGCGTTTTTCTCCATAACGGTTAATTTTGAGAATAAAAGTAATCAATTCATTTTTATAGTAAATTTTGCAGGCAACAAATTTAGGCCAAAAATTTTTTGAAAAAAATCGACCGTATTTTAACGTCTTTTAACCTAAAAAACCTTAACTGCCATCGCTATCAATTGGTACGTTCGAGGAGGTGATTGGGACATAACTAGAAGGGTTCACAAAAACATCCAGCTGCTTCCATTTTTTTCCTAACGTTAGGTACTACAATATATTCCTGGACTAATAGACTCAGCCCGTTGACTGAAAATACGCGAACACGATTCAATATGCTGAAAGCCTAAAGCGGAAATCCACTCTGCTTCGCGTTGGTCTGCCTGTGGTATTGGCACTTCGCCCATTTTGGCGATATAATCTCAGCTTCCTTCTGCAGGCAGCTCGGTCTTGGATCGTATCATCGCCGAGATTAATGTGTTGTTGTTGCTTCTTCATCTGATCGATCCATGTGTGTTTCCGTCTGCCTCGGGGTTTGGGTCCAACATTCATTGATAGTGCCTTCATGACTGGGTTTTCAGGTGGACGCCTTAGAACATGGCAATATTAATCCATACGACGATCTTCGAGCTTTTCAGTGATCGGTTGCTCAATAAACATGCTGCGTCGGGTGTAGGTACTTTTGATGCGATCCTTTTTGGTCACACCGGCTGACATCCATAGCATTTTCATCTCGGTCGCAGTGATTTTACCTTCGTATGTCTTACACATAGTCCAGACGCATACATGAGTGGGGACGTACGCCCGTTTTCTATGAAAAATTTATGGACTTTTGAATTTTGGACTTATGGGGTTAGCTACGATATTACGGTATCCCAAACCTATTGAAACAAAGTGAAAATAGAAAATTTCTAAAAAGAAACATTGTCCTAAAATCGAATTTTTATCTTTCTGTAAAAAGGATTTGAATTCATTTGGAAAATTTTATGAATCCTTCTCACAAAATTTTGCGAAATATTAGCGGCCTTTTTTTTATAAAAGTTCTGGATCAAGTGTAAATATTGACAAACGACATGCTCTCGATTGTGCTGGATGAATAGCTGGTTCACGAAATTAGTTCTTAAGGCGAATTCCGAATATTTGAACCAGTTCACCTATAAAGTTTGAGAAGCTCATAGAGATTCTTTTCTGTGGATAAAATATCGATTTTGTGTAATTAAATGGAATAGCAAACGAATAAAATGAGTCTGTTGCTCAAATAAAATTTGCTAAATGGTATTTGCACTAAAGATTTATTCGAATTTAAGTTTTCTTTTAAAATTAAAGTTTGAAGACTAATTAAACCAAAACACACCCCGAACCAAGAAAATACTCCATTTTCTGAATTTACTTCTCGCTATTCTGATATGTCCTGTATCATTTTATTCTATGGGAACGATCGATAGTTTTTAGATAATCGGTGGTTTAAAAAACAAGTAACTAGTAAAAATATCGATAGCCCGGTAGTTTCGATAGGCCGATAGTCTACTATCGAATAACTTTTTCAAATGAATTTTAAGAAAACTCGATTAAACTAGAAAAAAGTGGCAATTTTTTTTGTCAGATATGTACATGTACTATAGTGTTTCATATCAAAATCTGTAGTGGTCTGCCATCCAAATGCATAGTTGAACAGATGCTATTGTTATTTTTGGCAAAAATTGTTTGCTGTGACTTGCGAGTCCGTGTTCTCGTGGTGTTTCAGCAAGATTGAACGTATTTATGAAAACAGTGTTGTCATTCTAAATCGCCGCTTTGCCTTTGTTTTGCAATTTTGATTTCAGATTCGGAGTCAGCGACACAAAAAACTCCCTATCAGTTTCGTCCGGCAAGATTAACCGTGTTTTAAAAAAAATTTTGCCATTCGGAGTCTCCAATTTTTTTTTACTTAGATTCGAATTCAACGACGAACTATTGGGCTATCGAAACTATCTGAACTATCAGGACTATCGGGACTATCGGGGCTATCGGGACTATCGGTTGATAGTTGTTCGAATAACTCTCGGGAACATCGGTCTATCGAATAACTATCGATAGTAAAAACTAATTATCGATACTTTCGAAATTTATCCAAAGTGTTTAGGGTGATTTTTGTTTTTCGTTGTGAGACGATTGATATTGGAACGATATTTGAAAGAGACGTAGACAACTAAGACGAGTGTCGTTTCGCGAAAATTAGGAAAACTAGAAGTAGAAAAGTGAGGGAAAAAGTATAAATATGTAATACTTTTTCGTAAAAAAAGGATATTCCGCGTACTTTTTTTCATATAAAGAGGAACACGGAGAGAGACCGTTAAAACTGAAACTATCCAAAATTAACGCCATCCACTATAAAGTATCTAACATTTTTATCTCTGAAGTGCTAAGACATCCAAAACCGATAGCTTTCCTACCTTGACCACAGTTCAATATTTTGGCCAACAACACTTATCGCATCCATTACCTTTCCGCATAATGTGCATGACCGAAAAAGAATCTGCGCAAAAAAACTGCTGCATTTCACTTTCATCTGAATGCAATAGATAGAAGATGAATGGATGGCGAGGCGATGCGATGGAGCGACCGTGGAGAAGGTATTATCGAACTAATGGCATTCGAGAAAAAGTGCGTGATTACAGGAGGGAGTACAACACGCGATTCTCATGTGAGCCGTTAACCATGCTTGTATCTGCATGATACTAACATAGTATCGCATCGATGTTGCCCCTTTCGCGCACCTATTAATCTACTTACCTGTAAGGTAGGAAGTAAGTGTGAAGGTAAAACAAAACACATATTCGAAGAGTTTTGGCTGGGGTCTAGAGAGAGAACAAGTGGGTTTTTTATATGTTGGCTTCGTCGTGAACCCACTAACCACCGGCTAGGGATGTATCTTACTTAGATGGGGAATATAGTGGGCAAATTTAAATGTATGCACGTATATACATTTGTGTATGCAGACGCATGTGGACATTGTTGTGATTTTTTTGTTTAGAAGAGTTCAGTATTGTGTAATCGTAACCGTAGTATATCAACCTTGCATGAATGAGAAGCTTTTCCATACCGTGATTCAGTTGCATACTTAGGAAAGCACAGCGCCAGTTGAAGCTTCAGTTGGTGGACAAAATTCGGGGTGTCCGGATGTGCTTAAAAGATAACCAGATTGATTTGAAGAAAATTGTAGCTAAACGGTGATGAGTGGTTCCTTGATTTAAAAAATATTTTATGTCCTTCCTAATAGTAGTTAATAAAATAGTTTTAAATCCGAGCAATAAATAAACGGTATTACGGTTGTGAATTAAAAATTTCTTCTCCTAAAGCCCGTCACCAATAGGGCCAAGTGATAAATGCAAGTGCTTCCTTTCGCAAAAGTTATCTAATATACATATCTACAAGAGATTTTAATCGACATTTTTTGGATATCGACTTTTCGTGTACTCGGTATATCGAAATCAGACACACTACAGACGGTAGGTTGTAGAATCTTGAGTCGCCCTTTCCAGCCTATCATGTCCTTTTTCATATGCCGCCTAGTCCGCCAACAAGTTAACACGTATAAAGCGGTGGTGTGTGCATCGTGCACAACTTCGTGTAGTGGTAGAATGCGCCCAGCGGATACAGCCGTGTATACAAGAAGTCGCTCAATTTAGAAGAGGGGATAAAAGCTCTGATGCATTCATTCAGTGCAACTTCGTTTCAGAGTGGATGGAGATGAGTGGTTATCCTTTTTTCTGCTCTGCTCCATTTTAGAACATTCCATTCTAGGAGAGTGCGATGCAGTTGCATATTTTGCACTGCAGTGTTCTCCGGGGCTACCGATTGTTTGGAATTTTCCGCCACAATGTTTTTCAATAGGGAAAATTGTTTGGACAGTTGATTAGAGATAGATTGGAGGAGAATATAAATATTAGTTTTAATTAGAAGTATGAATTGCGACAGTTTAGATGCGGGAAGGATTTTTTTGTACGACTGGAATTGTAAGACAGTACTCACTTATGTATTTTCATTTATTATCCTCATAAACGTTGCATGCAAGAAAACGATAACCTTTCATTGAGAATCATAAACATGCATAAGCCATCTCGATTTTCACTGTCAATACATTTTATAATTTGCGATAATAGAAACATCTTTCGACCTAGATTACAGTTATCTAATGATGTGTACTAAGAGAGCACTAGAGAGGTGCCAACTGGGTGTGTGTGTGTGTGTGGGGGGGGGGGGGGGGCTTTTCATATGTTTTGGTTGACCGTCGGATTGACTGGTTATGTGCACTTTTTGTGATGGTATTTTCACAACAAACGGATCCATTCTTGAAGGAAATAATTTACGAATTCATAATGCACCCAAGATGGATTTTTAGCCCCTAAAGCGGAAATTGACTCCGAACCCGCACTCAAGAAATTGCCGCTCAAGGAACTAAAAATCCACCGTGTGAGAATTCTAAGTGCTTGCCACCTAAAGCGGAAACGGACAGACAAATTTATGAATTTTGAAATTGTGGATTTGGAACTAGTGGATTTTTTTTGTGGATTTTGAATCGGTGGACTTTGTACCTAACCAAGAATCGATAAGGTTTAATGATACAATCCTCATGCGGAAAGAAATATCCAACTTAACAAGCCATCAATGCCACCAAAACCCGCGTAAGTTCCTGAACCCGCATTGTGGGTGGTGGTGGTGGTGATACGTTTCCATACAAAAATTTATGGATTATGAACTGGTGGATTTTAAATTAGTGGATATTACTCTGTGTATTTTGAATCGGTGGATTTTAATGGATTTTGAACCTAATCAAGATTCGATAAGATTCAATGATACAATCCTCATGGAGAAAGAAAGATTCAACTTAATAGGCCATCAATGCCATCAAAACCCGTGTAAGTTCCCTATAAGTAATAGCTACAACAGGAGTTGTAACGAAGTAAGCCCAGTGAAGATCGTTTTTGCGCGGTTCCCCGCAATGCCATGGGCGTTTGGTTATGAAAATGGCTCATTGGCCAACAGGATGGAGTTATTGCGGCCAATATGTTAGCCAATGCGATGGAACCATGTGTGTAACAGCTATTGCTTAGGCATTACCTGGCGATGGAAGTTTTGGAACATTCCTGTTTCGCAAAAATTATGAGAACTCTCACTATTCGATTAGAGAGAACTTTCACAAGACTCGAGAAATTTCCGCTTTAGGACCTGCAAATCCCCCCGGGTTTTACCACCTAAAGTGGAAATAAACTACCTAAAGCGGAAATCCCGCAATTAAGGAATTTTAAAAATTCTCCCTAAATGCAATAGAGAGAATTCTCCTAATATTCGCGAAACAGGGATGTTCCGAAGTTTTTCTCGGTGTCTCATCAGTTGATAGGCAACTTCGTAAGAGACCCACAAATATTTCTCAAATTCTCCAAGAATTGTAAAGAGATTCATAATAACAATATCCGTATTTTTATTCCAAATACCAAATTAGACGTCTTTTAATCCAAAGATGATTGTGTTTTTTTTTTCTTACCTGACAACATAAATTATTTAACAAAAAAAATTAAATATCTAAAATAAGAATTAGTGCTTGTTGTTAATTTTGAAATGCAAATGGTCACTAGTTGTGTGAACATACTTTTTATGTTTTCATTACTAAAAATATTTCTTTGGCATTTTGTAGCTTAAGCTTTTAGCAAAACCTGTTCGCGATTTTTTTTTTATATTTTCGTAGTAGGCATTTAAAAAAAATTAAATCAATTGAAATACTGTGAAACGACACGGAATTTTATTCTAAGGGGTCTTTTAATAAGCGCGTCCAAAATTAAAAATAAAAAAAAACCTAAAATAAAAAATAAACAAGTTGTGTTGCAAATTCAACGACATTTTTTTACTAGATCAGTAAAATTATATTTTAGATATACCATCATTTAAATGGCGGTTTAGTTTACAGGATTTGATCCGACAGGTCCAATTTTATTTGATTCTGTTAAGGACTTCAGGACTGTTTAGTTTTCCGAAAAACTGATAATCTAAAGAGAACAGTCTTGGCTTTTCGAATTGCCCGAATAAGTCCTACGCCACACATGATCCAAGTTAATTCCAACAAAATTGGTCAACTGAATTGTCCAACTATTCAGACCAAGAATCCCTTCCTGAATAACTGAATAGAGTAGGATCTGACTGGGTATGCAAAATTAGCGGACCCGCGGTTTTTCTATGGATTCTTCTCTAGGGGGTATACGAGACTAGGAAAGTGCAGGGTGCCGGACAGAAATTGTAGTCATTCTCCTGAGAGGGAGGAAAAGGATAAAAGGCGTTTAAGCTGGACACGCTCCGGGAATCGCTCGTAGTTGGACTACCGTTAGTCGGAGAAGTATCTCAGATTCTTCAGATCTAAGTCCTCCGTAATTTTGCTGATTTGACATTTTTGCGAAAAAGTGATGGTTCTTCCGGAAAAATACTTCCCAACACACTAAAATAGCCCCAAAATCCGGAAGGCCAGGATCGTATGTGGCGCCCTTTACATAAATTGGGCTGAATCTCACCAATGGTATTGGTGGTATTGTTCAATGTTGTTGGTACATTGCATTAAATTTGCAGCTTAACATAACCCTCCGATGAAACAAAGTCATAAGAGTATTAAGTCGAACGATCTGGGCGGCTAATTCAAGTCATCGTCTCCTCTCAAAATAATTCGTTCCGGGAACTTTTCTCGTATCAATCCAACTTGCAACCGTAATTGCAAAAAAAAATATATATATATAATTATAAATCATGGCTCACAGCCCGATTATAATAGCGAATGCGGACCAGTAACCTTATTTAGTTACCTAAAAAGTGCATTACTAAACTGAAAGATAAGATCCTCCAGGAAGGGGAAGAAGAAAAATTATAATCTAATACTTCGTTTCCACATGAACATTGAACAAACACTGAAAATTTAAAAATTGCATTGAAAAGCATCAACAACAAAAAGATACCTTTCTGTTCTTACATGGCCAACACAAGAAATACTCATGAATGCATGTTGGCCATGTAAGAACAGAAAGGTATCTTTTTGTTGTTGGTGCTTTTCAATGCAATTTTTCAAAGTTCCGTGTTTTACTCAATGTTCACTTGTAAACGACGGATAACATGAGATTCTGGATAAAAACCGGTTCGGCTTCCAAAACCAAAGTAGCACCATAAGCGCACTGATCGATGCAATGAGTTTCATAAATAGCGAATTGGACCCGGAAACTACGCTGCAGCAATATTCGTTGGCCTAAGGCAGGCATTCTATATAATGGACCATGAAAATCTGCTAAATGAAACTAACTTCCTATAGTATACAAGAAAAGCAGAAGCAGTTCCGAAGTTATCTGCTTGACCGGGAAATTTGTACGAAAAATGGTGATACACCCACAAAAATTGATATCGAAACTATTTCTTTTGTATGTGTATAGCTTTTAGAGATTGCATGCTATCAGCAAAATTGATTACGTTTGCGAGTGACTCACTTTTACTCTTTTTCAGTGACACTAAATCGAACCCACAAAGCACCACAAACCGTGACCTTACATCTTACCACCAATTTCGAATAGAATACAAAATAATAGTGAACACCACAAAAACTAAGTACGAGTACATAATATTTAAGCAGATAAACAAAAAAAAAAATAAAGGAAAAAAACAGATATCCAGGCTAGTACCTAGATTGATCGTGTGATATATCACAACTACCTAGGAATGACTTTCGAAGAACAATTGAAACAGGATCTTCATGTTAATTCCATACCGCAAAAATCACTTCAATTCAATTCAAAGGATGGGGATTTATAACAAACTCAGCCGCAAATTAATGCTGAGAGACGGTACAGATATAGAATAGAATAGAACAGGCGGCAGAATCCCTGCAAAAAATTAGCGAATTTTTCTACTGCAGTATCATATTTTGAGCGTTGCATACGCTTAGGTTTAGTTTAGTATCCCAGATAGCTAACTGGAAGCTTAGCAGACATTGAGAAAACGGCCCATGGTGATTTACGAGTATAAGGAGGACACCCGGTTGCTGGTTGACAGACATTAGTGTCACCACACACTGTCGAACTCCAACTCGAACTCGAACATGGTTCAAGTGGACCGGTTTTCTTCAGGTCAATGTGAAGTGTGTTTGTGTGTCTTGAGCTATTCAGAGGACATTTGTACCAGGTTCGTGTTCGAGTTCGAGCTGGAGTTCGACAGTGTATGGTGACACTTAGAGAAATTCATAGCCTTCTTTCACCGGATTTGACGATGATGTGAGCGATTACATTGCCTTTATGGCCTTTTTTTTTCAGATTATCTTAGAGATAGGGATGTGAGCTCTGAAGGAGACCCTTGCAACGACCTACTCGGTTCTGAGCTCATTCGTGAACAACACATGAAACACCTAGAATTTGGACAGGGATCAGCATTATACCTTCGCATAAGGTCTCAGATAAGGAAAATTTTCCCACAGAAGCTTAATTCGGCGGGAAGTACCATGGCCTCAAGCAGATCTTCGTGCGGCCACAGTCATTTAAGAATATATTAGATATAGATAAAATTGAATAGTGTTAAGTGCTAGTAATTCATTTAGAAAGATCTGCCACGGAATTAGAACATTGACCGACGCTAGGACTGTTGTTGAATTCGCTCCATTTTCTTTTCATCCATGGAACCTTGAACATATGTTTCATCATTAGAGAGTTTGTCAAAAACCCCTGCTATACTGCACCAAAAACAATAGAAATTGTGCGAGTCAACATTATTAAAATTTATTTGGTCTCGCTGTTGTTAAATGTCTCTGAATTACTAGAAGTATGGCAGACCTGCGCTCTTCACACAATTGACGGAGACTGCACTCGCAGGAAAACCTTAAACCAAATAAATGTGCAGTTCGAAAGACTCAATTCTACTGGAGTATTTTAAAGCTCATTTCGTACTAAGTAGACCGATCTGATCGATTAGTCTAAAGGAGACACAACTGCATATAATAGGAAGTCGCGTCAACGGACAGTCTCCCAACGCGAATGCCACTATCTACTAATATGTAAGTTTAGTTGATCGATCAGACCGGTGTGCTCAGTACGGAAAGGGCTTAAAGCAGTAAATTAGCCTCGTCTTAGTTGAACTGAAGATGAAAACTGATAGCTTGCCGTAGTAACCAGAATCCCTGACTATACAGTCATCATCAATTCTTATTGATATCTTTATCTGTTCATGTGACAGTTTTGGTTGTCCTTCATTTTCCAATTTAGTTCTGTGTTTTCCCAATATAAATTACCGTCGATTGATTCCGTTGAAAATGAAACTATACATTGGCAATACATACTATATGAACAATTTGCCAAGTAAAGGCAAACACAATTCACCCAAGGAAACTATGCCTCCCATACTTAAAAGAAAAAATATTTAAAGTTGTTGGCCCTAACATTGAAAATATTAGTAGAGTATAGTGTGTACACATCTTCCACTTCTATAAAAATGACCATCTTCACAAATATTTAATACAGAATAGGCAAATTGTCTATACTTCCCAATTGGATATCGTAACGTTGTTTTACTGCTACTCGACCTTAACATTTTAAATCGGAAGTAGACAACAGACAAAAAAAAACATTTATAAGCTTAATCAATTAAAACGCAAAGTAAAGCTTTTCGATTTGAAAATACTCAATCTGAAGGTCGATCTGATGATCTTCCAAAGTAGTCGTTCATTTCGAGTCGAATATGTGGAAAAAGTTCGGCGATTTCGAAAACTCTGGATTAGGAGAATCGCCAGTAATTTGTTCAATTCACTGTGACACCAAATATAGTTAGTGTCGTAGCTGGTAACAGTAGTGGGTTAAGGTTTGTATTGCTAGAAGCGGCTGAGCGACTGTTGCTTGGCATCGCGAAGCTCTATTTTGCTTTAAGATTGTGTCATCGGCTCTAGCCGTAATCGCTTGTGTCAAAACACCTCCACATAAAATACGCACGAAAATTAAATGTTCCGTGTTTGTTGCTTTTATGATTGTCGCCAAGCTACAGTCGCTATGTCTATAGTGTCTAGCAATAAACACCGTTAAGGCTTGTTTTCCTAGGCGCGGCCGAGCGACTATCGTTGGCGACTGTGAAAGACAATGTTGATAATGGAGCACTATTCGTATGTATTTTAAGGTATGAGGGATAGTCGGATGCCAACGGTACTTGTACGGCTGTACCTCCACATAAAATGCACACGAATAGTGCTCAGTTATGGTCGGTTTTTGCACAGTCGCCAACGATAGCCGGTGAGCCGCGTCTAGCAATAACCACCTTTAGCAAGACACAAATATGATTCAAGTGGTTGCTGAAAGTGAAAATCTTAAATATTACACTTATATGAAGTCTATGAACTTTTGTCGTACATATGGGTGACTTAGTCCATCGTTACATTTCCAAGACTCGCTTGGTTGGAGCCTACGTACGTAGAGGCATCATTTGGTGACCATTATCATACCTGTTATTGCTACTATGTCCACGTTAAATAACAAAAGTCCGAGTAATTTATGTCTAATGTAATTGGGCGACAGGTAGGGAAAATAGCAAACAAACTGCTAGACAATAGCGAAGATATCAGGAAAGCGCTCAAGAGACACCATGTGCTTGAGTGAACCACAATGCGGGAAAACTATGACTGTTATTCAATCGGATCTACCTCTTATATTGTAAAATGTAGATGATAATGGTAAAATCAAGCAAATGTATATTTATGACCTGAAAATATGTAATTTAGCGTCCTTTTTTCAAGAGCGAACTTTGAATTGGTGTATTAAAATTTACGAATTTACGTTTTTGAAACTAGAACTACTATGCAATTTTTACAAAATTCTTGTAATTTAATTTAAATTACATTTAAAACACCAAAAAAATATATCGCATATTGGAATCGAATAGTTTCAACAACTATGATCATTCTCAGCTTAATTTTAAAGGGGCCCGGAAATTTGAAACACGAAACGAAAAAAAATCAGTTAGTTTTGTAACAAAAACAGATAGGAATCCATCGTTTCTCAAAAATGGATGAGGAATAATTCTTCTGAATAAATACAAAAACCGACAGTTTTTAAAAGAGCGCATAATATAGAGCATGCGATTTTCGATACTATAACATGTTTTTTATCCAACAGTTTTCCATTTTCTTCTTTCCGTTTTCAATTTTCTATTTGTCCCGGTGCAGGGCTCCGTCCTTACTTGGTCCGGACACTGCTTGATCGGTGCAGATATGAGAGCCAGTCTCAGTTTGGCGTTGAGTCGAATGGCACGTACTTATATATTATGCAATACCCAAAGACATTAAAATAGAAAAAAAAATTCGTCCAGAAATTGAACCAGCCAGCACTCGAATAAAAGAAAAATTCTACTCATTGAGCTACCACAGCTGTCTTTTTCAGAATATAATCGAGCAAATATCAAACCCAGTTGTCGCATGTCGCTACCCTACGGTCATAGACGTCTCTACATATGACAATAAGTTGGTCTGTGGGTCACACATCCAGCCAGAAATCTCCCAATCCGGTTCGCAAAGCTCAGTTCTATATCTTGCCCACAGCTGGCGTCTCAGACAAGAGTGTGCTGTAAGAAATCTGCTGATAATTCTGACTTTAATGCGGTTCAGCTGGAACAGATCCGAAGATCTATCACTTAACTAGATCGATATGAATATTTTGACCTGTCTCAGGCCTCCTAAATGCCGTTTTCTAGTGATACATGGTAGGATCCCAAAGAAGGGGTACCTACTAGAAAAAGGATTGTTCGAGGCTGAACTGGCTAGCTCGTCAGCCAGTCCATTTCCGAGTCCTGACAATGCCGCGATGACCAGGAACTCAGTTTCTATATGCCTTTTGTGAGGAGCCCACCCACTAGGAAAGGATCTTAATTTTTACGCTTCCGTTGTCATTGTGTATCTTAGGATATTCTTTGATGTATTGTATTTACTCTGATGTAGGATAGTTTTTCTGGCTGTAGATGGTCTCCAAGCGAGTTTTCTAGGGGTTTTCGTCCATGTTCAACGTTAAAACGGTTCCCCATTCAAGGATCCCCAACGTCAAAGTTGCCTTTTTCTGCACTAAGATTTACACCTAATTAAATTGTTCATTACATCAGCAAAATTTCTAACTTACATTTCTGCCCTCAAATAGGAAAACTTTTATTTCCGTTGTAACTGTAACCTGCATACCAATCGAAGAAGTCTCCAGACAAATTTACCACCGTTTGGAATTGATTTTCACACCACGAAACCATATATAAAATGGAATTCGAAGCTAACAAAACTACCGGATACTGGGATTTCCTATTCACAGACCTGGCAGGTACGACTTTTTCCACACTTCATATTTTTTTAAACTTCTACGAAATAAAAATAAAACTTTTCCTTTTTTTATAATTATTTCAGATCCTCGAACAAATGACTGGTTCCTGATCAAATCACCACTGCCAGCTGCCTCAATTCTAGTGGCATGGCTCTACTTTGTTACAACATGGGGGCCCCGATATATGGCCAATCGAAAACCCTACAAATTGGAGAAAACTTTAATTGTTTATAATTTCTTCCAAGTTGCGCTTAGTGTTTATCTTGTTTATGAGGTAATGTTTTGAGGGTGCTTCGTTTCCGTTTCATGACTTTCATGTTTGTCGACGTTTTCAAAATTATTTTTGAATATTTTTTTGGCGAATATTTAATGCAAAATTTTGATTGGCGTCCTGTATAAGTATATGTTTTCCATTTTTTTTTCTATTTTGCAACATTTTCTTTATTATAATTTACTGTGCACCATTTTATTTTGATTTGTTATTATATTATTGTTTTATAATAATAATTTCGACAGGGTCTGGATGCGGCATGGTTGAATAAATACAGTTGGAGATGCCAACCGGTTGATACTTCAACTACACCGCAAGCGTATCGAGTAAGATGATAACGCTAAACAAACCAATTTCAAATTTAAATTTGGCTCACCATTTTAAAATGATCATCTGTACATTTTAGGAGGCACGCACCGTCTACATATATTTCCTGGCGAAAATCACGGAATTGTTGGACACCGTCTTTTTCGTGTTACGTAAGAAAGATCGTCAAGTAACCTTCCTTCATTTATACCATCACACCGTAATGCCAATGATTTCATGGGGAACCACCAAATACTATCCCGGAGGACACGGAACCCTAATTGGTTTGATCAACTCTTTTGTTCACATTGTCATGTATGCTTATTACTTGTTGGCTGCTATGGGACCACAAATCCAAAAATACTTGTGGTGGAAAAAATACATCACCCAAATGCAAATGGTAAATACTTATCATTTCTATGTGTCAAAATTAACCCGTTATGCATTCGAATGTCTTAATAACGTATATTTTCATCAAATTTTAGGTTCAATTCTGCATTGCCTTCCTCCATTCTGCACAACTTTTGTACACTGATTGTGGCTATCCAAGATGGTCGGTCGTCTTCACTTTACCAAACGCCATCTTCTTCTACATGCTCTTCAATGATTTTGCAAAGAAGAATTACACGCATCCCTCCGATAAGAAAGCGACAATTAAAACCATTCCATTAGAATCAAATAACAATGACTGCGTCAGCACAAACAACAATAGCACAGAGAAAAAGGATCTGTAGGACTAGTATGCCGAACAAATTACCTAACATAAGTATTTTTCGTTTTTGAACATAAATTCGTTGAATGGGGCGAACATCAAATTCATCAGATCACCTCACTGGAAATTTACTCGAAAACCAAGATAGCGAAAATAGTCAATTCAATTGTAAATAGTGTCTTCCAATACAATAGCCATACACTTAACAATTATCTTTTTTGATAATTTCAAGATTTTACAATTTTTTTCAAAGAAATAACCACTTACATGCCAAGTGTTCTTGTACATATTCGTAAATGTATGGATATGATAATGTCATAGATTTAATTGTTATATTATAGGAAAAATAGACTGTAGATTGTTCTCATTTGGGAAAACACAGATACAAATGTTAATTTATGATAATTGTGAATTTTGTGCTGATTGCGGTAGAATTAAGTCATTGTAGAATGTAGAGAAGAATGTATTTGATAGATATTAAGCGAATCTGAATTAGTGTACACGATTTAAGAATGTGAATGGATATTTTGAAATAAGTAAAACAAAATTTAAAAAGAACCAAAACCTGTCGACAGTTAAAGGTTGAAAAAAATATATATATTAATGGGGAATACTAGTGTAATAGTTTTTACATTGAATAATGTTATCAAGACAAAAATAAAGAAAATACTATTCACTTTTGTAACTAATGAAATCTAAGTTGTTGCTAATTGCCTTGACCCCTCCAGGGACATGAGTGCATAGTTATGCGTGCATAGCTATGCCTTATTGACGTTTCGATAGCATATTTTGCGGAATGTGCAGTTGGTAGAATGCACCCCTTATTCCCCTATTTACTGGCAAGTTCCGAACGCTGTGGAAGTTCTAGTAGTACCCTCAGGTAGTTTCCATTGAGAGCCGTGGATTGAACCTATGTAAAATCGTAGAGTGACGACTGAGACATGGATACCGAGCACGTCAATAAAATCTGTAGTTGTTTTAATTTGTTTACGAAAACTACATATTTTTTACGACTGTTAGGCAAATTTTCATGAAAATATGAAAGCATACAGTTGCTAAGCCAATTTGAAAAAAAAAATGTTGTGTCCATTCAACAAAGTAACTTATTCCTAATTTCTAAATAACTAAAAAGCAAATAGTTGCATTATAGCCCGGGAGCTAAAGACCATTTTCGTTGTCATATTTGATACAGCTTGGTTTGTCATTTTATTCGTCGTAATAATATAGCCTATGAACAAAATGAGCTCTCACCACCTCAATAATCGTCAGAATGTTTGGTCCTGCTGACTCCAGGTCCTGTTAAATGGGCACTATCTTAAGTATTAAACTGATGGCAAAAATCATCTCTTAACATTGAAGTAAATTGTTGTATTATTTTGCACATAATTACGTCGCCAGTAGGAGAAGCTTGTCTTATCATGTAAGTTGCAGGAAGTAATTTTTGTGCTTACTAGTCAATTAACAAAAAAAAGCAGCTTTTACAATTTATAATATTTGCCGTTTAACATAATTAACTGCTAATAAACGTTGTCCCGTTGGTGCGCTGGCAGGAGTTGATTTTATGTTAGTAAAACGTTCATATGACATGAAAAATACAAAATTAGGTTTTAACAAATGTTTCAAAAAATAGTGTCGCTAGCTTCAGGACTATTAAGCTCCAGTCAAAATACGCTCAAATAGGAATCGTATTTGAACTAATTTCCAAAATTATTATTTCTTTTTTCAAATATTCTGAATAATTCCAGAAAAAACACAGAAAACATGGCACAACTTAACCAATAGTCCCCAAAAATACGAACTGATTTTTTTTGTATAATTCCGGGAAAAAAAAAAGATATATCAGTTTTTTTATGAAAATATTTTTAAAACGGTTAAACTTAGTAAAAAAAAATAATATATAAAAAAAAACAGAATCATTTTTTTCTGTTCCTTCTTCTTCAATTTCGATGTAACATTGACCTCAAATTAACGCTATTTAGTTATCAAGAAACTCATTCTTATTAGAGTTACATTGCTGTTTGCAGAACATTCCTGTTTCGCAAATAATAGGAGAATTGGATATTCGATTACAGAGAATTTTCACAAAGCTCAAAAATAATCTGCTTTGAGACCTACAAATCCATCCGCGTGGGTTCTAGCTTCTTACCACCTTAAGCTAGGTACTAAGAGCAGTTTTTTGTGTGAAATTTCATGCAAAAGCTGTCAAAATTTTCACTCTCTCAGTATAGTACTAACCTATTTCATTCGAAGAAAAACGTCTCCACTTCATTATGAGCAATTTTCTCGCGAAAACAATTACTTTTTACTTTATTTCGCTTGCAAACCGGTCTTTTAAATAGAAGGGAATTTCAAGTGTGGAATAGGGCGCCACGGTAATGTGCAGTGTGCAAGTCTACGCTGTCATTTTTTCGTCGGAGAGATAAATGCAAAACTTTCGCATGAAGAAGTTAGCGGAAATGGACTACCTATAGCGGAAATGCCGCAATTAAGGAATTTTCAGAATTCTCTCTAAATGCAATGGAGGGAGTTCTGCTAATATTCACGAAACAGGAATGTTCCCTATTTGCATATCTGTCATTTTTTAGCAGCTAACCAATATTAGCTTTAGCAGATTGCTAGTAATTCTAAAGATACCTGGCACAGTGAAGCCAGAGGAACTGATTTTTAATTTGTGTGCGTTAATTCGGGACTATTTCAAAACTTTTGGATCTAATATTAAAAGGCGGGAAACCAACATAACAGGCCTTTACACTGCCATCTTAATATTCATTTTTTTTGTTATTTTAATATAACACTAAAATATGATACCCTTCACAATTATAACTTCAGCAGGTTTTCTTCCATTCTGTTATGACGACATCAAACTAATGTTGCTGATGCCATTGGTAACATAATTTTTTTCATCATCATCATCAAGGCCCGACGTCGGGCTGTCGCGCCACGATGATGATGATCATCAGTGAAAATTTTCAGTAGAAAATATATTTCAATGTGTAGAAACGCGGTACCTGTAAAGAACCATATTCTGGTCTGGTATTGCTGCTCCCACTGGCAGATCGAAGCAGCACCTGATGAGTAGGGATCTGTCGGTGATACGAAACCAGGGGCCAAGGGTCCCATTACGCCTGGACCCCAATGTGAGCGCGAGGGCAACTGAGCCGTCCGCCAACCATTCCATCCTTATCGCCTCATTTTTTTTATCATTCCCCATTTTTGCCTCCCCTGTTTGTGCTGTCTTCCCCAGGCTTATGAATTTTTGTTAATACATAAAGAACAGGGGCAACGAGCGGCCAAAACTCCGCCCACGTCTCCCGAACTGAGCTACAGCAGGCATTGGCCGCTGCTTAGCTCGTTAAGGGGCCTTTCTCTTCTCCAGATGGTACGGCCCAACCTTCACGGTCATTATGCTACCTAAGGCTCCGCCCTCACGGGCATGTTGGGATACCCACCAAACCGTCCGTTACATACCGTAAAAGTCCCAAGACTCAAAACCGCAAACTTCTAGACATTATTATAGGCTGCCTTAAGGTTAAGCTTTATTCGATTATACATCTGTGTAATTTTAGAGTAAAAATAGTCGCAAAAGCTCGAAATTTTGCGGCTCCCAAAGTGAGGTCAGTGTATTTAATCTTGTCAAGGAAACTATAATTGACAATCGAATAAAATAAATCAAGCTAGCAGTGAAGGGATTTAAAAATCCAAAACAAATAGGTTACTGCCTTAAGTCTTTTGTTTTAATTTTATTCTAAAAAAATTTGTGTTAACACTTGGGATCAATATATCATACATAAAAGCTTCGTCATGAGAAAAATGGGGAGGGGGGCACATCTTACCTGTTTAATAAAAGAATCTTACATATGATTAAATCTCGGCGACTGATATGTGTATTTAGTAAAATAAAATTATCCAAGAAAACGCTCTAGCTTGAAAAATGAACATTTTTTTATAATCTGTGGTGTTTGAAGAGTCTAAAACTCAGTCTACTACAGAAAATATTAATCGGAAGGATCCGAAAAGATCGAAAATGAGGTTGAATGTTGTTCCATTGACTATAGGTATGAACGGTGTCATATCAAAGAGGACAATGACTACTTTACATTCCTGGTATTTTTTCCTAATTTAAAGTAGCTGCGACGGAGTAAGAGGCGAAATGGGCAAAACATGTTAAAACATAATCACATGTAATATCGTTAAATATTAATAAAATATTATTGATTCGAAACTTTACAGAAATATTGTTATGATGCTATTTATCATTTGGCAGTTATTTAATTCTCTCCCAGGTTCAAACAAGGAAATGCAGGCCAGCAATAACTAGAATTTTATAAACTGAAAAGCTACATATTTTAAGCAGTATTTTACCAAGTTTCCTATTAATCGGCTCCGTAGAAGTTATTTCAAAATGAGGAAAAATACCCGAAATCTTCTTTGAAATGACACCCAACATACCCATAGTAGATGAGACAAAATGTGACCCCCTTATATTTTCCTTTCCATCAGTATATTTTGAAACAAACCGAATATTACGAAAAAATTGCTCCAGGTAAATTTTTGTAGCTTAAACTATTGTACTTTGATTTCCATAATTCGACTAACTAAGTACTTCTTAAGGAAAGTATACGAACATATAGGTATATATATCTGAACGATTAACTTCAAAATTATAGCTTTTATGGCAGTCGCAAAGTTAATGATTATGATCAATTTAAGAGGGGAAATAATTGACCTCCAGTAAGGTCGATTTTCATGAAAAAAAATCTTTTTCATCTTAGGTTTAAAGGCGCTATTCACACGCAATTTCGATAATAATTTTATGTTTGATGGCATGATGTATTCAACGAATAGATGTATTGTATATACATATGTATTTTATTCCGCCCAAACTCGTAAATTTGATTTGAGACAGATGAACATGCAGTGCAATTACTTCGGTATCATAATTATACCCTTCACGAATGTGATAGGGTATATTAACTTTGTCATGAAGTTTGCAACGTAGAAGCATCTCCGACCATATAAACTAAATACGAGTATATTCTTGATCAGTATGACGAGATGATTCGATTAAGCTTTGTCCGTCTGTCTGTCTGTTTCTATGCAAACTAGTCTCTTAGTTTTGAAGTTATATAGCTGAAATTTTGCACAGAGCCTTCTTTCCAATGCACGCTCTATACTTGTCGGAACCAATGGAATCGAACCACTGCATCATATAGTTGTCATAGGAATGACTTTCTCAAACAAGTTTTTGTTAGAAAAACATTTTTGTTTCCAAAGATATCTTTGCCAAATTTCATATTATTCAATTATATTTACGGCCAAATCACACTCCTAGATTTGGTTGAAATTGGCCAACTATTTCATATACCTCTCATAGGAACATTGAAATCGGAACAAGCCTTATTACTAATTTTAAAGTGGCAAATGCACCATAAATCAAAACGAAGGTATAATACCTTTCATACGAAGCTAGCCGAGGGCTAGCATGTTTTTTATTTAAAATTACATAGTTAAGTTGAAGTGCCAAAGATAAGTGCCAAATTTAGTCGAATTACTTCTATTATACTATGTTTGTTAGGGGACACAATTACGAATGTGTTTTAATATTTTTATTATTGACTTAATTATGACGGATTCATGTTGTACAATATAGTTGTTTTCGGATATTCTGGGAAATATTCAGTTGAGAATAAATGTAGGTACATAATGTACATTACAGAAATGGAAAATGTTGAAAAGAGGCTGTACACATAATATTCCTTGCGATTTTTCTCCATCTGCGACTCCCCTCTCTGCCACACATAGTAAAAAGTTCGGGACACTACCATTATATCACGTTTATCTTTTATCAAATTTCGACTCCTACAGTTTAAAGCAATAAACTTGAAACAGGTGCGGCGGCGTTCTGTGACTATGAATCATGGGGAAACTTTGGTAAGAATCAATGCTTTAACCAATACAACAAGTCATGGTATGATCCACTAAATTTTCAGGTAGGCTGGCACCTGATCTTGTACGACACATGAGCTGGGTCCGAAAACCTAGGAGGGCGGACCTACCTCATGTTAGCTGACTTTACGAAGGGTATACCTTCAATAGTCTGATCCATCCATTCATTTCAATTCAATAGTCCTATCAATTTGATCCATTCTGCATTTACCACCTTGGTTTTAGCAGTAAAACTCATTCCGATTCTACTTTTCCTACGAAAGGTATTTGCAATAGTAGGCCGATTTGACCCAAATTTGGGAAATATGATCAATAAATGTGAAATTTTGTACAGATGTCTTTGGAAATAAAAAACATTTTCTAACAAAAACTTACTTTTAGATCGGTTGTTCCTATGGCAGCTATATGATATCGAAGTCCAATTTCAATCAATTTCGGGTATGTAGATTGGTAGTAGATACCATTTAAAAATATGAAATTTGGTTACAATATCTTTATAAATATCCGTAGAAAGTTTTTCTCACTTATACAGATTTTTGGACCGGTCATTCCCATGGCAACTATATAACGCAGTGTCTCGATTTCATGGGTTCCTAAATAAATACATATAATTTTGACCCCAGATTCTGAGTCAGCGACCCCCCAATGCCCCTTAGTTCAAGCCAGCCAGATCGGACCACTATTTCCCATGAAAAGGGGGTTGCCAATCTGGGATGGTTTTTTTTTTGACTCGTTTGATTCTTTTCAAACGATATGATTCGATTCGATTTTGACCATTTTTGAAGGATATGAATGATTCGATTTTGTCTTGTTCTTTTTGAACAATATGAACGATTCGAATTTGTATTGTTCCTAAAGAAAGACTCTTTTTGAACGATATGATCGATTCGATTTTTTATCGTTTTTCTATGATGTTAGACTGTGTGTATTACAGCAGCTGGAAATTTGAATTGGCTCTCACTGTAGCTGTAGTGCAAGTGGAAGCTATGGTTTTTTGTTTGGTTTCATCTAAATTTGAGCTTCAGATAATGATACATAAGATGAATACTTTTGTTTTAGAATGTTGGGATTGTTTTCTGTATTTGATAAACTTGAATGTGCGGTGCTACGTAAGTAAATGATTATTGTTTTGCTTGCAGTCAGTATGGGTTGTTGTGTAT
Source organism: Chloromyia formosa (assembly GCA_964017055.1). Taxonomy (NCBI): domain Eukaryota; kingdom Metazoa; phylum Arthropoda; class Insecta; order Diptera; family Stratiomyidae; genus Chloromyia; species Chloromyia formosa. The sequence continues at coordinate 4,749,941 of OZ024813.1, read as the reverse complement.
TTACAATGCGTGCATTGCATACTGCATAGAGATGATGATGAATGGACTTAGATGGGATTGCTTTGGTAGATAGATAATGGTGGTTTTAGTTTTAAATATATAATGGGATGGGATGTGAGTGAGTGAAAGTAGTACATTATATGTAATGAGAAATGAGCCTGGATTGGTTATGTGTTGGGTAGTATTTATGCGGAGGGCTAGTTTGGGAAATAATTTTACAGTGTCATCCTTAAATTGAACGACTCGGAGACTATGTCGTTGTGCCGAATCTTTCGCTCATTCTGTTGAGTAGTTCAAAATTAACGACTCATTACTGTGCTACATATCACTAGTGCTAGGTTTCAATTTGATCGTGACCTCATCATAGTGCTGAGCGATGGAAAGAGAAGCTGAAATATTCAGCTCAAGATAACTATCTACAGAAGCATACGAGTATGTGTTGGTTCTTAATCGATAGGTTCAGCTCAGAAGATGGTCTATTAGTGAAATTAATTGATTGACCTTTGCTAGGCAAACCTAAAGCGTCGCAGTTTTGTACGAACTTGTTACTTTTATTCTGTAGATTGTCGATTGACTCGTGTAGATTGCGTCCTGTGTACATTATGATGAAATCATCAGCAAATTGAAAGACATGACTCTCACTGTCTGCGATTTGATGTAGATTAGCAGTATACAGATTGAATAGGGTGCGGCTGGTTTCTTCCCCTGTTCCTCAGTAAGTTGAGCCACCAGGCAAAAATATCCAATGGAATACGTTGGCTGTCACATGGATGTTTTAACTTAATCAAATTCACCCATTCATCAGCATTGGTAATATTTATAATGACAGCAGTGACCTTCCTATTGTTTTTCTTACAGAACTGAATTTGCCCAATCAGTTTATTTGTGCAAGCGCTAGTGGATTTTTCCTTTCTGTATGCGTAACTGCGTTCAGGAATAATTTTATTGGTTAGGAAAGTACTGAGTCGTTCTTTGATAAAGCTATTCAGTATTTTGACGAAAACATTAATTAATGAGATTGGTCTGTAATTATTTAGGTCTTCTAAATCTCTGGCTTTTTTAGTGATAGACACGATCTTGATTCATTGATTCACCTCCAGACCTAGATATTTTTCAAATCGTACCTACCGTATCTAAATCTGGGTGTGTAGCCTATGTTGGAAGAATAGATTCGGTTTTGAGCCACCATGATTATTGCGTATATTGTGCATGTTTGGCATATGTAGCATATAGTACTTATATGCCGTAAGCTTTTAGTGAAGCTAAGAAAAGCCGAACACCAGTACTAAAATCTGAGCCCCGAACAGGCCAAGGTCCGAGGACTTTTAGTGTTTTTACCTCCTAAGTAGTCCAAATAGAACCAAATAGTCCTGTTTTGTTTAACCATATCCCTCTAATGGTCATTTGAACTACATATATTCCTTCATCTCGATGTTCTACGACTATTGTGTATGGAGACAGAACGGAGGATTGTTCAATTTTTTGCGATTGCGCTGATACGGCAGCTTCATTCGCACAAATTTGAAATGATCCTCATTCCGCCATTTTAAAATGTTGGCCGATCATTCCAATTTTTGAAGATCATTTTATTTTTATTTTCACAAAAATTAAGCTGTTACTGGCAAATTTTTGTGTAAAATTTTTTATTCAAAACTTGTGCTAAAATTTTCTTGTCTGATGTGCCTGATAGAGCCGCTTGAAGTCGATTCACCGACAAGGCGGCTAAAAATGTTTCACTTAAAAAACAACGAAATTAAAAAAGTAAAAGAATTAAAATTAATTACAGGAATTCATTTTATTTTCCGGAATTTAAAACGAATTGACATTATCGAGAATGCCTTACAATAAAACAAAAAAGATCGACCCCTTAAAATGACATTTTTTCTAATTATTATTATGCTTATATAATAACAAACCACAACACATTTTTGGTTCTTAATAATAATAGTTTGTAATAATTTGTTTTTAGATAAAAATAAAAACAAATTATTATTTCTATTATAACGATTAAATTAATATTTTTGAAAAGAAATGCTTACAACTAAATGATTTCGTAATAAAATGTACTTTTTTGTAATCATTTAATTGTAATCAATAAACAGATACATGTACTCTCATTTATTTGTATTGTCGTGTTCTCTTTTCTCAAAAATATTTACACAGTCTAAATAGCATCTTGAACATTCACGACCAATTGCACATCACAAATATATAACATTCAAATATTGTACATTCACATCATACACACGTACACAAGAACACATTTTTTTCTATTCCCTATGACTAATAAAAACATTCAAATAGTGTTCGCTAGTTTAAACAAATTCTAAGATAGCTCTATAGTGACCCAAGACATGGATATTTTCGTATTTGATATTTCTCCTACCCGCCTTACTTGTACAAAATTCTAGCTACTTCGTTGGTTATATAGATAAATTTCTATTCTTGTTTAATACTCTTGTCGTTCACGTTCGGATTATTATTCGAATCGGCTTCGGAAATAAGTCGTTTCATAGCATCACCTTCGGCCAACAAGTTTCGACTAACTTCCAACACCTTATCCTTATTCTTCTGGGAGTACGCCTTACGATAGAAGTTACCGAACAGATACAAGAAGATCACACAATTTCCGACAAAGAAGAAGGTGAGGGCGCGTGGTAATTTACAGTCCATGGCGACAATGGTAACGAGATAGAACAACATCAAACAGAATTGGATCAATTGAACCCATGTCATGTACTTTTTCCACCACAAGTATTTCTGGTATTTGGGTCCCATGGCGGACAACATATAGTAGAAGTACATGATAATATGAACGAAGGAATTGAGCAGACCAATGACGATACCTTGTTCACCTGAAATGAATCGAAATCGATGAGAAACGTACATTTTTCAAAACAAACAAAATCGGCTCTAGAACTAAACGCCCCAGGAACTATCGCCCCAAAACGAAATGAACACTCGCCTCAGTTTTGGAATGATTGTCTATATGCAACTGCTCCCCAAATTTATGAACTATCATCACAAACCTTTTCTTTAAAAGACGAAAAATCACCCCACATTTTGGTACTGCCTAAAGCGGAAATCTCGTTTGAAATTTTTCGGAGCCGGCTTTCCCAACAAATATTTCCGCTTTAAGTAGTACGATGACATGGTTATCTACTCTGGTAAATCTCAAAGAAAAGTTTCGCTTTAGGCAGTACTAATGCACGGAAATTTACTCTGAGAAATTGCAAAGGGCATTACTGCTCTTTGTGCAGTTCGAGCATACATCTCAGAGTGGACCTGCGCTTAAGGTAGTACGAACCCATGGTAATCCACTCTGGAGAATCTCAGACAGGCAACACCAACACTTGGGAAGATTTTTCGTCGTAAAAAAAAACAAAGTTCGAGACTAGTTAATTTGAAGCGATTGCCCTAAATTTGGGGTGTTAGTTCCTTTGGCATAAACTCAAAAAGCCAACAACAACAATAAGTACCTGGCAAATATTTCAAATATCCCCACGAGAAGAGAGCCGTAACGGTATGATGATAAACATGAAGGAAAGTCACTTGTCCTTGTTTCTTACGCAATACGAAGAAAATGGTATCCAGAAAATCGACAATTTTTGAAAAGAAATACCACCAGGCACCAGCCCACACGCCTATAGTGAACTGACGATCGTTAGTGGTGTTTGAGGAGTCACATGTATTACCTATGATGGACGTGAATGAGGTCTCCGCTCTGAAAGCCTATATAGTGAGAACGAAACAGGATTCGTATGATTGAGGCATTCAATATTTCCCTTAGATATTTACCCTTGAACACATCCATGTTGAAAAGATTACTTGATATGCATTGTAGACAACCATAATCTTTTGTAAATCGTATGGTTTACGATTTGCCATGAAATGTGGCCCAATTTTCAACACAAACAATAGATACATGCCCACAATGGCGAGCAACGGTCCAGGCGATTTCATGAGAAGCCAGCTATCAACCTCAGGATCTAGAAAAAAGAAATAAGTTTTCAAATTTATTTATTTTTTCCAATTTGTACGTTATAATGACTTACCGATTCCAACTTTCAAATCGTCATATTTCGTGCGTATTAAATCAACCAACGACATCTTGAATGCCTGTAAAAAATTAAGAAAATAAAATACTTGAGTCGAAGAATAGGCATATATATTTGAAAGATATTCTAAGTGCCCTATTTTTGGTTTAACATTGCCGACCTTACGCTATGCAGAGTATCTCTACAATTAATGTGTCTATACCCATAGAGAGCTAATCACTAGTACGAAATCGGACACTGTCATTTGCAGTAGCATAGTAACAACCTGCTTGTTTCCCAGATTTCAAGATGTTTTTTACGGAAACATCTTGAAATCTTGTAGAGAAAAAAACGAGACCATATTACCCAATCACCGCAAGTTACCTTCAAAATTTCACGTTAAAAAGAAAAAATGAAGGGTATAAGAAAAAACCGATGAAAATTAAAAAGATCGTATAGTGGATACATTTCAAGATCAACTACGAGTCATCGAATGACAAGGTTGCTGTCGAAATCATGACGGCAACATGGCATCCCAGATTTTCACTTTTCCCAAGAAATGTTTCATTTGCTATTCCCTTTATGGAAAATTATCAATTTCCTCATATGTAGATACTTTCGCTGAAGAGTCATGTCGTCGTCTTACACAGTCAGCTCAAATCAATTAGCCTAATGTCCGATTATAGTCGATGGCTGTCCTCAACTCTAATGACAATATTCATTTAAGCAACGCTAAAGTGAGGATGGTATGCAGCCCGTTTAACCACTTTCTTCATGAAAATTTTCGGGAAAATTGCAAAATCCCTTATTATCCACTAATTTGGGGTAATCATAATTTCCATGTTAATACACACGACATAGTCTAATAGAGATCTGAAGACTGTCGGGGTCAACTGAAATAACTTTCCCAAACGCGACATGCATGCAGGGCCTAAAAAAACTGGGCATGTGTCATGAAACGAGTTGGTTCATTATTAAAGCCGGATTTAAATTACGGAAACCATAGTGGTTTCAGGTGTTTATTGAAGTGGTTCTGAGTTCATTAATTTTCGGGATAACTTTGTTCAGTTTGACCCGATTGACGATTTGTCTACTTTGTGGTAATTCATTTTAAATTTACAAACGCACTATTTTTTTACTTTGTCCTCTGAAGATGCTCGAGAAAGCGAAACGCGTCAGGAGTAGAAATGAAAGGAGTAAAAAGTAGAAGATAGTGCGTTTGTGAATCTGTCCAGTTTGTTACTAATTTGGAAGATTCACATTCATAGCCGTGCTTCATTGTAACCTGAATAGAACAAAATAGCAGCAATGAAACGATACAGACCAGAACAAAACAGCGAAATGGGACCTCAGGGGAAAATGGAGTGTTTCCTTGGTTCAATGTGTGTATTGGCTTTAGCTAGTCTTCAAACCTTGACTCAAATGTCAAAAGAAAACTTGGAACATTTCTGTTTCGCGAATTAAAGGAGAATTCTCTCTATTGCATTTAGAGAAAATTTTCAATATTCCCAGAGGGCGGCTTCAAAGCGCATTTTCGCTGGTAGGTGGGTGGTCCATTTCCCGTTTTAGGTGGTAAGAACCTAGAACCCACACATGGGGGTTTGTCGTTCCTAAAGCGGAAATTCCTTGAGTATGATGCAAATTTTCTGTAAATGCGATTGAGAGAATTCTCCTATTGTTGGCGAAACAGGAGTGTTGCGAAAATTCTAATATATAAAACCAACTGGCGCAACAGTTCAATCTGAACCATGGCATCGAGATGAAATAGCATCATCTCATTTTCCATATCGTAACGGTGTGCCTTGTGCAGAGTTGTGTCATCAGCAACACGCCCAACCGAGTTATTTACCCCATAAATGGGTAAACTCATATAACAGATGAGTGCGCAGATAGTCCGACACGTAAATCCCCTTTTTTATCGAAAACTACTGCATTCAGTAGGAGTCGAACCGGGGCCCAGTGCAGTGAAGGGAACCTGCTAACCGTTGCGCCATCCGGACTATTCTAATATATCCTCAGTGCAAATACAATCTAACAAATTGTTTGTACGGTACAATTATTTTGAACTGCATAAGTAAACTGCATTTTCTGCAGCGAATTCCGAATATTTCAGCCTAAAATACAGCTAACGGAACATGTTTCCTGCACCGTCTGTGCAGAATTATAGGAGCCAATACTCGGGACGGGATTCGAACCCGAAATGCCGGTAGTGAAACATGAGACTGATGCCTCAACACACTGCGCTACCGGTCGCCCCAAAGATGCGAATGAAAAGAAGAGGCCTAATGTTATTGTGTAATGATGATGGAAAAGTGTTGTACCATATGCCGTCACATTCATTATTCTTGCGATTCTGTAGCTGAGATCTTAGCAAAGCATATTTACTTGAATACATCGTACAACAAAAATAGAGATGTCGTTAACATTAACCACGAAACTGGCATTTTGTTTATACAATGTAAAACCTTCACATAGAAAATAGATAATTAGCCGCTAGTGTTTGAACAAATGTTTCTAGGTTACCAGTTGCGTTTAAAGCACCAGCTTGCTTACTGAAGTTGCTTCTGTCTTTACATCTAACAAACGTACACACTTTAAGATTTTTACAGTTTTTTTTCTTGATATATGATTATTTTCTTGTCTTTTCTTTTTCCGTTCAATTAGTTGCTAGTGGAACTTGACATCGATCTGACACGTTCTTTGTACAATTGTGTAAGATTTTTTTAATTTATTTTTTTTTTTTCAAATTTACACAAATGTTTGCAATTAGAGTCTATAAAGGTTAACACACATTTTTCATGGATCATTTTTTTTTTTTTTTTTTTTCAAATTTTAATTAGTCAACATGAAGAAGAGGAAGAACGAGAATTAAAGTGGGGTTGTCAATTGTTACATACATATAAGAGCCCGCACATACTTACGTACATACAAACTTTTTTGTATGCAGAAAAACTAAACAGTTTAGTCAGAAAAATTTGCTATATTACATAGACGTGTACAAATTTTACAATGTAGAGAAAATAATAAAAGCGTGAAGCTGAGCCGTCCTTGAAGACGGTACATTCAAGAAAGTTTCACTTATACAATTTTAAAAGCTAGTCAGAAGAGTTTCTGCAGAAAGCTTTTTAGCTTCAACCATCTTCAGCTTCCACTCTGACCGGATAAAAACGAACTGAGCTGTAAGGGCCGCTTTCTGTGGGCGGTTTTTGACAGATAGAATTGGCGGTTTTCCTATGTATTTTGTTTTTACGAGACAATAAAATACATAGAAAGACCGCCAACTGCGGCTGTCAAAAACCGCGGCACAAAGATGCTAGAAGTGAAAAAACTCCAGTCATATTATTTCATAAAATAACATGCGTCGTACATATAAGAAAAAGATTAAAAGGAAATAAAAAAGAGCGAGAGCGATGAAGCAATTCTACACAAGGGTGGAAGTAAGAAGGAAAATCTGAGTTTGTTATCTCATGTGTTGGCTACGACCGGGCGAGTGTTCCGGGGTAGAGAGACAAAATGGAATATTATTGTTCGCAAAGAAGAAGTATGAGGAGGGAATGTGAGTTAGACATCTCATGTGCGACTATATGGACTGAGCGGGTGTTGCGGGAAGAGGGCGTGTGTCTCTCTGTTTACTTTTTACGAGTGGAATTACTTCAAATAGTTTAGTGTTCAGTATATATGGTGGCCAAGCCCGACGTCGGGCTGTCGCGCCACGATGATGATGATATGCGGATTGCTCCTCCAAAGATTCTCTATGTATGCATAAAAGCCATAGTAAAAGCAAAGTCGGGTCGAGGTGGTTTGCATCGGAAGCTTTCTCGGATTAACCAACTTCAGCTTCTACTCTGACCACAGCCTTTAGAGCACGCTCGAAGAGCTCATCATATTAATTGAATGTGATACTAGTAGGTTTCAAATAGTGTGGCATTCTTTTATGGACGATCGTACTTGACCTCTCAGTCAACTGGTCTTTAGTAAATCAACTCCATTCCCAAAGTCCTCAAATCCCACAAAAAGTAAATGTCGTATGCTTTTAGCCAAATTCGTCATTTCGTAAAATCGCCCGGCAAATACTGTATAATTTAAAAACATCGTCTGCCGGGGATATTCCATGCAGTACCAGCAAATATGGTAACATTGTCATTGTACTAGCCAGCTTTTTGAAAAACTGTATCTCCATCGAATTGTTATTATTTGATTAAAACTAGAATAAAAAGGGTATAAAGATGTATGTAACGTAGGTTTCCACAGCCTACACCGAAAATTCGCACTTTAAGTAGTACGAACCTTGCAAGCACCACACCTGGCGGCAACATTATGACACTACATTACGAGCATGGTTAAATTAGGCATTTAATGAAGTGGTAGTTTGCAGCATTTTATTCACAATATGCCGGGATTTCTTGAAATAACCGCAGTATGCAATGGGTGCGTTTCTAAAACAAAACAATGTCGACACTGTTGCGCGACTCTCTCACTCACTTACGGGTGCACAACATCTTACATCTCTGTCACACATGCAACGGAGCAAGCACTCATGTAGCACTTTATTCACCAGATGAATCGCTGGACCGGAGAGGCGCACGATGTTTAGGTGTGCACAATGTATTATCCACTTGGCTCGTGACTCGGCGAGTCACGCATAATGTGGTGCCGGCACAATGGTGCACAAAAGCGCGAGCTAAAGATGATTCAGCTTCTCGTTCGGTTTGACGCTTTTAGTCGTTATCACTAAACGAACAGCGGGGCCGATATAGCTGTTGAAATTGCTACTCATGCAAGAAGATTGTTAATGTGAGAAGCTCAAATAAATTTAAGTTGTACTAACAACGATTCCACTCGGGACCACCAAGCGACTAATCGAGCGGAGCTTGCAGTAGAGATTGCTGCTAATGCAAGAAGATAATGAATGTCAGATGCATGCTTGTGCTTGTGCTAACGTGCGAATAGTCGATCCGAGCTTGCATCTGTGATTGATAATGCATAATCAGGGTACACAATATGACATTTAGTGAAAGGGTGCGCTAATTCAGTGGCAGAATTTAGTGTCTTGTATATTTGAAATAGAGTGAAATTTCTGGAACGCTTACGCTCTGGTGTGGTTGCAGTTGGACAGTTGAATATGCGGTGAACATCATGGAGGTGCCGTCATACGCTGGATCGGTATTTTCAGCCAATGAGTCAATACGAGACACCTATTTAGTCGCGAGCACCATACAGACTTGAGTTGAGCGAGTACAGAAATTGTTGCACGTGGTAGATTTACTTCATTCGATGATATGGTTGGTGGTCGCGCTGAGAGTACTGGATTCGGTTCTAAATTCTCGATTGACTTCTAAACTTCTTCCGTATATAGCGTGGCGATAGCAGTTCTGTAGGGAGTATCGTCGATTGGTTCGCTCTTGAAGCGCTGGACATCCCTTTCAAGATTTCATAGATACTGACGAATTTTGCGAGGAGGTGGTATTCTGTCCATAAGGTTGTACCTCGAGTGGTTACGATGATAATCTCCTACTAGATTTAGCATCTATGTTTCAATTGATGTGTTGATTGCATATCTATTGTAAAACGATCACACGGCTTGAAGACTAATGATATATTTGGGTGTAAGCAAGATATGTATTTGCTTTCAAATTTCCCAGGAATCTCTTCGAACAAAAAGCATTTGCGAAGAAAACACACAGTCCCTGAGAAAACAGAGAATCCAGGTAATTCAGAGACTACAGATGGTCTTTCAAGTAGGGATACTTCCAATGAAAATCAATATTTTGACTTTGGCCTGAATATAAAACACCTTACGGACATCGCTGGTAAATGTCTTATTAAACGTTTATTTCTGCTCACAGATATTGACTTCTGGCTGAAAAGTTACAAATTTAGGACAACATATATAGAATATGTACTGGCGGAATCGTACATTGAAATAAGCGAAAGTAATGATGATATGACACTAGACTAAAAAGCGCATTTGAAGCTTCACCGTAAACTAAAAAGTAGTACAGCGATAAGAGCCCTGTGTGAAATTCAATAAGTGAGAGTGAGAGAATAATGGTGTCGAGTCGAAAGAATTTTGTTTGCAAATCGTCATTGAATTGGAACACTTTGGTAGCTGTCAAGCTTGCGGCTAGCAAAACTGTCCTTAGAAAATACAATTTTACTCGCTTAGAACTGACAGCCGTTTAAATGCTGCTTATAAGAAATTTTATATTGTTGTCTCGTTCGCATATTACTTTCTTTCTTCCACAACTTTCACGTTTTAGCTTTAATTTCATCAGCATAAAAATTGCACTTGCAGCTACACTGAAAACTAAAAGGTAGTAGTGCGATAACAGCCCTATATGAAATAAAATTAGTAAGATAAGGATAGCGTCGAATCGAAACCATTTTGCCATAAATTTTCAGTCGGATTAGAACAGTTTTGCTAAAAAATTTCCAACCGTCAAGCTTGCATCTGAAAAATAGTACTTAATAGTTCCCTCCATGGGCGTCAGCATTTCTTGCATTTCTATGCCTTGTTGTCGATAGAATATCTATTTTCGGATGTTCAGTTGCTAGTATGCACCTACTATTCGCGTCAAGTTCGAAGCGCAGTGGGAGTTCTATTATTACCGACAGGCAGTTTTTATTTCATGCCGAGGATCGAACCTCCATTCTCTAGAACGCGTCCTTTTCGCAGATAGCAAAGATGCCACTCACTGGACGCTTCATTCCACCCGAAAAATGACAAAAGAACATTTGCAAAGAAGCAACTCCCAGGACTCCTTGTTCCCGAAATACTGGTATACGAGTATACACCCAACAAAATATTTTTGTTGTTTCAAATTAAGCTATTTTTATGGAATTGGAATTGCTCCTTAAGAATTCTACATTTTTTTTAAGGATACGTCACATTATTTTTTTAATTAATTCGGTGAACTTCTTGCATTCGAATATCTACCAAAATTGGATATATCTTATTGTAAAAACAATGAATACATTCATTATAGCCTTATGAAAAGTTTGCCATTAAAGGGAACACTTTCATTATCGCAATGGACCTTTTTCGTAGATACCAAGTTCCATTACTTTGTATGCATTTAAAAGCAATGAATACTTTTATTAAAGCCTTATGAACAGTACACTATTACAGTGAATACTTTCATTAATGCAATGATTTTTTGTTTTAATTATTTCGAATATGAATTAATATTAATGAAACTGAGTTCATAGTAACAATGAAAACATTCTTTTGGCTGGAAAAATTTAATCAATGTTATTAGGTAAAGATTTTGTTGAGTGATACTGTAGTAATCTACATAAAGCAAAAATCATAATGAATCGGCCAGAGATCATGCAAATTATTCTATTCACACGTTTAAATTAAAAAAATAAACTCAAACACATATCGTAATGCAGACAAGAATATTTAAAACCAAATTAATATAGTACAATGTAACATCGGTAATTACTCGAATAAATTGCAATCGTAACTGCCGTTTCGACACAAGTTCAGGACTCCTAAGATGGGTCATTTATGGGTTGTAAATGATTGAATAGAAATGGATGTACATATCTTAATTTGTAGGTGTAGCGATTTGTCCGTATTTTAAATCATACATCATTCAATTGAATCTCGTCTCATTGAACTATTGATCACTTGAAAGACATGTTTGCATACCTAATGACATTTTACCAAATAAAGAATTACATATTAAAACGAAACCGTTTCATTGGATTGGGGAGTCAAATGAAAACTTGACGTTAACAGAAAGAGCAAAGTTACTTCGTGATGCCGTCACTCAAGAATGGATCTCTCGTATCAATGGAATCACGGAATGTTTAATATTCGTGTCATGACTGCGTATTCAATTCACTCGAACGTCACACTTATCGGTTACAGATTTGTCTGATTCTTTGTTCGTGAAAGATTCTCTAGTTCTGACTGTATGCTAGATATGAAAATATTTTTGAGGAGAATAAGTCGTTTTATGGTAATGAAATAAGCATGCGTAGCAACTACTATGTAACAACTAGCCAAAACGATGCCCTGAGCATGCTTAAGATTGTTATGTTATTTAAAGAATAATTTTTGCGTTTTTTCGGCACCACAAAGCATAGAACTTTTGAAAAGGAAAAATTTCTCTTCCAAATGTATTCAACATTTTACAAATCAAATTAACAAATCTCCGAATTAATTTCATTCATAAAGCAGTTTTTTTTTACTTGGTTGGAAAATATGTTCACTTGATTTCGAAATTTGTTAACTTGATTCCCAAAATTGTTAATTTCGTCCAAAAATTGAGTAATTTGGTCAGCAAAATATGTTAACTTCAATGAATGAAGATATCAGTGGCGTTGTTGACTAGTTCTTGCAATAAAACTGTTTTGGTGCTGCAGGACGAACAAGACCTTCTTGGGTATGAAGCGAAATGAGTCCCAACTTAGAAAATATAATCACAATCGGAAGAGAAATAATGATTGATAGGACATGAAACCAATGTTAGAATTCGCATATTTTTGAGACAAATGCATGTTTTTTAGTCAAATTCATAAGAAAAGAACGGAATTTGTTGATGCTATTCGGCAATATTTTTAAAAGGCTGAAAAGTTATTTTTTGGAAAAACATACGAATTTGGTTTGGAAATAAGACGAATTCGACTTAAAAAAAGAATAACAATTTGAATTCAATCATCCTGGACTTGAATTGAAAAATTATGATATTCACTTGGAAAACTATGAATTTGAATTGCACCATTTTAAATTTAAATTGGAAAATTAAGAAATTCACTGAAAAAATTTTGAATTTGACTTGATATAACATCATGAAATTGACTAACAAAAAGTATGAATTTGTCTCGAAAATGCATAAATTTGCCTCGATATGCTCTGTACATTATTACCATAAAGAATCGACACAAAGACAAGACAACTACTAAACTACCGACTATTAACCTTTAAATGGTTAATAGTCGACTTTGGATTTAACCCTACATACTCAATAAAAAAAACAAACAGGTATTTATTATTTTACTGTTTCCCACATATTCAAGTACCCTTTTACAGCCAGAAAATATGCATAAAAAATGCAATTATTATACCGTATGTATTCGTATAATGCGCTACAAATGCCTGCATGATGTTACCCTTGGCTTCAATTCGGTAATAAACAGATACATGCTTATAGATGCGTTCATATAATGCGCTAGTGTTCTTAAGCAAAGATTCTAAAGATAAGCTCCATAAATGAATTATTATATGCAGCCGAGTACTTGTCTCTCCTATTTTTTTTTAACACACGATGAATCCGTAGTTAGAAAATAAAATTTAAGGATTTAAATTAGGAGAGGAGGGAGATTTAAAGATTTGAAAAAATCAAATACTTAGAGCAGATAGATATTTAAGTAAAAGTTAGACTTGACGTGTTATGGAAATGGGAAGAGTCTCCAGCACTATAACAACAAACGATGCATGGACTCAACAAAACTCATATTTAGGTGATCTTCACTTCCTGACAATCTACATGATACGTACACTGCGAACATTTCTTTTTCTTTGTTCGGATAGCCAAATTTGGTATAACATGTTTAATGAATGAGGCGACTGAACATATTTAAAATAGTTATATTGAAATTCAACTGATGTCGATCATTAATATATTCATATGCAGTAGATCATTCGAATTATCCATCAATTTGGCACAACATACATTATTCAAACGGAGGATGGACTTTTGATCTGACAATTTGGTAATGATCATACTCGTGAATAATTCAGATATATCGATCATCATTTAAGAGGTATAGAAATGTATTTTATAGGCAGAATTTCCATATAAAAAGGATCTATTTGACTACACAACACTCAGCACTATTTACAACTATCAAATACACATTCTGAGAAACTCGAGTCCTAGCACTATGTTCTGCATATCCAAATACAAAAGGACAACCGTCACAAACTAGAATCGATATCACTTAACTATTGATCACTAATTAAAAATTAATACCTGTTATCTCTGAATCCTTGGAAATTTTGATGGTGCAACGGTCAAAATTGCACTGATCGACACCGCGGATAGCACCTAACTAAAATACTCTCAACACCATATACGATCACCTGCTTCAAGTGATCACGTCAAGATACTACTCAGACTGAACTGACGTTGAACTACGTACGTCCAATATATAAAAGATAACTAAGATTCGGTGACCATCAATTTTTCCACACGGTTATGGTGGTAAAGGTAAATTGTAGTTGTTTCTTGTATTAGGGATACCTGTATGCAAACGATGGGTAGTGCGTTCATTGCACCAAATGTCAATTGGTGCGGTTTAGTGGTGATTTTTGGGGGAGAGTAGCTGATAGGAAAATGTGAAAAGTGGGAGATCTTGGTCTGAACAATATATGCTAGTAAAAAATAGAAAATCACTACAATGTATCTATCGGTATGGTTTGTGGATAATAAAAAAATGTTATGTAAATCTCGCTGAACACTTGTTGTTTATAGGAAATTAAAAGTTAGAGGTCTAGGGCAATTGGCTATTTTTTTTTGTCAAGGTCGACTATAGGATAGGTGAAATGTGGAATTTATTAATGTTTAGATAGTAGTAGATAAATAGCATATACTATAAACATGGGTCAAGCTCATCTTGTTTCAAAGCTTCGTTGATTTCGAAAATATATAACCCAGGATTCCCAGTTCAAATAATAAGCAACCTCCCCAGCCTCACGTACAGCAATAGGACAATGCAAAAGCACATAACTTTACCCCACATCCATTTGAAATGAATATTTAGGTATTTATTGCATTCTAACCGGAGCAATACAAATGCACTTATTTTGGCGTTTTTATGTTTTCCATAAAGTTGATGTTAACTATGCAGAATCACTACAGAAATTAGTGCCATAAATGCCGAAATACTACGAAAACTCGCGATCCGTTATTTTTTCAATGCAAACTGGCACGTGGCCAAAAGGAATGTAGTCAGACAATAAATTAAGATACAAATAAACTATAGTGATTAAAAAGATGTACATAATTATTTGAACTTTTTTTTGCCAGGAGGTTGTTCACCTCAAAAGTCAGTCAAGCCATCTTTATATTTATTTCTATAGTGGGGAAGCTAAGCGACAAATTTTGAAGCAACCTTCCAAAATATGATAGAGACATGTCGTTTGGTGCGAATCTTGGTGGAACCAACACATACACTTTGAGAGATGGAGACATTTGGAGCCCACGGCAGAGCGGCTCTGCAGGCAAAAATCCGATAAATTTGAGCAATTTTTAACTGATTATTGAAAAAAGTTATCTATTCGACTCTCCCTCGATAAGGAGTTTCGTCAAGTAACGATATTGTTCGACAAACAATGCACTACTTTTTATATCGTTCAACGGTATCGTTTTAAAGTAAAGTGCTTATACTCGCTACTTCACTAAATGACTAATTGAAGCATATCCGTCGTAAAACTAAAAACAAAACGGGTATGGGCTCTAGGTACTTACCACCTAAAGCGGAAATATACTCTGAAGTCGGACTTAAGGGATCCATTTCCGCTTTAGGTGGTAAGAACGTTGAGCCCACACACTGTGTGTTTGTAGTTCATAAAGCGGAAATTCATTAAGCGGTTTCAGAGTCAATTGAAAAGTCAAATAGTGCAACACCGATGTAGGTCTATAGTATTTCCCGATTGAGTTAATCCTTATCCCAAATACTTTTACAACCATCTTGGGGAGCTGGCGGAGGTGGAGGTGGGACAACTCCTTCGTTTCGTCAGCGGCTCCGGGTGGTTCTAATACGTTGCTGTTTGGTTCTCCTAGGGTATCACAATGGACCTATGTTTTCTGGTCTAAGTGTGCTGTTTTCAGCAACCCTGTTACCTAACCTAACCTAATCCTTATCCCAAATGAAAAAAATCCCTATCCCAAATGAAAAAACTCCTTCCCAAATGAATTAAACTTTTTCCCAATATAATTCAACTATTTCCCGATTGAACAGGGAGGATGAACGACCCTAAGCATTCATTTGATAAAATTTTGAAATTTCCCCACATTCATCTGATCGGCAGGTATTTTCACTCAAATGTAAGCTATAAGAGTATCCCCCAGAGTATATAATAAGCTATAAGAGAGACAAGCTTGTCTTTGATCGAATCGGGCCTGCTATCAAACCCGACGTAGAGCCAACCATCAGGCCGGCTGTCAATACTGACGTCAAGCTTGCTGTCAGACCAGCAGGCCTAATCAGGCCAGGAGAAAAAACAATGAATTCGAACTGACTTTTAATCGCAGGCATGCCATTGAATCGGCGCGACGCGGCTGTCTTTAATTCTACCAGTATATAAAATTTTACATAATTCTGTTGGCGGGTGGAGGGGGGGGGGGGGGAACTCGCCCCGAAAAAGCTAGCTAGGAATCGGCCAAATTCTATTTGCGAGATTTAAATTTTACTCTAAGATACCCAAGTTTTCCAATTTTCAATTTTCCATATTTCTAACAATCTCAGGTAACAGAAGTAGTAGGAGGCAATGTGGCTTTAATTTTGCTACGAAACCCTAAAGGCATAAATAAACTAGAACTTACATTTAACGAAGCTGTGTTTATATTTGAAGCTTTGATCTTGTTTTTTTTTTAATTTATGTATCTAGTTTTTTCATCCACTTGCGTCAACAAGATTTGCTAAATACCTGCAGGAACAGAAGTCGTTCTTTTTTTCGCTTTTTTTATACAACGAGAATAACATCGAGTTATTTTGTATCACAGTTTTGAATGTGTGTTTTTTTTCATTATTCCTATAATTCGGTTTATGCAGTTCTATTGAAATTCGTCGCCATTCCCTGCAGTTTATTTATGCAATTTAGGCAGATCATACTTTGTGTAATTACATATATGATCTGCCCAAACCGCTAGTGTGGCGAAACGCGTCAACTATCCCCATGAGACTTACTTGACGTTTTGTTAGCATAAAATGGTTTCGGAAGATGCATGTTGCTAGCGCGTATCCTTTGCCCATTAAGCCGCACAACAATACAACACAAACATCCATGCTACGGCGAAACCCCAACTCTCGAAACCGGCTAAACATCAGAGTGAATACGCAATACACTGCGCTACCGACAACCCAAATAATTGTAATTAAATGAAATAACAAAAAAAAAATATTCTGATGGGCAAATAAAATTTGTTTATTGTATTTTGACCTAGGATATCTTAAAATTTGGAACATAATGGATTTGGCCTTAATGGGAGAACTCTATCTATTGCATTTAAAGAGAATCCTTAATTGCGGCATTTCCGCTTTAGGTGGTAAGAACCTAGAACCCATGCAGGGAGACGTGTAGGTCCTAAAGCGGAGTTTTTGTGGAATTTTGCCAAACCCATAATGTTCCTAAAATTAAAGTTTTTTAGACATATAAAATACATTTCAAAAATCAGATCTCTACGTCAATTTGAACAAAAGTTGTAGACGAAAAACGTGAAAGGTCGGATAATACGGGGTTCTTTGTAAGAAAAGTACGTTAGTTTGCCAGTTCCATTTCTCATTTTTACAGGAGAGTATAATACAACCCTCTAGAGTACTCTACCAAAGATTTGGCTTTTCACGCTTATTAGATCGGGAGTTATGGTTAGGTTAAAGAGGCAGCCGCGAATGGCACAGCACACATAGGCCACCAAAAGGCCCGTTTTGGTACCCACCAGTTTATACATATACAGGTAGGCTTATTCTCCTCATCGTCAGCATCTTCGCAGCTTCAGCAGAAATATTTGTAGGTTAGGCGAAGTCTTCGAGCATGCTCTCGAATGGGACAGTACCCAGATGTCGCATCGACCAATTGTTCCAACCCGAGCACGCTCACCTGTGTCACATTGCCAGCATAAGCACTATGGCCTAGAATCCAACACAAGGTAATTTTAAAGTAAAGTTCCCATCTCATCAAGAAGCAATCGACAGTTCACAACCATCCGCGATGCAGACAGAGCAGATTAGAGAGGTCCAATTGCGGCCTGACTGTCAGTGTAAATAGAGATGTTTCTATCAGTTACGGCGTGGCAATCAAGACAGATGAGAGCTTTCACTTCACTATTTTCACTCAAATGTAAGCTATAAGAGAGACAAGCCTGTCTTTGATCGAATCGGGCCATGCTTCCAGTACGAAACAGCTAGGCAAATCAATTTCAATTAATTTTATACATTCTATCAAATACTCTTGTCCAAATAGGCTGACGAAGTAAAAGACAAAAATCGTTAAATCGATTAAAAATGCGATGAAATTTAAAATAAAATAATAAAAATGTAAGAGGTCCGATTCAATAATGTATTTCTGAAAGGAAGCTTGACACCAAAAAAGTCCATCGTCCTCAATCATTTTAAAACATTGCAATATAAATAGTAACTATATGTTCCAGGGTTTTGAAGTGAGGGAATATTGAAGAGTTTTTTAGGCGTAATGCCATAGTCCATCTATCAAACCTACCATCCGACCGGCTATCTATCCTAATGTCGTAAGGCCTGCTATCAAACCCGACGTACAGCCAACCATCAGGCCGGCTGTCAATCCTGCCATCAAGCTTGCTATCAGACCAGAAGGCCTAATCAGGCCAGGAGAAAAAACAATGAATTCGAACTGACTTTTAATCGCAGGCATGCCATTGAATCGGTGCGACGCGGCTGTCTTTAATTCTACCAGTATATACAATTTTACATAATTCTGTTGGCGGGTGGAGGGGCGGAAACTCACCCCGAAAAGCTAGCTAGGAATCGGCCAATTCCCTTTGTGAGATTTAAATTTTACTGTAAGATACCCAAGTTTTTCAATTTTCAATTTTCCATATTTCTAACAATCTCAGGTAAGAGAAGTAGTATCAGGCTATGTGGCTTTAATTTTGCTACGAAACCCTAAAAGCATAAATAAACTAGAACTTACATTTAACAAAGCTGTGCTTATATTTGAGGCTTCGATCTTGTTTTTTTTTAATTTATGTATCTAGTTTCTAAATTTCATCCACTTGGGTCAACATAGATTTGCTAAATATCTGCAGGAACAGAAGTCGTTCTTTTTTTCGCTTTTTTTATACAACGAGCATAACATCGAGTTATTTTGTATCACAGTTTTGTGTTTTTTTTTTTCATTGATCCCCGCTGCAAGTTATTCCTATAATTCGGTTTGTGCAGTTTTATTGAAATTCGTCGCCATTCTCTGCAATTTATTTATGCAATTTAGACAGATCATACTTTGTGTAATTGCATATATGATTTGCCCTAACCCC
The DNA here is from genome assembly GCA_964017055.1 of Chloromyia formosa. Classification (NCBI taxonomy): domain Eukaryota; kingdom Metazoa; phylum Arthropoda; class Insecta; order Diptera; family Stratiomyidae; genus Chloromyia; species Chloromyia formosa. The sequence continues at coordinate 4,730,659 of OZ024813.1, read as the reverse complement.
TAGTGGGGCGAAACGCGTCAACTATCCCCATGAAAACTTATTTGACGTTTTTGTTGTTAAATGGTTTCAGAAGATGCATGTTGCTAGCGCGTATCCGTTGCTCATTAAGCCGCACAACAATACATCACGAACATCCATGCTACGGCGGAACCCCAACTCTCGAAGCCAGCTAAACATCAGACTGAATACGCAATACACTGAGCTACCGGCAACAGAAATAATTGTAATTAAATGAAATAACAAAAAAAAATTATTCTGATGGGCAAATAAAATTTGTTTCATTTTATTTTGACCTAGGATATCTTAAAATTTGAAACATTATGGATTTGGCCTTAATGGGAAAAGTCCCTCTATTGAATTTAGAGAGAATCCTTAATTGCGGCATTCCCGCTTTAGGTAGTCTATTTTCGCTTTAGGTGGTAAGAACCTAGAACCCATGCAGAGAGATGTGTAGGTCCTAAAACGAAGTTTTGTGGAAACTCTCTCTAATCAAATAGAAAGAATTCTCCAAATAATGCCAAACCCTAAAATTAAAGTTTTCTTTTCAGATCTCTACGTCAGTTTGTACAAAAGTTATAGACAAAAAACGTGAAAAGTCGGATAATACGGGGTTCTTTGTAAGAAAAGTAAGTTAATTTGCCAGTTCCATTTCTCATTTTTACAGGAGAGTATAATAGGACCCTTTAGAGTACTCTACCAAATACTGGGCTTTTCACGCTTATTAGATCGGGATTTATAGTTAGGTTCAAGAAGCTGCCGCGAATGGTCCGTTTTGGTACCCACCAGGTTATACATATACAGGTAGGCTTATTCTCCTCATCGTCAGCATCTTCGCAGCTTCAGCAGAAATATTTGTAGGTTAGGCGAAGTCTTCTAGCATGCTCTCGAATGGGACAGTGCCCAAGTGTCGCATCGACCACTTGTTCCAACCCGAGCACGCTCACCTGTGTCACAATTGCCAGCATAACCACTATGGCCTGGAATCCAACCCAAGGTAATTTTAGAGTAAAGTTCCCATCTCATCAAGAAGCAATCGACAGTTCGCAACCATCCGCGATGTAGACAGAGCAGATTTGAGAGGTCCAAATGCGGCCTAACTGTCAGTGTAAATAGAGATGTTTCTATCAGTTACGGCGTGGCAACCAAGTCAGATGAGAGCTTTCAAGATCGCTAGAGCTCTTGCCTGTAGTATACTCGAATGACCGTGTAGACGAAAAGATAATCTAATCTTCAGCGACTCCAAAAAAAATATTAGACCCTATCCCCAGACCAGTTTCGCAAAGACGCAATGCCATAATCGCTGCTTGTTGCTCACCAAAAATATCGATCGGTTAAAGTAACTCAGTGCGTAGAGACGTCAGTCTTACGTCTGACAACGGTCGTTACGGGTTCAAGTCCCGTCCATGGCGTTCGTTGCCATGGATGTTTGTGTTGTCTTTCCCTTGTGGTGCGGGGCCCTAACATCTCCCAACTTGTCGCAGGTAGGCAGCCAAATGGCAACAGGAAGTGCATGCCGGCAACGTCCATAGTCCGAAACTGGTTTACACAAACGAAAAGTCAGCTAAGTGTAATGGACGGTTAATAGGAACCCGAAGATACCGATGGGGAGGGAGCCTCAGCGAGCTTAGCAGCGGCCTTGCTTGTAGCTCAGTTCGGGGAACGTTGGCGGGGTTTACGCCTCTCGTTTCCCCTGTTATTTACGTATTAATGAAAATACATGCCTGGGGAAGACAACACAAACATGGGAGCCAAAAATGGGGCAATAAGGATGGAATGTTGGCGAACGGCGAAGATTCTCTCGCGCTCGTATCGGAATCTGGGTGTAATGGGACCCTTGGCCTCTGGTTTCGAATCACTGACAGATCACCACTCATCAGGTGCTGCCTTCGATCTGCCAGTGAAAGCAGCACGACCAGACCATAATATGGTTCATTTCAAGTGGTGCATTACCTGGGGTTGGCTCCGATGCCCTTGCGCTTCGGTGTCCGGGTGTAATTGGACCTTCAGCCTCTGGTTTTGTACCACCGAAAGATTAGGTGTAAGCAGAACAACCAGGATATGGTCAATTACAGGTGATTTATTAGATGAGCCGCATGGAATAGTTGACGCGCTATGCAATACTCCACTCTAGCCAAACTGACTAGAACCAGATTAGAGCCATCAGAATAGCATTCTGCAGCTCCTCACTGAGAACACTCGGAAACTTACCTGAAATTGCAATGGCAATATTGTTGGCATAGGAAACAACCCTGCAGCCCAATACTTCCAGACCAAAAGTTCATTGATCGACAGCTTCCACAGAAGTGCAGAGAGCACACTGTCTTGAGATGTATCCATACAGACTAACCTACACACAGTAGATTCTCCCAAACTGGACTGTGTAACTTTGGATGTTAATAGCATGTTATTTAGTTCACACAGCGAATCACCCACAAGCAGGCTCGAGAGTGCGTCAATGATAGTCCCAGGTGAGATTTCGTTAAAGGCACCTTCGATGTCTAGAAATATTACAATTATTAAAATTGTTGAGAGGATTTTGCGAAGTCTAGACGTCTCCTCTATACGCTCACAAAAATTCTTCCATAAGCTCCGTTAAGCTCTTTTTTTTAAACAGGTTCAACTGCTTCTTGTTGGATTTCCAATCAGCCTCCAGCCCTGTAGCATTAGCTTTGTTAAAACTTCTTCGGGAATTATAGATAGATTTAATTACTTTACATTTGTAGGGGAGGTATTGTATCGAATTTATCGTGCGAACTGACAGACAGCTGGATAGACAAACATGGGTAAATCTACTCAGAATGTAGCTCTGATCATATATACATTGTCATATCTACGGAGCCTCCTTTTAAGCCAAGAGGCAGAGAGTTTTACCTTGCAAAAGGTGCGGTAGTTCTGAATTTTTGATTAGTATTACATATTTTCCTCGTGACAAAAACAATATTCCTTATAGCTTACAAGGTCTACGGCATAAAAATCTTCAATCGACATATATGCAGTTGGTTGCAATGTGCACGGGTTTCGGATTGCGGAAAAACTCCAAACTATTTGGAATTTTTGCGACGCTACTTTTCTGAACATGAAAGCCCATATTCATATATGAGACGTTATCACGTCATAAATTACACTAATTAACACCGAACTAATCAGTTTCTGCTACACCTAAGTACCTAACTTCCAGTGTCTGATGTTTCGTGATACTTAACTTACAATAAAAAAGTACACGTATTTTTTCGCAAATTATGTCACAAACCCTAGGTATTTAATCGTTCTATAATTTTATAAAGGTACAAATACTGACTAGGACTAGACAGATAGGCTAGCCGTAATGTTTATTTATCATCTCAAATCAGAAAGGACAAATTACAATACTTATTTGCTTAAATCAACGCAAAGAATAAAGCAACAGATAGAACTAGGATGTCATTCTACTTGTGCATTTAATCAGAGTCACTAGTAGTTTCATAAATAATCCCTGCACATACCACTTCAACGTATCTTTTGCACACCTAATCATGAATTTCGAATTTATATAAACCATTGAACAGCATTCTCAACATTTTTATTGTTATTTATTTTTTTAGTATTCTGTCGTGTCGGGGTATTTGGTAAGTCTCTTAAATTGAACTCACCAGAAGGAATAATCTGTGGTTTAACATAAAAACGTGGTTAAACGGTTGCGTCGAATAGTCAGAACAATCGTCTGAGGGGACTTCGCCAGAAACCATAATAGTTCACACGTAACCTAGAATGCATCAATTTGAATAGATGACAAATCAAATGTTGGCGACGTAAGTACACATGACGTAAATGATGTTTTTTGGGTAGATACGATGAAATTATTGAACCTGAGATCAGTGGCGTAGATAGCTTTCATCGGGCAGAGGGGATTTGTTGTTGGCATTAACTTTTTTTTTAATATGTGCTCGGGCAGAACTTCAGAGCTATCGCTTCACCTCTTGAGTGAAAATCGACGCAAAGAGCTACCTCAACAGTCCTTGTGTGGATAAAAATTGAGTAAATATCAAACCAAATATCAAAAGTTAACTTATGACATTTTTCAGTATATCTTTGAAACACTTGTATACATTTAAAAAAGAGGGTATCATTATGAAATTTCCTTCCTAACTGAACAGTACGCTACATTATAAAAGTTAGTGGTTCGATTTCATTAACCATATAAAATCACACTGACCCACGTTGGGCGCTGAACATGTTCAAGCCTTTACGCCCAATTTTCGACTATTTCTCACTGCAAATTTTTACTGACGTAGGATGAAAAAACATTGAGGTAGGTTAGGTTAGCCTGATATTAAGATCCAAGATTTTTGTGTCTTGTGATGATACCATGCGCTTATTTGGATTGCTCATTTCAGTGATTTTGATTTTGGTTATGGTTTAGGTTTAGGCTTTTGATAAACTGGACATTCAGAAAATGGGCCTTAGTTGGCTAGGTTGTCTGTTTGGAATGAATGATGAATTTTCAGTTTTTTGTTTTGTTAAGTGGATATTGATATCGCCGGTACCATTCATCTGCATTATCTCTGAATATGGGGGGGGGGGGCTGAAATAAAATAAATATTCTAAGTTACTCATCTAAACTAAGACATATGCCGTTTTATGCAGAAACCCCTAAAACGTGCAATTTTTTGCAATAACTCCCAAAATGTGCAATTTTATGTAGAAATTGCAATTGCACGACAATCCGATCTATTAATTATATTACAAATTACATGCATGCTGCTTCAGCGATTCGTTAGATATATCATGGGCAGACAGACGGACATTTGACCGATTTCATAAAGGTTTCGATTTTACTGCAAAACCCCAAAAACCAGGGCGGGATTCGAACCCACGAACCGATCGGAAGAAACATCTAAATGACGTCTTAACACACTGATCTACCGGCTATAAGTGTTTTTTTTTTTTTATGAAGGCCTTCTCATCGCGGGTTTCACCTAAATTTTAAACTAATAGAACTCCACCCATTTAGCCTATATTTAGGCTAAACTGATTAAACGACCATTGACCCACAATTTTAATAATTCAACTCAACTACAACTTTACTCATTAACACTCCAAAGCTCCATACAGCTGATTGAATCTACAATTATTCACTTCATTCGAAAGTCTGACCTTGACCGAGAGCGTGAATTTTTAAACAAGTTCATGCTAAGGCACTGGTCTACACTACACTTCTTTTTACTCGTCGCATGCGTATAACGTACTCCACCATAGCACCGTGGCGGTATCCATATTGAAGGTCGCTGGTTCAGTTTGATTTGCGCACTTCCACTTTTAAGATAAGATTGTTGATAATATAATCACGATGAAGCATTTTCATTCCATTAATATCCGTAGGTGAGAGATTAGGTGACGAAGAGTGGACCTTCTGTCGAATAGCATCAACCAAAAACTAATACTACAATACATTAATCATAAATACAATACATGAATCTATATAATGCACTTTTTTGCCAATGTCCGCATTGGTATTTTAGTATTGCCGGTTTTTCATCTTTTATTGGGGACATGGTTACAAGATGATCAATGAACCAGAGTGAGATACTCGTACGTATTTCCGTCTTTTAGTATATGAATGTAATGTGGGCTTTGCGATTTAACTATACATCTTACGTCTATAAAATTACAAGGATGTATGTACATACATCAATTGGATCGAATAAATACAATATTTTAAGTAGTTAAAAAGGATTAATTATGACGGATTTCAGACTTAAAAGTCTCACCTTGACACCAACTTCAGTTGTGATGCTAGAAGACTTACTATGCGAATGCGTTTTTGCGGATGGGATGTTGAAAAGGGTTTGTACAGTATTTCCATTAGATTTGGAAGCTGATGTGAGACTTCTCCAAATTCATTTCATCTGAACCAGTGGACTAGTGGACATATCCACAAGTGATTTTTCTTCAAAATTTCCATACAAAGTTTATCTGAGTACCCGGGTACTCACATACGACGTGGTATTGAGATGGGATGTATGCAAGTGTTAAAATTGAATTAGAATGCAAATCCTATAAAATACAATGAATCGTGCTATTTAGCAACCCAAGCGAGCATTCTGCATGATGTTTATACGGTCACTTATTCGCGCATTTAATGTCGTTTGCGGGTGCTTTCGTAAAGTCTAAATTTACAATTTTCACATTGTACGCTCGTCTGGCTTGATATTAGCAAGGGAATTTAGGTCTATTTCTTCCAATGGCACTTATTACGTACTGTGCGACCCGCCTAAATATATTTCTTTTGATAGTGGTCCACTCTCCTAAAGTGGTTAACGACCCCTGATCTGGGGTATGAAAACAACATGAAAACATTCTTTGTAAACCAATGGTCAAGTAATAGCTATTTATATACGTACATAATCATATAAAGAAGGCTACCTCAAAGTTCATACTTTTGTGTAGTGCTACCACTCAAGGATCACCTTCGCCAACAATCAAAATCTGGCTACAACAAAAATTTGTCACAAAATCTATCAAACTACAAGAACTTGTTTGGCTTGTCCACACAAAATATTATGAATTAATTTTCAACGTCGATAAAAAAACTGCTTTCCGGTTCCGGAGCCGCATATTATTTATTATAAATGAATTTTTATGAATAACACATATGGACTGAAGAAGTGATTTCTTTACTGTTTATCTGTGGTTCAGCGCAGAGTAATCATTGTTTTCGCAGTATAAAATTCAAAAAGATGGAAGTTTCTTAAGCGATTCCGAGACTGTCTGGTCAAGGGCTTTTCAATGACCATCTTGCATTCGTTTGTGCTTCTTTTCTTTTGCCTCAGTTATGTAAATCTGTTCATAAAAATAAATGATAAATATACCAATATCTAACGAGATGGCTAAGAAAAGAACAGTATCAGTATTCTTCCGGGTACAATGAAAGCTACTGCGAATATCAATCGAGTTATTGACCTAAACATCTCGTTTGGCCGTACTACGATCTTGTTAATGAAATTTTCAACAGACGACCTTGACTGTATTAGGAGTTTGGGTTTTTCGGCCGTCTCATGGTACTAGGTGAAGCCAGCACATGATTATATCTACCGGCTATTTTATGAATTAGGTAACCTTCGTCTGATCACATCCATCTATTTATCGTCTATATGTTTGCAATCAATGAACAATCTTTTTCCTTCTTATGAAAGTTGTACGCACTATGTTGGTCGGATGTGAATCGAACCGGTCGAATGCAGGTTAGATAAATTGAAATATCAGAATGTCGGTGGTTAACGAATATGTGAGACCAGAGTTGCCAGGTTGGGGAATTTTGTCCCCAAAATAGGGAAAATTTCTAGGCTGGACAAAATTTTAGGAAAAAATAGTTCATGGGGATTTTTTTTGGGACAAAATCCCCACGCATTAGGTATCGCCTATTACATGAAGCTTTTTATAAATTGCATCAGCTGTTGTAAGAATCAAGTTTGACGGCGATTGACAATTCAATGATTTCACTTTCAACTTAAATTCAAATTCCATGGATGCATATGGTTTTAGCATTCGCCGTAAACATTGGAGATTCATTTCAGGGCATCCTTGAAGCGTTTTCAAGTGAATAGAATTATAGATCCTATAGATTTTAAAGCACTAAACTTGAATTCTGCATAAGAAATTCTCTCGCATTGATAAGAATCATATTAAAACAATAGTTTATAGTTTCGTTATTAAAATATATTTTTTGAGGCTCATCTCTAGCATAAAGATCTATCTATCACACTATCGGTTAATATGACTCTCAAACAAGAAAAAATTCCAGTAAAATTCTAAAATGACTACACGACTTATTAAAATTATTTTCAAAATGCTGAAACGATTCTTTTTAATAAATTCATGTTAGGTTTTACGTATACAATTTATAAGTACAAATATTTTAAAATGGACACAATTGGGTAGATGAGTACATATTAATTTTGAGCATCGAATATGAACATGAAATATGCTGCTGAATTGAACGAATGTGTCAAAACAAGGTTCATCTTGATAACTAGCAAACTAGCCCGATTGTGGAATACTAAACGTGGAGTCCATAATATGCCAAGAAGAAATAAAGAGGTCAATCGTTGTCTCTACAGCTAGCATGGCAGTTGGGGAACCTCGCGTTCCCACCGCTTTTTGGTTGTTGCTCTTTTCTCTCGAATCCTTATCCCATCCTTGTAGAGCATCTTTTCTCTGTAGAGTAGGATAACTAGTTCCAACCTATCCTCCAATAAGCAGTGCCTATGTTGTTTTGTCTTAGAATGATTTTGCATCGTGGGTTAGACGATTCGACAAAAGGGAATTTCGAAATTTCCGGTGTTTACGCTTGTAAAATGACTCGACTTTGCGAAACCAAGATCAGGATGGGGAATTGGAGCTCCATTTTCATCAGTGGAACAAGCCCGTTTTTATATGATGAAATTCGATACTGCTGAGAGTGGAAGAGAGTAGGAGTTTGAAAGGTATCAGGAAGGTAAATAAATTGGCCGGAGTCTGTAAGACCCTGTTTGCGTGAAGCACTTATATATGTGAGGATGGAAACGCAAAAGAAGACAAACTCCGGCGTTGGGATCGATTAGTGAACTTCGAGGTAAAATGAGATCCTAAGGTAACCGAAGTCAACCCTAACGGTACGTTTTTTGGTCCCACGTTGGGTGCCATTTGTAACGACGACCAAGACAGAAGTAACATTAAAAGTGCTCACCCACGCTATCGATAGCCGAGCTGAGAAAGTTTTGACACTCATAATAATCAAACGCATTTTGAAGCAAAATACTCCTTTGATTGATTATGATTTGATTAATAGACAAAAATGTGTAATTTTTAGCAAAGAAAAAAAATTCAATATGGGAAATTTTTTGGACCATAATGAAAAATTTCTTTGATCGATACCTGGCAACCCTGTGTGAGAGTGTTTTTTGGTTTCATTTTAATATTTAAGTAAAATTACACGCTTTAGAATAGTGACCGCATTAGGACCAACACGAACATATACCTGAGGACAAAGTTTGAAGCTTTGATGCAAGTGACCATGAAAATAAAAATTGCATATTTATGTGCATCTCTTAAAAATTTGTTTTGAAAATGGAGTGCAATGGAGAGCTCATAAATTATTATGAATGGTGAAGGAAAAATGTGAAAATGATTTGAGTGCAAGATTATGTACAAATCTGAAGAGTTTGGGGTGTAACATGAAAAGCAACCGTGAGTTCATAAATTTAATTAGTACAACTGGAGCATTGTCTTGATAGTAGTAAAGGACTGGATAGTTTTTCTTCTAACTGTAGTAATTTTACGCACCATCACTTTTCTATAATCGAAGAGTCCATTTTCATGGGTTTTATTAACGATTTTGGTTTTGTACCCCAACAGGACTATTTGGACATTCAGTGCAAATTTTGTTCATTGAGGATCAAAAATTTAACTAGTTTAATGAAACCATTTACAGGGAAAACGCATCAAACGAGCAAATCAGATACAATATTTGTCAAGATTCTTGGTCATACTTTTCATAACATGATTCTGATATAATCAATTCAGACCAGCATTGATAAAGGTGCGCTAGTGCTAGGCACACGATAGTCACACATTATTTGTAACTAGCGGTGAAGCCATAGAGCACAGAACACTAATTTTATGTATCCTTTTGATCGTCGCCTGCTATCGACGCAGAGTGGTGTCTAGCAAAATGCACCTTTAAGCACAGGATTCAATGGTATAATCCTTATGGGCCATATATATGTCCGTAGCAGCTCCTTCCTTCCTTTCCTATTTGTCATATCTAAATACGTGTTTGATTCTTTGAACGAAAAAGTCGAGCGAATATCGCTTTTCTTGCGAAACAATATTTGTGCCTGAAATATTGGAGGGGCGTTACCCCCCAATATTTGGATTGAGGGGGCAAAAAGTGCCTTGTGGTCTTATGCTCAAACATTGCACCACCGATGAAGAGACTCTGAAACTTGCAGAACTTGCAGAACTCTACAAATCTTTCACCGTTGTCCTTATGATCATCGAGACCGTGTCTCCCCATCACATGTCTGAGCTCATAGTTATCAGCGCCAACTTTTATATTCAAATCACCCATAACCATTATAATGTCACCTTTAGGTGTTCTGCTCTGAACGACGTTTAGTTGTTCGTAGAAGGAGTCTTTCGCCAAGACATTATCGGGTTCAGTTGGAGCATAACATTGAATTATTGAGATGTTCCTCATTTTGGTCCGTAGCGTGGTGGTCATGATTCGATCGGAGACCGGATCCCAGGATAAGAGACTGTTCCGTGCGGCCCTGCTGGGAGCCCCACACCTGACTCACGACCACTGCCAGTAGCTCTACCAGAGAACAACATTACAGTGCTACCCGTTGGGGAGATAAATTCTCCGCTGTTCCACCATTTTATCTCACTAACTCCTAAGATGTTTAATTTATACCTCAGAAATTCACTCTCTAATTAAAGAAATCTTGCGTTTTGGTTTTTTTTTTGATCCATTGTCCAGGAGAGTACGCATGTTCCAGAATCCAATATTTGTCATTGTACGATAGCCAAAAATCGTAACCGTTGAGTTAGTCCTTATCCGAGGCATAGTTGACGTTTCGTTAGCATATAGAACATTTCGGATAGTGTAATTTGCTGGCATACACATAATGTCATTTATTTGTTGGTTTCAAAGGCAAATGGAAAGACCGTGGTATTATTTTTACGCCCCACACCATAGGGGAATGTTTACCTCAACCAAATCATGACACCGCCATTACTGGCGGGTTGACTTGGTTAGTAATGGTCAATGACCACTGCCGTTCCAGGGGGCGCCCATGAGGAGGACTATGGAAGTGGAATATTTGCCCCCCCTCCCTCTAAATAGTCCTGGCAAATATTTTCATTCCATCAAGTTCGGAATAAAAAGAAAGGTTTGTCTTATGAAATTAGAATAGGGGCGGTTTCTTTCTAAATTTCAAATAGACAATCTTCTCTTTATTTTGAACTACAAAATGTAGAGCATCTTCATGATGGGAATAAAACTGAAGTATATTTGATATAAGGGTGCGAAAAGGGAATGGCGTTTTTTTATATCTCATATAGCCAGTAAGCTTCTCCTTATTTGGAATGTCAAATGCACAAAATTTCATCAAGATCGGATTAAAACTTTTCTATATTTAGTATAAAGAGTAGGAAAATAGGGCTGGGGTGCGGTGTCAACATCTCAAGTCCACAGTGAACATCCCCTTTTTGTTAACGTCAAATGTGTAAAATTTCTTCAGGCTCGGAATAAAACCGTTGTATAGTTACCGTATGCGGTAAGCGTTGATATAATTTCGCTTGTCCCGTCTTACGCTTCTTTGCACGCCTTTCTGTAGTGAACGGTATTCAGCTCTGAGTTGGTCTTTGGCTGTGCCGTTAGCAGCTGAGTTAATCTGTTCCTTAACTCTTTTGTGTGCTGAGATTAGAGACCATGTAGAGTCGCTAATGAATGGTCTCCAACCGCGCTCCAATCGACCCGCAAATATTACGCCACACGAAATAAATGAGTCCTTAGCGACGTTCCATCTATCATCAATTATAGGATTCTCACAAGGTGGTGGTGGAATATGCACGTCTTATTGATGGATCTTGAAGCTTTTGCACCTCAAGACGTGGCAAGTTTCGTGCATTTTGAGGGCGCTGGATCGCTGCCGTTCGTAAGCGCTGCCAATATCAGCACCTCGCTTCGACCTGACGTCGAAGAAACAATTCCTCAATGTCTAGGAGACGGCTATATGGTCAATTTGGTTTCCTGTTCTGCCATCCGGAGAGGTCCAGGTTGTTAAGTGGCAACATTTGTGTTTGAACAGGATACCGCCAATGACGAGATGACGAGAGTTGCGAAATTTCACCAACATCTCGCCATTTTTGTTCCTGTTGCCTAGTCTATGATTGCCCATTAGGTATTCTAAGCCTACATTGTCAGACCCAACTTTGGCATTGAGATCCCCCGTAATAATTTTTATTTCACCTTTGGGACCCTTGTCGAAGGTGTCGCCGTTGATTAAAAGTGTCCTTAGCTGATTGATCCGCTGGTTTAGTCGTAGCACTGAATTATTGTGATGTTTCTAACCCTGGATTTGTATCTGGCTATGATGATCCGGTCGAAGATGGGCTTCCAGTCAATTAAAAATAGACGCGCCTCTCTAGTCAACAGGATTCCGACGCCTGCCACTCGAGGTGACGTATCGTCTTCATTTCCAGAGTAGAGAAGTACTGTTTGGGAGCTTGGTGATAAAGTCGTTCCCGATCCAGGCCTTCTTGTTTCGCTCAGTCCAAGTATATCGATGTTATATGTGGTCATTTCTCGTTCGACTTCAGTGAGCCTCGCAATACTGCATTCGCCCACATCGTTAGAACGTTCCAAAAACCGAACGTGGTCCGTTGTTTGTAGCCAAAAGTCGTTGCCGGTGAATCAGTCCATGGTATCCGAGGATCGTTAAATGTTTCAAGTGTAAATTTATTTCAGATACACAGGTTACAGGCCCACATACCCAATCTTAGGGGAAGGGTTGCTTCCTTAGGTGTCCTAAGAATCGCCGGGAGCTATTTTTTATATAGCACAGAGGTCCTCCTCCTCCTCCTCTCCAATGGTATTTTTGGTCTTTTGATGATCTTTCAGCTGGGTGTGACGTGTTGGTGTTCTCACAACTATGTTGCAACTCCACCTACTTCCTGAGACGCACTGGTGCTATTGGCCATTCAGAATGATCATCGTTAAGTGCCTCTACCAAATGTTTTGCAGTGCAAAATTTGGTTGGCTTGGTTAGCCGTTCTAGAGGGCGCCCACGGGGAGGACTATGGAAGAGGTCTTTTGCATTCCAACAATACCTAGAAAAGGATCCACAAAGAAACCGCGGTAAAATGAATGAAATTGCTTTGAAACACTTGTATTATCGCGCAGAACCACGACCGAACTTCCATCGACCCATCAAATATCATAGAACTCTGGAAATTAAGAGATTTTTTTCTACTAAGTTTGACGTGGTTCGATGCATGATTGCAGCCAAAGAGTGGTTGTCGTCGTGTCGTAGTTGGCGACCTTTAAGAAAAATCTGCAATGTAAGTATTAAGAATAATTTTCATTTCATCAACTGCATATTGTAAAATAGTTAAAATATGAAACGTGTTATGATAAAAATGGTTTTCTTTTATTTTCAATTTTTTAGCTCCTGACAACTTTTAATAATATTTAAATTCTCTAAAAAGAAATTGTACCTAGAATTAATATGTTATTGAATAAAAATAATGAGGAAAATATAATATTACAATAAGCGAGAAAAAAAGCGGGCTCAACCGGGATTTGAACCCGGGACCTCTCGCACCCAAAGCGAGAATCATACCCCTAGACCATTGAGCCTCATGCGATGTGCCTTTCAAATAACCAATTTCATGCTAAGTACTGTAGCTTTAACTTATCAGTTGAATAATAAATGAGACACATGTACACACATAATAGTGCAATCGTGTTAAAGCCGCTGTATACATCACTGTGAAAATGAAAAAAATGTTTTCTTGGAAAATGTCTATGAAAATTACTTTTTATGTACGAGGAATATATTGAAATAAATGAATAATTCGATAAACTACATTTTGATTATATTTTCACATTTTAATATTGATATTTCGGATACTTTTTTCTTAAATTCCCCATTCGTTTCATCGTGGAATCAATTTCATCACGTTTCATAGAGAAGTGTAGACGCGTGGACGACCGTCTCGGTCGTTGATGTTTTCCACGATGCTGTTCACGTGCGAATTGTATTTGCATTCTAAAAAGTTGTTTATTGTGAAAAGAAAACTAGTTCTTTTGTTTGTTTACGAAATAAATAAAATCATATGAATCGTTTAATAAGAATATGATCGTGTTTTAATAAATAAATATATGTATTGTAATATTTCGACGGAAGCCGGGTTCGTTAGATATTCTTAAGCTGAAAAATGAAAACACTTCAATTGAAAAAAGACACACACTTTATTTAGTAAACGAACTAACTGTATACACGCGTAACCCACAATTAACGGCTAACTATTCGCTTCCGATGGATATCTGTCACATATGAACTTTCGATGACTACTACCACTGCCATCTTTACTCTCAGGCCGGAGTGTCAGCTGATTGTCAAAGCACTAACGACATGACAAGCAGCCAACGAAATGTGAACGCGTGCGGTCGCCCGGTGAAATATCGCGATAATTGTGTGTAAAAGTTAGTTTAGTGCCGGAATTTTAAGTGTAACTAAAAGAAGTGGCTATCAGTGCCGTGTGAAAGTGAAAAAAAAGTGAAGTGCCGGGAAATATCGAGTAAAATGGTGTATTGAAAAGTGCGAGGTTAGGAAAGTGCGACACGGGAAATTTCGCATTTTTCGTTTATTTTCCGGCAATTCGGCAAGTGTGAATGGTACAGCACTACCCTGGGACGAATCCTCGGGCCGGTGAGTTTAGCGGAAACTCCCGGAAGTTCCCCAAAAAGTGAATTCAAAGTGGTTGTCAAATGACGACATTGTGATTTCCGGCCTTTTCATCGGAATTCATAGGGTAAGTATGCGTTTTTTGTTGTGGTAGAATTTAAGTGGATTGATGCGCCCCAAAGTGTGGATTTTGACCACGAAGTTGACGAACCGGACGAAAGTTTCACTGCTAGGCATCTAGTCCTGTCAGCTGCAGTGAAACTATCGTCTGGCTCGTCAACAACGTGTTTAAGACTCGTATTTTGGGGCGCATCAATTCACTAAAATTTTTGCACAACAAAAACGTATAATTACCCTATGAATCTGATGAAAAGGTCGGAAATGACCTGTAATGTTGTCATTTGACAACCACTTTGAATTCACTTTTTGGGGCACTTCCCGGAGTTTCCGCTGAACTCACCGGCCCAAGGATTCGTCCCAGGGTAGTGCTGCACCATTCACACTAGCCGAATTACCGGAAAATTAACGAAAAATGCAAAATTTTTCGTGTCGCCCTTTCATAACCACACTCATGTCTCGCGCAATTTCGAGCAGTTCATTTTGATCGGAAGTTCGCGACACCTTGCGTTTTTTTTCACTTCCAAATATCAGTGACAATCACTACTTTCAACTGCACTTAAAATCACTACACTAAAATCATTTTTACGCACGAAAATCGCCAAATTTCAAGAGGTCGACTGCACGCGTTCTTCACTTTGTTTACATATGGTTCACTGCTTGTCATGACGTCATTGCTTTGACACTCCGGCCTGAGAGTTAAGATGGCGGTGCTACTACTTGCTGTTCCTGGTGACATCTGGCCATAGAGACTAACTATGGAGGAGCAATCCGCATATAATCAACACTAAACTATTTGAAGCAATTCCAGTCATAAAAAGTAAACAGAGACAAACGCCCTCCACTGCGCAACACCCGCGCAGTCCATATAAAAGCACAGGAAGCACGTAAGATGTCATCCCCTCTCCTACTTCTCCTATTGGAACAACATTCCAGTCTGTCTCTCTGCTGCGGAACACCCGGTCCATATAGAAGCACGAAAGATGTCAAATTTCCATCCCCCTTCCTACTTCCTCACTTGTGCCGAATTACTTCGTTTCTCTCGCTCTTTTTCATTTCCTCTGATTCTCTCTCTTCAAAGGCAAGGCTATTTGAGTATATATAACAACATTAGTGGGTATATGTCTTTCAAACCAGACAAATTGACAGCTTGAAAATGGGACAATCTTCTTCTTGAAAAAGACGAGAGCTGGGAGAGTAAAGTTAACGGTTTTAAGATTGTCATTCTCCAGTTGTGCACAACGCTGTCAAGCACTTCGTGAAAATAGTGAATACAGTTTAATTCGCGAAAGTTTGGAGCCGGTTTTTGTGTGTAAAGAGCCGCGATTATGTAGAGAAGACACTAGTGAAATTTCCGGTGGGACAAATTGGTGCGGTAGTGAGTTGTGGTAAATTGAAATGCCTCGTCGGTGGCTGCAAAAATAACCAGCGTATCCCTAAGACGGGGGTGTAATTTTCTAGGTAAAACATTAAATATTTAGATATGATGTGCGCATTACTTGTTTTTGTGAGTTTTCTGTCAGAAAACCGATATTAAAATGTTTGTTTTGGTTTCTGATTCCCCGCTGTATATAATGCTGTCAAATATCCGCGTCCTATTGGTGGTTGTCATTAATAGTCCCGTTCTTTCTCTCTCCCATGAAAAATTAAACGCGGTCTTTGAAGAGAGAGAATCTGAGGAAATGAAAAAGAGCGAGAGAAACGAAGTAATTCGGCACAAGTGAGGAAGTAGGAAGGGGATGGAAATTTTGACATCTTTTTTGCTTCTATATGGACCGGGCGGGTGTTCCGCGGCAGAGAGACGGACTGGAATGTTATTGTTCCAATAGGAGAAGTAGGAGAGGGGATGACATATCATCTGCTTCCTGTGCTTTTATATAGACTGCGCGGGTGTTGCGCAGTGGAGGGCGTGTGTCTCTCTGTTTACTTTTTACGACTGGAATTGCTTCAAGTTGTTTAGTGTTGAGTATATGCGGATTGCTCCTCCATAGGTATTCCCTATGAACGCGGTCTTCTCTCGGCCCATAAATTTTGCTTATTGGCCACGCCAGTGTTACATACTCAAAAGCAAGGCTACACTTCTTCGGAAGTGTGATGATCCATGCATCCTTCCATTCAGTGGGGTAGGCCTCTGTATTCCACGCTTTATCAACAAGTGGGCACGGCAAATCGGCAGTTACGCTTGGTGTTGCTTGATAAAGTTTGGCAGAGATACCGTCGACACAGAGCACAGATATACCAGAGTTGGAACTCAGTATAAATTAAGCAAAGGTTGCCCATAGTATCTCACTTGCGTATGTGTTGTGTTCACTAATCCGTACACAATGGATGTGCAAAAAGTGAAAACTAAAGCACCCCATATACCTTTCGATCAGTCGACATCGATCTGACGATATTGTGATCGTCAGATCGATCGCAGAGTGTATGCGCCTATCGTTGTCGTTGTTTTTCTACAATTCCATATAATTTTAGCCGCGAAATATTTTGTGGCGATCCATCGTGAGATCGATCTGACAATTATTCGCATAGTGTATGGGGGGCCGTATAGTCACTTCCAATTGCAGAAAGAGAGCTCAATATATGAATTTTCGTTGAGTGGCTTATCGAATTTGTCTCATTTATTCGTCAAAATCCATCGTATTAACCGATTATAGCCGAGCTGTCAAACGATCAGTTGTCTCCATTTTCGCGAATTTTCAAACTCGATTTGTTAAGTGAAAGTTTAGTGATACCACAGTGAAAGTAATTTATAACTAAATCGCGTGATTCGTAAGTTCGATTAACATAAGTAACAATCGATATCAATGTGTAATTTAATCAGAAATCTTCCGTCGCGATTTGTGAACAAGCGCATTGTTTACAAAATTACTTCGGGCAATCTTTTCTCTCGCTTTGATGAGAGACGACTACGTGTGATAACAGTTGACAGTTGTCGGTCGCGCGAGTCTTCGTTTGTTTTGTTACGAGATGGCCGTTGTATTGTTGTTGAACCAGATCGTGGCTCAAGGAGCGATGTATTTCGCGCGATTTGAAGTGGACATTCCGGTGCCGTTGAAAGGATTTGCAAAGAAAGTATTGTACGTGTGGTTCGACGCACCGATCGGTTATATGTCCATCACAAGTCGCTACACGAAAGACTACAAGCAATGGTAGCAACCGGAAAAGGGCATCGACGTGACATTATATCAGTTCATGGGCAAGGATAACGTTCCGTTCCCTTCGGTCATGTTTCCGTCTACGTTGCTTGCCCTGAACAATGGATCGACGCTGGTGTCGCGCATTATGGCCAGCGAGTATTTGAACCATGAAGATGGCAAGTTCAGTAAGAGTCGAGGCATTGGCGTGTTCGGAAATGATGCTCAGGTGAGTTTTTCAAATCATTTACCTCCTGTTCCAAGTCTACTTTCGTTCACATTGCAGGAGACTGGCATTCCGGCCGACATTTGGCATTTCTACTTGGCCTCTGCCCGGCCCGAGGCACAGGATTCCAGCTTCAGTTGGAACGATCTAGCCGCCCGTAATAATTCCGAACTTCTCAACAATTTAGGCAACTTTGTCAATCGTTCGCTCATGTTCTGTGAAAAGAACTTTGCCTCGACCGTGCCGACTATGAAATTAACCGAAGACGAGCTACTTCTTTTGGCTCTAGTGAATCGTGAAATTAACGGATACATTGGATCAATGGAGAAAGCCAGGCTTTGGGGTGGCATTCGACACGGCAATCAGTACATGCAATCACAACAGCCATGGGTGTTGTTCAAGGGCACTGATGATCAGAAAGCCAGAGCCGCTACTGTCACGGGTATTTTGTGTAATTTAAGCGCTCTACTCTCCATGCTTGTGTACCCGTACATGCCCAATATTGCCCGCAACATGTTCGATCAATTGCAATCGAAGCATCGCTACATTGACGAGAGGTAAGTTTGCCGCATCATTTCATAACACCGCGACGACATCTAATCGCAACGACCAATTTTCTTTCAGCAAACCATTCGCTTGCAACCTTCTTCCGTCCAGACAATCGACAAACCTGCACCGTTTTTCACGAAAATCGAGCAGTCGCGTATCGATGAGCTTCGGGAAAATTACAGTCGCGTGCAGAACGGAAGTAGCGATGGCAATCAAGCGAAAAACGACGTGAAAAAAGTATTTGCAACAATAGCCGAAGCCGATGAACCAATAAAGCTGCAAGGAGGTGCGAGCTCTAAAGACTAGTAGTGCGGAAAAGGCCGTGTGGCAATCGGAAGTTGCTCTGCTCCTTGGATACAAGAAACAAGTCGAAGAATTGCAGAAGATTCAAATGACGGAGGTTCGGCGCCAGCTCAACTGGACGACAATGAGGCTATCAAAGCGTTGGAGAAGAGAATCGCGGATCAGGTAAACAAAGACCATTGTTTTTAATCGATTGTGCTGTATTGATAATATTTCGTTGCAGGGCGATAAAGTGTGCACGCTGAAATCATCATCCGGTGCCGATGCCTGGAAACCCGAAGTCGAAATTCTTCTCAAACTGAAGAAGGAACTGACCGCATTGACAGGCGTTGCTCCTCCTGCAGCTCCAACTGCCGGCGACAAGGGCAAGAAAAAGTAATGATACAACATCACATTCGTCTCGACCCCTTCAGGCCAAACTATTAAATTCAAGTGAAACAAAACAGACAACTATTTATTAAAGACTTCTACTGTCCAGTGGAAAGGATTTTGTACTCTTTATTCTTCTTTTTTTTTTCTAAAAAAATAAATTTATTTGAAAAGTCAATGTTTTTGGCATTTCTACATTTGCGTTGTGTTTTCAGTATTTTATTAACGGTGTATAGTTTAATTATAATTGAAGTGTCTTGCTAAAATGAACAAGACACTTGTGCTCCTATAAATGTTAAACGCCGTGATCCAGCTGGGATGTTTCCACAAAACAAGCACTTCATTTTCAATTTATTTTAAAAAAAATCAAATCCAAAATGATTTTCAAGCTCTCGCAAGACAGTTTACTTTTTAAAGAGTAACTGTAAATTCTAGCGCCAAAGCTTTCAACGAATGGAAAAACTCAACGAAGAACGAATATGGCAATGCTCCATTAAGGTTATTGTTTTGTGTTGCTGGTAACATGAAAATGCACACATACATTTGTGTGAAACACAAAAATGGCGACTCATACATATGCAACTGCGATGCCATGCCACGCATACAATTACACCTGAGGAACCCATGACTTTTTATTCGACAGACACAGCTGATTTGATATGTTGTTGTCTTTATCACTCTAAAGGGTGGTTTGCTTGAAATAATAGCTGTTGCTTCTAGAGTGGCGAGACTTATTTGTGTGCGTGGGATTATTTGCATCCTGCTTTAAAAATTAATTTGTTCTGAGTTCCTGCTCTTTATATCTGTGCTCTGTGCCGTCGAGTCCGGCGACCTTTCCTTGTTTTAGTGCAATAATTGCTGCAACCAATTCCCCCTTCCGGAACAGTTGTGGACTGTATACGCACACTTGATGGTTAGATAAATTATATATCGTATAACAGTATAACAGCTCGATTCGTCGAGGCGGTAGCCTCCGCGGTTTGTGGAGCGGCCAGATTGTATTTGAATAAATTGTAATGCCCAAACAGAATGAACGCCGAATGTAGCTGCAGCGGCAGGAACAACAACAACAGGTAGATCTGTCAGCGGCGACGACAGACAAATAAATTTGAAACCGCAGCGGCGGCCGCTGCTCAAAACGGGCCTTCTAAGCGCGGCGTAACTTATTGTAGCCAAGTACAACTAGATAGAGCTCTACTTGACTGGATTTTTTCCAAACAACCTTGTACTGTTAACCCAGCTGACCTACTGGAAATTCCAGCAGTCATCGTGGGAACTGGCTGCGTCAAATTCTGTTGCTGTTTGGCTCAGAGGTAATGGTTCTGGTTGCAATTTCATCTATTAGTGTTCGCCGGGATTTCTGCTTCATTTCGCGGTGATCTATAAAATATCGCCAGGAACTTGCGTGAAAATTGCTAGTGGATTGATTCTCAAGTGTCGGTCTCTTCCCCGGATTTGGGCGAGAGAAAGTTGTCAATCTTCGCCGGTGCTGCCAGGTCAATAGTTTGGAAAACTCAACGAAAGTTATCGTTCAATCGTCAAAAGGTACGTCACATTTGTCACTTTGCTCAGTTAACAACGGAGTTGGGTTGAGAAGTGACATCGCAAACGTCATAGTGCCGTCACAGTTGGGGGTTGGTTGATTTTGATTTTATCTAGAGGTAGTGCGTTTGAAAGAATCCTCTCGAGTCCTTGTGACATTTCTAATTACGGGTACGTGTAGCGCAGCTAAATTGCTTCCTAATATCCGCCTGTACGACTGGAGAGACTGAACTTTGTGCGTGTGTTATCTGCCTCGTGAGTCTTTTGTTTTCGCAGTAATTGGTGCGGACGGTCAAAGCCATTGTTCCAGCACGTATCGCTCGTGTGGCTGGACATGTGAAGAAATTGGGACGTAGAAAATGTGTGTCCCGTGACCTGGAGTCGGTTGTTTGTTTTTCTAATTGTCCATTGAACTAGTTTCTGACGTCCTGCTGATAAATGGAAGTGCGGAAATACGGAAAACCACTGTCTACGTTACATAATTGACGCGCTATATAATCGGGCCAAAGTTCGTTCGTCAGCTGGTGGTGCTGTATACACACACACACAGCTTGCAGTTGTCGGGGGGTCTCTTTCTTGGCTAGCAAACTTCCGTTAGCTTACCATTTGTACAATCGCCACCAGAATATTTAGCTGGGACCGTGTGGCGAAGCGCTCGCCTCTGGCCGCGTTGCGTCGCTTCTCTCCGTTGTCGCGACAGTTTCTAATATTCGCTAAAATATCACCGCGTTCGGTTGAATAAAAAAAATCTTGTGTGTTTGTTCGTTCACAGCCAAGTGGGGTTACACCGTGTGTTTCAATAGGAGACTCAGTTGTCATTGAAAATGGCCCACAAAGAGGAAGATCTCACGTTGCCACCGCCACCACCACCACCAGTCCTGCTATTGCCTCGGCCACCGATCTTCGACGAGATAGAATGTAGCTTGTCGACAAGCTTTAAGGATTTGCCAATTGGCGACATTACCCTCGACGATCCGGACATGAGCCTGAGGAGGCGACGTGGCTGGTTCCCGGACACCGTTTCCTTGGTATCACAAGGCATCGACCTATTGGATGATGATGACGAGTTGGCGGAGGAAGAGGAGGATGGTGTCGGATGTCCGCTGCCATCAACACCCGAGGATCATCAATTATTGGAAGCGGAGGTAAGTAGTTGAATAAGTGTGTTTTAGGAGTTCCCTATGCCAAACTAGTCGGGATAGGATGAGTCGGAAGTTGCCGGTCTTAGATTAGATTCCCATATAAAACGACTGACCGACCAGTGTTTGATGCAGAGGTCTCGTATGGGGTCTCATTGGATTGAAGTTTACAGTGAATTCGGCACGACTTCGTCTTAGAAGGCGCCAAATTTTTATCGGCGGCTCATTCACGCTAAATCTAAAATACGAGTGGCTTGAAACTTTAAAAAATTAAATGATGGTGTATCATAGGAGATTCGTAACTACCTAAAGCAGATTTTCCCATACATTTCAGATCGAATTTGATTGAAACCCATCATTAAAATTTGGCGCCTCAGAAATAGAAGTCACCCCGTTAATTCCTTGGACGTCAACATGTTTCCCTGCAATTCGCCCCCTATCTACATATTTGTCACTAATTCGCCCCCATTTTCGCCGCAAATCAATATGTGATGAGCTGTTTGAATTCGGTCGTCGAAAATCCGTGGCGTTCGATTCACTCTCGATCTGAGACCGGGTGAAACGAACGTGGCTTTTGGCAGTTTTTCGTTTGAAAATTTAATTTTGTTGTCGCATAAAAATATTCTATCACTTGTAATCATACAGAGAACCTGAGAGTATGGAAAATGTATTGAAGAGAGACTATCATCACGCATAATCCATATGTGTATCGCACACATTTTTTTCACAGCCTACATTCTTCTTTCCCTCGTTTGTCAAATTAACTGACTGAAAGTTGCAATTTGTGACAGCTTTTTACAATATTTTTTTTCATTGCCCACTTTCTCCTATCAGCTGGAGCACCAGCTCGGTTGCGGTAATGATTGAAAATCACAACAAATTATTTGGCAGCCGGGGGAACATTTTTGTGGTGTGTGTAATATGTCTCAGTGTGTAAACGGGTACGCAAAATCTTGGCTTATTTCCGTTCTTTATATCATCTTCATATTCTCAGCAGAGAACTCAATTCGGGGACGAATCGAAACTTCCAGCCTTTTCGCCTTAGAAACCGCCCCCAAAACCAAAACTGATAGTCGCACCATGGCGCCTTGTGTTAAATTCTCAAATAATTGGAGAGGTTTGTCTATACTGTTCAAGGGATTCTAGGATCGCAACTGTGCAACTGTAAATCAAAATAAACGTCAACAAAGTGGCATTGTGAAAGTTCGTCTGGTCACAGTAATATCAGCAGTGATTTATCGATGTTAACATACTTTTACATCACTAACTTCCTTTTTGCTAAGAAGGATGGAGAAGTGTATAGATGGGTACATCAGGGAAACCGTTGATCCAGCATACCTCTCAAGAACTCAACATGCTTACATGAAAGGGAAATCTGTGCAAACTTCTCTTTATGAAGTGGTGTGGTCTCCACGATTAAAACATCCCTTCAATGCAAAGAGTTCACTCTCGATGCGTTCCTGAACACAGCATTGGCTTTCAACAACGTCACAATAGAGACTATAATGGAAGCCCTCGGACACGCCGTGGTGAACGAAACTAATCAATTGGATCAAATTACTACTTTCAAACAGGCAGGCCACGTCCAAATTGGGCGGTGCAAAAGCCTCCAAGAGGACGGTGAGAGGTACTCTGCATGGATGAGTACTATTGCCACTCCTATGGGTACTCGTTCTGAATGTTCTACTAAAATCCTTAGAATCGTCAGGGATTCGTGTGGTGACTTACGCAGACGATGTCGTGATACTTGTATCTGGCAAGTACATAGGTATCATCTCTAACAACTATGCCTTTCAGTAAGCTACTGAAGTGGGCAAGCAGAAGAGAATTGGGTACAAATCCTTAAGAAAACTGAACTGGACCTCTTCACAAGGAGAACCAAAATTCAGGAATTTAACTTGCCAAGGATGGGTGACACCGAATTAACTTTGTTAACCCATGCAAAGTACTTAGGAACTTAACTGGGCTCGTAACGCAGGAGAAGGAATCAGGATGGCCAACATTGCCTTCTTCACCTGAAAAAGTTTGCCGGGTGAAAGATGGGGTCTGCAATCGACTATCACGCTGAGTCCGTCGTAAGACCCATTCTAACATACGGAGCTGTGGTCTGGTGGACAGCACTCAAACCAACATACAGAAAATAGAGAGAGTGCAGAAATTTTGTTGCTTGGGGATTATTGATGCGTTGAGTACCGTATCCTCGCGATCTCTGAACACTTTACTAAACCTAGCCCCGATCGAACTATTTAAACGGAATGTGGCAGCTGAATGTGCCCTAGGCTCAGGGAGGTAGGGCGCTTCAGACAAAGGCTATATGGCATCACAATATTGGGCTACCACCTAATAATGCGGACTGCCTGTGGGTACTAACAGAACTCTCATAGTGCTCCGAGCTTGTCAGTATAAAGACGGCGCGGATAGAATAGGTGCATGCTAGCAACTGCACTTCCGAAAAGTAGATATGCTGTCGAAACGTCTACAAGGCATAGAAATGCTAGAGATGTTTCCGCGCCCATGCCCCTGGATGGGTCAAGGCAATTAACAACCTAATAATGCGGACTATACGAAACCACAACAGAGTTTCAGCATAAACTTCAAAATTAATATACCCGATAGAGAACATTTCCCGATAATTGAGCGTGGACGTGGAAAGACTCTGAACCTCTTTACAGACAGCTCCAAAATGGAAGCTGGAGTTGGTGCAGCAGTCAATTCGCTAGCATATTCCAGGCGGAGGTGCTTGGAATTCAGAAGGTACCCGAAGCGGTTATATCGTCTCGGAGAAAGGGTAGAATCGTTACATTTGAACAGCCAGGCTGCGCTAAAGGCGCTGCAGTCCGTTACCATCAAGTCGAAGACAATACATAACTGTCTAAAAGCTCTCCAAATGTTGGGGACCGCTAGAACAGTGGAAATCCAGTGCTGAAGAGCTGCCGATGCCGATACAAACTGGCAGAATGCCAACGACTTTAGAAAAACGAAAATATTCTGGAACTCCTATAATAGGAAGAAGACCAAAAGCCTCTTGGAACCTCCCAGACGATAGTTAGTCCAGACTAGGAAGTCCAAAAAGGCTTGATTAGGAAAAAATTGTGTAGTTTTGAAACTCGGCACAATTGTTAGGGACAGTCCCCCGAATATGTGGTCAAAGGTCCCCGATGATAGGGGGTCCGGAAGTTTAGTGGAGAGGGTGTCAAAGGTCCTTTTTTTTAGTTTTTCTTGATTATTTTGCAAACTATGGATTCTAAAAAAAATGTCCCAAGGCCGAATCAAAGCACATAAAATTCCGCACTACTAAAAAAAATGCGCACTACTAGTGGGCGTACTAACGGGGCACTGCTTGTTAGGAGAACACGCATACAGATTAAAACGGATCACTGGTAGTGGATGCCGGAATTGCAAGCTACCAAATACAGTCGAAACTCTTTAACGCAAAATACCCCTGCACTCGAAGACTCCACCATTTCTCAATACATTTGTATATAAAGCAACGAACAAAAAACTCGTTAACTCAAATAAGAAACTCTAACTCGAAGCGAAATTTCTCAACCACGAACGAAAGATGCAACTCGTTGGGAGAAAACATGCGAAAGCGATTCAATATACTACTTTGCCTTAACCCCTAGTGAGGCATAGCGCGTCAACTACTCCTGCGCGCCACCGTCCTCTGTTTTGGGCAATGGGGCGCATCTCCCCAAAAGACTTACCCAGTACCTGACACTCCTTTGCCACAGATCGACACCATGTGATTTTAGGACCCCCTCTTGGTCGGCCTTGGTTTGAACTGGGGTTCCATTTCATGGCATCTAAGTCAGTGCAGTTATTATACTTCCGCAATGTGTGACCTATCCACTGCCATTTTCGCCTGCGTATCAATTCGTCGATGGGCATCTGCCCCGTACGCCGACTTAGCTCTTCATTTGATATTGTTTCGGGCCAGAATATTCTTAGAATTCGACGAAGACATGAGTTGACGAAAACTTGCAGCTTTCTGGTAACTGTTACGGAAACTTTCCATGTACTACTCCCATACAAAGGCACAGACAGTACCAGGGAGCGAAACAGGCCGAGCTTGGTATTGATGCTGAGATAACTGCTCTGTCAGATTTTCGACAGCATGCCGTATCCGCATTTAGCCTGGTTGATACGACGAGCGATGTCCTGCTCCGTACTACCATTATCGACAACAATGCTACCCAGGTAGACGAAGTTGTCCACCTTCTCCACAGGCTGCCTATTAATATTGATGGCAATAGGTGTCGGATTTCTTTTTCGCAATGGCGGGCTAAGAACCTTGGTCTTGTTGGTATTAATCTTTAGCCCAACCTTGCTTGCCTCCCTCTCGAGATCTAACGCCATTGCGGACAGATCCATGATTTTGTGGGAGAGTAGGCATATGTCGTCAGCGTAGTCAATGTCAAGGGATGCATGCAACACATCGCCGATCACTATGAGGAATAGGCTCGGTAAGAGGATGCACCCCTGCCGAACTCCACTGCGAATCTCAAAGTCCCCCGACACCTTACCTTTATGCAGAACCCAACATTTTGCGTCGTCATAGGTTGCCTTAATAATAACCACAAGCTTCTCAGGGATGCCACTCCTGCGCAAGGCCGCCCATATAGAATCCCGGTTCACACTATCGAAAGCCTTTTCGAAATCGATGAAAAGCAAATGAAGCAGAGAATCGTATCCAGCGCATTGCTCGAAGATGATTCGCAAGGTGTTAATGTGATCGACACAGGAGAATCCGGATCGAAAACCAGCCTGCTCTTCATCAATTGTGCTTTCTAAGTGGGCCTTTAGTCTTTCCAGAACGATTTTAGTTATTATCTTGGCAACGGCAGGGAGCACACAAATGCCTCTCCAATTATTACAGTCTGTGAGGCTACCCTTCTTCGGAAGTTTGATGATCAAACCTTCCTTCCACTCAGTGGGAAAGGTCTCTGTATTCCACGCTTTATAACCTGTGAGACTCTATAAGTCTAAATTTTCAAACGGGTGACTCTTATAAGTCGAAATTTTTCATCCAGTTTGCTGAAGAAGAGAAAGTCGCAATTCGTTGGGAGAAAACGCGCGAATACGATCCAATAGGCGGGCAGCCTAACCGTAAGGGTGACATGCCAGTGGAATACTGGAGAATCAATACACGGTCATCAATTCGTTTTTTAACGTAATCTTTTATGTGGAAGCCATAATGTCATAACGCCCGAAAAATATAGAATGGAAACCGTGATTACTAATTTAAGACGATCTGTTGTCACAATTGGGAGAAAAACGATTCCAGTTTTTTCTTATTACTCCTTTTCTCTGCACAATGTTTTGTTTCTGATGTCACTACGATTAAATCAAGTCCAAAGTCCGGTGACAAATCCCAATTAAAATATATTGTATTGCGATGTAAAAAGCAAGGTCGCAATAATAAAACATAAGTATACGATTAAATATGCAGTTAGCTCTATCCAACCAAACACGTCCATCAAGCTGGCTCGAAATGACTAACTTGGTTCTCAGCAAGAGAAAATTACTCGATTGCCCTAACCCCTTGTGGGGCATAGCGCGTCAACTGTTCCATGTGGCCCAGTTGACGTTTCGTTGGCATAAATTGGTTTCAGAGAATGCAGTTGCCAGCATGCACCTCCTGCACATCCATGGCCACGAACGTCGTCGTGGACGGGATTCGAACCCGAAACGCCGGTAGTCAAACATGAGACTGATGCCTCAACACACTGCGCTACCGGTCGCCCAAGAACTAGATGATGGGAATGTTAGGAGGAGTTTAAGAAGGTGCCTGGCTGAGAATCAATGTGGATGCCGTCAAGCCAAGTCGAATTTTAATTTGTAGGTGAATATGTACCTACGGATACATTTACATATGTATAGGTACATAATGGTGGACAAGAGAGAATAATAATAGTTATTAATTTGATTATAATTTTATTGATCGATCAAAAATCACTTGTGACACAACAAACATGCATTCATACCGCAAAGAAACAAAATCTTGCACAAGTTCAGTACCGTGTACAACTTCGGGGAACACCGCGTTAAACTAAAATAGCATTACTGTACATTATTGCAGGAAAACGGATCCAAATTTTTTATCAACGCAGCGGAACATTCCTAGTTGACCGGGCGACGCATAGTGGTTCGCTTCTTTGGCCAGGAGGGGTTTTTAAATTGCAATGATTTTGTACTCCCTTTGAGTGGGTTCCACTCGCTAGGCGAGCGCTGCTGTTTAAGGAGTTGCAACCATTAGTATACAGACCTAGACTGCTCGCTTCGCTTGCTCTATATGCTACAGCGGCAAAGCCACTAATAGTCAAGGCGCGTACCACAATGCGTCGCCCGGTGAAATAGGAATATACCAACGCAGCTATTTTCATTGGCTATTATGATCTCAGCAGGGTTCGATGAATTGACTAACCCTGCTGAGGTAACAAAAGTCGATGAAAATGGCCAGTGTTCTGTCAAGTAGTTGAAATGCGACCGCGACATAAATTTTCATTTCCACTGCTCATATATCGATATGCACTTCACTAAATCGACTTCTGGGAAGCGGAAATTGCATTGTTTCATTGTGGACATGCTTGTTGACTTACGCGCTGGCACTGTTGACAATTTCTAAGCCTATTCCTTAATGTCGCGATCCATTGCAGGCCATACGTATTTCGCTCGGACTTGGCGACTTGTAGATTTTCTGCTAAGATGTACTCGACTGTGAAAATTTTCGGAAATCGCCTTTCGCGACTTTCCTGGTATATAAAAGATGCATCCGTTTCTGCGATGTTTCGCACTAAACCAAATTTGAATTGCCGTTGGTTGATATTTGTTTCAGCTGAAGCGATGTAGCGGATGACAAAATGTCCCGAAGATCTGCGTCATTTCCCTGCTCATAGAAAAGCAGCTGTAAGTCGTACGATGCTGCAAGACGCCCACAGATTGTCCAGAGATTTTTCTTATATTCATCAGTAGATGCTGATGCATCGAGATAGTTGAAACAGAGGGTTAATCCGCGATGAACGAATTCGAATAAGTTGTTGAGTGGTTCAGGCGTATGTCTAGTAGTTGGGAAGCTAGCGACGGTTTGGTTACGTTATAAGTACCAAGGCTAGAACTTTCACGATCGTTTAATTTTAATGTAGGAATGTTCGTATTCCTACATATCCGGTAATATTTCTAATTGAAGAATTTCGATTTTAAATTACTATGACAGCGTTTGATTAATTAGTGATTATTTTCAAAAAATGCTGGACATAATACAATAACATGGCGTTTTAGCAATTAGAAAATCCTTAGCCCTGTTGACAACTGTGTGTGTGCACTGTGCCTTGTTTCCGCAGGTCCCGTGCTTCTATTAACAAGTTTTTGCAGCAAAGATTTGATTGTTCATTGGTATTGATTCATGTTCGAAATTGAAAATAAACGTAAACACGTATTTGACCTTTCTAAAGTACGATTAAAACCAGTTGCTTGTATATGCTTAATCTAAATTCAATTGTACACCATGAATACTCGTAGAAATTTAGATTTCTAAATTCGCTTTTATCATGACGTTTTAATTAATATCAATTATTGATTAACAGCCAGCCAATTAATTGCTGTTTGTCTTATTAACATACATATGTATATTTATCGAATATTAAAATGTATTGAGACTACTGCGACATTTTCAATCATTATCATTCAAAAATTTTGCGCAAAAGAATTTAGTGTAAACAACTGCGAACTGCGATACAGTGAATGTATTATTACAATTTTTTTTCGATAATTCTATAAGATTTCAAAAAAGTATGAGTCTGAGGCTTTTTTTTTCAATTTTTTTTCCACCGTCTTCCTCGTGAATGATTTAAAATCACATCTCAAGTGGCGATTTGAAAATGTTGTGTTTGACTATTCCGATTTTCGGAATTTTGGGATTTGGAGATTTTGTTTTGGGGATTTTGTTCGTGGGGATACCGTATTCAACCCGTGCTAACGACATTAACTTACAGTCATTTCCACAAGACCGTATACCTCACAAAATAAAAACAAGTAAATAATAAATAAATACAAAATACATTTTCGCAATTATATTTAATACATGGTCCAATCGCCGTCACTATTGATTATTGACTGGCATCTTCGGTGACAACTTTCGGCCAATTTTTCCGCGTAGTCTGTCGATAAGTTCTTCCAAATTTTTTGTAGCGTTCGCCTTAAATGTGCTTCTCCTTTTATTTGCTTTCCTTGAAGCTTCTGCTTCATTAATCCCCAAACATTTTTAATAGAATTGGCATCCGGCGATTGCGAAGGCCAATCAAGTACTTCTATGTTTCGGATCGTTATCTTCTTGTAGAAACCAATCGGTGTTGTCGTTGCCATATAGCATCCTAGCAGACTTCAATAATCCTTTCTTGTACAAAATGATCATCCTTTCAGCAGTAAGAATTCCGGTAAACGTTATTAATTTTCCGAAACTGCGTGCAGAAAAGCATCCATAAACATGGACCTTCACAGGGTGTTTAACGGTTCGGTTCACGACAGCTTCTCCTTTTTGTGACCACACTCGTCTCCTGAACGTATTTACAGCAAAACTTGATTCATCCGTAAAGATCACGTTGTCCCAATCACGATCAATGTTTTCCTTAGCCCACTCTACACGTCTTCGCTTCTGGTTTTCGGTAAGTAATGGTTTCATCAAGGCATACCTGGTTTTGATGTTTTCCTCTTGTAATCTTCGCCGAATCGTATTCAAGGACACGTAAATATTCTTCTTCGATAACATTTCCTTTGCTTGCACTAAGGTAGTAACGGACGGATTTTTCTTAAAAATATCAATAATGGCCTTATCCTGGGTTTTTGAAGTGCTTCGGGTTTTACCCCTACCAGGTAGATCGTCTACATTTCCAGTATCTTTAAAACGCTTTATCCACTTATTCACAAACTGTGTCGGAAACTTTCAGGTACTTTCCGGCCGATGCAGGTGTCATTTTTGGTCCTTTCGGATGACTAAAAACACAGCTTCGAATCGTTTTTTGTAAATCGCACTCATTTCACTTGACGTCTTATCACTCTCCTACTTGAACTTAGAATGACCAAATTTATACAATGCGAAAAAGAGGAAAAATGCAGGTAACTAAAAGTCCCCCACCACTCTTTGAGAAATAGTGCATTAAAAAGTTACAAAGTATACGCTCTTGTGGAAATGACTGTATTAAGACATTAAAGGTGCGTTTTGCTAGACACATGATCGTCGCATATTGTTCGAAATTAGCGATCAAGCCATAGAGCACGGAACACTATTTGTATGTATTTTTTGATCGTCGCCTGCGATCGACGCAAAGTGGTGCCTAGCAAAACGCACCTTAAGGCTTTCAGTTTTCTAAACAGTTTGCTAGTTCGCCGTCCTATTGTTTGCAAGCGACATTTTTCTATCTTGCTGTGGAATTCACCCCTAAACCAGCATTGTATCGTACCTCCTGACTACAAAACGTGACCAGACGCTATTAGTCTGAAGTCGACAACGACCAAACGTTGCCAAACCCCTCTGACGCCAGTAGACGTTGCTACAACATTTTCCGGAAGAAATGAAATACACTAGTCCCGATGGAATTAATTCTAAATTATTGAATATGATTTCAGGGCCACATAAAATTACCTATATTTACATAAATAAATAAAATAAATAACTGGCACAACAGTCCAATTTGAACCACGGCCTCGAGATGAGTTAGCATCATCTCATTTTCTAGATCGTGACGGTTTTTGTGCAGAGGTATTTGATCAGCAACATGCTCAACCGAGTTATTTACCCCATAATGGGTACTCATTTAACAGCTGAGTGTGCTCATAGTCCGACACGTAAATCCCCGAAATCAAACCGGGGCCCAGTGCGTTGAAGGCGAACGTGCTAACCGTTGCGCCACATGGACTACATATATATTTACATACAATGCAGCAATTAAGCACCGAACATGTGGATTCTGCAAGTTATTTAATATATAAATGCCGTAGACACTTTGCATATTGTGGATCCCATTAGAGCTGCAGTGTGCATCATTACAACCAAATGCATTCAGAAAAGCGGATTATCCATTTCACTGTGTACTATGCATAAGACACCGGACAGCTATTCACCTTTTGCGAAAACTCTGCAATTGAACTTTTCACCCACTTTCCACCCAAACGACATACCAGCTTTGTGGTACAATGCCTGCATTACCAGAGCGCTTCCATTTCTGTCCCAATTTTGCATTGAATCACAACAACAAAAATGGGAGGGCTCCGGTAGCACTACCCTTTGTGAATGCAGGCTATCATGTGCTGAAACTTTAAGAAAATACTGGAAATTCACATGGGAAATATATAAGCCATAAGAATGACTAAATCGAAATCGGACCAATAGAAATGTGACAATTCTTGTTCATTTCGAACTTAATGAAGCATTTAAGCTCTGCGACAGAGCGAGTGGTCATTTCACTTGGTGTCAGTATGTCCATGAAATGGTGGACCGTGTACGTCATTAAATCAGCTCAACTTTTGCGTGGCCCGTGGGGGTTTGCATATATCATTGAGTGGTGGATAAAAATAGGCAAATTTCCAATATGCATGATCATGATAGTATATCATCAAACTTTCTGGGATGTCTGTCAACGAGCTAATGACGTTTGCATGTAAGTTGGAATACGCAGAGAAGCGATCATTAGACAATTTCAGAATACGACTAGAACAAATGGCATAGCGACAATACCACAATAATTAGGGAGCAATCAGACACAGAATGAAAACGTAGAAAGAAATTGAACGACAAATATGATTTATGGGAGATTTCATACATGAAGGAGGCTAATTGCCACCAATTGTGACCATTTGCTTTTGATAGGGTTAGCAATTGATTATTGGTTGGAGAAAAGAGTTTGTAATTTACAATTTAAATGAAACTGATACAATTGTTGTTTCGCTAAACAGGTGTTCCTAATGTAAGTGTGGGTTGAATGACTGTGCTTATTGGGCTGAGAGAGAGTTAATCACTCTCGCGCCTAGTGCAGAGAGAGATTCAGTTAAATAGTCGTATTTGACCTTGTAAACTAGGCGTTTAAGACTCATCCCCTACGAGGTTGTTTTGTGTTGTCTCATCAATTCAATTATACATAATATTAGCCGCTTTCGATTCACCGAATCTCAGACCAATTTCATACAAAACGGCAGACTGGTTTTAATCCAGGTCTCGTATGGGGTCTGATCGGATCAAAGTTGAAAGTCAACTGGTTGAACGTTAACTTATTTTTATCTAAAAGTATACTGAGTCCGCAATTCGCCCCCACGGCGGCGAAGTATCTGTATGGTGGCTGTTTAAGTTCATGTATGTACATACTTGACCATGTATAGTATGTACATAAAGTGTCCATTATTAATTAATAAGTACAAATCATGTACTTATCAAAAATAATCATTATCATGGTAGCGCGCAACGGCTCGTCGTTTGACCTTGGCCGTCTGGATAGTTTTCCCATATCGAGTTCTCGGTCTTCTCTCAGCCTTGTTGCGTTGATGCTACCCTTGAAAACTCGCTTATGTATATCAACAATAATAAATTTCGCGTTAGTAAAGTGACTAGCCAATAAAAAAAAACTTAATTTTTAATTTATTAAAAAAAGTCAGTCACCCCACTATTATGAGTTGATTCAGGTACCTATTGCTCGTACATTCAATACACCAACCTGACAGGACAGGCTGACAAGATTATTACCATCTTAGGCAAAATTCAGAGACTAGCATGCCTGATGGTGCAGGCGATATTCGCTCTTGTTCATCTAGCGCTCATGTGGTACTGTTCGACCTGCAGCCGATACACAGACCATGTCGTGAAGAAACTACCATGCAAACAACTGTTCACCGCCGTAATATGGAACAGAGAGCACTAATTACGACTTCCCCCAAACACCATTAACTGGTCCACGGGTAGCTCGAAAACCAATGAAGGTACAGTAGCAGGCATTGTGGATCTCAATCATCGGGTCTTCATGCTCATGGGCAAGTTCGGCACTGCTTTCCAAGCTGAAGTGCATGCCATCGAGGTATGTGCTGAATTATGCCTGAAGAGCGGCTACCGTAATAAAAATTGAGCAATCAATATTCACTGACAGCCAGGTGGCCATCAAAGCGCTGTCAAAAAGGACAACAACAGCTAAGATCGTATGTATGTAGTTGCCAAAAAGTACTACATAAAGTGGGCTCTCTTAATAGAGTATCACTGCTCTGGGTCCCTGGCCATGTTGGCGGCATCAATGGCAATGAACAGGCTGCCAGAGCAGCTTCGACTGCACTCTCTTGTGAACCAGATCTCTTTTGTGGCATTTCAGCCTGCACAATCACGAACCTTATCAGAGGCTGGGAGCGCAGTAAAGCTACTGCCTATTGGGATAACTATCCATGGTTGAGGTAGGCAAAACTTTTATCTCAGGCTACTCCTATGGCAGATCGACTGACCTGCTAAAGTTGAATGGGAAAAAGGTGAGAGTTATCTGTTGTCTTCTGACTGGACACTCATGCCTGAGAGACCACCTAAGAATCATGGGTATTGTATCGGACTCGAGCTGTCGTTTCTGCGAAAAGGGTGACGAGACGTCGGTCGACCCATATTTTATGCTATTGTGACTCCTTGGCCCGGCGCCGTAGAGACTGCTTCGGAGTCGCCTATCCGATTACTTATGATATCGCTTCAGCTTCACCGGATTTCCTTAGCATCTTTATCACCTCGATCAAACTTGATCGACAGGCTTAGACCTGCTAACAGACTCAGGGCTTATAGCACGCCATCCGGTGTCTGTGCTCTCAATCCTACGGGGCTCTACGCCCATCTTCAATCTAATCTAATGCACTCTACTACTGTTGTGATTGTTGTTGTAGCAACGCCTGCTGGCGTCGAAGGGGATTGTCAGTCCACGTCCGTTTATGATGAACGGGAGGGAGCGGGGCCACTCTACTGTCAATTAAAGTGCCTAGTAAGCCAGTATTTTAACAGGAAGCAATAATGCTTTAAAATCGAATACATCATTCGTAAAGTCCACACACTATTTTCTTATAAATTTGCTAAATAAGTATACTAAATTAAATATATACACAATGGCTACACATTTGTTGCTGCCACTTCCTTATTAGGAACATTGTTTTTCAGTATAAATAAATGCTTAGTTCGTAAATTAAGTTCCTCGATAGGAACGTCATCAACTACGTGAATGAATAAATATGTGTTTTTTTTTCTATTTATTTTGCTTATTCTACCTGTCCGACTGGCGTGATAGAATGAATGTCGCTTCCGAGTTGTTTGAAAAAGGTGCGTTTTGCTAGACACACGATCGTCGCATATTGTAATAGAGCAGGGAACACTATTACTGTATCTTTTTGATCATCGCCTGCGATCGACGCAGAGTGATGTCTAGCAAAACAGACCTTTAAACAAACAATTTCATTAACAGACAGCAAACATGTGAGTATGAAAAGTCAGCTCGCTGGTAGCGCGCCAATGAGTTTAATTTGAATTAGAACATTTATAGACTTTGCACCTGGCACTGTTTGGGCTGCATTCGAGTCATGTGTAAGTTAACATCAAAATCAATTTAGAGATGTTCATAGTATGTATCTATTTTGGATCTGAAAAAAAAAAAATATTTTTTTTTAAGTATTGATACTGGTGCAAATAATATTTTTTTTATGTTTTTGGCACTGATGGTCGCTAAGGTGGTATTCTGGCATTTTTCGGTACAACACTTTCTATGTAAATTAGAAAATGGTAATAAAAGAAGTGAAAAATGTAATGTAGTTTCCCTTCGTTTTCATATTTGCGTTTTGAATCATTTTTGATGCATTTGTCTTTCCTATTTTTATTTTATTCTATGCATTTAGCTAATTAAGGAAATGAAAATGAGAATGACAGTTGGACTGTTACCGATACTATGTATTAATCCCTACTTGAAATAGCTTTAAGGCGTAGTTCCCTCAACATCCTATCCTCGTGTCGATTGTTACAAATCGATTTGTGTCACCACATTGCAGATTGCACCGACGACACAATTCACATAACAATGTAGGGCGATTCTCTTTTTATCCATTCAACGATTCCATTTTGATTGCCAACATGTGATTTTAAAATTATATACTCCTCAAAACAAAATAAGGGCCACTAATAATTTTCCGATTGGTTTTTGTGGTTCCCCATACTCTCATACGTCGATTGTCATTAAAAAAAAACTTCACTTTACACTCATCCGTGAAAAGCACCTCACGCCATTCCTCCATGCCCCATTCACTGTTATCGTTAACAAAACACTTGAAAACATAACGGCATTCATAAAAATTAGTTATCGAAGCAAAAATATTCGGGTGGCCCTTATTTTGTTTTGAGTAGTATATATTACAAGCAAGAAATGTATGCCCGTAGTCGTTCATCGATATATGATTGTCGCGCCAGTCGAATTTTTACAAACATTTCCTTCGCTATTTATTGGGCATGTCAGTGTATTTCGCGATAACAATAGCGGCATAATGTCTACAACAACACACACACCGTGGCTATTTTATCTTTCCACTTTTCAAATTTTATACATACTAGATTTATTTAACTATACCTAGTACCTGTACCTGGGAGAAGAAAAGAGTTTTTATCGCAATGCGATTTTATCGACATTTTTTTTTTGCGTTGAAAATATATGTTTATAATCATAAAATTATTAAGAATTTCTAAAATAATAAAATTACGATGATAAGGTTTTTTTTTGTCAAGGTTGTTTTGCAAAAAGAAAAATGCGCACAAGTGTCTAAGTTGTGCCCATTTTCCTAATAATTTTGCCATCTTTTCAATGCTTCGTGCTTCAAGTAGAAATCAGTAATGCAGCGTAGTAGCAGGGACCGTTTATGTTTTTACCTTTCTCAAGGTAGTCAATTAAAATTAAGCTTCGGCTGGTCCAAAAAAGAACTGTCGCCATAATTTTTCCTGCTGAAAGAACCATCTTCAACTTATTCAGAATTGGTGCCCCCATCGCAATCTGTTGCTTTGGTTGTTGTTTCAATTCGACCTATCAAGCCGTATGTTCCTTTGATCTATTGTCAACAGACGCGGCATTTCTCATAGCTAAATCTTCGTGTAAAATCTTGTGCACTCGAAAACCAGGAGCACGTTCCAAAACATAGCTACAGTCGGAGTTGTAATCAACTCTGACTACTGTCATAGTCAGCTAATATGTAGCTGGCGATAGCCCTGAGTGTTTTGGAACGACAATAGTCGTAAAATAGCACAAAGCACCACCACATTGATTTACTACACTGAGATTTTCGTCGGTATTTCACTTTCCACCCAAAGATCCTTCACGCACAAACACTCTTTGGCATCAAATTTCCCAAATTCAGTAAGTTATTGTCAACAGACGCGGCATTTCTCATAGCTAAATCTTCGTGTAAAATCTTGTGCACTCGAAAACCAGGAGCACGTTCCAAAACATAGCTACAGTCGGAGTTGTAATCAACTCTGACTACTGTCATAGTCAGCTAATATGTAGCTGGCGATAGCCCTGAGTGTTTTGGAACGACAATAGTTGTAAAATAGCACAAAGCACCACCACATTGATTTACTACACTGAGATTTTCGTCGGTATTTCACTTTCCACCCAAAGATCCTTCACGCACAAACACTCTTTGGCATCAAATTTCCCAAATTCAGTTAAATTTGAGACACTTAACTGCATAAAACAGTTATTAACCAGTTTCAACAATTGCGCAACATCGACCGTTTACAACTGTCACTTTTACTTAGTGTGTACGTGTGTGCGTGATAGCTTAACTCATGAACACGAGTTAGCTATTTTATCTCGTGCCAGAAAGCTAACTATTGTGAGTTTTTTCTCCTTTTAAATGAAGCCTTATGCGTGATGCAAGCGTCACCTGTCAACTATAGAAAAACTCCATGACCTCAGTGCGTTGAGGCGTCAGTTTGATATCCCAC
Organism: Chloromyia formosa; assembly: GCA_964017055.1. Classification (NCBI taxonomy): domain Eukaryota; kingdom Metazoa; phylum Arthropoda; class Insecta; order Diptera; family Stratiomyidae; genus Chloromyia; species Chloromyia formosa. Next base: position 4,692,869 of record OZ024813.1, on the reverse strand, counting down.
CGGCTTCGCGGGTACGAATGCCGCCGCGCCGTGCCCATGGCTGTTTGTGTTGTCGCCCCCTGTGGTGTAGGACATAAGAGTAAGCTACAACCTTTTTCAACTTGTCACAGGAGGTTCATACTAGCAACATGCATCGTCCGAAATCATTTTGCTAACGAAGCGTCAGCCAAGCCTATTAAGAATAACATACATGATGCGCCAGCTCATAGTGGAGGTTAGCGCAGATTGTATGTTGCCTAAGAGAAGTTTATTGACGATGTTGCACTGGGTTTGTTATGCTGGTTATCAATGACGGTAATTTCACCAGACATTTGGAAAATAGTCCACCTTACCCTAACCGTTTACGAACAGTTTCAAGTTCTACACGGAACTCCTCTGTAAGTTTATAACCCTACATTGGTAAAATCTGAAAAAAAAAAACCCAGCCTAATGCCTTGCGGGAGGTTCTTGACTAGCTAATCAATAGCAAACCTTTAAACAATTTAACAGACAACATCGTTAAAGAAGGACGCGTTAACATGTCATTTCATTTCACTGTTGATGTTTCGATAGCATACATATCTGCTTTTCGGACGTGCAGTTGCTAGCATGCACCTCCAAATTTAAACTGTCTTCCTAGTAACAGAAACCGCATACTAGTAACAAAAACCACAACTTACCTTTCTTGTTCTCTCCAGCAGGAAGAATAGTGGGTGCGCCACTTTTTTTGTGGAGCAGTGTAAATCACCTCTACCTCTACAATGCACATATAAATATAGCAACAGCTTTTGTTTTAAGCAAATAGAGCTGCTGCTTAAGACTCTTTAGATAATTTAATTCGAAACTAATGTTGACGACTTGGCAACTTCCCGAGAAGGTGGTTAACGAGTTGTTTCGATATTGGATGTAGTGATTGCTTAATTGCTAATAGGATATGTGGCATATCCACTTAACTAAATAAATAATATTTTTGTACCATCAAAACGAATTTATGAATATGTTCCCAAATGCCAAATTCGGATTGTATTTTCCTGGATATCCCATTTGTTTATGTACTTAACACTCTACTGCACTCACAGTTGTTTTTAATCCATTCAACGAAAGCCTGGACACGACGCCAAATTTTCTCTGCTAAAATAAATATTTTTACTTTTGCTAATGAATGAGAAATGCCCACGCTCGGTCTCGACAACCACTCTACAATGGTTCAATTCCCGGTACATCAATAAAAACTGCCTGTGGATGTATGTATATATTATTAGAACTTCCACAGCGCTCCAAGCTCGTCAGTAAAAGACGGCTCGAATACAAGGTACATGCTAGCAACTGCACTATCCGAAATCGATATGCTATTGAAACGTGAACAAGGCATAGTAATGCAAGAGTTGACGCGAACATTCCCATGGAGGGGTCAAGCCAAGTAACATGCTAATTGTGAAACCATAAGCTATGTTGTTGTTGTGGTAGCGATGCTTCGATTCGAATGCTGCAGTTCTTCTTGCATCGATGGGGTTTAGCAGCTCTTGGCCGTTGAAAAACGGGTCGTTCCGGTACGAAGAACCGGCTGCCGCAGGAACGACCATAAGCTATCGATCGTTATGGCTCTAATCGACTGCAATTCAACACGACCTCGACTCGTTTGCCGCTCGGCATGTTCTCGTCATACCATCGACATGCTTTGAACTCTAAATGAATTAAGTGACCTTATGACTGTCAAACGACTACCATCAGTTAAAATCCAGCTGTGTTTTTCTTTTGTACGAGTATTTTAAGAACTAAGTCTCAGATTGTTTCCTCGCCACATGAAGTTTTCTCGTACGCTATGCAAGCTACCTGCGATGGGCGAGAGGTTAGAGTCAAATAGTATGTCGACTTTCTTTCATTCCATTTTCTTTCACTCTCTGCTCGAAACGGTCGATACAATCAGCCACGTTTAATCAATTTAATAGCTTTTAATAGTTCATGTAAGAATAGCCAATAAATCGACTTGTTGTCTAGTTTCTAGCACGTACGAGTGTATGCTCAAAACGGCTCAAATTGGGATTCGTCACTTGACTAAAATGCATTTAGTAAGTATCATTTTAAATGTTATGACAATCCTAATATGCTTAGCGGGTTGTTGACTGTGAGTTTAAACACATTCGAAATTTTTCAGTAGTTTGCTCGTTGAATGCAAAACAACAAGGAGTTGGTACATTTAAAATGGTTTAATATGATCTTTTCAGTTTTCATTTCAGACTCAATTTCAATGGGATTGTTCGTTTTTTTTCTATGCCTAAACACAAAATTCAGGCTAAAATTGACACCGAAATGATCGCCTAAAAAGTAGCGATTGAAACTCCTACTTTTGATTCTCATAGGACCGTTTTCACAGTGTCTGGTTAAAGTTTATCCTATAGGTCAAGGGTTCGCAAACTGTGGGTTGCGATAATTGCAAACAGCCGATACAGGCTGCTGAGATTTTGACAGCTTGAACTGTTTACGTTTGCACTTTCAAATGAGACCATTAAACTGGTCACAAAGAACAGAGTTCTGGAATTTCTTTCGGTGAAAGAGGATTTGCAACCAACTCAGCTGCAAACTAATGCTGAGAGACGGTATAGACGTAGAATAGAATATTCAGGCGGCAAAACTCTGCCGAGAAAATCGCTGAATTTTGTACTGCATTAGCTGAGCTGAGCATTATCACATTTTGAGTGTTGCATATGCCAAGGTTTAATTTAGTGTCACAGATTGCTAACTGGCACTTTAAGCAGACATTGAGAAAACGGGCCATATACAGTACCATCACAGCTCAGTCGCGGTAGAGGAGATCAAAAGTTCAAATTCTGCCACGTGCATGATCGAACTGTTGCTTTTCTCGCCGGCCTCCAGTCAACTGAACGCTGTGAATGACTTTATTGATTTGATAAAAAATTAATCGAGTAAAGGCGAGACGAGCGTGATACAACTGACCATTCACTTTACATTTACTATCATCTCGCAGTTCTGAAGTCTCGGTAATTAACCCCATACCCCATATCCAACCTTCGGAACGAAGACGGAAATACTTTACTTCAAAACTGCAGCTGACACTTCAGCATTCACCATTTTGCTAGAACGAAACATTTAAATGGAATTCAAATTTCCCGGATTTGGTTTGGCTGCTTTAAAAAAAAAAAAACAAACAAACAACCTGCTTGCCTACATACGTTTAACTATCAATATGAAAATTGTTGGCAACAAACAATGCTCGATCGTCTTCTTAAAACAAAGATGATAATTTTTCTATATTATCACATGTCACTGATATGAAGCACGCTTCAGTGGAAATAGTTCAACTTAACTTTTGCATATAGAGATAACTATGTTAGAGCTATATAATTAATTTCCGCGTTCTGAACAGTTTAAAACCAATAAAAAATTATGCTGTTCATTCACGCATTTGCGCAATACTACTTTTTTTTAGAATAGAGTGGGTTATTGCCAGGGTAATAATAACTTAGTCCGGCTATCCACTGCCACTAAAAATAATCAGCACACAGGCCAATTCTACCACTGTCCTCTGGTTTCGTCCACCGATGGATTTTACTCATCAGGAGCCTTGATCTATTGGAGAGGTAGCTCATAGGCAGCACCAAAAGATGCGTAAAGTCAGTCACTATCTTTAGTTAGTTATTCGTATCCCGTTGATTAGTTCAAGTACGTTTGGCTTGCCGCTTGATACATAATAGGAAAATTAATAACCATTAATTAAGTCAACAGGGTCTAAGTACCACGTGGGGTACTACTATTTTCCGGAACCCCTAGTGGGGCATAGCGCGTCAACTATTCCCTTTAGTTGACGTTTAGTTGGCATAAACTGGTTTCCGACGATGCATGTTGCTAGCATGTACCTCCTGTCCATTTATCCGCATACCTGCAGCAAGTCGCCCTCGCCCCACATCACAGGAAGACCAACAAACATCCATTGCCACGCCGTGGCCAGGATTCGAACCCGTAACTGACCGGTAGATCAGACCGAAGCCTCAACGTACTGAGATACTTTCCCCATAACTGACGACAATCTCAAGTGCTGACCATTATTGTCATTTTTCCTGTAGAAATATCGTCAGTTGAACCAAAGGGGATTGATATTCTACAAGAGTGATCACTCCATAGAACTTTAGCCTCCGCCGGTAGATTTGGCTTAATTGGCTTAATTCCTCGGTTTCATTCTAGATAGTAAACTAAGCTGAAACCCAATATTCAGGAAGAAGGCAACTATTGCGCTCTATTCATGTAGAAAACCCATTGGTAAAAACTGGGGCTTGCAGCGGATGATAGTAGATTGGATATATACTGCTGTGATGCGTCCTATACTACTATATGGTATAAGTTTGTGGTGGACGGCACTCAGAGTAACTGCCTACTGCAACCTGCTGGGAAAGATGCAACGACTAGCTGCGTTGTAACTCACAGGGGCAGCGTTTAAAACCACTCCATCAGCCGGATTGGACATGCTGCTCCAATTGCTCTTGCTGGATATTTTCAGCGAACAACTGGCGGCCAACAGGCTCTACGCCTTCGTGAAACTGGCCAGTTGTGTGCGCACACATCTATTCTGCGCAATCTAGATCTCTCTTCGGAGACAGACTACGAGTACACGCCCTCGAAACACGTTTTTGATCGGAACTATAGCAGCCTTATTCCCTCTGGGAATCTTTGGGCTGATATTATTGTCTGACTCTATGGCCACGGTACACGGATGGCTCTAAGACACACGATGGACTTGGGAATTTACTCGGAGGTGCTTGGTATTAATTTATCATTCCGCCTTTCTGACTTTTGTAGCGTCCTCCAGTCAGAGGTTTCGGCGACTCTTACCTGGTTGGAAAGTCACGTGGTGACTGCCGGAGACATCACTATTTTCACGGACAGTCAATCTGCAATACGTTCACTTGAATCGGTTCTTACTACATCCAAGACAACTGCGGATTGTCGATCAGCCCTCGCGGTAATGGCCGGTTTTTCAACATTACACTTTGTTGGATACCGGATCACAATGGCTTTGCAGCCAACTATGCCTACTGTAGACGCTGTAAGCATGTGGATGAGGAGGAAATCCTTATTCACCTTTTGTGTCATTGCACAGCTTTAGCGGGTAGGAGGAAGAGATTTCCCTGGTTCCTTGGATTTCTACGACTTGGAGGACCTCAAAACGCTAGCGCGACTCAGCTCAATCGTTTTATTGGTAGCACCGGATGATTTGACACCTGGGTTTTAGAGTGTAGTATAGAGATTTTGGCGGTACCACAGCGGACCCACAAGGGGTTTAAGTGTGCTGTGACATGTTACGGCACCCCCGCAACTAACCTAACCTAACCTATGACCCCAACGAAACTTAGTACTTCAAATTTATGGTGAAGATCCAGGGAACGGTTTATCGAACTTTGTTTTTATTTCGGCCGGTTTTTGGCCCGTTTCATATAAAAATATAATGGACCGGCATATAGTCCGATGCATTTGTACCTTTGTTCGTTTATCCGTTTGTGCATTTGTCCGGGCACTTCTCGTGTTCTGATCTTAACCAAATTTGGTACGTAGGTTCCTTGTGTTACCCTGAGTACAAATCGGGGACCGCAAATTTGATCATCAACTGGACTAACGGTATATTGTGATTTGTTTAAACCAGAGTTACTAGTCTATGTCTTTTTAGAGATTGCTTCTCCAGGTATTTCCCGTGGTCAGATTTCAACCAAATTTTTTACGTAGCTTCCTTGGGTTATTGTAAGTACCACACAGTGTTTTGGTCCTGCGTCAGGTGTGCATCAGAAAAAAAGGACTATCATAAAATGAAACGGAAACCCTCCTGATTCGTGGTGTTGAGACGTTTTTGAAAGGAAGTCATTGCCAGCTTGAAAGCAATTTGATCAAAACTCAAATGTACTTGCATGGGATGGCCTAAAGTACTGATGAGCATCATCGCTCTTTTTGTGTCATTTTTCTTAAATAAAAAAATAATTAATCAAAATTATAGTTTCACTTTTATCCATTTTTTCGATTAGGCAAAAGTTGCCAATTTGTTCAATTATGTTTTGTCAAATTGTAGTAGATGACATACCGTTATATAAATTTCGATTTAGATATTTGAAACTTTAAAACAACTACAGCTACTTTTGGCGAGTCCATGTCCATTTCGTATCTTTGTTGCTTTTTAATTTACTAGAAGCTACTTCATTATTACTGATACTATTGCTTTTAGGTTTAGTCCTCTCAATACTAAACCTAAAAGCAACATGAATTCCTATTTTTAACGCCATAAGTTCTACTTCTTTGAAAAATACACTCATTACAACATGTCTATCCTATTCGTTTCAGATGACCGAAGTGCTGAAGGCCGGCGTACTCTCGGATGAAATTGATTTAGGTGCACTTGCTCATAATGCCGCTGAACAAGCCGAAGTATTTGTGCGAAAGGTAATTGACTACTCGCAAAACAAAAAATTCCCCATTGAATGAATTTAATGACATTTCAACTCAACAACTTTTGCTCAGGTCTGGGAAGCCAGTTGGAATGTTTGTCACTATCAGAAACTTCCAAAGTGGCTACAGGACAATGATTTTCTACACAAAGGACATCGGCCGCCATTGCCTTCATTCGGTGCATGCTTCAAATCTATATTCCGCATTCATACAGAGACTGGCAACATATGGACACATTTATTGGGATGTGTTGCATTCATAGCGGTTGCATTCTACTTTTTAACACGACCATCCGTTGAAATTCAAATACAGGAGAAAATCATATTTGGAGCCTTTTTTGCGGGCGCCATCGTTTGTTTAGGTTTTTCGTTTGCTTTTCACACGCTCAGTTGCCATTCGGAAGTTGTTGGTAAACTTTTTTCCAAGTAAGTACATGCCATTTTTGATTTCACACACCGCATTCTGGGTCTCTTTTTTTTAAACGTTTCGTGTCGAATGCTATTGAATGTTTCTTTTTTGTTTCAGGCTCGACTATTGTGGCATTGCGTTGCTTATTATGGGATCGTTCGTGCCGTGGCTGTACTATGGCTTCTATTGCCACTATCAACCCAAAGTCATTTACTTGTCGGTGGTTTGTGTTTTGGGAGTTCTCTCGATAGTTGTGTCGCTATGGGATAAATTCTCAGAGCCAAGTTTGAGACCACTACGCGCGGGTGTCTTTATGAGTTTTGGACTTTCGGGTATTATTCCGGCAATACATTATGGACTGATGGAAGGATGGTTCAGCAAGATTAGTCAAGCAAGCTTAGGATGGCTTGTATTGATGGGTGAGTTAATTAGTTTTTATGTTTTCATTAAATGCTATTTTGGGATTGTGATTCTATTTATAATCAATCTGATAATTTGTATTACTATGTATATTTTTCCAATCTTAGAGGACACTGCCATTATTTTTATGCGATGTTTGTGTTTCCAGCTTAATGTTGATGTTTTACTAAAGGTGGACATTCACGGAGAGGCCACAGAGTCAAATAACTTCGCCAAAACCAAAGCCGAAACTTACCTTGTGTGATGGCTCTGCAATCTAACTGACATTTGCAGAATCCAGGTTGATATTCTTCTCGCCCATTATCCAGAGGCCAAAGTCACCGAACTCTCGAATACTCCGCTACCTGGTGGGCGACATCCCAACTAAGCTGTCGAAATTTATTTATTTTGTATGTCACTTTTCATCATTTCGTTCGAAATGCCCGGATTAAAAGGCAATTGCAAATGCTGCAAACGAATAATAATTAAAACATCCACTGACAAATGTAGTTTTGACAATTGTCAAAACACGGAATGACAACAGTAAATTGATGGATTATTGCCTTGGCTCCAATGACACCCAATTTTGTACTTGAAGCCAATGGACGAGGATGAAATAGCCGCAGACCAAATGGCCTCCCCGTGAATGTCCACCTTTAGATTACTTTTTGAATGTCCACCTTTAGATTACTTTTTGAATGGCCACCTTTAGATTACTTTTTGAATGTCCACCTTTAGATTACTTTTTATGATATAACACTCTCGCTGTCATTATGATCGCGATCTGCGTGGCCTTTCCTATATATTCTTGTCCGGGTCTTCTCGTACGATGGCTTGAAGATAACGAACTGTGAGTGAGTGGTCAATCATCAGACCATAGACTGTGATTACAGAAAATAATCGGCCCATGGACTGTGATCACATATAATCGTCAGCCTGTGGCCTGATGTGTTAATGATGCTATGAGATTTGGTCTTAAATTTTTCCCATCGTAGGGTTCGGGCTGACCCGAGTGATCATCTTGTCGTGGTGAACTTGGTGAGAGAAGCATCAGTATTTTTAGCATCTTTTTAATTCCGTCCGTTAATTCTAAATCGCGTCATGAATAGATTTAATGAACCCCTTCCACTAGTTCTAGACTATATTTGGTCAGTTTCTGAAAACGTGATTGAGTCCGGGACATAGATAGCGAATAGATGCGTATGGCTCAATGCGGAAGCTGCGCCATCCGTTGGACCTATATGCCGTTGAAACTGGCTCACGACCTACATACAAAAACCCGCCGTGCAAAAAAATTACCGGGGAAAAACGGAACTAAAAAACGGTAAAAAAGCAATGCAATGCGACGTTGTCACTTTGTAGCATTTGGAACATACGAATCTTTTCCCAATTTGTGAATTTCCCCCCCTACACAATATATCTGGCAAAACAAACAGAATTATATGCTTTAATCGCTGGGCAGGGTTGGCTGGAAACGAACCCGTATTCAATCGAGGTGACGTACTCTTTAGGCTTAAAATCGTCGGACTCCAAAAAAGATTTTCCATGATTTTTGGTATATCAGGAAGCAAATGAAATAGATCGTTTCCTAAACGTGCAGGGGATGGCAGTTAAAATGGAACTTTTTTCCCGAGTTATATGTTGTTTACAGAATAGTTAGTGTCATTCATTCGTGGATTTATTTGAAACACGTCGTGGATTTATTTGAAACATTCACTAGTCTGAAGCAGGGCGATGGACTGACGCTCTTCAACCTAGCACTGGACTACGCTATTCGGACTATAAATACGAACACCAGAGAGACGCTACTCGTCAAATCGACACATTAAGCAGCGTACGCCGACGACATTAACATTATTTCCCGAAAATTGGCCGACGCAGAGGAACTTCTGCATACACTCGACACCGCTGCAAACAAGTTGGACTACGTCAATGAGGGTGAAACTAAAATAATGATGCATGATGGACAATCGAGCATCAAGGTGGGGGAGCTCAACATCGAGTTCGTGAACGATTTCATATACCTGGGTTGCAACTTGTCAAGGGACGCCAACGAAATTGACCACGGATACAGCTAGTTAATAAGACTTTTTTCTCTGTTCTCCCCATAATGAAATCGAAGCGTGCACAGAAACACGAAGCTCCGCGTGTACAAAACCATTATACGACCAGTGCTATGTTATGGTTGCGAAGCATGAACCCTAACTCAAGCCTCCGGAAACATGCTAGACACAGTCGAACGCAAGGTTTTGCGGAGAATTTTCGGGGCTGTATATGCGGACGTCGAGCAATTACTGGGCTTCCAAGATTGGAGGATGCGGTCACGTGACCGAGATAATTGGAGGACAAGATCCAGGTGGTCAAGGCCCGACGTCGGGCTGTCACGTCACAATGATGATGGTGATTCGTGGACTTCAAGCAGGTATCGAATTTTATTAGATACTCGTAAGATAATGATACACATTGGCATTTCACGCATAGTAATGACAATATCAGGATTAATAGCTGAAGTCAGATTCAATAACAATTTGACTGAAGCCTTCAGCCTGCGAGTCGCGCTGTTATTCAATCTTATACTCGAATGCGTGTTAGAAAGCTCCCCGTACAAACGACCAAAACGATCCCGACTGTACAAGTCCAAGTAGTGGCCATCAACATTCTGTCAACCTTGTCTGTAACAACGACAGAGGAAACGTTGGCCAGCAAAGGAAGTTAGTCTACAAATCAGCAAGGCGAAGACCAAAGTGCTGATGCAATTCCGAATACAAAAACCGAACGTCGCCACTAGACGATCAAGTTATTGATTATATCTACCTACGGGCGAATAACACTAATAATTGCGACGAAACGCTCTATATATACACACATATGTAGTTTCCTTCTGGCGTTGAAGGGGGTATGGCAGCTTGTAATGGACGGATCCTAAGGTAGCATAATGACCGTGAAGTTCGGGGCGTCTCATCTAGCGAAGAAAAAGGCCCATCAACGAGCTAAGCAGCGACCTGTGCTTGCTGTAGCTCAGTTCGGGAGACGTGGGTTGGCTTGTCGCCGCTCGTTGCCCCTGTCCGTACATATTAAAAGAAATTCTCAGGCCTGGGATAGTTAACACCAACATGAGAGGCTAAAATGGGGAATAAAAAAAAATGGGGCGATAAGGATGGAATGGTTGGCGAACGGATGAGATGCGCTCGCATCGGGGTCCGGGTGTAATGGGACCCTCGGCCTCTGGTTTCGTAGCACCAACAGATCACTATTCATCAGGTGTTGCCTTCGATCTGTCGGTGGAAGCAGCACTGGTCTCACAACCTGAGTGACACACACTGGTTCAGGTTGTGGCTTCGCTCCACATGATGTTGAGCACATTTTCAACTGTCCAGCAGCTCCCCGGCGCCTGACACCTACCTATTGCGTTATGGGGAAAACCCCATCGAGCTACAGTAGAGCGTCGATAATCCGGATTAATTGGGACCGAACTCCATTGGGATTACGAAATTGTCCGGATTTTCGAAATGCACTATAAAAGGGCTGGTAGATGTCCTCTACGTAAAAAAATCTTCCTAAAATCGTTCGTAATTCAATCTGTTGGTTACAGAAGTGAAGCAGATGAATAAAATCATTCATGTATTCGTGTTTTAATTAGACAAAGAAACTACTGAGTGTACAGTATTGCATGTATCGACTGTCTTATTTTATGCACACAGAATCGAAACCGGATTATCGACGGTCCGAATTTTCGACGTCTGAATTATTGACGCTTTACTGCTGCTTTTCTCCATTTGGACATAGAGGAAAAACACGATAATCCAAACTTTGCAACACACACACACATATTGGACATCGAAACATCGCTACAACAACTAACAACAAATTCGTTAAGTTACGAAAACTGCAGTTTTTGTAACTTTTGGTTGGTTGGGCACGTAGAGCGATTGGACGAATATCAAGTAACCAGGAAAGCATTCAATGTTGACTTCGGCGGTGGAAGAGCTCTTAGTCGACCAAAAAAGTGCTGGGCGGATTTCATAGACGAAAGCAGTAAATTGCTCGGCTTCCGGAACTCTGGAACGTGATGCCGTGACAGAAAAGGCTGGAGGTGACAGCATTCATAGGACTACTCGCAAGCTGATGAACTAAATCATTTACTATTATTATACAAAACACAATTTGGCAAATATAAAAAAAACATGTTTTCTTATTGCGTTATTTTCATTCCCTTTACAGGTCTTCTCTATATATTAGGAGCGTTATTCTATGCAATGCGTGTGCCTGAAAGATGGTTCCCGGGTAAATTTGATATATGGGTAAGTTTGTAATTTCCTTCCCCATCGTGCACTTCACTAAAATATCTCCTTTTTTTATTTTTCAATTTCAGTTTCAATCCCATCAAATATTTCACGTTTTAGTAATTGCCGCTGCCTTTGTACACTATCATGGTATCACCGAGATGGCTATGTATCGTGTAACAGTTGGCGAATGTACAGTTCCTCATCCAGCCATTGCCTTCTAATAAAGCAAAAGATCGCATAAACACAAACAAAAACACCATCAAAGAACATTGCGGAGAAATTGTCATCACAAACTTTTATATTAATTTTTTTTATATTTGTTTTGGGAATTGAATCTGAACTGATATTCAAATTTTATGCGATTAAAAACGATCGAGCGCTGAGATATTATTAACTACGCTTCTTTTCTCTTTGTCTGTCTTAGTCTCTCTCTTTCTCCCTTTTGTGTCTGTTTCTCGATGACATGAGAGAAAAGCAGTAGAGTAACCAAAGTTCAAATATAAAACTATAATAATTGATAAATGAACTCGAATCATTATAATGAAATCTAGTGAAATGTATTATTATTATTATTATTTGTCCAACGAAAGGAATAGAAGGAAAGGTAATGAGCAAATTAAAAGATTATTCCATGAATTACACTACGTGGGCTAAAAAAACCAGGGATTTTTAATGAAAACAAGCAAAGTTATATTTATTCCTAGCCTTCCAGGGCGATAGACTTGGTATAGCGATTTTCCAACATTTCGATGCCCTTTCTGTAGTACGAAACGGCACGAGCCTTCGAAATACGCCTCGGTTTCCGCGATAACTTCCTCATTCGAACTGAATTTCTTTGCCTGGAGCCGGGGCCCAAGCATGGAGAATACGGTGGGTGAGCAACCAATTCGAATCGTAATTGGTCTAATTTGGCCATCGCTTTCAAGGACGTGTGTGACGGTGCGTTATCGTGATGGTTGGTACAGAACTTTTTTCTTCGCCATATGAGGCAGTTTTTTCTTTATTTCGTCGTTCAGTTTGCCCAATAAGGCTGTATAATACTCTCCTGTGACTGTTCTTACCTTCTGCAGGTAATCGATGGTGGTTTTCCAGCCACTCTGCAGACTGCCTATTGGACTCAGGCGTGCTACACCGCCAAACCGGCCGTTGAATCATCAACACGCTGCTGTTTTAAGTCGAAAGTCAGCTAACGCGGCACCCATCATGCAAAATATATCCCGCCCGTTCTTTTGAGATGTCCACGGCCTCAGCTAACTGGCGCAACTCCACTTTACGATCATTGAAAACGATTCGATGCACTTGCTTTACGATTTCCGCATATGTACGTAGCCTCTTTTGGCCTCCCAGAGGGAGGTCGTCTTTGCTGCTTGTACGACTCATTTAAAATTCACTAAATCACCGATAAACTGTTGTTCTCGAAGGAGCAGATGTGGGGATAACATTTCTACAACCATTGCAATGATCGTTCAGAAGTTTTCCCATCAAAACACAATGTTGATCAAGATGCGATATTCCTGTTTTTCCATTTTTTTACGAAGGCGAAAGTAGCGTCACTCAAACGACTGTAGCTTGTAAACGAATGAACGAAATGTCATAAAACTTCATACATAAACTAGTGATAGATGAGCCTCTCCAAGTGAGTCATGTCCATTTTCTAGTGGTGCCACCTACTGAAAAATCCCGGAACTTTTCAGCCCATGTAGTATTAATAACACGCTATGCTGATAGATGAGGCAGAACAGGGAGGATATATTCTAAAGGATTAAGTTATAAGTTATTGTACATATAATTTCCGTTTCCAGTTAAATGTTATACTCTTCTTTTTTTATTATTTTAATTGCTTTCGTGTTTTGAAAAGGGATATGAAATCGTGCAAAATGTGTTAAGAGAAGAATTGTGCACACGTGTTCAGAATTTTTTTTTCTATCAAATCAAATTATTATTTATCAAATACTATACAAGAATATATTGCGTAACTATATACTTTGTGTCAAAGTAAAAATCGCTATATTCTATTGTACAAACGGTATCATTCATATCAATTGTGCTTCATGTTATACTACAAAAGTGGAAATCTGGACAACTTCGTTTGTTTCGAAAATTAATCGAAAACTTGTCTTCACAAAAAGGCTCTCAAATATTATACGTGATTTTTATGAAAACGGTTTCTTGTTCTGTCCCTATATGCCGTTATAAAAGACCTTTTCGACTCTTAGCCAAAATGTTTATTTGAATGCGAATACAGCTCTGATTTCCATTCGATCCCGAAAGATAATAATGTATGCTTCAATTTCAGTTTCAATTATTTTTTTTTCTTTGATTGATTCGTTTGCACACAAAAAAAAATCCACACTGTGGAGCAAATTACACTTATCACGATTTTATGTCCCTATTCTATTAGCTTTTTATTTGTTTTTTTTTTCTCCCTCAACAGAATATTTCCCAATAACTGTGTTAGTTTTAAAACAATTCTAAAGATCTAAAAGATCCGAGTACAGACATTGAAATGAAAGGAAACAATATCTAAATAAAATGATATAATCGATCTTAAGTTACAACGATAAGTTGTCATGATACATTCGCTAGATTCATATGAAAAAGAAAACAAAAGAACAACAACATCCACTTTAAGTTGAGCTTCATAAATACAAATTACAAATGCAAAAAAGCTACTTAAATTACTTTTCAAAATGCGTATTATAACACTTCTTCAGCTCATAAGCCTCTATAATTCAACCGTACACTCCAAGCACATTTTAAAACTGAAAATCAATAGATGGATTTAAATTCAATCACCAGTATAAAAAAAAAATCAATTTTATATGGATTTATATTGAAACAACATAAAAATATCTAATAATATACGAGTATATACTTCAATACTTGAACAGAAAAGGAAATTTTTTTTTTTTATACAAATGAAATACAAGAAATAGTTATTATTAAAAAGTGGAATACTACCAGACAAAAAATAGAGGACAACAAGAAACAATAGATGTATAATCCATTCTAAACTGCATAACGGTTAGATAATAATAAGATCAGCCAAACGGGATGAAGAATCTTCTGATTTAAGTGTTAAAACGTACATTAATGATTAAGTGCAGATACGATAGAATTCTAGTTAGTTTTTAAGGCACATCCATACTATCCTTCATTAAGTTTATGAAGTAAATAGAAGCTTCGACTCTGCTTTGAAAATTAAGCCTGAAGTTTGTACGTTGCGGAAAGAAACTTTGCGATATAAATGAATTAAATCATGGCAATAGTTAGTCTGATATTATTAGTTCAACAGAATCTTTAAGAGTGATCATGGAAATTCGGCCTCTCGAAGAGATAGTTTTTCTTTGCGAGCCTTCCGATATGCAGTAAGCTGACTAGTAGCCGCTGAACATCTGCGGTAGCCCGATGGATAGAGCTCTGGTAAGATTCCAAGTTGGCCGGGTGACGCATAGTGGTTTGCGTCCTTGACCAATAGCGGGTTTTACATTGGCACGATTTAGCATTCCCCCTGCGTAAGCTCCGCGGCTCAAGGGGGACCCTAGAATGTTCGCTTCGCTCTCTTTATATGCTATAGTGGTAAAGCCACTATTAGCCAAGGCGCGAACCGCAAAACGTCGCGTCCGCCGCTGAAATAGGAATATACCGGTATCTTTGAAGAGAGAGAATCAGAGGAAATGAAAAAGAGCGAGAGAAACGAAGTAATTCGGCACAAG
The DNA here is from genome assembly GCA_964017055.1 of Chloromyia formosa. NCBI lineage: Eukaryota > Metazoa > Arthropoda > Insecta > Diptera > Stratiomyidae > Chloromyia > Chloromyia formosa. The sequence continues at coordinate 4,677,637 of OZ024813.1, read as the reverse complement.
TGAGGAAGGGGATGGAAATTTGACATCTCTTTTGCTTCTATATGGACCGGGCGGGTGTTCCGCGGCAGAGAGACAGACTGGAATGTTATTGTTCCAATAGGAGAAGTAGGAGAGGGGATGACATATCATCTGCTTCCTGTGCTTTTATATAGACTGCGCGGGTGTTGCGCAGTGGAGGGCGTGTGTCTCTCTGTTTACTTTTTACGACTGGAATTGCTTCAAATAGTTTAGTGTTGAGTATATGCGGATTGCTCCTCCATAGATTCTCTATGACCGATATACTCCAGTTTCACCGAGCAACGCATCGTGGTTCCCTTCTTGGCTAATAGTGGCTTTACCGTTGTAGCGTATAAAACAAGGGAAGCGAGCGTTCTAGAGCGGCCTACCTAGGGTGGCAACCCCTTAAGTCGCGGAGCTCGCAAGGGGAATGCGAAATAATCTCAATTTAAAACTGCCTATTAGTCTATGCGTCGCCCGATGAACTAGGAATGTTCCCTTAGCTGTTAAATGAGTATCCATTTGAGGTTTATAACTCGGTTGTGCGTGTTGCTGATCACACACTTCCAAGTACACTATCATGATCTAGTAAATAAAAATGATGCTGTGACATCTCGAGGTCTTGGTGTTAATTTTGGAACATGACTGCACTCTCTGATCAAACAGAAGGCTGCTGCTGAGAAACTCTTGGTAAATTTAAACATTAAATGAAGTGGCTTTCAATATATCTTTTTTCCTTAACATTGTAATCAGCAACTCAGCCAATAAACACGTCGACTTCAGTGCAGCTTCTATTTGCTTTATTAGTTCTCATTTGCATGCATAAGATAATCTGTTTTTCGCACACTCGTGTCAGTTTTGTTTAGATTTCCTTTTTGTCGAGAGCAAGCCTAAGTTCTTTCTAGTGATTTTTAATAAGTAGTGTATTCTAATATGTACATCTCCGTTTTTCGTATCGAATTAGTTAATATCATTTTAGACTCTTTTTTTATTCGCGATCCAAATTTTCTGGTTTATTAATTTTGTCATCCGATATTATTTTGAGTCTTACGTTTAGTAATCTAGACAATATTAAGGAAAAATAAAATGAAATGTGAAATAAAATTTATTTATATGTGGTGTTGATTATATAAATTATTAGTTACTGTCATTTTTTTGAATAAATCGTGAACAACAACTACAAATGGTTTGTTTACTTTTGATTGTCCGTTCATAGATGATTTTGTGTTTAAACGTCATTTGCAACAACATTTTGGTGGTAACAAATGCCGGTCGAAACGCACATTACCGCGCCAAGCCCGAGCAGTAGCATGCCCGTCATACGGTGATTGAGTTGAACAATGGAAAACAATGGCTACGTTTTGGCGAGCGGATCAGGAACAGACTTCTACTCTATATGCTTTCCTCTCCGGTAAAATATGTACGGACAACTGTCAATATTTGGATCTGAAAAAAAAAAAACATCTGTTCCTGATCTGCTCGCCAAAACGCAGCCAATGTGCTAGTGCTTTGAACTTTACCCACCATATTCAGGGAGTTCATCAAGTGACTGCGACAGAAATTCTCTGAAAGTGCACCAACGAATAAGGACAAATGCTGGCAACGTGCATCGTCCGAAACTGGTTTATGCCAACGAAACGTCAGCTAAGCCACTTTCGGTATAATCTTCCCTGAATCTCATGTTTGACTACAGGCGTTTCGGATTCGAATCCCGCCCACGACGACGTTTGTGGCAATGGATGCGCAGGAGCAACTGCTAGCAACTGCATTCTCCGAAACCAGTTTATACCGACGAAACGTCAACTGGGCCACATGGAACAGTTGAACAAATGAGAACTCCAAAAATTAAAAGGTGCAAACCTGATGATGATGTGGCAAGATTCCTAAAAACGATTAATATTCCTTAAGATATTTTGTTGTGTTCTTGTAGCTGTTATTAAATATTAACCACTAAATTGATGAAGTTTTGATATCTGGGTTTGGAAGCCCTTAAGCGCAGCGACTGGTTCACGGCGTGGTCCGACTTCAAGTCCGCTAAAACAATGAGTGTAAATAAAAATGTAAATTGTATTTTTCATACATATGTAAGTATTATATACACACGTCTTTATTTTACATGTTTCGGCTTTTCACAACAAATATCAACCCTTAAATTAATTTGCACATATCTTAACCAACTTACTAGAAGAATTTGTTGCAAAAATATACATTTTTCCATAATCAACAATTTTGAATTTGTTAACCTAACAAAATTATTCTATTTTTTGTCTTAAGCACCGTGTAAAAGTTTCATACAGAGATACTTTAATGGATGTTCGCTGATATAACAATTATTAAAATATAAATACTTTTAACTTAATTTACTCCTGGTATTTTTACTAATAAAAATGTCAAGATTCTTTCAACAATATCTTTCTATACCCCTAAGTCGATTCCATTAACGGAAATGTGTTTGGATCAGATAATTATTCTTTTACTCATCCCTTTTGTTGGTTTCTTTCTAAAAACTACTTCATTTCTAGATTCTAGCCACTAACTATGCTAAACTTAATTTGTAAAAGTTTTCCTTTCGTTAAAGGAGGAGGGCTACTGAAAACAGGGAGTGATGATATGGGTGATGTGGAGTTTCTATTTCAAACTATACGTCGAGGACGACTATTCAGCTTTAATTTCTTTTGTTTCGGGTTTCAAACTTTCCGTGTTGTTACTTATACTGTTTGCGTTTGGTCGTTTGTTGTACGAACGGATGTAGAAGGCGGAGAACATATAGGTGAAGAGGCCGGCATTCAAGCTCAGAAGAGCAGCAATTGATTTTGGGAAATTGCAACTTGGCTGGAATTGAACTTGAATTGTGTGCACGAAGATGATTAGGAATTGAACCTGGAAAATGGACGAAGTTAATAATATTCGGTCTTTTTGTTTTTGATAAAGGTAAGGGCTTTTGTTGTTTAGATATCCACTTACGATTTGAAGGGAGGTCAAGTATTTTTTCCACCAGAGATACTTTTGCACTTGTGGTCCGAGGGCAGAGAGTAGATAGTAAGCGTACATCCAAATGTGAATAAAGGAGTTGATGCATCCCATCAAGGTACCGTGACCACCTGAAAAAAAAGAAAAGAAAATAAAAAACATTTTAAATAGTTCAACTACATTAATTTGGTTTCACTGTTGCTTAAAATAAATTAATTTTAATTAAAAAAAAAACTGCAATCGGTTTCTTTATTTGAGTCGAGATGCAGTTTTTTAGGAACCTATGTTCTTACTCCCTTCATTCGAAAGTGCATATTTAACATATGAAATACAAACATTAAAAAAGATAGCAAATACTTTCCGAAATAATTTGTACCTAAAAAAGTTGGGAGCATATGATTATCTAAATATTTAATTTGGCCCAAACCACAAAAAACGGTAAACCTAATTTTAAGTTTTTGTTTTTCTTTTAGTTATATTTTCGCTCAAATATTGTAATTAAAAGCTAAAGGTAAAGGTTTATAAGGAAGTAATTTTAAAATACTACTGACTACTATCAAGTTTCATTTAACAATAAAATGGTTTAATTAGCTTCTTGGAAGATAAAAGTATTTAAATTTTCATTACCTGCAAAGTATTTAACACCAACAAAAGCACAAATTGGCATCAAAGTGTGGTGATACAAGTGCAAAAATGTGACTTGTCGCTGGCGTTTTCGTAGTATGAAGAAGACTGTGTCAAGTAACTCCGTGATTTTGGCAATGTAGTATAACCATACAGCACGTGCCATCTGTAATATAATTCGGGGTTAATGGAAAAAATGATAAATACGTGATTAATGGTAAAATTAATAAATAATTTAATAAGACAGTGGTAAAAATTAAATGAATGAATGAATAATATAGGGTACCGCCTGTGCGTTACAAACTTCAAGACAAAGTTAATATACTCTATCACATTCGGAAAGGGTATACAAATATTATATTATAATTTGCGTGAAGAGTATAATACCTTTGGCAAGCTAGACAAAGTCTAGCTTATTTTTTTTAATTCCATTTCACTACGCATAGTCAAAGTCATGTTAATAGGTTAACCGTAATATCTACGAAACACATTATAATGTAGATAACAAAAAGCACAAAACTTCTGAAATCCACAAATTCGAATTTCGCGGTTATTCTAATGGCACAGTTTACAAAACCATTACAACAAATGTAGTGAATTCCCAATAAAATTGCTCCAAAACATTTTTGCCTGTCTGAAGATTATTTTGGAGTGATAATTCATTCGGAAGAATTACTCATATTTTATGAATTTTTCTTCTGAAATTCTGCAAAATGTTGCCCAAATTTGGAATAATTTTTCATAGTGAAATATGCCCCCAAACAAAACTTTTAGGGCGATTTTTCATAATAATTGTGGGCGATTTTTTCTATTTAATAGAAATGTATTTTAGATTAAATTATATTAACTGAGTGTAGAGTGTGTTGTGAAAATTAGAAAAATTTGCCCTACAAAAGTCAAAAGGGATATATTCTCCTGTCTGGCCAAAGCCAAAACAGGATAATTTCGTGTATTTTTACGGGGACGGACAGTTAAAAAAAAATAGAGAACATGTCGCCGTAAACAGGCATGTCTTATCACCCTAGAAACAAAGCATTTTAACTGCATTTGGTGGTTTGGATTATCTACCTTATTTCCAGTAAAACTCCGAGCTGTGATCTATTTCACCTCCAAGGCCACGCGGATGAGTAAGGGTTGCCAGAACTTAAAGTATGTGTTAGTCAGTTTTTTAAGGATTATATCATCCTTTGACCTTGTTTACACTTGCTATGAATGCGAAATTCTAAATTTGTTTGAAATGTCAATACTCCTTAAAGTTATCAGTGTTTGAATGAAAGATATTTTTTTTATTAATCTTGATAGTGTTTATATCATAGCAAAACTGCACGTTTACAACTCATACAATGTCATCTTCACGGTATTAAAAAGAAACATTAAAGATTAAGTTATCAGATTAACGCATTAAAGGCATTTATGTTTTATAGTCATCCATATTACTACTGTCCGCTACAATTTCACATGTCTATTAAATTCCGCATTTTCTCGATGAAGATGTTAAGTGTTTTGGGACGTCATTTGTTGAAATGATGGTAATAAAAATATAATGCTTAATGCAAATAATGCTATATAAAGTACTCGTACATTGCATCCGCAATGGTCGCTGAATGAGTTATCGGTTACGTTGATAATTATAATTTAATGCGTATCAAGAGAATACCAATTTACATATTTAATATTGATCGTGTGCAATTTATTTAATTAAATTGATAGAATTTTGATCGATAAAGAATGCCTAACCACAATAGTTCACGATAAATACAATAGTAAATAAACAAGAATATTGTAAACGCAAAAAAAAAAACGTTAAATAAGCAAGTGATAAAACATCGTATTATTAGAAATGTGCAGTACGTACTCGTAGAAACATCAACACAAAGTCCATACGTGTTTCATACATACATACTTCCCTCTTCTTCTTTCCCTCGTTTGTCAAATTAACTGACGGAAAGTTGCAATTTGTGTCGGCTTTTTACAATATTTTTTTTCATTGATTACTTTCTCCAATCAGCTGGTGCTCCCTCGGTTGCGGTATGATTAAAAATCATAACAAATTATATGACAGCCGGGGGGCTTACACAGTGTGTAAATGGGTACCAAAAATTTTCACTGATTTCCGTTCTTTACATAATCTTAATATTCTCAGCATGAACATACCAATAAATTTTAATACTGTTTTCAGTACGTACAGTACTATGTTTAATTGTAGTGATGGGCGTAATGACTCTTTTCACTGTGCCAGCACATAAGCTCTGACTCTTTCCAATGAGTTGTTCAAAAAGAGTCGTTCAAAAAGAGTCATGCAAAGAGTCTGAAACTTGGTTAATAACATATTCAATAAAAGTCGTAGATGGGCAACCCCAATTTTTTTCTCTTTTTTGACCCCATATTCGGAGTTGGCGACCCCCCAATGCCCTTTAGTTCGAGCCAGCCCGATCGGACCACTATTTCCCATGAAAGGGGGCTGCCAGTCTGGGATGGGCGACCCCAATTTTTTTTTTCTCTTTTTTGACCCCAGATTCGGAGTCAGCGACCCCCCAATACCCTTTAGTTCGAGCCAGCCCGGTCGGACCACTATTTCCCATGAAAAGGGGGCTGCCAGCCTGGGATGGGCGACCCCAATTTTTTTTTCTCTTTTTTGACCCCAGATTCGGACTTAGCGACCCCGAAATCCCCTTTAGTTCGAGCCAGCCCGATCGGACCACTATTTCCCATGAAAAGGGGGCTGCCAGCCTAGGATGGGCGGCCTCAATTTTTTTTCTCTTTTTTGATCCCAGATTCGGACTTAGCGACCCCCCAATACCCTTTAGTTCGAGCAAGCCCGATAGGACCACTATTTCCCATGAAAACGGGGCAGCCAATCTGGGGCGGGCATACAAAATCAACTTGCACAAAAAGATTCGTTCAAAAAGAGCGATACAAAATCGAACCGCACAAAAAGATTCGTTCAAAAAGAGCGATACAAAATCGAACCGCACAAAAAGATTCGTCCGAAAAGAGCGATACAAAATCGAACCGCACAAAAAGATTCGTTCGAAAAGAGTCAATTGACTCTTTTGACTCTTTTTGAACGTGTCGCTCTTTTTGAACGAATCTTATTGTGCGGTACGATTTTGTATCGCTCTTTTTCAACGAATTTTACATAGAGAAGGGAGAGGGATAGGGAGGGAGAGGGCTGAGGAGCATCCAAATAGTGGGGATAGATGCTCCTCAGCCCGGATTGGGGGATCTAAAGGGGGGTCAAAATGGTGTCAAAAATGCGAAATTCCTTATATTTTAGAAGTTATGGCCACAAAACAGTTTATTTAAAACTAGGGTATAGTAGTGGTGTAATTGCTTGAAACAGAATGATTTATGGGATAAACTGAATCGTGGTCGTGTGAACGGTCCACAACCCAAGGCAAAAGCAGTTCACTTTCCAGTCCACGCTCGATACAAGCATGAGATCGAAAGCGTGCCACGATGTCATGTATTGGCCCCGTCAGAACGCTGCTTTACACTGTAGCTGTAGTGGAAGTGGAAGCTATGGGTTTTTGTTTGATTTCATCTAAAGTTGAGCTTGAGATGATGATACGTAAGACGAATACTTTTGTTTTAGAATGTTCGGATTGTTTTCTGTATTTGGAGAAACTTGGCTGTGCGGTGGGACGCGACGTAAGTAAATTATTTTTGATATGTTTGCATTTGCAGTCAGCATGGGTTGTTGCGTATATATTTAGAAGTATACACAATGCGTGCATTGCGTACTGCATAGAGATGAATATGAATGGATTTAGATGGGATTACTTTGGTAGATAAATGATGGTGGTTTTGCTTTTAGATAGATAATGGGATGGGATGTGAGTGAATGAATGTATTGTAGTACATTATATTTTATGTATTGAGAAATGAGCGTGGATTGGTTATGCGTTGGGTAATATTTATGCGATGGGCTAGTTTGGGAATTAATTTTACAGTGAGGCATTCTTAAATTGAACGACTCGAAGGCTATGTCGTTGTGCGGAATCTTTCGCTCATCCTGATGAGTCGTTCAAAAAGAGCGACTCGTTACTGTGTTACACATCACTATTTAATTGGTTAGTTTTCTGAACCCTCCTAAAACATCTTACTATCAAAGATTGACAGAATGCATTAATTTATTTTCGAATTATATATTGTACACAAATGTTCTGATATACTCTAACTGTCAGAAGTTCAACTGTATTAGATTCTAAAGCGGCCATTAAACAGCCAAATATTTGCTTACATTTTGTGTCAACAGATTCACTAATATATAGTGTAATGCAATAATTTCCTTGATCAGAAATTTGATAGTTAGACTAATCATTATACCCTTCACGAATGTGATAGGGTATATTAACTTTGTCACGAAGTTTGCAAAGCATAGAAGGAAGCACCTCCAATCATACAAAGTATAGTATATATACATAATCTTGGTCAGTATGACGAGGTGAGTCGATTAAGCTTTGCCTGTTTCTGTTTGTTTGGTTCTATACAAACAAGTCTCTCAGTTTTAAAGCTATCGAGCTGAAATTTTGCACAAAGCCTTCTTTCTATTGTTGTAAATATGTCGGAACCAATGGAATCGAACCACTACGTCAAATCGCTGCCATAGGAACGACTGGTCCAAAAGTCCGTCTTAGGCGGCTATTACACTATAAAAGTTCTTTTACAAATATATTTGACGAACGATATTTCAAAAGAACTTTTATGAATGATATTAGCCGCTAAAGGGGGAAGGTGTACAAGCATATTAGAAAAAGAAGAAAAGAAGAGAAAAGTTGAAACAAGCAACGTTCATGTCGCAAATCTTTTCTTAGGCGGCTATTACACTGTAAAAGTTCTTTGAAAATAGCTTTCATAAAAGATATTTGTAAAAGAACTTTTATAGTGTAATAGCCGCCTTAGTGAGAAAAACTTTTTTATTTCTGAAGATATTTTTCTTAAATTTCACATCGTCAAATCACTCTTCCAAATTTAGTTGAAATCGGACTACTCTATCATATAGCTGCCATAGGAGCGACCGTTTCAAAAGCAAGTTTTTGTTAGAAAAACTTTTTTATTTCTTTACCAAATTTTATGTTATCCAATCATATTTAGATTTACCACCAAACCACACTTCTAAATTCGGTTGAAACCTGCCCACTATTTCAAATGCCTGTTATAGGAACAGTGAAATTGGAAAAAGTTTAGCTACTAATTTTAAAATAGTAAATGCACCATAAATTAAAATGAAGGTATCATACTTTCGACAGCCGAAGGCTAGCTTGTTTTTAAAATATTGTATCGTAGTCAAAAATAGATGTCAAACCATTTGTATGTCAAACTCGTCAAATTTTTTAACCGCCTAATGTTTCAGTACCGCTTTAGTAACATGCATTATCTATTTATATATACAGGATGCCCTGCTTTAGGTGGTAAGTACTTTATTTGGTAGATAGTATTGTTCATTTGTTCAACCTTTACTTGCCAAACAAAATCAAAGTTTTCCACTCTCCCAATCATTAAGAGCCGATTGCTCAATGTCCGATTAAAATTTATCGTAAGAATAAACTGCCATGTAGCACAATTTGATTTTCTCAATATCTGTTTAGTGTTATTAATCGGATAAACGCTAACCGTCCCCTAGCCTTCGATTAGTCTCTTATCCAAAACAAATCCCAACTCCTTGTTTCCGGTTGAAAATTTATCTTAAACAAAAACCAAACACCTGATACCGCATGCTGAGAATTTGGCAGCTGCTTTTCGGATGTGCAGTTGCAAACATGCTGAGATACGAGTTTCCATTCTCTAGATCGTAGAGCGGTACCGAACGAACACGGCCACCGAGCGTGTCCACTTAGCCAGGACGTACTTTAAATTGAGTTTGGAGTTAATCGACATTATTTATCTTATTTATCTTGGTAGATTAAGGAGGAAATATTGTCGACTGAAGATAAGTGAGAATTATCTTCATTGTCTGTCACCGGTATATGCAAGCATTTTATTTTTATTTATAAAAATAGTAGGTATAAATGTCCAAAATTATTGAGATTAGGATCAAAATGTGAGCGAAGCTAGTCTTATATTATATAAAGTGACTTGTAAACGTGTACTATGTTTAACAAGAAAATATATTACTGGCGAACAATAAATGTTTTTTCCTTTTGATTTCTTCCGAATAAAAATAAAAAAACGCTTGCTTGCTAATACCGGCGACAGTCGATGTGAAATATGTGTAGAGCATCAGTGTAGCAGACTGTCAGAGTACCAGTTACAGAACGTTGTGAGGCCCTGATTGATAGGCTGTCTTTCTAATTAACATTCAATATGACGGACTTAAGAAAAAATCTTACCGCCAGTTTAACTCAATTAAAAACTTCAAACCATAAAGGGGATAACAGGCCATCGTTGACATTTCATTTCAGAGAATTTCTCTAATTTAAAATATCCAAAATGATGTGGTTGAAAAACAAAATCTCAAAATTGAACCACCCACCCTTTCAAAAACATAAACCTCTCCAGTAAGGTTATTGGTTTGTACTCGTAACTAGAAAATATTTCTAAGCTGTCATGTTCTGTGCCAGCACTAAAATAAAGATTTATATAAAATTATTTCGGAACTTACTCGCATTGCCAAAGGATCATACGAATAGTCGACCGGTTGACATCTGTAGCTGTAATGATTCCACCAACCGCCCACAACGCCCTATGTTTAATTAAATCAATTATTTTTCATTCATCACTTTCTCTATTAAATAATATACTTACCTCCCAGAAAAGAATAACACTGTACACGACTTGAATTGCATTATATATGAGTAGGACATTTTTTAATTCAAATGGTTTTTTATTTTTCATATATTTTGGTCCTGCATAAAGGCAAAAGTATAAATATGAAACCAAAATTGTGATCAATGGTCCCGGCGAGTTTGAGAGGAGCCATGGTTTTGTACGTTGATCTAAAAGTAAGAAAATCGAAAATTTTTGAAGTAAACATTTAAACATATTTATAAATAATTATGTCAATCTATTAAACTGCTCCACATTGGATCACTATCGCGTCTTTTTGACAAAAAACACGTGAATGCGATCCAATATGTACATGCAAGTAGCCTTAGTATACTCATATACTACGATTATATAGCAATAAAAAGCATGGTCGAATTCAAGGGGTGGCGATGAAGAAGTGATTTACCTTCATTGGCAACGAAGAAGTCGACCACTCTATCAATAAATCCTGTTTCGGCCATTGTGTCTTGATTTTAATATGTATCCGAATAAAATCTGAAACAATAAAGAAAAAACAAGTAATTAAAAAATAATTCCCGGCTTTGAATACTTCTAAATAATGATATTAATCCAAAATATGAATTTATCCACCATGACTTCATGGTGGAATTAAAAATAAATCAACATTAATAAATTATATTGCGTCGTGATACATTTTTCACAATTTGCAACGATCCCCGTGGCAACTTGTTTAAAATATTTGTCACGATTTTAATGATATATTACATCTTGCAAATAATATAAAATACAAACAGGGAAGTTGTTAAAATGTTTAAAAGTTCAGTATTCAAACAATTACATAATTTATGACAAGTCAATTTACCGGAAAGTAATAATAATCATTCATTGTACCCTGAGGGTTAGAAATAAATTAACTATTTTCCTGGGTTTCTTTACTCTGAAATTAAATATATTTCGAACACACTATGCACAGAAAATGAAATGATGTACGTTCGCCCGCGATAATCTCGCGAACTATTCAACGGATTTTCATATTTTTTTTTCAATGTTCCTTATGGTGTGTAGAAGGTTTATAATGTTCGCGACTATATATGGCAAAACCTCGATTAACCGAACCCAAGAGGGCGGCGTCATTTTGTATACCGAGATTTTATATAAGTACATAACTACAGGCCGGGGAGAAAAATAAGGTGGTTCGCGAACACAGGATGATACGACATACAGTAAAGCCCCGTTTTAACGAACCAAAGAGCGCGGCGTCAATTCGGAAAACTAAATTTTTCACAAGTATTTTCGAATGGCCGGGAAGAAAACTTAAATTTTTCGTGAGCCCACAATGATACCGCACACAGTGTAACCCATTTAACCGTACCAAAGAGGTCGGCGTTATTTTGGATTACGAAATTTACTGATAATCGGATAAAGGATGTCAAAAATTATCGATAATGGTCTCAAATCAATTGGTTTCGGGGTCTCTCAGATTAATTGTGGTGATATAGTATTCTGTCCCCCTCTGGTGAGTTCGCATGAATGTTCAAAATGATTGAGATTAGTATCCAAACGAGAACGAAGCGAACACTAGATCAGAGAATACACTTTTTTCTTATGTCCTGCGACTGCAAGTGTTTAGTTAGAGAATGGTTTGAAAAAACAGGGGCAGGTGAAAGAACGATGAGTTACAAATACATTTTAAACGGTTGAATCAAGAATTTATTCTTTCCTTTAATGGGCGGTATAGCAAACTCATGCGGGAGGATAAACCTAATGATCCTGTTGTAGCCTAGCTCAATGAGTAACAGAGGCGCCGACTGTTAAAAAATAAGCAATAAGCCACGATAAATGAGTAGGAGGTACATGCTAGTAACATGCCTCGGCCGAAACCAATTTGGGCTAACGAAACGGGTTCAGAGTCCGTTTCCGCTTTAGGAACTAAATATCCATGGTGTGTGTATCATAAGAATAACCTAGGCAGACTTTTAACTGGTGGATTTTTAATCGGTCATTTTTGATTGGTGGATTTATTCTTTTTTATGGATTTTTAACAAGTGGATTTTGTACCTATCCCCTTATTTTTAAGGTTTACTTTTCATATTTAAGGGTAAGGTATCAGGTTTTACCTTGCGTAGTTTTTCAGTTATAGCCATTTTTCGCGATACCTTTTGAAGATTTTGCAGTAAAAACAAAACCCTTATAAAATCGGTCAAATGTCCGTCCGTCCGTCTGTCCATAGAATATCTCACAAACGGCTGAAGCCATACATACTCGTATACATTAATGAAGTTTTGTGAACAACATATGCAAAAATTGGTTTTTGGCTTGGTTCATTCCAAGCCGTTAAGAAGATGCATTACTGAGTCGTTGCGCTTCACATTTGGAGCACTCTCTAAACGTTCCCAATGCCGGCCATGTTCACAAAATATAAGCGGATTGTTTCATTGAGAACCCTGTGCGTCCTCTATGTGTGTATATACGAACGAACATGTGCGATTATAAGCAATGCACACACATATTTTGTTGACTTGCTTAAATATTAAGTTGTTGCTAGTCGGGTTCCTTTTTCAGTCTGTATGTTTCAATACGTATCGGTAGCTTTTAACTGCTCTACTCAATATTTAAGTTGAAATTTAATGCATATGCACAAGCAAAGAAATACGAGATCATATTATACGCTCTTGCTTTCTTCGTCTGTACATATTTTGGTAATGCTAAGTGCACTATGCCATTTTCCAGATACTTTAGTGCATCTTCTTCCTCTCTGTACAGGTGTACTAGGAGCAGTCCTAATTGATATCAAAAGAACACGTTGGGGAAAGGCATATTCTAACGATGTAAGATGTTATGGTAATAATAGAGTATTTATGTTTTCCTAGCGACACAGAAAATATGAGTATACTCATGTCTACAGTTCGAGTACTTACACGATGCCTTTTTGAGTGATTTTTTATTACATATGCATTTTCTAAATAATCTATTGAAACGTTCATTGCAATCGAGAAAAAGAACAAATATTATGTCATATACAGACCATTTCCCTAATGGGGGTGTATTTCAATGCGTTGAGTCACCAGCCTGATGTCTTATCATATCGGGCCGAGTCCGCGGGTTCGAGTCCCGCCTGACTATGACTGTTTCTCCTGTCGTGTGGGGCGTAAGAATAAGCTACGTACTTTACGGCTTCTCGCAGAATGCTGCTAAGTGGGCAGGATGTGTATGCTAGCAATGCACTTCGTTCAAAACAATGTGAACGAAACGTCAACTAAGCAATCTAATTCCTTCCCTAGCATGTATTTATATTACTACGACATTTAACTCAAACTATAAGCCATTGGCAAACTCAATAAATAGCCTAAGAATCAGTAGCAAATAAAAGTAAGTTTTGTTGGAGTCTTGAGTTTTGGTGCCTTTATGTTTTGGGGTCGCCGAAATCGAATTTGTGGTTTTCCACCGAAAATTTTCCCGAAATATTTATTTTGTCGCGTAAAACGTCTTAAAAATCTAAAATTTTTTTTTTCCAAGTAACTCTATAACTATAAGTTGGTTACTATAAAATTAAAAATGTTAAAATTTCCTACACTTTATGGATGGAAAGTGGTTTCCCCTGATCAACGGTTTATCCGCAAGAGTGTCGCAAAAACGGATGCTGAAGCCAAAAAACTCTACAAGCAGGAACCACGGTACTGCAGGCCGATGCAACACGAAAACTACCCATTTTACCAATATGGTGACCAGTTTTTTTTTCTGTGACCCTGAGTATTACTCAAAAAGGGTTTTGGGGGTTTGATATGAAATTTTATGTAGTTTCAAAAAGTAAGGTCAAATCTTGTATTAAACGATTGGGAGATCGGCAAATTTTGATTTTGTTCGGAAAGTCAAGCTTCTTGACACAATTTACAAAAAATGCTATAACTCTGTAACGGTTAAAATAGAGTGTCCACTTCGGTGTCAATTTTTCACAAATGAACGGTACTACCTACCATTAAAGTATTTACTTTCTGAAGTGGTTCATTTTGACTGTGAGGTGTATTTCTGAACTTTTAAAGATTATATCATTTTTTTTTTGTGTAATAAGAAGAAAAAATAATTGTAAAACACACTGAAATAAGAGACCTCCATGTTAAGACAATAAATTTATATAAAAATAATTTTAATCTGAATGGCTTTTCAGTCATTTTGTAAGTAATTGTTCATTTTGACATTGACTCACTTTATATAGAAAGTTTAGAAGATTCCAAATTGCCCGGGCGACGCGCCAATAAGTAATTTAATATTGAGGTTATTTCACACTGCTCTTACTCCTATTTTTCAGATTAATGAGTAAAGTGTATTGACAATTTCATTTTTTTTTGTTTTTCTTGCAAAGCGAATTACAGGTCACGTTCAAGGTGAGCAGCAAAAGTTTTGCCAATACGTATATAAATTTATGGGACACTATTAATACGGTCGCCGGCATCGTTTGGGTCCAACGTGTTGCTTAATGATTAATCTATACGGCATGTATTCGTTCATGTTGTTAATTAAAAATAAGCAGTTAGTCATACACTAAAACCTTTTGTCATTGGGGAGACCTGATTTTAGATTAAATGTTTCTAATATACCATTACTTGACCAATATCTTGAAGCGCGCAATGCAGTTCAGAAAAAAAAAAATGCCACGGCAAAATTATAATTAATTTTAAGATACGTCAATCATTACTCGAATCGACCTCTTCTCGTCCTCTGTTCGACCTTGACATGTTCTTCATAATACTCTTTGCATATTCTCGACATGCTTTCGACATGTACTCGATATGCTATCAGTAGGTTCTGGGTAAACTGCAGCTCGACATCGATTTCGCCCCCCATCATGTGCATATACACATGTTACTTACACACCAACTCAACATAACACATTGAAATGTTAATCCACGCATTATTAGCCGCGTTATTTTCACCTGAACAAAATCCATTCTCATACAAAATGATTTATGATCCAGGTCTCGTTATTGGATCAATCTGTATCAGAGTTCAAAGGCGGTTTTCACACAGAATGCACGATACACGAGATTCTATCAGAAACCACCATTGGCGAGCAAGCTTTGTATGTGCGACTATTAATTTTTTGAATTACCGTATAGAAAGCTTGCTCGCCGTCGCCACTGGTGCTTTATGCTAGAATCTCGTGTATTGTGCGTTTAGTAAATTGGTTGAACGTCAACATATTTCACGGCAATTCGCCTCGACACCTTTCTATACTGAGTCCGCAATTCGCCCCACGTGGCGAATGTATGTATGTTGGCTGTTTGAGTTGAGTTATTGATCCAGGCCGTTCGATTCAAAGATCATCTCTGTCCTGTTGAATTATCATAAACACAACGAGGAGCACATAAGTGTCACCATACACTGTCGAACTCGAACTCGAGCACGAACCTGGTACAAATGCCCTCTGACACACACATACACTTCAGATAGGTGTGAAGAAAACCGGTCCA
Organism: Chloromyia formosa; assembly: GCA_964017055.1. Taxonomy (NCBI): domain Eukaryota; kingdom Metazoa; phylum Arthropoda; class Insecta; order Diptera; family Stratiomyidae; genus Chloromyia; species Chloromyia formosa. The sequence goes on along the minus strand of OZ024813.1, from coordinate 4,661,849 downwards.
CTTTTACTAGGTTCGTGTTCGAGTTCGAGTTCGACAGTGTATGGTGCTTTTATTTAGGATGCATCTAGCGACTGCTAGAAGAAGTTCGTTCGTTCCACTGAAAGAGTGGAATTATTGGGCGGTAGCGCAGTGTGTTGAGGCATCAGTCTCATGTTTGACTACCGGCGTTTCGGGTTCGAATCCCGTCCACGACGACGTTCGTAGCTATGGATGTGCAGGAGGTATGTACATGCTAGCAACTGCTCTGAAACCATTTATGCCAACGAAACGTCAACTGGACCACATGGAACAGTTGACGCGCTATGCTCCACGAGGGGTTAGGTCAATTGAGCAAATATATGCTTTTATCCTGTATGGGTCAGATACATTGTTCTTTTGCACAAAAGCACGCGTTGACTACCCTTGACCTGGATAGCTGCAAAAGAACGCGCCTTATATGACAAAATAAACTCATTAGACGGACCTAGACATTAAAATAATTCGCTCCACAAAAATTCGAATGTTAATTTCCAGTTGGCAAAATCTTCTTAGACAAAATGAACAAAAAAATCGTTGATGCAAAATAAAAACATATTACTATTACGTAAATTGGCCCAAACTTTTGCCACCACAATATCTGGCAAATCAGCGCCAATAATGGAGACATTGTTAATAAGGGTTTCATTGTATGTGACCATTTTAGGTCAAACTTTCACTTTCTTGAAACGTTGTGTAAAAAGGTCGCTAAAATGTTTGTGGTACATTTTTTTTCGAACCTCAATAAACTAGTTTTATGGTGGGTGTCTTTGCGATTTACATCTGTAGGCCTAATGTTATCTTCAAATCAATTTAAAGAAATCTCATGACAACATTACTTTAAATCTGTTTGTTTTCTAAGTAATAAATAACTTCGACCTTCTGTTTGGTGTTTATAAAAATAATGAAGTACGTATTTTTGACAGTGACCCTTTGGCAAGAGATGTGTCAATGTAACTTTCTAATGCGAATTGTAGAGATAAAGTAAGTTGAAGTAAGGTGCGCACGGTCTTTGATTCAGACAAATCCAGATCTAATATAGGATCTCTTCAGATAAATTGGATTTACTTTTTTGAGAATGAAAGTGGAGTGTACCATGATCCCCACCCAAAAATGTTCAGCCTAAGCCTATTCGCTTAGTGATTGAGCTGGTTTCTTTACAAACGGGAACTACGACATTGTACGTTATGGGATACGAAAACTCATTTTACGCAAATCTTGGCCATTTTTTATATTCCTAGGTGGCCTGAGCAGCACGCACTGATGGTTTTTGGTTTCATTGCCCTTTTTTGACGTTTCGATAGTATACCTACTTTTTCGGAAGCGCAGTTGCTAGCATCTACCTCCTATCCGTGCCGTCTTTATGTTATACTGACAAGCTCGGATCACTGTGAGAGTTCTATTGGTACCCACAGCCATTTTTTGTCGCGCCGAGATTTGAACTCCGAGCTCTAGATTAGTATCGTAGAGCGGTGACCGAACGACCACGGCCACCGAGCGTGACAATGTTAGGTCAAGCTGCCGAAGTTTGATAACCTTTGTGGTTCACACTTGTGCTTCACGGATTAGGCCAAATGCGCGGCTAATCAAAGCAGGGATCGGAGCGCGTACTGTTCTCAACGCCGTCGTCACCTGTGTCAGTTAAAGGGATGAGATTCGGTTATTTAGGAAAATATATCTTTCATATACTGCAATTAAGCGATCGCGCGGATATTTTTTTAACGCAAGCAAGTCAGGAAGCGATACCTTCTTTTAAACAGCCTTCACCTTATCACATGCGTGAAGGGTATAAAAAATAATGTGTGAATTATATTATTGGCTGGCACCATCTAATCCAGCTCTTATTCTAGAATTATCGTGGACAAATTTTTAGTGCAATGTGTAAAATTGATCCAATGCGTTGCATTAAAAACACACTTTGAATTCTTAATGATATTAAAAAAAAAGAGGTTTATAACGTAGAAATGAATGCTTTGCTGTTTTTACACTCTCAAATAATATTTTGCTTACATACCTTCTTCCTATAGGTATACGAGTATATTTCACTCCTGTAAGTGCCTAGTTTTGAAATTCTGCAGTTAACTAAATTCCTCCAAGCGAAATTTCCTTATCTACGAGTAACTTATCCTAAAGCGTACTTTATAGTATTTCCCCTTGAAATGAAGTGAAGAATGAGAACGAGTATGATGTACGTATATGCACTTTGTCGGTTATATAAGCAGTTGATATGACACAAATCTAATTCAGGCGAGATAATTTAAAATTGCATTTGCATTCTTAATGATCTTTTTGGTGTTTAGCTAACAGGCGCATATATGCATCTAGGCAACTTAAAATGCAGTCTACCATATAATTTTATGATTACTCAAACGTGGAAGTATATCGTAAAGTGAGGAAAATAGATCTGCACGTCAAAGTGTTTTTGTTTAGTCTAGTACAGAACAGAGATGCCGTCAGATAACTCTTCGAGCATAATCTCATCGTCAATTGCTTCAGAGATGCACGATGCTCAGTAGGTATAATTAATGTTCACATATGCTTTGCTGTTGAGTGCATATTTCTATTATACATATCTATGAAATGTATTGAATATTGCATGTGGTACCTATAGTACTGCAGTAATTTTCATAATCAGTTCAGTGAATCTTTCTAATGTATCTAGTCTACATAAGAAAGATGTACTGTTGTGTGCTCGATGTTGAGGCCCCCACATTGATGCTCGACTGTGCTGGTGTCCTTGTCGTCGATTGCATCATTATTTTAGTTTTACCCTCGTTGATATGTAGTCCAACTTCTTTTCCAGCGGTGTCAAGAGTATGCAGAAGTTCTTCTGCGTCGGCCAATTTTCGGGACATGATGTTGATGTCGTCGGCGTACGCTGCTAACTGTGTCGACTTGATGAGCGGCGTCTTGCTGTTGTCCATATTCATAGCCCGAATAGCGTATTCCAGTGCTAGGTTAAAGAGCATCGGCGCCAATCCATCGCCGTGCTTCAGACCAGTGCGTGTTTCAAATAGATCCTTGTCCTTGCAGAGGCTAGTCCTGGGTTTATAGCCGTTCCTGATTGTATTTATTAGTTTGTACGCGTGTCTGGTGTTATTATTAGCTAAGTTTTCGTTAATTTTCAGCAACTGCTCGTTAAAGTATTTACGTTTCTCACATCTAATTATTCTATTCGATATTCGCCGGAGCTCGTCACATTTGTCTCTTTTGGCTCTGGTTGCTCGGTGAATCCATTGTCTATAGGCCTCGTTTTCCGCGTTAAGTGCATTTTTGCATTCTCCGTCGAACCAGTCATTTCGCGCTCGCCGGGCTTTATATCCCACGACCTTCTCTGCGACCTCTTAGATGGAATAATATTTTTTTTCATTCTGAAAAGCCAATTAAGTCGAAAATTTGTAGCTAATTCCCCAACTATCAAATATGCCCTTCGGCATCAATATCAACTCGACTTAGTTTTTACAAATCGAATTGCCTCAAAAAATTAGCCTCCAACACCCAACCATATCATATTTACTTGAATTATGAAATAACCATCTCTTTTAAACTATTTAAATATTTCTTTTTCTTTTCTGGAATTTCGAAATTCTTAAAAGACTATGGTCACGATAATTATGCTTTACCGGCCCAAACACATGACAAAAGTAAATAATTGCAGTCGAAATGGCATTGTGGACAATAGTAATAACTTGTAACCTCAAAAGACATGCCTTATGTGCGTTTTGAAAATCAAACGAAGTTAATTACCTTTAATACAAATTTGCCGCCTTTTTTTGCGCCAATATACTCGTACAAGTTCCGATTCGTTGCATCATTGGCTGCTTATTTGCTTAACGTATCTTTGGTAATAAGTTTATCCAAGTACGAGTACAATTTTTCTGAAGTTTTAAAAAGATTCCGAAAAAAAAGAGATAAAGAAAATAAATATCAATGATGCAGAAGCTCATGCTGGACACACTCCGCGGAAAGCATTAAGAATGTTAACAAGTATTGGACAATTTACTAGCGTATGACCGTATATGATATTTATACCCTTCACGGATGTGATAGGGTATATTAACTTTGTCATGAAGTTAGTAACGCACAGAAGGAAGCATCTCCGACTATACCTATATAAACTATATATATTCTTGGTCAGTATGATGACACGAGTCGATTAAGCTTTGTCCGTCTGTCCATCTGTCCGTCTGTCTGTCTGGTTCTATGCAAATTAGTCCCTCAGTTTTAAAGCTAAATAAATAAATAACTAGCGCAACAGTCCAATTTGAACCACGGCCTCGAGATGAGTTAGCATCATCTCATTTTCTAGATCGTGACGGTTTTTTGTGCAGAGGTATGTGATCAGCAACACGCTCAACCGAGTTATTTACCCCATAATGGGTACTCATTTAACAGCTGAGTGGGCTCATAGTCCGACACGTAAATCCCCGGAATCGAACCGGGGCCCAGTGCGTTGAAGGCGAACGTGCTAACCGTTGCGCCATCCGGACTACCAGTTTTAAAGCTATCAAGCTGAAATTTTGTACAAAGCCTTCTTTCTATTGCACGCTGTAAATATGTCGGAGCCAATGGAATCGGGCCACTACGTCATATAGCTGCCATAGGAACGAATGGTCCAAAAATTCGTCTTTGTGAGAAAAACTTTTTTATTTCTAAAGATATCTTTCTTAAATTTTGCACAAAGTCTTTTTTCTATTACGCGCCATAAATATGGTGGAACCAACGAAATCAAACCACTACGTCATATAGCTGCCATAGGAACGACCGGTCCAAAAATTCGTCTTTGTGAGAAAAACTTTTTTACTTCTGAAGACATCTTTACGAAATTTCATATTATTCAATCATATTGACTGCCAAACTACGTTTCTAAGTTTGATTGAAAACGGCTCTCTATTTCATATATTTCTCATAGGAACAGTGAAATCGGAACAAGTTTTGCTAGTAATTCCAAAGTACCAAATGAACCATAGGTCAAAACGAAGGTATGATAGCCTTCACGCTTGGCGTGAAGGGTATTATACCTTCGACAAGCTAGCCGAAGGCTAGATTGTTTTATATTATATTTGTTCAATCAAACGGACCATGAAACAAATAATCTCAGTCGAGGTAAACCAATAATTTCAAGTCATCGGCGGCGTCAAAATCACATGGATCAATGTTTGGGATCGTCGCATCGTGGACTTTGATTAGAGATCTCAATGGAGATAATTGAAGGCTAATCAATATTGTTTTAAATAAGTGTTTGTCGTTTGGCCATTGACCGTCTTGCGAATTTATCATGCACTGTGGAGGTACATTTTCAGAAAGACTAGGAAACGAACGAATAAGAGAAACAAGTTTTTGTGTGTATGTGTTGCTGTTTGTAGATTGTCCCACCAAAAAGTTCGAAGATTCGTATTTGAGTTCAAAACGCTTAAAAGAATACCGTTGTAGCATGAGATAAACAATCGCGCAAAATTTTGTTTAATCCGCGGATTCCCCGCCAAAATCGAAAATTTCCACATATTCTGCACCACTAGAAAGAAGAGATCGACTTATGTCCATGCAAAAATCTTTGTTTTTTGTTTAATACACCATACTTATTTGTAAAAAAAAAGAAAATCACTGAAGTACTATATATCATACATTCATTGTCTAAAAACATGAAACTGTTAACTAATATGCAAAATAGATAGTAGCCAAGTCATAGGATGATACTTGTAATGCAGTTCAAAGAAATAAACATGACAACTATAGCCACTTGTTATTATACGTAAGTGATTATAATAGACGAAAAGATAATCGATATCTATTAATCGAGAAATTTATGGAATAAAAAAAAATACACAGTGGACAAATAACATTTCACGCTTGTGTGTACCCAAAGCTATTTGGCAAGGCTAGTTTTACACTGTCTACTATGCGATGCGATTTTTTGTTTTAAGTATGGGTGCCATGTGATGTAGAGAGTGTTCACACCATGGGCACCGGCAGGGGAGGGAAAACCGGATAGTCGCACCCCGCCCCTTAGATTTAGATAAAACATCATTTTCAACGAAAATGCATATAGCACAAAAAAGTTAAAAACAAAGTTTTATACTAAATCTTATTAACTATTTCATTCACTGATATTTTTGTTACAAAAGAAAAAAAAGATAATATATGATTTTTTACATAATATTTGATATAATATTAGCCCTAATGCATGTTGCTAGCATGCACGTCAAATATAAGATAAGTAATATAGAAATTACAAAACAGAAAAAAAATGGTTTAAATGTTGTTGTTGTTGTTGAAGGCTTCTTCACTTAATACCAAATTCGTCCATACCGCGTCAATGAATGACTTGCATTCAAGCACACTTTTGCGATGAACACTTATCATGCAGAGTCCTGAAAGACAGTCATGACCCATTGCACTCCTTAGGTCTGACTGAACTCTTCTTATACCGAAAGAACTTCCAACGGCACATGTTTTAACCGGTAAAGTTAATCTAATTTTGGCTGCTTCTGTTACGGCAGGAAAGTTGTTGGAGTAAGTCAATGTATTTCAAATAAATTATTCAACCCGTTATATGTATATAGTCCGGATGGCGCAACGGTTAGCACGTTCGCCCCTGGGCCCCGGTTCGATTCGCCGGCGCCGTTGACTTATTAATTGTAAAAATGTATCTCAACATTTCAATCTGTACATTCATTTATATAGGTATATTTACACAGTACTCTCTTTTTATACAAGACGTAACATAAACATTGAATGCAATAAAATGCAGAGATATAACGCATTGCTCTTCTTCAACGAAATCATCTTTACCCCTATCTGTATGCGAGCTAGAACGTATCAAAGCCAATCGGGTTGTTAAGACGTTTGTGTTGGGGAACAAAGCAGTTTTCTTCACTCCAATTCGCACCCCTTCACCCTTCTGTATGATAGTTATTTGAATTCGCTCGGTATAACGCATTAAAGCCAGTCGCTTGGTTGGGGAACAGAGCTGTTTGTTGCGAAACAAAATTTCTCATAATGGGTCTAGACTGCTGGAATCGGTCAATATAATTTTCCGAAATATTCATTTTTTTCCATTGTTTTCTTTAAAAATAATTTTTGAATTTTTCATCTAATTTTCAACTTTTGAACACGTTTTCACGCTTCTAATTACAACTTATCGCACCGATTAGAATCGCATCGCAGACAGTGTTAGCGCCGTGTAATCGCAACACATAAATATGAAATGATCATCGCTTTATTAGTGCCGCTATAACCATAACCTTCAAATCCAATAATGTAAATTGTGTCGGTATAGTATACGGTTATGTGTTTAATATGCGACCAGTTTAACTAGTTTAATATGCGTTTTATTAGGCATAAAGTCGTCAACAGGATAGAAAAAGGTATCTCTGGAATGTTGGAATTAAAGATTAAAGAGTATGGAATTTGTGATATTGAAATGATGTTTTGTTTATACATTTTGGGAAAGGAAACGGTTACTAATATACGAGTATTTCGTATGCGTGTAGGATTTTAACACTTAAAAAACGGGTTTAGAACTGTTTATTGATTTTTTTGGAAGATGCTTATGTTTAAAGTTTAAAGTTACAAGACCATAGTACTACTATATTTGCTTTAACTCTTTGTGGGGCATTGCGCGTCAACTATTCACATGTAGCTTAGTTGAGGTTTCGTTAGCATAAACTGGTTTCAGACGATGCATGTTGCTAGCAAGTAGATCTTGCCCATTTAGCCGCATACCTGCTACAAGTCGGGAAAGGTTGTGGCTTATTGTTACGCCCCACACCACAAAAGGGAAACAACACAGAAATCCATGGCCACGACGGATGTGGACTGGATGCGAACTCGTAACTGATTGACAGCATGAGACATCAGACTGGCGCCTGACGGAAGAAAGGAAGCCACAGCATATCCTGTTAGCAATTTTTTTTTTACGAATATCGATTCGAGTACTGCATATTGTATTTTAACGATGCGACAGTAGGCGCATTTTAAAAATTTTGGGGAAAATTACACACTACCTCACACAACAATTAAACATTGTGAAGGTTGGGATTGGGCCTGTCAACTGTTCAGTTTGTCTGAAACTTGACATGCCACCCACAGGACGTACCATGATTAGGGGACTCTATGTATATGTACAGTGCTGGAAAAAAAAGTTGCTCAAACTATCTTATTCCCTTTTTCGGAAAAATTCTTCGAAGTAGTTAGAGTGGTGGTCTTATATTGCCTCGGGTTATAACAAAGCATGTGTATCCTGTATAGAAATAGTGAATGGTTTTGAAAGAAGTTCACTCAGTTGGTGATAATTGCATAGTAAGCAGAAAAGTGCAGTTTTGTTGAAAAAATAAGAAAAAGTTAGTGGGGAGAACAATGGCAATATCTTGATTTTGGAGCGAGAAAATCGAAATATTTGTAAAATAAGTAAAAGAATGGATGTTGCTCAGTGTACAGTGCAATAGTTCTCAAAAATGTTTCAGGAAACGGGCCCCACCGACCGGAAGAATGGTTTTGTACAATAAAAAAAAAACGATCCTAGTTGTACGAGTAGATCGCTTCTTACCGTCACAAAGCGATCCGAACTCGTAAACATCATCTGGCCTTAGGAACGATATGGTTTTAGCAACGGGTATGCAGATATCAACAACTTACGGCTTACGTACATGACAGTCAGTCGATTAGCCAGACTTTCCGTTAAAGCATTAGGCTAAAACATTTTAAATGGGCTCAAAAGCACGTCACATAGATTTGGAAGATAGAAAACTCTGCAATAACTCCGGAGTAGTTGAAATTTAAGTAACATATCGGCGACGGAAGATTTTGTGTGCGGCGGAAACGTCGAGAAAGGCTAATGGCTGTGGATACCTAACGCACAAGACTCTAGTTCGTTTTCCAGTATTTGCAAGTAAACTGCTGTTGTTATTTTAAGCTGGGTAAGCATATTCCACCACTTTTATGGCCAGGAAAAAATCCCCACACCATAAACCCTTCACAATTTGGAAGCAATCCTCGAAGGCATTCACTGCTGAGCGGTTCTCTAGGTTTCCGCCGCCCGCAGATTTATCAGTCGCCAACACGTTGCTTAAATGTGGACACACACAAAAAGATGCTGTTCCAAATCTTCACATAATTATGGGCCCATTTCAAACACTTAAGCCTGATTTATTAACGGAAAGTTTGGCTTATGGACTGGTTCCAACGGACGTAAGCCAAATTTTGCAAGCTTTTTTCTCAACAAACTTGATGATATTTGCAACACGTTGCTAGAACTAGGTTGTTTCTAAAGTTATGATGAAGTTTTCAATTAGTTCGGATGGCTCTGTAACTGTTAGAAGCGATCTATAAATGGAGTGGTTTTTTCCTGATCCAAAGCATTTCTTCCGCTCGGTGGGGCCCATTTCCCGAAATTTCTTCTTATATTATTGCACATTAGATTGAGGAACATCCACACCTTCACTTCTTTTGCAAAAAGTTCGATTACCTCGTACCAAAACCAAAATATTGCCTTTGTTATCCGCACTAACTTTTTCCTAGTTTTTTTTACCCAAACTTCACTTTCCTGCTTATTATTTTATTATCTCCAAATGAGTGAACTTCTTCCAAATTGTTTCACTATTTCTTGACAGGATACACATAATTTGTAATTTTCTCGAGATTTATCTAAATCTCCTGTAGTGTGTAAAGGACATTAGACTCACTCATTCAACCCGGCCAACTTAATCCCTTAACAAAACAAATACTTCATCTTCATCATCTTTCGTTTTGTTTTTCTCCCTTCCGGCAATGGTCACTTAACTTTGAAACGAAATGAAAAATCACACAGTACGAAAACCAATTAAATTGTAAAACATACTCGTAGTTACCACTAAAATCGAATGCAATGGTTTCGCATGGAGCCAATCAACTCAATTTCAACCGATTCGAGTCAAAATTTAAAATTTTCTGATTGAAAATTCCAATTTTCGCGGTCATATCAACTGAGTAATTACCCAAAGTTGGTTTACCACCTTAATTAAATGTATGAGTATGTATTTCTAGCCATACCTCATAAAGTGGAGAGGAAGAGGTCTTCTGGGATGCGTCGGTCAGATGCAATCTTTTAGTATTTTTAACCATGGAGAAATGATACCATGAATAAACGACCTCACCAGTAAGATAATGACGATGACCTTCAATTATGTATCACGTTTTCCATTCATATCTGGTTTTACTACCAGTTGGGTAAAAATTGTAGCAAAATTTGGACTTTATTGGAGCGTAAATGTGCTTATTGATATACAGCATTGAATTGAAAGGCTCACGAAAAAGTTGATGAACTGCTAAGCCAGGTTTATGCCATTGTTGGGCATATTGGTAATTAAACTAAATTTTCCTTGTAATTAATTATGGGTGATAAAAACAAGAGCAATATGATGCATTTTCTGCTTTTGAGCGTTACTAAATGCTCGTGTTCAAAAGTTATCTCATAAACTCACTGCCAAATGATTCCCCATGCTATTTCCAGCAAACAATATTAAGGAACATTTTTCCAAATTCTTAACCCTTTAGCTGACACAGGCATTTATATTTTTTTTCCGGGCATCCTGTTTTAATTTATACATAGGAATTTTGTTTTAGAGTCAATGTTTAGAAATTCTATTCCAATTTCAGGGTATGAGTAGATCATTGCGTATAACATTCAAATAATTAAAAAAAAAGATTTTGGAAAATTGTCCGTATCAATCGTGTAATATTTACTGCGGTATTAGCATCTTATCGCTCATTTCGCTCCTCATTCCTTTAGTCGATGAAATAAAATTTGACACTGCCCCTTTTTTCGCCTTGTTCGGACCCATAATCAACATTTTTCGACGCAGATTCGTTTCAATAAAAAAATCAGCCATAGGGTAATTTATTCTATTTCAAGCTTGAATTTCGATAACTTTCTTGGGCTTTACTGCTTAACTTTCGAGGAAAAATAGAAGTTATTATACTTTTAACTTGTTTATTAATTTTACTCGGTAAAAAAATAAGACATTTTGAAGAGAAAGAAAAAAGTAGAAGTTACACAATAAATTTTTACATTTTTTGTAAGAACATCTACTACCAGCATTTTTAAAATTCCGTCATTATTATTTCTTCCTTTCTTCTTTCTATTCACTATTCTTCTTTTCACTACTATTTCGTTTATTATTTATTTTATTATTTATTATTTCGATGATGACCGGTCACGAAAGAAATATGCTTTTAGGAAATGAAATAATAAATTCATTGCTGCATATTTATTATTTTCTTTATCCTTTTAGAATGTAGTTGTCCTTTCTGTCTGAGCAGTATAATTAAATTAAATATAAAAAGTTTAATATGATTTCAAACAAATCATTAAGGTACCATAAATAAAATAACCAAATAAATTGTGACTAAACTAAACTCCATTTTTCCAGCAGAAAGCCGAAACAGAACTTAAAGGATATTTGTAATCAAATCCAACTACTCTCAGTGTAGTAATAACTCATTCGTCTTCATCGACCTTCAACCTTAATGGTTGTGGGAAAATAAATATGAAAGTGAGATTCCGACTATAATTTGCGCCGGAAATTATTCATTATATCTAAGTAGGGTATTACTCACACGAATTCTACATTTAGGAAACGAAACTCTAACTTATTCGCTATGTAGTATGTACGAGTAGGAATGTTATATCTGTAAATATCTTCTTTGGAATTTAGATAATTGACCCATCTAAAATCGAATGTTGGAAGATTGAATTTTCGCGTGATACAGGCTATATTGAAATTGAAGGTGATTCTTGTGCAATATGAAATATAATAAACCTATTGTATTAGACAGGTACTCGTAAGTTTAACATAAAATATAATTTTTTTTAAGTTTGTATGGCTCTTGAAAATCCTGTCTAATGTACTACAATTTTTAATTGATAAAAATTGACGCGTAATCGTTTTTTGGTAAAGTATTTTTGTCTCATTTTGATTCTCCAGAATTGAACTTTGATGAATAACTGGCTATTAGCACACGTTCTATCATTTAAAAAATCTGGAAATTTCGTAAAGAATTGGAATTGGACTGTCCAGAATCAAGAAGGCCGACAAAAGTGATCCCATGAATATCGACTGATAAATGAAGTCGATTATCCCCATGCCTCTCTAACACATATACCACATTGGCGTTCTTTGCGAATACGACGTTCGCACTGTTCCGAGTCTACCGCAGCCGAAACATTTACGTGGGCTGGACAGTCTCGCGAAAGATGACCATCAAGACCACAATTACAGCACTTACGCGTGTCGATCGGATTGCCCGCAGAGACTCTACTCTCTTCAATAGGCCTCAAGAAGCCAAGGTCGGGTTCTTAAATCACATTCGTTTTCCAAAAAAAGTGCTGCCCTGTCTAACCAGCTCACAGACCGAACCTACCTCTGTCAATGCCATAGTTGTTTCTGTGTAGAGGGAAGTTATATTTCGCCACAGAAGTTTTAATTTTTCCGACTCCTCTTTGGAAACAATAAGTCGTCTAAAAGACTTTTTATTAGCGACTACATACATGCCAACAGATTTGTCCCGACCCTGAGTCCTCTGAAGAATCTCTTCCTAGAGTCTATCTTTGTAATCTGGGAGTAGAAACTCTACCATTAGTTCCGTCAATAACCCTGCCCAGTCGTTCACCGAAGTCCTGAACTCGTTGCAGGAAGGCATTGAGCAAACAAATTTAAGTTCAACAGCTTCGTGCAGCAGCCAAATGAGCCGCGATGAGTGTTCTGCGAAATTTTTCACTCTCAATTCCACGCAAATTTTTTTATTCAACCATTGGGATGACAGGGGTACCAAGGCAAGCCGACTGACCTTATCTCTTTTTATTTTCAGTTTTTACTATCCTGTGTTAAGTTTGCCTTTTTATCATAAATTGATAAATTAACATATGAATGTTTTAGTATATAATATGGTGGAAACGAGTGCCGAAAACCCCCACTTACGAGATAATTTATAATTTACGGGTATATATTTTAACAAGAAGCAAGTTGTCTAATTCTTACCTAATATGTTAATTACCTTAACCCCTCCAGGGGCATGGACGCGTCAACCTCTCGCGCATTACTATGCCTTGTTGAAGTTTTGAAAGCATATCTACTTTTTTCAACATACCTATACAGTTGCAAGTATACACCTCCTATTCGCGCCGTCTTATACTGACAAGCTCAGAGCGCAGTGGAAGTTCTATTAGTACCCACAGGCAGTTTTTGTTCGCGCGTAGAGCGGTGACCGAATTAATACGGCCACCGAGCGCATCGAATTCTTACCTAATGACCAATGAAAATTCCAATTTGAATCACTCTGAATTGAAATAATATATGAAGAAGAGCATAATAATATTTTTCGTTTTAGTCTCATTGCGCGTATTGAAAAGTTTTTATTTAAACTAATATTTCCAAATCCCTTTTAAAATCATACATAGCAGTATACAGGCTTTATTATTACCTTTTCTACACTATCCCGAATTCACTTCAATTATAAGTATGTACAAAGTATACTTCATAATTACTAGATTTTCGTTTTTATACATACTTCATACTAGACTCTCGTTTTGTCGTTCTCTGTTTTCTGTTAGTATGAAGGAGTCTGCAACATATAATCCGCTTATGTTTTTTTTTTCTTTTGTTGACAATCACACTGAGCTACGAGAGAGCCATAGTGCCCTTTTCCCCATTCGGTCCTTGTGTTTTTTGGGACCGAATAACGTAAAAATCTTGATTTGAGCGCTCTTCACCATTTCATAGCAAGCAACAAAAAAGCCTTTCACTATAATTCCAAACTTTCCACTTTCTCTGGGTTTACCGTTTTTCACTTGCCTGACTTTCTCCTATGTTTATTTGTGTCCTGACGAAAGCTAAAAGTTGTAGTATGTGTACGTTACATTGATATGATGATGACGGTGATAATAAATCCGATTATAAAAAAAAATGTTTTTCAAATTTTAAAGTGGATGAATTAAAGCGGAGAAGATTGCGAATGAAGGTGGACATTTAGTTTGGACGTATACGAGTTTTATGGACATACTCTGAGAAAGTTTAATTAAAGCTCTTTAACGATGCTTACATAATATACTTAATCATATATTAAGGGAGTACATATTAAAATTAGTGAACTCAAATAATAAAAAATTAATTTGTCCCGTTTTGGATTGGATTAAGGTTAAGAAAAACGAGACTAAAGTCCGAAGCGTATATACCCTAGACTTGTACAGACCTGGTGGTGATACCAAAAGTACCAATTGGCAACGACCATATGCACTAAAAGTGAGTTTCCTATATGGCCAGTTTATAGGCGAGGTTGGCACTCATTCAGGAGGATCTGGACCATTCTCAAAATCAATTAACTAACCCATTTTACAAATATTTGTCGAATTTTTCAAGTTGCTAGCTTCATTCTATCGAAAGTCATTGCTTATTTGAAGTCTCACTTGTAGGGGAGGTAGAGGTTTCTCTTGTCAAATCTTGCGCAATAACAACCAACTAGATCCCAGTACAAACATTTGACCGACATTTCAAGTCACAAGCTTCATTTTATCGAAAATTATCGCTTATTTGAAGTTTCATTTGTAGGGGAGGTGGGGGTTCCTTGGGTCGGATCTTGCCCATCATTGCCACCAACCAATTAGATCATGCGCGCAAATATTTAAGCAAAGTTGCAAGTCTCTGGCTTCATTCTATCGAAAGTTATCTTTAATTTGAGGCCTCATTTGTAGGGGAAGTAGAGGTTTCGTTGGTCGGATTTCACGTATTTTCAATATCAGCCAGCTGAATCTTACTACAAACATTTGACCAAAATTTCAACTCGCTAGTAGTAGTAAGTTATCAATTATGGATGCGCTGGTTTTATCATCAGCTTCACAGAAGCTTCAACTGGCGTCAAAGAAAATACCCATATTGTGCAGGTGGTACCTCAAGGTCGAATGCCCCAAGAGAAGGCCGCAAATATTTTTAACCCTGTTTCTGCAGAGTTGTGTGAGTGACTTGGTGTGAACGGTTTCGTTTAGACTGTTTCAGTCCAGGAGATTATCTCAGTCTGCCAGTCAGTGGCGGTGTCTACTCGCTCCCGTTCTCTAAGATGGTGAATTAATAAATAAATAAATAAATAGAGGGATACCACAAAAAGGTACTAGGACCATGAACGGGGTTGCAGATGCTGTTCTAGCCAACTCGTAGGCAATCTCTTTACTCAAAATGCCGATGTGGCCAGGGATCCAATATATGGTGACTTTATTGAAAGAGCTGAGTCTTTGCCAAGGTTTGTAGTAGTATTGATTTTGACATAAACATGGGCTTATTTAGAGCCTTGACAGCAGCGTAACTGTCTTTGAAGTTGGCAGTATTTCTTCCACGGTAACGAGCTTCAATACATGGCATTGGCACAAATCCCAATTGCATAAATTTTGGCTTGAAAGATTGTTGGGTGCTTTCTTCTGACAATAGAGAATCTTTTTGAGGGGCCTGCAAAGCCTGCCCCTGTCCCCTCATAAGTTTTGGAACCATCGGTAAACGACTTGACAGTATTGGGAGAGAGTGACCATTCGTCAATTCGAAATTCTCTGTGTTCCGAATTTCGGTAGAGGTGGCGATTCAAGCGTAACACCATTGTCAAATGGTAAGACAGCAAACTCAGCTCATTGTCTTCATGGAGTTGTTTTGCCGAAATTTGAAAGAGGTCTGATTTGATTTAATTCTTGCTTCTTTTTGTTTTTCTTCCACCTTCAGATGCTTGTGAGAGCAGTATTAGAGCAACTACGAACAGCACCCATTACTGTGAGGATGCTGGCCTTTGAATTTTACTAAGTTTAACTTTACCCTCCCCACTTCCACCAAATGACAGCTCCACTATCAATTATGAGTCTGACCATCGCCATATAAATCCATAGAGATATTCGAGGACTAGTTCAGCAGGTCCTCCTTACAAATTGTCTACAGGTCCAAACAGGATTGGTGGTCTCATCCAAAATAGTCCTCAGGAGTAACTTTTTATACAGAATAACACCAAGTTATTTTACGGAATCTACTAGGAGTATTTGAGAGTTCTACATGGTGGGTCACCTCATCAATCTGATACTTTTTTTCAGTGAAGGGAACGACAACTGCCTTAGCCAGATTGACTCGTTGTCCGCTGTCATTGCCATATTTGTACATACTATGTTGCAGGCTGATTGCAACATCTTCGTTATGATTTCTTTAAACATTCCCCTGGCATTTATCACCAGGTCAGCAGCATACACTTGCGTTAAAGACACCATAGCGGTAAGTTATAATACGGCTTCTTGTGGACAGCCTCGAGTGACGTTTGATGTTAAAATACAGTCCCCAATGTCAGTGATGACCCTAGTAACATCCTTTCGACCCAGATTGCGGTGTAGTCATCCAGTTCAATTTGTTCTACGCGCAAAATCGATGGAGGAGAAGCGTGGGAGTAATGTAAGTATTCACTTCTTTTTTATTTTGTTTTATACATAGTATTTGAGAAAAAATTTCGAAAGTTTTTCATTCAGTTGGAATCGAACCGGGCCCAGTGCATAGGAGACCAACGTGCTAACCGTTACGCCATCCGGACTGCATTGTTGTTACTAAAGTGTTTAGGAAAAAAAAGTCGGTTTAAACAATTTTGAAACTAGCGGGTTAATGGTCAATATTAGTGCATATCTACCACTGAGATGGATGTGAGCAGACGACATCACTATATAATGTACAGAAAATTCTGTGAAGTAATTCCACCACACACGATCTGGTAAAAAGTAAACAGAGAAACACGCGCCCTCTTTCCCGGAACACCCGCCCGGGTCCATATAATCGGCATACAACCTATCAAACTCACATTTCCCTCATGTGCACAATTGATTCATCTCTGTCGCCCAATTTCGTCTCCTTTTATCTCCCTCCCTCTTCCAAGAAATCTACAATATCCAAACAATCGTCGAGATAATTTTATTGTAGCCTTTACGCTATTGGCGACTCCCCGACGCATGAACTGATATGGGAATTTTGAAAGGATGGTGGCGTAGCTTCCAAATCGTGGAATGTTATGAAATAACACGTTCCAAACATACGTTGCAAATTTGCATGCAAGTAAGGATAAAACTAGTTTATTCTTAGAAAATTTACCAGATCTCAATTAAAATAGCAGAAGAACGAATTAAAACTTATTTAGATTAATCACATTTGAACATCTCCCTTTCTTTTCCACAGAATGGCAACCCTTCAATCAACATTGAATAAGTATTTATTTATTTAATTCTTCGTATCTATTTCGCTACTAACTACTTAATCTCTTACACTTTCCGAAAGTCTTAAACAGTATTGAGTCATCTGATATGAAACTCAAAAAGATTAAAAAAGAAAGAGGAAAAAATCTCAATAAAACTCCAAATTACTATTAATTGAAACGATGTTTGTACAGCAGAGAACTCGTCGCGTCGTATGCTATAAATTGTGTTGTTTATGTACAGGTGTCTATCATAATGTAATTATCTATCCGAAAAAAAGTATCGTGGGAAATTTTAGCGATAAGCAGGCTGGTATTTCGTTTCGTATTTGTTAAGTATCTAGCACTATTTGTAGTTTAGGTTCGTTGGGGAAAAAATAGTTTGAGTTTACTTATTAATTGTTCTTAATTGGGCTAACGATAAGTGCAATGTGGTGTCCATTTTCAGAATCAGATTAATGTCAGCAACTTTGAGATTTGTTTTTACAATAATCAATAAGAAATCCAGATTAGTTCCTTATTTGAGTACTAAAAAAAAATCAATGTGCATTCACATCTTCTTATATCTTCTGTCTTCTACTAGCTAGTATTCGCTTCGCTCATATTTTGCTCGCTTTCCCATCTGTTGTATGTGTCTTTTGGTATCATTGGTATGTGTAGTAGTAGCACGTCTTTTCCTTTAACTTTGCCTTTGAAAATCGTTGCTTCGATAACATTGTTCATCATTGTTTTCACCGCAAGTCTGGTTCCATTGCAAAGACGTGGTGGAACAATGTTTCTAAGAAGAATAAGAGGAACACCAATTTTCAATTGTAGAATATGTGGAGGGAAGCCTGGCAAATTAAGCGAAGTCAAAAATTCTGTAGGATAATTCACTACTTCATCTTGATTCGTGAGAGTATCCTCAGATTTGTACGTCGCTGTTTCGCCACGTATTTTATTCTGAATGCTAATATTAACCACATTGTTTGCAGCCAAAGTAGTATAATATATTCACTCACTGATTATTTCTATAATTTTGAGCGATAGTTGGAAATACGCCTTGAATCAAATCTTCTTTTGTTTCTTTGGGTTGATAAAAATCTGATGGGAATGTGATACATTTTGTGGTTGCAGCTATTGGTATTTTACCATCCAATAGTTGCTTTGTGAAACATGCGATGGAAGCATCATTTTGTAATTGGAATAAAATTAAATTTAATTTAAATAATAAAAATAAATAACTGGCGCAACAGTCCAATTTGAACCACGGCCTCGAGATGAGTTAGCATCATCTCATTTTCTAGATCGTGACGGTTTTTTGTGCAGAGGTATGTGATCAGCAACACGCTCAACCGAGTTATTTACCCCATAATGGGTACTCATTTAACAGCTGAGTGGGCTCATAGTCCGACACGTAAATCCCCGGAATCGAACCGGGGCCCAGTGCGTTGAAGGCGAACGTGCTAACCGTTGCGCCATCCGGACTACAAAATTTAATTTAAATTTTGTGTAAATTGTCCCGCTAAAAAATCCCATAGATAGCAGATGTGTTGTGTTGTGACTGTTGTCAACAGTTGTCGTTTCACAGAGCCATGTAATTTGACAGCTCAGTTTTGTTTTGGATTGTATTGGATTTGCCGTGATTGCGTCTCATCACTCTGACCGGCAAATATGGACTCCGATTCAGATTACATCTATGAAACAGCCGAATGAATAATCAAGCAATAATTTATTTTATATTTTGAATACAATGATTTACAGTTTACTGTAATGCAATAAGGTGGTTTGATTTCAAATTACAAAATAGATGGACTTTGTGGATAAATGATTATATCATTTTTTAACATAAAACTCACTACTGTAATGTCTTTTGGTAGATGACATTCTTCGTTTTTATGTCCGGTATGTACACAAACAATGCCCATGGTTGCTCACAAGTGAACACGCAACATACAGTTGACCACGCGAGAAGCAAGGATTCTCCAAGTATAAGCCACGAATTTCCATTGATGAGCTATGGGCTTTGTTGATTGTCATTGCACACGCAAGACGAACTGGAAACTGCAACCATCGGAAGTCAAATGGCAAATCGTTCGCAATCATTGGAATGCGGGGAATGAAAACGTCCTCGCCTTTGCATTTGCCCTTCAGAATTGTCGCTTCGATCACGTTATTCATCAGTTTCTTAACAGCGAGCCTGGTGCCATTTCAAAACCGAGGTACTGAATTTCCAAACAAAAAGTAAAACCTTTTTTACCCTATTTCTCGGAATTCGGCGTCAATTTTCCCGATTTTGCTTACTAAGAATTCTGTGGTCGATAATGTACTCGATGAGCGATTCCCATACAAAAATTCTAAATTTTCAGGTTTTTAACGACTTTTAGATATTTCCTCTGGATTTTTTCAAAATTTTCCTTTCTATAAACCTCACGCAGGTAATTTCCACCATACTTGCAACAGGAATGGACTGTATGTTTGTTGGTTTTTTTTTTGTGGCCAAGCGGGTCGATCGATTTGATGAGAACGGTGAAGAGAGTGATCCTCACCTTCATTGCCACTGTCCAGCTTTGGCTAATAGGACGAGGAGATTTCTCTAACTCTTTTTTTTTTTGCAAGCCCTAGAGGGTCTTGTGGGTGTTAGTGCGATTCATATTCATCGCTTTATTGCCACCGTCGCGGCTGGTGCGGTACCTTGGGTATAGAGTAAGGTGCAGCGTATTGGTGATATCACAACGGACCTCTAAGTGGTCTATGTGTGCTGTGGTCAATCACGGTGACCCTTCACCTACCTGTCTACCTAAATAGTGTAAAATTATAGCTGACAAAAAGTCTGATCTGAAAGCTACTATCGAGGAGAACGCTTATGAGGAGAATTTATCAGGCGAATTTAAGAAAGAGGTTGAGCTTTTTGTGGAATCACAGTGAAGATTAGTGTGAACATCCTTCGGTGATTTTCGAAATAACTCGGTGAAATCATGTCATTTGCCCGATATGGCAAAAGCATTATTCAAATTCTGAGCTGAATCGGCTGAAACCCGGCGAAAAAAACCACTTATTCAAATACGGTCATAGTAAAAATCGATCATGCAACCTCTCGCTTGGTAAACAGACACTCCATTCATCGATCTACCGCTCGCTCCGCTACCGGGTGAATTTTAGTGGCTAAAAAATACTTGGCGGACAGCATTAACAATTACTAACTTTTTGGTAATGAAAGTCCATGCTAAATGTTACAGTATTTCATGGTAAATTACAGAAAATTCTAAGAAGCCATTTAAATGCTGACACCTTATCATCATGGATTTGCTAATTTCTCCATCTATTGCATGGGATGGTCCAGGTCGAACAAAAGAAATATTCATCTGACTGATTTTAACAAGTCATTCATTAGATCTTATGCCCGTACTTAGTAAGAGGGGTCCAATTGATTAACACTTTTCCGAACAAAAGAGTATGTCTATGTCCAAGAATGTTTTTTTTTTCAAATGAATGGAACTACATATTTTGCACCGCAAACTTGTAGAGTTTGACAGTACGTTTGAAATGTACAATTTGTATTAGGGGTATTTTTGATTATTAGAAGTGCAAATATATATGTTCGTATATTGTAAAGAGAAATGATAAGGCTTAATTTACATTGGCCGCATGCTCTCGCACCACAACCATTTACTTTGTTGTTGGTCGCCAGTGTGATTTGCTCATGCGACTCACCGATTCATCCGGTTCATGCGACAATGTAAATTGAGCCTAATAGCGCGAGGCTTGTCTACATAATTCGTCATCGGTTAAGAATATCATTTCCAAGAGACATCATGAGCAAATATTTGAATTTTTTTTATGAAATTAGTACGCTCGTTCATGAATATATTTCGTTTCATAACGGGGATTCACTTAACGTTGATATACTATTTGCTGTAAGCCCTAGTGGAGCAAGGCGCGTCGTTAGCATAAACTGGTTACGGACGATGCACATTGCTAGCATGCCCATATTGCGAAAAGACCGGGAAAGGTTATGGCTTACCCTTACGCCACACCCCACAGGGGGAAGAAAACACAAAGAACATTGGCCACGGCAGGACTCGGACCCGTGAGACAAATTAACGATTATTTACAAAAAGAAAGATGCAAATTTTTAATTACATATTTTTTTTTTAACTTCAGTTTGCTTCTTCTGTTAGCACTTAGTCCATGATGGCATCAGCTGGATAGCGGATGCATGACTATGATGTTGACACGCTTGTGTTTTTGCCAATCAGCCAAGTTCGTTGGTAAACTAATATGGTCTGATAGGCCTATTATTAAATAATATATTTTCAATAGGATTACCAAAAATATCAATAGAAAAAAATAAAAAGGAAAAAAGAGATAAGAATTTTTTGGGGATCGAACTCGCGACCCATTTGGATAGAGCTAGACTTGTGACTGTCGCTGATAAAGAACACGTTGAAGTCAGTATGGGTGATCCCTGAATGACGTGAATGTGCCGATTGACGATTGGGAATCCGCATTTTGTCGTAGAGATTTCAAATTTTTTTAAATTTAGTTTAATGACGACTAAAGTGAAAATTTATTCAGCTGGTGATTTTAAATAAACATGTACATATATTTGCTTAAGAAAAAATTACAACAATAATCAGACATTCTCTCGTTTCATAGTTCAATGTCAATGACAACTGAGAAAAATCTCTGAAAAAAACCTCATGATTTAATTTCTTGTGTACATTTTCAATTAGTGTTCGGTCTTATCTTTATTCATTATTGATTTAGAAGGAACTCACATAACCTAATAGAAAAATAACATTCTTCTCATTACTTTTATTTAAATATGTGTAAGCGATTCCAGTTATTTATACGTTTTAATTTATAAAAAAGTCGACGCAGTTGTAAATTTTCGACCTTCACAACAATGCGCTAATTCCGATCGTTTCTTCTAAAAAAATCTTATACTACAACTGTTTGCAACTACAACTTTTGAACTTCCGAAAAAGGCTTCAAACTTGGAAGTTATATTAGCCAATTAAAATTGGATTTTAGACTGATTCGTAAATGGATTTTTAAGGTTTCGTTTGTAGTCCGATAGACTATGAGATTATATATCTTTTTTCTACGGATACAATCTGCCTTATTTCAAGTTCAATGTTTTCGAGATATTTTCAAATTAATTAACATGTAACTGACCGCTAGACATATATGTGGGAGATATAATACGACAATGTTGGCAAACAAAAACCGTTCATTTCGTATTGTACAAAACTTTGATATGACAAAAATGGATCTGCTCGTAATTTCTAATCCAAATTGGTTGTTCGATGATGTCTTATCTATCTGATCAGCAATGTTTACGAGTAAATCCGTTTTCTGAGTTTATTCGCTAAACGAGAGATGTTGACCGTGACTATTGCGCGACACAAATATTTTAATTCAATTCATTGAGAAACCTCCACGCAGTAAAGAGGATTGAACAGCTTTTTCATCTCTCTCGATTAAATGACATAATCTTTTTGAAACTGTAGATGAGTGCATATATGGAATACGAGTTTTTTTTAAACTGGTATTAGATTTTGGTATTGAAGGAATCGCCGAAGTTAAAAATTCATTTCGTGAATCAGATTTTTTAACATCAGAGGCCTCTGCATCGTACCTCACATAGTGCATAGGCGTGACCGAAACTGTCTTATCTATCCGTTTTGAGTAAGTAAATGGCGCTTTGTCTACTACGATCCACTTTCCGTCAAATACGATTCAGGAAAAGCATGAAATTTGAGGCGTTGATGTGTATTTTGTAGGTATGCTTTGCTTTACCTGTAGCTAAGCTAATCGGTCTATTTAAGAAAAAAATCACGTCAACGACACACGAATGACCTAATGAAAGACAACAGCAATAACATGGGATGACTTACTAGGAATACAACTTTTTTGACAGTATCTACACTGCATGCAGATACATCGGTACATGGATATGTTTTATTACTACCGAATGCGTGGAACATGTTTTGTCGAATGATTTCATTCAGAATAATTAACAATACTGGGATCTTGATAAAACCCACATCAATATCTTATTATTTATTTTTTAAGTAATTGATTTTTAGTTCTATATGAGTGTCTAATTGTTTTTGATCAAACTTACCCAAGTAAGATGCGCTGTGTAGGTAATCTGAAAAATTAAAAAATAATGCATATAATAAAAAAGATCAAAAGATAAAATATATAATATGAATAATGAAGCCGGAAAATACGAGGGTTTTGTTGTAGTCCGGATGGAGCAACGGTTAGCACGTTCGACTTCAGCGCACTGGGCCCCGGTTCGATTCCGGGGATTAATGTGTCGGACTATGAGCCCACTCAGCTGTTAAATGAGTACCCATTATGGGGTAAATAACTCGGTTGAGCGTGTTGCTGATCACATACCTCTGCACAAAAACCGTCACGATCTAGAAAATGAGATGATGCTAACTCATCTCGAGGCCGTGGTTCAAATTGGACTGTTGCGCCAGTTATTTATTTATTTGTTGTGTTCGATGCCAGTAGGAGATGAAGTTATCCTATTTTTGGAGATGTTTAACCAATTATGTTAGGACGAAATTGTAAACTGCAAGCTTACACTTAGAAAAGGTGACTGTATGGGTAATTATAGTTAGAATCATTTTTATGGGATAAAACTCACCATCGAACATGCCCCCTTGTTGTTTTGCACATACACATAACATATTGAAAAACAATTCTTTACAAAGAATAAATGACACTAAAAAAGCAATGATGTTTCTCGGCACCTTAGGTTGAAGTATATTTTAATTTTGATTCATTTTCTTTCAAGTTGTTTATGATTTGCTTTGAAAAGTGTTGTCTTTATCGCCCGATTTAGGGGATACCCATATGCACCATGAGAATGCGAGAATGCGCTTTTCCCTGACCAAAGAACTGCTGCTGATGGAAAACATAGTATCTCCTAAATTGGTCTTACAAAAAACCTTACAAAACTCTATTAAACTAGAGTAATTTATCTACAATTTGACACTAAAATAGAACTTCTCTGTTATAATTTCCGAGATAGAGTTTTTAAGGCATAATTCGATGAGCAGGCATTTTTGAATTTTTGCTCATAACTACTCTAAAAATGGGCCTAATCGAAAAATACTATAGCCATGGCCACGTTAGGCTTACAATCAAATTATCCTCAACTTTTACAGAAGAGCTTTTCCATTTGGAGCATCCGTTGCAAAGATCTGTGAACTTGAAAAGTGATAAAGTGTGATTTTTCTCCGAAGCCTCGAAAATTGTCATTTTGTAATGAACCACCTGTAATGAACCATATTTGGTCTGCTCCCACCGGCAGATCGAAGCAGCACCTGATGAGTAGTGATCTGTTGGTGGTACGAAACCAGAGGCCCAGGGTCCCATTACACCCGGACCCAGGTGCGACCGCGTGGGCGTCTGATTCGTCCGCCAACCATTCCATCCTTATCGACTAGTTTTTTTTATTCCCCATTTTTACCTCCCCTGTTTGTGTTGTTTTTCCCAGGCCTATGAATTTTTGTTAATACGTAAAGGACAGGGGCGCGCCCACATCTCCCGAACTGAGCTACAGCATGCATAGGCCGCTGCTTAGGTCGTTGAGGGGACTTTTTCTTCGCCAGATGGCACGGCCTGACCTTCACGGTCATATGCTACCTTAGGCTCCGTCCCCACGGGCATCTTCGGATGCCCACCAAACCGTTACAATTTTTTCACTACCGATTTTTACTACGCTACTGAACCGAATTTCAACTTTGAGCAGTGAATTTGACGCATAATTCGCCGGTCTTTAATTTACTTCTGCAAGTTTTTCCGATCCGAGGCACCGTTTAGGAGTTATAAGGATAATATTAAAAAAAGGCTCAATTTTCTCGGATTTTCGCCCACCAAAAGTTAAGCTCACCTTCTACGACCGTGCAAACTCAGTTTCCATGTATTCTTTATGTAATAGAAGAGATGAAAATTATTTTCAGATCTTTCCCTAATTATTATTATAAAGCCCCTAAATTGACTTAATTTTACTGGCCTAACCAAACAAATATTTCTTAAAAAATCATTTGACCATTGGGCCATTTGACAGTTAGGCTTATAGATATTGAATCGTCGCGACAGTTTTATGGCCAAGTGTAAACCAAAATATGCACAGATATTTCGCGTGTCCAGGTCGGAGCCGAAAATATCGTGAGTGTGTATTTAAGGGGGCGACCGGTAGCGCAGTGTGTTGAGGCATCAGTCTCATGTTTGACTACCGGCGTTTCGGGTTCGAATCCCGTCCACGACAACGTTCGGGGCCATGGATGTGCAGGAGGTGCATGCTGGCAACTGCATTCTCTGAAACCAATTTATGCCAACGAAACGTCAACTGGGCCAGATGGAACAGTTGACGCGCTATGCCCCACAAGGGGTTAGGGCAATTGAGTAGTAGTATTTCGCCTTAACCAGCTTCATCTTACCATTTTCAATGAAGAAATACCCGCAAATTCAGCAGACTCCATGACACTGACCAGTGACTTAATTCAGGCTCTAGACTCTAAAGGATGCGGGATCAGTTTTCACTGATGGGCTTAACATACATAAATATCTCTTCCAGTATCCCTGAATATTGCAATGTATTCCAGATGATGTTTACGACGATCACGAAACTTCTGAACTGACTGGGGCGCCATGTGATATGAGCTAGAGACATTGTGATTTTCACTGCTATAATTAAATCCCTAGAACTGGCCGATTGCCAGTCAATAATTACGGTGATGAGTGCGTTTGTTTTTTTCGTATTTTTTATGTTGGATTCTGGGTCTCAGTGGTTTCCCTTGTAACTGTAGTGCGGATAAGTTCTCCAGGCAGTGTACAATAAGCGAAGCTGAGCTAATTCGTTGAAATTGCTGTGAGAGTCATCACTGGATATCGCATTCTCACTACTGTAAATAACTACTGTAGAAGTTTACGTGGTGGGGGAAAGAAGGAGTTTATTTTTTTTGTATCTTCTCTGCACCTGCTCTCAAAATTGAATAAGTGTGGGTATATATTCTTAGGGCTCTAGGAAGTGAACAAAGTCGGTCCCCTCTAAAATCGATATCTAAATCCGCCATTGGATATACGATTTGGCTCTATCCTAATGCCCTATTCAACAATAATGCGACAAGTTATCCAATTAAAAAAAAAAAAAAAAATAACAATAATAATAATAATCACATGCTATTTGCAAATGACAAATAGTGACGTATATTATCATAAGACCAAACAATTTCGAAGAGAGCTCAGAATGTTAAGATTTCTCCAGCAAAAAGTCGTCAGAATGCACAATTTTTGTCAATAAAATCCTACCAGAAGGTTACCCATAAATTAGCTTCATGATGGTTTAATATTTCAAGTCTACTCAATATAACTAGAACTCAAAATTTCCTGGTTTTGAAATTTATTCTCGCTATTAATCCTTAACAGTTCCTTTACTGAAATTGAATAGAATTGATATATTCTAGTCAAAATTCCGAAAAGAAAAAATGTCATGGGCGAAACAAAAGTAGATAAACATGAAATGATTGAATATTTATGAAAATAAAAAAAATAAGATATGAAACAAATATCTTGAAAGCAGGAAGACGTATTACTTCAAACAAAAGACAAGGTTCTATCTACAAATTGACGAATCAATTCATGGACAAGTGTCTACGTTGGAAAGATAAAACTACTAGTTCTTATAGTTACCAGTAGATAGGTCACTAAAAGTCGAAGCGGTAATTACAAATAGATTTATGACAATGTTGGTTTTGATGAAATGTGAAAATTTCCAATTAATTTCATGCAAATTTATTTTAAATATTTTATTTTTAAATTTTATTCGTGTATCTTAAAATTTCCTGAATCGTAAAAATTCAGGTTGCTTAGAATTGCTTATATAAAATACATATATCGTTTTTGTGTAATGGGTTGAAGGTAATGCAAGATTATTATATTGGGCATAATTTATTCGAAAATTAAGACCCATTGTTATTCAAGAATTTTTTTCCTGATCTGGTCATTTTTATCGAGGAAGATTTTCTCCTTATAATAATGCCTGATATTTTCTCGATAAGTTTGTCAGATGCAACAATAAAGAATTGTAAGATAAAAGTTCATGTAATATAGAATAAAATAGCGCTTATCTGCCATTACTTTATTACGATAATTTATCACTATTTTTGTTGAAATTTTGAAGAGAATTCTCTCTGTTGCATTTAAAGAGAATTTTCACCACACTTAAGGAATTTACGGTTTAGGAAGTACAAATCATCCAAGTGGGTTCTAGGTACCTACCATCTAGGGCGAAAATGCATTTCGCAGCCGCACTCAAGGAATTTTGGAAATACTATAGAGAGAATTGTCTTCAAATTTGTGAGTCCGTAATGTTCCAAAACGATTTGAAAGGAAGAAAAGGAAAATATTTGTTATCGGTGTGTACGAGAATTTAGCTCGACCTGGTCGAAATGGTACGATAATCAGCGGAGCCAAATAGCATGACTTATCGTATGTTTATCATTTTAAATTAAATCTAGAAAAAAAATTCATGATTTTTAAATATTGAAGTACGACTTACAATATTCCAGTTAAGTCCCAAGAAATATGTATACGAGGTTCTAACAAAAGTTCGGTAAGTTGGGCCGAATAAAAATACATAATATTTATACCCTAGACTTTTAGTATAGGGTATATTGTTTTTGTCACGACGGAAATATGTAACACCTTAAAGGAGGCTCCGGAGGTATAGCAATGTAAAATAAATATATAAATGATCAGGGTCACCTCCTGATTCGATTTAGCCATGTCTGTCTGTCTGTCTGTCTGTCCGTCTGTCTGTCCGTTCGCATGATAACTTTCGATAGAATGAAGCTAGAGACTTGAAATTTTGGTCAAATGTTGGAAGTGT
The DNA here is from genome assembly GCA_964017055.1 of Chloromyia formosa. NCBI lineage: Eukaryota > Metazoa > Arthropoda > Insecta > Diptera > Stratiomyidae > Chloromyia > Chloromyia formosa. The sequence goes on along the minus strand of OZ024813.1, from coordinate 4,633,708 downwards.
GGTCTAGTTGGTTGGTATTGAAAATGGGCATGATCAGGACAATAAAACGCCTGCCTCCCCTACATATGTAAAATAATTAAATATATTTATAACTCCCGATTAAATAAACATGAAAAGCTCTAGCTTTGGTGGATTGCTCGTGAGGGTAAGCTTATACTCTCCTGGAAAAATAAAATCGATCAATTGAAAACTAACGGTAATTTTGTTACAAAGAGCCCCGTACTACCCTATTTTTCAGGTTTTTTGTCTATAACCCTTGAACCAATTGACGTAGACATCTGATTTTGGGTATGTAACCCTGAGGTGAGAAGCTGCTTGAGTTTTAGTAAGTTGGGCATAATCAGATCAAAGGAACACCTACCTCCCCTACAAAATTTCAAAAATTAAATATTATTTTAATTACGATAACTTTCGATAGAATGACACTAGCGAGTTGCAAATTTGGCAGAATGTTGGTAGTAAGATCTAGTTAGTTGTTATTGAAAATGTGTAAGATCCGACCCAAGGAACCCCTACCTCCCCTAGAAATGAAACTTAAAATAAACGATAACTAACGACAAAATAAAGCTAGCGATTTGAAATTTTGGCCAAATGTTTGCAGCGGGATCCAGTTGGCTGATATTGAAAATACGTAAAATCCGACTAACGAAACCCCTACTTCCCCTATAAATGAACTTCAAATAAGCGATATCTTTCGATAGGGTGTGGCTAGAGACTTGAATTTTTTTTAAATGTTTGTAGGGTGATCTAATTAGTGATGTGTGATAATGATGGGCAAGATCCGACCCAAGGAACCCCTACCTCCCCTACAAGTGAAACTTCAAATAAGCGATAACTTTCTATAGAATAAAGCTAGCGACTTGAAAAATTCGACAAATATTTGTAGAATGTGTTAGTTCATTGAGTTTGAGAATGGTCAAGGTCCTCCTGAATAGGTGCCAACCTCCCCTATAAACTGGCCGTATAGGAAACTCACTTTTAATGCATATGGTCGTTGCCAATTGGTACTTTCGGTATCACCACTAGGTCTGTACAAGTCTAGGGTATATACGCTTTGGACTCCGGGCCGAAGCGAAGCTTCGGTCTGGTTTTATACTATTATTTTTTTTTTTATATTCCTAAACTTCATACTTTTTCATTCTTTTTAAGATAATTTCCATTAATTTCTATACATTTTTTCAATTTCTAAATCCATTTTTAAAATAGTCCTAAAAATCTGCTTTTTAAAGTGTCCCAAGATTTGATGTCCTGATTGCTATTAAGAAATGTTCCCCTGAAATTTTTCTTAATTTTTCGAAACAACCAGAAATCTCTTGGAGCTAGATCTTGATTTTTTTTAGGAAAATATTTGGAGAAACATACACGGAACGTGTATGTCAAAATTCAAGGTTCCCACCGGGCAGATTTCTTGGAGTATCCCAAGTTGTCATGTCAAATTTGAGACACAGCCATGTTATTTAAGCCTACGAGTAAATCATCACCAATCAGTTGTTGTGTTACTTTTCGATCTGCTTCAATTTTTTACTTCACAGAGGTACCATTTCTGTCGTCGTTAGCACGTTTGGGCGACTTTCATGAGACTCGTTCTCCACAGAAAAGTGTCCTGTGTGGAATCGCTAATACCATTTGAAAACAGTCTTTAGACAAAGTGCATTCACCCATTGGCAGTTCTGCATTCATCGAATATTTCCGTTGCTTCCAGATGCCGTCGAAATCCATAGAGAATGCCAAATCGAATTTCTGCCTATGTTGCAAACTATCTCCTTACCGACCTTCCTTTCCCAATTTTACGTTTTCTCGTCTCCACTTTTTTCAAGAATTCTGGAAACTAATTTGTATTGAAACCATAAGCTATCGACTACAATTTTTTAATATGTAAAATACTAATATGAAGTGACCAACATAGCGACCTTTTGTTAGTCCCTTCGTACTAATACTTCGCCTTTACACATTTAGCTAAGTACACTTAGCAATAAAAAAATATTAGTTTGAAGATGCTTGAACCGCAGTCTCTCTTTTGATTCTTGTCAAAGGAGTGTAGGAGAGAAGGAAATGGCAAGATGTCGGGCGAAAAAATCTTCGTAGGAGAATGGTTGGATGCCTTCAAAAATCAATCGTAACTCGATTACCATTGATCGTGGAAAACTCGACTAAATCACAAATTGTTCAGTTTCTAGTCCACTTCGATCATACTTATAGGGCATTTTTATCAAAGAAAACTAAATGGTTTCACCAGAATCCAGAAAACTTGAACAAAATTGCAAAAGTGTTCTCAAATCCAATAGTATATCAATAAATGTGGGTGAAAGTGGGGTTGAATTCTTAAAACCTCAACACTATTAATGCGAAACTGCGATGTGTTTGGGCAGATGGAAACGGAAATGAGTAAGTTTAGTAGATCGGTTATCTTACTTATAATACGTACTTCCCTTCACTCTATGGGCACCGCTTTTCTAGCCGCTAAAGGGTAATTACATTCGGCGAGTTTACTAACTACAAACCGACGAATACACTAGCAACTACAAAACTAAAAGAATAGAATCAAGTTCACTAGCTAACTTGATGGTAGCTCAGCTTATGCGTGAATATTTGAAAGCCTGCCTTCTTCATTCGCTACTCGCTGGCGTATGGGCTACTGCCAAGTAAACTTGTTGTGTGAAATCATATGTAGTTGCTAGTAAAGTCCTTGCAAATATCTCGGTAGTTTGTATCATCACCATCGTGGCGCTACACCCGACGTGACGTGCGTTGGGTCCTGGCCATCTGGATAATGGCCCTCCAATTATCTCGGTTAAGTAACCGCGTCCTCCAATTTTAAAAGCCCAGTAGTTGTTGTTGTTGACCGAGCACTCGTTGGAAAGAGTGAGTAGAGGCTCTTCCCAATGAGTGCTTGGTCAGCCTCGTAGCCTTGCTCCGTCGGCGCGTCGTCCATTGAATATTGACCTCAAGGTCATACTGCCCATGGTTGTGTCGAATACTGTTTGGCATGTTTTCGGAGGCTTGAGTTAGGATCCAGTTTTCACAGTCATAGCATAGCACAGGTCGTAATGATGGTTTTTTATATGCACATATTTATTATTTATGTATTTATGTGCACATATGCTTCGATTACTTTAATGGAAGGACTGAGAAAAAAGGATTATTTGCGAGCTGTGTGTGTCACTTGATTTCGTCAGTTTCACTGGCGTCCTCTGACAGGCTGCTATTCAGGCTTCATATAGGTATACCTGTGTTCGTGTTCGAGTTCGATGTTGAGTTTCCCGACGTTGATGTTCGGTTGTGCTGGCGTCCTTCTAGATTGCATCATTACTTTCGTTTTGCGGCGGGCAGGTTTTGAGACATGATGTTAATACGAGTATCAGGGTTAGCAAAATGTCAAAGGAACTAGTTGGTGGTTATCAAAACGGCGTACCTAACGCTAATTGTGTTCTCTTTCACTGCTGGAATGGAACAGCCACTCTAACCAACTCTAACCAGTTGGTGCGAGAGTTGATGATGCTGCTAGTTGGCTACTGAGCGTGTTGAAAAGTTGCGTGTAATTACGACAACACAGCTAGCTGCCTCGCAAGTTTGTTGCTAATCAACTCGCCCAATGTAATCGACAATAAATATGCATTTTGCCAGTCCAAAAGATGAGTGCATTGAGGCGTCAGACTAACGTCTTGCTGGCTTCGAGGGTTCGAGTCCCACCGTAGCCATGTGTTATCTCCCGACTCTTGTGCGGGACATTTTACAACTTGTCGAAGGTATGTGATTAAATGAGCAGGAGGTGCACTAGCAGTATGCATCGTCCGAAGCATGTTTAAGCTAACGAAACCTCAATCAAGTATCATGGATATAGTTGACGCGCTATGCCCCAATAGCCAATAGCCTAACTACACTTCAAACCCCACATTTGCAAATCGGAAAATATCGAGTCGTTCACTTTACTTTTAATTGAAACATATTCATAATCATTATACGACTATCTATTGCGTAGGTAGGAAAAAGCAGATACTTGTTTACTTTGGAGATATTCAAAAAATAGCTATGTTAGATTTTTTGAAGCCGGAATTACTATTATTTTGAACTCTTCTAAATCTATTTATAATTAAAAATTTCCATTAAAATACATCCGTATTGATGAGAAACCAGTTATGCGGCCAAGAAAAAAATATTAGAATGTTTTGTCGAAATTCGCAGCGGATTAGATAAGAAGAAGATAAAGTAATAACTAATGTGTGGGTGTATGTGTTACTTTTTGAAATCATCAATCGAAAAAGTTAGGATCGAGCGTAACTCAGACTATTTAACTATATTTCAGTACAAATTAGCCTTTACAAACAGTTACTTGTCCTGCGCCTGATGGACCCCCAAAATTCAATATATGATACATAATATTTATTATACGTATGTTATATTTGGGGACTTCCTCCCAAATCGACTCATTTGCATACTTAAGATCACATAGGGAACAAAAATCAACCACAATAAGACCAGTTTTCATCTTGTATTTTGAAATGAATTCGAAATGTTTTGCCGATTCTTTTTTTTATGAGAATGTTTCAATTTGTTTTGTTATTTTTTCGCACGGTTAAAATGCCTTTTACTTGATTCCATATATGAAGACTCAATGCACTGTTGAATTCTGAAACCGGTTTAGATATTCAAAAAATAAGTAATGAAATAACCTTTTCGAATATATTCTGGAAATTTGCAGAGACAGAAAGGTAGATACTTCACAAGTCCAAGATTTGTTCTCAAATTCTGGAAGCAAGATTTTTTTTTGTCATGAAAAGAATCTATTCTGTATGGATGCTATGTGAAAGCTCGCAAATATTACCATTTAGCGATATTCAAAATTGGAATTTTTACTGTTTTGTTAAAACAGCAAATATTGTCATCCAGACATCTAATTTATGAACTACTCTTCGACCAGTTTCCAACAGAAATTATGGTAGGCTCAAAAAAAAAGCAAAAATGAATCGTCTGATTAATCTGCTCTAAAATCTGGAAATTGCAACCAAACTAAGTTTTTGTTGTAAAAAAAAAAATAAATTAAGGTACACCCGTTTTTGTTATTGTACTTAGTCGAAGTATGGAATATGAAGTGGGGTTAAGGACTTCATGTCCAAGACCGTTCTACGGGGTCATGGTTATGGGTAGATGAGTGGTCAGTATCGCGCTCCTTGTTGTCGATTTAAAAGAAAAATGATAATTCTCTCCTTGAATAATAATAATCGTGCCAAAGGTCTCACCATTAAATCGTTATGCGTGACTCGTTTGCAGACCGAACTGACATTGTCGGTGGCATCGAATGTCAAGCTAAAGACATTTACGAGATTTTACTGGATGTCTGCTGCACGGAAAAAAATCGGTTTGGAGAATCAACTTCCTAACGGTGGACACACAGTTGGTGTGCAGAATGAAACCAAGTGTCACAAACAATTCCAATTTAAATTGAAAATGATTCGCACTTGTACATTTGCAAGAACATTAATACATAAAGGTGGACACACATTAGCGTAAATTTGTACGCGGGAAAAATGGACGCAAACCGAGTGTCCGACGTCCAAATTTCGGAGATACACACTGCAATCCAAATCCGTTGCGAGCTAAACGTCATTTTAAAAGTCAAGTTCAATGACGAACTCAGTTTTCACTTATCCGATGGCACCGTCAATTGTATTGCAAAAGCTTTGCATACCTTGACGGTCGCCAACACGTAAAAACGTTTCTCGGTTGCTTTTAACACTAGCAAACTATAACATAAACAAAATTTAACTCCGTTAAGTTCGGATTTCGCGCATAAACGGCGTGGATCGTGGATTTTAGGCAAGTTGACTATCCAACTTGGATTGCGGTGAATTCCGGAGCTGCCAACTTGAACCCCACACACTACGGATTTTCGATTAGACGCGGGACAATTTGGATTGTGTGTCAACCTTAAAAATTGCTTGTGAGTTAGAAATTTAATCGATATTGAGTTTTGAGCTACCCAGGGCTACAGAAACAGTGGCTAGATTAAAACACACTTGTTTTATTAGGGAAAGATTTCACTGTACCATGGACCAATCAGAACAATATTATATTTTTTATGTATGTATTTTTTTTTTTTTTCATTGTTTTAAACCCTTTCAATATTAATTTAATACAATGCTAGGCTAATAAATAATACAGTACATAAGTATGTACGTCTGCCAATATGGCTAGTGCTTAAGTTCAATTCATGACTATAATACTAAGTTAAGATGTTAATTATAATATGACTAAAAATGACTATAATAAAGTATAGAGAAAGAAATTATCTCATTCAGCTTCTATTTCAATTTAAGTTGCATACCTTAACATGAAAGATACGAAATAAGTCAGCAACATATTCATGAGAAGAAAAGGTTGACCCAAAAGCGCTTTTCTTTTAATTTGATTTGTCGTTTGCTTTATGTTTTGATCAGCGATTGAAAAATCATCTCAAATGGACTAGATGGACAGCATGTATGATCGAAAAAACAAGTTCAGAGCATAGATATCGTAATATGTGTTTTAGGTATGTTACAAGAGTGCAATCCAAATTGAATAAATTATTACATTATAGACGCGTACGAGTGCATTGTTGACATATGAAGTAATAAAGATCATCCAAGTAGCAGGTTTATTTTGACTTTTCACTAATTAGTATTTAATTTATAAAAAAGTGAGACCTTTTGTGTCTCTTTCCATTTCATATTGACCTCCGGAGAGTATCAGAGATATTATTAATGAAAATATGAAAAAAAAATCCATACTTAATATTGGCCGCGTTTCTTTGCATAAAACCCGCGAATTAAACGTACCAAAGAAACTACACAGCGCGAATGAAATCGTCATTCATAATGTGGATCATATTGTTTGGCAAATAGCTTTCTAAACCAGCTCCCCCTTCCAAAACTATCGGAGACAATGTTGTTAGTGCAATATGTGTAAGTTGTTCTATTATTCTATTTGGCTGATAAAAATCAAAAAACCAAAATAAACGTGTTTGAATACAAAATCCCCTGTATATTACCCCCTCTAAGGGCTTATCTTAAAAGGTGGGAGCATCGCAAGGACGATTTGGGGATCATTGGAGATAATTTTATAATTTTCTTCACTAAATTCACGCACACTTCTATGATGTCTTGTGAAGAAAAGTAGAAAGAGAGACCCTAAAATATGTAACACATTTTTTCTTGATCTTCTCAGTACTTTATGAGTTGAAATGCGATAAAATTGTCACAAAAGCACTTGTAACAGAAGGATTTTTACCACCTGGACAAGTTAATTCAGTCCAGTTGCAATAAGTTTCTGGCACAATTGTTTTTGAAGCGGTAATTATTTTACTAGAAACCAAATCTTAATATTGAGGCTCCAAAAATCGTCCTTTCTGGCTCATCATTTGATTAACGCCAATTTATTTTATTTTGCATTGAATCACCCAGCTAACAAACTCTTGAGAGTTAACCTCTTGTGAACTGAAAAAAGCTCTCATAAGACTCTAGTAAGAGACTCCTCCACTCTCATAAGGTAACTTTTGTAACAAAATTTAAATTAGCTCTCATAGCTCCATTATTATGAAAATATTACTCTAGTAGAGTTTACTTTTGTTATAAGATCATATTGTGGCATCATGTACTCTCATAGAGCTATTTTTATGAGAGTTCAACTCTTGAAGAGTTACACTTTCAAAAAATGTTTCTGCGAGAGATTAGCTCTTATGATTCTTATTAGAGGTTAAGTTAAAAATTTCTTAAGTAGTAGCTAACAACAATTTTAAACAGCTTATTTTCAATCGACAAACGCACTGGGCCATTGTGTGAAAAATGGTTGTCGAAGCTATTTGTGAGCATCCCGACATTGGCCACTAAACCTTATCCGCCGGTCCACACAGAGGCAATTGTTTCAAATTTTAATGGATACTCATTTGCCCTAACCCGAAAAGCGCGTCAACTATCGTTGGCATAAACCAGTTTCGGACGATGCACGTTGCCGTCTACCTACGGCAAGTCGAGAGATGTTGTGGTTTATTATTATGCCCCGCACCACAGGGGGAAGACAACACAAACATTCATAGCTACGATCGTCGTGGACAGGACTTGAACCCGTAACGACCATAGTCAGACTTGAGATGGACGCCTCTACGCACTGAAATATGAGGACTAAATATACAAATATGTATATACGCCCGGTGCCACCGCTGATCGAGTCAGATAAGTCCACGAGTGATAGGTTCCAACGATGCAAAATATTGGTTGCCATGAGCACGCGACCGACCGACCAGTCAATGCCAAGTCAAACAAGAAATTTTTGACTTAACTTCTCATAACTCTCATTATAAGGATCATAACGGTTAATCTCTTGTGGAAATATTTTTATGAGAGTTGAGAGTTGAGTTTTCATAAAAAAAGGCTCCATGAGAGTACGTGATGGCAAGATACGATCTTCTAACAAGAGTAGAACTTTACTAGACTAATACTCTCATAATAATGGTGCTATGAGAGGTAATTAAAGTCTTCTATAAATAAATTCAAAAGTTACGTTATGAGAGTGGCGGAGAGTCTTACTAAAATCCTTTGAGAGCGTTTTTCAGTCCACAAGAGCTTAACTTTCAAGAGTTTGTTAGTTGGGTTTGTACTATGGTGCATGTTAATTAAAAGGTAACAAAAGGCAATTTCAACAATGCTTTTACCGGGATTTACCTAGAGAACTCTACCGCTTCATAAACCTGCACTGGATAGATATGTCAACAGTTAAATGGCGAATTTATTATGCAAAATTCGATTTTTGACATCAAGTTTATTAGTAAACCTATCGTGGATAGTTTTCACAATATATTCCATATTTTTAATCTCGCAAACACAATCAAAGATGATGAGGAAATAAGTTGACGATAGGGGTCCATTCAACTTTGGTACTTAACCGTATGGTTATTCGGAATGCGTTGCTGTACGGCGCTTAACCTTAACCCAAATTAACTTACACTGAAGTTCAAAGAAATGCGCCTAATGGTTATTTTTGTCAAAAAAAAAATTAAATTTTAATTTTCAAACAATTTTAGGAATCTCTGATTTAGTCAAAATCACTTTACTTTTGAGAATAAACTTGCTAAAAAGCGCAAAATAAGTTCTTTTATCTTTTTTTCATTAATTTGAATCCTGCTCTACTATTACCCCACAATACTGTTCACTTTCAATATTAACGTCATTCTTTCGTTATATTTGAATTATAATTTGAACATATCAAATGGTCTGTCGCAATGAAATTTCTCTTGGCCGTCGAGATAATGACACAGTGAATCACACTCTGTACATATGCAATAATAGTAACATAATCACGACTTTTCTTTTCATCTGAATGTCTTTCTTTTTTTCTGTTGCTGCTTCATAATTCTACTCCCTGGACAAATTGACGTTAATTTGTGTTGACACTTACCCAAACTCTAACGATCTTTGAAATTACACGGCTACAAGCAGCTACAAACTCCACGAAAATAGCTTTGAATTCACCAATTTGCAAAAATATCACGCATCCACTATTACTAGGGTAAATATCATAAAGATACTTATTTTTTGATGTTTGTGTCACTGAGCGTGTTTTGAACTTGGCCCGATTGCCGCCCTTATACCGTAACTGAAAAATGTGCGTATATCCGTAAGACGCGATTAATTCGGTCGACTTCAATTGATTTAAACAATATTTCTATTTTAAATTTTGGAATTTCGAAAAACCGAAAAAATCATGAATTTTTTTTCGGTCGAAACGCAGCACCGGGTATATTAAATAATACTAAACACCAACAATATGATTAACACTTAGCACAGCAGCTGAATGAATCTCACTTTTACTTTGAACAGCGAGAAATGTCTATGCTGGACCAAAAATCGCGGATAACAATCAGCTCGGACACAGGTCGCGATCACCGACGTACCACACTCACCAAAGTGTCGCTTACGAATAAAATCTTCAGCTTAAGCACTTGCAACAAAACAATTTCCGAATCTGATCCGTCAGAAGCTCACCTTGCTTTTTTGCTCAGAAACAGACAAAAAAATGTATAGGTAAAACGTCATAAGGTCTATGAGTTTGGAAGGCGCGCTATCTGATAAGTCCAGAAGTGGCGGAAAGTCTATGTATGCATGTATGTTTCGCCAAATACCTAATTAACAGCAATTGTATGAATTCTGATTAGATATGGAAAATAAAAGGTGTGGAGGCATATTGTATATTGCACTACAACTACAGTCCTCCTGTCTGAAGTACATATTTGGAAATATTTTTGGGGGAATCGATCAGTTGATCAAAGGCCAGACTCTATTCTCTTCTCTTTCTCATGAAAACACGATTGCACCTCAAAAAATTAGTTTCAGTCTGATCGAATGCCCTCAGATGTGTCTGAAAGATTCGTTTTGATCTTATTGCATGTTCGAAGATTGCAATAAAAGTGTTTCATCTTAGTTCGCTGACAGGTAGCTCTGAAGATGTAGGCAAGTGGATGCCGTTTTGCGCATGACCTCCACTCGTTGATTGTGTGTGATTGCAGCGATACAGATGTTTCGGATCATTTCATCTTTCATTGGAAAGATAGTGATATGCTTTGAGTGAAAGATACTGCACATGCATCATGCCAAGGCAACTGGTACCTATATATCGTATGTCGACACACGTGGTGCATGCATAATCCACCACGGATTCAGTTATAAATGCTCTGGTACTCTCAATTCCGTAAGAGGTTGTTAGTTGATGAAGTCATCTGTGAAGGGTTGAAACAAAAGACTTAAGCGAGTAACTTGATTTTGGTGTTAAATGATATGTTATCTATTTGCCGAAGATTTTGCAGTAATACGTTTATTTGTATTTATGAGTAAAAAAAGACTATTCACGAGAGCACTCGGGTAGTTTCAGAGGTATGATTCAAGCAATATTGTTGATTGAATGATTATTGATTTTGTATTTGCGGTGACTTCAATTCTTTTTTCTATAGAAATGTGAGTTGACAGAAATCTTTTCGAATTATTCGTATATTTCCTTTGAATTGGGTAATCCATTCCTTTTTTTTAAATTTAAGAATTGAATTGAAAATGAAGTATTTATTTTTAAACATTTTAGACTTGAACAGCATGTATATTGTCGGAATTATCTTCTTTAGTTTCGCATAAATCATATCTAGATTGGTTAGTATTGTAAAAGTAGGTCCTCGCTATTTTTCTACCCAAAAGAAAGCAATTGTGTTTTTTTGTTTCCACATTTAAACAAACTGAAAATGGATTTAAACAAAAAACTTAAGCGAGTAACTTAATTTGATGGGGGCTTTGCGATACTTCTGTACAATCTTTGTACATCGTTTCAGAAGAAATGAGTTTCGAAAATCTTGGCCACGTATTCAATTCCGCTTCTTGAAATACATATTGAAAATTGTCGATAAAACTTTTCAGTGATATCGAAACGTTTTGAACACAAGAAAACAATTCGTTATTCCACGTTAGAAGTTATAAATAACTAAATAAAAATATCAGAAATAGATCATCCCCGTTTCGATAGAACCTCCATTTACCCTCTATGTTGACACTTCCTTAGTGTTGACCATTTCCATAATGGAGTTTTTTTTGACAGTAATTGTCAATATTCTTGAAGAAATCATAACCAGATTTTAAGATATTCACAAAAACTACAAACTTTGGTCCATAACATTACAGAACGAAATTAAGCAGTAAACTAAAAACGGGTTCGGAACAGAATAGCTAATGGGGAATTTAGGGGATAAAGAGGTACTCCTTCTTTCGGGGTGTGTCTTCGGTTTGTAAGCCTTAAAGCCTTAACTCAAATTTCAAGAGAAAACTTAAATTCTAATATATCATGGGTACAAACACAATCTAACAAATTTTATTTGTTCATCAGAATAATTTTGTTTGTTTGCTATTAAATATGTGCTCGATGGCCGTGTTGCCGCACTCGATGGCCGTTGGAGGTTCGATCTTCGGTGCGAACATAAACTGCATGTGGGTACTAATAGAATTCCCACTGCTCTGCTAGCTTGTCAGTATAAAGATGGCGCGGATAGGAGGTGCATGCTAGGAACTGTACGTCCGAAAAGTAGAAATGCTAACGAAATGTCGGCAAGGCATGTAAATGCAAAAGATGTAGACGCGCCCATGCCCCTGGAGGGTCAAGGTTATTAACAAAAACTGCATCAACATTTGTTTTTCCTGGAAAGAAACTGTACTAGACGCCCCGGCTTCGCCTTGTACTTTGTCTATTCTCTTTGTCTATTTTGATTTTGACCATATTTTTTATATGTACCTTGTGCCGCGATTGCAGAAATGAAAGAAAAAACAATAAATCTGTTATTAAATATATATATATATATTTACTTTGATGCTAACATATTAATAGATATATACAATACATATAGAAGCTGTTCATTAGAAAATACTCATTTCATTTATGGGCTATTCCTAATAATTTTGACGTTTCAGATTCCATTCCATTATATCAAATAATTTACTAGTATCCACTACATCCTGTACTTCCGTTTGTCCTGGCACTTCCCAATTTGCGATCTCAACCAAATTTGCTATGTAGCATCCTTAGGTGGGCTTAAGCACAATCCGATAACACCTGTAATGATGTAACCGACAAATTTGCATATTCTATTCTAACAAATATTTTTTACTTTCCTTGCCACCCAAACTATCGCATTACGGAGTGCTTGAGTAACGCCGAAAAAGTGAAGGTGAGATGGACTAGCAGGTAGGCGTAAGATTGCGTTTGCGGGGGCTTTTTGGGTTGGGAAACCGACTAGCCTGGGAAAACGAGTAGGAAAACTCTTTTTGGAGCTTCGCACGTCGATTTATAAAGTTTTCGTTCGTTACTATCAAAAAGACAAGCTCATGAACAGTGAAAGTTCGTGGGAAAAAGGAGATAGTTTCCTCGAGGGATACACTAAATATCCTTCGACCTTGGCGAACAGCAGGAAACTCAAACTCATTTTCGCCACTTTGGGACTTTACCGTTGACGACCGGCGAGGTCTCTCCCAGTGTTGAATGGAGGTATGGTATCGATATTCAGACGGCAGGAGGCCGTAACCTCAGTTGTAAGTGCCCCATTCCCTTCTCCCGCGTGGAGCAGCCAGGTAAGCGCGAAAATCTCTTCATCTATTATGTAGGACTGTATTCTTGAAATCTCCTCGGCTACCGCTTGCAATGACTACAAATAAGGGCACGGGACATGTAAGTTTTTCGATGTACAACTATTGCCATATACTATATATGCGTAATCATTAGCGTGGCGGCATCCAAAAATTTCCCATCTAAAGGTGCATTTCGCTAGACACGTGATTGTCGCATATTGTTTGCGATTAGCGATCAAGCCATAGAGCACGGTGCACTATTTGTATGTATCTATTTGAACATGGCCTACGATCGACGCAAAGTGGTGCTTAGCACCTTAAATATATGCGGTACGAAAGTTATGTATTTACTTTATTTCGAGTGTAAATTTTGTAACGAATTATGGACATTTTCGACTAGCAACAATATCATCTGTATCCGGGTGAGTATTCTGATTGCTAGAACGAAAGTTGGATAAGCGCGTGTGATCCAATAGATATCCTGCTTAAGTAATAAGATCCCCGTCAAAGTATTATAATTTATTTATTTAAAGCGAATTACAGTTATTTTTATAGATTCTTACTGAGTTTGATATGAGTCGTTACAGCCGTTCCAGCGATAATTTCTGAACAACCTGACTATTCCGACTTGTGACTATTTTTTCCTAAAAGCGAGCGTTTTCGCTGAAAATTTTAAGAATTTACTTTCATTAAGGATTGCTTTTACTACCGAATTAGTATAAACACATAAACAAATCATGTTAGGTGTATTAGATCTGACGAAAAGGAAAGTATAATTAAGGTTTTCCCGCTTTTCTGAACCACCTGTTGTTATCACCAATTTTATAGATAGTGGCATGTTTGTGAGAAAAAGATTCGGCGTAGAGGAGCTTTTAATACGGAGACCGAGACAAAAAAGAAAAGAACGGGACGGTCCCGTTCCAAATGGACGTATTGTCGCATTAAGAATTTCTTACTTTTAGCCTTGATGTCCGTATGGGATTTATTACAATACTTAAATCTGTCCTGATGTCCACGAAATCTCCCTATTCAAGGACAATTCGGCTATTAAACGCTTGGGTCAAATTGATGTGCGACTTACAAAAATGACAATGTCTAAATTTTCTGTTAATTCTACAAGATGAACTTAATTTCATGGTACACCATAAGATAATATGAAATCGCTCGGTAATTATCACTGTCTGGCTTGTCATCATTCTTGAGTATATAACACATTGGTGGACCCATCATCTTTTCGGTGTGATTTGTTCTTGCTAAATCCTTGGAATCAGTGTGTATGTATTGCTTGATTGAACTATTTTTACCGACGATTGCAGGCGTGGTTGGGCAAGATTTGTGGAACATGACATACGCAGCGGAAATTATTGAATATTGTAGCCTTGTGAGGAATAAAAACAAGGCAAGCTTCCGGGCGTTGAGCTCTGCACTGCAACATAATTAATACTATGAACGTCAACAGCAAATGATTCGTATTAGTTTGGTTAAGGAACAATCATATATCCTCCGGATCTCTAGTGATTCTATTAAACACAGAAAGTATACCTAATTAAAAAAAAAAGAACAATAGCCATCGAATTCTTCTAAAAAAATCGCCTCACTAATATTTGGCTAAGGGTTTCTCCATATTACTAATTATATGTGTCTTGCTTCAGCGGCTTCATTGACCTAGAAAATTCGCAAATCTGCTTTCCTATCATTTTTTGTCAATTGTCCAAACTTTTCAAACAGCCGAAACGCTTAATTTCAACTTTTTATCTCATGGGATGTTTGGTAATTGTATTGGACGCACAGATTTCTAATTGCAAGTCATCGCCAATAACTTCATATAGACTTAGTGATTTGTGGCTTGATCGGCCTTGTGCCAGGGTTAGTGCAAAAAACGTGCATCTTGCCCATACTACGCATGGAACTACCATCTCTCTTATACGTATTATAATTATGGGATTATGATATTCTGAAACTTGCTTATTTCAAAAATGATAGTCTATCAATTGGTTTATGAGACGAAATCTGGTTGAACGATAACATACTGCCATAATGATAATTCGCCTCGAGCCAAAGGCTGGCTGCACCGATAAAGTACTTTCTTCCTGCAATAGGTCGGCTATGCCATGGCTCAGCGGTAGCCTTGAATATTTTTCAGATCAGACGGTTATGAGTTCAAGGCTCTGCGCGGAGTACATAGGCATGCTGGTTTTTCCTGTAGCTGAGTGTCAACTAGAAAAGGCTTTACTTATGTATGTTAGAGCTAATAGCTAAAACACACCATATTTACTACTGACTTAGCTCCAAACTGCTCATCTATGTGCTGTGTAGTTTTTCGGATATCTTGTATAATATCTATACATACTCGTATAATTTCTTCGATAAACCGCTTGGTAAGATAAAGACGAAAGCGCATGTATGAACTATTAGGCATTTTGCGCCGAATCATTGACCGCTTTACAGATTACTTTACGTATACACTTAGGTAGTTTTCAATTGGAACCTCGTATATAAGAACGATAGGTTGGGTGAACTTAATAATATCTTTTGAATTGGATAGTTGGTCAAGTCAAGGCTGTTGATAAATTATCCATGGTATGAAGGTGAAGGCAATTTTCCGATGTAACATATACCTACATGCTTTTTCCAAATTGCATTGACTTCTCGTAAGTACTTTTTTCGATTGTTTTGGATCAATTGGATCTCAATTGTAGGCACGGAATCATCAACGGTCATGGTCGGTGAATGAGAAGCAATTTGTAGTGTTTTTTCATGCTAGCAGGTTTAGCAGGTATTTGACAATTTCAATTGTTGTTGATTTGAAATGACTTTTCAAAAATAAGTTCGGGATTGAATTAAGATGTTTTATGATACCCTTTTTTAAGTACCGAAGATATTTGAATGACAGTCTCAATGACAATTGGGTACTTTTGTAGACTTTTTTTATGGACTTGAAAGAGTTATAAAACAGTTTCCGTATTCCGATGAATAAGTGTTTTTTCGGTAATGTACAGAATATCTGAACTCGACTGATGTTGTTTTAAAAAAGTAATTGAGCATCACACTAAGAATCTTCCGCAAAATTGCACACGCACCAACCATTTTCAATGGGTCCAGTTTGTCAGGGAAAGTAAAAAAAGTAAAAAAAGTAAAAAGTGAAGTTATCTCGAAAGTTATTTAGGATACCTTGACCAAGAGTGCCGGTTCATGTAAGCGGTCGAAGTGAAAAGTTTTGCAGCACTTGTTTTTGTGTACCTTTATTGCTTTTGGGGTACTCAACACGATTTCAAGGTTTGGGAAACTTTTTTGACAAAAATAACGTTTTCTTTTGCTAATCTTTGGACTGTTATTTTAACATAACTATTTTCATTGTTTCGAAAAGAAGAGAAAATTTTTTTTAATGGTATTTGGTGTGCCAAATATAAATCTAAGGTTTCATCATCATCATCGTTGCGCGACAGCTTGACGTCGGGCCTTGGCCGCCCGGATCGTTGTCATCCAATTATCTCTGTCACGTGATCGCATCCTCCAATTTTGGAAGCCCAGTAGCTGCTCGACGTCCGCATGTACTGAGCTCTCCCAACGAGCTCTCGGTCGTCTTCACAGTCTCGCTCCGTCGACTCGTTCTGCGTTCATTACTCTCTTTGGCATGCTATCATCGTCCATTCGTTGTACATACCCTGCCCATTGAAGTCGTTGTAGTTGGACGATTTTCGAAACTTCCAGCTCATCGTACAGTTCATACAACTCATGGTTGTACCGGATGCGCCATCCATCTCGATCGCGGATAGCTCCGAAGATTCGCCGCAAAACCCTACGTTCAAATATGTCTAGCAAGTTTCTGGAGGCTTGAGTTAGGGTCCATGTTTCGCAGCCATAGCATAGCACTGGTCGTATAATGGTTTTGTACACGCGGAGTTTCGTGTTTCTGTGCACATGCTTCGATCTCATTATGGGAAGAACCGAGAAAAAAGTCTTATTAGCTAACTGTATCCGTCGCTTGATTTCGTCAGTTTCTTTGACGTCCCCTGACAAGTTGCAAGTTATATGGTATATACATATATATGACAGATATATGAAGTCATTCAAGGACTCGATGTTCTCAATTTGCCCTAACCCCTTGTGGGGCATAGCGCGTCAACTGTTCCATGTGGCCCAGTTGACGTTTCGTCGGCATAAATTGGTTTCGAAGAATGCAGTTGCCAGCATGCATCTTCTGCACATCTATAGCCACAAACGTCGTCGTGGACCGGATTCGAACCCGAAACGCCGGTAGTCAAACATGGGACTGATGCCTCAACACACTGCGCTACCGGTCGCCCCACATTGATGCTCGATTATATTGGACTTGGAATTTCTATTGAAAATCAAATCCTTCGTCAATCAACGCGCACAAACAAAAAGCTAATAACCACGTCAATTGAATCTTCACCCCACAGTGAGTGAAGGATTATCCTATCAGCTATTTCACATATTTAATTTTTAAAGTACTTGATAAATTTCATTATCAGGTATTTGTTGTACCCGCTGTACTCGTTGTATTTGGTGTATCCGTTCGTGAATTTTGGATAATGAAAAGCACCTGATAAATTTCAGTATCAGGTAATTGTTGTACCCGGTGTACCCGTTGTACTATAATCATTAGTAAATTTTGGATCAGAGAAAGTACCTGTTAAATTTCATATTAAATGTGTGTTTAATATTTATTGAACTTAAGGAAATTAGAAAAACGAAAGCAACGCAAATGTTAATAAAAAAAAATATTTTCACTTTCTATCATAACCCGAAAAAGGTTTTTTTTATAAGCTTGTATCAACTTGTAGCAGATATCACATTCGGCTGTCATATCCCTTCCTTATTGGTAATACATCTTGTCAAATATCGGGAAAATAATTCATCCCACCTATGACTTTCTTCGTAGGTATATAGTGTGTAGATATTTTAATTACTTTTAATTTAATACATATATAGTATGTGGGTGTTCTGTAGAATCAATACTTATGGAAAAAATTACAAATAAAAAATTAACTTTGTGAAAAACAATCTCAGAAGAAAAAGACAGGGAATGATATAGTCAGAGAGCGAAGCAATTGTACGGCAGCTTGGCTTCACTGCTGTATTGACTGGGCGGGTGTTCCGTGCAAATGAAATGGAATCGCGAAATGCGAGTTTGACAGTGGAGTTCAAATCATATGGTGATTATATGGGCCAGGCGGGTGTTCCGAGGTAGAGGGCGTGTGTCTCTCTTTTTACTTTGGCTACTTTTTACCAGTATGTGGTAGAATTCGTCAAAGAATTTAGTGTGATATACTGCACACTAAATTCTTTGCTGGTGTTATCTCCTTCTATATACTTAACTGAGTGAAAACAACGTAAACGTTGCTCACTACAAATGTAATTAAGTAAAAAACTTGAACAAGCATCAATGTAAGTATTAGCTAATAATATTAACAATTCAGAATAGTTCGCATACGTACACCGCGACCGAACTTGTGCCTCTCCTACGTTTTTGCCATTTTCTAACGAACTTTGTATTGCACGGAAGTGGTCCATACATCAGATTAAAA
Organism: Chloromyia formosa; assembly: GCA_964017055.1. NCBI lineage: Eukaryota > Metazoa > Arthropoda > Insecta > Diptera > Stratiomyidae > Chloromyia > Chloromyia formosa. The sequence continues at coordinate 4,615,035 of OZ024813.1, read as the reverse complement.
ATAATCGGGTTTTCTGCAAATTTATTTTAAATAAGTTTCTTTATAGCATGAGTGCTTTTCACGATATTTGAAAAGATATTCGAGTATGAGAGTGTTGAACATAATTGAATAATTTTAAAGAGCTCGTTCTCGGTAGGTTGTAAACGTACTGAGCTGAATTTGATTTGATAGCGCTCACATGGCATTGTTGTTGTAACAATTGTCAAAATCTGATTCTACAACAACAATGAAATGTGCGCGCTGCGTTGCCCTGCCTACGTCCAAGATGCGGCCGGCTTTAGGGGTAGTTAAGGTACTATGCATCACAAGCATAGATATACATTGAACAGATTGGCAATAGTACTATCCCCACTCGTGTCTTGATAGCATCGGCCACTCATCCACAATTTTGACATTTACGAACCATTTGGCCCCTCGCTCCTCGGCCCCATCGGCCATACGTTAATGCGTGTTTTACTGCGCAGACGCGAATATGGAAACAATAACTCGATATTCAAATGTTTACACTCACTCTGTGCCTATTTCCTATCTGTTCAATGTATATCTATGATCACAATGGGTTCAGGAAAAGTACAAATGTAGTAAAGTAAAATTATATTTAACAAGAGCCATTGAGTTGCTCTTGTTAAGTATAATTATTATGCAAACATGTACAAACCCCTATGTTAATTTCTTTTTTTTTTTCAAGTATAATAAATAAAAAAATAAGTTGTGCATCCATTCGTTATAATTTAAAAGCGAAATTACTAAGGTGAAAATTGACGGGACGAATTTAATTAAAATTCAATTAAGCTATTTAGCGCTTTAAATGCAAGTCAAACAATCAGCTTTTCGAATTTACTTATGCGTCATAAAAAAATCGAAGAAATTATTTAGAGTCCAAAGATGCCTATCCAACTAAAATGTATTGGATTTAATAATTAAAAAATAACTGCTCATTGCATTAAACGTAAACTTCATGGAATTAATGGATGGCTCTTTTTATATTTGGGGATTTTTTCAAGTCTCTTTAGTCGTACTGTTTTTTTAACAGTGCAATGAATGATAACAATAGTCGCCTTAATTTCACTGGATTTCGGTCTCAGACTAATTACGAGTGAAAAAAAAACAGCACGCATCTGCGACAAGTGAACTCAAACAGCCAACAAACAGATACTTCGTCGCGTGGGGCGACTTGCGGACTTAGTATACGGATACATATAGATAGGGGCGAAACAAGTTGACGCTAAACTAATTCACTTTATCTCTGATCCGAAGAGATCCCATACGAGACCTGGATCAAACCCGGTCTGTCGTTTTGTATGGAAATAGACCGAAATCCGGTGAAATGAACCCAGCTTATGATAAATTGTGCCCGTTGTAGTAATTTCAGAATACTCGTATACCTGATTTGAAAATAAATTCCAGCCTCTTAGATTCGTCAATTAATCTGGTCTACTACTATCTGGTTTTAAAAAATTCTGTCCTATTGCATCGACCGATCTATACATACTAAAGCGGAAATTTCATGAGTTTTGTGAAAATTCCCTCTAATCAAATAGAGAGAATTCTCCTAACTTCTGCGAAACGGGAATGTTTCATATTTTTGGATTAAACAGGTTTACATACACGACAATGAGGTGCCAAATTTAATCGGTGGCTCATTCACGCTATCTCTAAAATACGAGTGGCCTGGAAATATAAAAAATTGAATGATGATGTATCATAGTAGGTTCGTAACTACCTAAATCGGGAATTTATTCTATATACAATTCCAGCACTGGATTTTGCCTACAAAAGTTCCAACTTTTTATGAGTTCACAAAAAAGGGCTGCAGATTCGATCATTTCATTCTAAAAAAAAAAAACAAGAAATTGAATCAATTTTCCTTGAGCGTGGAACCCACAACAAATTCTATCGCGCACTATCATTTTTCGTTGTAAATCTTTCAAGTATTCGTAATAGCCTCTTGTCTTGGCTCCGCTCGCTAGGCTTAATTTAGTTTTTTTCGACGATGAATAGTAAATTTAATCATTGGAATTATTAGAGTGCGATTGAATTTATGGATATCTTTAAAATAAACGTATTTTCACGGTTCCATACATTTTGTGAATGTGACACTATATAGTACAACGATTTTGCAAGTGGTACATGGTTCGCATATTAATAAGAAAATATATATACGTATGTATTCTCTGGTATTGCAACTCTCGAAAACTGCTGATTTAAAATGAATTTCTTTGAATTTGAATCATAAATGCACAAGACTAAGGTTATTGAATCTGAATATTTGAGATGAATAATATCTCTCTAGCACTGTTACGGTAAGTAGATGGCCACAAATATACCGATAAATGAAGATGTGACTATTTTCAGCATAGTTGTTTCACAAAAACGATTGTTTGGGGAAAAATAGGAAAATTTTATTTTCTTCTTACATCGCAGAAAAAGAAAATTTGGTTTAGTCAAAGTTAGTAAACTGAAAATGGACGATCCAAAAATTTAAAAATTTATGGACTGATTAAGGTTCATAAGGAAGAGGATCCTTGTCGTCCAGTTGTTCCAAACACCACAACGCCAACATATCATCTAGCCAAGACGATAAATGAAAAAAGTCCTAGCCTATCCCGATTTTAACCTACATCTCAATCCTACGAAACTTGCGTCGAAACTAAGTACTCTTTCTCTCACTGGTGAACGTTTCTTTCGACTTTTTAAATACATTCTCAAACGAACGCATACCGATGTGGATGACATTAGGCGCGTTTTTTTCAACAGTCAGATCATGAGCAGAACAACAATCGCACGCGTTACACTAAATACCTGCTCTGTATAGAACAACTTTGTTAGTGTGAGTCGTGCAATTCTTGTTCTGCTGTGATCTGAACTGTTGAAAAAAACGTGCCTATTATTGTTGGTTTCAAAGATAGACAGCTATATAAATTCCCCATATTCTTCCATCTAGCCTTGAAGAAAATATTCACAACGCCAAAAGCTTCTGCAGTGTCTTCGCATACTCAATCAAGCTGTACCCATGGAAGACAGAGAGATCCTCAAGATTGAGGAGCCGTAGAATAATAGCCTCACTTTTTTCCTCCTCATAAATGAGGAGAGCTGAGAGCCACTTGAAAGGGCAGGCCACAGCCTCTTCTATGGATTTTAGTAATGGCCGGTCTATCAGAAGACTAGAAAAGTCTGGAGCTAAAATAGTCGTTTACGCGGACGACATACGAGTAGTAACTTTAATCTCAGGGAAATTTTTACCCGTGATGAACGTCATCATTAGTGGTATCCTGAAGATATTAAGCACTTTGACGGCAGCGCGCTGCCTTAGTGTGAACCCAGAGAAAACAGAACTGATGCTTCTCACCACAGAAACAAAAATTGAGGAGTTTATGCTCCGACAATTAAACGGACACTCTATCCGCTAACGGAAAGTGTATGGTGTTGATTCTCAATTCGAAACTCTCACGGAAACTGAGCGTAGAACATAGCATCAAAAAGACCTATCTAGTTCTCTGCTCTTACAGGAGAACCTGCGGAAAAGACTGGGAACTCCAACCAAGAATGTTCTTCTTGTTGTACACATAGGGTGTGCGACCAAAACTCACATAGGAGGTGCTGGTCTGGTGGCCGAAGATGAGTAAGAAACACCACATTGACTTTCTAAACACGGTACAAAGGACTGCTTCCATCGGAGTCATAGGTGCTCTGCGGTCTTGTCCAGGAACCATACTTAATGTTATCTTATACTTAACATTTACACTATCCAGGCCGCCATCAAGGTCCAGTGGCGACGACAATGTCATCAAAAATAGTAAAATAATTTTGTCAAAAGACGGTTTGGCCAGCCTCCACAGAGTCACTCTCCTCTGGGTTCAGGGTCATAGGAGTATAGCAGTGAATAAGCGGGCCGATCAACTTCCGCGGCAAGGCTGTGCCCTTGACTAATCGTATGCAGTGGTTGTCCATCCGGCACTTGGAACCACTAAGCTAGAAATACATACACAAATACTTTATAAATTTAGTGCACTAAGGACCTGCATCACCTCTGAGCTGAGAACATCTGTATGGTGGCTGTTTGAATTCGTCCGTCATTCCAGGCCGTTCGTTTCAGAGTTCAGCTCTGTCCGATTGTCTCGAACGCGACTAACAATAAAAACATCGATTTGTGATATGTCTCCTGGCCGACGAAATTTTGCAGTCGAACGAATACACTATTTTTTATCAGTTCAACATACTCCTACGCAAAATATACGAAGTGATTCTAAGGAATTTGTCACATATCTTTGGCACATCAGCATGACTATCTAAATTTCAACAAACACGTCATAATATTGAATTTGATGCACGGCACCTTTACCTATCACAAATTAAACTTATGGCCAGGATTAAATATGTGTATTTATGAATTTGAATACATCATGCTAACAATGATTATTAGAACCGCTTTAATCTTCAATACATCACGGCTGTCTATTGAATAAATTAATTGAGCCACAATATCGAAATGGTGTATGAATAGCACCTTTTAAACCTGACACGAAGATTTTTTTTTTAAACCAACGACCTTACAAGAGGTCGGGTTTTTCCACTCTTATGTTGATCATAAACATCAACTTTGCGACTGCCATAAAAACCATGTAATTTGAAGTCAATCGTCAACTGTAAGAGAATGAATCGATAAAATGCCAGTCATTTTTGCCACTTGAGATTTTTTTTTTGACAAATAGTGACATCATGATAAAATCAGTCGGTCGCCAGAAAATGATTTGATTTTCAAGGAAATTTCTCGAAATCTGCTAATCCACGTGGTACATAATCGTATCTATCTTACTAACCTGCAACATATGACCTAGGTAATTTCAAAGGAAAGATTCGAATTTCTGATTGATTTTTTATTAAATAGGAAAAAAAAATCCAGACTTCTATGCAAATATGAAAAACAAGTCCGATATGCAAATTATTGCTTCCGATTCAGATGAATTTTCAATGTTAGCTAACATAGTTGTACCAACTTCCGACATCGAAATCAAGTGGCATCTGAAGCAGGCCACGAGAATAGCCAGTTAAAAGCAAAGTTGGTGGTGATGGTCAGTGAAGTTTCAGTGATAAATCAATGATGAATTTGCGTTTGAAATTAGATGAAACATTGACCATCAAATCTGCACGATGCTCCTTTAAAATATAACGGTCGAACATCGCAGCAATTGATTGTTAAAATATTTATATATATATATATATATATATATATATATATATTATATTGAAAAAAAAAACTATAAAAGTGTGTAGCACAGTGAAATTGGGTTGTCTGTATCTCTGGTATATATAGGTAAATTAATGCAGCCATTGTAGTCTCATGAGTCAGTTTAGTCTATCTGCTACCTAGCAAGCTAGGTTAGGTAAAGGGGTTGCTCTGATATACAGAGCACACGTAGACGACCACTGGGTCCGGTGCGATACTACCATAGACTCATCATCCCACGACCGTCTAATCAAGCAACCAGCCGGAACCGGCAATGAAATGATGGCCACACGGCAGCAATTTCCGTCATCTACTGGACTAACGGTGTTTACCGTTGTAGTCAAACTCGCAGCTCCACCTCTAAAGTTAAGATTCATATGCTCAAAAAGCGTGTATCCAAAATTCTCTTCCGTAGACCTTTTCGTGGACGCCCCCTGGAACAGCAGGGGTCATTGACCACTTCTAACCAATTCAAGTAATAGCGGTGCGATAATTTGATCGATGTAAACATTCCCCCTGTGGTGTGGGGCGAATGAATAATACCACGGCCGAAACCGATAAAGAAAAGATGTGTATGCCAGCAACTTGCACTATCCGAAATCTTATATATCGATGGTGAAGGTAGCCAACCTCCTATGTCAAAAATGGCATTTTTGGGGTCAGTTTACAATAAGTGGTTGTAATAGTTATAAAACACAACATTGACATAGATGGTTTGGATGTTGCTGATTCTAGTGGTTGAGCAATTGATGCATAAATATTTAAAAAACGCATTAGAAAAAGATAAAAAAAATCAAAAAATTGGGATAGGAGGTTGTGAATCTTCACCATCGATATGCCAATGAAAATGTCAACTATGCCTCGGATAAGAACTGACTTACCGGTTGCAACTTTTGGCTATCGTATAATGACAAAGTTTGGATTCTGTAATGTGCGTACTCTCCTGGACAATGAATCAGAAGGTCCCCAGAACGCACGATTTCCTCAATTAGAGAGTGAAAGTGAAAAATTACTGAGGTATAAACAAAAAATTAAACACCTTAGATAAAATGGTGGAACAGCGGGGAATTCATCTCTCCAGCGGGTACCACTGTAATGTTTTACTCCAGTAGAGCTACCGGTAGTGATCGTGAGTCAGATGTGGGCCTCTTCTTAACCAGAGCCGCACCGAACTGTCTGTCTGGGATCCGCTCTCCGACAGAATCATGACCGACAGGTCCCGGACCAAAATGAGGAACACACAATAATATAATATTATGCTCCAACTGAACCCGGCAATGTCTTCCTTCTATGAACAACTAAATGCCGACCGTCCAGAGCAGAACACCTAAAGGTGACATTATAATGGTTATGGGTGATTTGAATGCAAAAGTTGGCGCTGATAACTATGGGCTCAGACATGTGGTGGGAAGAACCTGTCTCGGAGATCCTAACGACAACGGTGAAAGATTTGTAGCGTTTTGCAACTTCCACAGTCTCTTCATCGGTGGTACTATGTTTGAGCATAAGGATCACCACAAAACCAGTTGGTCCTCTGTTGATCGGCGCAGAGAACAAAATCAAATCGACCACTTTGCCTTTAGTAAAAGACTCAAGAATTGCCTTCTGGACGTGCGAAATAAGAAGGGCGCCGATATTGGGATGGAAAGAGACCATTATCTTTTGAAATGTTCGATTGCGTATTGCGGCCGTGCGCGCCGTCCTAATATAGTATTACATATATGTGTAAATCGTAATTTATGACTTATGACTTGCTGGACTGTATTGTTACAACGATTTTCATAAAAATGTTCGCATTTGTTAAATAGTTCAAAAATTTTATCTGGCACGTTTTCTGTATTTTGCAAACCACGTCGTATAGTTTAAAACGCGGTCAACACTTCTTTCCTGGAGGGAGGAGGAGCTTTCATTTCTTCAAACGCTTCAATTTCATCGGCATGAAAAGCATCTTCCTTCACTGAATACAGAATGTCAGCATCTGACGGATATTCTGCGACAACGACGTCCTCATCCACGTTTAAATAATCATTCAGCTAGATGTCCTCGTTAACCACATTTTGTGACTGCAACTGGCTCCAGCATTCTTCAATAAACGGTAAATCATTTTCCGCGATACTAAGAATTTTCCTTTTAGACATTGTCACGGATTCAAACAAAAGCTCTAAACAATCGACGCGCCAACCGGGACTGTCCACTGCAATATTGTCGATCAAAAATTAAGACACTCAAAACGCAACGCAATTTGCTGCTCATATAAATTTTGTATTGGGAAATCCTCAAATTACCAATCGCTAATTACGGTATGGTAAAATGCGACGCAATGTAATGCAGTGTTGTGTGTAAAATTAATTTTTAATGCAATTTAAGGATTTTCTATATTGGCTGAGTTTAATTTTGATCAGTCAACGAATTTTCTACTTTTTCGAACGAGGGAAGGCATTAGCAAAGCTTTTTGGCAACGCATGTCGTATGAAGAACGTCGCTAATATCTGAGAAATCTGGTTGATTGGGATAATGGTTTATGCCAGACAGCAACTAGGCGAACAACCGGTTTATGCTCGGTTGTTTTTTTGTCACAATGAAATTCAATAACCCCGAATATTAGTTCGTTAAATAGAATTTTTTTTCGTTAAACAGAAAGGTTTTGTGTATGAAAATTTCACGGTGCTGGAAAATAGTTCGTTATTTGGAAAATTTCGTTAAATGGAAGTTCGTTAAATGGAAGTTCGACTGTATATATTACGCGCGTTTTTTAACAGCCATGAAGAGCAAAGTAGGTTAAGTCTACACAATTACACTAACAATTTGATCTGAGCCGCTCTGGATAGAAGGTTATTGCGAGAATTGCATTGTGTTAAGTAGTCTGCGTTTCGAAATGCGGCGCTGGTACTAAAGTTTTCGGGCAATTTGGAAACCACATAAAATTTATTTCCTGTCTATAAAATGTTCATTTTGTGCAATTATATGGGACAGTAAACATACAAAATGATTTCTCTGCCTAAAGCAAAATTTTTCTGATTGTATTTGTACTAAGGATTTAAGTTTCCGCTTGAAATTTGGGTTGACGTTTTCATCTTCGCTTCTCTAATCTGCTCTATAGCGTTTCATTTTTGCCACTTATCCTGCTCAACTCTGCTCTGTATAGGAAAATGCAGCTATTGACAGTACAGACAACATCCTTGGCACAAAACCGGATTGCCGGAATAACCCCTGGATGTCCTACGCTCCATGGCAGCGGATTGTTGAAAGAAAATAGCTAAAGTTTCGTTTGGCCTCAGTATCAGATAACAATCGAAGCAGCGACGGGCTCCTTTACTGTTCTAGCCAAGGCGCAACGATGATGTTCTAGCCTCAGCAGAAGACGCCGCGATTAGCAACTTAAAAGCCGTGTACGGTGTTATCAAGCAGTTTACAGGTGATCGTAGCCAACATCCGGTGAAGGATAGTGATTGAAAGCTACTTATCTTGGAGGAAGATCGAATGAAGCGGTGGCAAGAACACGGTCTTGAGCCGTGTAAATCCTGTTCCACTTAATTTTTCCACGGTTTTCACAATTCGCGTCACATACGATATCATAGAACTGCAATTTTCCAATCTAATTGAGATTAAATTTCGTAACAAACAGATTCTTCCATAAATCATGGGTGGTATCAGCGGACTTTACCTGGACAATACAAATTCGAATCGATTTCAATATCCATTTCGCTTTCGTTTTCATGTCATCGGCAGTGTCCACTGGATTTCTGCTTTAATGTACTTTACCAATCCTTTCGATATTCAAAATTCGTTGCAGCAAATGCCCAGTCGTAGTAGTTTTCGCGCCCCTTCAACTTGGGGACATTCACGATGTACCTAACTGGTAGTCATCCTTCTTTGTTCAGGCTCCTTTTAATTTTGACAGCAAATTTATGAATTTAATAATATATTTCTACTTTGATGGACAAAAAATCTATATCTTTGGCAAACTAATTAAAATTGCAAAATTAAATATGTGCTGTGCATATCACCTGTCTGTAGACACAAAGTGAACGATATGAAATTTATTCCATTAGTACGAGCAGTTTAAATAATTCATACATTCGGCATTACAAACTTCTAAGAGTTTTTGTATTGATTCACAATAAACATTTTCCATATTTTTCAGCACAAATAAATTTTTACTAGTCTTATCTACTCGTACATCCGTCTTTAATGCGAATTGAAATTTTAGTTAAATTTCTCTCCAGTCTGGATAACTGAAATTAAAGATAAACACGAAAAACTGTATTCCCGAATTGGCACGATTCCATTACGGATTCTTATTGTAAAAGGGATTAGTGTCAAGTTCAACAAAAATCGAATAAACGTCTCTCATTGGCTAGTAACAAAAAGAAAATCATAATACGAGTAGCAACAGTCATTACACGTGGATAATAGAGCTATTCTCCGGATATAATCTATTTTAACAATATAGGGATGGCATGTTTGTTAGGGTTCACGTTGAGAAATAGGAATGAGAGTTCAGACCGATAAATATTTTTCGCTTCATCAGTCCTTATGTATGCCGCCGTCCCAATAGAATTCTTTCATTACACACCCTCTTATGACCGCCTATATGACCGTCCGCCACGTTTAGTTATATCCTTCATGGCCAAGACGAGAGTCGTAAGAGTTTAGTGTAGCCGATGGTACGAGTAATCAATTTAATTGATCAAAGGATAGCATTTATCGTATTTAATTTGTGCTTGAGGTTGAATTACGATGCTATTCGCTTTTATGTGGGCAGATATTGGTATAGGTAAATATTGAGATAGGAAGCAATAAATGTTATATTGTAATACCGAGGTCAAAATATTGTTGATTAGAGGGGGAAAAATCTGGACTAGCGGAATCCAAAGGGATGAAAAATTTGAATGATCGATCCATATACGACTCGGGTTTCAGTTTCTTCCAAGTTTTCTTAGTTTTAAGAAAATTTCTATTTTCTATTTTTCTTATTTGTAGTCCGGATGGCGCAATGCTTAGTACGTTCGCCTTTTATGTACTGGGCCCGGTTCTTTAGCTTTATGACACACACATTCATCGGATATCAGCGCGTCGCTACTACAACAACAACGACAACTAAATGACTGCTGCTAACTAATCTCAAAGCCTTCGGTCCAAATTTGTAATGTTGCGACTGTTATTTATTTTATTTGTCTTATTATTAGTTCACTATAGTTTTCCTTAAATATTTTTTTCTAAATTTATTGTTCCTTTTATTTTTTTTTATTTGTAGTTTTTCTGTTTTTGCTTTCTAGTTTTCCATTTTTTATAGCGCTTTTCAATTTTTTCTATTTTTAAAGACTTTTCTATTCTGTTTTTATTTTTTTCCGGAATTTTCTATTTTAATTAAATTTTCAGTTTTTGGGAAATTTTATGAAAAGTTCAAAAGTCATTAAGTGTAAAGTGATCATCACACCGACGCGAAAAAATCGCAGCGGAAAAACCTGCGCCTGAAGTCTATCACCTTCACTAATAAGAAATCCTTGTTCGTTGCGTATTTTGGTATTTCTCATTAGTCCGCATATTAAAAAAAAACGCTTAAATAGACCGCTCGGAAGCAACAACAAAATGGCTTGCGAACGAGAAGACACGGCGTCAAAGCAGGAAAAACTTAGTCTGCAGCAAATATTAATGCCGCAGAAAAATTCGCATCAGTGTGGGCGTCCTCATGGTCAGATTTTTGACATCGCGGATTCGCCGTTTGAATTTTTTCGCGTCCGGTGAGATGATCACTTTATGTGAATGCATTTAAAAAATTATTTAATATGGAGGTGCGGACCGGGGGAAGCAAAATTCAAGGTAGTTTTCAGATTAAAATTAAATTCAGATAAAAATTGAAGATAAAATAAGAGAGATGATAAGATGATATGCAAGTCATCGTCAACGACGACCACGAAATTTGGGCAAGCGAATTTTTATAATCCTGTCTCGGACTATGGAAATTAAAAAGCACAGGTTTATCATTAAGTGTACCGATAGATGTATAATTGAACTGCTGAGGTGCTTGCACCGAACACATAAGGGTTGCAATTGTTATGAGTGTCGGTCACGGCATTTTTTAAGTCAAGATCCATACCATTACAGACTGTCTCAGGGTGATTCTTGGAAAGATACTTCGCGGTGCGGCGCACAAATTGCATTATACACAGATAGCTATGCAATTATTGAGGGGCTTCCATAGTACAAAACTTTTTCATAACTGGTGAAATACTGTTTTGAACTTCGTCAGGATGTAGCCACGGCCAAGAGAGCTACCCAGGGAAGAGATCATGGTAGACATTGAGGAATTGATCCGATTAGAGGACCAAAATAGCATGAAGTGATGCGGAAGAGTGTGGAGGCTGACGTCACAGGCTCAAATTTGCAACCATCGTAAATTGCGGAAACACAATTAAAAGTGTTCTATCTGAGGGCTGACAATGGCAATGATGTGGTGATCGTGGAGAAACTACTATGCGGCAATTCTGAATACTGGAAGGTTCTTCGAGCTGCGCAGAGATCCCAACCGGAATCCATCAAAAGGGCTGATAAAGTTTTGAAGGACTGTCATTCCATCATAGAGCACCCTCTAAAGCTTAGAATGCCAAACCCCGCTCTGCCGAGGATAAAAATAAAAGGATTACCCAAAGTCCACAAGCCTGGGAACGAATATCAGGAAATCTTTGCTGCCACCAACTCCCCCACCCAAAAAAACATCGTTAAATGGCTCCTCGAGAAGATCAACGATTTAGGCGGTCACAACTCGTGGAGATTTCTTAAGAACAGGAGTGACCTAATCGGTAAGCTCAAGGCTAATCTCGTCCGATGAACGTGTCGTCTCATTCATAGAAACTATTTAGGAGTGAAATATGCTAACGAAAAAATAATCAGGTTTTTCAACTGCAGTGGGTTTCGTCGGAATCGCATGCGGCTGGAAAACTGCATTAGGTAACCAACGAACACAGGTAGATTGTTGCGCAAGAGCAATGCGATAAAAAAAGGAGCGGACATTACGTCCGTACTGTAACATATTTATATTTTTCTTCAGCAGACGATTACCGCAGAACTCATTTTCAGTACGGATATCATGTTCTTAGTTAATCGGATGGATTTTTAAAACCGCATTGTAGGGTAAAAGTATTATACATATGGAATCTGCGTCGCAATATAAATGTGATAAAAAATAGCATTTCTCTTGCCGTAAAACCCTAAAAACTTGTGAAAAAAAATTGCAATTTCTTTGCTTTTGACCATGTGTATTGAGATATTTTTTTCGGTGTGTTAAGTTGCGGATACAGCTCGTTTACCGATAAATCCAATGTATCTCACTAAAAATATAATATAAATATAATATTTTTAAGATGAAGAGGAAAAGTTAATTTTTTTTCTAAATTCTTAGGACAAACATTTTCTCTGGGCGGTAACTCTAACGGTTCCCATTTGAAATTTCACATTGTACTGAATGTTGCAGCAGCATGTAGCCAGTTGACGACAAATGCGCCTGAGTGTATCTAACAGTTAAAAGTATGAGAAAAACAGTGTGAAATTAGGCGTTTATTCTATAAAGCATAGTTATTGGCGCAGACCTTTAACTTTTTGACGGAAGGGTTAGACGGTCGGTGCAGTTAGACTTTGTGTAGTTTTTAATTCGAAGAAAAAGATCGCGAGTTCCATTTCAACGACAAAGGTGCGACACAGGTGAGTTTACTACTGGTCAAGTAATGAGGGAAAGTTTCCGTCTCATTTTATGTTTATTATTTCCATAATTAACAAGTAAGTGTTCGAAGCACTTTCTTTGTACATTTCGAAGCGTGTTTTTCCTTCAATAATCTTTCTTCACCTGTCATTTGAACTGCCGGATTAGGCGAATACTCGATGAACTGTTACCATTCAAATACCAAATTATATCTCAACTTGAATATGTAATGTCTGCCACAGATAATGGCCCGTCGCTATCAGTTGCTATTGTGAATCTGGGCAGGTAGCGGTTTAAAAGCAATTTTCTGCCCAACGCCAGCGCCACTAACCGCTATACGCGTAGATATACGATGACGAGGGCTTGCAATTGTCAGTCATGGCCCATTGTCTGTAGCAGGCGTAAGAATCCATTCATTTTTAGATAGGAATCGGAGATTGGGACTTTAAATTCTGTCCGTCTTATGTTCACCCACATCAGTTATTGTTTTCATTTCAATAAACCTCCTACGGTTACTTTCATTTATATCGCAAACACTCCGGTCGTGTGCTGTTAATCATATCACAAATTTAATCTTGACCATTTGCCAATATAGTGGTCCAACGTCACCCCCTGAAATCGCCTCTTCACCATGAGCTCCAGAGCCATTCAACCCAATCCTGGGTGTCTATGTATCTATAGGTATACGTGATACCATCTGAAATTTATTTCGAAAATTCTGTCAGACTTTGTACAAACATACGGCAACTAAATCCCTGACAACTGTAGTACGGAGTAGCACATGGAGACTGGAACCAATTACACTACCGTCCATTAAGGATTAACGCCCTTTAAAAATAATGAAACAGGATTAAGAGCCAATACAGAGATACAGAGGCAGCGAACAAGCTGCCGGCTTAGGGCTAGAAGTTCCGGTTCCGGATTGATTGTTCCAAGCTCTACTGATAATCCCTTTTATAAATAAGAAGAAAATTCGCTCTAGTTCGCGCGCACTAAATCGATAAAGAGTGGAATTGCGAATTGGATATAGTGTAGGAAATTGGGGGCGAGATGGCGACTTGGTATTATAGGGTAGCCCTGACTTCGGTCGGTTCCAGAAAGCTGTCCATAGTATACCATTCCCGACTGGCAAGGGAATGGTGTATACTGCACTATGCGGATTGTCGGCGAAACATAAGGCGGGTGGAAGCTCTTGAAAGGACGTTGCACAAACGAAAGCTAAGCCCTTAAATTAAGCGGCTTATAAACTACCCGCTTCATAGTGCATTTTATTTATGTTTTGTTCTTCTTTAGTCGAACATCGCTAGAAGGTGAGAATTAGGCTTATGCAGAGTATTCTCTCGTCGTACTGACCAACCCGACCATTAAGCCGTCAGACCATTATGCATAAAGTCCAGGTTTAACGCTTTCATTAAGTGTAGTGAATGAGCAAATAAAAAAATATGTTTATGTACACATATGAAGAATTTCACCTTGTCAGTACTTAACTTGAGGTGAGAGCGTTGTGATGCATTAGCTGATTGTTCACAAAGTAATTGAAATGATTTTCCACTAAATTAATTTTTTTTTTTTTCGAAATAATCTGCGGAATCAAGCAGAACATTTCCCGGGAATTGAACCCATGACATTTAACCAATACGCTTACACCATGGAAACACGAATGAAGACAACTTTGAAGGTAGACATTTTAAATTCTGAATATTTATATCAAAGGCTATGCAGCTTAAAAAGGAAACCCTAAGTCATCTGAGCCGCTGGGAATTTTTGGTCCTGAAAAACAGAAACGAAATATTTTTTACCGATTTTGTTTTAAAGATTTTACAATTGGATGTCCGAGGTAAAAGTAACATTTTCCCAGTTCAGTCCTTTCAAATACATCGTTCTGCAAGCTTTCATAGAGGGAATATTTTAACAGAATGGATTCGTCTTGTTAAGAGGTTTTGTTTATATTCAAGTTTCTGCTTTTTTGGTTGCCATTTTAATATATTCAGTCAGTACGCTCTAGTACTTCTTACTTGCAATAGGAGATTAATTAAGTTCTTCATATGTAGTGGCGATTTCCACAGCTTCGATTGCGTGTATATCATTGAAGCACCGTGTTAAAAGGAATTAATGACGAATGATTTCCCAACCAATTACATTAAGCTGGATCATGAACATTTTTTGAATAGTGGTTATTATGGTGAATATGTTCTTTGAGACTTACATTCATATTATTTGTGAGTATTGTTATATAGAAATGTAAGAATCCAGACCACGAGCTTCCAAATAGCCTTTGCGCATTCTTCTATGTTTTCATTGGATTCGTGATATATGTGCTATGCAAATGATATTCATTCTCCAGATGATAATATTTTTACCCTTCCCAAAGAGAGTATATTACCATTGTCATGAAGTTTGCCAGGCACAGGAGGAAGTGTCTCCGACCTTATAAAGTTTATATTATATTTGGTTAGCATGATGAGATTTAACCATGTCCACCTGTCTCTCAGTTTTAAAATTATCGGGCTGAAACCAATCCTTTCTATTGCACGCGATAAAACTTTAAAATTTATACGCCCGTCAAAAGCCAACATATTGAGGCAACTTCCTTAGAAATTACAGACTTCTAGGTACGATTACCGTTATCAAATCGCAATTTAATTTTGTAAAAAAATTAAATTTCTTCAAGATTCAAACCGTTATATCTTGGCGCGTACGATAAAATCCGAAACTAGGAAAGTTTCGTTTCACATAAAATTGTATTTAGTTTCATAATTTATGATTAGATTTTCTCATCAATTTCCCAGAGACTGGCAAATGTTAGTTTTTTTTTCGCGAAGTCTAGCTTTTTGAGACAATTTAAAAAAAAGTGTATAACTCTGTAACGGTTAAAGACAGAGTTCATGTTTTGGTGTCAATTATCCACAAATGGACGCTACTGTCTACTATCACATTATTTATCATCCCAACCGGGACACCCCATATATGTCGGAACCATGGGAATTGGATAACTATATATATGGTTGCCGTAGATACGATCGGTCCAGCAGAAACTTTTTGTGAGAAAAATGTTCTTGTTTCTGAAGATATTTTATTCTAATTTTCAAGTTTGTCAATTGATTACTGCCAAACCATATTCCTGAATTTGGCTAAATTAATCCGAATAATAATTTCGAATCTTTTGTTCCTTTGGGGTATATTCCTAGTCTTAAAATCTACAAATCAAAACCCTGAAAAAATCCTTAAAACAAAATCCCTTAAACAAAATCCCTGGGAACATTCGTACTTGACCGGACGACACATAATGTTTCGCGTCTTTAACAAATAGTGGGTTTTTAATTGAGATGATTTCGCACTCCTCTTGTATGAGCTCCGCGGCTTAAGGGGTTACAGCTTTCAGTACACGGCCCTGGAACGGACGCTTCTTCCAGGATTAAGTCGAACAAAGATCAATACTACAATCAAATTAAAAAAGAAAAACAAGTGTTTCAAAGACAGCGTTCAATCGATTTTTTCCGGCTCAACAGCTTGCTTGTTCTTCCGAGCGGCTGCCACTAAGTTTGCAGGCTAAACAATGAATTCTAAGAACTTTTCCGTGCATCTTGAAAGGCATCTCGTGCTTTTTGCAATCACTCTCGTCGCTTAAGGAGCGAACCGATCTCATACAGCTCAATAAATCTTCTGGATATCCCTGGCGAAATGCGTGAGCCAATCATCTTTAGCAAACTGTCCAACATCGTAGAGGAAAAATGAGGTACATCGCACCATCAGTACGGTTTTCGAAGAGTGCGTTTCGCTGCAGATGCAACATCGACCAATCGTGCAAACATGGCACTAGATGCCAAAAGCTCCTTTAATCCTGCAAAATAGGTGAATTTAAAAGCGCTTCTCTTCGAATCAAAGGAATCATCCAACGCAACTGATACGGCCGATACGCAATAATTATCACTAAAATCCTTCGTTCAATTGAATGTTCGCTGAACCTTCGTGATTTAATCAAAGCCGTTGCATATTCATTAAAGACCTTTCATCTGCTTTGTATGCTACTTACAAACTCAAATCCGATGACTATTAAAAGCAACGAAAACCGCTGTCAACCGACATACAATAATGACTCTGCAGGAGGAGGCAAACCCCCAGGGCATCAGATTACTTCACTAATTAGAGCATAATCCTACGAATAAGCCTCTGATTGATTGATTGCCAAGTGAATGGCCGTCGATACCTTTGCCATTTGCAAAATTTATTTAAGTGAAAAGTGTTTTTAGTTGGCACTTTTTGTTCCGATATAAGGACATTGGGGGTGGAAGTTGTACGATTAACGAAGGTGACTTTATTTATTTCGTTCCGTTTGGGGGTGGTAGCGACTGTGTGTATGTGTGGCTTGTCTTAAAGTGCAAATTTTTGGATATATTTATAACCATTTCCAATAATAAGGATGGATTGATTGTTCAAGTGAATATATCAATAATTGAATATTATTTCAAATTCAGAATTAGTAAACTTTTGAGTACCATAGATTGACACCGGATTTAGAATAAAACTTTCAGGCAAGTCGTTGTTGATACTCGTATTGTCCCTGAGGATCGCAGTGTACAATGAAAATGTTAACCTCTATACCTTTTTAGTATTCTTCACACTAACTCGATACTAGCAGGTCCTTTGAGCATTCTCATGAATTTTCACAATTACCTTCTTTGTGGTCGTTTAAAACTGCACTTCATCTCCATATTCGTTGAGATTGTCCTTTTTGGGGGGATGTTCACTATTAAAATGAAATATGTAACGATATGCAAATTTCTTTTGTTGAACTCGTAGTCAGGGTTTTGCTTATTTTCTTTCATATTTTGCGTCAGGCATCTTATACCAAGGGACCTAACCGATGCGCTTTCATGAATATAATACAGATTGTACTATGCTCGACTGACGAGGCACCCCTTTATTCTGCCGACACGATACAGTGCAAGCAGGTAAAATGTATGATGACATTCAAGAAGGAAATATTGTTGAATACATCAGCCATTATTTTCTCGGGTCCTTGGTGTCCTTGTTGCAAAATCTTGTTGGGCACACATGGCACATGCATAGACGCATGTATATGTTGTTGGTAAAGTTGCTAGAGCTTTGTGTCGAGCTGTAGAAGCCAAAGTAGTTTGCCAGGTTGTGTGTGAATATGATGAACAATTCTCATGGCACGGAAATGCTAAAACTTTTAACTTTTATATGCAGTTTAGCAGATGTACTTGTAAATTCAAATGGAGAATTTGATAATACAGATTCGTTTTCCGGTGGAAAAGTGCTGTTTGAAAATTCAAAAGTTAAGACGCTTACTAAGGATGTGCTTGCCATGTAGTCTTTGTTCCCGTGGTCCTTTTTTGCAATAGTATAGATAGTCGTGGGACGATATGCAAGTTTTGCGAACTTCAAAAGTTGTCAGACCGATGATTGCCATAAGTGCTTCAAACTACTTTGAAGATACATTTAACTAAAATATTTTATAATACGGAAGGATAGATTAGGAATACGAGTGGTTCTCATGTCGCAACCAAAAAATGTATGCAAAGTTCGTATACAGGTTTCCGCTTTGGATACGTTGCAAATATCGTTGAATTATCTATCGTTACGCAAACACTATATAAGTTAATAAAAAACCGGGTCGGTAATAATAAAGATATAATTAGGCGAGAAACGCACGTCTTTGCTGAATATAATTTGGCTTAAGACTAATTACATTTCACTAAATTGGAAACCTATTGCCTAAATATGCTGAGTAAACATCTGCTAAGTTTCCCGCACTCTAGATAATATCGTTCGATGTAATATGCAGACGCAGATGTCATCGAATTGTCGATTCACGTGCTTAACATACTAACATAAGTTTCTTTCATTAAATAATAGCCCAGGCTCTAGGAATTTTAAGTACGAAAAACTCCCCTGAGGCTGAATCCTTGACGGTTTAATATTTACAGTGGTCAGAGAGTCAAAAAACGGATCTTAGTCAAAAAATATTGACATTCCAAATAGGATAAAAAAAACTCCACATTTTGTTTTGAAGGGATATGGACAAGTGGGGTATCATTTTAAAAGGACGTTGAGTGCATCCTATTCTTGGGTTTTTGCGTCATATTTCGGCTCTTCTAAAGTAGTACTCCCTGCGTTCCCTAAGGCTGAATTTATGATGGTTTATTCGGTAAGCAAGCGAACCGACCTATCGCAGCTAGTGTTTATATAATCTACAAAGTAAAAAGTACTCTTCCCGTGTCTCCAGCATCTGGTGATCGGAGCTTTAGTACTGTAAAATAAGATTTAAGTAAGAAAAAAATGACACTAGGGCCACTTTTTTGTTTTGTAATCTGTAGTGGTCGAAGAGTCTAAAATTCATTTTACTACAAAAAATATTGATGGGAAGGACGAAAAAAAGGGGGTTAAATTTGGTAACTACGACGGAGTGAGGAGCGAAATAGGCAAAATGTTAAAAAGAGATTGATATGAAATTTTACATAAATATTGTCCATGAAATTATTATTATAATTCTTCGGGGTTGAAACAAGGAAGCGCATGCGAGTAATAACTGAAATTATTGAAAATAATACTATGTGTACTATTATAAACTTGCTTTTAAAAAAATAAAAATATTTACCATCCAGTATCCGGTTCTTTTAGCTAAACTCAAGGCTTTTGGTGTGGATCCAAAATTAGTTGAATGGATTGAAAGTTCCTCCACGGCCGTTCGCTTCGAGTCATCCTTGATGGAGTTAAATCGAATTGCCATACAATCAACGCAGGGGTCCCTCAAGGTACCTATCCTATCACCAACGCTTTTTTTCCGTTCATCAACGATCATTGAAGTGTGACTTCAAACCCAATTCACAGTTTTGCAGATGACAGCACCCTTGATTCTATTTATACTTTTAACACTTCAGCTGACTCCTGCTAAAATGCTACATCTGTTAACCGAGATAGCATGTCTGACTCACTAAATAGAGTTGTCTCAAAAATTATTGCATGGGGGAAAGCGAATCAAGTAGAGTTTAATGCCTCCAAAACTCATTGTTGTTTTATTTCCAATAAACGACGTGCCCCATTTACCGCCCAACCCATTCTTGTCGATGGTGCCAGCATTAATGACTCAACATCTCTAGCAAACTAAACTGGTCTGACCACATCTTCAACATTGCAAAAAATGCAATTAAGTGTCTGGGTTTCATGAACTTCTGTAAAAGATATTTTACGCCATCTGATTTGGCGCAAATTTATAAGGCCCACATAAAACCGAGACACGAATATAATTCCCATATATGGGCAGGCGCAGGTCGAACTGCCCTATCCACATAAGAGAAAGTTCAACGGAAAGCCTTCAAGCTTAGTGGCGATGAATCCATAACTTCTCAAATCAAGCCGCTCGAACACCGGCGAAATGTTGGTTGTTTATCACTTTTTTATCGCTACTACAACCGCAATTGCTCTGATGAAATGTCCAGGCTTATTCCTGAGCTTGATCTTTCTTTGCGTGACACCCGGCTAGCCTGCCGTGCCCATCCTCACTTTCCTGGACTCAGTAATAGTCGTACCGTTAAATTCGATGATTCATTTGTATCCAGAAAAACACGAATGTGTTTTCCCCCGCAATTATGATCGGCAAAAATTCAAACGAAACGTACAGCGGGACCTCATTCAAACTCAACCCATCTCTGCCCTACTACTCTAATTTCCTTCCCGCCAAGGCTGTGCTCTCGCATCAAAGGGTATCCTCTAAGCTTTAGCATAAACACAAAAAAAATGCTCTGTATGCTGCGCGGCTTAACGGGTTGCTACCCTCAGTATACAGCCCTAGAACGCTCACTTTGCTCACTCTATATGCAGCAGCGCTAATGGCACTATTAAGGTCGCCACACATGAACGCGCACAGACACGACTCGTCAATTTCATAGCACGTGCAGAAATAAAATTCTCCTCATTTCCACCCTTGTGTGAAATTGATGGTTCGGTGGAAGTTCCGTCGTGGTTGTGCGCGTTTATGTGTAGCGACCTTTAGTCAAGTTCAATGAAAGCTTTTTTTCGCTGGTGTATCGTAGTTTCAATCAAATAGTCTCCCGGATCGAATAAAATAAAATCAGAAACAGGTTGGAATTGTGAATAATTATTTAATTGAAATGAAACTATTAGTCAAGATCTGAACCAAGATGCATCGTCCGGTGAAATAGAAAAGTGCCAGAAAATATAAAATTATAAGTTGAAAAAATACTGCACAATTAATGGTCAGAAGAATTAAAAAGTTGAATAATTAATGGTCTGAGTTTCAATTTTCTACGAATGATGCCCTTGCATTGAATTCAATTTTAAATATTAAATCTAGATCACTTAAGAATTCTTTTCGCTTGACAATGTTTTTCTTAAATTTAACATAAATAATTGCACTAACAATCTACAAACTGCAATCATCTGTTATTCCTTTCATTTTACGAAAAAAAATCCTTCGAAAGAACTGCATTCATATTTATCGTTAAAATATGAAAAAGTATCAAAAGAGAAGAAAATCTATTTCTTTCTCCGTAAAAATTCCTAAAAACTTCCTGCAAAGTCTTTGAATGTCCAATCACATAAACTTTCGGAATAAGTAGCACAACTGGGAATAAGATGGTATAGAAAACACTTTTTACTAGCGTCGTACACGTTTTGTTAGTCGTACTGCTTAAGCAGACTTAGTTCCGTCGTTTTTAAAAACTCAACTTCGGTTGGGTATTGCGAACCTTATGGGGAGAGTTGCTGAACTAAAGTAACTTTTGCATTCTTTATCTTGCCGCGGTAATCCGTGTCCCCAAAGATATTTTTCTATACGTACATATTAAAAATATCTGTATCACAGCGAACAAAAAAAACGTCTTATCCGAGGAATTTTATCAGTACGACAACTAGGAAAAGTACTAACCAGAAAAACGTTCGCCTGAGTAGTGTGAGTCGGGTCTATAAATTGGATTCGTTGTGGCATTGGAGAGTAACCAGCAAAAATGGCAAGTACGAGTACGTACCCTCTTTTGTACGAGTAAGTTGTAAAAGAACTTAACTCGACATTGGAGAGTTGCTTTTGCATAGCGTTCTGCAACTTTTGTTAGAAATATACAAACATTTATTGAAGTTCTTTGAGGATTATTATTACATACGCGTACGGGTATCTTCAATTTAATGTTTTCATACGCGAAATGAAATCAAATCGCAAAGACAACTGCTTCTGTCAAATAACGAATTCATAATTCGACCTAGGAATCAATCTGAATTAATGCTTCCTCCTATAATGGATATTTGGGAGGGGGTGGGTGGGTTGCAGATATTATCCAGAAACCTCCTCGTGAGGCCCCTGAAACAGTGACGTTAAAACTTTGCTAACAAACTCTTGCTTTAAGGTATATGATTGAGGCAAAAAGTCGGATGATGGGCCAACAGCCCTTCCCCATGAATTAATTGTCCAGACAACTGAAGTCAACCCTCGAATACTATCGGTTTCACAGAAACGCCCACGCAAACGAAACATCTTGGAACCTCATCATCTACAGCCTGGTCGGTCGAAAACGGAAAACCTACAAGAAAACGGGAGCATGAAGTTGCTTTGGTGATGGATAAAGCTTCTGAATCCCACGTCATTAATTGAAAATCCCAAAAAATGATTGTGTCCTAGCCGCATAAAAGCGAAGCTCATTCTTTAAAATCTGGCTACGACAACGCATCAACTGAAGATAAAGATGAAAAAATCGAAGATGACTTTTACAACACCCTTCGAAAACTCTTTCATTATCTGCCCTCAAACGACGTAAAAATTATTATTCCCGAATTCAATGCTAAAGTCGGGAATGAAGAGACGTACCGAGGAATAAGCGGAGATCAAAGTCTGCACGAAGAATGCGACGAGAACAGCCAATGCCTCATAGACTTTGCTAACAGCTGTAATGTACGAAGTGTTCACAAAATGGTGTTATGGGGAAGGAGCTGGGAGTTTGCCAAAGTGACTGTGAAGGTCCGGCGGCGCTAGAAGCAAATGCTCCACAACGAGCTGAACCGTGGCACACACTTTTTCAGCTCAGTTTCGGAAGATGTGGACTGGGTTATTACCCGCTCGTTGCCCCAGCCATCACATAAATGACAAAACCACAAAAGTTAAACTCGAACCCAAACACTCCGTCCAGCCTCGTTGGCGGCTAATCCGGCACTTCCCTTTGACGTCTGTCCATCGTTGATAGCCTTCAACGCCAATCATCAACCTGTCATAAAGCTGGTGGTCATTGCACAGCACGCACAAATAATTTAAAATTGCAGCGTTCGTTACACAGCACATACTTAGTCATCAGCTCTACAACCTTCTACATCGACGTATCCATAAAAGAAAGTTGGCACCCCCTGATGGCTGTCCTTTCAACCAAATATACCTCATCCAATGAAGATGGGTACCGATAATCTTCGACATACGTATACACAGTGGAGCAAACTGTGACTCTGATTACTATCATGCCAAATCTAAATACCGCTGTCGTATGTCCAAGCTTGTTGAACTTAATCCAGCTCCCACCGAAAACTCGATATCGAGAAGTTGCCAATACTGACAGTGCCAAAGGAAAACCTGTCAACCACACCCACTCCTTTAAAGCACCTCAATAAGATCTTTGAACGATACGTGGAATGTCGAATCACACGAAGGATAAGATAAAGGCATTTGCAGAACAAGTGTTGGGGTACGAACCCCGGCGTAGAAAAAAGATTTGTTCGACGATGAATGCTTAGAAGCGTCGAAAAAGAAAATGAGGCCTACATGCATTTTATGGCGAGAGGAACGAGAGAAAAACGAAAGCACTATGAACATCTCAGACAGAAAGCGGATAAAATCATTAAGCGCAAGAAACGAAACTACTTCGATAAACTGCAAAGTCAGTAATATCAGTAATCAGTAATAATTTCGAGAGAAACAAAACCAGGCAAGCCGACAAAGTACATATTGAAAATGATTAAAAGTGGGCTTAGTGCTAAGACCACCTCGTGCAGAGGCAAGGATGGCTCTATCATTAGTCACACACTACAAGTAAACAAAAGATGGGCCTCCTATTTTAAAGAACTTCTCAGCCCCGAAATATGCAACATGAGTTGACATATCGTTCGAACAACAAATGGAAGGAACCCTACTGGCCCCCCGAAATACTGGAACAAGCAGACGCAGCCACACGGGCATTAAAGAACTGCAAAGCGCCAATCATCGACGAAATACCAGCGGAACTCATCAAAAACTGTGTTCACAGGCTGATTCGAGATATTTGGTAAGAAGAAAATCAGTACTATACACAAAAAAGTGAATAAACTCGAATGCAGTAACTACAGGGGCATTTCATTACTATGTGCATCCTAGAAAGTCATCACATAAATACTTAAGGCGACAATGAAAGAATAATTGGCGAATACCAAGGAGGCTTTTGGCCTGGTCGATCTACAACCGATCAGATATTCACGGTTAATCATGAAGTGGAGCGAAGCTCGGTTTTTCCGTACACATGTTTCGATTTAATTATCTGGAACCGAGAAAGGTATCTTATTTGCTGGCTGTATTCGTCTCGCTGGCGTCCTTCGAGATAGGTTATAAAACTGACATCAACCATTTACGCTGTTTAATGCGTAGATGGTTCAGTCCAAAATTCGACTTACACATTTAATAACCACTCATTTCAGTGACTCGCTTAATTATGGTAAAGTGACAACTAACAGACAAGGAAGTATACTGATCGAAGAGAAACTTCTGGATGGCATGCTTGCAGTCAGAAGTTTAGTTATACCTTTTCAAATGACAGCGTGGTGGCTTCAGCTCTAACAAAAACAAGGCGGAAGTATGCGGGTAACACGGTACAGTATGCACGACCCCCTCCGGCTCAGTACCATTGAATTCGACGACAACGGTAATAGCGTTAGTAAGGATGCACATTTGAAATACCAACATTCATAGCTGTGCGGGGACAAAAGTGGTTTACAATTTCGTAACGTCATTTACTACATGCCTATATTATATGGCATCCATCCACTTTGAATTGAACAAACATTGCTACAGCCCTGAGCAATTTCACTTTATTGAGGAAGTGGATTTCATAAATTCTTGTCAGGAACTTGTACGCTTCCCGCTTCAGTTGCCCCCTCTCCCCACACGTTCGGAATACTCACTCCGTCATTTCTATTGCACTAACGCAAAAGCAGAATCCAGGACCTGCTTCACATATTTCAAATAGACACTTTAGATGCAATCTCGTCTTGTGACTCCATACATCATCGTTATATATATCCGAGAGAGTATTTCATGTGGTTTATGTTGTTTCTTAAGCAGTCGAACGCCTTAAGGAAATTGTTGACTGTGTTAAGGAGCAGAATCAGGAACAAAATTTAATAAAAAAGTGCAACTGTACATGTCGGTTTGATGTACGAATATTAGTCCAAATTTAGTTTGAATGCATGTTATAGAGTCTTTCTTGTTGGCTTCCCGGTTGGTGTTAATGACGATGCCTGACAAATCGTTTAGGTGTTTGAGCGGACCAGTTCCACTGGGTAATTTTAAATTCAGAAATGTTTGGAACGTACTTTCGAACTGCTTTGCAATGAGACGATGCGAGGACACGGTATCTCTCCTTCTGTCGACCGTAGAATTTAGAGGTACCTACTCATGACACGTTAGAATCCGATGTGGAGAGTCAGACTGACCTCACTGTGGTGGAGAAGTTTAATTTATCAGCTAATCGTGAATGTTAAAATTTCTACAGAGCAATCTCCACCATTCTAAGGGAAAAGTCAGCCTCGGCTGCTCTTCTACTACGCTTAGCACAAAGGGCTGAGTACTTCGTTTTGGTTCAGGAGCCATGGGTCCTAAACGACTTTGTGCGTGGTCCTAGGTCTCCGAACTATATTGGTTACTACGTTAAAAATAGGGAAAACCCCCGCTCGTATATACTTGCTAAAAATGCTTTACATGTCTGCATTGTCGCGGTCTATAGCGATTAAGATTACGGATGTCGTCAGCCTCGAAACTAAGGTAAGATGATATTGGATAACTTTGGCTCCTTGGTGCATGACTAATTATTAGTCATTCCGCTGTCCAAGCTGTGATTAAATCCCTGGAATCCGCACTTACTTCCTCGAAGGTTGTGTTGGAGTGCCGCACATCGCTCATGGAGACTTGGCGAACTGTCTCGTTGGGGTTTCTCTGTTAAACGGACTCGCTAAACAGTTTACATGCCTTTCGATTCATGCAAATATGTCCTGCGATCAGCAGGACGAACTCAAAATAGCTTACCGGTAGCACATATTACATACTCCTAACTAAACTAATGTGGCCCAGGCTGGACACGGGTCGTTGAAAAGATAACCTATTGGCGCGGTCGTTGGTGGTGTCTGTGGATATTCGGGCTTGGCAAAATTGAGGAGATTAACTCTTGGTTCCTACTTCTTTAGCGAGGTACAACGTTTTATTGTGCGCTCACGCTACAAAACATAAAAACATTGTATTGTGTCGTCTACGACTAGCATCAAGGATACGTGGTTAGATAATATCCTGATTGTACCGATTAAAATGAGGTCAGACATAGATTTTCGTTAGGTCCTGATTAGGTTTATAACAATAACAATACTACTAAATATTGAATATTTTCTCATGAGAGGATAGCACAATTTCGAAATAACGGAGAATCTTCAAAAATTCCTTCAAGGATATTTTCCCTCAAGTACGAACATTTTATCCGTTTTCACGTTCTATGGTTATCTGGGTTCGTATGAGTGTTCGTATGATGAGGACGACCGAATACGAGTATGCATGGAGTGGTATACAACAAATATTTGCACAATGCTTATCGATTTAGAGTGGCTCATTAAAAATACATGTTCGATTAAATTGCCAAGAATCGTTGAAATATTTCATACTGTGTACCTATGGCTTTCGGAATCATACAACAAACAAGCAGGCAAAGTACGTATTTTCATCGGGATCCATATTTTTCGTTTGTGTGACTATGGTACTCTTGGTTCTATTTGCTGGCTATTCGATCTAGGGGGCAACCGTACTCCCTATGTATGCCCGGCTCGGTCGGTTGAGCATGAGACTCTTAATGTCAGGCTAGCGGGTTGTTAATTGCCTTAACCCCTCCAGGGGCATGGTCGTGTTAACATATCTAGCATTTCTATGCCTTGTTGATGTTTCGATAGCATATTTACTTTTCGGTAGTGCAGTTGCTAGAATGCACCTCCTATCCTCGCCGTCTTTATACTGACAAGCTCGTAGCACTGTGAGAGTTCTATTAGTACCCACCGGCAGTTTTTGATCGCGCCGAGATTTGAACTCCGAGCTCTAGATTAGTATCGTAGAGCGGTGACCGAACGACCACGGCTACCGAGCGCGTTCGTGCCCCACGTTGGGCGCCATTGTAACGAAAATCCTGCGTGAATCATCTGTAGCAGTGTTTGCCGATGAGATACGGGAAAGGTTCTTTTTTTTTATTTCTGGCACTATTACTCCCAATACGTTACAAATCCGTCACTTGTCAGGCCCTTAAGGAAGGTTCCGAAATGGAGAGAGAACCCATACAAAATGCGTCCAATAACTCGAAAATTATTCAACTATCGGATGGTGTGCTGGTCCGGTCGCTTTGTAGTACCTAGCTATACCCTATTTTGCTAAAGTGATCAGTCAAAATTATTCGAAAGGGGCCGAAAGTAAGTAAAAGTAATGGCGGTGGGTGGAAGAAGTGGGGAATACAGAAGCAGCCGTTTATTAAAATCACAGCGAAATGTAAAGATTAAAAGATCGCCAAATAGCATGCGGTCTAGGGGAAATTTTTTTTTATTATAATATTAGAATTTAGGTGTTGTATTTTAGACTTTATTTTTAAACTATAAAATTAGGCATTTTTTTGGGATATTTCTATAGCCGTCTTTTTAGCCGTTTCCAAAATAGGCTATTTTTGTGGCCGCATTTCTAGCCGTTTTTAGAAAAATGTTTCCAGCTTTTCCGGCTAAAATTACCCGTTTTCATAATAAAAATTTGGCAACACTGATGATAAGACAATGTTATTTTGTACTTTCTTCCCTGAAAATGGGGGAAGTTGGTATTTCAAAACCAGTTGCACTATGTATTTTAGGTCCTCATCTATAAAACATTGTAACCTGTCTGCTCTACAATTATTTTTCTGGTTATTTTTCATCCATCAACCATACTTTATAATCTTCATGACTATGAACTCCATTGCGTGTATGAAATTCCACGTTCGCCCGTAGTGCTTCTGATTTATCTATTCTGTATCTGTGCTTGACTCCCATTTTCCAAAAGGATTATGGTGTGTATGAATACAAATACCGCATTTTCAATGCTTTCAACAGTACCTACGACTCAACAAATACAACAACACCATCAAACCTGTCCCTGTACATATATTCTATTATTATTATTTTGGTCCGTTTGTTTGTTACTCGGATTCAGTTCTGCACCGATGCTACGGGGCATATCCTCCCATACCATACATTGCGGATACTTTTTACTTCCTCGGCTACATTACTATAAAATATTTATGACGGGAAGATATGTTTTCCCAAAAATACAAAACAAGAAAAAACGAAAAAAGTGAAAAATCCTGTGAATATCGAAATGGTTACTTTCTCTCACTCCATATGATGTAGTGGATCTGTTATTTATGATGAAGCGAACATGGACCCGGATTTAAGGGTGGAAAAAATAATGTTCCATACGCCTCTCTTTACGGGTACATAAAAACCTCCAAACGTACGTATGAATTTATATAGGATGAACTGTAAATGAAAATTTCGCTGACAGAAATGTCCGGATAAGCCTGCAAGTGAACGAAAAACATGAGAAGGAAAAAATTGCCATTTACAAATGAATTATGAATTTTTATATCCTGATTTGCAATTCTGCCGGGCTTTTAACCCACATCCGGATTGACGAAATCCTAATACGCGGATACTACATGAAAGATAAGATTTTCACCTTTTATTGATTTCGTCATGCAGTTTATGGTTCTGGAGTTGTTTTATCATTGGCTGGTCTCTCTATACGCAGTCATATTTTTCGATTTGATGAGGTTTAATGTTGTCCTGGTGGAAATATATAAAATAAATACGGGCAACAATAGCTCAAAAGATTATTTCCAAAAATGTACGACATGAATGTGAATTGGAAAAGCGGTGCTTTAATTTGAAATAATGACACCTGCAGTGTACATAGTGTGCATATTTTTTTATTAAAATGTTTTGAGGTCTATAATCGTTCATAATGCCAGTATTTTCCTGCCGGATAATATAGGAGAGACAATATCCAAAGTATTACCTATTGGTACAAAACAGATAGGGGCCTTTCAATGCAATGGTTCTCAAAAATGAGTCAAGGAAAAGGAGGAGTTTGATAAGAACCATTCCTTGGCAGCACGTTTAAACTTAGTAAATACCTACTCGGCAGCGACTTGAATACACATCTTACCTTATGCTTCATTAGTATCCAAGCTACCGCCACTAATAAACAAGGTGAGTTGCTTTTGAACACCTTATTGTAATCAGCATAGCAACACTACAGACAGTCCATCCGTTATCTGTCACCTAACGCCACTTGACGTTATTCGTTCTTCTAATAAAATCTACTAAAGCGTACGGACATGTTAAATTCTGCTCCCTTTGCAAAGAGAAGCCGCGTTAATTTTGCTTGGATTTCGGCCTCTTGCTTGGTATTGCGTTGTGCAGAACGAAATGCAACGAAAAATGCACCATCAAAATCTCGCTTCAGTGAAATAAATTCGGTGTCCGACACCAGTCATCACTGTAATAGGCCAGATATTTGTTAGACGTCATAAAAACATTTGTTGACGTTGACACTAAACATTTGGTTCATTACTCGGCATTAGACAATTGAACTATAGTATGTTACACTACATAAAAAACATAGTTTTCCGCCAACACAATACATCTAGGTTTCGCAATCAGACGCATAACTTGCCAAATGTCAAAACATCAAAGCTTCCGCTCTTGTACGCAGTACACTGTAGCTTGTACAGTTGCGAAATTGAATTTGCCGCAAAACAGTGCCATATATTGGATACTAAGCATTTCATTCAATTCTGATTATAAACACAATACCATAAAGTGGAACAAAAGTTTCCTCGACGAAATGAAAGTTAATTTTTTATGGGACTTGACATTTCAATTCGTTTCGCAGCCAACTCAATACTAGGCATGGCACCGAACACGGGTAAAAAGAATGGCACGAAACAGCCACCATACATATATACAATACTTCGCCGTCGTGGAAGCGAATTGCAGACTCATTGTACATTTAGATAGAGGCGAAATAAGTTGAAGTACAACCAATTGACTTTCAACTTTGATCCGATGAGATCCCATATTAGACCTGGATTAAAGCGGTCCTGTTGGTTTGCATGAAAGTGATCTGAAATCCGGTGCATCGAAAGCGGCTACAGGTTATGGGCCCAGTCCACAAGGTGTGTAAAAATTAAAAGACACATGTATTTTAGCGATATTTTTTTAATTTGGCCAATTGTACGCGGAAGTTTTCTGTAGAAAATTTTCTGTATATCGTTAAGCTCGACACAACGGCAACCATTTTGATCGCGATCCACCACTGAACCACGTCAAAATCAATAGAACGTGTGGAAACTAATTTCCACTGTTCTGATGACTTTGACGTAGTTCGGTGAACAATCTAAGCCGTTCAAATTTGCTGGACCTGACGCTATCGAAATGGTTGATCTACAGCACAATCTAGATATACATAGTCTGCTTGGATTTGTCTATATCTTTCGTATATGTATAGACGGAAGTCGAAGAGGTTTTTATTCCGAAAGCGGGTAAGAGCTCACTTGTGCACCATAATAATCTTAGACATATGTACATATTAGTATATCTTCCAATCTACTAAAAATCCTATATGCTAGATACTAGGCTGATTGATATTCATTTACGCGAAAATGTTTCACTAAAATTTTTATCTACATCTCAACCTGCTTACTGGAAAAGAAGGTCGGTGCACACAGCCCACTTCTTAGCTACAAGGTATTCATTATGGTAGCCCTTTGGACATTAAGCCTGGGTTAATCTAGTTCATCAGAGCGTAGAATATAATCTATGGTAAGTTCTGTAATGTACTCAGCGAGAATCTACAGAATCCTCTTTCTCTACTAATTTCCTGAACCAGTTACTGTCGATTAAACGTTGGTCTGAACAAAATGAATCATGTTTCATTAACATGAAGGTAAAAGATACCTCCTTCATTGCCCAGCTCTGTGGCGGGAGTGATCATTAGTCATTCCCATATTGGCAAGCATGTCAGGAGATTTCGTCTCCTACTTAATGATTGCTGCAGAAGCTAAAAAGACGTTAAGAAGAAAAAAATTGTTTCCAACTCCTCTGCTTTTATATCCGGATTTAGCAAGAAAGAGGAAATCAATTCTTAGTTCTTATTTCTTTTCTAAACTGAAATTGCTGGAGAAGGCTAATATTGGTTCTTTTTCGCATTATCACTAGCTGGGTTGATGAATTCCGGTGGTATGATAATGGACGAGCGTATGGTCTTTATGGTAGTCCAGATGGCGCAAGGGTTAGCACGTTCGCCTTCTACGCACTGGGCCCCGATTCGATTCCTACTGAACGCAGTAGTTTTCGATAAAAAAAAAGGGGTTTTACGTGTCGGACTATGACCCCACCCAGCTTTTAAATGACTACCGATTTATGGCTTAAATAACTCGGTTGAGCTTGTTGCCGATCACACACCTCTGCACAAGAAACACCGTCATGATCTTGAAAATGATGCTAACTCATCTCGAGGCAGATTGGACCGTTTCGCCAGAGGTAACCCACCTTCAAAAGTTATTTCCGTTGGGTAATCCAGCATAATATTGGCGAAAAAATAACGTTTCAATAAGCGTAATAAGTAAAAAACAAACTCCAATTATTACTAATACCATAGCAAAAAGGACGGAACCGTCTTATCCTCCCGGTGCATTATTCACTTTATTCCCAGGAGCAGAAACTCGATCAGGTGCACACGTACAAACGATGGGATTTTGTAGGCTTTAAATGACATTTAATTATCTCTCCAAGCTCATCTGATATCGTCATAGACGTATCTTACCGATGCAATATTTCAGGACATCTTGAGACGTTTACAAATGAATCTTCCTGTTCTTCGGGAATGAATCCATCTTTTTCCAATTATTTCTCTATTCTGCGGACTCAAAATCATCTGGAAAATTCTTGTAACCAACATTGTGTGTTTTCGCATTTTGAAATAAATCAAGGAGTGTGCGTTTGCAGACCGGGCTATGTTTGCGCAAACTTTGATTTATCGTCGAAGTAAATTGCATGGGAAAACCAAAAGAGCCTCTCCGTAATAAGGAGCGGAAGTTAAAGGTGAGCAAAGATGTTGTAAAAAAATAAAAGCATAATGGAAAAATCCTTGATGGAAATATTTAATTACGACAGTGGAAATTATTCTTTTTAATGGTACACCACGGCGAACGATGTGAGACAGAGCATGGATTCAAAGGAAGCAGCTAGATGCTGCCACAAAGCGCTCTCGGGCTATTTAAGGAAATCGGCTACTGTTGAGAAATTCCGCAGTTTACGACGTAATAAACGGTATCTAAATTAAAGTTAGCGAATTAGTTCGGCAGGGGTGGAGGGGGTGTTTTATGGCTTTTAAGCTTTGATTACCGGTCTCGTTGCAATGAATCTGATAGAAATCGTTATGAAAGTACGAAACGATATTTACACAGAGAGGATACAAATTGGAATTTACTATTTTATTCATTTTGAATTTGAAGTTCTAATTATCACGGCATGGCGTATAAAAGAGTTCGTTCATGTTAAGGCTCTAAAAGCAATTATGAAATGTACGGAGTGACTGAACTCATAACAAATCCGTAGATTCCATCGTTTTTCTTTAGGAAACGGTGAATCAGAAACTAAGCGAATAAATGTCAGACAATAGCCACTTTTATTTGACTGGATTTCGGTCTCATACCGAAAAAAACGCCATGGCTCCGCGACGAGCAAACTTAGACAGCCACCATACAACGCCGTTGTGGGGGCGAATTGCGAAATGCTTGAGATCGAGAGATCTGCAACGCGATTAATCCAAGATGTAGATTTCGGCCATCTTCAGCAGCGACCACATTGTACGCTAAATGGCTAGATCTCGTAAAAAGGGGTCCGGTTCACAATACAGTGTAGCCGCAGGAATCCTACTCGTGCGTCGCGTCGGCCTGTTAATTCCCTGCGAATCCGACATATGTAAGCACATGATACAAAGAGAACAAGATAACGACACGCGCATGTGTCTTCTTCTTCTCTCAACAGCAGTGACGTCACTCAGAGACCACTTGTGCGAAAAACACTTGTCATAACGAGCTTTTTCGTTTAAAAACGGACGTTGCTAAACGATTTTGCTTGTTATTTCAACTGAAATTATTGTTTTAAATTGTTATTGGGTGTGGATTAGTAGTTAAGGAATAACTACAATAAGGACGTTGACGATTTTTATTAAAATTTCGTTGGAAATTCGTGTAAATTGTGAGTGAATGTGCGTTTTTAGTTGATAAAAGACAACTGTAACACGACGATTTTGCTTCAAATTTCATTTTCAATAAATTGTGAGTGGGTGCATTAATAGTTGATAAAGGACAACTACAACACAGACCTTTATTGACTTGTGAACAAGCGGGAATTGGGCGAAAAAAAAGTAGCCGTGAAAATGAGGTGTGCGGTGTTTGGGTGTAATTCCCATAATAAAAAAAAGGAGCAACATGAAGAAGACGAGTTAATTCGTTTCTACACTTTTCCAAAGATACAAAAATTCCGGAATATATGGAAAATTAAGTGTCGTAGAAGTGACAAAATTAACGAGGTCACTGCAAGGGTCTGCTCAAAGCATTTTACAGCTGATAGTTACGTTCGTAATCTACAGCATGAGCTTTTGGGTAAGTAGCTAGTTATGTTAAGAAAATTCCTCTTTTTACGAGTATACTCCGTTTGTAACAGAGTATTATTTATTTTTTATTACAATATACTAGAGGATGTGTGTGCTTCAATCATGTTTTTGTCCATGAATGCTTACGCGAATTACTATTTATATTTTTTTGTGTAGGTATTGTTAATAGAAATACTTTCAAACTGAAAGAAGATGCTGTTCCAACATTGCATCTTGCAACTCCTTCGAACACAAATTCCGAAAATAGAGACAATAGCAGAGAGGAAAGAACCGCTGGAAGACTTCGGAAAACAGAAGTCAACATAATGATGCAAAAGTACATATTGTAAATTATGGAAACTATTATTATTAAGCTTAACCTTTACCATGTTACTAGATTGCGAGTGGAAGAAGTTGGCAGCAAATCAAATACGGATATATTGCAAGATGTTCCGTACGAAGAGATTTGTACAAGTTGCAAGACCAAGGATGATCGTATTTTTGAATTAACAGAACAGTTATCTGTGCTGAGAAGTGAAATGTTAGTAATTGGCTTATTAACACCCTATAAACTTTATTTAAGCACCTACATTTTCCAGAAATGAACTAAAAAAGCAAATGGAAGTAGAAAAATCAACCAGAAACGAAACCTCAAAGTGCTTAATGAAAGGTAATTATGACTGCGAAAATATGCAGCAAAAATTAAAATCAATTTTCACTGACGGACAAATAAGAAAACTGAAAGAACAAGGCGATCCAGTGGTCAGAGGATGATATAGCAAAAGCGATTATTATATATGCAACAGGAGCCAGATCTTATAAAATGCTGCTGAAAAAAAGGATTCCCTTATCCATCAATAAGGACTTTACAAAGATGGTGTCAAAAAGTTGACATGACACCCGGAATTATGAAGCCGGTTTTACAAATAATGCAATGCTCCGAATTGAGTCCAACGTGCAGAGCTTGTGTCTTATCATTTGATGAAATAAAAATCAAATCTAGTTATTGCTACCACAAATCCAAGGACATAACTATGAAACCAGCTAATTATGCTCAAGTTATAATGATACGAGGCCTTTTTGGCAATTGGAAACAACCAATTTTCTACGATTTCGATCGAAGAATGACGACGGAAATACTCTTCAGTTTGATTGCTGCTGTTGAGAACGCTGGATTTTCGATTCAGGCTATAGTAAGTGACCTTGGAGGTGGAAATCGTATACTCCATAAAGAATTGGGAATAACGCATACGAAACCATGGTACTTTTTTACGGTTTTATTGAAAATATCAGATGGTAATACAATTGCAATGGCTATACATAGAGTCGCTAGTCTTGGCCAGTTAGAAAGTGAAAACTGGCTTGAATGTGCGGATTTTGTGAAAAAGGTAAGGAAATAGTCTTAAAATACCTACAAAATTTTAAACATTTCGTTGAATTTACAGGTCAATGATTGGTTCGAAGTTTTTAATGTCCGAGTACCTTCCACGGATTCAAGAGACCGTATGAATGCGTATGGACTAAGCATCGAGGTGCAAGACAAAATTTTGATTGAAATGACTCAATTAATAGCAGAAATTAGAGTTATTGGAAACAATCATCTTTTGCCCTTTCAGAAAGG
This sequence comes from Chloromyia formosa, assembly GCA_964017055.1. Taxonomy (NCBI): domain Eukaryota; kingdom Metazoa; phylum Arthropoda; class Insecta; order Diptera; family Stratiomyidae; genus Chloromyia; species Chloromyia formosa. Next base: position 4,579,514 of record OZ024813.1, on the reverse strand, counting down.
TAATATGCAAAAATTTTTATTTTTAATTTGTACGCATAATCTATTCGTTGCGTTCTAGGTATTATACAGAACAATACTGCTCTTCCGCTACTCCTTGAGGACCTACAAAAACAATTCGACACAAAATACGTGTTGACCTACCGTCTCAAACAGGATGTTTTGGAGAATTTTTTTTCTGTTATCAGAAGTAAAGGCGGTCTTCATGACCATCCCGACCAACTCGAATTTCAATACCGGTTGCGTAGCTACATCATTGGCCACAATGAGGGTTCTTTTGTGGAACGAACGTCGACGAAGATAATACACCTGACATCCCAACATTTTCAGGTTTACATTAATTTCTGGTAGACGAAGTATAAAATAATAACTTCTTATTTTTCTTTTCAGCTAAAGTTTTAGGGCAAATCAAGCAGGAGATCGAACCAGTCATCGAGGAAGAAGAAAACCTGCTAAACGAAATGAACGAGTTTGAATATGACGGACTGGAGAACCTAGCAGGTTTTATTTGCCATAAATTTAAAAATCAATACTCATTTATTTCAGTGCCGACAACGGAGGATACAACTTGGACCTGGGTTAATCAGCTAACTGAAGGCGGACTCTCTAAACCGGCGCCAGAATTCATGGAGATAATTGAAAAATTGGAGGTAATTTTTCAAAATTTCAACCAAAATGAATCTCTTTTTATTTGCAGCAATTACTTGAAGTCCCTCATGGAGTTAGCAGAGAATGTGCGGTGTCCGATTAAAATTAAGAAATTATTTTTAAGGTCTCGATTGTATTTTAGAATTAGGGAATTAAATAGAAATTTAATTGATGCGCGTAATGTTAAACGCAAATCAAATGCGAATTATAACGATTCTAAGAAAAGAAATAAAATGAAAAAAATTGTCACGTAAAATCAAGTTGTTTCATATTTCCACTTATTTTCCTCAGCAGTAAATTATTCTTGGTCGGAAATCCACACCGAATTTCAAACTCCTACCATTACACTCGTTTAAATTAAAAAGACAGTCCATACAGTCAACAAAATGCACCGGCTGTCTACCATATTATTCTACACATGGTCTCTGAGTGACGTCATGCGCAGAACGTATACCACTTTACAGCGCTCGTGTCGTTATCTTCTTTTCTTTGTATCATGATGTAAGCAGAGAGTTGATACTTCAAATGGACGATGAATTTTCAAGTGATGCAGTCAGTTGACAAAATGCGAAATATAGAGGGTATAGGGAACTTTGGAAGACTTAATCGTTGTCCAATACATACAGTGGTAGTGATCGCGCTGATTGGCTATTGTCATAATAGCAGTAGGCTGAATGAAATACATGTGGATCTACTGGGTAGTAATCCGAGAGTATACTTCGTGTTTTTAGTCGACGTATTTGGTGAACAATTTTTTATTTTTATTTTGTTTCAGCCTTTCTGTTCGCATAGTAACGTTCCACTAATCAATAAAAAAAAAGGTTTTGGTTAAATTTGGGCTTCATGTGCTAACATTTATCATCCTGAGTTTATCTTGCTAATTGGATCAGACTTCAAAGCCAGTTTAGAAGTAGTAGTGGGTATAAAGGTCTTTTAAGATTTTGCATAGCCTTGCCAGTTGTGAGCTTCCGGACTCGCCTCGTGCACATTTTCTAGCGAATTCACTGTGATCTGGTATCTAGAACAAAGCACTACTATGAAGGTTACTCATCTCTGTGAGGATTTAGAAGTGGTCAACCCTGATTGCAGAAATTTAATTTCAGCTACGCTGTCAGTGAAGATAGATATATTTCTGGAGGATATCTATGTTGTCGCGTTCGGTGGCCGTGGTCGCTCGGTCACCGCTCAACGATACAAATCTAGACCTCGCAGTTCAAATCTAGGCGCGATCAAAAACTGCCTGTTGATACACAGTGCTCCGAGCTTTTCATTATAATGAGGGCGCGGATAGGAGGTGCATGCTAGCAATTGCACTTCCGAAAAGTAGATATGCTATCGAAACGTCAACAAGGCTTAGAAATACTGGAGATGTTGACGCGCCCATGCCCCTGGAGAGGTCAAGGCAATTAAAAACAGATATCAGAACTTTCGTGATTGCCAAAACCTCGGCTTGACAGCAGTGTTTCGAGTCGAGGAATATAGTAAGAGGGTCAAAATCAAATGTTTAATTTAGGCTATTAATATTTAAAAAAAATGTCCGCCATATGAGGCAACTCATCCAATATTTTTCATTATATGTTACGGTGTTAACATTGTCAGTGAATGTATTATGTTCCGCTTCCAGCTTTTACATAATCATCTTCATTAGGCACATAATATTTACAGAAACAAGTATGCTTGATTGACGATAGAGTGTTTTTATCTTGCTCTTGTTTTCTAAGTGTACTCGTATATTAAAAATTACTTGGGCATAATGAAGAACCCTTTTATGTAAAACTAAATCATTCTGCATCCACCATCAGTAGCAGGATGACTTACCATTCTGGTATAAGCATCCGTAAATATGGAGAGCGTGTATGCAGATACTTGGTAGTGAATAGTATTCACTACCAAGTATCTACTCGTACAGATAGGAATAAAACTAAGCCTGTACCAAGTTGCATCACGAGTACACTTCAAAGTTCCGCTGAAACAGAATGTTTTAATCAAGATGAAGAGCTTTCTAATTATTCCTCATTATCTGCATATTCTTATAAGAACAGTAGCGAACAGCATCTATGGCGATAGGACTCTTTATGATGAGGTACATAATTATGCCAATGTGTCTATTGCCTACTATGTATTTTTACGTATCATATATTTGAAATGCTAGTGAATTCGACAATTATTGTGTTACTAGTTGCAGCGAACGGCGGATGATTAATTCTTTGAATGGCTCTTATTCCGACCCAGAGTTACCCAACAATGCGCATTGGTGTGGTTGTATCAAAGAAAAATAATGAGAACAAGAGCGCTTCCTAGAAATGACGAATGTGCGCGTTAACACAAATATATATCGTCGTTTCAAGGCTGTAAATTTATAAGGACATCGCTTCAAGGGTGACAGGGACGAATTAAATCGAATTAAATCAGTTGTATATCGGAAGTTACGATGAATTTCGCAACGATGGAGGTGTCATTTCATAGGAAATTTTACGTAGTTTCAGAAAATGGGGTCAATTTCAGACTTAAATAATCAAGAGGCTGGCAAATTTTCAAGAGAAAATCTAGCTTTTCGACAAGAACAAAAAAAAATGCGATAACTCTGTAAACGTAGAAGATAGAGGGAGTATGTATGTACCTTAGTCCTATGGCGATTTCATTGCGGGCCACCCTGTATAGTTATACTTCACATGTATGTAGTTATCTATAATAGTTTAAAGTGAATCTAATCAAGAACACGGCCAAGCCTCGCCACACCTTTGATTTAAAATTAAACTACATTATATGGTATATGTATAAAATGAATTGTGAATAAAACTTCTATCTATCTATCTATCATACATTACCCATTAACGCAAAATAAATTGTGTGGAGTTGCAGTATCTTGTTTTAATCGTTGCTCTTTGTCATACATATGTCAGTTTTATAAGGAAATCAAATCAAGAATGAAAAAGTTATTCCTTTCCTTTGTTCAAATGAGGTGCTCTTTGGTTGTTCGTTACAAATCATAAGGCGATTTTACTTCATAATACTCGGGATTGTGCGATACGATGGATCCTTTATGCACTTGGGGAGGTAGAATTATGGGAATTGAAAAAGAATCTGACTAATTTCTACATGGCGTTGATTGCACTTTTTTACAAGGTATGAAGCTTTTGTTGGGAGCAATTAACAGGCATTTTTTTCATTTTAAGAATAACAAGTCTCTGCCATCATTCCATGGTTCTTAATTAACCAATGCAGCTCTCGTACATTAGCGATAATCGACAAGCTGGCAGATTCCTCTCAGAATCTTTGGCAATAAAGTTAAATTCTTCGTAAAAACCAAACTTCCATATTCGTGAGACTCATTAGGTTTACAGGCTCTGGATTGGGAATGAAATTATATTGGATGTACCTTATGAAGAAAGTAATGTCTAACGATGGATTCTGGGAACGGAATTCACCATAAGTATAGGGATTTCGTGTCTGTAATTTAACGTTTGAAGAGTAGTTAAAACACACAAACTACGGGCTGTACATCAAGAAGTACTTGCTCCTTCTAGACAACCATTATATTTGTTTGTCCAACTTGAAACAGTTGCTCAACTCTGTCCAAAATTAACGATAATGTCCGACAAAGACAGTACATATCTACCTCGATGACGGCAGGATATTTTCTGACATCAAAACCGAAGATTTAACTTGTCACTGTTGTAGCTAACTATCTCAACCCCAACTAGCTTGAGACTGAAATCGAATGTCGACAATAGCATACTAGTAATCCAACTCTATTGTACATGCTTCAACAGCACATTTAACAATCTACACTCTCATTCGACTTGGCAGTGGTCAATTGGATATATCATATACGAACTCCAAGGATAGTTTACCTCAACACAAAGATGCTTGCGTAAGATATACTACAATATTTTAGGATTTTGTTTATCTTTGCCCCCGAAACTTTTCCGTATATCAGTTCAAACAGTCGTGGAGAATTCCAGTTGCCGAATTCCGCTCTCCTTGAATATTGAACCGAATATAAGGATTTAAGGCAAGAGAAGAATGGGTTATGGGTATACTTTAACGCCATCTTTGAAACGAATGCAGAATGGAAATATGCTTTATGCAGGTGTACAGGGAATTAACGCTTCAGGAGGTTGATAGGAAAACCCCAAATCAACATGAACGAAGAACACGATTCCTGGATATCCATGAAGTTTGTCGGAGCATTGTCTTCTTTGCCGGAGCTTCATAAATTTATATGTAGATATATGTTGGAAGGGTAGACAATGATAACCTCAAGTTATTAGCACAGAACACTCTTCGGAGAAGCTTATGTGTTCTTACCAACTTTTGTTTTTGTTAAGTAAAAGTTAAGAGTTTCAAAACGGCTTATAATATGCTTCCAGGATCGGTTGTTTTGCTCGAGTATGTTTATAAGACGCATTTATATGTAGCTACATAGAGATGGTTTGCTTATATTAATTCCGGAAGAAGGAAGGATTTAAATATAAGAATGTGTAAGAATTGAAACTCAATATATTTGAATATTACACAAACTGTAGTTTACTAGCTGTTGCGACTGCAGAATTTTAGATTTTAGTAACTATTCGTACATTAAACAAAATAGCTTAATAAACCATACTACCAGAAATTACTAGGAGCCTTCTGCTGCGGTGGTTTGATAGGTAGAGCATGAACTTACCAAGCGAGTGGTCGCAGGTTTGTTTCCTTCCACGAACATATTCCAAAAGTTGCTTTTCTACTGTCCACTTAGCTACAGTACATTAATTTAATAAAAACTAGTGAATGAAATATGTATCCGAATACTCCTGTGTCAATCACATTAACACCTTGCGAAACATCATCAAGTAATGCGCTGAGTATAATTCTCCGCTTCATTTGCTTTTCATCGATTTCGAGAAGACTTTCGATAGTCTTTACCGGGATTCTATATGGGCGGCCTTGCGCAGGAGAGGCATCCCTCAGAAGCTTATAGCTATTATTAAGGCAACATATGACGGCGCGAAATGTTGCGTTCTGCATAAAGCTAATGAGTCGGGGAATTTTGAGATTCACAGTGGAGTTCGACAGGGATGCATCCTCTCACCGATCCTATTTCTCATAGTGATCGGCGATGTGTTGCATGCAACCCTATCCAGACTAGACAAAGGAATTCAATGGACTTTAACATGTAATCATCTTAACTACGCTGACGACATATGTCTACTCTCCCATAAAATTATGGATCAGTCCGCAATGGCATTATATCTCGAGAGGGTCGGAAGTAAGGCAAAGATTAATACCAAAAAGACTAAGGTTTTCAGCCCGCCACTGCAAAAAAACCTATACCTATTGCCATCAATGTGGAGTGTTCTTCCTAGTGATGAGAACATGTTCTGTTTTGGTCAGGTTGACCCCACCACCCACCTGCCTAGCCCACTGAAATAAAATATTTAGGGCATTTTGCATAATATCACTAAGGACCCCGGTAAATTTTCCAGAGATAACTATGGAAATATCGTTCGCTTAAGCAATGACCTCACGGCCCACCTCCTCTAAATCCAGAAGTAGCCTGTTAACCACCATGTTCCAAAGAAGGGGGAAGGGGATTTTTTTGATGATCCCAAACTGGTACTAAAAATGGAATTGTAAAGATCGGACTGATAAGCTCACAGATTGACATCTACACCCAGACTCGAGAGGGCAGTCGAGATAGCTGCCGGTTTGACGTTGTTAAAGGCAATATCCAAGAGGCAACCAACGTATAGTCCTTGCAAATCAATGATTTTTAAATATGTGTTACCAATGAATGCAGAGATGTATCCACCGATCTACCGTTCCAATAGGCATGCTAAGAAAAGGAGAGAAGGTGCGATGGAATAGTGGCCAGCGAATGTCGCGTCCGGTGGCCGTAATTGTTCGGTCACCGCTCTACGATACTAATCTAGAGCTCGGAGATCAAATCTCGGCGCGATGCCTGTGAGTACTAATAGAACTCTCACAGTGCTCCGAGCTTGTCAGTATAAAGACGGCGCGGCGCGGATAAGAGGTGCATGCTAGAAACTGCACTTCCGAAAAGTAGATATGGTATTGAAACGTCAACAAGGCATAGAAATGCTAGAAATGTTGACACGCCCATGCCCCTGGAGGTGTCAAGGTAATTAGAGAAGTGTATGTCGATCCATGGTCACATCCAATCATGTGCAAGGAACGGAATGGAATATTTACTTTTACCAATACTAGTACTTAGTTCTCATTGAAATCGACAAGGCATTCCAATGAGTACTAAAATAATCAAAGAATTTATTTTTTCATAATGCCGACTAGCTGTCAATATACCAATTTAACATTTGAACGAAAGTAAACAGCAATAACATCACCGAACCTATCATACTTGAAAAATTAATAAATAATCGACCAAGTTGGTGCAAAAAGTGACTTCCTTCGGAAACGGTTCAACAACGCCACCCACGATGTCAGAGAGCGCGGAAAGGATTTCGATAAATCCAGAGTTACTGCAGTGGAAGAAATGCTGTAAGGACATTGCTGAAATTTTTATCATAACACCAAACTTTCCGTACACTCCACCCAAAAGAGTTGGACGTCAAACTTTTCTCTAAAGACATTTACCACTGTCAACTTGTTTCAGTCTTCGCCGATTCTTGATTTTATTTTCTATTTTTTCCGTTTTGTGGATTTCACCTCTTCAAATTGAAGAACTTTAGCTTGAGAAATTTATGGGGAGTAGAGATGGAAAAGGATATTTATGTGAATGCCGTGAATTATTTATTTTTCTTTTTTCTTCCAGTTTTTGATTGCAGCTGTGTTGATAGTTATAAAAATGAAAGATTGGATTAGTTTGGATGCAATCTCAGTGAAGCTATATAATTATACAAACAGTATTATAGTCTAAATTAAGGTGGTTTCTTAAGTTAACCAATAACCTTGTAATAGAGGTTAAGTCACAAAACAAAAAATCGACCCGGATCAACGTAACTCAGGTTAAATGTCAAAAATTCAGGTAGACGACCCTGGTCATGATTTTGCAATGGCACCCCAAAAGCAAAAAAAGCAAATTTGTATCCCTTATAAACTCGGTCAGATGTCTATCGGTGTGCAGTATGTAGAAGGCACGTTCAGATTGCGAGCTGAAGATCTTCGGATAGAGTGTCAAGTTCACATTCCTGGTGCGTCTAGGCAGTACTATAAATGCGAGATACGCGCTGGCCTAATCAGGCCAGTAGTTCGGCCGAACTTTAAGCTGCGATTACTGATACGAAAAAACGATGAATACGAGATACACACTGGTCTCGCTTGGGAAAATATAGTCCTGGTTCACCCTATCGAAAGCCATCTCGAAATCAATGAAAAGCAGGTACATCGGAGAATCGTACTCAGCGCATTGCTCGGTAATAATTCGCAAGGTGTTAATGTGGTTGACACAGGGAATCCGGATCGAAAGCCAACCTGCTGTTTACCAATTGTGCTTTCTAAGTGAGTCTTTTGTCTTTATAAGACGATTTTTAATATTATCTTGGCAACGGCAGAATGCACATAAATGCCTCTCCAATTATTACAGTCTGTGGAGCTACTCTTCTTCGAAAGTTTGATGATCAAACCTTCCTTCCATTCAGTGGGAAAGGTCTCTGTGTACAACGCTTTACAACAAATGGGTGGAGCAACTCGGCAAATACGCCTGGCGGTGCTTGATAAAGTTCGGCAGGGACATTGTCGAGGCGGGCGGCCTTACCTGGTTTTAGTGCAATAAATGCAGCGGCTAATTCCTGTTTAAGCACATTTTGATGGTTAGTCAAGCTATCTATATGAGAAGGAACGTTACCACAAGTTACACTGTTCAAGACCGCGGGAAGATGTTCTTTCCAACGCCTCATTTGATCTTCCTCCAATACAAGTAGCTTTCCATCACTATGCTTCATCGAATGTTACGACCAGTTACTCCTTGATGACACCGTTTACGGCGTTTAAATTGTTACTTCTTACAGCTTCTTCTGCTGAGCCTAGAAGAAAATTCACATTATCGCGTCGCAGACAACGTTGAACTTCTCCCCGGTTCTCTGCCGGTAAAGGAGTTTCCGGCTATAATTCACTCTGTATTATGGCCCGATTACATTAAGCGAGCTACACACCTTAATTAAAAGTAGCTGAGGAGTCGCCTAGCGCTGTCGTACTGATTACACGGAGCTTAGCTTAGCTTAGCTGGCTTGTAGCTGGTACACTCACTCAATGTAATCACCGCTTTGACGATCAGTAGCATGTAAACGTGTCGTTATTTTTGAACGTGTGCCTTATGTGCCAGCACAGTTAAAAGTGCTGTGCCAAAGTCCACACCAGCGTTGTTCCATCGCCATAAGTCACCGAGAAATAGATGTTTTGGCTGCATTTTTATTCTTCGTTAACTGACTTGACAAAATTTGGCTGGTTTTTAGTAAGAACAGCGTTTAACACGTCTTAACAATCTAGCACTTGGCGAAGCCGGTGGCTCAGTACGTTGCGGCGTCAGGCTGATGTCTCATGCTGCCGGTTAGTCACGGGTTCGAATCCCGTCGTGGCCATGAATGTTTGTGTCATTTCCCTCCTGTGGGTTGGGGCGTTACAATTTTCCAGAACCTTTCCCGAAACTATGCCCACTAGGTTTTAGATAGATGGCACTCTTCCTAATAAGATCTGGAAAATATGGAGTACAGAAAACTTGGTCCAAAAATAGAAGGTTAAGCAAAGAAGTATGCAACTTTGTCGTTGTCTCTGCGCATGGCGTCATAGTTTGCACTTTTCATGTGCGCGCGTTGCGTTTTATATGAAATTTCATGGATTTTGGAAAAAAGTTACATTCAAATCTACAGACCACTACTACCGGACCTTTACGCCGTCACTTCTACTCCGTCTCCGTGGACACCTTTGGGTATCCGCCGTCACCCGTTACAAACGCGATTGCAAATTATTATCTCGTTTATCAACATTGAATAGTTTCCACAATAATATGAAAACATGGCATTATTCAACTCTGAAAAAAACCCCGAAATATCACTCGAAATATTCTCTCACTCTAACGATTTTCGTAGATAGCAAAGTCATATCCTCTGCTACATAACCGTATCCCTAGACACCGGCAACTATAACATTGCCACTTCTGAGTTTGGCTTCGGCTTAGTGCCATTGCTAAACTCTCCTCGTACTATATCCCCAAAATCTCTTGTTTTATGCTTATGAAAAATGGCTAGGAGACGTCAACTTGATTTGATAAATTTCGTTTCAGTGTTTGGAAAGTTTCCGTCCATCTATCCGTTTCCCAAACACCGCAAGAGACTCAGTCTGCCCGGGCGATAGAAGCATCCTTCGCTTTAGTTCAGGTCCAGTTCTGCACAAAATCCCTTGGGTATGGTTTGAATTATTCCAGTGGCATAGAAACTCCTTGCCGCTGCTAGAGCATGTTGTCCCGTATGAATGTCTTTGCTTTGGGCTCTTTGTATTGCAATAGCTCATATCCGAGAAGTCATGGAAATGAGAAGTCATAGCGTATCCTGATGGATCCAGAAATACATTCCCGGCACTGAACTAGATCCCTGGCTCAGTGTTTTACCATAGTTTTCACTTCTCTTTCGCTTCACTGCGGTTGGCTACAATAACCACTAAGTGTCAGTCATAAACAGAGAAAATGTTTTACGTTGAACTGATGCTGTTGCGGTCAGGACATACATCGTCTAAGTATTGAAGTTATTCACTTTTGATAAATGGACAAGAGTCGGCCGCCCATTATTTTGCCCTGGATTGTGTCAGAGAAAGGGTTGCGGGAAATATGCAGGAGCTAGAAGACGGGTGCACTGGCAGCATGGCAGCGGGGCTAGTCGTGTAGGGAAATCAGAAACATTTGTTGCTCACATGTCGATAGTTCAGGGTGAAATAAGTCTAGGCATGCGCTTGATTTCTGGAAATTCGTTGAAATTCCGCCAGGCGTCTTGCTGTGTCGAAATCAATAATTTCCTTGAAAAGAGTCAACTCTATTGTTCTCCACGTACTACAGTGTGGAGAGTCTTTCCCCTAAATGCGCGGGCATAGTGGAAATATATTTAGGGTGATGTCGCTCCATGGCCTAACATCCTTTTAAGATTTGTGGTATGGAAGGTCCGGATTACGTTCAGACAATTTCCCACGGGCCAGCTGAGCCTTTGGTCTTTGCTTTTAAACGTAGGTACATGATTGTTGATATTTAGGTGAAAGAATAATATCGGATAAGGTTAGCCTTCTTAAATCGAATTTCCGTCCTCATTGAGACCTATGAGATCATCCAAACAATTTCAGAAAAACACAAGGCATTTAAATGGTGTTCTAGCCCTGGGTTCTTTCAAAGCTTTTATAAGTTAAATGAAGTTCTAGAGCCGCGCAATGCTTCCTCTAAATCTTACAACGGAGGGAGGGAGAACACGTTAAGCCTTTTCACCCCCACTTTGAAGGTCGTTGCAATTAACAAGCATATTTTTCGAGGACAGAGTCATGACGTCATAATATAAAGCCCCAGCCATGGTATGCTGTGGAGTAATAATAAGTTGCCAAGTGACGATCTGGATATTGTTACTTTAGTCGTAATTCGAGATTAGGGTTTTCTAGAAATATTAGATTTTAGCAATAGTAGGTTAACCTTTTTTTTTTTTTTAATATTCGAAGTATTGCAAAACCTCTACTTCTTCTACGTACAGGTGGGCATTATAAAGAATGTAATATCGTGATGACAGCAACCACAAAAAAAAATGCGAGATGAATAGCCTGGAGTGATTTCAAGGTTGCAAAAGGAGCTTAGACGTGGCTGTTGTGTTCATGATGTTATTGTCCTGCTTCCATTGTTCTTATAAACGGATTCGAGAAACGTATATATGAGCAAGCAAGTACGTTTGCTACTCTTTCATCTCTGTCTCGGTTAGCCTCGTAATATGTGGTAAGGCCAATATAGCACAAAGGATTTTCAAGTGATATGAAAACCTTAATAAACAATTTTGGTGTGATGCCGTGCAATGTATTCTTTCATGTTCACTGTGTTTTACTTGGAGTTGTTGATGAATGTTGAATAATTTTTTCAAAAAGCGAAAAAGGATAAGGCTTTTTTTTTATTCGGATTGCGCGGGATCAGCTAGATGGAAAATGTGAAAAATATTTACCAATGATTGATTTATGTGGGATATAAAAAGTTTAAGGTTTATTAAGGGCGAGCACGAGTAATTTTATTTTTTGTTTTAGTCTTTGGAATAATGCAACTTTCAAACCTGATGATTAGACTTCGACTCACTTGGTCCTTCTTTGAGACATACTCACGATTCCTAACAAAGGGAGCTTGCAATGAGGCCGCTCAACCATTGATGCGAATAGAATGACACAGTTGAGAGTTGTCGTTGAGAAAAGTACATTCCCGTGTACTGCTATGTAGTGGTGGATCAAGAGGAAGCCATGGGGTGCGGGTTCTCTCCCAAATGCTAAGTAAATTATAGAGCGTAGTCTTGGAACATTCGAGGAAATGATTTATAATGATTGCGAATACTACTGTTCAGAGTACAGAGGGTAACAGTAAGTAAGTAACAGTAGTAGTATTATCGGGTGATGAGTTCCTGGTAGTAACAGAATGAACGCTAGTGTAATCCATGTGTACTACGGTAAGCATGCTTCACTCTAGTAAGGAATACGTCCACTTTTCCTTTCCGCCTCTTGCGGACGGAAAGTTGAATAAGTTTGGATATCCCCTTATTTCTGCAGTTAATAAACTAAGTCGAGCCTCCTCCTGTTTGGAATAGGTTTTATCTAGTACTAGCACCAAAAACCGGGAAAACCCCATTTCAAAAAAAAAAAAAAAATATTTTTTCTAAAAAAGAAACGAATGAATTTAAAATAACGACAGAAAATCGGTTCTGAAATGCTGGCATAAAATATATATATGTAAGTAAATTAGTATCATAAGGATAATTGGATATGAGTATGATAGATATAGCAAACAAATCATCCATCGAACAAAAAATCAGAAACGACATTTTTATAAAATCAGAGCCAGACTTGTGTATGGACCAGTAATTAGGAATCCGAAGATACTCGTGGGAACGGAGCCTATGGAAGCAATGAAATGAAGGTCGGACTTTGCCACCTGGTGCAAAATAAGCGTTCTCAACGAACTAAGCCTTGGCCTATGCTAGTTGTAGCTCAGCTTTATGAAGAAAATCAGAGGCCTTAGGTGAGCATCAACAAAGACGATGAAAAAATGGAATATTGGAGAAAAAAAAGGCAATGAGAACAGAATAAGGTCGGCCTGCTAAGGCGCCTTCAACGTGCTTTGATGGGTCCGGATATTAGAGTATCCTCGGTCGTCTTAACCATCCCTTTCATGAAATGCCATAACCGTCAAACAAAATTTAGGGTTATCCCTCGGATAATCAACCTCTGAAATGGGAAGAAGAACCTCTTTATCCCATTTCAAAGGAAAGCCAATATAAAAGTTTTTTTTTTACAATTTATTAACATCGGCCTATGCTTGCTGTAGTTCAGTTGAAGAGACGTTGGCTGGGTTTTGGCTATTCGTTGTCCTTGTGCAAATCACCCCATTTCTCATCTTTTGTGTGTTTTGTCTCACCCTTTTAAACCTAAGAACTGGGGCAACGAGTGGCAAACCCCCGCTTGTTTAGCTCGTTTGTGTACCTTTCTCATCGCCAGATGGCACTGTCCGATCTTCATGGTCGTCATGCCTACCTTAGGCTTTATCCCACGCGTATCTTCAGATAGCCACCTACCGGTCCGTCATAATTGGGCTTCCCAAGAAGGTAATGGTTTGAAACGTCATACTTTTTGTTTCTGGACCATATATTATAAGTAATGTAAAGGCACTCTTGCTCCCTCTTGATAAACATTCTTTTCCACTAACTTCATATTCGAAAGTGTACTTGTACACCTGCGTTTAAGCACTTAATTATCCTCCTGCCACACATTTTAAATAATAAACCGGCATTTCTCATCACCATATTTAATGTTGGCGCAACTTCTCCGTGTACGAGTAAAGTACTCGTAATTATGCGTGTGTAAGTAATGGCAAGTTAATTGCAAAACAATGTAAATTCACCACGAATAATGGCGAATGAAATTACTGCTATTATTCATATCAGCGTATAATTTTCATTTTAGACTCTTCGCTTAACTGTAAGTGCTCCACAACTCTCAATTTTTTCGCTGCAAAAAGATACAAGCAACTCAACGAGTTAAAAAAGAGGTCGTTATATTTTCATTCCTGCCGAATGTTGTAGGAACAAAGGAAATTTGGAACATCGAATATAAATATCTATTTATACGAGTATAAATGTTTGCATTCTTGAAACTGTACGTCCATAATTAGCTTGATGATGGCCATGAGGATGTTTCCAATGTGCCGTCTTTCACTTTTATTGGTTTAATCAATATAATATTTTAATTTTTAATTTTCGGAGGGGTTTGCGATAGAAATGGATGGCACAGCCATGAGCTGTACGTACTGTAAGATGGGCTGGAAATTTTGAGAATCGTCTAACTACGACGATTTCAATGTGCAGGACATGTATGGCAAATGAACGATAACCATTGCGACGAAAACCGAGAGATCATTGGGAAGACTCAGTAGATTCTAACGCCGAACAACTCTGGGCTTCCGAAATTGGTGGACGCGGCCGAGATAATTGGAGGACAAGGATACAGATGGCCAATGCCCGACGTTGGGCTGTAGCGCCACAATGAGGATAATGTTTTTTTTTCATGCTGTTGGGAGTGCATTTATATTTTTCGTTTATCGAACTATTGTAAATATTTATGAAAATATAATATTTTCGGAGGCCATAAGTGTAAAATGGATGCGGACAAGAAACTGGCCTGCTACGAGCAAACAGCTGCTTCTCCGTCTCCGACTGACCGACGTTGCTCGCGTCAAATATTATTTCAACATATAACCTCGTTAATCTCCGACCAATATTCCAATGACCTTGTAAACATGAAAAGACATCTGTGGACCGAAAAGGCACTAAAGTCTCGCCGACATAAAGACATTGGAATACTTCATGGATTTATAAATTGAACTGAAGGACTCAAAAAAAGGACCGAGACAACGACGCTTGGAAGCGAAATACTCCAGAGTTCAAAGTCATTAAGGATCTGGATAAATGCTTCATGATTCCACCAAAAAGCAATTCAACTATAAATCAGAAAGAAAATATACTATTTTCTCATTCGTTTACTTCCCAAGTCCTACATCCGTATAAGAGAACAATATCCTTTAAAAGGACAACAAATTCCACCTAATCAGTACCAATGTTTACAAGCTTTTAAGTTAAACCTTGAAACAATTTATTCAATTTCATTAGAAATTCCCCAAGGGGAACAAGTTCTCGAGTGCAGGTCAATCTCGCGAAAATAAAAAAAAACGGAAAACTCCACATTACCATATCAAATAGACGAACCTTGTTGTTCTATTTTTTTTTCCTTGCAGATGTCCTTCAGACCCTATCCCGTTGGTTGGGATTTTGTTTTTATTTCACCTCCACAATAAAATCTGTGAAAATTGGCATACAAGAAGGCGGCGGTACACCACACCCTCTTGAAATTTGCGGATTTCATTTTAATTTTAGACGAGTTGTCGTAAAGTGGCCCATCTACCTTTGTCAAATACGTTGACATGTTGAAATTTATCGAGCCAGCCTGCTGCACCCGCTTTCCCCAAGCTCTGGCTATAGACTAGAGCTGCTGCCTCACTATTTCCACAGCCTTAAAACGGCGATGAAATAGAGTGGCGCTTTCGCCTGAATCCCTTTTTCCTATGGATCGGACAGAGGATAGTGTGAGAAATTTCGGGGGAGGAATGACAAAAGGTCATTTGAATTTTTCCGTTTGTGGTATCTGATGCAGTAACTTTTGTTCGTTGTAACATATATGTATATATAGGAGGGCGAACGTTTTGTTACCCCCAAATGGGAATAGCAATGAAACGTGACCGAAATAATTTTGTCAACATACGCAATCTATGAGTGAGGCAGGAATTGTGGAATTCTAACACCTCTGCAGAATGACAAACTTGTATTTGATTTAAAATTTCACAGGATGATAAAGGAGAAAATGGAATTTTTAATGTAAGCTGTATATGATGTTATACAGGGAATATAACAGAAAAATACGAAGACTTGAGCAAATAGGCTTATGGTAATTGAAGAACACATTTGAACATTTTAGTATTCTATTTTTCATTTTGTATTTTTGGTGAAGGGTACAAAAGCCGATTGCTATAGTTAGGGCGTTCGCAGCTCGGCTCGACCTCGAGCACAACGGCGACTCATAATCGTTCTCGCTTGAAGAGACCACTAAATATACATACGAGGTGTGATCAAAAAGTATCCGACTTTTGTTCATAAAATCAACGTTTATTATGATATAATTATTTAATACATATCCCCTTCAAAGTAGTCCCCTTGGGCTGTCACACACTTCTCCCAACGCTTCTGCCACTGTTGGAAGCATCGCTGGAAGTCCTCCTTCAGTATGGCTCTCAGATGGTTTGTCACATTTGACATAATGTCCTCTCTGGTCTGAAACCTGGTCCCTTTTAGTGGCATTTTCAGCTTTGGGAAAAGCCAAAAAATGGCAAATCTTCGAAACCCTTGTCCGATTACGTGGCTCAGTTCTCCCCTCCCCGTTGACGGCTGATTTAGTAAGGCGGTCATTACAGAGTGCTTATACTATAATGTTACGACCTGGCAACACCCGCGGTATCAGCCGGCGCCAGTAACAAAGATGAACATGATCATCGGAATCGGAGTGCGAGTCAGTGCGTGTAAACAACCAGAGGCGAGAGGACGCATAGCGACTGCGTGGCGGGCGACTAATTGTGTAATTGATTAGTCTGTACGGTGTGTTTTGTATTTTGGCGACCGGCGATACGGGCGGAATAAATCCATTGTTTTGAAAAAGATCGTGTTTCATTTGTGGAATTTATCATATCAATTGTAACAATAATATTCTTGTCACTTTCCTGATGTACTATATTTTCTTTGAGTATCTTTTTAGTGGCCTCCATACGGGGGCTTGGAGTCTCAAGGTGAAAATTAAAATGTTGTCAATAAATTGTTAAAAAAGTTTCTTCCAACCATCATACTTGGCACTTTCTTTGAGTGACACCCAACACAAATGCTTAATAATCTAGTCGATGGGATAACGAAAAATTGTCTGTTTTGAAACTTTTCCGTCATGTCATATTCAAACTGCCTGACACATGTCATCAGAACGCTGACTACTTCGACAAAAAACTGACACGATTCGAGGGTCGTTGATAGGTCAGCCTCTTTGGCGTTTTTCATCAAGAAAAACCTATCAAGGTTTTAGCTCACCATCTATGAGTATGTAGTGTGAAAATCGATTTGTAAGCTACGCGACATGTTCCTGAATGGCCATCAAACAGAAAAAAAGATGATGGTTTCACCAAAGTTTTAGCTAGTCACCTCTTCACCTGGTCAACTTGGAAAAAAGCCCTGTCCCGGGCGTCAATTTACTCGCGCTATACTTGTAAATGTTTTTCGAGACCGAGACCATTTGATAGCGTCCACACCACATCAGGCTAGGTAACACGATTCAGGACATTACTTGCACAGAAAGCTGTTGGCGGTTAAATTCATAGAAAAAACGACAAAAGTTTGGGTATGGTTGGGAGAGCAAAAATGGGAATAGGCTCGCGGTTCTGTCAATAAATACATTTCCCGACAGGCAAACGAAAATATAAACTGAAAACAAGTAAAAGGACAAAATGGAAATAACTGATTCGACTAGGCAGGATGGCGGTTGGTATGGTGTTTTCAACTCTCGAACAGTTCGTAAACTGCTGCGTCGAACCAATTTGGTAGATTTAAAATACATCTACGATTACACACAAGTCATGTAATAAATACAGTAGAACCTCGTTAATCTGACAACCCCTAGTCCGCCTCTCCGATTAATTTGACCCTCTCGCCTTACAGCCTGGTGCCAGGGAAGTCGGATTAAGCGAGGTTCTACCGTATGCGATAAATGCGCATACGAGATGTGCACTTGCTGATGACGCTAATTGCTGACTGGGGATGACTCGTGTTTTATTGAATGTATTTGTCCCCATAGTCCATTTAATTTGATGCATTTTTTCGTGTTGTTCTTGTTTCGGTTTTAGCTCTGGTGTGTTTTTTATTGAATAATTCGTTTATAAACACATACAATATATGCAACAGCTGACACGTAACGTAACTACGAGTATGTCGTTTGATTTCGTATAATTGATGATTGTTTGTAAGCACTAATGTGTTTTATAGTTGTTTTTTAGTGTCGGATGTCAATAGATGATGAACTGTCCTACTCCTGGAGATGCTTACCACACGATAATTTTCATTTTTATCCATTTGAGATACCCATATGTGAAAGGCGAATGCGTATGATACCCACCCAGCCTAGATATCACTTCATTGCCAAGAATGTTCTTTTCTCCAGACCATAGGACTCAAAATTCCTTAAAAGTACTCCAGTGCATTGACCCCATCACCCTGAATCAGGAGATACCCATATACCAGGTTTAGTTTCTGTTTCATTTCATGATCAAGAGAGTCATTTTGTCCTGACACCTGCAGAAGGATCAAAATATTACCGTATGGCACTTGTATTAACCCAAGGAAGCTACGCACCAAATTTGATTGAAATAAAACACAATGGAGGAGCAATATTTAAAAAGACTTAGGTGAGCAAATCTGGTTTGAACATTTCAGAATATACCGTTAATCTAGTCGGTGATCAAAATTGCGGTCCACAAGTTGTTCTCAAGGTCACACAATGGAGCTACGTTCAAAATTTGGTTACGATCGAAACAGGGGAAGTGCGCGGGATTTATGCCTGTCCATTATTTGAACACTCGTATATGGGACGGGCCATGACATAACCATTATAATCAGGGGTAAATTTGACACGACTGTCACGGGGTTGATTGAGGCTGCTCTGGGTCAATGGTGTGCGGAATTAGGTCTGAGCGTCAACCCCCAGAAAACCGTCCTGGTCCTATTCACATGAAGAAAAAACCTGAATTTGGGTCAAGCTACCATGAACGGAACGGTTATGGCGTTCTCCACCGAAATTAAATGCCTATCAATCACGCTCGACTGGAGGCTCAACTGGAACTACCACGTTGAGAATGTAATCAGGAAAGCAACACGAAACATGTGGGCCTGCAGAATCTCCTCGGAAGAACATGACAGAATGGTTGTATTTGTATGGTGTGTAATGAAGCCTGTAATTCGGTGAATGGGCCTAGAGGCATCACTTCCGTTTTCAAATTGTTGAATCGAATTAGTTTTGACAACTCAACCAATTCGAAAACGGATACACCTCAAGGCCAGAATGCGATATTTATTTTTGTAAAAGAAATGCAAAACAATTACCTGTCACTCGTCTAGATGGAGGTTTCGCGAGATCCAATTAGCGAGACGATACCAAAAATCTGTGATGCTCCTTATCGGGAGAGGTAGCGCGTCCCCGCCAGAATCCGGACTCCTGCCTAGCAGTTGAGGGTGTTGTAGCCTTCCTTCTTCTTCGTCCTTATTCGGCGCTCCGGTTAAGGCCTGGGATGCTGAGGACGCTGCTTCAATAATCCTACAAAGAGAAAAAAAGAGGAAGTCACCAGTCAATAAATACAGTCAACAAACACTTAGCTTGTTTTGACAATTGAGAATTGTCAGAATGACATTTTTCTATTATGGGGAAATGTAACAGTGCTGCCATATGGAGTTATGGGGATAGTGCGGAAAGTATATTTTTTTTTGCCATTTCCCACTTTTTCGTCGGGGGAATTTCTTTTCTCCTTTTTCCGGCAGAGGGGGCAACCATGAAATTTTTACGACCTCATGTCTTTCTTCCATTGACAGTGGCGCGGTGCGGACCTCTTGGCCGCAGCCAAAAGAAAAAATAGAATAGCAGCGTTAAAAATAAAGAAA
The DNA here is from genome assembly GCA_964017055.1 of Chloromyia formosa. NCBI lineage: Eukaryota > Metazoa > Arthropoda > Insecta > Diptera > Stratiomyidae > Chloromyia > Chloromyia formosa. The sequence goes on along the minus strand of OZ024813.1, from coordinate 4,559,907 downwards.
GGGGTAAGCGAGTTTTGTGTCGTTAAGGCCCTACACGAGAGGGAAATTGGCTTAAATGGCTGTCTTCTCTTCTTTTTCTTTCACCTATGGAGTAGCCCAGCAGCAGCTGACCACGCACAGACTTTGAAGTTTGTTTGTCGTATTGGAGGAAACTTGTGGATTTATTTAGAGATGGAGAATTTATATTCGATTTTTCTTGTTTAAATGCTTTCAAAATTGCTTATTTGACTGTGACAGCGTCTGCTCCGTCAATCGAAGCCCCGTCCAGCGCCCCAATCGATTTCAACACGTGAGACTTCGGTGGCAGCGTCTGTTCCGTCAATCGAAGCCCCGTCCAGAGCCCCAATCGATTTCAACACGTGAGACTTCGGTGGCAGCGTCTGTTCCGTCAATCAGAGCCCCGTCCAGCGCCCCAATCGATTTCAACACGTGAGACTTCGGTGGTAGCGTCTGCTCCGTAACTCGAATTATACGGTCAGTATTGCGTCCAAAAAGGATATTTTTTTTGTGTAAGGGATCCGCCCGCCGTGAATACGTTTTTTTTTGTGTGTTGTATAAAAAAAAAAAAAAAAAAAATGTATATATTTGTTCGTGTGTAAAGCAAAATTGCGAAAAATGTGCATGCCTTTGTAAGAAAAATTTATAGTTTTGTTTCTATTGTTGTGCTGCGTAATTCGCACTTTAATCTTTGTGTATTATAAATACACTGTGTATCGTCCTGTAGCGGCCGCCACCGGAATGTAGTATTAGTCTTTGGATAAATTATTTGGAAAAAAAAAGAGAGAAAAAAAACCAGTAAATTAATTTTTTTGTGTATACGGTTTACGCGCAACAACAAATTTTCACTTCGTGGAATTTATAGTTTAATAGTAAAGATATATATTTGATTCAGAAGTGAGTAGGCAACGGATATGTTAAATTAAGTAAAAAGAAAAAAAAATTTATTTAATAAATATGTGTTATAACGTTAAAAATATGTGTTAGTTATTTGTTTTAAAGGTGTCTTCGCTCCTTCCCTCCGATCGGTATGAAGTGTCCGGGGTCTTGCATCGCCCTCTGGTGAAGTGCCTTCGGTGAGCTCCGAGAGGGCCTGAATTTGTCGGCATGGTGTCCACTTTATTGTCCTTTTCGCGTTTCGCTCTCTTAAATTCTCTAGTGATTATTAGCACCTGAATTTTGACGTGATGGAGTCAACGCCGGAGATTGTTTTTTTTTTGTGACCCGCGACCATTTTTTCCTCCCGAACAGAGCTGCCCTCCAGCAGGTGCTTCCTCATCCGGCTTAGTTTGGCTTTCGTTACAACAATGGCGCCCAACGTGGGGCCCGACTATGTGTCCTTTCACTTGAAGGATTTTTAGTCGATGGTCCTGCACAGCTAACGTTACTTTGGTAACAAATACCAGACTTCAAAATTTTGAAGTCTGACAACCAAGTGATGTTATGCTTATTTAAATCTTCTTCTGTTTTTTTTTCTTGCTCGCTTAATATTTTTCTTTTTGATTCGCGTAAACTAACGTAATAAGTTAAACCTACCATGTCGTAATTTTTTTTGTTTTTTATTTTTTTTTGTGGTTATCAGGAGTTCTTCCTTGTGATTGTCTTTAGTGGTGAATTCACCACGCAAGGTGTTCCTTAGAATCCCTCTTGAATTCCATAACAAAGAATGCTTCTTTGATACGGACAGTGGGTCCTTTTAAGGGTAATGCTTGCCTATGTGTTAGGAAGGGGTAACTCCTAAGAATTTTTGATATATTCGTTTCTTCGAAAGAGGCTCTCCTTTTGATTTTTTTTGATAATTTGAGGTATTGCAGAGTACTTGGTGGCGTTGTTCCGCTTGACTCTGACCCGATTGGAAAGAAAGTTAGTTGGATGAGTATGATTTTTGGGATCGTATATTTGTAACTTTCTTTGAATTTTTTTAGTATAACTTACTTCAGGTCCTACTCCAAAGTTCTGATGGTCTAATTTTGAGTTTCGAGTCGCCCTTAGGATGTTGGTGGAGGGAGTTGAAGACACCTTTAATATGTTTATTGTTTAGAAATATCTGCTGATCTGTTTATTTGTTTTTCCTGTTGTTGATTGATTGTGTAATTGACATTATTTAGTTCTAAATAATATATATAGTACTAGGTTAAAGAAAAAGAAAGAAAAAAGAAAAAAAAAATGCCCGTGCATCGAAGTAGTGAAGATCTGCCAAGTTTAGCGGAGGATCCTCTACAGTGGTGTTCTATTTGTAAGGCAAATTTTGCTTCTACCGATTATTTAGTCCTAACAACTTGTGGACATAACTTTCATAGGGACTGTATGATAACTTGGTTATCTGAGAAAAGTTCTTGTCCCCTATGTAGACGTTCCTGTGATCCAGGAAGTTTAATTACAGTTGATTTCGGCAAAAATCCAGTGCCCTTGACCAGTTCTGATCGTGTGATGGCGGAAGAATTACCTTCTATCCTGCAGAGGTCTAATACTGGGACCATTCCAAAGGATACTGGACCTCTTACTCGATCACGCGCTCGAACTCAGAATTTGACATCCCCCAAAACAGGCTCGCGAATGGAACCAATTGTTCAGCGGGAAGTTCAGCGTGAAAAATCGTTTGACTTAGGTCGGAGAGATCTTGCTGGTAGCATGGAGATGGAAGACCTCAATGTTCCAACCGCTGCAGGGGGTTTGGACGGCAACCTTAAGTTGCAAATCCGTGAGCTGGTTGGAGAGTTGATCCGTGAACAGTTAAGTGATTATAGTCACCGATCAACTAAAAAACTACCAACTGCCTCTACCTCCAGCCGTGAAGTACCTTCAAGGGATTCTTTGGCTAAAAATGCTCCTCTTGGTGTTTCCATGCCGGAACACTTCAATAAGAATTTGAATGAAATGAGGGACACTAGAGTTTGGCGTGGTGGTGAAGTAAACCGTCAACACCAGTTGTTGGACGGAGATACGAATGTTTACCCGGATATAAATCGTGGGACTCAGCCATTAGCACAACCTCTCTTGCACACACATCCCACCGCCCCTCGTTCTGTCGGCCCTGACGTACGTTATTTACCGACGGTTAGGAGTCCTCCAGTGGCTAGTGTGTCACAGGACTCTTCTAGGGCATCTCGTAGAGTTGACCCTCTGGATAATCAACCTCATTACATTCCGGAAATGATTAGCCAAAATTTAGCTGCACCTTTCGGGATTGCGCCTGCTGCTGGAATTCATCCCGAGAGGGTGGTGCGAATCATCAGTGGTTGGAATCTCCATTTTAGCGGGGAAAATCCACACCTGTCAGTGGAAAAATTCCTATTTCAGGTGCGGACGTTAGCCAACCATACTTTGAATGGACAGCTACAGCTGGTAACTAATTATTTACACCTGCTTTTGGTTGGCAAGGCGGCCAATTGGTTCTGGAGATTTCATAGAACCATCATTAGATTCGATTGGGATCAATTTTGCGATGCTCTTAGGGAACAGTTTCAGGAAAGGCTTTCCGATTATGATTTACTGGAATTAATCCGTAGGAAAAAACAGAGCCCTTCCGAGTCTTTTGATGCGTTCTATGAGAGTGTCATGGAATTGGCTGACCGTCTTGCTTTGCCAATAGCAGAGTGGGAACTAATTGAAATTCTGCGAAGGAATGTGAAAATGGGACTTCGTTGTCACCTACTTAATGTCCCAATTTATTCGGTGAGACAGTTAAGAACCCTAATCTTTCATTGGGAAAACTTACAAGAAGAAATCACTTCCACGCTTCCACCTGATCGGGTTGTACCATCAAGGAGGAATATTTCTGAATTGATTATGGAGGACTCTTATGCTCCAAAGGATGATTTTGGTGCTGGGTATGTGTCTGCTATCAGCGATAAATTCATCTGTTGGAATTGCAGAAAGGAAGGACACCGTTTTGATGAATGTTTGGCTCCTCGGACAATATTTTGCTTCGGCTGTGGGGCTCCCGAGACATACAAACCACATTGTCAAAAATGCCAAAATTCACCAAAAAACGGATTGAGATCGAGGGGCGTACCCTCGAACCGACCAACGAGTCTGGCACAAAACCCAACAGAGACAACTCCTTAAGAGAGCCAGTCTCTTTGACGATGTCGGATACGTTAAACAAACCGATAGATCATGCTCGTGTTCTGTGCAGAGATGCTCCATCTACTCTGACCGTATCCCCCACATTTCATGATAAGAGTAAGACTCCTGATCATTATAGCTTCAAACCTTGGCATGTACGCTGGAAGGAATATCAAGCCACGCGTGAGCGAATTTTTAAAAATGAGGAAATTCAGTTACGACGTCCTAAACGTTCTACGTTACGATTACGAGCTTTCTGGAAAAGGGTTAGACAAACTCGTCGATTTTATTGCTCTGCGGTTTGTCCTAGTTCTCAACATACAGACATACGTCCTTATGCGGAAGTTTCTGTGTTTGGTGAGACAGTTTCAGGACTTGTCGATACAGGTGCCACCATTAGCTGTCTAGCTTCCGATTTCGCCAACAAATTCTTGAAAGAAAATAAATTCCGTTGGGAACGTTTCAAAGTTAATGTTAGCACGGCTGATGGGACTTCTCACTCTGCTGTCGGAAGGGTTACCACCGATATCACTTTTAAGGACCGGACTCAAACAATGACGTTTCTTATTATTCCGTCATTGTCCCAACAATTATATCTGGGGGTGGATTTCGTACGCCTTTTCGATCTAGCCTCAGACTTATTTGTGTCTTCTCTGCGTTCAGAGATTTCAATTAATACTCCGATGCATAATAGCGACAACAGACACCATCTGACTGCAGCACGGCAGACTAAACTCGACGCGGCAATTTCGTTGTTTCCCTCGTTTACGGTGGAGGGTCTAGGGCGCACAGACTTAATTAAGCACGTCATTGACGTTGGCGAAAGTAAGCCAATTAAACAACGACATTTCGCTGTTTCTCCCGCTGTTGAGAAACAGCTTTACGACGAGATTGACCGCATGCTGGCACTCGGCGTTATAGAAGAGTCACAGAGCTCTTGGTCGTCGCCAGTAACTTTAGTAGTGAAGCCGGGGAAGGTCCGTTTATGCCTGGACGCCCGAAAGGTAAACTCAGTCACAGTGAAGGATGCTTATCCCTTGCCACTTATCGAGGGTATATTGAGCAGGCTCCCTAAGGCTAAATTTATCACGAGTTTAGACTTAAAGGATGCCTTTTGGCAGATACCTTTGGATGAGTGTTCCAGGGATAAGACCGCCTTCACTGTACCAGGGAGGCCGTTGTATCAGTTCGTGACTATGCCTTTCGGACTATGCAACGCGCCTCAAACTATGCAACGACTGATGGATCGGGTGATTCCAGCCCACCTTCGCCACCAGGTGTTCATTTATCTCGACGACTTGTTGCTGGTGACCGAAACGTTCGAGGAGCATCTCCTGTTGTTACATGAAGTCGCTTTATGTATGAGGAAAGCTGGACTTACTCTGAACGTTGAGAAGTCTAAATTCGTAATGAGGGAGGTACGTTATTTGGGACACCTTATTGGAGACGGTACTATCCGCACAGACCCTGACAAAGTACAGGGAATTTCAGAATTTCCGCGTCCGAAAACTATTAAACAATTACGACGTTTTCTGGGCATGTGCGGGTGGTATCGTCGCTTTATAAATAACTTCGCAACATTGGCGTCTCCGTTGACAGACATGTTGAGCCGAAAACGTGTATTTAGTTGGACTGAGGACGGGCTGAAAGCTTTTGAAGTTTTAAAGGCAAGTTTGACTTCCGCGCCCGTGCTCCAAAGCCCAGACTTTAAGCGGGCATTTTCTATACACTGCGATGCCAGCCAGTTTGGCATTGGAGCCGTTTTAGTGCAAACCTCCGATGATGGTATCGAAGCACCGGTCGCTTACATGTCTCAAAAGCTAAACTCAGCCCAACGTAATTACACGGTTTCGGAACAAGAGTGTCTGGCAGCGGTGATGGCAATAAAAAAATTCCGTGCCTACGTGGAAGGCCACGAATTTGAGATCGTCACCGATCATGCCTCCTTAAAGTGGCTAATGTCGCTAACAGATCTGCATGGCCGATTAGCAAGGTGGGCGTTAAAATTGCAAGGTTTTCGCTTCAAAATTACTCACCGTAAAGGTAGTCAAAACAAAGTGCCGGACACCCTTTCACGCATGTATGCTGTTGATGGCATCGAGGTGCGTGATCCTTTCGAGTCTTCGTTGGAGATAGACTTAACGTCACCGCATTTTAAATCCGAATCGTACTTGACTCTCATTAAAAACATCGAGGAACATCAACATCAGCTTCCTGACCTTAAGGTTCGAGATGGTTTTGTTTACCGGCGCTCGGAGTATGCGACCGGGAACGAAACGCAAGAGGAGAATTCCTGGAAGTTATGGGTTCCTGAGGGCTTGACATCGACTTTAATGGAACGTGCTCATAATCATCCACTCTGTGCTCACGGAGGACTGACCAAGACGCTAAGGCGTCTCAAAATTTGTTACTTTTGGCCGAAAATGTCCGTTGAGGTTAAACAATTCGTGGGTGCGTGCCTTAAATGTAAGGAGACGAAGGCTCCCAATCAAGTCCTACGACCTCCGATGGGGAATGTTGTCGTTCCCGAGCGCATATTTCAGCGCCTGTATGCAGACTTCATAGGACCTTACCCTCGATCTCAGTCAGGAAATGTTGGTGCGATAGTGGTCCTGGATCAGCTATCCAAATTTTGTTTCGTTGAACCGGTTCGGAAGCTCACGGCATCTAATTTAATAAAATTTATGGAACAAAGGATATTCCACATATTTGGAGTCCCGGAATCTTTGCTCTCCGACAATGGAGCTCAGTTCAAGTCCGCGGTGTTTGCCGGATTTTTACAATCGTATGGTGTGAAACATCAATTTACTGCCTTGTATTCACCGCAATCAAATGCCGCTGAAAGAGTGAATAGGTCCATTAGCGCGGCTGTCCGGTCATACGTTCATCCCTCGCAACGGGACTGGGACGCGAAACTTTCGTCCATAAATAGTGCACTTCGTTCCGCCTACCACTCTACCATAGGATTTTCTCCCTATTTCATGGTTTTTGGGCAGAACATGATAACGCATGGGGGAACGTACGCCTTATTACGCCACTTGAATCTGCTCCACGAACCCACTGCAGAGGTAACACCAGATGTGAAGACAGAACTGATTCGTGCTAAAGCGCAGCAAGCTATTAAAGAAGCCTATCAAACCAACGCTAAGATATATAATTTACGTTCGAATCCGATCACTTTTAAACCTGGGGACATTGTCCTTAGGCGAAACTTCGCGCAAAGTAAATTCTCGAAAAATTATAATGTCAAGTTGGATAGGAAGTTTGTACAGGCTCAAGTTATACGGAGAGTTGGGACAGGAGATTACTTGCTAAACGATTTAACTGGCAAATTTGTAGGCAAATATAATCAGAAAGATTTAAAGCGTTGTTAGAATTACTTCAAGCTACTTTACTTCCACGACTTTTCGTTGACTTTCTCTCCTTTCCTAGGGTTAAGTGTTAAGTTAGCTTTAGTTAAGTTAAAGTTTTTTTTTGTTCTGAGGATTATACCGGCACTTTTAGGTATTATCCTCGGAATAACTTCGAATAACTGGCAATATACCATCTTTAGTTTCGTATTATAATAGAATAATTTAGGTTTAAACATGTTTGAAGCGGTCAAGTCAAATATTATGACTTTTACTTTGTAAAAGTACAAACACTTAGGGCACTGTAAATAGGATAGTACATTCGTTTAAGTCTAGAAAGTAATCAAGAAAGTTAACAGGAGTCATGGAGGTGAATTTGTTTGTTGTTTCTATATCTGCTTCCAGCTAGTGGTTGTTTCAACTAAATACACTTGAGTCTAGTTCTTACTCGTTCACCCATTTATGTCTCAATACTATAGAGCTACGCAGACCCGAAGATTTCGCCAGGCTCAAGGGGGTTAAACGAATTAAGACAACTATCGTCTCCATTCTTAGCTGAATAGTGAACTTCAGCCTCTTTTTTCCAAGCATGGCTTAGTAAAATGATGCTGCCCTGTAATGAAGCCTGTAATTCGGTGAATGGGCCTAGAGGCATCACTTCCGTTTTCAAATTGTTGAATCGAATTAGTTTTGACAACTCAACCAATTCGAAAACGGATACACCTCAAGGCCAGAATGCGATATTTATTTTTGTAAAAGAAATGCAAAACAATTACCTGTCACTCGTCTAGATGGAGGTTTCGCGAGATCCAATTAGCGAGACGATACCAAAAATCTGTGATGCTCCTTATCGGGAGAGGTAGCGCGTCCCCGCCAGAATCCGGACTCCTGCCTAGCAGTTGAGAGTGTTGTAGCCTTCCTTCTTCTTCGTCCTTATTCGGCGCTCCGGTTAAGGCCTGGGATGCTGAGGACGCTGCTTCAATAATCCTACAAAGAGAAAAAAAGAGGAAGTCACCAGTCAATAAATACAGTCAACAAACACTTAGCTTGTTTTGACAATTGAGAATTGTCAGAATGACATTTTTCTATTATGGGGAAATGTAACAGTGCTGCCATATGGAGTTATGGGGATAGTGCGGAAAGTATATTTTTTTTTGCCATTTCCCACTTTTTCGTCGGGGGAATTTCTTTTCTCCTTTTTCCGGCAGAGGGGGCAACCATGAAATTTTTACGACCTCATGTCTTTCTTCCATTGACAGTGGCGCGGTGCGGACCTCTTGGCCGCAGCCAAAAGAAAAAATAGAATAGCAGCGTTAAAAATAAAGAAAGGGGTAAGCGAGTTTTGTGTCGTTAAGGCCCTACACGAGAGGGAAATTGGCTTAAATGGCTGTCTTCTCTTCTTTTTCTTTCACCTATGGAGTAGCCCAGCAGCAGCTGACCACGCACAGACTTTGAAGTTTGTTTGTCGTATTGGAGGAAACTTGTGGATTTATTTAGAGATGGAGAATTTATATTCGATTTTTCTTGTTTAAATGCTTTCAAAATTGCTTATTTGACTGTGACAGCGTCTGCTCCGTCAATCGAAGCCCCGTCCAGCGCCCCAATCGATTTCAACACGTGAGACTTCGGTGGCAGCGTCTGTTCCGTCAATCGAAGCCCCGTCCAGAGCCCCAATCGATTTCAACACGTGAGACTTCGGTGGCAGCGTCTGTTCCGTCAATCAGAGCCCCGTCCAGCGCCCCAATCGATTTCAACACGTGAGACTTCGGTGGTAGCGTCTGCTCCGTAACTCGAATTATACGGTCAGTATTGCGTCCAAAAAGGATATTTTTTTTGTGTAAGGGATCCGCCCGCCGTGAATACGTTTTTTTTTGTGTGTTGTATAAAAAAAAAAAAAAAAAAAATGTATATATTTGTTCGTGTGTAAAGCAAAATTGCGAAAAATGTGCATGCCTTTGTAAGAAAAATTTATAGTTTTGTTTCTATTGTTGTGCTGCGTAATTCGCACTTTAATCTTTGTGTATTATAAATACACTGTGTATCGTCCTGTAGCGGCCGCCACCGGAATGTAGTATTAGTCTTTGGATAAATTATTTGGAAAAAAAAAGAGAGAAAAAAAACCAGTAAATTAATTTTTTTGTGTATACGGTTTACGCGCAACAACAAATTTTCACTTCGTGGAATTTATAGTTTAATAGTAAAGATATATATTTGATTCAGAAGTGAGTAGGCAACGGATATGTTAAATTAAGTAAAAAGAAAAAAAAATTTATTTAATAAATATGTGTTATAACGTTAAAAATATGTGTTAGTTATTTGTTTTAAAGGTGTCTTCGCTCCTTCCCTCCGATCGGTATGAAGTGTCCGGGGTCTTGCATCGCCCTCTGGTGAAGTGCCTTCGGTGAGCTCCGAGAGGGCCTGAATTTGTCGGCATGGTGTCCACTTTATTGTCCTTTTCGCGTTTCGCTCTCTTAAATTCTCTAGTGATTATTAGCACCTGAATTTTGACGTGATGGAGTCAACGCCGGAGATTGTTTTTTTTTTGTGACCCGCGACCATTTTTTCCTCCCGAACAGAGCTGCCCTCCAGCAGGTGCTTCCTCATCCGGCTTAGTTTGGCTTTCGTTACAGGTGGTCCAAAACTCAAAAGTGGTGTACCATGGGAGGGAGGTGCATGCTAGCAACTGCACTTCCGAAAAGTAGATATGCTATCGTCAACAAGGTATAGAAATGCTAGAGATGTTGACGCGCCCATGCCCCTGGAGGTGTCAAGGCAATTAGAGAGAAACATCAAAGACTAGCTTGCATCGGTATAACATGATCCATGCGAACTTGTCTGACATCGGCCCTAGAGGCTATAATCGGGTTGTATATTGTTGCATATTCAAATACAATAATCTGGGATATTTTAGTTTCCGGGGCCCGGGGTGAAAAAATCGTTTTTCACTCGAATTTTTGTCACTTATCACTCGCGTCACCCTAAGACTCTCAAATTTGCAAAAAAAAAATTTAATTTTTTTTTAATTTTTTTTTTTATTTTTTATCTTAATTTTTTAATTTTTTTTCCTTATTTTCTAGTTCTAATGATTTATAGTGAGTGTTTGGTGTGTTTAAAACTGTTCAAAACGCTGAGCGAAGCGAGCGTTCATGTTTGTGCGATACTGAGGGTTGCGATCCCTTAAGCGCGGAGCGAGCGTAGCGAGCAGAGCCCACGCAAGGGGATTTTCGAATATTTCAATTATCCATGCCTCCAATATTCCAAACACTCAGTGTAAATTATGAAAAAAAAATAAAACTTAAAACAAAAACTAAAAATTAAAATTGAAAAAAAATTTTTTTTTTGCTATTTTTGACTTTTAGAGAGACGCGAGTGAAAAGTGACAAAAATTCGAGTGAAAAGTGATTTCCCCAGCCGGGGCCCCAAAAACAACTAAAAAGTTGCCCCCACAAATTCAACACCAATTTCATTGTGGGAGAACGCCATCGAGGTCGTATTTTTCGTTGGTCTCGACATTGAAGGAGAAGACGAGGAGGTGTTTCAATGATGCCCAATGACAACATAAATTGCTTTTATCGGTTTCGTCATTTCGTACCTTGAATTTTGACTATGGAACTAAATGGAAATAGTTTACTTCAATATTGCCGTGAAAACACGTATTTTGAAAAAAAAAGCTTAAACTTAGGACAAATGTAAGATTTTTTAAGCCAAAACCGCTTTCTGAACACAAATTAGTCTCTTAATACTTGCCTTTGCCCCCGCGCTCAAAAATACTTGTCAGGAGATAAATTAACCGAAGCGCATATTATGACACTTTATCTCCAGAAATATTTACGAAAATCACTTCGCCCAAACAATTCCCACTTTCGGTAAAAGTAAATTCAACAAAATGATTTCGTTTATTCCCAAAACAATCAGCGTTTCAGCAGTTAAACGAGCATAGTCATAAGAAAACGAAAAAGAAAATAAAATTTGCATTGACTCGTATTAAGATAAAGTGGCTTACAAGGATACCTACTACGAAAAAAAGGAAAGTGGGGTGTATCCGAACGACTCAAGTGAGACTACACCTAGAATCTGGATCGTACAATGGTGTCGACAAACGTGCGAAAAAGACAGGAGTCGTGGTAGCCGTTTTGATAATCTTAAAGATGTCAGGGAACTTATTAAAAGTTCGTAACTGAAATTAACCAGTTGTCTCTTTAGCCTTCCCCCCGTTTTTAGTATTCTCCCCAGAGATAATTGAAATTACCTGAAAGTTTGCCCGAGATTCGTCGTCATACCTATCGGGGTCCCCTGACACCTATCCGCCTCCCGTCATCCTATATCCACCATCCGTGTCCCCGTACTTATTTACAAACTGTTCTTCGTCTGCATTTACTCAGAAGCCGGGTTCGTTTCAGCTCAAGACTCAGGACTCTTCTTTGCAAAGATAAGAGAAGTTTTCCCGAAAAGGAATTATGAACAGCAGTCTGAGAAATATTCAACGGGATATGAAGGCGGCAATGTTGGAATGGTGAGTGGGGATCAAAATCGAGGAGACAAGAGTTCGAATAGGAACGGACCTGAACGGCATAAAGAACCAGGTTTTGTTGAGAAAATCTGAAAACAAAGTTGCGGTTTGGATTTACAAAATGTCGAGTGGATTTTGCTCGTTCCTCGTACGTTTTCGACTTTACCGGGAAGGCTGTGGGACATTCGCAATGTAACGTTGTGCGAACTCACTCGAGGTGAGGAATGAAAACTGGAAAACGGTGGCATTGGGTTGGAAATGCGATTTTCTAATTTACTGCTTCAATTAATTTTTAATTTGAGGAGGCGAGACAGAGCACCAGCAGGTCAACAAGTAGTGTTCTTAATCGGGATTATCATTTTCCAATAAGTTTTACATTTAGCTGAGATATTAATAATGCGGTGTTGCTTTTAAGATTGTTTTTCATGTTTTCAGGGCAAGGTTTTTTTCTTTCCATTTGGAAAAGTTTGCTGGAAAAAATCCAATTAAGTGTCGAAGGATGGTGATCAATGAAAATTATATTCTAGAATTAGTTAAAAATACCTTTCGCAAAACAATTAAAGTGCCAGTTTAAAAAAAAACGCCGAATGCTTCCGGTTGATACGAATGAGCAAGCCGAGACTGTAGATGTTGGTATAAGTGCGAGTCCATGGATTCTGGGAAATAAGCCGTTGGATGGGAGTGAAACATTCAGTCATTTAAACAGTGTGGGAAAGGTCGCAGGAAGCAGAACAAAAGAAAATCGAGCACCAAGAACAGGGACTCCATAAAATTAGCGCTAGTGCCTACAAGCTGCACATGTGTTGGTTCCATATCAGTACACAAAAGGGTAATGTCACCTAACAAGAATGTTACTTACTACTCTAAGGGCCTTTGAGTTGGAGGTTTATTTGTGTACGTTACATTGTATGGAGTCCACGTTCTTGGTAGAGAGTTTTCGATTTTCTTTGGTTCTGCCCCTGGAACTTTTCCCGCTGGAAAATGAAAGATGTGCTCAACATCATACGAAGTGAGACCAAATGCCGAACAGGAGTTCTGGATATTACCGTCGATGCGGGACAGGTACGAGTTCAGACGTAACCACCAGCCAGAGCAAAGTTGAGCCAACGTCGTCCTGGAGGCTCATTGCGTAGAAGTGTTAGTCTCATGTCTGACTACGGTCGTTACGGGTTCAAATTCTGTCCACGGCATTCGGGGCCAAGGATGTTTGTGTTGTCTTTCCCCTGTGGTGCGGGGCGTAATAAAGAAAAAAATAAAATCTCCGACTTGTCCTGGCAGCGTGCATCGTCCGAAACTGGTCTATGACAACGGAACGTCAGCTAAGCCTCATTGAATAGTTGCAGAACTAGGGGCTAGGGCAAAAGAGCAGTACATATTTTTCGATAATTCATATAAAAACCGCGAATCAATCCAAAAATTCATATCGTTTCGGGATATTTTTTTTCGGTTCTATCAAAACTTTCCGGAAATCAAACAAAGCTCCCTCCGAAAATTTATTACCAAATTCCAGGAACTTTGCGATTCAAAAGGACAGTCTGCTTTGTTACGGAGAGCAGCACAATGCCGAAGATAACTTATCAAAAATCCATAGTTCCCAGGCAGTTGGTTGCAACAAACAGCAAAAACTAGAAAAAAAAAACACATCACGACAGAAAAAAATATCAACCATGGTGATTTGACTTTGAATAGGCTGCTCTGGAAACCATAGTCAAACAATGATGCAAAACTTTTATGCCTTAGCGAGGATATTTCGACGTGGATTCCATACCAAATTTCATCATAGGCTCTTGTGTTTGATAGCCGATTTGGAATAGGTTTCAGCGAGTTACAGCCATACAGAATGAGCCTTGCTTTGAAATGTCCTCGTTATTTTAGATTTTTTTTTCCTATGGAAGATAGTTTAGAGTCAAAAGACAACCGATTTGGGGAAAAAATGGCCAGGCATGCGTGTCATATTGATGTGCTTTGAAAGTTGTTGTGTTTCAGGCGTCATGACAAGGCTGCAGTTACTCTATCAAAAGAATGTCAAAGGAATGCAAAATTTGACATAACCTGCGTTCAGTCTATAAAGACCGATAATATTGTCCTGTTTTAACCGAGGTTTGCATAAGGAAGAGAAAAGGCTGGTGTGCAATACACTGCTCCACAAAACAAGAGACATACCCACTATTCTTCCTACTGAAAAGAGCAAAAAGAGAAAATTGCAGTTCTTGTTACTAATCTAGTTAGAGTGAAAAGGGACGAAAATTTTGAAAAGTAAATTTACAATGTAACGGTAAATTCAAGTCAATTTTATTACAAAAAACCCAAAACAAAATCAACATTTGGTTTGTTAGTGTTGTTGACTAAAAACTCGTCTTCAAGGGTGTTGTGTGCTGTTTTTTTAGACGTTTGCTAATGTTAATGCTAGAAGAGGACCTTTAACAAGGTATTATGCTACGCCTTTCTGCATATGTAGGTTTGTGAACTTAAGAGTGGGGTGACATACAGACCCAGTTGATGACCTCAGGCGTACAACAGGAACCGTTATTTCGATTCAAACTATTTGTAAACGATTGAGGGAAGGTTGCCTACTTTTCAGATGTCCATAGAAATGACCGCTATTGACAGCAGAGCACCAAATCGCCAGAGAAATTTAAAAAAAATATATCAATTAGCATATGAGAAAGGTCTTTCTTCTCCAAAGGATACAAACTGACAATGTACAGTAATGACTGTAGTGACATTAATGACACACCACAGAAAGGCTAGTGTGAAGAAATGAACGTTTTCTATTCTGTGCAATTCTACCAGCATTTGCATTTGACAGTGGAGCAATAAAGTGTGGGAAGCAATTTCCTTGAAAAGTGTTGCCGGTCGATTTGGCGCTTTGCGGTCAGTAGCAGTAATTTCACCCGACACTTGGGTGTGGGCAACCTTCCCTCAACCGTTTACGAATAGTTTGATTCTAAATAATGGTCCCTGCTGTGCGCCTCATGTCATCTTTGTTAGTAAGGGACGTGTTTTCACGTTTTTCAAAGGTTTATAGCCGAACAAATTGCTCCCCATCTGTTGATATTCCTCCTGACCAGCATTGCCCTAGTCTTTTCATTAATCTTTCTATCTTTTTTTTTTTTTTATTATTATAGAGGGGGGAAATCTCATTGTTCAGGAGACACTGCCGACTACTGATGTCAATTGTACGGCAGCGACATGGGACTTTCATCTTCAGTGTGCGACTACTTACCCAGTAAAACCTTCAACCCTCTTTCTCCACCATTCTCCCTACGGAACTACCTCTCAGTATTACGTCGTAGGGCTGGTTTTGGCTAATTAGCCGTTAATCCTTTGCGTCCTTTTTCGTAGTTGCTCCTCTTTCCTCAGTTCCCTATGTATGTCGCATATTGTGTGAGTTACGGTCTCCCAATTGGATTCAGATCTTAACATATGTTCCACTATATTATGTGGATTAAGGTCACTGCCAAGTTCGACCTCCAGTGCTTCACGCTTACCTCTATATCTTGGACAGTGAAAGAATACATGTTCCGGGTCTTCCGCTATTCCTGGGCACCTCGGACAGTCGGGCGAATCGTCCAGCTTGAATCTGTGTAGGTACTTCGTATATCCGCCAGGACCAGTAAGAAACTGGGTTAGATAATGGTTCACCTCTCCATGTTTGCGGTTCAGCCACAATTCGATTTGCGGGATAAGTATGTGTGTCCAGCTTGCCTTCGGAGTTTCATCCCACCGCTGTTGCCATTTCCTCAGAGACTCGCACCTTTCTCGTTTTTTGCGCGCATTATATACGTCCGGTGGCTCCAAACATCGGCCTTTGTGCAATCGGTCCATTTCGTCTGCTAGAATATCTACGGGGATCATACCTGATACAACGTAGGCTGCCTCATCTGATGTTGTTCGGTATGCACAGCACACTCTCAATGCGTTCCTTCGATAAACGGAGTTGATTCTTCGAATATTACAGGCGTGACGAAGCGCGTCGATCCAAACTGGTGACGCATACAGAAGTATAGAGGTGATCACTCTAGATAATAATAGTCTCCTACTCGGTCGTAGTCCTCCCACATTTGGCATCATCCTCGCCAAAGCCACAGTAGCATTAGCCGCCTTCTTGCATATGTGCTTGAGGTGCTCTCCAAATGTTAGCTTCGCGTCAATCATCACCCCCAGATACATAATTGCTGGCTTAGAAATAATTATGGTGTTTCCGACTCTGATCCTCAGGGTATTATTTTTTCTTCGGTTGCTGATGAGAACGGCTTCCGTCTTTTGTTCAGCTAGCTCCAGTCCTACTTTATCCAACCACAACTTAATAGTTGTGATTGCTTCGGTGGCATAAACTTCGGCCAATGCTGGATCCTTGGCCACCACGACCACAGCTATGTCATCTGCGAACCCGACTATCGTTACTTCTTTGGGTACTGGTAAATCCAATATGTCGTTGTACATGATGTTCCATAGCAAAGGGCCGAGTTCAGATCCTTGCGGTACTCCTGCTGTTACATTGTACTCCCTTGGTCCTTCGCTGGTTTCGTACTGTAGGATTCTACACGAAAGGTAGCTCTGTATAAGTCGCGTCAAATAGTCAGGCACACCTATCCTCTGCAAAGACAAATGAATGCATTTCCAGTTTGCCGAATTGAAAGCATTTTTGACGTCCAGTGTCACAACCGCGCAACATTTGCTATCTCGAAGTGCCTGTTTCCCTAAATCTGTCACTGTCAAGATGGCATCGGCCGTGGAGCGCGCCCTTCAGAAACCAAACTGTCGGTCCGACAGTGCTCCCTTTTCCTCTACGACGGCAGCTAGTCTGCTAAAAATTATTCGTTCCAGTACCTTCCCAGCGGTGTCTAGCAGGCAAATTGGACGGTATGAATTTGGTTCGCCCGGCGGTTTGTTGGGTTTTGGTAGCAGAACCAATCTTTGTTTCTTCCATACAGCAGGGAAAACTCGCTCCTACAAACAGGATTCAAAAACACTGACGAACTTCCCGGGAACCGTGTCAGCTCCTACTTTCAACACTCCGTTGGGAATGCCATCAGGGCCTGGTGCTTTGTTGTCACCTATTCTGGAAACGATCTCTAAAATCTCTCTGTCCGTTAACGCCGGTATCTGCTCTTCATGGACCATTTCCTGATATTCAACGTTTTCTAGCGCATGCTGGGGGAAGAAAACTGAGACTATCCGATTTAGTAGAAGAGGGCACTTCACTTGAGGTGTTTGATAACTGCTCAGCTTCTTCATAACTACTCTATAAGCCGTTCCTTTCTATATTCTGATACTTATCCTATGAATATCCAATTAAAACTGTAATCCAGAAGTCGGCAGCTGGGTCGAGTACCGTATGGCACAACCCTACATTGGTCATATATGGAAAGGCGTAGCCTAATACCTTGTGGAAAGTCACTTTCAAGCTTAAATGTTCTGATACACGGGATGCTTATACGCGTTCCCGTGATTATTACCCGAGTCACGTAAACGCGACTAGTGTTTACACGTAAGTCGGGTTTACGCGGACGAAACGTAAGAAATGGGTATCGAAGCGAATTTTACTGACGCGGAAATAATGCACACGTTGTTGTGTTTGCACGAGGTGCATTTACTATTCGGCAGCATATGTGCATGTACTGAAATTATTTTTTTTTTTCAAGTGTTTGTTGTTGAATTAATCAACGTCGCCACCTGTCATTAGCTAACAAGTTACGCGTCTTCATAAACACGTAGAACGGGAAATGCCTGAAGAAGTGATCTATGAAATGACTTAGGCGAGTAACTGTTTTTTGAATACAGAAGAATATATTATTATATTATTCAAGTAGATAATCAAAAATGCGATTTCAGCTCAGGGTCAGACATGGCACCTACATACCAAATTTGATTAAGATCAGAATATGGGAAGTACCCGGACAAACGAATAAACTAGACTATATGCCCGTCCATTATAGCACGTTTATTAAACCATCTGAAGCAGCTATCTTCCGAGGCCATCCCCTGAATGGAATTAAGCATTGTGCTGACAACTCGTCCTTGTAACTAGTCCACATCAACAAACCTGGAATAAAAGCCTCGGATTGGACGGATCAACAACGACGACCACGCAAACGACTAAAGGATTATTCTTTCGGATCCTGGAATGTACGCTTCCTTAACAAATCGGGAGCCGAGAAGGCCCTTCTTCAACAGGTCGAAAGTACAAACTTTAATATTGCTGCAGTCCAGTAAACAAATTGGCTTGGCAGCGAGATCAATGACAATAAATTGCACACAATTTTTACAAGTGGCAAACCATCCGGCCACAGGGAGTTTGGAGTAGCATTTATAGTGAACAATCACCTCAAGCCGCACATTACTGACTTCAAACCCATAAATGAACGGCTGTGTGCGATTCGCATTAAGACTCGATTCTTCAATCTCTGGCTCATCAAGTTCACGCCCCCACTGAAGTTAAAGAAGACGCAGTAAAAGAGGAGTTCCACGCCCGCCTTGACCCTCTCTTCGACTCACTTCCAACACTTGTGAAGATACATGCTAGCAACTGCACCTACAAAAAGTAGATATGCTATCGAAACGTCAACAAGGCTTAAAGATGTTGACGCGCCCATGCCCCTGGAAGGGCCAAGGCAATTAACATTATATTTTTATAAGGGACGGACCAAAAATTTTATAGTTTTGAAATTTGACACAATTGATGTTTGGTGTCCTCTTAATATATGCTTAAAAGTAAAAAGTAATTTTTTCCGATTTTCCATGAATATTTCGAATACTATGTGCTCTACAAAATTCCAAACGCGAGCATATAAAATGCTGCTTCTGCTCTGAAGCTGTTCTTAAGGAAAACGTACCTATGAAAATGCTTCCACAGTTTGTTTTGATTTTCCAATCACCTTCTCCATCATCCTCTAAGACAACCAAGTCTTACATCTTTTCGTATTGTAATATGTCTCTTCATCGACATAGTTCACCTGTTTCGAGAAGCGTTGTGGTTGTCAGACGTCTAGGATTCAAGGCCCACTTGAACATTTTGTCCACTATTCTGCAAGTGCTCACTTGACGCGAAAAACGAGGCCTACGGACAATGGACTCAACGAGGAACCAGAGCCAGAAGGGAAAAATATGACGAGCTACGGCGAATATCGAATAGAATAATTAGACGTAAGAAACGTAAATACTTTGACGAGCAGTTGCTGAACATAAACGAAAACTTAGCTAATAGGAACACCAGACAAGCGTACAAACTAGTAAATATAATTAAGAACGGCTACCAACCCAGGACTAGCCTTTGTAAGGACAAGGATGGAAACATCATCAGTGACACCGATGGTATTTACAAACGATGGGCCTCTTATTTTGAAGAGCTTCTAAACCGACCATCTAACATCCCCACACAGGAAGCTCTCGACGATATTGTTGATCTAGGCCCACCCATTCAACCCCCGACAGTAGAGGAAGTTGATCTCGCGTTGCGGTCACTAAAACGAAATAAAGCGCCGGGCGCTGACGAGATTCCAGCTGAACTGCTAAGATTCGGTGGAACGAGTCTAGTTGATGCCATACATCAATTACTCCTGCGAGTATGGGAGAACGAGGAGATCCCAGACGATTGGCGCAGAAGCATCATCTGTCCAATTCATAAAAAGGGAGATAAACTGCGGTGTGAGAATTACAGGGGCATCTCACTAGTTTGTACGTCCTATGAAATTTTGACGAAAATTCTGGAAAATAGAATAAAACCGTACGCAGAACGAGTCATTGGCGAATATCAAAGCGGTTTCAGACCTGGTCGCTCCACAACCGATCAGCTCTTCTCAGTCAAACTGATACTCCAGAGGTGCTGGGAATACAACGTAAACGTATACCAAATCTTTGTCGACTTCAAGCAGACATACGACAGTATCGATCGTGGAGTACTGTACAACATCATGCTGCAATTTGGTATACCAGCAAAATTAGTGCGACTGACAAAGATGACGATGACCAACTCCGTCTCACAAGTCAGGATCCAGAATAGACTTACTGATCTATTTGAAGCACGCACTGGTTTGAAACAGGGCGATGGACTGGCACCGACGCTCTTCAACCTAGCACTGGAATACGTTATTCGGGCCATGAATATGGACAACAGCAAGACGCTACTCATCAAGTCGACACAATTAGCAGCGTACGCCGACGACATCAACATCATGTCCCGAAGATTGGCTGGCGCAGAAGAACTTCTGCATACGCTCGATACCGCTGCAAAGGAAGTTGGATTACGTATTAACGAGGGTAAAACTAAAATAATGATGCAATCGGTGACAAGGACACCTGCACAACCAAGCATCAATGTGGGGGACCTGAATATCGAGCTCGTGAACAACTTCATTTACCTGGGTTGCAACTTGTCAAGGGACGCCAACGAAACTGACGAAATCAAGCGACGGATACAGTTAGCTAATAAGACTTTTTTCTCGGTTCTCCCCATAATGAAATCGAAGCATGTGCACAGAAACACGAAGCTCCGCGTGTACAAAACCATTATACGACCAGTGCTATGCTATGGCTGCGAAGCACGGACCCTAACTCAAGCCTCCGAAAACATGCTATACACTTTCGAACGTAAGGTTCTACGGCGAATTTTCGGGGCTATTTCCGATCGAGATGGATAACGCATCCGGTACAACCATGAGTTGTATGAAATGTACGATTAGCTGCAAGTCTCGAAAATCGTCAAACTACAACGACTTCAATGGGCAGGGCATGTGCAAAGAATGGACGATGATCGCATGCCTAAGAGAGTAATGAATGCAGAACGAGTCGACGGAGCGAGACTGCGAGGACGACCGAGATCTCGTTGGGAGAGCTCAGTAGGTATGGACGCCGCGCAGCTGCTGGGCTCCCAAAATTGGAGGACGCGGTCACGTGACCGAGATAATTGGAGGACAATGATCCAGGCGGCTAAGACCCGACGTCGGGCTGTCGCGCCACGATGATGATGATGATTCTGCAAGTGCGTTGAGACATAAAATACACATATGTAGATGCTAATTGGCTTTACATTTTGTGAAATTCGGATTACACTATTCTACTTCTTCTCTTGGATAATTCGGAACTGCAACACTCCACTATTGCTGCAAGTTCTAAGGGCAAAATCATTATAACTGTATTCCACCCACCAGAAGGCTTCGGCTTCCGTATAGCGACTTCTGCAGAAGAAGATTGATGTTGATATTGAAGAAATTTATTACTTAAATCACGTTTTAAACTTCTTTCGAGATTGTTTTCAATTGAACTGGAAATAATAAAAACCCAGTAGCAATAAAATAAATAGTTCGGATATAAGTTATCGCACAATATTCCAGAAAATCTGGTTCTTGTTATGTCACTTCTATAATTAACAAATATATAAATACAAGTCACATTTACACAAAGCCATCGCATATAAATTAAAATATATCCTGGAGTGCAGGGTTCTCCAACAGTTTCATAAATTGGCGAAACCACCAGTTGTGTTGTATATTATTTTCTTTCTGTTCCGTTTGACCATCATTGTGGCCACGCCACCCACAGCGGTTTTCTCCCATGTTAATAAGATTCATCCTGACTCCAATTCAGGTCAACACCACACGCCACTCTCTTGGCTCGTGAAAAGGCCAACGAGAAATTAATTATAATGAATTAATAGAAGCGGAAAACGAACCCTTTCGCAAAATTAACTGGTTTTCCATCTGGCCTCAGGCTAAAATCCAAAATGAATGTTCGGATTTCAAAAATTACGGAATGAAGAAAACGGATGGTGCGGCGCGGTATGGCGGAGGGTCCAATGTGAGAGTTTTGACACGGATACTGGGAGGAGTGTTCAGCAGATGACGGTGACAAGAACGTTGTCGACAAACGACGATGACAACAACGTCAATTGTGACGATGATAATAATAGCAACAACAAGCACATTGAAAATAGCAAAGACATGAACAACAGCTCGCGCGCAAGCTAAAAGGATCCCAAAAACAATGTCTGCAAGAAGAGTCTGCAACACAAGCAAGCAGTCAACATTAAACCTACAAACGCTGTTTCGCCTGTAGGTTACGGCGGCCTTTATCCAAGGACATTGTTGTGTTTGTCAATGATGTTTTTCTCGACCTTTGCCAATGAACAGCCCGGCTTTGTAATTAATCCCGGTAGGCTTTAATGTGAAATGAGTGTTTTTCGTCGGAATTAGGGATTTACAATAAAAGTCTGGTAGACAGTGGAAGCGACTAAACAGTCATTTCTTGTGAAAATGAATACGAACAAAGGTTTTGCGAGTAATTAGAGCACTGTGTGCAGGTTAAATACAACGAAAGTCAATGTTTAATTAAGAAAGTATTAGGTGCGTTTTTTTACAAAGCAGAGGATAACAAACAAACAGAAACGGCAAGAAAAAAACACTATAAAGCAAATCAGAGTAGTGAAGACGAAATCAGGGCTGGATTGTGTTTTGCATACAAAAGTCAACTCAAATTTCAAGAGGAAACTTAAATCCTTAGTACGGACACAATCGAACAAATTTCCTTTAAGCAGCAGAATCATTTTGTATGTTTACAAAACCAATATTTCATTGACAGGAAATGAATCTTATGTGCTTCTTAAACTGTAAATTGCTCAAAAACCTCGACATCTGCGCCGCCTGCATTTCAAAACGTAAAAATACTAAAGGAACGGCATTTTTACTCTAACCTTCTATCATAAATAAACAGAGTACATAGATGTCCATTCTACGGGAAAAATCGGGGCCACTTATTTCAGACGCTGTCGCCTAATGTGCTCCTGATGTCACCAAAACAGAAGGAAGGACACACGGATAACCGCCTAAGAGATGGC
This sequence comes from Chloromyia formosa, assembly GCA_964017055.1. NCBI lineage: Eukaryota > Metazoa > Arthropoda > Insecta > Diptera > Stratiomyidae > Chloromyia > Chloromyia formosa. The sequence continues at coordinate 4,537,148 of OZ024813.1, read as the reverse complement.
TGACTCGCAACGCATTCTAAGAGAGTTGAAATGCTCTTGCTTTGAGACGTGCATTCATTCCACTACAGAAGGTGTATCGTGTATCGCAGGAGTTTTGTTCCTTATGGCTAGAGCATTTGCATTTCTAAATTTTGTTCTTAGGAGGGTATCAATAGGCGCGTTCTTTTGCGTATTTATCGCGTATAGGGCCGGGCAATGAACACGTCTTACGAAATAACAAGTTTCTTGTTATTTGTTTAATACACACACTACACTACATATAGGTAGATACGTAAAAAAATACGCATAATATTAAGTAGAAACTCTAAATATCATATGAGCGGAAGCACAAGTTTTCTGCAATTAAAATTTTGAAACAAGTCGTCATTAGTCATTACCAATGACTTTGTTTGTTGGCTTATAAATGATTAAAATTATGTACATAAAAAATGTATGAAAATGAAAAGAGTAGAATGTTGTTCACTTAATTATATATTATATATAACATTATAAGATCGTTAACAGAATGGTACATATTCCAAGTTGAACCACCACTATTTTGTAATTAACTGAAGAAACTCCCTATCAACTTAGAGGATATTTTACGCATATCTTATCTTAATATTTGTGTTCATATACTTAGCATAGGGAATTTCTGTGTGCAGAAGAAGAAGAAATTGGCAAAATTCATTATGTTGTGTTGTTTCTTCGTAGCGTACCTTTTGCAATTAGCAGAGTGACATGACATTACATTCTTCCTAACTTTTCAATTTTACCAATTTTTGTTGCTGTGTGTATTACAATAGAATCAAAGAAAGAGATAGCGTAGGTAACGTTCCTTCTTATACTCGTACATGTTGTGTTTTTATCTATTTTTTTTTTCAATTAATTTCTTTCGTGTCATGGCCTTTTGAAATAATGAAACATAATGTCATAATGGAATTTGTCTTCTTACATTGTGTAAAAAATGCTTTTAATCTGTGTAGAAATATAGTAGGTGAATAGATGTACATAAACCCATAAATTTCATAATTGGGAAATAGTTATTCACTATCCATACATGGATAATTTTTAAAAATTGCTCGATAGAGAATAATTATGTTCCAGTTACATATATAGCCCTTCAAAACAATCCACATAAGTGTATATTTCGATCGGGAATCCACGCGAACAGTAATTGTTCGAGTTTAATGAGTCTGTGAATAGGACATAAAATTGACACTTCTCGGTCTGTTCTTAAGATGGGTACACCGCAGGAGAGACGCAAACTGCATCAAAGAGTCTAACTACGTACGTGCCATTGCTCTTCAATTGCAACTAGTGGCACTGTCCGCGTGGTTAACGTGAAATTTTCGTAGATTATGTTTATCTATGCTTCTATCAAGAGCAGCTCATATCAAATTGTTAGTGTAATTGTGTGGTGTTAACTTGCTCTGCTCTTCATGGCTGTTAAAGAAAACGCGCCTATTGTTGGGTATCGATTTTTGATTGTTAATGTGTATTTGGTTTTTAATTTTCACAGTCCATACAGGCATAAAGTCCGATTTGTAATTACAGTCGTTATCCCAACAATTTTCCTCTCTTCTATTACCATGCACAGCTTTATGCAGGATATTCCACTCGGAAATGATTATCGCATGTCCAGAACATATCAAAACAAAACAACAACAAACAAAAAACACCCCTTTTCAAACAAAGAAGTGGAAATGATCCGCCAATCGTCCTACTTTCCAAGTTCATATTTTTTCCATACAAACAAAGTTTGTGAACATGAGGACACATATAAACAGGATTTTATGTAGAACGGACAGCGATTATACATTTGGACAAATAGCTGCCACTTTGATCGCACTTAAGCTTAATTACAAAGAAAACGGACATTTAATGGAGGCACATTTAACGAAAAAACTCGACTAGTGCATATATTTCCATAATAATTTCAGTATTGAATGTATGACCGGAACGCGTTGCCCGCTCCCGATCCCCATGTACATATATCTGCACGAATATGAATGTCCTGTCTCGTGGCAGGATTCAACGGATTTTCCACCCGTTGGTAGTTGTCATACCTCCACGCAATTGAAAAAACCAACCAGAAAAACGTTTTATTGAAGGACTATTCCCGAAAAAGGGTTTATTTCGCTTTTATTCTCAATCCATTGTCCACTTCACGAATATATATCGCTTGGACGAGTTTACATTGCTTGCCACCTTTTACGTACAATTCATTTCGACAATAAATTAAACCAACACAAAAGAGGTAGGTTTCGTTTCGTTTGGTCAACCAGTTGTTCTTTTATTAAAAAGGATACGTGAAGCGGTGGTGGTGGGTCAGTGGACACGAATAAACCGGGGACGACAACTATGACCTGATAACACCCAATGTGCTTACAAAAAAGAATAAATGAAAAACAAAAACCCCAACAGTTCGAAGGATGAGTGAAAAATAATCAGACCCACCGTAGCAGCATCAATAACCAGGTGAAATTGTGTCGTGGTGGTGTCCTTGCCGCCGGTATTACGTTAGTAAGTATTTCTGACTATCAGGTTGCAATAAAGGCCAAAAAATTCAAAGGACATAAAATTTATTGCATTCCTAATTGGTTCCATTCATGTCCAACGTTTACTAGCAAACAAAAAACAAATTATTTATGACTACCACCAACTATATCGGGCAAAAAGAAGATTTGATATCAAAAGGGTTGCAAAAAAGGACGTGTTTCTGTGTGCGGAAACGGTAAAAGAAGAGTACCGTGTTAAGAGTCAAGAAAAAGAACCATGTTGCCAAAGAAGCGTTGGTAAATATGTTATGGGCGCAAAAAAAAAAGAAACCTTCCTGGTGATATTCTAATGTCACAAATTTTATTTGTAGCTATGCGTTCCGGATGTAGGTTTATGTGAACCGGAAAATAAGGGAAGTACCGTCATTTGTTTTTTTTCTTTGAATCATGAATTTCATGAAAATGTTTATTCCGATTACAATAGAGAAAACCATTACGTAATGGTCAGAAATTAAATTGTGATTGTGACTGAAATCATACTTTTAACTCTAAGCCAATTTCAACTTCACATTTCCTTTAAAATGGAACAGGAAACTCCACTACATACTAATTCGAAAAGATGAAATCTCAATTTTGATTTCTAGATGTGTAACGAATGCCACAAATTTATAATATTTGCGGGCGCCATCCATCCATACAGTCACTACTAACTTCATGTCAGTAGTGGTTGGCGTTGATAGCCGTCAAGAACAGAGGGGAGGAGGCCTGTTCGGTACTCAGATTTCAGTACCGGTTTTGAGTTTTTCTTAGTACAGGTAGGTATTGCAAGCGGTTCCTCGGTATTTTCGGTACTCGTTTCAGTACAGGTACTAGTACCGGCTTTTTCAGTACTGGTTTTTAAGTACCTTTTTTTAACCATGAGCCGGTTTTTTTTTCAAGTTCCGGGTTTTCACCCGATTTCTTTCACCCGTTTATTTTAACCATTTCTTTACCCGTTTTTGCATCCGTTTTTGTTATCCGGTTTTTAAAACCGATTTTGTAAAATTTCTACTTGACCGGACGATGCATAGTGGCTCGCATCTTTGGACAATAGTGTGTTTGAAATGATTTTGTGCTTGCATTGGCTCCATTCGCTACATGAGCTCCGTGTCTTAAGGGGCTTGCAACCCTCACCACCCTAGAACCATTATTAGCATAGCCGCGAACTACGCACAACGGAATAGCACGTGTTCCGGGTATTCAGCTACTCCTGGATTTTCCGGTGGTCTGACTAAGCCCTGTGGAGATATTAGGCCCGTTCTTTTCAATTGAACAACCATCAAGAATCAAGAGTGAAAAGAACGGCACAGATCATGTAACAAGCGAACTCAAACAGCCACCATACAGATGATTCGCCGCGTGGGAGGAAGGGGCGCTCCATTTGCGAGATGAATGTGTACAGTATGTCCGGGCCTCAAAATCTTTCGGATTTTTTCGACCTTTTTTCTACTTATGAACATTAAGGAAAAGGAAGCTGCAGGTAGCCTTCTGGAAGTTTAACGTAGCCCATAAGAAGACCTACGGTAAAGTCGCAAAAAGTTTCAGATCTTATGCCTTCTGACTAATAGTACTAAGCGCGCCTACTCGCTTGCCCAACTAGATAAAATCACACTGACCCCACATTGGGCGCTGAACACGTTCGGGATTCTTAGTCGATTTTCGTTAGCGTAAAATATTTTAAAAAAGTCTTAAAATAGCTTATGGTAGTATCAGCCGAATAAACTATGTCACCATGGATGAAGGCTAAAGAATAGGAAACCACGCAAAAGATAAAATGGGGTGAAATTAAGTGGCTTTGGCGCATCGGAGTAAACATGGATGACTGATTACGTTATCAGAATTGATGGATGACTGATGATTTTGCTTTCTAGGCTTTGAATTTTAGTTTTAAATGAGTTTGAATCACCAGTAATGAATATTTCTCCTTATGGTGTGAGGCGTGAAAATAATATCACGGCCTTCTCCGGCTTATCGTAGAAGGCGACAAAAAAGAACTGGACTAGCATTATTCCGGTCAAGTCTTTTTTTATAGATAAAAGGTTCATTTTGATAGTGCTCTTCCACAAATAAAAAGGACAGTGAACCAAGCATAGACTTCATGAAGTACAGACGTTTTGAAGCGGCACATACTATTATTGCCTCTCTAGCATTTTCATGTTCTGTTGACGCTTCGATAGGATATATAATTTTTGGACGTGCAGTTGCTAGCATGCACCTCCTATCCGCGCCGTCTTTATACTGTCAAACTCGGAGCGCAGTGGGAGTTCTATCGATCGAACCTAATTCTCTAGATCGTAGAGCGGTGACCGAATGAACACGGCCAGCCAGCGTGTCTACATACTCTTGTTGTCTGATGAAGGACTATGCTAAAATTTTTCGAGCAATTTTCTATTAGTTAATCAGGGCACTAAAATAGTTAGGACCGGCACTGATTAGACTTGGTAAGTCTCTCACACTTCGGAGCGCTTGGCTCTATTTTGAGTCATGAATATTCTGAGCTCTATCACGAACCTCACCTTTTGTCCTGGTCTTCATCGGACAATTTTCCTGCTATGTGTTAACAATGGAACTGGTAACATTCTCAACTAGGCCATCAAAGTTCTGCAACCCTGAAATTAGCCGATGACGATTTATCCAAATCATGCCAATTACGTACTCAGTTTTAGGTTAGATGACTGCTGAACGTGATATCGAGCCACACACACAAATGTATAGCTATTGTATCGCTGTTGCCCTCATTATACTCGTATTATGTAGGTTCAAGTAAATAATTAGTTTCAGAACTTCCGGTATCTCCACATGGGATTCTCATTACAAAAATGGTAATTGCCCAAAAGTGGCAATGAAAAGTTACACAATATTTGCATAACGACGGTGTGGCTACAAGGACAACATCCCCTGGTCACAGCATACTCGTATACCCTAGATTTATTATAGTGCTTTGGTTACTCGTCAATATGATTTTACGACTATGCAACCTCAATGTAGCATATGGGTTAAGTATCGCTGAAGTCGAAATATTCTACTGCGTTCACTAAGCTAGTCCTGTCTACCAACAGCAAAAAGCTTCAATGTTAACCTCAACCATATTACTTTTGGCCCATTAGCTGTACTTCTTCTTAATTGAAATCGATCTGTTATGAATGGTAATTGTTATATTGCGGGAAGCAATTAACGTTTATATATAGGAGTCCCTTGAAATGATCAAATGGATTGGTGTACGTTAATATATGATTTCAAAAACAATTTCTAAGATCCTGAATGTCCAGAGCAATGAAAATGGATATTATTTTTGCTGAAAATTTAATGCTGTTAACATGCAAGGTAGTAATTAGCAATCATGCTGCAGGCTCAAAGACGTATGTTACATTCATTAATAATAGACCTAGAGCCAGCAACCAAAAAAGTCAAGTCATTTGCTCACGGTTCTAATGCATATCACCGAAAGGGCATTGATTAGATGTACATACAAGAGGAAGTTAGCCTGCCTACCGGACTCGATTTACCGCAGTCGGTACGTCGTAAATACTGGCTTCGGAGTGCATACCATGCACTATCTGAGATTACTTTAGAAATCGATAGAGGCTTAATCTCTCTAATTGCCTAGACCCCTCCAGGACCATGGGTGCGTCAACATCTCTAGCATTTATATGCCTTGTTGACGTTTCAATAGCATCTACTTTTCGGAAGTGCAGTTGCTAGCATGCACTTTTTATCCACGCCGCCTTTATACTGACAAGCCCGGAGCACTGTGAGAGTTCTATTTGTACTCACAAGCAGTTTTTGATCGCGCCGTGATTTGATCTCCGAGCTTCAGAGAGAGGCTTAATCAGAAAGCTTAAATTTAAATTTGCACCACCTGAAAGATTTTCTAGCGGAACTTATTGGATATTTGGTCTTGTTTTAGTTTTTAGCTTCTATTTCAGCATGTGAGTCGCATGATCAAAACTAAAGTATGCAATTATTTGTCATCAAATTATCTTCAACTTTTGTGTAGAAATTGTTTAGTTTAAACTAATACGTAAAATGCTTCAACGTGCCGACGTTGAAAATAATGATTTTCGAAGCAGTTTTTCTCAAATAAGTCGATAACGGTGCATTTCGGCCAATTGTTGGACAAGAAAAATTTATATCTTATTCGATTTCCTACAATCAAAAGAAAAAGTATAAGCTCGATATGATTACCTAAGCCAGAAATATGTCCGAGAGATTATTCTCGAGAACTATTCAAGAACTAAAATTTTATGGCACTTGTTATGAATGTATGATTATTCGAAATCTGTCAAATGTCTGTCTGCTCCGTCCATAGAATATCTCACAAACGGCTGAAGCTACATACGAGTACATGAAATTTGGTGGAAATGTGGACTTTATTCCAATCTAGATGCATTTGTGTTGGATCATTATATTCACGCTTTTGGAGATGTTTCGGACTCCAAATTTCCACTTTTTAACATTTTAGGCCGTCTGTCGAGATGATAGAATTTCGATCTGCCTTTTTGCAGTAACACGGATGGAAGTGTGCTGAATCGAAATCTCGTTCGAATAAATATTGAGTGAATCACTTGACTAGGGTCACTTATTCGAGTTTTAAATAACACCCAAATTTGCCATTTTCAACATTTTGACCGCGTCTGTTGCGATGCTAGAGACGTATGCTGTATCCGCATATCCTGAAAGTTTTTTTTTGTTTTTTTTTTTTGAACCAGGATGGTACACTCGACTCGGACCGAATAATTTACGATTTTAATGTCATATAGTATGTATGTCACCTTTTTCACACAGTTTTCAATATTTTAAACTCGTCTGCCGCGATGTTAGCAACGGGATATTGGTCTACGATTTTGGATTTACTTGTGTGTGAGTGTTCCTAACCAAAAGGCATTCGAATCGAGGGTGAGCAAATGACTTGACCTGGGTCTATTTTTTACAATTTTCACCCGTTAGCAACGAGCTCCAGAAGGCAGACTAACTTCTTCTTGTACATCTAGTGATATGCATTAGAACTCTGGGCAAATGACTTGACCTTTTTTGTTCATTGGCACTTTGACTATAACATATGCACGGTATGTATCAAAGTGGAATTAATTGCAATTGCTTCTTGATACACATTGTTCGTCTATTATGTTGCTGCTCATGAATCAATTTGATCCCCCTTAAATTAGAATTATAATTAAAGACTGGTAAACATGGCATAAAGCATGGTAAACTTAATATATATATATCTATATATGTATAAATACAATATATAAAAATTTACTTCGATGGAAGCAAGCAAAAGCAAATCCAAAAACATGCCTGCAATTGTAGTACTTCAAGGTTGAAGCACCATACGAAAAGTATTATCCTTACTTCATACACCGTTCGCCGTTTTACTCAGTTTAAATATTTTTCATTGCAATTTTCATCTTGTTCCAAGCATCACTCGTGACAAGTGCAAGAACCCTCCACCATTACGTAACACAAAACGGCGAAGTCAACACGCTAATAACTCCCTCTTGCCTCCTTTTCTGAAAAGGATTAATTCGACAAACAAACTACGAGTAGTGTACTTGATACCGTAAAGGAACTATTTCTGCTCAAAGTTCAACCCGAAATTAGGTTAATCGTCCTTTTTCGTCCTCCCACTTACCATGCCTTTTCGTGGTTGCCTCTGGTTTATGTGCAATTTCACAGCGAAGTGAACAGAAAAATCGCTCGGATCAGCGCATTAATTCGAAAACATCCTCGCACAGATGAGATCCTGAGTGAAGACCAAGCTAAGGAAGAAATAAGATTGGATTGGAGAAGAAACTAAAAACAGGACGAGAATGGTATATACGAGTACACTCGTCGTATTGCTGAAACTACTAGAATTAATCAATGTCGCGTGTGCATTCCAGCAGTGCGAAGAACAAAGGTCGAGTATGGGCATGAATCAAAGGAATGAGTATTTCGAAATGCATCTCGCAAACTCGAAAATCTGAACATCGCTCCTTGTAAGAAAATTGCAAAACAGCAGTTCGCACTGCACAGCTGAAATACGCCCAAAAACAACGGTTAGACCCTTAGACCCTTTCTCGTGAAAATGGCAGAGAGGGTGAACGATGGACATGACAAAGTATAGGGCAAATGTGTAAGAAACCGTAAAAAATGACGGATCCAATTCAACAACAGCACAAGCTTCCAGGCGAGTGTTTGTATCTTGAGCTGTACTAAAAGTCAAGGTACCGTTGAAAATCCTAAAACATCCTGGCAAAAACGTGGCTGCATCTGAAGGGTTTGAATTTATTGCATTCTTTCAAGTGCATACGAAATACTCTTCTCTCGGCATGTGTCTTATCCTGGAGATTGGAGAAGAGCTGTAGTACTCGTTGCAAAAAAAGTCAAGACGTACGAAAGTTTTCTACTTATTTTCGCACCTTTCATTTATGCATCTCGAATAGTGTGCAGCGTAGTGAGAATGTTTTGCATATAAACAAATAAAAGCACGCATGTACTATCTAGGATATTTTGCACTTTACATATATGTCGGGATTTTTCAGAGCATTTTCTTTATAGACGGGATTTAGAAAGGATGACATGCTCTGAACACGTTGAAAGAATTGTTGATATTAACAGGGCCTTTGTTGTGTAGTAGACACAACAAAGGCCCTGGTAATATCAATTGTTGATCTCACGTTTGTCACATATTCAAGGACAAGGTTTAACAGCTTCGGGGCCAGCCCATCACCCTGCTTCAGTCCAACTCGTGTTTCAAACGGTTCGGTCAAATTTTTATTGATTCGGACCTGCGACTTTGAGTTTGACATTGTCAAACTGGTCAGTCGGACTAATTTTGCTTGTACGCAAAAGTACCGCATGAAACCTATTCTAACGAAAAGTGAGACTAGGCTAATAAAACAGAATGAATGAATTATTATAGCAAAACTACAAGCCATCGGAAATAAAGTAAATGTTGAAACTAGGCTTCCTGTGTATATTTTTCAATATAATGACGTCCATTAGATGGGATCTAAGTCAATTTCCACATAGAACTGTTGACCGGTCTTTGATCCAGGAGTGAGTGATATGGGTTCTCGTCGAATCACTTTCCAATAGATATGTGTTTTCATGGCGTTCAATTCACATATGATGCCTAACAAAAAGAAACAACCGCACCTTTTGTTTGCTGGTCAAAATTTCCAATTTAAAATTGTCAAGTATAATACCATTTATCTGTCGTCAAAGATTTTCTTTTTTTTCGCTTCAGTCTAACTCTTCTTCTATTGTCAGATTTAGACGAAATTCAGATATAAAGCGCGCTGAACTCGAATTGCATCATGGCTTCTTGCAAATGGTAACCATATACGAAGGAACACATGGAGTTCAATAGTAGCGCGCTTAGTTTAGCTCACTTGTCCAAAGCCCTTTGAATTGAGCTCAAGTGTCCACTAATGCTATCATGTACGTAGATGCATGCATCTGAACTGCATACTCGTTCGTACGAGTACTAAGCGATAGTACAACGAATCGAATGTAATAGAAGGTGCAATGGAACTTTTATTGCTTATTGCACTTTTGCGAGATCTAGTTGATTAATGATAGCACTTGAGGAAAATCCTTTCAATGCGATTTCTACTCTTAGTTGAGAATGGAGACGACAAAGGTCATTTATTACGGACGACATGCACTTTATTAGAGGAATTTTCTGTCAACAGTGATGGTATTCTGTGAATGGGGAGATGGTTTTGATTTGAAATTCAAAATGAATGATTGCGCGGGATGAATCGAATTAATTTTAGTTTGATAATTTACTAGCTTATCTGTAATGCATATGTAAGTAAGGATTAAGCGGAGCGTTGCCTACACAACAGACTATTCCGCACTATATTTATTCATACTCTAAGCATGTATCCATTTGTCCCATTCACAAAGAGGAAGATAAATTGCGGTGCGAGAATTACAGAGGTATATCACTAGCCTGTATGTCGTATAAAATACTGAGTGAGTTGTGGAAAAAAGAATAAAACCGTACGCTGAACGAACCTTTGGCGAATATCAAGGCGGCTTTAGACCTGGCCGATCTACAACCGATCAGCTTTTCACGGTCAAGCATACCATGGAAAGGCTAAATCACAGAAGGTTGACAAAAAAACGCAATAGCGCAAAATCGTTGTGTCGCGTAAACAGCGTTTCTTGGTCACTTTTTTAAACCGCAGAACTGTTCTGACCTACAGGAACTGTGCCGCACACTACTCGTATAAGCTATAGCGCAACACTGATGAGCAAACAGACATAAAATTTCAGTGGGTACAAGGCTTTAGGCAGCTTATTAAGTATCTCCGGGTTCTTCATCTTTCTCTCTGTCGAATTAGAGAGCAGTAACAACAACTACAACAAAAACACCACAATGAATTTCAAGACAAAGTTTTTCTCGAGACGTCAAACTTATCTAACATCCGAGAGTTGGTTAAAGTCATCGCTTCCCTCCTGTATTCGTTCGGTGGTGTTTTTTTCGGTATTTTCCAGGATGGGGCTCAAGCACAAAGGGAGATGTTGAAATTGGCGCAACTTGAGAACTTAATTGGCAGACATCAAGGATCACAAGAGAGATAAATAAGGAATATCCGTTCAAGTCATTTTTGAATGTTGCATGCCATGTCCAAGAGGGATGGAAAGTACACATGAACGTGTGGAAAGGACATATTCCGAACGCGATATTGCCACTACCATTTCATCGGAGTTCATCCAAGTTTGTAGATACGCACATACGTACAAACATATATAATTTTATGTACGCTTTGCCAGTTACTCCTATTGAAGCTGTAATATATTCAAAACATGGAGTTTTAACCGAAAACTTTTGTGCCCCCTTGGTGGCAATTCCTCTTAATGGAATTATCGCAAACAAAATTACACGAGTCACAAACAGAAGGATATCGTAGTCGTACATCCAAATAAGCAGCCGCATGGATGCAGATAAAAAGATGAAACTCGTACAGGGCGGAAGATACTATGGCAGGCATGAGTATTTCTGGTTTCGTAAATTGCCATATTGAGAAGACGCTCCTTTTTTGGATGATTTTTACTACGTACACTTTCTGGCACATATAAATATAGTATACTAATATTCTGTGCTGTATCCTCATACCGTGGAAACTATAGTACAGCAAGCTGCAATTATCCCCGGCGGCTTATGAAATTTCCGAACGTTCACTTATGAAACTTTGTCGCAAACTTATTGAAATTTTGAGAGAGTGTAGCTAAGTGTAATGGTAGCCATGTTAGATAGTAATATTGAAGATTACATAAACTACTTAGACCAATTTAGGAACAAGCTTAGGAAAATTTAGATAATATTAGACAATGAAACTTGTGAGATTTGAAGATAACATAAACGGACGGCATGTAAGCTATAGATGTATGGATAAAATAAAGACATATTTACATGTTTCATTCATTCAACGAAACGTTGGAGCTGGCTGACATCGACGTTTTGCAAGTCCCCTAGATCGGGAAAGAAGTAGGCTCTAAGATATAATACTTTTCAGGGCCGGGCGTCCACAGAGTGGGTGGAAAGTACTCTTCTCTTCTTCCTCAACCTCACAGCTTCCACAGAAGTCGTTATACGGAAGCCGAGCCTCTTGGCGTGCTCTCCAATTGGACAATGTTCAGTGATGACGCCTACGACCGCACCAAGAAGATGCCTTTCCAGCGACAATAGCGTAGCAGAAGGACCCATGCCCAACCTGAGCCATATCAGCTTTGTTTGATAGCAAGCGCTGCTGCTTAGCCATCTCGTGTTCGTGATACCAATCGTAGCCTGCATTATGCTATGCTTATATGCATCAATAGGCATCCCAACTTTTTGGCCCGTCCAATATAAAAATTGAATGGAAGGGTATATAAGAGTAGTCCGATGCATGTTGTACGTTTCTTCGTTTGTGCGTTTGTCCGGGTACTTCCTGTGTTCTAATCTTAATCAAATTTGGAATGTTGGTTCCTTGAGTCACCCTGAGCACAAATCGGGAAACGCAATTTTGATCATCTACTGGACTAACGGTGTATTCTGTTTTGTTTTGTTTTAACCAGAGTTACTCGCCTAAGTCTTTTTAAAGATTCTTTCTCTAGTCATTTCTCGTTGACAGATTTTAACCATGCAGGTATGCATGCATGCGTACGTCAAAAAAAAGGACTCTATACGTTTTTATCCTGAAATGAAACGGAAACCAAACCTGGAAGTTATGGGTACCTCTTGATTCGATGTGATGAGACAAATGCACTTGAGTGTTGAAGGCATTTTGAATTTGGTGTGGAAAAAGGCCATTTTTGGCATTGTAGCGATAACTAGGCGAGGTGGGTATCACACAAATTATTTGTTGATTGCATTTTGAGTCATTTAGTATAGAAAAAAGGACATTCCTGGCAATGAAGTGGTGTCTTGGTGAGATGGGTATCATATGACAGGGGATTATTGCACAATAGATCTCTTTGGCACAGTGCCTACCATATGGGTATCTTAGCCTGCCCTTATTTATTATTATTTATTAAAATATTATGACAGCGGATATTGAGGCGAATGCACTAGACTACTCTTGATGATATTCTGAGTCCTTGGGTCAGAAAATGTGGACATTCTTGCATCCTTCTGTTAGATATGGGTATCTCCTGAATCGGGGCGATAAGGTCAACAATTTTCAAAGCAGCTCGTAGACAACTTGAAAGCAAATGGTTCTCCCTGATACAACGTGACGATGACGTCCCTGCTATACCAGGACTTCCCAAATTTCTACCATAATTCTGCTTGTAGAACGCTACCGATTGGTTCAGCTTTAAAATTTCGGAGTAAATACCTACGCGTTAGACCCATCAGTGTACAGTGTTCCTGATGGAATGAGACTTTTGATGGACTTATACGTCTGATGATTCGCTCGACTTTTCAATGCCACAAACCTTGGTCTCGTGCATATTCGAATCGCTACTTTCTACGGTATGCCCTCAACTCACATGTGACTGAGTATTTGTGTACATCAATTTTATAGAAATCGATTGAGTGAAAACAGAACAAGTGTAAAGGTACTGAAAGCTGGCATGCTCAGTATCAAGCATTTATTAATTTTTATCAAGTCAATGTACATACGGTTACAGCTGGACTGGAACACGATGAGAAACCCGAAGAAAAAAGCAACTACGAATATGTTCGCGGCAGGAATCGAACCTGTGACCTTGGTAAATCGATATTCTACCCATCGAGCTTGGTGCTTGCTAGAAACATGCGTCGTCCGATACCAGTTTATGCTACGATAACTGAGAATACATGGGAATAGTTGATGCACTTACCCCTAGCAGTTACGGCAAATACGAGTAGCAACCTGTCGAGCTATCACGGTCGTCAAGTGTGATACTGACTAAATCAATATATGTATAGCGGCTTTGTTGTTTTTTCGAAATGTGTTTCTCTTTCATGTTGAAAGGATGAACAGAATTACCCGAAAATCTGTCATAGTTTCAACAGTTTTTACGAAATACCGAAGACCATAGCAAATTTATTAGATAGTCGTACTTCCAAAGGCGCTTCATTTTGGCAGTCCTTATTTTCTTTCATTTCAACTGCTCATTATCCGTCACAATGTACCACTTTTTATGCCATTCTCGCCCCCCAAAACACGAATCGTACTACGTACAATGAACAGTAAACAAACTTTGGCAGGGATAAATGCCAATTAAAAGTTTCCGGAAACATTAAACCGTGCAACACCTCTCTGATGCAAACCAAATTCAAATTGTAGCAAACCGTCGGCGAAATTAAGAAGAGTAAACACCATTAATTAAGAAGGCTGTTGAAAATACAGAAATGGCTCATCCGAAGTGGCCATCCGCACCATGGAACGTACAGTATGTATGTGTATACTCTGTGTAATATCTTCGCCACCACTATCATCATCATCATCAGCATCGTCTCGCCCTCTGTACACCTTCTGTTAGCCTTCCATGTCCACAAGGTGAACTAGTGTGGTAGTATCCTTTCGTTTTGAGACGACACACCACATCTTATTCAATTCTCTCTGCAGACACACCTGGTGGCTATAATGCAGTCGGTTTCGTCGCATCGTCGTCGTCCGTCGTTCTCATGCCCTTTTCAAAAATTTATCTTTAGGGCCTGCCTTTTAGTACACGACCGCGCGACAGACCATTACATTACAGTGCACGAACTTCGGGTAGAATGGCTATCATCCATGGAAATTATGTCTGTCAGGTGTAATTTATGCATTTACCGCAGCACTTGGGTTCCGCGTTATCCGTCCGGGGCATCAGGACAACGATGGAGCGCAAAAGGAGATCGGTGGCGTGGCGTGGTGGTGGGGTCCGCAGGTACGAATATCTTTGTGGCTCCCAGATAGATAAATATCTTTTTGAAGGTACTCATACATACATATCTTAAAGTCCTACAAGAATTATTTTTGCTGGAATGCAAAAAACAACCGTGCCCCGCAGATATGACGAAGTACCTTTCCACATACGTGAGGGACACAAAGGTTGCTATATTCGAACCTGAACCTCGGATGTTGCAGGGAGTTGGGAAGTATTCGAAATTGGATGTTCTAGTTTGGTCATAATTTTACTTAAACATGAAAATCGCTTTGTCACGCTATCCATGTTATTACCGCGATGATGGTGATCCGTAGCTGAAGATGCAATATATCTTTTGCTATTGGCATGTTCCAGATATTTTGTGCAGTGGTGCATTCATTCGAAGTTGTTGCACGAAGTAGAATTCCTTCACTGATGTTAAGTTGCATGCAATGACTTGTGTATACAAATACTTGGCCCTTCTCATGGTTAATCTCCAATGACTCGAGAATATCAAATTAATAAAAGTGGTCACGAATCCTCAGAGCATTCATCTCAATAAAAACAACAAGTTATCAGTTGATGAAGACAATGTTGTCAAAGCATTTAGTTGTTTTTTATCAGCTCCTTGTCATGTAAGTAAGGAACATTTTCGATTTTCGGGTATTACGGAAGCGGCGTCATGAGGGTGCAAAATGCCGCCATCGAGTCACCGTTTGGCGTATAGACGTACATCGTCCATTATTTGGTGTCACACGTTGACGCCATATTGGATTTTGTATAAAATGTGTTCACTAGAATGGATTTGACAATAATCAGATCATTACCAGCTGATGCGCGAGTCAAAATTGCGCGTAGTGTGAACGTGTTCATCACCCGAAACCGCCAGACTGGCCACGGGTGAATTTCAGCTGAGTTTCCTCGCGCAACGGTTTCGCTAAATCTAAACGCATCTATATACTCGTTTATCAGTATAGTAGATAGTAAAAATCACCCCTGATCGCAAGGCATTTCTGAATGTTGCAAACCACCAGAACAACAGATGACAATAATTTCACATGTTTTTAAATATATTTAGGTACTTGGACTATCTGCGTGAAATAATCCTATGACAATGTTATGGTTGAGTGATCGTCCCAAAATAACATCAGGACATCTGCTTGTACTCGTACATAGTCCCTAATACTTTTCAATTGCTACAATCAATTAAATATGTACGAGTATGATAATTATCCATATGTCTGATAAAAAGTCTGTTTATTTTTAATTTAGGTGCACTTTGTAAGTTGTTGGGTAAAAAATAAGGAAGTCAGCTATATAGAGTAAAGCATACATTAAAATTGTGTAAACAACATTATGTCATGTTTACATTAGTCGCTTGATTAAATGGTAATTGTCCGCGTAGAGAAGTAAAGTTAGGGCTTGAATCGCATCGGATCGCGTAGTTCACCTCGTGCGACACATGGCCCCCTCGTTCCATATACATAGAGTATATTACAAATAAGCAAAACATTGCAGAACTTGTTGAATTACCCTTCACTTTAATACCGTACTCTGTTTTAGTGTAAAGTGATCATGGGAATGGAACCGAAGATTACCATATTGAGCGTAAAGTTGCAGTAGCGCCATTAGAGGAAGAAAGGACTGCTCAATATGCTGATCAGCGGCATAAGTTTGCTCTAAATCAGTTCAGGGAAAGTACACAGAGTTTATCTCAATCATTGTCCACTACTGGGGATATTCAATACCACAGGTTTAAGAAGAAGGCAAATTGTGTCTACGAGCTAAGGAGCCCATTGCGCCCGCGGTTAGCAACCGGGACTTCCGAGAATCCTATGTGTTAATGTCGAAAAATTCAAAAACCGATCAACTTCACGTAAGAAGCGATCAGCTGAAGTAGGAGTGAACCACCAAACCAAGGATGAGCCTCACTTTCAACCAAGTGGTTTAGTAAATAGAATCACAATTTGGAGCACCGAAAATTCTTTGAAAGAAAAGGGGAAAAGAAGTAAACTACAAACAACTACTAGACAACATTCGCGCCGAAGTAAGAGGACTACACAGTCGTCATAATATAAAGAGGAATAATTGCTCTTGTTATATTAGCTGCCATTCTTTCTGTTCTACCTTTTCATTATTTAAGAAAATTTCGAAGAACTCAATTCTATCCAAAGTATTATTCTGAATTACTACCATCACCGCTAACCCGCTGTTCTCACTGAAAAGGCAACACATCAGAGCTTCTCTCGGGATCAATCACTGCATAGGCACTATGAGGCTTCGCATCCCCTGTAATGAATGCTGCAGAAGCTACGGTGTCGAGGACAAGGAGGAGTGAATTGTTATTTTCTTTGTACCTGTCCTGGTGTGACAAGAAAGAGGACTACATTTTCCAGATTCCATTTCTTCACTGAACTGCATACTAATATTGTAATAATTACTTAGCCAATTGATTCGATTGTCGACCTTTCGGCTTTGAAGTAATCCATTATATTTTTATCTAAAACGCAATTATTTTTGTCTCTACCACGAATAATTGTGTTCCATATAAAAATAATAAGCTAATGTCGGGTGATGAGTTCCTAGTAGCAACAGAGCGAACCCTATCGCATTCTATCGCGCTCGGTGGCCATGGTCGTTCGATCACCGCTATACAATACTATTCTAGAGCTCGGAGTTCAAATCTCGGCGCGATCAAAAACTCCCAGTGGGTACTAAGAACTCCCGCAGTGCTCTGAGCTTTCCAGTATAAAGACGGTGCCGATAAGAGGTGCATGCTAGCAAATGCACTTCCGAAAAGTAGATATGTTATCGTAACGTCAACAAGGCATGGAAATGCTAGAAATGTTGACGCGCCTATGTCCCTAAAGGGTTCAAGGCAACTAACATGTACAGTAGCCCTTATAACTAAAATAACCTTGGTTCTTGGTTTTGTACATTCACTACAGGATAAGTCCCTCCAATAAGGAATGCGTCCGTGCTTTCAATAGAAGCATACCACTTGAGGACCCAAAGTGGAATAGATGTGGAAATGTCCTTAGCTCTCCAGGTAACAGACAAAGACGGGTCCCCTCCAAACTCGATTTCTAGACACGATACTGGCAAGTGAGTATTGCCTTATGCTAAACGCAAACGATTTTAACACCCTAGCCAACTATCACAACCCTTTAGAGCTGCAAAGGAGTATTTGCATTGTTTTTCCTAATGTCGAATAATTCATATACCTTCAAGCCAAAAACATTATTGTACATAGCTCCAAAAAAGTAAATTTCGTATCCAGGGCTGCTCTGGAACGGAAAAGAATGTCAAGTACAATATCAGGCTACTTGACATTAACCACCAAAATCCCACTATAATTCTTACTTCCTCCGCTAAAAAAAAAGGTTCTTGCAATTTCGAATACCATTTTATCCTCGCATACAATATGGACGACAATTGCGATTTAGTCGCATTTATCTCCATTCGTTCGACCGCACGTTGAAAAATTGCCGATTTCCTTGCAGACGTCGACTATTATCCTTCATTCACTTGAACATACCTACAAACGTATTCAGCTGTAGACATTTTCATCGTAATGTCCTTGGGTAGGATGCTTAAGGAACAAAAACGTTTTCCAGGTGTGAATTGAAACTTATTATTTCAGACTGACTGAACAGATAGACAAAACATTCCAAATGTACGGTTGATTCCTTTGGCTACCACTATAAAGTCAGGTGGTATTTATGGCGTAATGCCCAAGTACAGCTGACAATATTATTAATATACCACAGCGATTTTATGAAAGTTGTTAGAAATTACTGTCACTTTTGATTGGGTGGTAAGTTCGTTATTTAAACTATTTCCTTCTGTTACACTTTCAAAGGTTCCCTTCATTCCGCTCCCCAAATGATTATCCAAAAAAATGGACCCAATAGAAATATGCCAGGAATCCTTTGACTATTACCCTTACTCCACCAAATTTTGATTTCTTCTTTGGTCTTCTTCATGAGCCTACTTGTTCTGGATGAAATGTGGCATTTCTACCTTATACTGCTGTATTCAGTTTCCGAATTCGAGCAGATTTTTTTGTGTTGCTGAATCGAGTCCTCTGAGCCATTTTCGACGATACGCACATTCTACGACTCTTCTCCATCATTTGAAACATTATAATATCGGTAACCTAATCTTCTTAAAATAAAAACCCTGCTGAAGATTTCAGTACTAGCCCGAACACGGAATTGGTTTTTAGATTTGTCACCTTTACTAAAGTTTTCCAGCAGCCAGTTGGTCACATTGAACCTTTGTTCGTGTGCTTGCCAGCTTCCAAATGTCAAAAACTTCACTCCATCCTAAACTTCTGTGTTCGACTGTTCGCCAAATCGGTGTTTTAGATTAATAGACATCGTTGTGTCGTTGGTGGCTCCTTCAAGGGACTCATTGAAGAATGGCGCAGGGGACAGAACCCATTTAGCTTGTCGCCGAAACTTCATTTTCTAAAGCACTTAATTCGTCAGTTTACCACACATGGTATAGCACTTTGATTGCTTTTTGCGTGAAAAGCCACCCTCGCGCCGACACTATAATATCGGTCCTTGTTCGATAGAGTGAGTCGTGAAAGTCCTGAGCATCGTCGGCGGCGTCGTCCGCCACTCTACACGACTATACATACGTAGGATATAATTTGGCTTCAGCTCAATAGATCCTGATGTATCCACTATAAAATCAATGAAGCGTTTCGCTATGCTCTTTTCAAGATTTCACGTAGCATTGAATTGATCAAAACTGAAGCTATGACTATGTCGTGGGTGAGCTTGTGTAGTCCTGGACGTAGTCTATCGACACTCTTGTTCGTATCTGATGAAGTCGTTGGGAGTATGCTAGAGTCGCCTTGACGCCTTCAGGTTGTACGGCGTATACGAGCATATACATACAGTCAGCTTCAACGACAATATCGTGTAGTTGCCGTCGTCCTCGATTCTTGTCATACATAGCTGAAGTCTATTTGGTGCCAATCATGGTCTATTAAGCAATTCGAAGGGTGAATTCACACCTCTCGAGCAACATGAATATCGCATAGCGAAGGATTCGCCCTGTACTTCGAGGAGACTAAAAGTATGAGGATTCTCAACTATACTTTTTATGTGTTATGGCTCATAAAGTCGCACAAGTCTTAGATTTGATGTACTTAAACGACAAAAAAAAAGGAACACAAATGGAACGATAACTCATGGCAATAATAAATTATGGTGCTGATGCTAAGCATGCCTCATTCTTCAACGGAACAACTGTGTCACATATGCAGCAATAATGAAGCCCGAAAATAGATTATAAACTAAAGATATGAATACATAGCTGCCGAAATCGGCGGAATCACTTCCACTGACATATGGAACACATTTGTCAATTTCACTTTGAGGTGGTTTCCTGAAGAATGCTGTATTATGCTTAATGAAAGTGATCGCCGGACGAAAACAAAACATCTGGCTGCTCTTTTCATTTCTTGCAGCCTATGCATGCATGTCATTTTTGGGTTAATAATTTTATGTTTAAAAAAGTGGTCTAAACCATGTTTATAGGGCATTCACCCGTCAATTAATTATCCTCCAAAAAATGATGACAAGACCCCGCCCACATTTTGGAAAGATGGTTCATCCTGACGGAACCCCCCTCCCTACAGACAGAGAATCACCCCTTAAAAGATGAATTTCCTCCCCAAAAAGATGACAAATCTATCCGAACTTTGCGGAATACAATATACAATAAAATATAGTACAAAATTTATGCGTATTATTGGGACTTTTGTTCCCACCAAAATCTTTATTTTGGCGTCGTGCGAATTATCCCCCATAATTTGGGGGAGACATGTCACATAAAATAAGCCCTCAATCACATGCAAAATTTATGGAGTTATCTATATTTTTTTTCTTTTTTGATATGATAATTCATTGGGGGATAGTTCGCATATCCAACGTGTCCTCCTGATACTCAGATTTGTGATGGTTTAATCAGAGATCTGTAACAATCAAGGTGTTCACCAGATGGTGTTACCAGGGAAGAGCCGAATGTTTGTCAAAGTGACCGTGAATGTGCGGCGGTGCTAGAAGCGAATGCTCCACAACGTGCTGAGCAGCGACATATAAATTACGGAAAAATAGCAAAAAAAAACTTAACATTAAATAATTTAATAACAAAGCACTCACCTCCAGAAACGACGATGGCCACCGTTGATGGCGATTCATCCTAAACGAAGTTAACGAAAAAGAAACATAGCGAATTGATGCTTTTGACCATCGCTACTATCGATCGCAAAAAAAATGTATCGTTGCATCTCCAACACTCCACTAAAAATTTACACCTTTTGTGGGAAAGAGGTTTCACACAGAAGAGCATACCCAATGTAGCTGACGACTGTCGCGCATGAAGTTACCGGCGATCGACTAAAAAAATACGATACGTTCCGCCAGATACGTCGTTGCGAAATAATTCCTCGCGATTCGGGATCTTCCCTTAGTTTACTCCCGGGTCGCCGTTGCAAAAAGAAAAAATAAATAATCCCGGCCGGTGACGATGGCGGGTGATTTGAGATCACTCGCGACGAGGGTTTTCTTTCTAAAATTTTGCACCGACACGCAAAAACCCGGTCGATGTTGCTGTCGGGTGATTCACAACTCCTCCTGTTAGGATGGTGATGAGATGAGGTAAAGGCCTAATCTCTCGTTTCATGGAGACCCCGATTTTCTTCTTGGCCACGGAGTCTCATGGCTGGGGTTTGTCTATGGGTTTAGAGGCCAAGGACCCAAACCATCTGGACCCGAAGCGTATAGCAAAACCCAACCGACGGCCAACATTTTTTAGAAGTCTTTGGGGGTCGGTGAGACCCAGCTTTAACCTTTGCTGTGATCGTCTACCCCCCAAGGCACATGATATATGTTATCTTTGTGATGGATGCAGCAACGAGGGGGGAAAACCCACCCGCCCATATCTCCCGAAACTGCGCTGGAACAATTGTGTGCCACAACTCAACTCGTTGTGAAGAATTCGGTTTTAGCGCCACCGGACCTTCGAGGTCACTTCGGCAAACCTCTGGCTCCTTCCCCGACAACACCATCTGGTGAATACCTTGATCATTGCAGATAATAATAAAAATCGGTAACAGTAATAATCCGATTCGAAAACTAGGTCCCATCGTTCTACGAAGTGAAGACATCACTTCGCCTTCACTTCGTAGAACACCCACGATGAAAATCATTCATATAATTGAATTGCATGACAGCAAAGAATATTTATCTGCAATTCTCAAAAACTTCATCCTGCATCTGTTAGAATTCTGCCCGCCCACCTTCCTTTAATGCATCAATTAAATATACTTGCAAGCCGGGAAAATTAATGATTACTCTCAGGACAGTGATATTTTAAGTTTAATCAGAAGAACATAATCCCGGAATTGATTCAAGGTTTTCCAACGTTCTTACAATATGTGGAGTATCAGAGATTTCTTGGTGGGCTGAACTGCATCCTAAATAAAATTGTCAGTTCTTGGAACTTGTATTTAGCCCATGGAGGGCTTGATTTATGGCCTCATACGAGTCGCTGACAATTTCTCCCAGCAAAAACAACGACATCAACGCCCTATAGTAATTAATAGATGCCATTTTTCACAGCTTCTAGGATGCCAACAATATGGTACGAGTACATACAGACTGGTCTTGTTTTAATCAGAAATGCGATAAGATTTATAAACGTGTGCTTCGAGATCACGGTACTCAGTTGCATTTGTTTCTATTTGGTCGGTTAAATTAGGAAGTAGATTAGTTGGATCGAAATCTACAATTTAAAATTTTCCCCAACACATCAGGAATATCATATAACCGATGAGTTAACACTAATGAAGGCCACAGATACACAGATTAACTGAAGATACGATGCGATGGGATAAACTGAAGAACAGTTCAACATATTCAGGCCATCATCATACGCGATTGGTAGCTGTGAGTTCTTGGTCGCCTATCTACGATTCTACATTAACAGAAAAAATAGGTTCAATTCTCGAGGCGTCAAAAAAAACTACCTGAGGGTACTACTAGAACCCCGACAGCGTTCCGAGCTTGTCAGTAAAAGACGGCGCGGATGGAATATGCATGCTAGCAGCTGGACCATCTGAAAAAAAAAAAATATTTCTATCGAAACGTCAATAAGGCGTACGTAGCTATGCAAGGGATGTTGACGCGCACGTGTCCCTGGAGGGGTGAGGTAAATAACAACAACAATATCATACGGAAAAGTCAACATAATTCTACACGAAAAACTAATAGATAATTATCGTACAGTCGCCCGTACGGCCTGCAGGCCGCCTGAAACTTTGTTAGTTTAGCTCATTTAAGCGGACAAAGCAAAAGTAGCAGACTTAATTGGGAGAAGTGTACTAAATTCGGGCCTGTATTGTACATTTCGATATTTCG
Source organism: Chloromyia formosa (assembly GCA_964017055.1). NCBI lineage: Eukaryota > Metazoa > Arthropoda > Insecta > Diptera > Stratiomyidae > Chloromyia > Chloromyia formosa. The sequence goes on along the minus strand of OZ024813.1, from coordinate 4,513,879 downwards.
AAAAAGGAATGAGGGTAGTGATGCTTTTAGCGCGGAGCGAGCGGAGTCCATACAAGAGACTGTTGATTCGCACATCCTGCTCCCCTATTTAGCCGCCTACCTGCGAAAAGTCGGGAGACGCTGTGGCTTATTATTACGGCCGCACCACAGGGGGAGGACAACACAAACGGCCATGGCTACGAACGTCGTCGTGGGCGGGATTCGAACCCAAAACGCCGGCAGTCAGACATGAGACTAATGCCTCTACACACTGAGCTACCGGTCTCTCCATGTAATGGCTATAGTCACGTTCATAACTCTGATTCGTAATATGATTCTTTTTATACACATCCGTACGCTGTCATATTCAATACTTTGTTTTCATTTTATTTAGAATTAAAATTTATTTAATTTTATTTACTTACTGGATTCGAACCCTGTTCCATTGGGTAGCTTTAGCTAACTAAAATTTTTTAATATTTTGTTCCGACGGGTTGTGATATGTAATAAAAAACATAAAAGAACTACGATTGGGGTAAACCCCAATCATGCAATACTCTAGATGAATTTGAACCTGGTTAAAGCCTATAAATAATTTTGGTTGCAATCTCGGATGCATCGTTAAGACGTAAGACGTAAGTCGTTAAGACGTTAAGACGTATTTCATGAAATAGTGCAGTTTGTATGGGAGGGGGTAGAAGGAGGGTGAGGATTACAATAAATTTTATAATGTAGAATACAATTATCATAAAAGTGATATATTCAAAATTTCAAAGCAAGATGTTTTATAGTTTCTGAGAAAATCTGATTATTGTAAATTTTCAAAAATGTGTCATTTTGTATGGGAGGGGGTAGAAGGGGTGGAGCGATTTAGCCCGTTCACGAACTTAGCCTTCATTTTTTGTCAAAAATAACGTGTGCAAAATTTGAACTTCATAGCTCAACGCGTTCTCGAGCTAGAGAGGTCACGGACGGACGGACGGACAGACGGACAGACGGACATCCGGTTTTGAGATATTCGAGTGATAATATGAACTTCTGTATCATTCATTTTTTTCTGCGAGCCTTATTTCTTAGCGTTACAAACTTTGTGGCAAACTTATATATTAATACTCTCAGATTTCATCTAGAGTATAAAAATAATTGAAGGGCCACGTTATTTCTTTTAATCACACTGAACTAAAATGTCAATAGAGAATTTAAAAATTGATCTGCAACACCCACTGAAGGGTAATACGTTTATTATTTTGCAGTTGCGTTGCATATTGCCTGCAACGAATTCCGAATATTTTAACCTAAAAATTTACTTTCATAGAAAATATTTCTTACGCGACCTGTCCTGTCCATCCATAATTATCTGCAACAATGTTGTTAATGTAATGCGGGCATATTCTTCTATTCTATTAACAAAAAACCTAGCTTAAATCATTTGGCTACATTAAGAACCCAATAATTATCCTAGATTCCACTATTGCACTATATTGGACTATCTACTCCAATAATCCTCCCGTAAAACAGTGGAAGTTTTGCATATAGCAACACTTGTCGAATTCGCGTAGCTGCTACTCAATGATAAAAATTGTCCCGGATTCAATGCTTGATGGAGCGATTCGCTTTTTTTTAATAATACTTGTTTTTAGCATTGAATAATCATTTTAGCATTGAATTGGGTTTCCCCAGTAAAGGCTGGTACTCGTGCGAAAATGATGCACTTATCGCTCCCACGGAAAGTCAACAGTGTCAACTTGCGCACAGCACATTACCGCGGCTCTCTACATGACACATGAACTTCCCTTCTACTCAAAAGACCGTTGTTTCCGCGTGAAAATTGCTCATAATGGTATGGAGACTTTATTCTTCGAATGAAATATGTTAGTAATGGGCGAGCGAACATTTTTCGTACGAACACAACTTTTGACAGTTTTTGTATGAGATTTCGCACGAAAAACTCCTAGCTTAATGTTAAACATGCGCCTGTCCGATTTAAAAACCTCAAATCAGTTTTTATTGGTGTTTCGAATTTATACCATCGATATATCTCCTATGTCTTATAGGAGATATAACGATAGAATATAATACCATTATAGGAGAAGTAGCATAGAACATCCCCCATAAGAATGTCACTTAAGGATTATCGGATGATTATATAAATCAAAAAGAGAGTCATCCGATAAAGTTCATATAATATTCGCCTGCCAACGTTTTATCCTAAAAAAATATAGGATGACTTTTTTAGATTCGCTTTTTGCCGTCTTTTTATAGGGCTCTTAGTGTATGATTTTGATGTTTAGCCGTGTAGTATGAATATAGTATGATTATTGAAGAAAGAGCAATGGTCCACCCCACACCTACCGTCACTAAGCTATAGCAAATTTGTGCCGCCCATAACGCTGATGTAGTTTCCGCAGATAGGGCTGCACGCCGGAAAACCTCAACTCCGTCCCCATGGACACTTCGGAGTCTTTGAACATGCGTTAATTACAGTATTGATCTTGGTAGTAAGTTTTTCCAGGAAAGAATGATAACAACGTCTAAAACACACATGTGAAATTCGGCTGGGCCTATTCATGTTCATGGAACATTTTGTGGTTGACGGAGCAGCAGACATATCAAGTGATCGATTTAAGTAATGACATTTTAATGATAGTCACTTTTATAGTTCGCAAAATCGTTGCTTATGTAACATATACGAGTATGCATATAAAATTTATCCAAGAAATAAGAATTATACCTTTCAATTGAAAATCTAATCTATTTCTCAACAGGTCACGTCGAACTAAGATACATAATATTTTTTTCGAAAGAAATGTTGGACAATGACACATACTCCATCTAGCAGTCGCTTCATCCATCCTTAAGTCCATTTTCCGTCGTCATTTGACCTAGTGTCTAGTCCGTCGAATGTTTCCGCAAACGAATTAAAAAACAACACTCTAAGCTCTTTTATCCCGGTATAAAAATAGTCTGGGAAACCACACAGAAACCACATCGGAACCACACTTAACCCAACATTATAACCCATAATGGACCACTTAAATGAGCATCCGTCCGACCAGATGTCTATTATTTCGAGTCATTTATGTTAACGCTATGACTATAAAATGCCATAATTACCATCGTACTCATCACAACATGTTCATTACATACATTGTGTCTCCATGTTGTCTACGTACGTACAAGTATCCTCGGGCAATGCTGAAATGCCCATACATATTGAGAACAGAGGATGGACATGTACGGGTCCATAATTTGTATTACTTGAAGCTCAAGTCCAAAAAAGGACTGAAACCGTGAACCATAAAAACACTCGTATCAGCTTAAGCACTTCGTAAATTCAATTTGAAACACATCTTGCCTTATAAAATATTCAAGGATAATGTATAGGTACGTACGAGTTCTTTCTTACAGCGAAGAATATATACAAAAGAAACAAGCAAACAAGCAGGGCTGCCAATGTTCTATATGCCGATGGGTGAGAGTGGATGGCAATCATTTATGCAGAATCCTTAAAAACATCGTACATATAATACACTTAAGTAATAGTGTTATCAGCAGACATTAGCAACAGGATTATGTTGGGCGGGACAGAAACTGGCTTTAATATGTAAACAGACGTCCTTTTTGCAGCCTCATAAATTATACACGTAATAACGAGAAAAAAATGAAATATTGCTTTTAACAGATACAGAAATCGTGGCACGTGGAACATTTTCGCTTGGAAAACAAGGTAGAAGTATCAATGGATGGTTCGGATTTCGTCATTACAATACGCTGTGGTGGTCGTCGATGGCGATGGCTTTTTCTTATAGCTTGAGGTGATGATCCCTGCTGACTAATCATCGTTTTCTGAAGCGGTTGCTCTACATTATTTTTGTCATCATCGCCATTTGGCCCTGTTTCATCCTGTCGAATGGGAATCCGCTGCTGTTGTTCTGGTGTTTCAGTTAACGTAGGTCGTTGATATATTTCTTGACTTTCATTAAATGTAGGTTCTGCAATCAATCGCTCATCTCTTGCGCGAATGTGGTCTGCATAGTATATGTATAATACGAGCATCGTATTTCCTAGGAACAAGACATATAGTGAATACTAGCACATTAGGTAATTTCAAGAAAAGCAACAAACTTAAGGTGTTTCTAAATCCTTGAAGCTTCATTGTTTTAGCTAGAGAGTTCAAAGCTAAGAATAAAAAAAAATAACTGGTGCAACAGTCCAATTTGAACCACGGCCTCGAGATGAGTTAGCATCATCTCATTTTCTAGATCGTGACGGTTTTTGTGCAGAGGTATGTGATCAGCAACACGCTCAACCGAGTTATTTACCCCATAATGGGTACTCATTTAACAGCTGAGTGGGCTCATAGTCCGACACGTAAATCTCCGGAATCGAACCGGGGCCCAGTGCGTCGAAGGCGAACGTGCTAACCGTTGCGCCATCCGGACTACAAAGCTAAGAATAGATCCGTGATTTTCGAAGTTATTTTAATAAAAGCCTTAAACAAACAAAAGTAAAATTGCATAAAAAGTTAAAAATGTCGAAGATATCGAGCATTGGCAGGAAGACAGTGACAACTCTAAGTAGATTAATAATTCTATAATCTCTAAGCGTCATCCTATAAAAATGTCCAAGGCGAAATCGTCGATAGAAAAGAACATTTCCCCAACGAAAATTTCGAACCGTTGGAAAAACCAATGAAAGGAAATTTGTTTTCCTTTTGCCCGTTGAAAAAGTTAATATCTTCAGACGGACTATTGCTACAAGTGATGTACATATGTATATATGAATCGATACACGAGAACGAGTATACGTACTACAGCAAGGACGAAACACGAAAGCACTTTCAGCATGGATCGTTAGTAAGCAAAGTGCATAGAAAAGTCACGGTCGTAAAATGCAAATAATTACGAGAAAAGGGTTATCCTTCCTTGGGTGGGTTTTTCCAACCAACTGTAGGTTTTACCGTTTATTGCTTTCCGCTAAATTATATTGTGGTCGGTTCCATTTTTCTTTTTTCTCCATTTATTTTCCTCGGGGCAAGGTCGTATACAATTTAGTTCACTTTTTAACTATTTAGCAGAGTTCGTGCACTAGTGTTCGTTGTACTTTTGCATCATTTAGCGAAACATTAGCAGATGTTTAAAATTTACGTGGACACTTTATATTAAGGAATTTAAATGTGGCTTGAGACTAAATTTAGGGGTTTCAGTGGATGCTGTAAGGAAATCTTAGTCAGGAATTGAAATGACTTCAAGGTTCATATGGTCCTGCATTTCACTAGCATACTACAAATATTTACCAGATATCATTATTTTGATCTGAGAATGAAATGGTCGATGACTCACATTGCTTGCTTTTGACCACAATAAAACATTAATATCGATGGTTCCTTGGAAAAATAAAATCGTTTTATTGCTGTTCACAAGGCATGAATCCGACGAGATCAACGAAGAAACAAGAAAGCCAGAAATGGCAATGGACTACAACGTAATAAAAGGTGGCACTGACACATTTCATCAGCTTTGTGAAACGTATTCGTTTGCTCAAGTAACATGCAGGTGACCACTGAGGATTTTGTTCTGAATGCTGGACCAATCCAGAGTCAATGGTTTCTTGCTTCATACCATCACAAATTCTACAGGTACGGTAACAAGAAGAAGCTTCCTGAACGATTTAAGAAACTTGTTAGTTGAACTGCTCCTGAAGAGAAGAAACAAAATTACTACTACTAGAATTCGCGCTCGGTGGCCATGGTAGTTCAGTCACCCACCGCTCTAGGATACTACATGTAGAGCTCGAAGCTCAAATCTCGGTGCGACCAAAAACTGCCTGTGGGCACTAATAGAACTCCCACAGCGCTCCGAGCTTGTCACTATAAAGACGGCGCAGATAGGAGGTGCCTGCTAGCAACTGCACTTCTGAAAAAAATATGCTATCGAAACGAAAAAAGGCATAGAAATTCTAGAGATGTTGACTGGCCCATGCCCCTGGAGGGGTCAAGTCAATTAACGCACATAAAAAAAGTAAATTAATAGCACCAGAACCACATTTCTGCTGGGGTCAGTATGCAGTCCACAAAAATATAAGAGGCTTAAAACAAATATTCATATTGGGCGCGTCAACCGATAGGTTGACAGGCTGCGGTCCAGTCCTTTACAAGATCTTGGGAGTCGAGATCCTGTGGACCTAAGCTATACAATAAGGTGTAGGTTAGGTTAGAAGGGCTGCTTAAGCACATTTAAACCACCATTGGGTCCGATGTGATATCCCTAGACTCAGCAACCCGTGTGAGCGCTTTTACCTACTTTCGGAATGAAAATTAATTTAAGGCAGTCTTTGAAAATCGATTCAATCCACGGGTACACTACGCTTTAAGATACTTTTCCGTGTCAAATTTTCGAAACAAGTCGGTGCGATGTTAGGTTTCTTAAAGAATGATATAAGAAACTAAAGACCAACCAAAAACCAAAGAAAAACTCTCTGCGATATCAGTTTCTTAAAGCGTGATTTAAGAATGATAAAAGAGACCAGAATCGCAGAAATTGAATGCCGCAAATTATGTTTCTATATCGTGGTTGCTTAAATCATTCTTTCATCATTATGTAAGAAACAGGTATCGCTGTTCGACAAAATTGTGCTTTTTACAAGTTTCTTAAAGCATGATATAAGAAACCAAAACTATAAGAACGATTTAAGAGAGTTTGTGTTTGCTGCGTTAGATCAGGGCTGGCTATTGTTTGCCTGCCTTGACTCTGCTCCAGAATGGGTTCGCAGGAACACAAGACATATTAGGTCCGCTGGAAAGTGCGGTAATTATCCTGACATTCAATAAAACCCAATTTGTGGTTTCTTTTGGGAGCCTTTCAGGTACCTTAGTACATACTTATAGTATGTCCGATCTACCGCTACTCTTCTTCCAGCTATCCCGGTACTTTAATACTCAACTGAATACTTCATAATTAATTAACGATGATTACCGGGCAGACTAATTATCGAGAACGGACTAATACTGATCTGAGTCCTCCCTTGTAGATATGACCCAATTAAGTCACTTTTAGACAGTCTACGAGTGTTTGAGTATTTCCAACATACTTTTGAAGTCACCATTTTCGTAATTTTATATCATCTTAAACATCCCTTTTCTAACAAAAACATCCAATTCCGCTAGTGGCTTGCTACTGTTGCAATTTATTCCAGCTCCCATTCAAACAAGAAAATAGCTTCTTTTGCACGTTAAACGTGACTTCTCGTGCACCGTTTTCCTTGTCGTTGTCTTCGTCGCGCTCGAGGGAGTACTTAAGGAAAATACCAATAACGGCAAAAGGCTTTCATGCTTCGGGCTGAAAATGCCATCAATTCGTGTCGCGTATTTGATGAATCGATTCCACGAGTCCTTTATTTGTACTCAATGCCAAGAACCAACAGAATGTTGTTCTTCGCCCCGTCGTCTTTCATCGTTGTCGTCGTGGGTTTTGCGGTTCGTCTAGTGGCGTCCTTTCTTCATTTTCCTTGCCAATTCACCGCGTACACTCGTATACTAGCGGTAGAACAAGCAGAAACAAATTCAATTTAGATGACGTTCTTTTTTTAAAGACATGAGACAACTGGATATATTGTACAAGAGAATATAACTTGAACCAAACGACTTTATTGATGATAAGTTAAAAGGGACGGATGAACGTTGCCTACTGAATAGAGCAACGACTTTTCAAGGATGTTTAATAAGAAAGTACGAGTAGCATGTAAATATTGCACTCCTTTTCAATCAGTCATTGTAATATTCGAAGGCAATACGACTGTCAACTGAGCCTAAACGGTCCAATCCTGAAGAGCTCTGCTATTAATTTGTAACCGTTGTCATCGTGCAATTATTGAAATAAACCAAATATCCAAAATATATCCCGTACCATAAATTGAATTAGAAGAGACAGTTCCTTGACATGACCCATGTCTCTAGGGAATTGTATTCGAAAAATCGAGCTACACGAACTTAATGTAATCGAAAAAACAACAACATCCCTGTAACGAGCGCTACGAAACTTGAATGTGTCGACATATTTTATTTAAAATGGAAATGGCAAATGTGCATACTACACACAATTTATCACATTCGACAAGTCACGTTTCGCTCGTTAAGTCAACTCAATAAGCATAACTCGCAAAATTATATTTGTACGATATCAGCTCGAATTCGCTTGTTCTTTGCATCAACTTTGCCTTATTTACTTCTTATTCCATGCTGTCGACTTTCCGTTTTTTTATCCGTTTGATGCCGTGAGCAAGTGAATTTTGTCCTTTTGAAGAGGCGACTAAGAGATGTAGCTACTGGTTGGAAGTGAGGACGGAAAGCAAGATCGATGAAGGAGCTGAGGGCGACATGATAGTTATATGTTATTTCTTGTCGAGAGATATGACTTTCCCAGAAGAACATGTTGCTTCGTCCTTCGTTTTATTTTTTCCTGACTGCTGTTACAATTTTCTTCACTTTTTTCTTTTCATATCGCCTTATCTAAAAAACAGTATAGGTCTGTTTTCTCGCTTTCATTGCGAGTCTAAACTGAATGAAATATTGCAAATGGGTCACTTAGGGCCGCTTTTTCAATCCTGCCGCTTCTCGGCATTAGTCTACACCTATACAGCAGAGAGTCCATCAGTCAGTCATTCTGCTAGCCTCCAGTCCGTTCTTGTAAGGAGTACTTCTACCGCTTTTACTATGTTAGAGTGTCGATCCTTAGAGCTTTTTTTTCTGCTATCTTATGTGAAGAACGTGCATGGTATAGCACAAGGAACTTCTTGGGCAGTGTCGTCACAGTCTTTCGTCCTTTTCAAAAGCATGTTTTAGCTTAATCTAGTAAAGTAATGCACTTAGGGCAACTCTGAAAAGGAGCAAGAAGTATAATCAAGTGCTTTTTTATGGTTAGATGAAAAGGGATGACTTTACGAGAAGCGGCCGGCAAAAAAGACAGTCTAACAACATAAGGGATGCAGACAAATAGCAGCTCATTTGATAGTTGCAGTAGTTTCTGTCAACTTGATAAGTTGTACATAAACATTTATAAGAAAGGGGAATGTCTTAATGGTAAGAACAAGAGAAAAGTATAAATCAAGATAAGCTTAAACAAAATAAAACTAACGTTATTTTTATTGAATGCATTTACTGATCAAGTGAATACTATTTGGAAAAAAATACAATGTCAAACATGATAGGCACGCGAAACGTTTAAGGCTTTTAGGGTCGCTTATTCTCGATCCGTTTTTATATCATATATAATTATGATACGAAGATAAACTTGAGGACTGGGGCATTATCAAAAATCAAAATATTTAAAATCGGTTTCACTTTACAATATTCTTGTCGTAGCTATTCTCTTGCCAAATAAGTGAGCTTCATATGCAACTAACTACTGTACTATGGCCCGTTCTCTCAATATCCTGTTAAACTGCTTGTCAACTTTAGGAACATGAGCTTATCCAAGCTATAAAATGGCCGTTAACTATTTAAATTTTTGTCATGCGTCGGTTAAATTACTAATCCAAAATGTGTGGAACGCATCTCAAACCTCAAATTATCGCAAATTCAGCTGATTTTCTTGGCGGTTTCTCAGCATATTCATTTGCGGCTTAGTTTGCTCCAAATTTTCTTTTAGCGAATGAATTTGCAGAAACTCTGTTTATTATGGCCAGTTTCATTGTTTTCATTTGAATTTACGATATATTCCTATCTAACCGAGCGACGTATCGTGGTTCGCGCTTTGGCTAATAGTGAGTTTACCGCTGTGGGATATAGAGCGAGCAGAGCGAGCATTCTAGTGCCGTACCAAAGATTGCAGCCCCTTAAGCTGCCCAGAGAAGTGAGATCGACTCAAATTAAAACCCACTATTAGTCAACGCCGCGAACCACTATGCTTCGCCCGGTCAAGTAGAAATATTCCGAATTTGCTAAAGTGAACAGGCATAGCTGTCAAAATCTCCGCATCCGGTATCAGGTGTTCCGTTTTTGTTAAGGATAAATGTTCAGTTAGAAACCAGGGGTTGCGTTTTGTTTTATTTAAAAGATTAATCGGAGGATAGGGGACGGTTAGCGCTTATCCGATTAATAACGCCAACCAGACATTGAGAACGGCCAACGACTAATTGACTTCGCGTGCAGTAAGCTCAACATGCTTTCTTCACCGACGCATTCATAAAGAAACCTGAAGATCTCCGAATATACGCACCATCAACCAGATTGACCACGTCCTCATATGCAAGAGATGGGCTTCAAGCGTGATGGATGTCCGATCATGCCGAGGAGCAAATTGCGATTCCGACCATCACTTGATAAAAATGAATGGTATGTCCAGTTCACCAATAAAGAATAAGCCCTCCCAAAATTTTTGCGGTTAACAGACTCTTGAACGATGCTACGGCGCAAGCTTATACAGCCGCCATTGAGGAAAAACTGTCACATATTTTACACAACATCGGCAACATAGGTGTACACTGGTTTTGAGAAAAATTAAAAAGTTCTATCAAGGAGCCCGCAGAGAAGATCGTGGGACATATAGCCCGGCGAACGTGAAATGACAAATGGCAAAAATCACTTGACGCAAAGAACGAACTTGCAGAAAATGTATCCAACGTCGAACTAGAGCTAAGAGAGAAAAATATGTTGAGCTACGACCAATATTAAATTGAATAATTAGACGTAAGAAACGAACTTTTTTTTACGAGCAGCTGCTGAAAAATGATAATAAGATAAGTGTGCAGGTTAGTTAACATGATTTAGAATGGCTATCAGCCCAGCACTAGGCCCTGTCAGGACAAGGATGGAAACTTGGATCCCAACGCAAGTCTCTGAAAACTTGATAAACTTATTTGAACAAAAGATCCTTCGCTGAATTTTCGGAGCAGTTTGCGACCGAAAAGGATGGCGCATCTGGCACAACCATGAGCTGTACGAACTGTACGATGGGCTGGAGTTTCGAGAATGGTCAAACTACAAAGTCTACAATGGGCAAATGATATACATCACATTGGCGATGACCTCATGCCTAAGAAAGAGAAAGACAGAGAGCTCGTTGGAAAGACTCACTAGATGAGGACGCCGAGCAACTACTGGGCGTCCAGGGCTCGGCGTCCTCATCTAGTGAGTCTTTCCAACAAGCTAGATTGACATTAAGCTAGCACCCCCACTTATTTAAACAGGATATACAAACTTCCATACAAGCGAATTATAAAAATCTTGATTAAGTGCAAATTTGGTTCTCCATTCCCGAATTAAGTGCTCCTGCAGGAGTGGTAGAAACGATAATTTTTATATGGAGAGAGTTGGACGGAGTTTTATTACATCCGTCAAGCGTGCACCCCTATCCAGGCGGCCAAGGGCCGACGTCGGGCTGTCGCGCCACTATGATGATGATGAAGCTGGCACCTCCATATTAAAATAATCTTTTCGGGCAATTCTGCAGAAGCAATAAATTTGAAAATAGAGCACCAAATTAGCACTTAATTAAGACTTTTATTATGCGCTTATTAGAAAGTTTATATATGCGGTTTAAAAAAGTGGGGATGCTAGCGTAATGTAAAGCTGGCCCCTCTATCTAAAATAATCAGCTGTGGTGATTTGGCTGAAACACTAAATTTTTGACTGGAGCACCTAATTAGCACCTAATTAAGCGATATGTCATATCTCGATTTTCCGTTGTGGGGGCGCCAGCTTAACGGACGTAATTAAACTCCATCCCGGAAGGGACAAATGTAAAATGTCATTACTGAAGTGTGGCCGTCTCTATCTCTCTCAAGGCGATTTAACGTTGAATTATTGGCACCGCCAGGTTTATTTGTGTGCGTTAATTTGTATGAAGTGCAGTATTTTCGTAATATCTAATCTTTGCTAAGACTTCGCTTTAAGAACAAGTTTCTTGCACCAGCTGCGTTCATCGAAATTTATCGAGAACAATGTTGTTAGTACAACGCGTGCAGTTGCTCCAGAACAGTGAGCAAAAATTTAAGTTTCCCAAGGAAACGGTAATATATGTCGTCTGTTTTGAAGTTAGATTTTTCGGGATTGGGTCTCGAAACTTCAATAGTTCAACACGATTCCAAGAACCAAATGATCCTTCTACTTTCTACACGTTTATTCGAAGTTGTGTTCTGGCTAATTTTGCAATATTCTTGCTTGGGACAGCAACAATAATGTACCACTTGAGGGTCAATCATGTCAATATCTTTCGATCCATTCAATTGCTTCCGAACCAATGTCCAGAAGATACATTACATACTTTAAATCTAGAAGGCCATTTACCACAGATATTACATTTGCAGCGTACATACAACGTTATGTTGTAGCCATAGCATAAAAGCCAAGTACCTTCGCAAACAAGTATCAAGTAGCTAAACGACCTTCTCCATATAATGTATACACACGTTCGTTTCAACATAGTTGTGGGATTCCTGCGGCTATGTTCAGGGAAGTCAGGCAGGCAGGCAGCATTCAAGAACTGAGAATGTTGTCTTGGCCCCGTAACCACATGAATGAGCTGGTAAAGGGCCGAATCCGAAAAGGCCATAAAGTTGTATAAGAAATCGCCAAAAGGATATTTTATCTGCCAATTATTCGCTATACGATATGTGTGCAAGAGTCTTGGCAAAATCGATAATGTGCGGGAATATAAAGGTAATAATTTATCGGAAATTCCTAATCTTGGTGAACCATTCAGAGAAGGATTTTATGACCCACGGGTTTTCGAGGACCGACACCATATCGAATGTAAGTCTTAAATTATTTCAATTTCTTTATACATATGTACACTTCACACTCAATGTATCATTTTGAGTTAAAATATTTGTATAAGGATATGTTCTGTGGGCTTGAATTTTTTTTTAAACCACAGTTGTTATCATTTACACCCAATTCCTTCCAAAATTTATCCGCTAGTAGAAAATAATAAAGAATATTCGTAATTTTTTTTTTTAAATAAATTGATATATATAATAATATAATGGGAGGCGGAAGGCTCTGCGAAAAAAAATATGTAATAATAAATTTATAAAATAAATAATTTATTGTTTATTAATTTTTGTGTCACGTTTTTTTATTAACACATGATTACTCACTCATTTTCGCCTTTCCTGCAAGGATAGTGATTTCCCTTTGCACTATAGATATATAGATTCGGTATGACCACAAACAGGAATGAAAATTTGGCCTAGATATAGACATGATCTTACTTGATTCTTGGGATTCTTCCAGATAAAATACACGTGTCTGTACAAAGAAGAAGCTCTAATCCATATCACTAGAATACACTTATTTTGCATTAAAGGTCACAGATTGACCATTAACTTTTTTAAGCCTTTTGCTACATAAAAAGTGTGGAGTGGAAAATGCAACTGTAATAGCGTCCCCTATGCCTTTTCACCGCCGAAATGATGCGGTCGGGTCCAGCAGATTTAAAAAATTCGATGCTAGAAATCGCCTACATAATCTCTCCTAAGAAATGGTGGATAATATTGTCCCATGGCACTGAGCAACAAGTGTAGCACTCCTCAGATGAGGCAACAGTCGAGCTGCCAGGAAAATACGTGTCAAAGAGACACTCGATAGTTTCTTCGCCCGACGAAGTCCAGGATCCGTCTTGCTTTTGTGGGAAGCTTGGCATAGTTGGATTTGACTCCAGCATTTTACGAAATTGCCAGGTTTCGCAGAATCATTCTATCCGCTGGCAAAAGCTTCTCCATAAGTTTCGTCTAGCACCTGTTGAATGGTACCGCTACCGCAACCGCTAGGGTTTGGGGAGACTTTAAATAAGGGCTGGTCTCGTACATACGCGCATAACTTTCATTAGCGAAAACACGTCGGCCAAACCATTTTTTGGAGTGAGCAAGCTGTACTAAATTAGCACTAAATAGACCCGGATTTAGTTCACTTCTTTCAATTAAGTCTGGTACTCTCGTTATGCCAGCTTAAAGAAGGTTGATGCATGCTGTGGTAAGCGGGAACTTCCGGTAGTCCGAACTCAACTAAAAGATGTAGATTCTTTGGATGATTCTAAAATATACAGTATGGGAACGGCGTTTGCATTATCGACTTATCTAACGGTATTTTTATCTTTTCTAGGAAAGTTCGTTCCTCGCCTCCGGGCGTTTCTCTTAATCCGATTTTGCTGCCGCTGCAGTTATGTGTCATGACAACAAGACGCTACCGCCACCTTCGAAACCTAGCAAATGCGGGTACACGGGGTGATGAGACCAATGAACTAAAGTCCTGTTGGAGCATTTGGAGTTCTCTATGGTCAGGACAAATAGACCTACTTGGGGGCACCATGTAATTAGCCATTTGAAAACTAGAAATTAATGGACAATTTCGACTGAAACCGAAAGTGATCATGTACTGACACTAACGTTTTATACGCAATTTTCAACTTCAATTAAAAACGAAAGTTTGTATAAGGCTGTTTTCGTTTTCCTTTGTATACGTAATATCGATATTGTCCACGCATTGGTACGGGTAACCGCCGTTGCACCGTAAATGTTTGTACGATGGTAGATATGAACATTTTCTCTCTCTAATTGCCTTGACCCCTCCAGGGGCATGGGCGCGTCGATATCTCTAGCATTTCTATGTCTTGTTGATGTTTCAATAGCATATCTACTTTTCGGAGGTGCAGTCGCTAGCTTGCACTTCCTAGCAAAATTGCGCATAAACCAGAAAATATGCTGGATGCAGATTGCTGGGACGAAAGGGATGCTGTTACATATAAAGCAGATGGCGGCGAGCACGGCTGTTCGCCTTCGCGAAACCGGTTATTGGGCCGCGTCAACCATTGGTCACTCGTCTGTATTGAGGAACTTTGATATTCCCGAAGTGACGGACTATACCTCCCCGAAATACTTGTTCGAAAGGGGTTTTACTAGCTTGATCCCCTCCAGGACTGACTGGTCAGCTGACGCTATTCAGGAATCAGATGCTATTAGCATTTTTACTGATGGCTCTAAGACTGACGATGGAGTGGGGGCTGGCGTATACTCGGAATGGATGGGTTTTAATTTATCGTTCCGTCTCCCGGACTTTTGTAGCGTTTTTCAGGCGGAAATTACAGCAATATCTGAAGCTCTAGCCTGTTTGGCGCAAAACGTCACATCTGCTGGGAACACGGACCTACACGGATAGCCAACCGGCGATCAAATCGCTTAGCTCTGCTTTGGTCAAGTCGAAGACAGTACTGAATTGTCGCAATTCCCTCTTAGAGATGGGTAGACTTTTCAACATTTCCGTGTGCTGGGTGCCTGGCCATAGTGGCTATCCTGGCAACTGTAGGGCCGACGATCTAGCTCGGGCGGGCTCGACTGATGAGACCAGCGGGTTGTTGCGTAGAACTAGCATGCCTCTAGCTGCTTGTAAACTGGCTATTAAAGATGCGGCATATGATAGGGCTAGCACCAGATGGAGCAATGGTAATACCTGTCATGTGGCTAGACAGATGTGGCCCAAACTGGATCCCAAGCGATCCTCTGGGCTGCTAATGTTAAACAGAAATCAGCTGAGAACTGTCATAGGAGTTTTAACCGGACACTGCCTAATTGGGGAGCATGCTAGAAGACTTCGTCTTCCCCACAATGACTTCTGAAGGAGCTGTGGGGACGAAGAGGAGGAGGAAACTATGTCTCACCTTCTATGTACCTGTCCCGCCCTTGCAAATTTTAGGAAGGACCTTCTTGGCTCCTACTTTTTCACCGATCTGGATGACCTGAAAGAGGTTAGTGTGGGTCGGCTTCATCGATTCATTGTGTGCTCTGGCTGGTTTGACGAGTGAGTTGGTCTCAGGTTGCTGAGTCTTAGGGGTATCACCACGGATCCAGTGGTGGTCTATGTGTGCTTTTTGCGTTATCTTTAAGCAGCCCTTTCAACCTAACCTAACCTACATATAAAGCGAGTGAAACGAGCGACGTAGGGCTAAATACTAGGGGTCTCAACCTTTAAGGTGCGGAGCTCGTTCCCAAACGAAATTGTTCATTATGGAAAAATGAAATAATCAATGCATACTTTTTGCGATATTGAGGGTTGGGAACTAACAGTCCCTTGTGTGGGCTCCGCTCGTTATGCTCGTTCCACGCTTCTCAGTATCGCACCACCAATACTCGCTTCGCTCTTTCTGGGTACAACAGTGTCTTGTTTAGGCTCCGCTCGCTACGTTTGTTCCGCGCTTAAGTGGTCACAACCCTCAACATCGCACAAACATGAACACTCGCACTTGGTGCAACCGTCTCTTGTGTGAGCTCCGCCCGCTTCGCGCTTAAGGGATCACAATCCTCAGCATCGCACATGTGATACGCTTCACTGGCCCTTAGGGCAAGGGCGGTAACCCACGCAATTGTCAATTTGGCATTTCTACCATTGACACTGCATGGTTGTTTTCAATTTTTTTCTCATGCCTTATTTCGATTTAAAACCAATATTGTCCATTCATGGCTAATTTCGTTTATTTTCCGATGGACACTTTCGGTTCAAAGCATAAGGATCTATATGGATTATCATTTTCGCCACCTTGGGCATGAAGAGAAACTTTCTCTAAGATGTGCACACAAAAAAAAATTCTCATTCAAATAGAAATTTTTAAATTTGAATCAGCTTGAATTGCTTTCACTTCGATCATGTGGATGTGCATAGAATGGGCCTAACATGTTTTTTGTATGTGTGGTGCAAGTATAACTGATAATTATCCAATTAGTATTTCATGTATTAAATATCTTTATTCAATTTTATCCTGGACTAATCTCAAACATACGGACGATCCCAATCAAATCTAGGGTAGACTGGATCAGACTTTGAGAATATCTGCAATTCACCATTTTCCCCAATCATCATCAGTCAGATCAGCTTTCTCCCACTTCCATCACCTTTCATTCAACTCCCGGGCGAAAATATGCTCTTGTGCATTCGAATCTTTCATAATTTTGTTATTAACTTGTTGAAGAGCACTCGACTGGGACCATATTCTTGGAAGCTTGTTAAAACTTCTACCTTCAAGTTCTGACACCTCTTCTGTGCAAAAGTTATTCTCGTCTTCTATGTTTGGATTATGTTCGAAATAATTTTCTATTCCCTATTCCAAGAGAGACGACTACACAATACAAATTCGTCTCAAATTTCAAGAGCCCGAACTGGATTAGATACACAGCGAAAGTCGGTGTGGATGTGTATATCCCGTATGTCTATTCAACGAAGTCTTCAACTCAATTCATTATCAGGTTTCAGGTTGAATAACTCAAAAACTTCAAATAGAAGTTCCGACAACTTTCGAGCCAACAAATGGAGATGAATTCACCACGACGAGAAACCCTTTTCTTTGCTTCATATCTAAGTTTGGTTCGTCTTCGTACACTTTGATTTGCTACGTGCATCAATCGACGAATTGATGAATCCTGTAGTTCCTTCACTTCTCTCTATCTCTCTTGCTTTTATGAACGAACATCGGTTGCCGTCGAGATTTACTGCTGTCGTGATTGAAGCAGTTTTGTACGTTAGTACGTTCACCGCAAGACATCTGATGGCTCAAAAAGAAAAGTAATCCTAAAACGGAAGTTTCGTTCGCACATGTTCGTTGTATGCTCTTAGCGTACGCGTAATCAAGAATCCTAGAAACGAGTTCAACCGACAACCACTTATTCTCTGTCAAGTCACTAGGCGATATAAGGGAGATGGAATCCCTGGTAGAAGAAGCACGACCCAAGGTTTCAAGGGTCGATTGGCTTCGTCTCATATTACAGCCGGCATTGATCTCGGTGGAAATTCTGAGTGTTAATCGGAAAACATGACAATTTTTCACACTTTCCCTATGGCAAGTGTATCACAGTTTTTATTAAATATGTTACGCTTATAAGACTTAATGTGACTGGCAGAAATGGCTTACGATGGTGAAAGCTAAGGTAGCTTGGAACATGCCTATTTGACCAGGCGACGGACGTATTGCGGTTCGCGTCTTTATCCAAAAGGGACCTTTAAATTGAGGTGATTTCGCACTACCCTTGCGTGGGCTCCGCTCGCTATAATCTTCAGAACTGAATGTGTATCCAAATATCCCAAACACAAATATCATTCCTTTTTAGCCTCTACGTCACCGCACATACTCGTACATACTCTATTTTTAGTACGAAAACGTGCTGCCATACAAGATACGTTATATTCAGTCTCAAATTTTTTGAAACCACTTTCCTGACAGTGAGTGACCATTTTTGTAAGCCGCAGAAGTGGTTTCGGGTGGGGGAGGGGAAAAAACTGCCAGCGAGTGACCATTTTTATAGGTCGCTGAAGTGGTTTCGGGTGGGAGAGGGGAAATTAGTTTTGGTGTCAGAAACGTACGCTCATGTACATGTGAACATCCATTCCATATCTTCTTATTCAAAGTCTCACACTCATTTATCTCATTAACAAGGCTCGCTAATCGGTGTCATCTTTTTCAAGACGTTCTCAGTTGTTGATATGTATGACTTCTTCTCCGCAGCATGTCGTGTTCTTATGGGGTCTCCCTGTCGACAACACTGAACCATCCTGCCATTTGGTTCGCCTCATTTTTCAAGAAAAATCCGTGCTGCGTATCTTAAACGATTAATGACTGCAATTTAATGAGATGAGGCGATGGCAGCGCACGTTATTAAGCATCCACACAAGAAATTTATAACCAGAATTCAAGGCAAATATAAATATTCGAGAGGGTTGTTTTGCCGGGTGGTGGGTGGACGGGTTTCAGTTTTAATCCTGCGAAACATTTCAGCCCCGAATGGAGTGTGCCATCAATACTCCTTTTTGCCTAAATCTTGCAATATTCGTCTTTAACGATTCTTCTTATGCGTTATTGCTCGGCAAATTTCACCGGTAAATATTTGGTTTGGCTCATTCTTTTACAGAAGATTTGTCGGCAACTCCTTGAAGTGTCGCTCTCTCCGCTCTGTCAAGGAAACTTCAGAAACAATAGTTGTGAGAATGCTACTTGTAGCTTGGCTCGATACTTAAGCCGTGCTTCTTCTTAACAAGTGCACGAAGTGCTGAAAATTCTCCAAGTATATTTATATGTAGTTGGAATTTTGTTGCGTGGCAAGGAGTTAATATTCCACCAACATGATTTTCAAACCGCCTCTTGGGGTGGTTTCGACAAAGTAGTAATATTCAACAGTCAATATTCTCGGCACACTTCATGTTGGGATGTTTCGTGGATAACGGGACGTGTCAAGTGCGACCATGAGGGCTTAATTTATTCATGAAAAATGCAAATTTCAAGTTACTTTGATCTTGCACTTGTACGCAAGCCGACCGGCGAGAGTTGCGTTTCATCAGGACAAAATTATCATAATGTGATTTTGATTTATTGGCAGATTGCAGAAATGTAAACGTGATTGGGATTGTTCAAATCTACAGGAAAATCAAAGTAAGCAAGCTGGCACTGTGAAGGGGTGGCATTGCAATAATTTATAACTATTGTACATATGAATTACACTGTTCACATGGTTATAGAAGTTACATAAAATAAATGAAAATCCATTTGGAAAATAAGCTTTTGCAGATTTGCATATGCAAATGACAATATTCATGTAATTCATATGTAGGCTTGTCAGAAATTAATTTGGCATGGATGGTATTTTGTTGCTTCTAAAAATTTGTCAGTGGAATAAAACCTTCTTAAGTCGGCCATACGAGTATACGTACAGGTACGAGTATACCTTTTCAAATCCATCTGTACAGGTGTGGACGCCTGTACAGCGAGACAACACACACTACGGTAGATCTCTCCAGGTATACATCAAGGTTTACCTATATGTGTATGCCTGGCTTTATTCTAATCGAGCTTTGAAGTTTGGACAAAATGTAAAAATTGGAGGAAGTGAAAGGGTAACTAATATTTGTTCGGAACTTTTCGTTTAGCGGCCACTAAAAATGTGATTAAGCTTTACGTAAACTCCTTAACCATTAGCTAAGTAAACACACACATTTTGTTATTCGAAAAGAGTGGCTGCAGATGAATCATCTCGAAAATCATGTCCGTTAGCGGCCGTTTCTTATCTTCATTTAGACGCTACAACCTGATGGGCCTTGGTCGTCTCGGTCATTGTCCTAAAATTATCTCGGTCAAGTGGCCGCGTCCATAAATTTCGCAAGCGCACCAGTTGTTCGGCGTCGGCATCTACTGAGTCCTCCCAACGACATCTGGGTCTTCCTTGCACTATTTTCTGCTGATGCTCCCTCTGAAATTCGTTGCACGTGCCTTGCCCATTGATGTCGCTTATAGTTTACAGCTCATCGTATAGTTCGTCGTCAGTCACAATTGGCTTCTAAAATTGGTGGACGCGGTCATTTGACCGAGATAATTATAAGATTTTGATTAATTGGTCCAGGCGGCCAAAGCCCGACGTCTGGTTTTTGACCGCCTTGATCGCCAAAGGACCTTTCGTTCGAATGTGCTTTGCATGTTTTCGATGGCTTGAGTTAGGGCCCAGGTTGCGCAGCCGTAGCTTAGCACAGTCACAAACTTAATTCGTCGAGCTATTGACTGCAGACAGCCGGCAGTCGAACTGTAGATGTGTGACCGATTTTCTATCGAGACAGCTGGAACTAGGTTAGGTTAGGTAGATGGGTTGCTGTGACAAACACTACTCACATAGACTTTAGTCGGTCCATTTTTGTACGGCATGTGTTGCCATCAACTCATTTTGCATTGAGTCTGTCGGTCAACCATTACTTTACAAAAAGCAATAGGCAAATAGATGTTACCATATTGTTGGAGCGCCCTATTCAGAGAACCCAGTCTGGCAAGATCGTCAGCCTGACGAGTCAAGACTGACTCCAGCAATCTGATTGTAGCCTGGCTGTCCGTAATACTCATTCGCCTTAACCCCTAGTGGGGAATAGAGCATCAACCATTCCATGTGGCTTAACTGAAGTTTCGTTGGCCTAAACCAATTTCGGTCGATGCATGTTACCAGCATGAACCTCCTGCTCCCATTTAACCGCCTACCTCCGATAAGTCGGGAGATGAGATGGGGAATACAACACAAACATCCATGTCCAGGAACGTCGTGGACGGGACTTGAACCCGTAAGGACTGTAGTTAGACATGAGACTAGAGCTTCCGAAATCGCCGTGGCCTCCGCATGAAAAAAAAGTACAGTGAACAGGTAGATGGAAAGTCACGCTTAAATTTAACCTGTCGCAATAGACAACCGCTCCTACCCCTCCGTCTGTCTTGGATCCGTCCGTATAAATACCAATAAAGTCAGCAAGTTGAAACTTGCATTCCTCCTGCAGGTGCCAATTTGGGATGACGGATCTGATGTCCTTGTCGAATAAATGAGGGGAATAGTCAGTCACTGCATAAATATCAAAACTATATAAAATTGATGAGTGGCCATCGAAGTTTCGAATACGCCATACATTTTTTTCAATGAATATAATAGAGCCGCAGTCACAAGGAGCAGTCACTTCGAAAGTAGTGACAGCGAAAGAAAAATCAGCTGAGCTGTCCGGCTAGTGGCTGTCAAACAAAATACGAATAGATTCTGAACTAACGGTGGTTCGTGAAACATGATGCTTTAATAAATATCTGGGAACAGCAGGATTAGAAACGGTAATCTTACGCAGTCAAGTGGCTTTTCCCGCGTTATCGATCTGCTCACAGGAAATTTTTCAAGAGCTACGCTTAGCCGTTCGCAACTCCTTATACGCGCTAAGTTGCTTCTTAGGGCCCAATACATGTCCAGCCTAGTGGATTTCGCCGTATTGAAAATTCTTCTACATAGACGGGTTTGCTTTAACCCTTAATTCTGCTGACCGGGTATAATTTGGAAGCAGCTCTGTTAAGTTCACCCGTCTGAGCTTGTGCTATGTCATCCAGGTTTGACTTGTTCGACAGCTGCTGGGATAGAGTAGACCTAGTAGAACCTCCCTATACCTGACCCAGTTTTTCCTTATCCAATTAAGAACGTTAGGCCTGGGCTCAAGAAGCTCATCAATGCTGAGTAGGAGGTAGCGATAATCAGCGAACGAGTGTTCCGTTGACGCTCCCCAAATTTTCGCTAAATGATGAAAAGACTCCGCGGCAAGTGATATGTCTAGGACTTCCTGTACATCCCTGGTAACGACCGTAGTCTCGCATCCAATATCACACAACAGAAAGTTTGTACCAGTGATAAAATCGAAGAGTAACTGTCCTCGATCATTTCTATTAAACTGAACCAGATGGGCATGATGGGTGTTTGAGTTGAGACCCCAAAACCTGACCTATTTTTCACGTATCAGCATTGGCTATCGCTTTTCTTAAGTTTTCCTGAGGGAAGGTCCCAACAACGCGGTCATAAGACATATACGCCGATATAATCGAATAACGCCTGGTCCTAATTTCTAAACTAATTACAATAGAGTCCTTGTCACTTAACTCTGAAATAAGAAATGATTTTACGGCTTTTTTTTTACAAGAATGCAGGACCGGGGTGCACCCTGATCGACAACTCAGGAAATGGTATGACCTGAACTAACTACAATCCGAATTGGCCACACACTTGCAGTTTCATCCAGCCGGCAGTCCACGATCTTAAAGACCCCTTACGTCTGAAATGGTTAAATACGATTATCTTCTATGTTTAGCTGTAGATTTATCTTGTATCAAACTATACGTGAATGAGCTCTACTCTACATAGTTATACTTTCCAGTCTTTTATCACTCCCTTGTCATTTTTCACTTTTAGGTGCCACACTTTTTCAAATGAATGTTCTTTTTTTTGCAGCCAGCTATTGAATTAAATTCCACGGAAACAATATCCTCAAAAATTCCATTTCCATTCCACATGCCCATACACTTTCATCTTCATAGTATCCTTCTTGTCAATTCGGAATAAAATTCGTCTACTCAAATTAGTTAATTTAATTTGTCGGTTACTTGTAGAAATTTAATCGAATCAATCAGAAAAATTGGTTCCAATTTCATTGGAAAAACAGCGGTAGTCCCTGAATAAATAATCGGATTGCACACGCCGTTGCCCGGGACTACACTCCGGAAAATCATCTCATGCCTAGACACCGTAAAAGTTTCGTCTTTTGCTCATGCCAAATAAAGTTGATGAAATCATAAGTATTTCCACCTTGATGATAGAAACACATCTTCCTGCTTGAACTCAGCAGACGAGATGTGGAAATGTTTTTCGTTTAGGACTAACAAGGAAAAAATTACCACACCTGTACTATACGTAAGACTTTCAAAAAACATCATCCCTATCTATATTCACAAAGTGAAACAAAAACAAAAAAAAACTCCCGAAAATTCGGGTGGAATAACGTTGGCAAAGATGCAGTAGGTTTTATACAGCGTATCGGATGTAATGATAATCAAATAGATGTCAGGACTATGTCAACGAATTGAACAATTTGTCAAAGGCCTCGTTGGCGTCGTCAACGTTATATTGAGGCAGAAGTTACTTCATTTTCCTATCAGCGGTATTTTCTCTTTTTAAGAAAAATTTCACCGCGTGTTTGCTGTTCCAACGGACTCGGAAAAAGAGAGAAGGGAACATGGATAACAAGGGCTGTATATTGAGAGGAAAATACAGCGTTTAGATTTTTTGGATATTGTTTCGTTGAATTTTGAGCAAGAAGAGATTTAGCGTAGCATACCCCTCGGGTTGCACCCTGTGATCTCCAGGGTGAGTACTACAAAAAGGGAATCACAAGTCCATAAATGAGAGACAAAAGGGAGCCAACAAAATTAAAGTGATATAAGCCCAAGAAAAAGAGATGATTGAGATTTTTCCTCTGTGGATACGCACACCAAAGTACAATAAAAACACCTCATATGAAATATCTTCGTCGTTGCGTTGATAGGGCAACAAGTCAATACTCGATGGAAACAATTCACTCCTATGGGCAACTTGTTCAGAATTTATCTTCTGGTACACGGGGATTTTTAACACTAGAAACTGCATATTTCTGAAAAATTTACGCTAATACCAGTAGGATGTCCCTCTAGTAATGATTAAAATCGTATAGATTAATCTAGATCACTGTAAAGCAGCATCGTGCGCGATCTAGTGAAAGGTCTGAGGTCTCCACTCTATAATATTTCAACGTTAATGAGGGTAAGCGTCAATCGTGTGTTCTTGTTGAAGAAACTCTAAGCGCGTTCCTTGTATGGCCGTTTATTTCAATAGGTAACGTAGTGGTCAGCCTGCAAATCGGAAATAGGTTTTTTGGTTAATATTTGTCTTTGGATAAGGATATTCCATATGTTAACTTATCGCATTGCTCTATCGTGAGCGGCAAACAACAGGTCAACAACAACAACAACAACAGGTGGTCATCCTACTTTAAAGAACTTTTCAACCTCGAAAGTAACGAAACATCAGCTGATATACCATTTGACCACCAAGTGAAAGAACCCTTACTGACTCCCCCAGCACTTGAAGATGTCTAGCCCGCCTTCCGGTTACCATAGAACTGCAAAGCGTCCAGCTGCGATGAAATACTAGCAGACCTCATGAAGAATGGCGCCATTCCCACGCTGATTCGCGACATTTAGCAAGAAGAAACAATCCCAAACGAATAGAGTCGGAGTACAATCTGTCCTATACACAAAAAAGGGGATAAACTCGAATGCAGTAACTACAGGGGCATTGTATTGTATGTACTTCCTACAAAGTCCTCACAAAAATCCTAGAGGCGTGAATAAAGCCATACGCGGGAAATATAATTTGGCCAATATCAGGGAGGTTTAAAACCGTACGCTGAACGAATCATTTTCGAATATCAAGGCAGTTTCAAACATGCCCGATCTTCAACCGATCAGCTTTTCACGGTCACACAGATCCTAGAGAAGTGCTGGGAATACAAAGCTGTCGTGTGCCAAATCGTTGTTGGTTTTAAGCAAACATCCGTACCGTAAAACATCTATGCTAGAATTTGGTATACCAGGGTAATTAGAACGATTAACAAAGATGAGGATGACCAACTGCACCGCACAGGACAGGATCCAAAACAGGCTGACTGATCTCTTTGAAACACGTACTGGACTGAAGCAAAGCGATGGACTGGCTCCGACGGTCTTCAACCTTGAAATTGAATACGCCATTCAGGTAACAGATGCGGACCACAGCGGCACACTGTTCTTCAAGTCAACGCAGGTGATAGCGTACGCTAACGGCATCAACATCATGTTTCGAAACCTACCCAACGCAGAAGAACTTCTAAATAATCTTGACACTGCTGCAAAAGAAGTCGGACTGCGCATCAACGAGGACAAAATAAAATTAATGATGCAATCAAAAACATGGGCACCAGAACAACCGCACATCAACGACGGGGACCCAAGCATCGAATTCGTAGACGACTTCATATACCAGGGTAGTAACCTGGTGCCAATGAAAATGGCGAAATGAAGCGACGAATACAGCTAGCAGATAAGACTTTCTTCTAAGTCCTCCCAATAATGAAATCAAAGCACGTGCACTGAAATACTAAGCTCCGCATATACAAAACCATCAAACGACCTATGCTATGTTTTGGCTGCAAAACGTGGACCCTCACTCAAGCCTCCGAAAATATGATAAAGACATTTGAACGCAAGGTCCTTCGGCGACTTTTCAGAGCAGTTTGCGACCGAAATGGATGGCGCATCTTGTACAACCATGAGCTGTTCGAACTGTACGAAGGGCTGGAAGTTTCGAGAATTGTCACACTACAAACTCTACAATGGGCAGGACATATACAACGAATTGACGATGAACGCATGCCTAAGAAACTATTTAATGGACGATGCGTCAACGGAGAAATGTTGCGAGGAAGACCAAGAGCTCGTTGAAAGACTCAGTAGATGAAGATGCCGAACAAGTTCTGGGGTTGAAATTTTTGTCCATGTTTGTTCTTACAGGTTTTTAATCAAGTAAAAAATTAAGTAAAAAATTAGCAAAGCAAAACATCGAAGTCGTAAGTACAAGCACGATTCAGCAATTGAGGACTAAGCTGGGTTCCACAAAAGACAAACTGAAGAAGGAAGAAATGAGTGGAATCTATAAGGTCAGCTGTCCGGAATGTGAAAAAGTATATATTGGTCAAACTAAAAGATTGGTAACTACGAGGTTCGAGGAACACATGAGAGAATACATAAAGCGAAAAAGCGACGATCCGCGGAACATAAAATCCATGGTAGCAAGGCATATGGTCGAAAAGGGGCATACCATAACAATCGAAAATGTCGACGTCATAAAGCGAGTTCGAAAAACACATCTGTTGGATGCAGCTGAAAGCATGTGTATCATAAAAGCAGGAAACCAGGTAACGTTGAATCACGACGAAGGTAATTGTGCATCTAGTTTGATAAAAAAGGTTTGCAACCAGGTAAAAAATAAATAAAAAGTAATTAAATTGTAATTAGAAGATTAAGAATAACCATATAAATAGTTGTAGATCGATGTAGTAGATCTTAATTAGGTTTCAGCACTGAAGAAGGAGGCACGTGGTCTTCGAAACAATTGTATGCTATACAAAAATAAAAACTTACAGTATAAGGAACACCCTAATTTTTTACTTAATTTTTTACTTGATTAAGTTCTGGGGGTCCATGCGGTCACTTGAGCGAGATAATTCGAGGACGATGATCCTGGCGGCCAGGGCCAGACGTCTGGCTTTTGCGCCACGATGATCATGAACTAGGCTCCATAAAATCTTGTCTGGGGTCCCTATAATTACCATTTATTTGGTTGAACAAGACGGAACTTGGACTCCCTCGAGTCAGGAAACTATTTACTTGTTAGTCGACACATATTTCCCTGATAGCTCTGCCCTTAGTCCTCTCTAATGGCTATTCAGCCAAAGTAACTAAGTATGGCTTTGCGTCAATTCTTTCAAAGTAGTAGATATTATGGGCCATTAATTGTTTTAACCATTTCAAGTTCACTGGAGCTGACGATATCATTCCGCACACCTACAGTTTGTGCTGGATATAGTGTATCCTTGGATCGAATCAATTTTCAGGAGATGCTTGGAGCTTGTCTATATTCCTTGTTCATTGAGAAAGGTCAGGGCTGTTTTCATTCATTAATGAAACCAATTCGAGCTTACAGTCATTTAGTCACTAGAAATAGGTATCCATTTCGTCGTTGGGGACGTAATAGATACGGTTTTCGAAATACGCAACCTGGAACCACTCTGTGTTGGATGCCAGGTCGAGTATTTCTACGACATGGTTTATGCAGAAAGACCTAGGAGCCTGCATGTTCTCCCAAAGAAATTTCTACAGACCCGTATGATTCATGTGGCTCTGCTGATTACTTATTTGACATAGATTCAATCGTAATCCTGTTTAAAAAAAAGAATCTTTTCAAAATATTTACATATAAATTTGTCTCATTCTTACATGGTCCATATCAAAAAGAATATTTATTCGCGGGTCAGATAAATATCAGAAGCGGACCGTAGTTTACAAATTTCTGCTTTAAACTAACATTTCCGGACTCTGGAAAATCCTTACCCTTCTGGTTTTAATGAGCTCCAAAGAAATTCAATCGTCATCCACCCAATTTCCAACGCTTAAGTTAATTTCAAAGAACGTCTAGACCTAAAACCTTATTATCTTCACTTGTTACTTTCAACTTCATCCGCTTTAAACAAATCATGTGGATTAAATCTCCTCCGTTTTTTCCTCTCAATCAATTACGAAATTTTGCAACGTCTTTCAGTGTCTTACAACATCGCTTCGCTTGTAAATGGAAATTTACTTTGTGCCATGGATTACATAAGGCCGGGCGTAGAGGCAACAAATCATTGCGATTTTGATTCTGAGCAAAGAAGTTTTCCTTTTCATCCACAAACCTCTTAATTGAATCGGGAGCGAGTGCTGGCGAATTCAAAGTACTGCAAATGAAAGACATTACTTGAGGCTCGAGGAAAATTTCCTTTATCCGCCTCGCAAAAGGAAGTAGATACAGACATAGGTACAGAGACAGAGCAAAGATGAAGACGACGATGACGGTGGCAACTATGGTGAAGTGGAAACTATGAAAATCAAGAAGAAAAACTATGATAATGAAAAGGCATAACTTAAGCATATTGTTTTATTCTCATGTAGAAGTCAAGATGGTAGTGTAGGAGAGATTTCGGTAAGTCGGCTTTAAACCACTTTAACTGAAATTATAGTAAATTGGGAAATTACAGGAACTCAATATACGTTTCGAGGCCAAGATACCATACCCAAAGATTTGATTTGTTTTACGTTTTAAGTTATCAATCTCTAAAATCTCATCTGCACTCTCCATTTTACACCTTTTTTCTGAAGGACAAGTAATTAGGGACTTTAAGTTAGCAAACTGAAATGATAGATAGGTACATATCTCTGCAATTATTTCAATGTAGAGTTTCGATGAATATAAACTTTCCATGAAAGACATTGGCAAGTCCGACTTGTACTTCGCATTATGCTTCGTTATAGCCCCTGAAGCTGTTAATTCTTCAAATAATTGTTAGTCGTTCACTCTCCGACTCATACTACCCATCAGACAGACACTCCGCCGAAATTTCCAATATCCTCAAGCACCATATGTGCGCATTTTTTCAAACATGGCGACGAATCACATACACACTCGCTTCGGATAAGTTAACATTATCCTTTGTGAGTATCTAATACGTTCAACTCTGTTATTTCACTTCGTAATCGTCCAATTTGATATCTTTTATTTTCAGACCAAATACTGCAGACATGAAATCCCGTTTGATCCGTGTTTGCTCTAACCTCTCCACCCACCAAACGAGGAATAAAGCCCCCCCCCCCCCAACATCGAAAGGATTTTCTCGTGAATAAGCGAAAGATCTGGAAACGATGATGACTTTATGCTTTATCGTTCCTGTCTCAAGTGAAGGGGTTTGGCTGTGTGTGGTAGAGTGCAAGAACGACCCGTCGACGACGTTGAGAAGAAGCACTTCAGGAACAAACTATTATCGGATTGTTGCCAGAAGGTACAGAAAGGCAAGCATTGCTTGCTTTTTCAACTCTCATAGCGAACAATGCCTCCATCACCACTGTACTGTGTGAATTTTGTACGATTGTGCATGTCATTTCGGGGAATAACTTCTCTGATGAGTTTAACTTGTACGTACGCATTTCATTACAAACTTCGGCCTGTTCGTCCTTTTTGGTTTGCCTTTGAACGGACCCGATACGACGCTTAGGTTGCATAAACTCTTCAGCGCTATACAACGCGAGCATTTTCAGCAAAAACCAGCTGGAGATGAAGGCAATGTAGAGGAGCGGAAGTTCACGCAAAGGTCTTCCGCAAAGTGTTCGGTAAGTTCTCTTATCCTTGACGGGCTTACACCTACACTTTTGCCGGCACCGAGCCCTGGTCGGGATCCTCACTCTGTTGAGTAATTCAAGAACCTCTAATTTGCTGTCTGTTAATTTCGCTACAATTGCTTTCTATTATGGAGTGTATCACTCTATTATAAAGTGTCCCGCAGGGGTTGAACTTGGTGCTGAAAACTTTGCCGACATCATGCTAATTGATTTTCGCCGTAGATGCTTTGCTTGAAAGGTAAATTTTATTGAGTACGACAAGTGAAAGGAAAACGATTTTTGTTGGAAATTACAGTTACGTGAGTGTGTAAAAGAGGATTCTTGAAATTTAAAATGTATATAGTAAAAATCAATCACATTAAATCACCTAAAACTGGAACCCATGACAATACAGGAAGTAGACGTAAGTTGCGAATGAATACGTTCATGTATCTAATACCGATTGGCCAAATCACCTCATTATACCCTGTGAGAGGACCGTGTTAATGGTATGCCCCGAATACCCCGTATACTCCGAAATCGCTAACCCTTAGTGCCGATGCACATGAACGTCAAAAGTAATCGGGACCCCCGTGCCGCGTAACTTGCAGTCATATAAGAAGAAATACATTGAGAGTAATGAAGCAATGCACTTGACCTATCTGGATAAGGGCTGCCGCTGGTTCTTGCCCTATCTGCCTCATTTTCTATCTCATGCGTCTGACTATAGTACACAGTTGAGAATAAGGCACTGCACATGTGAGGCTGCGTCTACAGAAAAATTTTGATTAAGCCCAGGCACATACACTCGAACACATGAACACGATCACAGCGGACAATTTTCTGTAACGTGTGATGTGACGTTGTGTGGCGTTTCTTAAGCCATTTGCTTAAGGATTACTTTTCCTCAAGCGATGCTTTAAGCTTTCCTGTGAATGGCTCAAAACACTTCACACACAGTTCGAGCTCTTGTTTGACAGTGTGTGACCCGGCTAATATAATACAGAGTGAAGCAAACATCATACTTGCAATTTGAGTAAGCACTTTTGAGCAAAGTTTTGAGATCGAGTGTTGATGCGAAAATATTCCATGAACAACTCGATCTTAATATTTTTGTAGACAAATTTGCTATTATGAGGGTTGCAAGACGCTATGTCCTATCACCTCATATGGAAACGCCGACAGGTATCAAAGAGAGAGGATTGAAAATGACGCCGCGTCCCGCATTAATTTTGACGTCCATGAAAATCGGCTGTTAAAGAGTTGCCACCCTCTTAGAACGTCTTAGAATGCTTCCTTCGATTGGTCTGCATACAACAGGACTGGGGCATCTTAGCGTATACTCATTAAAACGATAAAATAGCATAGTATCATAAAAACGTTTTAACCTGAAAACTCAAGGTTCGACTGCCTAAAGCATGAAATCGATTTGTTCAAAGATTCCTTTGTATTCTGTTGGATCGGCAGAAAATATGGGTATGGTGGGCAGCTGTACTCACTCGAAAATCTCCAGGTGGGTCAAATACCCACTCGAAATTTAGACAGCATTTTTCCAAAGAATATTTCCAATAATATCTACAGTCACCTTAGGAAATATATATAGGCCAGTCAATTTAAGATTCTTGTTTGAAATGATTCATTTTAATCTCTTCCATAGGTCCTAGAAATTAATTTGCCCTATCCCTAGTGCGGCATAGCGGGTCAACTATTCCATGTGACTTAGCTGACGTTTCGTTGGCTTAAACAAGTTTCGGACTATGCACGTTGCAAGCATGCACCTCCTGCGAGAATTCGGTACATATTGTGGCTTATTATTACGCCCCGCACCCCCCACGGCGTTGGGGTGCGGGGCACCCATAACGACCGTAGTCAGACATAAGACAGATACCTCTATGCACTGAGCTGATCTTTGATTGTTGGCTGCCGATAAATGGAAAAATTTCAAACGCCAGAACCTACTCTGTATCATAATGGATATGTTTATGAAATTTCTATCTAAATCGATTGAACCGTTTGGCCGCAAAAAACGAACAAACATACACTCCGTTTTTATATCAATTCGATATAAATTAAAGAAGGTTGAATTCTGCGCCTAATGACATACTCAAACGTTAGGTATTAATCTGAGCTTTTTCTTAATACTTGAATTCAGAAACCTTTCTTGGAACAAAGATATAGAAATCAAAATGAAGTTATCTCTAAAAATTGGAAAGTATTGATAACTTTTTTATGGTCTTCAAGTTTTTAATAACGTCAAAAAAACTAAAACAAAAACTTTTCTGTTTTATCACGCATATGACCAATACTATTTTCTTTAAGAATAGAGTGAATTGGGTTATTGCCACATTAAGCGATGATAACCTAGCTCGGCTATCCACTGCCACCAAAAATTGAAAAAAAAAAAATTGTGTTGCGCATATGCGTGATAAAACAGAAAGATTTTTGATTGGAGATAGTTCGCACCCGTGTCGTATAATGCGCACTATATATACATATAGTGTGGTCATAGTACGTGCGGCGTATTCGAATGTAAGTCGGAATACCACCAACTGACTGGTCGAGCTACCTCCCCGGACAAACATGGCTAAATCAGGTGGTGACCCTGATCATATATCACATATATACATTGCCATACCCACTGAGCCTCCTTTAAGGTGTTACATATTTTCGTTGTGACAAAAACAATATATCCCAAACAATATAAAGTCTAGGATATAAAAATCTAAACTTATCTTAAGTACGTTTGGAAATTTTGGAAATGCGCAACTTCGCAAAAATTAGATTTCTTCAAACAATAGAAGTTGCAATCTAACAGTCGGCCTAATAATTAACTCTTACTAGGAAATGCTTCCTTAATAACCGGATCCAAACTCCTGCTCCACACTATATCCTACTAGAATATTGCTTTATGCCTGTATGGCATAATAAATCTATATCCTAAACTTTAGCTATGAATTTCCTGTTAAATGTCCACATTAGACGCTAGCCAACACAGATTCCAGGCAGGAATACATGGTCCGAAAACCACAATTCCCAGGAAATATATAGTCCGTCCAATACAGACATAATCGGTCAATAAATTTATTTTCCTGGAAATTGATATATTATTATCACCACCCTTGAGACATATCGACCACTCAATCATAACTTACCACGGTCATTTATAAAATCCCAGCTACCATACATTAACTTGTACGTAGAACTTCAAAAACTATCTCTTTATCTGAAATCGTTGCTTTGTCCTTTTTGGACTGTGTGTTTCTTCTGTGCGCTTGTCTTTGAAATTTCCTTCTTTTTATGAGTTCCCTCCCGTCAAGGTGGATAAGATGAACTGTATTAGGTGGTAACCGAAAAGTCCTAGAATCAGCAGTTGCTATTACGTTGTATTTTTTTTTTACTTTTTCAACCACCACACTCAGTCGGACTCAAGCCAAACTTTATTTAAGGCGAGAAAACGGCAAGAGGACCACATATCAAACTTGAAAAACACTTGAAGGCTGCCAAGGTACATTTACTTTGTTTTAGTGGCGGTTAACAAAGTAAATGGGCCGCCATTTTTCATGTTTATTGCCAATAGATCATGCTTTAGCTTCGAAAAATTGTTACACCCCATGGATAGCCTCGATGCTGTTTTCAGCGTCCTTTATACAGCCACTTAGAACAATGGACGGGAAAGTTAGCCTTTTGTGTTGAGTAAATAGCAAGAGAACACACAGCTTGTAGGCTTCGTTTTGGGTGCAACTATATGTTCCTGGGAGGGAGACATGTGACACAGATGAAGAGATTGAGATTGACGTTACTTATAAAGCTTTGATTTTTTTATTTTTTTGGTACATTACTAGTTGACCGGGCGACGCATAGTGGTTTGCGTCTTTGACCGGGCTCCATTCGCTACGCGAGCTCCTCGGCTTAAGGAGTTGCAACCCCCAACAGACCGCCCTTGAACGCTCGCTCTATATGCCACAGCGCACCTTGGTCAAGGTGCGAACAACTCATCATGGTTCGGTAAAATAGGGATATGGCTTTTTTTATTATAAGAGCCAGAGATTGGTTTGTATCTCGCTGGTGGGCCGTGAATCCATTCCAAAAATATGTTGACAAATATAAAGGGAGACTAAAATTATAAGTGCAAAGAGAGGTCTTAGCAAATAGCATGGTGACCCAAACACGAACCCTTCTTAACCTTCTATGTAGGGTAAAACTACATTTAAGGGAGCAGGACCATTCAGAAACTGCTGCACACTGAGAACGCCTCCCTCGCCTGAGACAATCGAAATTTTTTTTTCAGGTAATTCTCGCCAGCGATCCCTAGAATGGCTGGTGAGGGTGAGAATCATCTGCGGGCTTCTCTCAGGGCACTTGACTCTGAGGGGTCACTTGCACAGAATGAGCATTGGCTCTGATCCCAATTGTCGTTTTTCCGAGGGTGATGACGAGACCTCTCAGCACATCCTCTACGAGTGTGAAGTACTTGCCCACCGCCACTTGGAGAGTTTCGGTGTGCCGTTCCCTGAAGCAGAGGCAATTGCCTCATTCAGACCTTTGCAGTTGAGCAGATTTGTGGGTTTGCTCATGCTCAAAAGTCGACTTTAGATCTTTTCGGCTAACACTATAGACCTTATTGTCGCAGTGCTTTTGGGCCTTAGACCCACTGCACCTTACTTAATCTAGGTGGGAATTGTTTGTGACACTTGGTTTCATTCTGCACACCAACTTAGTATGCGTGTGTAGCTTAGCTCGGTAACGCACCGGGCATTAATCTAGGTAATCTAATCTGCATCATCGAAAGGAATACATAGAAAACATCGACTGTATGACTATCGATGGATGGGTGAAAACATCGCTGTTTTAAAAACACCAACAATCGATGCTCGTCCCTAGTATAGAGCACCTTTTTATTACTTTTTATTATTTACGGCCTACAGCTAAAATGGTTGTCCTGTTGTGCGTAAAGACATTTTTCTTAACACACTTTCATCCGATTTCTTAATTTCTCACGAAGTTGAACGGAAACCTTCTGCAATTCGTGAAAAAGCCAAGAAATGACTGTTTATAGAAACAGGACCCATATTTGGCACAATATCCATAACTCTTGTTCTAATGTAGGAATGCGGTTGTTTCTACTGCCTGCGTGCGGGTATATTTCAAGTATTCGCTGAATAGTACATATTCTGTTTACACATCTGATGCCGCGTTTAATGCCAGTTAGCACCTTTTGTCGTGAAGCAAGTTAGGCGCTCTTATGAAAAAAGAAACAGCAGGTGAACTCTAATGACTTTTACATGGAAATTTAGTGGACTTTTTCGGCAGTTTTTTTTGCGTATGTATTTGTATTTACTTAACAGAAGCTCGGAAAAGGAAACCGTCGAGAAGGCGTGTGTCGTAAATATTCTAATCATTGACAATTTATCCACGTGTTTCGTTTGTGAAATGTTAAACAAAACCAGGTATACTGGGGTAACAAAGGGGAAAATGTCGTTTTACTCCTTTTCACCTTCCGGTTTTAAAAGCAAGACACATTCTTGTTACTCACGATTTCAACTACCTATATATATGTGATATTACGAAAAAAAAAAGTTAAAAAAAAGTTAATAAGTTCGACTATTTTAATTTCTCTTCTTTTGAAGAATAGAAAAAAGAGGTGCGGCTACTGACCCTTATGGGGGGCACTACGACCATAGGAGGTCTATTGTGCCACATGAAGACACCACTCGGTACGCAAAAGATAAAAGAATTTATTGCATTGAATGAAGCTTCTGATGTTGCGTGTGCTGTAGAGTGAGAAGCATTTATAGTGCGTTTCACTGCATCACTTTTAATTCTGACTCGACGAGGTTCTGAAGCTGCTTTAACTGCCAATCGATACCTCTTTACCAAGATCTACGAATGCGTGTATAAAAGCTTTAGGGAAGAATTATGAGAATTCAGGAAACCAATACTATTTTGGTCCAAACTCGTCGAAAAGTCAAGTCGAAATAATAGATCGTATATATGTAGTATGTAGTACGTGCAGGAGGTGCATGCTGGCAACTGCATTCTCCGAAACCAGTTTATTCCAACGAAACGTCAACTGGCTGGGCCACATGGAACAGTTGACGCGCTATGCCCCACAAGGGGTTAGGGCAATTAAGTAGTTTAAAAGAGAGTCTCAGTAGTAGCACAGTGTAACCCATAAGTTTGCATATGAACCAGTGCGTTGTGCTGGGAAAGCATAGAGTTCAAGGAGCACCTTCTAACTTTGTGAACACTTTATTTACCACAAAAGATCCTCCTCTTGAACCCACACTTTACACGAATTATTGTAGTCAAAATTTGAAAATATTCCTTTTTTATATAAAAATAATCACATTATCGTTTTTGTAGCTTCTAATTAACATGGGAGACACATACGAGATGTAATAACACGTCTGGCGTGTAAAATATACGAGTACGATGCCTGCCGTGTGTTTACAATACAACGGCTGGCGTTAATGTCCAGTGTGTCACAGCATAAATGAGCTTCACGTGTGAATACCCAATATTTACGCTATACCCGTTACACTTTCGAACGTGTAGGAATAGTATTTGACAATACGGACACATAAATTTGAGTCAACTGCAAAACTAAGTTACCGGATTTGCCATTTTCTCACCGACTTTGAGACTTAAAGTCTCGTTTCATAATTTACACTACATTTTGGCAATTTTTACACAAACCAAATCCAAAATATTGACAATATTCAAATCTAATGCTGATGTTTTGACGAACTATTACATCCCACACTGCGCTACAAAGCAAGCTGGCATAATGAGCCTCCTGGACTTCAAAGCTAGATTTGGTTCTAGAATATCCCCTCAGCTGATTGAATGAGAACTTCAGAAACTGAGATGAGCCATCGATCGAATCCTACGAATCTGTAGCCAGACGTGACCCCACATTGGGCGCGGTAGATATTTTTGCATTCGATGAAGTGGTTGTTCAACTTAATGATGCAGCAGGGCACACTAAGCTCTAGCAATGTTTTCTGTTTTTGGAATTGTGAAGGGTTGAAGGAGCTTATATTTCTCAGGTATCAGTATTTGGTCGTCTACTGTTAAATATCTGACTATTGATGACAACTAAAACTTCGAGTCCTCGGCATTTTCCTCTGTTTTAGGAAACTTAAAAGACTCTTTCCGTTCATTTTTTCGTTTGAGAGCCTAATACAGCTTTGTGTTCTTTTAGGTAGCTTTACGGTAGGCGTTTTCGCACGTATTTGCTTGCCATTTCGATATTTATTTTAGGATCATTTCCGTTTAAGAGCTTAATATGACTACACCACCATATGTGTTAGGAAAACTACCTGATGACAAGACCCCAGATCAGAGGGAATCTTCAGCTTAGCCTGTAGATTTCCTTTAAGTGGGTGTGAAAGGGTGCGGAAGTTGTTTTCCGAATCTCATGTAGACGATGACCTTCCCTTGTTCTGAAGCTCCTATGATCAAAACTTTTTAACGGTCGGAATAAAACTGTAGGTAAATCTGCTGAATTATATTTAGGAGTAAGAAGGGGGAAGAGGGTGGTTTTCTGAAATCCTAAGTAAGCAATTACTTTCCCCTAATCTTGAAGGTCTAATCTATTTCTAATATACAAAATTCCATCAGGACCGCAATGAAACCGTACATGAATTTGCAGATTTCCTTTTTACGCTTGCAACATATGGTTGATCCATCATCAGCTCAAAGGAAGCTTCGGATCGAAGAAATCGTTGTTGACTGGACTATTGTTATTGTGTTTGGCTTGGTTGATGCATTTTTCAGGTATTTTTGATATCATGTCACTCTCTCGAATGCCACGCCGATGTGATAGTCATATCCGTTGTTTTACAATCATCTCGAGGCTGAACTGTTAAGCCACTTATACAGCGTTATTGAAAGGGCTATATATTATTAAATTGAAATACTAACATATCTTCCAAAGTATCGCCTCTGAAATTATAAAATGAGAACAAAAAACGGTTTTGAAACTCACGTTTTTATTTTTTCAATTCACCCATTGGCGCACTCGGTTGTCTCTCGGTCTGCACTCTACGACGGTTGAAGCTTAAAAAAAGTTGTCTTAAATTTTCAATCATCATCATAGCAATGATTGTTCCAAGGGAGCGATCGATAGCTTAGTGCGTAGAGACGTCAGTCTCATGTATGGCTAGGGCCGGTGTGCGTTCTAGTCCCGTCCACGGCGTTCGTGGACATGGATTTGTGTTGTCTTCCCCCTGTGGTGCGGGGCGTAATAATAAATCACAACATATCCCGAATTGTCGCAGGTACGCGGCTAAATAGGAGCAGGAAGTGTATGCTGGCAACGTGCATAGTCCGAAACTAGTTTATGCCAACGATACGCCAGCTAAGCCACGTGGAAACAGTTGACCCGCTATGCCCCACTAGGGATTAGGGCAAATGAGTGTAGCAATGATTGTTCCAAGGAGCAAACCACTTTTGGATCAAAAGAATGCATATCGCACATTTAGGCCCGTTTTCTCAATGTCTGGTTAAACTGCCATAGTTAGCTATCAGAGGACTAAATTAACCCATAGCGTATGCAACGGTCAAAATATGAAAATGCTGTACAAAAATCAGCTAATGAAGTACAAAATCAGCTGATTTTCTTAGCGTGACTCGGCGGTCTGTTCTGTTCTATTCTCTGCCTGCGTCGACATTCAGCATTTGCAGCTGAGTTGGTTTCAAGTTATGTATCTTCCATTAACTGAATTTCCAGAAATCTGTTCGTTATGACCAGTTTAATTGTATTATTTGAATGTGCCAACGCAAACAGTTCTAGCTGTCAAAATCTCATCAGCCTCTATCAGCTGTTTGGAATTATCGACTGATAAATATTTGTCTGGAAGATAGGTGGCTAGGATAGGATAGGATTTATTACCTTTAAATTACCAGAAACATCAAAATCATTATAGCTTATAATCATTACCATCAAATTATTAGATCAAATAGATTATTAAAATTTAAATAATCTCTTTTATATTCCGAATACTCCAAACAAATTTAAAATAAATTCCCAAACTCAATAAATTTTCAACTTCTTCCCAATTTGTCAACAGAAGAATTTTGATTTCGAAATGTTGTCCTTAGGAAATGTGCTGAGGAAGACACATTTCGAAATAGCTGCTGTCTAACCGATCTTATTGGTAGCTTAAAAAATAGTTTCTAGCAAAAAAAAAAAGAAAATGTATACTAAAACACGAACACCAAGAAATATCTTAAGTTTTTGAGTTCAGTACCAATTATCCAGCGTAATTTATGGGCATGAACAACCTTTGGGTCACACGATGGCATATTGCTTGAAGATTTATGGTGTCACTATATCGACCCGATCTATTTAAGATGAGAGAAGTAGAACGGAGAAAAAATAAATGGAACAAAACTTGAGACGACCAAAAATACCTTCTATCCAGAAAAATGATAAAGAATATAAAAAGAAACTAGTGTAGACTGATTTCAGTCTTCGACGGAATGGATGCAAGATTTCGCAAAGTAGATAATATCATCAGAACAAGCTTGAATTCAGCGCACCGGGATATTAAACTTTTTTATTCGTATTTATATATCGTACTATCTTTTCAATTGAAAATAGCTAATTTGAGTTATTCACTCACTTATTCAATCCTGACGCACCTATCCTACTCGTATCCATGTAAACGAAACAAAGACATCAAATGCATTCTCAATTCCACCCTCACAACAATTACATATTACGTTTAATTACATTCTGCTGTGTATCTAATTTGTCAATAGACCGCACAGTCCGTAACGACGACCGACGCGACGTCCGGAGTCGAGGAACATGTTCAGATATTTAGATAGCTATGAAATAAACATTCTATTGGTCCCTTGAGGGTAACAAAGTGGCCAATATTGCACATGTGAAATTTTTCTCTAGAGATTAACTATGTACCTTATAAAGTGACCAGACCATGCAACTTGTATGTAACTAGGCAGTCAGTTTCGGTCACCCTTTGTTCCATGGCTGGACCATTGTACAATATAACGCCTGCAAGTCACGCAAATATCCTTAACAAACTCATAGCACGCAAGCAAAACTCCGAGGAAAAAGTAATGTCATATTGAACTCCCACTACCTATTATCGTGGTCATCACCATCATCATGATGGACCTGCATGTCGCTATCCTCCATCCCGGTCTAAATCCAATTCGAAATTTCCCAACACATATCCTTTTTGGTTCTTAGTTTTTCACCGGGGGCTTCTAGTAGGGAAGACTACAAACTCGGTCAAACATAAGGGTTTCAAGTCCTATTTTTGCATGCAGCATGAAAAAAAAGCTGGACTCTCTGTTTCGCTACAGCTGTTGGGTCCTCCGGGTCGGTATATGTTTGCCTGTCGGAAAAAGCACTTTACTAATGAATATGCAAGAAGTTATGGTAAATTTTGAGACCGTTGGGAAGGAAGAGATAGCGCAATTTTATTGTCACAGTATTTCGTTTATAGCCCCAAGATGATGTTGTCCGTATGAACTTCATATCCGGCCGGAGTGGATGGAACGACAAATGGGGAAATATTATGTCTTGGATAATACGATGGGTGTCTTTTAAATTCGATGCAGTCCACCGAGACAATGGATAAAGGACATTTGATGATTGTTATCTACAGTGCCTACACCGTGTCTTAGTATTGTCGTAAATGGTGGGGAGCTTTTGTCTCTTCGAAAATTTTTCCGGTGATTTAAATTTTTTTAGTGTCTGTTTATGAAGTTAGCACCTGATGGTTGGGTTGGTGGAAATGATGATTGAGGAGGTTGATTCTTCACATAATAATCATCTTGCTGAATTTTGCTTATCCTAGAAATACACAGATGGCGACTTTCAATTGGTGGAGTCCATTAATATAAAAAACTTACCTTGGCTTGGAAAGCAACGTGCAAAGTTATGGTTTTGATATATTAATTCGCTGACCATAAGCCGAATAGCAGCGACGAACAATTCAGTTCTAGACTAGTTTGCTCAGATTATAGATGATCAGATACCGTAACTACACTGCTATGCAAACTAGCGAAACGTTCTCTTCTTACTTAACAACAATATTATTCGCTGGAACATATGGCTTCTCCAAGTTTTCGCCTCCATACATCCCGGTCTATAAACTGCTGCTTTCAGTTTGCCACTCCAAGTGGTTTTCTACTGCCTTCTCGAAGAGCCGCCTTTCATCGTTTTTTCGTTCTTCAGGGATTTTTTGAATCATTGCACTTCTCGACGAATGCTTTTTTTGGGACTCGGTGGTTATCCATTTGCTGCATGGGCCCGCCCTCTACAGCCTCTGGGTCTTGATGAATCTGAAGGGCTTCGGTTCGTCAAATATTTCGTATGGCTCATGGTTGTACAGTCTTCGCCATTGGTCTCCTTCGCTCGTTGCTCCAATGATTCGTCGGAGAACGCTCCATTCAAAGGCATTTATCATTTTTCCGATGCTTGAATGATAGCCCAATGGCATTGCACAGAGCGAACCCTCGCCTTAACTGCACCAAACGCAATCCAAAAATTCCGCCAAATCAGCGAAAGCACGGCTCGTACCCTGAGGCACTACTGGAGGTTTCCAATACTTCCTTGTAAAAAGAATAAGTTCAGTTTTCTTCAGATTAATTTTTAACCTACAGTTGTCAGCCCAGACGGTTAGTCGTGAGGGGACAGTAGGTAATTTTCCTGAAATATCAATGGCAATATCATCCGCATACGCGAACAGAACAGATTTAGTAACAGTCTACCGACCACCAAGTTCCAGAGAAGGGGGCAGAGCACCTCACCTTGCGGAGTGCGCCTGCTCACGAGTCTACGATGAGACGACTCACTCATATGAGTATATTTAGCACAATGAGCTTGCAGAGGGAATCGTCTACGCTTAGACAAGAAAGTGCAGGAGTTAAGAAGACCCTTTACTTATGGAGCTATTTCCCACATGTGTAAAGCTGAGCTGAGGCTACTTGTGGGCTCGGGTCATGACTGGGTGAGATTTCAGTTATTAACTACCTGCAAAACTAATTTGTACGTATATGTTAAAAAAATAAAATTAATTCACAGAAAGGACGATTAGAGTTACGCAAAATTGTTAATTTCAAATGATCTACGCAAGTTTTTAAATGAACCCATCCCCAAAACATATCCATGTTAAAATCGATAGACTAAAGGCAGCAAAAATCTGATACTCATCACACCGCGCAAAATTGTGACGTCAAGAACCACACTTTGTACCTCACATAAGAGTTGCTTTAAACATGGTTCACGAGAAAAATAAAACATGAGCACAACGTAAATAAATATCTGTCAAATAAAGACAACAGTAACAGCCAAATGTTGTCTGAAATTCATGAAAATGTATTACCAATGAGAGGACAGGAGGAATTTAAATATTTTAAAGACCCTATCTTACATGGTCTCTAGCCTTTAAATAAATTTGTACAAACTAGAAATTGAAGCACGTGCTGTGCTCCTGTGCACCTTATAACGAATTCTAACCCGTTTTCTTGACCTCCACAATACAGCATACGTGGAGCACAACACCTCGTTGCTCCTCCATACTATCCAAGTAAAACAACGAACCAATCTTAAATTGAAGTCCTTTTTCCCTTATATCCTTCCCCAACCAATACACACTCGTGTAAATATTCATGAAGTTTACATATTCAAAGAATGGCACATTCCCATACTCTGTTACACATTCATAAGAACTACATTCGCTTCGAGTTTCACCTGAGTCGGAATCAAGTGGCTGGATGGTGCTTATACGTACTTTCTTTTCAACGGTGTAACAAGGACACGTACTAGCCGGAGTCCTTTATAATATTGCGGATGCGTTATGCGCAATATACTCGTACACTGTTGTAGTAAGAAAATGTTAACCATACATTCTGCTTTGATGGTCTCGTTGGCCGTTCTCATCGGTGTCAGCCATAATTCACGACTCGATTTAGTCCCGAACGAACATCTGTAATGTCAGTTAGTATTCGCACTTTGTGTTCGTATGGGTGTGTATTCCGTTCGGGCACGATAGTGGGTTTGCAGATTCGCACATTATGTGTTAGGGTATTAACAGGAAGAAATCCCTCGAAATGGGATATGACCTGTAAAACAAGGAGTGACATACTTGCACCTGAGTACTGGTTGTGTCTTACAATTGAAGATTATTGTTTCAGACAATATTCTGTTTCTGCGGATATTTCCAAACGCAGAATCAACAAGTTCAATTCAATGGTCGAACAATAAATTACATCGAGAAAGGTTCTGTTTGAAATGTTTGTTCAATATGGGAGACTAATGAACGTTGTCGTAATGGGAATTAGAAATAATTACGAAAAAACATATTCAGGAAATTCTAAGGGAAACCCGATCTTGAAATGTTTCGCCATCACCTCAGTAAAATTAGACAAAAGAATTTTGTCTAATTTCACTGAGGCGATAAATGGATAAAATCCCGAAGTTTCGAAATTTGGCACAATTCTGGATGGAAAGTGAGCGGGGTTGGATGAAATTCTTGGTCTTTTTGAGTGGTATATGAAAATGATATCAGTTTCGACAGTCAGTTATCAATCCACTTCTCTTCGCATTGACACAATATTCTTGTATTATGAAAGCAGCTTCAATTTTCGCATTTATACTACTACTTTGCCTTAATCCCTACTGGAGCATAGCACGTCAACTATTCCTGGACAATCGGATGCAACTCGCCCCCGCGTAATACCCAGAGATTCACACTCTTTTGTTACAGAACGGCGCTATGAAATTTCAGGGCACCCCCTTGGTCGGCCTTGACTGGAAATGGATTTCATGGAATGTAAAGCAATGCAGTTATCATCCTTCAGTAATGTGTAACTTATCCACCGTCATTTTCGTCTGCGTATCCATTCGTCATTTGGAATCTGTCCCGTACGCCAATTAAGCTCTCTATTTGATTTCGTTTCGGGCCAAAAAATTCTTAAAATTCGATGAAGACATGAGTTAACGAAAACTTGCAGCTTCCTGATAACTCATACGGAAATTTTTCAAATGCTGCTCCCTTACAAAAGCACAGACAGTACCAGCGAGTGAAACAGGCCCACCTTGGTCTAATGCTGAGATAACTGCTACGACAGATTTTAGACATACCGAATGCGAATTTAGCCTGGTTGATAGGACGAACGATGTCCTGCTCGGTAACATTTTCGGCAACAATGCTACCCAGGTAGGCGAAATTGTCGACCTTCTTTACATGCTACCCATTAATATTGATGGCAATAGGTGCAGGATTTCTTTTTCGCAAAGGCAGGCTTAGAACCTTGGTATTGTTGATGTTAATATTACGTTTACACTATTGCCAGATTACTTCATCTGTTCTGTGTTCTTTCCACCACTGATCTTCCTTTAAGATAAGTTGCTTTCTATCACTATCCTTTATCAGATGTTGTCAGGAGTTACCACCATCTGTAAACTCTTTGATGACACTGTACCCGTCGTTAAATTTGTTGCTTCTTGTGGCTTCTAGCTTCTGGCAAGGAAAGAGTTTGCGTATTTTTTTTTATCGCGTCACACCTGGACTTCTCGAGCTTTCTGACGGTAAAAGAGCTCGATGCCGCTTCGATTGCCGTCCGATGCTGCGGCTAAACGTGCTTTCTGCTGTTTTCTTTCAACAATCTGCTCTCATGATGCGTCGGACATCCAAGGATTATGCCGGCAATCCGGGTTTGTGCCAAGAATATGGTATCTGCGCTGTCAATACACGAATTTTTAATGGTTCATTGTATTCATTTACGTCACTATCAAGATGACTAATTGTCTCAGCTGCTTTTTACCCAAGATGGTCGTTGTATTGTTGTAAGACAGCTGGATTTTCTAGTCGAGCAGTGTTGAATTTGCGGATCTTCCGTCACTTGGACGGCTGCAATACGCAATCGAACATTAGCGATCATAAGAAAATGGTCTCCTCCAGGACATTCGCACAAGATGTGTTTGGTCGTTTCCACGACCTCTAGGCAGAGAGGGCATTCAGTGTCAC
The DNA here is from genome assembly GCA_964017055.1 of Chloromyia formosa. Taxonomy (NCBI): domain Eukaryota; kingdom Metazoa; phylum Arthropoda; class Insecta; order Diptera; family Stratiomyidae; genus Chloromyia; species Chloromyia formosa. The sequence goes on along the minus strand of OZ024813.1, from coordinate 4,469,610 downwards.
TGGACAAACCCATCTTGTTTAGATATCAGAGGAGGTGATGACCTAGTAATTACCCTGGGTGAGTTCTACTCATGATACCCCTATATGTAAAAATCATTATCAGCTCCTTCGGTTGACGCAGCCCTGGGGGTTTATTCCAGTACTGATTCCGTAATAATGCAGATCAGCATCTGATTTCCAATTTCGCCGAGGCCAGTCTCAAGCCACAATGAAGCTCTGGTCCATAAAAGCGATTGGATGATGCTAGTTTGTTTGTCTGGCACCCAGCACAAGAAAACTTGGGTTTTGGTTGCCAACAGTTGGAGGATTTAGTAACATTCTTTCACCAGTTTCGAAGAAATTTTTAACGAAGAGAGCGTCTTTGTAGCCGCTTGGCTATCTATGAGTGGATAGCAATGTGAGCGCCGTGGAGTCCCTATTGGAAGATTGCCCTGGCGCAGACGCAGACCTCAATGGAGTGGATCTCAGCTTCAAAAACGCTGGGCGAGATTTCCATTGCGATCAAAATCCCGGTGTTCAGTCGAAAGACACCTGCACCAACACTTTGTTCTGGTTTTGACCCATCGGTGAACCACAATTAGTACATCTAGGGTCTGGACAGGCGCCATTTCTCAAATCGGTGCGGTCATGGATGATGGCTGAAGCAAACCTCCGTCATCATGTAATTAGATCTCAAGCAGATCTGCACGTCAGAAATTTGATTCAGAATGCTCATGAACTTGCCTTTTTCTCAATATGTGTCGGAAGTTAAACAAACCGCTTGAACTCCGGCGAAATGTCGGTAGTTTATCACTACTATACTATAGTACAACCGCCGATGCTCTGGCAAAATACCCAATCTTACTTCTAAGCTAGCCCCTCCTTTACGTAACACTCGGCTATCTCGCCGTGCCCATCCTCATTTTCTTGAGCTCAGTTGTAGTCGTACCGTTAAATTCTATGATTCATTTGTATCCAGAACAAACGAATGTGGAACAACTTACCATCTTTTCTTTTCCCCTGCAGTTATGATCTGCAAAAGTTTAAACGAAACGTACACTGGTACCTGTAGTCCGGATGGCGCAACGGTTAGCACGTTCGTCTTCAACGCACTGGGCCCCGGTTCGATTCCTACTGAATCCGGCAGTTTTCGATAAAAAAGGGGATTTACGTGTCGGACTATGAGCCCATTCAGCTGTTAAATGAGTACCCATTTATGGGGTAAATAGCTCGGTTGAGCGTGCTGCTGATAACACTCCTCTGCACAAGACCATCACGATCTAGAAAATGAGATGATGCTAACTCATCTCGAGGCCATGGTTCAAATTGGACTGTTGCGCCAGTTATTTATTTATTACACTGGTACCTCATTCAAACTCAATCCATTTAAGCCCCATTAGCCTAATTTCCTTCCCGCTAAGGCTGTGCTCCCGCATCAAAGGGTATACCCTAAGCTTTAGCATAAACTTAAATGAATTCTTGAATGCGTAAATGCAGCGAAGTTACTTCAATAATCGCATTAAAAAACAAGCATATCCAAGCCATTAAAACTGATTTTCTTTCGTGTTTCCTATATATATTTTACATATATATGTATGTACAATACCTACTTAAAATAAAAAAAACGTAAAACTTTTTTTTTTCATTTGCATGAATAAAAAAAAAATTATAAAAAGGAATCATGCATGAAAAAAGTTTAGGAAGTCCTGATTTAGGGTGTTAATAATATTTTTTTCAATAAATAATGTCGAATAAAAACCAATATTAATTAATAATTTAAAAAAAAGTTCATTATTGTAATTTTCGTTAGAATTAATTAGAAATTACAAGTGACTCAATGTTAATTGCTCAATAATTAATTAGACTTTCTTACTTAAGGGGTTAAGTGGGACAATTTTTTAATGAAAACTAAATAATTTCCTTATTCTTAAATGTACTATTTTCAGTATTTCCAAGGTCGTAAACATATATTTTATAATCGTTAGTTAGTATTTAATTAGCGTTACTTTCATTTGACAAGTCGTGAATTCCACTTGACAGATCATTAGCTTGTCTTGAAGAAAGATTAATATGTCTTGAAACATCGTTATTTTTATTTGTAAGATCATTAATTTCATTTGATAAAGCGTTAATTTTCTTTGTAGGTTCCTTAATTTTATTTGTGAGAGCGTTAATTTCATTTGCAAGAGCGCTAATTTCATTTGTAAGACAGTTAATTGGATATAATGAATCATTAATTTGTGTTGAAAAAACAGGAATTTGTTGTGAAAGTCGGTTTCTAGGGCATGCCGGCAAAGGTAAGGGCGTGGCATTATTATCTTACACTCCCCACCACCGGGGGAAATGTTTACCTCACCCAAATTATCATACCGCCGCGCCATGAATGCCGGCATGACTTAAATAACAATGGAGGATTATTGAAGATTATTACTCGGCATGTCAATAATACTCCAAGTAGGTCCTAGAACTAAGTTCTGATATCCTTTGGAATGTGATCTGCAGCGCATTTGCTACAAAAGTCATATGTGCTCCATTATTAGTACTTGTCACGACTGAATAGCATTTTGATTAGGAATGTCGACTATACCACTCTCCGCTCCACTCTCCGCTCACATTGCAGCCATACAGGCAAGTGTACACGCCATCCTACAACATGGCATCCTGTTCTGGAAATATTTTCATTTGCATCCACCTTCGTCATTCGCATCGCCTGCTAGCTATTGAAATACAATTTCGGAGAACTTTCATGACTGTTATCGAGTGCCGGTCGGAAAATTCAAAATATCAAAGTACTTGTCGTGCCCTACGGTGCACTGAATTCACATGGAATCCGTCAAATGAATTGAATTAAAACGAACCCTTAACCTCGGTGCCTGCAGAGAGCGTTCATTGGAAGCAGCTTGTTGTCATTGCCATTATTTTGGATGTTGTTGTTGTTGTCGTCGTTGAAGTTCGTGGTGGAGGGGGTGCTGTTGTTGCCGGCGTTGCAACTATTGTTACAAAACATTACAAAGCAAGTAGATATCACCAAGCTGTTAACATTCCAAACAAACATACCACTCTTATCCCAGCCAGCTATTGCATATCGCGCTAGCTAACTCACAGCGAGCATTCATCTGGTATCCGTAAACGTTTTCCACATTTTCCCTGACAAAGTCTGTTATATCCTCCCTTGACTATCTTCCTCCGTTTCACTTCGGTTATTGCGCTCGCACAACTAACTTTAACCTTCCTAGGACTTTTAGTCGTATCACTCGGGTTCGTTGTAGAGTATACAACGAGTACTTCGGGGGTAGTTAGTAGTTGCACATTCTGAATCCTCGAAACTAATTTGAGAACTTGTAATGAGTTTTTGTGGCAACTTAATTCAATTTTTGCTCTGATTGCAAAGTTCTCTTTAGCGTATCTCCAACTCGTCGGTCGGTTCATTTTGGAATTGTCTTCGTCGCTGTTCGTATGTGAAGGTCTCATGTTTAGGGACCAACATTTACGATTTCGTGAAGTTTATTTATAGTATATCTAATGTGACGATGCTGAACCTCTAATTGGTTCAAGATTTACCATAAAAAAAATAATAATACTGATTTCACTACTTCATGAAAGTGTGGATAATTCGATAATTCCTAGAGGACTGGAGGACTCACCGTTCTCGAAGACCCAGCACGCCTAACGAGCAGAACAGGAAGGGCGCCGTCCAAGAGAACTCTTACACTCATTTGCTTTAACCCCTAGTGGGCATAGCGCATCAACTACTATGTATATGTGGCTTAGCTGACGTTATGTTAGCATAAATCAGTTTCGGACACTGCAAGCTGCCAGCATGTACTCTCCGAGTCCCCGCTCCCATTTAGCGACACTTGCGAAAAGTTTGGAGATTTTGTGGCTTATTTTTGGAGAGCTCTCATGAGGAATCTGTTTGTATTCCACTGAGGACTGTTAAGTGCAAGTTTTTTTTTGACTTTTGATCTTTGGCCGAATGGAAAAAATGCGCCTAATGTTTATACGTGCACTGTTTTCTTTCAGCACTTTACGTTGACACCATACCACTGCATTGATCCGACGAAGCGGTCGGTAACTCCTTGCACCTATGTACGAGTATATGCCTTGAAAACTGGTTCAGTCGAGTCACCGCGATTATTGTTAGACAAGCCAGAATTATGGGATCGCAGAATTGTATAAACGGTGGCGGGTTTTTTAAATCAGTCAATTTAAAGAAAAACGGCTGAGCGGCTGATGTCGCTATTATTACAACACGACGGCTAATTTTACTGGCGACGATCGTCATCTTGTTCGTGATTTAAGCCAATATCACGTCCACGTTTCTGCTTGTAACCGCAAAAGTAAATCAAAGCTTTATAAGGCGGATACAAATTTGTTCACGGCACAACGCGGATGTGGCCTCGGCCGTGGATTAAAGTTGACTCCTTCCATACAAATCACCCGTCCTGGCAATGAGACTGCCGATACGGCGGCTACGGCGGATGAAAGTCGACTCTCCAGTAATCGCTCTCCCGACAGGTCGCGATCAAAGTCATTCACTACACACAAATAGAGCCCAGCAAAGGTTGTTGTTACAATAAAAGCCTAGCTATGATAGCTCAGCTGCTTTTAGCAGAGCAAACTTTAACGGCGATGATTCGGTATATCCCAATTCAAATTGAGGATGCGTGTCGGTCTCATACGCATTCGATTAGTCATCGAATACGTTTGGTTTAATATTGTTATCAATTGATTGTAAAAATATACTCCAAAATACAGGGTTTCCAATCGATGCGAGATGTTTTTGGCATAAAAAAAAAGAATCTATTGCGAACGATTCAGATCATTTCCGGTTTCAATTTCCTCTAAGTGTGCACTATGTCAATAAAAATTGCCTATGCCGTTTGATGGTTGACATTCAGACATAAGGCTGCTTCTTCAAATGACCCCCATCGAGTGTGTCAGTAAAAACAAGTATGACAGGCAAAGGAAAGTGTGATGACAAGAACAGATGGATAGGCTTTTTCCAACAAACCGGAAAGTGCACAACAAAACACACATACATCCCAGACAATAGCACAGCATACCGTCCGAAACGACATCTATACCATCAATCCAGCTGTGCATCATCCCGAAATACAATATATAAAAAGGGAATATCTTTTAAAGATATTGAAGGACAGCAACAGCAGCATGGAGTCTAAGAAAAACGTTTTTACCAAAGGTCCCTCAATAACTCCACTGTGGACATGCTGAACTTGATATATCCTCGCGTATTGCACCATTGTATCGCAGGATTTGTTTACAATGGTAGGAGGCTCGGAAAGGTTACCGTCCATAACTTTTCCCTGTATTTCTATATTGCTCAATCTTTTTGATTTTATGTCCAAATACTATGTTTTCTTTACATCCCTCTTGCCTCCAGTATTTTCTTTACTTCCTGCAGAAGATATCATAAAACTTTGGAAGATGAGATCCTTTCTCAAGGATATTTAAGTTTACCTTCAAAGCCGTTGAACGGGGGGTGTGGTGCAAGCTGACAATCTGGCAGACTTGATGTCTTTTTCACGGCCTGAAATTTGTCGGTGATGCCGAATTGTGTCCGAAACAGCCCAAAAATCTGACACAAAAGTTTCGAAAATGGGTGTTAGATAATTCACGTTCTTTTTCAACTTTACACTGTGGCAGAAATTGTGTCAGGACATTGGGAACTAATTTTATTGTTGACCAGCAATGAAAGTAATAATGTACATCGCTGAATGTGACAGATTCTCTTTTACGATGTGATATAAAATTGTCTGACAGGGAATCGTAAACGAGGGATAGAACATTGGGAGCTGCCTTTGTAAGAATTAAATCGGAAATGTATTTTTTTCTTTCTTTGGTGAGTGAAGGTGGATCGAAATTGAAGAGGAAACTTGGTTGAAACTGTTCAATCGAAGACCGGAAGTTGAATTTGTGGTGTTGAGACTATTTTCAGTTCACGAGAATCGAGTTGAGTAGGGTATTAGATCAAGATTCTTACTATAAATGAACCCACTATCAAAATTTTTGTCGGAGTAACGCCATTCCTCTCTTGGCCCCATTGTTTCCTCTACACGATAGATCATGCTCCTAAAGCTTCGTATACCTATGAGCGAAAACCCGTATCAATATCGTCTATTGGACTGGAAATGCACTCTGATGTATCGCTCAAAGAATTTCTGCTTTATAAACTACAAATCCCTCGTGAGTGGCTTCTTGATTCTTACCATCTGAAGCTAGGTGTTAAGATTAGTTTTTCGTTCGAAATCTCACACAAAAACTGTCAAAAGTAACATATTTAATACGAAGAAAATAGTCTCCACATGATTATAAACAAGTTTCACGCGAAATAATTAATTTGCACTTTATTTCGCATGAAAACCGGTCTTTTAAGTAGACGGGAAAATCGCGTGTCGTGTAGAGCGCCGCGGTAATGTGTTGTGGTAATGTGTTGTGTGCAAATCTACACTTTCACTTTTTCGTGGGAGAGTTAAGTGCAACATTTTCGCACGAAGAGGTTAGTACCAGCCTTAAAGCGGAAATTCACCCTGAGGTTGCACTCAAGGAATTTCCGTTTTAGGAACTACAAATTCCCGTGTGTGTGTTTAAGGTTCTTACTACTTGAAGCGAAAATGGACTCTGATCCCAAACTCAAGGATTTCGGATTTAAGAACTAGTGATCCACAATGTGCAGCGTTTTGGTTCTTATCATCTAAAGGCTGGTACTAACCTTTTCGTGCGAAAATGTTGCATTCATCTCTTCCACGAAGAAGTGACTGTGAAAACTTCGACACAGCGCTTAGCCACGGCGCTCTACACGACAACTTGAATTCCCCCTTTTCACTCGAAAGAGAGCGATCACCACTGTAATGACCAGTTTCCTCATGAAATAAAATGCAAAGTAATTGTTTTTGCGTGGAAATTGCCCACAATTGTGTAGAGACTTTTGTCTGTGTATGAGATTTTCGTGCGAACAACTGAGTAACTAGAAAAGCGAAAATTTTCGTGCGAACCGGATTTTTGGCAGTTTTGTATGAGATTTCTCACGAAAAACGGAGGCTAGTACCTTCCTTAAAGCGGAAATTAACTCTGAAGCCACACTTAACCCTCCGCCCATCGCACCTTTTTTGTAACGCCATTCGTCGCGCGGGGTCATCAGTGACCCCAACAATAAACAGCACTCAATTGGTGTTATAACATACATTTTAGGTATAATTTTATCGGATTATATATATAAGATATAGTATAATCAACACAAACTTCAAATTAATACAAAATAAAAATTATCAAAAATCAACAACAACAAAAAATATATAGATATATAAAAAAGTACTAGTAAAATTTTACTTACGAAAGTCGTCGAGTGGGGTCAATCAGAGCCTCACGCAAAAACATACATCTTTATCTAACAGTACACTCGCAAAGACTGAGTGCTACGGATGCGAGCGTCAAGTATAATGCTTTTTAGGAAGCTAAATAAAGTAAGGGACCAGTGGGAACATTTTAAAGGTACTGACTTTAGATTTTTGTAAAAGCTAGGTTTTTAAAGACCCCACACCACGGGTCGAGGTTTAAGGAATTTCCACTTGAGGAACTACAACTTTCCGTGTCTAGGTTTTAAATCCTTACCACTTGAAGCTGAAATGAACTCTGATCCCACGTTCAATGAATTTCCGCTTTAGGATCTACAAATCCCCGTGAGTGGGTTTTAGGTTTTTACTACCTGAATCGGGTGGATTGTGAACTCACACTCGACGAATTTCCGCTTTCCCCATTTTGGGGACATACTGAATACGGCTTTGTTGTCATTTTAAACGACAAATGCTCTCAAAAACCATTTCGGTCTCGTCCCCTAAAAGAAACGAGCTAGACATGAGTTTTTGGGCAATTTAGTCACTAGAAAACCATATCGATTTGTTCATTGGTTTGGAGGCGTACTGAACGCGGTTTTCGAAGGACACAACCGCGTGCACTATACCACTTTCGGATTGGGCCACTTTTTAGAATGTTTCGCGTTAAATATGTATATAGAGCGATATATAGAGCCTAATTTAATAATAAGCGCCATGCTGTTCCCTTAAAAATTAAATTAATGATTTCAGAAAAAGGCAACTGGCATGACTACTTAAGATGTTTTCCATTCTCCTTACATTATTTATTGGTTCAGCTAATAGCCCTTCACGAATCAATCAAACCCCCAAATAAGAAATTTCAGATTTTTATCCCATCCACCGGAGTATAAACAAAAGCCATTAGAGAAAAAATTAAAATTCGGGATCCGGAGCCTTTAAAACCATACCCAACTGCTCCAATTTCATCAACCAATATTCTACCTTTGCCCGAATCCTTCTTACTGGTTCGTTTTCTATATACATCAGCTTTTTTTGTGACTGCGTCCAGAGGAGTGGGGTGATACTTAAGTGTGATGTTATTCCTTTGCCATGATAGCTGCTATAGTAATGACGAAAGTCAGGTATGTTTAGCTATGACCCTGAGTTAAGCCGATTATGATGATAGCAACGCGAATCCGGTGAATATTTTTGGACAGATTGAAAGAATAACAATAACATTGCCTAAAAAATGTATAGTAAACCTATAGAGTTGTTTGCGCTGGACTTCCTTTGCAACAAGCTTGAAAATATTTTCCAAATATCGAGGAGATTAAGTATTGAATGGCTTCAGTTTGTGATGTTTGAAGTTGAGGCCGTTGGTACGCTCGTTGCCACCAGGGTATATTTTATATTGGCATCCATAAAAGATATTGACATAGCATCTGCAGTCTGGCAGGTGAAATTAGGTAGTGGTAACTCAAAAACGTGTTTTGCCCTAAGGATACCCCAGTCATAAACGGAAGCTTTGTTTCGAAAGTAAGGCACGGCGAACGAAATCCGGATGAAATTAATTTCTGACGACGATTCATATGATAGTTGTTTTGTTCTATTCTAAACTAAGCTATAATAAAACCTTGTTCACCACGTCCTCCAGTCAGGAGCCAAATCGATATGGTTTTCTAAGCACTAAATGATCAAAAACCTGTATTCATCTCGTCTTTTTGAGGGGACTGGGCCGAAACTTTTTTTTTTGAGCATTTGTCATCTAAAATGGCAACAGAGCCGTTTTCAGTACGTCCGCAAACTAGCTTATTCTGTATGAATCCATTGTAATGATGCACTCAAGGTGGATTTGTGATCTCTAAACAGAAAATCCTTGGGTGTGGGTTTACAGAACCTAAAGCTCACACACAATCTTTTACAAAGAACTTTTATAGTTTAATAGCCGCCTAAAAGAGTTTTCAATGATTCTTAAGCTGTGAAGGCCAAATTTACAACTCCGAAAGCTTACCAATGAGCGAAAAAAATAGCTGCGAATATTGAGGGTTGTGATCTTTTAAGCGCGGAGCGAGCGTAGCCCGAATAATGCAGTTTTCCATACATTCAATATTGACCAAAGTAAATACATGGTTTTTAATTTTTTTTTTGTAAAGAGGGTGGGAGGGCGGGGAGGAGGGAGGGGCTGAGGTGAAACTCATCTTTTTTGGGGTTATTTATTCCGATAAACTAAGTAGTGGAGACAATACTGTGGGATTTTTTTAGGGATAGAAAAAGCATGAGGGTTTTACCGCAATTTTGTGTAGGTTATGACCACCCCTATTTCGAAGTTCAGCTGTTTAAAATTTCATAGAAATTGGAATACATATGTAGTAGCAATTGATTTTGTTACTTTCGGTTATTTATAACATACCCCTTCAGCCTACAGATGGTTTATGCAAGATTTATTCAATTTCGTTACTTTTAAATATTCATATTGCGCAGAGAGCCAGTCACCTGATTGCATATAAATATTTCCCAGACCATTTTGTCTGGAGGCACTTGAAAGGAATCATCCACAACCAAAAACACCGAAAACATCTCGGGTTTTGATAAATATCACCTGCTAATAATAAACCTAAACAACAGCAAAAAATCTACCAAGAAAGTAAAAGCATCCAATCCCCAAAAAAATATTGGAACTGGAATACTTACCACGAAAAACCCCATCTTTCGAATATTGAAAGGAAAAATATGGATGCCTACAAGATGAATTTAATGTTGTGGAAAACAACGGGCGGGAAACCATTCAGATTGAATTTTCCATCGTAAAGATTTCTCTCAAACAACAGTAGCGCATTATATTTTTCCACTATAGTTTCACCGTCGAGAATAGATGAAATCAGCGGCAGCGGCATTGAAGAGAGAGCGAAGGGATCCTATATTCCGAGTTGAAGGATTCCTATCGAGTTTGCCTTGTCTACTCGTCTATATGCATACATAAAGTGTGTATACCTACATACTTGGTGAAATGTTCTCCTGTATGGAACGGCAGACTGTAGGTTTTTTCCATCAAACTTATTGTCTTCCGGAAATGTCAGCACAAGATTAGTTTGTTCAGGCGAATAATTGGTTCTCTTTTCCACTTCTTGTTTTCAACAGTCGGTTTGGTCCAGTTGAGAATACACCAAACGGATCGTATTGGTTAAGGAAATAAAAAAAAATGAAAATGGTAGGAACAATTGGTCGGACGTATATAATTTTGGAATTTAGAACCGAAAATAATACAATTTAAGGAGCTATTGGGAACATACCTAGTGGAATAACAATGAATTATTGAAATCGTTCAGGGTATTATTTTGATAAACTGGCAGATATAGTCTGTTCGAAAAGGATGTATGTATGTACTTGGTTCGGCCTCCATGGATCGGGAGCTATCCTCTGAAAGGTTTCTTGTTTTTGGGATATATTTAAATGAAGATGATCTTTTTTTATTCAACTGCTGTTTGGCATTTGACAATTCCCTTAAATGGTTAAAAGAAATAGCAAATTTTTAATGCTATGAATTATTCCGCCAAGAACAGTTCGTTGCTCCAAATATTACTTCAAAGCTTCCACAAGGCATACACATAATATTATGATATTACATCAATAACGTTTCACCAAAAAAATTACTACTCTCTTCCCGAAAAAGTCGTTACATAAGACTTGAAATCTTATCTAGATTTACACTCCTTGAAGTTGTACACCGGATACTCATACATTTTTGTTCGACTCCCGACAAAGCAGCGGATTTTATTACAATGAAACACGCGTTTCTTTCGAAATTTAAAGCCCAGGGACCAAGTCGTAATATGTCACTGCTCGGATTCTCGTCATTTTATAAAGTTTTAGTGTCATTTTATGAAATCCTCAAGTTTATGATCCGTCACAAGTACCTTTTCGAAGGCATAAACACGATAAAAGTCAATGTCGTTGTGCACTGTGTTCCATTATTTCGGGACTCTCATATAACCCAAAGGGTCCTTGCCATTATGTTGTCATTGACGATACTCTGACAAGCGTAAACAGAAATTTTCTGAGTTCCTATTTGTGCTCTTATACAAGGGAATTCCTGGCAACCAGGCTTATGAATTTTATCATTTTATCTTGCCATTATGAAAAGTATTAGATTCAGATATTCGCGAATCTGTGTAATTTTTCGATAGAACTCGGCATCTTTGAACATTTTCCAAAAGTAGATTTATGTAATTGGATACGCTTAAGAAGATTCATTCGATGACAAGAAGATATTTCATCTTAGTGCCAACCAGGCAGATCTCGTAAGTTTGATTGGGTGTCACGAGGTGGGCAGGTCTCTTACACAACGTAGGACGGTGACGTATCGTAATCGTGTTTCATTTCTTGCAGTAAAATTATTAATATTCAACAGAGTTATAATAAAAGGTACACGTTTTGTAATCCTTTTGTACTTAATTAAATTCCGGACGTCGTCCCTCGAGTTTATATCGCAATAAAGTCAAGCAATAAAATCAAGTCTATTATTAATTTGAACTCATTTTGTCGGTGAATTTTCATTACCCTACAGATAATTTCGTCTAATTTAATTGTGCGAATTTTATGCATGACGGGGAATTGTTGAATTTTCAAAACATTTGATTTTCATTGAAGCGACATTATGTCCTTAAAGTAAAAGTTTTAACAAGTAGTGGGATATCGTGCAATTTGGAAATAGAATCCGAAGTATTCTGCTCCCGAAATGGTATCTGAACGCTTATGTAGCTCACGATGCTTGATTAATTTGGAAACTTCTGGTGTTCTTTGAATCGCAAAGTCTTTTGCTCGTTTGTTGCTTCATCAAAGGAAAAGAAAGGCTTTTAGCGAAGCTAAAGCATCTAGGAGAGATTCTGATTAACATATACAGGAATAGTGATAGTATGGAGAATGCGAGTGGGGATTCCAGTTTTCGAAAAATCTTACAAATCCGTTTGTACTCAGCTACTAAATGTAGCCAGATGGTTCCTAGACATTCAGTAAAAACACAATTGACTTCGTATGCGTATCCACACGGATAATCTGCCCGATGCGCGTTTGTGGGTAGATCCAGTAAGCGTTTTCGCACCATGCGACTCAGCACCAATTATTTCGGAGGAAAAAATTCTCTGGGCTATCTCCAGCTTTGATCCGTAAGGCCGAAATATGTACTTACATACAGACGGACGGACTGAAATTTTCGATCAACTGTTTTGATAAATTGTTCTCATTCGCAGTCAATTTTGCACACACAACGTTTGAACTTTTCCTCAAATCATACAAATTCCATAACAGCTAGTACTTGCAAACAAAAGCTTATAAATTTCATTGCTCTCCGCAAAAAGTCAACGAACACGATGTATACTGGATATGTACGACGATTATCTTCGAGGATCTATTTCCCTATGAACAACAGAGAGTTTCTCATCAGTGAGTGTGTGCTTGCAGAGTGTATCCCTATGGTCAGTAGAAGAAATCGATGATGGTGGTGGGATGGGACTGTATTCGCTGATAAGAGCGCTCGGTGGCCGTGGTCGTTCGGTCACCGCTCTACGATACTAATCTAGAGCTTGGAGTTCAAATTTCGGCTCGATAAAAAACTGCCTGTGGGTACTAATTGAACTCCCAAGTGCTCCGAGTTTGTCAGTATAAAGACGGCGCGGATAGGAGGTGCATACTAGCAACTACTCAATTGCCCTAACCCCTTGTGGGGCATAGCGCGTCAACTGCTCCATGTGGCCCAGTTGACGTTTCGTTGGCATAAACTAGTTTCGAAGAATGCAGTTGGCAGCATGCACCTTCTGCTCACCCATTTAGCCACCTACCTGCGACAAGTCGGGAGATGCTGTGGCTTTTTTTTACGCCCCGCACCCCGGGGGGAAGAAAACACAAACATCGATGGCCACGGACGTCGTCGTGGACGGGATTCGAACCCGAAACGCCGCTAGTCAGACACGAGACTGGTGCCTCTACGCACTGAGCTACCGGTCGCCCCAACACACAACACAACAATGCATAGAAGTGCTAGAGATGTTGACGCGCCCATGCCCCTGGTGGGGTCAAGGCAATTAACATGCCAAAACTCATCTAAGTTGGATGAGATCGATGGCTTCTCGTCGAACCACCTGAACTCTTTTTTTTTCTTTGCAACTGAAACTGGGAAGAAAAGTTTGGAAAATATGTTAGAATTTTGAATTATTTCTTAAAATTTAAATGGCTATGGAATTGTTCAGCTTATACAACTCTCATTAAATTGTTTATGACTTTTCAGAGTTCCTTCTCCCTTCTGTATAAACTAATGAGAAACAAACATGATCTAAATTCCATCACTGTATGACTCCACTATCCGTGTTCGTCATTTACTTTATTTACAGATAACGACAAAACTTTCTTACAGTTTCCGGTAATAATTTATGAAATGTCTATGACAAAAGTTTGTCTAAGCCTAATATATTTCAGAATACAGGACTTACATATGTAGATCACTATACTATTCCAACCCACACACCCCATTTAATGTCCCATTCTGGCTATCTATTGCACACAATTGTTACACAATTTTCAACACACTACACATTCATCCATTTACGTGTTACCGTATCGTACGTGCGTCTTTCGTCCTGAATGTCCCTTCACAGCTTTCAAACATTTGAGAAATTTTATTGAATCGATTATGGCCAAGGACATTGTGGCCCTTAAGTCAGGAAATTTTCCACTTTGTTGTTACGACAAATTACCGACTACCCTTCTCACAACTGCCGGTCGGTCACGAGCATCCTCAAAGCGCCATTATCGAATGAAACGTCCGTTCTTTAGCGCCAACTAACTTTACATCCGCTCTATGTATATTCATGAATAAAAGATTATATGCGAATTTTGCAGATCTCGACAGGACAAGCGGGGTCGTTGCTTAGTGAGAGGACACGGCGATATAGTTCTGCTGGTAAAAGGAAAGGACAATGGAATATTATATCAACCGAACCGGATAGGATGCGAAGTTCAGATCAACGAGATGGATGGTCTCCATAAAGGTCAACGCTAGTTTGCTGGTTAAAAATAATTCTGTCAATACTGCAGTCATCACTTCAGGATGTACACTTGATGGAAGCTGGTATATGATCGAAATAGAAAATTCCAATTCAAATTATGCCTCATAATATAATAGTGCATCGGGAAACTGAGATGAAGATGGACTCGACTGGGCTGCTTTTAAATGAAATAAAGAATAGAGTCCATGGGTAGAGGATCAAGTTACCAGGGGAGGAAGACGCAGGTTCGATTCCTGCCACCAATATAACAGTTACTTTCTCACTATGAATAAGCACTTTGATTGGATAACAATTAATGGGTGCATGATACTGATCATATCACCTTACGGTCTGCAAAAATCAAGTTCTCTACTACACTTCATACCACATTTTCCACTACGGAACGGAAAGGCGAATATTTTATTTTGGAGTATACTCCCTATTGACTCCCATGGATGAGGATCAGATCTAAACTTATTCTGGCGCCCACATTCTATCCGATCAACCACTCTTGCAGGACCTTTATTCAAAAAATTAATTTGTCCGACTCTTACTAGAGGTAGTCAAGTAAATTATTGAAATAACCTTCGGATACGTACGAATCGTCAAAAGACCACTCGTTCTTCAATCAAGCCTGCCTTGGTTCGTCAAGTATCCAGAGGCGGATCTGGTTATCTTGATTCGTACGAGCAACAATTATTTTCATTGCTCTTTTAAAAGTGAAGAATCTTTCTACCGTGCCAGCTATGTAATGAGCAGATGTTGGATGATATCCCAGCATATCACGTTGCTAAGGCTCACTAAAATGCGAGTAGTGAAGAACACCGAACAAAAATGCCACCTTCATTCTAACGACGGTATGTGGTTCGTTAAAAATTCGTCAAGACGAATATAAGCATATTAACCTACGATTCTTCTGTCATATTTTCAACTCAAAATTCGTCGCTAAAAACTCGATTAGATTAATTATCGGATTGCTAGTGATCCAATAAATCTTCACCTGCGGCCAATATATAAGCGTGCCAAGTGACCGAACGTACACGGCCGCCGAGCGTAAAACTTGTTCTGATTCCACTGTTCCTATGAGAGGTACATATATGAAATAGTGGACCGATTTCAAACAAATTTAGGAAGGTAGTTTGCCAGTCAATATTATTGAATAAAAATTACATTCCACTGATGGTGAATTTTAGTGTCACCACACACTGTCGAATTCAAACTTGATCTCGAACATGGTATAAGTGGACCGGTTTTCTTCACGATTATGTGTTTAGTTTGTGTGCCTTGAGCTATTCAGAGGACACTTGTACCAGGTTCGAGATCGAGTTCGAGTTCGACAGTGTATGGTGACACTTAGGCACGTGTTTAAGTTTTTACACATGGTCTCATCGCACTAATTATTCTTTTCGTGGAAAATTTCCTTTTTTCCTGGAATGCACTTTTACTTAGTGAAAAGCTTATTATGGTTACCATTTACAATCCCCTTTAACGGATGCAATCATCAGGTTACCTTTTTAATTATTTTTGGGTATCTTTTTCTGTTTCGAAATTTTAGCCGGCCTTTATTTTTTCAAGCAACTTTTTTTTTTACTTTCAGCTTATACTCGTACCCTATAAACCTTTTAGCGTGAATTGGTAAAAAAACGGAATGAACGAAGTATGAATGGTCGGACTAGTAAAAATATGATTTTTAGAAAGTAGGAAGTTAGTTGAAGGGACGCTGCGTCACGCCGACAGGATTTCTCCCAGGGGGTAGTAAAGAGCACGGCGCAAAAACAGCCAAAACGTTGTTGGAAGCTGTTACGTGCTGAAAATTGAAAAAGTCCGAAGTAATGAAATGAAAACAATTTCGGTTTACTCATGAAAAGTTATTCAATTAAAATCTGTAACCGGAAGGCAGACGGCACAAATCATCATTGCAGGTGTATGGGTCGTGGCAAATGCTATTCGATTAAGTGCCAATATTTGAATTGCGAAGGGATGGCGCGGCGCCAGGCGCGGAACGTCCCCGAATAGCCTGTACCCGTGAATACCTCGCGGAAAACCAAAATCTCACTCCAAACTGGCACAATGATGTTGATTTCGTATATTTTCCTAATTTCCAAATTTATTTTTAATAAGCTACGGATCCTGTGTGTACCTTGCCGGAAAGATTCATTTCGGTGGCTAGGTCGCGTCAGGCTGCAAAAAGTTTTGGGTTCACCTGCCTACAAGGGGGAGCAATATCCCAGAATAAAAGCGAGAACTTTACGCTTTTCTTCGGGCCGAATCTAAATATTTTCCAAAGACTTTATGAAATATTTATTATTTTCCACTTGAGTAATTTTTGATTAATTAGTCCGGGAATTTAACGAGTGGCTCGAGAGCGTGAAACAACCAAAGGTCAAAAGAAGAAAAAAATTCAAACAATAACAAAATTATTCAGTCATTCTGACCGTCGTCTTGTGCTTCAAGAAATCGCACAGTTACCTAACATAGCATTTCCTTTTCAACGATATCGTGTACTGGGCGAGTAGAAAGGTAAAAATAATGGTATCAATGTAGGTGGAAAAACTATAAGAACAAGTAAGTTGTCAGGGGGTGAAATGGCAATCGGACCTCCTGCTATTCGGACAAGGTAATATATGTACCTATATGCTTAAGCAAAGATGGTGGTATGGTGCCAAATATTACCATTTTCGCCCAGCGGGAAAACGTACTATAATTGATCTCATGCCGAGCCAACTTAAGGATTTATTGGCAAATACGGATGGACATGGTGGACAGTCAAACACATGACGGGTCTACTTGTTGTTGTAAAAGAATGTTATTAATTTTTTGATTATGACCTTAATGTCGGTTTTTTTTTGTGTGTAATATTTTGCTAGTCAATCTAACTAGAATCTATAGTATTGGTGTTAATATTGGCTTAAGATTAGATTTTCATTTTCCTTTTAAATTTTAAACAGAAACCAATGGAGAAATTCATTCTTCCAATGTAGTTTACTTGTGTAATTATTCCCTCCTTCGCACTCACCTCTCTCTCCCTTCCGAAATTCCTCACCATTCATAATTCGCCATTTGCTCGCTTCTATTCACGCACAACATCGACATTCCAAGAAATTACACTAATCCCAAATGTCTGCTGCATCCATTAAAGCAATTTATCTACCCATTTGGGTAATTTTCATCTTTTTATCTTTCTACACCATAATTATTTATTAGGATGTTACGTAAGGCTCTTCACTCCGCCCCGTTCATCTGCACACCGAACAGCAGGAGCCGATTGATGCAATCAGTGTATGATAGTCCGCCAGGCATGGTTATTAAGAACACTGTGAATAAAAGTAATTTCTTTCAATATGACAGAAAGCAGGGGGAGTCATTGTAATACATGTCTCGTGCAAACGATTAACGCAAGTGCTTCTTGCAGTGGAGTTTGTTGCGAAATTGAGGCCATTCATCCTTCCAATTTGTTTACTGCAGATTTCCTCCCAACCACTAAGAGGTTGTCTTTGTTTCCAGGCACAAAAGCATTGGTAGACGACCAGTCGACGACTATGAGGCGGATGCCGATTACCTAGAAGTAATTCCTGAAAATATTAGGAAGGACACGTTTTGGCACGCTTTAATGACTCCCAAACGACATTATCTAGAGTTTAATCCCTGATTTGTGAAAGGAAGCTTGTGTTTGTAAACATATTCCAGAAACGAAATCATGAGTTCTTTCTCCCCTTTTCTGGGCAACAGGAAGGTTGAAGCTAGTTAGTGTACACAGTGTTCCAGGGGTATCCCTGGCGGTAAAATAGACGTCGTCGTCTTCATTGGTATTTGTTACTTCATATAGTAAAAGATAGATGCAATGCGATCTATAGCGGTAGGTTGTGATCCAAAGGAGAAGTGCTGCCATTTTTTTTTCTTTTAACTTAGGGTTCGATTGAAAAGTTAATAATAATATAAAGGTGTCTGAAAACAAGTCTCCGAAAAAAGATCCTACCCCGGAGTGGACCCA
Source organism: Chloromyia formosa (assembly GCA_964017055.1). Taxonomy (NCBI): domain Eukaryota; kingdom Metazoa; phylum Arthropoda; class Insecta; order Diptera; family Stratiomyidae; genus Chloromyia; species Chloromyia formosa. The sequence goes on along the minus strand of OZ024813.1, from coordinate 4,451,269 downwards.
CATGCTTGGTAGAAGCTACTATAAAAGCGTCGCCAAATATTACAATAACAACGAGGGAAAAAAATATTCACCAATTCTGTGCTGCGGCTTGCCGCTAGTAGTGTAGTAACAGCTTTTTGTCGAGGGGGGGGGGGGGGGGGGGTCAAATCGGCCGAAATACCAGAAATTTCGCGTTGGATGTTCGCCTGCAGTTCTTCTAACGTAGCTGGCTTACTTATTGGCATAGACCAGCGATTTAATGTAACTCCTAACCCCATTCGCGAGGACCGTTGCGTGAGATAACCCGCTCGGCGAACTTGGTCTTCAACAATTCGATTGGGCCGATGACGCCGCCGGCATGAAAACCGCACCAAACAGTTATTTTGACATGGATATGTCTTATAGCTGGGGGTCATCCTAAAAATCTGTCCGTCACACGAAATGTCTGTTTTTCTACTCGGGGGTCAGAAGAGGAAACAAGCCCATTGAAAATTTTTCCGAGTTCTATGAATGTAGTGGCCGATCCTCAGTCAATCCGAGTCAGTCATCAAAGGGAACTCACGAAAATCGAAAAACTTCGCATCATGAACTGACTAAACAAGTCAACATCATTCAACTGCCATCCCCTCGTAATTCAAATCTGCTCACAACACCAGCCACATCCAGACAACCTGTCTCCCTCACTCGTGCACAGCGCTATGGCTCCTCCTTCACAGCAATCTTTTTGTTTTCATCAAATAGTCACTAACCTGACTCAGTAAGAAAATCGTTGGGGTAGGTCGGGAAATAGCTTCAACTTCACACACACACACACATACAGGCACACTCGCATGCAGGCAATGGAGAGACGGTTGAGTCGAAGAAGTTCATGGATGGGCGTTGCTTCGTCATCGGCGACAGTGCGAAAGAGATGCTTGCTCCACGGACCTTGGACTACACTTCCGCGGCGGATCCACCCCTTTCTTGTGATGGCCAATCCCATCCAGCCGACTGAAATCAGTGTCACCAAGGTCACCAACGTTTTTCCCGTGGATGTAAGGAACTTACGACCGTACTTGTATCGCGCATACCGCGTACTATCACGATCGATGATATATCAACTAACAGTGCACAATTCTGATTTAGTGAGGAGAATAGTGCAGATGATGCAGTTTGTGCAGCGCGGATAACGTAAACGTTAATGCAATAAAATTGTGTTGTCGCGCTTACCGTCTTTAGACTTAGACGAGTACTATCTAAGTATCTAATAGTAAGTGTGTTTAGCTAGACCGCGGCTTGACGCGATCGATCGCGGATTGACGTACTAACGAAGCACAGGCGCATATAAATATGTAGAGTGTATGATCGCTTGATCCACACACGGGGCAACGGTTGGGTTAATTTGTATTCTCCTGTACACTATGCGGGACGGTATGTCTTGAAAATGATACAAGGTATCTACACTGCATGCAGATACATCGGTACATCTTATGCCTACCGAAAGCGTGGGACGTGTTTTGTCGAATGAATTCATCCAGTATAACTATACTGGGATCTTTATAAAACTTACGTCGATATCTTCAACACAACAGGTTCCACGCAGTCTGTAGCCAAAGACATATCCATGTTCTGATGTATCTGCATGCAGTGTAGATATTTTGTATCATTTTTTTTCGGATAAAGTTGTGTCTCGTGCATCACTTGAGGCTGCTCACTCGACCAAATGCGGCAATTTTGCAAGTGAGCTTCATCCGAAAAGATGATTTTCTTGTGAAAGTCATCGTCAGCTTGCATCTGGTTCAGAGCCCAATTAGCGAAAGTGCGATGCTTAAAATGGTCGGTTGGCTTCAGTTCCTGAGTCAACTGGATCTTCGGGACCCAGCTTTAACCTTTGTTTAATTTCTCTACCCACATTCCTCTACATGGTAAATGTTATCTGTGTAATGGCTGGGGCAACGAGCGTGAAGAAACCCAGCCCGCATCTCCCGAAATTGAGCTGCAACAAGCATGTGCCACATGTGATTTGTAGACCGACTTCCAACTTCCTGAATTCGACAAATATTTGGTGTTCATCGGTGTTGAACTCTGAACATTTTTCAAGCACTTGCTTTACCGTGAAAAATTGATCAGTGGTCGATCTTCCTGGAAGAAAGCCTCCTAGATATTCCCCAATTATCTGTTCTGGGTACGGTTTAATCCGTGTCTCCAAGCTTTTGGAGAAGATCTTATAGGACGTACAGAGTAATGATATTCTCTGTAGTTTTTACAGTCTAGTATGTCGCCTTTTTTATGTATTATACATGTTATACTGCGGCCCATTCTGTCTGGAATGAGTAAGTGAATGGCGTATTTGATGGATTCTCCTCCATTTTTCACTAGCTCTGCTGGTATTTCGTCGATGCCAGGCGCTTTGTTGTTTTTCAGTGCGTTGATTCGACTTCTTGGAGCGTTTGTCGGATCCATTGGGGCTTTATCATAGACTGGAATGTCAAATGCTAGTATCGTTTTTCAATATCCTTGCAGTGATTTGCAGTGAGATTAACATTGATGTTTACAGGAAGAAGTTGGGTTTGTAATTATAATTGCCATTATATTATTCCATTGTTATTATGGCATCACTGCAAAGGAGTTTTCATAAGTTTGTTGTACCAAAGCATTTTATAATATTTAATATGAATAGTTCTAATTCTGTCCATCGTTGTATTGTAACTAAAATATTGTTGTATTCAAAACTTAGTCACTGTTTTGAATACAACAATATTATAGCTCCCCTCTTCAATGTTTATGACAGGATGAAAATTAGTTCGCAACCTTAATAAATATGTCTTGATAAAAATCAGATACCTTGCCGCATATTCACCTAATATTTCCACCCTTCAGAGCTACACTCATAGTCATAATATACTACGGATATACATCATCACATGTGTAGATAACAAGGCTACGTAATGTGTGTGTATGATTCAGGCATGATATCTAAGTAGAAATTAAGAAAAACCTCCAACGTGAATAAGGATAAGAGTCGGGAGGCGAACAAAGCAGGACCAAATGTCGACGGTAATTTGTTATTGGCTTATGAGACGGATATTATTTTTAGGCTAGGCAGTCATTTTCCTTTTTCGAGGATGTTGTTGACGTAACGACGGCTAGTTAAGCAAATCCGTTGTACTTTCTTCCGACCAAATGGCTAGGGAGACGCTGCTAGAATTTGTTATTTTATTAGAATCCATTTGTTATGTCGACTGTCAGATAACAGAGTGCTTTCGAGACGATTGAACAAACATACAGCCAGGGGTAGTCTATTGCGAATAAATTCTTCATTTGCAGAAGGCCATGTGTATTTAGTGTGAATTATCTGAGCAAGTTGTTGTTTGCTGTTTTGGGAAATGTGAATTAAGTTGATAATCACATAGTAGGGTCCGCGGAAGTGCAAATACATATGAAGAATTCTAAAATCGATATCTACAGGTAGAGGTGTACATACCTTGAGAGTCTACGATCATACTGATACTGTTGTGTGTCACGCCTCTTGTAATCAGTTGAAGAATGTAAAATTTCACTTTTTAGTGGCTCCTTGCTATGATGTGGCTGCTAAGCATAAGCCGTGTTCGACTAACCCGTTAAAATTCACTGGAACTGAGTCATAAGCGAAAAACTGATAAAAGCGCCTGTTTCTCCAAGATAGTGTTAATAGTGCCAATATATAAAAAAATTTCTGAATTACCGCACCTTTTGCAGGATAAAAACTTACTGCCCCTTGGGTAAAAATGCCGTGTTTTTCATATACCTGAATTTAAGTGTGCTACTGATTAAGCGACACTAAATTATGAAAAATATCGATTACGAAAATGTCACTACAGTACATGGTGTTTTGTACTGTAGTGACATTTTTCGGTCGTTTTGGTTAAATGCCATTTCGGTTAAAAGAGTTTCGGATAAGAGAGATTCTACTAGACATCCTTTCACCGCATAGCTCTTGGCAGAGGATCGGAACATGAAATTAATTAGCTTTTTCAGGAATTGCATCGAACCCTGTTAGCAAACCCATATCCATGCTAAAAAAAAGCTAATTGTGTTAAATGTGTTATAATTGTTCTTTTTTTTTTAAATATAAATCTATCATCAGCTGGAAATGATTTTCCTTTGAACTGATACTATAATTTTTATTAAATGCATAAAAATTAAAAATTAATTAAAAAAAGAATCACTATTAAAAATCTCTCACTTACCGTCATAATCTAGAAAACGATATGTAACTCGGGCTTGAGTCAAGTATTAAAATAGCTATTGCATTGTTTATATCAAAATAAAAAAAAACGCATCCTCTAGAAATCACTACCCCACTCGAAAAGCCAATTTCCGGCTAATTAATGACCAAAAGTAAGCCATAAGTTCGTTGCAACTTTTCTCAGGAGTCGGTATAAAGTCTAGTATAAATATGTAATCATTCAATTTCAATCAAATCGCTTAATAATCTCCTTTGCGTATTACTTTCAAATTTTACATGCAAATTAACTCATGCTGTGTCCCGCATAAATACATATAGTTTGAGCTACCGACATTAGGACATCAAACATATAGTTTAAAGCGAATACTCTCGGTCTAATATCAGTCTGTATGGCTGCGGGCAGCAATCCCGCTCGAATAAAATACACAGAAAGGATTCGAAATTCGTTTTGGTCGTCCGCTCTTCCAAATATTTGAATAATTTATTCAGTTTGTCTGGACTGCTATGGAAAGTTTACCTGTACGCACATACATATATGTCTGGCTGTGTATATATTCGCAGGTTGCAGATACATGTATTTACATAAGTATGCGCCTCTGTATACGAAGCAAGCAATATTTCTGAGTGCTCGATTTAGCTCGGTACACCCACAATTCCGACCTGACAGAATTCATTACGAGCGTACGTTCATCAATTTTCCAATTGGTTTTCCTAAATTTCACCCAGTGAAAGTGTTTGTAAGTGGTCCACAGTATCCACATATACATCGTTTCTGCAACAAGGATGAATGGACGGAAGGTGGTTGGACGAATTGGTTTTGCCGATTGATTGAAATGAATTTGGCTTGGAAAATATTTTCATATGACCGTGTGTCGTACACGGACGATTTATTTTTTTCTGCTCACCATGTTTTCTCATCAACGCGAAGGAGAAAGAGTGTATACCACCGTCGGCTTTTATCTGCTATTGAATCAGCGTCTGACAGGACGATGAATGACCAAGCTGCAATCTCATCCCATACGACAAAGTTATGAGCTCCGTTCAGAGGACAAACCCATCGTTGGACCTGGAGTCGCATTTATGACTATCAACCATGCGGTCAATATACAGGAATGTCAACAAAATGTTCCCTGGCTTTTGTTTGTTGTCGGTTAATAATATCGGAGACGGGATTTCATCGACTGCGAAAAAGAAAGACTGGCGTTCATATGATCCCTGGTTGACGTAAGAACCCTACCGGGTTTTTGTTTGCTCCGTGATATAAAGCGATACAAAACTCGGCGAAAGGGTTTCCGTGCTTATACATAAATCAAGTATTCTGTCATTTCAATTAAAAAACTTCTCCGTTTAAGTCTTCTTGGACTTGAGAATGTGTCATCCATAGGTTTCCCAAGTGGGTATATCAGAGATAAACCAAAAGGATCTTACTATTAGTTATTGGTCACTACATTACAACGAACCAGGACCTTATTTCACGAAAATCGTTTAAAGGTCGACAACACTCACCGCCAGATGTTTTTCATGAAGATGACTCTCAAGTTGTGTCTCCTTGCAATATCCCCAGCGATGCTAAACTATAGAAGACTCATAAAAGTCACACACAAAATCCAATAACGGGTCGGCGAACAGCAACATTGGCAAACAGTGACACGTGAATGGCCTCAGGATGTGGCAATTAGAAGCAAATTGAAACGTAATGGACGCACTCGGTGCCTTAGAATCTGTTCTACGCTTATTCAGAACCAAGTCAATGAACAAAATGTCTTTTGGCCATTTGAAATCTGTTCTGCAAATCAAAGCTCATCGTTGCAGTTGTCCTCGTACATACAGTATATTTGTAGTCCCTGTAGTCCTCACAATTTTACCTCTCACTCTCTGTTCTTTTAAACATATTTCAGGCCAGGATATTGGTTATTGATCGTGGAATTATCAGTCTCTGAATATAGCGGCGAATATTGAAAGCTGAGTATATGTACCTATATATCGATGCATATCCGTAGTCGGCTTTAGGCAAAGTTGAATGGCTGACTACATGACCATAACAAAGAGCTTCACATTCGTCCTTTTGTCGTGTGCATATGCCCCTAAACGGATTTAAGACGAAACCAAATTCGAACATATCGCATCGTTTGATATCGATTAAATCTTGTACGGGTTATTGGATTATTCTGTTTGAAATCAGTTTTCTTGTGGGGAATTACTCGAATGTAGTATTATATTTAGTGCATAGGTGGATTGGAATACACGTATAAATGCAATGTATATCAACTGCAGGAGAATATCCTTGTTGACGTACGGCTCGAGGGAATTACAAGCAAGTTCAATTCCAAGCATGGAACCTCAATCAAGTTGAATTTAATATTTTCTATATGGGAATTGAATATGATGGACTCAATATCCGCATAGTATTCGGAGGAAGGAAGGAGCTGAACGGATATGCAATGGCAATACTGCATCAGTTGTAATAACATTTGAATTGATGGCTTTTTTTACTAGTTTGATGAAATTTAAATTGAATTTAATTGAAGTCTGAATAGACTCACATATTAAGAACCCTGGGACCGAGTGGTTTGAGGGATGAATCTACAATAGTTATAAGACCACAATATATTTATTTTTTTTAAATCCAACGCATTCGGAAATGAACAACGATAGCATGTAAAGATTATGAATTATGTGAAGTCGTAGTTGTCAATCCGTGTTCCGTGAAACTTCTTCAAGTGTTCCGCGAAAAAATCTTTATCAGTACTTTTATCCACATAATTACGGTCAATGACCTTTCTTTTCTCCGTGTAACTTCCTCATGACTCTTGCTATGAGCGTGAGTTCTGAAACAGATTTCATCATCATCGTGGCGCGACAGCCCGAGTCGGGCCTTGGCCGCCTATAACAGATTTCCTAAACCGTAATCTGGAGGATTTACGCAAAAACTATATATCGATTAGCTTAACCTCATTCCTCCTTAAACTTACCGAGAGGCTGCCCGACGTTCATATCAGGAATTTGATGTAAATGTGGCGGTATTGTTTGATTATTTAATTAAAATTAAATCTAGTAGTCTGTGCATTCGTATTAGCGTTGGCTTCGATTTTTATATAGGTGACATAAACTAGGCGTCCACAGTAATGGATATCCGCTCCTATCGAGGAGCAAACTGCGACTCAGATCAATACTTGGTGAAGACGAACTACAAATGTAAAATTTCTTCAGTGCATAAATCGAGAATCATCATCATCATCATCGTGGCGCGACAGCCCGACGTCGGGCCTTGGCCGCCTGGATCATTGTCCTCCAATTATCTCGGTCACGTGACCGCGTCCTCCAATTTTGGGAGCCCAGCAGCTGCGCGGCGTCCACACCTACTGAGCTCTCCCAACGAGATCTCGGTCGTCCTCGCAGTCTCGCTCCGTCGACTCGTTCTGCATTCATTACTCTCTTAGGCATGCGATCATCGTCCATTCTTTGTACATGCCCTGCCCATTGAAGTCGTTGTAGTTTGACGATTTTCGAGACTTGCAGCTCATCGTACATTTCATACAACTCATGGTTGTACCGGATGCGCCATCCATCTCGATCGCAAACAGCCCCGAAAATTCGCCGTAGAACCTTACGTTCGAAAGTGTCTAGCATGTTTTCGGAGGCTTGAGCTAGGGTCCATGCTTCGCAGCCATAGCATAGCACTGGTCGTATAATGGTTTTGTACACGCGGAGCTTCGTGTTTCTGTGCACATGTTTCGATTTCATTATGGGGAGAACCGAGAAAAAAGTCTTATTAGCTAACTGTATCCGTCGCTTGATTTCGTCAGTTTCGTTGGCGTCCCTTGACAGGTTGCAACCCAGGTAGATGAAGTTGTTCACGAACTCGATGTTGAGGTCCCCCACGTTGATGCTCGGTTGTGCAGGTGTCCTTGTCACCGATTGCATCATTATTTTAGTTTTACCCTCGTTAATACGTAATCCAACTTCCTTTGCAGCGGTATCGAACGTATGCAGAAGTTCTTCTGCGTCAGCCAATCTTCGGGACATGATGTTGATGTCGTCGGCGTACGCTGCTATTTGTGTCGACTTGATGAGTAGCGTCTTGCTGTTGTCCATATTCATGGCCCGAATAACGTATTCCAGTGCTAGGTTGAAGAGCGTCGGTGCCAGTCCATCGCCCTGTTTCAAACCAGTGCGTGTTTCAAATAGATCAGTAAGTCTATTCTGGATCCTGACTTGTGAGACGGAGTTGGTCATCGTCATCTTTGTCAGTCGCACTAATTTTGCTGGTATACCAAATTGCAGCATGATGTTGTACAGTACTCCACGATCGATACTGTCGTATGCCTGCTTGAAGTCGACAAAGATTTGGTATACGTTTACGTTGTATTCCCAGCACCTCTGGAGTATCAGTTTGACTGAGAAGAGCTGATCGGTTGTGGAGCGACCAGGTCTGAAACCGCTTTGATATTCGCCAATGACTCGTTCTGCGTACGGTTTTATTCTATTTTCCAGAATTTTCGTCAAAATTTTATAGGACGCTTCGCTTGTTGAGGGTGCAGCACGCACACGATGCAGCGGTCTGTTGTGTGGGCTTTGCTTGATATGTGTGTTATTTGAGAAGCGAATTTAATTTTGAGTTTATATCGCAATCATCTCAAGCGGACACGCATCTTTCGCCGTGCGCGGCCTACACCATGCGCGTCCTTCACTGTACGCGTACTGTTTATTCAACAAGCGAAGCGATACTGTCGCGAGGATTGCAATGCTGAGAGTCATGATACAAGGAAGGCTCTCTGAATACCTACGTCATTGGCGTGATTCGCAGAAAAATACGAAAATGAAACACGGGAATGCCTTATCTTTTGTTCCTTGTATCATGATCCGTGGGTTCTGGGAAGAACTCATGGGCACCATCAAGGGGGTGGCAGAGAAAGTCATGTGATATAAAGCCCGGTGAGCGCGAGATTACTGGTTCCGATAGCATTAACAAACGATGGACCTCTTATTTTGAAGAGCTTTTAAATCTACCATCTATCATCCCCACACAAGAAGTTCTTGACGATATTATTGATCTAGACCACCACCGGTGTTTCAATCGTAGAGATGGCTTGAAGAAGAGCAGTTTCAACAGATTTCCCTTTCAGGTAAGCATGTTGACTTCTTGAGAAGTATGCTGGGTTAAAAGTCTACCTGATGTACCCACCTATACATGTCTACATCGTTTTTAGCAGAAAGGGAGTTAGACTGACCGGTCTAAAATCGCTAGGATTAACATTGCTGCCTTTGCCTGATTTGGGGATGATAACCACTCTAGACTCTCTCCATGCCTGAGGTACGTCGCCCAGTCGGGGTCTTTTAGTATGACAACAAAGCAGGGTCCTTGTGTTTTTGTCGCATTGCAGGTATAATTTCGTCGAGACCTGCCGAATGGATCGCGTCAAATGAGCTTATCGCTCATCTTACATGTCTGTACGTGAATAGCCCAGGGACATTGTTTCGTTTTGCGACGCCATTACCTATCTGTGGCCGTGTAGCGAGCGGATGCAGGTAAAATTGGTGTTAAGAAATTCACCTTGTGTCTCAGCGCTTTCTTCTTTCCACCCCCCCCCCCCCCCCTTTTCTTTGCTGAGGGTGGTGGGTGGTATCGGAGACTAAGTAAGTTGTTTTCGAGAACGTTACTAGTTCTGCTTTATTCGGCTCAATCAAAATCACTGTGAAATCCTATAAAAGCTCCAGTACAAAATTGAAATTCACCCAACTATACGGATGCTAAATAAAAATGATAAATTAAATGACCGTATTCAGAGCAGGTGTAAATTTACATTAGCAATAAATCTACTGCAAAAACATAGACAAAAATCTCGATTAATTTTCTGAGGTATTCTGGACATCTCGCTCGCTTCACTACCAACTAGATGTATGGTTTGGTGACCTTCCGTTTACTCGCCACCATCGTCTTGCAGCAGGTTCCTTATCAGATGATACTCCCATGACGACCGACCAGAAAACCTCCCAAACGAAATGGGGAAATGTAGCCGGGAACGCATACTCGTCGTACATTTATCATTAACGAACATAACCGAAAAAGGTATAATAACGGGCCATTATTAAAATTTCTTAATTGCATTAATTCAAATGGCTGTAGATAGGATACGTCCCATAGCCAGGACCCAGAACAAAGGACTCGCTTGTGTTCCCTTCGGACGTTTTTATCTTCATAACATTTCAGGACAACAATGCTAGTCAGGCGCGGGTGGCGGGGGTATTACTGGAGCTACGGGTTTGAGACTTGAGGGCTATTGTTATGGGTTAGTCGTGGCATAATTGAGGGTAGCATAGTCAATGGTAGGGTAATCATATCCGACAATAGTGTACTATACATACAAGCAGTACATGTATCCTTTCCGTTGAAACTACAGCTCATGGTTCTCCTCGGTTGATTTCGAATGGCGAGGAAGATGTAACCATCCATATGAATATGAGTCAAAAGAAATAACGATATAATTGGGTTTAGGGTTAATTAAGATAACCCGCTTTGATATTATATCCTTAATGATGTGTGTGTGTGTGTTTGTTCTATGTTGAGCTTTAAGGAATAATGTGTTGTGTAATTAAATGCAAAATTCTATTCGTTGCTTGTTACGATGCAGCCGTCGTCGTCTCATTGGTTTACTTAAACATTCCGCCATTTAGCACGAAATGATGTGCGGGGCGAATAAATTCTTGTTATAGTAATTATTATAAATAAGATGGAAGATAATAACTTAACTCATTAATAGTTTTACTGTAAGGATAGGATTATTATTGGGTACTTTAAGGATCGTTGAGACTTAGGACTAAATATCCATTGATTTTAAATTAAATTAATAAGCTATAAATTATGTAGATTATAGCCAAATCTCGTAAAAATAACTGAAAAGGACGGTCGATTTTTCTGTAAAACCTCCCTAAACTCTGGAAATGCTCATTCATTTAATTTGACAACCAAACAAGGAAGCACAGTTTTATTAGCTCGTGTTTGTGCAAAAATATTAACCCCAAAAACATATTTTTTTTAGGAATATTGTTAGTGTGTGTGTGTGTGTGTGCCAGATGGCCAAGTCCCGACATCAGGCTGTAGCGCCACAATGATGATGACATGTGTAATCTAAAAGGTTCCCTTGGACTGCACTTCAAAACAATCGGTAGTGGAGTCGATCATCACATCATTTCAAAAAGCTGGTGATGGCTTTTCATTAGAAATGGTTATCGCCAAAAAAAGGGTCGTTTTCAATTGTACGTATGTACTAGAATAGCGCGATGGCCTGGGATGAGAAAAATGCAGCCACAAATCACTTCCTGATTTGATTTAATTGGTAATGTTTTTGGAATTTTGCGCGAGTAGCATTCGATAATTTGCTCGGTACTTCAATTGCCTTTGCAATTTCATGCGTGTACGTGGGTAATTGCCCTTGTGATTGAGAACGCAAGTGGTCATCGCATCCACCACTGTATCGCGTGTAGTGTGAATAGCTTGCACATCGCATTGCATTGCGTTATTTTAAATATTATAACTCATGCAATCGCATAGCAGCCAGTGTGAACACCGCCTAAATTCGCCATCGACCTTATTTTTAATAGGAAAATTAGCAAAATGCAGTGTTGCATATTTCAAGGATGCCATCGGAAATGAATTGTTACGGATGACCTAAATTCCAAGCATTTCGCAATGCAAATCGTTATAGCTATCGTTGTTGCTTGATGAGACCTCATTTTCCACTCATATTTCTGTTGTTAATTTTCCTTTTTCTATTTTTCCATGACAGCAGAATACAAGTAGAGACACAACAAACAAAATTTATATCGTGATAGTTCTGGGAAAGTGGCGAATGGAACCAATACCCCCTTTCACGAAAACATCTGAGGAAGAAGTCGGGGGTGGTGTGTGTGCGGGACCTTCTGATATCGGGCACCTTGACGATGATTGGAGCCCCGAGAACAGGGTTAAATGGAAGGTCGGGAGAACGACAAAGCAAAATATATCAACGACGTTCAAGCTTTCCATTGTCTGATTTATAACATCATCGCGTGATCCTGAAAATTGTATTTTCATGTTTTCATAAATTTTCACGAATGCCAGGACGCTTTCAGATGGCTCGATTCTTTGGTATAACCGTCGTCAGTACCAAATGTTGCCAGCAAGAGTTGGGGTATTTCCCCCGTCCGAAATCCCCAATTCATTGCTCAGCCAGTTTGATTCCCATATATCCATGGAATGGAGAACACTCGGAGATGACGACGACGTGGTGGAGGTGGTGGTTCAGAGTCATTAAAGTTAGATGATATATTCGTCAACCTCTTTGCGAAAAGCGCCACCGTAGTTTCTTATTATTTGGATTTTTCCCAGGCAGGACAATTTTATTGCCTCATATATGTATGTCTCTCCATTTTTGTCATTATTATATCCTTGACTGTATCTGTGTACATGAAAGTGTAATATCAAAACCGGAGAAGATCATAATTTCCACGCCGAAATGCAAAGGCGACGACAAACTGTAGTCTAACTAAAAAGTCATTTTGCCAACATGGGTCGTTTAAGTGAAATGCGATGAAACATACCGCGGATCGTAGGGACGCCTGCAGGCGACAGAAGGAATATAGGTTTTTTTTTTGTAAAAAAAAAAACTAAAACCGAACTTCCTTGTTCCCTGTCGGTGAAGAGATTTGAAAAAAAGAGAAAGAGAAGCAAGTCTGCTACTGTACTAGTCCCGGGGAAAAAACTACCACGAAAAAAGGAAACTTCCGTGCAGTTTTCAGTGAAATAATAAATTCGCTGTAAATTAGAAGCGGAACCCCCAAGTACTGTCATAAATTTGTTGCAAAGTGGAAAAGTTTCGGAGAATTTTTCAGTTGAGTTGTCATCTTTCAGTTCAGTGGGTAGGTTATTGTAAAGCAGTAGAGCGTAAGTACGAAATGTATTTTCAATGACTCCGCGTTAATACAAGAGTAGACAATTTTCAGTCGAAGAATATTTCTGTGTCCATAGATTATCATCAGAATTTTGGAATCAAATGCTATATTAAAACCAGGTAGTACTTTTAAGGGCATCAGCATCTAGTTTCATTTTATTACCCCGATTCGGCATAAAGGAGAATTTAGGATCGTGCTTTGATCATCGGGTGAAATACCCCTTCAACTTGACTATAGTTGTGCTGAATATTTGAATGCTAAGCTGAATATGTAGACAGGATTCAAGGTGGAGTTGTTGATTAAAGAAAGATTATAGTCTGTTCAGTTGAACTTGAAATAAAATTAATCAATGGAGTAAGTAGGTAAAGGTTAAAGACGTATTACTACCACTATCAAATATAAAATGCTTTGTTGTCAGTTAAGCGTGTTGGTTGATATTATTAAGGATGGAAGCATTTCGTCGGGCGCTTATTAAGCATTGCTCCAACTTTATTCAGAACGGGACACCACCCCGCCTACAACAACTTTTCGAAATACGGCTCCAGTGAAAATAGTCCCACAATCCCTGTAGATGGTGGTGCTGAGTCCCAAAAATCTTAACGCCTTCAACTGCAGAGCATTTAAATGTATCACCAACAATAGCCCAATGTCGAGTCTAGGCCATCTGTTCCTAGCCCAGCAGTTGTTCAGCCTTGGCATCTACTGAGTCTTCATAAAGACGCCTTGATCTTCCTTTCAGCCTTGCTGCGCTGATATTTCCCTTCTAAACTCGCTCAGGCATACGACTGTCGTCCATTCGTAGTATATGTCCTGCCCATGCAGTCGATGAAGTTTAACGATTTTCGAAACCATCCAGCTCATTCTAGAGGTTGCACAGCTCATGGTTGTATGCGCCATCCAAACATTCAGTAGAAATCATGAAAAATGAAAAAAAAAAAAAAAACTTAAAACAAAAATTTAAAAAAAAATCAACAAAAAAGCAAAAAAAAAAAATTGCTACTTCTAGTCATTTAGAGTGGCGCGAGTTACAAGTGACAAAAATCCGAGTGATAAGTGATTTCCCAATTTTAGAGGAAGTGCTGCTCTCAAGAAAAGAAAATATCAGGAAAAATGCCAATCTCAACTATCAAAATGTCTAGAAGTTATGGATGACATGGTTATGTTCTTTAAGAGCATGTCAAGAATGACGAAAAAGTTGCCAAAACTTTCACAAGGAACAAAAAAACTACATGTTACTCGAAATGGCTGTGTAAAAGCCAACCGTTCATACCAGTCGTCAATCGCTGCACGCACCACTTCTTGGGGATAGAAGCTTCCGTTTTTATCAAATCGGCCTTAAGCGACTCCATATTTCTATAAGGCTGAAGGCCCTCTCCTCTCAGTAGTTTCACATGCGATAGTCCAGCGGATTGAGGTAGGGGCTTTCAGAAGGCCAATGAAGTCGGGAAGATTGTTGGCACACCACCTCTGGTTCGTTTTAGCTTTGTGTGCTGGCGCTAAGTCTTGCTCAAGCGACCAGTCACTTTACCAAAATATCGCTATGATAGTTCGCTGCTTTGGTTTTCACTCTTTGTTCACAAAAATGCAGCTGGGTGACACTGTCGTACGCAACGCCCCACCAAACCACGACTGAAGCACGATGATGGCATCTTTGGATTTTTTTCGTCAGCTTCCCGAGAACTATGCGCGTAAACTCTGTAATTTTGCCGGCTGAGTTTTTCTTCTACCGTGAAAATTTTCCCATCACCTAAGAGGATTTGCCTGTGTCCCCCGTTCGCGTACCGCTGAAGTAACGCCTTCGCTATTGTGGCTCGTGATGGTCTCAGCAGCTGTCCTGTGGTTCTTCTGTAAGTCCCAAGTTTCAGGTTATGTTTGATAATGCGGGACATGGTCCTTTTTTAGATTTTCATCTCCCGGGCCATGATTTTCTGTTTTCGAAAAGGGTTTCGATGAATTCGCGCAGTTGCGTCTTTCACTGCTGCTGGCATCCTGTCGTCGATTGAGGAGGTCTCGTCGAACCGTTTGATGCACCTGTAAACAAGCTTTCGAAAATGTTCAAAGGTTTTAGCAGATTGAAATTCTTTACTGGCGATTTGTTGCGCTTGTGCAGCGCGATTACAGCAATACGATTTTCCTTTACGCTCCACTTCATGTTAGCTCCGCGACAAAACGACCCAAACTGGGAAATACGAAACTACGTGTTTGTACAACACCGATATCAACAGCTTCCAACTCAGAAGGAATGCTACCGACATTAGCTGATCTGGATTCTATACCTATCTTTATCGGATGCTGATAAAAGTAATTTTACGTACCATACGTTGTAGTAGGTATCTATATTACGCCTAGTACGCACTTTTTCAGATAAAATACAGTTTGGACTGGTTTCTACATCCATGATAAGAGTTTTTGGCAAGCCGTGATACCAGTGTGCTACTAAGCATGATATTGATATCCCGTGACGTGAGACAGCACATGACAGCATGTGGGCTCACGTGACGTGACAGCAATGTGTTTCTACCTTTATCGCCTGCGTGTGTCTGCAGTATAAGATGAAAAATGTTGGGTATCTTTCGCTTCCGCTTTCAACTTATAAGTCCATATCAAATAGAGTGTTTAGATGAATGTGAAACAATGGACATATCCATTGGTTGAGATTTTGGAACGGGTAAAAATAAAATTATATCAATTAAAATATGAATGTTAATAAGGTTTATACGATATAGTGCACTTTATTCTCTTTGTATTTTAATTTTTTATTATACTTTATAGTATGTAACTAAATTCCAACAACTACTCAACTATCATTTACCAATTCCGCGAATACCAGCGCAACAAAAGGACATCGAGACAAGAACCAGTGAACACAAAAAAATGTTGAGCAACATTCAAATAACATTGTAAATAAATAAACTTAGACAGTATGCAAAGGGAAGATGGCTAGGATTTCAATGTGTACGACAACTAGGAGAGAATGGCGCCGAGGCGTTCTCGGAAAACCAAAAGACAAAGGTGAAAGGACGAAGGGCGAACGCAAGACAACAACGAAGCAAATCTCGTTGCAGAATATATTTTTCTTGTTTGAATAAATGTTCACTTCTTGGCTGTCTTTTTGACTGCCTCCTTCGTTTGAACATTATTTTAATTTTAAAATGCTTGTCGTCCCTTTGCTCTAGCTTTTCGCCATTGGCAATGAATAAGCATTCGTACACGAAATATGGTTGAGGTAAATGGACGGTGCATTCTTATCTATTTTTTCTTCATTTTTTGCTTAAATTTATTTTCTCATTCTGTTGATTTTTCATTACGTTTTTTTATTACTTTGTTTATTTCTCTGTTTTACTTTAGGTTTTTTTTGTTCATAATTTAATTTCGGTGTTACAAAAAACACAATGTCAGTCAAGTGGCTTACGACTCGTTGGCCGGAATGGCAACTTTATGCAACGCTGAGAAGTAATTCTTGAAAATGGTTCTGTCAGTTGAAAATTCCGTAATCCAATTATGAATATTATTCTGAGGTTAATTTTTTTCTGTTTGTCGTGGACAAACGAACGAATGCTTTACCGTAATTTGAACCTGACCATAAACACAAAATAAATTATTTTTCGGAATTTCAAATTAGAATAAAACGACAAATGACATTTTCTTGAGTTTAGTACTTGACGTTTAAGTATGACAAAGTAATGCTGGCAGCAGAGGAAAGGATAAAAAATACGTTTAATAAATATAGTGCCCGGATGTGAGTTCCCTGATCTGAACTTGTGAATTCGAATTCAGTGAAAATACGTTAGCAAAAATTATTTACCAACTGGTTCAATACATCCGGTTCATTTCGTTGTTCAACTGCACACCCGTTTGTATATTAGCTCCACGTTGCATTCTTTATTTCCGTTAAATCCCTTGTATCCTTTTTCCACTTGCAATTGCACTTGCACGTCGAATATTAATTTTGTATGTATTGTTATATCTATCTATTACGATCAAAACGCGAGGTGACGTAAACTTTTTATCCCCAATCAAATTACTGTGTTTGTGTGGATCCAATGAGAAGTTTCATCGTTTATCCATTTGTATATTTGAACTAACATTTACATTTACATTTTGTATTTATTTATTACGAGCTTCAAGGGGCAACCGCTAGATGTAGCCTGCACCGAGCGGGGCGAAATTAAAGCTTTGTGTTCCATCGAGGTCAGGATCTACCCTCAATTAATCACCAGAGTGGAACGCTAACTTATATAGGTCTAGGTTAAGATTCGCCACTGAACGGACCTATTGTTGATTTAGCTGATCTGGCAACAGGTTCGTGAAAAACTTCCAGCAAATCATGGAGAGATTCGGCTAACTACAAAGCGCGCTTTGGTGGAGTTGACATCCAGACTAGAGAGGTGCTGTTGCGTCCAAACTTTGGTAATGAACCATATTTTGGTAATGCTGCTTCCACCAACATCGAAGGCAGTACCTGATGAGTAGTGATCTCTCAGTAGTTCAGAACCAGAAGCCGAGGATCCCATTACACCTGGACGCCAATGCGAGCGTGAGGGCATCTGCGCCGTACGCCAATCATTCCATCCTTATCGCCCCATTTTTCTTTTTATAATTATTCCCCATTTTTGTCCCCCATATTTGTGTTGCCTTCCCCGGGCCTATGAATTTTTATTAATACGTAAAAGACAGGGGAAACGAGCGGCTTCGTCCACTTCAGATGCCCACCAAATCATCCGTTGCATATTCGGCGTCTAACGTTGGGCTCATTTCTGGTAAAGAACAGGACTAAAAAGGACCTCATCGGGTTCTTTTTAGTCCTTCGACCGATTTGCATCCCCACAAGTACATACACGCTGCTCTAAGCCTTAGCAGTTAGCCACCTTACTCCACGTTTTTTTCCGTCGAGTAATTGTGCTTTCCTCTGTAGCAAATTAATCCTTCCTATAGAGTAGATTATCCCTTTAGAGTCAGTTAAACAATGCAATCCTGGAGTTTTTTCCTTTTTTGTGGCTTAGCCACGCTCCTTAAGCCTCCATAAATGCTTTGAACTACCGTCATTTGAAGTTCTTCGGTGTCCGGGTAAAGCGCAGGGGAGCCCTGGGTATTTTTCTATTTGCCAAGATTGTCCTTTCACGTCATTTAAAACTTTTGTTTACGAATTTTTGCATTTTTTTTCTATTATTGAGATGCTCAACAGTTTTCAGAGATCGTGATTGAGTTATTGCAAGGAATGCAGTGTTGCGCCTGTGCTATCGTCGTGATTCTCTGAATTCTATTGATCATCTGAATAATGGGGCGATATAATATACTTTTTTTCTCGTTGCTATTTTTCTCCTCTACGATGATTACTAGCTAGCTCAGGTGTCGAATTGATTTTTTCCATTTTGCAGCACTCTCTACTCGGCTTCTACTTCTTGGCAGACTTCGTAGTAGAAGCTGCCCTGTAATGAACCATATTCTGGTTGTGCTGCTTCCACCAACAGATCGAAGGCAGCACCTGGTACGAAACCTGAGGCCGAAGGTCTCATTTCACTCAGACCCCGATGCGAGCGCGGGGGCATCTGCGCCATTCGTCAACCATTCCACACTTCGCCCAATTTTTTTTATTTTTGCCTCCCATGTTTGTATTGTCTTCTCCAGGCCTATGAATTTTTTATTAATATGTAAAGGACAGGGGCAACGAGCGGTGAAAACCCCACCCACAGCTCCCGAACTAACTGAGCTGCAGCAAGCACAGGACGCTGCTTAGCTCGTTGAGGGGCCTTTTTCTGCCCCAGATGGCACGGTCCCATCTTCGCGGTCACTGTGATGTCTTAGGCTTCGTCCCCACGGGCATCTTTGGATGCCCACCAACCAGGCCATTACATTTTGTTCAGGTCACTATGTATTGTATAATTCAAGTTCATCAAGAGTCGCGTTTTTTTAAAAAGTAGGTAACTGCCGCTATCTGTTACCGCCCCTTCTTACAACTCACATGAAGAGAATATGTTTCATCGCTCCTGAACTAAACAGGCTAATATTTTGTGCGCGTTGGGAACGATATGGAATAATTTTTTTTACAACTAAATAAGCTTTAATTCGAAATAAATGCGACACCATTGTCGTTTGATTAAAGTGTTATTCGATTCGTCACTTGTAAGGAGAAGAATGGACATGCTTTTAAAATTTCAAATCAATTTTAACGAGAGGCAAACTAACTAGTTACGGCACCATCGTTCATTCAGGTCTTTTTCCCAGGATTACTTATTTAAACAGAGTACTCCAAATCTCTTACATTAAGCAAAAAAAAAGAAAAAGCAAACCAAAACACTGAAACGTTTCCTATTTTTGGTAACATTGGATCATGAATGGATGTATTTTACAAATAGTAAATGTCAAATAGGGTCAATGTTGTTTCCATCAAATTGTAAATGTCAAGTTGGGTCATTGTTAAGTTACGCAGAGTTTATTAAGCAGACCCCTAGTCAAAAAATTTCTGACCTTTAAAGGTAGACTCTAAAAATCAATGAAATTTGGAAGAAAACAGTTGATATTCCAACTTCTATCATATTAAATTCATATCCATCAATTTTTCACTTTATTTTATGAACGTCCATCGCAACATTCAAAAAACCCACTGTTAGAGAGCCAGCAATTCATATCATAGTCTTTAAAATCAAATTCCTAGAAGCCCTTCGTCTCACTCTCTCCTTCCTGCACCTTACGAAAACTACATCCAACCCAACAACAACAGAAAAAAGAGCAGGCAAGAGAGCGTTGTCATCATCGAAAAGATGGAAGCAAGTACCTTAGGCGGAAATTTTCTTGAATTGTAAAACACAACATGTACTCGGTACATGATAAATCGATTTTCACATCCCCGGGCTAGAAATGGATCAAAGTGTTTGCCCTTTTTCTCTTTGCCAATGACAACACATTCGGCTTCAGGCATATCTGGCAAGTACGAGTATTGGATCGTCCCCAACTCTATAGGACTTCGTCCTTTATTTCTTCAACACTTGTCTACTACTATTACTGTATAATGTGTATACTATAGTGGCAAAATGCTATACTACGGATGAGCCGACGGCAGACGGTACGGGGAACATGATGTGGGTCCTGGCGGTAGTGTTTCAGGATGTTACTAAACTAATTTTCGTTTCTTAACTTTTCAGAGTCGTTTTGACCAAAATGGTGAATGAAGACAGACACAAGTGGAGGAAGGGGTGACAAGATGAAAGCTAAGATGCCATCAACCTAAGGTGGTGGCGGCATTCAGTCAAGAATGTGTTGAAATAAATTATTTTCATCACGTTCGGTCTTTTCTTTTTATTTCGGGCGTGTTCATTCTATTGGGAAGCTGACGGCAAAGTTCATAAAAGGAAAGGCAACAACCTTTGCGACATTCAATGGCAATAATGAAATGAAGGCGATTATGTGAAGGGTAATTTAAATGAAAAATGAAATGTGCAATTGCACAGTATTTCAAATACGAAGGGTGCCCTGGCGTTGTACTTAAAAATTTGGAGATATGCTTTAAAATGAATTTACATTCATTCATCAGTAATATTCTGAAATTTCTGAGATCTTAGCAATGGATGCAGCCAGTGTAACCTAATGTTTATCCCGAAATACGAAAAATTTGCCTAAGATTGATTAAGCTGTAGTGGTCCGAGATTAAAAAAGAAACCAGTTTGCGTCACATTTTAGCAGAAGGATGTAATGATGGTGGCTGGAGGACGAGGGTGAAAGGCAGGCGTGATGTCCAGAGTAAACAAAAAATTGGGCGGAACCTCTTCAGAGACTGCCAGCGATGTGCGCTCGCAGACCAACTCAGTAACCGGGAGTTGCGGAGTGAGTGAACGGCAGTTATTGGCCCTCGTCCATTAAATCCAATAAAAGGACATCGCGCATCATATCCGTTAACAAAAGAAATCTAACTCTGACGACAAAAGAAAATTAACTCAAAAAAACGACTAAGCGTCAAACTCGCCAAAACTGGCAAACAAAGTTCCCGTGTAGGGAGAGAGGGCTTTACAGCCAAACTACAAAAATAAGCGCACTGAGGCTGATAGGGGAGGAATAACGTAATACCGTCCACTCAGGACACATCCTTTTCGCTAGCTGTCGATGGCCTTCGGTATTAATCGGCTCGAATGTGGGTGTTAAAAACCCCGCGCACAACCCTCCCAAACCTTGAGATTTCATGGCGCCTAAATTTTCCCAAATCTTGTAATTTTTAAACTCAATAATTCAAAATGAAACGAGAGAGCTGAAGAAGTGGTTGGGGGAGGGGGGGGGGGGTATTTACTCATCTAACCCCTCACTTTGATAATTCGTACCACTCCTCTATCAAAGGTCTCTGTCATCCTTTTCGATGACTAGATGAGAGTTTAAGTTTCCCACCTGGCAGTGTATTTCGAAAACCGTGTTCATCAGTACGTTCCCAAGCCGATACGGTTTCCTAACCTAAAACCCACACACCGTGTTGTGTAGTTCCTAAAATAGAAATTCCTTGAGTGCGGCCTCAGAGTGAATTGCTGCTTTAGGTGGTAAGAATCAAGAAGACATACATGGGGGATTTGTTGCTCCTAAGGTGGGAATTGCTAGAGTGTATTTAACCTCGTAGGGACGAGGTACATACGGGTTTTTAGTCAATTAGTAACTAGAAAACCCTATCGTATCTGAACACGGTTCTATTGCCATTTTAGTCGACAAAACGTCCCCTCAACGGGATGCGGGTTTTTGATCATTTAGGCACTAAAATACTGCCTCAGTCTCGTCACTGGCCTAGTGGCGTACTGAAGAAGGTTTTCGAAATACGCATTTTTCCTAACACGGGCCTGATTATTATTCTGTAAATTTTGGCTCCCTGAGTATTACAATAAAATAGTCAAAAAATTACTGCAAATTGAAAAAAAAAACAATAGTTCCTATTTATTGACTGAAATAAGCAACCACTGATACACCCACATACTCAGTTTCTTGTATTATGCAAATTCAAAAAAAAAGTCATTTAGTTAAATGTAACCCGTAAGGACATTAGAAAGGCAATTTTCTACTTCAAAGACTCATAATATGAGTCGCACTTTACAATACTCGCGCACAAATTACCAGATACCACTAAGAAAGAATTCTTTTACTCCAAAAGACACCCAAGGATGACAGTACCCAGGATAAATGAGCATTCGACTCAATTTCCATGTTACAGCAAGTCCCATGTCCCATGTGCATACAGCGACTTCATATATTTTGCCGGAGGATTAGTTGGTTTATTCCGCGGGTTGGGTCGACATTGCAATAATTTACTGCCATCCGCGACTTGCTGTCGCGTATAGTGAGACGGCATTACAACAACTCCCCGAAGTCCTCCCTTTGATGAGGATACTCCTTCAGTACCAAACTCTGCGGCATGTCTACATACACTAGACCCGGACGATAGCCTTTTTCTTATTCACTATGCTCCTTGTGTGTTTTCTGTATTTCAAATCCACCTCGTATCGTTTTCATGGACTGAAAGCACCTGCTACCTATCTTTGAGCCATAGCATCATAACATGATTTATAGTCCCTGAAGGAGAAATATGAACTGTAAAATTTTCATCCTTTTTCAATACTTTAGATACATACTTTCAACTTTTTCACTTTCTTCATTCTCGGTGATTTTAAAAACGTAAACGAGGAAAAATGTTTGATGGAGAAATATGTCAATAATATCTCTCTTAGTGTACCTCGTTGCATGGACAAAGAAAGCCATAGACATTGAAAGAAAGCAGAATAGTCACTGCACTGGAATAAAATCTTTTACAAACGTTAGCGAAAGGATATAATGATGTATTGCAGTAGGGAAATTGTTTGGTTTTTAATAATTTATGCAGGGAAGTTCATATGCGAATGGAGTTTGTTATCAGAGTGTTTTTATGGTTCCCCGTGGACTATGCAAAATGTACATTTTTAGAAAAACAGCTAAGTAGCTTTTAAACAAAAATGCAATCAAACTTTGAGTAATATTGACAATTCAAATACAATATTTATGAGGAACTATTAAGAAGACTTTCTAGGTGTGTTTTTTGAACATGTATCCGGATCAGGTTAGGGAATGTCCATGCATTAGAATAACAGCTTAAACCTATACGGATCAGTGGGATGGCTAACCTGCACTCAATAGATACCGACGATGATACATTAATCAATTTGTGCAGTTCATTCGTAGTTTAAGCGGCGGTATTCATAATTGCTTGCAAAATGGACTGAAACGAACGAATTTTCAAAGCAGCTGCCAATTTTGAAAGCTTATCAGGGTAGACACGGCATTTAAAAAATTTACCTAGGTGGCTGCCCTTGTTCTTTTTTTTTATGTTTATGTTTATGTTTATTTTTTCCTCTATAAAATTAGAACTGATATGTTTTATTAACTGGAATTAACTGGAATTAACTGAATTAACTGGAATTAACTGGAAGTTTCATATTTTTTTTTTTGCAAATCGACCGACCTACATTAGCGATTAATACCACGGTTTTGTTCCCTCTACGGAAAAGCTCGCTAGTGTATCACCCCAATACCGCACGGTATACCGTGGTACTAGCTCGCGGCTTGTCATTTCTGCCTGAAATTTTGTCTCGCGTTGCGATTAAAATCGACAGTGTATTACGTATGCGAGCCAATTTGACAGCTTCCCAGTTCGAACTGCTGATAATTGCTACGTTTTTTTGTACAGAGCAGAGTAGGGCAGAATAAGTGGTAAAATAAAAAAAAAACTATCGAGAGCTGATTAGAGTAACGAACACGAAAACGGGGCATATCTTTACTGGGAGTGTATCTCGGTTTAGTTAGCATTCAATCGTCAACTCAAATTTCAAGAGGAAACTTAAGTCCTTAGTATATACATAATCGAACAAATTTCCTTTAGGCAGCAAAATCTTTTCGTATGTTTACTATTCCGGGCCGAGTATTTTCCATGAAAACAGGGTTGAAATTTTGAGGTGGGCAAAATTCGTACTCGGACATTCTAAAATTCTACATTGCACAGCTACAAATCGCAGACGCCGTGCTCGTCCCAATACACTACATTGTACAGTCACAATCCATGATACAAGGAAGACAAGATAGCGCCTTCCCGCGACTTATTTTCGTATCGTTCTGAGCATGACGTCATAAGCGCATCTTTGAGAAGCTGGTGGCTCATAACCCTCAGCATTGCAACCCTCTCGACAGTATCGCTTCGCATGTGCACGGTGCGGTACGAGTACGAGCACGATGCAGCACGCGCAAGGTGCAGCGGACGATCACATATGTGGGCTCTGCTTGATTTGTCTTTTCAATTTCGTGCGAACAAGGAGGGAATGAGATTATCTCAAAAACTATTTAAGTTGGAAAAAAGTTGGTCGAACAATTTTAATGTATATTTTCGTGACCTTCAATCTCCTTAGAAAGTTTTTTTTTTTTTGCTGGGACTAATAGTTGCAGAGATAAAAGCCAAAAACTAAGTATTCATTTAATAGTATGAGTGTGTGACATATGTATTTAGAGAGTCGACATGCGCAAGGCGATATCTTGTATTCCTTATATCATGGTCACAATCCCTCGTGCGTTACGCTCGTTCATAGCATGCAATCGTGCGATGTTATCGCTATCCGCAATAGCTTCTAGCAAAACACCTCCATGTAAAACACACACAAATAATGCTCAGTGCTGGTCGCTTGATAGCTAGTCGCGAACTATTGTTACACAGCCGTGTCTTGAAATACATACCTTTACAAAATGGATTTGCGGATGCTAAATCGCGATTTTGACATGGATATGTCTTATAGCTGGGGGTCATCCTAAAAATCTGTCCGTCACACGAAATGTCTGTTTTTCTACTCGGGGGTCAGAAGAGGAAACAAGCCCATTGAAAATGTTTGCGAGTTATATGAATGTAGTGGCCGATCCTCAGTCAATCCGAGTCAGTCATCAAAGGGAACTCACGAAAATCGAAAAATATCGCGTCATGAACTGACTAAACAACCAGGCACCCATAACGCAAGTCAACATCATTCAAATGCCATCCCCTCGTGATTCAAATTTGCTCCAACACCAGCCACATCCAGACAACCTGTCTCCCTCACTCGTGCACAGCGCTATGGCTTCTCCTTCACTCCAATCTTTTTGTTTTCATCAATTACGTCACTAACCTGACTCAGTAAGAAAATCGTTGGGGTAGGTCGGGAAATAGCTTCAACTTCACACACACACACACACACACACACACATACACACACTCGTATGCACGCAATGGAGAGACGGTTGAGTCGAAGAAGTTCAATGGATGGGTGTGGCTTCGTCATCGGCGACAGTGCGAAAGAAATGCTTGCTCCACGGACCTTGGACTACACTTCCGCGGCGGATCCACCCCTTTCTTGTGATGGCCAATCCCATCCAGCCGACTGAAATCAGTGTTATCAAGGTCACCAACGTGAAATGTAAGGAACTTACGACCGTACTTGTATAGCGCATACCGTGTACTATCACAATCGATGATATATCAACTAACAGTGCACAATTCTGATTTAGTGGGGAGAATAGTGCAAATGATGCAGTTTGTGCAGCGCGGATAACGTAAACGTTAATGCAATAAAATTTTGTTGTCGCGCTTACCGTCTTTAGACTTAGACGAATACTATCTAAGTATCTAATAGTAAGTGTGTTTAGCTAGACCGCGGCTTGACGCGATCGATCGCGGATTGACGTACTAACGAAGCACAGGCGCATATAAATATGTAGAGTGTATGATCGCTTGATCCACACACGGGGCAACGGTTGGGTTAATTTGTATTCTCCTGTACACTATGCGGGACGGTATGTCTTGAAAATGATACAAATTATCTACACTGCATGCAGATACATCGGTATATGGATATGTCTTATGCCTACCGAAAGAGTGGGACGTGTTTTGTCGAATGATTTCATCCAGTATAACTATACTAGGATCTTTATAAAACTTACGTCGATATCTTCAACACAACAGGTTCCACGCAGTCGGTAGCCAAAGACATATCCATGTTCCAATGTATCTGCATGCAGTGTAGATACTTTGTAACATTTTTTTAACGATGCGTTTAGCTCTATACATATATCGAGTGAAGATTAAAATAAAAGTTTAAAGTGCTTGGAATAAATTGTTGTTGTTTGAAATGAATCTGGAATATGGCAACTTGGTATCAAGAACGAGTAAAACCGTCAAGTGATACTGACGGGCCATACTACCAATGTATAATATCACCAAGGCAGGCCAAGTTGTAAAACCGGCGAGTAGTACTATCGCGAGTAAAACCGCTAACATACTACCGAAAATTTCCTAGAGTATTATCACATTATTTACAGGACCAAAATTACTTTCCATGGTTTTGTAGAAATTTAGATTGATGTACTCTGTATCTTCGTATCCTCACATAAAAAACAAGAAAATGGAGGAGCCAGTTTAACTGCTGACTGGGGGAGTCAGCTGAAGAAGGCAAATATTTGATCCGGATTCCATCGCCCTGACCTGAAGATTGACCTTTTTTAGTTCGCATTCTATCTTTCCCCATTACTGGTTATTTTTCCCCGATGCTCCACAGTCTACCCTACCACAATTCATACGAGTACTATAATTTGTATCATTACGATTTCGAGACTGAACACAAAACACCATATGGCTAATTTATTGTAAACCAATCCGTCTGTTTGTACATTGGCCGATTAAAGGCATAATGAAGTTATTATGAATTCACCCCATCCTGATAAAGAGCATTCGGGGTAAACATGTTTTGACCATTCGAGAAATTAGATCCTGGCCCTTATATCAATTCTGTGTCTGGTAGAGTGAGCCCTCTGGGTTGCCTATAATGTTCCAAGATAGTAATTTATGCGGGCACAGGGTTTTTATTCGCATTCGCACAAATACCGAAACGAAAAGATGATACCCTACGCCATCTTCAACTCCATCTAATCTACAGGATATATCAATTAGAAGCGAACTCAGCAAATAGACGGCATAAATTTATGTACATGCTATTGAATTATGTTTGCTAATGTCTAATTTAATCAGAGGATTCCGATGAATCCATTCGACTACACATACGGCCATATACTCATATGGAGTCGTATGTAGATCAAACACGCGTATAAAAACCTCCATCTAAATCTTGATTATGGAAAGTTTCACTAGATCCGATTCCCAACGTCCCGGACGAATCTAAAAAGTCGGCCTGACTCCGAAACATCCCTCAGTCCGTGGCGAATATATCTTGGGGTTATTCTACGTAAATATGCTGTTCTTAATAAATGAGAAGCACTACACGTAATTAAGCTTTCAAGATTAATAACAACAACACACAACTTGAACTTCTTGCATTGATAAAGATGATGGTAAGCAAAGTGGCGGCGGTAACGGTGGTGGTTAAGTTGGGTGGTACAATGGCGGCTACGGGACTAACAAAGTTCGCTAGGCAATGCGAATATCTATGCAGAATGCTTGTTGGAAAATTGATATTAATAATTTAATAAATTGCTCAAACGGATAAGTGGATGGGGGTGCTTGGATGAGGGTATAGCAGCCATTTCGAGTTGCCTTGCCACACGCAAATTAAGTGCATGTGGAAGCGGATCTAAGACGAGTACCAAGAGATGAGGGGGTTGACACATTTCAGTTAATTTGTTAAAATTTGGATCATTAATCAAACAATTTTGATGGTAGTCAAAACATGAGATACAGGATGAGAAAGATTTGGAAATTGAAATTGATAACATCGAATGGTGAAGGGTGGAGTTGGATTGCCATTTGAGAATAATAAATGAATTTAAAATATGTATAGTATCAGAATGATGCATACGTGTCATTAAACATACATAGGTATGTCTACGTACTCGCAACTTAATAAGAGGTTTGCAAATATTCTCTTCTTCCTTTGTGAGTGCGAACAAGTAAGCATTATCGCAGTAGCAAGAGTATGAACTGAACTGCATGAACGAATTATTGGAGCTGTTCTTGATGACTACCAATGGCGAAGAAATCTAGGACGAAGCAGAAGTCTCCAAATACGCCAGAGTACGAAGGTTACGACGGGGTGTACGCGTAGTACGATGGGTGAACAACGAATATCCAATAAGGCCTTCGTGAGAGTCGGGAAAGACGGAAGACAATTCGGTAGACCGAAGAAGCGATGGATGGACTCCGTTGAGAACGACAGCAACAAGCTGCTCGGACTCAAGCACTGGAGCATGCGGTGTTTGAATCGAGATGACTGGAGGCAACAACTGACGGAAGCCATATCCCACGGACGGCACGTAGGCTGATAAAAGTAAGAGTATGAACTAGCCGTGAACGCCAAATAGTTTAGACTGTAAGCAACATATGTATATGGATGCAACCTTGCAAAATATGATAGAGAGATGCCGTTTAGTACCAATGTTAGTGTAGCCCATACCTTCAATTTAAGAGATGGAGCCACCATAGACCAAGCGTGCAGACTAAAAAAAAACGAAAAATTTGAGCCCTTTTTTGAATATAAAATACTCCTCACCTAATAACTTCTAAACAGTACCTCGGATCAAAAATGTTTGTAGGATGTAAATTAAGGAGAGTTGGATTCTGCTACAAATGGACTGCTCAAACCAAAAGTTCGGTTCGGTAGTATAGTCAAAATTATAGTCAAAAAACGTAAATTTTTTACACTTATGAGAAAAATTACACTTTATCACTTTTCAAGCTCATAGATCTTTGAAACGGATGCTCCAAATAAAGAAACTCATTAAATAAAAGTTGAAGATAATTTGAATTCCCGTTTGTGCACGTTAGACTGAAAATCAAAACATTTTCAACTATTATTTAATGCGGTTTTCCACTTAGAGCATCCGTTTCAAGTGATAAAGTGTAATTTTTCTCCCAAGCCAACAAAAAAATTGACGTTTTTTGAATACACTGCTGAAGTGAATTTTGACTTTGAATAATCCATTTGACGCAGAATTTAAGGCACTTTAATTTACATCACAAGTTTTATAATCCGAAGCATCGTTTAGAAATTATGAGGTGAAATTTAAATAAAGGGCTCATTTTTTCCGGTTTTTCGCCTATGCACAGCCGCTTTACCGCGGGTCCAAGGTTGCTCCATCTCTTAAGATGACTGGATCGGAACCACCAACAGTCATACCAAATGGCATTTCTCCATTAGATTTTTCAAGGTTAAATCGGTAACACAGCCACAACCAAAATGTCATAATACCCGTCGGAGACGATCTCTAAACCAGCAACCACGACGTTGGCTTCTAGACCAGGTACGCGCTTTTGTGATCTTCATCATTGTGGTGCTACAACCTGATTTCTGGTTCTGGCTGCTTCACCAGTGTCCTCCAATTATCTGTTGAAGCGACAGCGTCCTCCAATTTCGAAAGCCCAGTAGTTTTTCGCGTCAGTATCTACTGAGGTTTCCCAAGGAGCTTTAGGTATTCCTTTCAGCCTTGCTCCTCTGATGCGTGTTTCAATATTTGTTTAGGATGCAGTTATCGCTGCCCATTGAAGTCGCTGTAGTTTGACGATTTTCGAAACTTCCAGCTCATGGTTATACTGGATGCACCATCCATTTCGGTCACAAACTGTTCCGAAAACTCACCGAAGCGTGTCTAGCATGTTTTCGGAAGCTAAGTATTATCTTTAATAAATGCTGAAATATCAATCTCAATCAATCAATCTTTTCATTATCTTCCAATCGAATACTTTTTTATTGCTTTCGATCCAAATAACAACCTAATCGACGGAAAATTATAAAACAACCCCGAAAAATATTTCCAAGTGTTTTTAGGTAGAAAATGGAAAGGCTTTCTGCCTGATTGCCTGGCCATATTCGGACGGCATTTTAATGCAGTCCATTAGTTTAATTCTGAGCCATAAACAAAACAAACTTATTCCTGATATACCCATTAGTTTAATGACCACTGGATGCCATTGGCTCCGTTCATTCCTCCAAATCCCCACTACAACTGGATAATAATTGGCACTAATAGGTAAAAATACTTTTTTTCCGGGTTTTCCATTTTCTACTTTCTATTTCGTCTCTTCTTATGATGGCTGTTGTCCCTGTTTAACAGGGCCTACGAATACAATCGAACTAATGGTGACACTGACAATAATGAGCATCGTAATGAGAAAAAGTGCAGGTGAAAAGGAGGATAAACGTTTCCAAATGTCACCGATGAGTAAAGTTGTAGAGACACCCGGGAATTCTTCCGCTGAGTGACAATATCCCCCCTCTTTCATATACATATAATATTTTCAATTTTAGGTAATTTCTTTAATTTTGTGATAATAATCTAAATGGCCATATCCATCATCCAACCTCTCTCCATCATCATTCATCCCCCAGATATGTCTCACCGGAATATATTTCCACAAAAAAGAAATATCTCGTCAGCTTATGCTTTCTCGGCTTTGCCAGGTCTTCGGCTCCTGCTCGAAACGACCGCATCACTTGTAAAAACTAAAAAGCTAAAATAATGTCAGTCATGTGCCAGGAAAGATGCCACACTTTAGCTCAAAAGTCGTCAACATTTTACATATATACCCTGTGCCTCCCGTCGCGCCGCCGCGCCATTTGCAATTCCCACTTCGACCCCCCGTCAGCATCCTTCCTGTATTCATAATTTCTTTTCACTTTTTTTCTGGTCGTCCTTCATCACTGCCACCTTTTGAACAAAACGTTCTCGCGAGATAGAGCCAAAAATTTGAAACGTGTAGTATGGCTTTTGGTGTCGTAATTTTAGATACACACGAACGATGCCACCGCGTTGAAAATGTTTCAACCGTCTCTAGAAAAGTGAAAAAAGGATACCAAAGCATTCGGAAGAAGGAATAGGGATGATAGCATGCGAAATTTTGAATTCAGAACATGACACGAGCGTATCGATTCCAATAGACATCAGCGTGTCGGTCGTCCAGAAGCAACGATATGTGAAACCAGCTCATATTGCAAGGCGATATTTCATTGACTGACTGATCCTACACCGATGACGGTCGGGTTAAGGTGGTATATTTACTTAATATCAGTGTTGATGTTATGGCAAAATGTAGCTACGGTACATTTAAATATGTATTTGTAGTCAGACTAATAAAGCCCTATTTGAGCTGGAGTCTTAAAAAAATCAATATCTCCTACGCACTTCAATACACTTCCTGCCCGTTAATTTTATTGGAGAGATATTGCATACTACATGCAAACCTGACGGGATAGGCACCCTATCAAATCATAAAAGTTCATTACCATTCAGTGAATTGGTTCAAAAATTACTTATACCCAAAGTACTTAAAAATCAACTTTAAAATGTTCAATTGTTTCTTCCAAACAACTCAAGCACGTACTCGCTTTTCACAGTTGTGTGAAAGAATTATCATAGCACTTTTACTTAGTATTTAATGAGGAATAGTGTGGTGAAGCCCATACATCGCCGGGTTACTGCAAAAACAATCTAACAACATTTTTGCTATTTTTGAATTAAGTACAGTTTTGTACTTGCTATTTTTGAATTAAGTACAGTTTTGTACTTAAAAGGGCTCTACTATAAATATCATACAATTATGTATACTGTATACCGTCAAAGCGAGGAAAAAGTGTAATGCATATAAAAGGGGGATCCGTTGCGATCCAAAAAAATCTACGTTACTTGGGGCTACTTTGAATTCCACCAAAGTAAGATAAGTGCACTTGAATCAGTCATTTTGAAAAGGGGTCATCTCCAGTTTTCAAAATTTTACAACAGAAACAAAAAAATATTTCGATCCCATCAAATAATAATTAGGAATCACAGTATTTTTTCAATTAGAATGGATCTATAATGATGCAAAAAAAACCATCCCAGCGTTTCTGAAATCGCAGGTATGCACCTGAGATCTTTTTTCTTTTAAGGAGACGACCCGTTTTCAAAATGAATTAAGTTTTTCATAACAAAAGTACATTTTTTAAACAAAAGCTTCACTTGAAAACAGTTATATGAAATTAAACATAAAATTCAAATATTCGTATAAAGCCAAAGTTCAAGCTGTTCAGGTTCTTCTTCTGAAGGCAGTAACTAGAGCTCTCTAATTGCGGGGCGTGTAGCGATTCCAATTTTTATCCGAAATCAAAAAGGTTTTAATTTTACATTAGTAACTTATTTTCTAAGAATATGAACCTCAATGCAGGTGAAAATAATGTAAAATAAAAAATATTTAGGTGTTGTAAAAAATTATTTCTATTTTCGCCAATTTTTCACTAATTATGCAAAAAAAAACAACCTTAAAAATATGATATCATCCCAAATGTTCATCATCATCATCGTGGCGCGACAGCCCGACGTCGGGCCTTGGCCGCCTGGATCATTGTCCTCCAATTATCTCGGTCACGTGACCGCGTCCTCCAATTTTGGGAGCCCAGCAGCTGCGCGGCGTCCACACCTACTGAGCTCTCCCAATGAGATCTCGGTCGTCCTCGCAGTCTCGCTCCGTCGACTCGTTTTGCATTCATTACTCTCTTAGGCATGCGATCATCGTCCATTCTTTGTACATGCCCTGCCCATTGAAGTCGTTGTAGTTTGACGATTTTCGAGACTTGCAGCTCATCGTACATTTCATACAACTCATGGTTGTACCGGATGCGCTATCCATCTCGATCGCAAACAGCCCCGAAAATTCGCCGTAGAACCTTACGTTCAAAAGTGTCTAGCATGTTTTCGGAGGCTTGAGTTAGGGTCCATGCTTCGCAGCCATAGCATAGCACTGGTCGTATAATGGTTTTGTACACGCGGAGCTTCGTGTTTCTGTGCACATGTTTCGATTTCATTATGGGGAGAACCGAGAAAAAAGTCTTATTAGCTAACTGTATCCGTCGTTTGATTTCGTTAGTTTCGTTGGCGTCCCTTGATAAGTTGCAACCCAGGTAAATGAAGTTGTTCACGAACTCGATGTTGAGGTCCCCCACATTGATGCTCGGTTGTGCAGGTGTCCTTGTCACCGATTGCATCATTATTTTAGTTTTACCCTCGTTAATACATACGTAATCCAACTTCCTTTGCACCAGTATCGAGCTTATGCAGAAGTTCTTCTGCGTCAGCCAATCTTCGGGACATGATGTTGATGTCGTCGGCGTACGCTGCTAATTGTGTCGACTTGATGAGTAGCGTCTTGCTGTTGTCCATATTCATGGCCCGAACAACGTATTCCAGTGCTAGGTTGAAGAGCGTCGGTGCCAGTCCATCGCCCTGTTTCAAACCAGTGCGTGTTTCAAATAGATCAGTAAGTCTATTCTGGATCCTGACTTGTGAGACGGAGTTGGTCATCCTCATCTTTGTCAGTCGCACTAATTTTGCCGGTATACCAAATTGCAGCATGATGTTGTACAGTACTCCACGATCGATACTGTCGTATGCCTGCTTGAAGTCGACAAAGATTTGGTATACGTTTACGTTGTATTCCCAGCACCTCTGGAGTATCAGTTTGACTGAGAAGAGCTGATCGGTTGTGGAGCGACCAGGTCTGAAACCGCTTTGATATTCGCCAATGACTCGTTCTGCGTACGGTTTTATTCTATTTTCCAGAATTTTCGTCAAAATTTTATTGGACGTACAAACTAGTGAGATGCCCCTGTAGTTCTCACACCGCAGTTTATCTCCCTTTTTATGAATTGGACAGATGATGCTTCTGCGCCAATCGTCTGGAATCTCCACGTTCTCCCATACTCGCAGAAGTAATTGATCCCAAATGTTGGTCTTCGTAATTTTAGAAAGAATCATAATTTCAATTTTCATAATGATCGGCTCATTACGTTTTGAGTTAGACTTCCCACAAATTTGAAAATAGTCATTTTGAGAAAAACGCGTGTGAAAAACAGAATATAACCGAAATAATCCCTTGTGTTGATGCTTGTAGTACATTATGGCCCGTTTTATCAATGTCCGATTAAACTCTTTGTTAACTAACAGGGAGACAAATTAATCGAAGCTGTACAGCCCGATAAGCATTTTCGTTTCCTCATACGTCTCATACAAATTACCAAGCCATAAAGTGTGGAACTTATCTCAGACCACAAGCACCGGTAGCGCAGTGTATTGAGGCATCAGTCTCATGTTTGACTACCGGCGTTTCGGGTTCGAGTCCCGTCCACGACGATGTTCGTGGCCATGGATGTGCAGGAGGTGCATGCTGGCAACTGCATTCTCTGAAACCAATTTATGCCAACGAAACGTCAACTGGGCCACATGGAACAGTTGACGCGCTAAGCCCCACAAGGGGTTAGGGCAATTAAGTAGTAGTCAGCATATTCATTTGCAGATGAGGTTGTTGCAAATTCTCTTATATCGAATGAATTTCCAGGAACTCTGCTCTTTATGACCACTTTCATTGCTTTCATTTGAATTTGCAAAAGTGAACAGTTCTAGCTGTCAAAATATCAGCATCCGGTATCAGGTGTTGGGTTTTTGTTTAGGATAAATTTTCAACCGGAAACCAGGAGTTGGGTTTTGTTTTGCATAAGAGATTAATCGGAGGCTAGGGGACGGTTAGCGTTTATCCGATTAATAACACTAAACAGATATTGAGAAAACCAAATTGTGCTAATGGCAGTTTATTCTTAAGATAAATTTTAATCGGCCATTGAGTAACCGGCCCCAAGTACCGTTATTTGAAAACAAAGACGCAAAAGTGGGGTTCCGCTACAAGGCTACGTAAGTACATAAAAAAATAGGCGCTCACTGGAAATTTTGTAATTCAATTTGACTTATAACAAATATTATCCTCGATATCTTTTTAATTTCTAATTTACGAACACAATCAGCAACTAGATATAATAATAAAATGACGACAGAGGCCAACCTGCATTTTTGTCATTTAGGCCGAGCAGCTGACCCGAAACGTTATTTTGCACAGCGGGTTAATCTGTACTTCAGTCGCGTACAAAACAGGGCCTAATAATGGTGCTTCATAAGTTTCCAACCAATCTGTGAAGTCCTCGATTAACATGTTTCGTGCGATGACCCTGCTTTACAAACTCGTCCCGATTCCTCCTCAATCGGTAACACTATCCATAACAGTCATACATCACTAAAAGTGTTCAGACTAAGAAGAAGGATCTTCATTTCCAAGTGACACGAAACGATACGAAAATTCAATTTTTCATACATTTGTAAGGTTTTATTCTCCACTTTAGGGCGGTCTGCCCACTTTACTTTTGACTTATTAAAATTCTCAGTGGAGTTCTGCGAGAGAATGAGCCAACCCGCTGGCGTAACAGCTCCTGAATGGTGGCGGTATGCGATGTGCAAGGCAAGACAGTAGTTTGATGCGACACAAGTGCCATGAGCCATGACGACGAGGTGAAAATGTCAAAACGAGTTAAATTTGTTTCACCCGCTTGGGGTTGTTTGAAATTTGCATCCGGTCACCTCCTTATCACGCACACATATCCTTGCCATACCCACCTCGCCGACGTGGTGTCATGTCGCGTTGATTTTTTGATAAGAATGATGCGACTTTTTCGGGCATGGTGTGGAGCGCTTTACTTCTGCCGATGATTCGAACGTTGCATACCATTCGTTTGCTGTCCCCTTTGCTACAGGAGAAGCCATCCTGATAGCGAAATTTTCTCGTCACGTCCCTGTAACTTATGATAACACTTTGCATATTTTATTATCAAAAGAAATTTTATCTGCGAAATGTATGATTTATGCCAGCTGGCATGAACGCTAAGCACGAAACGTTCGTTTCGCAGAACGAACCCCGAAAAATGAAAAACGAAGACGATAACGTTTGGGGAGGTGGGGATGGCAATTAAGTGAATTCGTGCAATTGATAAGTACACCCGGCAATGTCTGCGGCAACTCCGCCAATAACTGCCAAAGAGGCCACAATCGTTAAGCGTTTCATGGCACATCTTCTTATTCCCGATGTCGACTTGTGAATTCCCAACACTTCGTCAGCAGCGCGACTATGAAATTTGCAACACTTGCTCATTATCTGGAAGCTCGACGAGATGGCATCATTGTAATCGTTGTGTTCCCATGATTTCGAAGAGAAGTCCTTAAGGCTCACGATTTTAA
Organism: Chloromyia formosa; assembly: GCA_964017055.1. Classification (NCBI taxonomy): domain Eukaryota; kingdom Metazoa; phylum Arthropoda; class Insecta; order Diptera; family Stratiomyidae; genus Chloromyia; species Chloromyia formosa. Next base: position 4,415,109 of record OZ024813.1, on the reverse strand, counting down.
TTGAAACGAATTGCATCGGAGGTTCTAATTGAATTGAAATGGCACGAGATGTAATTAATACGTGCTCCCATTGATATTTTGTGGAATGCTGTTCGATGGGAACTGGGGAAATGTGGGTATGTCTCCGGCAGGATCTTTGAGGATAGAAACGCGGATGGAAGTCAATGATGATAATGTTTGAATGCACTATTGGCATCGGGCAAATTGACGATGTCATTACATTTCATCAGAGTTTAATCGTACTTTGGAAATTCTGATAATGTTCGGAAATTGAATGTCGAAACAGAATGAGTTTCCAAGAATCTCGGGGAAATCGAAGGTACGTTTAATTAGCCCTTCATGATATAAAGGAGAAGTCAAGGGTTCTGAACGAAGTCATAACATTGTACATTTAATTGGTAGGACCAGTGGCGTAGATAAGGGAGGATTAATTGGATCCGTTGTTTAGATCGTCTATCCCGAGGCTAGTTATTATCTTTTGTCCACGTGATTGCTGTGGCAACGAGCTGGCAGAAAGCCTGCGAATATTTCCGAAACCTGAGCTGCATGGAGCGTATGCCGTCATTTACAACTAGTAGCGCCGGACTTTCACGGTCATTTTGGCAAGCCGGAAGTTTGAAGTTTGTTTCACGTCAATACTTACCGCTTAATATAGTATAGGTATACGATAAATATAAATATTATGTAAAATCTTCATTCCCATTGACTGACATAATTTTCAGTGTTTGCGACAATGATCAGTGTTCCTGGGTACCAGCCGTCAGCCCACAATCATAGCTCGCTCGACTAGCTTTACTGGCTATTACATAATTGATACGATTTGATGTAATCACATTATCTGAGTGCCAAGTACAAACATTGAGACGAAAGAAACTCGATGGATTCTCCAGAGATCTGTTCCTGCCGACAATCCGTAGTAAAAATAATAATCCTAAACTCAGTTTCAGATCACTAAATTCAAAACAGCACCTACTAACTGTCGATATTCAAAAAACAACTCTGAGCACAAAACTTTCCAGCCTTCGTGTTCAGAGTGTGTCCTTCCAGGCCATTTTTTATTTCCCAATTATTAAATTGCACGTACCAGAAATATAATTTTCAGACCAATAAATCACACGTTGTCAATGGCAATTTTTTTTTTTTTGTCCAGGAGCTGCGAAATAGCAGGACGCATATGAGTGATGTGGCGTTTTAACAAGTTTCAAGCCTAGCATACGTTAAGTCCTTACATCCAGTTATGATTGAGTGGTTGCCGTAATTGGGATTAGAATGATGCCTTCGGCAGTATCCATCAACCAATCTCCGATTTTTCTAGAGCTGTTATATGTCTGCATGAAGCCGCCACCCCTACAGGATTCGATGGTCGTTCTCTTGCCACTCTTTATTTCTGCGGTGCGAACATTGTGCCAAACAATTACTATCGCACGCAAGTTGAGCGATGTCGGTGTTCGGTGATGGTGGCGACATCGATGATTCGGCACTTTCATCAAGAGGAGGGCGCTCGGTCTTAGTTTGACCGACAGTTCCTTGATCCCTTGGTCCTCACAATACAACTACTATTCATTGTAGACAAAAAATCCGTGCCATTCAACGTGTGATTAGAGATCTTGTATGTGTAGCTTTGCCCCGAAAAATGGCAGTGGGCTAAATGGAGAACAAAGCTATGAGGCAGGACGAAAGACGCGAGAAAGTGGATTGCTAAAATGTATTCTGTTCTGTTTGTATGTCGAGCTATTCTTATTGCTAAATGAATGGCCAACACTTACGCTGATGACTCATTAGGATTGCGGAACGTGCCTGGCATTAACGAACTGAATTCTACCTGCGGGCATTAAGCATGTCCGATGTACGGATACCTGCTACCATGACTTGGCAATTTTCATTTTGTTTCCGTGGAAATCAATCTTTGATAGGAAATATTATAATTAATGTCCTGTTTGGAGGGCTGGCTTAATGGACGCTATCAAAAGTTTTACGTAGCCAGCGCGGCTGATGGCGTTTCAATGATGGGGAATGTTGTTACATTTTTAATTGGTGCGGATATCAGACAGTAACGTGTAAGGCTTATTAGTACGGAGCTCCTCCTTATATCCCCAGAAGTGATTTATTTCCATTTTTTCATTTTTAGTCCTTTGCTCTTATACCTGGAAAATCGATAATTCGACGGCTGAGTTATATAATCTCATTAAATAAATTTAATTATATAAAAAGGATTTTTTTCTGTATCCGCAGTAACTTTTCAAAATGATCCAGAACTTAAATAAAAAACTCTCTTGCGAATTGAAAAAATGCAATTTCATTGAAATTTCGTTGGCAACAACTTAAAGCCTAACACTTCATATCTGCGTATTCGCTTTCTTCGTGTTTTCCTTGGAGCTTGCCGGTAAAACAGAACTCAACAAAACATACTCAGCATCGTAGCAAGAAAGTAAGCTTTATCCATTCCAGTCACTTAAGGCCAAAATCCAATCTAAAAAGAGGCGAAACTAACCGGAAGTTCTTCATCTTTCTACCCCGAGACCATAAATTTCTTCTTCATTTCCATAAAACAAACTTTTTTGAATGGACTTTTGCGAACCCTGTACAATTCACAAGACGAGTTATCTATGATAGTAGTTGGTAGTCGTAGTAGTACGGAAGCAAACGAATGTATCGTTTTCGAGGCGTTCCTTTTTATATTATACGCTGTACGCTTCGAAACTCAACACAGTTGTCAGATAACGCAACGCGGAGAAAAAAAAGTTAAAATTTTAGGCGGCCCAGGATATTCACTGATTCACAAAGAAGTAAAAAAACTACAGGGAACTTTGTTGGCAAGCGTGTAGTAACGGCAGCGCATTTTCAACATTCTTTTTCGTTTGTATATGCTCCAGTGATGAGGACGATGTACTACTTGTATATTGTGTCCCTAAAGAGCCAACTCCAGAAAACGGAGTTACTACACCTTGAAGTTTATTTTCTCGAGACGAGCACGAACATTTTTGTGATTTGGAAAGTTGAATTGAAGAGTATGTATCGAAGTCCTTCACCTGACATCTTCCTGAAGTGAGATATGTAGATTTACTCAGAAACTCAGGACGTTTAATTGAAATTGACTTGAACGTGATTTATTGGACATTCGAGAATTTATTATAGATTGCAGATGTTTTCTTTGAAATTGTATGATTTATACTTGTATTTAGTATTTATAGTGTTGAAGAATGTAATTGACAGTTAAGCGTGGTAGGAATAGTCAGTTGCGTGGCTAAAGTGAAGCTTACTGAACTAGGTAGTTTTGTAATACTTTCAATGGAGTATTGTGTCAGATGGGATCTCAGGAGATGAAACTTAGTCAATAAGAAGTGCTACTGTGTAACCTTCCTGCTATAGACGACTCCTGCTGGACACAAATTTTCCTTTTCTTCTTCAAGATAACATATTTGCAAACCAGATTGCTAAATATACGAATGAAATTGACAATTTTCACAACAAGTTAACGATTTGTGAAAACAGTTTATTTGACCAATCGATAACTTATTCTGAAATAGTGTTGAAATTGTTAATTTGATTGATCAAGTGTTAATTTGATTTGAACAAGTATTAAATAATACGTACAGAGCTCGAACAGTTTTCCAACATTGTGTTTTGCTGGTTTACTGCTCACAGTGGTTTCGCAAGCAACTGCATGGCTGACGAGCTGGCCCGAACAGGAACTAGGGAGATCATGATGGAGCCTCACGAAATTAGAATGCTTATCTCTGCTTGTAATATGATAATAATGGCTGATGCGGTTGGCAGGGCTAACAGGAGAGTACTAGCAGCACCTGCCAGATAACAAAACTGATATTATCTAGAATTGTTCTTTTTGAGGTGCATGCTAGCAACTGCACCGTCCGAAAAATGTATGCTATCGAAATGTCAACAAGGCATAGTAATGCAAGAGACGCGCCCATGTCAGTAGAAGGGTCAAGGCCATTAACAGCAGCGTTATCGTCGAACACAAAAAAAGACTTCAACTTCCTTATAATGATTTTTGTAGGAGTTAAGATCACGAGGATCAGGAGGAAATGACTTCTGATTTTCTTTGTGACTGCCCTGCCTTAGTCGAAAAGATGTTCATTGTCAGTTCCGTCAGGTTCAATGATTAAACTTTGTCTATTCCGGATGGTAAATACCTGGAGTATCACACCGGACTCACATGTGTTCTAAACATTCATTGCAGTCCTCTAATCTAACCTATGACCAAAAAGTCAATCAGCTCAATTATTTGTCAGTGGCTGGTTATTTCAATAATTAAATTGTGTTCAGTGTGTGACATCTTGGACCAGGGAAATATGCCAGCCACCAAAGGACCACTTTTAGAAAACCTCTTGTACTTGGGACGCTAAGCGATTTGACCTTGCAAAATAGGATAGAGAAATGTCATTTGGTATGATTGTTGGTGGTCCCCGTAAATTCATTTTAAGAGATGGAGCCATCTTGAGCCCCACGGCAGAGCGGCTGTGCGGGCGAAAAACCGGAAATTTGAGCCCTTTTTTTTAATATTCTCCTCATAATTTGTAAACGGTGCCTCGGATCAAAAAACTTAATAGGATGTAAATTAAAGAGCGTCAAATTCTACATCCAATGCATTGCTCAAAGTTGAAATTTGGTTTAGTAGTATAATCAAAATCGATAGTCGAAAAACGTTACTTTTTGAGGCTTTGGAGAAAAATCACACAATATCGCTTTTCAATCTCACATATCTCGGAAACCGATGCTGCAAATGGAAAAACTCAGTAGGGAAAAGTTGAAGATACTTCCATTTCAAGTTCAAATAGCTCAATATTTTTTAAATCGGCCCGTTTTTAGTGTTGTTGCGAGCGAAAATGCAGAAATGGTTTTTTATCGATTTGAGCCTTAATAGCTCTATCTCGATAAATATAACAGCTAAAAGCTTTGGTTTAGCCTCAATTCGTAGATACTTTAACCATGTTTATAAAAGTTTTGCTAAGTTTTTTGTTAGACTAATTTAATTAATTAAATAATTAGTTAATTAAATGATTTAATTTCCTCCGTAATTTCAAAGTTCAAGCAAGTTATATGACATTTTAGGTTGATTCCTAAAGTATTTGGTCATTTTAAGTCGAATGAAATTAACCGCAATTCCATACGACCACTATTTCAAAAAATATACACATTTTTTTAGATTGCTTTATTAGTTAAATGAGCTTTTTCGTTAAGAAAGTTGAAAATAAAAAGCTTTATGCCAGTTTTAGGTATGGTTCTTAATGTATTAGGTCATTCTGAGTCGAATGAAACCAACCACAATTCGAAACGATCATTAGTTCGAAAGATATTTACATTTTTCCAGATTGTTTAATTTATAAAATGAGCTTTTTTGTGAAATAAGTTAAAAACAATAGGCTTTTATGCCAGTTTTAGGTTGATTCTTCATGTATTTGGTCATTCTAAGTAGAATAAAAACAATCGTGATTCCATACGACAATTAGTTCAAAAGATATTCACATTTTTCCAGATTTTTTTATTAGTTAAATAAGCTTTATTATTAAATAAGTTGATAATAAAAAGCTTTGATGCCAGTTTTAGTCTTCTTCCTAATGTATTTGGTCATTTTGAATCGAATGAAACTAAAGGCAATTCCATATTTTTTCACATTTTTATTATTAGTTAAATAAATTTTTTACTAAATAAGTTCAAAATAAAAAGTTTTTATTCCACTTCTAGGTTAATTCTTAATGTGTTCGGTCATTCTGAGTCGAATGAAATCAACCGCAATTCCGAACGATCATTAGCTCAAAAGATATTTACAATTCTCCAGATTTTGGTATTAATTATTTTAAAAAGATTTTTTTTATTAAATAAGTTAAAAGTAAAAAGCTTTTTAGCAAAACTTTTATAAATAAGGTAAAAATATCTACGAATTGAGGCTAAACCAAAACTTTTAGCTGTTATATTTATCGAGATATAGCTATTCAGGCTCAAATCGCTAAAAAGTCATGTCTGCATTTTCACTCACAACTACACTAAAAACGGGTCAATTTGAAAAGTATTGGGCTAGTTGAACTTGAAATAGAAGTATCTTCAACTTTTCCCTACTGAGTTTTTCCATTTGTAGCATTGGTTTCAGAGATATGTGAGCTTGAAAAGCGATATAGTGTGATTTTTCTGCAAAGCCTCAAAAAGTGACGTTTTTCGACTATCGATTTTGATTATACTACTAAACCAAATTTCAACTTTGAGCAATGCATTGGATGTAGAATTTGACGCTCTTTAATTTACATCCTACAATATTAAGTTTTCTGATCCGAGGCACCGTTTACAAATTATGAGGAGAATATTTAAAAAAAGGGCTCAAATTTCGCGGTTTTTCGCCCGCACAGCCGCTCTGCTGCGGGGTACAAGATGGCTCCATCTCTTAAAATGAATGTATGCGGACCATTAATAATAATTCCAAACGGCATTTATCTATCATATTTTGCAAGGTGGCGTCAATTTATGTCGCTTAGCGTCCCAACTATTGGTCAATAGATCGGGTTTTGATCAGGAAACTGGACACTTACTACTAACAACTATCCAACAAAAAGTCGACATGAGTGACGTTAACGAATTTCAGTGAAATCACAAACTTTTAATCTAAAATTTCCACCACTTGATTCGATCTTCCTTCATCCCCGAGTCTGGCATTCCGTTATGCTATACACAAGGATTCATCATATTATATAAACCCTTGAAATCACAAAATATGAAATCACCACGTCGCTGTATTTAAATTTCAATAAAACACATCTTTTTTCATCATATCCACGAAGTATTATTGGTAAATTGCTTTAATCCTAATGTTCCTGAGCCCATCACCATTACTTTCAATCAACTGCTCACTTTAAGTGGTATACACATGGATTCCCCATCAAAAAAATATGTGTATAATATGTGTCGTACGGTATCGATATTGTTGTTGTCGCGGTTAAAAGAAAAATAGAAAGACACCTGCTATGCCAAATATATAACCACTCATTCTGATTTTTCTGTCACAATAAACGTGTTCTCCGCCTTTTTGGCACATTCCCCCCATTATTGTGTTAAAAATGTGTGCGATCCTGTAATGGAACCTTATCTAACAATTTCACCGGTTCAAAGTCGTGTAAGAAACGAAAAGCAAAAGGGATACATTCAAAACCAACGTGAATCATCCCGTTTTAGGCTTGAGTCTCTATATACTCGTACAACACTCTCAATCTTTCTTTGCTTTTTCCTGGTCTACCTTTCTTCTTTGGACCTTTTTACATGCTTACCCTGAAATTTAACCAGCTAATCCCCTTTCATTCGATTCGAAAGTAAAACACTCCACCGCCACGCTGCTCCGATGGGGCGTCTTCTTCGCAACATGTTGAATGAGCGGAGAGTGGCCTAAGAAACGCTAAAGTTCGATTTTGTGGGGAAAAAAGAGGAAAATGTTGTTTCTTCTTAAAAATCAACCTAAATCTTAGGTTTGCGACTATTTTTAGAGTGTTGTTCGTCTCTTTCGCCTTCCCATGCATATCTGCACAACGTCGTCCTTCGAAAATTGGCTGCTTCAATTTTAAAGGATTCCAACCCTTTTGTAAGCCAACGTTTAGGTGTGTGTATGTTCGAAAAACCCTTACTCTGTATCGGATTAAGGTGTAGAAACTCGACTGGTTGTAATATGGAATCTGCAGCTATGTTGTCATGGACATAATGTGGGACTGTAGATAATATCCTTCAAAACTCAGTATGGTAAGAAGAGTTTTCATTATATGAGTCTTTCAGCAGTATTCAACCGTTAAGGTTTCAGTACAAAATATAGTTTTATACATTATCGCGACATCGCGACTCTCTGACACCTAATCCACGCTTGACTGTTTACTTCTGCTTGCTCTCTGAAAATCATTGAATCCATTTTATATTAAAACGTCCTCTTTATATAATTATTATATCAACTGAAAAATAAATATTTTGTTTCGATTCGACATGTTCACCTCCTTAATTCGAGCTTCCAACAAATTCACTTCGTTTCGATCCAAACATTTTTTTGGCAATGTCTCCCCGATCCAACCGGCAACATTGCCGGTTCTTATCCGACGAAATCGAGCGTGATGGGATTCACATGGCTTTTCTTTTATTGAAACGTAAACACGTATACACCCTCTTTGTCAGGGATCCTTGTGTGGTACGAAATAAACAACGGCCCAGCCTTATACGTAATGGAATTTTTTGAAGGATTTCAATTTTATTAAAATTGTTCGTCCTCAGAAATGAAGCAAAACGAAAAATCCGGTTTGCCCGAAGCTCTACATACGTAAAACTCTGATCCACATTATCCTGCCATGAGATGCACCTGCATATCTGTTTTTCCCTAACGTGAACCCCGGGGACAAAGGAATCGTAAGCCCAGCTATCCCTTAGATTTGTCCCGCTTTTCTTTGTGATTGCATTCTGGCAGGGTGCATTTTTTATATATCCGTTCCATTCGACAAGAAGGATAAGTCGCCATGAACGTCTGTATCGCATTCAGAATAGCCCTCGTCATCGCCATTCTTGCATCTTAGCTCGTAAAAATTTCAAACTCAATTCCATTGTGTCGTCGTCTCGTAAAAGTGCATATTCTAGCACTATTCTCCACGCCGCTAATAGATGAAAGAATGGAAGATGTTCTGAAGTAAAATTCGCAGGCGATGATGAAAGGAAGGCACAATGCATTGCCAGATTGAAAGTCAACAGTGTCAGGTTTTATTCTTACTCCTACTTCAGTCAGTCAAGTGGAAAAGCGGGACTTTCCGAGCTTTTCCATTTTTACTTTTTTCACAGGATGGCAACTTCATAGTTCATACTATTATTCAGTCACAACTGAATGAAAATATTGACGCTACTTTTTTATTTTTCCTGTCATCTTAATGGATTTGGAATGTCCAATTAAGGACAGTGGAATTACGCGAAGAGGATTTGAATGTGAGCCTATTTTTTAATGAAAATTTCCGCTGTGCACTGGCCGCGTCCTTTTAATGGCATGACACGTCCCGACGCGTCGTCCGAAGGGGGGGTATGACTAATTTGAATTTCAATTCATATGCAAATGAGTTTTGGTCATTTTTGCGGATCTGCGGGCCTAATATACTGTGTAGCTGGACGTGAAGACCCTCTTCGTTGCTTGAAATATGTACGCGAGTTTCATTGTTTATGCGAAAAAGCACAATTTGCTAAGCAATCAAATGTCAGACTGAACTGAGATGTGGTAAGCCTGTTTGGATAACGACTTCTTGTTGTTGTATTTTGCAAATTAAGAATCGGTACCGTATTAGAGAGGAAGTTTTTGAAAAGATTCAGTTTTGAAGAAGTAAAAGTAAAGTGCCTGCGTCCTTTGCTATGCCGGTAGCTAAGTGAATTATCATATCTATGTTATCATACAGCTTTTATCGGGTGCGAGTCCCGCCCCTGTCCACGGATGTTTGTTGTGTGTTTTCAATGTAATGTGGGCGTATCAAAAAGCCACAGGCATTCAAGACTTCAAGAAAAAATGCGACTAAAAAAACCGGTCGACACCATTTTACGAAAACGGCTTTAACTAGGGCAGCCAGAGAATCGAATTTTACACTCTTTTAAAATGGCTCTAACTCTGAAAACTACGGCAGCTAGAGAGCTGAGAGAGAGAGAGAGTTGTCTTAAAATGCAGCATGTAACTTACCCCAAAAACAGAAAATTTTGATTCCGGACCAAAAGCTGCAAAAAACCTCGAACATTTTAAAGCAAAGTGACCCCTCGAATGCCAAATATAAAAAAGAAAATATCTCGTAAGCTAGAGCAGCTAGAAGCTCGAAACTTGCTCTTTTTTAAACAGCTCTTACTCGAAAACTACGGCTGCTAGAGAGTTAAACTCTACCTTAAAAAGATTGTACTCCAAAAATTGAAAATTCAATTCTGGACCAAAATTGCAAAAAACCTTGAAAATTTAAAAGAAAAGTCACCCCGACTGAAAAATATAAAAAAGGAAATTTCAACTAAACTAGAGCAGCTAGAGTGTTGAGACTCGCACTTTTCAATTGGCTCTTAGTCGAAAACTACGGCAGCCAGAGAGTCGACTTTTTTAAAATGCAGCTTGTACCTGCCAAACTTGTACTTATCAAATGGCTCTAACTCGAAAGCTATGGCAGCTACAGAGTTGAATTTTGTCTAAAAATGCAGCCTGTACCTTCCCCAAAAATATTAAATTTCATTCCATTAAAAAACTGCAAGAAATTGAATTTGAAATTTTCAAAGCAAAGTGACCCCTTCACTGCCAAATATAAGAACGTGAATATCTCCGAAATCAGTGCAGCTAGAGGGTCAAAATGTGCTCTTTTGAAATGGCTCTAACTTGTAAACTAAGGCTGGTAGAGAGTTGGATTTTGTCTTAAAATGCAGCTTGAACATTCTCCCAAAATCAGAAAATCTCGATCTACCCAAAACTGCAAAAAAAATCCTGAAATTTTCGAGGCAAAGCGACCCCCTGATCGCCAAATATAAAAACGTGAAAATCAGCAAAACTAGAGGGTCCAAATTTGCACTTACATTTAACTACGCACTTGAAAATGTCTATTAGTTCTTTGACCAGTACAGAAATCTCCGACAGATTTTTTTTCCGACGCAAGTCAATCGCATTTTCTTTTGTATTTCTTAACCTGTACAGGTTAGTGAAATAACACACAATACAACAACAGCGCTACCCAATATGGGTTAGCGCTTAACCCAGTAATTTATCGAGGTCCAATTCTGACCTGGATAGCGCACAAGTAAATCTTTTATTTAGGACGCATCTAGCGGTTGGTGGAAAAAGTTTCGTTCATTTCAAGTTGTTCCACTCTACTTTCACCTCAGTTCACGTCAATAAGATTCAATGGAATTCCACATTTCTTTCAATTGGAAACGTGGTTTGATTGATGAAATATTAGGAAACTACTCGAAATCAATTAGTTTCTTCTATTACGGTGATATGTTCATTGGTTGCTCTTGATGGAATAGAATGAAGTTAGTTTTTAATATTTTTCAAAGAGTGGGATTATTCCACCACTTAAAATCCAATCTGAGGCAAAATCGACTTCATGTCAAATACATACTTTTACCCTGTACGGGTCAGATACATCGGCTTTTTTGCACAAAAGCTCGGGTTAACTATCCCTGACCTGGATAGCTGCAAAAGAACGCGCTTATTATTATATTTTCCCTGTCGAAAACTCATAACTGCTCACACGGACTACAATAGTGGAATTAATAAAGAAATACGAATTATTTCCGATAAAAATGGAAAGTTCATTTTTCAAAACGCTGAACCACGCCTATGCGCCTTACTGACTCTTTTGATTCCAGCCTGTGGCCTGGTTCCAACAAAAGATATCTCAACACGAACATCCATAGAAACAAAAATAAAATATGCCAATATCTCTTCTGAATGGAAACATTTTTTTTCTCCCAATGACGGTTCCACCGAACTGTAATAAAGGACTCTGCGTCTCTATTAGGGCAAGACCGACTTCGAGTAGGCATAAATGGAAATAGCCCAGAGAATCCTATCATTTTCCTATTTGTGCAGAACCTAGTAATATTTATGTGCGTGCAGAGCGAAATTCACGGAAATGGAAAACAATATTCAGGTGAATCTCGGGTGCAGGCCAGGCGCATTTCAGAAGGATATGTTGTATTTTACCCTGAAACCTGAGTCCAGGGGTGGTTAGTCGTCCGTTATTGCATATCGAGAGTCTGATGTTAAAATTAAATTACACAGTTCTATTGATAGAGCGACATGTCTACCGGTATCAACAACAGCTAAGCATTTATAACACAACATGCTCGTATATCTCCAACGGCCATTTGCACAACATTCGACTATACGAATAAATTCCTCATTGGGGACAAAAGACTCAAACAAGCCTGTTTTCGATTTCTCGAAACATATCATCTAGGAGAAGCAACCAATTATCATGGAATGGCCTATGGTCATAACATTATTCTCTCTCTCTCTCTGGATTGCAAAACATAAATACTGTATCGAATTGGGAAGAGGAAGTTTATTTTGGCTAACGGTCATATATAGCCTGGAGGGAGTCTATTGTAGGTAGGTATATGCTGATTCCCGGAAGATTTGGATAGAGCTTTGAATATGATATCTGATATATGACAAAAGCAAACAACAATTATGACGGAAATATTATTTCGGACAAACTCAAAATTATGTGACAAAATGACGTGATCAAGGATATCATTGAAAAATAACGATTCAAGGTTTTAGTGATTATGGAAGATGGAAGAAGATAATACATGAGGTAGGCTAAAATACCCAACTGGTAGGCACCACAAAAATCAGATCTATTCTGCCATAGACTTCATTAGATAAGAGACCCTGAATCAACCTGGTGAAGGCCAGTAGGTCCAGCAGAAATCATAATGGCAGCGTAGTTCACGATGGAATCTCCACGGAGCATAAAACTGGATTGAGCAACCGCCGCGCCGGGCATTCGCATAGGAGCTGCCCTCTATGCAAAACCGCCATTCCGTCTCAGTGGACAGACACAGTTTGTTTAGGTAACACCTCACTTAGTGGTGTGCCGTGATGTAACCAACGATTATCCTCAAGTCCGCTCTGCTCCGGCGGAAAGCTTCTTCGAGACCGGAGGGGTTGATAAGATCTTAAGATTGTCGCAGTCTTGGAAGAATATTCCATCGCCGCAGACTTTCGTATGCGGACCAACGTCCTGGCCCAGACCCCAGTAAGGATCAGGTCCGACCAGCGACAACAGCAACAACCCCACCCTGAAAGCATCCCTTATAAGCATTAACATAAATTGATGGGCCTCCCACCGATGAATAGATTTTGCGCCCGCGAAGCATAGCATCGATCCACATGACTGTAGGTAGGTATATCCCTTAGCGCAAGTGCTACGCATATGCTGCCGTAGCCAGTATTGTTAAAGGCACCCTCAATGTCAATGAAATTGTACAGAACGGTTTCCCTGTCGTTAAGGGTTTTTTCAATAATTCCTACGAGACTGTGTAAGGCAAGGACTTAGCTTCTACATAAGCGAACTGAATACGATGCAAGGGTGGCGTGCATTTCCTTTTTTGCCTGATATGCTGATCGAATAACCTCTAAATAGTTTTTAGGAGAAACGATAAGAGGGTAATCGGCCTGTGCGATTTCGGTAGCCTTCTCCCCCTTTTTTTCGTTTTTCAGAATGAACACCACATTTACGAGGTATATAGCTCAAGGAGTAGCTGGCTCTTAACAGGACAATCAAGGGGGTGATAATGAAACAAATGGGGGGGGGGGGGGTGGCGAAAATCCTCATTCATAGTTCTTCTCGTGAGCGTCCCTTGGAACGACAGTGGTCCCTGACAATTGCCAACCATACGATGATGTAGTGCATTCCCCCTGTGGTGTGGGGTGTAAGAATAGTACCACGTACCATGATAACTATGGGCTCACGCATGTGATGGGGAGACACAGTCTTGGGGATCGTAATGACAACGATGAAAGATTTGAAGAATTCTCCAACTTTCACAGTCTTTTCATCAGTGGTATTACGTTTAAACATAAGGACCACCACAAAAAGAATTGGTCCTCTATTGTTTGGCGCAGAACACAAAATCAGATCGACCACTTTGCCATTAGTAAAAGATTCAAGAGCTGCCTCCTGGACGTGCGAAACAAGAAGGGCGCCTATTTGGGGGAAGAGACCATTATCTTATAATCGCTAATGTAATGTAAAAGCGTGGAAAACAGATACCTTTCCCACTGAGTGGAAGAAAGGTTTGATCATCAGACTTCAAATAATTGGATAGGCTTTTGTTTGCTTCCTGCCGTTGCCAAGATAATAGCTAAAATCGTCCTGGAAAAAATGAACTCTCTCTTAGAAAGCGCAATTGATGAAGAACAGGCTGGCTTTCGATCCGGATTCTCCTGTGTCGATCATATTAACACCTTGCGAATCATCATCGAGCAATGCGCTGAATACGATTCTTCGCTTCACTTGCCTTTCATTGATTTCGAAAAGGCTTCCGATAGTGTGAGCCCGAATTCTAACTGGGTGGCTTTGCGCAGGAGAGGTATCCCTGAGAAGCTAGTGGCTATTATTAAGGGAACGTAAGATGGCGCAAAATGCCGCATTCTACATAAAGGCTAGGTGTTGGGGGCCTTTGAGGTTCGCAGTGGAACTCGGCGGATTGATAGTAGGCCCGATGGCAGGATTGATAGCTGAACTGGCATTACGTCTTAAAACCCCATAAAATGACAGAGATTATACCTTCCATTCTAATACCTTAGTAGCAACAACCACCGGACTTTCAATTCCTAAAAAACAATAACATTATTTAATCACGTATTTCGTAAACATTGGAATAGCACGCGAAACATTGTCTGCATTCGTGTACACTTGCATTAAATAACGTCTCATTGCAACCGGAACCGCGTAGTAGATCCCCAGGACTCATAGAGTAATTTGTCATAAAGGAAGCGCACCACGAATAAAAGACGAATTGAGACACGAAAAAACTCTGTCATTTACTTCATCACTCTGCAGGTTTCGCTGTGCCGTCCTGATGCAACAAACAGCAGAGACAGGGAAACCCACATGTATACGGCAATATTCTGTTGGGAAAGTTTCATTTATGATTTTTTTTCATTAGACAACACCGAAATGACCCAACACAGACACGGCACGGTAAACGACGTGAAAAAAAAGCATCATATGCTCCTCAGTCTGCATCTGCCCTTTTTTAGTACGGTGCTTGCATGGGGTTTCGAGATGTATATACCACGGCTTCACTGTCATCGCTAGTACTGGAAATCCCATGGGTATAAAGTTGCGTTCTCACGAGGCGACTTTTCTTAAACGACAAAAGTTCGACGACAAAAGTCGAATGCCCCTAAAAAAGATTTTATGCAGACGTACGTATTTCATATAATAAAAAAAAAATAAAAAACTGGCGCAACAGTCCAATTTGAACCACGGCCTCGAGATGAGTTAGCATCATCTCATTTTCTAGATCGTGACGGTCTTGTGCAGAGGTGTGTGATCAGCAACACGCTCAACCGAGTTATTTACCCCATAAATGGGTACTCATTTAACAGCTGAGTTGGCTCATAGTCCGACACATAAATCCTCTTGTTTTTTATCGAAAACTACCGCATTCAGTAGGAATCGAACCGGGGCCCAGTGCGTAGAAGGCGAACGTGCTAACCGTTGCGCCATCCGAACTACTATTTCATATAATAGCCGCGTTTGATTCATTCAGATCCGATAAATTCTCATGAAAAAACTACTGGCCGGCCTTTGATCCAGGTCACGTATGGGATCACATGTCTGTATGGTGGCTGTTTGAATTTGCTCGTCACTGATCCAGACGGTCGAATCATTCTTGGTCTTTGTACGGTTGACTTGAACACTGCTGATGATTTAGCACAAAAGCCGTCAACATACTATTACAGCTTACAGTCGCAGTCACGTGATCTCATTTCATTCGTCTAAAATCACGTCATCACGCCGAATTTGATTCGTTGAAAATCTCATCATATCGAAATGTTCAGAGCCAAACGACAAAAGTTTGACCGGGACAGTGCTTAGTTGTTTGACTGAAATGTGCCCTTCCCACGAGGAAATTTGTTAGATTTTTGTTGCACTACTTTTAACGTTCAACAAAAGTCACCTCGTGAGAGCGCTGCTTAAAACCCTGAGTGGAATAGTTGAATAATTGCCCTTCATGATGAACGACAAGGCACGAACAGGCGAATATTTATTTACACTCACATTCCCTCAATATCCTGAAACTTCTTCAACTTTTCTCGGGCAGCTTTTTTTGCTCGGCGAGGCGGTGTTGGGATATACGACCAGCGACATCAACGGCGAAGTTTAATGACGTTGCACGTACATATGTGTGGACAATATCGTACGATGGCTATAAAGCTGATAATGCTTATGTCGGTTGAGACCATACAACGCGGTAACAAAGAAGGGATTATATGATAACAGTTAAAAGTTGAAAACAAGATAATGACATAACATAATAATAGTACGATGGAGGTGTTTTCTAAAAGAGTCAAAGGTTTGAGTGAGGCAATAATTGCTGGTGATATTTGTCATCCTTAGAGCCGGTGCTCATGAACGTCCAAATGCGTCCAAATCTGAAGAAAATTGTCCACTGTGACCGTGTTCGTGTTCCGAGATATAGTGTATGTGGCTCGGCTTAACCAAAACTGATGAAAATGGAATGAAAATGATGAGATAGGCCAAGTGACGCCGACAGCTATCGGATAGCTATTGGCGTCCTTTTGCACCACACTATTGCTCCCAATGAATTTCTTCCTATCCGACTGAAAGTAACGCGGCGTCCAGCGTCATTTGGACGTTCATGTTCACCGGCTCTTAAGGAGCGATTTCGCATAAAACAGAATTAGGAACAGGAACAGAAACAACAGAAATTAATCGTTTTCTGAAGTAAATTCTGTATGCACCTATCATGATTCGGTTCCTGTCGCAAATGTACTGAATTCTTCCCCTGGTCCTTATTCTGTTTTATATGATATCCTAAATTAATTTAACTGAATACTCAGGCATGAGTTAATTGTTAATCTAAGATCGGCAATTTCGTAAAAGAGCCCAACAAAAGCCACAATGAAAGCAGGTGCGTATTTGGATGACCAAAACATGAAAATTTTAGCCCCCGCTAAGGGGGTGAAACGAAATTGAATGAAAAGGATAATTAAGAATGCCAAAATAAGTCAAGCATGATTCACCCTTCGATAAGGTGGAATGTTTGACGGACGGCTCAGATGCCCTCGCGCTCGCATCGGGATCCGGATGTAATAGGAACTTCGGCCTCTGGTTTCGTACCACCAACAGATCAGTACTCATCAGATGCTGCCAACGATCTGCTGGTGGAACCAGCACAACTAGACCAGAATATGGTTCACTACAACAGCCGCACCCAGTGTTTTTTTTTTTTTTGCTTTTCGGGTTTCCTCGTACGTTACGCTTATTGGCGTGGCAAACTCCATGTAAGTTTGATTTAATATTTTCAAATTCTTTTATTTCAAACAAAGTTTTGCAAAATTAAAACATTTTGGGATTTTGTATATTTTGGACTGTACTGTTATATCCATAACCAATTTTCTTGATATGATGCAAAATAGGCATATGTCAAACGATTCTTCAAAATACGACCAAAAAGTTTTCATCACGGCTAAGAGCATAAAATATAACTTTTTTGTTTTATTTACAACGTTTCGGTTATATAAATAACTAAATTGTTTTGATCTGGGACATGCGAAAAATTATGGTTGTTATGGTTATGGCCGTGCCATCTGGCGAAGAAAAAGGCTCCTCAACGAGCTAAGCAGCGGCCTATGCTTGCTGTAGCTCAGTTCGGGAGACGTGGGCGGGGTTTTCGCCGCTCGTTGCCCCTGTCCTTTACGTACTAACAAAAATTCATAGGCCTGGGGAAGACAACACAAGCAAAGGAGGTAAAAATGGGGAATATAAAAAATGAGGCGATAAGGATGGAATGGTTGGCAGATGGCTCGCTTGCCCTCGCGCTCGTATTGGGGTCCAGGTGTAATGGGACCCTCGGCCTCTGGTTTCGTACCACCGACAGATCCTTACTTACTTACTCATCAGGTGCTGCTTCGATCTGTCGGTGGGAGCAGCACAACCAGACCAGAATATGGTTCAATCTATATCTTATGTCGAAGTACTGAATAATTGGAATTTTCGCCTCGCTCATGCTACGGCAAGACAAAATACATCATTCATGTAATATTTCTACCGTTGGCATGAGCGTTCGAACAAATTTAGAACAAAAACCCCATTCTTCAGTGCCACGGACACCTTACAATATAAATAATCAAATCGCTCGAATTTCATTGACTCTACTGGTTCGATATTTCCTTAAGCCACCCTATCTGCATTTTGGTATGCATATATCGAAGTAAGCTAAACTCCCTCGCCTACTTTACTAATCATCAATTCAATATAATGTTAACACTCCAATCATACAGCTTATAAGCTCTAATCTACACAAAATGTCAATTTTGGAATCTGGAACCAGAGTTATTCAGGTATACGACTATGTTAGGTATCATCGTACTCTGCCTACATTGGCCGAATGCCAATCTGCCAGTAGTTCTATGGAGTAGAATGTGACTGACCCTTTTTTATTAACATTCTTGGCCACAACGAAAAAATAAAGGATTCAGATTGAATTTTCTACGATATAGGGAAGCTATGAAAGAATATTCACAGAAGCAGAAAAATCCACAAAAGAATCAAAGACATTTTGTGGAAAATAGGCAGCGTTTTCGGGATCATCGTCGGTATAACTGGTGGACGGTCACCAATGAAAAAGGTATAGAATTTTAGAAACCTATACACATGCCTGGAGGTTGAAAAGAAGAAACGGATATCAAACGAACCTCAATCTCATACTACGATTTTGAAATCTTTTCAAGGGTCATTGCAATGATTCGAATTATTATTTTTGGTTGTTTATGGTTTCGATTTTCCCTCTTTTTTCGTATACGCATTGTGCGGCTACCCGGAGTGTGAATCCATTTTATTTTTTTCATTTTTAGAATTTAGAAAAATGTGTTCAGGTAAGTAGGGAAGGCTTAATAATAAATATAAATGATGCAGATACAAATATTCAAATGGTGTTAAAAATGGTTACGGATATTATAGCAATGAAACTTTAGACGTAACGATGGTATTTTGTATAAAAAGAGCAGCCGAGAATTTTTAGAAAAAGGATGAAACATTTTGATTCTACAAATTCTTTCGAAGGATCACATTAAGAATAAACTAAGGAGAATTTGAGTTGTTTTCGACGTTCACATTGAAAAATATAAAACATAGACGACCCGACAGAAACGAGTCAGAAAGTTGTAGGATAACTTCTCAACTCAAAGAGCCGGAAATGCGTAAAATCAGAACAAGGACAATCTTACGCCAAGGTTTTGAGATGCTAAATGAAGAGGCCAACCAAAAAAAGCGTCAACACACATTCTGAAATTAATAAAGGAGACGCTGAGGCGACAGTCTAAAAAATGGTTAGCCAAAACACGGTAGTCCTATCCTAGAAGAAAAACAAAAATTATTAGGAAATATTCTCAAAGGTAAAGCCAGATCTTAGACTGAGAGAGCTGGGTAAATACATGACCAGTATATGGTGTACTTATACAGCCGACTTGGGCAACTCAAGCGGAGTGGATAAAAAGCGATGCGACTGTGGGTTACTACAAAGAGGTGACCAATATTTTCGGTTTCGAAGCTTTGGTGAAAATGTCCCATAAAGAAATTATAATATAATTTCTAGATCTGGATATGTTTATGTGCTTAGAAAATCGTCAGAAAATCAAATTATTTTGATAGCTGAGCGCGTCGCTTACGCGCTTAAGAATATTGCGCGTTCACGCGCTCACCAGTTTGAACAGTTACATTTGCAACAATGCATTCGATTGCTTTTTAATCCCTTACGCGCTCAGTAGCACACTTATCGCTCGGCAATCTGAACGCGGCCTAATGCAGTAGGAAATTCAACTAATGCCGTAGAAAGAAATATCAGCTGATTTTCATGCCCGAATTCTGCCGCTTGTTCTATTCTACGTCTATACCGTCTCTCAGCATTAATTTGCGGATGAGTTGGTTCCAAATTCTCTTCCATCGAATGAATTTCCAGAACTCTGTTCATTGTGACCAGTTTAATTATCTCATTTGAATGTGCAAACGTAAACAGTTCTAGCTGTCAAAATCTCCCGTGCCAGATGTTTGGAATTATCGTCCGATAAATTCTTAACTGGAGGATGGGTGCCGTTTTGCCTTTATTTAGAGGATGAACATTAACCAGACATTGTGAAAATGGCCCATTATCACACAAAATCAGTAAAACACAAAGCCCTTAAAATATCTTGTTAGACTAATTCTACACGAATTTGCTCTTCGATAGCATTTCTTCGACCTTTTTGAGTTCTACATTCCATCTCCATAATGGTTCCACAATCTTGCCATGCCTTCGAAATGACTAGTGGGTAGTTTTTAAACAACCATATTCCAGGACTCCCAACTCGAGACCGAAACGAGCAGTGTTCAAGTGTTTTTGGCACCCACATAAGTATAACCAAGATTTGGTTAGAAGCTTATAAAGATAAGAAATAGAAGCTTGCGGATATGAGAAAATCATACCCCATTTCATATCCTTAATATCCTCCACTCGGCTATTTTCATTAGTATCTCAATTCATATTTATCCTGATTATGTTTCGGAAGGACTTCTCCTAACTACCATATTATATTCTAATTGTCTTCGCACCTTTTGTCGATGGAACGCCAGGTGTGTCTTTATGCCGTGTTCCGCAAGCAAACCTCCCACAATCACTGTGGCGGACAGAGACCGACATACGGACCTTAAAAGGCCGGGGATTATCCTTGCATAATAATCTCCCGAAACTCACAATCGAAAGGGGGAGGGTAAATCACAGTATATAAATATAGGAATCTTTCTCCGAACCGAAGATATGGATAATGCCAATTTAACGAGCGATTCTTCCTCATAATGAACTTTAATCCTGGTCCCTTTTTATTTTATTCAATGCGAAGACGCGATACGGCCGTGAAACGTACACCGAAAGGATTGTGTATGGATTCAAGTGGAGAAGGAATTTTTTTCTTCTTCGATCGTGCTTTTGAATGGTGGAATAGAAAATGACTGCTATTTTGAGAACCACTTTTGAACCCATCATGT
This sequence comes from Chloromyia formosa, assembly GCA_964017055.1. Taxonomy (NCBI): domain Eukaryota; kingdom Metazoa; phylum Arthropoda; class Insecta; order Diptera; family Stratiomyidae; genus Chloromyia; species Chloromyia formosa. The sequence goes on along the minus strand of OZ024813.1, from coordinate 4,394,353 downwards.
TTGTCATAATTATATCTTTGAAGAGACTTTGGAACTTGTTAACTGCCTGCGATGCTCGTGTTTGTCGGAGTTGCCGTCTGTTTGGCTTAATGAGCATTATTTATTGTTGAGAATAATACTGGTATGAAACGATTCCCGTTTTTTTTAAGATGTAAATTTGAGTTTTTAGAAAATACGAATGGATGTCTCAAGTGAATTTTTTGATTTTAGAAAGCATGTTTTGAAATGGTAAATAGCTGGATACATTAGAAACCCATTACATCTTACGTTCCATAGAAAAAATGTTCTTAAATAAGCCTTGAGTCAGGTCGAAAGGATCTTCTTGAGCATGAAGTGAAATATAAGCGCTACGAGTATGTTCAGAATTATTGTTAGAACAATGAACTGAAGTACTGTTGAAGGCATTTTGGGTGCTTTGGTCATGACAACAGGAGCTTTTTGAACATGAAGTGAAATGGAAACCAGACCTACTCAGCAAATATGCGTGATATTCGAACGTAGTGATGCCATTCTCTGCCGGTAAGTGGTATATATGGTTAAAGCGGAAATTCACTCACGTTTTCCCTGACTTCACTTTTTCTTTAAGAAAAAGCTACAAAAAAAGCGTAATATTTGAAGAATATCGGTTTTAACCCTTTCTTTTTTTTTATGATCCTGTTAAAAGGTCAAAGCTCCCTCAACTTGCTTGCAAGTTTCAGGCTCCATTAAAGGCGCAAACACCAGCCTGAGCAGAGTTGGGCAAGTGTCGGCCGTGTCGCTCTCAGAAGCCTTTCCTATTTGCATTTGAACTTCGTTTGTGCAGGTGGTGTGGTGATAAGTTTGTCGAAGATTTGGTTGCTGATACGTTTAAGTTCTTGTTTACAAATAATCAGCTGGAATATGTTAGCAATGTTGTTGCCTGTTGCCAGAATTGAACAGTCGTGAGCACACTTGATGATTCGGATTCCTTCAGGTGGTGTCGGGAGTCCTGATAAACAGAGATTAAACAAGGTAGGTTGTTAGACTCCTCGACGTTCGACTTGCTTTTCCTGAATTACGAGCATATGTAGGATTGCATGTCAGCGAGATAATTAGCGATCCATTTAACAAATTGCATTGGAAGCGTTGAGCAGTTTATGTCGAAAAAAAGCGATGAATAGTTGACTGTGCCGAAGGCTTTCGACAAGGCAAGTGCCACCAAAATGGTTCTATGACATGGACGGGGCTGGTTAAGGCCAATGTGGATACGTAATGTATGTAATGGCATCCAAAGTCGTCGTCGTACTGCGCATCGCTCAAAAAGTTGTGCCGGTGACCTGCTAACTGCCGCAAGAACAGGGTGGGGTATTGCTACGAGCATTTTGGCAAGTGGTGATAATAGGGGATGGGACGATAGGATTCGATGTGTATTACTTTTTCCTTGGCTTCAGAGTCGAAATCTCTTTCCATTTTTTCCAGTATTCAGGAATTACTAACAAAGTGATGGAACAGCTTGAATGTAGCCATAAGTTAATTGATTGCTAGCATATTAAGGTGTCTGAGCTTAACGCTTGTGGATTTTCCTACGGATTATGCGCTTAAGTCAGGTGTTGGCTGCTCAATAAATTGCCTATTGCTGTGACTAGCGCGATAAGTAGGGTCGCTTGTCGTGATATCACCGACTTAGATATAGCAACATACCCTTTCTGCTTCGATGGATTTAAAATCGGACAGTTAACCATAATTTATTCACGCCTGTTGTCAAGTTGCAGTTATTCAGGTGAGTGCTCCATTTTAACCTCCTGCGTGCGGCTACCTGTCTACGTATTTCGTAGTTAAGTTTATGAATTCTGGGATTATCTGGGTTTATACTTCTGAAGTGATCTCTTTCGTCTGCCAACCTAGCGGCTGAGGTGGGAAAGTTAAGCCGAATTTTAGGTATTCGTCCTGAAGGAATAAATTTCCCAGCCACTTTTTTTAGTGTTTTCCTCAAATTGAATTCGGCCAAGCGTGCGTGTCGTTTGAAGTTGACACAGCGAGACATTTTGGTGCAGGGTCTACAATTGTTCCAGTTAGGTTTGTTGTGGTTGATAAAACTGTGGTGCTCTGAAGGGTGGACGCCCGTTGGTTTGTCAAGCCTTCTGACGATTAGAATATGTCAGAGGATAATGCCAAGACTGGCTTCGTTTATGAGGCAAACTAGAACAAGTGCCGGCCATACGAATGGGAGTGTCATCATTCAGTGGGCAGAAATCAGAGCTATCAGTTTGTTCAGCTATTGAGATAATTCTGGCGTCGTTGCCAAGATTGGAATGTCAAAGTTCATGATGCGCATTAAAGTCTCCAATCAAGCGACGGTGTTGACCAGTGAGGAAAGGGTTGATATTTGCGTTGTATCCCGATTGACAGCTTGATACATGTGGAATATAGAAACTATAAACTTCGATATCAACATTGCCTGACTGTATGGCGATGGCCTCTGCCTCCATGATGTTGCCGTTGATGGAGATATATATTTACTGATATTGCAAATAATGGTGAATAAGGAAAGTAAGCCCCCCTCCTGCGTTGGTCAGTCGGTCGGACCGATGAACATTGCTACTTTAGTGTAATTTCGAGCTGCAATATCTGACGTTAAAAGTCACCTTAAAATCTCTAAACATTCTCAAAATCGTTGCAAATGAATGCAGCGTACAATATCTCGGAACAGGTAACCCTCTATCCATTTCTCCCTCGCCCAATATCACAATCCTGCCCGACGAAAGGGTCAATTGCTTAAAAGGATCGAATGGAAATGATTATTTCGGATTAGAGCGTGTAGAAGAATATTACGATTGGGGTAAAAAACGAATGGAAATTGCATCTCAAACAACTCCTGCTGCGCAAATCGTTTGTACTTTTTTTTTGACTGACTTCCGTATGTTCGTTGGCAAAGTTTACTCTAGTCTGGAATTGGCGTGGAAAATTGAAGATTGTTTTTACTATTGTACTTTGAAAATCCACTTCCATGCAACTGTGCACAATGAAAAATAATACCACTTGCTGGCAGTTCTTCGGCAACAAGATGTTTGCTATTGCTTTCATATCGTTTCAATGGTGGCGATTATGGCTCCGGAAAAGCGGTGCTCTTTCTCTGGACAAACCCCTTTTCCATGACGATCAGTGCACTCCTTTCTTTTTTATATTTTGATTATTTCATGCCATGAAATGCTCCCCGAAATTGGGGTTGTTTTTCATGCTTTGGATAATAATTACCAAAAAATGTGAAAAAATACAACGGGAGGGTTGATTTGTGTAGTACTCGTATCCCTTTCCAGGGTGCCGAGCATCAACATTGCCGGCAAGCCAAAATTGCAATTGATGTCTTGCGGTGGAGTTAAATAAAAGCATGGGTCCGTTGTATCTTTTGTTATCGTTTTCGCATAAAGTACCTAAAAAGCGAGTCTGGAATACTTAATAAGGATTTGTGTAATCGTGGGGAATTTGCAGGATATGAGGGAAGTAACCGGCAAGTATATATACGACTAGTATGCCGTATTTTTGTTGTACAGATTACTCTGGCGATTAGTTGAGAGTTTTAAATCTTAATTCCCGGGCTTAAACTGGCCTTTGAAAGGCATACTCATAAGACAGCGTACCGCCAGATTTAAATTAATTGCCCTAAGCACTTTGAGGGCGACTAGAAAGATGAAGGTGGAGTCAGTTCAACGGATGTGAGCGATTGTTACAAAGGAAGCGAAGCACATGCTTCAGAATGTTATTACATTAGCCGATGATGAATATTCGCATAATTTTGATGAGGGATGGACATTTGATTGGAGCTTCCTTGCTTAGAATGAAATCTGATTTTTCCCTAATGGTTCTTTAATAAAAGGACTAGTTTTAGAACGAAAAAAAGCTCTTAAGGAACGTAACAACGGATGGTATAGCATCTGCAGAGTAGATTCAATAGGTTCAGTATTTGGTTCGTTTAACCGACAGCATAATAATAATAATATTTTTTGGGATAATATCACCATAATCATCATCGTCGGACCCAATGCAACATTTTCTCCACCGTTGTAAAGTCAACAAAATCCAAAAATCCGCAGAAACTATGCTTTTTGGTTCCTGTTTCCTGTATATAGGTAAATGGGTGTCAAGTCAACCTTCTAACACTTCATTATAAACCGTTTCTTTTTTCTATTGGTACGTGGCAGAATCTCGCAAAAATTCGGAGGTTCATAAATGAGGGTCGCCGAATCCGTCCTGGTTAGTTTATCATCCTGTTCACTTCTGGCAATGTTGACGTGATCAGGAACTTATTATAATAGTTGCTTGAATTGTTCATTATTGGCAGCATAGCGTACCAGTAGCTCAATCCGTACATTAAATCTAAAAAAAACTTATCCGAAACGATAAACCTTGTGGATTTGGATAAGAATTTTGAATAAGCCCCACTCGCTTTCTAAAAGGTAAAACTCGAGCAGGATTTGGCAAGCACTCTTAAACTACGTCAGATGATCTGTTCCAATCTTCTGGGATCACCTCATTCTCCCAGATTCGTAGGAGTAGTTGATGTATTGCATTTAATATACCCGTCCCACCAAACTCTAGCCGTTCAGCAGGAATCTCGTCTGCACCCGGCTCTTTATTTGGTTTGGGCGACTGCAAGGTGAGATCGAGTTCTTCTATTACCGGGAGTTGTATTGTATATTGGGGCCATGATCGATTACCACCGTCAACGATTGGGGCTTCTTGTATGGGGCGTGGGATAAGGGATTAAGGAGCTTTTCGAAATACGACACCCATCGTTTGTTGATGCTATCCGTGTCGCTGATAATGTTTCCACCTTTGTCCTTACAGAAGTTAGTCCTGGATTGATGGCCACATTTGATCCCAAATGCCACTGCATATTCGGTCACCGTACGGTCACCGTGAGTTGTAATGGCAGCATATGGCTGATACACAGCAGGGTATCAGTTTTAGGCCGTGACCGTTTAGTCCCGTATTCTTTTGGCGACTAAAAAATTTCGTCGTATCGCTTTTTAACCGTACGGAGGAAACCGGATAGTGTGAAAGCGTCCAATGATCCTTTGCTCAGATTAGCGAACACGGCTATTATAGAACATGCCCACTTGATGGGGCGAAGCGTATTGGTTCGCGTCTTTGATCAATAGTGGGTTTTAATTTGAGTGTATTTCTGACTCCCCATGCGTGGGGTTAGCCCACTATTAGCCAAAACACGAACCACGATGCATCGCCCGATGAAATAGGAATATACCGCTATCATTAATGCATTTTAGCGTAAAATTTCATTTCGGCTTGCGTGCGCAAACAAGACAACCGTCCAGCTTATCCAATTTCGATTTTAACTAATTTTAAGCAACACTCCAGGATAATTGTATTCCTAACCTTACAGTCCAATGCAATAACCAAACCAAAATTATCACGAAAGATGATTATGGATTCTGCCATGAGATTCAACATCTCCTTTGTGAATCAACATCAGTCGTTCTTCATTGCTGCTTCCGCACAGGACGCCAACTCATGTTGACTCGCATAAACTAGACATGGCGACAATGAATTCTGAATCCTAAGCCTGCTCTGTACCAACATTCGGTGAATTTGCCTCGATACGAAACGATAATGCTGTCACTTCCGCTTTTGTCACGTTTACTCTGATTTCCATCACATCACAAAAATCCGCTTCAAAAACAAACGCAAAAGATTGAAGGGTTTTTGATACATGCACGTCGAAAATCAGAGCAGTGGCGCTTCAAATCTTATCGCTTGGAATCGAAAAAAGGTATGACGGCGGCATCCTGTCGTATGGCGTTGTTGGTCCCATGAGCCGCGGGATCTCGACAAATTCGCGTGTTATGTATTAAACGTGGAGTTCTGGATTCCTCTCGATTTTGATTTCGTCCCGAAAAAAGGTTGAATTCAGATCCTGTCCCAACATGCAAGTCCCATCTCCCATCCCTTCGTGACATCTTCCAAGACGACAACGATGTCTTTTCCTTCCAGCTAAGCCCCTGCAACTTTAGGGGAAAGCCAATGTCACTAGAAAGCTGTCATACCCAACCTGAGATGTTGCTATCTAACATGAAAATCATTTTCAGATCTAATGGAACGTATTGCCTTCGGAAAATCATAGATGGGGAGGATAGATAGAAAGATGCCTTAGATAGATAGCTGGGCTGAATAGAGAGATGGATGAAATAGGGTCGACCTTTTGCAAAACGGCTTTTGGAAAGTGAATTGATTTGAATCGAATTGCCGCGACGTACGAACGTGTACGGTGTACATATACTACTGCAAAAGCGTAATTCCCTTTTGTCAACTGAGCGGCGAGGACACGCTGAAAATAGGCGGCCAGATATCAAGGACATTGTTAAGTAGTGTAGTGATTGACAATCTTTCGATTACTTTGGAAATGCCGTCACACTTTGTGGTCGGAAATTAAATTATTGAAGTGCAGATAATCCAATCCGTGTATGGTTGTACGCGAATGGATGTCTTTGATTTCCGTTGATGGCTATCGAATGCAGGGTTTTCCATTTTTTAATGAGTAAGATATGAAATCCGAATTAATTTTTCTGAATGTGCGAGATTATGCTATAATTTTGCATGATTCTATAGAAGTGTGTAAGGGTGGCCACACACTGGCGAACACGAACATGGTACAAGTGTCCTCCGAATAGCTTAAGTTAAATACACAAACACACACTCTTCATACAAATCTGAAGAAAACCGGTTCACTTGTACTCTGTTCGTGTTCCAGTTCGTTTTCGACAGTGTGCGGTCAATGTAAGGACTGTGCTCGCGTATACAAATTAATTGCTTGAGAGCAAAACCGGAGGCCATATTCCAGCTATCGCAAACGCTAAAACTCTATCGCTAAAAATCTCTAAACATTTTGGTTTTTTTCTGTATCTTTAGCGATAGCTGTAATAGGACCCCTGAACTTGTGCAATAGGCCATTGGCTTTCAAACGCTTTAGCCTGTTCTTTCCTTTTTAACGGAAAGTCTGGCTTATGGACTGGTACCAATGCACGGAAGCCAGCTTTAAATAGCTTTTTTTCTCACCAAACTTGATGAAATTTGCAACTCGTTACTAGAACTAGGTCGTTCTTATAGTCAGATGGAATTATCAACCAGTTCGGATAAGTTTATAACGGTAAGAAGCGATCAATTGGGGTCGTTTTTCCTGATAGTCCAAAGCCTTTCATCGGCTCGGTTGTGTCCATTTTCCGAAACTTATTTGAGTACCACTGCGCAGGACACTGAGGAGCGTCCAGTCTTTAAACTATTTTGTAAATAGTTCGATTTTATCGGGCCAAAACCAAAAGCTTTTGTTTCCCGCACCAGCTTTTTCTTATTTTTTAACTCAAACTGCACTTTCCTGCTTATGACGCTATTATCACCAACTAAGTAAACTTCTTTCAAAACTAGATAGCCAATAAAAAAGACGTCACTCTACTCGTAAGTACTTCCAAGAATTTTTACGAAGAATGGAGTAAAATACTTTCAGCAACTTTTTTTTCACAGCACTGTTGTTTTCAGTTCATGAATTCAGGGGTTGTCCGAATTATTGCTTCTGATTTGATCTCTTTCGTTTGCCAATCTAGCGGCCGAGATAGGAAAGTTAGGCCTTACTTTCGGTATTCGTCCCGTAGGAATAAATTTTCAGCCGCTTTATTCAAGACTTTCCTTAGGTTAAACTTGGCCGTGCGTACATCGGTTGCAGTTGACAGAGCAAGAAATTTGGCGTTAGTGTAGGATCGAAAACTGTTCCAGTCAGCTTTGTAAGGCTGAGTTTAGCCAAACTGCGGCAGCTGTCGCGGGAACCGCCGCAGGAGATGCTGCGGTTTACAAATTTACATTAAATTTAAATGCAGTCACGCCGCTTAATGAACCACGGCGGCTTCCGCCAGGGTTTAATGAGCGGTTTTTTCCATTTAAACACAATGTAAATTTGTAAACCGCAGGTGCTTCTAAACTCGGCCTTATGGTTGACAAACGTGCGGAGTTCAGCGGGTAGAGTGTTTGTTGGTTTGTCAAGCCTGAAAACGGTTGTGAGATGGTCAGATGATAAAGTTAAGACCGGCTCCCAGTGGGCTTCATCTAAGAGGGCTGAACTGACAATCGTCATATCAGGTGAACTGGAAGAGGTGCCAGCAATACGAGTGGGAGTGTCATCATTCAGTGGGCAGAAGTCCGAAGCATCAAGTAGTTCTGCTATTCATATGCCTCTGGTGTCGTTGTCAAGGTTGGAATGCCAGAGTTCATGGTTAGCATTGAAGTCATCAAGCAAAAGACGGTGTTAACCATGGCGGAAAGGATTGATATCAATGTTGTATCCCGAGAACAGCTGACTGGTATTATGTATGTAGATGTTATAGACTTCGATTTGAACGTTGCCTGATTGTATGGCAATGGCCAGCATTTCCATGATGTTGTCATCATCATCATCGTGGCGCGACAGCCCGACGTCGGGCCTTGGCCGCCTGGATCATTGTCCTCCAATTATCTCGGTCACGTGACCGCGTCCTCTAATTTTGGGAGCCCAGCAGCTGCGCGGCGTCCACACCTACTGAGCTCTCCCAACGAGATCTCGGTCGTCCTCGCAGTCTCGCTCCGTCGACTCGTTCTGCATTCATTACTCTCTTAGGCATGCGATCATCGTCCATTCTTTGTACATGCCCTGCCCATTGAAGTCGTTGTAGTTTGACGATTTTCGAGACTTGCAGCTCATCGTACATTTCATACAACTCATGGTTGTACCGGATGCGCCATCCATCTCGATCGCAAACAGCCCCGAAAATTCACCGTAGAACCTTACGTTCGAAAGTGTCTAGCATGTTTTCGGAGGCTTGAGTTAGGGTCCATGCTTCGCAGCCATAGCATAGCACTGGTCGTATAATGGTTTTGTACACGCGGAGCTTCGTGTTTCTGTGCACATGTTTCGATTTCATTATGGGGAGAACCGAGAAAAAAGTCTTATTAGCTAACTGTATCCGTCGCTTGATTTCGTCAGTTTCGTTGGCGTCCCTTGACAGGTTGCACCCCAGGTAGATGAAGTTGTTCACGAACTCGATGTTGAGGTCCCCCACGTTGATGCTCGGTTGTGCAGGTGTCCTTGTCACCGATTGCATCATTATTTTTAGTTTTACCCTCGTTAATACGTAATCCAACTTCCTTTGCAGCGGTATCGAGCGTATGCAGAAGTTCTTCTGCGTCAGCCAATCTTCGGGACATGATGTTGATGTCGTCGGCGTACGCTGCTAATTGCGTCGACTTGATGAGCAGCGTCTTGCTGTTGTCCATATTCATGGCCCGAATAACGTATTCCAGTGCTAGGTTGAAGAGCGTCGGAGCCAGTCCATCGCCCTGTTTCAAACCAGTGCGTGTTTCAGATAGATCAGTAAGTCTATTCTGAATCCTGACTTGTGAGACGGAGTTGGTCATCGTCATCTTTGTCAGTCGCACTAATTTTGATGTTGTCATTGATGCCAATTTCACGAAAGGCCTCCTCCAGCGTTGGTCAATCGGTCTATTCTAATAACAGCGTAGTTTCTATGAGAATTGAGGGACGAATTAAAATGGAGTTTCGTCTTCTGTATGGCTCCTAACCATGATGCGGTGTCTGTCCTTGAATGATGTTAACTCAGTATTTTGTTTTGTTATCCATTACAGTTTAGCTACACTAGTGAGAGCTTGTCGAAGTAGGCGATAGGTGGTGCAGGCGTAAGGTTAGCCATCGAGATTCTATTATGTCTGGAACTATTTGCTGGGGTTACCGGGGATGACTGGAAGCCTGTCTGGGCGCTTACTTGTGTTGACGAATGTGGCGTGTTTGACGAGGTCGAAGACTGCTGTCATCTATTTTTACACTGATTAGCAGTGAGGGAGGAGTTCAAGTATTTGTGGTGGTCTTCATATGACACAACTCATCACAGTAGTTGCATCTCACAGATGTGGCATATGGGTGCAGCACTTCGTTGCAAACGCTGCAGATGCAAGGACAGGGGTTAAGTTCGATTGAGAACAGTTGCGCCGAGATGTATTGCTCCCAATATTCGTTAAAAACAGAGTTGAACTGTAGTACACATACACATTTGCATCGAAAGGGGTTTGGCAGCTCTTGGCCGTTCTGATGAACGGGTCGTTCCGGTACGTAGAACCGGCTCCTGCAGGAAAGATCCATCGTCCTTCTTTGAGCTGGTTGAATTAGCCAACATTGTGCTGTGGATTTCACCAACACCAGTGGGTACCTGGTCACCGTAGCTTCGATGGTAATTACATAGTTGATGAGCTGGCCGATGCAGGGACTAGAGAGATCGTAATGGAGCGTCACGCAATTAGAATCGCTATCCCAGCATGTAAAATGGGAGTAATGACTGGTGCTGTTAACAGGTCCAACACAAGATGGGTACCGACAGCACTTGCAAGGTGCCAAAACTGATGCAGCCTAGAATCGATCCTGGATGCTCTTCCAAACTCCATACGAAAGAAACCACATTAGCGTTTTGGTGGGAATTATCACTGGGTATTGTCTAAATGAGGAAAACACCAGAAGACTTCAAATTCCCTACAGGTATTTGTAGGAGCTGCAATGACGAGGATGAAGAGGAAAGTATTTCTTGCCCGCCCAACCTTGACTAGACGGTAAAATTAAATTCTTGGGTTTTTTTCGCATGCTTGGCTGACCTAAAGATATGGGTGTCAACCAGCCCCATCGTTTCATTGTCAATTCCGACTGGTTCTGGCTTATTATGCTGTTTGTTAAATATCCGCGGTATCACGAGCCAAGAGGTGGTCTAAGTGTGCTGTGAGATTCATGGCAGCCCGTCTAACCATAAATTAAATTGAACCGAAAAAAATAATTCCATTAGAAAAATTTATAGTGTACTAGGGCTCAAACTGTTATTCCGTCTTTAACAAATATGAAAGCAGTCCGCAGATAGGTATTCAAAGCATTTTTTGTCAATATTTAATTTGAGAATCGAATATTACATGCATAATATACAGGTATTACAGCTTAATACTCGTACATATATAATTAATGAATATTCATACTTGTTGGTATTTATTTACAATAGTTGCCAGGATATGATTTACCCACTACATATATATATCCATATCGCTACTGTATCTGTCCCTTTCGATTGAAAAGTATTGTAATTTCTCCTGCTGCACGAATTGCATCCCCGTACTAACAAATATTTCATTTAGTGATGGAAGCGGGGCGAGTGGCAATTCGCAATACCGTAAATTCAGGATAAATTTTCAGGAAGAGAATACTAATTAATTACTTTCATGTAGGGTTTTAATATTCATGAAATAAATACAGTTCGTCAACATCAATGTAAAAGTATTTTTGAAATGCTTCATTTTTGTTTTAAATTTTTTCAATTTAACAGTGGAGTGTTGCGTCTGTTTTCAATGAGCTCGCGGGATTGAATAATCAGCCGTACTTCCCGATCGGGGTGTGTTTCTCACTGTTCAGATTATTTATATGCATATGAGGTTTGGCAGTTCTTCTTTTACATTATTCCAGCGGAATGATATATTCAATTTTGACATTGTTTTAATGAGTGAGTTCAATATTTTTAATTTCAGTCCTTTATTGGTATTTATCGTAAAAAAGTTTTCATTTTCCAAGGCTGCTGAAAAAGAAAAAAAAAAGAAAACACGGCCACGAAAATGAAATATGAGTACGTACGAGTATGTTTTTTTTGTTTTCGTATTATTTTCTCCCTCGAATGGATGGAGAGAAATCACATCGACGGCAAGAGCCTCAATATGAATGCATGGTTACCATTAATGTTCACAATTCGTATTTATATTATACGGTACTATTACCATATATGGTCGTATGTTTGATTTGTTTCGGAAATGATGAAATTGTAAATCGTTGCATTAATGTGATATTGAAATTAATATCACCAGTTTTATCGTAGACATGACACAGGGGATTATAATGAAGTGAACTTTTCGTTTGGATTCAACACAGCCGAAAAGTCATTTGCCGATTAAATTGCAATATTAAAATCTTGTAATTCAGCCATACACCTGTGTACTATACTCCATTGCCATATGTATTTTGTATTACGTATTACGTAGTTTAATTGGTATGCTCAGAGTAATACGATGTCAAAATACGTCCGCAGCAATACTGCACAAAACGAATCTGACAACATAATGTGGCAACTGAAATACCCTGAAAATATTTGTATGATCCACTGTAAACTTGAATTGGCTTTTATATTCGAACACCATTCTATTCATTCAAAGTCCTACTTTTGACACTAAGACATTTCTGAAGATACTTCCCTCAACCGAAAACCCACAAAGCGTGAAAACCTCAGAAATCTCTTCAAAAAGAAACTTTTCAGGAAACTCAGCTTCAGGGATACATGTATTGAATCGAAACTCTCAGAAAAATTATTCTGGGCAAAAAAAAAAGATACAGTATATATGGGATAAAACTTTCCCTTCATTCGCCTTCTCGTGTATTTACCATCGTGTTCAGTTATCGTCCTTTTTATTCATTTCTAAAATCGTATTCTGTTGAAAAGTACATTCGTAACATAGGATCTAGATAAGCTCTAATAAAGATAGATAAGAATATATTTCGTATTATACGAATACCTCCTTTAGATACGTGCAGACATACTCGTACATATGTGGATTTTACACCTCTTAGGTTTAACCAGAACATAAATTTTACAATGTTGAAAACTTTTTTCTTCTTGGTTTTGTGTGTGGACAATCGAAAAGAGGAAGTTCGAAAATGAAGTTGCCAAATATACACAGGATGAGATAAAAAGGGTTTTTATGGACCACTGTAACGGATTTGTGAACCAGAATATTGGATATGGGATAAATAAACAAAAAGGTACCACTTTAAAAACAATGTCTTTCGGCTTTCAATGAATTATCACATGAAAAAAATAGCGACAGAAGCCCGTATATTTGCTTGTTTGTTCATCGTAACATCATCGCCAAAAATAAATGGCAAATCACCCCAAAACGATAGAATCATCCTTCAAAAATGACAGTCTCTCCCACATACGCACACACTTTGGGGAACTAGCCCGCAATGAATTATCCCCCAAAAAATGTATATAGAAACCCCCTAATTTGAGGAGTTTGTTCATCTTGACAAGTCCCCAAAAATTAAATAATAAATCGCCGGAAAAGTTTGAGTCTCTCTTTCCTTCAAAAGGTGACAATGAAAATAATGAATTACTTACGTATTAGCCATGCTATCCCGGTGGCATATGTCTCCCGAAAGTCGTCGCCTACATTCGTCGCGGCGGGGCCATCGAGAGAAAATCCGGGCCTGAGACTCAAGTTTTATGGAGCCCCATAAGGAATAATGGCAACGCCAAATGAAATCGCTTTGCAAATACTTGTATTATTATTTTGAATTTCCGGGCCCTCTAAAAAACACAGGGCCCAGGGTGATCCGCCCCTTCCGTACCCCCCTTTCGACGGCCCTGCGTCTCGGTCATAGCCGTTTACAATTCCGCACACCGATCAACTTCCGACTGTCTTCTTGCGCTGATTCCTCCGAGCGCTTCTCAGGTCTTCCATTAACTCCCACACCTTTGCCGGTGCCAACATTCGTCCATTGTTTACAGATAACCTGCCCGCTGAAACGAAATAAATTTAAATTTTTGTCTTTTGTGAGAATCAAAAGTTTTTCAGTAGATACACACGAGCATCTAGAAGTTGGTCTAGAAGACAAGGTAGTACATATTTCCGTTTTGTTTCTTTTAATATTTTCCTCGGTTGCCGATTTTAGTGATGGTCGGTTTCACTACAAAATTCCTTTCTCTTGAAAAGAAGAGCAAGTTCCTCTAACAAAATTGAAGTTAATTACTTCACTTTGTTTCAACTCGTGTTATGGCGAACTTTCTTTCTGAAAAATCACTGTCTAGGGAAAAAGACAGATTGCTTAAGAAATAAACGTTTGCCGTCCCCTTAACATCAAAGGCGATAAGAGCTAACCTGATTACCTTCCATCGACATTACTCCAATTTAAAGTCGCGAACGTGAGTGAAATTTAATTTTCATAATCAGTAAACAACCGGCCCTAATCCATATATCTTTGACGCCTTACCTTCCCGTCCGTCATGCTTCGATTATCTGCAAGGTTTAAAAGAACAGAATCGGATAATCGACCAAACCTATTAATAATTCATGTAGCTTAGATTTTCGCAGATACGATAAATTATAAATATTCCACTGCTGAAAAGATTTCAAAAGTCCATGACAACAACCGAAAATTCATTCATTTTTCACCCTACAGACAAACGGCCGTACAAGTTTTGTAATTCTAATCAAGATTTGAACTTTTCAAGGAATATCTGTCTCATAATTTTGATGACACTAAGTCATTATGGATACCGAGTAAAAGTCGAAGGACCTTTCCATCGTCGGTTGTTTGTCCCATAAAGATAGCCAACAGCAAATTTCAAATTTAGAAATTTTGACAAGCATTCAACATAAAAAGGTACTTCTGAGAGGCGCTACTATTATTGTCGCCTGTAGCCCCTTTCGCAGACGTGCCGTTTGTTGTCCTCCGTTTTTTTCTTTCCGAATACATCTCTGGCTCAGAGAAAGCCATTGCCGAAAAGTTTTGTAATTAAGCACGAAATTTCATTCTCATCATACTAAGCGCCAGAAAGGAAGACAACATTAGAGAGAACGCTACAACAAAGATATGACGACGCGACGCTACTCGTATTGTGTACGAAACCCAACGTTTTCCGGAAAGGAAATTTTCTTAATGTATTTTCAGATAATATTCTGTTTCGTATTCTCATGCGAATTCTTCGAATTACAAACGTATTCTCAAAGTAAAAGGCGAAATCCTTAATGCGAATCCTTAAAGATAAAATGTGATATGAATTTTCGCTGTAGAAGCAATCAAGGATTTATGAAGGTTAGTACTATGTAGAGGACGGTGCGTTTGGCATTATAAATTGCATTGGAACCCGAGTAATGACTATATTAAATTACTCCATTTTCGAAATTTGATTAAGCTTTTGTCGGAATGCTAGTCGAAAGAACGCCGCACAGAATTCGAGGATAAAATTAAATTCATCTAGAAGAGCCTGGAAAAATTGGTTGTTTTCTTGTTAAAACCTTCGATTTCGGCTGAAAAATATGAATTTAGCTTCCAAAAGGAGGATAAATGATTTCTGTAAGTCTTTCGTCATTCTTATATTGCATTGATTTTCGACAATCTAAACAATTACTTTCGCCCATTCTAAAAACATGCGCAACATAATATAATAAATCTTTAAGTCAAAAAAATCGCATAAATTTCGGTCAGCTTTAGTTTATCCTTCAATTATATTGGGCATTCAATTACATTATCAGCATATGGTAGTAGAATTATTTTTAAACACATTACCGATCATGTATTCGATTTATGGTTTTGCTGATCTTTAATTCGTGAAAGATAGCAACGAGTCGTCGAATAATCTCTTCGGAGATAGTAATTGTGTTTTTTTTTATCTCATCCATCAAAATGGAAACCTAGCATGGATTGGCGATTTAGCCACATCGGAAATCAAACTTAAGGAAATCAATCCACAATTTACCGTTTTTCTCTGATTTTTAATCATATGGCTATAAACCAGGCAAAGACAGTAAACTGACCATTTAACAAACGTTTAAACAACGCTACTATGACTGGTTATATCAAAATATCGTTTGGGCTACTTGGAGCTGGCTCATAATCCGAACGTGTACAAAATGCATACATGTGTTAACAATTATCCATTATCCATTATCCATCAACTGGATGGTTTTTACAAACGAGTGCAGTGGTCACACATTATTTTATTACGATTATTTCGTTTGTCCCAAGTTTATGAACCACTTCATTAAGCGCACACTATCGGGCAAACCACTTGAGCTAGTAGATGTCTCTCTCTCTCTCTCAATTGCCCTTACCCCTTGTGGGGCATAGTGCGTCAACTGTTCTATGTGGCCCATAGTTGACGTTTCGATGGCATAAACTGGTTTCGGAAAATGCAGCTGCCAGCATGCACCTCCTGCACATCCATGGCCACGAACGTCGTCGTGGACGGGACTCGAACTCGAAACGCCGGTAGTGAAACATGAGACTGATGCCTCAAAAAAAAACAAACTTTAATTCTTTATTTTGATAATAAATGGAAAAATGAGCTTAGGGCATATTCCATGCCGCTTACTCTTGTATGAGTACATATAATTTGGTTTGAATGAATATTCTTTTCTTTTCGCTTGGCTTTTTACAATTTCCGGTACGCACATTTTTCAGATTTTTACCTAAAGCTATTGTTTAATTAAAATACGAACGGAACAAAAATCACAAAAATTCACTTGAAAAAAAATGTTCGACATGATGAACAATATTTCCTTTTAATTAATTCCGTAAATTCATAAAATTCAGTCCGTGGGGATGCTATTTAGTGTGACATAAATGAGATAACAAACGAGATAATTATTTCAGTTTTTCGTTTGTTGTTGCTTTCAGCTTTGTTGGACGGGAAATGTTTGTTAATTAAATATTTTGTTTTTTACAAAAAATTATGTTATCCTGTTCGTACTCTCATTAACGCAACAACTGTTTGATCCCGAGTTGTTATTCACAAATTCCCTTTGGCATTTTGGTAATTTTTACCACAATCTGGTTGAAGATTATATAGTACATATTTGTCTTTAAAATCTTATATGCCCAACTGTACAAAAATCGTGAATGATACATTTGTTTTAATATGGCGTTTTCTATAGAAAATCCCATAGGGTCTGATAAGTGAATGGATACGCTCAGAGTCATGCTCGCGAAAGCAATGATCTCAAAACAAATATATATGTACATCTCCACATGGCATTCACAAGAGGTTTGAGAGAGACCGGCCTATGTGTAGATTTAGTACAATTAATAAGCGGCAGCGTACAACGGACGGTTTGGTGGTCATCCGAAGACGCCCGTGGCGACAGAGCCTAAGGTGGCATAATGACCGTGAAGGTCGGGCCGTGTCATTTGGCGAAGAAAAAGGCCCCTTAACGAGATAAGCAGCGGCCTACGCTCCCTGAACTTCACTTCGGAAAACATGGGCGAAGTTTTCACCGTTCGTTGCCCCTATCCTTTAAGTATTAACACAAATTCATAGGCCTGAGGAATATAACACAAACAGAGGAAACAAAAATGGGGAATAATAAAAAAAACTGAGCGATAAGGATGGAGTGGTTGACGGACAGATCCGATGCCCTCGCGCTTGCATCGGGGTCCGGGGTAATGGGACTTTCGGCCTCTGGTGCTGCCTTCGATCTGCCGGTGGAAGCAGCACAACCAGACCAGAATATGGTTCATTACAAGCGATAACGAAAATCGGTCGGTTGTTAATCTACTCTCAGGATTCCAATGTACAATAGATGCTTCGGCATCAGTCGGCTCAGATTATGCTTCTACATATCTTTCACTTATGGATGCATAAAGCTTTATATCTCTGTTGCTCACTATTATTTACTAGATCAGTGATTCCAGGCACAGTCCTCGCCACAACAACCCATTACTTCGATGCTATAATCTTTATCTGACGTACATTTCACATACGAGTGTTTAAAAATATGGGAAAAGGAAAATTCTTCTACAAGATGTAAATATTTCGACCAACCTTGGGTTCTATTTCCTATTTAAAAACTCAAAATGTACTTCTTCTAAAATCAGAATACACTGAATATTCCAAATATACAGAAAATTCCTATCTCAGTTCAAATAATTTAATACGGGATGAAAACCGACTCGAAAATCAAAAATGTTGTGACTAGAAAAAAGTAACCATACTAAAACTGCTGACGTTTTCGTACTTATAAATTCACCCCTTTTCGATGACAAGTAGTCAGTCTCCTGTTTATTTGCTTTAGACGACGGCAATTTAATGGTCGACGAGTTTGATATCCGATTCTCGAAACTTTATGAGTAGGAAAAATACATGTAAGGGTCAAACAAAAATATATTGAGAAAAGATACGAAACATAAATAAGGGACTATGTCGAATCGAAATGCTTGACAGGCATTAAACAGATCTCTCCAAGAACGTGACATTTCAATAACCTGAAATCGTCAAGTAGGAGAATATATTTTCGGGAGAATTTCATTCGATTTCTGGCGTTTTAATGGACAGAGGGAACAAAAGGGAAGCCACTTTTAAGCTATCTTGTTTAAGTATAGTGTGTATATGTGAGTAGTATTATGGTGAAAGAAAGGAAGGTAAAAATAGGCCTTAGCTTTTCCCGACTAAACGGAGAGGATGCGTATGGCAGCAACTTGCATCATCCCAAATTTGTAATATGCTAATAGCCCATTTACACTCTCGTGGAACGAAAAAGGTGAGCACGCTCCACTAGGATGCCTGACCACGAACGCAGCGGACAGGACTGAAACCTGTAACGACCGTAGTCAGACAGGAGACTGACGCTTCTACGCACTGAGCTATTGGCCGCTTTCGGGCTACGAGAGTTTACATGGGCTCTAGCGAGGAGTGAACTCCACCTAGAGTAGGAGTGGTTGATGCAATATGCATGCTAGTACTGGCTAGTAACTAGCATTAAATTTGCCGTAATACTGCAATTTTAAGCTGCACCGTCATTGTATTGCTTAGTTGCTGTAGCAATTAAAACAAGGAGAAGTTGCAACTCCACGATTGTCCAATTTAAAAGTGGTAATGCAAACGGTTTACGGGTATTTTGGGTACTCTGTTTAGTGCAGGTACCGGTAATAGTGAGTACTTGTTTTTTTTTAACCATGAACCGTTTCTTGAGTACAGGTTATTTTTTTTAGTACAGATATTTCAAATCATGAATCAGTTCTTTGAGCACCGGTTTTTTTTCCATCGGTTTTTCAGGTCCTGCTTTTTTTAGTAACCGTTTAAGAAAAAACCTGAGATGGTTTTGGACTGTGATTTATAGTGAAATGAATATCAATGTTTACTCCCTATACTCCCTCCTAAACAGAAAATCTAGAATGGATGATCATAATAAAATACTTCTGTTCAAAATGGTAATACAACCGATGATATCCTATGGTGCCGCTGTTTGGGGAAAATGTGCGAATTATCATAAAGCCCGTTTACAAGTCTTACAAAACAAGTGCCTTAAAATCATCCTAAATAAGCGCTGGTACTTCTCTACTACCCGCTTACATCAAATCGCGGGGGTCGCTCCCATTCATGTTTTAATAGACAAGTTGTTCTCAAATTTCCATGATAGAGTAGCAAGTCCTCCTCCTTGACGCCTATATACTTAACTATTGCTTGAAGCAAAATTTTTGTACACTAGCCCTTGAAATACTTTCCTTTCTTTTAAGTATAGTTTTTAATGTAGGTTTAAGTTAGGTTAGTTATAGTTATAAGTGATCTAGAAGCAAGGTTTTTTGGAAATTTTCCTTGTAAATTACACAAAACAAATCACCGATAAATAAACTCAGCCGCAGCTAACATTTGTATCAAAGATGAAAAGACGTATGTATTCAGTCTATAGCTCTTAAGAATTTTCTGTAAACACAACCAATGAATTAAAATAAAGCACTATCTATCTATCTATCTAAAATTAGCATCGTTTGAAGCAAGTACCACTATGGGGTGAAAAGGCTTTATGAATACGAATATTAGAATGAGTATCTATTATTTGTTTATTTTTCATAGAGTAAAACTTTCTAGTGCAATAGCGCGATTTTTGAAACTAGGAAGTACGCGAAGTACAGTTGAATCGGTCATTTTGAAAAGGGATAATCTCACAATTTTTACGAAAATCACTTTTAAACGGATTCAGCCCCTTAATATCACGACTGGTACTTTCCAAATGAAAACATCTATTTTCTGTACCGTTCAACTAGTTTAATAAGGCCTGCTCTATGTGTTCACTTTGAAAAGAAGACATCTCTCCCGAGAGATGACCCGTTTTCAAAGTGACCCCGGAAAAGGCACACGTTTTTCCGACCGCCTGCTTGCCAACAACTGATGCTGAAGAAGAACCTGAAGAGCTTTAACTTTTGGTTTGTATTGGAATTTTAGTTTTAAATTTCATTTGACTATGTTTAAATGAAGTTTTTGATAAAAAAAAATGTACTTTTCCTATAAAAAAAACTCGGTTAATTCTGCAAACGGGTCATCTCCTAAAGAAAACAAAAATCTCAGGGACATCCCTACGATTTAAGAAATACTACGTTCGTATTTTTGCGTCAGCATTGATCCATTCTAATTAAAAAAAAATACTATACTGCCCTTATTATTACTTGGTAGAACAGAAATAATTTTTTGCTTCTGCTGTAAAATTTTGAAAACTAGAAATGACCCCTTTTCAAAATGACCGATTCAATTGTACTCCATCTTGTCTTGTTTGTAATTCTTCAAATTTAACTTGATAAGATAAAATATTGAGTGTCTTTGACTTCTTGATCTATTTTTATGGAATTGGGTTTAGAAATAAGTCAATTATATAAATTAAAACAATTAATACTAATAATGAAGAAAAAAATAATAATAAATGCGAAACGAAATAATAAACATTTTTGAACAATTTGTAATGGACGGCTTGGTGGCCATTCGAAAACTTTAAAGTGTTTTTATCACTAAATATGCATCCTTTCACGTACATCGATCATATCAAAAATGAAAATCACCCTGCAAAATATCCCAAAGTGTATACGATCCAATTACTTCGACCTTACGAATCCCTTTTCAGCCGAAAAAGGCCCCAACCCCATCCACTTGTTTGCCAAACAGCAACACATCCGTATAATGACCGGATTACATTTTGACTACCATCATATCGAAGAGCATCTTCAACTTTTCAATAAAATCTCTGAAGCCTTGAAATGTTTCGTGCAGATATTTCCGTTGTGCCCTGAAAAACAGAACGGTTACATTCCAAACGAAATCGCAACAGAAACGGGTTTGGAATACCCTTAAGATACGAATCCTTAACGAATGAAAGAAGATTGTGACGACTATGAACATTTTTCCCAATACCATCGTTCCAAGAAAAAGGACACTTTGCATACGCACAACACGGTATCCTTCTCCTGTTTCTTTCCACTTCTTCTCCGGGCGGGGGACAAACGGACACGACCACGAGGACGGTTGGTAGTTGAAGGGTCTTGACGGCTACGGATGGTCCCCGATTGTCAACTCAAGAGGATCAGAATGTAATTGAAATAAATTCAGGTCCATATTTTTCTATTTGTGTCGAGCCGGGACGCTTTTTTAATGCATTACGAGAGCCATTAACGAAATGAGCAATAAATTCCGACAGCATTCATCCGGAGTGACTTTGCCGCCTGAAGTATTTAAGGTTATTATTTTTTTTGTCCGGGAGGATTATGACGACCGGCAAAATGTATGAAGTCTACTTGTTAATTTTTTTTTTATAAACGAATTATTCATTAGCAGCTTTAGTAGTAGATTTCGAACAGCATATGGGACTCGTGTTACAGGCAATGTAAAGGAAATTGTTTCATTCTAGGGATGTAGCAATTGTGATACTCACGTTTAAAATGCAACGCAATACCCACTCAATACCGAAGAGCTCTTGATGTCGAAACTTGTTTGAAAATGATTGAGTTTCAGCATTTTCCACCAGACCCCAATAAGTTTTACTCCTTGTCAGTTTTGCACTTGAAATATTCTGTAACGCCGAGACGGTGTCAATTTGAAGATGTCTTTGAAAATTCGCCCCGGAGTCATATTACCATAAATTCCCTTCCAACGACAACGAACTGAGTAATCAAAATTCGATGATTCTATAAAAAGAATGAAACTACACTAAACCGAACAACGCACGACCTTCTGATCAGAAACTTTGGCAATTAGAAAATTTAGCAATCGGCAAACTTTTCCGACTTTGATTTCACCAACAAGCAATCATATTCACATTTTTCTCTAATCGCCTTTCTCTATTTGTTTACTCCCAATTTTAACTTTTATACTTTTAATAACAAAAAACTTATCTTTCCATTCTCCTCCCCGCAACATTGCCAGCCACAATGCTAATCCCTTTTTCATACTGGCCGAAAACTTTTCTAGTTTTCCCTTTCCGCCTGCTCATCGTTCGCCCCAAAAATTTTCTCACTGAAAGATATTTATTCGATATGCAAAAAGCTGAGTAAAACTCTAGGATTCAACCAGAAAATAAACTCGGGATAAATTTTCAAAAAAAAAAGTTTGTTTGAAATTCTCGCTGATGGTAGAGTATGGTTGGCGGCGAAGTGGTGGATGTGGAAGTTGAGCCAGAAGTCGAGTGAATTGAAAAAACAATAAATTCAACCCGTAAAAGTTATTGAATCTTTCATTACGATTTCCTGTGGAATAGTGCGGAAAAGTCGTCGTTCGTGGGAGTGGATGGCTGGCGGAAACCGGGCGGATACGGATGGGATTGGGATCCGTATTGACACCAGCAATGTTGGATTTAACGGAGGAGAGTAACCGCATCATAGTCTCAAACCCGCTTGTCATTTTCACCACACTACAATAAAAGTGAAATTTGAATTTTTAATTTAAAACTGGATCACTAACTTGATGGGTAAACACTTGGCATTGAAAAGAGCAGTTGTAGGTTGTTGATGGAACTGTGGGGCGGATAAGAAGTCAAGCGAAAGGATGAAATGTGGATGGCATGGCAATGGATATCTGTCATTTTAAACTTTTTCTTTTGTCCTTTCGTGGGAGTACGACTGATGGAGATCGTGTCAGTTGAAATGGTTTATATTTGAACAGTTTGTAAACAGACAGATGTCAGGCATGTAGGAATATTGAAAGCACATATTGTGGGTGGGCATTTTTTTCAAAGGAAAGTTAAATCACATAAAAAATTAACAATCAAATCCATACGTTGACGCTGAACAGAACACACACCCACGTATCCCAACTTCCCAAACTTCATTCGAATATTAGACCTAATGGTGGTTGATAAGTTTGTGAAATTGACACCCTCACATCATATATTCATAAATTAAATTGTGCAGTTCGGTTTCCCATCGTTTGCCCAGGAGAAATTTTAGTTTGCCCACTCTTACAAAAAAGTTATCCCAAGCCAAAATTTCAAAACTGAGAAAAAACCACAGTTATGTACATTTGATAGGTTCAATACTTGCTCTTGATGTAATAGAATGAAATTTGTTTTTAATATTCTTCAAAGAGTAGAATTAACCCACCACTTAAAATCCAAACTTTATCTGAGACAAAATCCATTTCATGTCAAATACAATATATGCCTTTACCCTGTATGGGTCAGATACATCGTTTTTTTTTGCACAAAAGCTCGGGTTAACAACCCTTGCCCTGGATAGCTGCAAAAGAACGCTCCTAGTGTGTCTCTAATACAAGCATGACATGAGAGTACCTACGAAAATATTTTTACATATGGGTGAACTCGTGCCATGAGGAGGGGTTTATCGGAGCTTTAATAACCCACTGGAAAAAAGTAATAATATTAAAACAGAGTTCCCCTCCTCTCTTAATGATTCGTAATTAATTTATTCAATTTCCATTGAGGTTTTAAGTCTTATCCTAAAATCCCATTCTCTGAAATATCATGCTTCGGGTGTACTCGTATCATGCTCCTGTCCTGGAAAAGGTGGATAATTAAATGTGGCTGGTATTCAAACTTCGCTTGATTACCTTATTCCATACCAACTTTTCCGGCATCCAGCTGATTGCGCACACCTCAAAAAATTAACAGGCCCCCTTCTAGCAGATACACATATCTTCTTTGAGTTTGTAACAAAATTAGTACAAAGAAAACATTCATTTAAGGAATGAAAGAGGCGAATTTGTTGAGCGATACGATTATATCTGAAACGCTGTACATAATATGAGTATGTCCTAAGGCATACTCCGTGATTAATTTGATGCGCTTTTAGCAGAAAATCACTTAGTTGCTGACATTATCCTCGTACTTCCTCTATATAACATAGGCAAGGGAGCGAAAACTCCATTCCCATTCTTCATCCCTGAATATGTCGCACCCTTAAGAAGATGTGTACGAAGAAAAGTCAAATTTTCCGGTCGTTCTGCTTCATATGGCTAAGAACGTGCGGGTAAGATGTCTGCTGTTCTTGAATGGAATAATGAATTAGAATTGCTCTGAGAGATTTAATGAAATGACGTGGAAACGCTTTGTGACATGGAAAGGGTTGTACCCGATCAAGCGATGTGAAATCTCAGAACTAATTTTGGCATACCATTGCATACTCGTATTCATATGATGTTTGTTGGTTAGTAAATTAACCATTGATTCATGGTGCAGGTGTAATAATGTGGATTGGAGTTTGTTGGCGGAAGGTGATATGTATAAGTTTTGATTTTGTTTAAGGGAACATCATTTCAAGAGAAGGAAAAAAAAACAATTTCGCTGAAGTTTGAAGCTTGATACAATCGTATATGCATGGAATTTGTAACCAACTGATCTTTCCTCAGCAAATGTGACAGTTTGTCCGGAACGGTAGGTGATGTTATGCGCGATGTCTATTCCGGCCTGTACTGCTTTTGTTATTGATGCAGATCGACATTTATGCCTATCTCTCTCTCTCTCTTTCACTAGAACTGACAGCCGTCCAATCAAAACTCAAGTCGACCCTTGCTGAATTTAATCCGCTAGTAGCTGCGACCGACCCTGGACGGCATGATGAAACCATTACTACTCGCCAAAAACCTGGATAAACTTTTGGAGCCAAATTGGAAGCACAGCAGAAGCATCAATGCTAAAAAAAAGTAATCCAAAATCCACCACCCCCTCTCATCTATTACTTCTATTACATCTTTTACATCTTCCCCTTTTTTAAATGAAGTTTACAATTCATTGTTAAGTCCATTATAAAATCTTAATTTTTATTTGGTTGATGATAGATAGATGATCTTCTTAATTCAATTCTAGGAAGATTTTAGGGTTTTATCTTCTCCTTTGGAAGCAGTGGAACATGATTGGTTTTACTACCGGAGATTTACTACATTCATTTAATGACTTTTTTTTCGTTTACAATAAATTCAAATTTTAATTCATAATTTAAAGTTAAATGTCTCAATGAAACTTTAAGTTATATATTGATTCAATTAGGTAATTGACACAATGAACTTCTTATAAGTAAAACGACTTACAACTACTATTTTTTTTTGCTGATATCCAATTTACAATATCTTTAAAGTGATTTTTGTTTAAAACATTTTCCCCCTTTTTAAACAATGCTTCCGGTTTACAAAAATTATCGTTTTTCCATACATTAGTTTAACGTTAGCCTTCTTTGTAAGTGAATTTAATACAGATCTTGGCGTGAATGCAAAAATCACTCCAGTTGGCGCTTTATTTGTTACAGTACTTGGTGTGTAATTGTATGACGCCAAGATTTTATTTATTTGTTTCATTAATCCTATAAATTTGGATCTACAAATTTTTCCATCAAAGTGGAACAAATCTACGTGTACTCTTTCAAAAGTTTTATTAAACTTACGCCATTGGCTTGTGGCTATTTCTTTTTCATATTTTGGGTAGTTTCACAAACTACACATTTACGAACCATACCTTCAATCGCTTCATCGATTTTCATTTTTACTACTTCGTCGTTATTTTAAATAATTCTTCTAACACTGTTTTACGTACCGTGGTACTATATAACTAATATCAATCGCGACAATAAAGACATTCGTCTTCACAAGTTTTTTCGTTCGTTTACGTTAGCAAAGCTTTGCATTCCTGCAGTTACTTTATTTGGGCTACCATTTTGAATGTAATAAATAGTCACTGAAATTACAGGAAGAAGCAGAACACCACACAAGCGTACAGACTAGCAAGAACAATTAAGAATGGCTATCAACTCAGGGCTGGCTTCTGCAAGGAAAAGGATGAAAACATAATCTGCGACACCGATAGCTTCAATTTTCCTAAAAACACAGTTGACAGTTATACATTACAAGTAAAAGGACTGTGTAAGAGTTAATGTGAATTTCGCAATCATCTTACGACGAAGAAAAACTCCCTGCATGTATAAAATATAGAAACAGTTTTAATAGAAAAGGACCAACATCAGGTCTCTCTACTCTCTCTTCCATGATATTGATATTGTATTTAGATACAAAATGTAGTCCGGATGGCGCAACGGTTCGTACAATCGCCTTCTAACGCGCAAGGCCCCGGTTCGATTCCTACTGAATGTGGTAGTCATCGATAAAAAAGGGAACGTGTCAGACTATGAGCCCACTCGGCCATCAAATAAGAAACCAATTAGGGAAAATAACTCGGTTAAGAATGTTGCTGATCACACCTCTACACAAAATACACCGTCATAGTACCTATACTTTCGACGGCATATGTTTATTGATTCAAAATATACATTAAAACTATTAATTTCGTTCATTTGTGTATATAAATATCAAATACGTAGAATGGATTGTTTTTATACGCATAAAATATTAAACGACTTTTTATAAATATAATAAGGCCGTACGCTGAATGAATCATTAGCGAATATCAAGGCGGTTTCAGACCTGACCGATCTACAGCCGATCAGCGTCACACGGTCAAGCAGATCCTGGAAAAGTACTGGGAATACAACGTTGACATGTACCAATTCCGACAGTATCCATCGATGACGATGACCAACTCCGTCTCACAGGTCAGGATCCGAAACAGGCTGACTGATTAGATGATTTTAGTTTTGTTTTACCGGAATGAATTTTATTGGTTCAATGTTGAATTTCCTCCAGGGATGTTTCACGGAAAATTAAAGTTGTATGGATTTGTTTAATCAATATATTTCGTGCATACGCCCATCATCAGGGTCCTATAAACAAAACCTAGTCTTATACTGAAGAAGGGAGCATGGTGCTCCCGAATAAATATCTTTGTTGTTGGAACCCAAGCTAACTATTCATCTGTTTTATTATAGCAAAGCTACAAAAAATCGGAAATCATGTAAACCTTGTCTTGTATTGTTAAAACATTTTTTTTTCACCATATGTCCATTGATTTTTGACAGTTTTATATAAAAGATAATCTTTTAGATAAAAATCTATATAATGCAGAATATTTAACTCAGATGACATATTGTGAAAAATTTTCCATAATAATTTATGAGGCCTAAGAACGACTGTAATTCGTTTACATTTTTGGTGCTGGCACCTTCACTATACTATTGCTTCAACTTTTTCAGTATTTGGCTCATGAGTATGACCCAAATAATTTATAGGATTCTTAAAAAATAGACATTTTTCTATATTTAATTTAATATTGTGGCCATTTAGCCTTTGTAAAACTTTCATTAGGTTTGACTTGAAAATATCAAAATCGGTCGCACCTATCTAGCTAACATGCTACTCCGCTTAACCATTTTAATATGTATTTCGCCCATTACAGACTGGTGGAATACGGATGGAGCGCAGGAGACTCCGAAAGCTAGTTTGTTAATCTGTACAATCCCTTATGTGTATTGATTGTGACACTTGAACTGTTCGACAAACGGAGCTGTTAGTATGCTCCCGATAAATCAATCACGGAGAATACCTTACAGTTTGCCAACTTTGCGAAAATGTTATTCATTCTTGGCAATGGATAATGTTCCATTTCAATTTCATTAGCAAAATATCTTTAACGAAAAAAGCTAGCTTATTGTCTTATTGATGGCCGTTAGTGAGGACTATGGTCCTGTTTAATTCCAGCAAAATCTATAAATTAATTCAAAAGTTACAGCAATAAAACGGCAAAAATTTGTAAGCTATAATGGAAGAAGCTAGCCGATCGAAACTTGTCTAATTTGTAGGCATTAGTAAGGACTAGGTTCCTATTTAATTTCAACAAAATCCATCAAACAGTTTATAAGTAACGGCTATACAATAGTGAAATTTTGTAGGCGAAAAAACGGAAAAAGGTAGTTGGGCGAAACTTGTCCAATTGGTAGATACTACTGAGGTATAGGTTCTGGTAGATTTTCAGCAAAATCCAGGGAAATAGTAACAGTTATATAAATAAAAAAATTGTAAGCAAAATATCTCCTGGAAACATTCAGCTGCTTTGCTTTCAGGAGACATTACATATATGGCAAAAACCCAATTTCCCGTATCTTAATTTTAAATAAACTCAGAAATGATCCCGAATTAAAGATTAAAAATACACCTGTCGCTGTGAAGCCAGAGGAACTGATTTTTTATGTGCGTCACCTAAAACAATCAAAAATGAGTTCCTCTGGATTTACTGCGCCAGGTGTCTTTTTAATTTTAAATTTGTTAGTATTTTTTAAGTATATTGTTTACTTTTTGCTTCGAATTACCTTTTGACTTGTGCTATTTTCGGATTATTTCTTTTTAGGGTTTTGTAGTAAAACAAAACCCTTATGAAATCGGTCATGCGTCCGTCTGTCTGTCCATGAAATATCTCACGAACCGTTGAAGCTACATGCATGAAATTCGGTGAAAATATGAAGAAGTACTATAATTCTCTGGAGAAAGCGATGCGTCGTAATAGGTCAACTTTAAGGGGGGGTCCCCATAGAGGGGAAATGAAGGTCGAATTTTTTTTTTCGTCTGGTATAGGCAAGTGGGGTATCGTAAGAAAGGTATCGTCGAGTACATTCCATTTCTGGAATTTTTTTCAAATTTGAAGAAACGGGAAAAGAGGGAGAGGGAAAAATATGTCATCCGAGTTTGTCCCCCCCCCCCCACCCCCCTTGCATTTCGAGACCGTTACACTTAGAAATATGAAAATTTACAGAAAAGCGGCATTTTACTAACACAGAAAACTCAAAATAATAGAATTTCAAAATCTCATCAAAAAAGGTTAATAATAGTACATTTCTATTGTCGCAGTTAGCACACCCCTGCACCCCTTAGGCACACCCCGGGTCAAAAATATTGATGGCCAATGATAACCAACACCATAGGCAATAATGTTTCTAAGTTTCATTACAATCATGTTATATTTAATAATAGTACATTCACTTAAAGTTAGGCATTTTTACACTATTCATACAAAAAATACACCTACCGGCTTCGCAGGTGCAAGTACTACTTGCATGTTGTTTTTCGTAGTGCGAATTACAGTTATTGTTACATTATTATGGTTAAACATTTATGAAAGGGTAAAGATTGGTAGGGGATGATGTGTTGTAATTGGCCAACTATAACGAGCGGGGGAGGGGGTGGGGCGAATGTAATGTTGAGTACATTTTATTTTTGACATTTACTTTAAATTTGAAGAAAGGGGAACAGTGAGGGAGGAGAAAATATTAGATCGTAATTTGTCCCCCCTTGCATTTCGAGACCGATACACTTAGAAAAATGAAAACTTTCAGGAAGGTGGGTTCCGAATAGCATATAAAACGGGAAATAATGGAATTTGTATATCTCCTCAAAATAGGTTAATAATAGTTTATTTCCATATTTACAGTTAGCGCACCCCTGCATCCCTTAAACACGTCCGAGATAAAAAGTGCTGATGGCCAAGGATAACCAACATCATAGGCAATAATATGTTCTAAGTTTCATTACAATCACTTAATACGAGTATGAATGGACATGTAAGATACTATATGATATGTCAGACATTTTTTTTATGTTTTTTTTATCCATCTAAGTGGTACCAAGAAAAGCAAGGAGCCGATACTTGCGTACAAATATAAGTGCTTGCTACAAAACCCCCGGATTGCGGGCGTAGCCCTCTATATTCCGGTTTCATTTAGTATTTCAAATTACCTCATATCCTTTTCTTTCAGTATTTATTTTTGTACTGTTCTCTTCAGTAATTGGGACTCTAGTCCTGTTTAACAAAAATGAATTAAATAAACAAATAAATAAATAAAAAACTTCATCCTCATCGCAACGCAGTAAAGAAGTCATCATCTCAGTTACGAAAGCGGATGAACTGGCCTCAACCTTTCATAAAGCTAACGATTATAAGTCCTCTATATGGTTTTCCACAATAAGTCAAACCAGATTATTATGTAAGTCCTTACGCATGACCCGAAACCATTCCGTCTTCTGTTATTCATTAGTGATGAATTGAAATAGATACATTACATACATATTTGAAGTTCACTCAAAATTCGGACCAAAATCAAAAGGTAAATCCTACACGCTCTGAGATGGTTGCAATCAATACTTCAGTATAATTTAGTAGCCTTCATTATATCTCAAATATCTCAATGGATAATAAACAATTGCAATGCCTTCAATTTCATCTGAATCATTACTTTAGCCATCTATTTCAGCATTTTCATTCAATTCACCATTTCAGCTACACTGTCCAAGTTATTACTTCGATATTTAATGCGTTACCATAGTATTGCGAGTATAGATTGTCTGCAGCTGCAACATATTCACTCATCCTTACAATAATATTCGGAATTATTTCTTGAATACCACAAAACATCCCATCCAGCCTTCCCAACTTGCAATTCTGCCATCTCCCATTGCCTCAAAACCCCGGAAACATATCCCGGACTATCTGAAGTTTGAACCTAACTAAATACTATTTACATTGGAATCCATTATGCTTCCGAATAGATACACCAAATTATGGTTATACAGGAGTACGGGACGAGGGCTAATAATTTGCTTCGTATCCGAAATAATACAAGGATACAATGTAAAGTCCTTACGGCGATGATAATGGACTGGCTGTGGGTAAATCGGGCGGGTCGGAGCAGAGAAGCCAGTGATAGTAGTACTGGTCCGAATAGTATAGTATACCATATGAATTGTGAAACCTATTCACTCTGCTCGTTCTCGTTCCAATTCTTTGGAAAAACAAGAATATTTCCTATGAAATATCGTGAACACTGTAAACTCTACCCGGGCGCAACATTAACAATGATCCGAGTACACTGGCTAATATGTAACGTATGGATGGATGGATGGAAGCAAGATAGAGGCATGATACGAGGATACGAGCTCATTGCTGCATTCAGGAATCATCATCGCTCCCTGAGCGGTCCTTCCCCTCTTGAGCGCTGTGGAGTGCTACTGTCCCAATGTCTGGTGAATGCAATCGCTCCATGGAGCCGTTGCTGAGCGGATACTTCTCCTTTTGAGCGAAAATTTTCCACGCTCCCTTGGCTTGGAGCGTGATACATTTTTGTTTTCACAATTCGCATCACAGATGGTGCGCGCGTCATATGTCATTTGATTGAGTGTTGAGTGTTTGAATGTTTGACAACACAACGTCCTGCGTGTTATTTTACGGGAATTTTGCAACAAAATTACAATTAAAAGGTGAGTGGTGTTTTCATTAATTGTATATTTGTATAACCCGGCCAAACCAAACAATTTAAACATAAAGCCGTTAGCCGTTTGTTAGACATTTGCCATGTCAGCTGATTGTCTCAAATTCGATATGTAGCCGGTGTATTCACAAAACAGGTGTGTGACGGTTGTGACAAGGAGCAGTCGCTCCGTGTGACATGGAGGGGGGATGTCGCTACGTAGCTGCTCAATGTTTTGTGAATGAGCCCATTGTGAACTGAAGGGAGAAGAATTCGTATTAAAGCTAATAACAAATTCCAGTCCCATATCGATCACAGAATCTTCCAATCTTTAGTATTTTCCCCGGTACGAGTATTTTGCAATCCGTATCGATCTCGTTCCCAAATTCATTTCACCGGCTCCTGATCTAGGACCGACTGCTCGCCACAGTAGTGCTCATATTCGTACCGTTGCGCGCTGTGATGATACTCTTCATATAATGATGACAATAGTGGGCGCAGACGATATTATTAAGGGATGCACTCATTGGAGTTACGTCTAAAAAAAATTAATAGGACACAATGAATGAATCCGTGAAGCACGTTTCTTTTCGGGAAGCGAATTCGCAGAATTCAGCATACAGTGGCGAATAATTATGAAAGACGTTTCGGGGGAGTGATACCCGTGTAATTCCCATATGTATTCCCATTTCGATGGAGGAACAATAGCAACGGCTTTGAGTTTTCGATGAAAAGTTTTACTTTTGTTATTTAGAAGTACTTACAATCGCTGTGGAAAAGTTAAAGATGCACTTGTAAATTATTTAGGATTTCACGGAATACATTGAATCAAAAGATTGTTGATTAGGCTGTGATTAATGGAACTGGTTCAGTCATGAACTGAGCACAGTAATTGTTGTGTCTATTGAGAAATGGTTCAATAAACATAAATATTTTTGTTCTTATTCAGAGTGATCATGTGATCAAGCTCAAGTGTAGCAGCATACGCTTTAAACCTAACTACCTGTTCATCGATTCTAAAACTTAGTCCACGGTCGAGTGGTTGCCTAGAACTACAGCAGGGTTGGTAGAGGAATTCAGCGATGCATCCAGACTCCATAAAATTCTGTCCACTGCTCTTAACACACCAAGCTACCTGCTGAAACAAGACGGAACTTGGTTGATATGTATAAGTGGTGGCTGTAGCATAACTTTCTTATGCACAATTAGCGCAAAGCGCCGTTTTGTAACGACAAACCTCGTGAAAATCTATTATTATATAAGAGTTGAACTTACAGAGGATTTCAGGAAGCCTAGATCCAACCGGTTCAGTAAGTATAGCAGCTACCAGATCTTCACCCCCAACACATCTCCTATGTTATCAAGAAAGACCATGCCCAATGCACGATGTTCGCTTGAAAGTTTCCAAATAAAATGCAACTGCTTAATAAGAATACTCATTAATTTACTCAAGTTACAAAAACAAAAACAGGAATTGGAATTCAATGTACCATCACCTAATTCTAACGACTCCATGCACATTCGTTCTTCACAATAGCTATCCGATATCATAGAAAAATCAATCCTTCGACTGTCAGCTCGAATTATGTATGCTTCATTGAATAAATCTACCAGTAGTTTTTTGTATGACAAATCACTAAAAAAAAGGATCCGATCGAAATGATCGAATCGGGTCAGTGGATTCTTCCCAGTTTCATTCAATACGGCTTAGCAGCTAACAGTCAGGCTCTAAGTTTACAGCAGTTCTACTCGTTTATTGTCGAGCCATCCATGACAGCATGTTTTCTTCTTTTTTCTCCATTTACGTCATTATGAATGAAACACCAAACCGTTCAAGGCATGGAATACTGCTCCTTCTTCTTCTACGGCTAAAGCAATTTACTGCCTAAGTTACTTGAACTGTAAAAATCGGATACTAATGGGCAACCGATTTTCTTCGAGTTTGCATTCAGTCCTTCTCCCGGCCGATGGAGAAATTCTTTGCTATCGTAAAGTTAAGATGGCGTGAATGTGAACAAGTGCATCCATACACGAGCCCGGTGTTCGTTACAGGATGCATTGAAGAGGGAGCTCTATTTAAATCTGAAAATTGTCGAATCATTAGAATCTTAAAACGGCAAATTAGCTTTCGTTTCTCTGAATCTATTGTTTAAAAATTGATGAGGACTTTTGATGGAGTGCAACTGGCAGGCCATTAATATATAGGTAGACAGGCACGACAATATATTAACAAGCTTCGAAATTACGTATCGCCGCAGAAAACACACACTTGACAGACCTCTTGTGCTCCTGAATTCGTTCTAGATGTCCTTCACTGCAATTCGTCAACGGTACAGGAAATATTTTTCCATTGTCATTGTTCCGAATTTTTATTTATTTTTCAAAGAACGCCCAGACGAATCTGTGCTATTCGACGTTGGCGAATGAATCGTATTACATTGAGAATCGTTGGGGGAATACTCATCTTTTCCGGAAGGACTGAGCGCTTGCTCTCAAGAGGACAAGAGATGTCCTCCCGTCCGTGACACCTCCTTCAGTTAATGGAAATGAAATTTTAATGTACTGGTTGTGCGACTTAATGAAAGTAAGTTTCGGAATATTTAATAAGCGTAGCCTCGCACGATGAATTCTTCGTTGCAGAATATCCTGAATTTTCATAATGTTTGAAGAGTGCTTGGTAGACGTCGACAGACGACTTCTCTACATCTAGTCTTTTTTGCTCTCTTTTCTCAAGGTTTTCTCAATTTTCTTAAATTTTTTTTTATGCAAAATATGCAAGGCACCAGAAACGTCCCAAGATACTGCCGGATCACTTTACTCGTATACGAGTTAGTATGTACTACGCTGAATCATTGAAAATGGGAAAATGACGACAAAGAACTAAGTGAATACCCCACTTATAATAACGGTATTGCTTAATTTTCATAGACTACGAATACTACGACGAACTATGAATGATCCAGAGCAGAAGTTTCGAAAACGACATAACTCAGCCCATTCTGCCGCGCTCGGTTCGCCATTTCCACTGGGGGTAGGAGGAGAAAACTTTTGCAGAAAACCCAGGCAAGACTGTAATAAATTTAAATGCGATAATTATTAATGATGATGATAAATGTCACTTTACCAAATAGAAATGGAAGTTTATAACTTTTTAATGTATCAGGAGAGTTTACGTTTGGCTTGGCTGAATATGCACGCAGAAGAAGTTTGCATAAAATATTATTAAGTTTCTAGAATATATGCTGTATTGTTCAAATGAGTTGACGTAATTAATTTGATATTTTTACGTTACTCAGTACATTGAGAGAAATTGTTGCACTCTGTTAAGTTAAGCATTAAGTTCAGACATATTTAAATCCAAATGCATACACATGTTCAAAAAATAACCGAACTTTTTTTTTAATTTTTATTAATAATTCTACGGATTATTGATCCTAGTCCCCTTCGAAGTACAATATTTCGGAAACAATTTTCCCAGCCCTATTCAAGATCTCGCTATCGCTAAATCTCTAAAAAATATCAATTTGCCAAAATTAAAATATTATCCAAACTTTTTAGCGATTTCGGCTATATTCTGACTATTAGAAGGGGAAATGCTTGAAAAAGTACACTGGACATACGAATGAAAAATACTGAATTTTTGTAACTTTTCAGCGACGACGCAACGCGACGGGAGGAAAGGTGAGTATGGTGGTCATTTCGTAAACAGTGTGAAAAATTCCCAACAAACCAAGTGATTCCTAAATGATCCGTAAACGATTCAATTTCGACGAATGATGATTCGCTTTCGGATCCGTAAATGGTTCGAAAATGAATATAGAGGAGTGGGAGATTGCCACACCAAAAAGAATGATATTCTATAAGAGTGATCACTCCATAGAACTTTGGCCTCTGCCAGTAGATTTGTATGCATCGACAAATAGTAGAGACTATACAGTATAGATACACAAGAGAATCAATACATACAAATCTACAGGCGGAGGCTAAAGTTGTATGGAGTGAGCTTTATTGTGTAGTCTGTACTATTGGTCAATACATAAAAACCTACTAGCAGAGCCGAGAGTTCTATGGAGTGATCGCTTTTGTATAATATCAATCCTCTTTTGCCAAACTAAGTCATAATGACCCAGTCCGGCTATCCACTCCCACCAAAAAGCACACCGCCCAATTCTACCACCACCTTCCTCTGGTTTCGTCCACCGATGGTCCCTGAAGATCAATCCTTGGGCTAATTTATACTTGCGGCTCTAACCGGAAAAGAAATGCGGTTTGCCATGCGGCGCGCTTTTTCCTTTTAGCATTGTTCTGGCGCGAAAACTATGTATCTTCTTTGAGTTGATCGCCCAATGCGGTTTGCCGCACTTCCCATATATTGTAGTATATACCGGCAATTCGGGAGGAGCAATAAATTCCGGAATAGAGCAACGAATTAGCAATTAATTATGGCTTTAATTTTACATCAAATTGGGGTGCGATAGATGTTGAATAAAAAAGTGAGGGTGGCAGCATGACGCCACGCTAGCAGCCCCCACAAAATCGTGAATTTTGGCGAATCGGCAGGAGCAATAAATTCGGAAATAGAGCATCTAATTATGCCTGATGTCGATACTTGGTGGTGGGGGTGCCATCGTAATGGACGTGATTTGTTTTTCTTGAGAAAAAGGATAATTTTGGTTTGAAGTCGTGAACGAAAAACAGTGCCTAACGCTTCAAAAATAAGTTTCCCTTCCGTCCTGGATAATAGAAAAAATCTACACTTTATATTTTCTAAAAAAAAAAAAGAAAACTGTAGACAAAAAAAAATCTCCATCTTAATCCATCTTCAACATTTAACATCTTGTACGTACATATAAATAAATCTTTCACATCCAATTCAGATTCACATTTTCCAACTGAACTTACATATCTACGAGACAGTGGAATGGTTCGGAGATAGTTGTCCGGTCAAAATACAGCTTAAAAGCTTGCAGAATTTATTCAACTAATTAACTGCTGACGGCGCATACTGGTACTAAGGATAAATTTCCTTTTTTCGACAGGGGAGGACTATAATTAATGAAATTTCGCTTTCTCTTGCTTCTGACCTACGCTACCAGTCTACCATGTCCTTCTTTATCATACAGTCGGAATTCAGACTATATGAGGGCAAAAAGTGGAATGAAGAAGGAAGCGTTCAGTACTGTAGACTTGCATTTATACAAAGAAATGCTTACTTTGGGTTACTGAAATTTCAGAGTACCCGTGGATTTTTTTCTGTGTCCAAATGAAACGAACTTACAGTATGAACAAAGAACGGAATAACATAAAAAAAAATTTGCCACGGTAGTGAGATGGTTTCGTGAATCATATGTTCGGGTAAGCTGATTGTGTGCTAGGACAGGATAAAACCATCTGCATGGATCATAACATAATGCCAGTGAAAGGCTCAATTCACCATAACAAAAAATCCAAGGTAAATTTCAAAT
This sequence comes from Chloromyia formosa, assembly GCA_964017055.1. Taxonomy (NCBI): domain Eukaryota; kingdom Metazoa; phylum Arthropoda; class Insecta; order Diptera; family Stratiomyidae; genus Chloromyia; species Chloromyia formosa. Next base: position 4,357,696 of record OZ024813.1, on the reverse strand, counting down.
CCAATTAGTATGTTACCTCTTGAATGGATATAAAACAAAAAAGCGTATTTGGCGGTTCCCGGAAATTTGATGTCCCCTTCAAAAAAATGGATCGAAAAGTTTTATTATAACTATTTGGTATGCCTGGAATTGGGCGGAACAAATACTCGGAAATCTAGCACAACACTGATCCAATAAAATTTCCCTGTTTACAATATTTCATTAAATTGCAATGGAAAATATGTGAATCTAGATTCGTTTTTGATCATAACAAATACTGAAAAAGGCAAACAGTTACGCGAAATTTAGTTACTCAACTTTGTTTTGTATTTTTTCAAAAATCCATAACAGGGTAGCAAGCAATTTTGTGAGTAGCATCCATCGTTCATTGATTCTTGTGTAGAATATATGGTCTGATGTTAATGGTGAGGCAGATGTCACTGTCTTGGAGCGACAGAACCAAATCCACCTTCTTAACAAGCCAGAAAGCAGTTCGCAGCGAGTGTGTGAGTCAGCCTCCTTTCAAACTGACAACTACACTTTGGCACGAATATGGTGGAGTCTCAAATTGAAATGATTCAGGCATGTACATCTGTTAATTGATTATTATTTATCACAACCAAAAGATGACAACTTCAATTTGATTCGTATATGTATTCCGTTTCCCCACTTCGCACTTCACTTCTACAAATAAAATTAAGCACACAGAAAAAAAACAGAGAGACTTATGCCTCAACAGACTGCGCTACCGGTCGTCCCAGCTATATTGGCTCATATCAGGTTACCTTCCATACCATGATGTGATCTTGCTGCCCGCTACCAACATTAGGAAGGCAATCACAGAAGCTAAAACAACAAAAACTGGCCCCATTCTTAGGTGTGATTCCAGTGCGCATCGCACTATGTGGGGCAGCTCTGATACAAATGTATGAGGTGAGATGCTACTTGAGTACATTATTGGCACTAACCTATTGCTATGTAATGTAGATACTTGACCAACATTTGTCACATGCAATAGGTACGAGGTCTTGGATATATCCCTTGTGTCTCACTCACTCGCAATCGTTCTCCGATTATCGCTACCTCCAATTCAGCCTGGATGTGCGTACGGTGGCTGCACTGCGTATCTTAAATCAAAGGTGAACCGACTGAAAATGGCACCAGGTAGCTCTAGTGGAGGTGCTACCCCCTCTATGGTAGCAGCCTGATACCAAGCAAGAGTTAGACAATGTTGTCCAATATAACGATATCCATATTGTGTCCTGTAAGTAGTCACCAAGAAAATAAGAAGCCAGCTAGGTGAAATTTTCAGAGTCCTGAACATCGAAGAAGTTTTAACACAGCTAAAGCCACAAGGCTGGAGGCTGATGGGAAATCCTTTAAGAAGTTAAGTTAAGTCTATTCAAAAAGAAGCCTAGAAGTGCAAAGCGGAGCTCATGGAGGAATTATGTGAGCGTATTGAGGAGCCTGACGAAACCTCTAGACTTCACAAAATCCTCTCTATGTCCGGCTTTCTGCATAGGATGAATGGCTCTTGGACGCCATCAAGTACAAGAGACTATTGAGGTTCTACTCGAAGTAAATTTCCCCGGTTGTTCGATACTTACCATGCCCTTGGCTTCATCTATCGCTATGGGCGATCGACAGCTCTGACTCTTATAAATGCGCTGGGCCGGATGGTATAATTAAGACGGACCTGCAACACACATCGAACATCGTGTATCCTAAGTTAGAGACTATCGTTAGAGCTTGTATGGAGCTGGTTCACATTTCTTACATCTAGAGAGAGGTTATGGTCGCTTTTATACCCAATGCGGCCTAATGATCTTAGGCAGATCAGTCTATCCGCGATCAATCTTAAGATTTTAGATAGATTAATTGACATCCATCTGCGTAGTACATAGTACTCCATCTCGCTTGTCGTCTACTTCGCAGCATACTTACTGAAAGGGCGGATCGGTGGACACCGCATTGCACTCTATTGTTAGCTATATTGAAAAATCGTTCAGTCATAGTACACCATGATAATTTTTCTAGACATCCAAGTCCAAGGTGCCTTTACTGTGTACTCTCTAGCCTGCTTGTGGGCGATTCACTGTGTGAACTAATTAACCTGTTATTAATATCCAGGCTTATACAGTCCAGTTTGGGAGAATCTACTATGCCTTAGGTCGTCTGCAGGGGCACACCTCAAGGTGGTGTGTTCTCTCCGCTTCTGTGGAACCTGGCGATCAATAGACTGCTTACATATCTGGAAGCATTGGGCGGCAGGGTTGTTTCATATGCTGACGATTCTGCCATTACAGTTACAGGTAAGTTTCCAAGTGCTCCCAGTGCAGAATGTTATATCGATTCTTGTCAATTGGGCTAGTCACATTGGAGTTAGGAGTAATCCTGACAAAACGGAAGTTGGGTTATTAACAAGACGGCACAATCTACCTTCGAGCATCGAACCTCCGGTACTGGAGGGTGTCAGATTGGCTTTTCTCAGCAAGACTTAATTCCTTGGTCTCATTCTAGATAGGAAGCTAGGATCGAGGCCCAATATTCAGGAACGTGTTAACAAAGCCACTACTGCGCTTTACTCTTGCAGGATGGTGATAGTTCGGAACTGGGAACTACAACTGAGGGTGGTTTTGTGGTTGTACACATCAGCTCTCCTGCCATTATTTTACATGGCATCCTTATCTGGTGGGCACTTAAAATGGCGACCTACAGGACTCTTTGGGATACTAACTCAGGTTGAGTTAGATGAAGCTCATGCATTCTGCAAGATTATCAGATATACATACTTTTATTTTAAGGTCTTATCAGACCAGATAAGGTCATACCATCATGTTTTTGCAAAAATCGTAGGCACATTTCATGACAAAGACATTAGATGCTTAGTCGCAAAATGAGGCTGTGTTGTAATGATTAACACTTCTACCAATTCTACTTCTTTACGGTTACCAAACAAGTGTTTATTAAATCAGTTTTAAATAAATGTTTGTCACATGTCTCGTGCCGTAATCTTCAAAAGCAGAAAAACACAGTAGATTTGTGTATGTGTCGCTCGGTTTTTCAACAACCGTTCGTTCGACAAGTTCTTCTTTGTGATGTTTTCTATTGCGTTTTTTCGTACAACCTATTTTTTCCATTTTTGAAAATAATTTGGTGGTTAGGGATTTTTTGTAACATTTTTCAGACTTTTCATTTTGTCTTTGTGTCACCTCATTATTGGAGGATTTGTCAAATAACGACACCTTTGAGTGGTGTCCCAAAAACACTACACTGATTCCAATATACCAGTCAAAACTGGTAGTTCTTTGATCCGCTAGTAAAATCACCAAAAGTAATTAGATGTGATGCTTTTAATCATCATTTCAATTAGTACTATTTTCAAAGTGCGAAAGACACTACTAAAACAGAATCAAAACTGAATCAGAGAGCTATCTTCTTGACCTAATACTATATATCTCTGAATCCCTGTGTCAGTGTTTGTGTCGCATCTATTGAGTGATAAATATTTCATGAGAAAACTTAATTTGCTTCAAAGTTCATTCATTGGAAAGGGTATTCGCAAAGAGTCTAAAAGTATTGAACCCTACACACACATGACACTTGCCCCCTGGGCTGGTGTGATGTCGTTGAAGTTCTCCATGACACGACCAACCTCTCGCCGGCAGTCTAGCAAATGTTAGCACGTATGAAAACACAAACATTAATATTTTCGCAACTTTTACCTTAAGCGCCACCTTATTACTAATACAAAATATATTTATGTATATACGAGTATATTGAGGAGAGGCGAAACGAAGGACGGTGTACTAATCCGGCTGGCTAACGTTTCAGGATTCAGGAACTATGACGAGGAGAATTGGGTTTGTTTCGTAAAGAGAAATCATGAGCCATTCGATAGGTGTAGGGAATACATGAAGAGTAGTGGTGAGCAAAATACAGAGTGTACATATCAGTGAAGGCACATTGAAGCAAACTTCCATATCAGCTTAATTAAAAGCACAGGAAATATCCATAAATCCGACGATAAGAATCTTCGTAACTATACATTCCGGTTTGTTGTGAAGTTTTGCGGCACAAGCACTAAAGCGTCTTATGGTTAGAGAACAGTTGCATGGCCAAACACTCGTCTTATAGCGAATGCAGTCCATACATCCTTGATATCGAAACGGTCTATCTATCTATTCAATGGAAAAGCTGAAGCTGCAATGATTGCAATGAGGAGGGGATTGGGGCAAAATTTGAAAGTGGTTTTTGAAGGACAAGCGGTTTCTTCATGAGTGTGCCTGCCGAACAAAGATACATGTATATGTGCTCGAAGGGCTTATGAGCAGACGATGGAATAACACATGTCTGAGTGAAGCTTAATCAGAGCTTAGTTGATTTTTCTTGGAGAGATGAGTATACATCGTCGTCCATTCGAAATAACTCGAGTAAATGTTTAACAAATATTCGCATTAAGTGATTCATAAAAGGTGTTGGGGCAGCGACGTTGATTAAGGATCAAAGACCCTGATGGTATTAGTCAGTCAAAAGAAACGTAGCCTATCTCGTGTACTATGTACGAAAGCGGAGTAAGGTATATTTTATCAGACGTCCGTCGCCCCGAATCAAAATCAACTCCGTTTCTCTGATAAATACGAAATAAGGCATTTCCAAAAATAGTGTCGAACATCAGATAAAATTTAAATGCTTATGACATCATCAAGCGTTATTATTTAGGTGATTAGTATATTTTTTTTACCCTCGAGAGATAATTTGACTAATAGACAAATGATATAACCAAAATAAACAATCCCCCCTAATGACTCCACTTCCTCCCCTTACACTCGTTGCGGAAAACTATCGCAAGAATAAGCAATACCTGAGAAAAGCAAGAAACTGGAGTGAATACAAAATGCCAAGTACGCCTACAGTTGCCTAAAGTAGACGTTGACTAGAAGAAAAACTAAGACAATGCATATGTCTAAAGCCTGCTCAATCCATAGGATTTGGATTCTACCAACTTGCAGTGTGCCATCCGAAATCTTGTATATGTATACCGTAACGAAACGTCAGTTAAAAGGTTATCAAAAGACACAGTTTTGAAATCAGGAAGGCTAAAATGAAAGTGTTTTGCTTTTAAGCAGGCATGATGTGCGTTGCAGGACTAAAGAAGTTACCAGGAGGGCTATGCAATGACGAAGATGAGATGGCCGTGCCGCTTAGCTGGAAAAAGACTAATTGGAGCAATATTTAGCCAACGCATGGGCGGGTCAGCCACATGCCCAACTCTGGGGATTTTTTCTCCAGAGATTCGAAATTCCCCCGTTGCGGAATTTCGAGTGCTCACGCGTTGTGTAAGTTAAGAAAAAGAAGACTCAGAAAACTGTAATAACAAAGATTAGACATTACAAAGATACAGCACTTCATACAGATTAATGCAGTGCCTAGTAGTTGCATATGTGTTAGTTCCCATAGTGCGTACACAAAGGGGTAAAACCAACTAATAAAGCATGTTACTCGTACAATGAAACGAAATAAGCAGTTGTCATTACTGAAATGTTGCCATCTCTATCTCTTTAATGGCGATTTCCCTTTTAATTATTGGCGCAGTTTTTTGTAATGCCTAATCTTTGATAATAGCACGGTATCAAGAGACATCTGTCCCGATTTAAATCGACCAATCAGTCTGATATTAACTGCTAGTGAAACTCAAAGCGGCATACATTAATCGATTTAATATTACCTCATTCTCACCAATGTCAAGATGTCCGATTCATTCCAGATCAGTGTCAGATTTAAATGCAGTCTGCACGTGAAATTGAAATGAGTGGAAAGCATATGGAGAAGAATTTGAAAAAGTCAGATCCTTCGATTCAGCTCGGAGAGCTTTCAGGATCGAGCCAATGCTTACAAACAAAATCAACTTACACTATTTCCACAAGAACGGACGTCAGGCGCTACATCGGTACGTCCGTCAGCCGTTCCATGCTTTTGGAATTAAACCGAGCTGACCAGAAGCACAGAATTTAATCAGAGCTTAACATGATCAGCCAATCAGTTGCGTACCGACTGATGGGCTTACGAGCTGGCGGACGTATGACTTTAACATGGACTTAAATGGACAATTTCAGATGATCAGCCCGTCCGTCAGCATTTCAGCCTTTCACATGATCCGAGGCAGACCGACGCCCTAATGCTGAAAGCATAGCAGCTATTGTACTACTACTCATGGGCAAAATACGAGTAGTAAGTAAACCAAAATAAATTGCAAGAAATTCCGAATACATTTTAAAGATATCAACTATGTATATGTACAGAATAGTAGATTGTTTCCCTAAGGCTACGGTTACTATGCATGCGTATTCTGACGAACTTTTGTTCTGACGAATTCTGATGAGTTCGTCCGAAAAAACAAACACCTGCTTTCCAATGAGAGTGTTTACTCTGGCAGCGACGTGTTCGTCAGAACACGTACGTTGTCGTCAGAACCATTTGAGCGTTCAAATGAGTTTGATTTTTTCGTGCGTTCTGACGTTCATTTTCACGCGTGTTGGTTTTTTCATCATGGATATCGAAAAATTAATAAGTCTTGCGTTCGAGAATAGGTGTTTGTGGGATATGAAGGATACAAATTATCACAATAGAGATATTTCTTGGCAAAAGTGGGAGAAAGTTTCTCAAGAAATCAAACCTAGCAGTAAGAAAAAATTTTCATTCCTGAAAATTTGAGTACTTTTCAATTCAAATGTCGTTGGTCTCACACTGAAATACTCAAAAAACTTTTGCGGATTGACCCACAAATCCTGAAATAACATTTGGAACTCTCCCTTATCGTCTTTTGTGGAAAATAAGTGGTTAACATGCTCTGTTTTCCCATCACCTATCAACAATAACTTAATTAACGGACTTTCAAAGAAATAAAACTCATCCAGTTCGTCCATTTTCGGGAAGCAGAAACGTACTGACTGTCAGAAAACGCGTATAGTGTAACCACCTTGTTCTGATGAGAATTTCGGACGTACTCGTCAGAACAAATTTTCGTCAGAATACGCATGCATAGTAACCGTAGCCTAAGCAGCAATTTGCCTGAATTAAATCTTTCTACAGTCTTCCGGGTAGGAGATATATGAGTAATATATTTGTAATGAAATGTGTTATGGATATTGTCATTCCTTTCGTCGGATTGCGTTCATTTTCATCATACTATAAATTTATTAAAATATTTTACCAACATTTCAAGTGTCTAGGTTCGTTCTGTCAAAAGTTATCGAGCAAAAACACGGTTGAAATTTTGACTTCATATCTTTTCACAGCCACCGAAAAAAAAGTACTTCCACTTCCCACAAGATCGTGTTTGCAAGAAGAAAGTGTTGCCGTTCTTGATCCGCCATTCTTTTGTTTTTTTTTTTTTTTTTTTTAATTTTGACTTCAGATTCACAAACCAAAAAGCCTTCTACTACATTTTCCTTTTCCAGCAAGATTAGCTATGTTTTTTAAAAAGGGTTGCCGCTCGGGATCCTCATTTTATTTGCGATTTTTTGTAATTTTGACTTCAAATTCCCAATCAGCGACCCAAATAACCCCCTCCTAGTTTCTTCCACCATGTTTATAAAAAAAAAGTGTCGCCGTTGTAAACGCCCCATTTTGTGTTTTGGGATTTTGACTTCAGATTCGCAATCGGCGACCCAAAACAAGACCGTAGTATTGTAGTTAAACTAGTAGTTGAAGTCTACTGAAGAAGGGCACAACTTGTGTCCGAAAATACCCAGGGAGTCCAGTGTAACCAATGAAAATGAAATCCCGAAATCCGAAATGGTTTGTCAATCGTAAAAAAATATTCATTTTTTGAATGCACTCGTAGACACTAAAAAAAATAGTAAGCTTCAAGTTATTCCTACAACATTATTCCCATCCGTTGTTCATATTATACCATTCATATATGAACTACCCCCACATGACAGATATGATTGACAGTACAAAGGGAAAATGTCGAAAATGAAATTTCGGGTCGAATGAAAGCTATCAGATGAGCGACAATGAAAATTCATTTCAAATCAAACGGCCCCTAACCTTTTTGTAGAGAGCCGACCGGAATGAGCGAAATAACAACAACAATAGGATAAATTTGAACGGTGACTAATATAAGGCACGAGTGTCCTGCGAGGCAATTCTGACAATAGTGTGTAGATAAATTGGCCCGGATATGTGTGTATACAATATGTGCGGAGTCTATTCTAGCGCCAGGAGGCTAGAAATGAAGTGATCCCATGTTCTTTTTTTTATTATTAAATTCCTTTTTGTCTGTCCGTTTTCTTTCTCTTGTTTTTATCGCAAAACATTTCACCATACTGACAGATGACACAGAAATTTCTTTTAGAGGACATATTTGTTTCCACAAAGTGGATGATGAAACAAAAGGGACTAATATACGACATTTACATTTACGTATTACACCGGTACATGGTTGCGTCCCTTTCTCTGTAATTTGATGGAATGCGAAAATGGCCGGAATGTCGGGGGTAAAATGGCATTGTCAAATTCTGATTTTATGAGAATTTAGAATGAACTTGCGTTAATAATTTATGTATCCTAAATGGATTGCTTGTATTTACGTATAAGTGGTATTAGGAAATGTTGTTTTGAGTCCTTGGCAAATTTATAATTTGGAGACATGGAAATATGGTGACAGTACAAAATGTTCAGAAGAGTATTAAGTTAATTGTTGAATCTATTTTGGAATTTGGAATTGGTTGTCCGGATGGCGCACCGGTTAGCACGTTCGCCTTTTACGCACTGGGCCCCGGTTCGATTCCTGCTGAATGCGGTAGGATAAAAAAAGGGGATTTATGTGTCGGACTATAAGCCCACTCAGCTGCTAAATGAGTACCCATTTATGGGGTAAATAACTCGGTTCAGCGTGTTGCTGATCACACACCTCTGCACAAGACCGTCACGATCTAGAAAATAAGAAAATTGAACTGTTGCGACAGTTATTTATTTATTAGTTTCAGTTTGGAATTTAGGGGAGGTTGATTCGAAGCAGATTTTCAGTTTCGCCAATAGGAATGGCTTTACGACTTCAAATCACCATATGACTGTTATGGCGTACGGTTTCATTGCAGAGTGAAAAAACTGCGGGTCAAAATCTCAAAGTTCCATGGATACCAGCTACCAACTACAGTGGCTTGAATAGCCCACTAATTGATGATTGGCCACAGACTCACAGTTCACTGTTGTACGTCAATGGATAGGTCACACTCACCGAAAAGGGCCGAAAAACACTGCTCGGCATGGGTTCCAATCGAACCCACAGGGAGCGCTGTGGTGGAAGTTATTGTAGTACTCACAGGTAATTTTTAATTAACGCGCCGAGGATTGAACCTCCGTTTCTCTAGATACAGCACCAAAGAGTGCTGACCGCGACCTCACGGCTACCGAGCGCCCATCATTGATTCATCAGCCTACTAAGAGTCCTGTCTGGTCATTTTACGGCATCACGCCAGAGAGTGAAAGCGGCTTACCTGAAGGGCAGCCTTTATTAATATACATATGTTCAATGGTAGGATAAATCTTGATCGTCGGACCTATTTTGCAACACTTAGGAATTTGCCGTAGTAAATCTATGAGTCGCACTATGCTTGGATACCTATTACAATCTATCTACCTTGGCCGAGAACGAAATAAAACTAATTGTAAGTCCTATAACCCCAAAACACATTTTTCCATTTCAGATTTTTTTCCAAGTTTCATTCAGCAAAAATTACGCCCAAACACATAAAAATCTAGTCTGAAGTAAAAAGGGATGGATAATACTCGAGAGTCCACTCAACCGCATTTATGAAACGACAACCGTTCATATTGTCAATATTTGTAGACCTAGTAAGAAAAAATTTAACCATTGTATTGACTCTCTGCTGTCCTTGAGACAGTATTGACTAATCCTAATTTTTATGCAAATTCTATCAAAGCATTGCTGTAGTACGTTACTCCCATGGAATTAATCGTTTACAATGCATACCAACACGCAACCTGAAAATACTTTCGTCAAATCTATCTCACATTTTCGTAGTATCGACAAACAGCCAGACTTTCAGACCCATCCTCGTCCTTATTGATTGACTCACTGTTGTTCACTGACTTCTGACTGTCGCCTAGTTCCACCGACTTTACTCAATACTCCCAGAAATTGACTTCTAGACAAGTTCCAACACTAACCATCGCTGGCCAAATTGTTTTATTTCCCCAGTGAAAAAGGACTCAAAGATGCGTCTTTCACCGAAGGTAAAGAAGGTTGGGTCGAAGCCGACTCACACCTCAGAGAGAGAGAAAAAAAAATAAAAGGTTGTTTTTGGCGCGTCTGTAAATAGTAATTAAAGAAAATTAATTTGCTATCGATAGACAGTGACGAATTGGGTTGGCAAACGAAAACGATTGTTTTTCGGTTGTCCACGAGAAACAAATTTCAAAAATGTTTCTCCACCACACACACTTCTAACCCAACAACATTACGAAAGTACGCGATGATGGCGTGGCTGTGAAACGAGGCTGAAACCGTAGTAGCGTCTAATTACACTCAATTTTCAGAAAGCTCCCTGACAGAATGGATAGCATTGGCGACGGTGACAAATGACGCGCCGAATGTATTTGTCAGGAGCGGTAGAAATGATATTGGGTTCAGTTCAATTGGTTTCGATATATGTAGTCCTGTGGACCGTAGACTATGCACAGTATTGGTAGTCATTTGGTCTGGCGAAGGACACAGCTTCAGTCACTGGAAACTGTCAATTTCTATTTTTTCGTTCTACTGGCTTTCGTCGAATCGAATGAAGCACATCTGCGATATTTAATGCATTTTCCTCTCAAGTCATCCTCGACAGCATAGGAGGCAAAAAAAGGTATTCGGCGAATTGCGACCGAGGACAACTCAGTGGCTGTACTCGTCGGAATTCTCCAACTTGCGGAGCACCTAAAAGCATTTTTAGGACCTGATTTGCCTCAAAACACAAGCTTCATTTAATGTTCATATATTTTGGATTCGCTTCAATCGAATGGGCCGATATGAACAGGCCTGTCAAATCCGATTCTGTTGACCATTTCGTTGGGCCTCTGATAAAATCGCTCGCCCGACAATTTCGTCTTGCACGACAATATCAATTCGAAATATTTCATTCGGATAACTGATTAGTTTGTGATTCAAATCGATTTCAAGTGAGGCGAAATATGGAAGGATATGGAGCAAGTGGACGTGGATACATTCATTCCTACTCTTTGAGCAAATACATTTGTTTGGAATATGTCATTTTGGAGGAGATTCATTTGTGAATATTGACATAATGGATTCATTCATTTCGAAAGCTCGGTACTGTCAGTTTTCGGATGATTCATTAGTAGATTGGCTTTCATATTTGTGGCAGGTGGAACAGCAGAATAATGATTGAATCGGTAAACATCACAAGACAAATGTGAGAGCGATATTAATGGACACCTCGGGCAAAATATTTGATATTTGTTAGCCAGAAATGGAAGAGATAATCAATAATAATAGGAGAGAGAATGTATCATATGAGATAACTTCAGAGCTGAAATTATTATAATTAGTGATAATCTTTAAACTTAAAATTCAAACAGCCGCGTTTCTCTGTGCCAGAACATAATAACATTACACGCATTTCACTAGCAACACATTATCTCCGATAATTCTTCATGAACGCCTAGTGTAAAAAATTTGTTCTGTAGGCAACTTTTTAGACAGAAATATTCAAAATTTGCTGCAATCGAGTTCACTTAGAGATGGCAATGAAATATTTGTAGTTCGATATCTTACGAAATACATACATATATCGATATATTCATATCGATAAATTACATGTCCGCCAAAGAAAAACAAGAAATCGAAAAAAGCGAAAAATGAAAAGTGACCAAGACTATGTTCACGCGACACAACAAGTACGGGTTTTCGGACCTCTGTAGCAGCGGCGGTGATCTTGGGGTTTCAAATTTGCAGAGTCGTTGCCTCAAGTCGTCTTAGGAAGTGTTGTAAATTCGAAGTCGATAGAACGAAAAACACCAGAGATATGACAGTTTGAAAAACGCTATTTTCTAAATTCTTCTTGTTCTCGTTGTCGTACTTTGACAGGGCTACAGCTACAGGGAGCATATTGAGATCTGCTTTCTTTTCTCATGGATTGACTCAGTCTAAAGGGTGTGCATACGCTATCATTTGCTCTGATCCGTTGAAATGGACCGATCGCTGGGGCATCCATAGATGCCCGTGCGGACGGAGTCAGGTAGCATAATGACCGTGAAGGTTCGGACACCTGGCGAAGAATAAGGCCTCTCAACGAGCTAAGCAGCGGCCTATGCATGCTGTAGCTTAGTTCGGGAGACGTTGGCGGGATTTTCGCTGCTCCTTGCCCCTGTCCTTTACGTACGAATATTAATAAAAATTCATCAATCGTCTGCATTTTTAGGTGGGGATCATTACTAAATGGTCTTGTTGACTGTTTAGCAATGGTATACTCCACTTTTATTCTTAAAATATTTATGTCATATACCGAATTTATTTCGGTTAACAAAGTTTCTATTGAAAAAAATGCCATCCCGATGTTGACTTATACGGGTTGGGCCGGGCATATATGTAGTTTATTTCCTACGAATAAAATGTTGATTTTGAGTATTTGCATGAAATTACTAGAAAACAAAATTATTCTGCTGCTCAATGGATTGTATTGACACTAAGGGTAAAATAAGTTCTCTCTGGGAAATTGAGTTTAAGTTAGAAGACCCAATAAACTCAAAACACACCCTGAAGGAATGTATTACTCCAACTTCCCCAAATATTTCCTTTCGCTATTTATTGCTGCTGTTCTGTTCACATTTCATGACACAGGCTAGTGGAAGATGGGGCGCACTGACAACGTGTGGCACGTCTAAGAAATTATGGCCATCATATGATGCACGTAAATCTAATGCCCTTCTGAAGAGAGCCCGTTCGGATGTCGCAAAAGTTACAGCGATTACGACGGGGCACTGGCCGGTGGGAGTGCACGTGGCCAGATTGGGTATACCTTACAACATGTTCTGCCGCAGCTGCAGGAATGAGGAGGAGGAGGAAACTCTGATCCATTTCTTGTGCAAATGCCCGGCTCTTGCGAGAATCAGACATCAAGAATTGGGCAGCGCTTTTTTCCAAGATATATCCGACATCTCCTCGAAGAGTATCGGGGAGATAATACGTTTTGTTAACTCCACAGGATGGATTTGAGGACGAATACCTCAGAACGTTCTTGATATCAACGGTTTATTCCTCTTATGAAGCATGTGGCATCAAAACGGCGTACCGTACCGTAACGCTAATTGTGTTCTCTTTCCCTGTTGGAATAGAACAGCCACTCCAACCAACCAACTGTTCAGGTACAAAAAAAAAATCCCGGCTAATAATAGGCATCCACGTATACTTTGTTTACGTTTGATAATAATTACGTAATTAGTAGGGTTGATTTCAAAAATGAGCTGGCCAAATGGAAAACCTAATGAAAAATGATTTGGACGGCCTTCCAAATGATCATTTTCCTTTTCGGTGCAAAATTTACCAAAAAAAAAAAAACGTATAATATCCAGCTTACTAAAGGAGTCGTTACTTATTCCACATAAATTTCATCCAAGAAATTAAAATTTCAAGATATCGTTTCATCGCGGCCATAGCAGCCGGAGCCGGCAGCAAAATTGTACTTTGGTCGGATGTTGCCACTGGTGGTTGTGCCCATGACGGTAACAAGAACCAAACTGGCATGGCATGGCGGCGTGGCGGGTCGAACCCATAAATTTGATTTATATTGTTCGTTATGATCTAATGTATATTTAATTCTCATAATCGCTTCGGGCAATTAAAATTCACCGTTTCAGGTTCACCACCCCCAGCCCAATTCCTTTCTTCGGGACATCTTCCTTGGTCTTCTTCATTTCTTGTTTGTTTGGTGTTTTTGCCGGGCATTCTCGTTCACTACATTTGGGCTGATTTTATTCCGCCCTCGGGGCACATCGACTACTCATCACAAAGCACGCTGTGAAGGTCGTCAATTATTTTTGCCTTCGAACAGAATGAATTCATGAAACTCCAAAATTCGCTTATTTCTCCACCCCCTTGCTGGCCACATAATTTATTATATTACGGCCCCATTCTGTCATGCCACTGTTCTATGTTAAGACGGAGCCTGTGTTTGGGTAAAGTAATGAAAACAGTGAGAAAAACGAGTGGGGGTGAATGGATGCTAAGGGAAAATTCGAGGAAGGTATTAGGAGAAAACACTGATGGAATCTTGTAGGCATTGCGGGAGAAGCTGATAAGCTGACATTGCCAATATAGAGCTCTGATTGTTGATGGAAAGAGTTGACGAATAGGATTTAGTAAAGGCATTTGTTTTGAGGAAATATTTAAATTGCAGAATTTTTGATTGCCAAAAATTGATACTCTGTCACACTCACCTTACTACAATAAAATGGTCACAGAATCGATACAGAAAGCTAAGTACTAAAGACATTTACTATTACTACGCTAGAATTGAAATTTATCATGCGAATTCCCATCAGGCAGGGCGATGCTTTGGTGCTGACGCATCCACTGAAATTTTACAAATTCAAAAAGGAGTTAGGTTTATAAAAAAGAAAGTGTAATTTCACCATATACGCCAGTCGGTACGTCATGAAACAGGCATTTAGAGTGTAAGTGTATGCCAGGCACTCTCTGAGATTTTTTGGAAATCGAAAGAAGCTAAAGGTGCGTTCACAGTTAGCAAATATTTTCCCAAATTTTTGAAGAAACATTTGTTCAAAGAGTTTAATCTGTTAAAGCAGTTTTGTCGCTTGTTCACATGGCCTTAAATAGAAAGAAAATATAATCGGTTCACGCGTGGAACAAATATTTTTGTGAACATTCGCCTTTCTTTGCGAAATATTTGTCATTTTTCGTCAAATATTTACCTCGTGTGAATGCACCTTTAGCTAGAAAGCTTAAATCCAAGTTTGCACCACCTGAAAAATTATTTAAGCGTACTTTTGGTGTGTTCTGTCTTGTTTTAGTATTTTGCTTTTGGCCCCCCCCCCCCCCCCCAGAGCTTAAACCTCTCCACAAACCAGCGTACACGACAGTGGCACAAATTTTCATGGCGGTATATGCGATCTCTCACTGCATGCTCGGTATACCGCGGCGAAGCTGGTGTATTGCAGCGATACACTCTTGTGTACCGCGGCAAAGCTGCTTAAGGTCTGAAATTGTTAAATTGCAAATATTTGTACAAACTATTTCAATGAGATCATGGCACGCCAATAAATAATGTATACGAGTATAAGTAAAGTATGTGTGTTTTGATTAAAATCAAATGTTACCACAATTTGTCTCATCCTCTGCCAAACCAAACATCATCAGTGCGATAAAAAAAACGCACCCCTTTGGAAAAACGTACATATATTCCGTCTATTCGGTCATTTCAATTTGGTGAGATGAATTTATTCGTCGTAATACGAGAACAAAAGTAATACACATTGCCGATAACCGGAAAATCCGCACTAACCATTATCCTTGTGTGCGCGCAATAAATCCACAAGTGATAATTAGTAGTACGCTTGTGGCCGACCACTGTCTGCCGCGCTTCCATATATACGAAATAGGTATACAACAACAAATATCATTGGCTCGGGGGGAGGTTGGACAGGGTGTACTCAGTCCGTTCATCTGTGGTTGGGTTTTTACCATGGTATGAAGGGAGCTCCATTCTGTCTCTGTGTAATTTATGTAATTTTCATCGGTGGTTATATTTTTCCCAATGTCCGTAGTATTTGCACAGAATGCCAGAAAGGATCCACAATGAAAGTAGGCGGAACGAGGGAAGGATACCCGCAGTCATGGCTATTTACTTAATTGAAAACATCGTATTGAAATAATTGTCGGTAGTGTCATTGTGTGGACGATTTTGAATAGCGCTGAGGGGGTAATTACTTGGTCTTACTTTAATCTTAGGTATGGCTACATTACCGCTTCACCATCGTGCTTTATGTTCACTTAATTAAAATGCTCATGGTACTATTAAAAACCAGGGTTGTAATGTAGGCATTACTGGGAAATACATCAAGACTCTCTTTTGTTGGGGAAAGCAAAAATACCTTTCATACTAGGAATTGGTTTTCATCGAATAGAATGAGTAAATTAACTGTAGTTGAACTGATACTATGTACTCGTACCACAGAATAAAAATTTCAATGATCACTGAAGTTATTGTGTCGAAGACAGTGAACATTTTAACATGACATCAGTTTAAATTCTTTCGTGATTGAAATCTGTGTCGCTGTATGCATCTTCATACCTGGTTAAGGTAATAATCTCATCACCTCCTTTTTATCTTCTGGAACAATCTATGCTTTACAATATGACCTTTCCCTGTTTATTGTTTTATCTTGTCTGTTTACAGAGAGAGAGAGAGAGCTTCGTCGACTTTTTTGTTTTTATTATTGAGTTCCACAAGACTTCAACGGATGTTTACATCTTTTCCAAAATCCACGAAACAGGATATTGCACAGTACCACGTCCTAGGGAGAAGACATTTATTTCATATGAAGAAGAACTGTTTTCCATAATATCAGCATTAGGTAACTTGCCCTCCCCCATACATAAAATGTAACAAACCAAAATGAGAAAATCTGACAATTCTGTAGCCTGTATTCAACTGACAGAATTTAGCGAGAAAGCGTAGAATACAACCGCAGGTACTATCTACATAATTCACATACTTCTACATATTATAATCTGAATACCAAACCTAGTCCTCCAGCTATAAAACTGCGGAGACGACAACAACTCGCAATAAAATATATATATATGTATACGACGAGTGAAAAACAATGGAGCAATATTTGAGCAAAGTTCTGGATCCTGAATTGTAAATTAAATTCGGGAAAATTTCGACGAGCAAAATAAGCTGCCACCATCAATGTCTATCAGTTGACATTTGTAGCTTGAATATGCAGGGTTTGCATGGAAATACCCAAGGCATGTTTTCTCTCTCGTTTCCCTTGAAATTGGCAAGAGATAGAATTTAATTTAAATATACACGATAAAATGAAAAGACCGTGAAAAAATATTAAAAGTTGACTTCATTAACATTGTAAGGTCTGCCGGTCCAGTTTACAAAAACCATGCCTCCAACATTAGTTTGCATTTCACGCGTACCTTTGCCTCAACGACAACAAAATTACACTCAAGTGGAAATTGTCATGCAAATAAAATAAAATAGAAAAAAAACTCCAACCAAATGTCCATTTTAAAAGCTTTCTTAAATTCTTTATGTTGTTCGTTTTTTTTTTTACATACATATAATACGAATAGTCTCCTGGCCGACATGGCTTTCCCGCACGAATTATGAAGGAAGAAAAGTGAAAAATCCATTCCGACAGCATTTCACTTTTCTCGTATATAATTTTTTTTTCAATGGCTTGGTTTTGGACTGACAACGCCAGTCTAATGGCAGACATTGGACATTCCAGCATGGCGTCGTGTGCGGTGGATATTGTAGAGATGGCGTCATGGCTGCGATAGGATAGAATGCAATCTTTGTTGGACATTTCCCCTTGAGTAAATCTGTTTGCTTTTCTAATTTGCATATTTGTTAGTTGACAATGTGGTCAAATAAAATCAGTATCATGGTTTTCGGTTGACTTCCCTTATCCCGTATAACATTTTAAGTACTGGTGAGTTTAAATATTGGTCCAAGGATGTGAAATTTATCAATTAGAAAGCGCTTAAGAAAGCCTCAATTTGGAATACCAGCAAAAACTTCTAAAAAATTAAAATATATTGATTTTAATCCAGCGCCTAACTGTAACCTGATGGGGAAAATACAAAGGACACATGATGCTCAACCTGCTCCCCCTAGACATTCTTGGTGAACAGATGGCTTGTACGGCCGTCCGCATACGTGAACCAGGGGCCTATTCCACAAAACAAATTTGCAATTCTGAACTTTGCATTTTGCACTTTCGTCATTGTGGCGTAAAGGCCCGTCGTCAAACCTTGACCTTCTGGATAGTTTTCCTCCAATTGTCGGTCATTTTATTAGCGAGACTATCCAGATGACCAAGGTTTGACTACGAGCGGTTGCGCCACCAACTTATCGTCAGTGGAGATGGTTCTCGCCGCTTTCCAGTCGGAAGGCGTAGCTTTGCATACTCCTCCGATAGCGGGTGGCACCGACCGTCCTCTCCAAAGATTTTACAACCAAGAAAGTGGGTGCTTAGCAGAAGTTTGCCCGTTGCTTCGGCGTCTGTGATTGTTACCATCCGCTTTCTTAGGCATGCTTATCTGGTTATTTCCCTTTCTAGCCAAGTTAATTTCTAGCCAGTTAACTTCCTCCTTTGAGGGCAGTTCTCTTCGTAGGAGGCTGTAATGGTGTTGGTAACATTGATAGTAAGGCTATCTAAGCTTTGCCAGTTCAAGACCGTCCTATCGAACATTGCTAACCACTCCTGAAGATATGTCATATAGTTTGTCCAGTCCGTTAGTTGTGGGATCCAATTCATCCGTGACTCTGATTCTGAGACGTACATGTACATGTACAAAATGTTCAAATCTAAACTAGTGATTAAGTCAAGAAGGTACTCACCCCTGCTGTTAATACCGGTGCTTCCCAGGCTGTGTAGTACACGTTGTCACAGCCGACCAGTAGAAGCATGTTTTGCTTCTTACATTAGTCGGCAAGCTTCTGGATCTGATTCGGGGAAACTGCAGGGCCCCCGGGGAAGTATGCCAAGGCAAACACAATTTCTTCGACTCGCTTCCTCAAGCCGGGTTCATACTAATAGCAACGACATCGCTGCTGGTGAAATCTGAAAAGCAAATAAGCTTAAACCTTTTCCTCACGATGACACAAGCCCGAAGCCCAATCGCATTTGTATCATCGTTTAACAAAGCATCATCAACGATAGTGATGTAGCAGGTCGCGAGTAATCATGTATATTTTCATCGATATTTGCATGATTTTCTTGCCCCGCTGCCTCTCCGCAAAAAGAAAATTGTCGACTGGTAAACGATGGTTTGCAGGATTGTTGCAAAACTCCTCCACATAAAATTCAGGCAAATAGTGCTCCGTGATATTCGCTTTTCGATCGTAGACAAGCGAGAGTCGCGTCTAGCTATAGTATAAGTACCTTTCCTTCAATTTTTGTCATTCGATGTTTGCCATTCAAGTGAAACCATATTGTAAGAAGAAGCTTTACTGTACAAAGGTGTCTACTTGAAAGAAGTAAGTTTTTATCCAGAGTCAAACTAAGAGCAAAATTTCTAAATATTGCTATTATGTAAATGTAAATGATTAAATTAAAATTAATTATCAAAGCTTATCCGTACGTCCATTGTTATAAGCATTTTTTTTTCTATTTCCCATAAATACAATAGCTTTCTTGACGAGTACGCCCTGTCCTGCTCTCCTGGAATAACAAAACGAAGAAATCTCCGAAAATTACGCCCATTATTCTTAATAAAGCACAAAATTTCGTCTGAGTGAATACAAAATGGCAGTCATTTGCCATCCAGCTGGTCAAAATCATTATCTTCCATGCTGTCGATACAAGAAGGCACAACATTGCCACTACAATCGATGATTACGGTTTTTTTTTTCGAAAATGTGTTATATTCGCTATGGTTTTTACCTGACATTGCTAGTAGCTCAGAAGTCCAGAATTTATCGCTTTCTTATCCCCAAAAACTGGAGAGACATTTTGTTTATGCTTTTGTCCTGACATCTCCAGCCGAGAATGGTATGTAACTGTACCGAACAAAAGATCCAAAAGAAATGGACCCATTTGTCTCTTAATGAATTTCGTAGCCCAAACGAAACGCCAATTTAAATGCCTGACCGCTTTCACACTTTTGTCAACACTCACCCCTTTTGCCGAAGTCAACTTCCATATTTGTTAGCCGTATCTAGCCCAACTTCTTTCCCTGTGTTTCCTTCAACTATCCAGACGCAAACTAATCAATCCTCTGCTCAAATTGTTTTTGAAAACATCTGAAGGAATGCAAAGTGTTGTAATCTGCTCAATGTCCTGTATGGTTGTAAAAAGGATACGTATTCCGTGAACCTATGGATAGCTGTGGGGGAATGTGTTGACGACGTTAGTATGAAATTACACGGAAAAATGGACCCTCTCCAGTAAAATGAAAGCGTTAGTCTTGCTTACATTCCAGGAAGTCATTCGGATCCCTGTTTTCTTTTTACCAACAAAAAGTTCCAGTGGGGCTGCAACACACTTTTCCATTGATACTAAAAAGGATCCGTAGAATAATTGATGGGCATCGATGTATCAAAACTGTAGACAAATGAGCATGGATGACATTTCAACTACTCACCGGATACAAATAGTCGTATGAGTCCACCCCTAAAAGGTAGGCTTGGACGTGTTTAAACTGCCGTCTCCGGTTTCTCTCATAGAGTAACCTGAACTTTTTTTTGTGCTGACTTTCCATCACTCAACGCCCACCAATAGAACCCAAATGTATCCTAATATAATTCACAAGAGTTTACGAATACATCAACATCCTGACTATCGGGATGGAAATTGCCGAAATGGCGAACGTTCGTAGACGGAGGATCTAGAGAGAGAAAAAAAAACATGATTTTTAGGACTTTCTTTTTTTACCACTTCCATGTTTGGTGACTCGGACTAGACTTTGGCGAAACGAAAGCCAAAAGTACTTTAGCATGCCATCAAACAGTGTCAGCAATAATTCACTGGAAGTCAATTTCAATTAAAGGTATTCCTCGTCCTGACACACACTCACAGGGAGAGACCCTATTCGGAAATATGTCTCTGGGGACGACGGATCTCTTTGTGGCCATGTTTTTGGCGATTAACATGAGATTTGCCAACAACGTGCCTGTCGTCAGAGTCGTCTTTATCCATAAATGTGACCGGTGTGAATGTGGAATAGAAATACTGTTCAAATAGTCATCGACTTCTTTGCCCATATCCCCATCCCACATCATATCAAATCTAATATACACAACGCCTAGGACTACCACGATAGTAACATGTAGGTGAGAGAATCGTTTATTTGATTTTACTCGGTTTGCTGACAAATAATGTCCTTGGGGATATTTCACCGCCTGACATTAGCTCGACATGTTTGAAAGAAATGCGATGTTCAATTTCGGCACGGAGTGTTTCCTGGCAGGGAGCACAGGGCGAAACGAAATGATAGAATATGTAGTAATTTAACAGTTGCCAGAATTTTTAACATGCATTTGATTAATGCTTTCGAGGTGAACAAATTAAATGAATGTGGCCAAGTTTAGTTGAAGGGTGGGCGATGAGTTTGAATGTATTCCATTTGAGGTTGAATAAAGGGGATTATGTTCGAAGAGAGGGATAAGGTATAGCATATGCCGTTTCTGTCCGTAGATATTCAATTTGGTTACCTTCATAGTTCTTGCAAAACTTTCATTAAAATTCAACATCATCATCATCATTTCCTTTCGCCAATTTTTATCAGCCAACCAATGTTTCGAACTGAGTCGTTGATCGTCCGAAAAGCTCCATTTGAGTCCATGTTAGAAGCTATCTGCTGTGAGTCGATTAGTCTATGAATCAGTTAGCAAACTCACGGGCCCATACGAAAAGCATCGAGGACTTATCGACTCCTGGACTTGTCGTGTGAAGCTACACCTATAAGAACCCCCAATAATATTAATATCTATAGTGCAAGACTTCGCTACATAAAAAGAAACACACACTCTGCTGCCCTTCCAGCATCACAATTTTTACAGAAAAAAAAAAAGGAATATTTTTACATTTTCCATCGAACGTTTGAACTGGTGGCAAACAACTTGTTACCACTAGCACTAGCACAAAATGCATTACATCGGACTATATCCTTTAGATTCGATTTAATTAGATTAGTAGAAGGGTTGTGCCATAACCAGATAGGTCCACAAACTTCGAAACCAATCGATCCATTCTACTTTACTCCCAAATCTAGTAACAGAGCTAACAATGTCGCTCGGTTGATCGCACCCACAAATTTGCTCAGATGGTTAGGCCGAGTCAAGGCAATGTTTTCCACTCTAACGCAGACGATGCCAAGGCATACTCCACGGCGCCAGCAGGCCAACGGCTCACCTTCACAAAAGATATGCAATGAAGTTTGTTCCTCACTTTCGTAGAAACACGGTGGCTCCAATATCAAATAAATTAAAGATGGCCTCTAAGACTAAAGTGCCCAGTAAGGAGGCCACAGATGATAACCCTATTACGGTTTAGCTTTAGCTGGCCAGAGGATCTGTTACGCGCGTACCCGGAGAGAAGAGTTTTGTCTATCTCAGGCCAAGTGAGGTTATCCCAAGGATATTCTCCCTTTGGGCGGGGTGGCCTCATTTTGGCTCCAGCCAAGCTTCTGATGCGTTTTCTTACAATAAACAGCGGAATTCCGCAAAGAACTCCGGGCAACAAAAGAGAATAATCGAGGCTGTCCAGGCTAAGTTCGTCAATGAGTTCATAGGCAGCGATGTCGGCGTGTGGGACCCAGTATAACGTTACCATGTTTGAGGACCTCACTTCCTGTAGTTTGTTTATGTTGATGACCATTTCGTTAGCGCCATGATGGCCGCCTGACTATCATTAAAGATCTCAATATTTCTGTTCAGGTATCCGAATTTCAGGTACTGCTCCGTTCAAGCCTCGACTGCGTAAATTTTCGAGTGGAACAAAGTTGCCCCATTGAGCCAACATTCCTGATCTGGGTTTAACTATATTCGGGAATGGCATGATGATGGTCTTGCAATAGTTATTTTTGCTTCGCCTTCACAGATAATGCAGTGGTGGAAGGTCAAGCAGAACCACTAAGGGCGTAGACGGAGAGAAGCGAGTGACTCCGGTGACAAAGACATGCATGTCTTTGATTTTTACCTAGAGTGGATTTTACAATTTCAGTGTACGCTCCCCGCCGTGTTCTAAAATGGGTTTAATGACAGCACTGCAAATCCCTAGATAGATGGTCTGTATACCCACGTCTTGCCTACATACCCACAAAGCTTTATTATCTCTATCTGATGGTAGTCTGAGATGTTCCAAACAGAGTATGTAGTTTTTTATCAAGAGCGTGACCTAGTTCTTACATGGTCCACCAGAGAGAGATATAGAACAGTTTTACATACAAAAATATCGGAATTATTTCGGGTTATAAATGTAGCTAGTACTGCCTTAGAGGAATTAACCCTTTTAAAATTGAGATAACCAATATTATTATTTATTAATAGGTAAACCCTGATATTACAAATAAAATATTCAAATCACAGGTCCCTTTAAGTTGAACTAATTTTAAATTCGATTGACATTATTTTCACTCAACTATTTTCATATTTATACTCATATACGAGTATTATATTGACATTTCTGTATCTGTACCAACATTAACGAGAAATTATAAATTATTCCCCAAATTGACGGATTGAGAAATGAATTAGTAATTTCTCTTCATCCATTACGGAGATTTCAAAATAGAAAATGTCGACGTCTATTAAATGGGGCGATCTGAATGTCAGTATCTATATTATCGATTTTTCGATTTCAGCATCAGTCATTGTTAATTTAAAGGATATGCCAAGCATTCGAGACAGAAGGACTTTGTCGTCCACGGCAACGTCGAAATTCAAAATTCTCAAATTTCGAGGATTCGCATGACACCTGAGGCAGTCAGAGATAAATTGGACCGTAGAATACGTCAATATTTCAATTATTAGGAAAATACGAAAATTCCGAGAGGACATTTAGCCGGGTAATGGACTGTGAAAAATGACGGTAGAAAATGCATTTTCCATTATAATGTCAAATATTGAAATTACCATAATGCAGTTATTAATAGTTGTGAATTCAGTGACTTCGAATCATTTGAGGGCCTACTATAAAATGAATTATTTCCAAAATGTATTGGATGTAATTTGGAATGCTGATCAAACTGACTATTGACAGATTGGAATGGAATAGTCAAACATGATAAAAATAGTTTTGATTTGACATCTAATCTCGATAGACTATGTACGAGTATGACGCATCTGCGGTGTTGGAAATTGAGCACACCGAAGGAATCAATCATCAACTGAAAGCACATTCGAAAAAGTAGAACTGATGTTGGCTACTATCTTGCCAAATTAACACTCGCATACATATTTGAGTACCCGGGTACTCATGAGCTATAAAAAGCTAGTTTTTTCACTTATTTATTGTAATTTTTATTGTCCCCATCTTCCTAATGAGCTATCGCTATTATGTTTTACCTGGAAAAACAAATCCACAAACAATTTTGCATTTTTGTTTATACATTTTTTTTTTCACTTTTTGTTGGTTACCCCTCGGATACATTTATGAGTACCCGGGTACTCACATTCATATTATTGTATATGGGGTTTTACCCAGAAAAATTATTCATTTATAAATTTAGCAGTTGCAATAAAAAAGGGTATATTTCAAACAATAGGTTTATGACTCTTACGTATCCTGTGTCAGGATTAGGTCAAATCCTGTCGCATAAATTTTTTGAATTCGAGGGTTTCCATTCAATTTCGACTTGATCATTGAGAGTGAGACTGTAAAGAATTGGAAATGGATGATATTAGCCATGCTCGTTGGCAACGTATGACGGACGAATAACGTCACGATTACATAGGAAGTTTTATCGATTTCGGCGATTCTGGCGACTTCCTCGGTAGTTCGGATGAAGAATTGATTCCCGAAAAACGCCTGGTTCTATGCAAACTAGTCTCTCAATTTTCAAGCTACCCAGCTGAAATTTTGCAAGAAGTATATATGTATATATGCACGCAGTATGTATGTATATATATGCACGCAGTATATATATATGTACGCAGTATATTTATATATATATATGCAAGCAGTATATATGTCGGAACCAACGGGATCGGATTACTACGTCATATAGCTACCATATGAACGACCGGTCAGTCTTTGTGAGAAAAACTTTTTTAATTGTAAAGCTATCGTTTTGAAATTTCATATTATTCAATAATTTTTGCCGCTAAATCACATCCTCGAATTATGTTGATATTAAACTACTCTATCGTATAGCTGTCATAGGAACGGCCGTTCCAAAAATAAGTTTTTGTTAGAAAAACTTTTTTCGTTCTAAACATATCTTTACGAAATTTCACACCATACAATTATATTTACCACCAAACCACATTCCAAAATTTGGTTGAAATCGGCGTACTATTTCATATGCCTCTCATAGGAACAGTGAAATTCGAAAAAATTTTACTACTAATTTCACAGTGGTAAATGCACCGCAGATCAAAATGAGGCTATGATAACAGGTATTGAGAGTATTCGCGTATTCGCGTGAACGGTTTCATGCCTGTTTTTATTCCAAATTCGCTTGATTTGCCTATTCTCAACACCAAATTCTACGAAATTTCCATACAAAGTCTATGTGAGTACCCGGCTACTCCCATATGTTACGACGTGGTATTGAGATGGTATGTATGCGAGTGTTAATAAGGCTCTTTGGAGGGAAAAGAAGTATTCAATTAAGCTCAATTTTCAAATTTTTTCTAAAGTAAAGAAATTCACCAGCTTTGGGTCGCGATCTTCAAGCTATTTCGAACGTAGATGTGAACTTCGTAAAAAAAAAGTGCCACCGACCAACTCCATCCCCCTCCCCACTTTTTCCTCAAAAACAAATTACGCCACTGGGCATGTCGAGGTTAGTAAACCAGCTGATTGCGATTCTTATACAGTAAACATGTTATTTTATACGAAAATATATCGTTTTTAAAACTAATATTAAACTTACTAGTAGGTCAATGATAGCTATTTTTATCCTGCACAAGCTAACCTGTGCCATGCAAAAGCAGCATCGGCCACAATGTTCAGGTTATTCGAAGAGAAGAAGACCACTTGGGACAGGGCCGGTCAAAGTCTAAGTTAAGGCGCAGGCAAAACAATTTTTGGACGAAAAGCAGTTGAGAGAGTGCCCTTTTGTCCGGACGGTTTTACTTGGTACTAATTATCGTCGGTAAGCATTTTCGCCCTTAAATATTTTAGCGCCCTGTTCAACTAATAGAAACTGGGTCGTGACATTTTAGCTTTAAGCCTAAAAATACATATTAAAATAGATATACAAATGAAGGCCCGCTTCGGATCGATTTTTAATTTTGCATCCGGCGGACAGGCCATCTGAAAGCGCTGGCCAATTTTTACGTACACGTTTCGGAATTCCTCAAGGCCAGCCGTGATCAGTTTTTCCAGAGAGGAATTCCGGAACGTCTGTGGTGAAGGCCAGGCCCGGGGAGAGTTTTGATTTTGCATCCGGCCGACTGAACTGGCCAATTTCTATATACACGATCCGGAATTCCTCAAGGCTAGGCCTGATCAATTTTTCCGGAGAGAAATTCCGGCCTTAACACTTTAATTTTTAAAACAACCCCCACCAATCAGTTAAAAAAAAGAACAGTTCTTGCATTTACATCTGCCATCCCACGCCTTAAACTCGAGCATTTATAGTAATATCCCTCTTCTACTTGGACGAGACAAGCCTTGCTGTGTGCATACTTCACGTACAATGTCCCCGATGGTCCTTGAGAACAAGTTTCATCTTATGCATCACTTCACTCAAATACTCGTACACTTACTACATATATGAGTAGCGTCACACAGCATTCCCACTGGAAATCTCCGCAGTTGCGTGTCTATATACATTTTTCACAATTCCAGCTCAAAAACAGTGGAACAATCTAATTCAATAAAACCTTTCCACATGTTTACCCGTCAAATGAAATGCTACTCCTTAATCCAATCCATGTGAGCCAACTTATGTTTGTTATGCAGAGTTTCAGCCATTTTTATGCATTGCGCCCTCCAGGCATCCAATATAAAGTTGGGACCAACCATAGAGTGGGGGTCGGGGGCAACCAGCAAACAACGATCGCATTAATAACTTTACTATGAAGGTTTCCCACACTTTCCACCACTTACTTTTTGCCTTGGTCCGATTGACGGAAAGCCACCCGATAGTTGGGGTGGAATACAGAAAAAAAAATCGGAAAATTGTCAGTATGGAGGGCAAAAACCAGATATATGTAGGGATAGTTGAACCAAGATGATGACGATGATAAAAACGACAACGACTTGTAGAATGAAAATCGATTTTCTAAAAAGGATGAAATTGTCGTAATGGGAAAGCACTTTCAGGATGGATGAACCGACCTCACTTCATGTTTATTCATTATGACTTAAAGGACTTTGAGCTGGACACGAACCCAACATGGCCATAAGAGTGGATTCGGAACACTAGTTCGTCGGACACCGAGAGACAGACAGGTCATTTTACTTGGAGATTTTGTCGCCTCTTCTCGAGAACGAGAGGCAACAGCTTATGCGGTCGCCGAATGACCAAGCAACGAGCGTGGTACACTGGTGAATACATACTCTCTGTGTCCAATAATACTGATCCTTGCGGGGCTCTGAACCAAGGATCGGGGCTAGTGCTAGTGGCAGAACCCCAAGTCCTTTTTCAACTTTTCGTTTTACAATGGCAAACATATAAAAAGATATAAAGTCGGACATTTCATAGATATAACACGTAAAGGATTCGTACAAGCTTAAACGTTACGTTCAGTATAGTTCTTTTTTTCGGAGAGCGGGCAGGGGATTTTCATTCTTTTGGTTGCTGCCAGTAGGTACTTTTAATATGTAGAATATGCTCGTTATTCTTCGGATAACTTTGGAATTTGTGATTTCTTTTCGCTGCTTACCAGTGGCTGTGAATACTATGGAATCTGAGAATACGGCTACTATTCAGTTTCAGTTTTAAGTCAACGTCCCAAACGAAATTTCCATAAAAGAAGGAATTTAAAATGAGCAGCTATTAAATGTGTGTGCAGGGATTTAAGTGAGATACTGCTTTTTCCATATAAGTGGAAGACGGGGTGTATGTCAGTTTGAGTTTTTATGCTAAAAGCGGATGAGAAAAACGTATGATTCTGCTACTGCACTTGATTAATGTTGAATATTCAGCAAAGGAAATTGCGTATGGAGATTTAGCATGAATGAAGTCATTCGTTGCTGAATAAACTGTGTTTATTGAAAGGGCTTTTGGAGTTTAGTGAATAATACAAAATGCCAAAGAGATTTTTTTCTTGGTTGAATGAAACGAGCGTAGTTAAATATATAACTCAAACTCTATCCTTTGAAACGTATATTAACTACTCGACGATTTCATCAAATATTTTTCCGGAAAATCCCTTTGTCGATGTTGCTCGTTTAATTGAGTCCGAAGTATTTTCCAGGTTGTGAAAAAATACATATTACAACTTTTACAAGGCTCTATGCAAGTTTAATCAAATCTGAATCCGTCAAAAATCTGTATCTCTCGCCAAATGACACATTTCGTGGTCAAAACCGATATTGGCATTTTTTTTTTGCTTGATTTCCTAATTTTGTTTCCCACTCATCATATATATCCGCTTTTATTGCGCATATGTTCGACCCAACATTAAATGTCTTTTCTAATTAATTTTCCCCACAACTTCATCCAGGCCTTTCGGTAATTTTTTTTTATTCGTGTTTCATTCTCTCGTGGTGACCAATCAGTTTTAAATGTTTCCCTTCATTGCCTGTCCTAAATTTTCTATCCCAGCGAAATTGCAATTGTGTAGGGCAATCCGGCCGAATTAGCACTGACGTTGTATGTAGAGTGCAGCCTTGGGTTGGGTTTGATCGCCGTCATCGCTACCACCCCCAATCATTAATTTACCCAAGTGGTAGCCAAGAAGCACAAAAATGATGACACAATCCAATTTTAACAATTTGATCTTTCCTTGGAAAATTGAAGGTTTCCAGGTCAATCCCCAGAGGTTGTCCGGCGAACCCGGGACAAGTTGTTCCTGTTCGAATTGAATGAACACCGAGAGAGAACGGAAGTGCATTGTTATTTCAGAAAGTGTACAAGTGCATAGCATGCACAATGTCTTTCAAAGGATTTGCTTTTGCTAAGCAAGCGTTGAGGAAAATTGAAATAAGCGGTTGGTGAACAGAAAAATTAATTTGCAGAAATTAACCACTGGGTATTCCTATTTTAAGGGGAGCGTAGACGAGATATTTTTGCTGAAATGAGAAAAAGCTTTTGAGTTGGTAGACTACTATGGCACCTCTAAAGGTTCCTAATTAATTTTCCCCACAACTTCATCCAGGCCTTTCGGTAATTTTTTTTTATTCGTGTTTCATTCTCTCGTGGTGACCAATCAGTTTTAAATGTTTCCCTTCATTGCCTGTCCTAAATTTTCTATCCCAGCGAAATTGCAATTGTGTAGGGCAATCCGGCCGAATTAGCACTGACGTTGTATGTAGAGTGCAGCCTTGGGTTGGGTTTGATCGCCGTCATCGCTACCACCCCCAATCATTAATTTACCCAAGTGGTAGCCAAGAAGCACAAAAATGATGACACAATCCAATTTTAACAATTTGATCTTTCCTTGGAAAATTGAAGGTTTCCAGGTCAATCCCCAGAGGTTGTCCGGCGAACCCGGGACAAGTTGTTCCTGTTCGAATTGAATGAACACCGAGAGAGAACGGAAGTGCATTGTTATTTCAGAAAGTGTACAAGTGCATAGCATGCACAATGTCTTTCAAAGGATTTGCTTTTGCTAAGCAAGCGTTGAGGAAAATTGAAATAAGCGGTTGGTGAACAGAAAAATTAATTTGCAGAAATTAACCACTGGGTATTCCTATTTTAAGGGGAGCGTAGACGAGATATTTTTGCTGAAATGAGAAAAAGCTTTTGAGTTGGTAGACTACTATGGCACCTCTAAAGGTTCCTCTTCACAATGGTCCGTGATGGACCAGCATTGATGATCGGAGCTAGGGACGTGCCAGCCATATATCCACGTCTGCAAAATGCGGAGGCCTCCGCCTTCAGAGAGCCTCCTAATCAGTGGATTTTTTTGTCTTGGAAAATTGATAAATCCGGCACGGCAATTCCGGTACTTGTACGCAGCTCAACAATTTTCGGAAGTCGCGATTGTCATGCTCAGCTCGCTCTATTTTGCCATTCCAAATGTTCAAGTCAATGAACTTCCAGTCATTTAAATTGGATGTAGAGAGCACTGCGAGCACGAGTCAATGTCGAGTCGAGTGAAGTCGAGCGACTTCAGACAAGTTTTTGGGGCGACGAAAGAAAAAACACGAGCTTTACCAACTATTTGACCAAACACGGGTTTAAAATTTTTTAAAAGATTTGATGGCTAGAAAAAATGTTCGATAAAAAAACGAAATTTTTTAAAGTGAGATTAAATAAAAATGGTGGGCATCTCTTTGCTAATTACTTTAATGGTCCTTCGTTTCAATACCTTTTTTTTTAAGTTGTTACTTTTTTGTGTTTTTTTTTCAAAATTCTGCCGAAAGCTTATTTTCTGTTTTTTGGGGGCTTTTACTATGATGCTCCCTGAACACTGTTCTCTTCACATACTCTGGGAATTACTTCGAGTACAAGCACTTTTTAAGCGTATTTCGATTGAGTTATAGTGATGCTGAACATTTTTCTACATATTCTGATAGTATACCAGTGTTCTGTGAACAGGGCTAAGCTTGACACATCTCATAAACTTCGCACAGTGTGTTCGTGTCAAAAAATTGAAGCCTTCCTATTTAGCCATATACGAATTACGTCGTGAAAGATGGTAAGATAAGGTACTTTATACAACCGACCGGGTCCGAATGACGGAGTTGTTCCACAAGTGACTTCCAAAAAGATAGGCAGGACCTGCTTAACCCATAAAGGCCATAAAGTAGGACAGTAACGTTATATCCGTCATTGAGGTCGCCATGCGGGAAGTGAATCTCCACTTTGAACCTTGAGGCGTTTTGAGATGTCATGCGAGCCCAACTATCAAAGCTTTCATAAGGCTTACTATCAAACCTGTATCAGTCATGATGCCAGGACTGGCATGTGTATAAGTTAATTGGCTTACACCTCCAGGGGCATGTACACGTCAACATCTCTTGCATTTCCATTTGCCTTGTTGACGTTTCGATAGCATATCTACTTTTCGGTTGTGCAGTTGTTAGCATGACAAGGTCGGAGCACAATGGGAGTTTCATTAGTACCCACAGGCAGCCTTTTATTTGCGCCGAGGATTGAACCTCTGTTCCCTAGATCGTAGAGCGGTGATCAAACGAACACAGTCACCGAGCGCACCAGGACTGACGCGATGTCTAAAAAATCCTTCATAGTTGAAAGGGTAATCATTGTCATTCTCCGAAAACACATAGGAATTTAACTATGTACATATTTTAGTAAGTATCTACATGAAACCTTGTAATTAACCATATTCTGGTCTGGTAGTGCTGCTCCCACCGGCAGATCAAAGGCAGCACCTGATGAGTAATGATCGGTCGGTGGTACGAAACCATAGGTCGAAGGTCCAAGTCTCATTACACCTGGACCCCGATGTAAGCGTAAGGGCAAGTGAGCCGCCGGCCAACCATTCCATCCTTATCTCCTCATTTTTTTCCCCGTTTTTACCTCCCCTGTCTATGTTGTCTTCCCCACGCCTATGAATTTTTTTTAATACGTAAAGGACAGGCGCAACGAGCGGCAAAATCCCCGCCCACGTCTACCGAACTGAGATACAGCGAGCATAGGCCGCTGCTTAGCTCGTTGAGGGGCCTTTTTCCTCACCAGATGGCACGGACCAACCTTAACTGTCATTATGCTACCTTAGGCTCCGTCGTCACGGGCATCTTCGGATGCCCACTAAACCATCCACTATGTACAACCTCGCCAAATCTCCAATGTTGCAAACAAACAAAACCGAACCATGAACTAATAAGGCATTAAAAGAGCCCGACTGGTACATCCAACTTTGAAGCCAGTTGATTGATAAACTCCTACTTGTACAATCCTTAAATCCAGTCATCGCACACAAACCAAACCAAACATAAGAAAAAAGTTAACAAGACCAAAACCACGACCACGGCTCCACAAACATGATACGAAAACCAACATTTTCAATTTCCATGTGTGACTGATCCCTTAGAATAAATTGGCGGGATAATTCAGTTTCGTGCGGTTTCGGCAAAACTCGACCGTATTCTCAGTTCAATGTGTTCCCTTAGGCTGACAATGAGTCCTGCTCCAGCAGATCCGAATCGTATATATGTACATACGTCGAAAATTACGACAACCACATGCAATGTAGAAGTTGCTACGTGTCCTGTACACGAAATTCCTTGGGGGGCTACAAGACAAAATGCTGCAGGCGGCATGCAATAATACAATTCGTCCTCGTCGTGACGTGGTAGCCATCGTCGACGTCGTCGTCGTCGTCAAGGGTTCGCCTTGGGATTTTGGACGTCTGTCAGTGAAATTATTTCTGCCCTGAATGTCCCAGTGGCATGCAAAACGCGATGCACCGAAGAATATGTACATGAGAATACATCCTGGACCCGACAGCATTCGTGAGCAGACATTTGGCCCAAAGAGTGGCTTTCCATCGACTACGATGGCTTTGTCCAATATATTAAGAGCCAAGTGGGTCGAGAGAGCGGTGAACAACGAGCACGGGCGAGAAATTCTCAAACTATGCGGGGAAAAGGAGTTCTATAGTTTTACATTCCCTATCGGCGTCACGTCATAGTTTTCTTACATTCCCAAGACCAGGATGGAAAATCTCGTCTTCCGTCCATCACATAAAACTTTCAACACAATGGACGAGTTGAGTGCTGCCTGCGTTGCACTTGATCTCTTTGAAGTTACCCTGAAGGCATGTGTCATATACACACTCTGGAGTAAATTAAGAAATTGAGTTGTTTTGCCCAAGCTGATTCCTTGACGGAGTTATTCCATAGCAGCCAATGACTGAGGCACCCCCGAGTCCAGAGAGTGTTTAGTCGGAAAATAAACACAACCTTTGTTCCTGGCAAAGTCTGCTCTTTCCGCAGACTGCTCGGCAATCATCAGAGGAAGTGATGGCGAAAAATAAATCCGTCAAGACTCCTTGGATAAATCTGTAGTCTGCACCACTACCGCATTCCGTTAATGACCGCTAATTTATCGCGGAACAATGTCAAGTCACGTCCGCCTCATTAGGAATCGACAAACAGAATGGGAAAGTGCGGGCGTAAGTGTTGCACAGCATTAATGATAAAGGCACCAGCGGATGGGTTAAATATAAGGCCAAATCGTTAAACTCTCCTTTACACGCCTCCTGCAACACCACTCAATGGCCTCTCATTCCCGAGGCAGAGCGAGCTAACTGGGAATTTGGGTGTTGGTAAGGCATGTTGTCAATATTTACGACCTCAGCCTGGTGACGTTTTTCAATTTGTTACCCAGACGTGTGTCATATGTTGCTTTAATGCTTCCCGCGCTTCCACTTCAGCAGACCCTACCACCCAATCCCTCACCCGTACATTCAAACCATCCGATCCCATCCCTGCTTGTATGATGCCTGCGAATTTCTGTTTTCACAAACAAATCGTGATCCATGCAACACGGCGTGTATGTACGTACTATATCCGAAGGATTGGCATCAGGAGTTGGCCTTAGCAAGTAAGTCCCGTCAAAAGGGGCCAAGGAGTTAAGTGCCAAACGGAGAGATGGTATGGAATACGATGCTTCTTGAAAGTTCCTAAAAATGTTTCCTTTGGGTGATTAATGTTGTCTCGGTTACGTTGTGCGTTATTTTTGTTGCTCATGTTGAACACAGACTGGATCTGGTTGCCGTTCCTCCGCGTGTGTGTATGTGCCCGGAAATTTATTAGGCTATTGAGAATTAAGATGAAGGAATTGTATAATGGAAAAGCGACGAGAAAAGTAATGGAAAATGACGTTGGGAAAATGATACTTACCTGTGTGATATATGCTCGTTGGAGGATGCAAGGAGGCGGCGAGAGGAGAAACAGTGTTGCTTGGTAGATGACTTCGAAACGTGCGAAAAAAGTACTTACGTTGCGATAAGTTACGACTTATGTTTTGTACACACAAAACTTCGAGGAAGGATGATCAAAACACCGGAACTTCCGGAAATTCTTTTATGCTGGGCAGCCATTTCCACGTCTTCTGCCACCCTTTTAATTTTAGGCGAAAGCAAAACATGGGAAGCAAGAGCCCAGTTCTATTAGTACCCACAGGCAGTTTTTGATCACGCCGAGATTTGAACTCCGAGCTCTAGATTAGTAGTATCGTAGAGCGGTGACCGAACGACCACGGCCACCGAGCGCGACAGAGTTTCTCTAGCAGCGTCAATAGTGTTGAAGATAGACTAATGGGTCTGATGTAATTCGGGCACGCATGCAAGTGTTGGGCTCTTCAAATGAGGCATTAATCGATCTGCCGGGAAAACACGTTTCCAGCAGACACTCGATAGTTTGTTTACTCGAAAACCTCGACGACCTGGCCTGCTTATGTAGGAAGTTTGCCGCAGACGGATTTGACCCCAGGATTTTATGAAATCGAGAAGTCTCGCAGGACCTTTCAATCCGCTCACAAAAGTAGAAGCTTTTGTAAGTTGCGTTTAGCTTCCCATTTTTTTTTTGTTGAAGCATCTCAGATGCTCCGTATACAAGTAAAATAGATAAGAATAAGTACATCCCATTTCTGGTATTTTTTTTTAACTCGAAGAAACTACAGCCCCTACTTCACTGTAGTTGCTTAGAATTTGAAAAAACAACATTACCAATATTGAATAAATAAATAGGATTAATGTCATCTATAACAACAACATCTGAGATGTTTCAAGAAAAAATTACGAAAAGCTAAACGCAACTCATGAAGAAGCTTTTATGAGCGGGTTGAAGGGTGAAATAAGTGACATTTTGTGGTTGCCTCCCATTTTGATAGAGTTTTCTAAGGAGCGTCCCTTAAGGCTGTATTTTCAATGGTTTAATCTGTAGTGGTTGGAAAGTCGAAAAATATTGAACGAGAGTATCCGAAAAAGGATAAAATGGGTCGACCTCTTTTAACCTTTTTGAGAGTTATATAAAACAAGAATTAAAAACAAATTTCAAAAAACAATTTTCCTGTCTATCCCGAAATGTAAACACCTGACATTCAAACTGATGAAATGCATATATAGTAGTACCTGACATATTGATATTCTCACAAACACATTTCTGCGGAGGATAAATGGAAATAAACAATTTATATCACATTCAAAATTCCCAGAATCTTTCTTTATGCATACAGACAAACTCGGTAAGAAACAAACGCTAAAATTTTCCACTGAATCCAATTTGATGCAATTGCCGTACATTTATATTGTATAAAAGTGGAAAATTTTTCGTTTTTCAATCCAGCGAGTAACGTGGAATATTGCATAAGATTTTCAGAAATTAATACTTTTTTTGCTTTGTCATTTGATAAAGATAAATGTTAGTTCTATTGAACTTACCAAATGAAAATGTCAACTATCAGTGGCTGTATACCTAGTCTAGCCATAAATATTGTTACAAGGTTTGGCAACCCTGCAGAAAGGAACCGTTATATTGCATTTCTTAAAAATTGAGCTAATCGCTATAGTACACTTGTGCTTGATGCATTTGTCATCATTTGAGTTTAATTTTTAGTGTAGTGAACATGGATTGGGGTGACAAAGAAAATAGAATTGCTGTGATTACACTTCATAAAGTAGGAATGCAACCAAGTGATATTTTTAAGACTCTGCATACCCTTGGTATAAGCCGAATGTTTGTATATCGGGCTATTGAAAGATTTAATGATACGTCTGGAGTAAGTGACCGTGAAAGAAGTGGCCGTCCGCGAACTACTCGAACACCTCAAGCGGTTAAAGCCGTGCGCGAGAGAATTCGCCGTAATCCTCTTCGGAAACAAAAAATTTTATCGCGTGAGATGAAAATACCCCAAAGAACAATTTAACGTATCATCAAAAGTGACTTGGGGTTGGGTGCTTATCGTAGATCTACCGGGCATTTACTAACAGATTCGTTAAAAAAAATAGAGTGGAAAAATCAAAACGATTACTTTGCCGGTACGCAAACCAAGAACACCGTAAAATTTTCTTTACGGACGGAAAAATTTTTACTGTCGAAGAAACATTTAATAAACAAAACGATAGGGTTTATGCTCGCAGTGCCAGAGAAGCTTCTCCAGTTGCCCAAAAGGTTCAAAGAGGTCATCATCCAGCCTCAGTAATGGTTTGGTGGGGTGTTAGCTACAACGGGGTGACAAAGTTGCATTTTTGTGAGAAGGGCGTCAAAACGTCTGCCAAAATTTATCAAGAAAGTGTTCTTGAAAGTGTAGTGAAACCTCGCAACACGTCATTATTCAAAAATCAGCATTGGAGTTTCCAGCAAGATTCTGCACCAGGTCATAAGGCGAAGTCAACCCAAAAATGGCTTGAAGAAAATGTTCCAGATTTTATTAAAGCTGAAGATTGGCCTTCCTCTAGCCCAGACCTGAATCCGCTGGATTACGAATTATGGTCTGTCTTAGAGCAAATGACGTGCTCTAAAAGACATTCTAATATCGAATCCTTAAACAAGTCTCTTACACATGCAGTCGCCAACTTTCCGATTGAAGTCGTGCGTGCTTCCATAGATAAGTGGCCAGCTCGATTAAAGGCTTGTGTAAAGGCAAAAGGTAATCACTTCGAATAACTTGTTGCAATTTCCGTTGTTGACAATGCATTTAATAAATAAACAATGATTTCTTAACATATAACACCTCTTTTATTGAACAGTGCTTCAAAAAGTTTGTAACAGTATTTATGGCTAGACTAGGTATAACCTGGAAATACCAGGTCTACACAAGGGATCTACGAGTAGATTCCAAGCAAGCTCTTTTAAATTTGTCTTAATCTTCAGTAAAGATTTCCACATGGTGGTGAAGTAGTGTACTTCGTCTGGTGTTGAAGGTGGCGGTGATGCTACATTTGACCCCGCCGACTTTTCGTTTCGAGTTGCCTCCATAACCTCAAGCCGTATTCTTCCCTCGTTGTCTCCGGTATTGCACTCCTTCGCATGCGCAAATTGCGGATATCTTTCGACGAACCTCTCGTGAAGAAGTTGATGTGATATTGCGAGAGTTATATCTCGTAATAGGCAAGGATGATAAAAAGGCTTATTTTCTCAGTCCATTCCATCCGTTGTCTAAGCGTGCGGATGTACTCGCGGCAGTCGGCCTCCTTTGTGTTGATGAACGCACGCCCGTTTACGCCTGACGACTGCTTCTCTTGTCCAGGGGGAAAGTCCTCACCGGAGGTCGCGGCTCCCTCCGATACTTTGTCAGATATCCCTGCCCTTTTTCATCTTTCCATGTTTCGTGTATGCATGGTTTTTGTATCTCCCTTATTAGGTTACCGAAGCCATGTTAGCCGTTTTGTAAAACATTGCCTGGTTCACGTTCACGTAGATCTTTCAGCTCGGACGTAAGGTTGGCTTACACATCATACACATTATTATTTTTCCCCCTTTTTTCTTGGAATTTCGCTTATTTAGGTTCCGCTTCCAGAAGCATTCACTTCACTAACATTTTACGGTACTCCATCAAAATTACATTCCGTTCATTATAATTTTCTATCCCTATCTGGACCATTTTAAAAACATCACTCAGAAACTAGACATCGCTTTATACTATCCCTCGGGCGAATTGAAAATGAAAAATAACTCATCATCGTTTTTTTCGCTACTCAGTACCTTTACTCTGTCCTTTTTTTATGGACTTTTTCTAGTAGCTCGGGTCGAATTTAAAAAGAATTTTAACTAATCCCTTTTTTCCACCTTCGAGCAAACTCTTAAACTCGAAACGGTAAAGCTTCAGTTATGGGAATGAATGAGAAAAAGCGAGTTCAAGTATAGTAGTCTACCGAAAGACTGCTAAAGCCCTTGTGAATATGGATTCGCTTTCAGGCAAATGATGACGCTATCGCCGCTCGTAATGCGGCCCGATTACATATTTTTCCTTTTTATTTAATTTTTGTTTGCCCGTAGAAGTGAAAAATAATCCAACGCAATATTTTGCAAAAGTTTTATTCCATATTTTATAATGCTCAGCAAGTAAAAAAGAAACAAAATGTTGAAACGGTAAGGAAATGCATATAAAAAGGATTCTGATAAGACCCTTCAGCTTCCAACCTTAATTAATGCATTTTTTAGGATCACCCTTGGGGAAGTTACGGTAATGAGAAACTGGCAGCAATAAATATAGAAGTTCAATTAGGTTTTTTTTTCCGATATATGCGATGAATCACAATGGAACGTCATCCCAATAGTCCTGTCGTAGCCTTTCAGACCATTCCTTTATTATAGCTTTAGCTGAAGCCAGGTCTAAACCACAATATAAAATTAGGCGTTGAGCCTTGCCAGGCAAGTTTTTCCGCTGATTCATTTCCCTCAATGCCAGAGTGACCGTGCGGTCAGGGATGAGGGCTAGGAATTTACAGCTGAAGCATAATTCCGTAGACATATAATCTGATCTTAGGCGGATTTGCTTGCCAGGAACTTGATTCAGAATGCTCATGTTACCGTTGCCACTAATACAAACTTCAGAAGAATGTAACCTAGAGAATTTATACCTGCTGCTTCTTTAATGAAGATGTGCAGCGGGACAATTGCAATAATCATCTCTAAAGCAGACTAAGGACATAGCTGTAGTTATACCAAGACAAGCTAGGCTTTGTAATTTGTTACATTTTAGTATGACTGAGGTCTGTTGAACCTGGGCCCACCATACTAAGTTAGCATATGTGACTACAGGCCGCACCAGCATACAGTGCAGCCACTTCACCATCTTTGGTGTCAGAGAGTGTGGCTTTGTTAATTACATTGTCAATGTGAGTATTCCAGTTTATTCGCCAATCCAGTGTGACGCCAGGGCATTTAACTTCCTTGGCATACTCCAAAACCGTCCTTCCTAGTGAAATCGACCCGGAAATTAGGTTGCGTTTAGAAGTGAAAGGCACTATGATGAATTTTTGAGGATTTCCTTTCCACTTTCCACTTCATAGGAACAGGGCATGACCACATCAACGGCAGCCTCCATCACTTCAGAGACGATGGATTCAAATTTGCCCTTGACAACAACAATTATATCACCAGCGTATCCGATTGCATAATATCCAACCACATGAAGTCTGCTCAGCAATTATTCTGCAACCAGTGACGATAAAAGCGGTGAAAGGAGGCCATTTTGGGGACATTCCTTAATAGTTCTGACAGCCTTTAATAACTTTATTGCTGCCTAGCGTTGAGAAGATCTCCCTACCGCGTACCGTCGTACCCTCAGTGTCAAGGAATGTACATATGCGATTTCTTTGCCATCAAAAGATTTCTCGATAGACCATATGAGATTGTGTAGGGCGGTCAACGTAGATTTGCCCTTAGAATAGGCGAACTGTGTTCGATGCAGGGGAGTCGAACATTCCAACACGTGTTTGATATGACCGTCAGGTAGCCTCTCTATTTTTTAAGGAGGAATGAGCCTAAACTAATCGGTATGAAGGATTCAGGTAAATTCTGCGGCTTGTTTCTATGCTTGGCTATAAAACAATGTTAATTTTAAGTATGTATGTACATATGTACTCTAGAGCCCTTAAAAAAACATATTCTCTCTCTCTGGATCCTGTCAACCCCTTGTGGGGCATAGGGCATTAACCACGCCGACTTTCCACCTCGTCCTGTTCGCCGCCATCGCCTTCAACTGTCTCCACGAAAAAACATATTAGCGGGGTTGAAATAGTTTCAAGACAATTCAACAAAAGAGCGGGAAAGTTACCATCCACATTAGGGGTCTGGAACGGCTCAAAGGCTACCACTGTCTTTTTAATTTCATCCTTTTCGAAGATAACCCCTTACAGGTTATATAGTCGATCATCCCAATCCTGATGGATTTCAGGTGTGTCCGTCGGACAGTATCCAAAAAGGACAGACCCCGGAAAGTGGGCATGTAGGAGAAGCTCGAAGCCTTCAGTGTAAGATCTATTTGGTCTTTTTAGCAAGCCCATCCCATTTGCAGAGCCCTGGGAAAGAACCTTGGGAAAGCGTGGCGCTTCCGGCAAAGATTGGATGCTTTCAGTGTCTCTTCCGACGGGTTTTGAGTGCCTAATAAGTTTGTCATACTCCGTTATGGGGGTCCTGTAATCGTTCAACAGATTTGGACGCTTCACATTATTAAACTTCTTCCTAACTTGTGAACGTTTGTGAGCGAGTTATATTCGTGCCACCAAGGCTATCTTTGACCTGCCCTGGTTTTGCGTGCTGCAGAACTGTCTCCATAGGAAGAAGACAAGACTTAGTTGAGTTGATCAGCCGCTAACTAGCTTTAGCTTTCAAGCTAACTTGTTCAGGGAATTGATTCTAATTTGCCTTTTTGAGACAAAGAGATGATGAACAGAGTTCGATTTGCCTTGGAATATCGACATGGACTCTTCATCGTACACGTGCTAGTTAAAAATGATCTCTGATAAAAAACACCCCCTCCGTTCAATGAATTGTATAATCTCGCTGTCCGACGGAAAGCATGCAGATGCTACTACTACTGACTTACAGCCGTTGACAGTGGACACTTCTACTAATGCAGCAGGAAAGTCTCAGGAAAAGAAATCGGTCATTGGTATATGATTTACACAGTTGTCAATCAGAAGAGCCACGCGGGGCACTCAACTGATCAAGTTACCTGTTGTAACGTTGAAACCACAGATTCGGGCACGAGCCACCCACGGTTCTTGAATAATCGCTAGGAGGTTTTTTTCCGGCGAACAACCTGCATAGGGTGGCCGCTGCTCCTTTTGCGTGCTGCTGGTTCGCCTGAAGCACCTTAATACGATTAGCAGTTTGGTGGCGATTTCGCAAGACAATTATCTTGACGGGATCTAGTGCTCCTGTGTCGACCCCACGAGTTCGTCACTGTCGTCGAACGCCCTTGGTAAAACCGGGAGAGTTTTCAGCACGGGGACCGAGCGTCTTGTTTGATGCCGCTAAAACTGCTGCCATTTACAATACATACTAAAAATGCTGTTTTGCGTTAGAAGTTTAAAAAAGTCATATCCAGCTGTTGATTCACAAAAAAATCGCTTTAAATGTACAATAAAAATACAGGAAAAAATCAACAGTATCAGTAAATCCATTTTCTCGCTCTTATCATTACATTACCCCCACTCTATACCTAATGTGCATGACAAAAGCGTAATTTATCCTCGAGGAAATGAGAATATCATACGCACCAAACAGGCAAATAACAAGGGCGAGAGACTAGGGAAAAAAGCACAGTCACAGAGAACCCCACTCTGAACGCATTCCCTGATCTCTCAAGCAAAGAATTAAATTGTAACCACAAAGGCGATATGGTGCTCCTGGATCATATATTTTATCCGACCGGACGGACGACGGACGGACTTCGGACCAGTTCGAGTCCTGGCAATTGCCGGGGACTCAACAATTTCATATTTCCACCTCGACCGCACACGTCAACCCCATTCAGCATAACCTTGTCAACTTTATCGAATAATGGATCTCATAAATGTCATAAAAAGATTGAAAGTAATGCCTTATGAGCATGTAACTGAAACATTACGAACCCACCAGCGAGTGGCTTCGAATGAAGAGCATGTGGCCACATTTACA
This sequence comes from Chloromyia formosa, assembly GCA_964017055.1. Lineage (NCBI taxonomy): Eukaryota > Metazoa > Arthropoda > Insecta > Diptera > Stratiomyidae > Chloromyia > Chloromyia formosa. The sequence continues at coordinate 4,316,101 of OZ024813.1, read as the reverse complement.
ACATGTCCGCAAAATATATGGGAGCCAGGCGGAGTACGAAGTGTGCCGATGATGGTGGATCCGGTGGTGGTTACTACTTCTTGCAGAGCCATGCAAGCTTCAGGGACTATACTTTCGTATTATACAACCATCCCCTGGATATATGATACATGTATATTTTACTATAAATATTATGATATTTGCACCTTTGAATATACAAGGATATTGCGTACTCCTAAGAATCGATGATGGGCCCTCCTCTGTTTTCATATTTTTTCACTGCAGCTATATTTGTTCGGTCGACGACGGAGACGGAGCAGGATACTTTTCACTACGGAAATCCATTTATACGAACATACGAAGGCAATTAAATTAAATGTGTTGGTTCTTTTCGTCCTGTTCCCTATCGCACATCGTGATATCCTGTAACACCTATTCATGGGGACTAACACCCGAAATATTTCATCGTTCCGCCCAAATATGTAGGACAAATATAATATTGCCAGGTCAGCGGGTGGCAAGGGAAAGCGCAACAAATATTATTGATTTCTGACATTATAAAGTGCGGTCGCATCAGGACATGTTGCTCGGCAATATCCACAACTCTATTAATAAAATCAACGGAAGATATTATTCATAGCTTGCGCTATCTTGAATTCACACATGTCTCACCTTCACCTGCTGAAAAAAAAAGACCAACCGACCCCTTGTCGCTGAAGAAATTCATTCCAAATATCCTTGGAAAAATAAACCGCCCACCTCGCTCTAATAGGGGCGCTTAGAAAAAGAATGCGACGACGATAAGGACAATATTTACATTGTTGTCAGGATAGTCAATGTATAGTACGAGATCGGTATGCCGACGACAATGAGTTAAGTGGATATGCGAGCACGCTTCCTTCCTTTGCGAGTCCTTTCGGTCGTGTCGTCGACCGCGGCGTGTACACTTTGAGCCCCGCTTTTGCTTCCCGGGCCACACATAAATATCGTCGGCGTCGCCTTCCTTTCTGGCCAATATACACATCGCACATCGTACAACACATCGCATGCACGTAAGTGAATAATCGGCTTATGAGGTCGTTCGGTGCTTAAAGAAATCGCCTTATTGTGCGATTATGTTCTTCAAAATCTCAGGTGAAAAAAATGTTATTGAAGAATAAAAGTCCTTTCTGTCTTGAATTATAGGCGAAAATGCTTTCAATGGGGACGCTTTGTTCTCTTGGCAAACTATTGTGGTGGACGTTGTTGTTCGTATTGGTTGCGGCGACTACTCTGTGCTCCGATGACATGTTTTGGCATTTCGACCCTAATGCGATTAGACTTTGCATTACAATCGACACGTGTCCAGAGATCTGGAGTTTATCACGCGTGAATATACGACAATTTCTCAAGGATTTATGAGTTGAAATGTGGGAGCTATATTCAATCCCCAATAAGAATGATAGATTTCGATAAGCACCGAAAAGGAATGATTTTATTGTTTACACCTTTGTGGGCACAAATGTGGTGGTGAAGTCCAGTTGGTCAGTTTTATTGTTTGCAGCCTTATTGAAGCCACATGTACATATCCTACGGAACAAGCAAAGAGCAGAACCAACTAGAAAAAGCAGAAGGAAACGTGTAATGTGCAAGGTGTTCACTATATGGTTTTTATGGGGAAGGAGCCGGAAGTTTGCCAAAGTAACCGTAAAGGTCCGGTGGCGTTAAAAGTGAATGCTCCATTGCTGAGCGGCGGCACATGCTTATTCCTGCTCAGTTCCGGAGATGTGGGCGGGGTTTTTGTCAGCTCGTTGTCCCATTACATTACACAAATAACATATATGATGACAACGGTTAAAGCTGGGTAATACCGACCCAGAAAACTAATCAAAAATGCAATTTGTTTCAGATCCTTGGCCCCTATACCCAATTAAACATGAACCCAACCAAAAAGACCCCATATACTATTTGCCCTAACCCCTAGTGGGGCATAGCGCGTCAACTATGTATTCCCATGTAGCTTAGTTGACGTTACCTTAGCATAAACTGGTTCCGGACGATTCATACTGCTAGCGTGTATCTTCTGCCCATTTAACCGCATACCTGCGACCAGTCGGGAAAATTTGTGGCATATTGTTACGCTCCACATCACAGGGAGAAGACAAGACTTTGCCTTAACCCCAATGGTTTCAGATGTATCAAGATAAATTCGAGTGATCGAATCGCCGCGTCGCTTACCACTTTGCCTTAACACCTAGCGGGGCTTAGCACGTCAACCATTCCTCCGCGCCATCGTACTCTGTTCTCGGCAAGGGGTGGAACTCCCCAAATGACTTATCCAACGCACTTTCACTCTTCTGATACAGATCGACACCATGTGATTTTAGGACCCCCTCTTGGTCGGCCTTGGTTTAAACTGGGGTTCCATTTAATGGAACAGTTATTATACTTCCGCAATGTGTGACCTATCCACTGCCATTTTCGCCTTCGTATCAAATCGTCGATTTGGATCTGACGTCGAATTAGGTCTACATTTGATATTGTTTCGGACCAGAAAATTTGTAGAATTCGACGAAGACATGAGTTATGAAAACTTGCAGCTTTTTCAAAATCGCCGTAACCTCCGTCTGTAGGACACTACAGAATTCGGGAAGTCGGAGTGACAAGTTAATCCCCAGTCTCCCCGAGTAAACACCAACTTCGATCCCGATTTCGGTCTTAGACCTATCTGTGCAGATTACTATGGATTCGATGGTCAGGGACGTGTTGTCATCCCATAGACTCCTTGGCTAAATCAGGCTGGTGTGGTTCCTATCAAACGCGTCTGTTGGAGAAGTGTAGTCAGTCTCTATAGGCAGATCCAAGTTGCCTAGTAATCCTGAGTGTCCACCTCTCAGAGTACGCCGCTGGCCAGTTTCATGATTTGGGGCGACCGGTAGCCCAGTGTGTTGAGGCATCAGTCTCATGTTTGACTACCGGCGTTTCGGGTTCGAATCCCGTCCACGACGACATTCGTGGCCATGGATGTGCAGGAGGTGCATGCTGGCAACTGCATTCTCTGAAACCAGCTTATGCCGTCGAAACGTCAACTGGGCCACATGGAACAGTTAACGCGCTATGCCCCACAAGGGGTTAGGGCAACTGAGGGAGTTTCATGAAGCCGTAAACCTGTGTTCGTCGCCAGCTTTTCGCCGAAAATGTTCAACGGGAGCAAGCCGAGCACCATATCTAGTTCGGCTGACGAAGTAGTTCTAAAAGCCCCCGTCATGAGCAGTGCTGCTTGCCTTTGTAATTTCCCCAGCAGATTATGATAAGCCGCTACTCTTAGTGCCGTCCACCACACACTTATACCGTAAAGTAATATAGGACGTACCAAATATGTATATATCCATTGTACAACTTTCAGCTGCAGGCCGCAGTGCTTACCCATGATACAAGGAAGACAAGATATCGCGTTCCGGCGTCTTATTTTCGTATCGTTCTGAGCATCACCTCATAAGCGCATCTATATTTGAGAGACTGGTGGTCCATAACTTTCAGCATTGTAACCCTCACCACAGTATCGCTTCGCTTGTTGAGGGTGCAGCACGCGCAGGTGCAGGACGCGAACGGTGCAGCGGTCTCTTGTGTGCGAACAGGGAGTCACTGAATGAGATTATCTCGAAAACTATTTAAGATAGAAAAAAGTTCTTTAGACATTTTTTTATATATATTTTCGTGATCTTCAATTTTGCCTCAGAAAGTTTTCTGCTAGGATTAATAGTTGCAGATATATAAGCCAAAAACTAAGTATTCGTACAATTGTATGAGCTTGTGACGTAGGTATTCAGAGAGCCGACATGCGAATGGCGATATCTTGTCTTCCTTGTATCATGATGCTAGGTTAGGTTAGGTTAAAAAGGGTTGCTTAAAAAGCACACTTAGACCGCTATTGGGTCCGTTGTGATACCCCTGGACTCAGCAACTGAGACCAAACTCACTCGTTAAACCAGCCTGAGCTCACAATGAAGCGATGTAGCCGACCAACATTTACCTTTTTCAGGTCATCCAGATCGGTGAAGAAGTAGGAACCAAGGTGGTCTTTCCTAAAACTCGCCAGGGCCGGACAGGTACACAGAAAATGAGACGTACGTTCCTCCTCTTCCTCGTCCCCACAGCTCCTGCAAAAATCATTATATGGAAGACGAAGTCTCCTGGCGTGCTCCCCAATTAGGCAGTGTCCAGTTAGCACTCCTACGACAGTTCATAGATTGTCTCTGTTTAGCATTAGCAATCCAGAAGAACGTTTGGGATCCAGTTTGGGCCATATCTGTCTAGCCACATGACCTGTACTGCCATTGCTCCATCTGATACAGGCCCTATCATACGCCGCATCTTTGATGGCCAGTTTACACGCAGCCAACGGCATCCTGGTGCAGCGTAACGGCCCGCTGATCCCATTGATCGTACCTGCTCGAGCCAGTTCGTCAGCCTTGCAGTTACCAACATAACCACTATGTCCTGGCACCCAGCACAGAGAAATATTGCAGAGCCTTCCCATCTCTATAAGGGAGTTGCGACAATCCAGTACTGTCTTCGAATTTACCAAGACAGAGCTAAGCGATTTAATCGCCGGTTGGCTATCCGTGTAGATTACAATGTCCCTACCAGATATATCGTTTTGCGACAACCAGGCTAGAGCTTCAGATATTGCTGTAACTTCCGCCTGAAAAACACTACTAAAGTTCGGGAGTCGGAACGACAAGCTAATATCTAACTCTTCCGAGTATATGCCAGCCCCCACTCCTTCGTCAGTCTTAGAACCATCAGTGAAAATCGTAATGGCATCTGATTCCTGAAAAGCAATTACAGGCCAATCATTCCTAGAGGGAATAAGGCCTGTAAAGCCCATTTCGAACAAGTATTTCGGGGGGGGGGGGGGGGTATAGTCCGTCTCCTCGGGAATATCAAGGTTGATCAATATGGCCGAGTGACCTGTGGTTGACGCCGCCCAAAAACCGGTTTCACGGAGGCGAACAGCCGTGATCGCCGCCATCTGCTCTGCAAAAATGTCCAAGGGAAGCAGATTCAACAGGGCGTTCAAGGCAGCGGTTGGTGTAGTCCTTAGAGCCCCCGTAATGGCAATGCATGCCAATCTTTGGACCTTCTCCAGCAGGGTTCTATAAGATACAACCCTAAGCGCCGTCCACCAGACGACAATCCGATGTAGCAGAATAGGGCGCAAAACCGATAAATAAAGCCAGTACACTACCCTCGGTTGTAAGCCCCATTTCTTACCTATGGCCTTCTTGCACGAGTATAGTGCAACAGTACGTTCCTGAATGTTCAACTTCCAGCAAAGTTTCCTATCCAGTATGAGACCAAGGAACTTGGCTTTATCGGTAAGCACAAGTCTTGTGCTCTCCATCAAAGGTGATTCGAATGAAGGTAGGTTGTGTCTCCTAGTAAAGAGAACAAGTTCCGTTTTAAGCGGATTTACTTTAACCCCAACCTTACTAGCCCAGTTCGTCAGGATAGAGAGGGCGTTCTGCATTACACCACTAAGGACACAGGGAAACTTTCCCGAGATGGCAATAGCAATGTCGTCCGCATAAGCAGTGACCTTGCATCCCAGCCCTTCCAGTTCTAAAAGGAGTCCGTTGACCGCCAAATTCCAAAGAAGGGGGGAGAGAACACCACCCTGGGGAGTACCCCTGTTCACATGTCTGCGTACAGATGATGTGCCGAGACTAGTGGAGATAACGCGAGATGTAAGCATCATGTGTATTAGTCTACAAAGCGAGTCATCTCCACGAAGACCTGAGAGGGCATCCAAGATAGCTGCAGGTTTCACATTATTGAAGGCACCCTCGATATCAAGGAAGGCCACCATCGTGTATTTCTTGCAGGCAAGAGACTTTTCGATTTGACCCACCAGAGAGTGTAAGGCAGTATCCACGGATCTGCCCTTCCAGTAGGCGTGCTGGGAGGCAGATAGAAGATCCGCTGGGATAGTGCTCCGCAGGTGTATGTCAATCAGACGCTCTAAAACCTTCAGCAGAGTCGACGATAGGCTGATGGGTCTAAGGTCTTTCGGACTCGTGTGTGAGCTTTTACCCGCTTTCGGTATGAAGATCACTTTAACCTCCCGCCATATCCGACGAATGTGAATTAATTCAAGGCAGGCCTTGAAAATAGATTCAATCCAGGGGTACACCACGTCTATCATATGTTGTACATCCGCTGGAATTATCATGATGCTAACCTATGGCCTTCCTGCACAAGTAGAGAGCAACAGTAGCTTTACTTAACCGTTCTTCAATATTGGGCTTCCAATTAAGCTTCCCACCTAAAATGAAACCGAGGAATTGGCTTTGTCTGTGACGACCAGTTTAATGCCCTCCAGTGTGGGAGGTTCGATAGGAGGGATCATATGTCTTCTAGTGAAGAGCACAAGCTCCGTTTTAACCGGCTTAGTTCCAACGCTGCAGAGATTTGCCCACTCAATTGGAATGGAGAAAACATTCTGCCCGACCTTGGTCGTTTCAAGGTTTTTAATCAACCTTCAATTATCAGTTTGGCTTCAAACTAGGAAATGTCCCGGACTTTATTCGACATAAATACTTACGCGTGACCATCGACCAGATTTTACGGTTCAAAAGTTTGTAAGATAGCGTTTTTATTCCTGGGATACTAACCTAGTTCTTAGATTACAACAAAGTCTTCCATCAGGAAAAAAATTAAACCAGAGATTTCTAGAAAAGAAAATATGTTGAACACTTTGTGAATTTATATAGAAGAGCTCTTTAGCCGCGAACCAACCATTTCTTAACATTTTCTCTACGAGGTATTCAATCTAAAAGTGGGGACTGCAATCTGCCTAATGCACTTATATTTTGCATGTTATACTTTGACGCAAATCACTTACAATTCCTAATGACAAGCGACTGTTTTCATTGAACCGAACACAAATAGGATTAGTTAATTCCTGCAGAACCCTAAAAAATAGAATAGACGAAAAAAAGAACAAACCAAACATGAAAAAAAAGAAAACAAAAAACAAAAGGACTTCGAACTCTGAGTAAATTGGCGCTCCCTTTGCACGAAAAAAAAAGATGAAAATAATGCGGACGAGCACTTTATGATTTAATCCCTGACAGTAAGGTTCACGTTATATACCGAGCCACTCAATTTCAATATACGGATTGTTCTATGTGTACACAAGCCTTGAGCATTCTTCGTAACTCAACCTGCGTCATATTTATCGCGTTCGTCGCTACCACAATCATAGTCACCCTCCTAAATCCACCATCGCCCGTCCATCCCCACGTTCGCAAAAAGGCAACACGAGTTGTATGACTCTACACCATGTTGAATCCTCCCGGGGTTCAGTTAAGCTCCTTTTCAAAGAGTTTTAAACTTCGAAAACAGAGAACATACCCTCGAGCCATGTTGGGGCCATGAATATTCTGTGCTGTGAATTTTTCGGATGAAAATGAGAGCGACGAGGAAGAACCCTTGAAGTAGGGATTTTAGCTAGTTCGCGCTTAGGAATTTTCAAACAAGATTGTGTATACCTTGAACCGAGCATGGTACTTGAGACCGAGTGGCTCGAACTGCTACATTTTGACCCGATGACGACCGTGGACAGATTGTGAACGAGAGCGAACATAAAAAGACCGAAAACAAATCTCCAGGCCAAGCGAGGTATTCTTATATACATCAGCAACCCACTAAACTAATATCTGTTACGAATGATAAAGAGTCAAGATCGGGTCACAGTTAATCGGGATATTGTACAAGGACAACAAACAACAACAACAGAGCAAACCGCATTGGGTCCTATCGGTTGGCGAAAGATGATGTGTTCTAGCCACACGCAAGAGTCAATTCCTTGTTTTTCGTGTGGTGTATATTGAACAGGACACAGTGACTACTTTATGAATTCACCCGTTCTCAGATCCGAAATTCAACGTCCCATCAGCCGTACCGACCGCCCCGAAACAGGATACGTTATGTAAAACAAGGCATGGCTCAACCATGCATGCGAAGGAATACCCATCGCAACTTTTGTAGGTCTACGGATATGATAAAAGTGATTTTATCAAAGATTCAACATTGCCGACACTAAATCCTGTCGAGAGCATATTGAAATTAACTTTGCATTAAGGTTGCCATTTCTAGGAGTAGTAGGCCTGTGGTCCGGGCATTCGGGATAAACCAATTTGTCAGATAGACATGTGCGAATTGACTTGGGATTTCTTCTCACCTCATTGTGTCCTCGTTCTCGATCCTAGCTCGTGAGACTCATCCGCACCGGGAACCATTGAAATATTTCAACTGTCGCTCGCATTAATTCGGGGACAGATTTCTTCATCAAGTAATTAAGGTCATGACTATAATATGTCTAGTAATGCCTCTACAAATTGAACATTATCGACCATGAAATTACGGTCTGACATTGGTCGGTGGATGAGAGGGGAACTATATTCGCCAGGTCTCATGAAACGACTAGGAAGATAAAGTTAGTACATAGTTTAAGGACCTGATGGCTGAATACTTAAACAGTTTTGGAGTTTGAGGACAAAAGAACGTCCTAATTTGGAAATTATATTCCGACCAGATTAGAAATAGTCTTATAGAGACGGAGGGGTGATAAATGACTGGAAGTGATTTAATGGATATATGAGTGGGTTGGAATAAAAGAATCAACCGGAAGTTTTGGAAAACATGTAATAGCACAATGATTCTTTTTTTTCTAGACCTATCTCGTTCCTTTTCCATAACAAGAAAACAGTTGCCCTATCCACAGAAAAAGCCCAACGCTGTTTCACCATTTTAAAAGCGTAGGGCGAAAATAATTGAAAACAACTTAATTGAACTTCCGAAGTACATTCGATGGCTGATGTTTGTGTATCTGTACATCAGACCTATTCACTCTTTGAATAGAATTGAACGGATAAAGGATTTGAACCCATAAGGACGAGTTAGCCAAGCATCATATTAACGCATGCCATCGCGACAACAATAATTTCATGTCGAACCACACGGGAACAATTGCAGCGACAATAGCATGTCCTATCCAATGATATAGAATAGACAACGCCTAGCAAATTTTCCAACAAAATAATGAGCGTTCAGTATGCACGTTGCCGGTGTAGCTCTAGCGGTGGCCTTAGCGAAAGTCCTGTCAGTGAAACCACCACCTCACAGGCCTTGTCTATCCAACATCAATTTATATGTCGTAATTATGAACCGCGGTGAATGCCCGAGGTCTCTGCTCACTCACCAGCCGGAGGGATGTATAATGCAATTTTGGGACGCGTGTTGTCCTTCCATTTGGACGGATCCAGATGGACGATGGCTATGCCATCGCTTGCAGTCGGGCAATCTTGCTGGGTTCAATCATTTTCACCGCGAAAGTAAAACAAAAATAAACAAAATGAAAAAAAGAAGCATAGAAATTATTCACTTGTATCCTGAGTAGCCCTGAAACGATTCACGCCCGCAGGTAGTCTCTGCATTGTAGTCATTTGGCGGACATGGCAGTAATTATTGGTCAGGCAAATTGAGTCTCGCTCGCTTATAGTTGTGATGATTTCCAGATACAAAATACAAAGCTTGGTTCTGTACGTGTCCATTAAAGCGTAATGTGGTAGACAGTAGACAAACATGAGCTAACCTTGTTTTCTACTGATTGTGGAAATCACAAATTGAAAAGTATTATGATGGCAGATAGAAGAAGACCACTAGATTTATGATTTAGATTTCCTTTATATTCAGTTGAGAGAGAGAGAGAGGGAGAATGTTGATTCATCAATTACCCCGAATATTACTTTGCCTTAACTCCTAGTGGGGCATAGCGCATCAACTACTCCCGCGCGCCGTCGTACTCGGCTCTGAAACTTTCCATGTGCTGCTCCCATACGAGAGCACAGACAGTACCATGGTTGGAAACAAACCAAGCTTAGTCTTAAAAGTGAGATAACTGCATTGCAAGATTTTGGACAGCATGCCGAATGCTCATTTAGCCTGGTTGATACAACGAACAATGTCCTGGCTCCATACCACCTTTTACGGCAACAATGCTTCTTATGTTAACGAATTCCTCCACCTTCCCTATAAGCTGTCGATTGATAATGATAGGAAGAGTTGGACTTCTCCTTTTTTGCAACGGCGGACTAAGAACTTTTGTCTTTGTCGGTAGCTCAATGCGTAGAGGCGTGAGTCTCATGTCTGATTACGGTCGTTACGGGTTCAAGTCCCGTCCACTTTTTAAAGCGGATGCCAATGCTACTGCGGATATTCTTCTCCCCCTTATCCAAGAGTGTTGGGAAACCGAAACTCTCCCTAAAGAGTGGAAGAAGGCCGTCATGATTAAGATCCCGCAAAAAGGCGACCTGAAGGATTGCAATAATTGAAGTGGGATCTGTCTTCTCTCAGCAGTATCCAAACTGATGGCGAAAATAATCTTGAACCGTATCAAACAAACAGTTGACCATCAACACCCTCCAAATTATTATTGAAATATCCGCAGAGTGGAGATCCCCATTACATCTCATGTTCATCGATTTCGAGAAGGCGTTTGACAGCGATGCCCGGGAATACATCTGAAGGGCTTACCGTATCATAAAAGAGTCCTACCAGGGAGCCCAATGTCACGTCTTATACAAGGGTAAACTATCAGATCCTTTCGAGGTGCATAGCGGAGTGAGACAAGGCTGCATTTTGTCACCTGTACTGTTTTTAATTGCCATTAATGATGTACTAAGCGGCGCGCTTCAAGAACACCAGAACAAAGGTATGAGATGGAAGTTATTCAAATACCTTCAACACCTAGACTATGCCGACAATATTTGTCTTCTACCAAATAAATTGGATCAAGTAGCTCAAATGTCTGATGCTCTGCATTGCGAAAGCCGTAATGCGTTGCTTAAATCAGTAAATGAATTTCGGGGCGGGCAGTCGAGAAGGCTGACTGTTTCTGCTATTTAGGAAGCTAGTTACAGTAGATGGAGGAGCGGATGCTGATGTACTGCCTCGCATCAATAAGGATCGGGCAGCTTTTTTCAGTTTGACTCCTTTCTGGCAAAACAACAACATCTCCACGAGTACCAAACTCAGGTTCTTCGAAACCAATGTAAAATATGTGCTTCATTATGGCTGTTTAACTTGGAAGGTGGCCAGGGCGATAACACCTAGATTGCAAACTTTCGTGAAGTGTCTAGGGCGTATCGTACACATACGCTGGCCGGAGGTCATTTCTAACGACGACCTCCTCTTCAATACTGGCCAAAACAGGATAGACACTTCCATAAAAAGGCGAAAAAGAAAGAGAAAGCAATGGATCGGTCACACACTTCGACAAGGACCTGAAAACATTGCTAAACAGACCCTCGATTGGAACCCGCAGGAAACTGATGCAAGTCGTCGCGTTAGACGACCTAGAAACACCTGGAGAAGATCAGTTGAGGTCGAGGGTAAGTCAATAGGCAAATCGTGGAGTAAGTTGAAGGCAATGGCGGCGAACAGGACGAGGTGGAAAGTCGACGTGGTTAATGCCCTATGCCCCACAGGATGCAGGATCCAGAGATACGTAGATGTGCTAATTGTGAAAGATATCAGTTGTTGGTTTGTTACTTTAGTTTGGAAAATGTAAAGAGGGAGTAACCTCCTAATAAAAGCGCGTTTATGCCACTACAATGAAACGATGAAGCGAATGCATATTTTCAGTAAAGGATGAGATGTTGATATAACATATAAAATGTAATAATGTAATCACCAACAACGCTATTAACGAAGACAGCAATGCCATCTAGTCCCAATTTTTTAGTTCAGTTCAGCGAAACCGATACGTTTAAATCGTCGTGAGTTAGATCGATTTAGTTAAACCTCGAAGATGGTCCCGCGATATAAACGTATTGATTGGTCATCGCTGGTGTTATATGCTTCACCTGTCAATTATCGCAGGGAGAGTTTGCGCAGCATTTTTTGGGTAACCCAAACATCGCGGGTCAAAAACAAAATTAATTAATCAATCACTAGAAAGAATAAGAAAAAGGATACATCTACGTTACATATGCGTCGTATACATAACAGAACAAACACAGAACTAATTTCCATGCAATATCACATTGCCCACTTTTTGTCCAAAGATGAAAAAGATTCCCTTGGTCGATCTTCTCATTAATATTTCTACGGAATACATTAAGTGAAACTGACATTGGTCTTCCATAAGGGGGATTCACGCTCCCTGTAGTATACGGATATGTACATATGTCGTAAATGCCGTTTTCGTCGTGAACTTCTATCGTAGTAAAATGACAGAAGTTTACAACTATACGACAAATACGACGTTTACGAAGTGAGCATGAATCCCCGGCTAAGTTTCTTTCCATGAGAATAAAGTAAATCCTGAAAAGTACTTTGCAGTGTTATTTTTAATGTGTTCTAAACTCTGTTGATCGATTATAGCGGACCTCGGATATAGCGAAAATTTTTGGGTGTCCCTTGGCAATTCGTTATATCCGAATTACACTGTACAAGACCTCACATTAGACCAAACCTTTGTTTAACGTTACCAAACAGATTATTTACAAAATTGACCGGTTACCTATTCAAACCACAGCAACATGTTGCATAAAGAGCTGTACACAAAATTCACTTTTCACCACAACAATGTATCAGCCACAAGTCTCCACGTTCTCCTCCCTCGTACGCCAACCAAACAAACACGCCATGCGCAACAGTCGCACACGGCCAGCACATTTCCGCCAGATGCCGCATTTGTTGAAAAATCGATTTTCTCCGTCGACCGCGCTAGCAACTTGCACGACACACGGCAATTATGCACAACAAAACCACGTAAACAACACACCCATTCCGTGTACGCATACTCGGCCCGTCTCACTCACTCTTGCGCACATTGCATTACACTTCTAACTCTCCACGGCGGGGAAGAATGCACGCCATCTGCCTCTCGCTCTGTGTGTGCACAATTTCCGAAGCTCGCTGCTCGCGATTGACCAGACGTTCTCCGACACGGCAGCGTGAAGGTTGCTGGTGACGTGATCCCGTTGTTCGCGTTCCCGTTTCAGACACACTTGAGATGTTTCCAGCTCCAGTCCTGCGGTGCTGCTGGTAGACTGCTGTGTGGTTGTGGGCTCGACTAAACTGTCAAAAGGGCAGGCAACAGAGACCAATTCCGACGCGTGTCCTGCTCCCAGTCCATTGTATTTTAGTTCTGGCCAAATTTCGGGTTTTTAGCAACTTTAAATATCGAAAAGAAGATAAACTGCTTCCTCTGCGAACGGTTCAACTTGGTTGCGTGTGTCGTGTGATTTTGAACCACATAACACACATCGTAAAAAGGACGCGCGGCCGCGAAAAGTGAGTTTCAGTGTTTGGCAAAAGTTTAAAGGAATTTCATGTTGTGTGCTGTGATTTATGTGTGGCGCCCGTGCAGTGAAGAGGAAATAATCTCCGCGCGCGATAGTGCGAAATTGTGTTGAGAGGTGGTTTTTGCATTTCGTCAAGAGAAAGATCGGAAAAAATCGACGACACGTCCTTGTGACGATGTCCTAGAAAGAAGTTGTTGGCAAGTGTCAATCGCGCGACGACGTGGTCAGGGTAGTGCTGTGTCATTGAGTCCTTTGCGTATTTTCAAAATTGTTCGCGACCAATTTGCAAGGTGTTTGAACGGTGCAAGCTACCGATTAACTTGGTGCTGGCTGATTCTCGACGGTGTCCTGCGCTAGTGTGAAGCAAGGTGGCCCCGAACGAACAGAACTTACCAAGGACGTCTGACCTTTGTGTTTTGAGCGAAGAACAGTTTGTGCAAATCTGAAGGAAAATGGGATAATGACGCATTTCGTGAAGAGCAATAATTGGGATTTGAAGGTTTGTCAGAATTTAATATTGTTTGTGTGTTTCATGGGGGGTTAACTGGAAGGAGACAGTCAACCTGGGAGATTGACAAGGAGTTAAGGAGTTTTGGCAATTTGAACAGATGATTGTCAAGTCCTTCTATAGGTCAAAACAGCTAATAATACCTGTGTCGAGCTGTCACTACGAAGAATTCCTTATTGTTATTCAGGATTACCTTCCTGTCTACTATTCTCAACAAAGTCAGTTCACTGAATACCCGCCAAAAGTTTTGAACTCCAAATATTTGATTATCCTAGCAGAGAAGCCAAGACGACGAAAGAGTTCCGGCCCAGGAAAATTTTATGAGCTTTGCCTTGCAAGTTCATTCGCTACTTCATTTCCCTCGATGCAACGGTGACCTGGCATCCAATAGAAAAATATTTGGTTTACGGTCGCCAGACATTGGGAAAGTACATGACACTCTTTCACCAGTTTGAAGAAAAAACCTTAATGGCCGCCTGGCTACTTATTGTTTTGTGGAAGTACCCTGGCACAGACCTCATTAATATGGATCTCGGCTTGATAAATGCTAGGCTATGTACTAACCCAACACGGTCCAAAGACGCCCGCATCAACTCCCTGTTCAGTTTTAGACCTATCAGTGTACCACATGATACACCTGGGGTCTGGGCAGAGGTTGTCATTTTCCCATTTCGTGCAGTACGTGATGAGAGGTATCAACGCCATCTAGATAAACAGGCCTCAACTCAGCTGATCGTGGTGAATTAGACTTCATTTGTGACGTCATTAATTCACTGCCAAAGCAGTGACTGCACACGACGATGTCCCCGGCACGACATATTTTTACAATTGGAATTGCGTCGGGCGGCACTTTAGTCCTCTAAAAACACACTTTCTGCACACTTGCAGCAATTTGGTCGAAGCCGCAGCCCCGGGGATCAGTAGCAGAGCGTCGTGGAACAGTACACACTTGACAAAATACATCTTTTGACCGCACGACACTTTCATCGCGCCCGTGTTTGTTTGCCCGGATCACCAGATGAAATTATATGATGGCGTTGGAGGTATCAATTTCTATTAGTACTCACACAGGCAGTTTTTGATCGCGCCGAGATTTGATCTCCGAGCTCTAGTTTAGTATTGTAGAGCGGTAACCGAACGATCACGGCCACCGAGTGCGAAGCATAACTCCGTGGTCATCCAATCTGATCTTAGTCAGATCGGCATGCTGGGAATTTGTTTCAAAATAGTCATGTGACCAATATTACTATCGCATCCATCGGATGTTAGATGTGTCCTAAGAAAATTAGGGCGGCTGTTTCTTTGTTACTAGATATACAGTGGCCCACAGCTTATTTCGACCAGTACGTAAGAAAATCTTTAACTGCCTATAAAAACTAAAGTAGAGAAAATATCAACGTTATTTAAAGGCTGTCTAATGTTTAAACTAATCAAATATGACTTCATCTATTTTTGTTTTATATTTTTTTAATATTTTAAAACAATTAAAAACGAAAAACGCAACCAAAACCCATGCCACAGCTTATTTCAACCAAATACTTTGCAGCTGCGCAATGATCCTTTATCTTGCAATGCAGCGGTTATTTCTTTTTCTATGTTTTAGTCATTATATTCGTAATGTGTTCAATTCCAGTCTTGCTAAATTTTTTGAGAATATCGTGCAGAAAAATTAGTTTTGCCAAATGGCGCCACGTACGACAATTGATCAGCGAGAACTTGTTCTCAGTCATTTTAAAAATTGCCATTCGCGCAGGAAAATTGGTGAGATGGCTGGACTAAGTGATTCTACGGCGCAGAGCATCATATACCGATTTGTCCGCGAAAATAGAACACACGATAAAGGGAGAAATGCCCCCAACAAAATTTTCACCCCAACAGACGAGCGATATATTGTCCTGAAAATCCTAGAAAAGCCAAAACTATCCGCTTCAAAAATTACCAGTGAAGTGGAAGTTGAGTTGGGCAAGTCATGTCACCCAGAAACTATTCGCCGTGTATGATTATGAGTTTAATGGCAGAATAGCGCGCAAGAAGCCGTTTATAAGCGCCAAAAATCAGAAGAGCTGTTTAAAATTTGCCATAGAACATTTGAATAAGGATTCTGGATTTTGGAATACCGTTATATTCGCTGTTGAGTAAAAATTTAATATTTTTGGCTCTGATGGAGCCTCATATGTTTGGCGTAAACCAAATACAGAACTGCAAACCAAGAATATGAAAGCTACAGTCAAACACGGAGGTGGCAGCGTTATGGTGTGGGCCTGTATGTCCGCAGCGGAAGTTGGAAATTTATTGAGACTACAGTGGATAAGTCTCATTATCTCGAAATTTCAAGTCCAATTTGCTTGAAAGTTCGAAGAAACTGGGCATTCGCGATGACTTCAGATTTTATAAGACAATGACCCGAAGCATAAGTCGGGTACTGTACAGACATGGCTGGTTTCGAACTATCCGCATGTTATGCAACCACCGACACAGTCGCCCGACATGAACATAATTTGTGGCCATTTTGGATACAAACATCCGAAAACGGAAAATATCCAAAAAAGAAAAGCGATTTTAAAACTGCATTGATTGTGGAATGGGCCAAAATTACTCCAGAAGTGACACAAAAACTGGTCGATTCAATGCCTAAGAGGCTGAAAATAGTTGTTGACCAGACGGGTGGTCATACTAAATATTGAATTTTCGTTTTGTGCCTTTAAACTTAATTTAAACATTGAATCTGTTACCTGGTTGAAATAAGCTGTGGCATTGTTTTTGGTTGCGTTTTTAATTGTTTTAAAATATAAAAAAAAAATATGAAAAAATAAATGAAGTCATATTTGATTAGTTTAAACATTAGACTAATAACCTGCCTTTAAATAACGTTGATATCTTCTCTACTTTAGTCTTTATAGGGAGTTAAAGATTTTTTTACGTACAGGTCGAAATAAGCTGTGAGCCACTGTAGCTCTGGAAAATAAAAAAATATGTGTGCTCAAATGTGTTTTTTTTTCAATAAATTCAAAATTAAGATTACATAAAGTTATCACAATTTATTATATACAACAAAGCTTTTTTTTTTCAAACTAGAGCAAATTATTTATAATTTAAGACTAAAACGGAACAACCTGGAACTTCAAATCTAGGGTGCCCGAAATGCTGTGCAATATAAGCTGGGTAAACTAGCCGATCCATAGAGGTCAAGACCTGCACAGGCGTCCAGACCTGCACAGTCGTCCAGACCGGCACAGGCGTCCAGACCTGAACAGGCGTCCAGACCTGAACAGGCGTCCAGACCTGAACAGGCGTCCAGACCTGAACAGGCGTCCAGACCTGAACAGGCGTCCAGACCTGAACAGGCGTCCAGACCTGAACAGGCGTCCAGACCTGAACAGGCGTCCAGACCTGAACAGGCGTCCAGACCTGAACAGGCGTCCAGACCTGAACAGGCGTCCAGACCTGAACAGGCGTCCAGACCTGAACAGGCGTCCAGACCTGAACTGGCGTCCAGACCTGAACAGGCGTCCAGACCTGAACAGGCATCCAGACCTGCACGTTCGTTCAGACCTGCACGTTCGTTCAGACCTGCACACGCGTCCAGACCTGCACACGCGTGCATACCTGCACACGCGTCCAGACTTGCACAGGCGTCCAGACCTGCACACGCGTCCAGACCTGCACACGCGTGCAGACCTGCACACGCGTCCAGACCTGCACACGCGTCCAGACCTACACACGCGTCCAGACCTGCACACGCGTCCAGACCTGCACACGCGTCCAGACTTGCACAGGCGTCCAGACCTGTTCAGTTGTATCTGTGCAGGTATTCCTCAAGGCATACATGAACGCATATGGCCGGTTTTAGTTTCCAACATAACGGTAAATTTGGCTACATAGAACTAAAAACGAAAGTGACACTTTTTTTTTGTCGTTATTTCCAATACCTCTGTCAGTATTTACCGTTCCGTAGTGTAGTTTTCTTTAAAGATTGCTATTGTTTAGCAAGTGATGTGTCCCTCGCAAGGTGATTGAAGTCATCTCAATGAATTTGAAGTGTTTAAGTGACTTTACTAGAGCAAGGGAAGAGAGACTTCGGCTTTCCCTTCAACCCACCTCACCTTTTGGCGATGGATCCATTACGGCGTAGGGCGCTATTTCCTTAAATGACTAAGGCGATTTATGTAGTTGTATGTAATCCCTAATGGCAGTTTGAGCGAAGTGCTAATCCTGCATGTTGCTGAAAGAGCACATGCTGGTGTAAGGATTTCATTTTGATGCAAGATAGAGTCCGCCCTCACATAGTGCGTGAATTCCTCACTGCCAATAATATCGACCTTCT
The DNA here is from genome assembly GCA_964017055.1 of Chloromyia formosa. Taxonomy (NCBI): domain Eukaryota; kingdom Metazoa; phylum Arthropoda; class Insecta; order Diptera; family Stratiomyidae; genus Chloromyia; species Chloromyia formosa. The sequence continues at coordinate 4,297,932 of OZ024813.1, read as the reverse complement.
TCACTGGCCAACCTGCAGCTCAGATCTCAGTCCCATCGAACATAGGAACAGCTGGGGCAACGCGTCAGGACCTTCTAACCCTCGTCATACCTTATCAGAGCTGGAGCAAGCCCTGAAGGGCCAGTGGACGAAAAATATCAGGATGATATTAGGCGTCTAATAATAAGCGTTCCTAAGCGAATTCAGGCTGTTATTCGACCCTTTGGTGGCAATACGCGCTACGAAGCATCCAATGAAGCAGAATAAAACACAATAAAACATTAAAAAATCGAAACAAAAAATCATAAAATATTGCTGGATATTCGTTTAACCGTTAATGTCACCATACACTGTCGAACTCGATCCCGAATATGGTACAAGTGGACCAGTTTTCTTCACGTTTATGTGAAGTGTGTGTGTGTACTTGAGCTTTTCAGAGGACATTTGTACATTTGTGATTTGTGTATAATTAAATATTTGGAATTATCATTGAAGTTGCAAATGCATTAATTTTAAAACTAATTAGCATTAGTCATTAAAATTTGAACCAATTCAAACTAAGCTGATAAGAAAACTCGCATCTACGAGTAAGTGCAGCAGGCAGCAGATAAAGAAAGCAATCAGTGGAATTTTATTAAGTCAAAAACAAAATATGACAAGAAAAAAAAACATATGCCGATGCAGTTATCTCCGGGAAAGGTCGTGATCATAATTAAAAATAATACAAAAAAAAAGAACTCCTAAAAGCCAATTGTCTGTGTTTCAAGGTTAAATGTTTTTTTTTTCAATGGACAGTGCGTTTCCCACGTCCTATACACGAATCTCGAATCTGTGGTATATTTTATTGTTTGTCTGGTATGCCGTCTGGACTCGGATAGTTTAATTTTTATTGAACCGATCGTGTCTATCGGCGATCGGGTGATGTTTTTATTACTCGTAATAGAATCGATTTAATTTCCCTGATTCTCGTTTCATAGATAAGCAGCTGTCGCCCATTTACATTTACTCTAAGTTTGGGTTTTCAGGACCAGGTGACCTAAACTTCAGTCGAACCTTATTTTGTTTTGTTATGCCATATTTTGTTTTTCTTTAATTTACAAGTTAAGACGAATTATTCAACTTTTTTTTTTCAAAAAAAAAAATGAAAAGAAATGATTTTTTTTTTCAAATGAAAGTAGAATCGGTGCCATTTATTATGGAATACGATATCGTTCAAATGTCCGCCGCGGAAGCGCTGGCACGAGTGAATACGCTGGACCCCATTTTCCATGACTCGAGCACACAAATCGGTCGAAATACCAGGAGTTCAGCTTTCAATGTTGGCCTGCGGCTCTTCTAACGTGGCTGACTTATTGGCATAGGCCAGTGATTTAATGTAACCCCAAAGAAAAAAGTCCAAACGGGTTAAATCGCACGAACGAGGCGGCCATTCGCGAGGACCGTTGCGTGAGATAACTCGCTCGTCGAACTTGGTCTTCAATAATTCGATTGTGTCGTACGCTGTATGGCACGTTGCGCCGTTCTGTCGGAACCACATATACATAGTCCAAGTCTATAGCGTCGAGCTGGTCCCAGAAATATTCCGATATTATGGCTCTGTAGTGATCGCCGTTGACAGTTGTTGGCGCGCCGATGGGCCAATGACGCCGCCGTCATGAAAACCGCACCAAACAGTTAATATTTTTCGGATCTGGCTGTGTCTCGTGCATCAATTCAGGCTCAGGGCAGGCTGCTCACTCGGCCAAATGCGGCAATTTTGCTTGTTGACAAAACCATCGAGCCAGAAGTGAGCTTCCTCCGAATTGACGTAAGTAAGTAAAGTTGAATAATTTGCAAAGATTGTTGAAGCGTGTATCTCTCCCATGATTAAATGGCATAGACTGACGTTTCAAAATGTAAAAGAACTGCGAAGCCAACCTCACTCCTATTCGAGAAATTTCAAAAATAAAATCGTCGTCACTATTAGCTAAGTTTTCGTTGATATTCAGCAACTGCTCGTCAAAGTATTTACGTTTCTTACGTCTAATTATTCTATTCGATATTCGCCGCTAATCAGATCACAAATTGCAGTCTTCTTTCTACGTGTGCTAGTCGTGATATATTTTTTTACTGACGTTATGAATGATGCAAAATGTGTTTTTTTTTTTTTAAATCGCGTTTGCAAATGAACGAATCATCATATTTAGTGGTTTACTTTTAAAACTGGATTCGCGGTGAAGAGGAAAAATCACTTGGCATCAGCTCACGAAGCTCCCCGTCTAACAGAGTTTAATGAAATTAACGATTTTGAGCAGCATGCAATATGTACATCCAAAACCGAGGCGCGAAGCTCAGAGCATACCCTTTTGGCGGGATTATACACATATCAGTCCTTTTTGCGGTTGAGAAGCTTTTCTTGGCAGGGGATTTTTGCAACAGGGTTTTTTTTGAGAGATATTATAACTATTGATAATTTTATACTTCACGCAGACTATTTTAATTTAATCCCTGTTATTTTTAATCACTTTAATCTTTAACTATGAAGATTAACGACATTCTTTCCGGCGGAACACTAATCTCTTGACAACGATTCTCAAAACGAGAAAGCCACAAATCTCTCTAATACTCGTAAAAGTATATACATATAGTACATAATGTGTTATTGCCTAGTGGGCAGCACAGGAACTAATGGAAGGCCGTATGCGGGTCGCTGGTTGCCGACCCCTGGACTAGAGGGCGGAGAGAAAAACAAAAGTTGGAATTATGCTCGTAGCAAGAATTGAACCAGCCACCTGTCGCTTGGTAATTCGACACTCCCACACTACCCATCGAGCTACCGCCGCCACCATCTTAAAACATATTAGCAGTCAGTCGACAAATTGAATTTTTCAGATGATCTTTGTCACGCTGCACTGGAATCACTAAAAAAAACCGATCGAGTTGTCGTTTTGGATCAGATTAACTAGCAATTTCCAGTTCTACAAATATTGCTCACTTTAATTTGTTGGCAGTCTTTCGCGCCGACCTGGCTCAAATACACTACTAAATCATCAGTCAACGGCTGAATTCATCATCCAGCACCAACGTGAAGTACTTCAAGGATGGCTGCAGGATAGACGGTAAACGACTGGCTTCAAGCAGCACTTAATTTTCCGACCCTCCCTCCATTCCTGGACAATTTTGTAATTCATGACATCTCTCGCCACAATTCGAGCAACCATTGACACAAGCTCAATCAATTTGTTTCTTCGTTGCATTCTGCTTTCTCCCCGACTATATCTACAGTTAAAGCCTCACACCCCTTGCGCCATACGTTTCAATGTGCTCTAATTTACCCATCACATTTAAAACAACTTCTCGTACCAACCCTGCACTGAAATGACACTCAAAATGGGACGCTTATACCCTCGGGGATAGTAACAGGTAAACTGGCAAGAAGCAACAAAAACTAGAGCGCTTCATCACGTGCCCTCTTTTTCACGGTGAATTTCCAAAAGAGACGCACACCGTGTCCTGTTAGGGAAGAGGGTCGCATTCTATTCCACTTCTAAAACATATAAATGTACACATGTGCACATGGCTCTTTGATTCGGGACAATGGCCAAAGTGACAACTTTGATATGGTGAATGTCATAGCAAATTATGTATGTATCGTCATCACATCTTTTCGAAGGAGGCCAGGCGAATGAGTGAGAGATCTCATTTCAAGATAGCATGCAATTTTAAAAGGATCAGAAAAGTGTTACATCAAATTGATGAACGTTCCGAGGAAGAGTTGGATGAGCCGGCCTGCATGATATAATGGGTCGGATTTGCCATTCTCTCTCCCTGTGCAAGGATTAAATCATATCACCCCAGATGATCGTCAATTTTTCAAGCACCTATTGTCCGAACATCTGAGCGCTAATAAAACCGTCAAAATTGTCACACGTTGCATATATTGCATTTTATCGCCTCCTTAATAAAAAAGAAAGAAATCTTCTCGGAGCAGCGCCTCAGTTCATAAATTGTCTGAGAATGCTTTTGTTGCTGAAGACTTCTTGGAATTCGGGGCGTTTAGCATGTCAACAACACGACGACGTTGACAAGTTGAAGCATTTCGAGCATTTATCCTATTAATGTTACCCATAACTTTTCAATGTTATTTTTAAACAAATTTCTTTCGTGTCGACAAAGGCTATGCTGAAAGAGATCCCTGAGAAAAGTTGGTGGGGCTCGTTGCTTCGGAAGCCTCATCCGGGGTCTTTGAAGAGCCACAGACAGACAGGCGACTTGAGCCGCATGTTTGTCTTATGTTCTGTGGAGATTCTTTAAAACACCAAAGAATCTTCCACGATACATTGACCGAAAAGAAAAGAATGTTTATAGATTGTACATTCCCATGATTTTTTTTCCAGAAGCTGTGGAAGTATATCGCTAGAAGAAGAAACCCCAACCGCCGTGGCTCGAATGAAAGAAGAAGCAGCTCCAGGGCATTGGGAAGAAGGCGGCGACAAGCAATGGAGGAATGAAAGCAATTCGCATTAATTTCGTATTCTAGAGTGGGTGGTCGACCGACCCAAGATGGCCGGAAGCGATTCTTTGTCTTTGGAATAAAAGAACTTTGGTATGCAAAAAAGCACAAGTGAGCCACCACCACCACAAAATTAATAAAGATGTCTTTTGCCATTAAGTTAAAGAGCGAGTAAACGGGCGATTTACGAGCAGGGAAGTGTAAATGAAATGAAACAGGAAAAATTAATTTTCACGTAGATTCGTTTTTTTCGATTGGGCCTTTCTTGGACAGACCATTTCACAATTGTACGAAAGAGAATGTTAAGTAGTGTGGCGCCGACATATAATGGCAAATTAAAACTTTTGAAGTTTGCAAACAATTTAAATGGTTTGAACTTTGCGGTTTTTTTCGCTCAGAGCTGGGGAAGACGGTGGACAAAATGGGAAGACGTTATGAACGCTTTAAGTGGAGAGGTTAGAAGTCTGAACAATGATTCGAGTTACATGAAAAAGTTTTGCTTCACCCGTGGCTTACATTGGACCAGGAGTCAGTTCTTAAGTCCTAATGCTCGAGGCCAACAATCGCCTTTGATCTACGTCCGTACTTCCGAGTCTTAACGGTATTCGAATAATTGAACAAGGTTTTTACGTTTACTTCACTGAGTGAGAGTCGTGCTCAACAACCTCGTATTTTGTCGTCTTTGATGCAACGTGGACCGTCAACCATTCATAATTAATACTTCCAAAAGTCGATCCATATACAGATTTCATATAAGAAATCAACTAGAAGTTTGTGTGCCACAGAATCGCTCCTACGCATTCAGCGGCAGTAGGGAATCCACAAAATCATTTTCGGGAGAGCTTGAGAGTCATTGGAAAGTCTTCTCAAGTCTTTCAGAAACAGTTTGAGATTAACTGCAATTAACCCACTCTTTGGATGATTCGAAAACACTGGCAGTCTCATTGAGATCCACGATAAATGTTTAAGAGTCTCGATGAGATTAAATTTAAAGCTTTTGAATATTTGGAACCATATTGAAAACCACTACATCTTCTGACAGAGTTTAGAAGTACCTACTTGAAAAAACACCCTAGAAATTCGAGGATAGTTCGGAACTCATTTTAAATCTACTTGGCATTTTTGAGCCTAATTGGAAATGAGAGGACAGTTTTAAATTCTTCTGGGCATTTTTGAGGGTCACAGAATATCTCCCGACCATTTATGAACAATTGAAATTAAATAACTGGCGCAACAGTCCAATTTTCGGCCAATGCCTCGAGATAACTTAGCATCATCTCATTTGCTAGATTGTGTACGCGACGGTGCATTTTGCTCTGAGGTATGTGACCAGCACCACGCTCAACCCCAAATGAGCACTCATTAAACACTAAATGGCTCATAGTCCGACACGTAAATCCCTTTTGGTATATTCCTATTCTACCGGGCGACGCATCGTGGCCTTGACTAATTATGGCTTTACCGCTGTAGCGTATAGAGCGAGCGAAGCGAGCGTTCTAGTGTGGTATACTGAGGGTTGCAACCCCTGAAGCCGTGGAGCTCCACGCAAGAAAAGTGTAAAACCTTCTCAATTTAAGACACTATTGGTGAAAAACGTAAACCATTATTTGTCGCTCAGTCAACTAGGTATGTTCCCCGCTTTTTTGTTGAAGACTACTGCATTCAGTTCGAATCGAACCGGGGCCCAGTGCATAAAAGGCGAACATGCTAACCGTTGCGCCATCCGGACTACGAACGTGAGCACTTAAGTACACTACAAGTTTTTCGGAAAGATTTTGACGCCCACTGAAAATCTCCCAGAAATTAGTGGATTTCCACTGGAGAACTCAATGAGTTGGGTCGTAATTTGAAATCCTTTGTAAATCCTGTGAAACAGTTTGACATCCACTAGAAATCTCCCAGATATTCATGGACAGTTTGAGTTCCACTGCAAATTTCCCGGAAACCTTGAGACCTATTGGGAAATTTCATAAATTTGGGGTCCGCGAATTGTCTGTAAACTAATAGCAGCCGATTGGAAAGAATCATCCGCCCCTTTCCATTCTTTCAGAATTCAGCTTGCGACAAATATTCCATTCTTTGTACATACCCGGGTTAAACCATTCTCGAACGTATTTCGTTTTATTCGCCTCTCACATCAGCCCTGTCAAATAAACAGCCCCGAAAAAGTTTAATTCCACTTTTTCTCCCAGTAAATGCTGTCACTCAATCTGAAATGGCCTCTCATAAAACAAACCCAATAACGTCCCTTAATCCAAACGTCACACAATTTTCTCGAAACACTTCAGAAAACGAAACGAAAACATGACGACCCGACATTATGTGTTCAATTGAACAACGTGAATCAAACAGCCTGCCAAGGACTACACATACATTTCTCGCTCCAGCACGAATGATGCTTGACCGACGAAGAAAATTGCCTCAATACTTCACATGACCTGCGGATGCCTCTCGAAAATCGCTCTATAAGCCGCCAACGCATTTTACGCCCGCGCTCAAAGCAAAGTTTCCCGAAGGAACGGATGGACTCCCTAACAACTGTCAAAGATATAACAGCAACAAGAAATCCGCCTAACTCGCCCCCTGGCAACTCAATCTGAAATGGTTTCGAATCGAAATTAGAAAGAACCTTGCCAGAGAAAAAAGTGGCAGGTCCTTGAAATGAATTATATGTCGACCTTCACACATCGTTGCGCTTGCAGGCATTCGAATAAAAGTCGTGACAGTCCTGGGGCCAGTGAAAAAAGATTCTTGGTAGATAGAAAAACAAGTTTGAAAGGATTTTTCTTGGAGGGGGGAATCAACGATCCAAAAATAAGGATCCCAAAAGGACAATCCGACGCGTACTGTGAGAGAAAAAACAAATGATATATGAACTTCGAAGGCTATCTCGAGAGCTCGAGAGTCGTCATCAACTTCACATCGCACGTACAACGCACATACCACGTCTTCAGCTCGGCGAAAGCATGGAGGAACCAATCTCTTTGCCAGGAGTTTTTCATAGTGGCTGTCGCCACCTCAGATAGAGTCATACTGACTCCAAGCCAGTATCAGGGAGGAGAGGTCATCAGCCCTTTATGACCGGGTGGTATACGTTGTTGCCCAAAACGGAAGTCAGGTCCTGCACGGAAAACATACTGGAAGTCGTTAGCGTCCCAATTTCCAAGCATAACAATCACTTCTTTTAGCTTGCTTTAATGGCTCTTCATTTTTCTCAATCCCCTCGTTTTTGCGAGCCTACAAACTTTGGATGTTCATAAATATTGCCAAGAGAGGGTCTAGATCGCCGACCACCATTCTTTCCTGAAGTGAATTAGGCGCACAACTATTCTATTTGCAGGACTCGAGGATTTCTTCTGGATGCTCTAAGTATGCTTTAGTCCTCTTGGAGCCCTACAAACATTTGTTATCCTACTTCCTTCTGGCCTATTAACTGTAATCACATGTTGTATACCCCCCGGGAAAAGAAACCAAACTAGAGGGCAAGGTATGTCGGGTATGTGTATGACGGTAAATTAACGAAACGACGCGACCTCACCCTACGCCTAATCGAACTGTGCTAAATTTCCCATTTGCCAAATTCGCCCGTCTGCAGACTAGGTACATAAAAAAGAATATTTCCATGGGTTGTTCGGCTCCATGCTGCTTCACCCAAACAGGGATATGGTATGGGTTCAGATAAAATTTGCCTGGAACCAGGCGATACCAACCAATGGCTCTGACGGAATCCGGCCGACAGTGAGAATGGGCTCACAGCAACAACAACAGCCGCCGTTGCTGAACCCTTTCTTTTTTTCTGGTAATTTAATTTTCGTGCCTTGTACGAATTTGTTATCTAGGAACAATTTGTTGGTCCCGGGGGCTGGTCGACGCGTCGGGCATAGATAGACTCGTGTATCAGCAAAAGGCCCAGCAATTTGGCTAAGATTCGATAGCGAGTCGCAGTCAGCACGAACATAAACGTACTTTCCAGTGGGGGGTTTGTGGCTGGCTGGTCGGTTATCACAGCAACCACGAAATGGAAAGTCTGCACAGCATAAGAAACAACAACAGAACGAGAAATACAGCAGTCAGTCGTACAGTTGAGCTCTTTTTTGATAAGAATGGAAAGGTGATGATTTCAACCATTCTGGCACGTCTCGGGACTCGGGATTCGTGCACGATATAAAAACACAAACACAGACCGCCTACCATCAACTCTAGCAAGGACACACCACCACCTAACTAGGCAAACACGGAAAAATAATGTGAGCAGATTTAAGGATGCGAATTATTTTCACTTGTACGTCGTCGTTGTAGTACGGAAAATAATTACTTTGTCAGAAGTGAGACACGGTAGATACACGAAGGTAATAATATCGCGAGGGCGGCGTTGTCCTTGATGTATGACATATTAGAGAGAAAGTGTGTGCCTGTTTTCCGGACTAGTTCACCACTATACCCGCGCGTGTGTTGTGACAGCCTTTTCGGATTCGGATACTTTTCTTGCTGCTGTCCGGATTGTTGCTCCACCTATGCCTATGCATAACTTCCAACCACTGCGGCGTCCGCCAACACGTAGGGTTGATTTTGGAAGGCTTTTCTTTTTCTATTGTCTATTGTGTCGTGTGTTATGTCGTTCAGGCGAAACTATTAAACTTGCAAAAAGATTTATGAGACCGCACCGCCAAAAGAGGGGATCTTATTTCCGCATTCTTTTGAAGGGGTTATTTTTGGTCGGATCTTTGATGTTTACAACTATTTGCAAGATAGGAGTTCTTGGGGACTTTCGTACGGTTGAAGAAGGCAGCGGAAATCCTAAGGAATGATAGATAGCGCACGAGGGTCATGGCAAAAGTTGTTTTTATGCTTCGCTGTTTGATGGGTTTCGGAGCTGGTTGAAGGATGAAAATGGGTCACACGTAGCTTAGTCCGAAACCCGGGATTACGTTGTAATCAAGATAATTGAAAAGTTTGGATTTAGGGTTGGAATGCGACATTTAACGGTTGAGATGAAGCATTTTGGCAATTGGCATGAGGGCGTGGGTTGTAACACTGAATTCAAACGGTTGACAGTGTTGAGTAGTTATACACATGACAAGGAGATTGAAGTTTGATTCAGTTGACAAACGTGGACAAAGGTTTGTTTGATGGAGGCCATAATTTGAACGGATTGTGTTATTTTTCTTCTTTCACGCAGATTCCCTCTTCTGCAAGACGTTGTCGCCTGTAGAGTGGGAATTCAACCGCCGTCGTGCAGTCTGTACTACATTCGACAGCCAATTTGCAGTATGTATACACTCCACCAATCCTGACCTGATACAAGTCTCGTACTTATCTGTCGTAAGGTTGTGTTGAAAAACTGCGCTAGGCTTTGACCGTCGCATCATCGCTAGGTACCCACAAGAGTGAAACTTCTCTCGATTCGAACTAAATTTTTACACCGATATAAGGATAGATGTCAGGAGTATTTGGAAGGTATCCTTAGACTGCTTTCGCACAATGCTATTCGATACGATATTTCCTCGGATGAGTTTTTCTCGAGTAGTCCGGATGGCGCAACGGTTAGCACGTCCGCCTTCAACGCACTGGGCCCCGGTTCGATTCCGGGGATTTACGTGTCGGACTATGAGCCCACTCAGCTGTTAAATGAGTACCCATTATGGGGTAAATAACTCGGTTGAGCGTGTTGCTGATCACATACCTCTGCACAAAAACCGTCACGATCTAGAAAATGAGATGATGCTAACTCATCTCGAGGCCGTGGTTCAAATTGGAATAAATAGCTGGCGCAACAGATTTATTTAAATCCTATCATCTCATCTTGCATCATTTGCATCGCAACGCAACACCTATTCTAAGTTCAACAAATAATAGACGTACGAATGTCCGTACAATCCAATACCATCTTCTTATTCAATCCACCATCCACCACGGCCACGCACAACACAACAAAATACGAAAAGCTTCACTCCACCCAACATCAATAAAGTCCAATTGAACATTTATTCCACTCTATTCTACACTAAACTTTAGCGTAGCGACACCGTATGTATGTCGCATCATCTAATCTAATCAATTGTTCAGTTCTCTCATCTGCTTTTCTGTTCTTTCACTTCATCCCAGATTTAAACGATCTGCGATCATACTGTGATACCGATAGACGGAATTATTAAACCTACTCACTGTACATTTTTCAACTGCTCCGACTCCGAACTTAGAAGAACTATATGATTCGTTTTCATGCTCCGACACTGAACTGTTGAACCTGATCACTTTTCGATTGCGGAGTAGGTCGACCTAGTCCGGTGTACGGAGTAGGTTCAAAAGAGTAGGTTAGTGAATTGGCAATCATGACTAACTCACAGAGAGATTTGTTCGCGCCGAGGATCGAACCTCCATTCTCTAGATCGTAGAGCGATGACCAAACGAACGGGGCCACCAAGCGCGTCAAATATTTGTTTCTTCCGTGACAAAGTCAGTTTAAATTAAAATCAATATAGGTATCTTGAAAGCAGACCGAACATTGGTATTTGCATGGATCTAAAGTACATCGTTACTTATTGTGTCATTTGAAGTTGCAATTTTGACGTGCACTTTTTTTCATGCTATTTATCGTTATCCTTCAATCCTGCAAACGACGCGACGTCTGAAAGGCGGGATGCTAAATGAAGCAAATAGAGCACTTCATTCTCTGTCAGGCAGAACTCTGCAGGATACCTGTGTGCATAGTCTTATCCATACGATGGTTTTTCTTCCGTACTTATACTAAGTCCTGAAACCAACTGATTTAATTTCCAAAAATCCCACAATCCTTTTTACGTTAACACGACAGGCTCTTTCCCACCCCGCGCACTAGCCTGTATTTCAAACACCATTTATCGTTTCCTGGTTAGAACGAAACAATTACCAATCTCCGTTTGTTTCTTTTGATTGCATAAAACGTTCCGTGATCCTAAAACACAAGCCCATTAAAATCAGAAAAAAAAAAATTGCAAACGAATTCGTACTTTCAAACCACAGTAGTGTACAGAAAGTGGCATGCAAGCCACCCTCACTCAAACTGAGCAAATCACGCAATCAATTCGGATTCAAGCCGAGGAGTGTTGAAGTAGTGTTAGCTCACCAGGTGAAAATATGCAAATCAGAGTGTTGTTTCGTTAAGGTTGTTAGGGTTTTAGCCTTCCGACGACAATGGTGGTGAACACAAGAGGAGGTCTTAGCATTGTTGTTCCATCATCATCATCACCATCTCGCCAGAGGTTGTCAAGATTTACTGTACCGTACAGAGGATGCCATCGACCAGCCTCCCCTTTCCGCCACCGCGCCTGCACAATCTTTTCCCGTCAATTCCACTTCTCCGAGTGGTTTTAAATCCAAACATGCAAACAAAGTGCTTTGGCAGCAATCTACGAGTAAATGCCTGTTAAAAATCCACCGAATCCATTCGACCGGCCATTATCGATGACTTCCTTCCCAACTTGCACACATTCGCTCTCTATTTCTGTGTTCAGTTCGCTTTGACCATATCGTGTTCGTATAATTTACTGTGGATTGGTAATGGCATGTTACCAATCGTGGTCGTGGAAGACAGCCATAGGGTCAAGGACGGAAGGGAGAGTCATAGGGACGGATCGGACCAAACCACAAGACCCTTATAAGCCTATAATTTCGCATGATTGCATACGCAAAGAAGAAGGTGTTGCATTGCATGCAAAAATGCGTGCTGTGTGGATGGTCTCGATTCTGACTGCTGCGGCCTATTTATGAATTCCTCCTTTTTGCCACTGACGTATGTGAACCTCGGCGTAGCAGCAGTTTAAGCCAGTGAGGCGAACTAATGGCAGTTGAAGGGGGCAATGTCAGAACAAAGAATTGGATAAGCCTCATGGTGGACCCATTAGACTGAATTCAATTCAGAAATTGAATGATGAGGCCTTTTAAACGCATTGTCTGTGTTTTGCAGGCATATGGATAAGAGAAGCCCCGGTCGGTTTACTGGACCCGACCCTTAACCGATCTTAAATAGTTTGTGCATCTCTCGGCGTGTCATTAACTCATTACCATAACAAGGACCCGAAATGGTTCTGTACGTAAGCACTTCAGCGCAAATGGGGTCAAGTATGCTCTTGAGCATGCATCTGTGCACTTTGGAGAGTCCAAACTTCTTAAGTATCCGAACAATAGATCGTTCAGGACTGTTCATGACAAACAACTTCACTACGTTTAATGTCGGCTTGCCGGTGTGGGGTGTGCCGCCTACTTCCATATTTGATTATAATCGATTACTTCAAGCAAGACCCGAGATTGACCAGTGGCCATTGTCGATAAACGAAGAAAGCAGAAGTGTTTTGTTCCGACACCACCGTGACTCGTATGCATGCAGTGTATGCAAAATGCATTGTGGATTCGGATTGCATTGCATTTTCAAGTGCCATTATAAAAGGCTTAAAGTGCACACGGGTACGTGGGCTCTACCTGTAGGGCTCCGTGGCACCATCGACAACTTCAAAACGAAATTGCATACTGTCCGCCGGAATGAGGTGATTGCTGAGGAGGATCTAATCACATACGAGTATGCACACTTGATGCATAGGATTACAGGATATGCATAAACGAGGAGACAGGTCGTCCAGCCCATCATTGTATGCCGATTGTCGTTAGTCGAATTGGTTGGATAGTGGTATTAGACCCGTAGTTTTGCGCTATGTATACACGTGAAAATAAATTACTACACTCAACGACTCTAAACCTGACTGAAGCCGAACGAACTATATGCGTTGGTGGGGTCTACCAGCCAAACCTACCAACAGATATGCCACTAACTCGCAACAATAGACCTAATGGTATTTGTTTATGACGGGCTCGTAATCGAACAATTAAATCGACAACGGGACAGATTTAGTGTTGAGTTTAACGCCTGCGGGTCGAAAGGGGAAATAAAACAATGAAACGTCGAACCGTTTCGAAAAAAAAGCCTTTGCAAATGTCACAATAATCGAATCGAGTCCCTGAAATTCACCTGGCCAGGAGGAAAGATCATCGAACCTTTGAAAAATCCACATTCCATAACTGTTCTGCTTCGCACTCTCTTTCACTATAGTTGAGCCACTTTCCTCCCCGCCATCATATTCATTTCATATACCACGTCGCGCCGCCGTCGCGGCTTTGTGCTTTCAGTGCTCACCTTCTCCTGAATAATTTAAAATTCAAAACGATGATGACGACCACGGCCGTCTACGACATCGAGGTAGCAATTAATCAAATCGAATATTTGATTTATAGCTTTCAGTGAAATATATATAATTTTAGTGGCAATTAATTTCTTTCTCAGTCCTTTTGTTGTTTTCGTTTTCTTGTACTGAGTGGAAGGGCGCGAGCTTCATGAAGGGCTTGTGAAAGAGTTTGTTTTTTTTTTTTTTGACTGATAGAAAAGATCCGCCCTTTCTATTCAGCCAAGTCACATTTGAATAAATTTACTACGGGCTAGGTCACATTTTGTTTTTATCTAAAACGAAATGTAATTCCATGAATTCATTAGAAGGTAGACAAAAGAACGTAGGCCTCGGAAATTAATGGGGGGTACCTTTTCTGGATGTGTATTGTCCTGAAGGCCGGCGCGACGTGGCGGGACGGTGATTAGGAGAGGAATCGCTTTCGAAAATGGTTGACAAAAATTACAAAAATGATTTATGGATTGTTGAATTTGTGTGTTTATTATGGAATCTCGGGTACACTTTCTTGGTTGGAATGAAGCAAGTCTTTTGTGGCCTGATTTTAACTGGATTAAGGACGATTTGTTTAGGCTCCGAATCATAGTGAATCATAATGGGGGAAATTGATCGTAACAAATCATTATGCAAGAGGACTCTTGATGGAAAACGTTTTTCTTGATGTGTTTCGGTCGAAAAGTCAGCGGCGGTTCATTAATCTCGTATTTCAGGGTGAGGAAGGACGTCTGTAGATGCAAAGGGGAAATGTTGTATTGACGGTTTGTGTGACTTTTTGTTAAACCTGATGTACATGTTGAATTAGATTCGTCGGTTTTTACCTATTTATTTACATACTTGTCAGTCACTGTACTATACATCGTGTAATTTGGCTTTCAGCAGTCTTCGTCCTCAGACACTTCGGTCTAGGCATCGTCGTCGTTTTCTAGGCTCGGACTCTAAGCTAACGCTTTCTCCGCCTGTCAGATAGATTTCCATTTCTGAATATTCGATGTTCGTCCATTCGTTCTACAGAACCAGCAAACAACGATTTCCGAAACTCAACGAATTCGACGACCTCTGGTTCGTACAGCAATACAACTCGTTTCTAAACTCTCCTTTTAAAGTAATTTACAATCCTTTCCGATGCCTGGCTGAGGGTGCATGTCTTGCATCCGTGGAAGAGCATAGGCGATTAACATTACTGAAATTGGACTTGGTTGTCATGTTGAGAACTGCCGAGCTCACCATATCACCACGAATTGTATTTCATCCCTGCTTTCGAGGGCTTTGTTGTTTTCTAAGGCTCTATCAATTATCACCTCAAAACGAAAATCACACCAAATTTTTTTTACTGAAAAACGAAAAAAATTCCCCAATTTTTGGTACTGCATCAAGTGAAAAGTTTGTCTAGGAAAAATGGATTCCCTTGTGTTCGTACTACCTAAAGCGGAAATCCACTCTAGCATGTAAGATCGTACTTCCTAAAGTGGAAATGTCCCCTGAAATTTCTCACAGTGGATTTCCCTAAAGTGGAAATGTCTCTTGAAATTTCTCACGGTGGATTTCTGCTTCAGACAGGATTTCGACTTAGGGTAGTACCAAATTTTTTGGAGTTTTTCGTCCTTCCTTCTTTATTCACCAGTGATTATAAAAAACAAACTAATTTTTTTTTTAAATACGTAGGTTGACTTTTATATTTCTGGATTGGACAACCCTAGTGTTGCAATTTGGCAACTGACAGCTCTATCGTAAAGTTTGACATTTTTGAGGTTATACGTACTCAGAACGTTTTGACATACGAGCGCTATTTGTGTTTTTTACAGTAACTTAAAAGATTAATCTCGGCCAAATAATGGAATTCAATCGTGAACATTTTCGTGCGATTATTTTTTACAACTTTCGACGTGGATTAACTCAGCAACAGTGCATGGATGAACTGAATTCAGTTTTTGGTGATGAAGCTCCATCAAGGACCAGTGTTTGTCGATGGTATGGTGAATTCAATCGAGGTCGTAGTTCACTCCAAGACGAATTTCGTGAAGGTAGTCCAAAATCAGTTGTAGTTCCGGAAACCATTCATGCTGTGCGCGAACTGATATTGCAAGATCGTCATGTGACCTATCGTGAGATTGAGACAACCTTAGGCATTAGTGGGACCAGCATACATTCAATATTGCATGAACATTTGACTGTCAAAAAAATTTGTTCGCGTTGGATCCCACACAATTTGTCAATCGCTCAAAAAAAGGCTCGTGTCGATTGGTCGAAAGAAATGCTAAAAAAATACGATCGCGGTGCTTCGAAACACGTCTATGACATCGTGACAGGTGATGAATCGTGGACTTACGCGTATGAGCCCGAAAGTAAACAGCAGTCGACTGTATGGGTGTTTCAAGATGAGCCAAACCCAACAAAAGTTGTTCGCGCACGAAGCACTTCCAAGCAAATGGTCGCCTGTTTTCTCGGAAAAACTGGACATGTCGCAACCGTACCACTAGAACAACGCAGAACAGTCAATTCTGAGTGGTACACAACCATTTGTTTGCCAGTTGTCTTCCAAGAAATCAGGAAAACCAACCGCCGAAGACGGATCACTCTTCACCACGACAATGCGAGCTCTCACACATCAGCTCAAACAACTGCAATTTTGAGCACTCAAAACATAGATTTGATGGGTCATCCGCCGTATAGTCCTGACTTGGCACCGAATGACTTCTTTTTATTCCCGTACGTAAAAAACAAACTGAGAGGTCAACGTTTTTCAACACCTGAAGAAGCGGTTGCTGCGTTCAGAATGCATGTTTTGGAGACACCTCAATCAGAGTGGCAAAAGTGCTTTGACAATTGGTTCAAACGCATGCAAAAGTGTATAGATCTTCATGGGGAATATTTTGAAAAACAATAAAGCGATTTTCAATGATTAATATTTGTTTTTGTTCTCTAATCCCGAAATATAAAAGGCAACCCTCGTACTCATGTCCCACTTGCCAGTTGAAGTAAAACGTTGCACCTAGGCACAACGGTTACATTTTTTCCACACCGTTCCGATTGAAGCACGTGCCGCTGATTGAAAAAGGCATCCATATTTAACAACAACGATTTTAATTAATTATCAGCCCGAAGAAAATCGGTTGAGTTGACGCAAATTATCAAAAGATCAAACGATATATCGACAATAAGACATTATAATCCCCTTTGAACTGCAAATCCCATTCACTGCAAAGGAACACCACTCCAGGACTCTACTCTCCGTCACCCACGTATCGCCTCCATAAATCTATATCTTCCACGACATCCACTATAAGCCCAATCATAATTGGCCTGCTCGTTGACAACTTGGAATAGCTCTTGTCTAACCTACAGTCAAGTGCTCTTACAACAACGTCAATGTCCCTCCTGAACCCACTTGAGATAATCCACTTGAGCAGTTTGTCATCATAATACTTCAATGATTTTAATATTTCAATTATCACCTGCCACTATATATCCTTGGAAAGGCGTTAATTAATGGTTGCCACGGACAACACCTTCTGTCGCACTCCCCCTTTTTAGCTTTATTTTCTTACTGTATGCAATTTGTCTTCTAGACTATACCATTATCTTGGACCTCTCAAATCTATCTTTGTCGGGAAAACCAACAATCTATTTCGGTTATCATTCGTGCTGTCAGCGAAAATCCTAGTTGTGGACTTATGGAAAATAAACGAACTGCCACTGTCGCCTTCTTCTTCTTCTTTCCCTTGACGAAAATTATCTTAACTACAAGACGCAAAACTATCAAAAAGTTTGTCGAAGATAAACACTGTGCTTTGGCGAAGTGGATGATGCCACACAGCGTCGTCGTCGTCCTTTTGCGGCTTCACTCAATCCACTCGTTAAATTTTAATTTGTTTGTCGTGCCATTACATTTACGTTTCTGGAGTTTACTACGAACGTAAGGATGCGTAAATCGTTTGTTTCGGGAACCGCAAGTCGATTGGAGGGTTGCAGGCAGAAATTGAACTAAACCCGAAGTCATAGCGGCCGTAACCTTCCAAAGTGGAAGTAGAAATCTTGACGATAGTTTCGTACTTGAATCGACCAGGATACCGTGCTGACAACAAGCACCTTGGAGTATTCACTTAACAAAATCGTTCGTTTTTGCATAAAATAATGAAAATTGTTGTACGTACTTGTACCCAAGTTTTGAAGTAGCGCAGAACTCACCCAAGTACATCCCACCTCCTCTAGAACTATAGTGAAAGAGTGACACATAACTGAAAGGGATAAAGCCTGTGGGGACACATCTGACAACTTTTCTGACTTTCGTAACATTTTCATTAAAATTGCACTCAATGGTGCGAAACTTTCTTAAAATTGTTTATTCAAGAGATATTTCATAGTTCGAGGACCCTTTTTCTCTTGACTCTTGCTCAGCACTCTCATAAATGTGTAAATATTTGTAGTTTAATGAAAAATTCAAAAAATGTTCTAATTTTAGTGGAAATTATGAAATGTAAATTGTTTCCATAATGGTGGGGACAGTGGAGAGGATATTTCTCAAGATGATGGCGGTCGATGATCGATAAAGTTGTGCTAAGACTATAGAAAGGACTCAGTGACCTGGCGCTAGAATGGGAATTTGAATAAGTTAAAACGGCGTCAAAGAAAAGTGCAAAATTCTAGAAAAATCACGTGAAAAGGATTGTAATGTAAATGATGGCATTCTGACATTTTAATCAATTGATGGTGATTCAGTTGATGGTGTCGTTCGTGAATAGAAAAATTGAAAAAGGAGAATGGCGAAAAAAAAAACATTTTACCAGTCATTTGCCGAAACGGTCATTGAAAACGAAACAGCTGAAAAAAACGGCAAACCGTTGCAAAAAATACGCAACCAGAAACAACAAGATTAAGAAACTGATTTCTAAAAAAAAAGTAACCGAAAACGGTGTCGTTCGGCAATCTGAAAATTGAACAGAATTTGGTGTAAGCAACAACAACTTGTAACGTGATTGCTATGTTGCCAGAGGTGTGACTCGCGCTGGATAGCTATCGGTAGGGTGGGCGCGGAGTTATAGGAGGTCACTACTGTCTCTATTTTGTTACAAAATAATCGCGCGAGTCGGCCCGAGTGCCGAAACAGACGGGAAAGTCCCTAGCAGGGTCGATATCACTACAAAAGACACTGCCCACACAAAATCCCATCTCATACGGAAGCCCGCTCGATACCGATGGGGCTCCGCGCACCCACCCACCTTGGGCTAGCGAATACGACGACGGAACGCGCGGAAGTGGAAAAGAGGAGGGCCCTTACGAGGGACAAGAAGCAAAAAGAATTAGATTTATCTCGACCGCATCATTTTTATTTAGTTATTTATTTTTGTTGCTATCTTTTCTTTTTGTTTTGTTATGTACATAATTCATATCAATTTATAAATTTTTCTTTTTTTTTTTCAGGTATACATCTTCGGCCAGATATATTTTTAGTTTCCGCCAACGAGAAGGAACACTAAAAGAAAACGGTTTATTCATTCAGTGGTAGTACGAGGGCACATCTACATACTAGTATCTTTATACCCTAGACTTTCTAAGTAATGTATGTACTCGTATATAAGTGATCAGGGTCACCTCCTGATTCGACTTAGCCATATCTGTTTGTCTGTCCATTCGCACGATAACTTTCGATAGAATGAAGCTAGCAGGTTAAAATTTTGGCCAAATGTTTGTGAATAAATCCAGTTGACATGTTTTGAAAACGGTCATGATCGGGTTTAAACGACGCCTACCTTCGCTACAAATGGTATCTCAAATATATCGTAACTTATGGAGCTAGCGACTTAAAATTTTGGTCAAATATTTGTAGTGGTTGATTTTGAGAATGGGCAGGATCCCCCCCCCCCCCCCCAAATTGTGGTACAAAGTACTCACTCGTCTCAAATGGCGCCCACCTTCCCTATAAATGTATAAATGTTCTTTCATAGTAGCTTCATCGGCTAACTTCTGCCCAAACCGATCAATATTCAATCGGGAGTTATAGATATAGGAAATACAATTTCAATGCATATTTGAAGTTTTCGTGGCACCACACTAGGTCTGCACAAATCTAGGGAAGCTCCAATTCGGTCTGGTTTTTTTCAGGAAGCTACTTACGCGAATCTCTTTCCTGCAACTCCGTACAATACGGTTTCACAAACACAATCCCGTCAATGATTAAAGCAGTACCGAGCTCATCAATTGTCGGTAGCTGTCGTTGTCAGCGACTGGAAGGTGTGTGTTGCCAGGTGTGATATTAAGACGGGGGAGATACTACCGGCCGATTGAAAATGTGAAGAATGGTGACTTGATCAAATTGGTTGTCGGAAATTCTTCACAATTTGGGTCGATCAGCAATATCCTAGCCATGCTCATAACAAACTTTGGAAAAACCTGGCAAAAAAAAATTTTTTTTTTAAATCCTTCACCGGAAGAGACATCAAAAGAGTTTAAGAAAAAATGTCCAAAATGCAGTTAAAAAGAAAACCAAACTTAAAAAAAAAACAACCAAAAATAAAACAGTTGAGAAACTGACTTCTTCAAAAAAAAAACAAATCGATGCCGTTCGGCAATCGATAAATTTAAAACAATTTTTTCGTTCGCAACTTAAAAAAAATTCAAAACCGTCCGAAAAGCGAAACAGTTTAAGAAACGGTCTCCGTAAACGAAAAAAAGAACATTTTTGAAAATGATAAAAAAAGAACATCAAAAGAACGAGACAGTAAACAGAGCAGGTTCGTTCTACAAAAACGTGACTGCAATGAAACAGTTGTCAAATCGGTTGTTGAGAAAATACACATTCAAAAACAACTGTCGAGAAAACTGATTTCTGAGAAAAAGCAACCGAAAACGGAACAGTTCGATATCATTCGGCAATCGAAAAGAAGGTTTCCGTTAACAGCAACTTCACAAAAATGGAAATAAGATTTTTTTCTCAAAAACCGTCTCCAAAAGCGAAACAGTTGAAGGAAACTGTTTTCATAAACGAAACAGTTGAAGAAAACCGAAACGACACTAAACACAAAGAAGTTGACAAACCGGAAAGAAAAAAGTTGAGAAACTTATTTCCACCCGGCTCGATCATCAAGGCGCCTTCACTTTAAAACTGTAATTACAGTAGTTGAAGTTTAAGTCGCCCATAATTGTTATCCGCTGATCGACCTAATTTTCGAGTCTACCACTTCCATTGAAACATCTCCAAAAAACAGGGAACATTCTGCCTTCAGAAAGAGCTGCGTAACTTCTTAAGCATTTTATACTCGAATATACCACATTCTAATTCCATTCTTCCCTTTTTCTATTCCGTCCGTTGGACGGACGGTTTGATGACTTGATTACTTAGTTCGCGGTAATGACAGCCACACACAGCACTCTGCCACTTTGCTACAAAATTCCACTGGGAATGTATAAATTGCAGGCCTAATTGCGTTAATCTGCTGGTACCACTAGAAAAGGGGGCGGTCGAACATAACTACACAGTACTAGTAGAGCACAGCAAGTACAGCTCTTGTCTCGTCCTTATGGTTGTATCGTTGTTGTCTGTCTTACAGAGTGTAATGTTCTGGGCTGCTATGTCCTTCAACGCTTCTGCAGTTCCCTCCCGTCTGATTCTGTACTTGAAAATCATTCCTTCTTCACCGCCAAAACGTGTGTGTTTCTTCGATGTCAAGGGAAATGTTGTCTAATGGTTACCACCAAGCAATAAGTAAGATGTAAGCAAGGATATGCAGACCTCTCAACTTGCGCTACTTCTCATTCTTCCACATCCCCGCTTCCTAGTCCGTGTATACGAGTCCTTGGCACACTCATTCACTCGACTCGGCTACGGAACGACTACTTACCGTGTCGTTCAAGTGCACTTCACTTTAAGGAAAATTTGAACATATGGCAGCGTTACAATTACAATTATCTAAATAATGGAAATTTAGTGAGTGGACGAACGGAACGAATTGACGCACGGAGCGGGGGTGTGGGTGGAGTGAATAAAATGGCGTAATGGGTTCCAGGGGTGAAAGTTGCATGTACTCGTATGTTGCTGCGGTGTTAAAATTATAATCACAATGAAAGAGAGAGAGGGAGGCGGAGCCGCCTTTTCCGAGGGAAAGGAGTAGAATGACCGAAGAGGGCAATAGCAGCTCTCTAATGCATTTTTAATAAAGGATTCGACGATAATGTTTGCCATTCTGCACATAAGGTGCATGTAAGTTATGCGAGGGAATACTGTACGTGGTAATGTTTTAAGAACGAAGCAATTCCGATGGGAATGACTAACGGCCGCTATTAATTTCGAATTGGGTTTTCGTCTATGTTTTATTGGTAGCCCACACCTGAATACTGCAGCCTGGTCAATTTTCTTGGTTTCCCTAGTCCGTTCAGATTTACTGACCACTTTTTACAAGTATGCACCCTTGGGTTTATGTTTTTGTGGTTTCCACTATTATTTTGAAGTTACTGTCGGGCTGCATTTTTTGTTTGTCTTTTGTGTTTGAAAATGTACGGCGGTTGCTGGTTCATTGACTTTCTACGTACGAGACACATAAGAAATATTTCACTTTGCCCAACGCACATTTTTAGCCATAGCTTTCAAGATAGAAGAGCGACCGGTAGGTCAGTGCGTAGAGGCATCAGTCTCATGTGTGACTATCGGCGTTTCGGGTTCGAATTCTGTCCACGACGTCATTCGTGACCATGGATGTTTGTGTTGTCTCCCGCCTGTGGTACGGGGCGTAATAATAAACCACAGCATCTCCCGACTTATCGCAGGTAGGCGGCTAAATGATGGAGTATGCTGGCAACTGTATTCTCCGAAAACTAGTTAATGCCAACGAAACGTCAACTGGGCCACATGGAGTGCTGTGCTGAGTGGTGATGCATTATGCATTATGTTAGGGCAATTAAGTATAAATAACAGATGTTGACCCGCCAAGCAACTTGCTTGGACTATGCACGTGGCTTTTATACGCCGCACTTTATGACGAGGGTGGGGATCATGTTCAAATGAAAACAAGTACATTAGTTCCCTGAATGCTCAGGTGAGCCCATTTATCGTGAACGGGTTGGAGAGGAGGCTACATCAAGATGCCCTTCATCTAACGATATTCCCTTAAACTTCTCCAAGCTTTAACATAACTCTCCGTCCTGAAGATAAAATTTTCGGAGAGGTAACTACACTCCTACACTCCCATCTCTCTCTCTCTCTCTCTCTCTCAATTGCCCTAACCCCTTGTGGGGCATAGCGCGTCAACCGTTCCATGTGGCCCAGTTGACGTTTCTCGGCATAAACTGGTTTCGGAGAATGCAGTTGCCAGCATGCACCTCCTGCACATCCATGGCCACGTCGTGGACGGGATTCGAACCCGAAACGCCGGTAGTCGAACATGAGACTGATGCCTCAACACTCTGCGCTACCGGTTGCACACTCCCATCTGCTGAATGAGAATTGGTTTCTTTGGATTTCAGTTTGTCAATTATATTTTCGGACTTTTGTTCTATTATTTCAAGGTACCTACTCCTATTTCTGTTTATTTCGTACTCTGTTCTGTTCAGTAATTTGGACTCTAGTCCAATTGAACAGAAATTATTTAGAAACCTTAAACTTGCTCGGATTGAGCCACCCTCCGTTTGGCACTAAGACGCCGAAGACCCTCGGATCTGTTTTCGTTCAACGGCAGATCACTTGGGTGCTGCCTTTTATCTGCCGGTTTAAGCAGCATGTTTAGGTGTTGACCCACCAAGCAACTTGCTTTTGTTGTACTCGTTTTCGTTTAGACTTATTTTGTTGAGGTATGGTCTCAGCCAAGACGCTGGAAGGAAATGGTTTGCGAAGGAAAGACATTGAAGTAACCTTTCAGTGCTCCGGCAATTTAGGGATCTAATCAATCCTAACAGTCTTAGCAATGTTTGCCGTTTGATCGTGGGGTATCTTTCTGGCCACAACGGGGTGTGATGTGTGTGTCAGTATCCGTTTAGGCATACGGTTGTCTTTAATTCGTTGCACATGTAGTTTGATTGATCTCAAGACTTCCAGCTCATCGTGTAGGCCGTCAAGCTCATGGTTGTACCGAATATACCATCTTTTTCGCCACAAATTGCTCCGAATATTCGCCGAAGGATCTTCCGGCCAAATGTGTTCAGCATGTTTTCGGAGAGTTGTGCAACTTTTTTGGATAGTGATAGTGATAGATTAGACGAAATCGGTCATCGTCATTTTAATAGTAGCCGTAATCGATTAGGTCCCTCAACATAATCCGTCATATTTTCATATCTTGTCATCCTCCCGAGATTTACCAATTTACCTAACTTCTCATTCCACAAAACTTTCTTCACGCTAGCTTCCGCATTCGGGTCGTTTCCTCTCTCGGATATCCGCCAGCTTTCACTCGTGCCCAATGCCAACGCCAACATGCATCCGTCAAAGGAGTACATTCACGTCCTCTTGAGTTTCCTTTTTATGTCCTCAGTACGACGTACATATCGCATTTATAGGTACGTGTCGTTGTCGTTGGCAAAAATCAATCAGAAATGCTACACCTGTGCGTCGCATTCTGCCTGGCGCTCGTCATTCATGTCAGTGTGGGAACCTAAAAAGGAATACGCCGAAACACAAAAGCCCGAGCGCTAACTTTTCCACATTGTGTCAGCTCAAAGTTAGATGAAGTGAAGTTTTTCGCCTCCCACTAACCGGCCACATTTATAAACTCTGGATAAAGAGGATTTCGTTTTACGTGCGGTCCTTTTTTTTGCGTTCTAGACAAACTAGAGGCTTCCACTTATGGAAGAGTTCTGCTGTTGTTCTCTGGGCTGATCCTCTGCTGACTTCTAGCGATGGTGCAGTTGTTGTTGCTGCTGTTGGCGCAATGTTGTAGGTATTTCAGCAATTCAGTGCACTCTTTATGTGTTGGCAATGTTGCATGGCATCGTTTATGTCACCCCGAAGCGGACGACAACAACACAACAACAACAATACAACAATACCACTTTTAGCGTTTTCTAATAAAATCCATAAAAGTACAACGCAATGCGAGGCATGCATGTACTGACGATACGTGCCCGGTATTATCAATTTGTCGCGTGGTAACGTTCTGTGTGTTCTTAGAGGGACTTTGGTTCAAAAAGGTAGTTGCCGTCTTTTCCGTGTGATATACGTACACACCTGACAATAGGCCATCGGCATGTGTGGCACAGAACCAACCAACATCGTCCAGGTATTGCTGTACCTTAGCTTAACTTACTGACAACATCATATCGTCATCATCATCGGCATTATCATGGTGTCGTTATTACCATCATTGAACCACTCATTTCAACTTTCACCTGAAGTGAGTGGGTGACGCGGCGGCGCAAGGATATGTGTATTTGTTAAGAATATAGGAGAAATCTTGGATATTTTTTTTTTGTGCCTCAGTTCAGCGGATTTTGTGATTTACTAGGATAAAAGTACATGATGATGATGTGTGACGTAAAACCAGAGTGTCGCCGAGAGTGAGCATATGTCGGAAATCGTGTAATTAGATTTTTTCAAATTGATATTGATTTGTTCTGACGATAATATGTGAGGGGCCCATCAAAGGAAATTCATACACATGTCGAGATTCTCGGATAAACGCAACAGGCCATGATTGAAGGGACTCAACTTGGTTCGTGGAATTTTAAATTTCTCACTTCTGTTTTATGAAATTTCCGGCTTAAAATTTCTAAAATATGGATCGGAGAGAAATTTTTTTGTATGTATCATATACCAGTCGATTAGGTCCTTTTTAGAAATGACTTCCTTGAGTTGGAATCATTCAACTCTTTTGGATTGACTCGTTTTTCATTTGTTGTGGGTATTGCCGTCAGTAGCTTAGCTTATCTGCGACGGTTTTCTTTTTATTTCTGCGAAAGACATCTCAGTCATAATTATACAAAGTAGAAGGAGGCCAGGAACTAAATTCCCCTGCACGAGAGGGAAAAATCGTAGACCCAGAATCATTGGTCTGCATGGGAGCCCTGGAAAACGGCTCTGCGGATACTATTGCATTCACGATTATGTTCGTATTGCCCAGAGCGTAAATTCACTCTGGACCCACCGTCAAGTCGACTCCCACTTTGGGCTGTAGCAGTATGAACTTACATTTTTTAGAGCGAAACTATTGTTATATGAATTTATGATATATCTTCACGGTTTGTTCGCACTGTCTTCAAAGGAAGTTCCCTCTTAACTCGCCCTCAAGTCGATTTCCGCTTTAGTGAGTGATACTATTGTTACGATGCATACACGCTTAAAGTGAGGAAATCACCTTCAATCCACCATCAAATATAATTCCGCTTTAGGCAGTGTAGGAACATCAATTGTGGCATGAATTTTCATGGGAGGGGTGGGGGATTATTTTTTGGGTGAGCTATCACAGATATAAGCGTAAGGTTTCGTATAAGGTTTCTTCGAGACTGGTGAAGGAGTATTACAAACTCCTCCAACTGTTGGCAATCAAAAACCGAGTTTTTATCTGAGTAGATAGCATTGGGAGCGCCGCGAAGTCACTTTTGAATGGTACAGTCATTTCCACAAGAGCGTATACTTTGTAACTTTTTAATGCACCATTTCTCAAAGAGTGGTGGGGGACTTTTAGTTACCTGCATTTTTCCTCTTTTTCGCATTGTATAAATTTGGTCATTCTAAGTTCAAATAGGAGAGTGATAAGACGTCAAGTGAAATGAGTGCGATTTACAAAAAACGATTCGAAGCTGTGTTTTTAGTAAGTCATCCGAAAGGACCAAAAATGACACCTGCATCGGCCGGAAAGTACCTGAAAGTTTCGACACAGTTTGTGAATAAGTGGATAAAGCGTTTTAAAGATACTGGAAATGTAGACGATCTACCTGGTAGGGGTAAAACCCGAAGCACTTCAAAAACCCAGGATAAGGCCATCATTGATATTTTTAAGAAAAATCCGTCCGTTACTACCTTAGTGCAAGCAAAGGAAATGTTATCGAAGAAGAATATTTACGTGTCCTTGAATACGATTCGGCGGAGATTACAAGAGGAAAACATCAAAACCAGGTATGCCTTGATGAAACCATTACTTACCGAAAACCAGAAGCGAAGACGTGTAGAGTGGACTAAGGAAAACATCGATCGTGATTGGGGCAACGTGATCTTTACGGATGAATCAAGTTTTGCTGTAAATACGTTCAGGAGACGAGTGTGGGCACAAAAAGGAGAAGCTGTAGTGAACCGAACCGTTAAACACCCTGTGAAGGTCCATGTTTATGGATGCTTTTCTGCACGCGGTTTCGGAAAATTAATAACGTTTACCGGAATTCTTACTGCTGAAAGGATGATCATTTTGTACAAGAAAGGATTATTGAAGTCTGCTAGGATGCTATATGGCAACGACAACACCGATTGGTTTCTACAAGAAGATAACGATCCGAAACATAGAAGCCGGTTGTGTACACGCTGGAAAGAAGAAAATAACATTCAAGTACTTGATTGGCCTTCGCAATCGCCGGATGCCAATCCTATTGAAAATGTTTGGGGATTAATGAAGCAGAAGCTTCAAGGAAAGCAAATAAAAGGAGCAGCACAACTTATCGACAGACTACGCGAAAAAATTGGCCGAAAGTTGTCACCGAAGATGCCACTCAATAATCAATAGTGACGGCGATTGGACCATGTATTAAATATAATTGCGAAAATGTATTTTATATTTACTTTCAATAAAAAATAAAATTTCTTACTTGTAACATTTTGTTTTTATTTTGTGAGGTATACGGTCTTGTGGAAATGACTGTAGCAGCAGCAGCTTGAAAAACGCTGGGCGAGATTCCCATTGCCATCGAAACCTTGATGTTTGGTCGAAAGACACCTACACCAACGCTCTGTTGACCCATCCATGAACCATTCTGAACGAATTCTGAGAGAATTTAGAGTGCTGATTTGTCCTGTTCAAAGGCGTGATATTCAACCGGTTTCTCGTAACACAATGGGCGCATTCGGGCGTCACGGAAAACAGCGTAATGCGCTGCGTAGAAATAGCGAATTCCTAAGCAGCACAAACCAATTTTTCTTGTAACGCCCGAATGGTATATGCTGGCTCACCTGTTGTAAATTAACATGCCTGCATTCACAAATCGGTAGCGCAACTTGAGCGCTCCTGTTTTTGTCCCAATTTTGGACTGAATTACAACAACAAAAATGGGAGCGCTCGGGTAGCGGTATGATTTGTGAATGCAGGCAGTTCGTTCGAACTGTCAAATCTCCGCTAAGCCAAGACAGCGAACAAATTTTATGCTGCCTAAAAGTGTTAGCGCCTAGCTATTTGTGCTAAGTTTAGCAGTGGTTTAGCGCACCATTCGGAGTACAAATCACGAGGCAGCACTTAAAGCTAGCTAGCAACCGTGACTCCCGAATGCGCCCAATATCAATGAGGCGTTAAAACTGCTAAACTATATGTAAAAGCAAACTTAGTATACATGTCTGCATTATTAACTAAGTCTTGTGGTTCGGATAGCGCAACGGCTGGCAGGATCCCCTGCACTGGGCCCGGTTCAAATCCTACTGAATGGAGTAGTGGAGGGGACTTATGTGTCGGACTATGAGCCTCAAGCTGTTAAATGAGTACCCATTTGGGGTAAATAACTCGGTTAGTCGTATTGCTGATCAGACACCTTTGCACAATACACACCGTCACGATCTAGTAATGAGGTCCAAAATTGGGCTGTGGTGCCAGTTATTTATTTTAACCAAGTTTATCAAAAATTTCTCCAATTTTTGTGAAACATAATGCCTTCAATTCGTCCCCCTCTCGACGAAAAGCTGTCTACACCACTGGTTATAATGGGCAAGCATCTGTGGATCTATAAAAAGAATACAAGGGCTAACACTTGTAACGGACGGTGGTGGGCATCCGAAGATGCCCGTGGGGACGAAGCCTAAGGTAGCATAATGACCGTGCTATCTGGCGACGAAAAAGGCATTACAGGGCAGCTTCTATTTCGAGGCCTGCCAAGACGAAGAAGCTGAGGTCAGAGTGTGCTGCTAAAAATAGAAAAAAAAAAACAAAAGTGAACTGGGCACCGGAGTCAACCGGAAACCATTTTAGAGGGGAGAAATAAGCAAAGAGAAAAAAAAAATACTAAAATACATTTCCCAATTATTCAGATAATCAACAGGTTACAGAGAATTCTGAGGCCAGCAGAGCCGCAACGCTGCATTCCTTGCCGTAATTCACTCATAAACTCTGTAAGCTGCTGAGCACATAAGTAATAGAAAAATGCAATACTCTGTGAAGAAATTTTGTTAAGTTACTTAGAAGGACAATCCTGGCAAACAAAAAGATATCCAGGGCTCCTCCACGCTTCGTCCGGTCACCGAAGAGGCTCTCAATGCCGGCAATTCGAAACCTTTATGGAGGCCTTAAATACGTGGCTAAACCACAAAAGACGAACACAAAGCCAGGACTGCCTTGTTAAACTGAATCTAAACAGAAAAACTACTCCTTAGGAAGAATGGGGGTGCCACATAGGAAAGCTCAGCTACTTGAAGGGAAAATACGTGAAGATAAGTGGTTAAAGTCCTAAGACTTAGAGCAATTAGGCTTAGTGTGCTTGTGGGGATACAAATCGGTGGACGGACTAAAAAGAACCCCATTAGGCCCTTTGTAGTCCTGTTCTTTGTCAGGGTCCACGTTGGGCGCCAAATATGTAATGAGCAAAGGTGGTCATATGATGGTGTTTTGGCGACGAATCCGAAAGTTTGCCGGGGGTGACCGTGAAGGTTCGCGGGCGTTAGACGCGAATGCTCCTCAACGAGCTGAGCGGCGGCACATGCTTATTCCGGCTCAGCTCGGGAGATGTGGGCGGGGTTTTTGTCCACTCGTTGCCCCTGTCCTTTACGTATTAACAAAAATTCATAGGCCTACTACTCATCAGCTGCTGCTTCGATCTGCCGGTGGGAGCATCACTACCAGACCATAATATGGTTCATTACAGGTGGTTCATTACAGACTGTAGAGATTACCTTCCCGTAGGCAGAGAATCCCCGTTGACATAGACACAGATAAGATGAATGTAGATGGATGGTTAAGATGATATCTGAAAATTCGGGAATTTTGAAAATTCGACCATGAGTTTAGCGGTTGCCTTACCCAAGTCAAGAACCGCATGGCCTCATTTAACTCAAATAGCAGCATTCTTCGTTAATCCGGGCAAATATTTGTTCCACTCCAACAACAATATCACATTGCATGCATACCACGGAACCCAATAAGTATTTATTAAAAAAAAGTGTGTATATTTAAACCAATTTTATTTACACCCCCAGTTAATCCGCTGGTAAGAGTGAATAACATAAATTACTGTGATTGTTGCGCTTTTAAGTTATATCGAATTTCGTCTTCACTGATTTATCTATGTACATATATCGCGTTCTGTCTGACAATAACATACCAGCATACCACGCTGAATGACACCACCGGTGTTCACTTGATACACTTGTCGCGTACAAGTACGAGACGAGACTCGTAGCAAAAATATCTAAGAGTATCTTTCAAAATGACACATTTTATTCTATATACTTCAATAATATTACTCTGCCAGCATATTTGTTTGACATACATGTCTAGTGTTTAGTATACTCACGCAGGTATTGATTACATTGTGGCCGGGGAACGCAAAGTGGATTTCACTAATCACTAGCACCACAGGGAACATCTAAAAAAAAAATTGGGTATTCAATATTTTCCAGCAATATCTTGCAAAATGTTCGGCTTTTCATGCTATCTGATGGGTGATGAATGTCGTCGGCACTTCCGACATGCTCCGAAATTCTGACAAGCCATATACCATGCAAATGGAATAAACAATCTCTAGATCTAGAGTAGAACTTTATGGAACACCGGTCATTTGCGGTAATCTGAAACAACACAAAGTCGGCATCCATAGTCGTAACCTATGACTCATATTAAAACCACGGCTTGTGCTCTGTGCTCCACTCTAGCACGTTGGCAGATTGCTGAACTTAACATTTTCGCCCCATAATGATAAGATACTTTTCATATTTACTTAGCCTCAATTTCGTTCAATAACTCTTTTTCAAGTCCCATACCCTCAAATGAATCGGTGGGTGAGTATGACAATCGGTCGTAGACACACGCTTCATTTCTTATCTCTATTGACATTAATATTAGATTCGTTTATTTTCAGAACGATTTCATAGTAAATTTGTTGTTGGTCGTGAAATAGATGACTATGTGGTTGACCACAAATCTCCTGTGACCAATCCCCGGTGAGGTTCTGGTCGATTTGCTCAATTAAAAATCCAATACACCCTGCAGGCTTTTGTGTTACGTTAGAGGTTAGACGATGGCACTTATATTAAAATATGTGCCCCATAAATGAGCACATTAGTCAAAATGTCTAAAATCCGGTTCTGTGGATTTTCGTCATCATTAACAACAATACCTAGGCTACATGGGTTCTCAGTTGTATTGCACAACTTGATATATATTTTTTCGTTGTTCCTTGTTGAGCGTTGGAGGCTTAAAGAAAAAAAAATTCTAGAATAAATTGAGCCCACCATTACACATTCTCTTCAAATGCAAATTTGCTTTTCGAAGCCGAATTCAAATTGAGGCACAGCAAATGGCTCTAATCCGAATGTAATCCGATAATAACACCACCAGCAGTAGCACAGAGAGGGTCCTAATGTTAAAAATATGGCCCTTGACAATACTTGAAGGTACCTACAAAAATATCTTAAGAGAAAAAGATGTAACCTGTTCCCTATTCTGGTTCTGTTCGAATTGTTTGTATCAACAAAGGTTCGCTCGTTCACTGGTCCACGACTGTCACCGGAGAGTTCTGTGTTTATGGCTTAAGATAAACTCTCTCAGGGTCGATTGGTTTGGTAGCAAAGAAACACATGCGCGCATCATGTGTGTGATCTTTTCTTTGACTCTGGTGTTGGTAACGCCCAAACGGCTTCCACAAGGCACAAGTGAAGTGATAGGAACTTATCTTTCAGAATTTTTGAACTAGCGACAATGATGTACTATAAGACGTTATAGGCAAGAAAAATCTTTGTACGAGTATCTACACAAAAGACGTGAAATAAACCAACTGTTAGCACTGACTCGACCAACAAACCACTGCGGCTACTAATTGATGAGTTCTTTTTTTTCCTGGTGTTGTTGGTGTTTTTTCAAAGTTTTTTTGTTGTTATCGACCTGCTCAAATTTCAGTATTTAGTGTGGTTTTTCTTTTGGTGGAAGAAAAGAAACAGGTTAAGCACTCATGATCTCAAGTTACGTGACGGACATACATCGGTGTTTGATTTTTTGCTGGACACCTACTTGTTTTGTTAGTTTTTGGAAATGCGCGAGTTAATGGATTTTTTCACTCTCCATTTCATGTGTGTTTGTCATGTACTTAGCTCGGAATTATTCATGGATAATGTGTTAAACATGACATTACGAGCGAAGGGTTGGGAAAATGGAAGATACTCACTACGAACTTTATTCGGGATGAGCTCTAGTCCATCACGATTCAATATCGTGATTGCTTAATTTCGGCAATTAGCATAATGATCTAAACATGAACGTCAAATTGCCCAAAAATGGTTTAGATAAATGTTAGAGAATGGCAGTACCTCTGTCGTTTAGGAGAGTTAAATTTGATGGCGGAAATCGTTTAGTGTAGCTTAAAAGTATAAAAGTGGAAGCGATATTGTGATGAATTTTTGCGATATTTGATAATTATGTAGAACGTGGGAATAGGCAAATGATTTCCTGGTCGATCCACCATACCTTTCAATCATACCGAATATGAGGGAAATTTGCCAATGCCAATAGACAGTGCTGATGACCCAAGTTATCACCAATATTGGAAGTTGTTTTTTTTCTATAATCTAAAACGAAGAAAGGAGGAATTTGAGAAAGTTCTTTACAGAGGCAACTGGAGTATAAATCTCTTAAATCGCATGTTTCTAGTTATTCGATGTGACGAGACAATCGTTTCTAGTAGTTCATCATCAGTCAACTTATTACGAGTACCTACACTGCGTGCAGATACATCGGTAAATTGATATGGATAATATCATTTGAAATGGATATGTCTTATGGCTACCGAATGCGTGGAACATGTTTTTTTTTTGAAGATATCGTGTAAACTAATCCACTTGGTGATAGTTGGCGCACTATGCCTCACTATAGGGCTAGGATAAATAGTACGTAGGTTGCCTTTTATATTTCGGGATTGGACAACCCTAGTGTTGCAATCTGGCAACTGACAGCTCTATCGTAAAGTTTGACATTTTTGAGGTTATACGTACTCAGAACGTTTTGGCATACGAGCGCTATTTGTGTTTTTTACAGTAACTTAAAAGATTAATCTCGGCCAAATAATGGAATTCAATCGTGAACATTTTCGTGCGATTATTTTTTACAACTTTCGACGTGGATTAACTCAGCAACAGTGCATGGATGAACTGAATTCAATTTTTGGCGATGAAGCTCCATGGAGGAACAGTCTTTATCGATGGTATGGTGAATTCAATCGAGGTCGTAGTTCACTCCAAGACGAATTTCGTGAAGGTCGTCCAAAAGGTGAAGGTCGTCCGGAAACCATTGATGCTGTGCGCGAACTGATATTGCAAGATCGTCATGTGACCTATCGTGAGATTGAGACAACCTTAGGCATTAGTGGGACCAGCATACATTCAATATTGCATGAACATTTGACTGTCAAAAAAATTTGTTCGCGTTGGATCCCACACAATTTGTCAATCGCTCAAAAAAAGGCTCGTGTCGATTGGTCGAAAGAAATGCTCAAAAAATACGATCGCGGTGCTTCGAAACACGTCTATGACATCGTGACAGGTGATGAATCGTGGATTTACGCGTATGAGCCCAAAAGTAAACAGCAGTCGACTGTATGGGCGTTTCAAGATGAGCCAAACCCAACAAAAGTTGTTCGCGCACGAAGCACTTCCAAGCAAATGGTCGCCTGCTTTTTCGGAAAAACTGGACATGTCGCAACCGTACCACTAGAACAACGCAGAACAGTCAATTCTGAGTGGTACACAACCATTTGTTTGCCAGTTGTCTTCCAAGAAATCAGGAAAACCAACCGCCGAAGACGGATCACTCTTCACCACGACAATGCGAGCTCTCACACATCAGCTCAAACAACTGCATTTTTGAGCACTCAAAACATAGATTTGATGGGTCATCCGCCGTATAGTCCTGACTTGGCACCGAATGACTTCTTTTTATTCCCGTACGTAAAAAACAAACTGAGAGGTCAACGTTTTTCAACACCTGAAGAAGCGGTTGCTGCGTTCAGAATGCATGTTTTGGAGACACCTCAATCAGAGTGGCAAAAGTACTTTGACAATTGGTTCAAACGCATGCAAAAGTGTATAGATCTTCATGGGGAATATTTTGAAAAACAATAAAGCGATTTTCAATGATTAATATTTGTTTTTGTTCTCTAATCCCGAAATATAAAAGGCAACCCTCGTAGTATAGTCGTATTGCTGTTGGGAGCGGCATTAGGAATTTGGGCACGCAAAATGTGGTCCATTTCCAGAGCTCACCTATTCCTAATACGCATTACAAATTTTTCTTATTGTTAATTTATTTGTTGCTTTGTTAATTCCACAGCTTTGAAAACTGCAAAACAATGCGGATGCCCATTAACGTCAACTTGAATGGCTCTTGAATTTTTTCGTTCCGTTTTTTTGGCACCCTTCCGATCAATACTTTTAATCGAGCATTGATTACCACTACGGTGCCTTTCTATCTATGAGATCAGCTTACATAAATATCTACATCTGCTTCTCTTCAGCTTCCAAATAGCATTATCATCATCATTTGAACTGATCTATCGCGTTTGGAGCAATTGAACCCGTATCAATGTCATTGGAAGACAACATGACATTAAATCCGATTTGATTTGAAATTTTCATGTCATCATTACACTCTTGGAGTTGTCCAAAATGCGCCGTAAATTAGAAATGAGGCGTTTTAAGGCCGTTCAGTTTCGCCTTCCAATTTCAATTCAAGATTCTATGGTTCGCTCTTGGCTATGTCAAGCCCAGCATTTGGCCGAGAATGAGCAATCAACACAAAGTTGTAATCATCGGGCGTTCGAGACTGTGACTATCCAATCCATCCACATTACCGAGTAATTTTGTCCGATCATCCTCTTGAGATGATGATCTTGGACTCATGTCTTTTCAACAACTATTTACATGATGCTTATTTTTCACTGAGTTTATTGTTTTTTGCTGAATATACATGGTTCTACAATTTTCTTTTTTTTTTCCTTTTTGATTTCAGACTTCATCAGAGCTTGATCACTATCATCAACATCAGCATCATCATCAGCAGCAGCAGAAGAAGATTCCGAACACAATCCGGCGTCATCCGCTGTCCCGGATGGATCGCTAATTTTCTCTAGGGCTAATCTAAGCATCAGTAGTAGTACTAGAACAAAAATCGATGATTAGTGAATGCAGTACATTAACATCATTAGTAACAACACGAAACCCAACAACTTCAACAACAGGAACGATGATGACTGAAAGATCAACAACAACAGTGTGTCGGCACAGTCATTGCCAACAAAGTGATAATTATGGTGCGGAGTATGGCGAAAAAAGTGCCGCCGCCGTGACCAAAGCCGCGACATTCTCTGCAATCGTGACGGCATGGCGCAATCACATCTTTTTGAATTCTCGAAATTCGAACACGATCGATAGTAATTGCTGTCAAGGAATGGCTCTGAATTCACTAAGAAGTTCAGCCACGAAGCCGCCACCACCATCATCATCATCAACGACAAGATCAAATCAATCAGCAAAGACAAAAGGCACAACGGCACAACACTCAGTGCTATCATCATCGGCATCGGTAGCGGCTACTGTCCCGCTGTTACTTTGTCAGCTCGACTGCATGTCGGAGAAAACAGATCGAACAACAATCGAACGACAAAAAGAGATTGCGGCACATGCAGCCCAGCCATCATCAACCATCACCACCATCACAACAACAACAACAACGACAATTACGGCATACAATGAAGAAATTGACAATGATTATGCCAGTGATCATTATCCTAATAACGTAGTAGAGTGTAGAATACCATTAGTTAATGCAAATAATGAATATAGCGGACTGGCGACACAACACGCCGACGAAACATCGCGACTAAAAGTCTTTGAGATGATGGCCACGTCATCATCATCGTCATCGTCGTTGTCTTCGACACATCCTTCTTATCGTCCTGGTAGCAAAAGAAGGTCATCCAATGGTGCATATAGCGGTAGCAAAAATATTTGGTGGTGGCAGTTAGTTTTAGCAATATACTCGTTAGTGCTGTATATATCATCGACATCTGTGTGCTTAGCGGCAAGACAAGAAGGTGAGTTGAATCTGTTTTAACTAACTTATTTTGTTCAGTATTAGGCTCACTATCCTAAATCCATGAATTGACAAGTGGAACTTCCAAGTTGCTTAACCCGTCAACGCTTGAAGAGAATATCCCTTGACCAAGTATAAAAAGACAAGCTAGCCGAAGATATGATACCTACCTATCATACCTTCTTTAGTCTGTGTTGCTATCAATTTGATCCATTCTGCGTTTATCACTTTGAAATTAGCAGTAAAACTTGTTTCAATTCCACTGTTCCTATGAGAGGTATATGAAATAGTGGTCCCACTTCACCCAAATTTAGAAATGTGGTTTGGCGGTAACTTTGATCGATTAATGTGAAATTTTGTAAAGATGTCTTTAGAAATAAAAAAGTGTTTCTAACAAAAACTTACTTTTGGACCGGTCGTTTATTCCTTGTTGTCTTGCCAGCTGCCCTGACCAGGTGGTGTAAGATACTGGGGGATCATGGACGGAGGATTAGTATACCAAAGACTGAGTATCTTTGCTGTCCTTTCTCAGTTCCAGAAAGTCTGATACCAAATATCTACATTAAAGAGAGCAGCTGAAGTCTTGTACAAAGTTCAACTACCTGGGCTCGATGGTCAACAAGGAAACTACCTGCGATGACGATATTAAACATGGCATCAATGTCGATTGGATGAAGTGGCGAGAAAACTCTCGAGTTTTCTGCGACAAGAAGATACCAAAAAAGCTTAAGGCAAACGGAAACACACATGGATCGATCAGATGATGAAGTAAGAACAACGCATTACTCTCGGCGAAGATACGATACAAGACCGAGCTGTATGAGAAGGAAGCTGAGATTATACCGCCATAATGGGCAAAGTGCCAACCCCACAGGCAGAGTAACACAAATGTCACAGAGTGGTATGAAACGTATGAAAGAAAGAATAAATGAAACCGGAATATAGAGGGCTACGCTCGCAATCCGAGGGCTTTGTAGAAAGCGCTTATTTTGATATGTACTCGTAGATATCGGCTCCTTGCTCTTCTTGGTACCACTTAGATTGATAAAAAAAACATAATTAAAATGTCTTACCCATAATGTACTACCTCGCATGCCAATTCATATTACGTGATTGTAATGAAACTTGGAACATATTATTGCCTATGGCGTTGGTTATCGTTGGCCATCAGTACTTTTTACCTCAGACGTGTTTATGGGATGCAGGGGTGTGCTAACTGTAACTATAGAAATAAACTGATATTAGCCTATTTTGAGAAGATATACAAATTCCATTATTTTCCATTGTGCCATTACGTCTATTACGACCCATCGCTTTCTCGAGAGAATTAGGTATAACACTTCTACATATTTCCACCAAATTTCATGTATGTAGCTCCAGTGGTTCGTGAGATATTTCATGGACAGAGAGACGGACGTTTGACCGATTTGATAAGGGTTTTGTTTTTACTACAAAACCCTAAAATGAAAAGAAGGGAGCAAAAGGCGAATTTAGATACCTCTCCTCGCCACCGAAATCACAGTTATTATTCGCTGAAAAGAACAGTCAACTCAATACGGACAGGACGCTCAACCTTGTATTGTGTTTTTACTGGGAACATTAATCGGCTATCAGACGGACGACAATAGCGCTGTATTAGGGGAATCTTTCATGAAGGGACACCTGTCATTGGCCAATTTTTCCTTCGTAATACGAAAATATACGGCCATACTTGACTAAGCCATATTTGCCAATCCGCACAAAACCGCAAAATGAGAAACAAAAACACATCGTCGCGTCGTATGTTTTTCGTATCTCAAGCTGTCCTGATACATTAAAACGGGTTCCATAGTTAAAAATTTTCCCTGCCAGTTCTTCATCGACGTCAACGCAAAGGATATCGTTCCCAATTTCTTCAACAAAAATCCGAACTAATCAATAATCCCTAATGGCAGCCCATCATCCAACCACCAAAAGCAGAAACAAATACAAAAAACCCTCCTTCAATCAAACTCATGCTCTCATTCCTCGCAGTGATAAGATAAGCAACATGCATGCACATTTCAACCCTCGTTTTTTTTTTCTTTTTCAACAATTTCGGGCTTACGAAGATTTGAAACCCGTAAAAATAAAATCCTCCCTGAAAATCATAGGGATTTGTGTACAGATAATATTTTATTTTTCTGCTTTTTTTTATATATTTTCTAAATGATTTCCCATGTCTTCAGATAATATTCGCCCTTGTCGAATCTACCAACAAAATAGTTTTCCGATGTCGTCCTAGCAAAATGATTCTTGTTGCTGGTGGATGGTGGTGGTGGAAAATTTATCGACAACAAATCGAATTAATCAGTTCGCGAGCGAAGCAGTGGTGCATTTCAAAGATTACGTTGTCGTAGTCGTCGTCGTTGTGGCTTTTGCTCGAACAGAACTCATGTATCCTCCCCCTGAGAGAGCATTTTCGCATGCAATTCTGTGATTTTTGCAACCCTTGCATTAAATAAAATTTTCTTAGATGTATTCTTATGTCTTCAATCAGCGAAATGGGTTTTCTTCGTTCTCATTTCTTTTCCAATA
This sequence comes from Chloromyia formosa, assembly GCA_964017055.1. Taxonomy (NCBI): domain Eukaryota; kingdom Metazoa; phylum Arthropoda; class Insecta; order Diptera; family Stratiomyidae; genus Chloromyia; species Chloromyia formosa. Next base: position 4,259,296 of record OZ024813.1, on the reverse strand, counting down.
CTTACCCCGGCCTGTCGGTTACCAGGGCCACGGGTGGTATGGAACGTCGCCTATATACTGTCAGCGTCGGCTACATACCGAGTATAGGAAAAATGTTTAATCTTGTGGAAAGTATGTTTTTCTTGTTCCATTCTATCTTGAGGGCTCGTTTTACATACAGCTGATATGCAGCTTTGAATTTCGATCAGCCTACACGTTTGCCAGCGGAGCTGCGCTGTTATCGAAATTCACGTTCAGAAATGGATTATAATGTACGAGTATATATCCTCAGAAAATGTGTTATCATAAACAACACCCTCATCGCGCACTGATCCTTGTATACTCCTTCGCTGTGTTTGTTATAGGAAAATTCGCGAAAATGTGAATTTAAACAAGGTATTGCGAGTCGTGTGTTGCTGTGTTTTTACACATAAGCCGAGGGGATTAAAATGGAGGTTTTTGTTTATTTTATGTATACTCGTATTGTATTTTATTCTGGGATTTCGTCCCTGAATGGATTCTATAAGGGTAATGTTTTTCGAATCCGATGGATTTGTCCCTATCCTCTGTTTAAAAAATTCTACACCACGCAATCTGATTCAATTATACCTATAGAGTTGATTAACCGCCGCCCAGCGCTTGTTTTTCGCTCAGAAGCGATGCGTGAACATGTAATGGTCACTTTTTTGAAAGTTTTGTACTCACCAATCACTCGGCGTCAACTTCATGTTGGATAAGCGATTGGTGACGCAAGTTGACAGCCGTCAGGGGAAAACATCAAAAAAGGAGTTGCTTGTCATAGGCGATCGCGACCGGCTGTGTTTGAGGGGTTGCGTATCACCCGCAAACGACACCGCCTGGGTTTGGTGATTTTTCGCAAAATCGTGACGACACGGGGAGCTCCAAAGGAAAATCCCGGACGCGTTTTGGAGCAACATTGATTGCGCCTCGTCAACAACGTATCTGGCCGCATTTGAGGTTGTTGTTTTCTTCTTCAAAATCCGGCAAGCTCAGTCGGTAGTGCATGAGACTTTTAATATCTGGGTCGTGGTACTTTCGAGAAAAAAAGCTTTTTCCGCGAAATGTTGTTTCTGAACCACTGTGCGCCGTTATGTATTGACAAAATTCCCGATCGTCCATAGAACAAATGGAAACGGAATCGGTCATCGGTTGAACCCCGGCAAAATTTTGTGTTCCATAAAACTACCCCGGCGTAAAAGCTCGCGCGTAGATTATTTATGTTCTCCTTTTGCGCAACTGCAAATATCGTGAATTGTTTATACATATAGGCTCCTTGTGTATCCCTTAACACAAATCAGGGACGGACATTTTGCATTTTGAGTCCTTTAGTGTGGGAAAATGATCATTATTGGCAGTGAAGTGATGTCTAGGCAGAATGGGTATGGCGAGGCGAATGCACTAGACTAACTGATGGTGTTTTAAGTCCTTTGACCAGGGAAAAGGATATTCCTGCATTCTCCTGAATCGGGATGATAAGGGAAATTTTTTCAAAGCAAATCATAGACAACTTGAAATCAAATGGATTAAATTTAAAATGTACTTGTATGGGACGGGCCTTATGCAAGTGCCGACGAGCATCATCGCTCTTTTTGTTTTAAATAACCCAAGCTCTCATCCCTTTAATTTACCATCTGCTTGCTGGGCAGTTTACTTAATGCGACCTTTAATCCACTTAAAGAATAGCCCCTTGTATGTCATCAACATCCAGAAAAAAAACTAATTGGAGATGTTGATCCAACATTTTTGACGACAAATCGACCCAAAACTTCAATATACATACATACATACTATAGTACACCCTACACTATAAAAAAAGAAAAACAACTTCTTGTTTCCTTTCAATATTTAATTGGCTGATCCCAACTGGAACATTTTCAAATATTTATCACTTCCTATTGCCCCTAATACCCTCATGCCCTGAAAAAAAAGATAAAATTACAATTTTCCAACGATAAGCGTACATTTTCCTAATCGGACATGACACACATTCACACTCCCATCCACCCTGCTCCATATATGACAAACCGGACCGAAACGACGACGAGGCAACGACAGAATGGGTCGGATTTGAATTAATCGCGACACGTGTTTGAAGTTTAAAGAGTATCTTTCGATAAAATTTATAAATGTATCCTCGTATCCGTGCTCCGAGATAGACACACGGCGCACATGAAAGACGAGAAATAGTCGAGGGAAGCCCCCCCCCCCCCCCCCCCAATCCAAATTCACAGCCACTTTGGATGTTATCATCTTTTTGATTTAAAGTGGCCGATGTCCGACCCAAGGATCCTGAAGAGTGAGAGAGCCCAGGAATCACGAACAAATCTCTCAGGGTTTTAATCCGGCTGGAAGGCGAAAAGACACGAATCCCATTTCAATGTTTTCCTTTTTTTCGCTAAAATTCCAAAGAAAGTGACACGACCAAATGCTTCGGGAAAAACAGATACATACTCGTACTTCGAGGAATCCGGATTAGATATCTATTTCAAGAGTTTCCTCATATTTTCGGAGTTTTTCGATTTACCCGGAGAGTCACTAGAAAAAGTCTCAACGTTTTAGTGGAAATGGAAACTCTATGCGTATGTATGACTTTTCCGAGGAAATAAGCATCGAGGAGGATTACAACATTCTGTCAATTAACATAATCCGCTTAACACTGAATTTGAATGTTGGATGTATGGCATCGTTGCTTGGTATGGCAGAAAGGACGACGACGCTTAGCTCTGATACACGCCTCCACCGCACGCCCGTCCTCCTCCTCCTCTTAATCCTGACGAAGCCGGCCAATTGTAGCTTATTTAAAATATCGTAGCACGACTGAGACCAGATTTAGCGGAATGACAACAACATGCAAAGGAGCTCTCCTGAAGTGATTTGTTTTTAAGTAAATTGGCTGGTGGCTGGCTCCGAGCTTCTTCCTCTTGCCCGAAATGACAGGCCGGAAATTATGACCGGCGGATGGTGGCGGTGTGAATGTCGAAATTTCGACTTTATATTTTGTGTGATGTAATACAGATGGATTTAATACGTGATTTATTGTACGCCTGTTGTGTGAGTTGGCTTCTTCTGGGTGATGGATTATAATAATTTAGGACAATGGAACGGGCGACGAGCGAAAATGAATGATTTTTCTTGTGACAGGCGTTTATTAATGTCCTAAGGATATAGAAATTTGATTATCAAGCTTTATGGAGGACGGTTTGCTGAGGAGAAGATGCTTTTGCGCGAACTGTAATTAGATTAGATTGTGAAGTGGGCCTTGGATCCCGTATAGTACAGAGCACTGAGACCAGATGACGATTGTGCTATTGCCCAGAGTATGTTAGCAGGCCTAAACCTGTCGATCGAGTTCGATTGAGCTGATAAATTTGCTCAGGAGGTTCGATGACACTAAATCGATAGGCGACTCCAAAGTAGTCTCTGCGCCGCGGGGCTAAGTCGACGCAATCGCATAAAACGTGGGTCGACGCCTCGCCGCAGAACGACCGCAGAAACGACAGCTCGAGTTCGATACAAATCCCATTAATTTTAGGTGATCTCACAGGCATGAACGTCCAGTCAGGAGACCACAGATGATTCTAACCTTGTGCCGGTTTAACTTTAGCAGTTCTGTCGATCTGCTATGTGAGTGAACCTGAGATGAAAAGCTTAGCCTGCCTGGGTGATTCCCGAATGGGCAGCAACCTCATTGCGTTCCTAGTCTTTGATGAGGTTCTGGGTAGGAGGATTATACAGGTTGATATCCCGCAAAAGGGCTCTGGTCCGCAAAAGGGGCTTGCTGAAGCTATTCTGGCTAGTTCGTCCGCGTGTTCGTTGCCATTGATGCCATCATGGCAAGAGGCCCAGAGTAGTGTTACTCTATTAAGAGAGCCTACTTTATGAAGTGCTATTTGGCAACTACGTACGATCTTAGATGATGTTGTCCTTTTTGTGTCAGTGAATATTACTAAATTTTGGTTGTGGTATCCGACATGCCCTTCCGCCTGGATGACAGTGGCAAACTTGTCAACAGGTATGAAAACCTGGTGATTGGGGCCCACAACGCCCGCTCGGTTCCTTCATTTGTTTTCGAGCCATTCGTGAACCACTTGATGGTGTGGTGTGAAGGGGAAAATTTTCATATTTCTCCTGCCAGTGCTCTTTGTTTCATACTCCGGTCGTGAACCGTTGGTTGCATAATATTTCTTTCACAAGATGACCAGATGACATCATCTGTGGCAATAATGTCATTAAGCCAACTGAGTTGTACTGGATTTAGCTCTACATTAGCGGCGTAAGCTGGCAGTCTCGCGAGTGTCATTTTAGCTTCTGCCTTTATATGAATATGTATCAGCTGCAGTTCGATTAAAACATCAAGAACGCTAGATGGACAAGAGCCAAAAGCCTCTGTCACCGCTAGGCATGCCAGTCTCTGGACTTTGCTAAGATGGTCTTGCCAGCAGCACTAAATGCTCATTTCCACCAGACTATTGCACCGTATTCTAATATAGGTCGAATATATAGGCCTTGTAAATTCAGAGGGCTACAGTTGGTTTGATTTCCTACGTTTTACCTACATATTCACAAGACCTTAGTGGCTCTGTCCGCCGCCACTGTGAGGTGTTCTTGCCCGGGAATCAACCACTATGCCCCATAGGACCTCTTCTATGATACATAGTGGTTGGTTGGTGGGCAGCCTGGGATGACATTACCAAGGAAGATGACGCCTTCAATATTGGTGATGACCCTTCTGGAGAAAAGCATACATATCTCCTTTCCAGTTTGTTGTAGTGGTGTCCGCACTCGCTTCCTTCAGTGTTTCGTCGATGGCTATGAATGATGTGTTATCGAGAGCCTTCTGTATCAATGAGAGCAGTTTCCCTCACTAGACAGTGGAGAGCGGACTATGCAGATTTTTCTGCTTGGTAGGCAAACTGTCTTTCTGTAGGGGATTTCTCTTCAAGAGAGTTAGTCGAATATGCTCACCCCAGAATTTCTTCATCGAATTCAACATAAAGCAAAGTGAGACTGTGAACTATGATTAGATGCCATATTGACGTGGCAGATAACGTCAGATTTATTTATAGTTCAGCCGGTATCGCCAATCTCCTGTTGTGACGCTGTTTGTATTAATGTATTTCGAAATGCCGAATACCCCAAATGAAACTGTAACTTTCCGAAGAATTCAATTATTCTCCCGAATTGCATAATGCTGCTCAACAATTAATTTAAGGGCATGCAATCAACAATCATCACCACAAATTCAATAGAACCCTGGACACACGTATACGCATGCATGCATGCCTGCAATTTACGATGATATTTTAATCAAACAGCTAGCAATCTGTGGAAAACCCATGTTCAATATTCTGCGGTCTCGCCCCCCACCTAAGCGAATTTATTGGGAGCCTTTGTGTGTGTTCCGAACTGTCTCCTACACACTGGACGAACTTATCGGTTTGAATGTCATTTCTATTTACATAATTAAATTTCTAATAACAACCACGATAGCCATCTAATCCAATTCAATTTGGATAATCAGATTCATAGAAAATGGCACTAGCAAGCATGCAAGATCGAGTGGGCCAGAGCCAGGACTATGTTTTCGTTACAACAGAAAATTGTGTCGAACAACATGAGTACTACTCTTTGGTGCCGAAGCGTTATTATAACTAGTGCTACTTCTTGTGTTCCTAGTGATGACCGAAGGAGGAGACGAACCGACAAGTGTGACGTCAAAACAATACAAGTTTGGCACACAAGGACAACGACGTGGTCGAATGGCTGTTATGGCCCTCTCACACACAATCTCGTCCAATTCTCTAATGACGTCCTTGAAATGCCGAATAAAATTTCTATATGCAGAAAATATTCAAGTGGAGTCTCGTTATGTCGTCCTTGTCGTATCAAGATTTCACCGCAACGACATTGGTATAAGCGCACAAAAAATATAAAAAAAATAAGCCTGAATAAGAAAGATTCAATTGAAATCCTTGGACTGAAAGGATAAGCATTTGTACCGATCCTTCCATTCAATCCTCTTGTTGAGCGAGTGCTTTTTATCCTTACCTTATTCTTCCTCCCGGACCACCACATACACTTATGTATGTCTGCCGGGGGTGTTTCGGGCCAAAAATTGTGGAGGTGATGACGGTCTTACACCTGATTAACTATTTCAATACACAGCACTTGGTGCCGGTTGACGCTGGTAGGAGGTGGGATTGTGTGAAAGGGTAGCGCACAAGGACACGAATGTTACATGAAAATCGATTTTTCGTGTAGTTTTTTTTTTTTTGGGTTTTGCACCCCGGGCTCCGCACCTCTGTCCCAAATGGTTGTTGTTTCGCTCCATAGTGAAGTGGATGTGTGTGACGTCAAGTGTTGAGGAACTTCTCTTCGTATAGTCTTCTTGTACTCTGCTTCTTTTTTGCGACTGAATTTCTCAAGGATCCTTCAACGACTCTGTATAGTATACATATCTCGGAGAGGCCTAATTCAAAAGTATATACATTTTGCAGTAAATGTTGCTGTGAAGGGAGAGCAAGAGATGACAAGTACATTTCAGTTACGTGGTTTTGGTCGATGCTTTGTTAACGTTCAATAATGATGAGACAAGTTGAGCTCAAGTGCTGCGCATTAGATGCTAGTATAGTATGATCTGGCGATAAAAGTTTCTTGCTCCCGGCAAAGTATGCTGACTTGATTGGAGGCACAGTGGGAAGTTGCTCTAAATTATGAGGAGCTTTGAGAAGTGTGCGTTCAGTAAGTCGAGCTGCAAGTATACTTTACTTACTTTATGATTCTTTATATATGTATACAGTTCGTAGATTTTAGTGTAACCAGGATGGCGGCAAGAGTCCTTAAGCTGACGTAGTTCGGCTCGTATCCAATCAGTAGATTTTATTTTATTTTTATAACTCAAGGATATACCTTCCACTACACAACACTAGGCTGTACCTCAGCATGCGTTAATGCTGTAAAGGGCTGTTCTCAATGCATCAATTACGAGCCTTGGTCGGAAGCTGTGAGGAATGTTCGTGTAGACCCTCCAGCACACAGGTTTGAGGCGCCCAGAGTGACCTCTTCTATCCAGGGCGTGTCAAACTTGTCACTTGCTACGGAGGCTTTGGCACTTAGGTCTCCCAGTCAGTCTACACGACCATTCTTCCTAGCCTTCGATCCCAACGAAACTCGGTGTATGATTCTTTTTCCATTTCTCAGGTGACTAGTAGTTGACACTCTAGGTTTTTTGCGCATGATCATTAGGCTATCGGATATGCTGTGTAGTAGACTGTAAAATTAATAATTGAGTAGCCTACTGTAATGAGAAATTTTGTATACCAGTATATATGAAGAAAATAAAGAGAGGCATTCTGTGCCGACCATTCGAAGAAAGCAGACGTGTTTATTTGAAGTTGCCAGGATCATATTCTTCTACAGCTTATGCTTCATCCTTTATAGTCAAGTACAAGCTCTGTTGAAACAACCACGTCCAGAACGTAACCAATAACGCCACATGGATCATGTGGTGTGTTGAAATCTCTTTGATGGGGCTTAGGGGCTCACCACAAACAAACAAACAAATATGATGCACTGATATGTCAACCTAAAACTCTCAACGATGGCCTACTATACAATTGTATAAAAATTTGCAACGCCTTACATACGTTGACGTCTAGTGTCATGGATGTCCGCTCCTATCGAGGAGCAAACTGCGACTCAGATCATCACTTGGTGAAGACGACCTACAGATGTAGAATTTCCTCAGTGCACCAATCAAGAATCAGCCCTCCCAAAATCTTTGCGGTTGATAAGCTTTTGAGTGATGCTACAGCGGTGGCCTATACTACCGTCCTTGAGGAAAAACTATCACCTATGCTACACAACATCAGCAACACAGGCGTCCAAGGGTTCTGGGAAGAACTCAAGGGTACCATCAAGGATGTCGCAGAGATATAAAGCCCGGCGAGCGCGAAATGACTGGTTCGACGAAGAATGCAAAAATTCACTTGTCGCGAAAAACGAGGCCTACAGACAATGGATTCAACGAGGAACCAGAGCCAGAAGAGAAAAATTTGACGATCTACGGCGAATATCGAATATAGAATAATTAGACGTAAGAAACGTTAATACTTTGACGAGCAGTTGCTGAACATAAACGAAAACTTAGCTATTTTAATAAGAACACCAGACAAGCGTACAAACTAGTAAATACAATTAAGAACGGCTGCCAACCCAGGACTAGCCTTTGATGATGATGGAAACATCATCAGCGACACCGATGGTATTAACAAACGATGGGCCTCTTATTTTGAAGAGCTTCTAAACCGACCATCTAACATCCCCACACAGGAAGCTCTCGACGATATTATTGATCTAGGCCCACCCATTCAACCCCCGACAGTAGAGGAAGTTGATCTCGCCTTGCGGTCACTAAAACGAAATAAAGCGCCGGGCGCTGACGAGATTCCAGCTGAACTGCTAAAATTCGGTGGAACGAGTCTAGTTGATGCCATACATCAATTACTCCTGCGAGTATGGGAGAACGAGGAGATCCCAGACGATTGGCGCAGAAGCATCATCTGTCCAATTCATAAAAAGGGAGATAAACTGCGGTGTGAGAACTACAGGGGCATCTCACTAGTTTGTACGTCCTATAAAATTTTGACGAAAATTCTGGAAAATAGAATAAAACCGTACGCAGAACGAGTCATTGGCGAATATCAAAGCGGTTTCAGACCTGGTCGCTCCACAACCGATCAGCTCTTCTCAGTCAAACTGATACTCCAGAGGTGCTGGGAATACAACGTAAACGTATACCAAATCTTTGTCGACTTCAAGCAGGCATACGACAGTATCGATCGTGGAGTACTGTACAACATCATGCTGCAATTTGGTATACCGGCAAAATTAGTGCGACTGACAAAGATGACGATGACCAACTCCGTCTCACAAGTCAGGATCCAGAATAGACTTACTGATCTATTTGAAACACACACTGGTTTAAAACAGGGCGATGGACTGGCACCGACGCTCTTCAACCTAGCACTGGAATACGTTGTTCGGGCCATGAATATGGACAACAGCAAGACGCTACTCATCAAGCCGACACAATTAGCAGCGTACGCCGACGACATCAACATCATGTCCCGAAGATTGGCTGATGCAGAAGAACTTCTGCATACGCTCGATACCGCTGCAAAGGAAGTTGGATTACGTATTAACGAGGGTAAAACTAAAATAATGATGCAATCGGTGACAAGGACACCTGCACAACCGAGCATCAATGTGGGGGACCTCAACATCGAGTTCGTGAACAACTTCATTTACCTGGGTTGCAACCTGTCAAGGAACGCCAACGAAACTGACGAAATCAAGCGACGGATACAGTTAGCTAATAAGACTTTTTTCTCGGTTCTCCCCATAATGAAATCGAAGCATGTGCACAGAAACACGAAGCTCCGCGTGTACAAAACCATTATACGACCAGTGCTATGCCATGGCTGCGAAGCATGGACCCTAACTCAAGCCTCCGAAAACATGCTAGACACTTTTGAACGTAAGGTTCTACGGCGAATTTTCGGGGCTGTTTGCGATCGAGATGGATATCGCATCCGGTACATCCATGAGTTGTATGAAATGTACGATGAGCTGCAAGTCTCGAAAATCGTCAAACTACAACGACTTCAATGGGCAGGGCATGTACAAAAAATGGACGATGATCGCATGCCTAAGAGAGTAATGAATGCAGAACGAGTCGACGGAGCGAGACTGCGAGGACGACCGAGGTCTCGTTGGGAGAGCTCAGTAGGTGTGGACGCCGCGCAGCTGCTGGGCTCCCAAAATTGAAGGACGCGGTCACATGACCGAGATAATTGGAGGACAATGATCCAGGCGGCCAAGGCCCGACGTCGGGCTGTCGCGCCACGATGATGATGATGATGACATACGTTGACCGCATCGCAGGGTCTAACATCGGCCCTAGAAGCTGTTATTCGACTGACTCTACTGAATACTTAAAGGGTTTTTAGACGCAATTGCAGTCCAGCTGTCAGACGTGTCATCAGGTTTGCTATCAATACAGCCATTAGGCCCTCTATCAATCCTGCTGTCTGTTCTACTACCAAACCTGCCGTCAGTCCTGCTATCAAACCTACCATCAGGGTCTCATCCAGTTTCTTGAAAGAGTGTTTTCCGATATTTTAGTAGTATATAAATCAACCTCAAAACAATGGGTTTCTTTCGCAAAACGGAGTGTCGGGCTTTACTTTGAAATCGGTTCCGCTAAGCACTTAGTCTTGGAAAGCGTTCTTGGAGAATAAACCTAATAGTTTCTAATAGGCTGGCTGAAGGTCTTTTGATATAATAAGGACCATATAGCGCAATACACCGTAATAACTAATCACAAATTCATTTATTTTTGAAAGGATTGATTTTTTTTACGAAATACGTTGAAAAATTACTCACTTCAAATATCGGTCGCTTCAAATTGTCAGCCACAACAACTGAAGGCCGATTGTGCGACGCTGTGAAAAGCGAAACACCAAAGGGTTTCACGCTCCCTGTCGTAAATATCGTATACTTCGTATTCGTCGTAAACTTCTGTTATCCCTATAGTAAAATGACAGACAACAACTTTACGACAAATACGACCTTTACGACGTGAGCATGAATCCCCCTACCATCTTTATCCGATCCCCTAACTTACTCACCAAGCAACCGCACAATTCAAATAAAAAAAAATTTTAATTGCACATACAATTCACTTCCTTATCCACACTCCCATTAACAGGGAGAGACGTTTCTTCCAAAGGGTGCTTGCTATGACGGTGCACTCAGTGGTTTTTTTTTTATATTTTGAAATCAATTCGTTCCACATTCAATTGTCCGATAATAATACATAATTTGCAATGAGTCTTCAATTAAATGCCTTTTGAATATCTCTCACATTTATTATTTAATTGCAATAAAGCAGTCGTTTGGTCGTCGATTCTCGGTTATATTCAACTTCTTCCCTTTTTCTTCGTCTTCAGCGGCGATGGATACGTTTTGGGGCCTGGTCGTCTTTGGAAGCAGCCAGATAGAATAATGAAGCGATTGGTTGAACGAAGAAGAGTGATTGGCGAGGAAGCTAGAGCTGTCTGTTATGAAATGAAAACCAGATACGTTTCCTCCGGCTCGACGCGACGAGTCGTGGAGAACATTCAATTAAATTGCCACTTAAGAAAGTCGCCGCAGCCACATCATATCGAGTATATCACAGAACAAAAAGAAAATGCTTTATTGAAATTGGTCGAATTAATGGACATATCAACAGTGGGTATCATCATATTCAGTAGTCGTGGCTAAAGTGTGAGTTATTCATGGGTGTAATGACTTGGGTTAGTGCATAATTAAATGGCAAATAACTATGGGCTATATGGTTAAATAATCATAGATGCAATTTGCATTTTGAATACCACATGAAATTTTCAGTCAGATATGAATTCTGTGTTCATCAAGAGCAGTGTGTAGGGAGATAGTACTGCACACAGAATGCTTAACGAAATTGTCTAATAAAATTCTAAATGTGAAAGAAAATTAAGTTTGCATTTCGCCATCCGTTTTTGCATTGAATGCGAAAATTACGAGGCTCTTTTATACGGGTGAATTTGTCTGGTATGTATAGTGGTGCGGTTAAGTTCAGTCGTTTTAAATTAATTAAAAATTAAAGCTATGATGAGAGTAAACTAAAAAGTATAGATTAAAGTTGTTTCAAAAATTAAAAGTCAATACTAAGTCAGCCTTTGGACAAAGGCAACATCGAGTCGGAGTTGTTTCGTTTGCTGAAATAATGACTCTTCTTCTTCTAATTTACTCATATTTTCTCTATAAGCTCTCTTGACTCAATGTAACATAATTGGACTTTCATCTCTTGTTTTAACGTAACGATACTGACTTTTATGCTTTGTACTTGACTTTTACCCTGGATTAACTTTTAATATTATTGACTTTTAATTTTTGAAACAACTTTAATCTATACTTTTTAGTTTACTCTAATCATAGCTTTAATTTTTAACTTTTTCGTGGTTTTTTCTATCTAAATGTAAATTAATGTTAACGTATTTCTCTTTTGACTTTTAATTTATCAATTTTATATGTATTTGTGTCTCTTAATGTGTCGCTTTGTTTTAAAATGTTTTAACTAGTTTTTCCGACATAAAAATAATAATACGGAATTTGCGCAGCGTTTCTCTTAAACCATAAACTTACCCCAACTATCTCGGAGACAAAGGCCAATTAAGATCCCCCAAATGCAAAATTTCGTACTGCTCAAATTAGGCTCAATTCTTGAAACCACCTAAAAACGCAACTCATAGCCTTCGGAATGCTGCTTCCTGTCGCAAAAATCCAAAAATACGATCCCATAATTATTGTGACAAATTTTTAAAGTCTCTCAGAATCATGCAATCATTCCATTAAGTGATTCACACACCAATTAAGGTAAGACGATAGCAAGCTAGTCGTCGTGTTGCACAAAAAAAAGAGACATTACATCCAAGATGTCATCCGCGTTTCCTTCCTTTCACATTATGACAAATGTCTGCTGCAAAGGCATAATCGTGGATGTTCCGATTTCCCAGCTATATACACATTAATACTTTTGGTTTGCAAAAAAAAACTATCAACCGAGTCACGGTAACAGAGACTAATGCATTTAATAATAGACGTCCCTCATCTAAATTGCAAGCATGACTTGTAGTTTTCTAGCATCTTGCCGTTCGTTGCAGATGTCTTTGATTAAACTAGACAACAATATCTGCCCCAGATGCATTATTGCATTAGCACAAGCAAAAGATACATGCATGCGAGCCATAGTACGAGTATCATGTTTATGAGACAGTCGTGTTCTGAGTATTTAAAACTACATAATTTTCGTCATTTCGTTCTTTTGCTAGCAAGCACAGGCAGGAAGACTTCATTTGGAAATTTCTCGACTGATGTCTTCCTGAGTCCAAAAATACAGATACTCTCATGTATGTACGTTGTATCGAAGATACCTAAATATCGTCCTCATTGCTATTGCGACCTCTCAAAAAGTAACACGATGCAATCTGACGGTTTCCCACAGGTGTCCAATGTTGGACCAATTCTGTTTCTGTTTCTCCTCTTTTGTTGGAATCTCATTGCTAATAGCACGGTTGGCTTTTCTTTGCGCTCCGTTGAACGTTCACGTATGCTCGATTTGAAATGAGAATTGTGGGTACGAGTAGGTTGACGGCAACGAGCAAAAGATTATGATAATCACCCACTGTCATAGCCCAAGGGCCAATTTTAGTTGATTCTAATTACGACCTCTGTACATAATAGACCATGACAAAATGAGGAAGTTGTACTTTTCGACGAGAATACTCGTTCATGTCAACGTCAAGGGGAAGGTTTGTCGCGTACAACTAGCGGACGTCATTCGATTTTTAGACTACACGAAAGTTGAGATGACGTTGGGCATGCACCGCAGCGTAGCGTACGATGGTACACGAGGAGTTCCTGTGAAACAAAGAAATAAATATACTATTCTGGGACAACCGGTAGCGCAGTGTGTTGACGCATCAGTCTCATGTTTGACTACCACTGTTTCGGGTTCGAATCCCGTCCACGACGACGTTCGTGGCCATGGATATGCTGGAGGTGCATGCTGGCAACTGCATTCTCCGAAACCAGCTTATGCCGGCAAAACGTCAACTGGGCCACATGGAACAGTTGACGCGCTTTAACCCACAAGGGGTAGGGCCATTAATAGAGATTTTGGGACAAGTCCGAATTGTTGTTGCATCCCAAATCATAGGGGAAATCGACACAGATATCCATGGTCACGGCGGGATTCGATCCTGCAAAAAACCGATATAATCAGACATTAGATTGACGACTGGTCAAAGGATTGAGCTACCGGCCTCCCCAAAATTGAGTGAAAAAAGAAAATATTATTCGTTTCCGATCAAACGTAACAGAACCCCGCGCTTCAACTTTCGTTTTCTAGCAGACGCAGTAGAACTTATGTCAACCTGCTGCATCTCAACTTACGCCTAGCCTAAGTTGCAAAGACATAGTGGCTGTATCTGTATCACCTTCAGCCACCACCTTAATTATACATCTATGGGCTGTGAAGCGTGTACTGAACACAAGGTACATGTTACCTTAAATTATCTCCTTGGAAGTTGATGTACATCATGCATCATGGCTTAGCCTCAATAAGACCCCTGGCACCTAACTACTTGGACTGCGTCGAGAAACATGGAAGTGTCTTGTATATGGAATGGATGAAGAGCGCGTCCCTTTCCTACTTTCCAAGTTGTCAGGCTAAATGATGTTTTCCGCGCATTTATTTTTGTTGTTCAATCGTATCTGTTCATTTCAGTAGCATTGCTATTTTCTCTGTCAGTTGTGGTTTTTCTAGTTTGTCGTTTTATCAAGCTGCCGCGCCTGTGTTTGTTGATGATGACAACGGTGGTAGCCGTCGTTTTGGAGAGACAGAAAGGAAGAAAAGAAAAAAAAACGAACAACATCCTAAACTATTCCAAAAGATTAAAATTTATGTTCAGTTTTCCGAACAGAACAGGACGACATGTATCTACATATCTTCAGGACACCATATAGATGCATCTGTGTAGATGCACTTTCTCATATAAAATAGTCCTGAACGTTCTCGTCCTGGTCGGGGTCGTTGTCGTCACTACCACACACCATCACCGTTTTCGCCGCATGAACGAGAAGCATGAGTTTGGCGAAATAATGCAATTTGGATCTTCCACTTCACTTGAAGTCGACAGCAACGATGCTGGTGTTACTACTATCTATAGTAGTTGCCATACTTCTTCGCCTTCGTCTTCTTCGAGGCGTTGATTTTGACTGGGCAAAGAGGAGTGCAACATACACGCATAGTGGAGGCACTATAACTATAGTAAAATCGGAAAATACGACGACCAAAACGACCAAGAAGACAACGTTCAATTTATGTACCCTGCTGGATTTATGCGGAACATGTAGCCAAAAGATATAGAAAATTCGCGTTTTAGATACATGCACAAATAACATGCCTGTATGTAACAAACTATAGATATCCACACACGAAAAATTTCAATAACTCGAATCGGATAGGATACCACCGCGGCTAGTGGAGGAATGAATGGCAAATGATATACTGCATCGGATACAAGATATTCTAGCAATTTTAGATATCTAAGGTACAGAGTTTAATCGAGAAGTGAGTACGAATGTATGTATGCACATGCTATTTCGATTTGTTTGGTTTGCAGAATGTACAGATCATCTATACCTATACATATTTATAAGGGCGCAGCAGTGCAGTGATCCTTAGAAATTCAAATATTTAAATTTAATTTAAATTCCTTCTGAAAAAAATGTAGAAAACTATTTTCTGAGATTCATGCATTAGATACTTCAAAAATAAAGTGCGAATCCAACCAATCTGCTTATCAAAGTCGGATCTGGGTAAATCAGAGCATTGACATTGGAAATAATGAAGCATCAAGTACGTCAATTAAAGATTGTGTTTTTCTTCCAAGTCCTGGTGCGCAATCAAATGCAACAAAGGGATATTAGACCGGGCTCGTAGATAGCAGTTTCAGCAAAGCGACCCTTTACAAAGTCATAGAGAAAAACGCATTTTCATTCCACTAAAGGGGTCGTGTATAACTTTTCCGCGGCATCACATTCTCTCGTGTAAATGCAAATGCAGCACTGCCAACGGCAAAACAGAGTGTTATAGAGAAACAGAAGACTGAACACGACAACCAGGAAGACAGTCACATAAATCTTCGTTTTGTAGGATGGTTCCAACACGGTTACGTGGAAAAAGGGGCTATACATCAAACTGTTACAAATGTTAATGCTTATGCATGCACCATTATTCACTTTTGCAGGCAGCATCGCGAGGAAATCAACTTCAGAAAAAAGGTACAGAAAACGACGATTTTGTGGGTATCATGTCATCTAAGACTTTTAGGTACATGGAGGTGAGAAAAATTTTCTAGCGCACGCGATCCCATAGATAATTCAATAGAATTAGTTCCATTTGAAGTTGGGCAATAAATCGGGAAGGATGTTTTCCAAATTCGTAAGTACATAGTAATAAGTATTCCAGGAGGCTTCATCGAGATCCAGCCACTTGCTTGGATTGAGCCTTCCTCTGTTCGCAGCTAAGACGCGGAAGACCCCCCGAATCTGGTTTCGTACACTGGCGGATCACTCGTCAAATGCTGCCTTCGATCTACCAGTGTAAGAAGCACGACCAGATCTTGACCCGCCAAGGAACTTGGTTGGACTGGGTACCTGGTGGGCGTGGCTTTTATACACTACGAGGGTACGAATCATGTTCAAAAGTGAAAACGATTAAGTTATTTTCCCATTCATTATTAAAAAGTAGCTTGGTTTCGTCAACTACATGGATTTTACTCATCAGGAGTCGCCTTAACCCATGTAGGAAGCCAGGTTTGTATTCCGACCTAAATCAAAATACGTCCCTGAGTGCAATGCTTACACTTTACAGGGTGTCCCGTAATGGCCGCGCACGAGTAGTGCCACATTATTCTTCATGCAATTTCCAACAAAAATAATACGGTATATTTTGCCAAAATCTTAACCCTTTAGCTGCTATAGGCACTTAATTTTTGTTGTTGTTGTTGTTTGATTCGCGTTAGTAAAAACACCATGTCTCAAAAACCACTGAGGCTAGAACACTCAAATAAAATTTGTAACACAACACATTTGTGCAAAAAGTGAAATTCCGACGAGTTATCATCCAATGGAATTTCCACTGTGTTTCCCCCATGGATTAAGGCAGCTCCTGTTAAAATACATGGTGTGAACGAAACCAAGCGCTTAAAGCTGATTATTTTTGTGTGGTAGTGGATAGCGAGGTTGGTCCATTTTTATTTAGACCGGCAATGACCCGCTGTCAGGTCATGGACTGCAGTCGAACTGTAGAAGCGTGACCAGTTTGATCTTGAGACAGTCTGGCTGGCTACAATTCCAATCGACCACACAGTTGCAATTTCAGCCAGCTTTTAGTCCGCGATCTTAAGCGCGTCTTAAGGTTGGCTGTTGTGGTCTAAAACATCTTGAGCTGAATTGTATGTGAATCGCAGTCTTGTGAGATTGTTTTCATTAGGTATTTAGTAGACAATAAATCAAAAGAAGGGAGCAGCGCCTGCCAAGGGCAGCATTGGCTGCATAGCACTATAGGCTTCCAACCTGAAAGGGAAAGATCTTGATTTATAAATCGAACAAAAAAAAAAATTGGCGAAAGAGTTCGTCAGTAACTCTAGTTATGGTATCGTGATACTAGCATTTTTGTGAAACCAAGGGTGACGTGATATTTTATCGATTATTAGATTACAATAGGAAGAGACAACTCTTAAAATGTTTGATGCGTTTCGTGTTAAGCACATTTGGGAAATAAACTTCACACCAAAATTCTGAACAGAGAAAGAACCTCAGCTCTTTACTGGTCCGCAGGCGACAACGTTATATACTAGTCTCTTTCCCAATAAGCTATCCTATTTTATTTTGTCATTTGACGTTCGGACGGGTCTAACTAAGAGATCTAGACGAAATCGAAATTTTCTTAAATGAGCTATCAGTCCCTGAAAAATTAAACGTACTTGAACGAAATACCATAACCTTCAATTCTTGAGTCAACATTATCATCTTTCTCACGTAAAAGTATGTAGACAAAGAGGTTATACTGTTTTGGGACCCTTTTGCTCAGCTGCAACCATTCCAAATTGCACGTCAATTCTGCCAGCATTCCAATACATCACTCTCCTACGTCAACAGAAACCGATAAGGTAAGAGACTCCCAAAGTACTTATTCCAATCGATCCAATGACTATTCCACTTCTCCAGGTATTGCACTCGATTATTTTTTAAGAGAACTGACAAAATATCTCGCCGCTCTCCTAAACTGATTAAATTCACGGACCATTTGCTAATCTATGATCAAATAGTGCGATTGCCAATATGTGGATGTGTGGCATTGGCATCCTTAAACCTGCACTTGAAATCCAAACCAATGGAAACAGTCTTGCAAAATTGTGACTTTACATCTTGAGGAAAACGAAGCTGATTCCATTCCGATATGATTCCGGATGCATTCCTCCTTTGCCACATATGAAATTTTCACGTTGCATGCTAGTCTGTGCTACTAGTGTGCACTTCTCGTTCTAATTTATCTGTTCAAATCGAACACTGACCATAGTTTTTCCTTCAACGTACGAACGAGCGAATGCATAAAACTATATATAAAACCTATACCATCGCCTAAATCCATTCTTGTTCCGTAACTATCCGAACAATTTCCTTCGATTTGGAGAATCGTCTCTTCTTGGCCGACATGATAGCTTTGATTAGTAGTGCATAGCAAATAGTTTTCCTAGTGGCCAGCAATTTTAGGAGATTTCCATTTGCCCGGCATATCCGTTCCAATTCCAACATATGGTCTCATATCGGTCCGTAAAGTGCATTGAATCTAGCGACCAGGACGACCAAAAGAAAGAGCAAGAAAACTTGAACTACTGAACCGGTCCTAGCTAGCGAGGTAGCGTGTGTCATTATGACCACAGAAAAACTTTCATATAGTCGTCGCGCCTTGAATCCTTGTGCAGCACACAATGCATTTTCTAAAAAAATTCCACTCGCAGTTTGGTATTGGCTGAATGACGTTATGGAACGTACAGATGGTAACATGTGCCTTATGAAAAACATAGTCCAAAGTCCACTACAGGTTCAGGAAGAATGAGAATGAAATCGAACCAAGTTCGTACATACTGCCATATTATGACCGAAAACATCCTTCCTCCCATTGCGGCACTCGTAGATATGCAAGTTCGGTATGACGGACTCACAAACAAACTTGGATATACCACCGAGGTCGTTGAGTTTTCATTATTCTGGAAGCTCACATATGCTCACATATACGTGCTGCAGTGTCCGCTACGGTATGTCGTCCTGAGTCTGTGAGGCGCTTAGCAGGATATGTCTGAAACGGTTATGTGCGAGAGGAGAGAGAGAAGAGATTTGAAATCGAGAGATACGAGGAAGGATGCCTTTAATATTCGGTTCGTTGAAGGAACAAAGGATTTTTCGTTTATTGGATTATGTAATGGGTACACACTCAGTTTTAGTAAAACGCAAAGGAATTTGATAATTGAAAAAAAAAAAACAACCCGGATATGTGAGCAGGAGAAAAGTTATATATTGAACTTTGAACGACAATAGATATTACATGCTTTTTTTAAGAAGAGAGGACTTGATATATTCTAATTGATTTTGAAGAAAATTCAATTACCTTTGAATAGAGAGGACAGTTCCAAATGGGAATTCAGTTGTTTTGTCCAGATAATGGAAGCGAGGCTGAGGAAGCGTGGTAATTCCCATATTCCATTAGAGGAAATTTTGGATGTATCTATGAGAAAGGCACTGCTAGTGCTAGTGCTGGACATTCACAAAAGACGTGTATCATAGTCTCCTTCTCCGCCCTATTCTTGCAACTTCGACAACACTCATTATAGGGGATACCCATTCTGACCGCGTGCTCTCCCACTGACCTGTCGTGATCGCAGTAATTTTGGTCACCTATGGACGCGTCCTTTTCTGAAGCGCATTAGTTCTTTGTGTATATTGTAAGATGATCATACGTTCTTAGAGGTGATGCACATCCTTAGTGTACTCCATCCATTGTTCGCTAAATTTATATAATATTTGTGCATTCCCATCTTGGTGGCGCCACGTAGCGCATGGGCAACCACTGCGGAGGATCTGTGAAAGCTGGCGCCTAGCCTAGCGAGTTGATCGACCCGATCGTTCCCTGCTATACTCATGTGACCCGAAATCGAGAAGAGGGTCGAATTTTACTCTCATGCGGAGCACTAACATAAAATTCTAAAGAAAACGAAAATTGTAAAAAAAAAATATTAACTCGTCTTTTGTGTTTATCAGGCTCGCAATATTGCGAATTCGTAATGACTGAAAGACTTGGTGCGTTGCTGATCATCTAAAAATAAATAATTGGCGCAACAGTCCAATCCGGACCATGGCGTCGAGATGAGTTAGCATCATCTCATTTTCTAAATCGATACGATGTGTTTTGTGCAGAGGTGTGTTAATCAATAACACCCACAAATTATCATCTAAAAGTCAATTGTAAAAACCATCGATCGCGGAGGCTTGTTGAGGTTGATAGGACCACACACACAAGCACTGAGATCGAATGGTCTTTTGTGCCCCAATTCGATAGCTATGCTACAACATGACCTCTAAGACACAATTATTATTCGCAAATCATTTTTAGTTTATTCCAAATAAGCTATGGTAGATTAGGAGATCTCGTACAAGAGTAGAATGAACACCTTGGCTGACTTCACGTCCGGAAGACTCTCTCAATGTTTAGCGCGCCTTCTAGTAGTACATAGTGGAATTCGGACCATTGAGCTAATTCGTCAACCGTTGACTGAAGCTGAACTCTACTTGATAATAGTCTTGAAGTGGATTTCCGTTTTATGCAAGACATACCTATACATAATGTATGCATTATGACAGTAGTTTTTCCGGAAATGAACTTGAGGGCGCAACGTAGCGAACTTCCGCTTTAAGCGCTAGCCTTTTAATTTCCGGGACCGGGGTTAAAAAATCGTCTTTCACCTGGATTTTTTTTTTTATAAAATCTCAACTGTAGCGCCAGCAAACCTGCAAATAATTTAATTGAAATTGCACAAATCCGCGTATGTCTCCGAACTGACCATGACAACAAACCGTACCAAATGTAAATTTCATAATAATTCCTCTTGCTCAATTTCCAAATGGCCGCTCTCTAATACAAGTACTCCTTCATCTTGTTATGTGCTGAATACTTTCACTCCTTCATCTTGCAATGTGCTGAATAGCAAATAGCAATTTCCTATAGTTTTTCTTCTTGCTCAAGAGCCAAATGATAGGTCTTTAGTGCAAGTACTCCTAAACCTTGCGGAGTGTGGTGTAGGGAGAAAAATTTTAAATTTCTCCTAGCGGAAACTGAAAATTTGTCATGTGCATGCGATGAAATAAAAAATGGTTGGGTGATATATTCGCTGAAAAACATCTGTTAATGACGTTGAAATGCAATTGAGGCAGTGAGCAGCGGCAGTGACGAAAACAGCGAAAGTTGATGTTAGAGTGGGAAAATAGCATCCCCAATATTCGCAAGTTCTCTTGCGTGGGCTTCGCTCGCTCCGCGCTTAAGGGATCACAACCCTCAATATTCGCAGATACATGAACAACATGAGTCCAACAGCGCAATATTCGCAATTTCCTTTGCGTGGGTTCCGGTCGCTACACTCGCTCCGCGCATAAAGGATTGGAACCCTCAATATACGCACAAACATTAACGCTCGCTCGCTTTGGCTTCAACAGCGCAAAATGCGCAAGTCCCTTTTGTTTCTTCACTGCCGATGCTGGCAACACAACAGATGTTTTCTAGCGAACATCCCAATCCCAGCGCCTGTCTTCACTGCGATAAGTGTATTCACTACGTCTGTGTTCACTGTGGTAAGTGTATTCACTATTGCAAGTGTCTTCGCTATTGCTTGCATTCAGCCATCTTTTCATAGCTGATGTGCTTTTGGCGACTAATGTGACGTTATTGGCCGTTATTTTCGGAACTGTTGATTCACAATCGGAGTCCACACAAGAGACTGTTGTACCCAGAGCGAGCGGTTATATTTGTGCGATACTGAGGGTTGTGATCACCTAAGCGGGGAACGAGCATAGCGAGGGGAACCCCACACCAGGGACTGTTGATTTACAACCCGCAGTATCGCACAAAGTGTGCATGGACAGTTTCGCTTTGAAACGAGCTGTGCTAGATCCACCTGTAGGGTGCTGCGACAATTTTGGTTTCAAATCGAAATCAGGTATGCGGCGAAAATAGCCATGTACATACTCACTTTCGTTTTCAAACGCAATTGAACATTGAATGCGAATGGAAAGTGGCCGTGCAGCCGAAATTGTCCATTAGTGGCTAATTTCCAAATGGCTTATTTTATGGTGCCGTTCACATTTTTTCAACTTTGGACGCATGTCTTTTGACAACCGAAAGTTTGGACATACCACGTACCAAATCAGAGTCAAATCAAATGCTAAAATCTTTTCTTGAATAATTCCGTGCTATACTGTATCAAAAATATTCGAAGATTTTCTCACCGTTTTTTTTTGTATCGGTATTATAATGAGTCGGTTTTTAACTCGGTTCGGCTTATGGCCGGTCGGTTTTAAACGAGTCGGTTTTTGAATACTTGAGTGCTCGTTTTATACCTATAATGAGTCGGTATTTAATGAATCGATTTTTAATGAGTCGGTTTTTAACCCGTTTTTTGTTTAACCATGAGCCGGTCGGTTTTTAACGAGTCGATTTTCGAGTACTCGTTTTCTAATGAGTCGGTTTTTAAAGAATCGGTCTTTTCATGAGTCGGTTTTTAACTCGGTTTTTATTTAACCATGAGCCGGCCGATTTTAGCAAGTCGGTTTTGAGTACTCGACTACTCTGTTCTTAGTGAGTCGGTTTTTTGGTGAATCGGTTTTATAATAATATTAACTCGCGGGCCGGATGAAAACCAGAGACGACTGGATTTGGCTCACAGGCCGGAGTTTACCGACCCCTATTCTGAATCATTGCGAAATTGGAAAACATTTTTCTTAGGTCAATATTACCCTGAAGCCGATATAAAAAATTGGGCCCCGGAAACTAAAAATTCATATCCCCAAAATGGGAATTTTTGAGGGAATTTTGCAAATTATCACACCAGATTAGGGGGATTTTGCAATTTATCCAAATTTCGCAAAACCTTTTTTTAGGGTTTTGTAGAAAAACCGATATGAAATGATGTTATAATTTGTAACTCGAAGTCTATAGGGGAGAAAATACTGAAAACTTGTTTTTTTTTCATAAGATATTGACATATTGGAGTGTCATATCAGAGGACACAATAAGCAGATCCCATTTCTGGTTTTTCTTGTTAGTTTTACCCATGTTTTACTGTGGAACGACTACAAAATGATCAATGGCATTTCCAAAATCCGTAAATAGAATATATGTTATGTATAATAGGTTTGCAACCAGTTCCAATTTCTCAGAACATGGTCAAAATGGTAGCCACTGTATGCCCCAGCCAGACCACAAACAACCTACCACATTGCAATCGGTGTAATAAATCTCATTAACAGCTTACGACTTACGTTCAGAGCAGCTCTTATGTAGTAAAATAATCCAGCCACGGCTCATCTATCCTCGTCAATCAGTCAGTCTTTAAGATAAAGTTTTTGTTTATCAATAACAGCACACTGTAAAATTTGCATATCAAAATAAAATTTTAAATAGCAAATGATGGCCACAACGCCGTAGTACATCGTTGTCTCGTTTTGCCTTGTGGTTATCAGCTTTTTGTTTTCATAAAATTTGCATTCGTAAACTCAAAATCCTCATCTTGCTGACTTAGCTGTTGCTTATTTTTTTTCTCTCTCAATATTCATATTTTAATTTGATTATCGAATGGCGATATGAACTTCTCGCACTCTCTAAAGAAGTACATAATCAATTTCAATGGGTTTTTTTTTGTTGTTGTCAGGATATAATATCTGCACAGATTTGAACCAGGCCCCGGCTCCATGAGTCTGGTTAATCCTGAATGATGTCCGATTCAAGTGGGTACTCAATAATCAGGGCAGGTTTCATTCCCTCTAATTGGATGCAAAAAATTAAATCAACAAAATTGAAATTGACTTGAAGATTTACTTATTGCCATGATACGGGGTACTAAAGTGTAACAATCTCCTTTTCTACTTTTTTCTTTTTGTTCCCTATCTTGCATGACCAAGCTCGTTCATTTAAAATGCAAATAGCAGATACAAGATACTGCAATGCGAGAAGTATATGTATGTACATACATATGTATGTTCCGACTGTACGAGTACAATTCTACAGATCGACGTAGTCATCTCGGCGTGCATGATTTAAACGGTTGCGTGCCTAGGGTACCTTTCAAATGGTGGATAGACCTCCGCCGAGGTTCCCTCCCATGCATTGCGACAGGTTGTTTTTAATACAAAATTAATATGCGCACGCCGACATGCTAAAAAGGAGGTAACCGATATTTGACACGATGAGGGTGTTTGTTCTATGAATTATGCCGGAGAAGATACGTACACTCGACTCGTACATAAAATTTTATGACGAATTGTCGTGTAACAGGTGAATAATGTTGTATTAGTTTAAATGAGGTACAGTCAGGTGAAACATGAGTTGACTTTTCTTTTTCTTTTGTAGAAATAAAAACATGAACGAATTCGGAATTAAGGATAAACATTTCATGTTATGACGTTACGATATGTATATATTGGACTGTACAGGTAAAATGACAGAAAGATTACAAATTCATGTCAGTCACAAGGATCACCGTCAATGAGAAGAATCGTAAGCCCGCAGGATTAATTGATTGATTGATGTTTTGTTGGTTAGTTTGAATTAAATGTTTCCATTGTAATATCAAGTTTGAAGGGAAAGTTAAAGAAGAAGGATATATGTTTATGACAATCAATCTTTAGCAAGATGTCCCATCCCTCAATCAATTTACTTACCTTAAATAAATTGAGGTAAAGTGAAAAAATAAAAAATAAAATTGGGCTTAATAAAAACTACCAAAGAGGCGGAATTCGATTTGGTATGCTTGCAATAATTACAAACTCTTGCTATCAGCCAGATCGATTTGTAGAACCAATTTAAAAACAGTTCAAGAATGAAAGTCCGCCTTTGAAATAGAGAGTTTTTAATGGTTAATGTTCTGTTATGCATATTTACGTCTTGAGTCTCGCTGAGTATTCTCTCTCCAATTAATTTCTTTCTGGTTATTAATGTTATGTCGTATTTTCTAACGTAATTTTCATCTCAGGCAGGCGCTTTCGGGCTAAATAAAAAATGAAACCGGAAAATGGAGGGCTACGCCCGCAATCCGAGGGTTTTGTAGTGTCCCATGCCAATAGGAGATGAACTGTCCTACTCTTGGAGATGCTTAACCATTCTTCTTAAGACGACATTGCAAGCTTGCGTAAAAAATATTAAAAATAAATTGTTTGAATAATTGTAAAAAGTAGAGTCAGCGACCCTCCTACCTCCTCTCCCACCAATCTGTACCCTTTCAAAAATGGTTAACTCCAATTCGCTCTACGAAAAACAATATGCAAGTATGTAGTAGTACCCGTAGTACTAGTATATAGTACAAGAGGCCTGTTATGTGCATTTTTTGTATGGATGAAATCAAAATGTACAAATTAAAATGAATGTACAATACTATTATTAAATGTTTGAGGCGACCGGAAGTGCAGTGTGTTGAGGCATCAGTCTCATATTTGACTACCGGCGTTTCGGGCTCGAATCCCGTCCACGACGACGTTCGTGGCAGTAGGTGCATGCTGGCAACTGCATTCTCCGAAACCAGTTTATGCCCACGAAACGTAAACTGGGCCACATGGAACAGTTGATGCGCTATGCCCCACATGGGGTTAGGGCGATTCAGAGAGAGAGGCTTCGCAGCAATAGCATTGCACAGGTCGCGTGATTGTTTTGTGTACATATATGCGGAGCTGCGATCACTGCATCGAAAACTATTGAGGAATTTTGCTCATCCTCTCGAATATGGGCAGATTTTTTTCAATATTATCGCCCGTTCAATACCGAGCCACGATGTCTTTGAGAGCAGCTACAAAACTGATTAGCTTGCTCGTGAGGATACTGATGTTGTTGATGTGTTAGTTGCCATGACTCCTCCAGGGGCAGGGGTGCGGCAACATCTCTTGCATTTCTATGACTTGTTGACGTTGCAAGAGCATATCTACTTTTCGAATGTGCAGTTGCTAACATGCACCTACTAACCGTGCCGATGACAAGCTCGGAGCACAGAGCACTATCCCATCCGCCTGGAAAATCGATTCAATATGGCATAAAATGCGAGACAAGAGAAATTTAGCGATGCCTATCTCCAAACTCCCATAAACTCAGGATGCGGTGCAGAGTTCTGTAAAGAGTCCAGTAGCTTCATCCGTGAAACTACTGACAATATCATACATAAAAGAGAGAAATCTTTTGAATGAGGACAGATTCTTTAAAAAGAAATGTGCTATATTACGTTCGAGCTTTAAAAACATTACAACACAGCCGAAAATTTGGAAATCATTACCTGAATACTATTCGTTGATGAGGTATTGTTATCCGTTTTAAGTGCGTATAGTTATTTTCTAGAATCAATATCGATGATATTGTTTTCCATATCTACTCTATTATTTCCTAACATGCTGTTACGGATCCGAGGCTGCGCATAATGTTTTGCCAAGAGAAAAAGAAGGAAGCAAATATTCGTTGTTACAACGGTGGATATTGGGTGATGAGGGCAGGGTTTACCTACTACAATCTAGCGATGGAGGTGCATTGGGCTAGCGGCCTGAACCTGGAATGGGCGCAAAGAAAAGACATTCAAAACATCGCGCCAATATTTAAATATGTATCTTTTGAACCTCCTGTCCCCAAAATACTGCACTAATAATTGAGACCTCGTTCTAGTATGCCCTATTCACAACGTTATATTTACCTTAATATGTACACTGTTTGCACGAACCTCGACTAATGTTAGTCATCTACAATATTTCGATATAAAATTGTTTGACAATAAACACAACAACAAAAAATAAATTTCCACTACCACTAACTCTACATTTTTCATCACTTGCACGGCTGACCTTTGTATTCTATTAGAGAGGACTCGTACAAAAGGCTCAGCTCAACTCAATTCAATGAATTTCTAACAAATTCCAATAGATCCTGGATAAAAACTCAATTCCTGTCCTGTTGTGACATTTACTCTTCTACACTCTCAATCAAATCGAATTTCATGCATTTTCACACCTTCGAGAGACAAAACACTTCACTGTAGAGAACCCTCTCTTCACACAAAGGCTAGGATATTTTATGCTCACACTTGTGTCCCGGGGATTTGCGTATGAGGCCACTCACAGAACCATACCAATTTTTTAATATCAGCCCTTGCTTTTCATATTCACGTTTCAATAGATATTCCGTACTTTGTTTTTTTTTTTTTGTCTGAACTGGAGGCACATCCTTTTCATATTAGATATTTACGTTTAGGTAATAAAGCTTTCAGGCGGATTAAAAAATAAAGCAACTTTCTAGGCCTATAAAACAACCGTTTGCCATTCAATTTGAACCAGTGGAAGTCGACGATGACGGCAAGGCTCCCATGGAAAGTAAAATCAAGGGAATAAACGAAAAAATGCTTATTAAGCTCGAGAAAACATTCCGGGAATTACAATACAGTAATACACAAATGCCAAGGAAAATAGCTATTTAATTCAAAGAGTAATAAAATTCAATTCATTCGTGCTTAATGGTCCCGGGATTTTTTGAATACGCGCCGGAATAACAATGGAATCAATTTTAAGGATAGCCATGAGTGTATTTTGCTTGACAATGAAATGACTGGAGAAATGTAAAATGATCGTTAGTATAGGCTGTGCGGGAGGGAGGAATGTTTTGGAGAGGGGCCTTTTTAATATAAATTGAAGATTTTAGGGAAGTTGTTGAACAGAAAGGATCTCATTACGTTTGGAATTCAGTGAAGAAGTTATGGGGATCGGGGTTGATTACGTTGTTTTGTTTGTTGTTTGTTTCAGCGTATATTTAAATCTATTTATAACAAAAAATAGCACAGCATGCGGATTCTTTTTGAATGCCCGGTGACACTTTTTTTCTCTTCTTTTCATTTTTCCAACATAACCGTCTCAGACAATTAGTCCTTATCACGTCAAGCCTGCGCTGTCTGAAATAGTATTTGTCATAAATGCAGGAGGGCGTTTCTAAGAAACCAAACTAACGGTCACTTTTCAGCACAACGCAATAGCGGTCACCCAGGGATACCTACTAAATCTAGAAAACTAGAATCCCGCCAAAACTGATCCCGCCGCGCCAGGGCGAAATTCCGTCAGATAAAAACCCTCCATTTAAAACTCGCACCAGATAAAATGCCCATGCCCAATGCCATTTGGAAATCCGGCCATTACCTCTTTTAAAATACTGTCAGGCCCAAATTTCGCGGTGTCTTAATCCCGCCAGTAACAACAAATTTGTTCTTTGTAATGTGGGTTGTGAGCCAACATTCATCACAAGGAATAAACAGGAAGTCCTGGATATTTCTTTTCTCTCTGAGGATATTACACAACTGGAGGGTATCAGCATAACATTCTTTCTCCGACCAGTACATTCAATTCAGTCGAGACATCCCTCCTACAGCCCATCCGACTATTTTGAACAGACACAAAACCGATTGGTCCAAGTACAGAGAGGGTATTCAGGAAGTTCTACCACCTTTGCTGTATCAACCCCGCAATAAGCGTGAGTTGGAGAGCATGGTGCGTGCCTTTACGGATGCGCTTAACCAAGCCACGGCAAAATCATGTCCCATCAGGGAACCAAAAGGGAAACCCAAACCAAAAATGGATGATGGATTGAATTATTAAACTTCAGGGTAACACAAGGCACCTTCATCTAGTCTAAGTGTGCTGTGATAGATTATAAGCCCTTCTTACTATGCCATATCATACCAAATCGTCATCATCATCGCGGCGCGACATCCCGACGTCGGGCCTTGGCCGCCTGAATCGTTGTCCTTCAATTATCTCGGTCACGTGACCGCGTTCTCCAATCTTGGAAGCTCAATAGTTGCGCGGCGTCCGCATTTACTGAGCTCTCTCAACGAGCTTCGTCCATTCGTTATACATGCCCTGCCCATTGAAGTCGGTGTAGTTTGACGATTTTCGAAACTTTCAGCTCATCGTACAGTTCATACCACACATGGTTGCACCGGGTGCGCCATCCATCTCGATCACAAACAGCCCCAAAAATTCGCCGCAGAACCTTGCATTCACCCGAGGGTTTGTCGTATTTCGGCAGTTAGCTTGTTATTAAGTAACTGAAAGGCATCAACCTCGCCCCACACCGGTGACGTATACGGTAGGATTGATATGTAGGTGATGACTCTAGTCGGTAATAGTCTCCTGGTGGATCTAGAGCCCCTTATGTTTGGCATCATTGTTACCAGTGCTACCGTGGCTTCGTCCCCAACCCTAGGCACGCTTCTAAGAGTTTAACGTCTCTGTCTAACTAAAAGGAAACACTAAATCAATGTCTGTTTTCAGATGGCAATTCGATATCCTTTACAACACATTTGTAAGCCTGCTCCTTCTCTCTTATCACAGCTCTCTTCACGCACATCAGCAACACTAGTTCTCAAGCTACGAAAAATAATAAAAAGAAAACCCGAACGAAATCAATTTTCCTTCGTATCGCATCGCATTTGTTCTTGTCAAGTAATGGCATAGCAAAAGCTAAAATCGTCTTTCAACTATATAAATCGCGATGAAATATCAATGGATTATATGTTCAGGTTAACTGAACCGTAGTATCCTAAGTGACGGATCTACGACTGTGAAAAGCACGCAAGCAAAAAGGACTTTTCCATGTTTGCTTTACACATGACTGCCTTCATATGGCCGGGACTCTCTGGCTTTGTATTATTTCTGTTCGCCACTTGTCCGCGCCCCGCATATAGTCTCGTAATACATACATTACTATATTACTTCGTCCTTCTTGATGAATTCTTTTACTGTTGAAATTTATAGATCGAATAAATCATCGTGGAATAAACGGAAAAGACAGATTACTCACATACGGTAAATGCTATTACATTTTTGAGCCTTGTTGAGATATACGAAAGAATATAGTCCCATGGCATCTGCATACTACCCACGCAAACTTTACAGGGGGATGCTGGAATGCAATTCCCTTTTTTTTATGTCCAGGATCGAATGCTGAGGATCCGAAATGTATTGGGTCAATAAGTCGTCAACGGTGGCGTTGTAGACGACTCGATCTGATTGAAAACACCGAAGTAAAAATGATCACCATTTGGTAGCCGTCTTTCTGCGGGTTGATCAAAAGCGGAAATCTGTCGAATGGTAAATACTCGTATAGCCTGTAAGTTGCTGCAAGTAAGAAAAAATGAAAAAAAATCGAGTTAACCATTTATTTCACTCATTGTATGCTATTCATCCTGTAAAAGTTTGAAATTTGTTACATATTGCTCGCTTGCGCTGCTTCTTTCAGCCTCCCAGGGCTGGAATCCGCCTAACACACCCTCTGTAATCTCAGAAAGCCCTTGTCTTACCGTGTTCCTTTGTGCGGGGAGGTCCCATACATACTTTCCGTTTTTGCTACAATTTTGTGTATCTGGCTTCTTGAAATGAACGATTGGCATAGCAAAAACGACTAATAGCGTAATTTATGAACGTGTAACGGCTGTAATATATAAGGACTTTTTCCGTTGGTAGAGAAGGGTCGTTTCTTAAGAAAGTCGAAAATAATGTTGCTAAGAATCCATGGAGGCTAGCCAGAAAAAAAATTGATGTGGCCAACATTTGCCGTAAAAATAACATACAAGTCGTCAGGAGCAGCACATAGTCGTATAGTCGAAGTAGCCTACACCTAGTACTGGCAGTCTCCCTAACGACCACTTGGGAGGAGAGGCTAAGAGAGTGGGTAGGTAAAGAAGGAGACTCAGCATTGGCTATGATAAAGTTACCATTTTCCCCCCGGTCGACGTCGAATGTTTGCTTATCGGGAAATTACCTCTTGTGTTACAGAGTAGGCTGTTATATTTTGTTTCGGCTAAACTAAGCTATTAACGAGCACTCGGAATTTTTCCAACATCAAGGATGTTTTTTTTTATTGTTTCCTTATTTTGCACTTTTTTCTTGGAAGTTGGGAGTCCCGTTGGGGGATGTAGGGAAATTGCCTATAGATTTTGTTTAAATGTTTTTCTTTTAAACATTGGTCTGAAGGGACGATTCAGGTTGATCGAATTCGGTTTTATTTTCATGTCCTTCAGGGTCAATTAATTTGCAGAGCATAGTCTTAATTAGGACAGCACTCGAAGCTATTTGTCTACACTTAAACCCATTTTCAATCCCCGCTGGTTTCTGATCCTCACAAATAGTGCAACGGCGAGTCTCATTAAAATATGCTAATTGCGAGCATATGGTCCTTTCAATTTATCCAAATCCATTGAATTAAATTTACTGGCAAAAGGATAGGCCTCAAAAGGTCATCACGAACACTAATCAATCTTGTTGAATTGCCTCTACGAAATGTTCTCTACTCACTTGTGGCGCACGCATGCGACTGTGAAATTACCCTCAGGTGAACAATCATCATAGTACGCTCGAAAAGATACACGTTTGTGTGGAATGATTAAATCGTTTTTATTGTTAATTAATAACAATTCACAGACGTACACACATGCTGTGCAATAGTTTACTCAGGTGAGAATTAATCACAAAGAATTATTATTTAGGTATGGGGAAAGTGGACGAAAAGAGAGCGTAGTCGACTGTTAAGAATTAATGTTGATACGATGACTTCGATTTGTTTATTTTGGGGTGCAATGTGTATAGTGAGCAATCGAAACCAGATAACGTAATTCTTGGTATTTGAGGGATGGAATGTTGCTTTTATTTCCAAGAAGGACAAATGACAAGTATGTTGAATTTATCAATTTTTATTGGGAATAAATACCGTCATGTCTATAGATAGATTTTCGAGAAGTATTTACAAGTTCAGATTACAAAAGAAAATATGTATGTATGTACATACATATATGATATATTATGGCTATTTGCGTTTGGTATCACCGGCTCTGTGAGCTGTGAGCTTAATTTACACATGTATAATAAATCTGGAAATTTGGTCGGTACTTCGATTAACGCAAACATTAGTTAAAGTCTGTCAAGACACTACTCTTCGTCGATCGCAGGCGATGATAAAAAAAAATATATACACATTGTGCTGCGTTTTGTGTGGCTTAATTGCTAATCACGAACAATGTGCGACGATCGTGTGCTTTAATCGAGTTTTGTAATTATATGTTCACGTGGGTTATAGACTAGGTTTACCTGACCTAAAAACCCCATTTATTTGATTCAGGTGTCCCAGGTATCCTGCCAAGAGTGATTTTTTGGTCGTTACCATATAGTAACGCTGGCACGGGTTTCGCTCCCTGGTACGCTCAGTGCTGCTGTATGGGGAGAAGACATGGAAAGTTGCCGTAAGTGCTACCAGAAAGTTGCAAGTATTCGTTAACTCTTGTCTTCGTCGAATTTTTAGAATATGCATTGCTCAATCGATCAACTCCAACATCTTAAAGAACTTTTTCGATAGAATCATTTTCAGAATCTTCTTTAATGCCAAAAGTTTCGGAACGGCCTAATTAAGGTGATTCAATGAATATGTCATCGATTTGATTCTCAAATAGAACGTCGTCATTACCGCATCATTCGTAGAGGTAGTCTACGAAATCTTTTACAGAAAGTTTTGTATATCAAAAAGATAATTAATTGGTACATATTTAGACTAATACGGATATCCTTCAAATTATAAGTCGTTGGAATTGGTTTGTTGGCACAGGTATAGTAAACCTGTCTGCCGGTGGTAGCGTTTCCATATGGTACCGCTCCTACAAAATACATACGAAAGAAAGCATTGAACACAAAACTTTATATTTCAATTAAAACACAAGACAATACCTTTTGTTTGGAATATCTTCCAGGTTGATTGGTTGAAAAATATAATTACTGCAGATATACATATTGCTTTTGCCTATGTGTTATAATGCACTTTTTTCAGACTTCGAAAATCAGTCCCTAATTGATTGTCTAACTACATTCACTGTTTACAAGCAATTAACTTCAAACTCGTTTCTTTTTGTTGCGGCAGCTGTCGCAACTGGCGACAATAGTTTTGTTTTCACTGCGCTAGGTGAACGCCCGATGCATTTTACGGGTCATCTTATGTGCGTTACGATATGGTTACGCTTGTACTGTTTGGGTTAGTGTCCGTGTTCCTCGGGGCGACCAATGCGACAGTATCTAACCGACAACAGCCCTGCGAGGAAAGCTCATCGAAGATCGTGCACGGGGTGTGTTCCTCGAAGCGATGATCAAGCACAAACAATAATAACATCATCACATGGATGGAATATACGACAGCAGGATGCCTGCCATGTACAATGCAAGTTCCCCCAAGAAATCCAGTGCATGCACAAGCAATTGGCAATTCATAATTTTTTTTTTGTCGTGCACAACGTCCACCTCAGTCAGCCGACAAGCACAACAGCAATCGCGACCACCCTGCCATGTACAACTCATCACCACGCCCATGGTATGTACTACAGGGACTTGCTTGCCACATACAACGCCGACCCCACACCAGCAATCGGCAAACCATACATTGGCATACACAACGTCCACCTCAGTCAGCCGATATGTACAACAGCGACTGCGATGCCCAAATACGATGGCGATGATATCCTACCTCCTGCGATGCGACTGACCAAGCCATGTGATGCTCATTGGCGAGCGTAATCGCAGTCGTTTGGAGAAACACAGCTCCATATCCATAAATAGTGCTCACTGTTGATCGCTGACCTGAGATAGCTGTCCTGTCGTCGCATGGATCGCCTCGAAGAAAAAGGAAAAAGAAAACTACATCACAATTTGATAAAGGAAAACCACCAGATAGCTAGGCTACTAAAAAAATTACTGGCGCAGCTGTCCACTTTTTGACCAAGCCCTCGAGATGAGTTATGTTAGCATCATCTTACTTACTAGATTGTCACGGTATTTTGTGTATAGCAACACGCTCAACCGAGTTACTTATCCCAAATGGGTACTTATTTAACAGCTGAGTGGGGTCATAGTCCGACACGTAAATCCCTTTTTTTATCAAAGACTACCGCATTCAGTAGGAATCGAACCGGGACCCAGTGCATAGAAGGCGAAGGTACTAACCGATGCGCCATCCGTACGTTCAGCTAGTACCAGTAGTCGGAAAAATGGATAACTCTCACACTTCAGTCTCTCACTTTGTTTTTACTATAAAAGTATAACCAAAAACACAAACAAAGAAAAGCTCGATATTTGTTCTAATGAATTGTTTTATTTCTACTTTCAGGTGAGTTACTTTACGGTTTCAATTGCTTTTTTCTCTGTAAGTACATATTTGCATATGCACATCCATTTCATTCATTCCAGCGTATCTCAGAACCTTTTTTCGAATCCTTGGTACCCTCTGCTAAATTCAATCCTCTCGAGTCGTTATTTAATTGGTTTCCTATCGCCCTGACTACCACTTTATCTACACAAATTCATTATTTCCCTAAATTGGAAACCATTTCATTTAGCCCCAATTTCTCATTTATTGTTATATGCGATGTCCCGCTCTACACAAAGCAATCATAATTTTGACCTCGAACTCAATACCCTCCGGACTATTTGAGCTTTTTGACCTCAACCCTCAATTATTGCCAATACAATAGAGGCCATCAAAATAAAGAGGCCCATTTCAAATCTATCACCTCAATTAAATATTTACACCACCATCAGCACTTTCAGCCTTGGGGCACTTTATGGACAATAACTTGGTAAAAACTTTCATGATACGTTACGTTGTTGGGTGAGCAATGAAGTCCATAAATTCGATTTCCAACACGCAACACTTTACCTTAAGTTCATCGTTCATATTTTTGTCAATCTCTGAAGGTGTGATAGTCCAAGTCTGGCAAAGGCTTTAAGACACACGGAACATTAAATCGCGACAGTTGCTCTCCATCGCACCTCTATTCAAATTTAGGACCACCACACCCTCCAGTGCACATATCGGACGAACGTATACATACCATACTATTAGGTCTACTCTACTGGCAAAAATGCCACCCTCTATCTGAATTATTTAAGTTTTTGACCGTGATATGGCTTTGGGCGGATCGAAGAGAGTGTGGAGGTGTATGGCG
Organism: Chloromyia formosa; assembly: GCA_964017055.1. Taxonomy (NCBI): domain Eukaryota; kingdom Metazoa; phylum Arthropoda; class Insecta; order Diptera; family Stratiomyidae; genus Chloromyia; species Chloromyia formosa. The sequence continues at coordinate 4,224,326 of OZ024813.1, read as the reverse complement.
TTTTTATCCGCCACTTGTTCTTATCGTTTTAAGTAATGGCAGTTCAAGTTTAACTTGGACAATAAGAAGTGAATGGATAGGCAAAAAACGACAAGCGCACCACCAACGCCAAAAAGTCCTAGTTCACTTCTTATCCAATCTGCTTCGTCAGGACTATAGAAATACGTGTGTAGCACTAAGTACATTGTGGTAGCAAATGTTATCCAACATTTGCAACCCTTAGATAACATACAAAAGTCAAGAGAAAACCATAAAATTGCTTTTCCTGCATAGCGAGAGCCATAGTACGATGGGCCACCACTCCTCCTATGGCAATAATGGTGAGTCGTAAAGTGAGCGACGAACGAAAGGGGGAGGCCAGGAAAAGTGAAAGAACTTTTTCCGTTAAAGTCCAGAGCCTATACTTGCCTCGGGTTTTTCGTTGCCACTTTCCTTAAGACGTTTAAACCCCAAAAATGCTCGCTCGTTCACCATTTCAGGCACAGGTGTGGTGTAAAATTCATATCGTTTCCGTTCTTGGCCCTTGTGCTTTTTCGGAAGGATATACGATTACTCTCCACATATACATAGCGTGTGAATCAATATAGTGCCGGTCTAGTACGATTGTACTAGTAGAGAATCTAAATCTATTGAAGTATGATCCGGGGGCGGGGGCCGAAACGGCAAAGTAAAGTGTGGCATAAAGTAGGAATTCGGGAAAAGAACATGCTCAAGGGCTACTTCATATGGGCACAAAAACACACATACTTCCTGGGTCTCGTTGCTATACGAGTATTCCACACTTGCTCTTTTCTCTTATATCGGGATGGTGGACTCACTTCAGTATGTGTAGTGTATGAGACTGGCATTCTAAACGTTTTCAATTTTCTTGAATGGCTGAAGAGAACCATACACTATATATCAGACTGAAGTGCCCCATTTAGTCCAGACGTAGGAAAAGCCATCCAAGCTGCCGTCGTTGGCTGCTTCTTGTTGTGTGCTGCTGGCCCGTCGAGTAGCGGCACTATTTCTGCCGGCGTTCTTCAGCACAAGAGTAGATCGGGGCCTTTAGAAATTACAGAACCATCCCTTGTTGACTGCAAACATGTTGAAGTTGCGAACGAAGATGCAATATTTAGTGTTCTTGAGCTAAATATTAAAAGCTCACATCGAAATTGAAATGTGCATACAGCATAGCACGTCTGTTTCAAAATAATCTGCAAAAAAGATTATGATAAATATTTTAGGCAGTTTTGGATGATATGATTTAGTCTAGCCTTGGGCTGATTAAGTATTCCAGTTTGGAGTTTGAATGGAACTCTACTAATGGGAATATATAAAGGCTTTTCATTGTGGCTCTGGTTAATTCGTTAATATTATTCCAAGAAAAGGGAACATCTGTTTCCTCTTCAAAGGCCTAACTACTTTGACAGTGACTCCGAAAATATTATTACGTAGGCTCTGATAGGCTTAGGGCGCCATGTCATAGGCACGAGGAGTATCACCGTTTCTCCGGATAGTCTAACTGTGATTTGCCCTAAGTTCGATATTAGTCGATTGCCATATCGCAGTTATGGTGGTGGGTTTCGTCCGGAGGCGTGCCTAATGCTGAAGGTTTCGACTCCTGCGCAAGGAAGCTGTAAATGGAGAAAATTACTTCTTAGGTGTTCTTGGAGACCTGGCAAAAAGTAAAAAAAGCAAAAAGGAAACAGCTGTGTAATACGGATACACTCCATTTTACCTACAATTTAACAATCATCTCCGAACATCAGATACTTATCTATAATCACTTAAGGACATTTGCTCATGCATATGACCGCGAAGAGGGACTACCGCTATTATGATCACCAAGTCTCCTTTTACCCGTCATATCATCAATAATAATTTCCCAACAAGTCAAGGGACGAAAAAAATGTACATGACTACCTCGAGTGTTTTTCACGCTCCGTCAAGAAGGACTTATGATCCTCTTATGATCCACTTCGTGATCGAATTCTTTTTTTTTATCAGTTTCTTCAATCGAAGTCGATGTGGCAGTTGAAGGACCCTCTAATAGTACTCGAAAAAATATTATTCTTTCATATATGACCAAATTTTGAGTCTATTTCGAAACATTCTGAATAACGAAGCGATCGAAGTTTATTTTACTAGGGTAAGCGGCTGTTGTAACATTTTAATTAAAAATACTCTTCGACTGCTACGAATGTTCCTTGTCTTCATCTGAAATGTTCGTCCTTTCAATAGGAAATAGAGTGTAGATACTGAAACAAAACAGAAATATTCAGGTTAGAGTCTCTCAACCACATATACCACATTTGTTTAAAAATAGGCTCAACCAATCGACTCTATTCTCCTCTCCCCGTTCGCATCCTACGACATCAACGTACACGGAGTAGCACGTATAAATATTCTTCAAAATGGATGACCATGTACGAGTAGACCACATGGGCGAAATATATGCTCCTAGTGTTTTGTAGTCCTGCATAAAAACATTTTTATTTCCGATTTTCCAGAGGTTAATTGCTTCTGACATTAACAGACCTGAATAATAACTTCCATGACCTGATTTTCAGTCTGGGATGTGATAGTTTCAATCTGTGGCCTACACTACACGAACTATACGTTCACCGTTTTATGAGTCCTGAACTCCTAGCCTCTGTGATATACACAGCTCTGACTACTATATAAAGTGAAGGGTTGGTTCATTTTGCTAGTCCGGATCCTTTTTGTTTCCAGCCCGGACGGACGGGCTCCTCTTGTTCTGTTGTTGCTGGTCTACTATTCACTATATTCTCCTGCGTGGCCCAATAGCGGGGTACCCCTTTCCTTGGCTTTTCTGCTATAATAATATGAGTCGGAAATATTTACTTTTGTCTCGTTAAACTTTTTTGTTGATGCTGTTATTTTATTTTTACAGGAGGCCTACTCTCGTAAACGTACTCGTACGAGTATACATATTACGTGTGGGACTGTAAAATATCATGTCAGGGTCTCGTTAATGGAATAGTCGACATTTTCGGCTTAATGTTTGTTCTACAAAAAAAAGATGGAAGAACATGACGTGACAGCTGACGCGATATGGCGAATCATGTTTTCAGATAAGCGGGACACATTTGGATTTGGGAGATTTTTTTTATGATCCCTTTTTAGTTGGTTTAGATTTAGGTCAGTTATGGGGGTATGGTCTTTAAGGTATTCGGTCCAATATCAATTCTGTAAAATTTGATAGACGTGTATATCTACAACCCTCGAAAGGTATCGTCAGTATAACTAAATAAATAACTGGCGCAACAGTCCAATTTGAACCACGGCCTCGAGATGAGTTACCATCATCTCATTTTCTAGATCGTGACGGTTTTGTGCAGAGGTATGTGATCAGCAACACGCTCAACCGAGTTATTTACCCCATAATGGGTACTCATTTAACAGCTGAGTGGGCTCATAGTCCGGCACGTAAATCCCCGGAATCGAACCGGGGCCCAGTGCGTTGAAGGCGAACGTGCTAACCGTTGCGCCATCCGGACTACAATCGTCAGTATAACTACTCTTGTTTTAAGGTGTACTCGTGAATATCTTAATGATGGAAGTGGCTTGGGTGGGTTGTCATTGATTCAAAGCGTAGCTTTGTTGAGCCGCAGCAATGCTCGATTGCTAATTTCTCGCACACAAGGCTTGCTCACCACTTAAGTGATTGCGAATCCAAGTCTACTCCAAGTTATCGGTGTCGGTCTCATTCCGTAGCACGCTAAATGCAGTCTCTCTCCTGAGAGAAACTGACTGAGCCTGTCCGCGATTAGCAAGGCTAACTCTAGATGGTCAATTAATAGCACGTATCGAATAACAAAGATTATGTGGCCTATGCTTGGTTTATGTCGCTCCGTGAGATTGTTGTCGCTGAATAGGGTTTATATCAATCGGGGAGCTTGCAAGGAGAATTGGGCTTCCTTTTAATGACTTCTAAACGAGATCGAAGCTGCGATGAGGAGGAGAGTAATACTCATCTGCTCTGCGAGTGTCCGGCTTTGGCACATTGGAGGATGACATTGCATGGGGCACACTTCTATACCGACTTGGGGGACCTGGCTACGATGGACGTTGGTCACCTGAATCTCTGGCTAGTGTTGTTCCACAACTGATCGACTTTTGGTGTATGTATGTCGGGGTTATCATGGCAGCCCGTAAGTCTAACCTCTCTAGATGAAAAAGAGGTAACCCATTCTGCTTCTTTTTGAAAGGTTCGAAGGAGACTTCGATAAAATTGAACTCCTGTAAATATGGTATCCTCTTTAATGATCTTTTTGTTTGGCAGTGAGTGATACTTGAAATGTGGCCTCACCGTGAGTAATTCAATTTATGCATGCTTGCCGAATTTAAAGAACCGTCGAACATACGTTTAATCCAGCATAATTACTCCACACTTGAGCTATAATGGCGAATCTTCAACGAGCTGTACGTACCCCTTACAAGTACAATGACTCCCAGCATCACATCAGGCAGATCTAATCCAGTTGTTTACCCCCCAATAAAGAAATGAAAAAAAAATCTTTCAATTAAATCAAATTAAAGGCATCATGGTGTACCATACGAATACAAGTAATAAGGCTCTTGAAACTACTTCAGATATTGCATTCAATCTTCATGCCTTGTTACAGCTGTCACACGATTGCAACACGAAGAATATTTACAACTGGATAGATGACATTTTTCCCTACATTACGTACAGAATACAGAAACGCTACAATTTCGACATTACCATCCGTGGTATGTACGTAGAAACATGGCAATATCACCACCACCCCGAATACAAAAAAATGCGCAATCACTGCCAGAGAAAATACATAAAAGGCAATTGTAGTAATACGATGTTGTGTACTCTACAATGGAATAACGACCCACCGATTTATTACTTGGTAACAATATTTTCGTCATCTTTTTGTCACGACTTTGTCAATTCGAAAAGTTCTGGAGATTCTTTCAGATATCAGAGACGATTATATGAAATTTTCGGTTGACTCTTTGTTCGTTGCATGACCAATTGTAATGGCACAGCATGCTGTTTCATATACCAGAAGCCATTAACAATGCAACATCAACAATTTGGGGTGAAATTGTTCCAATGGCAAAGAGCCGGGAGACGACCCAAAAAAGGAGGTCGTCTCCCTTGGTGTCACACACAATTGTCGAATTAATTTGCCACAAGTATTCACGTCCAGATTTCCACCGATATTTTGGTGTGTGCTGGCGGAAAAAGGGAAATGTTGTGCATAACAAATGTGACATACAAAGATCAGCTGCAAAATTTAAATTGTGCGACACGGAAGATTTAGAGCCACACAACACACACACTCACTACTGCTGTTTACTTTGAAATCTTAAGGAAGAGGGAGAAACTGGTGCAATTCAATAAAAACCCCAGTAGAGCGGATTAAGATTCGCTACACTTTTAATTTGATTATTCAGCTCGGGTTACATACGTTATCATCGGTTCAATTCAATTGTCTCTCTCCCTGGGAGGCAGAATGTTGAGTTCGATTGAGAGGAAAGACGAACGTTGATACGAGTAAACATTTTTCAGGATGAATAACATGGGCTTCTTTTTGAAATTTTAATAGACAGAAATGAGATTCAAAAGTTTCGAAGTACACTGGCGCTCTGCACGTTTTTGACGTTGACACCGATTTTACCAACCGGTTGACATTTCAAATTCGCCTTTGTGTCGAGTCTTTTTTGAAATGAACGAATGTGAGTGTAAATTTTCTGGAACTCCACGTTGAGCCCCAAACTGTAATGAATGCTCAGAAAGCTTTATAAACTCATTTGGAATTTGGAGTGAGTTGTCTGTTGCAATTGAAACCGGAACGACCTCGAACTGTCAACTTTAGAAACTCCGCCGAGAATTTAATAATGTTATAAACCCTATTATGAAACTCTTGGTGAAATGTTTAAACTTTGAGCTTGTTTGGGTTTCAATTGTCACTGACAATCGCGCCCAATGTGGGACCGAAACCCTGAAAGGCAAATCCATACACATTGTACACTCGTTTGGACAATTCCTCGGAGACGAATTACCCTTCCACAGAAGGTCTGAACGTTTTTTTTGTCAGGTTTTTCGATATTTTGCATAGTTCATGGCCATCATTGCTCATTTTAGGCAAAAATACAACAAAAACGACACTGCCATGCGCGCTTAGGTGCAGGTGTTGTTGGTGCGTCAACATCTCTTGCATTACTATGCCTTGCTGACGTTTCGATGGGATATAAATTTAAGATAGTGCAGTTTCTAACATGCAATTCCTATTCGAGCCGTCTTCATACTCTCCCACAAAATCATGGATCTGTCCGCAATGGCGTTAGATCTTGGGAGGCAGGCAAGCAAGGTTGAGCTGAAGATGAATACCAACTAGACCCAGGTTCATAGCCTGCCATTGCGAAAAAGAAATCCCACACTTGTTGCCATCAATATTAATGGAGAAAGTGGACAACTTCATCTACCTGGGTAGGATTGTTGCCGAAAATGGTGATACGGAGAGGACATCGCTCGTCGTATCAACCAGGCTAAGTGCGCATTCGGCATGCTGTCCAAAAGTTCCAGTTATCTCAGCATCTAGGCTAAACTGAGCCTATTTCGCTCCCTGGTACTGTCTGTGCTTTTCAATGGGAGTAGTACATGGAAAGTTTCCGTATGAGTTACCAGGAAGCTGCAAGTTTTCGTCGAATTCCAAAAATATTCTGGCCCGAATCAATATCAACTGAAGAGCTACGTTGTCGTACGGATCAGATGCCATTCGATGAATTGCTACGAAGAGGAAATTGCAGTGAATAGGTCACACATTGCGGAAGGATGCTAGCTGCATTGCTTTATATGCCATGAAACCAAGGCTGACCAAGAGAGGGGTATGTTTAGAGTAGCAGTACTAGCTGTCAAGCATTTCGGTCGGTTTTAAATACCACAATGAGACTTTTTTTACGTTTCTCCTGAGCGGGTTTGCCATGCGGTCCGCAGGTTCGCTAAAGCCGCATGGCATGTACACTCAATAGAAGCGTTAATAAAGCCTGATTGTGATATTTAAAAACGACCGAACTCAAACGGAATAATCTTGAGTTCGATTCTTCTGGTGGTGTCTAGGCGTACCCTCGCTATAGGATACCAAGTTCAGGAAGTCAGATGTCAAGTCATAGAAACCACCAACACTGACAAGTAAACTAACAAAAGAAGAAAAGCAGCCAGTCCTTTTTTCGTCCATCGAAAATTTTGAAATCTAAATTCTTTTTCTATTAATCTCGCATTTGATGTCACTTTTTCATAGGTTAGGTTGGATTTAGTTCAACGGGCTGCCGTATTATAGTAATGTCCGTCGTGTTGCCACAGGGGAATTATCTCTCATTAAACCAGCCAGAGCTTGCAATGAAACGATGAAACTTGCATGAGCTTAATTAAACATCTAGATGTCTAGATCATCCAGTTCGGAAAGGAAATATAAACCAAAAATCACCATTCGCCTACTCGCTAGCGCATGACAGGTGCATAGAAAATGGAAAGTATGTATATTCCACCACGTCGTCATCGCCGCAGGTTCTGCAGCAGCCATTAGAGGAAACGGGTTAGGAGACGCTTCTAACCAAAATTATAAGAATATTCGGCCCAGATGGAATTACTCTGATACGAAAACTAATTACACGCAAATTTTGCTCTATAATATAAAACAAGAATGTTGCACCTTGAATATCCACTAACTTATCCTCATAAAACCCCTGCAACATCTGTTCATAATTGAAAGAGCTTATAGTGCTTCATGATTTCTATTAGCTCCATTAGTTAAAGCATCTTCATAAATGGCTGGATGAACAGAACTCTACCGAATCAAAATATCAAAAAAGAAAGAAAGAAAGTTATTTTGATTCCCTGAATCTTTGAGACCGAAAACAAAACAATTTCTCCACGCCCATAGACAAAAAAGGAAAACCCCTGGCACCATACTCCCATACTCATAAACATCCACACATTTACAGACATCCGTTTTGCTTCCATTTCAGGATCCTGCCAAATCTCGCAGACGAAAACCCGGAAAAGTTTCCATGGTGTCGATTTTCATACAGTGTACAAATAACACAAGCATTGGTCCCTCGTTTGCATGAATGTTTACCCGTCGTCGTCCACAACGATACGGGCATTCGGGTGAACTGGGTGCGGAGTGCGGACTGAACCACAAACCTCTCCCAAAAATACAAAGCCAGATAAAATGGTACTTAGGGTTTGGCTGGTTATAAATTCTAATATCCTGCTCCGATGGTATATCTCTTGGAGATATGTGTGTTTGGGGTGGTATGTATGTCCAGGGATGTGTACTAGGATCACATGCAAAATATCAGAGATATAGCGTTGGGGATAGAGACGGCTCTAGTTTTCACCTTCATAGTTCATACCCTACAACCGGCGACTATCGTCATTTCGACGTTTGTCTCGGGCGCCACCAAATGGTGAAATGTTAAAGCAATCGGTATGGGAAAGGACGAGAATGGCAGGATGATTATCCGCCTACCTACAATTGTGGTTTGTTTGCGAGAGACGAGGAGAAACATTCAAACATTTGCTGAACTTAATGGACTTGCAAGTAGTTAGGCCACACTATACCATCGACATCTGTTCTGGATGCTTAACTCTTTAAATATTCACCTCATCATCAGCGGTTGCACAGCTATCGTCATTATCGTCGTTGTCGTCATCGTTCGTAGTCCTGACCGACATGGAGTTTCGACTTTCGCTTGCAACTTGCAACGACTGCCGAATTGTGTTTTCAACTGGCATCCCTTTTCCCCTTTCAGAATCCGGCAATGAACCTCGTGTGGACTATTCCTTAATATGGGGGTTTACTTTCCACTAGCTCGCAGCTACAACATAACTAAACTTTGCCGGAATGTGAAAATACTTACATGTAAAACAGCGTTGGCTGTACCGACATCGGAAAGAAATGAAGCGTCAGCTTGCAGAAATTGATACCTTTTCTCAGTTCTTTTGGAATTTGTCGTAACCCTTTTGGCCAAGTATCCTTGTCTTGAATTTCTAGTAGTTGTAGTACTATTCGCGTACGTGGCCATAGCATCATCGCTCCGGAATACTGTTTGCCCATTGGGTCTACATGAGACGATACGGAGCTATGATGTCTGACTATACTCGTATGTATAAAGGTACTATGTGTATAGAGTCCCGGGGGCCAACAAACCGACAAGCCAGCGGGCTTTTAATGGAAAATCAACAGAAGAATTTAATGACGCATTTCAGGCCCCGAAAGAGTGTTTCCAGATAATGCACCCGAGCATAGTGCTGTGTCAATATTTGCAATTATATTCCCTGAGCATATAGACAAGTCAGCTGGATAGATGTATAACAGATATGCACCAGGTACCAGGTCCTTAGCTTAGCTACCCACACCAATGTCTTCGGAATGACTCCTTGAGCGATAGAGTTGCTTTGAACCCAGCGGGCTTTTTATCTCACATAAAACGTTTGCACGTTTGCGGCTAAGGCGAAACTAGAATAGATAGAGAGAGAGAGAGAAACTACAGAGGTCATAACTTCTACCATATGCTGGAGCTTATTTCAACTCTTCCAATTTTCAACTTGTTTGTTTTCCAACCACGTCGAAATCGTACCTTTGCTTGATATTCACAAGTGATAATGTGAATGGGATGTTGGTTTATAGACTCGTTTGCGACGGGATATGGAATTGTCGGGTAAAACGAGTAACCACCTGAATCATTTAAATGAACGGGAAAACGTTGCTAACTCCCAAGTTAATCTGAAACGAAGTTTGGTCGTTTTTAGAATGTTGAATGTTTGAGCTGCGTCATTTTAGGTTTCAATCCACTTGAATGCAATAGATATATTGGTACACTGTAAACAATTGGCTAGGATAAATTCACCGATTCGGTGTGCAATTGTTTTCGGTGTAAATAAAATACCGTCTGTGTGCATATTTTGTTTACACCTTTACGTGAATTTGCGGGTGGCCGGTAGGTTACTGCGTTGAGGCATCAGTCTGATGTCTCATCATACCGGCTTCTCGTGGACTCGAATCATGACGTGGCCATGTTTGTGCTGTTTTTACGCCAACGAAACTGACGAAATCAAGCGACGGATACTGCTAGCTAATAAGATTTTTTTCTGGGTTCTCCCCATAGTGAAATCGAAGCCTGTGCACAGAAACACGAAGCTCCGCGTGTAAAAAACCATTATACGACCAGGGCTATGCTATGGCTGCGAAGCTTGGACCCTAACTCAAGCCTCCGGAAACATGGTAGACACATTTGAACGCAAGGTTCTGCGGCGAATTTTCGGGGCTGTTTGCGATCGAGATGGATGGCGCATCCGGTTCAACCATGAGTTGTATGAACTGTACGATCGTCAAACTACAACGACTTCAATGGGCAGGGCATGTACAACGAATGGACAATGATCGCATGCCAAAGAGAGTAATGAACGCAGAACGAGTCGACGGAGCGAGACTGCGAGGACGACCGAGGTCTCGTTGGGAGAGCTCAGTATATGCGGACAGCGAGCAGCTACTGGGCTTCCAAACCTGGAAGACGCGGTCACGTGACCGAGATAATTGGAGGACAACGATCCATTCGGTCAAGGCCCGAATTGAAGGTAGCAGTGGTCTGAGAAAGAGTGATCCGACGACACCCTCCAATCCCGGACTAAGTGTTGTATATCCTCTGATACCAGAAAAAGATTTTTCGTCTATTTGTAGTAATGAATGTCAGCTCGCACTCAAAATTGTAGATAAGAAGATTCGTGGTGATGAGGTAGTTGAACAACAGCTTGCCTCGTTCATTTGTATCGGTGCTACTCTTCACAGTTTGGTGAGCAATTACATGACATCGTATATGATCTATTTTTTCTTACCTAGAAATATGGATTGCCTCTCTCAAATTTCCAGTTGAGAGGTGCGCAGAAATTATCCGGTACTTTTTATCTGTATTTTCCAGGCTGACAACGATGGTATCTTTGTCACTGTAGGCTGCGACAAAAAATACATATGTTAATAATATGTTAAGGTTTCCCTGATCCTTGACATAGAAAACATTATAGTTTGGTGACCGTAGGTCGCGAACGAGATAGTTCACTACCCCTAGTTCCTGTACTAGCACAAAATCCTCCTCCTCCTCCGTGCCAAGCGGAGTAGAAGAACCGCAGACGTCAACTTGACAATTCGCCAATCTTGCGTTGGAAGATTTTCTAAGATCTAATTGTTTGTAGTGCCAAATGAGACGAACCACAACCAGGAGACCATCAGACAGTAGTATTATCTAGCACAGATATTACTACTACTACACATTTGCTCTAGCGCTTCAACTATTCCATGTGGCTTAGCTGACGTTGGCATAAATCAGTTTCGGACGTTGCACGTTGTCAGCATGCACCTCCTGCTCCCATTTAGCCGTCGAGAAATGTTTTGACTTATTATTACACCCCGCACCACAGGGGTAGACATCACAAACATCCATGACCACGAACGCCGGACCGGACTTAAACTCGTAACCACCGTAGTCAGACATGAGACTGACGCACTGGGCTACCGGTCGCCCCGAATTTTTAAATGAACCAAAATGTAAAAGTCTTTCAGTCTTTATAGGGTTACATCGAGGTTCAAATCATGCGCAGCTGCCTGCCTCATCACGTCAATCTGGAAACGTGAAAGCGCCTTATAGTGATTGCTGTGGCTGTAAAACTTCTCTGGATTAAAAGAGAAATCCTGAAATTCTCGGAGTTACTAAATTAATTAATATCTATGTTTTCTTGGTATTAATATTTAAAATACCGGAGAAAACCCTACTACTACCAATAAGGACTATTTTCCAGTACTCAGGAATTCATTTATTTACCAGACTCACAGATTTTTAGCTTAAAGCATTCTCTGGAAATTCGCTGCGCTTGCATAACTTTAGTCTCCCGGAGCTAGAGCTATGGGTATGCTATTTTAATATTTTACTCACCTTTAACGGAGAAAAAATAAACAAAAGTTAATTAGAAAAAGAACTCAATATTTCATGGTGGAGCTTTTAATGAAAATATAATTAAAATACATCAAATATACACGCAGTTTTTCCACAGGCACCGCCAACACCCACTGCGCGACCACAACGATGTCGGACCGATGTCAGAAGGACGACGCGACGCCTTTTACCACCCTTAGTCATTCGCTTCCCCGCCATCCGTTCCCTGGTACATTACCCATAATAGATCTTGACTTATAAATGTAATTATGCATTAACTTAAAATTGTGGCTCGCAGGCTCAAAAGTGTGAATAGAAGGGAAAGATAAATAGAGGGCAGAAACCTAAAGAACCAACGGAGTGTCGAACAAAAAGTAGTCGCAAGGGTGGTTATGTGAAAAGAATTAAGGTTTTTTTTTTGTTCTTTCTTTAGAAATTTTTCACTCTATTCGGATTCATCCTGTGAGCCATGATAGACTTGTGCTAGTAAGTCAGGGGGACATAAAGCCTGACAAAATGGATATGGTTGGCATACAGTCACTGCGCTGTGAAGAATGAATAAAGAGAATATGAAACAATGACGTCATATTGCATTGGGAAGAAGTGAATGTTAACTTAAGCTTCGTTGTTCTTGAGAAGGGTTGCATAATAAAAGTACTGAATCCGGAATGTAAATCGACAATGGTCTTCCTTCCGTGAGTTGGTTGTTTTTCATCCTTATGAACATATGCAAACAAGTTGTAGGATTGAGGATATTACAAGCGAGAGTCACCATGAGTGTGGAGTATATTTTAGACACTGAATCAACTAGTATTTGAAAGTGAATGTTTGAGGAACTTGGCCTTGTGTCTACAGGGCTGAGTTCCTTAAACATCTAAACCCCATTAAAAAGATGCTTTTCATGACCCTTTTTGTTTCCTATGGATGCGGCGCTCCTAAATCTTCACATAAATCCATTTGGCTTTTTTTTTATGTTTAAGGTAAAGCTTAGGGGATGCCCTTTGATGGGAGAGAACAGCCTTAGTTTGAAGGAAATTAGGTAGACTTTCAGTGTTCAAAACTCCTATATCTTTCTCTGGAGCTACTCACTGTCTCACACCATCCCAGGTGAAAAACAGAATCGACACCGGTGCTGCCTTCAGGAAGTGTACCCGATGAATCAGATCACCAGTCCTAAGTTTATATAAGCTGCGTTTTTTTTTTGCACAGAGCATAGTAGTGCAAGATAAGCGGCAAAAAACGATCAAGAGCTGATCGGAGTAGCGAACACGAAAACGAGGCATGTCTTTACTGGGAGTGTGTCTTGGATTAGTTATAATTCAAACGTCAACTCAAATTTCAAGAGGAAATTTGAATTCTTAGACAAATTTCCTTTAGGCAGCCAAATTATTTTTTATGTTTACTATTCCATATAATTACACAAAACGAACATTTTAGTGGCAAGAAATGAATTTTATGTGCTTCCCAAATTGTAAGCTGCCCGAAAACTTCGACACTTCCGCCGCCTGCATTTCAAAAAGCAGACTGCTTAACCGAGTAGAATTCTTGCTCTAACCTTCCATCCAGAGCAGTTCAGATCAAATTGTTAATGTAATTATGTGGTCTTGCTCTGCTCTGCTCTGCATAGCTGTTAAAAAAAAACGCGCCTATAGATAGATGAAGGAAGGGCTGTTGGTCCCAAGGGCCTTCAAGCACCGCGACCTGAAGGTCTATTGTGCTATACCCTTGTTATACATCGGCCGATCTGCTTAAGCTTAGCTGCCTAAACTTTAGAAAGACAATTGTCCCCACGGCGAGATACAGTCTCACCGTACCAGAGGATGTATACTCCCATTGAAAATTAGAGAAGTACCAGAGAGCGAAACAGGTCCAGCTTGGTCTTGATGCTGACATAACTGCTCTGTCAGATTTTGGACAGTATGCCGTGAGTGCATGCATTTCACCTGGTGGACACGACGAGCGATGCTCTTCTCCGTACCATCACCACCAAGTTAAACCTACACCCCTCTGTTTAATTACAATATATCACAATACAATAATTATCAATATTCTGGGCTACCACTCCCGTTGTAGTTCTATACATTAATTCGCATATAGATTCCATAGGTTGAATGTTGTCAGCACAGAAGCGTCCGGATACAAAAAGCTAGAAATTATATTGCTTGCTAAATTCAACACATTTGTTTGTCGGCTGCGCTGCCACATCAGCACGACTATTATGTCTAGAATTAAAAATAAATAGTGTCATCCCTTACACCAACCACGAACTGACTAGCAGGTACTATAAAAACATGTACGAAATAATATCACACTGTCGTAAAGTGGTCATGAAGGCATAAGGACATCCAATACATCAATGGCGCCCAATGTGGGGTCACTAATGTAATGCTTGTCCCTAGGCCTTCATGGTCACTTTTCACTACTTGTTCTCCGGCATATTTTCCCTTCTTTTGTCTCACATGCTGCGAACAGAAAGCAACATATAAACAAGCGCTCTGCTCTGAACTTCAAGTGGAAAGGAGATATGAGGAGAAGAGAAAGAAAACATCTTCTTTGGGCTATTTGTTTGCTAAAAAAAGTCATCTTTTTTGTAATTCTTTTCTTCAGAGGTGATAATGGAGCTCCCCTTCCATTCTGGGCATATCCTTGTTTGTTTTATTAACGAAAACACCCTCACCTAAATTGTAGTACGATTATACTGCCTCCATTTTGCCAGAAAATGAAGTGCCTACTCGACCGTATTCTGCTCACACTCTCAGTCTCTCTTCATATCTCTCGACTTATTGCCGTCGTACATTCATTAAAAATGCATAACGTGTGCAATCAGTGCAATGCAAGTGCACAATATACACTAGCATACACAGGCTCGGATGCGAAATGAAATTTTCGTCCTGATACCATCGCTTAGATCGTGTGCTGCACGACAGTGAATGAGTGCTTACGTTCTCATAAATCAAATCCCAGATTAAGTGCATTAAAAGTTAAAACCGCACCTCGTGTAATTTTTCTTTCATCCTTCGGGAGATCGGCCCCATTCTCTGTAGGTCGCGCGTTTTCATTCGGGTAAAAAGGGTATGCTCGGATTTTTAACACGTTTCATACGGGACAGTAATGCAATTCATGCCGTGCAATATGCAATGATTTACATACTGTTTGAAGGCACATGACATTTTTCCCCATTGACTGCAATTCTTACAAAAAAAATAGAACAGGGTTGCGGATCAAATAATAGAACAGGGCTGCGGATCAATGGAAATCTGCAGAGTGGATTGGTTTATATTAGAAAGAATGCAAGTTGGAAACAGCTGCACAATGATAGACATCTAGATATTTAACGACATACAAAGCAGTGTGCACAGTTAATCATACAACATCGCGGAGAAAAAAAAAACTGAAAATAGTGTGTAAGCTCCACCGATAGTCTACATCAAAGGCCGTAGTCGTCATTGTCCTGACATTGGCACTGTAGTACTCATAATTCGGTTATCAGAAATGCAAATTGCAGTCATCGTTGAGTCTGAATGCAAAGGGGGCTTTCCGCTGAGTTTATTGTGAACAACCCTTTCTCTTTCAATCCGCATCATATGAATAGAACGTCAGCGTTCCACATATCATGCATGACCCTCTACCCTATGCAGCCTATGTTGTCTCGTTGTATGTCGAAACGTTTGCACATGAAATCTGGCGGGAGATTTAAATAATTCATACGGCATGGATCGTAATGCAACGTGCATACATTTCAGCAGCCGTTGTACGTTTGGGGGTACGTATAACGTATAATGGTCGACCTTCTCCGACAATCGGGAGGATCGACAGGATTGAATCTGTGCATTATATATGTGTGGGATCCGGAACGCTGGGGGAGCAGGCAAGTCGACTCCTAGTTGTTGGATGAAATCAGAATTATAAAATAGAATATTGCATGCCGCATGCTATTCGTCCTGTACGTTACGCTAAAGGCCTGCAATTCATAGGACATAAAACCTCCGGATAGAGAGTACATACGAAATGAACCCTACAGCAGCATCGGCTCGGCAACAAACACAGCACCAGAAGCAGAAGCCTGCATAACACAACCCGGCAAATGAATGCATTTTAAGGTTTGTCAGTTTGTTCTCGTTCGGCTTTTCGCCCCCGCATACACACCGCGCCGCATCAGCCGCCTTCATCGGGGTTTTTCACTCTTTGTGTGTTGTTTGCAATCTGAGGGATACTAGCAAGAATAAACGGGGACTACAGCAGATTTGCTGTAGAATAACAGCGAAGCCATTATAGATAGTCAGAGCAGCCCAGGCATTGTTATCCTGGCTATAATATTCCCGCGAAACATTGCAGACTATGTGGTACTGTGAAACACAGAGGGGTGGCATTGTATAGTGTTTTTTTGAATAATGAACGGAAAGCAAGACAATAAGAACGAATTCGAAAAAAATAGGAAATAAACAGAGGGATATCATTTCCGAATTGTGTAGTACAACATCTTTGGATTGATTATTATGATGATGGTACTTGTCCGGCAAGAATAAGGAAATGAAGAGGTTCTTTTCATTGGCGCGATGCGCCATTTAAATTGGTCTGCTTTGGCCAAAGTATTCAATGGAAAAAAAAGCGCAATTCCAAAGGATATTTGAAAAGAATGGATGAAAGTGGGTGGATGTCTGACTGGATTTTCTTTTACACGAAGTAGGCGTCTTGCATAAAGTAGGGGGTAGTTTGTCCATATTCATCCGTGAAAGTGCCTCCGAATATAGTTTGAATGAAAAGAAGACGTGATACCATTGTAGTGCTACCTTAGTTCTGTATTATATATTAAAAAAAAACTGTTTCTTGTGAGCGATTTATTTTGATTTTAGTGCGTGATTTCAGTACCAGACGTAGGGCGAAAAGAGATGGTCGCTGGTAAACTATAGCTCAGTGTTCATGCGTTGTAAGATAGATAAGCTTAACTAGTTAGTATTTTGAGGTGCCGGTCGCTCAGTGCGTAGGGCTTCCCACCGGCGTCACTGGTTTAAATCCCCCGTCTTCGGTCGTGTTCCATTCGGCCCCTCGATCTTCACCGGACCCAGACAACCATGCCCCATAGTATGATCGAAGATGCATTTGTGGGTGATGGTGATAGACGTATGCATAGCATGATGATGATTGATCTAATGTAAACACGGGCGTATAGGAGATACTGCAATGGATAAGAAAAGGATTAAAACAAGGAACAAAAAAAAAGTTGTTCAGAGTGAATGTTCCTGTAGCTGATCTTCGGAATTTTTCTTTCTTCAAATTTCACCACTTTGAGGTGGAGTGAATCCGTTGACATGGCCAAAATCAACCATAACGGTACTTTTTCCGGCCCCACGTTGGGCGCAATATAAAGACACGAAGAAGTAGTAGTCATCCATCAAGATAGATATATAAATGGGGTGAGCCGTGGATCGTGCTGAACCCACAAGGACTACCAGCTTGGGTCTATTGTGCTAAAATCCTTTATATCGGGAAGCTAAGCTAGATCATATGATCCAGTCCCGCTCAACCGAGTTATTTACCCCACATGGGTACTTATTTAACTGCTGAGTGGGCTCATAGTCCGACACGTAAATCCCCTTTTTATCGAAGGCTACTTCATTCAGTAGGTATCGAACCGGGGTCCGGTGCATAGATGGCGAACGTGCTAACCGTTACGCCATACGGACTAACCCTATATGAATAGTTTTTTCTGTCTCAGGCCTGGAAGGGTCTCTCATTGAGATGTGGCAAGTGCGTTTTTCCATTCTCTTATTTGGTTGCTGCAGTAGCAGAGTGGTAACACAAAAAGGTTCTGGACTGTGGAAACGTTCTATGGAGGCTCGGTTTGCTAGCTTATCTGCTAGCTCATTGCTTTCGATTTTCAAGTGACCAGAGGCCCAGCAAAATGAGATTTTGTTTGTTTAACCCACAGTATGGAGGGAGGACTTCTTGACAGGATATCACAAGCTTAGAATTGGTAGTAAAGCTGGTAAGTTCTTTGATGGCAACTTAAGTGTCGGTAGATATTGCTATGTTCCTATTTAAATAGCCAGCGGTTTGCTGAAATAAACGCCATCGTCTGTGCGAGGCTGTACAGACGATGGCGTGTATTTAGATTTATATTTCCAATGTGCAAACGTGATCATTTAATTCCTGCAGCGAAGCCTACTTCTTCTCCTAGTTGCTTCCCCCCGGCGGTCATCGACCCAATCGAATTTGACAATAAATCCGATCAAACTAAGACGTTCTCCACGTATACTCGTATGTATCTAAAAGCCATTTGTTAAAATACAATATCTCGTCAACTATGCATTGTAGTCTTCAACATTAAAATCATGAATAGCTGCCGATACCACCATGAAACTTGCATCTCTAATCCTCTCGTTATTATCTCTCTATTATAATGAGATGAGCCCGGATGAATGCTATTTTAATAGGCATTATCGCCAACATCATCATCAGCGTCTTTTTCGACGTCAATTCCACCATAGTCATCATCATTATAATCAACATCATGGACGCGTTTTTGAACATCTTAATCCCAATCCCAAAATATGACTCTTTCACGATCGCATCTTCTTAACTTACTGTACGTTTTCGTTTACTCGTTGTTCAACTATCTACTCCACTACTCTAGTATCTTTGCTCGCTGCGCGTATTCCGACCACGACCAGCACAAACTTTAAAAAAAAAACTCAAACGATTTTTCAATACTATTAGCCCGGAAACATTGCTAAGATTCCGATCCAAATGAATTTCTGATTAGATTTCCATAAAAAACGGATCAAACTTAAGCGGGGCAATCTTGAAAGTCATTCTTGAGTTGCGTTGGCTGGATGAAAAGGAAAGGAAAATGTAAAAAAAGGCCCGCGGCGCAACGACGACATCGCGGCTCGAACTGACCCCAAACTATGTACGGATACTTGAGATGTGTTAAGCTAAAAGTTCGCCATAGTCACCAGAGAGATTCTACGGGAAATTAGTTCAAAAGTTTTCATCTATATATGTATCCTAACATTGGGTTGATGAAAATGGTGGTGGAATTTTGTTCAGATTATACGATGACTTTCAATATTTCATTGCGCCCGGGGAGGGAAGGAGTTTGAAAACTTAGCCCTCGTCGACACATTAGAAAAGTTAATCCACGAAAACAAAAGTAGCGACAAAAGTACCAAAAGTAAGGAAACGAAAACCCAAAGCCCAGATGAAAATTTCAATGGCCGGCGGATGGATGGGCGATCCAAACAGCTTGAATTTTTCCCATCTTTCTCTTTTCAGTGGAGAGAACAAAATTTGTAATCCGATTTTAAATACTTTCGGAAGGAGTGCGCGACCGACCGACGGCGTATTACACGCCGGATCTAAGCCAGATGCACACGAAAAAAAGAAATGTGTGTATCTAAAATAATATAAATGAAAATCATGTCGCGATGAAAACGACAAAGGGAAGGACAAAAGTTTCAATTTAAAAGTTTGTTTTAAACTTTATCATTGCTTTGTTTTTTTTTCTACTCCGATTTTCTGGTATCGGTTTTTCAAGGATGATCCTTTAGTCCTGTGGAGGGCAAAAAGATTTTAAAAAGTACTAAGTAATAGGCCTTGCAAAAAGACGCTCTGTTAGGCTTAGGATTCTATTCAGATTTGATTGGATATAAGTGGAAAGAGGAATATTTGAAATCGATGAGATTCTCACGACCACGATAAAAGTTAAATTGACTTGTGAACCAAAACAACTGCTAGGTAGGCGGTAATGACAAAATCCAATTTAATATCGTGCCAAATAGAATAAAGATACGAACTCTGCCGACGAAGTTTTGGGTGTTCAGATGCCATAATTCATAAATAACCTCAGGAAAGTTGTATCTGTAGAAACTAAACATGCTTCCACAATGTCTGAAAACATTAAAATAAGAATAATTCCAGATATCTCCACATAGCTCTGTGATATATGCCATGTGGTGGTTTTTTGTAAAAACACTGGACGTGTTGCCAATTCATGTCCAACCAAACATTTTCTTATAATAACTTTTCATCGTAATCCAAAAATAGAACAGAGTCCAACACTTTATTGCATTAGACTAAAATACGAGCATCTTCTCGATGTATCCCGTATTGTCTAGTGGTTAGGATACCTGGCTCTCACCCAGGAGGCCCGGGTTCGATTCCCGGTACGGGAATTTTCTTTTACAGTAGTTTCTCTTTTTTTTTATAGTTAAGGAACTCGTTCGTGAAGGTGGCGGGCGTCCGTTTGATTAAAAAAACGAAGTGGATTTGGCAATGAATCTTAAAGCTTCATTACACTATGGGCCATTCTCATCACAAGCCATACTAGATAAGATTAGTTGGAGGGCAAGCACTGCAATCTGAAGGTGTATTATAATACACCCAGGTGTCTACGCAGATTTAGTGCTAATTTTCGAAACCAATCAGTCCGACGAATCTGCTCAGTTGTTCGAATTTTAGTGAGTCAATCGTCTCTGATTCAGGGAATGCGTCACCGATGCAATTCAAGCGGAGGAGATGAAGTGCGTCACAGAGGATGTGCTGGAATGTATCATCCTTGCACTCACATAAGCCACAGTTTGGGTCAAAGAGAATCTCCATTCTGTGTAGATGATCCCTCAAGGTAAAATGACCCGTTAAGCCGCATTCCCATTGGGCGATTTTGGTTGAAAGACACTAGTCGAGACACAAAAAGCTCCCGAATCGGTTCGTGAATACAGCACTTTTAATAATGTTGAAAGACACTTCAGTCGAACGACAAAATATTGTCCCGGTCATTACTTTGTCTCTCGACTGGGTAGGTCGTGCGCTTCCGTGTGGTGTTCGGTCGATCGTTTTGATTTTGTGGTGGTCCTTATGCTCAAACATAGTGCCACCGATGAAGAGACTGTGAAAGTTGCATAACTCTACAAATCTTTCACCGTTGTCGTTACGATCACCAAGACCGTGTCTCCCCATCACATGTCTGGGCCCATAGTTATCAGCACCAACTTTTGCATTCAAATCACCCATAACCATTATAATATCACCTTTAGGTGTTCTGCTCTGAACGGCGTTAAGTTATTCGTAGATGGAATGGAGTCTTTCGCCAAGAAGTATTATTGAGATGTTCCTCATTTTGGTCGGGAACCTGGCGGACATGATTCGGTCGGAGATCGGATCAAAGGATAAGAGACGGTTTCGTGCAACTCTGGTTAAAAGGAGCCCCACACCTGATTCTTGACCACTAGCGGTAGCTTTACCGAAGTACAACATTACAGTGCTACCAGTTGGAGAGATAAATTTTCCGCTGTTTCATCATCTTATCTCACTAACTCCTAACATGTTTAATTTATACCTCAGAAATTCACTCTCTAATTGAAGAAATCGTGTATTAGTGCCACCATACACTGTCGAACTCGAGCACGAACCTAGTACAAGTGGACCGGTTTTCTTCACACCTGTGTGAAGTGTATGTGTGTGTCAGAGGACATTTGTACCAGGTTCGTGCTCGAGTTCGAGTTCGACAGTGTATGGTGACACTTATGGTGGGGACCTTCTGATTCATGGATGGATGGGCACGGCAGGATAGCCGGGTGTTACGCAAAGGAAGAGCAACTTCAGGAATAAGACTGGATATTTCGTTAGAGCAACGGCGGTTGAAGTAGCGATAAAAAAGTGATAAACAACCGACATTTCGCCGGTGTCCAAGCGGCTCGACATGAGAAGTTATGAACTCATCGCCAATAAGCTTGAAGGCTTTCCGTTTAACTTTGTCTAATGCGGATAGGGCAGTTCGACCTGCGCCTGCCCATATGTTGAAATTGTATTTGAGTCTCGGTTTTATGTGGGCCTTATAAATTTGCGCCAAATCAGATGGTATAAAGTTTAAAGTTGGTTTAACATCTTTTTGATAAGCTTCACAGAATTTCATTAAAAAATATATTTTTTTTTCATCTCAATAAATGCTCTTGCAATGCCGACACAATTTGTCACCTTAGGAAAGCAAGGTATACTGAAATAGCAGGAAGGTGATGTGAGGAGAAGAGGAGGAAACAAAAAAGTATAATCATGTTGAATACCATCCGGTAATCTCACTCGTAGACCTGTCATAATACAATCGAACCTAATAGCATTTTAACGAATTTCTAATTACGACAAGAAAGAGACGAAGCACAATTCGAGGAATCGCTCCATCACCATCCATCTTCTGTCCAGTCCGCAAAAATGTTTGTATCTGTTCGCATGTAGAGTGTTACACTAATTCGAATTTTACAACTTTATAAGCCTACGCTACTGTCCAGACGACCCAGCCACTAACAACAAATAAATCAAATGGAAGTTGAGGCCATTCATTGCATTCGCATCCTACTCATCCTACTCCCCCCTTCCATTCCCCTCTTTTTTCGACCCCATTGTTGCCCAAAAAAAATCCAAGATAACAATTAAATTAACCAGCGCGAATCATTCGAATCATTGGTGAATTTTGTGCATTACGGAGTACATGGCGTCGGAAATGCGTTTAAAATTGGCCAGGAGGATTTTTTGTTTGTTGTTTGTTTGTTTGCAATAAAATTTCATGCGGAAGATCCTTTAGAAGCCATACTCCAACGCCTAGAATGAATGGACAACGAAACAATGGTCCGTGATGTGATGATGGTGACAATGATGCTGCCACTGATGATGATGATGACGATAATGGTGATGGCGATGGTGGTTTTTATGGTTGGATACTTTGCAGCGACAACAAAAGTAAATAAGCGTTGAATGGCTATAGCGTACTAGAAATTTTGTGGTGAAAAAGAGCAGGGTAGTAGCTGTTAGATGACGGGTTGATTAATTGGCAATTTATAAAATATATAAAAGAATAAATACAATTTTTCCGAAATACAAACAAAAAACATGTAGTTCGATGTCGTTACGTGAGTAATTTATGGTGAAAGTTAATTGGCCGTTAGGTGATAGACCCATAAATCAGAATTGTAATTAAGAACGTGATGTGATTCAGCGTTAAACACAAGGTGTACGTATAATAAAAACACAATGTCAATGCTGTCGATAGGCAGAAACATTTGATTTCCAATAAAATCATCTACGAATATATATACGATTATTTGATAGATGAGTTTAATTTATACGTTTGTTTAAGGTTTAGACTTCGAAACTGTTTCACCTATTGTGCTCATACTTATGCGCTATGTTTGACGCATCGCTTGAAAAGTTAAGAGAGTAGTTTGACCAACTTTCAATAGGTGGCACTGTGCACTATCACCAAATCGACAAATTCATATTTTCATGTGAAATTGTCAAAATGATGTACAATACGTCATTTTTAGTACTTCAAAAACAGGTCTCTTCATAGTACAATAGAATTCGATGATGAGTCGATTTATCCCCATTTCAGAACGGAAATCAGACACAAAGTAGGCAAAAATGCAACTTTTAGGAAAAAAACACATTTTTTTTTAAAATCTAAAATATGAAAAATGCCAATATTTAGGGTTTCAAAAACGTGTTTACGGATGTCGTCTGAATCGGGGTGTCGTGATACACACAGAACACATAGACCACCACTATTGATATCGCTGTTGACTCCACAACCCGAGTCCTATCTATTTGTTGAACTTCCAGATCGTCAAAATAGAAGGACCCAAAGTTTTCCTTCTTCTTATAGCCAGGCCATGGCGTTTAGATAGTAGATGAAAGGTACACTCCTCAAGCAAATTCAACAGCACATCAAGAGCACCCGCCGGTGTAGTTCTAAGAGCCTATATTGGTAACACTCACTTCCAACAAACGACGTCAAATTGCTGCTGGGAGACTTTAACGCCAAAGTTGGAAATGAAAGTTGGCATCGGGGGACCACTGGAGGCCACAGCCTCCATGAAGAATGTAACGATAACGGCCAGCGACTTATAGACTTCGCCTGCAGCAGGAATCTAGTCGTAAGCTCTACGTGTTTCCCGCATCGACGCATTCACAAGCAGACCTGGAAGTCTCCAGACGCACATACCGTTAACCAAATTGACCACGTCCTCATTTGCAGGAGATGGGCGTCTAGTGTCATGGACTCTAGTGCGACTCAGATCATCACTTGGTGAAGACGACCTACAGATGTAGAATTTCCTCAGTGCACCAATCAAGAATCAGCCCTCCCAAAATCTTTGCGGTTGATAAGCTTTTGAGTGATGCTACAGCGGTGGCGTATACTACCGCCCTTGAGGAAAAACTATCACCTATGCTACACAACATCAGCAACACAGGCGTCCATGGGTTCTGGGAAGAACTGAAGGGTACCATCAAGGATGTCGCAGAGAAGGTCGTGGGATATAAAGCCCGGCGAGCGCGAAATGACTGGTTCGACGAAGAATGCAAAGACTCACTTGACGCGAAAAACGAGGCCTACAGACAATTGATTCAACGAGGAACCAGAGCCAGAAGAGAAAAATATGACGAGCTACGGCGAATATCGAACAGAATAATTAGGCGTAAGAAACGTAAATACTTTGACGAGCAGTTGCTGAACATAAACGAAAACTTAGCTAATAGGAACACCAGACAAGCGTACAAACTAGTAAATACAATTAAAAACGGCTACCAACCCAGGACTAGCCTTTGTAAGGACAAGGATGGAAACATCATCAGCGACACCGATGGCATTAACAAACGATGGGCCTCTTATTTTGAAGAGCTTCTAAACTGACCATCTAACATCCCCACACAGGAAGCTCTCGACGATATTGTTGATCTAGGCCCACCCATTCAACCCCCGACAGTAGAGGAAGTTGATCTCGCCTTGCGGTCACTAAAACGAAATAAAGCGCCGGGCGCTGACGAGATTCCAGCTGAACTGCTAAAATTCGGTGGAACGAGTCTAGTTGATGCCATACATCAATTACTCCTGCGAGTATGGGAGAACGAGGAGATCCCAGACGATTGGCGCAGAAGCATCATCTGTCCAATTCATAAAAAGGGAGATAAACTGCGGTGTGAGAACTACAGGGGCATCTCACTAGTTTGTACGTCCTATAAAATTTTGACGAAAATTCTGGAAAATAGAATAAAACCGTACGCAGAACGAGTCATTGGCGAATATCAAAGCGGTTTCAGACCTGGGCGCTCCACAACCGATCAGCTCTTCTCAGTCAAACTGATACTCCAGAGGTGCTGGGAATACAACGTAAACGTATACCAAATCTTTGTCGACTTCAAGCAGGCATACGACAGTATCGATCGTGGAGTACTGTACAACATCATGCTGCAATTTGGTATACCAGCAAAATTAGTGCGACTGACAAAGATGACGATGACCAACTCCGTCTCACAAGTCAGGATCCAGAATAGACTTACTGATCTATTTGAAACACGCACTGGTTTGAAACAGGGCGATGGACTGGCACCGACGCTCTTCAACCTAGCACTGGAATACGTTATTCGGGCCATGAATATGGACAACAGCAAGACGCTACTCATCAAGTCGACACAATTAGCAGCGTACGCCGACGACATCAACATCATGTCCCGAAGATTGGCTGATGCAGAAGAACTTCTGCATACACTCGATACCGCTGCAAAGGAAGTTGGATTACGTATTAACGAGGGTAAAACTAAAATAATGATGCAATCGGTGACAAGGACACCTGCACAACCAAGCATCAATGTGGGGGACCTCAACATCGAGTTCGTGAACAACTTCATTTACCTGGGTTGCAACTTGTCAAGGGACGCCAACGAAACTGACGAAATCAAGCGACGGATACAGTTAGCTAATAAGACTTTTTTCTCGGTTCTCCCCATAATGAAATCAAAGCATGTGCACAGAAACACGAAGCTCCGCGTGTACAAAACCATTATACGACCAGTGCTATGCTATGGCTGCGAAGCATGGACCCTAACTCAAGCTTCCGAAAACATGCTAGACACTTTTGAACGTAAGGTTCTACGGCGAATTTTCGGGGCTGTTTGCGATCGAGATGGATGGCGCATCCGGTACAACCATGAGTTGTATGAAATGTACGATGAGCTGCAAGTCTCGAAAATCGTCAAACTACAACGACTTCAATGGGCAGGGCATGTACAAAGAATGGACGATGATCGCATGCCTAAGAGAGTAATGAATGCAGAACGAGTCGACGGAGCGAGACTGCGAGGACGACCGAGATCTCGTTGGGAGAGCTCAGTAGGGGTGGACGCCGCGCAGCTGCTGGGCTCCCAAAATTGGAGGACGCGGTCACGTGACCGAGATAATTGGAGGACAATGATCCAGGCGGCCAAGGCCCGACGTCGGGCTGTCGCGCCACGATGATGATGATGATATTGGTAACACTCACTATTTCTCCAACCTGTTTCGGTTAACAGTCCACCAGACTATAATTTCGTGCAGAAGTATATGTAGGTCGCAGAGCTGAGACATAGTGCCAGATTGCGACCTTCGGTTGTAGGCTGCACTTCCTTCTTATGGCCTTCCTACACAGTACTACCAAAGAACAGTGCAACAGTCGCCCTAGCTACTCGTTCCTTAATATTGGGTTTCGACTCCAGCTTCCTGTTCAGCATGATCCCCAGAAACTTGGCTCAGTCAGAAAGAACAAGTCTAGTCCCGTGCAGCAACAAACGGGTGTTTCCTCTTAAAAAGAAAAATTGACACTTACCGCAACTAAGCTAGCCAATTCGTTAGAATTTAGTGGACATTTTGCAAAATATCTCCAAGCACACAGCGAAACTTCCCAGCGATACCGAAGGTAATTTCGTCCACATACGCGTTGACTGTACATCACACACCCTCCAGGACCAAAAGCAGTTTGTTAACCGCCAGATTCCAAAGAATTGGATTGGACATCACCCTGAGTTGTACTCCTACTGGCACACCTGCGCTCAGATGCTGCACGCGAGCGAGTGCAGACAACCCTAGATATCGGTAGTTGATCTATAAGCTTACAGAGTAATCCATCTACTTTAAGACCGGAGAGAGAATTGATTATAGTCGCAGGTGTAACAAAATTAAAAGCGCCCTCGATGTTCAAGAAAGCAAAGTACATTCTTTACAGCCAAGAGACGTTTCAATTCAACTAACCAGAGTGTGTGAGGCAGTAAACATGCTGTTATGTAGATATAAGGTGTGCTGGAATAGTAGCACGCAGGCGCTTGATTGATATAGAAGCGCTCGAAAACCTTTAGCAGAGTTGAAGATAGGCTAATTAATCTCAGGTCATTTTGACGCGCGTGCGAGCTTTTGTTCGCCTTAGGGATAAAGATAACCTTCGGTCACTGAACATACACGGGGAATGTAGACTAGTTCCAGACAGATCCTTAGGATGGTCTCCAACCATGGGTAAGCAGTATCCAATACGCGCTGCAAATCTGCCGGAATGATGCAATCAGGTCCAGCCGACTTGAACGGTTCGAAACTTGATATGGCCTACCGAATTCTTCTGAGAGAATGAATGTAAAATCACAAGGAACTGCGAGTTCCTCGCTCGCAGAAGAGATTAGTAACACCGATGTGATCTTTTGGACTCTTGGTATTTTTTGTAATCATATTGTCTTTTACGACACCTGTGAATTAAATAAACACACGGAGCATAGGTATATATTCAAAACCCGAATCGTGTGGTGAATTTTAGGAGTAATAATTCACCCAGTGGATAAAAAGTGTATTATCCAGCCGCTGATGTAAACAGGAGTCAAATATTTTTTACTGTGTACAGTATGACAAAAGCCGATGATCATTTGAATATATAATTGTGGACATTAATTTTTTTAATATGGTTTATGACTGAATGTTTGAATGTTAATGATACCATAAAACTTACAGTCTTTTCTTCTTTTCCAGGTGAGTCAATACTGCTATCTATATAAACTGGAAGGACGGTTAAGTAAGTCTACGTGTAATAAACGATTTGTTGTTATCCATAAGCAAGGACTCAAACAACTCAAAATACTATACTCAATTGCCCTAACCGCTTGTGGGGCATTGCGCGTCAACTGTTCCATGTGGCCCAGTTGACGTTTCGACGGCATAAACTGGTTTCGGAGAATGCAGTTGCTAGCATGA
This sequence comes from Chloromyia formosa, assembly GCA_964017055.1. Taxonomy (NCBI): domain Eukaryota; kingdom Metazoa; phylum Arthropoda; class Insecta; order Diptera; family Stratiomyidae; genus Chloromyia; species Chloromyia formosa. The sequence goes on along the minus strand of OZ024813.1, from coordinate 4,196,317 downwards.
ACCTCCTTCATCAGGTACCCATATCTATCAGGTTTGCTTTCTATTTGATTTCATGATCAAGGTAGTACGCACACCTCAAAACGAAAATATCACCGTGTGGCACTAATAGTAATCCAAGGAAGCTACGTACCTAATTTGGTTGAAATCGGACCACAGGAAATGCATGGAGGAGCGATCTTTGAAAAGACTTAGGCGAGTAATTCTCGTTTCAACACAACAAAATATACCGTTGTAAGTCTAGTCGATAGTCAAACATGCGATACCCGATTGGTGCTCAGAGTCACATAAGGAATCAACATTCCCAATTTGGCTAAGATCGGACCAACAGGCAAATGAACAAACGGACAGAATGCATCGGACTAAATGTTAATTATCTTGACCCGTCCAGGGACATGGACGCCTGAACATGTTGACGTTTCGAAAGCATATAAATTTCGGATACGATTAGAAGCAGTCATTGCAAGAAAGGGGAACGTTTTCTGTTTTCTGTTTTATATGAAATTGCGCAATCGATATTTACAATGCGATCGGTGGTGTGCGCTGACGGGCGATACCGTGCAAGGAGCAAATTGTGATTTTGATGCGAGTACGAGTGTGGTAATTGCCTTTGGCGTTAGGTGCGACTACGAATGGTAATTACTTACTTATCAGCCTATGTTTCCTCCGCAGGATGTCTCGGTTCAAACATTGCGTCCTCCGGTTCCTCCCTCCATCGTTTCTTCGGTACACTGGTTGTCTTCTACCTTTGCCTACTCCTATGAACGCCTTTTTGGGCATTCGTTGTTCACCCATTCGTACCACGCGCCAATTGTAACTATTGTATTCTAAAGAATTTGGAGACCTCTGGTTCGTCGTAAATTTCGTACAACTCGCTGTTGTATCTTCTTCACCATTGGTCGCCATCACGAACAGCTCTAATGATTCGCCGGAGGACCCTCCTTTCGAAGGCGTTGATCAGCTTTTCCGCGGTTTGGGTGAGTGGTAATTGACTTTGTAATATTGTGTGATGAGTACTATTCAATTTATTTTTTTTTAGGAAATTACATCATGTCTTGCAAGTAAACTGGTCTTTGTTCGCCTAACTGCATCGCATACATCATAGCATCCGTCGTTGCGTCCATCACATTACATCCATCGTGAACATCGGACCGAATCGCATCTTAAAAAAAAACATCGCATCATATCACATAGTAGGCAGTGTGAGCATAGCCTTAGCCGTGCTAAGTAGCAAGAGAGGAACTCAATTATTCTTATTATGTATTACGCTTGTGGTTGTGAGGCGAGGTATTCTTTGTGATACAAGTGAATTCCTGAATCCTTAACAATATTTCGTTGAGTAACAAATAGTCTTGCTCACGGAGTTCATGATTTATACCAGTGCTATTTGTAATAGTGTACCTGATTAGTACAACTAACATTTTCAGTTCTTATTAATTTCGAACAGACGAAATGGCAGATGATTAATGGTTCCGTATACCCCTTCCCCTTGACAACCAGTTCCTCGGAAGACTTTTCAAAGTAATCTGCTATTGTTTTCAAAACGCTCAAAACAGAATTCCCAACAATGGAATTCAAAAACAATTTATTCATCCATTCAAACTTCTTTCGCCATTTGTAAAATAAGGAGTGGCGCGCGGAAGCTCGGAGGATGCTCGTCTGAGCCTGCTTCCTTCTACACCATTTTGTAGGGATGTAGCGCATAAATCATTGAACAATTCAACTTTGTCTCATCCCTCTTCATTACGTCGTCATTTCTTCTCTTCAATTTTCCTCGTTCGTTATTGTCTAATTATTCGTATTTCTTGATTTATCGATCGAAGTTGGCGCAAATTTTCAAACATTTCATCCTCATGAACTGGTTCGTCGTTGTCTTTTGGTAATATCCTGAACGCGACTACGTTTCAAATGAAACAATCCATTTTTCAATCACGCAAGAACTGTACTTTGTCTGAGTGAGTATAATTCTGACTGGGCCGTTGTGTCTGAATTTAATTTTTTGCCTCCTTTTGCTTATCACTATCCAAAAGGAGGCAACGAAAAACCTGCAGCTTTATGCAAGGCTGGACAAATCCATTAGATGGGAAATATCAACAAGGATAATCCTCGAGGGCTCGCATATGTTTGAGAGTAGGGTAGAAAATTTATCCGTCTTGTTCCAACAACTCTTGCTTTCCGGCCAACTTGTTAATTTTTGAATAAGGCCGAAATTAAGTTAGGCACCGGACGATATCACCAACATGCTCAACATGCAGCCTAGGCGACGGTTTCCGGGCAGTCTAACACGTCCAGGGAGTTGACCAGGATATACAAAAAACTACCATCCAATGAATGTTTGTTACCCGTCGGAAGAAAAATGGATCATACGGATTAGGGCCGGGTGGGACTTTGTTCATTTTGATGAGTTCTGACGATGCGACTATGCGACTATCCCCTCCGTCTCCCAATCTCGTATCTGGCTAATTTCAGATTCATAACTGCAACTCGCCAGGATGAAATTCTCGCTCTAACAATTCTTCTCGTCCATTTTTAGCTTAACACTGTATGATGGGTTTACACACAGCTACGAGAAGGGTACCACAGGTTGACAGAATCGCAAGTAAGATCCCTGATGTACCCGTACATGAATACAGGAACAATATTCAGTAGCGGGGCAATGACGGGACATTCGGAGTAAATGCTTTTCTAAAATTCAGAAAGGGTTGTACTTGGTTGTGTTTCGTACGAGAGTGGCATTTCAAGAAAGCGGAGCTAAGACTACAAGAGGACGACACCCGAATACTTAGCGATTCGTGTCATGTATCACGGTGAAATCATTTTTCTTTAACTGAAGTGTACAATTCCATTTTTGCCTAGGCATAGACCTGCTAAGAAGCTATGGAATTGTGTTGAAATGGGGTGTCATGTCGAGGACCACTGACGACGGTGACGACAAGACGACCTGGAATTTTGATAAGCCCAAGTGTCTGCAATACAAATTCTCTACTTGAAATTATGCTCCTTGTCATTATTTGATTTCAGAGCAGGAACACATGATGCATAATCGTGTGCCTACTCGATTTGCTGGCTAGCCCCGAGGAGACCATTTGGTCCCAATGCTAATTTAATCCATGGCTCATTGCAGAGTCTTTGTCGTCGCTTTTACCGGTCTAAGGGGAGCGTAATAGGAGAATGTGTGCTGAAAGGATTTTCAGTTGAGCGTTTGTGTAGTCATCGTTGTCTTTCGTCCCATAAACAACTGGAAAAAGTTGACTTGACATCATTCATCATAAACTGCCATCCAGATATATATCATAACTCAAACACACACTCACGGTCTAGAACTACGTAAACATATACTCGTGGTAACCACTTTTGCCGAAAAACATGGCTTCCGTGAATACCGGGACCATTATAGCAATGAGGCCTATCACGTATATGTACATGATAACACCGCGGTATAAAACCCTTTTTCATGTTATCACCGAAAAAGCCTACTCCAACCAAAAACAAAAACCAAATGCGTCCTACTCGAGTCAATTCGTGACATTCGGGAATGTGCTAGAGACACAGCCTGCAGGAGATTTGGGCCTCCCAGCCGCGCGGCATGACAACACACATACACATCCAACTCCCAGGACAAATAAATGGTTGGATGACTGTGAAGCCTTTTTATTATTATCACAGCACAAGTCTCCACCAAATTGAATGCCATGAATGTTTATGACTTTCACAACGTTGCTCTCATAAATTTACGATTTTTCCTGTTGACGAGATTTGTCCTCATGCGGGTAGGAAGAGACCCCGTTGCGGTGAAAAATCCAAGGGAATTGCGATGAGGACGAGAAGTCATTAAAGATGGAGACCCTGGGAAATTGGGAGAATGAGACGATTCAACAGAGTGCCAAAGTCCTTGAGACATCCTTGGGCTATGAGAATAGTGTTGAGAACGAGGCAATATCATGGAAAATGTTTTTAACAATGGTAGCCACTAATTTGGGCAAGTGTAAAATTTGCTTGGAGAGTTTTTTTTGTTTAAGCAATGGTCGGAATTCATCTCAGTATCTAAGGTCTTTCGTTCCTCTTGACTTAATAGACAAAACTGAATTGAAGCTGTTTTTCGATTAAGTAAAAATGTCTGGAGTGGAGACTATTCAACGACTGATTGGTTTGGGAATAGGTTGCAATGAGGTGAATGATCAGTGTCACCCTGATACCACCTTTACTCACTGATTTTTATCAAATCAATGTAGTTCTTCGCAGTTGAGTCGATTGGCAATATGACTTGCTCTATACAAGAGGCAAATATCAATGTGGTTTAATTAGAACCATTTTTTTCTTAACCATATCGCAATTTCCTTTTTACGTTTATCCTTTCATTCAGTTTCCGTCAAGGACTCTTGTCCGTCTTCAATCGCGGCTTCTAATGTCAGTTTAAATTTCAAGCCAATGCAATCTTCTCCAACATATCATTAAAGTTCTTTTAATATTATAATGGCTTGCGTCCGAAATGCCTGCAACCTTGTCATTAGAAGGCATTCTGCCATTCAGCCATATACTCGCTCCCTGAAGAAATATTCCAAAACCACTCTACCCGAGAAAGATAATTAGGGAAGCCCTACATCCTAAGACACGACCATTTTTTATGAGGATGCACACCTGCAATTATTGAACATGTCTACGATAAAAATTAGCATGATGCAGCAGTAAAATGACGTGACGATAAAAGATAATTCTTAGAAACGAGTTGCTTTTTGATGGGTATAATTAGAAGGCATTTTTGACGGCCATAGATTGTTAAAAAAGAATCTTTATTCGCTGGTCTTTTTTTATAATATTTTTATGATACATTCCACAAGTTACACCACATGTCATGTCATACAACTACGTGTTTGAAGTACATACATACATACAAAATGACATTAAAATTGTCTGCAAGATACTCTAATAGAATTTCAATAGTAAACTGACGACACTTGAAGTCATACCGGGCATTTAGTACTCTATGAAAATCTTGAACGAGACCCCGAGATAGTACCTGTACGTATTCACTTCAATGGAGTGGAGTCTTTTGAAAGATCCAAGAATTTAAATGACCCCTGACAAAGTCGTTGCGAAACATGTCGGCTTCTATAGAGCATGGTTCGTTATTTAAGAGTCAAATTCTAGGCTTATGAAATTCCTTTCAAACGAAACCAGAACAGAATGGACATGTAGAGCAGGTTTGGCTAGTGCAGGCAAGTATCGTGGTTTCATGTCGACATGACTGTTTTTGACAAGATAGTTAATAACTATGAAGAATTTCAGGTGTAGCGGTTAGAGAAAAAAAGATAAAGATACTGACATGCATGCATACGGTGGTTAAGATCTAAATCTATCTGGTTGAATTGGCTCTTGCGTGTATGCACTAAATAAATTGCTAAAGATTATTCTTGGCGAAAATTGCGGTGAAAGGATTAAGATGAATGACTACAAATAAATTAAGTAAAGAACCAATTTGTTTAAAGAGCAATGATTTTGCATAGAACGGACATATGGTAGTTGCGTTAAGTGAAAGAACATATTTTAACAGTCGTATGTTAGCACAAAAAGATTCAATGTCTGTCAGAATTGCGGACTCAAAAAAGAGTCTAAAGCGATTTTGACCATCATCTGTAATTAATTTTCAAAAGTGTGTGTGAGGGGGGGGGGGGGGAGTTTTTGTTGTTATACCCACTAATTTCTTATCCGAATCATAGCATTTGCGTGGTTGTTGAAATGTTTCTAAACCAGCCGGAGCTATGAAAAATATTTCCTCCTTGTGGGATAAAAAAAAGCTTTCCTAAGAAAACTCTTCTCCTTCCTGCAGGATAGGTACAGATAAGGTAAAAAGTAGTCTCCTCCTCATTAACGTCAGTTTCTGCAGAAGTTATTGTTAGAGTAGGCAAATTTTCGTTCGAAAATCTTACACTTATTTCTCCAAAGAAAAAGTGACGGTGGAAACTTCCTCCCAGCACATATCCGCGGCGCTCGACACGTCAATTCAATTTCCACTTCTCACCCAAAAGCAAAATAAAATGCAAAGCAATTATTTTCGCGTGCAAATTGTGTGCTGTTTCGTGTAAAATATGCTAGTACCGAAGAAGCGAAATTTTTTTCGTGCGAGTGACAGTTTATGCATGAGATTTGGCATGAAAAGGGAGGTTAGTAGTGACTTTGAAGTGGTGGTTTGGCATAAAACAGAATCAAGAACAGAATTATAATTCGCTATAGCGATAAAATTAATAACCGAATTTACTACAGAAAACAATAAATTTCTGTTGTGTTTCTGTTCCTTATTCTGTTGTAATCGCCGCTTTAGCGTTAAGACAGCAGCAGTACGATTAAGATCCATTCTGGGCCATATCACCTTCATTATTTTACATGCGCTACTGTTAGTCGGTCTGATGTTAGCTAACCGCGTGCTTCCCCGTTAGACTTAATGATTAGCTTACATGTTATAATAGGCAGTCTGATATTCCAACGTCTACCATCGGTTAAACGGGCCATTCACGTTGCGACGGTCGCACGGACCGTCCGACGGACTTGCCAAGTTCGACTGTGAATGGCTTGGTTCGTACGACCAAGGTGATGTCGCACGGTACGTTGAAGTAGTCATCGAACCTTGCGACACGAAAGCGTAGCGACACGACGTGTACCGAAGATTCGATCTTCGGTACACGACGGTCGTAGTGTGAGTGGTGATGTTTGCGACGGTCCGTAGGACCGAGTGGCGAGTGGTCATTCGGCAGGTGAATTTCTATTGTGCAGAACGTTTATGTATTTTGCATCGTGGACTATTCATAAAAATAGCAAGACAGTGCAGGTCAAATGGAACATCATTATGTGTCTATAGGCCTTTGAAAATTGTGAGGTTATTTTTAGTGCATAGTGCATTTTTGTCAAAGGCATTAAATTGCCATGGGATGCAATTGCATCCCACCTAAAACAGATATAGGGAAAAAACGTACTATTCCCAACAAATTAGAACCAAATAAACAGTAACAATATCTCTCATTAATGTATCCTGTTTCGTAATCTGTGTTCGTATGGCCTAGATTAACAAACGTTTCATTATCCATTCGAAGATAATTTTGGTAGTCACCAGGTTCCTCTGTCACTAATTCTCTTAGCAATTTCATATCGGATTGTACGCCGCCTCTCCTAGGCAACCATTTTTTTATCGGACCGTCCGTACGACCGAGTCGCAACGCATGTGTGCTTATCGAACTGTGCTTGCGACGGTTCGATCTACAGTCCGTACGACCGTCGCAACGTGAATGGCAAGCTTTACGTCAGTCATCCCAACGTGAGCGAGCTCATCCGGTTTGCAGCTGCCGACATAGCTTTTGTGACTCAGGATCCAGCAATTTGGAAGTAACGTTACATCGACGATCGACAGCCAACGCTCCTGAATGTGTAATAATTTATATTTTCTGCCATATACATACTATTGAACACTTTCGGAAATTTTTCACGGCTTTACTCAATTTAGCGGTTAAGAAATAAAAATACTCCAAATAATCACCAGTGACGTGGGCTGGTAGCAGTTATTGGAACACTCACCATCGTCAACCGGCATCAATTACAAAAATGGCGCCCAACGTGTGGGGATCACATTTACCGATTTTCTCTCTTAGTCGAGGGGGGGGGGTATAGTTTGTATTATTTTTTGACAACTTATCAACTTAAGCATTAACAGGTTGCTTCTGGGGTTAGGAAATAACAGATGCTACACTCTGAAAGATTCTAGATCAGCAGCTTTCCAAGTTAGCTACTTTTTAAAGTAACATTTCAGCAGTTTTCCAATTTAGATGTTTTCAAAATCAGTTACTTTTCAAATCAACAGTTTACCAATTGAGCAGTTTTTTCCAAATTAGCTTCTTTCCAAATTAACAGCTATCCAATTTAGTGGTTGTCCAAATTATCTGGTATGTCAGCACAACACTTACGTATCGTATGTTAACAACTTGCCATTCCGATGGCTCTCCAAATTAGCTACTTTTCATAGCACTTACACTACTTATACGCGGAAAAAGGCGTAACGAATTCGGAGTTTGGGTTTACTTTAATTCGCTGTTGCCGTTCGGTTCGGATACTCCTTTGATTTTTTTAACAGCTTCCAAAAGTACAATAGTTTGTAGGAGTAGATTACACCTACACACGACTCGCTCGGTAGCTGTGTTCGTTCGGTCATCGCTCTATACGATCTTCAGCATGGAGGTTTGATCCTTGGTGCGAACAAAATCTTCCCACTGCGCTCCGAGCTTGTCAGTATAAAGATAGCGCAGATAAGATGTGCATGCTAGCAACTGCACGTCGGAAAAGTAGATATGCTATCGAAATGTCAGCAAGGCATGGAAATGCAAAAGATGTTGACGCGTCCATGCCTCTGCAGGGGTCAGGGCAATTAAACAACGTTGCGAGCATCTTTTGCTACAAGTTAAATGTTCAACGACGCAATTGAGCACTCCCATCACCATCGAGATTTTACCTGCCCATTTTTTGTTGGTTGATGTACTGTCGATTTGTTCTGTCGTGTTTAAAAGATAGTTCCTTTAGAGATTAGCTGGATATATTGTTTCCGCTAAACTGAAACCCTCGATAGTCCGCTTTGGCCTCTCACTCTCACTTCTCACTCACTTGAAATTCATTAAAAAAAAATACTTCCTGTAAGATATTCCTATAATCCAATCAATCCGCCCCAATAGTTTTGACTATCATTCACCGTCATTTGATTTCACTTTCTTAACTTTCATATTTACATTTATGCCACCCTCTTTTAGTTTCAAAGCAAGCCTTAATGCGTCAAAGAACATCATTGCATAATCTAATAAGGAACTCATAGGACCAAAAACCAACCAAAAAGTCAATTTACATAAAAAAAACAGCACTATGTGGCATTTCCTTTCTTTTCTCCGGCCATAATATCCTTTCATCATCTCCCCACATTTTCCACGCTCGGCCACCACTGTTCTTGTATTCTCAATGAAATTATTCGACGCCATCATATCATCAACCATACCATCAACATGGTCGTCAGCTTTCATTATTGGTTAGACAGCGAGCGCCCAGTCAGTCAGTCGTTCATTCAAACTCCCTTAGACGTTTTTCACACATGCATATCATCCATATAAATAATACGGTTTGCTTGCCAAGCCGTCCCAAACTTCCTATGAAAGTCCAATAAAAAAGTTATTCTAAGACTGCCCCCAAAACTACACCAAATACAATTGGAGCAAGAATAATGCAAAAGGGAGGTCGCGTCGCGCCGGCCGCTGGCCCCGGCCGGGCCGGTCGATACAGGAAGGTCATAATCAAAATAAAATCTCCCTTTGGTTTGACCGTAAATTCCGGTCCATAGAAATCGACAAAAACGAAAAGGTCTTGGCCTATTTCGTCCCACAAAAAGGAAAAGCGTTAGATTGTTTCCTTAGAAGTCACGCTAGTCCTTTCTTATATGGCACTTTTCGACGATTCTTCGGTGGTAGATATATTATAAAACATGAAGTTTGTGGGGAAACTCTTTTTTTTTTTGTCTTTCTGTTGGTCCTTGCTCGTCCTTTTCAAGGAATTGTGGTTTTTTTTCGAGCAACGATATGAGTATGATTTCATTTGCTAATGCCAGCGGAAAACCCGGCAGATTTTCATACAACATCATATCACTATACTAGCCCAGAACGTCACTAGGAAGAAGAAAAAGAAACGATATAAATATATCTTAGAAATAAGTGTGGAAACCAAGGGAATTGTATCTAAGGAAATAATGGTCTGGTGAAAGGAAGAGCCACCCGCGCCGCATCGTCACTAGGGTGCCTCTCTAATATGAGTCTATGTGTCGCTTATATTGTGTTGACGAGTTTTACTCAAAACATCTCGTACTGTTTTTCGTTTCATGCTATATCTGGCTACGGAGCGTTTGTATATTTGAACCACCCACAAAGCTCATGATGAAAAGATTCATTGGATTCCTTGGAGGATTTTGATTTCCCTTATGCTTTTCGCACAACCAAGCTCTCCAAGCTATACATAAATCAATAAAATCTTTACTCTCTCAAAAGACATTTTACGCTGGGGAAATGTCAAAAGGACGCGAGATGAATGGATCTAAGACTGCGAAATTCTGTTATTGGAGATACAGGATATTCAAGAATTGTGAATTTAGCGGGCAACAATGAAGTGTATGCTTGAGGCTTTTCCTTAAGCTTTTCGTATATGAGATCTCTTCCAACGGAGGAAAAACTACTTGAAGGGTCTCATGCTGTTTTAGTGTCGTTGTGGATATTTAGGGGTAAGATGGTTGACTATTTTTTTTTTTTTGTTTCTCTGGGACTAGCCATGCCTTTTGGGTATTCGTTTCGTGTTTATATTAGAATTTAATTGAATTTAAGATATAATAACAGCTTTAATATAAGATTTTTATGAAAGCTAAAATTTTTCCGTAGCTCGTATAGTGAAGTTTTCTTCATATCAGGGGTTCTCACTCTTTCTGCCGTTGCAACCCCTTATAAAGAGAGAAATCGCACCCGACTCCCCGCCCAGCTCATTGATTTAAAATACCGTGATAACATTTTTATGCATTTCTTTGTGGTCTTTCTTTTGTCTCAGATTTTTTAGCTGAGTAGGTAAGGCGTTTTATAACTAATTTCCAAATTAAAAAGAAATTGTTTTCCTAATTTTTCCGAGCATCCGTTAATTAAATTTTTTTTTTTTTTTGAGTCTATCTCAGGGTGATGTTCCTACGAACACTTTTTAAAAAGATAGAAGAAGAAAGAAAAACTTAAACCGACTGGGTTTTATTTGTATTTTTTTTTGGTATAGTGTTCCCCGAACATCAGTTAAAAATAGAAAAAGTATGATATCATATCATACCTTCGTTGTGAATTTTTGGAACGGTCGTTCCTATGACAGCTTTATGGTAGAGTAATCCAATTTCAACAAAATTAGGGAAAGTGAGTGATTTGACTAAAGATATTATTGATTATGTGAAATTTAAAAAAGATATCTTTGAAAATTAAAAAAAAATTTCCTACAAAGCCGAATTTTTGGACCGGTCGTTCCTTTGGCAGTTATATAATGTAGTGGTCCGATTCCGTTGGTTCCGACATATTTACAGCGTGCAGTATAAAGAAGGCTTTGTACAAAATTTCAGCTCGTTAGCTTTAAAACTGAGGGACTAGTTTACATTGAACCAGACAGGCAGACGGACAAAGCTTAATCGACTCATCTCGTACTGACCAAGAATATATATAGTCGGATATGTTTCCTTCTGTGCGTTGCAAACTTCATGACAAAGTAAATATACTCTATCACATCCATGAAGGGTATACAAATCATTCATTTAATTGATATTTGTGTGTACACCCTTCGCCATAAGAATTCAGACATACGCCACTGTAATGTTATCGTCGTTTTGTTTCCCTAATCCAATAAGCTAGACAATAATGTTCTTTGAAGTCTGTCATTATTATCAAATCTAGAAGCTGCTTTTTTATTCGGTTGTTTTCTATAAAATTATGAAAATTTTTTTTTTTTGTATTTTTCTTTTAATTTTGAATTTTTGGAAACGTCTTCGTCACCCCCCTGAAATACCCACACTTTGAGAACCAGTGCCTTATACCAAAAATCAGACACACAGGCACAGACCCCCTTCAAAATATTAGGTTTATACTATAGCTTGGTCGTGGAATGAACAACAACTGGAAAAAAGATGTGAGAAAGAGAGCCCGAGAAAAAACTCAAGCCTGAACATATACCGAAGGGAGTGGCTTTTTATTACACAAAACTGCTGCCTTTGTAAATGTCATGTTGTTAAAAAAAAATACTACAACCAATGGCCAATTGTCATTGAAGATGATCCTCGCCTCCATCAACGCGACAAATAATTGCTCAACGAATTGAATTTATTAAAGACTGATACAAAACTTTCTCACCATATATCCCCCTTATTCCGTTCCATCATTTATCATAGCCATATCCTGAACAATTCCCATTTCGCAAATCAAATTATTCATTGGTCATCGGAACGCCTTTTTCCTAAGGCAATTGTCTTCTTTTATTTCTCCAACGTGTGTGTGAATCATTCCTGTAGCCACCATCCATTTGTTGTGGAATCGGTACCACACAGTAAATACAAAGATCTGTCTGTCATCTGCCATTAGTTGAATAAAGATTGTTTACTTTTCTCATGGTTGACAGAGTAACAATGTTTCTATTAACGAGCCACAGCCATAAATCAATAAATTCCAATTAATTTCCAGGAGACTTCTTAGTTTAGCACACGACAACGAAACACGATGATGTTCCCTTCCGTCAGACGTTTCAACGCATCTCCGCATGACACCAGTAATCGTCCTCGTCCGTCATATTGAGCAGCTCCTTGAACTTCGTACGTATCGACTGTTGGAAAAAAATGAAACCGCGACTTACGTTCATATATTCGTGAGTCTATGGTAGCAAGGCAAATGAACAGCGAGGGTCTGTGAATGGACCCCTGCGGAATATCATCCTTTCCCTATTTATGCATATATTTTGAATCCAAACTGCGATTGACAATAGACAATTTTCATTGACTAGGGATTATGACTTTTCATTTGTTGTTGTTAGAATTGTATAATCCCAATCGTTCTCGGTCTATGGAGAGCAATAAAAAAGTCAAAAAATGTGATTCGATTCGGTCATTAAGATTGAAAAACTATGAACCGGAAACTTTAAAGTGGCATTTGAAAATATTTGATGGAGATTTGTGTGTGTTGGGAAATTCCGAAAGGAAATGAGTCGTTTAATGAATCATCATCACGTTTGTTTTTTAAGTATGCAGATGAGACACTAGGGGTTCAGTATTTTTGGTTAGGTCTTAAGTGGAAATTATGGCAGGAAATTGACAAGATTATTTAGTGGAACCGCGTAAACAATTGGGAATTATTATGGATCAATATTGTCTTATGGGTGCCGGTCTGTGACTGTTATTGGGAGTACAATGGGATAAGGGTGCGGGTATTTGGACTGTGTAAATGATGTACGAGTATATCAATTATGATTTGATAAATAGATAATTATTTGAAATTTATTTGAGCTAAGGTTACTCAAGGGGAGTAACTGGACCGTAATTCAGTCGCGTTCCATACAATTTCACAGCCGGTCGGCTTGAGTCGCCGCATAGGAATTCCTCCTTAAGGTCTGTGTTCCTCGAGGCGACCAGTGCGACGCTAGCCCTCCGACGAAAGTTCATCGAGGATATTGCCAACCCCTTAGGGTACCAAAAAGTCTGGCTCATTTTATCTCTTCTAAGGCCGAGTTTATCCAAACTGCGGCACCCGCCGCCGTAACCGTCGGGGTAGCCGTCGCGGTTAACAAATTTACATTGAATTTAAATGCAATTTCGCCGCTCAAAAAACCGAGGCGGCTGCCACCGCTGTTTGTTAAGCGCTTTGTTCCGTTTAAATTCAATGTAAATTTGTTAACCGCAGGTGCTCCCGCAGCCTCTAAATTCGGCCCAAAAACGCTTGCATAACTTCTTTCCGCAAAAGATGGGTTGTTGAAAGAAGTTGGTTATTTTTTTTAAATAAGGAGAGAGCCAAGCCTCTCCTCGACATTTCAAAGCTTTTAATTTTATTTTGTTTTGTGGAAAAGAAAGACATACTCGTAGACCTCTTGATCTGTTTTAACTCTAAAATCTCCTCCCCAAACACATTATATAAAATCCATTAGCTCATTTCCATTTGATTGAATTCAAAAAAAAAATATGAATTGCAACACTTCGTCGTAAAAAAAATCATAAGAACTAAAAAAGTGCTTCAATTCGCTTTTCCCTATATCATTCCGCTATAGTTGGTTGGTTAATAGAAAATGAGCTAAAAAAATTGAAAAGGAGTTTTTCTTCTTCAACTGCGTATTCTATGGTCAGAAATCGCAAATTTGAATCAATTTCTGAAACCACAAAAAAAATGTGGATCTCGTAGGGTTTCCTTTAGCATTTCTTGAGTTAAACTTGATTTTTTCTCTACTTTATCTGTCGAGTACTGCAAATTTAGACTATCAGGAAACTTGGTTAAAATGCGCCTGGACCAAGTTGGGTACAGTGATGGAGTGTTGAGACTCGTCAGGAAAAAAACCCATGGGCCATTACGGTTGCAGATGACGGACTTTTATGTTTGCCTGCAATTTTCTTTTGAATTTTTTTTTTTCCAGAAGATTATGCTGAAATTATCTCGTACCATACAAGAGGTTGAGTGATGAGGTGTACGACAACTCGTAGTTTCTTCTTTTTTAATTAACTGAATTTCAATTGGTTCCTGGATTTTATTTCATTAAAAAAGAAAGTTGAGGTTTGAGTGGCAGATTTTTATAAAAGCTCTTCTTTTGGATATAAGAGCCATGCAAATGAAGATCTGAAGATTTAAAAAAAAATCACTGAAAAGTATGTCTTATCCAGTCAATGCGAAAATTTGACACGACGATTGTCATAATTTCTAATTTCTTATTAAATTGAACATTCAATTCTTTTCCCAAAATCAAATATAATTTCCCATTATTCTCTAGCCATGCCCAATCGCTTTGTTGCCGTCAATCGATTTCCAAATTTCACTCCACAGGAAACGATTAAAATTTGAGTTCCCTTTTTTTGCGAGGAACTGCAATGTCGTAATGTCCGCATCGTGCAACGACAAAATTCAATGACGGTCTAACGAACGACAAAATGAATAAGTATAAAACAACCGCACACAGAGTGCAACAATCATCCCCTATAGCTGGGCGCAACCGATGAACCTTCAACTTGATTGCACACTTAACAAGACTCCTCGCTCGCCCTTGTCATCCCTATCCCGTTCGTATTCGGCGAATGGTTCCCTGCGAATCGCTGAATTAATGAATGAACGACTGGCAAGAGGAGCGATGATACCGGGGAATAGGGAAGTTATTTGAACCCTCTGAACTTTGAAAAACCACTTACTATATTTTTCTACATGAAATTTCCATAGAATTCACCGAGATTTATAGAGTCTTTTGTATGCGTTTTATTAAATTTGAAAAGTATGCGACTACGACGACGACCCCCTGCCTAGGTGAGATTTCTTCGACGGAACTCGCTGAGTCGAACGAAACGTCCTCACAATACGGTTCCGAACTAATGAAAATGGTTATGCGGACTGAGAGAGTATAGTCAAGAAGGATAACTAAATGTACCCATGTACGTACAACCGTTGCGTTAAACTGCACACAAATTGTATGTAGCTTTGAAAAGAAAGAAAGAAGAGGATGTTCTATGGTATCGTAGCCACTTTGATTATGTCAAAATATACCGATGCAATAGGGCAGAGCCTTGCCAACTTGCTTATGGGGCGGGGGAAAAGAGCTGGCTCGTCGGCGTCCGTATTATGCAATAAATGTATGGCTCTGAAGAAAAAGGACGAAAGCACCCTTATTAAGTTGGGCCCGGAACCAAGGCCACCCGGACTGCAATTTTCATATAAAAGCTCGTATGCTCTGGCAAACGTTTACGTACGTAAATTTCAAAGCGGGCTGAAGAGGACGACATTTGAACCCCCAGTGCACTGAAAAAAAGAAACCCCCGACTAGAAAGCGAGCAATTATGAAGTTATTTTCTTATTATCGTGCTCTTCCATTCGAGTATGCGATTCAAAACAGAAAATATTTGGCTGCTCTGCTTCGGCTATGGAATGTACAGCGCCCACGAGGCTAAGTTAGAGAGAGGGCGTTGTGCTATGATATTGCAAAACTACCCGGGAAAATGAAAATTAATGTTCTTTTCCAGGCACAAAGTTCATTTATTTCGGGGCAGAATTGAAGTTCAGAGAGCACGGGAAGGCGCGCTCGTGTGCGATGTGTATGTGTATTAATAATCATAATATTGGTTTCTTCATGTCGGCATGGAATGTAGACAAATGGAAATTTTGTTTTGAAATATCTTTTTTTATTGAGGAATGCTCGATTCCGAAACACGCAGTGGAAGGCCGAATTTTTTTAATTAAAAGATAGTCGGATTTTAGGTTTTGTCTGATCGGAAACTGACGGGGAAAATGGGAAGCAATCTTCTCATCGACCTCGATATCCACTTTTGAGATTTTTGAAGATGTGTCAAAAAACAAACGAAACTCGGGAAACCATTTCTTTTCTAAATTCTGCGTCCTTTTATGAAAGCCAACGAGATGATGAAAGAATATCCGAAATTAGGCAAATGTCCCTTATTTTTTTGACCGTTTGTGACTGGGCATCTTATATTAGCCGCATTCGGGTCAACTGGACAGAGTTGAACTCTGAAACGAATACAGATGATTCGTCGCGTGGGGCGAATTGCGAACTTCGTATATAAATGTGTTGTGATCCAGATGTGATCCATTACGAGACCTGGCTCAAAGGTCCGTCAGTAGTTTTATGTGAAAATTGATCTGATCCACGTGAATCGAACGGGGTTATTTTTTTGGGTACCTATGAAACCACAAGTGCAAAATTTCGAAAATCCCCAATTTAAAGATTCAGAACTACAAAATCCAAAAATGTTGGTATGAAAAGTACCAGTACGAGAAGTTTCTTCTGATACCTAAAGCGGAGATCCACTTGAAAGTCGTCATAGAACGAATTTTCGCTTTAGTCTGTAGGTCCGTATTGACTGAATCTGAAATTCACTCCGTCCTCACTCCTACACTGACCGCTTCAAACTTCTAGCAAAATATGAGTTACTTACGATATCCATTGACTAAAGCCGAAATCCAGTTCGTCCGACTCCTGAGTGAATGCCCACTTTAAGAAGTACGAACCTACGTTCTTTGGTGTGATTGAGGCTATAATGATGCATTCAAGGCAGGCTAGTACTGAACGAAGCCGAAATCCACTCTGTCCGCATTCATAAGTAGGTATACTTCCGCTTTGCGCAGTTCAAGCCCACCTTGTACATCATGATAGTTTCAGTCATACTGAAAAACGTAGGCTCGTATTGCTTAAGGCCGAGTGCGGACTAAGTGGATTTCGGCTTTAGTCTACTGATATCATAGGAAACCCATATTTTGCAAAAAGTTAGCTGCAGCCAATTTTTATTTTTGTGAACAAAGAAAACTGACCAATAATAATACTTATCAGTGAACCGAAGGGGAGTTTTGAACTACGGGTGCCTTCCGCCTTCACTTTTAACGCCAACGCTTCCTCTTCCACACTTCATCATTGCAGTACTAGATTTTATGATAAATGGGCCGAGAGTGTCCGAGACGGCTTTGACGCGGTATTAGTTAGTGTTCTAGTCGGTCCCCATCCCCAACATTTTGATGGCTGTTAGACAGTTATGCACTGTCTTCGACTTGATGCTAACGGACTGTAGCGCCTTTAGCGCAGCCTGACTGTCCGAATGTATGACGATTCTACCCTTCTTCCGAGACGATATAATCGCTTCGGCTGCCCTCTGAATTCCAAGCACCGCCACCTGGAATATGTTGCACTCATCTGGCAGCCTGAAGGAGAGATTGCATGGAAATTCTGACGAATAGACAGCTGCACCAACTCCAGCTTCCATCTTGGAGCTGTCTGTAAAGAGGTTCAGAGTCTTTCCACGTTCACGCTCAACTATCGGGAAATGGTCTCTATCGGGTATATTAACCTTGAAGCTTATTCTAAAATTCTGTTGTGGTTTCGTAGTCCGTATTATTAGGTGGTAGCCTAATACTGCGATGGCCATTTGGCTTTTGTCTGTAGTGCACTGCTTCCCTGAGCCTTAGGGCACATTTAGTTGCCTCATTCTATAGATATAGGTCGATCGGCGGCATGTTTAGCTAAGTGTTCAGAGATTGCGAGGATACGGTCTTCAACGAACCGGTGACCCCCAAGCAACAGAGTCTCTGTATTCTACTCTGTACATTACCGTGGATATAATTACGAATAAGAATATACTTAGGCGGTCGTTAGGGTGTAAAATCCTCAGACTCGAACTCGATCAACGCAAGGAAGCTTCTTACGCTAAAAAATGCTGGCAGTACCGCGATTCCTGCATCACGCAAGCAGGGGAACGAAGTGTTCAACATTTTTCTTGGTATGCTCGTCAATCTTTTGGATTCTTCTCATTGGATTTGATGGTTGTCGGTGGTGGTGGGAAAATGCCTTGCACACTCAATCACAGCGTCTAACAGTATGGTTTGTCTTCCCTTTAAATTGGCATAACCCTGGACACTCCTATTGAGAACCTTGGCAGACATGCAGTAATATCACGGACAAAAGGCTTCAATCTCTATGAAACTCGGTTAGATTTTGCATTTTACTCCGGATGAACATATCCTCCAAGGATGCATACTGTCCTTATCTGGCAATCGATTCCCAATAGGCAATTTAAAAAAAATCTTTCTTAACCACTCATTTCCCCAAAATTACGATCGACCAACATATTTTTTCTATTTCTGATCAAAATTCCCAGTCCCTAAATTACGAAAAAAAAACCCTGTGCATCTCTCATCCTAACCACCCCCTAACATATTCCCAGAATATATATTCTGTAACTGAATTAATTAGAACGATGCGTGTATACCAATTCGATTCTTCATCGTCACGTCGACAACATTTCGTTCGCCTAATCAAAAATGATAGCAAGAAGGCAGCCTGAACATGAAAAGCAGAAGCATCACGAGAAGAGCAAGGAAAAAAACGACAACGACGCCAGAAGATAAATAGATGTGGAAGGAAGAAGTCAGGACAAACATAAATGTTAGGAAAACTCAAGGATGCACATACCAATTTCCACCTCCTGGAAAATTATGTATGAATCCTGCACACATCGACATACAACGCAAACATAACATACAACAAACATTATGTATTGCGCGTCCGGTAATGTTGAGCAGATGGAATACTGAATAGTGAATAGCGTTAGACAACTTTCCTTTAATTATTTACGGAGCTGAGATGGATGACTAATTAATGTTGTAGATATTTCAAGAAGCAAGTTGTATAGTCGCACAAACTTGAGAGTCAGTTTAGTGACTCTAGTATAGTGTGGCAGTAGCAGTGGCTGTTGGTCCTTGTCGTCGTCACCTCCTTCCCGACAATGATTCAGGGTTATTGCCATAGGAATACAGTTGTGTGTTCTTTTAATATACTGGCAGATATGTATGACCGGAATCTCTACCTACGCCCGAGCTCTAACTCAGAAATCTACAAAAAGGACATGACAGGCGAAGAAGAAGCAGCGATGGCTTCGGCTAAAGCTAACATGTGCTTCCATCATCCCATCCGTTTCTCACACTTTGCAATTCACATCCACCCAATTCAGCACACCACGTCCTATATTTTTGCAACTCCATTTGCGATTCATCTATACCACTCTCACTGCAGGATCGTCGTCTACATTTCCCATCTGTAGCTATGCGTTCAGAAGTGTATTGTACGGGGTACAGCTAGAAGTAGAATAGGTCTAGTAGGTACGTGTTGTATTTTCTCTGGTTCATACAAAAAGATGCTTTGGCGAATGGAGGCTTGTTGGCTTATACGAAATAGTATGGGAGGCACGCTGCCAATGGAACCCAGTAGCACTTTCATTTGGAAGCAGGTGCTCTGGAAGATTTATGAGCTACTTTAAGATGGATAGACTTAAATGGAATTAGAATGCATCTATTTGCAATGTTTCTCCAATGGATGTTTTTCCATTCTACCCAGCATATAGCTTGAAATTGTTTTTATTTCGGTAATTCATTTAGATGTGCTCCGCAGGATCTTTCATCGGATCCGTGGCACACGATATGGTGGGTGGAAATTGAGATGTATATGTATGTACAACTTTCGAATCATTACGAAGGATCCTTTAGCAAATCCGTAGAAACGACTAGGAAAATAACGAGTGACGATAATAAATCCAGTATAATCTCCGCCTGGAACAGTGGCAGTGATGGGATAACGCAGGTGTAGCTATTTGAGAAATGTGTGGTGTGTATATGTTTCGCGTGTCTGTCGATCTACTTTCTTTTTTGTAAAAGAAAGAGACTGTAACCACAATAAGTCTAGTAATCAAGAATAATCCTAAAAAAAAAATCAATAACGAATTGTTGAAATTTTAAAAATTACCATCTGAAATGAGGCATAATTAATATGCGTTGATAGGAAGGGTTAATACAAATTACTGTGTTCCATTATAAGAATACAAGGAGAGCAGACGCAATTCAATTCAGACCGCAAATGTGAATTCACCATCCGATGCGTTTGAAAAATGCGCTTTTTTTAATGAATACGAGCTGTTTCACCTCGGATATCAACCTTGTGAACTTTCCTTGTCAATCATACTCTCATTTGCTCTATGTGCCTAGCCCACTGGAGTTTTCCTAGCTTAACGCTTGGATACCTTTGGGCGTAGATAGCTTTTTGTCGAGGGGGTATGGGTCGTCGACACTACTTTTTGTATCCTTTTCTAACGTTCTGATGCGGTTTAGATTTGAAATTAACATAAATAAATATACAAAAATTGAAGAAATTTTTTATTAGATTTGGTTCATTCTGAATATAAACCTAAAGTATGCTTGCTTCTATAGTTAACCAGTTTTCGCTTGACAACGCGCCATTTATTTGGTATTATTCGAAACCGCTTTATCAAATTTGTCCCGCTCAGAAGCGTAATCTTGCTTCTGAGACAAATTTGATAATTCTAAAATTAATTTGAGAACAAAGAAAGGGATTAACATTTTTTCTTTGTGTTTTAGGAACTTCATTTGCCTCTGATTTAGTTAGAAAGTAGCCATTTCCTGCGTTTTTTTTTTTTTCATAGAGCGGAGTAGAGGAGGATAAGCGACAAAAAAACGATCGGGAGCAGATTAGAGTAGCGAATATGGTTCAAGAATAGAAGGTTGCGCAGAGAAGTGTCCAACTTTTTCGCTTTCTCTGCACATGACGTCAAAGTTTTATTTTTTGAAAGCTTTCAATGAATTTGGTGGAAATCATATGCTTTTTGAAAGAGAATTTACTTATAAACCTACAGTATTAGTCCGATTTTCATGAAATTGTTAAAATTGGACTTCCAAGACTAGGGAAAGGTTAGTGTTCCCAAAAGATTTCAAAAGACCACTCACCCTTCCCGCCCCTAAAAGGAAATCTGCGAATTTAACTACAGTTTTATTCCGATTTTGGCAAATTTTTGTGAGACCTTCAAGGTAAGGGATGGTGATTGTCTACATCCAATTTCGGAAAACCCAAGCTTCCTTGGGTGACCCTGCATACAACACGTTGATTACGGACGACGAAAAGTGCCCAGACCAAAAAAACGCAGTGGGAGTTCTGTTAGTACCCAGAGGCTATTTTTTTCGCGCCGAGGACCGAACCTCCCATTTTCTAGACGGTAGAGCGGTGAACCAACGAACACGTCAACCGAGCGGGTTGGATATTGAATGACAAAATTGACCTCTCCAATTCAATTTGTGTTCCCAAAGTACTTACAACTACTATTTGCCAGACCGACATCTCAACGCACTGCGCTACCGGTCGCCCAAAAGTACTTAAAGTTCAATCAAAAATTGCTCAATAGTTGCTTGCAATCAACTCGAACTAGAAACAATCCCTTGTGTCGATCATTTCAAACTGTTTTCCTATTTAGTTTTTGCGACAACAAATTTCAAACGTCTGAAACGAGGTGAGTCACAACACACGTGCCGATCGTAGCAAACAATAACACCGCACCACCACCGCTCCCTATTGCCGAGACAAAATGAGAAAATCTTATTACGAAATGCCACCCCTAAAAACAATTAAAATCCTGTAAAAATTACATGATGAAAATCCACCGCACACATTCAATTTCACGTCAGGCCGTTTATCAAGGATAATCCCTGTCCTGTTTTAATAGTTCAAACACGAGGCTCAAAAGTCCAACCGACGTTCATTGTACATCAGGCTTAGGAAGAGAACGCATCGCAAACGGATAACTACGACGACGACAACGACGTCCTGTCGAAAATCAAATTTTGGTAATTTCAACCCCTTAACGATTATCGGGTTTCATTCATTCGGCCCCACTGTGCCGCTGCCTTGTTTATTCATATAATCGTCTCCTGGGCTGAGAGGTTTTCCCCTTGTGTGTGCATTAGGTACACCTATGTAGGCATGTTGACTTAGAAACAGCATTAATTATCCAACCATAACAATATTCAAATGCGTCATATATCGTTGCCATTGCCTCTCGAACCGGATGGACATTATACGGTGATGTTGTCCTTTCCGAGCCATTCTTAAAGCAATTGTAGTAGTAGCGGCAGCACAAGGACTGAGGCACTAAGGCAACCATTTTGAAATGCACGGAGATTCGCATGCGGAATACGGAACAAGGGAATATTGTTGAAACCCTTTCACGAAACATGAAGCTTAGTCGTGTTTCCAATCAACAGATATTGCAGGCAGTGGTTAAAGGATTATTTTGAGAATCAAGGATATTGTTTTTTTTCTTCTGTACATGTTGGATTGATGCTATGTCGGTTTCTTGTTCCGAATTGAATATCAGGGTAAGAGGTTTGAGGGTAGCGCAACAATGCGTCGTACTGCAGAACACCTTGTAAGTGGAGTATTATAGATGTTTGAATTAAAGCTGTTATTAATGTTTTGTAATGAAAGCGTGGAGGGTGGGCCTTTAGTCGGGATAGTAACCCTTAAAATGTTTGAGTCAAAAGAGATTCTTCAGAGTATTTGGTAGTTCTGTGTATTTGAGGAATTTCATTAAAGAAAAAAAAAACAGACTGTTCAGGAGAACAGCGGTTCAACCTTCTCAATCGGATTTCATAAATAAATTCAATGATTGCCATAAGATTTTTTGAGATTTTAGGACAACGATTCGGTTGCATGCGCGGCGGTACTGTCTTGTAAAATTAAAAAAAAAATTTATATTTTATCTGCTTTCTCTTTCAATGATGAACTGTTTGAGAGCTTCCACTCATTGGCTACTTGATGCGCTCGGTAGCCGTGAGGTCTCGGTCAACACTCTACGATGCTGCATCTAGAGAAACTAGAGGTTCTGTCATGGGAGCGTTAATAAAAACTACCTGTGAGTACTACTAAAACTTTGACAGCGTTCCGAGCTTGTCTGTAAAAAGACGGCTCGACGGTATATGCTAGCAATTGCACTATCCGAAAATATGCTATCGAAACGTCAACAAGGTGTAGTAATGCAAAAGATTTTCACGCACCCGTGCCCCTGGAGGGGTCAAGGCAGTTAACAATAACACTCATTGGCTCGACCTCGACTCGGACTCTTTTCGACATGGGAGTGTCCTCGATATCCAATGAAAAGACGATCGTGGGATGATGTTTAGGTGGTGATTTCTCTGATCTGGTGTATATCTATCTATATGTTTAGGCCCCTTAAAGGGACATCTATGTCGAGTTGCAGTCGCATCGATTTTGAGTCGACCATTGTGCGAAAAAAGGAGTATCATGTCAATTACTACGCATCATGTAAACCTTTCAGAAACGTGCTTCCGCGGCTACTTCTCTGAGCGACCATTTTCACTGCTCTCTTTGTTTCATAATCGGAACAGGCTGGATTTTTTTCCTTTAGAGCATACCTATTTAACCTTAGCCCCTGTCATGGTGACCTTATCGACATCATGGCTGATTCAGCTCTCGCTAACGGATTCTGATGAAATTAATCCGCAGAGGATTGAATCAGTAAGAAGTCTAATGGCCCATTAATTTTGCGCAAAATCGCCTTTGGTCTCCTCGGCTCAATTCGGAGTATTGCATTTTGCCTCAGGCGTGGTGTATTTTTTCTATGTGATGCTCTGGTTTTCCAACATTTGCTTTTAAAACGAAGATGCCATTGATCTTTTATAGGTCTTCAATTGTGACTGGACAGAAAATTATTTATATCATTAGCAAAAGATTACAAAATGCCATTTGGATTATATACTCGTATTATAAAAGAAGCGAATACAACGAAATGCCTTTCATGCCAGCAGCTAAGAAAGATTAGCAATTCCGTACGTACCGTTTCAGATGGTAGGTAAGGTTAAGACTGGCAGGACATTGATCTAAATAAACATTGCGAGTGTTTACTGATGATGTGTTTTCACGACAAGAACTGACTGTGATGAATGATCCTTGATAAGAGGCATAATATGACATTGATTTTTATTTTATCACTCAAATATCTTAGCAAGTACCGGGGGAGGAAAAAGCCTTGAGTATTGGGAGCAAGTCTAAACCTAATGATTAAGTTCGATCATCTTAACGAGCCTACTCAACAACCTTGGTTGGCTAGAGGCAAACATCTCGGCGGACGGCCTAAAAAGTATCTCAAATGTGGTAGTATTAGGATGGCCTTATGAGTCCACAGATTACCCTTACTTTGGACCCAACACCAGGATTTCGATCGCAATGGGAGTCTCGCCCAGCGTTTTTCAAGCTGAGATCCACGCCATTGAGGTCTGCGCCAGGGTAATCTTGGAAACTGGACTTCGCGGCGCTCACATTGCTATCTACTCAGACAGCTAAGCAGCTATAAAAGCGCTCTCCTCATCTAAGGTCTCTTCAAAACTGGTGAAGGAGTGTTACAATCTCCTTCAACTGTTGGCAACCAAAAACCGAGTCTTCTTGTGTTGGGTGCCAGGCCACCAGGGCATTGAGGGGAACGAGGCTGCGGATGAACTTGCTAGACAATGATCATCCAGTCGTTTTCATGGACCTGAGCCTTACTGTGGCTTTGGACTGGCCTCGGCCAAACTGCGGATCACAGATTGGTTTGCACGATTGCGTCAACAGTACTGGAATAAGCTTCCAGGGCTTCGTCAATCAAAGGAGCTGATAATGCCCTTCAGTCACAAGGGTACTACTCAAATGAGTAGAACCCACCTAAGACTCCTAGTGGGGTACTTATCTGGCCATCACCTGGTCAGATATCACCTGAACAAGATGGGTCTGTCAAGCGAGACTGAATGCCGTCTTTGTCTGGAAGACGTGGAAACGACCAAGCACATCTTGTGCGAATGTCCCGCCATCGTGCGTTTTAGGATGTCACTCCTCAGCACTGCAGAATTCAGGTTGATTCCTGCTAAAGACTTATTGCCCTTTATTAGAAGGGTGGACGGTCTTTTGGATTAATGAGCTACGGCACAATAGATCTTTATGGTCGCAGTGCCTTCCTGCTGGGAAAGTAGCTCGTATTTTTATATCTATCTACCCTTACTTTAGAATAAAGAAGTTCGACTATTCACTGTAATGGTGGGCACTGCTACCATGGGAAGTCTATTATACTATAGCCCTCAAGAAAATTATATCAGCTGACTTTTCGCCATTCTTACGAAGGCTAATATGACTTTTTCAATCAATCGCTGGACATTCACATAATATGTGATGTGTGGTCTCGACGTCCTCCAAACAAAGACGACATTCTGTATATCTAGATAATCCCATCTTGTTTAGATGATATCTGGCCCAGTGGTGACCCGAAATGTAGCCCACAAGTAGCCTCAATTCAAGTCTACTCATGTGAGTAGTGTCCCCATAATCGAAGGGCCCCATCAACTCTTTCGATTACCGCAGGCCTGGTAGGTCACCCCAGTAGTGCTGTCGTGGCCTTTCAGACCATTCCTTAATTATGACCTTAGCTGAAGCCAGGCCTTAACCACAATACGTTTCCGATCCTGTTCTTACCTTGTTCTTGCCAAAGTTTGGCAGTTCTTAGGCCCGACTACGTGAGCGGCCTAATATGAACATCGTCTGGGATTGAACAAAGAGATCCCTAGAAAGTGCTGATAAGTACTGCATAGTACCCATAGGCGGGCTCCATCGGCTTACACCACCAGAGCTTCAAGGTTACTTGTCAAAAGGTTCGTCCTCTACAGTCTACGGCATAGGTGTATAATAGGTATAATAGGCGGCAGCATCGTCGTTACTCACGACAGTACGAAGTGTCGTGTGTGACACTTTCTCGTCTAAATCCGTTATCTCTTGATTTTGAGGTGTTTATTGGACTACGGCGCGACCTACTCCCACTACGGCCCTTGGTCCACTGACTCTTGTATTTAGTCGATCGCTTTTTAAGCCTCAATGTCGGCAACAATTCAGGAAGGATGCTAAGGCCGCTTTGATTCGGTGAAATTTTGAATCATGCTCTTTCGGCTTGACAGTTCTTCGCGGACGCGACCTGCTCCCGCTACGGCCCTAATTCCACTGACTCTTGTACTTCGTCGATCCCTTATTAAGCACCAGGTCAATATCGACAACAATTCAGGAAGGATGCTAAGGCTGCTTTGATTCGGTGAAAATCGAAGCATTCTCTTTTGACTTGACAGTTCTTTGCCGAAAATATTGTCCGAATAGGCTCTGTGAATTGTAAACTTTGGAATTGTCGCACCAGAACGAAAATGAACAATTAACCCAAACATTTTGTATTAGTTCATTGTGAGCTACATATACATATTATCCCAAATTTCGGGCTTTTGATGGCAAACTTTTAGGAGGAATGCCCGAACCAGATGAAAGAAAGCAGCAGCAGCGGCAGGAACAACAACAACAGGCGGATCTGCTGCCGCCGCGTTCAATCTATGTTGTTTAAAGGAAATGCATGCTTTCTAATTTGACATTTAGCTGCCGCTGCCTCTGCATTTTATGTTCAATCTGGTTCGGGCAGAAAGTTCAAGGGATTTGAGATAATAGTTTCAAATGAATTATCGGCCAAAACCCTATAACTTTTAAGACGAAAAAGCGCCCCAAATTTGGATACTGCCTAAAGCGGAAATCATGTCTGAGATTTCCCATAGTTGTTTTACGTGGGTTCGAACTACCTAAAATGGAAATCGACTATGGTGAAATATACTTATGTTCGTACTGCGTAAAGCGGCAATGCCCGCAGAACATTTTCGTGGCTTAGTGAAACTGGAGATTCAGTTCGAGATTTGTCAGGGTGGACTTGTTAATAATTCTTGGATACTCAAAGCATAGTACTAAGGTTACATTTTCGCGTGAAATCCCATAAATAAACTGTCAAAAATTGCGCTCTCACGAAAAATGGTCACAACCTCGGTACTAACATATTTCACACAAACCCGCTCACAAAGAAAAAAATCTCCACACCGTTTCCTTACTGAAATCAATTGCCTTGCATTTTATTTTCCGTGAAACCGGTCATCATGGTGGTGGTCGGTCTCTTTTGAGAGAGAGAAGGGGAGGTTCAAGTGCCGTGTAGAACGCTGCGGATATGTGATGTGTGTAAGTTTCCACTGTCCATTAAATAGAGAGATAAGTGCAAGATTTTCACACGATAAAATGGAAATCTACTCCGGTAAATTCCAGACAGAATTTCCGCCTTGGGCAGTACCAGTAAATTTCGGGCGATTTTTCATCTTTCTAGAGAAAAAAAATGTTTGTGCGATAGTTCGTGAATTCTGGGCCTAGTTTCCGTCGGTTTTTTGGGCGAAAATTCATATTTTTGTTGGGGGCGGCCGGTAGCTCAAAGCATTGAGGCGTCAGTTTGATGTTTCAGCTTACCGGTTAGTCACGGGTTCATTGATGTCATAGATGTTTGTGTTGTATTCCTCTGTGGTGTGAGACGTAACAATAAGCCACAACCTTTCCCGACTTGTAGCAGGTATGCGGCCAAATGCGCAGGAGGTACATGCTAGCAACATGCATCGTCCGAAGGCAGCGTCGGAATAATTGACGCGCTATACGACCCCACTAATGGTTAGAGCAAATATGTAGTATAGTATATCATCTGAAATTAAGGTGACTGTTCATTTTCGTTTTGGGGCGGTAGTTGCTGGGACGTTAATTCATTAAGCATCCCAGACGTTGAAAATGCTGGACTAAATACCCACGGCGATTGAAATTCTGATTTTCATTGAACGATTCCAGAATCAAGTTTCCACCCATCAGGACTATTAAAAAGAATACCAAAACAAAAATTAGTCTTATCCTTCACTTGTAATTACCAAGCCTCAAATGAGATCCGATTCCATCCACGTAAATGGAAATGGTGTTGTCCAATTACTAATCCCATAAAACTCTACTCCAACCCTCACTCAAATCACCCACACCAAAATTGTGTTTGTACATCCATAATCTGACGTTGTTCGATGTATTCTTTATTGGATCGATAAAGACATCCCTCATGCTCTTGATATAATTATAAACCAGTCATTATTATCATATTACCATAGCATAAATCATCATCGACACGATGTGAGGTGAGCTTGTCGTTCTTTGCCATCGAAACAGACCGCCTTCTCGTGATTTTCTACTTGAAGCCGGGTTATGGTGATATACTGGGTCCCTCCCCCGATCTATGTGCACAGGTTTACGCATACACATCTACTCATCATCATGCAAGAGAACCGTGGCTTTAGCAAAAATCACCCTATCGTAATGTCAAATTGATTTATCCATTACATTCTCACTTGTAGCGTTCGGTCGGGGCTCGTATCGGGTTCCCAAACGGGTGGTTTGGCATATATTCAAGGTACCAGAAGAAGCCGAAACATATAGTACTCATCAGACCTGGTCCTGGGCCAGATGGATAGCAGCCACCCTCTGTAATCTTCTAAATTGCAATTATATTCTCAAGTTACGCAAAATGACAGAGTGCGAAATTATGATGGTGTGTCAGTGTTTGGTTCAATTTTACAGTACTATCGATACAATGTGATGAGGGGGCTTATGGCGAGGAGACGATAGGATGCTGGATTTGCCGAGTCGATGATTTCAATATTAATCCGTAGTTAGGTTTCCTGGAACCTTGTGGTGTAATTTTGGTCATGATGACACTATCATTTGAGTATTGAGTGCGTGTATGGGGTTACTTATGTATTTCGTCATTCTGTCTTGCTTGGAGCTTTGTAATACAAAGCATATGGGATGAATTGTCAAAATAGACTTTTCGTATCTCCATAAGAACTGCTTGTAGACGAGGAATCTGTAAGTTCGACCGTAAAAACTACATTGCCGAACCCATCTCCTCTAAGTAGCTGACGAAGTTTGGTCGATCTGGAATATCCATGAAAAGTTATAGGCTTAACTTTTGTCCAGGAAGTCATTGAAATACGATCAGCCCTTTTACTTTTCAAAGCCCGTGGCATCTTGCACACAATACACGGCCATTCGACTCCTAATTATGAATAATTACGTATGACGTAGTTTAACCACCGTAGGGTCATTCAAATCCCTTCCAGTGGTCTCCTAAATAAAATTCGTCGACCCCACGCTCGCCGAATTATTACGACGCCTACCTAATGCATATTTTATTATGATTCGTCCGTATGTTACGATCCTGCAAACACTCGGAATGTTTTGACACAAAGCCTGTTATTATCACACACTCACAGAACGATACACATACTTTTTTTTCTTTTCTATTTTCGAAAAATGCCCGTTTCTATTCCGTGGAGACTATGTACATATGTGAGCATATGTGTACATTCTAAAGAATAATACGAACGGTCGTCGTATGATATCTCTACACAACTATACTATACATTTCGCTCGACAACTATGGAATGATATCCTTACTATACATACATATGTGTTGAAAATCATTTGGGAAAAATATATTAATAAAGAATATATTGATGATGATGATGACGTGGCATACTGTGTTGTGTTTAGTACTTAGCTCCACCGAAGGGAAATACGGTAGAAAGGAGAGAAAGAAAGACCACAAGGAGATTGAGAATTCTTCCTGGCAAAGGATATTGACGATGAGGCATCAAATCCCTTCGGAGCAAAGTAAACATGTCATACTTACGTATGGGCTCAAAATGAGTTCACCATCAATCATCACGCGCACAGATGAGGTTTTATTGCAATAAATTATCCTTTAAGTAGACTCGCTACAGTGGTTTTGGAATTTATTTATATTCTAGGCGCATTGTGCTGGGCTCAAATCGGGACGGTGTGGCAGCTGTTTTTCGGAGTTGTAAGAGGGAGCCTGACAAACAGGCTAGGAATACCAAAGCAATTGTACGAGCATAATGAATAGATGTGTAACGTGACGTTGACCGATTCTAAGGTCCCCGAGGAATATGGAATGAATTAGAGAGTCTAGACGTATGGTATTCATTCACCACAGTAATTTGATTCGCAAAATTGTTTCGTGATTTGGAATTGGTCATCGGCGGTTCTATGCGGTTTACGGGGACTCCGTAAGCGGCACTGCTGAGTTAAAGTATATTTTCCATTCAGAAAAATTGTGTGGCTTTAAGGCAAAAAAAAAAGACCTTAAATTGGTCAAATGTTTGTTTCTATCTCAAGAATATGTGACATATGATATCAAAGGGCACGTAGTGAGTACATTTTTTTTTAATTTAACGTAACCATAAGATACGATAAGGGGCGACCGGTAGCGGATGTTCAGGAGGTGCATACTGGCAACTGCATTCTGCGAAACCACTTTATGCCAACGAAACGTCAACTGGGCCACATGGAACAGTGTTTTGATTGACGTAGCCCTGGAAGGTTATTCCAGTCCAGTGAAGACCAGTTTTGGTCCGCAGTTTGGCCGAGGTCAGCCCAAAGCCACAGTAAGGCTCCGGTCCATGAAAGCGAGTAGCAAGTCTATCCGCAGCCTCGTTCCCCTCAATGCTATGGTGGCCTGGCACAAGAAGACTCGGTTTTTGGTTGCCAACAGTTGGAGGAGTTCGTAACACTCCTTCATCAGTTTTGAAGAGATCTTATATGAGGAAAGCGCCTTTATAGCTTGTTGGCTGTCTGAGTAAAGAGCAATGTGTGTCCCCTTTTCAAGATTACTGTGGCGTAGATTTCAGTGGCATGGATCTCAGCTTGAAAAACGCTGGGCAAAACTCCAATCGCGGTCGAAATCCTAGTGCTGGGTCCAAAGACACCTGCACCAACACCTTGTTCAGTTTTAGACTCATTGGTGATCGATGAACCACCTAATACACTTAGAGTCTGGACAGCGCCTGCCGTTTTCCCATTTGTTGCCGTCAAACCAAACCTCCGTGATCATGTAATCAGATCTGAAGCAGATCTGTACGTCAGGAATTTGATTCAGAATGCTCATGTGACCGCCTTCTCCACTAGGTAGGTGGTACGTACGGAGAATATACCGTCTCCGGGAGCTTTAAACGGCTCAAAGGACTCTATCGCCCATTTTAGTTTGTCCATATCAAAGATGACCCCGATAAACTGCGTGCCCGGCTTACGGGTATCCGGTTGGGCCCCACAGTTGGGGAGGGGACCCATTCTGACAGTACGAACCCTGGGAAATGGATCTGAAGCTGTCCATGATTGGTACTATTATCTGAACCTAGTAGGCATTTCATGTAACTATGTGGAAACGTAAACTTAATTCCTAGATCGGGGAAGAGCTCAAATACAAGCTTTTGGGATTTTAGGCTAGACTGCTGGCCCATCAATTGACCGATGATACCTCTGAAGATGTCGGAGAGACAGACAAACTTAATACAATTCTAGAACATCCTATTGTCGGAATTTGTCCAATGAGTGAATCAATCCGCTTAGTTATTACAGTTTAATATAGAGTTGGATTAAAAGGCAATATTAAATGCATTCCATATTAAATTTTAATATTTTTGGTATTACATTTAAATATTTTCGGTATTACATTTAGTGCTCGTGCTTTCGTTGCATGGACAAATCGACTTAGCTATTAGACTTTAATAGAGAGGAGCGACCGGTAGCTCAGTGCGTTGAGGCGTCAGTCTGATGTCTCAGTAACCCTAAAAATATTGAAATTGAATCCTAAATTTTTATCTGTGTGGCATTAAAGGTGCGCGGCTCTCTGGTCGAACTGATAAACTTGATGCTAGCATCCATTCAAAGGCACTGCACAAGGAGGTGTACTCCAATCCTCTTGTGGAACTATTTATACAATGTAAATAGATTGCTCAAAGATCAGGAGAAGGTGGGCTTTATGATGACAGCCTATGCTGATGATGTCTCTATTGCCATCTCCGATAAGTTCTCTGGGACCTTCAGCAAGGTATGCGCTATCTCTGTTATCAAACTGGATCAATGAATGCGGTTTTATTGTTAACCCTAACTAAACCTAAACGGTCCTTTTCACGAGGAAACATAGTATTCATTCAGTAGTACCTGCTAACTTGGAAGGGGTGAGTTTGGGCTTCATGCATAGGGTGAACTTCTTTTGTCTTAAATTTTGAAAACTGGATAGTAAGAATTGCACAAACATAGCCAGTATAGTTGTTTCTGAATTATACATATATTATAGTATAAGTGTCACCATACGCTGTCGAGCTCTAACTCGACCACGAACCTGGTACAAATGTCCTTTGAATAGGTTAAGGCACACACACTTCACATAAACCTATAAAAAGCCGGTCCGCTTGTACGATGTTCGATTTCCAGCTCGAGTTCGAGTTTGACAGTGTATGGTGACACTAAGACCATAGAAAAATGAGTGAATAGTTTTTAGCGAAAAGGATAATATCAAAGAAGTCACTTATCAGCCCCCCTCATCAACAGGTCCCAATGCCAACGATCTCGGCTTTGAAAACGCTGGATCAAACGCCTTATGGCGATTGAAAACCGTGGCCTCTGACGTGAAAGATTGTTCATATTTTTAATAATTTAGCTTCTGAGGAATAAACTCGTAAACCTACCACAAAAACCGATGCGTCGTAATTGACATTTTCATTTGCATCTCTTAGCTCCACTTTACTTAAAGCCAATTTAAAGGCCTGCTACCGGAAATGGAAGGCGCGCTGAAAAATAAGAAACGCAAAAAAGGTGAAAAGTTTCTTTAGCTTCCGCGTCTTTTTCCTGCATAACGCCATGTCCTTATCGTTCGTTGCTAGTCTTGTGCCATCTTATAATTTCCTTAAGAGCCTTTCTTGATTCTCAGCACTCTGCAGCTAACCATCGCTCCTCCACCCCCATCCTTGACTTCTCCCATCCATTTCCTATTCCACTGTATTATTATTCGTACAATATTTCGCGTCTGTGTATATCCTTTTTTTTAACGAAACAAGCTACTGAAAGCATTGAGCGATTCCTAAATGGATTCCTCGACTTACCATCACGAAGAATGCGCGATGCGGCGGGTGCGGGCGTGGTGACGATGGCGATAACATTTTATTTCGACGATTCTTATGCTGAGAGTTCATTCGAAATTAAGTATGGCATACGATGATGACGGACGCAGGAGCAGAGTGCAAGGGGTGCTGTGCAAAAGTCGTTAGTCCAATAATGTGGGGGGTGTTTTGTATAGTCTACCCGGTGATGCTTCCTATTTCTTGTGATTTTCTTATGTTTTTCAGTTTTTCGCCATCAAGCGGAATGAATGAATGAATGGATGGAGAAAAATCGAGGTTCGCATCAAGAAAAGGGACTCCGAGAAAGTAGCAAACTTAAGCTCCCGCCGGATGAAAGTGTTTCAATACTTTGTTCGTTCCTCACTATAGGGCGCTTTGTTTTCCCCGTTGGCTCTCCGACATATATTTCAGTGGTGCAAAACAAAAAATACGAGCTTATGTTGTAAATACCGTTTCAGTATTGCGCTCTCCAGCTCTGGAAAACAGCGCTAAATTTTACTATTTAAATGAGAATGTTGGGTTGGATTTAGCGTACTGACAAATTCAGCTACATTATGTTAGAGGGAATGAAGGAAAATGTGCGGGAGTCAGGCAGCTGGGAAGAAAGACTCAAGACGACCGACTGTCAGAAGGGGGTGGCTATGATGTATGGGAATGGGAAAGATGTCAGGTGTGTATACTACTTGAAATCCCAATCAAATCTGTAGAAACGTTGTTATAAAAGGAAATGGAAAAACTGAAAAAGATCTCATTCCACCGCATCAGATTTTTCCATTGCTCTGCTGATTATGATAGCGCTGATGAACGAAACCCTGGCCCTTTTGTATTCACGGCAGCGCCGCTCCTTTTTTTTCTCTCTTTTCTCTCTCTCTCTCTCAAGGAAATCCAACGACGATTTCTGTTTCTTCTCACTGGGATTCGATTTGATGCTGCATGTGCGGAATCTAGTATTTTGCATATAGTGAACGGCAAGTCTATGGACGTTTGAGTGTCACGTGAACTTGAAAGGGCACGGTTGAGAGAATAAATCGCGATACATACTTTTATAATTCCCTTCGAGTTTTCCTGTTTTTATTTCCTTACTTTTCGCGTATCTTTTGTCTTTGAAAAGTTGCCATGATTATAGGGATGGGATGGGACAACTAAGGGACAAGTCATCGAGAGGTTCTACAAGCCATTCATACGAAAATATCCTTTCTACATAATGAAAAATGTTCATCTTCTTCGTGTCGGCTTTTAGTCAAAAGATTTAAGCTGCTTTCTGTGAAATCATTGAAACATGGATTTTGGAGTATTTTACCGCAAAAGTTTTTGATTCTGTTTTGATTTGAAAGAGAAAGTTTTTTTCTTCTGAGGACTTATAACGCTTTGTTGGACACGGATGGATTTATTTTTTGTATAAACAGATGAAATTTGAAGTTTAGCGTAAGGTGGAGTATGGAGGCTTGCTGAGAGATAAAAGGATAATGAATGGGAGTTTCTTTCATTTCTAACTAGGGTAGAAGGTGAAAAGTCGTTAATTGCATTCAAATGTATATTTGGAATATCGTTTGCTGCGTTGTGTCCTCTATAAGGTGCTCCCCCATAAAGTACCGATGTAGATTTATGAAGATTATGCCAAACGTCATTAGCGTTCTTCTTAAAAAAAAGAATAATGTTGACATAATAGCCCCATTCGATACAATAGGAAAAAAGTCCCGAATGAAGCGATCAGCCTCGATCTGTGACTAGCGGGGGGGCAAAAACTCCTCTTCCATAGTCCTCCGCGTGGGCGCCCCCTGGAACGGCAGTGGTCACTGACCATTGCCAACCAACGTCAAGCCGCCAGTGATGGCGGTGCGATGATTTGGTTGAGGTACCCCTGTGGTGTGGGGTGTGAAAAAAATACCACGGCCTTTCCCTTTGAGGGCCTGTCGTTAAAACCGACAATCAAAGGACAGGATGTGTATGCCAGTAACTTGCACTATCCGAAATCTTTATATGCTAACGAAACGTCAACTATGCCTCGGATAAGGACTGACTCAACGGTTACGACTTTTAGCTATCGTACAATGACAAAGATTGGATTCTGGAATGTGCGTACTCTCCTGGACAATGGATCAGAAGGTCCCCAGAACGCACGATTTCTTCAATTAGAGAGTGAATTTCTGAGGTACAAATTAAATATCTTAGGAGTTAGTGAGATAAGATGGTGGAACAGCGGAGAATCCATCTCTCCAACGGGCAGCACTGTAATGTTGTACTCCGGTAAAGCTACCGGTAGTCGTCGTGAGTCAGGTGTGGGGCTCCTTTTAACCAGAGCCGCGCGAAACTGTCTCTTATCCTGGGAACCGGTCTCTGACAGGGTCTTGACCGCCAGGTTCCGGACCAAAATGAGGAACATCTCAATAATACAATGTTATGCCCCTACTGAACCCGACAATGTCTTGGCAAAAGACTCCTTCTACGAAGAACTAAACGCCGTTCAGAGCAGAACACCTAAAGGTGACATTATAATGGTTATGGGTGATTTGAATGCGAAAGTTGGCGCTGATAACTATGGGCTCAGACATGTGATGGGGAGACACGGTCTTGGTGATCGTAATGACAACGGTGAAAGATTTGTAGAGTTCTGCAACTTTCACAGTCTCTTCATCGGTGGTACTATGTTTGAGCATAAGGACCACCACAAAATCAGTTGGTCCTCTGTTGATCGGCGCAGAACACAAAATCAGATCGACCATTTTGCCATTAGTAAAAGATTCAAGAGTTGCCTCCTGGACGTGCGAAACAAGAAGGGTGCCGATATTGGGATGGGAAGAGACCATTATCTTATGATCGCTAATGTTCGATTGCGTATTGCAGCCGTGCGCCGCCCCAGCGACGAAAGATCCAGGCCCCGCAAATTCAACACCGCTCGACTAAAAAATCCAGCTGTCTTACAACAATATAATGACCATCTTGCGCAAAAAGCGGCTGAGATAACTAGTCACCCAGATAGTGACATAAACGAAGACTGGGATGCCATAAAAAATGCGTACATTGATAGCGCAAATACCATCCTTGGCCCAAACCCGGATTGTCGGAATAAGCCCTGGATGTCCGACGCTTCATGGCAGCGGATTGTTGAAAGAAAGGAGCTGAAAGTTCGTTTGGCTGCAGCATCAGACGACAATCGAAGCAGCATCGAACTCCTTTACCGTCAGAAAGCTCGAGAAGTTCAGCGTAGTGTGCGACGCGATAAAAGAGTTTATGCCAATTCTCTTTTAGCGTCAGCAGAAGAAGCCGCTAGAAGTAACAACTTAAACGCCGTATACGGTGTCATCAAGGAGTTTACAGGTGGTCGTAACTCCTGCCAACATCCGGTGAAAGATAGTGATGGAAAGCTACTTATCTTGGAAGAAGATCAAATGAGGCGGTGGAAAGAACACTTCGCCGCGGTCTTGAACCGTGTAACCTCTGGTGAAGTTCCCCCTCATATAGATAATTTAGCTAACCATCAAAATGTGCGTATACGGTCCACTGCCCCGACTAAAGAGGAAATAGTCACTGCAATTATTGCACTAAAACGAGGAAAGGCCGCCTGACTTGACGGCATCCCTGCCGAACTTTATCAAGCAGCGCCAAGCGTAACTGCCGATTTGCTGCACCCACTTGTTGATAAAGCGTGGAATACAGAGACCTTTCCCACTGAGTGGAAGGAAGGTTTGATCATCAAACTTCCAAAGAAGGGTAGCCTCACAGACTGTAATAATTGGAGAGGCATTTGTGTGCTTCCTGCCGTTGCCAAGATAATAGCTAAAATCGTCCTAGAAAGACTAAAGGCCCACTTAGAAAGCACAATTGATGAAGAGCAGGCTGGCTTTCGATCCGGATTCTCCTGTGTCGATCACATTAACACCTTGCGAATCATCATCGAGCAATGCGCTGAATACGATTCTCCGCTTCACTTGCTTTTCATCGATTTCGAAAAGGCTTTCGATAGTGTGAACCGGGATTCTATATGGGCGGCCTTGCGCAGGAGAGGCATCCCTGAGAAGCTTGTGGCTATTATTAAGGCAACCTATGACGGCGCGAAATGTCGCGTTCTGCATAAAGGTAAGGTGTCGGGGGACTTTGAGATTCGCAGTGGAGTTCGGCAGGGGTGCATCCTCTCACCGATCCTATTCCTCATTGTGATCGGCGATGTGTTACATGCAGCCCTATCCGGATTCGACAGAGGAATTCAATGGACTTTGACATCTTATCTACAACATCTTGACTACGCTGACGACATATGCCTACTCTCCCACAAAATCATGGATCTGTCCGCAATGGCGTTAGATCTCGAGAGGGAGGCAAGCAAGGTTGGGCTAATGATTAATACCAACAAGACCAAGGTGCTTAGCCCGCCGTTGCGAAAAAGAAATCCGACACCTATTGCCATCAATATTAATGGGCAGCCTGTGGAGAAGGTAGACAACTTCGTCTACCTGGGTAGCATTGTTGCCGAAAATGGTGGTACGGAGCAGGACATCGCTCGTCGTATCAACCAGGCTAAACGCGCATACTGCATGCTGTCCAAAATCTGGCAGAGCAGTTATCTCAGCATCAAGACCAAGCTGGGCCTGTTTCGCTCCCTGGTACTATCAGTGCTTTTGTATGGGAGCAGTACATGGAAAGTTTCCGTAGGAGTTACCAGAAAGCTGCAAGTTTTCGTCAACTCATGTCTTCGTCGAATTTTAAGAATTTTCTGGCCCGAAACAATATCAAATGAAGAGCTAAGTCGGCGTACGGGTCAGATGCCAATCGACGAATTGATACGCAGGCGAAAATGGCAGTGGATAGGTCACACATTGCGGAAGAGTGATAACTGCATTGCTATGCATGCCATGAAATGGAACCCCATTTCCAACCAAGGCCGACCAAGAGGGGGTCCTCGAATCACATGGCGTCGATCTGTGGCAAAGGAGTGTCAGGTACTGGGTAAGTCTTTTGGGGAGTTGCGCCCCATTGCCAAGAACAGAGTACGATGGCGCGCAGGAGTAGTTGACGCGCTATGCCCCGCTAGGGGTTAAGGCAAAGTAGTATATATGCAGAGAGACAAGTTGACGTTCAACCAATTCACTTTCAACTCTGATCCAGATGGATCAAAGGCCGATCATTAGTTTTGTTTGAAAATTGATCTTTGTCCGAATGAATCGAACGGGGCTATTATGGTTGGGTATTATTTTGCACTATTTTCCCTAATTTTCGTTATTGGTTTTGTTGCGATGCCGTCTTAAATGGGCAGATTTTTAGCAGGTTTTCGTTTCCAAAGCCTTTACCAAAGGACTACAAATTGAATGAATAACATGTTTATATTTATTTGATAGGATGCATATAAGAAGGCGACTCGAAACTCAGACCTCTTCCAGAGTCCTCCTCGTAGGCGCCCCCTGGAGCAGTGACGGTAAAACGTTGCGTACCAACTCTTGCTGTAGTACTTCGTACTGTACGGTAAAAACTCGGGCGACCGGCCGACCACAAAATAATTCAGAAAATTCCAGTCAAGCCTCGAATACAATTGGAACTACGGCAACGTCAACATCTCCAGGAGCAATATGAATATTCTTAGGCTCTTGGAAATGGGGGGCTACTTTAACATTACCTTGCGCTGGATTCCTGGTCACACGGACTTCGAGAGGAATTGTGAAGCCGATGAACTGTCTCGTAAGGGAGCAACTGGTCTAATCTGATCCTTCAAAATCACTGCAAAATGACGACCCTCATTTGTGCGTGCAAACTGGTACTCACGTTCGAAGCGGGCAGGAGGACTAACGCTAGATGGGAAGGTGGTACAACGGGCCGTACAGGTAGATCACTATGGACCAGTTTGGACCGGGATGTGATCTTGGACAGGATGTGACTGTTCCTCACTGACACGATGAACAAGGTCACACTTTGGGGAATTCATCCTTACACCTCTATTAGAACTGGCGGATATAGAGATTTCGGAGATGCGTTTGGATATGGACGTTGTTGGTATTAATCTTTAGCCTTGCTTGTCCCCCTCTCAAGATCTTACGCCATTGCGGACATATCCATGATTTTGTGGGAAAGTAGGCATATGTCGTCAGCGTAGTCATGATGTTGTAGAAAAGATATTAAAGTCCATTGAATGAACTAGACAGAAGGGTCTAGTCCAGATAGGGCTGCATGCAACACATCGCCGATCACTATGAGGAATAGGATCGGTAAGAAGATGCACCTCTGCCGAGCTCCACTGCGAATCGGAAAGTCATCCAACACCTTACCTTTATGAAGATGTTTAATTTATACCGCAGAAATCCATTCTCTAATTGAAGAAATCGTGTGTTCTGGGGATGTTCTGATCCATTGTCCTGCAGAGAACGCACATTCTCACAACCAATCTTCGTCATTGTACGATAGCCAAAACCGTTGAGTCAGTCCTTATCCGAGGCGTAGTTGACATTTCGTTAGCATATAAAAGATTTTGTATAGTGTAAGTTGCTGGCATACACATCCTGTCCTTTGTCGGTTTCTAAGACAGGTCGTCAAAGAGAATGGTCGTGGTATTATTCCTACGCCCCACACCACAGGGTAAATGTTTACCTCAACCAAATCATCGCACCGCTATCACTGGCCTCTTGACTTGGTTAGCAATGATCAACGACCACTGCCTTTCCATGGGGCGCCCAAGAGGAGAATTATGGAAGAAATGATTTTGATGTGTACCACGTTTTCAACTACCCAGCTGCACCCTCGCACCTTAATTCCAGATCGCTATTGTGCAGCCATTTTTTCCCCCAACAACAACCAGAAAAGTCAACGCTATCGTTCATCTATAGTTTTCTAGTTCATTAAACTAATTGTGCTAACTGAAATAGTTTACTTACATCAAATTAAATTTCTGAAAGTATATGTATACTCCTCAAAACAAAATAAGGGCCACTAATAATTTTCCGATTGTTTTTTTGTGGTTCTCCATACTCTCATACGTCGATTGTCATTAAAAAAAAACTTCACTTTACACTCATCCGTGAAAAGCACCTCACGCCATTCCTCCATTTCCCATTCACTGTTATCGTAAACAAAACACTTGAAAAATAACGGCATTCATAAAAATTAGTTATCGAAGCAAAAATATTCGGGTGGCCCTTATTTTGTTTTGAGTAGTATATAATAGAGTTATTACATATTTCCTTATTCTATATAACCTATATTTCATATTATGAAATTAATTACTTGTTTTTTTTTATCTTCCAGTTGCCTCGAATTGTTCATTCCCATCCCGATGGGAGGGTACATGGTTTCTATCCGGATATCAACAATCAGTACATATAAGAGGTTCACAATTTAGTTATCGGGGCAAATGCGTAGCATCGGAGGGTAATAAATATTTAATAGTAAACGAGTAAGTACTGTTTCAACTTTTTCCTTATATGAAAATAAATATATGCATTTAAATATATGTAACATTCATTGATATCAACAATAACTATTCATTAATCAATACGTATATTGAGTTAGGACTATATAACAACTATATCAGAAAAAATCGCCCTCTATATATTACATACATATATGGCGCGTAATAATTATATTAAAAACACTTTGTTTTTATCAATTTATATATCTTTGATAAATCATTCTAATTCTTCCATTCTTTTAATAATTTCGATTTGATTTATTCGTTCGTTGTTTGTTTTATTTTAAATTAAATTATGTATTTACAAATCATCTACTCCAATATTCTGATGATAATTAAGATAAAAAAAATACGTACAAAAAAATGAAAATAGAACTTGTAATTATTAACAAAACGAAAAAGAAAACTAACTTTATTTATTTTTTGCTTGTGTTGCGTGAACGAACGTCCTGCTATATATAATATCTGCCTTACATATATATTGTTTTTTGCAGTACTCTTTATATTATACGAGTATTTAAAATATTATTGTCTTTGCGCGTGTGTGCGAGTGTATCATATAAATACGTGTGAATGATATTAAATGTGTGACTGTTTAGTAGGAGATCATGATATAATAACTACTAACCTAATGTACATTGATTTTATAATAAAATTTTTTGTAATTTTGTACTATTTTTTATTTTTAGGAAAATTTATTAGTTTGTATCTTTAAATTTTTTCTCTAAGATGATGAAATGAAATCAAATTTGAACGAAAGACAACTCTACAAAAATCGACCAAAAATCATTTGTTGTTGTCTGTATAATAAATTTACGAGTATAAAAATTAACAAATATTAAATATTAGAAGCGATGATGAGTGTTCAAATTTGGTATCAGCATTCATTCTTTTTGTAAATCTTATTTGTTTTTTGTTGACAATGATATTTGACATTTTTGTAAATAGAATAACTATT
The DNA here is from genome assembly GCA_964017055.1 of Chloromyia formosa. NCBI lineage: Eukaryota > Metazoa > Arthropoda > Insecta > Diptera > Stratiomyidae > Chloromyia > Chloromyia formosa. The sequence goes on along the minus strand of OZ024813.1, from coordinate 4,154,985 downwards.
TATTCTTATTATATATTTTAAAAATAAAAATATTATATAATAGTTATTTTTTTATTTTGTAAGAGTTTATTTTTATTAATTGACTTATCCGTTCAAGCTTTTAACTGTTTTTTATATGTACAATTATTTTTTCTATGAGAAAACCGATACCGTTTTTATCATACTTCTTTTGTTTTTGAGAGCGTATCCATACATTTATATTATGTTGTTCTACTAAACTAATTAATTATGTTGAGAAGATTCGAAGGAATATTTTAGAATTGAACTATGATGAACTATGCGTAGGTACTGAAGAAGAAAGTCGCATGCTTTCCGTTTTTTTTTTTTGCAAATCATCATCAAGTGGATAGCATCAAGATTGTGTCACAATTACGTGCTTTAGTCCAGGAATACTGTAACTTTCACCTATAGGAACTAGGAAAAATTGCAAACAAGCTGTATTTTTATATGAACCTTTCTAGTAGTGTCCCGAACAATTTCTCAAAAGTACCAATTGATAACGATGACAGTTAAGATTTTTTAGGGATTAAAAGAGAGTACAAAAAATTTTTCGCTGTTTTCGAAAGAACTATCCATTTTTCAACAAAAAATATGAAAATCAAATTTGTAGCTTATAAATTTTTTGTTTACTTAATTCCTTTTGTATTCATTTGGTATTGTGCGGCTAATGATTATTAACTAATATAAAGAAAACATGAGCCTCACAGTCCACGTGAGTAGTGTTTTGCAGGATGACACCCTTTTTGTCTCTTTCGCGCGGTTTTCTTTTCTGCATTGGTCGCTCCACAAACATCATGCAGTCGTTTGATTGCTTACTATCATTTTTTTTGTGAATATTTTTATATTTTGCAATCTCCTGTTATAATTTCGGACTATTATTATTTGTTTTGATTCGTACGGTATTTTGTAAAAATGCAAGTAGAAAGAAGAAACTGTTTAAGTTGTAACTATTCGTTGGTATGAAGAAGAGATTACCAGTTGCTTCAAGAGTTATTGGATAACAACCCGGGAACTATTGAGTAAATTCACAGAATTCAGACTCCTCGTCAGATTAATATTCATGGAAAACTATATTATGTCAATGATTTCGTTATAATTAGCGGTTAGACATATCGATATTGTTGAAATCGATAAACAGACATTCTGGCTCACAACCTCATTAAAAATGGGACAAATTGAAAAATATTACAACAAATAGTATAAAAATCGGTTGCAAAAGTTGCATGGGGACTAGGCCACATGAAAGGCCACATGAAAAAAAAACTCTCCCTCCGCGTTGGTGTGGAAAGAAATTCAGTGTATGCTCTTTGTACCTCTCTCATAACCGGACACTTCTTATAAGCGGACGAATTTTTAAGTCCTGACATTTGTTCGCATGTTTTCGAACAAATTAGACTCCCTTAATTGGACGCTTCTATAGCCGAACACGGACACGCATTTTTCAGACTGAACCTCTAATAACCGGACCACTCGATGATTTCGCAGTTGTTTTTCTTCGCGATTTCATGACTTTAAAGATTCTGGACGACTTGATAGTGACAGTGCCAGCCATAACTATTTAAGCGCGCTGTACAATTTGTGTGGAAGCACCACAAAAACGAGAAAATCAACATAATAACCGATACAAATCACATTCGGCGTCCAATGTGGGATTATTGTGATTTTAACATACCCTAAGTCCATCTTAAGTCATCATCAATCAAAAGCTATCTTAAATTTCGTTAGGGTTTTTTTTATTCTATATCTATGAAAATTTACAGTAGAAAATACGAAAAAATGGTAGAAAATATCCGAAGATAGTCAGCGTTCAATCTTTGACTGATGGAATTTTATCGAGTTCATTAAAGCAAAATGGGCTATGGAGTTGTCACCTTAAGGCTGTCTTAGGACATCTTTAAACTTTTCTAAGACTATCTTAAACTACCTTATGGCTTTTTCAGTCCTACGAACTTGAAAACAGAAGAAATTAGTGGAAAAAGTGTCGAATAATCAATGTGGGTTGTGATTTTATCTCTTCGACGAACCAAAAAAAAAAACAATGAAGATTAAACCTTTTTTGCCTTAAGGCTACACTAATGATATTTTTATCTTATCTTAATAAAAATTAACGGTAGAAAATATTCGAAAATGAAAAGTCCGAAGATATTCGGCCTCCAATGTGGGGACAGTGGGGTTTTAGCCAGTCATTAAAACCGAAATGGCAATCGAATAAGCGCGTGTACAGTTAGTTACACGGCACAAAACCGAAATCTTTTTAAATCTAACCTTAAGGCTACCGTATGATTTTCGAAATGTAACATTTTGTTTCATCAGGAAGGAGATCTTACGCCCCTACTTAATGACACCCTGCTCAAATGCTCAATCTGCACATATGGTAGGGCCGGGCCTGGACCTTAGTGTTCTTTTAAGCAGACACTCCCCATAACCGGGCAAAATTATTGTTCCCGAAGGTGTCCGGTTATCAGAGCGTACACTGTATATTTTTTTAGCCGAACTAATAATATGCGTACTGGCGTTGACTCGTGTTTTTCTCGGTAGCGGTAGTCAGGTAATTTTTGTAGTAAATTTTACAATCTACAAGTTTGATATTTACATTTTTTTGCTGAGATAATTTTCGCAAAAATTGCGGATAACCTTATTTTGCCCTCGTTTAACACCTAAAAAAAACCTTAACTGCCATCCTTATCAGTTGATACTTTTGACGAATTGATAGGGACACTACTAGAGGCGTTCACTCAAAAATTCAGCTTGTTTGCAATTTTTTCCTAACTTTATGTTCTATATTTCTGGTCTGCTAAACCAATTTATTGAAAAAAATTTCGATTGTACTAAAATGGTACTAAACTACTAATTTTTCTACAATATTTGCAATAGTTCGGTTCTAAATGTTTCGAACAGTAATCTCCAACATCATCATGGAACTAATATTTTTTCCTAAAGTCATTTTTACGGAATTCGGCTAATATTTTCAAAATGGTTCATTTTTAGTACACAGTACTTTTACTCGAACGAAAATATCAGTCATGTTTCATTATTTTTCGACTAACATGATTTCAGTTCTTGTACCTTTAGTTTCATCCTAATTTCTCTTCCATCGTCCCCTCGAACATAGAAATCAATATTACAATTTTCGCCCGTTAACTTTCGTCATAATTTCTATAGATATTAACGTAGTTAACGTATATTATTTTTGAATTATTAAAATTATTTAAATTAAGTATACAGAAAATATATATATTATAAATTAATCTCTTTCATCTAAGCATAACTATTGAAATTTCATTTTACAATATATATCCAAACTGTTTTTCTTTTTCATTTCGCCCCCGTTTTGTCAACAAATTTGCCAAAAAAATCGATTAAATTGCCTAAAACAAAAAAAACAAAATCAATTCAATGGAAAAAAACATAAATATATTCCTAATCCGGATACGACAAACAAACAAATTAAAAAAAAATAATACAGTGAATGTCATCGTTGTTTGGTCATCTACGAGAAACATAAAAACGTGCTACAATTTAAAGAAAGTGAGTGTGAAGGTGACAATATGTATGGTGATCAATCGAATCCGGCTGCATTGGCTATGCGTAGCGTAGTCAAGAGCGATCATAGGGGGGGAGCTCATCCCAATTCCAACGGGCATCCAAGATTATCATCGTCGGATCAATATATAATGAGATCCAATGATGATAGTAATGATTGTAGTAAGCATAATCTATTTTTTTTTTAAGAATTATATCTATTATGCGTACATTATATATTATATATATGTATTTCTATGATATTTAAATAATTCATATTATTTAATGCAGTAAAATTACATATATATACTGTTTTCTTTTCTAATTTTGATTTTCTTCTTATTTTAATGTATCCACTTTGCGCCTTTTAGTTTAGTTACTGAGATTATCGTGCCGTGTTTTAGTTTTCTATTATTTCTGATCACTCTTGATATTTTTTTAGAATTAATGAATATATATATTTTTTACCATTATTCATTCTTGACAGTGCTTTTACGTATAGGTATTCTTTTGTAATTAATTTACTATTTAATCACAACGAATTTTGCTATCATTTGTGTACATACTTATGGACGAATTATATTCGTAATTTTTATTTTATTTATTTTTCAATGCCCTTTTTGCAAAATAGATTAAAGTTTGGTGAGTTCTGTGACACGTTGTTATTCGATCGTGCTGTAAATATAGTGCCACGAAATTAATGATATTACGGAAGCCTATCCCTTCATGGATACGACGTTTTTACATAATTTGATTCTTACACAATTCGACTTTATTTATGATAAATCCGGGCTAGGGCAATTATCAAATGGCACTGGAGGAGACTGACAATCACGTATTTTTATATTCTCCTCTGGCAGCCTAAAAGTACCCAATGTTTTTTTCTGATGAACGCGTACGCTCTGTAAATGCATACGTATCGTCCGACATTACCTGATCGCTTGCCTGCGCGATGAAATTATTTTTAAAGCAGGAGTCCTTGTTAACGTTATCCTATTTTGTCTAAAATACACTAGTTCTTGTAAGTGTAGGCCCTTCAATTGTAGTTGATATAAAATTAGCGGAGCAAAATCTCTGAGTGTTCATGAATTTCTCATTTTCTAGATTATGAGATGTGTCACTAGCAATACCCTTGACTGACTTATTTCTCTCAATTTTGAGTTGACTATTGAGTGGGCTCCCGACACGTAAATCCCCTTTGTTGGAGAAAAATCCACGGAAGAAAACTGTTCAAACACTCATGCGCTTCTTTCATATTATACGATTTATGGCAAAATAAACGATATACGACAAAAATCTGAGTGAGGCTTTATGTTAACATTATACGGCTAAAGTTGGATGGGCAAAAAAAAAATAAGAATTCAATTTAGACCCGACTTACACGAATCGGCTAAAAATTCTCACAGAATACCGGCCGTTCAAACTTATCGTACCACAGAAAAGAAAATCGTCAGCGCTAGACAAATACTGCGAACCATTGAGTGATCACAATATCGTTTGGTGGATCGGGCGAATCAGGTATTCCGAGAGTTACTGACTACACTCCATCGACATACACCTTTGGTAAAAACCATGCCTGCTTGATTCATCCACGTACTCATTTGAAGCAAGAGAGAGAGAGAGAGAGATCGGCCAGGGATATTTTCATCTTCACGGATAGTACCGCAGCGATAGGATCCCTAGAGTGCTTCTAGAATACATCGAAGACTTGTCGAATGAAGATCCGCCCTCTTGGAGATGGGGCATCACTTATACTCCCTAGATTTAGCAAAAGCTCCGGCTGGTTTAAAGTACTAAGTGATACGGACAAGATACTCTCTGGGGTAACACAATGGACCCAACTCCGGGTCTAAGTGTGCCGTAGATCCTCGCCATTGCCCATGTATCGTAACCTAAGGGATGCGAAGTGCATCACCACTTTCCAAAGTAATGATCACATCGTTATGTTATTAATTGCCTTGACCTCTCCCGGAGCATTGGCGCGTCAACATCTCTTGCATTACTATGGCGTGTTGACGTTGGGATAGCATTTTCGGATGGTGCAGTTGCTAGCATGCACCTTCTCTCCTCTCCGTCTTTATACTGACAGGCTCGGAGTGCTGTGGGAGTTTTAGTAGTACCCACACGCAGTTTTTTTATTAACGGGTCAGGGGTTGAACCTCCGTCTCTCTAGGTGTAACATCGTAGAGTGGTGATCGTGATCACACGGCTACCGAGCACGTGCTTATGATATAAATGATTTAACATAAATAGTTTTGTTTACATATAAAATGTTAGATACCCAGAAATCGGTGCGAATAATTGAGTATTTTTTTTAAGTAGGGTTAGTTTCGTGTACCTTTTTGTCATAAACCGGATAACATTTTGTATAATGATTTTTTTTTATTATTCATAAAGGTTCCCTCGAGAGGGTTTTTGAAGAGTGATTTTCCCGAGCGCGTATGTGACACGATCAGCAATCAATTTTATTATATTCGATATTATCTTCTTTAAACACTTCGGTTTTAAAAATTTCCAGTTAAAGTAAAAACTAAGAAATGAAAAACACATTTTTTGACCGCCGCTTAAGAGGGGGCAGGGGGAATTGAATGCAAAATTAATTCACGTTAATCCTTTCCGTGATTCATCTCTAATGCAATGTTGCTGTAGACAACGTTCGTCGACATTTGCGCGAGACTTCTATCTAGTCAAGGTCCTTATTTTAAGCACTTGGTTTTAAAATATCACTTTTAGTGCACAACATACTATGCACAATTTAATGTAGCATTGGCACAAGTGGAACTATGAACACCTTCGATTGTACATAATTTTAACAAATTTTATCCTTTTTTGATGAATATTTTGTTATGTTTATTAGTAAGGGAACTCCGCCAATGTTCTCTTTCCGAAAAACCAATCCTGCCTCGGGCAAGCTTGTAATTGGGGCGTATGAGCAAACTTATTTTTACAGGTTGACCCACTTCCGGCAAACTCTCGCGAGGCACGATTAGTTTTTCGGAAAGAGGACATTAAGATCTTTTATTTGACCTCTTATTTAGCATAAACCACGATGAGGGTTGTTCGAAGACCTGAGATGTCAGCTTTGCCCGCTCCTACCACCCACTTCTGCCAAGCTTTCGCGAGGCAGGCTTGGTTTTTCGAGAGAACGTTGACACCTTATTTATCAGAACACGCGATGAGGGTAGTTCGACGACCTGAAATATCACCTTTGGGCTATGGTGCCAGTGTGTTGCGGCAAGTTTGGGCTAGGCAGGATCGCATATTCAGTCGCCCTGCATAGGTCTCCACACTTTTATGCAGATTTTATTACAAACCAACATAAGGATTACGTATTAACGAGGGTAAAACTAAAATAATGATGCAATCGGTGACAAGGACACCTGCACAACCGAGCATCAACGTGGGGGACCTCAACATCGAGTTCGTGAACAACTTCATCTACCTGGGTTGCAACCTGTCAAGGGACGCCAACGAAACTGACGAAATCAAGCGACGGATACAGTTAGCTAATAAGACTCTTTTCTCGGTTCTCCCCATAATGAAATCGAAACATGTGCACAGAAACACGCAGCTCCGCGTGTACAAAACCATTATACGACCAGTGCTATGCTATGGCTGCGAAGCATGGACCCTAACTCAAGCCTCCGAAAACATGCTAGACACTTTCGAACGTAAGGTTCTACGGCGAATTTTCGGGGCTGTTTGCGATCGAGATGGATGGCGCATCCGGTACAACCATGAGTTGTATGAAATGTACGATGAGCTGCAAGTCTCGAAAATCGTCAAACTACAACGACTTCAATGGGCAGGGCATGTACAAAGAATGGACGATGATCGCATGCCTAAGAGAGTAATGAATGCAGAACGAGTCGACGGAGCGAGACTGCGAGGACGACCGAGATCTCGTTGGGAGAGCTCAGTAGGTGTGGACGCCGCGTAGCTGCTGGGCTCCCAAAATTGGAGGACGCGGTCACGTGACCGAGATAATTGGAGGACAATGATCCAGGCGGCCAAGGCCCGACGTCGGGCTGTCGCGCCACGATGATGATGAACATAAGGATATTGTGACCTATTTTTTTAAATTTTCTGGCAGGATCTGCTTAGTCAGAATTGATGGTTAATGATTGCACATATCAAATCTACATATGTATTTATCGGAGACAAATTCACTTAAATGCATGGACATAGTGACAATATGAAGTCCAACTAATTGCATATGCCTAACTACTTTTAAGGGAGGGCGAATACAATCGAGTTCCATAAAACTTGGCAGCTGCGCGGCTTGAGTCGTTGCATAGCAGTTTCTCCTTAAAAAGACCGGTTGACGTTTTGTTAACCTACATCTGAACAATATTATTCACTTTTCTGACCTCCATTTAGTCGCCGTCTACGACAAGGCAGGAAAGGCTGTGGTTTCTCACGCCCCACACCATAGGGAAGCAATATAGAAAGTCGGTGATAGATGACTAAAAAAGGATATGCTCAAATACGTGTATGATGATGGACACATGTTTATTGATGTCGTGAATTATGCAAAATTCCTGTGCTAAGGTATGTTTAGATTCTTTTTTTTTTTTTGTGTAATAAACTTTCTCGGGGCCTCGATTAAATCTTCTTCGAATTATCACTTCACATTTGTATTTGTGAGTAGCAATTACACAAATATTTCCCGTAACAAACACCACGGAGTGACCGATTCGAAATTTCCCTTGAAGAAAGTTAAAGGGCAAAAAGTATTTCCCTGAACATTGTTGAGTATAACAAAAGTACATGCACTCCAGACAAGTTTTTATTCTCAAATTCCCTCTGTTTAATTTCCTCAAGCTTGGTGGTTTCGTATGGATAGAAGCACTCATCAGGTTGTGCATCTTTGGAGCTATCCGTGGGCAAGACGACCACGAAAGTGTTAGTATAATCCGTGAATTCTCAACTGTGTTTTAGTGAAACGCTGGAAATGTCGCAGATAGGGGCAGGAACCAGCGGCAGCCCCTATACCTATCGAGATTGGCCGCGAGGGTATCCGATAGCTGTTGACATCCCTTGTGCATTTCCCAATACTTCCAATGTATTTCTTCCTATTCGATTGAAATAGATGCCTCGGACCCTCATATGCATGGGCGAGCTTTTGCGCGTGACCGAGACACGAATAATGTGGTACCGCCTTCAAATTAAGCAACACGCACGGGAGCAGACGTAAAAGTGGCGCAACAGGTCCAATTTGTACCATGGCCTCGAGATGAGTTAGCATCATTTCATTTTCTAGATCGTGACGGTCTTGTGCAGAGGTGTGTGATCAGCAACATGCTCACCCTTGTTATTTACACCAACTGGGCACTCATTTAACAGTTGAGTGGGCACATAATAGTCCGACACTAAAATCCCCATTTTTTATCGAAAACTACTACTGCATTCAGTAGGAATTGAACCGGGGCCCAGTGCATAGAAGGCGAACGTTCCAACCGTTGCGCCATCCCGACTACTACAGACGAAACGAAAACTCTCTACAAGCACAAAAAACACTTGAGGAAGCGTTTGATCAGTAAGAAGCCCTTAGACTCGTTTAAATATTCGGAATAGACAGACCACGGAAGGAAAATATCACACTTCATAAACCAACGATTTCGACAGAAACGAAAATTTCAGAATATACAATTTTTATAAACAGAGCATCGCTCCGTATCATCTGTTTACCATCTCACATAATAAAAGAAGCGTGTTGAAACATTTTTTTTACAAAATATATTAAAAATAAAAAATAGGGGATTTTTAACAAAAAAAACCTGATTATGGGGAATTTTCTGAACTAGAATGGGAAGTTTCTTTGATCGATACCTGGCAACCCTATCTATCACGTTCTGACACGTCACCGATCCAGCTGTAATTTTAGAAGGATATGCGTAGTTCTCAAATTATGCCTAGTAATTTTTTTTTAAAGTATAAGGATATTAATTTAAGTTTTTGTTTTTTATTATTTTTTTGTGCTGTTTTTGTTATTTTTAACATGTAAATAAAAATATTTTCTTCGGTTCTACTAGGTGTATCAATCACTTCCTCTAGTCATTTCTTTTTTTTTGTTTTGTGAATACAAAATAAATATTAAACGAAATAAATGGGAACAATAGCTACAACCAATGGAATCTCTTGTTATATTAAATTCTCTCCATCCCAACATTTTTTTAAGTTATCAATAAGTTTTTTTTTTGTCGCCGCATTATTGAAAACAATGAGCCATATTCATGAAAAAAAAATTATTTTAATTTCTTTTTTCTTATTTTCTATAAGAAATTACAAAATTCTTACAAAATTTTCATATTCATAATTTTACATGTTCTTTATTTCGGTGAACATAAATTGTTTGGTTATTGTCTTTGTTTGATTTTTTTTTGTGTTAAATTATTATTATTTTCTTAATACTTATTATTTTTAACGTTTGTCTGAAAGTTTCAAATTTGAATTTTATCCTTTTTCTCTTTATATATATATATATATGAATAATATAAACGAAAACCTGTAAATATTAATAAAATTATTGCATATGTACGTTTACTTTTAAATACTTACATATACCTATATATAACAATAGATAAAAATCATTATTAACTTTTTTAACTGCATTTTTTTGAATTTGTCTTTTTCTAACAAAATTTCTTTATATATATGTGTGTGCCTTATGATCAGGAAAATACAGTTTTTTTTAATTGAATTCTTTTATTTCCTATATTTCTTTTAATCGTTTTAAATTTCGTTTCCTTTTTGATTCTGATGAAATTTGCTTTTATAAAATTTGAAAAATTCAATAATCTACGTTTTTTTGTAAACATTTATTTTCATATCATTTTTAGCTCATAAAATACCTCTCATATGTAAATATACCATTACCTATATATAAATATTATATATATATACTTGTGTGTCTATTTTTTGGAAACGAATAAAAGCAGAAAATGATATAATATGGAAGAAAAATCCGTATATATGGAACTAGGATAGTTCCTATTTCATTTTATTTAATTTATTTTCTTTTTATTCAAATTCGGTTATATTTCGAGCAACAGTTTTTTCGCACGTTTTATTTGAAAATAACGACAGTATATTAATATTACGAAATAATATCATATCTTAAGAAAACGGATAGTTGATGATCGTCAAAGATTTAAACTACCAATTTTTCTTATAATTTTTGATTGTACAAAATTTATTTATTTAATTAATTTTTTTTACGTTTTCCTTTCGTGTAACCCGACGTCCTTAACCTACTTCCACATGTAAATTTCTGTACAAAATAATTTAAATGTTAGATAGATTTTAATTTTTCTTTTTTCTTTTTTTTTAAATAATCTTAAATAATCCATGTATTTTATTTTCGTGTCTTTGATTTTCCCTTGTTACCTTGATTGTTCAATAAAATAAGTACATTTTCTTTTTCCAAAACAGTGTGTGTCCTTGTGTGTGCCGTCTAACCCATTCAAATTGTATTTTTAACGTTTTTTATAACAATATTGTGTATATTGATTACTAATTACTGAAACTCGAAATTTAAATTTTGGGTTTATATATTTTCAAAATTTCTATGAACATTTTTTTTTTTAGTTACTAGTGTCATTCGAAAAGGTTTTAAGTTGCGCTAATCGAGTCAGATGACAGTTTAGAAGTAACATTGTCTATTGCACAAAAAAAACTAAACCGAAGATTTTGTTAATATTTTTCCTCTGATTTGTAAATAAATTCTTGGTAATTGCAAAGTTTTCCGTGTCAGTGATACATAGAAAAGAAAGCTATAAGGATTTTTTTAAATAATGTGTTTGTGTGTCGTTTGTACAGAAAAGAAAAACGATAGTTTTTTTATTTGTTAGAGCCGATTTTCAAAAAAAATCAACTGAAAGCCAAAATGTAAAATGCATTTATTAACAGGCTTCGGTGTATATAACGATAGACAAGAAACAAATTTTTAATTTGCATTGTCTCATTGTATCTAAGTAATTACTGCGGATAACGATTGAATATTTTTTTTCGGATTGGACTATGTGACCTAAAATTAAAAATAAAGGTGTAAACGAGAAGATAATGAAATATTATCTCCCCAAGTGTTTAAAAATCTGTTTCTTTCTATTTATTTTGACTTGCATTTATAAAACTTTGCATTCGTTGTCAATGAACAGAGAATCTAACGAGGGTGTTTTAACTTTAGCTCTCTGAAGAAACCGGCGGACCGTAATATATTCCTGACGAGACTTGAATTTCAGAAGGAAAATTACAAATTTTGACAAAACTCTGTTTTACCGATACACTGGCGAAGGCTTCATTTGGAAAAAAATTATCCTTAGACTAGGAAATTTTTTTTTTTTTTCAGAAATTTCAAGATAATATGAGGATAATTTTTAATCGAAATGAAGCCAGTGTACTGAGAGCTGTGGCCGTAATATAAGGGTCTTTTCATGTGTTTTTGAAGAATGTCTAGATCTTTATGCGCGAATTTCATTGCCGGCAGAAGCATAGCAGCTGCAACAAATGGGTTCGGTTATTGCGCTTGTACCTACTACATATGAACAAAAATTTTCTTCAAAAATTTCTTGAAAACTTTGCTAATTTGCAGTAACTGCATGAAAGCACATTACCCAAGACACAGACAATACTGATGCTGTTGTTGCTATGCTTCTGTCGGCAATGCCTAGGGCCTATTAATTTGACCTTTCTCTGTTTAATGAGCTTAGCATTATCATTTCTTAAGGAAAAAACTTCAAATAGAGATAATTACGATAAATGTTACCCGATTTATTTGATACTTGATTGATTTACTCTCCTGAACAATGGATTAGAAGGTCTCCAGAACGCACGATTTCTTCAATTGCAGAGTGAATTTCTCCGGTATAAATTAAACACTCAGGAGTTAGTGAGATGAAGTTGTGGAACAACGGAGAATTCATCTTTGCGGGTAGCACTGTAATGTTGTACTCCGATAGAGCTACCGCTAGTGGTCGTGAGTCAGGTAAGGGGCTTCTCTAAACCAGAGCCGCACGAAACTGTCTCTTATTCTGGGATGCGGTCTCGCACAGAATCTTGGCCGCCGGGCTCTGGATCAAAATGAGAAACATTATAATAATACAATGCTATGCTCTAACTGAACCCGGTAATGTTGTGGCGAAAGATTTCTTCTACGAACAACTAAACGCCGTCTAGAGGAGGGGCGACCGGTAGCGCAGTGTGTTGAGGCATCAGTCTCATGTTTGACTACCGGCGTTTCGGGTTCGAATCCCGTCCAACAACGTGGCCATGGATGTGCAGGAGGCGTATGCTGGCAACTGCATTCTCTGAAACCAATTTATGCCAACGAAACGCCAACTGGGCCACATGGAACAGTTGACGCGCTAGGGGTTAGGGCAATTGAGTAGTAGAGCAGAACACCTAATGGTGACATTGTAATGGTTATGGGAAATTCGAATGCAAAAGTGAGTGCTGATAACTATGACCTCAGATGATGGGAAGGTACGGTATTGGGGATCGTAACGACAACAATAAAAGATTTTTAGAGTTCTGCAACTTCACAGTCTCTTCATCGGTGGTATTATGTTTGATCATCAGGACCATCACAAAATCAGTTGGTTGATCGGCGCAGAATACAAAATCATATCGACCATTTTGCCATTAGCAAAAGATTCAGGAGTTTTCTCCTGGACGTGCAAAATAAGAAAGACGCCGATATTGGGGGGAGAGGGGGGAGACCATTATCTTATGATCGCGAATATCCGATTGCGTATTGCAGCCGTGCGCCGTCCTAGTGACGAAAGATCCAGACGCCGAAATTTCAACACCGGTCGACTAAAATATCCAGTTGTCTTACGAGAATATTACGACCATCTTATGCAAAAAACAACCGGCCAATTGACGTCACTGTTTCGGGAGACAATCCGACCATCGAACTTTCGCCGTAGTGGAGTGATTGTTTTGCCCGCTGTGTGGCAAGTCAAGTGGCACCATCTTGTAGCAGCCACCTTTCGTCCATGTCCATAGCTTCTATCTAATTGGGGCCATAAAAACTCGTTGGCATAGTGCGATAACGCATGCCATTCATAGCAACAGCTTGACCGACTTCGTTTTCGAAGAAGTACGACCCAGTGACTCGGACGCTCTAAAAACTGCACCAAACTGTAACTTTTCGTGGATGCATAGGCTTGTCAATAATAACCCTTTGGTTCTCCTCAGCCCAGATTCGACAAATCTGTTTATTTACGAATCCATCGAGGTGAAAATGTGGTTCATGCATCCATCTGGCGTATTGGCGACGCTTCAAGTGGTCTGTGGGTTTGAGCTCCTGAGTCAGTTGAAGCTTGTAAGTCCTTTGTAAAAATTCGCTGCAAAGAGCTCCGTGAGAGGTTCAGTTTCTGAGCGCTATGATGAGCAGAGGTCGACCGAGTATCTGGCACACTTTCGCGTACAGCTGTAATGTTTTCCGTAGAACGGGCTGTATGAAGACGCCCAGGTGCTGCCACATCCGCCACCGACTCGGTTGTTTCGAATATACGCACTATATTTTTCGAGGTTGTGTGCTCGTTTGGTCGATTATGCGGATCAAAAAATCACATAGCGCACGATGAACATCTTTTTTAACGCCCATTTACTTAATAGGCTTCGATAACTTTAATGCGTTGTTCGAGATGGTTCAAATTTTAATGGACTCAAAATAAAAAATGTCAACAAAAAACAAAATGTTTTGAGGTTTAGGCGTGTTTGACAGTCTGAATGGAGAGCACACCAGCCATACCTTTGCAACAAAAAAAAATATTCATTTCGATCGGGAAACTAAAGATCGGCTTATTTTAGTTAGAGAAGAAGGTCTTCCAACTAAAAATCGTTATTAGTAAAAATGTGGCTTCATGCACCAAACAGAATCAGAAAAACGAAACGAAGCATCGTAGAGCTTTCAAATATACAATACTAATTTCACAAGACTAGTGGGCAAAAACAAAAAATGTACCTACGATCAGAAAATGTTGATCTTAGAAGTGAATTCGATTTTTAGGATGCGTGCATTAAGGCACTCTAAAGTGTTAGAGGGTTAATAGGATTTTTGGGGCAATCGCTGCCTGGGTGCTTCGCCCCACAGTTAGTGCATCTCGGCAAAGGCTTTGGCTTTATGGTGCAGTTCTTGATATGATGGCTACCTTGGCACAATAGACCTCTCCATGGTCGCAGTGCCCACCGGATGGGTAAAAAGACCCCAACTTGTAATAAATGATGGTAAAAAAGTTTACATGTACATGAACAATGTTTAATCACTGCCAATATTAGCCTAGTCCTGTATATTAAAAAAAAGAGAAATAATTTACTCCTGCATCTTATCTGTAAATAATTTTAATCAGCTAGAAAACGACCAGTCTTTTTTTTATTTTATTTCTGAAATAAAATAATTATTTTAATAATAACTGAATTAAATTAGCTTGTAACATTTCGACCTGATTTAATAAGATAGTGTAGAAAAGAAGTTGCACATCTTGCCGCCAAAGGCTACAATACTATCAAAATCGAATCATTTCGAAAAGCTACAATATTGTTTCACTCATATTTACACCCGCTGTAAAATTTGCTTCTAACAGATTTCCATTATTAATATTTTGTTTTTGTTTTCTTTATATTTAAAATCGAAGTATTGTATTGTATATACATATTTTTTTCTAAAATAATGGTTACAAGAATAATGGAAGAAGCAAAAGAAAAATGTAAATTTTCTTGAAAAATTAAATGTTTTGTTGTTTACTTTTTGGAGTTTTTAAAGGGTTATTTTAATTTTATACGGTTTTTTTTCTGTTTCTTTTTGTTCGAGACTTAGAGAATATTTTTTCTCTTTTGTTTTTTAATTGAATTCCTTTGAAATTAAAAGTGTGTTAAAGGTTATCAAATACTCTAAAAGGAATCGTTTCACCTTGGAAGCCGGTATTACCTGAAATTGTGACGTACTCGGTATCTTCTGGTTTACACTTCTTCAAAAGTATCTTTAGATAAATGCACAAATTTACAAATAATCCCAAAATATTTGCTTTTAATAAAAATCTGTAAATAAATAAAAAGAAAACAAACAATACACTAAACGATTTGCTTGATTATTTCTAAATAAAGCTCCGACATGATAACTTAAATAAAAGAAACAATTGTAAATAAAATTCTGACACTTTTCCTATTACAATACTATATTTTGAAAATTCGAATTCCATTGTGTAAATATAACTATGCTATATAACTCGATTTCTATACATATAACATAAAATTTGATTTTATATTTCAATTAGAATTCCTCATTTAAAAAAATGAAAATAAAAGTTTTTTGGTAAATAGTTTATCTTCTCTGTACATAGGGCAGCCCAAAGACCAAAAATTTTCATTAAATAGACACTCAAAAATAAAACTAAAAGGAAGCTAAGACAAAAAAGCAGAAAAATGGTTTAAAGTAGAATTTTTATAACAAAAACTAATAATAAAATAAAAAAAATTATTCTCCCGCATTTAATTCAAATTGGATTTTTTTTGTTTAGTTTTTGTTCTTTTTTTAATTTTGAAATTTTCTTAGAGAAGTTAAAAATGTCATGCCAGAATTTTAAAGGTTTCGACATTTAGTTTTTTTATTTCTTGTTTTTTTTTTTTAATTTAGCAAAAGTTCAAGTTTGTCCTAAATTGTTGAAAGTCGAAATGTGGCTCGTGGACAATTAGTGTTTTTTTAATCGTTAAACCTTAACGATCCAAATGGAGGACGTGTTCGACATTTTATTAGGAGGATTAGCTGTCCTTTGACATACATCATTGAATCATTCTAAGAATCGTGAATATTTCCATGCATTCCATTTTTCTGACCGCAGTAGTTGCATTGGTAAAGCTTACTATTGGCACTAACCCCTACTGGGGCATAGCACGACAAATACTTTTTAACAGGTTTAGGTGACGTTCCGTTAGCATATACCTAGTTTGCGATGATGAGTTTTGCTGGCATGCACATACACATTCTGTCCACTTAGTCGTATTCTGTGACAAGTCAGTAATGGCTGCGGCTTGCTCTTACACCTCAAACCCTAGTGGAAGGCAGCACAAGCACCCATGTCCCCGCGTGGTTTCGAACCCACAAACTGGTAGGAAGAAACATCGTACTGACGTTTGAACGTATTGAGCTATCGGCCCCCAATCATAAAGCTACCACATTCTAATATGACACTGTAGCACTGGCTTTAGCAGTACCGCTAAAATCACGACCATCTCCATTGAAGTGCCAAAACCCAGGTTCAATAAAAGGGAAACCCGCGCCCTTTTGGCATCTCTCTGTCTTTTTAGCTATAAGTTGCGATACCTTGTTGTCGCGTAGGAAAGACTTTTTCAAGATTTCCCAAAGCAGGCTGCTAATTTCACCTAGCCTAGCGTCCTTTTGAACTTTATCAAATCTTGAAAGCCTTGCCAGATGTGTCCATTAAGTTGCGTAAATTTGTGCTATTCGATGTCGTGCCAGATTCAAATACGATTTGAATTTCAACTAAACTGGTACATCGCCAATTCGGTTCTGAAGGCGACTAAGTCATGTGTTAATTGCCTTGACCACTCCCGGGACATGGGCGCGTCAACATCGCTTGATACGCCTCGTTGACTTTTCGATAGCATTTAGATTTCGGATAGTACAGATGCTAGCATGCACCTACTATCTGAACCGTCTTTTACTGACGACCTTGAAGCGCTGTGGGAGTTCTAATAATACCTACAGGCAGTTTTTATTAACGCGCCGTGGATCGAACCGAACCCATGTTCTCTAGATGCGGCATCGGTTAGTGGCGGCCGAGACTTCATGACTACCGAAAGCTTAACCTTCCATAACATTCTTAAATCGATTCTACCTTTGTTTCGGCGATTTCAGTTCTGGTGGAAGCTAGACGAAAAATACCAATTTAGTTTGTATATCAAAACGAGACTTAAATTTATCTATAATCTGCATCTCTTGTTTACCATAATTTCTAACATATATTTACCAAACCAATAATAACCAAACTTCGTCCATTACCGTGTGATTTGCTTAACCAGGACACTAATAGCAAATCGCATTAGAAATTCATTAGAGCTCTCACATAATATTCTATGCCCTAATAGTTTCCAATTACGTACAATATACTGTAGTAACATTTGGATGGAAATACGCTATACCTTCAGCGGCAATATACACGTCTCCGTACAAGGACATATACCTTCAGTATTCACTAGTAATTCAATAATATGCTGGATACATTATCTGTTATGGGTCTATTTATGTCCTTTACGCTACCAATAAGAATCATTTAAATTTATAATTTCCATTAAAACTTGCAGTATGAAAAAAGTCGAATATTGGGCAATATGGTAAAAGTGATAGACAGGCAGATGGAGAATAGTCGTGAAATTTTTCAAGGCGACGACAGGTTGTTTTTTCTATATCACTCCTTATCAAAGAAAAGCTGAAGTTTGACACCTGCTTAACAATACATGCCCTCCCGTGCATGGCGCCTCCAAAAAAAGCGAATGACGCCAGCTCTTAAGTGCTACCGTGGAAGCCCTCCTCGTCTACTTATGACTCCAAATTACATACGAGTACATATTTGATTTCATACGAAATGTTTCTTCTCACGTGCCGTTAATTAGTCGCCATACACCTGCATGATGGCTGATGACTACTCTCAACCTTCACAGTCCCTCTATTCTCTTCCTCTGTTCGTCTCTCTCTCTTTTCATATCCAAAAAGCCGTGAAAAGCTCATAGAACCTCACGAAGTACCTTGGCAATTTTATAAAAGAAAGCCTCAGAGGAATTACTTGAAATGGAGCCCTGGCATGCAGGCATACATACGGGGTGTCAAATTACCCGCCTCCGGGCGTTATACACCTTCATAAATTATTATTGGTCGTAGTTTGCATGCAGGTTAAAATATATGCACGCAAAATGAACTAGTAGGGTATGGTTTAACCTGCACGAGAATATTACGGACAATGCAGTCATATGCAAATTGGTATAGTAACCTACTACTTACTATTCAGGTTTTTGCGGTAAGAATTATTGAACGGGGGGAGAGAAAACACGAAAGACATACCGCCGGTGTACATTGCGTTTAAAGTTCGCGGTATCTGATTAAAATTCAATAGAAATGGTTAACCGCGCAAAGATACTAAATTGTGCGTGTATGGATCGGATGAGGCTAAATGAGCTGAAAGCTTGATGTCCTATGTTAAATTTATTTCTGTATCAGTGCTTCCGGCCTGTTCGACTTTACTTCTTCTTTTAGGCTGCGTAGAAGCCAAGCGTGAAGCTGGTCCCAGCTTTTCATAGAAAATCGCACGTCTATGTAAAAGCAAAGCCGAGCCAAGCAGTTTCGTGCGTAGTTTCCTTTAGCTTCTACTCTGAACGCGGCCTTCACCAAGCGAAGCCTTACGATCGACCTGATCGATTAAACTCGATTGGTTTTCTGAACACATATACGTTTTTCTTGGCACTGGTACTGATGGCTGTCGTACCCAGGAATTTAATCCCTGACAGTTTTTGGTTAAGTCCACAAAAAGTCGTCTGGACCGATTATATCCGATTGCGAAATGTCAACCTAAAGGGCTGCGAAGATCGCGTGCATGAACTTTGAGCCGTATGCAATGTTTGCTTTTACACCTAATAACAAAAAAAAAAAAAACAAATGTTCTTCCGATAGCGTTATTAAAATCAATTACGTTGATTTTTTTTTACTTATCTTATTGAGGGTGTCCAACATTGTTCCAACATGTTTATTATGTTGGACACGCTCAGTAGCCGTGAAATCTCGATCACCACTCTCCGATGCAACATCTAGAGAACATGGGTTCGATCAACGGTGGTGCGTCAATAAAAACTGCCTGTGGGTTTTATCAGAACTCCTATTGCGCTCGAAGCTCGTCAGTAAAAGATGAACTGCATCATCCTAAATCTATATGCTATTAAAACGTCAACAATGCATAGTAATGCAAGAGATGTTAAACCGCCCATGCCCCTGGAAGGGTCAACGCAATTACCATCCATGCTTGTAGTGTTACTGTCGAAGGTCTTCTGATAACTTGAAAACCATTTAACGCTTTTTTAGCAGTTAACAATTTGTCAGAAAAACTGTTTTGACAAATCATTAATTTGATTTGAAAAAAAAAACCTTAGATCGTTTTGAAAAGGCTTCAATTTAATTTAAACAAGCATTAATTTGATTTGGCAAAGCGTTGACTTGTCGTGAAAATGCTATATATGCCAGCTCGATTCAAAAAAATGTTGCTATAATTGCTTTTGTAGCACAAAAATCGGGTATTAAACTAAGCGACGCTTAAGGTACGTTTAAGATACCGCGGAGCGATCATCACGATGATCGTTTGTCCGTGATCGTAGATTATAGCGACCATCGTTGATCGCTACTTGTGTGTATTTTATATGGATCTGTATTCTTCGGAGCAGTTACATAATTAACCATAAGCTTTAGGCTCCGCGATCATCACAATGATCGCTTCGAGGTACACGTACCTTCAAGCTTTTGCTAGGCACACAATCGTCGCACATTGTTTGCGCATAGCGATCAAGCCACGGAACACGGGGCACTATTTGTGTGTACTTTTTCGATTGTCGCCTGCGATCGACGCAGAATGGTGCCTAGCAAGACAAAGTTTTAAACTTGTGGAGCGACTATATGATTGATGGTCCTATCGCCAGCGATGTCTGTGCCGGTGGCAATGCCTCACGACTTGTGCGCGGAACGCATCGACGTCCAGAGTTCCAAAGAACTTATTACTTTTTGTACGTTATCCTATTCCTATACCTATAAGAGATTTTGACATAAAATCCTTTCGTCGTCTGTGATCTCTATGCATGAGACATAGGTAGTTGAAGTATGAAAAACGAAAAAGAGATTAAATTTCTAGAATATAATACTTTAAGGAATACTGACCTATAAAAATCCCACCCGTTATCCGAAAATGTACATTAACTAATAACAGGTAGAGATGTGGGAAAATAAACCTAATATTGCCTGGCAGTTCAGGCATTGCCTAGTTTTCAAAACCAATTTGTCATTGAGTTTACTCTGAAGTGCAGGCGCTTATTAGCAACTCGATTAGGGGTTGTGCAATATATTTGCATAACTGCGTTTTTTTTTGCTTATCATATCTATATTTGGGCTCATCCTGGTTGTGCGTAGTTTGTACCAAAAATACGGACAAACTAGCCTATGTTTTCATTTTATTTATTCACTACTTTTTTTTAAATTACGAAAACTACTACTGTCCAACTATTTCAAAAATAAAACTCAACTTAAATTTCGATAAATCATTTATAAGTTTTAAATTTTTTCACAATTCTCTTTAAGACAATTGCACATGAATTCGTCTAGGAAGAGAGACATCTTCATAGCATGAATTTATTTGTTTAACACTAGCACTCTACTCTAATTGTATAAGAGTTTGTCAGATTTCTTTCTTTACTTATTTACATAAATAAATATTAATAATTGGCTATGCAGTCCGAAACGCGCGTATTCAGCTGAATTAGAATTGTTCATAAAGCTATGCCGGTATTTTTAATTACATGTCAATGGATCGTTGTGGCAACGGGCGATTGGCAGCACTGCAATTGTCAACCGTATAATTGACTGTTTACAGATTGTTTATATCTCGTTTAGTTTTCAAATTATTGCTATTTGTGTGCGACGTGTATTGGTTCTCGTGGCAATTTTCACATTGTCCTATTTACGAAAGTAACGATGCAACGTGAAATTGGGAAAAATGTTCACGGATCATCATATGGGACGAGAGCTGGGTAACGGATGCGACATTGAGAAAAAGCTCTAGTCATCCCGTAGGTTGACAAAGGATCTGTCTGCCCAGAACAGGTTCGATTCTCTGTCAAAGTGATATTCACTGTTTTATCGATTTCAACGGATTTGTGCATTTTGAATTTCTACCCTAATGTCAAACCGTCAACTGTCAGTGTCGCTTTGCATGGGCTTTTCTATCAGTTGCAGTTGGCAGATCGCGGCTGTCAAAAACCGCCCATGGAAGCAGCACTCAGTAGTATGAAGGCGTTTTGAAAAGGTTGCGCGAAGAAATCGCTAAATGAAACCACAGTTGTGGCGAGACAACTCATAGTTCCCTCACCGTTGCAATGCGCCTAGCCGCACAGTCTTTTAATTCGCGAATTTTGTGCCAAACATCGGATGACTGCCGTTCCTCGACTCCCCTACTCAAACGTGCTCGCTGCGATATTTCCCTGTTTTCAAAATTAAAATCTGTGCTGAAAGAGTGCCGCACTCAAATAGCAATGACCGAGATATAAACAATCTGGAAACAGTCAATTACACTGAAAGTTATGACGATTGCGTCGCGTCGCCACAACGACCCATCGACATGTAATTAAAAAAGTAGCGTTATTTTTTTTTTAATCAGACCTGGTGCTACAAAGTGTGTGGCTTGACTTAGAAATGTTGGATTCTCAACAAAAGAGTAGGAAATGCGTCTTTCGAATTCTAGTTGAGCTCTTTTTTTCCCACAAAACACTCAGATCTCGACTTTTATCATAGGATTTTTTCGTCAACGTTCTTTTATGTAAGATTGAAGATAATGAAAAATTGCTTAATTTTTCCTAGATGGGATAATGATATTAATAATTGGCAAATGCGCATTTCGAACTCCAGTTGTGCTCTTTTTCTAACCTTTCACAGACACCTTGATCAAGTGTGTGTGTTGTGAAGAAAGGCACAACTGCTGTCCGTAATCAGCTCCTAGATTGAGATTGATTTGTGGTAAAGCAAGACATAACTGTAGTCTAAAATGCGCATTTTTCAATTATAATGAAGAATCAAGTTCTGGTACTGTATGGTAGTTGTAATGAAGTTAACGTAAATTTTCCTTTTTCTACTGTTGTGAGAAGGTTTCAAACCAGATTTGCCATAACCCCTAGTGGGGCATAGCCCGT
Source organism: Chloromyia formosa (assembly GCA_964017055.1). Taxonomy (NCBI): domain Eukaryota; kingdom Metazoa; phylum Arthropoda; class Insecta; order Diptera; family Stratiomyidae; genus Chloromyia; species Chloromyia formosa. The sequence continues at coordinate 4,132,506 of OZ024813.1, read as the reverse complement.
CAACTATTCCTTGTGGTTTAAGCTGACGTTTCGTTGGCATAAACCAGTTTCCTTAGATACCTAAAGAGGTTTGCACTTGGACCTCTACATTATACATTATGATTAGAACATCTTGCATATCTACGAGTATGCATATAGTGACCGTTAGCTCAGAGCGTAGAGGCGTCAGTCTCATGTCTGACTACAGTCGTTACGGATTCAAGTCCCGTCCACAGCGTTCGTGGCCATGGCTGTTCGTGTTGTCTTCTCCCTGTGATGCGGGGCGTAATAATAAGCCACAACATCAACCGACTTGTCGCAGGTAGGCGGCTAAACAGGTGTTGAGGTGTTGCTTTGTTCTCAAGGAGCTCAGCAACTTGTTTGACATCACTTTCTATGAATATGGGGTGTTTTCGTACTGTCAACCTGTCAACATACCTGTAGCAGCATCAAGAAGCTAGTCAACACAAACACACTAAGCCGTGCTTACATCGGATGGATAAATGAATGTACCTGCAATATTACAAGAGAGATCTGTCCGACCTTCAATTCTAACCGCTCCTCAGGGCTGCTGATGCTGGAGAGAAGGCATCTCAGGTAGATTGTGGGTATCATTACGGGACATTGCCTAATAGGTGAGCGTGCTAGGCATCTTCAACTTGCCGCGCTCGGTGGCCGTGGTCGTTCGGTCGATACTAATCTAGACCGCGGAGTTCAAATTTTGGCGCGATCAAAACCTGCCTGTGGGTACTAATAGAACTCTCACAGTGCTCCGAGCTTGTCAGTATAAAGACGGCACGGACAGAAGGTACATGCTAGCAACTGCACTTCCGAAAAGTAGATATGCTATCGAAACATCAACAAGGCATAGAAATGCTAGAGATGCTGACGCGCCCATGCTCCTAAACGGGTCAAGGCGATTAACAACTTCCCTGCAATGATTATTGCAGAAGCTGTAAGAACGAGGAGGAAGAAGAAACAGTGCATCACTTCCTGTACATATGCGCTGATCTGGCCTGTAGAAGAAAGGACGCCCTTGGGTCCCTCTACTTTATTAATCCGGATGATTCGAAAGACATAAAAGTGCTGGTTGTTGTGGTAGCGACGCTTCGAATACTGCAGTTCCCCTTACATTGAGCGGGTTTGGCAGCTCTTGACTGAAAAACGGGTCGTTCCGGTACGAAGTACCGGCTGCCGCAGGAACGTATAAGTGCTGGTCATCTAGATCGCTTTATTGACAGCTCCGATTGGCTTGACGACTGGGCTCTTATGACGATCATAATGAACTTATTAGTACTCTACGTGTGCCGCTCTGCAGTCTGTTTAACCTAACCTAATTAGTAATACAGCTTTAGAGGTCCCATCAAATCGGCTGCAGCTTTCTCCATTGGAGCTCATATCCTCGTCGATATCTAAGAATTTTCTGGCCCGAAACAATATCAAATGAAAAGCTAAGTCGGCCCACGGGTCAGATACCAATCGACGATTTGATGCACAGGCGAAAATGGCAGTGCATAGGTCACACATTGCGGAAGAGTGATAGCTGCATTACTTTGCATGCCATGAAATGGAACCCGACCAAGAGGGGGTCCTAAAATCACTTGGCGTCGATCTGTGGCAAATGAGTGTAAGGCACTGGGTTAGTCTTTTGGGGAGTTGCGCCCCATTGCCCAGAACAGAGTACGATGGCGAGTAGGGGGTAGTTGACGCGCTATGCCCCACTTAAGGTTAAGGGTTAAGGCAAAGTAGTAGTTCCTCCATTAGCGCGAGACGCGAACTCATCAGGCAACCCCACCATATGCCTTGCATTTCCTGATCAACTGTTCAGTTCGTGTTTTGTTTTAGTGGGCGAAAGCGGAACCTATTCTTCGTGTCTTTCGAAGGATTTTTTTTTTATATCATTAGGTTCATGAACGGGGGGGGGGGGGGTGGACAGCTACGCTACGACATGATGGTTCCGATGACAATTCTTAGTTTTATTCATTCCAACCTTTGACTTCGATTCTGGTATTCGCGCTTTTCGTGGGTCTAACCTTTTACTCTGACTTTGGGACATTTTTCGGATTTAATTTTATGGAAACATTTTGTTTTATTTTAAGAATTCTTACACTTGATTTCCGTCTTTTCTTCCTTTTTTTTACTTTTTTTTTTACTTGTATAATTTTATAACTTATTTTATTTATTTATTAATTTGTATTTATTTCAATCTAAAAGGAATCAAGTCTACAATAATAGGCTGAAACGAAAACAGACAAAAAATGCAAATAGTCTCAAATCTCACCATTTCTCTTTAAGGAACTAGATAAATAAAAGCCATACAGACACAAGTATATATATTCAAGTAATGAACATTTATGCAAAAAGAGCCATTTTTTTAATTGAATTTATATAGAACAATTTAGATTCGATTTTCGTAAAAAAAATACTTAATAACACCAATCTATTCCTATATGTATCTGAATATCTTCAAAGTTATTGTCTTTTTTCGTTACACATTAATTATTTTTATGCAAATCACACCGCCACCTGATTCGTAATATTATATCTGTCCAATTTATGGTGCTATTTTTTCAAAGTTAACTTTTATTAAATTAAAATAACTGACTACTGTTTATCCGTTTTTAAGATTTTATTTTTTTTTACTTATTCACTTTATGTTAGATTACATTAAACAGCAAATATCTCATTTAACTTATTTATTAAACTTGATTTTTTTGTCTATGTAATCTCTAATTTTAATTTTTTATTAATTTTATTTTATCTTAATTATAGATCTTAACGAATAATAATAATATATTACTCAATCATATATAGTCATATAATCATTCCTATGTGTTTGAAGCATTCTTAAGGATCTTAACATTAACAAAGCGATGGCGGATACAATCTGAACTCCGACCAAGAATCAGAACATTAAATCGCTATTATTTCACGTTATTTGCTCGTGAGAAAATCAGTTTTGAAGGTCAAAATCTTTTACACGGAAAACTATATCAATCATTAATTCTAGTAATCCAAAATAATAGACGTTGAAAATACCAAAAAGATTCATGCAAATATATATATAATAAATATATATATGTGAAAAAATGTTGGGATGGGCTGCCCGGTAAACTGTGTAGATAATTCTTGTTTTTTTACTTACACGAATATGTATAAAAATAAATTGATAAATATAATATTTATTGCATCAAATATATATATCTGTTTTTATTTGCCCAAACGACAAGCTTTTTTCTTTTGTTATTATTATATGAACTAGTTTCGACCCGATGCAAATAAAATAAAAGAAACAGAAGAAGCCAAAAAATACACAAAAATTATTAATGAATTTATTTCAATTGCCGTTAAAATATTTAGCATAATAGATGTGTGTAAAAATGTTGCCGTTTTCTTTAAGTTGAGTTGATGTTTGCTGTGTCAGTCGAGTTTTTAGAAAAAAAAAAGTTTTTGTGTTTTGTGCATCCCGTAGTTGTATGTTTGTGCAATGTAAAGATTATTGGTATTTTGGGATTTTTTTTTAATTTTGACATAAGTTTGTTAATTAGAGGAGAAATTGAAAATATTTATTTTTTGTGGAAGTAGACATGAGTTTTAAAATTCTATCAACTTTATTTCTGACAATATTTTGATTAATCTTATAATTTAAAAATTAATTACATATTTACAATAATTGCGCGAAAAATTTTGCGGGTTTATGTTTAGTGCTCGCTGGGTCGAATTTGTAATGATGTATTGTGAATAGTAATTAGTATTAAGTCTTACAAAAGAATTAAACTGTTCACCTCAATTGTTTAATTTTAAATTGTTATTATTTTCTTTTTTTATTTTATTTATTTTTACTCTATTTTGATTATCTAACTCATCGCGTTTTATAACGCGTTTTATAAGAGTTTTGTTTTGTATTTTCTGTTCATTAGTAAACATCCAAGCGAAGACGGCTTTTTTTTAGTCGAATCTTTCCGAAAATCGAAAATTTGCAATGCTCACTTTCATCTTGTCGTAATATTCTCTTTCGACTTGACGGTGATCCAAGTTTAAATCTTTCTGGGTGGCCGTACACGTACGATAGACACTGCGACCGTGCCCGATCAACCATAAAAAACCTCCAACTCGGAGATGTGTCGAAGCTTTTCGAGGACTCAGCAAAGTTTCATTTGGAGGCCGACTGCCTCTGAATTATAATTTTTCTAGATGCGTCACGATTTAAATTATGTAATATATTACAGTACACTCCCTCTTAAACGGACTCCTTGGGACCGGACCTGTGTCGGTTAATCTGACGTAAGTCTAAATTCATGAATAGATACGAGTGCTATCATCCGTTTTAATGCTTTATGTATACCGTCGGAACACGGACTACGTGAATGTATTGAGAGAGAAATGATTAAATATTCCGGACTTCAAAATGAAGGTTGGCTTCAGCCAAACTCAGCGCGTTCGTACCAAACTAAGTCAGTTACGATTCCTGTCGAACACCACACGAGTGTAACAAATTAATTAATGAAACAAAAATATACAGGATTAAGGGAAAAAGGAAGCGGTATGCAATTTTTCCCAGGGCCGATGTCTAATTAATTCGGCGCGGCGTTCGGTTAATTCGTAGCGGATTAACAGGGAATGTACTGCATGTGAATTGGAGTTTCAGATATCATTTAAATAAAAACACCATATATTTATACAAACAATTTTTTATTGATAATAATGTATGAGACAAGCAAATCTGTGGACTTCAATTGTTGACATTATCTTCTTAAAGTTACCAAGTTTCAGTTAACATTTATATAAAACAGCCATTTTTAATCCAAAGACATTTTTTTACTGAATCTTGGATCAAAAGCTAAATCGTGGACTGCCTTTTCTAGCGAAATATCATCCAATTCGAAACCATCTTCACATCTGATAAGCATTGTTCGTAAAATCGGTACAATGGTTTAAAACAGGTCTTTTGTTATTAGTACCTGGCTCAAATTTCACAAGTACCAACCTATTAAAAAACCGGCTTTTAAAAAAAAAGCGACTCGTTAAATGCGAGTCCTCAAAACCCGACCGAAAACTGACTCGTTAAAAGCGACCAGGTAAGAAAAACCGACTAGTTTAAAACCGGCTTAGGGTATATACAATAAAAATGAGTTAAAGACCGAACCAATAAAAACCGACATCAAAAGCAGATTCATGGTTAAGAAAAAAAAAACCATTCATTAAAAACCGCTGAGCAAATCTATTATTTTTGGATAACATTAAATGAGCTAATCAATAATAATAAATAAAATATGAATATGACCATGGCTTGACCTGTTAGAAAATTGGCCTCTTGGCAAGGCATGCTTAGTGAACGCATACCTCATGACGATCGAAATCACACTCAAATCAAAATCTAAAAACTTTTTACTGAATATTTTTTCATGTACTGTACTTCCACAAAAAAATATTCAATTTTCTAACCAATTGATTCCTTTTTTTTAACCACGACTCAGTTTTTAACTTTTGAGACGATTCGTAATTGGGTTTTTACCCATGAGTTGTTTTTAAATTAGTCGGGTTTCAATGAGTCGGGCTTTATCTGTTTTTTTTTATTATTATTGTCGGTCGGCCTTAAATGAGTCGTTTTTTGGTAAATCCGTTTTTTTTTTTTAATAAGTCGGTTTTACCTTTTTTTGAAGACTCAGCAAGAGTACGTGTCGCTTTGTAGATTAGGTAAACATTAGAGAAACTTGTTTCTTCTCATGTCTTTCGAGAGTCTTCCTCTCTTTCACTTAGCGCTGCAAACAAGCACCCGAATGTCCTTGGCACGGGAATTTCAAATTTTCCCCTGAATATGGAGTCCTCCGCATTTCGCAAATCTGGGTATGTGGGTGACACGCCCCTACTCCAACCAACCTAAAATAACTGGCGCAACAGACCAAATTTGAACCAAGGCCTCGAGATGAGTTAGCATAATCTCATTTACTAGGTCGTGACGGTGTTTTTTGTGTAGAGGTATGTGATCAGCAACACGCTCAACCGAGTTACAGACCCCAAATAGGTATCCATTTAACAGCTCACTTACTTATCAGCCGTGTTCTCCAGTTTTGCAAGTCGAGCTGTTTACCGTTGTCTCGTCTACTTGATCGCCCAGCACTTCCTTGGTCGCTTTTCCACGTGTGATGTCAGCCTTGAATGCTTGCCTGATTAGTTGATGTTCTTCCATTAGCTATACCCACCCAATCACCATTGCGAATCGCTCTAATGAATCTGTTGCCATTCTCAATCGCAACCAAAGCGCATCAGGTTTGGCTTTCCGAAACCGCTTAACATAGCAAAACTGCTCGACTTGCCGGAACCGTTCGATATTCCGAAACACCTATACAGATTCGTATTCGTCCCTAACGACCAAGGGGTGACGAACGTGAATGTTTTCTCGCAAAAATCCATAGGTTAGGTAAAGGGGCTGCCATGCTAACGCACAGCACACATAGACCACCGCTGGGTCCGTTGTGATACCGCTAAATCCACCTTAATAAAACCTAGGCATTAAAACCAGCCTGTGCTGGCAATATAGCGATTGAGCTGTGTCCAGTTCCCAGAAAAATCGGGAACCCAGAAACCTCCTCCGCCTCTCAGCCAGGGCCGGACAGTGACATAGGAAATGGAGAACGCTCTCCTCCTCATCCACGTCATCACAGCTCCTGCAGTAGTCATTGTGAGGAATGCGAAGCCTCCAGGCGAGCTCTCCAATAGGACAGTGCCCCGTAATAACCCCCACAACTCTGCCGATGTGTTTCCTGTTCAATGAAAGCAGTGTGGCGGAGCGGCTAGGGTCTAGTTTCGGCCAAATCGACCTCGTTGTTTGGCACGTAACGCCGTTTAACCATCTCATGTTCGCCCTGTCAACCGCAGTGGCTTTGATAGCAAGTTTGCACGATAAGGCTGGCATTTTGATGTTAGCGCGGTCCCCGTCAATAACTCCGGTTGTCCCCACCCGAGCCAGCTCATCCGCCACGCAGTTACCTGCGAGGCCACAATGGCTCGGTATCCAACAGAGCGTTATGTTGAAATAACCACCCATCACTCTGAGGGTTAAACGACAGTTCGCGATGGTCTTCGATGTAGTCAGGACGGATTCAAGTGATCGAATTGCAGCCTGACTGTCCGTGTAAATAGTGACGTCCCTCGTGGTCACAACATGATTTCCCAGCCAGTTCAGAGCTTCCAGGATTGCAGAAACCTCCGCCTGTAGGACACTGCAGAAGTCAGGAAGACGGAAGGACAAGTAAATTCCCAATCCTTCCGAATAGATGCCAGCCCCGACTCCGCCGTCGGTCCTAGAGCCATCCGTGTAGATGACAATGGAGTCGGTGGTCATAAGCGTGTTAGCACACCATAGATCCCTTGACGGAATCAAGCTGGTGTGGTTCCGACCGAAAATGTATTTCGCGCAGGTATAGTCCGTTTCCACAGGGAGATCAAAGTTGCCCAGTACAGTCGAGTGCCCACCACTCAACGTGCGCCACTGGCCAGTTTCGCGAAGGCGTAGAGCCGCGTTAGCCGCCAACTGTTCGCCACAAATGTCCAGGGGGAGCAAGCCGAGCACCATGTCTAGCTCGGCTGACGGAGTTGTTCTGAAAGCCCCTGTTATAGCCAGCGCCGCTAGCCTTTGTACCTTACTTAGTAGGTTGCAATAGGCCGTTACTCGAAGTGCCGTCCACCATACACTTATTCCGTACAGTAGTATAGGACGTACTACAGCTGTGTATAACCAATATACAGCTTTAGGCTGCAGGCCCCAGTTCTTACCTATGGCCTTCCTGCACGAGTAGAGGGCAACAGTAGCTTTCTTGACCCGTTCTTCAATGTTGGGTTTCCACCCAAGTTTCCTGTCAAAGATGAGACCGAGGAACTTAGCTTTGTCGGTGAAAACCAGTTGAATGCCCTCCAGTGAGGGAGGTTCAATAGGGGGAATCACGCGTCTTCTGGTAAAGAGCACAAGCTCCGTCTTAAGCGGGTTAATTCCGACGCCGCAGAGGTTTGCCCACTCAGTCAGAAAAGAAAGGGCGTTTTGCAATAGCCCGCAGAGGACACCAGGAAACCATAACTATGGCTTCTATTTTTTCGGTTTAGGAACATGAATATCCAATCCGCTATTTGTCGCATATATCTTTCTGAAGGGTTTTTGGCGTCCCACTTCTGAAATAAAAGTAGTTATGCATAAAACCTCCATGCTCGTTTCGGATACCATCAAATCAAATACAATTTCATAGCCCCAGGACATTTTCTATTTAATTAACAAAAAACGTGAAATTTAATCTATCTAAGTTTGCCTGGATGAAATTAATTTTCCAATATGAACACGCAAATTTAATTTCGATAGACGAGTATCTAGTATACTGGTCAAAAATCACCTATGGCAACAAATCACTATACAAGCAAAAATAATAGGCAAAACTGCAAATTATTCATTAAATGAAACCCCCAGGGTTGAGCAGGAACGACAGAAACATGTTAAAAATTATTATCAAATTTCCGAATACATAGCTACATATATTTGAAAATTACTAGTTGTTCACCTAGTCCCCTGCTACGTCGACACTCGTAACTGGTATCTTTCACTATTTGTGTCGTGGCAACATGGATGTATTAAAATTCTCTACACACGTTTGAAATTGTCCTAGACGCGATATGAACTCCCTTCCCATTAGGGATGAAGGGTTGTTAGGCTCAGAACACTCAGCTAGAATTATTATTACTCTGCTCGCCAAATTGTGAAATACAATATATTTTCCATCCGGGGAAAATTCACGCAAACAACAAATATTGCCTTATTTAGATTTTCCATGCTAATCATGAAAATAAGTCGTCCTGGTCGTGGGGGGATGTAGCAATTGCAGTAATACCGATTATTGTGTACACACGACTCAGTGTCACTATTTTTTTCTCCGGGAGTGCGGACCCTGTTATTTATTTGCGCCACCGGTCGACCAGTACTTCATTTTGGGATACGTTGTTTGAGCCTCACCTCACCCTTCGGTATATTTCCGGACACGAATATTTAGAATAAATACGGCAAGTATGGATAACACAATCCTTTTATGGGTACAAGTTGCAGAACGCAAGCAAAACCGTAATGGGTTTAAGTCTCATGTGTGCTGGTTGGCCTGGAAAGGATGAGAGGGATAAGGGTAGTAGCGCTTACAAGTCTCCACAACTGTTTACTAAAATATAAATTGCAAATGCCCAAATATTTAGACAGTGGATAAAAACAATGAGTGAGTTTAGATCTAATTAGTTAATTCAATTTAAACTTCAATATTGCGCTGATATGGTACTTTATGCGTTTTGTGTGTCGTCGACGTTACCGTTCCTTCCTATCCCTGCTGCTTTGCTCTCTTGCCTGCTTTCGACAGAAACGACAAAACACACAACACTCATGAATATTCAGTTATGGGGTTGGAGTTGAATGCAAGTGACATATCACAGTACGAATGGGGTTTGGCGGGGAGTGGCTTCCAATGACTAAAAGCAACAATAGCTGGTATCGGATCTGCATTCTAAGTGCTGGCAAATTCTAGCGAAACAATTAATGTCGATTTAATCCGGTCTTCAGTAATAATTATGGCGTGTGCACTATCATTAATTATGGATTTATATTTCAATTATGAATTCTAGTGGTCGGCTGGTATGTATAGGTATGCATACACACGAGGCTCTCTCTTATTTCCAAATCAATGGACATGGAATTGTATAGTGATACCTCGAAAAACCCATACCACCTCCATCGCACCGGTTTTACTCCCTGTTTTAATAATGAGTCCACTATCAAAAGCCTTTCGGTTCGGTCTCTCTATGAATTGTCTATCTGATTGTGGTATGTCTATTTACCATTGTATGTGGTACTTATATCAATTATACTGTTTTTTTTTTGTTAAATAAATGAAACCGGATCTATGTATGCATATTTGCACAATTTTCAATCAAATAGATTAAGCTGAAATGAAAGTCTTTAATTGAAATGTGTAATATTGAAAAAAGGGAAACACAGACGAAAGGAGAGTATTCTGTCCTGTATATTGAAGAGTGTTATTATTAATTACGCCATTTGTGTTAATGGGGAATATTAAAATAATATTTTGAATACACATTGGATAAAATGTATTTACTAGGGAATTTTAATTGAAAATTCGATCGTTTGTCTCATGTGTCTTTTTTTGAGGTGAAATTTAGTGATGATAGTTACAACAATTACAACTAGCGAATGCTAGCAAACTTATATTCTATTGCGAAATGCAACAACAATTAGTTTTAAGTAGCTCTGTTAAATTGTTTACCTCATTAATCACTGAGTTATTTTACGATATTTAATTATGGTAAAACGTAAAAGGATATGCGGACATGACGTGATTTTAAAAATTTGAATTGGATTTTTTTTTGTAAGTGTGAGCACAATGAGCTTATAGTAAAGCTCATTGTGTTGGCTATGGCTCGTGTGGGCATCAGTATACCGTTTGGAGAGGCACAACCGAAGGCTAAGTTAGGTATCAGGGTTGCGGTAGCAGCATACTTAGTTCAAAAGAAAACGTAGGTTTATTGTGATACCCAAAGAAAAACCACACATCATATGAAAACTAGCCGGACCCACTCACGAAACGGAGAATTAGTCCCATCTCCACCTCTGCAAGTTCCCCAAGATGATCCTAAAATAATTACCAAAAATTGATTTCAGAGCAGGGCATTCGCAGAACAGATGGCAGCAGATCCTCCTCTCCGCAGCTCCTACAGTAATCATAAAAAGGATGCCTCCTAGCATGTTCGCCGATAAAGCTGTTTATCCGTAACCGAGCCAACCACCACGTTGAGCTGGTATTTGTTCAGCGACAGTAGTTTAGCCGTTCGACTGATATCCAGACTAGATCAGATAAGCTTAGAAACTCTGTAATCCCCTTCGCTAACAACCCGACGCGTGGTGTTGAATTACAGAATATGATCGATTAATTTACTGGTAAATTTAAATTCTTCAGCACTTTTGGTAGCTGTTCCGTAGAAATATTCCGGACAGAGTCGAACAAAAGCTCGTGGGCGTCCGACGTAAAATTCTGAAAAAAAGCTCGAAATCACAAAAGGACACGAGTATTTTCAGAACATTGTCCGACTCGTCGATGGGCAATCTGTTTTAGAAATGCCGTTCTGGTCAACACAAAAGGCTCGTCTGAGCTGGTGTGTCATCGGACAATTAGCTCAGGTCAAGGCACCGTAGACTGCAGGTTTTAGAACTCCTGATGGACAGGCTCAAATCAGGAACACGGAAGTTTTCAGGTCTCTCATGTATGAAGATCCTTTTTCATATTCTGCTCCTATCACTTTGATTGGGGGCTTGAAAGAAAACGAATTCCATAAATTATTATGAATTTAACTCAAATATTCTTGTAGCGAGAAATCCTTCTTAATGAAACCGTAAATAGCCATCTGTTTTCGAGGACATACAAATCTATATAATTTCACATGGGATGTGATACTCGTATAAATAAAAATAATACGTTAATACGTATTTCTGTTTTGCCACAGAATCCATTTGCTCCTGCTCATCAAGACGTAGGCTAATCTGATTCAATGAACCGAAGTCATGCATGAGTAAAGTTTCCAATAAATGTTAATTAATGTTATTCAAACGACCTACAAATTTGTATTTGTAACTCGAAATACGGCTATTTCTCGTTGCACAAAATATCCGACAAATCTGCAATTCGTTCAAGGATAATGCGTTAAAACTTTCCAATTCCCAATATCTGACAGATGAAAAATATAGCCTGAGTCAAACATGCAACCATGCAGATTCCAGGTTCACCTACTAACGAGGGACGAGTTTCAAGGATGAGCGTGTTAGATAACGGCATCCAGATGTATGTACTTTGCTGTTTGGTTGCACTTTTACCCAATACTTTACTTCTGCACTAAATCGATGTCCTTGTTATAAACTCGCACCATGGCTTCATCTACGCTGCTCGACTGCTTCAGTCTCTCCATTCCCAGAAATTTTCGATATTTGTGTATCTTTTTCATCGGGCTACTGAACCACTCCATCCTCCTCATGCATGTCCTTGCTATGCTGAACCCCGGGTAACAAAACTTTTAATTAAAGCGATGCGAAACACAAAATTTGTACACCGAGAGATATTAAGAGAAATGTCTCGGGAGATTTTGATTTATGGATTTATATGAAGCCGGGAGTTTTTGGTATCTCGGACCAGGAATCCTCTTGTAGAGCATGTGTGTTTGCTTGTAGCTAGTCGATACCATCGTGTGATCCACGTATATTCATAGTCAGGCATCCAACTAGCTAGTGAGTTGGGGTCGTTCTAGTCCTGTGGCCCGCTCTCCCTCTCGCAGTGTGTCTGGTTGGCATTGCTTCGGGGAGCTTGTAGCATTGTTTGTTCGCTTGGTCGGGCGTTATTTGTTCACATTAGATATAAACAGACGGGGGAAAGGATGTCGTGCCCGTGCATTTTCGAGAAAATTATGTGAAATGTTCAGTGGGTTTTCCCGAGGGTGAAAAAAAAGATTATTTATATATGAATATGTATGAATGAAAGGATAATGGACAATACGTGTCTGTGTGTGGGATCAGTTTTATTTTAACAGAGTACAATTTGTTTTTTTGTTTATTTTGCTGCAGTTCGGGTTGTATTGATGAAGAGTAAAATATTAAAATATGTTATTCTGCGGAGATGAACTCACAAATTTGCACAAACAAAAAATTCAAATCAAACATAATTCACAGATTATGTTCTCCTCTAAGTGGATTGAAATGATGATTTATGTAGATTGAGCTGAATGTTAGCTCCATTCGAAAGCATTAAGTTTTGCGTGCTTACCTGGCATGTGCACCAACAGAGCAATTGTCCTAAGTAAGTGCTAAGGGAGAAGTGAATTTGAGACTATGACAATGTCAAATTCAGAGCCAGAAAATATTCTGGTTAAAAGCTTTCCTATGTGAAAGGATGCGCATATATCACACCCTTAATTGAAAATTAAAAACAAAACAAAAATGAAACCCCAATTCGAGGGTTTTGTAGTGAACGTTTTTTTTTTACGTAAATATCGGCTCTTCATTCCTGCGGGGAGGCCTACAGGAGCATCAAGAGCCGATATTTACATCCCAAAAAAACCGCCCACTGCAAAACTCTGACAGATGGATCGAAACACCAAATTAAAGTGTTTACAAACTTACCCATAATACAGGATGTCCCACTTCATATTGTGATTACTTAAATTGTAGGCAGTACCGTTGATTTGTGAAAAATTTACATTTACCCGTTACACTACCTTAAGTCAATGTTGAAATAAATTTGTTTCATCTCCAGACCATGTTTTTTTCCTTTAATGCTCATTATTCGACTATTTCCAAATTCAAATACATACATATATCAGAGAAATATACGGTTAGAAAGCTTTGCCAAAACGCACCCAGTATCATCCGCGTTTGCGGTGAGTTTACATCCCAACTTTTCCAGGTCTAGAAGCAGTCTACTCACCCCGACATTCCAAAGAAGAGGAAAGAGAACACCACCTTGAGGGGTTCCTCTGTTTGTATGCCTACGTGCTGACCATGCCCAGAATCGTGCAGATAACCCTTGATGTGAACAGCATGCTGAGAAACTTGCAGAGTGAGTCGTGTACACTCAAACTTGAAGGTGCATTCCTGATGGCTGCAGGTACTATATCCGATATACGCTCGTCAGATTTTATGGGACTTAATGTTCCCTGAACCATTTAAAAAAAAAAATGTTACATTTCGACTGGACTAAAAGTCTCGTAGTTAATTTTGGGGCAAGCTATCAAGCAATGGAATATTACTGTCCTACGTCCTATGACGTCCAGTTTGGTATTCTTTGAAATCGAACTTTTCTTAAGCGGTGTTATGCAACGCACTGCACCCTTATCTAACCCAATATTTTGTGGAAAATAAAGAAGGAGAATAAGGAAAACATAAAATTTGAAAATGTGGAAATGGGAAATCGTGTTTAATGAACACATTAAATTTTTGGTATTCTCCCCCCAATTTAAAGTAACCGTAGCGTAGTCAAGAGGCGCAAAAGGTAGAGTGTGCTTGGTATGGATGAACTTAGTTCGTTCGCTCAAATTTTAGCTCCATACATCCTAGTCTATTTTTTTAAAGGACCATTTTTTGCTGTCGTCGATTGAAAATAATTCCTTCTCAGCTGAGGGATTTGATCAGCACTCGTATCAGTATTTAGCAGCGGACGAAGTCATGAACTAATTTCAAGGACCGTGTATCGGATGGTTTCGGTCACAAATGTTCTTGATAGTCCGCCTTGGGCAGCTAATCTTCGTTTTTCGCCCGGCTACTTGTCCTGTAACTCTAACCCATCATTTATAAATAGAAAAAAAGCAATCTAGGATATATTTTGCCTAAAGCATAGGAACAAACCTTAATTTATTTATTCGTTTCCATTCATATTAGGTTGTCAGCCATTTGACAATATTTTTTTTATTGAATTCAAAGAAATTGTGTAAATGAACAATGACGATATGCTTCCGTGTCCAAAGTTGTTCAAATTGAAGAGTTCCGACTGGAGGCAACCAACCATCATTTCGTAATGGCTTCTCTGAATGATGTACTCTTATTACGTCCAGAATCTTTACAGGACATTTCGTATCATATTCAATATTATGACAAGTACTTTTACCAGGTAGAATGATGGTCGGGACTCGGGATATTTTTTCTTTTGTGCGAGCCATTATTATCTTTCCATATTCACGTAGATATTATGACAGAATAATGATATTCTCTGGAAATCTTTCATATCCTCCCTTTGTGATACACTGTCCTGCTCGGATAATACTCCCTGACGTTGCACTAGCAACCGATAAAAGAAACAAGAAATGAAACTAAGGAACAACCTTCTCCGTAACATAAATATCCGGCAATGCAGTTTCTTCCATCGAGAGCATTGGTGCTCGGTTTCTTCGTCTTTCAAGGAACAGAGAGCAGAGCTTTGCTTTTCTGCGCCCGGTCGTTATAGAGTGAAAGAAGCAGCAAGCATCAGTAGCAGAATGTCATTCAGAGACTGTAAAGCAACTTCGGCTCTAGAAATGAGGATTGAATCAGGCAGGCAACCATCAGACTTTATTATACGTGAAATGCAGAAATTGAAATGCAAACATTTATCTATCCCTAATTGGAAACTAAATATTCTTGCTATTGGTCTAAGAGAACATTTTACTAACCATAACGTTTTACCTCAATTCGTGATTCTGCTTCAACGAAGGTTGGAGTACGGGTCTGCTTCAGTAAAATAGTCGCTCCCCAAAAAGGAAACAGGGCGACCATGACAAAACATCAAGGATAGTATGCTTGTAATGGTTCATGAAGCGGCGGCATGGTTAGAGGAAGATATTTCAAATGGTACTGTTTGAATACTGCTTCACACACACACACACAACAAAAACGATCCAGTCGAACCTCTGCAGAAATAGAAAATGTAAAATAGAACAAGAGTTCATTTCATTTGGTGATTTCCCTCCATATTGCTTTTTTCGTCATCTCATGGTTGTTGTTTTTTTTTTCTGTGCACTAAATCTCCCGTAAGGGAACCAATTCACTTCAGGGATACCTTTGTTTGCCCGTTCCAGAGCAAATTCGGGTAAGGTACACACGTAACTATCTTTGAAATATTTATTTTCATGTATCTTCCAAGGTACGACACAACCGACAGTGTGCAGCTCGAGTATCGTTCGATTCATAGTCTGCCATTGAGTCACGTGGGACAAGCGAGAGACGTCAGGATGAGAAGGTCCGTTTTCTATTTAATCATTTCGAGAACGACGAGATATAAATGCAATAGAACGCTATTCAGAGTCTTCCCAACTACCACAAGCGATTTTCATTCTATTTATGCAAGATATAGTGTCTTGCTTTGAATGCATGCTCCATTTTAGTCCTGCTTTTCTTTTTTTGTCAAACAGGATAAGATGCAATTTATGCAGATAACATATGAAAGCTTATATGCGACAAACGCATTGCATTTTGTATTCAGGCGAATACAAGGTAGGTACGTGTATCCTTGATATGTGTGACATACACAGCACGTCCCCTGAAGCAGAATTGAAATTCCATACGACCCGTTCTTCTTTGCCCGAACTGAAAGTATACTGTCGGGTGTGTGGGAAGACGGAGCCCAGGACGAGGTAGGAATCAAAGCCATTCGTAATTTCGCCGACAGGGAGCTATTATTGCGAAACATTTAATATTTTGCATAAAAGCATATCGGAAATGTTGTTGTACCTATACACGGAAACATGCGAGCAAGCACGGATCCTTTTCAAAAGACGGTGACGAGACGTGGATTCCGTGCCGAATCGTAGCGGGGGTTGGAATGGTTGCAAACGAAACCACGGTAACATGCAACGAGTAACGTGCAATTATTTACGTACTGTTTAATTGAATATTTCGAATATATTCGACTAAATAGATTTATCTGTGATAAACAAAGTAATTAGGGAATGTGAACGTGAATTGTGGCTGTGCGAATGGCATGAGAGGAGAATATGTCTGGCACGTTAAGCTCTCATCCCTCGCGGTATATATACTATTGATTTCGTATTGAATTGACGGCTCTTTATCTTTGATGCTACTACTATTTATGTACATATTTGGACAGATTTATTCAATTGATTTGACAAGTTGTACTCGAACAGACTGTTCAGCGTCGGGACAAAAACAAAGCCTCGGACACACTGAAGTGTTGAAATTCGTCATTAGTTTCGTGAAAATCAACACTACCCGTACATGTTTTGGGGGAAGGACGGGTTTCGCGAGATAGATGGTGTTGCCAGGGATCGAACTGCGTGCGGTTGTTACACGGTCGTCATACACTCGCGAAAATATTTCACAAGTTATATGCCATTGGTAATGTAATACGTGATACGGCACACATAATACCAGGATGAGGTATACAGTCCTGTTCAATGGGTATATTTTAATTATGACCATATTCAAAGATTAAGCCTTGCTAGCTATATACCTAATTGGATTTTATGCATACATGCTGACGTCCTGTCAGGAGTTATGATGCACGAATGCGTTGTATGTGGTGCATTCAGGATAATTAATTTTAATTATGCCTAGTGTATGGCATGAGAGGACCTTATTCGGGATGAGTGACCAGCGCCTAGCTCTTCAGGAAGTGTTTTATCAATTTGATTCATGCATTCAATATTGTGTTAATGTCATGGAATAAATGCATGTGATTAAACTTAATTTCTCTAAAATTGTGACATAATGCGGCATGTAAATCGATTACGAGTTTTTGACTTTTTAGTCGAGTGCCATAGATGCAACCCAAAAGGTGGCAACTCGTCTATCAAACAGGGAAATCCACCGAGATTAGCAAGCTTGTATAAGAGATTAATTCAGTACTCTGTGTGCGTTCCTCGTCATTGAACGTGTCTCTGATTAAACCTCGCCCATGGCCATCTGCAGCATAATAAGCTTTCAAGGACTGGACATTCAGGCCGCGTAATAGGTGGGGCAAATACTTTCGTCCAGAAAAGTCATAGCGAAAATTCAACATTACACCCTGATTGTAATCCCTTCTAAGACGCATTGTAGTTGACACGGCATTTTAATCTTAGGATTTTTAGGGTTGTAAGCTCAATAAAAGCAGGACCAACCGGCACTCCCCAATCGTTCCTGTGGCAGCCGGTTCTATGCACCGGAGCGACCCGTTTTTCAACGGCCAAGAGCTGCCGAAAAACCCCTTCAATGCAGAAGGAAAGTATATGTGTGATACATTTTCTGCGTGTTTGTTTTTTGTGGATTCTGGTGGCAACACATTTTGGCGCAACTGCTTTCGTTCCTTCCCAACCCCGGTCCATGGATTGACTTCGTCTGCAATAAGTCTGTACCCAAATATAACTTCTGTAAGATGTACCTGCTGCGACGAGTGGTGTCATCTAAATAGCTGTTCCGGACTTATCATAAACAGTGCAACTCATCATTCACAGCTGGTCGATGTAAAAACCGAGGACGAGCATCTTCCATGACAAACACTCCGAACATATTAATTAAAGACGAGCTCTCAGCTGTGCCCAGTAACACCAGCAAACAGTTCCACGTTAGGCCCCCAGGGCAGCACAACCTAACACCTGCACTACTTGTCACCAACCTCAACACCTTAGCAGTTTTACAACTTAACATCAATGGGCTGCAGCCTAAAATCGGCGAACTTGCTGTATTTATAGATAGGCTTCGCATTTTAATCGGAGGAGACCAAGCTAACGCTAACCCGTCCCCCAACTCCTACGGCCACTTCAGCATCATCGGGAAGGATCGATTTACTAATGCTGAAGGTGGACTTGTCATCCTCATCTTCAAATCCGTGCCTTATCGTGAGATCAACGTCCCAACAGTCGATAACACCATGGAAGTCCAGGCTGTTACGATCATATATGCCCGTCAGGGTACAATGCAAATGTAAGTCCCTTCCTTACTGGCCAATACCGCCTCCTGCCTGGTGACTTCAACGCTTATGGCACTCCAACATTGATGATGATGCCAGACGAGTTTCCATAGCAGAACAACTAGATGCCTCGGAATTTTGTCGTTTGAACGATGATACACTCGCCCGCATTGCAGGAACTTATTCTAATTCCCCAGACATCTCAATCGCATGCGCAGTCCTCGTCAATGAGATTCAGTGGGAATCAGCTCTAAAGCTGTCTTAATACCATCTGCCAACTATCATTAGGATCGAAAAACCACTCAACGTCCTGCTTGCTGAATGTCTAACCATATAAATAATAGTTTTTACCCGCATCGCGTAAACGCGACTAGTGTTTACACGTAAGTCGGGTTTACTCGAACGAAACGTTAGAAACATTTGTTGAAATGAATTTAGCTGGCGCGGAAATAATGCGCATGTTTACGATTGGACAGCATATTAGCGAGTACAGAAATCTTCTTTTTATCATGTGCTTGTTGTTGGATTCATCGACTCATCATTGTCGTCAGCTAACAAGTTACGCGCTCTCGTAAACCCATTTGTTTTTTTTTTTTGCACGGGAGGGGTATCGTAGATTTGATGCGCCCGACGCCTCGTGTATTAGAACCTTTAATGTTTCCAAAATTTCAAAAGAGCAGCCAGAAGAAAAATACATATAAAACAGCTATATTGTTTAAAAGAAACGAAAGGCGGAACATTTAAAAAAAAAGCCTGATTGGTATTAAAAAACGCTAACGCACAGTTGAAAATTTTGATTGTCGGGAAGCCGCAACCGAAAACTACACAGGTGAAGAACGGTTGTCCGAGTAAACGCAACCGAAACAGCACAGATGAAAAATGATTGCCAAAAAACGTCAACATAAACTAACGCGACAGTCCTCTGATCCGACTAACCATTTATAAAAATGCATAATAATACATAATAATATTCAAAGTATGTAATATAAACCTTCGCATCACCAATTCATCACAGCAGCCAACAAAAAACGTTAAAAAAGCTGTTTAAAAGAGCCCAAAGGCGAGACATTTGAAAAAATAATGTCATTGAAAAAACGCAAACAGTCGAAAGAACGGTTATTAAAAAACGCTACCGAAAAACAGTTGAAAACTGATTGCCGGTAAACCAAGAGCGAAAACGAAGCGGTTGTCATAAAAACGCAACCGAAAATGGCACAGATGGAAAACGGCTGCAAAAAAGCAAACGAAACTGTTTTAAAAGTAAAAATGCAACCGACACGGTTGTCGAAAAAAAAAATTCGACCCAAAGTGACACAACTTGAAAACCGTTCGGCTCAAAAAAAAAAAAGACAAAGCGTTGTTGACGCGCTCGGTTGCCGTGAGTTTTCTGTCGCCACTCTACAATTCTACATCTGTTCAATCCCCGGCGCGTCAATATAAAAGAAACAGCCTACTTACTAGATCTCCCACAGAGTTCCGAGCTTGTCAGTAAAATACGGCTCGGATTGGACGTGCATGCTATCAACTGCACCATCCGAGAAATATGCTATCGAAACGTCAATAAGGGATGACATACAAAAGACTTTGACTCGCCCATACCCCTGGAGGAGTCACGGCAATTAACAGCAACAATAAATTGTTGGTAAGCACGCTACCGACAACGACCCAGTTGAAAAATAATTGTTGAGAAAACCGTAGCTAACAACACAGTTGACAGAAAATTGTTGTCGCAGAACAAATACAACGGGTAGTGGCACAATTGATGAATGATTGCTTAAGAAAAGCACCCAGTAAACTAAATAATTCGTAAATGATTCGTTTTCGAATTCGTAAATGATTGGATGAGGGAACTGAAATGGTCCCTCGTTTATGATTCGTATCACAGTTTTTGCAGTATGTTCGGCGCCAAAGTCAGACTACTACTGAGTTGAGACGTTCTCATTTATTGGTTTGTTGGGTTTGTCGGTTTGCACGAGATATATGACTATACTATATTTGCGGGACATTCGTTTTGGGCTTACACTCGTTTTTTGGTTTGCTGGGCCGTCTAAAATGACACAATTGAAAAAGTTGAAAAAAAAAAGCTTGTCGAAATAAAAAAATAAAACATATGTTAATCTACCTGCGCACCTTACCTTACCTTATTGGAAGATTTATATAACAAATCGATTGTTAAATACTACATATCTAAGATTAAAAAAAAAATGCTATGTTGCCATTTAATGGTTCGGTCTTATGCTGGTTATTGATGACGCTGCCCTGAACGCTACAGATTGAAAGAATACTATCCTTTTCCTGACAATAAACCTAATAAAAATTCCAATCATTTAAAAACTGCAGAATTATCATCAACTTTCGCAATTCATTCGATTCACCTCTTCCGTTTAATAAAAAAAGGACAAACAAAAACTTTTTTCCAATCACGAAGACGTTAAAAATTCACTGACACCGTTAATGACCAAGCAAACTTTCCCTTTATAAGTCTTTTTTCCGCGATCTTTTCCTCGATGAAGATTGAAAACTCGAATGAGGACGCAGCCAAAGACTACGTATATAATAATCAAAGAAAACTTGGCGAAAAAAGGACAAGGGACAAAATTGAAATAAAAACTATGACGACATTATCGTCGTCATTGAGACGACACGGGCGATAAGGGTCTTTGGTCCGGTGATGATGAAAAGTACTTGGAGTACTCGTACTACGACCGGAACGGGAACGCCCAATGACTGGCCATTTAAAGAGTTCAAACAATGGCAAAGGATATTTGCAGGCAATCAAATAGAAGAAAAAATAGATAAAAAGATAGACACCGAGTACGAACGTAAATGTCATTTTTACCTTTTTTTGCAAGCGTGCGGGCGTTTTCCTGTGGGATTCAACGACTCTAGTAATCATTTCTGGAATGAAGATGATTTCTTTGTTTTTTTTTCATTCTAAAGGAATTTAAGAAATAAATGAGAAAAATTGCTTCAGTCATTGTCCTTCTGGCATTGTTCGGATGATATGACGTGGGTGTGGGAGGTTGCAACAGATCATGTTTTAAAGGAGTGCTATCGGTCAAGTTGACTATGAGAAGATTTCATTTTAAAAATTTAATAACCGAAATTGACAATGAAACTTTTTCTAGAGAAATGAAAATTGTAATAGTTTTTATGGAGGAATCCACAACAGCAAAAAATATATTGGTTGATAGAAGTACTGAAAATTGAAAATTCCTTTTCTTTATGTACGATTTAAGGGGGGAAAATAAGAATAGGATGTCTGCTTAATTTGAGAAAGAGGCTTACTTAAGTTGAAAATCGTATTTAATCGTATTTGCCACCACTAATCGCTCAACTCAAAACGCGTCAACTAAGGTTTTTCTGTTTTTCTTCATCAACAAAACTTGCATTGAATCAATATATAGTTGTTCAAACACGTTTAGTCTTTATTTAATCAACCCAACTTGGATCACTGAAATTCTATTTCATGTCAAATCACATACTTATACGCCACCTGTACTCAGCAAACTCAACAGTTTAACTTCAACGGAAGCGTCACACCTGGGGAAAGCAACAATATATCCGTAACTGATATACATATCTATTTATATAAAAATTTACTGTATGTTTGTTCGTTTTTTACGATCAAACGGCTCGATCAATCTCCATTAAAAATTTCATAAACATATCCATTATAACCCAGAATACTTTCCAGCGTTTTAAATTTTTCGATTTGGCCGCAGCCATCAATAGCGACCCCACACGGGGGTGAGTTAGCGTCCAAAAAAAAATCTCTAAAGTGACCGATATTAGTGTCAAAACATTAGTTTTCGGTGCTGCTGAGATGAATGGTGGCACTCTCAAAACCCTCCACCACTCCCCCTTCATCTCCTCCCACAGCTAAAATAGCCGTGAGAAGATAACCAAGATTTGTGTTGGATTAGTGTTTGTAGTTTGGTCGCTAAGATGTATGATGACTTTACCCAAAAATCCACCATATTTTTAGGCAAGCTTAATTATATTTAATAAAAGTACTCGTATTTTGGTCGGATCGCTTGTGATAAAAATGTTTTTTTTTTTTATTTCTATTGTATTTCTGTAACTAGATTTTACTGTTGTAGGTTTTTGGGTATTAATAATGTGTGTCTTTATGATATAATCAGACGTAGAGGTTTTTTTTTTTTGTAGAACTAAAGTTAATGGTTCTTGAATATCTATAAAAGCACTGTCAAACTATTTTTTTCCTTATATTTTAGTATGCATTATACCGTCAAAGTACATTTCACATTTTATTTTCCGAAATTCGATTTTCAACAAAGGGATACATTTTTCTGTTTCTGTTATTTTATACGTCAATTTTAAAAACTTAAAATGAAATGTCAAGAATCTGTACTAATATATTTTTTTCTCTTCCATTTGCTTGTGCTTTACTCTTTCCGAAATTCAGGTTTTTGTAAAAGACGTGAAACGTTACAAAATCTATGTGATCAAATACCTGGTGATGCTTTGTTATATAGTTTATTTCGTGAAAATGCCGAACCGGTTGAATGCCCGTTAAAAGGTAAGTGATTTTTATTTTGTAATGAACTTTTTTTTATCCTATCTTTTCCTATACTATCAGTCATTTCGCCTTGTTTTCTCTCTATTGAAACCAATCATTTGTCTGACAAACGAAATGTTTTTGTCATGTCGATTTGACCAGAGTTTGACGAAAAAATAAAAATCATAAGACAAATGAAGTGGTTGCTCCAACCGGCGCTGACTTTTTTTAATCTATTCGTCGATGGCTGACATACTCTCTGGTCCTTCGATAAAACCGAACCCGGTTGATGCAAGATCGTCTCAAATATACCCTCGTCGAGACTTTTGACAAACCATCCGTTCATTGTTGGGTTTATTTCGTGCTTAGTTCAATTTGTCCATAGTGTTGCAATAAAAATTATCTGATGATCTATGGTATTGTATTCGCATCACCACCACTCCTTAATGGGCATGTACAACGAATGGACGAGGATCGCATACCAAAGAGAGTAATGAACGCAGAACGAGTCGACGGAGCGAGATTGCGAAGACGACCGAGACCTCGTTGGGAGAGCTCAGTATATAGGTATGCGGACGCCGAGTAGCTACTGGGCTTCCAAAATTTGAGAACGCCGTCACGTGACCGAAATAATTGAAGGACAACGATGCAGGCGGCCAAGGCCCGATGTTGGGGTGTCGCGCGCGACACGATGATGATGACCACTCCTTAATAACTACTTGCCCTAGTCCCTAGTGGGGCATAGCGCCTCAACTATTCCCATGCTTCTGATACACGGGACGCGTATACGCGATCGCATCATTTCTACCCGAGTAGCTCAATGCGTCAAGGGATCAGGCTGATATCTCATCACACCGGTTTCGTGAGTTTGATCTTGCTGTGGCTGTTCTTTGGGCTGTGCTCCCCCTGTGGTATATGGTGTAAAGCGAAAACTTTTCTCGTCTTGTCGCAGAAAGCAGTATGCTAACAAAATGTTAACTAGTCCTGTTAGGAGTAGCTGTCGTGCTATGTCCCAATAGGGGTTAGGGCAAATGTGGTGTATACGTTGGGCGTCAAGTAATATCCGGCTTCTTTGACCATGTTTCGACTGTGAATTTTCTCTGAAGCAGGATGGAAAAAACCCTCACGGCAACCTTAAGGTGGCTTATAAAAAGGTCTAAGCAGATTTCGGTTTTTGTGTCTTGTCACTATCGGTATCACGCCCACCAAGTCGATTGCACATCTCCTTTCATTAATTAAATCAAGTCTTACTGACCCCGCATTGGGCGCCAAATATTTTCTGTTTTCTACTGTAAATATTCAATAATGCATCAGCCAACTAGTTGAAGTCATTGATCCCCTTAATTTCCCCTCCTTATCTACGCCACTGTGTTGCAGTTAGAAATGTTTTATGTATGTCGTATGATATAAATAAAAAAGCCTGTTTACCTACATTCAAAGGGGTATAACTGCCAGAAATTAAAGAAATAGGATGAAATAATGTTAACATGCTTTGATCATAATAAAATAGAGAGTTGATTTTTGAAACAGGACAAATACATTACGCATGCGGAAATTTAAATAAATTGTAATCGAAAAAAATTTTATTTTCGGAGCAAAACCAAAATCTTGACTTACCAAATTTATAATAAATAAACCGTTTATCTGATTTGCACCAAATAAATGTTTTATTTTAGAGCAACGTATTGGCTGAGATTGAGGTTTTATTTGAGCATTCTAGCAAGCGTAGATTTTCAGATATTGGTTTTTTAGTAATGTAAGGTAGGCAGTTTTCATAAAAAAAACGCAAATGCCTGTATCAGCTAAAGGGTTAAGAATTCGAAAAATGTTCCTGACTATTTTTTGCTGGAAATTGCATAGCAAATTTTGTTACAGTGCGTTGATGCGCCAATTTCCTCTAGAATCGTGCGGCTGAAGGTGTTTCAGTCGCCGCATAATAATTGAAGCTTCAGAAAGAGCTGCGACAGGGTAGCACCATGTATCTTATCCGTATTATTGGTTTTTGCCCTACAGTCCAATGTAATTGACATATTTGACATAACCAGACGGAATGCATTATATCTACGAGTAATTTAAAGTCATGTAAAGTGAACATTCAACTTTACAAAAATCAGTTCAAAAATAATGCAGAAGAGCCCACTAGAAGAAGTTCCATCCACTTCATGGCTCAATATTGCAAATTTATGATACATACGCCACTCACGCAGAACGCCAAGATCAAGTTCGAATTACGAATGCGACCCTACCCCTCTATTGACATCTATCCATATACTCGTATAATTATAAGAGTATGTACTAGTACCCTATATATCCCATTTTCCATTAGAATAAAACCATTATTATTCCTTTATCATAACATTATCCGTGCAACGAAACACATTTAATAATAACACTTAATGTGTATAATATCCATTTTACAGGACCCTTTTCATTTACATACAATCGAGGACATGGCGAATGCAAATCACCGGTATCAAACATTGAAAGTTGTACAGAAGATAGTCGTTTGTTGTTAAGTTTTCAAGCGTGTCCAGATGTTCAAGGAACCGAGAGTACAGGTAAGTCTTCGTCATCATTGTCATGAAATAAAAGCAAAGGAAATGGAAATATCTTGTTCTAGATAAGCCATACAATAAAGATACACAGATTCCGGGTATGTGAACCCATTTAAAATTAGCATGCAGTATCTCTAGAAGATGATTCTCTGAAAGATACTAAGATACATACGAAGAACATTGCACAAACATATCCCTCTCATCTCATTTATTCAACTTTAATGTTGTCGTACTCCTTCCTATTTTGTTATTTTACTATACGTTTTCTGCGTACAAAAAATCAACCAAAAAAATTCCGAGATGTATTCTAAAGGTATTTTTTTTTTAAAAATAACATTGAATGATTGTTGAATATTTTCTTTGTTCGGTGAAACGTAAGAAAATGTTACGCAAGAATTATTATTTTTAAAATGCAGAGAAATGTGTATATTCTTCTACTTTTGGGTAAAAGTAGCTACTTCTTTTTCAAGTAGCGTAGGAATATAAAATTTGAAAACGGTGGAGAAAGGAAGTAATGCATTCTCTATGCAAAATATTATTTTTTTTCGTCAAATAAAACAAAAAGTTGATACATCCTTTTTTAAAGAAATATTTTTGTTCTTAATACAAAAAAACTAGTGGAATTTGTATGGTAAATTTTCCAAAGAAAAAATACCCTGACCCATTTTGAGAACAAAAAAAAAGTCATTCTTGAAAAGTATCTTCCAAAATGGAATGATGGCAAGTGAAAAAGAAATACGTGTTTTATTGTACTCCAGTATTGATTAATTTCGGTTAACAACACTCAATTAAAATATTGCGTTAATTTGGATAAATCTGGAGAATTCAACGGGGTAGCAAACCTGCTCCGGATAGATATGTTGTTATAGAGAGGCTGCAATTTCGCAATTGAATTTGACTTTTGATATTAAGTGTATCAGACATTTTCCGAATATGTTTTTAATTTAGCGAACACAACAGCAAATGTTAAAATTAAAATGACGTCGGAGTTATAGCATTTTTGGAAAATTCTGTCAAAAAGCTTGACTTGCCCAACAAAATCAAAATTTGCCCCTCTCCCAATCATTTAATCCTAGATTTGACCTCATTTTCTAAACCTATTGTACATAAAATTTCAAATAAAAGGCTTTAACCTGTGTGCGAAATTCAAAGATATAACTGGGTGGGTTCAGGTCGCGCAACGTTTTAAACGCAAATGCAAACAATTCGACTGATTTTGCTCGTGGACGGTCCGTTCCAGTTTGCGTTTAATCTACCACACATCGGGGAAATTAACCAGAAATTTTTCCTGGTTGATTTCCGTTCAATGGGGGGTAAGGGGTATTAGCGTATTTGACAGTTCTTAGTTGACGTATTGCATGTGACTGTGAGATGGTGTGGATTTTCGTTTTCGGGTTCTTGATTTGTAAATGGCGTCTTATGTGCTTATTTACACCGAAGCAACACAAATTTGTGGCGATTTTGCAGTGCTTTTCATTTTTCCTGAAACCGTCGCGAATTTAATTGAAGTTTTGTTTGAAACTCAATAGCGAATCGGCTGTCAGCTGTTTAATAAAATATTTTACATGACAACTACAAAACAAGTCGTTCGGGTAAAGAGTTTATGGTTGAGTGGAGGGAAAATCCTTACCGCAATTACAACGTTGCAAACGTGAACGCAGGCACTGTTTAATTTTAAAGAAATTTCAAAATCAATTTTTCATTGAAAATTCAAATAAATATTGTAAAATACTTCGTTCTTCTTCTTTAAAGTTTGAACAGTTGTATCTTACCCGGGTAAAAATTGTTTTATATAAAATTTTATGTAGTTTCAGAAAGTATGAGGTCAAGTCAAATCTCTGATGATGATTGGGAGAGTGGCAAATTTTGATTTTTATCGGCAAGTGAATCTTTTTGACACAATTTACAAAAAATGGTATTGCTCTTCAACGGCTAAAGACAAAGTGTCCACTTTGGTGAAAATTTTTCACAAATTAACATTAATATCTACCTGAAGCGGAACGCCCTGTAGAACTTAGTATTCCAAATCAGAAAATCAGAATGAATCGTTTTTTTTTAACAGCGAATAACATTGTTCTCTCTTCGTACTCGTAGATTTGCAAATTTAATGTATTTTTCTGTGTTTAATTTAATTAATTTAATTGGAAATCCGGTTTTATCTTTTTATCTCAACAGTGGAAGAACTTACGTGTCTGGCAACGTGGAAGGATGGAAATTCGCGATATTTAATCGGTTTGGTGTCACAGCATCATTCGCATCATTTGCCCGCACCGCATCATGCTCTGTCGAATGAGGAGCGCTATCGATGTTTTGTCTATGAAAAAATTTCGTCGATGATGGGTAAGTCGTTTTGATTTTCTTCTATACTTTTCTATGTACATAAGATTTGCATGTTTCTTCTGCACTCTTCTAAAATATTTAAACATAAAACTGCTAGTTTTGTAGCATTTATTTCGTAATAACTAAAACTTCCTCAACGGGAGAGGAAGAGAGAGATAGTCGAGCTGACGAGCAAACTGCTGCGTGCATATTAAGATTTCTGCTTCCTGTCGGTTTAAAGTCAACACAATCCGGGACAGTTTGAATCTAAAATAGCTAAGACAGCTCTCAGAGTTTTCAAGATACATTCTTTCAAAATTAAACAATTTTCGGAAAAACATAAATTTTTTACTAATGTATACTATATTGTATGACGTTTTCTGTTTTCGTCAATTTAAACCCTGAGGTACTAGTTTGTTGAGCAAATGCCCAACAATTTAAGACCAAACCGATGGGGATAGCTGGTGAAAGCATTTTAACCTTTTGGTGAGGAGAAAAGGCATGAAGCGGGATATGGGCGATATGGGTGTCGCATAATTCAGGAGTGCTGGTGAAAGCATTTTAACCTTTTGATGAGGTGAAAAGTACCGAACGATCACGGCCACCGAACGCGACAGTTGTTCCACTGTTCGCTCTATTTCGTCTGTATTTCGAGGTATTCTGTCTTGAACTTGTCCAATAAATATGTCTCGTACTTAATACGATCGGTATTTTTGGCACTCTTATACGTTTGCGTTCGCTACTCCGCTTTCTGCCATACAAAATTTCAAACTGGATATCCCTGTGATCTGACATGGTTAGCCTGTCCAGTCCACTACTCTCCAATTCTGAACCCTGTTAAGCATACTAACAGAGCATAGGGTAATGTCCATCATCTCAGTCCTTCGTGCATCCACGAAGGTGGGAGCCACCCCCTTGTTTGATACCAGCATATTGTACCTTTCCAAATTCTAGCAGTTGCTTTCCTCTGGGATTGTCGTCTGTGCTGCCCCACACTGTATTGTGTGCATTGGCGTCGCAGCCTATGATCTGGGCGATATCTCTTTCTTTACAATATCTTACCAGATTTCCTATTTCCTCTGATGGAGGTGGTTCTGGTGCATCATAAGGGAGATATGGTGTTGAAATTAGGAATGATCCTGCATCACTGCCGATCACAAACTACCGTAAGATCAGACGAGCAGAGTTGCATCATTTGTACTGCACGTATTCCATGACACACCAGGATGCAGGTCCTTATTTTACCGTCCACCTGTGCATGGTACAGATTTGCGGTTTGTTGTGGCAAACCCCTAATTTTGTTATGTAAAATCCAAGGTTCTGTATCAAAGCTATGTCCAGTTTTTCTTCCTCAAAGCATCTTGTCATCATCCCTGATGCTGCTTTGCTGTGATGAATATTTAACTGGCACACAGTTAGTGTTTCTTTTTTCGGGTTGGAAAAAAAGCTTATTATTATTTATTATTTCCTTCCAACTGTTTGATTTACCTCTCAATCCTCACAAGGAGAAGTTTATACCAACTTAAAGGTTTAAATCAATTGGGAAAAAGTTTAACCGCTCTCTGAGAAGGCTTAACCGATCTGGGAGAAATTGGGAAATGCCATACCAGAAAAGTCATTTTGATGCTATGTAAAATGTGTAGATAGACTGGGGTACAGAGCCTAGATGACCAATTTTAGTGTCAATAATCGTCTCAATAACATTGAGGGGATAGATACTAAGGTTGATTTACACCTATTGACGATCCATTGACGTTTTGTCAAGAACTGAAGGTTATCAACGTGACTGTGAGGATTCAGCAGTACCATCAAGCAAAAGCTTTATCAAGCAGTTGAGCAGCAACATGTGTTTCTTGGAATTGTAATCGGGGCTGCAATTATACGAAATTCGATCAGCTACTTTTTTAATGTATATATCTTGCATGTCATATACTGTAAAATAATTACTTTTTATAATATTTACACATAGGTTTAATATTAACAATTTCATAACTGCGTAGTAAATCTCATTTCAGGAAATACATCGCTCCAGATGCTTGTATTGTACATAGTAGTGATTAAATTTATCTGCTTTTTTTCCAATGTCCTTCTTATCACCTTGACTGATAAAAGCCATCAAAAAAGACTTGAACGTGAATGTGAATTTACTCTCAAATAATTAGGTGAATGGAAGAACGCTGGAAACGTTTTTGTACATCTACTTGTATATAGGCACTCCCTTGTAAAAAAATCAATCACCATCCTTACAAATTACGAGAACACTTCATCTAATCGCACCGTGTATTTTCAATCTTTAATCTTATCCTTATCTAACGTTTAGGTATATTTCCAGGTCCAATGAGTAATATGAACACAAAAGATGCTAAGTACAAATTGGCTCAATCCGGCGATGCCACGTGTAATGGCTTGGATAGTGCAGAGGTAAGCGTTTAAATTTTGCTACCAATTTCTCTACTATCCATCCTTTTTACCTGTTTGCGCAATTGCGTCCACCTAGAGATGCCCTACTCCTTATCCCTATCGTGCTATCTTCGTATAGCCAATTTTTTCCAATGGACAGATATATTTCCTTTTATTTTATTACTTTGTAAGAATAGTGGTATGTAACATGAAACAGTTTTCTCTTAGTAGAAGATGGGAGTTTTTGTTTGGGGACGACAAGAGGAAAGGACTACGACTCTTGCCTTTAGGGAAAATAAATGTGAAGTTCTTTCGGTTTCCCAATGGATCAAGTGGTCGACTATGGCTACATACCTTTTTTCTTCATGTCGGTTAGTTCTAAACTCAATTCGAAATGATTATGTCGAGTCCTTTTCGGAACATTGGATAGTAGGTATCCTGTAAAATGTAATATAAATCCTAATTTTCTGCTTAGCCTTCGAACGGATCTGAAATCGTCAGCTCCTATGTTAGGCCATATCGGAACACTAACTTCTTTGATTCTACTACTCGGGACATTAATAGAGTAGACCAAATATTTTCAAACCTTTTCCATGTTCTCTCCAATCTACACGGTTGTCGTCGTTATTCGATCTATCCTCGTTCTTTAACGTTTTTTTCCCTTCTTCTTCAGTCATTTCATTCACTCAACTTTGTTTTATTTCGGAGGGCCGGGCGAAAAGACGACCTAGGATGTTTCGTCGGTCTTGTTCCCCGTTATCAAACCTCCACCACCCCCATTACGTTGAGAACAATTTTTGTGACAAATTGGAACACACCGAACAAATGCTTCTCCAGAGAGCGGACGATACTGCGGAAGTTTACGACAATTCAAACGAATTTCGCTTGCTAAGCTGGGTTTGGTTCCGACGACACGGCCCGCCCAACCCAATTCAATATCCACCTCCCGAACAAAGTTTAATTAGTGAAAGCAAAAATTGCAGATAACTGCCAATTGGCCAGTTGAGATTTAAAATGAACAGAACTCCGAGCGGGGGTAGTAGCAAGTTGTAGGTTTATGGCGACATTTTGTGCATAAAGCAAACTACCACGGAAATGGAGAGAGAGGGTGGTTCATTTTGTTCGCTTGCTGAACGTTATATGACCGGAAAAAATATATTCCAGAAAAAGTGAATTTATTTTTTTTTAGATATCGAGTTTAAAATTAAATTCGTTACTATTTATCCCTGCAGAGTATTCAATGTACAAAAGCAGAATTCATTTCAGTTTTGTGATGATTCGGGTAGATGGCGATGACCTACGGCTTCGATAGGACAGGGTTGGTGGGTTGAGAGTTTATTGACCATTTAAAGGTAACAACGTACCTGACGGGACCAGTTGTGGAATAAATGAATATATCGAGTACGTTGACCGAAGCAAGGATCAACCGAAAATGAGATTGATTTTTCATAAGAGGTAGTAAAAGAAAAGGAGCATCCATGTATCTTTGCTTCAGTCGTATTGTAAACAAGGATTCGGTTGAGTGGCTCTTCTTCGGGTTGGAATTTTGCAGTAATTTGTATCTGGTCGTGGCACACGAAATGACTTCTCGAAATATCTCTGCTTTTTTCGTATTGTTTTTTCGGATCGTATGCCAAACTCTTTTAGTAATTCGATTTTGGGTGAGTAACGTATAGAGGATACTTTTTTGTTTGGAAATTAATTGAAAATTCTGTTCATACGTCTAGAGTAATTTTCTATCGAAACTAAATTGTATAGTATTAAACATTAATAGAATACTCTCAAAAAACAGATCAGTGTACAACCTTCTTAGTTGGTGAATGTGGACTTTGGACTTTGAAACTACATAATCTCACAGCAGATAGGAACAAGTACGGAGAAGCTTTTCGACGACGAGATAAATTAAATGCATACATGCATGTCTTGATTCTTTTCTTGTTCATACCAAATTGTAAAAAAAATCTTTTTTTTTTAAATAAGCTATAGGTAAATTAATCAAACGATGCTTTAATATTTGAATCGCTATGTGGGTTTCAATCAGCTACGTATCCCATTCCCATTTCTATCCTTGACAACTTCCCTTAATTTCCAGCTTTGTCGTTGCAATTTCCGACCATCGTAAACCAACTGTTTCATTAATTCAAATTCCATTTTTTTACGTTTCTTTTTCTCGAATTTAAAGGTTGGGTCACGTATAATGACACTACGGAAACCACCGCCAGCTGAACGTTGTGATTTTCCGGCTTGGTTCAAAGCACCACGACATTGGCGCGCCCTAATGGGTACTGTTGGATATACATTTCATCAAAGGTGAGTTTCCTTAGTTTCCGTGTTTTTTTTTATTTTCTATTTTTCAGCCTGTTATTTTCTGTTTATATTTTTTTCTGTATTCATTCAATTCCACCTTATCCTTCGCGTTGTCGTCGTCCTTGGCATTATTCGTCATCAGCGCCTTCCAACGTCTTATCGTCGTCACTGACATTGCAATGATGACGAGGAGACAGCACAATAAGGTATTGGTGTGAGGGTATGCCCAGAGTAGAGTGTACACAAAAGGGGGTAGGTTTTCTCAAAAGTTGCCCACGGCACTTCTTTTCGGTTTTTGAGTCATCAAGTCTAGATATTTTCATCCTTATCTTCATCCAACTCGGTTTGCTTCTTTTTTCATCAAACAAGACTTTGCCTAACTTGTGTGCCCGCTAGAGGACGATGGACTGATGTGGCTGTGTCCTTCATTGGAATTTTCGTGTATGGCCCGATGCTCGTCATTTTGTATGTATATATTTCTGCCTTTAGGCTTGGCGTATGGGCCTCGAAAAAAAAATTACAAAGGATCTAAAGATTATCCCAAGGAGCTTTCAGCGTCTCTCATCATCTTTCGTTCGGTTGTTTCTTTTCTATTCGGCTCTGTGGTAGTGTTTTGTTTCTTGGCGGAAGAAAGAAAGACTAACGAAAAAAAAACTGGATACTGAGACGACGATTGAATGATCCCTATCCTAGGAAAACGCACAGAACGATGATAATAAAAAAAAAGAAAATTTCTAAATATATTTACAGCTTCGCCACGATAAAAGAATGTGGAAAAGATGGAATATCTGACATTTTTTCGCAGTACGCGAAGGAGCGAGACGAGCGTGTAAGAATAGTAGGGGTTGGACCTTATTTTCCATGTTTTCTTATTATTGCATTAAGTTTCATTCATCAAAAAGCTGTTTCTCGGTGGCGCGTTGTGCAGCTATCGCTATCACAGATCTGGATTCGGTTTTGCTCTTAAGTTCTTCGACCCAAACACCCAACATTTTCGTTAGATACTAATGGAAAAAGAATCTAATTCCTGGTTCACACAGTGTATTTCATCTCTTCATCTGGATATATTTTTTTCTGAGCTTAACTTATTCCTTTATTTCGTCGACATCATGCTATTTTTGCTTGCTCGTCGTTGGTCCCTTACTTATGACCAAGTGTATTATATTCAACATAGATCTCCGGGATCTACGAAAATATTTCAGAACGCATTCCCCTTCCGTCCGTCCTGTTTTTCTTTTTCTCTAAATTTTTTTTTGTCATCATCAAAAGGATAACAAAATGAAATAGGGACTTACTATTAGGTACTTTTCTCTAGCCGTCAGTTATGCGATATACGGACTCTTCTATACTATGTTGGTATATTTGCGGTAAATCCTTGGACATTGCATATGACGACGAGCATTCGGTGGGACACACGCAAAAAGAATAAGAAACGTGAACAAAACAGCTCATGAAAAGCAGCAGATTGTGTCCAACAATATAAAAAGGACGAACGATACGGTATCAGTGGATTTGTGCACACAAAGCGCGAAAAAATGGGTACGGGGGGAGACATACTTTTTTCGCAATGGATTCTTTTTTTTGTGTGTTTTTACTTTAATCCTCTGTCTACAAGAATTTTTGGCGGTGACTAAGAGATGTTAAGTAAAAAACGCTTGCGTTAAAACGGACATTGTATCTCTTTGCTTTCGTCAAGCAAAACGGATGGGAGAGATGCAAAATATAGCAGATGTTTGAATCTCCAAAAAAAAAAAAGATTTTAATCGTTGCATGGGGTTTTGGGGGTTTCTCGTTGAAATATGACGCCACATGAAAGAAACTTTTTTTTTTGTGTAAAGTTTTTTGTTTCTTTTGTGTGGTTTCGCTTTTAAGTTTATGTTTGTTTTAAATCGGATTGTGTTTGAGATTGGGGAGGCGGCAGGAATACAATGTAATAGAGCAAGGTAGAAGGACTTGCTGAGTTCCTACATATGTTTTTTTATTTATTTTTATATCCTAGACTTTATAAAGTATAGGGTATATTGTTTTTGTCGCAACGAAAATATGTTAGAGGCTCCGTAAGTATAGCAATATATGTATTTGTATATGTATATGAAAACGATCAGGATCACCTCCTGAATCGATTTAGGTCTATCTGTCTGTCCGTCTGTCTGTTCGTTCGGACGATAACTTTCGATAGAATGAAGCTAGCGACTTGAAATTTTAATCAAAAGTTTGTAGTAGAATCTAGTTGGGTCTTAGTCTTGAAAATGAGCATAATCCGACGCATTCCTACCCTACATATGTAAAATAATTAAATGTCTCTTTAACACCCGATCGAATAAACGTGAAAGGCTGTAACTTTGGTAGATGACTCGAGACGGTCACTTTATATTCTCCTGTCAAAATGAAATCGGTTAGTTGGAAACTACCGGTACTATCTTACCAAGAACGCATTACCCTACTTTTCACGTTTTTTGTCTGTAACTCTTGAACCAATTGACGTAGACGCGTTTATTGTGAGCATACTACTATTTGCCCTAACCCCTAGTGAGCCGTAGCGCGTCAATTATTCTAATGTGGCCTAGTTGACGTTTCGTTAGCATAACTCTTTTCGGGTGATTCATGTTGCTAGCATGTGCCTCCTGCCCATTTAGCCTCATATCTGTGACAAGTCGGGATAGTTTGTGGCTCGGGATTCGAACCCGTAACTGACCGGAAGCATGAGATATCAGACTGACGCATCAATGCACTGAGCTACTGGCTGCCTCAGGTTACAAAAATTAGACACAATATGTAAATCTGACAATCAATGAAAAATATATGAAAAGATACGCCTCGTGTAAGCACTACGATGCGTGCATTATTCCCACGTGAGGGATTTAGGCTACGCTACCCGTTTCTGACGTTTCGTCCGCGTGAACCCGCGTTTATGCTCAACGGGTAAGAATTAGGCGAACGCATCTACGCGTCCCGTGTATCAGAAGCTCTATAGAGTTTTTTTTTGCTTTCACTATAACTGTTGGAAAATCGGCGAAGACTTCTACGGTCTAGCGAACAATCCATGTCACCGTGAGGCAGTTAGGCCCTAGCTTTTAACCAGTTTGATTTTATCTTCTATAGAGTGTGCTTTTTTTGCACCAGATTACACCACTAGAAGTCCGAAAACGGCATTTGACGTGGTGAAGGTTAGCTTGACCCAAGCTGATGATGATGGCGTTTTTTTTATTGGAATTAGGGCCACAATATTTTAAGAAGTTCTTCGGATACTGTTGAGTTGTGTCTGAAGGCCGGCTACTACAACAAAAATTTAGTAATATTCTCTCGCTGCCAAACAGGACAGTAACATCTAAGATCGTATGTAGCTGTCAAAAAATACTACTTTACTACTTTGCCTTAACCCCTTGCGGGGCATTGCGCGTCAACTACTCCTGCGCGCCATCGTACTCTGTTCTGGGCAATGGGGCGCAACTCCCCAAAAGACTTACCCAGTACCTGACACTCCTTTGCCACAGATCGACGCCATGTGATTCGAGGACCCCCTCTTGGTCGGCCTTGGTTGGAAATGGGGTTCCATTTCATGGCATGCATAGCAATGCAGTTATCACTCTTCCGCAATGTGTGACCTATCCACTGCCATTTTCGCCTGCGTATCAATTCGTCGATTGGCATCTGACCCGTACGCCGACTTAGCTCTTCATTTGATATTGTTTCGGGCCAGAAAATTTTCAAAATTCGACGAAGACATGAGTTGACGAAAACTTGCAGCTTTCTGGTAACTCCTACGGAAACTTTCCATGTACTGCTCCCATACAAAAGCACTGATAGTACCAGGGAGCGAAACAGGCCCAGCTTGGTCTTGATGCTGAGATAACTGCCCCGCCAGATTTTGGACAGCATGCCGTATGCGCGTTTAGCCTGGTTGATACGACGAGCGATGTCCTGCTCCGTACCACCATTTTCGGCAATACAATGCTACCCAGGTAGACGAAGTTGTCCACCTTCTCCACAGGCTGCCCATTAATATTGATGGCAATAGGTGTCCGATTTCTTTTTCGCAACGGCGGGCTAAGAACCTTGGTCTTGTTGGTATTAATCTTTAGCCCAACCTTGCTTGCCTCCCTCTCGAGATCTAACGCCATTGCGGACAGATCCATGATTTTGTGGGAGAGTAGGCATATGTCGTCAGCGTAGTCAAGATGTTGTAGATAAGATGTCAAAGTCCATTGAATTCCTCTGTCGAGTCCGGATAGGGCTGCGTGCAACACATCGCCGATCACAATGAGGAATAGGATCGGTTAGAGGATGCACCCCTGCCGAACTCCACTGCGAATCTCAAAGTCCCCCGACACCTTACCTTTATGCAGAACGCGACATTTCGCGCCGTCATAGGTTGCCTTAATAATAGCCACAAGCTTCTCAGGGATGCCTCTCCTGCGCAAGGCCGCCCATATAGAATCCCGGTTCACACTATCGAAAGCCTTTTCGAAATCGATGAAAAGCAAGTGAAGCGGAGAATCGTATTCAGCGCATTGCTCGATGATGATTCGCAAGGTGTTAATGTGATCGACACAGGAGAATCCGGATCGAAAGCCAGCCTGCTCTTCATCAATTGTGCTTTCTAAGTGGGCCTTTAGTCTTTCCAGGACGATTTTGGCTATTATCTTGGCAACGGCAGGAAGCACACAAATGCCTCTCCAATTATTACAGTCTGTGAGGCTACCCTTCTTTGGAAGTTTGATGATCAAACCTTCCTTCCACTCAGTGGGAAAGGTCTCTGTATTCCACGCTTTATCAACAAGTGGATGCAGCAAATCGGCAGTTACGCTTGGCGCTGCTTGATAAAGTTCGGCAGGGATGCCGTCAAGTCCGGCGGCCTTTCCTCGTTTTAGTGCAATAATTGCAGTGACTATTTCCTCTTTAGTCGGGGCAGTGGACCGTATACGCACATTTTGATGGTTAGCTAAATTATCTATATGAGGGGGAACTTCACCAGAGGTTACACGGTTCAAGACCGCGGCGAAGTGTTCTTTCCACCGCCTCATTTGATCTTCTTCCAAGATAAGTAGCTTTCCATCACTATCTTTCACCGGATGTTGGCAGGAGTTACGACAACCTGTAAACTCCTTGATGACACCGTATACGGCGTTTAAGTTGTTACTTCTAGCGGCTTCTTCTGCTGACGCTAAAAGAGAATTGGCATAAACTCTTTTATCGCGTCGCACACTACGCTGAACTTCTCGAGCTTTCTGACGGTAAAGGAGTTCGATGCTGCTTCGATTGTCGTCTGATGCTGCAGCCAAACGAACTTTCAGCTCCTTTCTTTCAACAATCCGCTGCCATGAAGCGTCGGACATCCAGGGCTTATTCCGGCAATCCGGGTTTGGGCCAAGGATGGTATTTGCGCTATCAATGTACGCATTTTTTATGGCATCCCAGTTTTCGTTTATATCACTATCTGGGTGACTAGTTATCTCAGCCGCTTTTTGCGCAAGATGGTCATTATATTGTTGTAAGACAGCTGGATTTTTTAGTCGAGCGGTGTTGAATTTGCGGGGCCTGGATCTTTCGTCTCTGGGGCGGCGCACGGCTGCAATACGCAATCGAACATTAGCGATCATAAGATAATGGTCTCTTCCCATCCCAATATCGGCACCCTTCTTGTTTCGCACGTCCAGGAGGCAACTCTTGAATCTTTTACTAATGGCAAAATGGTCGATCTGATTTTGTGTTCTGCGCCGATCAACAGAGGACCAACTGATTTTGTGGTGGTCCTTATGCTCAAACATAGTACCACCGATGAAGAGACTGTGAAAGTTGCAGAACTCTACAAATCTTTCACCGTTGTCATTACGATCACCAAGACCGTGTCTCCCCATCACATGTCTGAGCCCATAGTTATCAGCGCCAACTTTCGCATTCAAATCACCCATAACCATTACTATGTCACCTTTAGGTGTTCTGCTCTGAACGGCGTTTAGTTCTTCGTAGAAGGAGTCTTTTGCCAAGACATTGTCGGGTTCAGTAGGGGCATAACATTGTATTATTGAGATGTTCCTCATTTTGGTCCGGAACCTGGCGGTCAAGACCCTGTCAGAGACCGGTTCCCAGGATAAGAGACAGTTTCGCGCGGCTCTGGTTAAAAGGAGCCCCACACCTGACTCACGGCGACTACCGGTAGCTTTACCGGAGTACAACATTACAGTGCTGCCCGTTGGAGAGATGAATTCTCCGCTGTTCCACCATCTTATCTCACTAACTCCTAAGATATTTAATTTGTACCTCAGAAATTCACTCTCTAATTGAAGAAATCGTGCGTTCTGGGGACCTTCTGATCCATTGTCCAGGAGAGTACGCACATTCCAGAATCCAATCTTTGTCATTGTACGATAGCTAAAAGTCGTAACCGTTGAGTCAGTCCTTATCCGAGGCATAGTTGACGTTTCGTTAGCATATAAAGATTTCGGATAGTGCAAGTTGCTGGCATACACATCCTGTCCTTTGATTGTCGGTTTTAACGACAGGCCCTCAAAGGGAAAGGCCGTGGTATTTTTTTTCACACCCCACACCACAGGGGTACCTCAACCAAATCATCGCACCGCCATCACTGGCGGCTTGACGTTGGTTGGCAATGGTCAGTGACCACTGCCGTTCTAGGGGGCGCCCACGCGGAGGACTATGGAAGAGGAATTTTTGCCCCCCAGGAATTTTTGCCCCCCTAAAAAAATACTACATAAAGTGTACTTTTCAATAGAGTAACGCTATTCTATGTGCCTAGCCATGTCGGCATCACTGGCAATGAAGAGGCGGATGAACTGGCTGATAACAGCTTCGGCTAATCGCCTTTTTTGCGGAATTCCAATCTGCACTCTCAAGAAACTCATCAGAGGCTGGGGACCCAGTGAAACTACCGCCCATTGCGATAAGCACCCAGGGTTGAGACAACCTAAGCCGTTCATCACAGGTTATTCGTATAGCAGAACGGCTGACC
Source organism: Chloromyia formosa (assembly GCA_964017055.1). Taxonomy (NCBI): domain Eukaryota; kingdom Metazoa; phylum Arthropoda; class Insecta; order Diptera; family Stratiomyidae; genus Chloromyia; species Chloromyia formosa. The sequence continues at coordinate 4,092,999 of OZ024813.1, read as the reverse complement.
TGCTAAAATTGAACAGAAAACATGTGGTCTGCTAACTGGATAGTCATACCTAAAAGACCACTTAAAATCGTGACAATTATATCGGACTCGAGCTATCGTTTCGGCGGAAAAGATGACGAGACGTCGACTCACATTTTATGCAAATGCGACGCTTTGTTCTGGCGATACAGAGACTGCTTTGAAGCTGCCTTTCTGGAGGTTGACCTCATCGCTTCATTCTCACCGAATCTCCTGAGCAAATTTATAAGCTCAACCAAACGATAGGCTTGCGCCTGCTAGAAGACTAAAGACTATAGCATAATAGGCAGATCCAGCTTCAGTGCTCTGAATCCTCCGGAGTTCAACGCCCACGCCTCCGTCGCTGTTTCCCGTGAAGCCCCCTTCTTCTTATTATCGACCTCAATAATCAGGTATTCCAGCTTGACCCAAATTTTGCCAAACTAAGGTTTTATACTTTTTGCGCTATTGCAGCTGCTATACACTAAATATTTGGTGCTATTGCAGGTGTGCGCCATTCGTCCATTCAGCTTATCGTTCAGTCCGTACAACTCATAGTCGGTCACAAACTGCATCTAATGTTCGCCGAAGGACTCTCCGTTTAAATATGTTCAGCATGATTCACCGGCAGTCTACTGAAGTTAAACTTCTTTTCTTGTACTTTTTCTTATATCAAATTATCAAACGGAATTCACACTCGTTAGAATAGCGAAAGTTTAAGTTCCAACTACTGAAGGACCTTTTCAATTTAAGCGGTTACTTCGTCATTTCTTATACCATCGTATCCTTAAACTGAATCCTCATAAACCACACCTCCCCGTATACAAACATCTATCAGATAAAATGATGCAGATAAGTTCAATCTTTGCGATATATCCAAAATATTGTATATAACAAGACTTTATAATATCACCCAAAGGACCTTTATTTTATGGTTCCCACTGTTGTATTAGCTACCATGGCTACTTTTTTTTCCTAAACTTTCCTTCAGCAAAAGCCACCCTTTCTACAACTAGTAAATGAAAATAAATATCGAATTCTCTTTAGACCCTTTCACGATCAATCCTTATAATAAATTCATAGACCCGAGTATCTTGTCCTCCACACACACGCACAACAACAACGGATGGGTAAGGGTAGAAAAGATTCTTTTTTCTCTTTAAGTTATCCATAGTCCCTGGACGGGTTGTTTTGTATTGTAAGTATTTCTCCTGATATTCTGCGCTTCGATATCCTGGCAGTAGCTTTTTCGGTGCCACTAGTAGTGTGGCCGCCGCCGCCGGTTCTTTAGGTGTTCAGCTTATCCCCGATGAAATATGTAGGCGACGTACCAGCCATAGCCAGCGCTTGTGCGGCTAATAATGGGGGAGCTCTTTTAAGAGAAATACAATAAGATGGTCGGTTCGGCGATATCATCCGCTCAGATTTGCCTCGTTATGATAAAACTTTTATTTCGTCATGATTTATTATCAATTTGCTACCATTCTCCTTGACTTCTATCATCTTTGTTTGAGGCTATGTGTTTTTCTTTTTGTAGGAGTAAGTGTATTCATTGATACGGATAGTCGATAGATATTCACTTTTTCGGTTCTTTTCTTCTTCTTCGCTTTTGACCGAACGAGCGTGTGAAGTCATTTATTTTGACTTATCCATTTTTTCTGCATATATGTCGGTGGGGTGGTCTTATCGTATCTTCTACACTCTTCATTTGGCCGGATCTAGTGGGTGTTATTTTTCCTCCTTGAGTCTTTAACTGCGGTGCGCCGGTAAACTTTTTCGGGCCAAATAGATTATCCGCAACCAATAAATAAAAATAAAGAAAACGGAGAAAAAACAAAGTCAATATGTTTAGCGTCGTATCTGTTTGAATTTAAAAGGACGTTAGATATATGGTATTTGCTCAGTTTGCTCTCCACGAATATATTCCCTATTTTGGGGGTGATAAAAACAAAGATTATATGTTATTACATGATTTGTGTTATATATCTCGTTTCTTCTTGATCAGGATGATACTGTAAAAGGCTAATTTATGGTTTTCTGATATCAGATTTTTGTCTCTCTGGCTGAAGCCAAGAAAAACGACAACACAGATATGTACTTATCATAAATTTTTAATAAAAAATGATAATACCAAGATGGAATAGAGATGATGGCAAACCGGCAAAACATAACATCTCTCCAAATTGATGGTGGTATCAAGAATCAAGCACAAGATGAAACGACTGAAACGATGATGACAACGACCGACAACACGGTCTTAGATATGATGTGGTTTGCAATTTCCATTTATTATCTTTTATCTTATATATGATTTCAAAGAGATATGTCTCTTCTTGTTTCATGACCGCGCGACCACGACTCTGTACGTTCATTTTACACTTTTTCTGGTCCGTGCAAGGCAAAGGCGACGGGTTGTTGCTAGGAGTAGCGTCTGCAAAAAGCAACCATTACCAAACCACAATATTATATTATACAGCCAGTATTATCCCTTTTTGAGAACGCAAGGACATCAAGAAATGTGGTGAATTACATTTGTATGGGTCGAGAACACGAGATACAAAAACAAAACGATCAAAGTATTGCATTCAGAAAAATATTGTCACGATTTTCGCTGTCTTTGATATCTGACCATCACATCGATGAGCCGAGAGCCGCCGCCGGTCATATTTTCTTTTCTATATCTTTTTATGCCAATCTTTATTTCATTTATCCATTTTCCCTTGGACCGTCACTTAATATTTTTTTTTTATGTTTCATATTGCGTTATATGGTATTTGATGTCGAATACGTTTTATGAATTTTTTAAACCACTCGAGTTTTTATGGATTTTTGGTATATTGATACGAGAGGATATCGGGAGAAAAGTAAATCCTTTTCAAGATAATCTACGTCAGCTTTTAAATGGTCACAACAAAATAATACCCTACCAAAACATGGACCCAATCTTATGCTCCGTTCACACATGAACATTGCGCAAAACACGAAACATTGGAAAATTGCACTAAAAAACACCAACAACAAGAAGATACCTTTCTGTTCTTACATGGCCAACATGAATTCACGCATTTGGGTCGTTCCCACAAGAGATGCGAGCATTAAGTACATCATTGAGCATTCGCTTGAGCATTCTGCAGTATTCTTAAGCATTTAGGCTAGTATACCAAGCGACTTTCGTTCCCCACCAGCTCAAACGGAGGGTATGAAGAAAGATTGGCTGCTGAAAAAATACATATTTGCTCATGAACCCGAGCAGGAAATTTCCCTTCGTCTGTTGACCCCCGTTTAAAAAGATTCATCTATATGTTTCAATTTTGTGCGGCGAGCATTCGCGTCTGTCCCCAGTCATCATGGGAACGGCTTTGAACATCTTCGCCGAAGCAAGAAACCTTTTTCATCTTAATGCTTTTTCCAGTGTGTCACCATACACAATCGAACTCCAACTCGAACATGAACCTGGTACAAATGTCCTATGAATAGCTCAAGACACACACTTCAGATAAACCTGAAGGAATCCGGTCCACTTGCACCATGGTCGAGTTTGAGTTGGAGTTCGACAGTGTATGGTGACACTAAGACGCGCGAGAAAATTTTTGTGGAAAAATTTTAGGGAATAGATGGATGGGAACATTTGCTTGTTCCGAGCCGCGGACATGTTGTTATTGTATTCACATTCACGTTCAGGGAAATGCTCCCGTTTAAACGAAGCATTAGAAATACCTTTTATCGTTTACTTTTGTGGGTACCTGTCGTTGTTGTTCAACATTTTTGTATTTTTGTTCAGAACTAAAATTAAAATTAGAGCCATGTTCCACATTTTGCAAAACCATCATCTTAAATAAATGGCTGATAGATTTGCTGACGCACTAGGTTTCATAGGGATTTAAGGCAAACTAGTACAAGCCATCTTAAGCTTTTTATCACGTCAGTGATAAGTTTCAGTTGAAGATAGTCGAAAAGCTTGAAAATATTCGACGCCCAATGTGGGGTAAGTGTGATTTTATGTAACTAATGAAATCAAAATGAACAATCGAATAGGCGCGTGGTATCATTAGTCATAAGACACAAAACCCACGGACCTAATCTTAAGGCTTAAGTCAGGAGATTCTGTGTCGTCTTGGAGTTGCATAGTTCATATACCGGCATTCATACTGCGATCTAAAAGCCTAATAGTCTCGATTAGACAGAATTTCAGGCAATCAGACCGAATATCTGTCTATTTGACTCATGTGTAAGTGAAGCATTAGCCAGACACAATGTCTATATGTTGTTTGTAAGCCTCATACTGGTAGATATGAGGCTTATAACACATAGACATTCAGTTTCTGTTTCATTTCATGATCAAGAAAGTCCTTTTGTCGTGACGCATACACCTGTAGGAGGACCAACATATTGGTGCGGTACTTAAAAGAACCGAATGAGACTACGTACCAAATTTGGTCGGAGATCAAATCTCAAGAAATGCCTGGAGGAGTGATCTTTGAAAATACTTAGCCGAGTAACTCTTGCTTGAATACAACAGAATATACCGTTATATGCCAGGGGTTGACGGATTTAGGAGGATTTTTTAAGAGGTGCATGCTGGCAACTGCGTTCTCCGAAACTAGTTTATGCCAACGAATCGACAACTGGGCCGCATGGAACAGTTGACGCGGTATGTCCCAAATGGGGTTAGGGCAATTAAGTACTAACTGAGTCCTGCAACTCCCTTGGATTTGATCGAAGCAATCTTCGAGCAAATCTAAATCCTTTCCCAAGACGGATATTTTTGACGGAGTTTTTTTTTTTTGACGGAAATGTTTCGATAGTTACACCAAAGAGGATTGACAAGCGAACAATGTAAGATTTTTGTACGGTCGTTTTCTGTAGCGGGTTATATCGGACTATTTCAACATGGACTTATACCATATTTAATTTTTTTTTAATTCAAAGTTTGTTGTTAAAGTTGAAGTAGTCTTTTATAACGACTAAATACTTTGGTTCCATATTTGTCGGCTTCCTATGTCCAGTGTCTCGGAGAGTCATCTTTACTTTCATATCGAAAATTATGCGCAAAAAAAAAACCATATTCGAGTTTATCTCTACAACTTACCAAACCTAGTTAATGATATTATATCGGTGTTGTGTGGTGCGTTGAATGCATTAAAATCAAGTGAAGACACAGTCGACAGTATATAGAAAATGCAGGGCAAATATCTACCCATGGTATCTACGACATGGTATCTTTTTTTCGTTTTTTTTTTTGTAACTTTTCCAAGGAATAAAAAAGATCCAATCGATTCGTCCAAGTTTAGTGGCAAAAAATAAGGATACATAACGATTCCCCGAAAAGAAAACAAAAACAGCAAGAAGTGGATCGGTATCAGATGGAGACTGGTAGAAGCAAAACATGTCAAGTGAATGACACACAAAAAAAGTTTAAAAGTTTATTGATTAAAATAAAGTGAACAAGAAAAGATACCTTGCTCTATATCCTACATGGATACATCGAGAAACTGTCTTGATACGGAAACCTACTTGTGTATTGTTAGCAAAATTCAGTAGGACATTATTTTCATGACAAGCAAACTTTGAAAAACAATTTGAATTTAGAGAGTTATTAAGTATACCCAGCTTTACTGCAATCGTTAAATTTTGCATTTGGAACGAAAACGTGAGCTGATAAAGGAATCGAATTGAAAGTATGAAGGATGCTAGTGAATGTTGCCTTCAGATGTTGAAAAATTCAGCAGTTTATTCGCATACATATATGTGGAATATCTAGAGTGGTTGATGTGTAACGAGTACGACTGAGGAGAAACTGAAGTTCCGAATTATCCTCAGTGGCTCAAATATCGAAGATTGAGGGTTAGGTAATAGAAACGACGTCAATTCCGCATTACGAAAAAGACGAATACATCCGGACGTCCACCTGAGTGATAGTGGAATACAAACGAGATAATTCCCTAACAGAATACGATGACACAAATAGAGCGATGATGTTCATGGGTGCTTTAGGTCCGCCCCTGGCAAGTAAATTTTAATTTTAATCAATTTGCTTTCAAGTTGTCTATGATCTGTTTTGGAAAAAGTTGTTCTTCCCTCTTCGATTAAAGAGATACCCATATCTACCAGGCGAATACAAGTATGTCAAGGGCTCAGAATACCATCAAAAGTAGTCTAGTGCATTCGCATCAACACTCCCAGTCATATGATACCCATCTAGCCTCGATATTACTTCATTGCCACGAATGTCCTTTTTTACACACCAAAGGACATTTGCCTCATGATCCTCAGTCATATGATACCAATCTTGCCTAAAGGAAGTAAAAAACTCGACACCGCACCGCGGCGGCTTACAAGCTATCCGAAATTCGCGTGGCGGGGAATGAAATGTATGGTGGCGCTCGTGATAGGGGGCGCTTGTGATAGGGGGTGCTTCCGTTGGACCTTTTTTGTGGTTCTCGGATAGGCATGATTACTCCGCTTGGTTTTCGGCTGGTCCTACATCAGCCAGTGTATTCGCCTCACCCATGCCGCCTATAGAAACCACTTCATTGTCAAGAATGAACTTTCTTCTTAACCAAAAGACTCAACATGCATCAGTCCTTACCAAAGGACTCAAAATGCCCCTCAGAATCCTTAGGTTTCTTATTATTATACCCTAGACCTTATAATGTATATGGTATATTGTTTTTGTCACGACGAAAATATGTAACACCTTAAAGGAGTAGGTATGGTAATATAATATATATACAATAATTGATGAGGGTCACCTCCTGATTCGATTTACCCTTGTCTGTCTATTCGTCTGTCTGTCCGTTCGCACGATAACTTTCGATAATTGTTTTTTCAAATGTTCGTAGTATAATCAAGTTGAAAATGGGCATGATCCGGCCAAGGGAGCGCCTGCCTCCCCTACATATTCAAAATAATTATTAGGTTGGTGCAAATGAAATGTCGGATTCAGTAGTAAATTTTTGAACAGCTGTATCTTTTTATAAAAGTAATTTTATTAATCGAAATAGGTACCAGCGGATGCGAAATACATTTATTCCTGTTTCGTAGAAGTCCGAGTTTCTGGCTCGAAGAAACTCCTCGAAGGCATTTTTGACAGCTGCTTCTTTGTTAAACTGTTTTCCTGTCAAAAAGTGATCCAAATGTTTAAAGAAATGGTAATCTGTTGGCAAGAGGGCTGGTGAATATGGCGGATGAGGAAGAGTCTTATAGCGCAACTCGTTCAATTTTTGGATCGTTGTTCTCGATACATGAGGTCGTGCGTTGTCATGAAGTAGTATAACTCCATCCCTGTTGACTAGCCTAGGTCGTTGAACTGTAAATTTCTGATGCATTTCGTCCAGTTGAGCGCAGTATTTCTCAGCATTGATGGTTTCGCCAGGTTGCAGGAACGAATAGTGCATAAATCCAGCTACAGATCACCAAACAGTCACCATTATTTTCTTTGGATGAAGCCTTGGTTTCGGTATGTGTCTTCGAGCCTCATCCGCATCTAGCCATCGGGCTGATCAGCGACGATTATCGTATAGTATCCACTTTTCATCGCAGGTCACAATTCGGTTCAAGAACGGTTCGTTTCTGTTGCGAGAGAGAAGAGAACTGGAAATCTCCATTCGATACGTCATGTTTTACTCGGTAAGAGCATGCGGAACCCACTTGTCAGGCTTTTTAATTTTTCCAAATTGTTGCAAGTGGCAGCAAACTGTCGAATGTTGCACGCCCAATTTCTCCGCAAGATCCCTTATAGTTTTGCGGGGGTCAGACTCCACTAATGCACGCAGCTCGTCGTTATCGATCGATGGTCCTGGGTTTCCACGTGGCAAAAATAATTTAATATTTCTTAACTACGATAACTTTCGACAGGATAAAGCTAGCTATGGGCAAGATCCGACCAAAGAAACCTCTACCTCCCCTACAAATTAAACTTAAAATAAACGATAATTTTAAATAAAATGAAGCTAGCGACTTGAAATTTTGGTCAAGTGTTTGAACTTGGATTTAGTTAGCTACTGTTGAAAATGCGCAAGATCCGACCAAAGGAACCCCTACCTCTCCTACAAATGAAACTTAAAATAATCGACAACTTTCGATACAATGAAGCCAGTGAACTTAAATTTTGATCAAATGTTTGCAGTAGTTGCTTGATTTTGAGACAGGACAAGACCCCAACGAGTGAGCGCCAACCTCCCCTATAAATTTTAGTTCAAATATACATACATATATAGCATCCGAATGCATGAACGATGAAACTTCTCATTGGATCCACACACACAGCTCTAACTAACCATATAGGAAACTCATTTTTAGTGCGTATGATCGCTATCAATTGGTTCGTTTGGTATCACCACTGGGTCTGTACAGGTCTAGGCTTTATACGCTTCGGACTTAAGGCCTTACCAGTGTTCAGGTTTCCTTGTAATTTTTCTCAGTTAAGAAAAATCTCGAAATTTTTGTACCCAATTCAATCTCGGTCTCTCTTGGACCGTTATGGGGTAGCAACATTGCACATTCCAGTTTCAAGGCTTTCTGATGGTGGTTCCGTGGAAAACCAAGCCATCTACGACACGGCGCGGCGTTGGAGCATAACTCGAATTGAAATTTTCCGAACGAATTTCGCCCAACGCTCGCTAGAAAGTTACAATTTCTTTAGCTTCCACTCACGGAACTGACGTTGACGCTTTATTTTTTTCTATTCCTTGGAGATTTATTTCCGAAGATAGCTATATTAGTTTTCAGATTAAATCCCGACCACATTTGAAAATCCTTCAGACAATGCAACAATTTTGCACGGACTGTCAGTCAGCGATCACGTGCATGTAAGCCGGCTTTCCCATTATACGATTTTGGTTGGGCTGACGGAAACCCATGCAACAAAAATTTTTCAATCGACTGAAGGGGCCCCTTTGATATTACACGGTCCGGTCTGAAAACCGCTGACTCGCCGAATAGCGGCCGTAAACTGCCACTGTTCTAACGACGCCAGGATAGCGACCGAATACTAAGTGGTCGCACCGAGCGACCCGTCGCCGCCCGATCAGTCGGCCGATATTATGATCATCCGATGGCTTGCGAGGTGTATGTGTCTGCCGTTGGAGATTTTTTTTTTAAGTTCATGGCTGGGTTAGCTCGATAAGTGGTCAGGTATCGATTTACTAAGTGGAGGTTGCGCCGTCGCTACTAGCGATGTCGACAAATTTTATTCAAGTCGCCAGTCGCTAGATATGGAATCACTCCACGTTGAACAGCTTCATATTATACGAGTTTTTATGTAGAATTGATCGCTAGTAGCGAATCGCATTCGCGTCGCACGATGCTATTCACTCGGGCATAAACACAGCCTTATACGTACACACGAAGCAAAAGTGTAAAATTAATTTTTTCTTAAAAGCTTTCCGCACGTAACTTTTTTTACTATGTCAAAATAAAGGAACATTTATTTACCGCACTGTATGCAGCATAATGACGGCAGTTTTAATGATCTCTTTCATGACCAAGATATTCCACCTTACCAAAACTGTTGCACTAGAACCGCACTGTTAACGTCGCCTTTCTATTGGCGAACATGACATTTTATGGCGAGTCGTCGCGTTGGTATAAATTCCATTACCACAGGAAACCAGTGGATCCTGCGAAATACTCTTCCACGTCGGATAACTCCACGCACTCGTAAAGGTTTATGATTTTTCATTTGAGGGTCGAGATGTTAAAAATCCACTTAGGCGACCAGTATCCGTGCTCAGTAATAGTCTAGTAAAAGCAACGACTATCCGTGCCAGTAGTGGAAGGTACAAGGCTATAACATGCAGTTCTTGAGGCGTTCGTATATTTGAAATACAACGGGGACACTTCATTAAGACCGAAAGTATCGCGACCGTACTCGTATATCGTTGAAAAGGATGCGAAGCGAAAAGCATATTTCCTTCCCGCGTGTTGTATCATCATTTCAATTTATGCATTCGGGCGTATGCTGCATTGAGGCTTGGATGAGATACTCTACACTCCTGTCTGCCTGACCTTGCCCTGAAAATCATCAAAACATGTTATGTCCTTGCATTATATTTTTTTAAGGTTCACCATGCCATGTCGCGTCCAATGACGTGGCCTGGGTCTTGCCTGCATTGAAGCATAACTCTAGATACTGAATCCTTCTGTTTTATGTGTTTTTGTTTTGTATTCTATTTCTATTCTGCCCTCGCGCCGCCATCATTTTTATTATGCAACGGGTGTAGTATGCATGAATACTCGTATATCTAGAATTGGGTTTTTTTTTCCTGTTTTTATTTTCCTGGAAGATTCATTTTCCCGAAGAGAGTATAGCATAGACATAAAAATTGAAAAGGATAAAAGCAGCAGAAGCTTTTGTACAATGTTGAGGTAACCATAGCCAGGTGTGTAAAGCAAAGCCCACTTGAAAGATAAAAGAAAAAAGAAAGAATTTCATTATGAATAGGAAAATGCACGGATGGGGAGCCCGCGAGAAAGCGAGTGAAGTGGATCTTCTTGAGAGATAGGCTTTTGTTGGGATCTGCGTATCTCTACAAACTGTTTCATCTTTTCACTTTTTTTTTCGTTGGTTCGCTCTGCAGAAATTTGTGGGTTTTCAGGTCATCAGGTAGATTTTTAATTATTGTCTAGTTGGTTAAGTAGAGAATATGTGTTGTTTATCAAGAGTGAATTCGTGTGGTGGCTGTGGAAACTATAGTGGGTTTTCATGATTTATTCTTAGTGGGTGCATAGTTTTTCCTCTGCGTCGTCAGGGAGTAATTTGTTATTTTTGATAAATGATTTTGTTTGGGGTTTGAAAGACATTAGAGTGGCTACTAGGCATAAAAAAGGTTTCGGATGATGCCTGTTGCTGGCATACACATCCTCTCCATTTAGTCGCCTTCTGTAACAAGCCGGGAAATGCTGTGACTTATTCTTACGCCCCACACCACTGAATGCTCTTTATATTGGTACTGGAATTTACAGAAAATTATAGTGAAAAGCCCTTCAGGTGAACTTATCTTTTACCTGTTTGAACCTCACTAGAAACATATGCAACCATTTTTTTTTGAAATAGACAACGAATCTCGGCGGAATTTTCATGTGCATAAAAATAAATAATTCACAAATAAAATAAGCGAAACTTATACCTGCGACGCTCGCTATGGGGTTCTGTGCGCGTAAAATTGGGGAATCGCGTAAACGAACCAGCATCTTTTTAAATGCTGGGCCTAAACGTGCCGATTGCTAACACGTATGAAGATTTTACGCTATGAAACGTCAAAAATGGCTATCGGAACGTATACTGTGGAAGCATAACAAATGCCCGCATCGTTTTGTACGAAACGCATTTACGACATGATTTTTGGCCGTTGAGAGTGTATACTCGTATGTACGAAAAACTAAACGACAAGAGCGTAGAGAGACCATTTAAACCTATCCTCTTACCGATTTAAACAAGTCAGATAGTTTATCTGTAATATTTAAATACAAAGTCACTCTCTTTAAAAACAATCTTTCCTTTTTTTCTCTATCTGAAAACAAATTTAATTCACTTCGGTTGTTAAATTTTATTATAATGATCCTTGCAGTCCGTGTCGCATCTCTTACGTTGTCTCCCTTTTCAGTCCATCATAGTTTTTAACAATTCCAAAAGTTTTATTATCAACGCTTCATAAACATTAAAATACACAGGAGAAAAAACGACTTTTGCAAGGAAAAATAAACAGGACACAACAAACAAACAGAAGAAAAAAATCATGTTTACCCACTATTTACATCTCAGAGTACTTTCGGTCTTTGTATCGTAACTTTTTGATACTGTACTGCGTCGGGCGTTCCTGCTTTTGTTCAGTTGAGGCTTGGTGCCAGGACTTTCTTCGCTTGCCTTTTGTTCCTTGCCGCTTCTTGTCCTTGTCGACGGCATCATCATATCATCCGACCAGAAAGCATTATAAGCATAAAATGTGATACTAAAATATAAAATACTTTTAATACACTTTTAGCTTTAAAGTTTTTTAAGTGTATATCCAAAGTCGTTTCTCTCATTTGTTTGCATATTCTGCGTTCCTTGAGTATTTTTTTTGTCAGTTGCGTTCGTCCGCCTGCTTGTTTCGTTAGCAATCTGGGACGCAAAAAAAGGATACCTTGTCGTCGTATATACACACGAGATGAGATATACGTACTCGTACATGAGTTTATGTACCTTCAACTGAGCCTTATAATATGAAATTGTGCTGAAGCGAAGAGAGGATTCTGATGGGCGTGTTGTTAGGGGTGCCTGCTGAAGAAAAACCCCGGAATGAATTCTATGCGAAAACTTTTTAAGATTATTCGCATGCAGACCCAAGCAATACAATGGGCTCCTACCATCATACCAGAAATCTCCTAAAATCTTAATAGACATGCATAACATAGATAGTAGATGGGGGCATCGAAAAATGTGAAGATTCTGTTAAAATCATCATAGCGAATACGTAAGGGATATAAAACACAATGGGTTTTATATAAGTTTTAGAGTAAATGAATCGTCTTTTCATGCTTAAATTCGCTCAGAGGACCTCCAGACAAGGAGGTTTCTTCTCCAACAAGCCACGAGTCTGTTTAGTTCAGACGCAACGCGAAATTTTGTGTCGTAAACGGATTCGCATTGAAACTAAATAAATGTCCTTTTTAGCAAGTATGCATAGCACGAGTTCTCCATACATACAGACAAGATGTAATTCAATGGCATTCGTTGCCGGAAAAGCAGTAAAAATGGCTTAATGGTAGTTTTCGTAAAAATCTCGACAATGACGTTTTTCGCGACAAACGGGAACAACGGAAACGACCGTAAACTCTTGGTAGCGCATTCTTGCGCGACGACGCCCCCATTGAAAGTTTTGGAAGAAATGCTTCTTTACATCCGTTCCGAGACACCCTATTTCCTTCTTTTTCGTTCGGAATGGTATCTAGAGTCGTGGCGAGAGGGAGGCTCTGAAAAATCTTTTAGAACAATTTTCATATTTTATGGCATGAATAGAATTAGAAGAGAAAACCATTCCTTAAAAAAAGAATAACAGGAAGTTGATATTTTACTGGGAAGTATCGTGACTATGGGTGCGTGGTCATGAGTGTTACTGGATTGTCTAAAATTCCAGCTTTTTGAGTGCAACTATTGGTTGCGATGAGCATCTTACGACAAGTGCCACAAAATTCGTACCACAAATCCTATTATTGCTTGCAGACAGTATACACGGCATATGATTGAAAATTGGAAATACGCAAAATTCCATGGTGCTTCAGACGCTCTATGGGTTCTGAAATTAAAGTTATCGGTTATCTTGCACCGGAAAAACGTTTACTTACCGTGGGCCTAGCATAGAAGACAAATGAAAAATCATGAAACAAAATATGATGAATCTCACATGAATTATCACCCAAAAACATTTGTGAAAAATACCGCAAAAAAAAGTGTACCTCATGATATAGTACAACACACTATGTCCGTACTGTCTGAAACGACATTATACTTGGTTCAAAGTAAATTTTTACTTTAGGCAGAGCCAGCATAGCGTGTACGCATCATAATAATGCTTTTACACTAAAAATGTAGGTTCTCCCACCTAAAGCAGGAATCGATTTGATGGTTGACCCGTAATGAATTTGCACTTTAGGCAATACGAACGTACCGCGAATATATCGTAACAGTAGTGGAACTACTGCCGCTTCGTAAAGACTAAGATAATGACGCAAAAAGAGCGATGATGTTCTTTGGCACTATAGGTCCGTCTCCCATGCAAATCAATTTTAATTTTTATCCATTAGCTTTTGAGTTGTCTATGATTTTCTTTGAAAAAATATGGTCCTTTTCTCCTCGATTACTAGTAAATTAATCGGAGCATCAGATACAGCATCTATTGAGCAACAGGTGCAGTATCTACAAAGAACAGGTACAGGATTCCTTGAGCGACACATACAGTGCCTATTCAGCAACAGATACAGCGCCCACTGAGCAACATATACAGTATTTATAGACGAACATATGTAGCATCTATTAGCAACAGATACAATATCTATTGAGCAACAGATACATGTCCTTTTTCCTCGACAAACTTAAAATCACTTCAACAGTAGTTTTGTGCATTCGCCTCAACACCTCGGGTCATATGATACCCATCTTGCCTATATATCACTTCACTGCCAAGAATGTCCTTTTTCCTTACCAATGCACTTAAAATGCCATCAACGCCAATTCACCAGAATGTCCTTTTTCCTTACCAAAGATTCAAAATCACTTCAACAGTAGTCTAGTGCGTTCGGCTCAACAAACCGTGTTGTATGATACCCATCTTGTCTAGATATAACTTTAATGTCAAGAAGGTCCTTTTATCCTGACGCACACCTGCAGCTGGACCAAATTTCGTGTCAAATTTCATTGAAATCGGACCACGGGAAAAGCCTGGAAAAGTTTTTGAAAAGACTTAGGCGAGTAACCCTGGAAAAAGCTAGTAGGGGTCTTTTTCTTTGCTGGAAAAAAACTGATAGGGGTTTTTTTGGATCGCTGATTGCGAATCTGAAGTCAAAGTTGCAGAAAATCGAAAAGTAATGGAGATTCTGAACGACAACCCTTTTTTTAAACACGGCCAATCTGGCTGCCTAAAGCTGGTAGAGGGTTACGCGGGTTACAATTTGCCGCAACGGCAGCTGCTATTTCGACGTCAGTCATGGCCAAGAACATAGTACCAACTGTGAAGTTTCGAGCACTCGTACTCGGGCGAGAATGTGAACCTTCCGCATGTCGGCTATCTGAGTACACTATCACCTACATCACACATGAATTCTTGTGGCACATTCTCTCTTGTATGAAAACCCTTTTTTTAGCTTTTGGTTTTTTCTTTGTAACTATTAGTCCTAGCAACAAACTTTCGGAGACTAAATTGAAAATCACAAGAATATACATAAAAATTGTGTGAACTACTTTTTTCTATCGATTCGAGATAATCGCATTCAATGGCCCTTTGTTCCCACTAATTGGAAAAATCATCGTTTTTGTGATGTATTTCATGAAATAACGAGCAAGATACTAGTCCCACGGATCGTTTTTTTTTGTATGACTAAATTAGCTTTAATAAGTCTGCTAATTATTTATATAAAGAAAAACCCCCCTATTCTCAAAAAATGAACTGTGATTGGTATTAGTTGCGAAGAAGTGTTCTGGAATGCTCCATTCGCGTTTTTTTATAGCTACCTGCTTTCATTTGTCCTGTTTTCTGTTGGGGATTTACCTATTTAAATATTGTAGTAGTCATTAGAGAAGATTTTTACGGTTGCTTTCCTGGTTTACCCCCAACCTTCGAAGATTTTCAATACGATGTGCTCCTGGCACCAATGAATTGCCATGGCATTAAATAAATAATAATACGGTTGAATGCTTATCCACCTTTTTTTGGGAAATTTTGTCTTCTATATTTTGTTCCTACAACATTTATCGCTAGGAGTGATAGTTATCGCGATATTAAAAAATATTGTATTGTAGATCGCTTCACAAATAACACAGCAAGTAGAGCCTACGCAAGAGATCGCTGCACCGTGCTGCACCCTGAACAAGCCAAACGATACTGTGGCGAGGGTTGCAATGCTAATATAAGTGTTTTGAACCATCAGTCTCTCAAATAACAACTCACGCATGACGTTATGCGCAGAACGATTAAAAAATGAGACGTTTCATGGGAAGCAGTATTGGATATAAAAAGAGCATATCTAGAGATAACGGGCTGTCTATCAACTCATCTATCAATGTTTCAAAGAGTGATATTTTACGAAATATTTACAAGTCGGTTCAAGTGTTTTTTTTTATGCAAAGGCATTGTCTGCTTTTTTCCGTGTACGGTATTATAACTTTGCTGTTAATTGTCGAAAACGATGTTGCTTGTTACGCACCAATAACCCACCATCCAACATAGCGCTAATTTGTCAGCAATCAAGGTTGAACGTATTCATTTGACCAAACCAAAAACGTACGTATTGTAACGAATTTACATCCGCCTGAAGGGATAATTAACAAAAACGGCGCTCTTTTATACCAAATACAACAAATGCTAGGAATATTCCTAAATTTTATAAAAAAAATATCAAATTCAACTGCTGAACGTGCACAGTTGAAATATGGACCTTCCCTCGTCATCAGCTTTGTCAGTACATATTTTAAAAAAAATTACCTTAACTAAAATTTGAGGAAATTATTGATCGGATATCCCTTCAAATGTAAAAAAACATCCGCTATTTCAATACCATATATGTATATATATATATTTTTTTTTTTTCAAATTATTAGACGAACGCCAAATTCAAAATAGGATCGGATCAATGACAAAATGGAATAAATGAATTTTTGTGTGAGATATTTTTCTTGTTTTGTGTTTTTCTGCTATTTATGACAAACTTTTTCTGTTTTCCATTCTCCCAGTTTTTCCATTTATCAGTTGTGGTGGATATATCAATATCTATCTAGCGGCATAAATACGTATAAATACATATTTCCCCATAAATACAAATTCCACTCCAATTCCCTTATAACCTTTTCCTATACCACATTTTTTTGCTTCCTACTATTGGCCTTAACAAGCCTCCATCATCAGAGTCAGTCAGTAGTCGCTTACTCCCGCCAGGGTTTGATGGAAACCATCCTGAAATGTGTACTCTAATATGAAAACTTTTCCCGATAGCGTCCGTCGTGGAAAATGAAAAGCTCGTTCAATACTATATTTATTTTTGTTTCGCTGCAAACATCCCTTCATATGTAGCTATCTGTAGATGGAAAGATACATGTAGCAGCGTAGGGTATAGGCGAGGATATAACATACATAGTTGAAAACTTAGGGAAAACATAACAAATAGAAAATAAACGACCGACAGGGATAAAACTAGCATATGGACTGAAACAGCAAGCTGCAGGGAATATACTCAGTATGTGTACACTCTGTAGATATTGCAGGAAAAAAATATGAAAAGAAATAAAAATGGCAACAAAAATAATATGTTGCAATATAACGTTTACATTTCAAATGTTGTTTGTTCGTTTGTATCTACTTCTACTTCTGTTTTTATTTTAACTTTATTTTTCTCGTTTGGTTTTTGTAGTATTTTATAATTTTCTTGTTCTATGTATATACATTGAGTAGACGTCGTTTTGTTTCTAACATTTTGCAATTTTTCAATTTGTTTAGCGATGGATCGATGCACATTACAAGGGATGGAGCATTGCAAACACGGGCACTATGCGAACAAATAAATAAGCAAACACAAACGGAAATGATGGCTGTGGTGCATTATACGAGTCAATGGTGAGTTCTTGTTATAGTTTGACATATTTTTTCATATTGTATATACATATGTTGGACTGAATTTATTCATAAAGGATGTCAGTATCCTAAACAGGTTCCGGATTGAAAAATCAATATTAATTGGCATTTATAATGAATGTCCTGGCAGGAAATGTAAATAAGCTACTAATTGCCTTAACCCTGTTAGTGGGGCATGGACGCGTCAACATCTCTAGCAATGCCTTGTTGATGTTTCGTTAGGGTATAAATTTGAGATGGCACAGTTGCTAGCATGCACCTCCAATCCGTATAGCCGTCTTTTACTGACAAGCTTGGAACTCTGTGGAAGTTCTAATAATACCCACAGGCAGTTTTTTTTTATTTTATTAACGCGCCGGGGAAGTAAACCCCTGATCTACCTAGTCTAGCCATAAATACTGTTACAAACTTTTTGAAGCACTGTTCAATAAAAGAGGTGTTATATGTTAAGAAATCATTGTTTATTTATTAAATGCATTGTCAACAACGGAAATTGCAACAAGTTATTCGAAGTGATTGCCTTTTGCATTTACACAAGCCTTTAATCGAGCTGGCCATCTATCTATGGAAGCATGCACGACTTCAATCGGAAAGTTGGCGACTGCATGTGTAAGAGACTTCTTTAAGGATTCGATATTAGAATGTCTTTTAGAGCACGTCATTTGCTCTAAGACAGACCATAATTCGTAATCCAGCGGATTCAGGTCTGGGCTAGAGGAAGGCCAATCTTCAGCTTTAATAAAATCTGGAACATTTTCTTCAAGCCATTTTTGGGTTGACTTCGCCTTATGACCTGGTGCAGAATCTTGCTGGAAACTCCAAGGCTGATTTTTGAATAATGACGTGTTGAGAGGTTTCACTACACTTTCAAGGACACTTTCTTGATAAATTTTGGCAGACGTTTTGACGCCCTTCTCACAAAAATGCAACTTTGTCACCCCGTTGTAGCTAACACCCCACCAAACCATTACTGAGGCTGGATGATGACCTCTTTGAACCTTTTGGGCAACTTGAGAAGCTTCTCTGGCACTGCGAGCATAAACCCTATCGTTTTGTTTATTAAATGTTTCTTCGACAGTAAAAATTTTTTCGTCCGTAAACAAAATTTTACGGTGTTCTTGGTTTGCGTACCGGCAAAGTAATCGTTTTGATTTTTCCACTCTATTTTTTTTTAACGAATCTGTTAGTAAATGCCCGGTAGATCTACGATAAGCACCCAACCCCAAGTCACTTTTGATGATACGTGAAATTGTTCTTTGGGGTATTTTCATCTCACGCGATAAAATTTTTTGTTTCCGAAGAGGATTACGGCGAATTCTCTCGCGCACGGCTTTAACCGCTTGAGGTGTTCGAGTAGTTCGCGGACGGCCACTTCTTTCACGGTCACTTACTCCAGACGTATCATTAAATCTTTCAATAGCCCGATATACAAACATTCGGCTTATACCAAGGGTATGCAGAGTCTTAAAAATATCACTTGGTTGCATTCCTACTTTATGAAGTGCAATCACAGCAATTCTATTTTCTTTGTCACCCCAATCCATGTTCACTACACTAAAAATTAAACTCAAATGATGACAAATGCATCAAGCACAAGCGTAATTAGCTCAATTTTTAAGAAATGCAATATAACGGTTCCTTTCTGCAGGGTTGCCAAACCTTGTAACAATATTTATGGCTAGACTAGGTATAGATGCAAGCATCGTAGAACGGCGGCCGAGATTTCTTGGCTACCCAGCACGTATTTTATAATTTCGATGCTTTATGCGGAAAATCTCATAGTGTAAGAACGTCGCCTAAAAAAGATCCGCCTAGATGGACAGTTCTGAAGGAGAGATCATATTAGGCACGTTTTTTAAACAGTCATGCGAGCAAAGCAGGTTAACACCACAGTTTCACTAACAATTTGATCTGAAGTGTTCTGGATAGAAAGTTAGTGTAAGAATGGAACAGCATTAGTATGTCCACGTTTTGAAATGCTGGCGGCGCAGATGTCGGAGTTTTCGGGCAGTTTACAGTTTGGGAAGCACTAAAAATTCATTTGCTGTCAATAAAATGTTCGTTTTGGGTAATTATAAGGACTAGTAAACACACCAAATAATTCTGCTACCTAAAAGAAATTTGTCCGGTTGTATGCAGGGCCATCGAGAGGGGGGCGGAAGGGGCCAGTGTTTTTCTCGGGGGCCCAAAAATTTGAAAAAATGAAAAAAAAAAACGTTTTTTGTTTCGTGCCCTTTTATACCACTTTGACGCACTGAGCTACCGATCGCCATATATGGGCCCCTACAAAAGTTGAGTACCGGGCCCGGATTTTTTCTCGACGGCCCTATGCATCTGTACTAAGGATTTAAGTTTCACCTTGAAATTTGAGTTGACGTTTAAATACTGAACTAAACCAAGGCACACTCCCATTAAAGACATATCCCGTTTCGTCTTTGCTACCCTAATCTTCTCTATAGCGTTTTTTGCCGCTTATCCTGGTCTACTCTACTCTGTACAAAAAAAAATGCACCTATTGTTGTACCTCTACATACCACGATTCCGAGGTATTTGTCAATAAACCATTTTTATGGTGTCTCCAGCCGGGCAGACATTTCTGGTAAATACCTGTCTTCCAATTTTTGTTCTCGTAAAATTGGTAATATTCACACAATTAAACAACAACAATTAAAGGGCCACTTAAAAAGCCCAAAATTTTTCCTGTTGAAAAGGATAAGGAAGCCAAGACGACCATTTTTGATTTCAACGTAGGGAGGGTGAAAAGCTTAAAACATTTTTGAAAATTAATTTCTAACAGGGTATTTCTTACGAATTTTACAAACTCTTCAAAAAACCGAATATTCAGCAATATTTTTTTATTTTCTATTTCTTTTTTTTTCAATGTTTTATTCTTCTGCATCGGTTGCTTAGTACACACAAGCAATATTTTGATTAATCAAAGAAGAAAAATTCTCCCTTAATGCCTCATACATACGAGTACAATTGCGGTAGTTCCTGGCAAACCGATGTCTGGCGATTTTGTGCTTTCTTGTTGATCAATGTACTTTGGTCACTTTCTCTGAAGCGATTGCGTACGGTTTGTTTAGAAATAACGGTTCCTGTGGCGTATCTGAGGTCACTTAGTATGGAAGGGGCCATGTTTCGACGATTTCTGAGGGCGTTTAAGCTTATGACAGTGACATGACACATGACAGCTACTCGAACCAGCGAATGGCTATATGGATCGGCAATGATATAAAAGTCGATGCCATGTACATAATGTGTGCGTTCAGAAGGAACTGAGCAACTTCCGCTCAGCGAACATGTTCAGAACGAGCGGGTTGAGAAGTGACCGAGCAACTTCTGCTCGGGTGAGCATGATCAAATTTCACCGAGCAAGAAATATTTCTGCTCACTGATCAGTGCTCAGTGCTCAGGTTCTTCTTCTTCTTTTCAACCTCACGCTCATGTTGCGAGTTTCGACTTTTGACAGTTGTCAAATTGGGTTTGTTGTGTTTAGGTTGTGTTTTCTTGGTGTTTTCGCCGTTTCTGTTTTGTTTTCTCGTTTTTTTTTATTTTCATCATGGACAGCGTGGGATTCATGTATTTTCCACTTTTCGGCACTAAACGTCTAAAATTATCATCGTCAGCTTTCAGCTGGTCGATTTGTCAGCTGGTGAAGTAGCGTTCAGCAGGTGCAGACTCCAAACCAAACCGCAACTGCGGTTTCTGCTCTTTTGCCACCTTCTGAACGCACTCAATCACACACTCTATATCATAATGTCCTGGGAGTAACAAATATTTATTCTTTGTATACAAATGTTCATAATTTAAAATAAAGTATTTTGTTAGAAATTCAAAGATAAATGTATTCATATCTACAGTGAGTTTCTACATCAATCAAAAGGTCTCCTTGGGTTGTTATAAGTACCACACGGTAATACTATGGTTCTACTGCAGGTATGCTTCAGTACAAAAGGGCACTCTGAATCATGAAATGCAACAGAAACGAAACCTAGTATATATATGGGTATCTCCTGATTCGGGGTGACAAGACCAACACATTTGAGTACGTTGAAGGTATTTTGAGTTCTTTGCTCAGGACTGATGCTATTTGAAGTCCTTTAGTGAAGAAAAAAGGACATTCTTGGCAATGAAGTGAAATCTAGGCAATATGGGTATCATATGACTGGCTGTGGTGAGGCGAATGCAGCAAACTATTAATGGTGGCATTTTTTAGGCCTTTGGTTAGGAAAACAGCAATTTTTAGACAAACATCGGCAATTTTTGGTTAGAGTGGTGATACCAATAATCTCGACGTAAGGGACATATAGGATATAAAGGACATGACGAACAATGGACCAAAAGACATAATACTCGTATACTCGAAGAGAACTCAAAGTTATGTCAAAGGTACATTTACTTAGGGATGTGCACCTAAAGAATTAGCTCGTTCGGGCAACATTTGTCAAAGCAAATCATAGACAACTTGAATGCAAGTGGATCAAAATGAAAATGATTTTGAATGGGACGCGCTCAAAGTGCCGATGGACATCGCTCTTTTTGTGTCATTTATTTAATTTTCTAATTAATATATTTAAGTAGTTTTTACTTCTACATTAATTTAGCAAAATATTTTTGTTCTTATATCCTCATCATTTACATTCTTTCTTTTTTTTCAGCGATTCTGGCTTTATGTGTATGACATTCTACAAGCGTGATTTGCAAGTTGCCGAAATTCAAATGGGTACACCAGCGTCTAGACTGGAGGATGCTTGTGCACCAAACTACTTCGATTTGAATAAGATGCCATTTGTTACACTTTTGGGTAAGTCTCTACATTTTCTACAAAAGTTTCATATTCGTATATGCATTTTACGTATTTATGTAGAAAGATACATAAATGCACTAATATTTTAGATGCATGTGAAGTTTATTTTGTCCCCATCTCTATAAATCTATGTTCACATCGGACAAGTGCTACAATATTTGTCTGGACGGCCATTTAAAAAAAAAACCTTCGTCGAAAGAAAAATTTAACAATAGCCATAATGGTGATAGGGCGATGACAGTCGGAACAAACGAACAAGCAAACGAGTATAATACAGACGAACATAACAACATTCTGAACATAACTGAAAGGACCAAAAAATATGACAACCAACTCTGCTGGAGATGAAAAACTAGTCGAATTCTGAAATTCTGGTTGTCTAGATCTATCTATGTTCCTATGCGAAAGGACAAGCTCGACAATTGAGGGTGGGGGTCCAAATATACCAACTATAGGTATATGACAAGTTGTTCGGAGAGGATCTAATTTTGTAGTTTAAACATTTCTGCTCGTTGTAACTATAACCTCCATTATGTCACTCATCCCCCATCCGTAACATGCAAGAATTGTTGTAGACGACATGGACAACAATATTCAGCTCAATGGGAATCCATTGGATAGGCGATGGGGGAGGTGTACAAGAGTTGAGAAGAGTATCCTTGACGCTCCCATTAAGAGGGCATTTCAACAAAAGCAGACTTTAGTGTTGCAATCCGTTTCAATGATAGTGGTTACAGTAGCTGTAGGAATAATATCAAACAATACAAACAGAAGGTTTCACTCTCTTAATTTTTTTTTTTTTTTTTGTGGATTGTTTTAAATCCGTTTGTCGTACGTAGATTACAACAATTTACTTTGGGAATTTTCAAGTATTCTTTTTCAGTTTTTTTTGTTTTATTTTCATGGGTATTGTTTAACACAACGGAAAATTGCTGATATTTGTTAGGAAGTGGGATATATCCTTTGCAATAATGGTTGGTAGTTTTTGTATTCAAATCGAGAAAGTTATTTTTTGTGACAATTGGAGATGACGATGTTCTTTTCCATCTTCCATCCTTTTCTTCTTGACTACAATACAATGATCGCGGTCCTGTGAGCCCTGGTAAATGGATCATGAATCTGACTTTTCTGATTTCTCCTCCATATGCTTTCCCCTCCGGTAAAATATGTGCCGTCAACCATGGGCGTAGCCAGGATTTGATTCAGGGACGGGCGAAAATAAGGAAATTCAAATAGGCGTATGTCCCACTAGGGGTTAGGACAAATGAGTATATTGCTATGATGATATCTTAGCGAACGTACTGCCTAAAGCGAAAACTCGCCTTTAACTATATTTCCGCTTTAGAAGTACATACCTAACCTACGCACAAAAATTTAAATTAAAAACTTTTATATAGAAATATGCGCCTCGGTTTTCATTGCATCCGAAGATGCAAGTTTGTGGTTGGTCAATCAGTGCAGGACTAACACTGAACTACAAGTTCTTCTAAATACTGGTTTTTGTTCCTGCGTAGAGATGGTATGCTCTTTTCATACCTGCGATTTTTTCACCGCTCTTTTAAAAAAGCAGTAGCATACAGTGCTGTCAAAGTTGCTACTTTAGTAGCATTTTGATACTATTTCGTCAGCTCTGCTACTATGCTACTCATACTTAAGTTTTGATACTCTCATAGCATTGATCTTCTATTAGGAATACCACGCAACAAATAGCTGGAATTCCCACAAAAAAAAATTATAATTGACATGCGGAAGCGGATGACACATTGTTGATGTGAATGACAACTTGGATGGAGCTTGGCTTTTTACATTGTGTGGACTATGAATTGTTCAATAAGTAATAAAAGTGTCTTAATAATCACAGTGACTGTGACATACAATTAAAACCAAAACAGATAAAAACTTAGTGCTGGCATATACAATCATTAGCCAACCGGGTTCCAGTTCCAGCCTCGCCCGTTTTCAAGAATTTTATTAGAGTGTATTTCAGTTTAAAAATGCTTTAAATGAATCCATGTTTCCCAAAATTAGAGTTTATTGGAAGTCTAATGGCTTTATCACATAGCAGTGCCACTGCTGAGAGAATATTTTCAGAATTAAATTTTATAAAGAATAAGAAAAGAAACTCTCTCCTAATAAAAACCGTCAATGCAATTCATACGTTCAAAGAGCTGATTAAAAAGAATTTCGCTGAAAGATGTCAACCATCAAAAATTTACTTTTAAAGAGTAAAAACAGTAACAGACACTATTGTTTTCTAAAGCTCCGACACACACTTGCGTCAAAAATCCAAATTTTCCCCGGTCGAATCCAAAATTTCTCAAATGTTGAATTCGGCCGGGGAAAACTTGAATTTTGAACGCAAGTGTGGGTCGAGCTTAACGCTTCTCATTTAGGAAGGGAATAAATTGTTCGGAAAATATTAATATCTGAGAAATTAAAAATAGAAAACAAGTGTTATTTGATAATGTTGTAATTACCTGATCAATATATCCGTACCTCAAATCAAAACCGTATGAAATCGCAAAACGTACATATCGGATAAAGCAAATTAATTACTTAATACATAGAGGCAAATAATAACTTGGAAGATATTAAACGCCTATGTCAAATTGATAGGAATTTTTTTGACTTAGTACTTTTTTGTTCTGAAGTACGGATATAGAATTAAAGACGAAAAAAGGTGAATACTGTTACTTTATCTGTGATTTATTATTTTTTACTATTTATTTATTATGAAAATACTTTAAAGGCTGGATTATAGTCTGCACAAAGAACGCGGCTTCTGCTGTCACATAAAGTTGGCCCAACGTATTTCAGATGGCGCTAAGTAAACTCTACGCGAACAACACGTCGCTCGCGAAGACGAGTTCAACTTTGTCGGAATCAACGAGCCGCGAAGTGTTAATTCTCATATGCATGTGTTTTAAAACTGTGGTCGATCATTTGTTTTGTTCTAAGATACTGTTATGATCTTGGAAGTCCATGTTTCTATTCTCAATTTAAAAAAGTGTTGCAAATTTGCTAGGAAGCCAGTTTTCCGCAATTCAAATACATATGTCAAAGCAACGCGAACAAGAAATTTGGCTATAACAGGCTGAACAGCTGATTTTCGTTGACTGCGATTTGTGGACCTATTTC
The DNA here is from genome assembly GCA_964017055.1 of Chloromyia formosa. Classification (NCBI taxonomy): domain Eukaryota; kingdom Metazoa; phylum Arthropoda; class Insecta; order Diptera; family Stratiomyidae; genus Chloromyia; species Chloromyia formosa. The sequence continues at coordinate 4,067,733 of OZ024813.1, read as the reverse complement.
GCGCACAATCTAATTAAAGGCGCGTTGACATGATCAAACTACGGTTTGACAAACCACGTTTGACAACCTACTTGAACATGTGAACCCCTTGTCAAACTGGTTTGAAGTCTTGTGCTCCTGTCAACGCGTAGTTGGACGGTACTCAACTTTTCATCATGCTGGTTTGTCAAACCGTAGTTTGATCATGTCAACGCGCCTTAAGGGATAAGTTTGTTTCGTTGCAAATAAATTTACATATGTGTGGTGATGTTTGAAAACAAGGAACGATTGTTTCATTTTATAATCTATGTGCTAAATAAATTTTGTTTCATATTGCTACCTATCATGCGAAAATGCTACCCAAAATTTTTCTATTTTGCTACCCTTGGAAATTTCAAAACGACAGCACTGGTAGCATATTGTGATTGAAAACTGAAAAGAGCTGCGATTGGAAGAGCAGAAATAATGAGTACTGCATACTACGTATTATTTACGGTCTATCGCCAATACAATTCTCGCCACTTCGTTTTAGCTCGCTAGGATCGCAACGCAAGGTTTTTGTTTTTATTCGTATCTCTTTTCTACGAAAACAAATTGAGAAAAAAAATTCGGGCGAAATACCACGAGCAAAAAAACCACGGGCAAAAAAACACGGGAAAAAAACCACACATTAAACCAATGTGAAAACACTATTGGTTTAATGTGTGCTATACGCCACGAACAACAACAACAAAAACAATGCTGTACAGAAATGAATTGAATGCGAGCATTCTTGCATCATCTACGTTTCTTGATAGTGTCGGCGCCAGAGCCCGACAATCATTTCGCGCGCACTACCAGCTCTAAACTCGCCGATCTGCTAACACACAGCTCGCAATGTGCTCCTGCTCAGTTTCGTTCATCGATCAGCAATCTTCCGACGATCAGTATCAGAATTTCTGATCCGATCTCAATACCAGAATTTCTTATCAGCTATCTTCGAGCAGTACTGCTCGTCGGAAGAGCTGATCGGAACTTAGCGCTTTGCGTTGCGAGCTGTTAGCAATCACTATTTTCCATTCCTTTTCAATAAAATCACTGCTATTAGAAGAGCTGCTCTTTTTCACAGATATTGAAAAAGAGCAGGTTTTTGCCATCTCTATTCCTGCGTGTCGGATAATCATAATCTCCCGCTGATTTATCAGTACAAATATCTTGCTGACAGTTTCTCATGACATCCTCGGCTTTCAAGTTCCATGCACTGGACAAAAACTGATGCCACGATTCGTATATTTCGAGGCACTTTAGCAAAACACAAGGGTTGTTTGAAAAGTACCCAATTTAAGAAGGAAAACAAAATTTTCAACATAGTTTTCTTTTAGTTCGATACATTTAATCCAGCGTTATTCCGACACTTTAATCCCATTGAAAAAAAAAACATTTAAAGTAGACGTTTGTTTTGGAGATGACTTCGCTCTTGGACGAAATCCGCTTTCCACCAAACAATTTTTTAAAACGAGGAAATATAATGAACTGGCTCATTGTTGGGCCGTTTTGACGTGACAACGTCTATGGGAAGTGTGTCGAAAAAATGTGGAACGGAAGTGGAACTGAAAACGAATTGAATTGAAGCCTTTGGTGTTGACACAAGCTCACTTTTGGACATGGAGTGAAATCTAGAAAACACGGGTGTCGTCTGAATCGGGGTGATGAGACTAATGCTCTGGAATGGCTTTTAACTCTATAGTGTTGAAATGAACACATTCTTGGACTGAAGTGTAATCTAGGAAATGTAGGCATTTTTAACGCTATGGTGTTGAGAGTAGCACATTCTTGGACCTGAAGTGTAATCTTGGAAGTACGGGTGTCCCCTGAATTGGGTAGATGAGGCTAACACAATGGAGTGTTGTTGATCGTCTTTTTATCACTTTCGTGTTGAAATTAGATATCAAAGCTATCGAAGCAATACCAAAGCGATATGAAATCGATATCGAAGCGACATCAATGCAATATCACAGTGATATTGAAGCGATTTGATAGCGGTATGTTTGCCAAAAAACGGCGACCGTAAATAGGGGAAAAGATCCTTAATTTATCTGAATTTCTGAATTGCACAATGATTGTGTAAAATAATTCAGAATTTCAGATATTCAATATTTTACATCCTGAACGTTTCTTTCATCTGTCTAAGAAAGCAAGGAATCTGAAACAAACTTGCTATTTTCGTCCATGCGAATTATGTCATCACATGTTAGCTTTCCGCTCGGACGCTTCTGCGGTCCCCTGTCCATTACAATATAAATCACAACCGGCCCCGAGCTCTTATGTGCACAGAGAAGCAAAAATCGTCGACGACATCTCCTTCGCAAAAAAAAAATCCAACAAACTTACGACGGAAACATCCATTCGAGAAAAATGGCAAAATAGCTAAGAGAAATCCAAGAAAAGTGATCATCTTCCGTCATCATTTTGTCCTCATTGTAGACCAGAGATATAAACAGAAAACTATCTTAAAAGAAGTGTCCAATTATATTGCACCTGTGCTACTTCTCTTCCCACAAAACTCCATCCCCACTATTGCTCAACTGTCGCTTTTAGTGTTCTCAAACTTTTGTGGATGCGATAATGTGGATAGCTAGAAATAGAAAGAAAAAGAAAATATATAAAATAAACAAGACAAAACTCACGACTAACACTCAGTATCTGTGCTGCTGAGACAGAAACGAGGTAAGAACGTCTACGACTACTTTTTGTCCAAGAATTGTAGTTTAGCCCGCTCGCACAGAAAAAAAGGACACTGTAATTATCGTCAGTTCAGCTTCTGAAAGGAGTTTTTAATTGGATACCGCACCTTATGCTTAAGATTTCAACTTTCCACTACTGGATCTTTTACCGCCGAGGACGACACGATGCGACGTCTTCGTATAGACGATACAAAAAATCCGTTGAAAGATAACCAACATGGCACTCGGTCCGGGGGAGAGTGAACGAAGTGTATGCGAAAGGATCCAAGGACGTGTTGCAGTGGGCAAGACAAAAAAGATGGTGATGGCATCTACTTGAAGACATATGTGGGAAAAGTTTCTTAATTATCTATTGTTGAAGGACTCTTGAAACCGAAATGTTGCAATTGCACAGGAACATTGCAGTGTTGCTGCATATATCCGTACACGTCCATGGACATGTGTATGTCGGAATCCTTTCTCCGTGAGTCGTTCTAATCCAGTTATTTTTTTTCTTTTGCACATAACTCGTTGTAGAAGTAAGAGCTGTTTTTAAGGACAAGAAATCGTGATAGTGGAAGTGTTCGTAATCTGTCATGCTCAACACAAGTTTTACAGTCTTATCCTATGAAAGGAAATAGACGAGATGCATCAAAAGTAGATTTTCTCAAAAAGACCAAAGTGTACAAAGTGTGTAGTAAATTGTATCCGATTGGTATGTCCTTTTTTGGAAACATATTTGCGGTAATCTTTTTTTTCCCTTCGTTCTTATAAAGATGACAATTGAATTGCATCAATTCGATGCTATTAAGTAGTTTCGTCAAAGATATATTGGATTTGAACTCCAGCAGATACGAATGGATTTTTATCAATGTGGCAGTATTACAATGAGGGTAGGTTGAGTGAATGGGTCTATAATTAGTGAGACCACTTTGTTACTATTCATGATTATTCATAGTTAAAAGAGTGATTTGGATAAACTACGTCATGGAGTCAGCCATTACCTCCAACCAATTGTAAGTTGTTCACTGGTATTCTGTATGTTGAATATAAAGGTTAATCACACTTCGAGCTTATGTAAATATTAATTTATTTTTAACGTCGGTAAAAATAAATTAATACTTGTTTAAGCTGGAAGTGTGATCAGTTTATTACCTCCGTCCGTCTATTTTATAATAAAACATAAAATAAAATTACGATATATAGCTGATAACGTTTCCTTACACCTAACTTGAAAAATAAACAATTTACTAAACCTGATAGTCACCTGATATTTTTTTTTCTAAAAAATGCCAAGCGTCCCCATCCAACACACTTTAACGACATTTTTGCATGACCATCAACATAAACTAAATTGATTTCATGTAGCAGCCATTAGATCCACCATGAATAAAACAAAGTCGCTTCTAAAATAATTTACTATGGCTTTTACCGCAATCATGCCACGTCAACGTCAAACGTGTGCACACTGCACATAACTAATAATCAAGAAGGCTGACGGCGAAACCCAACGACAATTAGACCGCCGCCGTCGACCACGACCAGGACATCCTGCATGCATTCAAGGATTGAAAATTGATGCTTTCGGTTGCTCCCTAGTGGCTAATATCATACATTCTCCCGTTAGCAATTCAGTTATATTGGTTTATGTAACTCGGCACTCCATCAAGCGTGACCCCTTTTTTTTCTGGGGACGAAGCTGGGGATCGGTGTCCAACTGATTATCCTTACTTGAAACCAGAGAACCTATAGCTGGAATTCGCCTATCACTTCACTGCGTCAAAATAACCAAAAGAACAAGTCAAATAGGCTCCTCCTCAGTTCCGGGCTCGTGGGGCTTATTACTTTTCTACATCATGTACATGTGGTCAAAAGTAATTTGACACCTGTATAAATGATGGATATAAAATTGAAAATATTGATCAGCTGTTGGCTACCTAACTCGACCACGTCCTTGCCTATAGATGGATGTGTACTTACACATAAAAGGATATCTCAACGTATGCAAAATATACCTTACACCCAGCCTATTGTGTATGGACTCGAATGAAATGGATGCATGGCATGCAATTTAATTGAAATGCCACGCAAGATTCCTGCCACGGGATCACGCGGGTGTAAGTCGCCTAATATGTTGCATAGCATAGAGTGAAGGTGTTCTGGAAACCGGAAACGTGTCAATTTGAATTTTCCTTGAAAATGAACGTAATTTATTAAGAGAATATATTCATTTCGGATGAGTATGCTAGCAACATGCATCATCCAAAACGGGTTACATCCTAACAAAACGTCAACAGAACAAGGTCTGTTGGGAGTAGTTGACGAGCTACCACAAGGGGTTAGGACAAAAGCTATACATTACTTTGCCGATTGGACGCACAAAATTAAACTCTTCTCATTTTTTTAATAGATTGTTTAGGAGGAAATTATATGGAATGGTACTAGTTATCATCCACTGAATTATTTCTTATTTCTGTTCATCTTTTAATACTATACATATAACATAATAAATTATTAGACATAGGGAAGAAAGCAACAAACAGTCAAAGTGACTGTGAAGCGCTAGAAGCTATTGCTCCACAACGAGCTGAGCGACGGCACATGCTTGTTCTAGCTCAGTTCGGGAGATGTGGGCGGAGTTTTCGCTCGTTCGTTTCCCCATCCATCATACAGATAACATATATCATGTGCCTTGAGGTAGACAAAAGGATAAAGCTGGGTCGCACATACCCAGGAAACTAATCAAAAAGATGGCAATGGTCGACCGATTTATGTAGACACGGTGCGGGTCCTGTTGCTGCGGACCTTTGGCCTCTAGACCCAGATGCAATAAACCCACCCATTGAAACCCCTTAACCGACAAGATTCGGGGTCAGCCAAAGCGAAACAATAGAGGTGAGGTTTTCACCTCATCTGACAACCAACCTGATAGGGATGTTCCTCAAGAAAGAGAAGAAAAGAAAAAGAAGAAAGGAATTTGCTAACATCTCGGCAAAAAGAAAAGGAAACCAAAAGAAGTGTAACAAAAAAAAATCAATATCCAAAGAAAAAAAACTGGAACAAACGTTACGTTAAACGAAAGAAAAAATTAGGCACTTAATAAACGTCGAAAAAGCGCGCACATGGCATTGTTGTTGTAACAATTGTCAAAATCTGATTTTACAACAACAATGCCATGTGCGCGCTGCGCGGGCTGCCCTGCCTACGTCGCAATATGCGGCCGGTTTAACGCTTGCCAAGTGCTGTTGAAACATGCGCTAACCGTCCAGCAAATGGACGTGATGAGACTTCCATCAATTAATTGCAAACCAATGTGGCGAACAGGGTGGCGGACCAATGCCAATAAGCAACGGCAATTCGGAAGCGCACTCCGTGGTCAAATCAATTCGCTTTCCACTCGCACAGATACTTTCCGTACAAACGTCGGGAATATGATTTTGTTAGCAGTAGGATAGCGCCGCTCCGTGAAATACACCATATTTTTGTTTTGTATGTTTTTCAACGATGATGACTCATAACACAAATGTGCCGATATTATTATTTCTCGACCGATTTTATGGCTTTCCGATGACGTTTTATAGCTCGCAGAACTAAGTCTCTAACACTATAGTCGATCTTTTTGCCGTATCAAATGGTTTACGCCACGTATTCATACGTTAACGATTGAAATATCGCCCAACAAAAGAAAAACAACATCCCGAGTGCGACTGGCTTGCGGATGATCAATCGTCCAACCAATATTATGGCTTTCCCCTTTTTTTGCATCGGGATCGCAAAATCCCGTCTCATTCACAAAATCCAGCCAATGGTCTTGGCGGGTGACGGGCAACTCCCCGTAAACGTCTCTCTCTCCTGGCCCTCCACACCAATCACCAACTATGGGGTCAGAGGTCAGCAAACTTTTTACCGGATGGGTTAGATCATTGGAATTTTAGAATCAGTGGGCCGCGTATCTTGATATCGGAAGGCCTCCGGTTCGTCAAATATTTCGTACAACTCATGGTTGTGCAGACTCTGCCATCAATCTTCTTCGCGAGTTGCTCAAGTGATTCGCCAAAGGACCCTTTTTTCAAAAGCACTTAGAACTTTTCCGACGCCTGAGTGAGGGTCCTATTCTCGCACCCGTGGCATAGCACAAGGCGAACTATTGTCTTGTAAATTATATGATATGATAAATAAGACTGAATGTCACTTATGTATGTTCTTTCATATATAAAATGACAATAAATTGTGCTGCCTCCTCCATGACAAAAGTTGGTCACATCCGGCTCTATTAGGGCTGGATGGTCAACAAGGAAGCTACCTGCGATGATGACATCAAACATCGCATCAGTGTCGGTTGGATGAAGTGGCGAGAAAACTCTGGAGTGCTTAAGGGCAAGTTGTACAAAACGGTTGTACGTCCCGCACTCATGTATGCGTCTTAATGCTGGACTATGTACAGGACATACGAAATGAAAATGACTGCGACTGAGATGAAAATGCTACGAATGTCAGCCGGTGTGACCAAAAAGGATCGTATTAAAAGTACCTACATCCGACGCAGCTTGTTTGTTGAGGAACCGATCACTGAAAAGCTCGAAGCTCGTCGTATGAATTGGTATTGCCATGTTCTAAGTCGTCCGCCTGAGAACCCTGTCATGAACGCACTATCAATGAATGTTCCATTTGCTAGACCCAAACCCCGAGGCAGACGGAAACACACGTGGATCGAGCAGATGGAGAAGCAACAACAACACATTAATCTCAGCGATGATACGATTTAAGACCGAGCTGCCTGCAGAAGGAAGCTGAGATTATACCGCCAGAATGGGCGAAGTACCAACACCACAGGCAGAGCAACGTGAAGCCGCAGAGTGGTATGAAAGGGCAAGGAAGAAGGCGATGGCCTAATTCTTTTCTTTATGATTTCCGTTTCGCCTCGATAGTTGTTTCAGTGCAATTTTTGAGCATAAGATTATGAAAAGTATCTGTACTGAATGCGAGTTCTTACTGTTTAATGTCTTTGTTAGCTCAATATCACATAAATTTTATGTATTCGAATAAAATACAATACAGTCAATTGAATCTAATACCGTGAATTTATCAATAAAATTTCTATTCGTCTCCAATAACCAAATCCTCAATCTTTTCTCTTCACCCCATCCCATATCCAGTTGTCGACCTTTTCCGTAAATAGTCCACAGGACATTCCAAATGACTAACCAACCAACCAACAAAATTATCTATTGCCTTGATCCCCTCCCAATACATTGCATTGACCCCGACCTATTGCGCACCAAGAATCAATATCACTACGAGTACTTACGGCTCTTGTGGTTAATCATAAAAGCAAAACAGATAATCCTAATTTACGAAACCCCATTACCATTTCGGAGCCTCAGATATTACACTCAATATACGGTTTTCATGTGCTTCACATGCAAGACGACTGTGTCACCCCCTATAATATTCCAGCCCCTAACAATAATCCGGTGGTCATCTTAGCTGGACCGGGCGACACTACGTACGATAGTCCTGCGAAAAGAATAGACGAATGCTTAAAACGAACTGTATAGAAATCGCCTCGTCCTTTTTATTGATATGACAAATAAACAAGGATACGCAGATAGTAAAAGCTTAAGATTCTGAAATTTCCCAATGTTCCAATAGAACGAGGACACAATGTGAACGAGCCGACGACACAATGACCATAAAAATGTTTCGGCAGGCGAAGACATACACAGGACGTTATTCAGTGAACTGAACACCCGAACAGGACATACGGGAATCATCTTTTCTATACAAATCTTATAAATCCCAAATTAATGTTATATTAGCTCCCCTTTGATCTTCATTTTCATCCTTTCAGACGAATGGACTGTTTTATTTTTAAACATGTGTAGGTTCTCGTGGGCGATGACGACGTGCTGAACATGTGTTTGCTGTCAAAAAGGTTTTCCCACCCTGCTTTACGAAAGGCTCAATATCAACCGGAATCGGAGAATGGTCCAAACATATTCTTCGCTCTATATAGATATTTTCTCTTTCTCATGCCATATTACATATTACCTTTGGCCCCGGGGCCTGGGTTTATTGTCCATTCCGAAAACCGGAGAAGTTCTGGCGCAATCAAATGGAGAATAACGAATTCCTGAATATCCTTTTATTCCGTTTGCCACTGTTTGGGTCGGAGAAGATATTCCGCATTTCAGGAAATTCCTGTTTAACAAAAACCAACGGCAGTGGAGCGGTTTTAATGGAGATAGGGAGTTAAATTCGAAAGAGCGGCTTTAGTATATTTTGAACAAACAGAATATATATATACAATGAGGAACCAAATCCGAACCGAACAACAAATAAACTCGGGTCGGCAGCAACCAAACAAACAAGGACTATAGTAGAACACAACAAACGGACCGAAGAAACCAAAAACCGACCAACAAAATGATATTTCGTCTAATTCTCTTCTCTTAGTGGCCGTCAAGGGACCAAAGTGTGTGGGCAAATGTTCCGGGAAAAATAACAAGTGCGGATCATTAGTACAAAATATTTTTGTCATATTGTTCGGTTTATTTGCCATGGAGAGATCTTAGTCTCATTTTCCCTTCTCGTAATGCTGTACCAGAACGACTAGTGTGTTATATTGTTACGACTGTGTGTCGTTTTTTTTTGTGTCTTCATTTACTTCGTAATTTCTCATTAACTTCGGCAACTCATTCTCATTTGTAACCCCTTTTTTCCTCCTTTCCTCTCTTTACAGCAAATAGTCTTGAATCGCAAATGTGCCCGTTAGAAGGCTTATTTAGTCTCCGTGGAGCAATTGGACCGCCGTATATAACATCCAGGCATAAACGTAACCACAATAACAAAGGACACAATCAACATGGCCATCATCATCATGAGCAAGGACATAAAAGGTAATTTGTTAATTGAAATTTTGTGTTGAGATCTGGAGTAGTGAAGGTCCTGCTTTCTGGTTTCTCTGTTTGCTTTCTCTGTTTGCAATTTATATGTTTCTTTGGCAGCGCTAATGACACCAGTGTAGCTGGAGATTGCAATAAAAGTTTCATGAGAGAGAAAGGACGAGGTTTTTGTCAAAAGGAAGAGTGAAAGACATTGGAGAAGTACTGATTGCTGTCCTCGTCATGGAACTGTTAGACACTTTCTTTGAAATTTCTACATCCCTCACTATCAAAACGTCCATGGTCTCTATAGATGGTTCGAAAGGCTTCTAACGGTCTTTATATAAGAGAGAAACCATTTTTGCTTCCACAAAAGGCATCTGCATTTTCATTAGCATTCATTTTGCAGAAGATTAATCATTCTGACCTACTGATTTTAGCCTACAATTGGGTTGGCTTCATTACAGTTTTTAAACAGAAACTTTTAGTTTTTTTTTTGTCTCTGCGAACTATACTTCCTCCCTCTCAAATGACAAATTTGGTTATTTATTTATTCGCAAGATTCCTCCAAAAATTCGATTTAGTCATCATGACACAAAACCTTAAAATGCATAAATTTGACTGATGAAAAATGAATTATCCCCCAAATTTAGAAAGACTCTGAATTTCTATATATATTCTTCTATACTTCTGTATGGCTCCAAGATGGAAGCTGGAGTTGATGCAGTACTCTATTTGTTAAAACTTTCATGCAATCTATCCTTCAGGCTGCCAGATGAGTGTAGCATATTCCAGGCGGAAGTGCTTGCAATTGAGAAGGCAGCTAATGTGGTAACTTCATCTCGAAAAAAGAGAGAATCGTTATACTTCCGAACAGGTTGGCTTAAGGCACTACAGTCCGTTACTATCAAGTCGAAGACAGTACATAACCCCTAACGGCACTCCATGCATTGAAGGCCGCTAGGACCGTGGAACTCCAGTAGGTTTCGGGCCACAGCGAGGTTCTAAATATCGAAATCGACCGATGGGCAGCTGGAGATCTTCCGATGTCAATATAAAAATATATTGTACAAAAAGAAACGATAGGATATATGGGATGACCAACGCAAAGTCGCATAATACCAACAACTCCAGAATAACGAAAATATTCTGGAGCTCCTACGACAGAAGAAAGAACAAGAGCCTCTTAGAATCCCAGAAGACAGTGCGATCTACTAGTGGGCATATTAGCGGGACTCTGCTTGATAGGGGAAGACGCGTACAGATTTAAATTAATAACTAGCAGTGACTGCAGGAAGTGCAAGCTACCAAATATATAGGAAACTCTCTGCGAATGCACCTCGAAAGAGTTGCATGTCTCAGCTTAACAAGCCTTTGGAGCCTAGCTGATGAGTCAATTTCCTTCGAGGTCAACAATGATCTTTTGGTAAGCACTAACAACGAAACGTGATGAGTATCGGAAGTGGAAGTGGTATCGCTATGGACCCAGGTGGTCTATGCGAAACCGTCAGGCGCGTCACATATTGGTCCCAGCGCACTCACAAGCCACAGTCAACTCAAGAACGGCTCCACGCCCATGCGCGGCTCTGTCACTGCATATTGAACTCAACACAACCCAGTCGTTTCCATATTAAAATATGAATGAATATGTGTCGTGGCTTCTCCTTGATCTTAAGTCTAAATCTGAGGGGGACGATGTAGTTGTTTCTAATTTATCAATTTCCAACATTGTCAAGTAACACAAACAAAAACCAACTAGCCTTCGGCTAGCTTGCCGAACCATCAGCTTTCACAGACACCATCAGTTGTTCCTTATACCTCGGACTAAGAACTATCTGTGAACCTATTCTCATCATTATCATATTGTTGTTGTCTTTGTAGCAACGCCTGCTGGCGTTGAAGGGGTTTGGCAGCCCTGAGAGTGCATCATTATCGTCGTGGCTCCATAATCCGACGTCGGTACTTGGCCGTCTCGAAACCGATTCTAATTTCTCCGAAATGAAATTTTGGATGCACTACAATTTTTAAGATTCCAAATATTTAATGATTCCCACCACCCTCCATTCTCCTAAGAATGGGCTTCACTGATTTCCGTTTTAATTTACTCCGCACTTTTTGCTATTCAAAAATTTCATCCGTCCTCCTATAACACAAAGAAATGTAATGCTCATTGTCGACATTCAAAATCAACAACATTTTTTTCTCACCCCTTTTCTACACCCACTTTAGAGAAATTTCACCCTTCCGTAGCCCCCCATTGTCTGGGCTCTGGGGAAAAAATACACATTCCTGAATACGATCCTTCTTGGCTAAAATTTCACATCACATGAGTAGCGAAGTACAAATAAAAAAGAAGCTCGAGAGTACATCCAAATTCCGTAGACATTCTCGAAACGTACGAAAGACGACTATGGGGTTTTCCGAAACTACTAGCCCCTTGACATAACCGAAACCTGACTGGTAGACTGACTACTCGCACTCATTTGTGCTGCTCGAAAAATTGTTTAGTTCGTCCCGTCATGATGGTATTTATGGAAACGAAGCCAAATACCGTAGGATAGGGAAGGACGTCGCCAGGACCATATATATTTGCCTCCGAATAAGAGCCGGCAATGAGCCCCGGCAACATTTTCCAACTTATACTAACATCATACATTACCCAAAATTCTAAATTCCAGGCACGGAATTCAAAGCTTTCGAAACTCGGAGGAGTTTGGTCAAACGTCCTGGCAATCTCATACCCGGGGTCTTTCAATTAGAAGTCGACGTGCTGCCATCGCCGCTCAACCTACGATATCGGGCGTAATTCAGGAGGAACGACGGCAAGAGCATCTGGAATCTGGCGATTCAAAGGATTCAAGTGGCGTCGACTCGTATCAGTCTAAATCGAAAGTCTTCAATTTACGACGTCAAGAGCGAAAACAACAACAACAAAAACAGCATCAACAGCTACAACAAAGCGAAGGACTGCGAATTTTCGCCAGTGAAACTTTTCAGGATGATGGTGCCGAAGGCAACGATGACGATAGCGATACTGATGATGAGCACAACGCTGTCGCTCCCATCATCGATATATCAAGCGGAGGAAGACGTATTGAAATTAATCGAATGAATGCGGAATCATCGTCCTTCGGTCAGCAGCAGCAGCAGCAGCAACAACGCAATCGTCGGGACGTTCCGGCTTGTATGGTGAATGTTAAGGCACAACGGCAACTTCTGGTCGGCTGTACCGATCCGAATTTAATTGAGGTCCGGCCGAGATGCAGCGAAGATGGCGAGGAATGTAAGTAATTTGATTTTGACGTTGATTTGATTTATTGGCTCCGCCTTCGAGTCAAGTCCACTGTTTTTTGTCGGCACTACATAGATTCCAGTAAGCATTGGTATGAAATGTTTTGATTGGGGCTCTCCCAAGCGAAGGGAATTTTCGAAAGGTATTTACAATATCTGTCTATGCTACATGCATTTTAAAATTAGTGTATCAGTCTAGGATAGGATTGTAAAAATACGATGCATGTTAGAAATGCACTGAACAACTTGGGCTTTTCCATTCACTGATATAAAGAGAAGTTCTTATTCAGATCTGATACTATACGTAACATGGTACTCATTAGCAATTTGGTTTGATTTTTATCAATCATGGGGTTGGGATTCCCATTCATTGAGAATGGTGGAATTTTCTCTCTATAGGTGGGTCCGTCTTTTGAATCCAGAATCCACTGCAACCTTTTAACCAACATGGAAGATTCTGCTTGTCAATAGATCCCAGGCATCTGTCAGACAGCACGTAGTAGCATTATACTCTAAGGCAGACTTTGACAACGTTGTACAATATAATAGATCACAGGAAAAGCTATTGAAATAGTGAATGAAAACGATAATAAACTCATGTGCGGACTACAGCAATGTACATCCGTCATGTTTTGAAATATGCGATGTGCTCGGAAACGGTGTGCGAACATTCTGTCAAATACGCCTTAGTGACCCAAAAGCAATTTATGAATTCCTCTACTCGCATCACTCCCTTGCTGCCTTATGTCTTTCTTAGATTCTTATTAATGACGCATGCTGCACGCGCAGCAAAGAAGTCCGGGTGGCAGTATAACAATCCCCAATTTCACATTAGGAATTCACGAAACATTTCGACGCACAGTGGTTCGCGTCTTTAACAATAGAGGACTTTAAATTGAGATGATTTCGCCCTCCCCTTGCGTGGGGTTGCAAACCTCAATAATCGCCCTAGAATGCTCGCTTTATACGCTACAGCGGTAAAGCCGCTATTAGTCATGTCGCGAACCACGATGCACTTCGCCCGGTAAAATAGGAATATATGGCAATTCACTTCTAGTGAGTTAAGGAATATACGGGAATTCACTTCTAGTGCATTAACCTCCAATGTTAGGTTAGGTAAATGGACTGCCCTGACACCAGACAGCACACATAGACCACCTCTGGGCCCGTTGTGATACCACCAAAATCATCTAATTAAGCCTAGGTTCTAAACCAGCCTGAGCTGGCGATGTAGCGATTGAGCTGTATTACGCTCCTACCGTTAAGTTCCTCTAGATCCTGATAAAACCAAGAACCCAGAAATTTCTTCCCTTCGGAAGGTCGGACACTGACAAAAAAGATGGAGAACGCTTTCCTCCTCATCCACGTCCTCACATCTCCTGCAATAGTCGTTATTAGGAATACGGAGCTACCAGACAAGCGCGCCGATAGAACAGTACCCTGTACCCACAACCCTGCCAATGTGTTTCCTATTCAGTGAAAGCAGAGCGTGGCGTGGCGTGTATTTCTGCTTGAAAGACTGTGGGAAAGTCTCCCATAGGGATGAAGTGTAGCTAGTCGGCGCCCACGATACCTGCCCCAGTGCCCTCCATCCGTAAACCATTTAATAGTGTCGGAGGGTAATTCTGAGTACTTTTCTCCCCAATCCTCTCTACCCCAGGAGTGGTCGAAGAAGAAAACCAAATGGTCCGCATTTTGGTTTCAATGCTCTCACTGCTCTCACTGTTCGTCTGCTGGACTAAGCTTGATGTTGAGTTGCTTGCACCAAGTCTTGCAGATATTATTTCTTCCGCTGATATATGGATGTGCAACGGGGGCAAATCTATCAAAACCTCTAGAGCCGCAGTGGGGCAAGATCGAATAACCCCGGCCACAATGGGGCAGGCCACTCTGCATCTTTACCAGTGCTATCTTATCATCAGTGGTGCCTGCACTTTTCCACCAGACCACCGCGCCATACTCTACTATAGATCTTACAATAGCCAAATAAATGTAGATTACAATGGCAATGTGAGTTGAGTAGGACATCACTCGTCGTATCAACCAGGCTAAATGCGCATTCGGCATGCTGTCCAAAATCTGGCAAAACCGTTATCTCGGTATTAAGACCAAGCTGCGCTTGTTTCGCTCTCTAGTACTGTCTGTGCTGTTGTGTGAGTGCAGCACATGGAAAGTTTCGGTAAACGTTACCAGCACGCTGTAAGTTTTCCTCGACTCATGTGTTGGTCGGATCTTAAGAATTTTCTGGCCTGATAGAATAACAAATTAAGAGCTGAATCGGCGTACGATCAATCGGCCAATTGACACGCAGGCGAAAGTGGCTGTGGTATAAGTCATATATCGCGGAAGTGTTATAACTGCATTGCTGGACATGCTGCGAAATGGGACCCCATTCCCAATGAAGGTGGACCAAGAGAGAGTCGTGGAAACTCATGGTGCCAATCTGTAGCCGATGAGTGTTCGTCGTTGAGTAAGCGGTGAGACCAAATGCATCCCGATGCCTAGAACCGAGTGTGATAGCGCATAGAATTAGCTGATGCACTATGTCTCACTATGTGTTAAGGCAAATTTGTGTAAGTGTTTAGCTGTTTGGAGGCAAAGTGCTTTTGTTTTTATCAGACAGCGAAACTGACCCATGGCACAGTAGAAATTTCCGTCAATTTATTCTTTGATAAACCTAGTTTTTATCGGTCACTCTAGAACAGGAGAAAGACTCCGCTCGAGTTGATGCATTTTTGCTTGGGGCTGCACACAAAAGTTTCAACCTAGTCCCAAAAATTAAACATCCAACTATCTCGGTTTGGCAGGTTCCTTGTTCTGGGGATCAGGAACTCAGTATTTCCACTTTACTCTCTTACCACAAAATCCTTTTACCATTGAATTCCCACAAATAGTTTAATTCAAATTAAAACAACAACAAAAATTACATGACGCCATCACCACCACATCCAATAACAGTTTTCCGCATTTGATCAAAAATTAATTAGATTCTTTAATCCATTTCAGCATACTATTGTCACGGCTCGTGGACGGAAAACAGCACGGTGTACATAATAGCAAAGAATCAGGCCACAAACCATGGAGTTTGCATTAGTTATAAACAATTGGAGGGTAATGATGGTCTATTGGTTGTTGGCGATTCCTGCTATCGTGGCCTGCAAAAACCACCTGATAATCATTTTGTCGCCAATCTAACATTATCTGGTATGTATTGAAATTAGTCAGTACCTTGTGTGCAAAACATAACAATTATTGGTTCACACAGAATCAAATCTTGGCCACAAATTGGCAACAGTTGATTTTTTTTTCTCTGTCGAGTGCGGAACCTTTGATTGTTGGTACTGAATATCATCTGTTTACTCGTATCTATCTTTAATCGTATATGCAGAATTAACTAATTAAAAAATCATTTTGCAGGCAAATGTGGCGATACAAGTTCCGCATATTCAATTCACCGCCACCGGACGACAACAACAGCACAAAATTGGATTCAATTAACGATTTCACCAATAATTGGTGGAATAACAGTGTTCTGTACTATGATCCTATTGAATTTTGCCAATAGCTGACTCTGATAATTTGCACACGTGTCGTGTATTTGTTTGTTTGGTTTTTGTTTTTTTGGTTATTTATTTGGTTACTACAATTACAACTAGAAGCGTGTAACGTACATAACACGGAACTTTGTAAATAGAAATTAAAAAAAAAAGCTGAGATAAACATAGAAAATCTCAAAAGGATAAGAAAAAAAACTATAAACACGTATAGATATGAAATAATTTAGATTACATAAAATTTGAAAAATTATAATTATTAATATTAAGTAAACGAAATATTAAATAATTGCGATACATCCGATAGAACTGGATGCAAAAAAAACACAAAAAACTGATATGATGAAAACGACGAATGCATTGTTTTGATGCACATCAGCAAAAAAGCTCGGAAGAAAACGTGTAAAAAATTATGACTATTATTCTATATAAGAAGTAAAAGCCACACTCTTTATATATAAATATAACAGAAAACAATTGAAAAAAAAAAAACTACTCATACTTTTATGAACTCATAAAAAAATCTTAGATATTTAAAAAAAATGCAAATGATCCCTAGGAAAAAGAAATATGGATCCCTAGGAAAAAGAAATATGGAGCGATAAAAAAAAAACATTGTGAATGGATAAGCACAGTGGAAAAGATTTTTTTTATATGAATGTATCATAAAATGCTGATATTCCCTGTGAATGTGATTGTAAGGAAATCGATAAAAAAGTGGCATCGTGAACAATGTGAATTTGTATACAGACTTAGGAACGGTCGGAATTAGGAATGAAAATATAAAAACTGATTGGAACAATTCCTTATTATTCTAAGTGTACTCTATGTGCAGATGACACGATTAAATCTCAATCTAAGTATATATCTGACGATGATGATGAAAATATTAAAATGTTTTATATAAAGTACTGCATATATATATTTCACGTATACAATAATAAATCGAGAAAACAAAACTGACTAGAAATGGAAGTTGGGAGAAAAAAAGCAAAACCTAATGAACGAGAATGACTAGGACACCCTTGATACGATCTAAACGAAAACTGATAATATATTAATTGTATAAATAAAACAATAAATGGTTAATTATTTTTTAAAAAGATTAGTTCAGTGTTTCTTTTATTGTCCCTGGCGGAAGGTGACATCTGCCAGTGGTTGCCGCCACTAGTCTCTGTCTTTGCGATGCTGCTTCAATATTTCGCACTCCAAGCCGGATTTAACAGTGTTTTGATTCGCGTCCCTATTGCATTTCATTGGTCGTTCGTGCAAACATTCTCACACCTGTAACCCGGGCAGTCGCAAGGGAGGGAGACCGGGCGGTCGACCTGGCCCCGCGTCTGTCGGTTTTGTTCACCGAGCCAATGTTTTTATACCTTTCACGAATGTGATATATTAACAAAATCAGTCATGGATTAATTTTGAAACAATTGACACAATCAGAAGGAAGAACATTGCCTACAAAAATACAAACAAGACCCAACAAGTGAAAGCATACAAGCTGCCTAGAAGTTCCTCAAAAACAAAGCTTCTAAACTCGTACATCAGGCTAAGTCAAACTCTATAAACAAACAAAATGAGAATGCCTCTGGGAACAGCAGAAAACTATGGCAAATTATCAACAAAGAATTATCAGTCAGTAGTAAGAAAACTGAGAACAATCTCTCCGCCAGTGACATAAATATGTTTTTCGCAAAAGTCGAAGAACGATCTCAACAAAACAGCTCACCACAGAATTGCAGCAGGGTTCCCAACATTTCAAATGAACACACTGTATTTTTCTAACCAACTAGTGTAGTGAAGTATCAAGTACAATATCATTAAATCCCTACGTAACGTATCTGCTGGCTTTGACGGCATCAAATCCAGTGCTATTCAATTAGTGTGTAATATCATCTCACCATTTCTGTGTCAAATTATTAATAAACACCCTTGTGAAGGTACATTCCCGGATGTGCTGAAAATCGCTAAAATTAAGCCGATATACAAAAATGGCAACCCCAACGATCCATCTAACTACATTCCTGCGGCAGCCGGTTCTACGCTCCGGAGCGACCCGTTTTTACAACGGCCAAGGACTGCCAAACCCCTTCAATGTAAGAAGGGGTCTTTAAGCTTTTGCACATTAAAACGTAGCAAGATCCGTGCATTTTGAGGGCGCTAGATCGCTGCTGTTCCTAAGCTTATTTTTGCGATAACAAGTTGTTGATCGCTGCCAACACCAGCACCTCGCTTCGACCTGACGACCAAGAGACAATTCCTCCATGTCTTGGAAACGACTATATGGTCAATCTGGTTTTCTTAGCATGTCCAAGTTGTTAAGTGGCAATGACGAGTTGACGAGAGTTGCAAAACTCCACCAACATCTCGCCATTTTTGTTCCTGTTGCCTAGTCCATGATTGCCCATTAGGTGTTCTAAGCCTACATTGTCAGACCCAACTTTGGCGTTGAGATTCTCCGTGATAATTTTTATGTCACCATTCGGGGCGTAGCACTGTGTTATTGTGATAACCCTGAATTTGAATCTGGCTGTGATGATACGGTCGGAGATGGGCTTCCAGTCAATTAGAGATAGGCGTGCTTCCCTAGTCAACAGGATTCCGACGCCTGCCATTCGAGGTGACGTATCGTCTTCATTTCCAGAGTAGAGCAGTACTGTTTGGGAGCTTGGTGATAAAGTCGTTCCCGATCCAGGCCATCTTGTTTCGCTCAGTCCTAGTATATCGATGTTATATGCGGTAATTTCCCGTTCGACTTTAGTGAACCACGCATTATTGCACTCGCCTCACATCGTTCGAACATTCCAAAAACCGATCGTAGTCCGTTGTTTGTAGTAAAAAGTCGTTTCCGGTGAATCAGTCCGTGGTATCGGAAGCTCGCTTAATGTTTCGAGTGTAAATTGATTTCAGGTACGCAGGTTACAAGCCCGCATACCCAATCTTAGGAGAAGGGTTGCTTCCTTAGGTGTCCTAAGAGTCGCCGGGAGCTTTTTTTTATACAGCGCAGAGGTAGCTCTCCAATTGTGTTTTTAATTGCGCTTTCTTTTGATCATCTTTCAGCTGGGTGTGACGTGTTGGTGTTCTCACAACTATGTTGGAACTCCACCGCTCACCTATTTCCTGAGACGCACTGGTGTTATTAGCCATTCAGGATGATCATCGTTATGTGCCTCTACCAAATGTTTTGCAGTGGAAAACTTGGTTGGCTTCGTTAGCCGTTCTCGAGGGCGCCCACGAGGAAGACTATGGAAGGGGCCTTTTCGAGATGTGAAGTATTTGTTAAATTTTGAATGATTGGGTATTATCCGTTATAGTGTTGGCTGAGAGAAAAAAATAACTTTCGACCTATTAACTAAGTAGTTTTTTTTTAATTCTTATTTTAAATGGTTAAATGCGTGTTTTTTTAATCTAAAAATTTATATAAAATAAATCGGTAATTTGAATATATAACTAACAAAGGAATGACAGCTTGAAAATGGGACGATCTTCTTCTTGAAAAAGACGAGAGCTGGGAGAGTAAAGTTAACGGTTTTAAGATTGTCATTTTCACGTTGTGCATATGGCTGTCAAACGCTTTGTTCTAAAAGTGGCAAAAAGGAAATAGGGTTGAATTCGCGAAAGTTTGGAGCCGGTTTTTGAGTGTAAAGAGCCGCGATTATGTAGAGAAGACACTAGTGAAATTTCCGGTAGGACAAATTGGTGCGGTAGTGAGTTGTGGTAAATTGAAATGCCTCGTCGGTGACTGCAAAAATAACCAGCGTATCCCCAAGACGGGGGTGTCTGCTTATAGGTAAAACATTAAATATTTAGATGTGATGTGCGCGTTACTTGTTTTTGTGAGTTTTCTGTCAGAAAACCGATATTAAAATGTTTGTTTTGGTTTCTGACTCCCCGCTGTATATATAGCTGTCAAATTTCCGCGTCCTATTGGTGGTTGGCATTAAAAGTCCCGTTCTTTCTCTCTCCCATGAAAAATTAAACGCGCTCTTCTCTCGTCCCATAAATTGAGTCTATGGGCCACTCCAGAAGTTCCTCTGAGAATCGGTACAGGACTTGTGGCTTTATTTTGTTACATTTGACTCTACTATAACGTGTTACAAGAAATACGTCGAGTTACCAGTAACCCTGAATAACATCAAAAAATTAGAACTACTGACCTTTTTGCAAGGTAAGGTGACCTATTTAGACCCTATTCCCCGGACTAGACGTTGGTGCATATGTTGCTGCTTTTATAACTCTTAAACCACTAAGGTATCCACCTCATATTCACACCATATGTCCGTTTCGTCCTCCGATGTGCATGTCTTTGTACCTGGTAGGTGGCACTGGAGTGGAATTACTTACATAATTCTTATTTATGGTCCCATTTGTCTCAAATACACAACATATATTATTTAAATAAGAATAAAGTTGTCGACAAAATGTGGACCCGGTAGGTGGCACTGGAGTCGAGATATTCATGAAAATATGTATTTTAAGGTCATATTCCGTTCAGTCTATTTAGATTTTTCATTTTCATTTTTCATTTTCATTTCAGTATTCAATATTTAAATTTAGCAAATACAAATTATTGCGCATACATTTAACCACTTTTTAAATTCAATATGTTAAATTTGTTGTGCGCCCCATTTTAAATTCAATTTTGTTAAATTTAAATAGGTAAAATACCGAAACTCTACAAATTAATGAATTTTTAGTGCTACCTAAATTATATTTGGCGCACGAAGCATATGTAGGTACAACATAACCAACGATACATTTCATTTGTCTTCTTTTACAGATTTGACAATTCATTCATTCGGCTTTTAAAGTGTTGTGAATGTAATGCTTAAAGTTTTCCGTTGAGTTCAAATAAAGTATATAAAATATAATTTTGATTTATTTGATTAATTAAATATATGCTAACAATATAATATGTGTAATACAGATAATTCCAATATGCCTCGAAGAAAATGGCAAAAATAGTACTAATTTGTTGTGAGCATAGCGAGCTCCTTCAACTAGTAATTTATAATCAAATAATTTAAAATCAAGTTACTATATTGTCTTATATAAATAAAAACAATCAAAAATAACGAGCTCTGTACACTCCACCGTGAATAAAAAAAAACGTTTTCTTGGAAAATATTTATGCAAATGGCTTCTATGTACATGGATTATATTGGAATAAATGGAGAATTCGATAAACTACATTTTGAATATATTTCCACAATTTTGCGTTGAGATTTCATACACTTTTTTTAAATTCCCCGTTCATTTCACCGTGAAAAAAAAAAGAAATCATCGTGGAATATACGGGGAATTTAAAAAAAAGTATATGAAATTTCAATGTAAAATTGTGAAAATATGTTCAAAAAAATAATAATAATAATAATTTTCGCAAATATTTTTCATAAAAGCATTTTTTCATTTTCACGTTCACGATTAAGTGTACAGAGCCCTTAACTACCATAAAAGTTACTCTCACAGAGATACATGCTATCCTAATCTCGCCGTCTCAAAGCGTATTTTTATACTTTTTTCTTATCCCCTCCACTGGAGGGTTGCTGCTTTGTAAGTTAACTACTTTGAATTTTTTTGCAGTTCGGGTAATACTAATGAACCGTTGAAGTCACAGTTGTCTCTGCGCTACATATACAGGTTGCATTTCAACTTTCAAATGTCAGTTGGGTTTGTCGTTTCTCTAACTTTAAATTATAAATAAACGTACCTATGGAGAAAAGGAGCTGATTTGAACAAGCGCGAAAATATTACACTATTTTCAAATACTTGGGAGCTTGATGGGTATAGCGACGACTTCCAAAATGAGTAAGTAGTAGGACAAAATCATAAACAACAAAACAGTTCCCTGCTCTCATGTGTAATCCGTTCATCAGGTGCTTTTCCGAGGCCGCCCCAAAATTCTACAACAGCTAATCCTGATGTGAACGTTGAAGACTCCGTTATCATTGTGGAAAACAACCATACCGAAGTGATTGACTTGGTGACACCGGTGAAGAAGAAACCATTGAATGCGAATACAAAGAAAGAATGTGACAAACCTCCCGATCCCGGAGTGCCAAAAACGGAGGGGCCAAAAATTAGCTGTAGCATCTGTTAGGATTACCCCAAAAAGTCCACCACCACTTACTGTGGACATATTTTCTGCAGGAGCTGCCTAAAAAGAGCGCTCCTGGTAAATCAGAAGTGTCCAGTTTGCATGCGAATAGTGGACAGGTCTTTGGTTCATCCGGTTTATTTTTAGGGAGTAATGTTTTTTGTATAATATAATAATTATTGTGTTTTTATCTTGCTTTGTTTTGTATTATTCGTTTAATAATTACCAATAAATTTTTGAAATGTTGTTTTATTGCATCAATTTTATTCAAATGCGGTAGTTTTCGATACAAAAGGGAATTTACGTGTCGGACTATGAGCCCACTCAGCTGTTAAATGAGTACCCATTTATGGGGTAAATAACTCGGTTGAGCGTGTTGCTGATCACACACCTCTGCACAAGACATACCGTCACGATCTAGAAAATAAGATGATGCTAGCTCATCTCCAGGCCATAGTTCAAATTGGACTGTTGCGCCATTTATTTATTTTATTCAAATCGTTTATTTTTTTAACTGGTTTATCTTATCTATGCCTACCACCTCAGTAGTTTTGTTTCCAGTATTTCAGTAAACCCTCCCTCGGAAAATCCCAATTTCGATTGAAAACTACCTGGGATATCAACAGCAGTAACCTGAACAATGAAATAATGAACAGTGACGAAACATCCTAACGTGTTTGTTCGGATGAAGCTAAAGTAACCGAATGCCCGGCAGAAAATTAACCCATCCCAACCAACCGCATGTCCACGGCCAGCCTACTCAGTCGGCACCTATTCATTAGCATTACTAAGGGAGGCCCGGGGCATATTGCTTCCAACCGTTCCCAACCCACGCACATGCCACATGGTATAGTTGTTGTAACTTGTGTCAAAATCACATTTTCCAAGTACAATCCCAGTCAGACAAGAATCGAGACTTGATCGATCCTAGATCGAAGACTGTCTACTAAGGAATCGATCAAACGTCGGAGACATTTGTATGGGCACCGCCGCTTTTGCGATACCGAAAATGAGGGCAGGAATCGATTCAAAATCGATGACGGTAGTCGATGTAGAATGGATGACTATAGTCAGTGTAAAATCGACACTGAAATCGAATTAGGATTGGTAACTGTAGTCAACGTATTGTAGAATCGGCACTGAGATCGGATTCGGATCGATGACTCTAGAAATGTGTAGAATCTATTTAAGCCTGATATACAATTCGGCCAGAAACTGAAAGTGTCGTGAAATCTCGTGTAAAATTCACGCCAAACTTTTCACGGAAAAATTCATTCTGAGCCGGTTTAAAAATTTTGGTATTGATTTCACGGCACTTTTCATTACGGCGGACTGCATACTAGGCTTATAGAAAACATAAACAAAACATATTCAGTATTTAATGATATGACAACAACATGCCTTGCCAAAGACACTTTAATGAATTCAAATTTCAGACAAATTGATTACCAGAATCGATGTATGATCGAAGACATTTCGATTTCTTCCACATCAGAGACAAACCGATGACAAAGGTCGATATTCGTCGAGAACATTTGAATTTTTCCAGCTTCAGAGACAAACCGATGAATGAAACCGCTATAGGATCGAAGACTTTTCGATTCCACTGGGTATCGGAGACAAATGTCTTGCTTGGATGTCATGTGGCTAATGCGTGGGTTGGGAGCAATATGTGTTCCGGCAGCGGGAAACCCACGCTTGCTTTAGATCTGGCTTGTGTGTGTATTGGTTGGTAGGTTAGAATGGCCATACCCAGTACTCGTAACACAAGTAGCGCTAAAGTGTGCTCCGTTTGATGGCGCCTCATTATTGGGCGCATTCGGGAGTCACGGTTGCTAGCTAGCTTTAAGTGCTGCCTCGTGATTTGTATTCCGAATGGTGCGCTAAACCACTGCTAAACTTAGCGCAAATAGCTAGGCGCTAACACTTTTAGGCAGCACAAAATTTGTTCGCTGTCTTGGCTTAGCGGAGATTTGACAGTTCAAACGAACTGCCTGCATTCACTAATCATACCGCTACTCGAGCGCTCTCATTTTTGTTGTTGTAATTCAGTGCAAAATTGGGACAAAAACAGGAGCGCTCAAGTTGCGGTACCGATTTGTGAATGCAGGCATGTCAATTTACAACAGGTGAGCCAGCATACCATTCGGGCGTCACAAGAAAAATTGGTTTGTGCTGCTTAGGAATTCGCTATTTCTATGCAGCACATTACGCTGCTTTCCGTAACGCCCGAATGCGCCCATTGACAATTGCAAGAGTCGGGCATTCGCCCGAGAAATGGACAAGAGTTTGCTTTTCCTCATAAATATGTTGTAAGGTATACCCAATCTCGCCACGTGCACTCCCATTGGACATTCCTCCGTCGTAACTCTAGCGACACCCGAACGGATACTCTTCTGAAGGACATTTGTTCTGCGTGCTTCATATGATGGCCATAGTTTCCTACATGTGGCACACGTTGTCAGTGCACCCCATCTTTCACTGGCCCGCGTCATGAAATGTATATGAAGCTCCCCACTAAACGGCGGGTGGACAGTAAGCCTTGTAAAGTACGGAGCCCTGTCTCGCCAGCTGATCGGCTCTCTCGTTTCCCTCTAGATTCCTATGTCGTGGAACTCATAGAAGAAAAACTCTGAAGAAGGCATCCAGTCCAGCCAGCTCGCTGCGCCATTGTTTGACTATTTTCGATGAGATTGCTGTTGATTTCAGAGCTTTAAACGCAGCCTCGCTATCTGCGAAGATGACGACGCTCCTAGTCATTCCTGTGCTATGCTTCACCCTACACTCCTGTCTTAATGTCAGCACTTAGGCTTGGAATATGCTTGCACTTTCTGGGAGGCGAAAGGACATTGATGCTTTGAGATCCACAGAAAAGATCCCCGCACCTACTCCACAATCCCTTTTAGAACCATTAGTCAATACTTGCCAGTCGTACCTCCCGGTCACCTCCCCCTCGCTCCATTCCGCTTCCATTGGGAACCTAGTTTCGAGATGCTTGTCAAAGTCTACTTCGGTGACGATATAATCTGTGAGCAATATATTTCGTTCTCCGACGGGTAGAGACTCCAGTATACTGCTGTGCACCTACCGTTTGGAAGTCCAACATCCATGCTCCCTTAGTCTGACATTGTAGGTCTAAATGGAGTTGACCTACGATGATATTTAGTGTGTCTGCTGGACATGAACGCATAGCTCTCGTAACTGCGATGCAAACAGTTCTTTACTCATTTGCCGTAGTGAGGCATAGCGCGTCAACTTTTCCATGTGGCTTAGCTGACGTTTCGTCGGCATAAACCAGTTTTGGACATCCATTTAGCCGCCTATCTGTGACAAGTTGGAAGATGTTGTGGCTTTTTATTACGCCCGCACCACAGGGGGGAGGCAACCCAAACATCCATGGCCACGAACGTCGTGAACAGGATTTGAACCCGTAACGACCGTAGTCAGACTTGAGACTGATACCTCTATGCGCTAAGTTACCGGTTGTCCAAATATTCAGTAAGTCAGGGCTATATAGGCTTTCTTTGTACGATGCTCAAAGTTCATCTTCCAACTATGTTTTGTGTCGAAAATAACTCCGAGACACTTAATGTTGGGTGATAGTTTTAAGAAGTGGCCATTAAGTTATGGGAATTGAAACTTCGGTATTAGAGTCCTTGTGGTAAGGAGAACTAGCTCGTTTTTGCGTGGGTTCACACTAAGTCAGCACTCTATAATCCAGGTGCTTACTTTACTCAAAGCTCCACTCATATTTTTGTTCATCACGGATAGGAACTTTCCCGAAACCAGAATTACCACATCGTCTGCGTATGCGATTACCTTGGCACCTGACGCCTCTAGCCTTCTTAGGAGTCCGTCCACCGCTATAATCTTTAGCACGGGAGACATCACCCCACGTTGGGGGGTTCCCTTGCGTACGTAGTTGGTAGCTCCACTTTCTTTCAGCTTCGACTGAATCGTTCTGCTTTTTAGCATCGCTACTATCCAGCTGTTAAAACAAGTCTCCACCCCAAGCTCGGTGAGTGACTTCTGAATGATATCAGTTCAGATGAAATAAATAAATAAAAAAATAAATGCACCCTCAATGTCCAAGAAAGTGGCCAGGGTGTATTGCTTGTTGTACGGGTTATGTTCAATCGTGCGTACTACCTCATGGAGAGCCGGCTCCGTAGATTTCCTTTCGTTATATTGTACTATAATTTCAGCTGTAAAACAACCCAAATATTAAGGCTTTTCAACGAGCTGAGCAGAACCTTAGGATCAATGATCTGGGCGTGGTTTTACTGTTTTTTCTTGTTTGTTGCCAATAATTAGGACATAGAAGGACTAGGTAAAAGAAACACAAAAGAAGTTGGGAAATCATAAAATGTTTAGTAGAAATAGAAGAACGGCTATGGACCAGTCACGGCAAATATAATTCTTTACTTTTAATTCGCTACAATGTCGATTGCATACGAATCCCTGACGATTCTGAGGTTTTTAGTAGAACATTCAGTACGAGTACTCATAGGAGTGACGATAGTACTCCTTGCGGAGTACCTCTCACTGCCCTCTTGGTGGCTCTTTCACCGTCCTATTCGGACGTTTTCAGCCTGTTTGTAAGTAGTGTAGTAAGTAGTCCAATTGACCAGAGTTTCGTTTACCCCGGCAGTCTGGATGGCGCAACAAATATCACGTTCTGAATGCAGTAGTCTTCGATAAAAAAAGGGGTTCACGTGTCGGACTATAAGCCCACTGAGCTGTTAACTGAGTACCCATTCGGGGTAAATAACTCCGTTGAGCGTGTTGCTGATCAAACACCTCTGCACAAGACACACCGTCACGATCTAGTAAATGAGATGGTGGTAACTCGTCTCGAGGCCTTGGTCCAAATTTTGACTGTTAAATAAATAATAAATAACTGACTCAACAGTCCAATTTGAACCACGGCCTCGAGATGAGTTAGCATCATCTCATTTTCTAGCTCGTGGCGGTTTTTGTGCAGAGGTATGTGATCAGCAACACGCTCAACCGAGTTATTTACCCCATAATGGGTACTCATTTAACAGCTGAGTGGGCTCATAGTCCCGACACGTAAATCCCCGGAATCGAACCGGGGCCCAGTGCGTTGAAGGCGAACGTGCTAACCGTTGCGCCATCCGGACTACACGGATGACTGTTGCGCCAGTAATTTATTTATTTTTATTCTGTCGCCTTGGCGTATACGAGGGTGTCCATTATCGACACCAAGGACAAAAAATGGAAACACTTTCTAAGTGAGATTTGCAAAGACTGGTGTCAAGAGTGCAAAGAAATTCAGCGACTGGTTGGAACACTAAAATGAAGCAAAAAAAAAAACAAAGATAACCCAACTTTTAGTAAAAATCAAACAACGCAACCTCTCCTGGGCTAACAAATCGCATATTAAAATGGGATCGCACATGAGAAAATTAGACGCACTGGAATGGAAGGTGCTGAAAACATTAAGGAATGCAGCAGAGTCGAAGATAGCAGACCGGACCTGTTACTTTTTTCTTCGTATCTTTTTCAACCTTTTTTTTCAACTACATAAATTTAATTACCACAAAACGTACCAAGAATAAATCATAAATATATTAAAATAATGCTCCAATAAAAAGCCGTTTTCTTTAGAAATTTCACATTTACTACTCATTATTACAAGAAAATTAAATTTTCCTCGTGGAACACACTTCACATTCTTATGGTATACTATGTTTAATGTTTTAAAGAAATGTTTAAAGAAATGTCTCTCGATGGGTCGGTGAGTAGATGATGTCAGCTTAAGCCCCCAACCCATACAAGTAAGATAGATTGAATACGCTGATGTCCCACGACTACTCTGCGAAGAAAATGCAGATCCTTCCTGAACCATTCATCCCCAACTCTTTGCACTGAAAATATACAAGTTCATAAACACATATGAGTATTTCATAATATTGATAAATAAATTTAAACAAAAATGATACATTTTGCTCACTTGTCATTGTTGTAGAACAATAATTTCACCAGGTCCTAGGATTCAGTCCGTTTGGTCCAGCTTCCTTCGCCAAATGTCTGCTACTAGGAGCGTCCACCAGGTCTGTAATCGTTTCGACCACAACTCCCAGGGAAATTCGCATTACAAATTTATAGTTAAGTATTACGTAATACTTAAATCATTTTACTCTTTGATTATATTTTTGGTGGATGGGGAGGGGTTGGGATAGGAATAGGGGTAGGAAGGGTTGATTAGGGTTCTAAAGTTGTTTTTTTTTCCTTAAAGCATATGCAATTAAAAAGTAAAATTTTGAAATAGAAATGGCAATTCAAAGACTACAAATTCAATTAAAATATAAAAAAGAAAGAAAAATACTGAACGTTGAAAATAGAAAAATTAACAAAAAGCGTGCAAATTTTCGATCCAAATAATTTTGAATATAATTTAGATGCAAACGAAAATTCAAATACAGAAAACGTAAAAAAAAAATATAAAATAAGACTGGGATCCTCCCTCAAAAAAACTTTTGTTTTCCAAAAGCAGTAGTTAAGACATCGAACTTGTCGAAACTCGCAAAAAACTTTAAGTTTGATACTGCGGAAGACCCTCATGATGAAAATTGTAATCCGCACTAGACAGGACCGTATTCAAAGTTCACACCTCAGATTTCCCACTTCAGTCTTCCACTAACGATCTGTAGATATTTCGAAGATATAAAAATCTACTTTTGCGTTCGAGGATTCAATAGTTCACCCTCTCGATTTGTCCCTCATAATTAAATAATATTGTATACCCATGAGATAGATTGATTTCTTAGTTTCCACTTGCACTATGCTTCTCTAGTCTTGGCGATTATATGCTAACGCTTTGCAGATCTTTCGAAAATTAACACTCAGTTATAAAAAAAAATACTTTACCCAGGGATCAAAGATTTTTCCGTCTCACTTTAGTTATGCTACTCTATACTATGTACTTTTAGACTAGACCGACCGTTGATCAATAAATTTCATAAATTAACTCCCAGTAATCACATTCCCTGCATCTTGACAGTCCGGAGGTCCTGGATTGCTATCCTTGACACTACGGAAGTCTAGGGTGAGTTTACCGTCAATCAGCTTCCAGTTATTAACAATGTTTCGGAATCGCAGTAATAACCTGCAGCGCCCACTCGGGGGACACGGTCTGCTTTTCGCTCCGTTGGAATTTTTTGATATTCGAAATACAGTCCCGGGGTCTAAAAGCCTCTGTCCCAGCTGCGGGATTTAGAAGGAGTCAGCTGTTTTGCTTCTTTCTCCGCTTTACTAGATGGACCCCTATCAAGGCCAGGCTTCACCAAAGCCCTGTCAGGTTGGACCAACTTCATAGGAATCTCCTAAAGAGACCTCCAGATGGCTGATTGTTCCCGATCTACTAGGGCCAGGTATGTCCAAAGCCCTAGAAACAGTTACAGCCCTAGAATAGGAAACTCTAAACGATGCTTCCTGGTGACTAGCCCTGGCTTAGGACTAGTCGACGCACGCCAAACCAAACGAGACGCACCAACAGTTCAGCAATAACGTACAGGGGATCCACCCATTGCTAGTACAAGGATTATATAGTAGAGTCCAAGGACTGCGCACAGCATCAAAAAAGCAAGCCATAAAAACCAAGCTTCCTGGTGACTAGTTCTCGAATTGAAACACTACCACAACGGAAATTTTTCGAGTTCTGACTATCGGTTTACAAAAATATTTCGGAC
This sequence comes from Chloromyia formosa, assembly GCA_964017055.1. Classification (NCBI taxonomy): domain Eukaryota; kingdom Metazoa; phylum Arthropoda; class Insecta; order Diptera; family Stratiomyidae; genus Chloromyia; species Chloromyia formosa. The sequence continues at coordinate 4,037,511 of OZ024813.1, read as the reverse complement.
GCAGGGGATCGAAGATTTCTTAGCTTACTAACTTTTAAATTTCCTTTTCTATGCTGAATATTTGAATTCAGGGGTTCGAAGATTTCTTAATTAACGCGTTCGCCTCTCTACTCTGGGCTTTCAAATTTCACTCCACTGTTTTGTAGGTTTTTCGTAGCTTGTACCTCATAGTTTAAAATTATTGTATACGCAGGGGATCGAAGATTTCTTAGTATACTCTACCAGTTTGCATTTCTAGGCTTACTTATCTCACACTAACGCTTTGCAGATTTTTCAAATTCTGGCAATCGGTCAAAAAAAATAGTTACCCAGGAAATCAAAGATTCTTTGGTTTAACCGCAGTTTTTCTACTCCAGTCTTTGTACTTTCAACACTGAAACTTCTCAGAATTTTCGGAGATTGACTCAAGTAAAACAAAAAATATTTAAACACAGTGGCTTGAAGATTTCTTAGTTAACAATTTGCTTCGCTTCTCTAGGCTCTCTAATTTTATTCTAACGCTCTGCAGATTTTTAGTAGGTTCTTCTCATTCGCCCTAACCGCATAGCGCGTCAACTGTTCCAAGTGGCTTAGCTGAATTTTCGTTGGCATAAACCAGTTTCGGACGATGCACGTTCCCAGAATGCACGCCATAGTTTCAAATTATTGTATGCGCAGTGGAACAAAGATTTCTCAGTTTATTCTACCAGTTCGCATTTCTATCATTTCTAGTTTCACACTAAGATTTCGTAGTTTACTCTTCCAGTCTGCATCTCTATCATTTCTAATTTCACACTAAGGGCTTGTAGATTTTTCGAAGATTGACACCAAGTTAAAAAAAATATATTTACCCAGGGGATCGTAGACACTTTAGATTCAACTTAATTTTCCTACTCCATGTACTTTCAACACTAACACTTCTCAGAATTTTCGAACATTGACTCTCGTCGAAAAATATTTGAACGCACAGGCTCGAAGATTTCATATTTAGCGCTTTCACTTCGCTTTTCTAGGCCCTCTAATTTTACTCTTATGTTTTGCGGATTTTTCGTAGGTTGTCCGTCATATTTGAAGATTATTGTACACGCAGGGGATCGAAGATTTCGTAGTTTATTCTGCCAGTTTGCACCTCTATCATTTCTATTTTCACACTAAGGGCTTGTAGATTTTTCGAAGATTGACACAAAGTTAAAAAAAATATTTACCCATGGGATCGAAGGCGCTTTAGATTCAATTTAGTTTTTTTATCCCAGACTCCGTACTTCCAACAATAACACTTCTAAGAATTTTCGAAGATTGACTGTCGTAAAAAATATTTGAGCGCAGAGGATCGAAGATGTCTTAGTTATGGCTTTCTCGTCGCTTCGCTAACCTCTCTAATTATACTTTAATGCTTTTCGGAGGGTTTTCGTATTTTGTCTCTAATAGCTTAAAATTATTGTGTACGCAGGGGATCGAAGAATTCGAAGTTTACTCTTCCAGTCTGCATCTCTATCATTTCTAATTTCACACTAAGGGCTTGTAGATTTTTCGAAGATTGACACCAAGTTAAAAAAAAAATATATTTACCCAGGGGATCGAAGACACTTTAGATTCAACTTAATTTTCCTACTCCATGTACTTTCAACACTAACACTTCTCAGAATTTTCGAATATTGACTCTCGTCGAAAAATATTTGAACGCACAGGCTCGAAGATTTCATATTTAGCGCTTTCGCTTCGCTTTTCTAGGCCCTCTAATTTTACTCTTATGTTTTGCGGATTTTTCGTAGGTTGTCCCTCATATTTAAAGATTATTGTACACGCAGGGGATCGAAGATTTCGTAGTTTATTCTGCCAGTTTGCACCTCTATCATTTCTATTTTCACAATAAGGGCTTGTAGATTTTTCGAAGATTGACACAAAGTTAAAAAAAAATATTTACCCATGGGATCGAAGGCACTTTAGATTCAATTTAGTTTTAGATTCAATTTAGTTTTTTTATCCCAGACTCCGTACTTCCAACAATAACACTTCTAAGAATTTTCGAAGATTGACTGTCGTAAAAGATATTTGAGCGCAGAGGATCGAATCTTAGTTATGGCTTTCTCGTCGCTTCGCTAACCTCTCTAATTATACTTTAATGCTTTTCTTAGGGTTTTCGTATTTTGTCTCTAATAGCTTAAAATTATTGTGTACGCAGGGGATCGAAGAATTCGAAGTTTACTCTTCCAGTCTGCATCTCTATCATTTCTAATTTCACACTAAGGGCTTGTAGATTTTTCGAAGATTGCCACCAAGTTAAAAAAAAAAATATATTTACCCAGGGGATCGAAGACACTTTAGATTCAACTTAATTTTCCTACTCCATGTACTTTCAACACTAACACTTCTCAGAATTTTCGAATATTGACTCTCGTCGAAAAATATTTGAACGCACAGGCTCGAAGATTTCATATTTAGCGCTTTCGCTTCGCTTTTCTAGGCCCTCTAATTTTACTCTTATGTTTTGCGGATTTTTCGTAGGTTGTCCCTCATATTTGAAGATTATTGTACACGCAGGGGATCGAAGATTTCGTAGTTTATTCTGCCAGTTTGCACCTCTATCATTTCTATTTTCACACTAAGGGCTTGTAGATTTTTCGAAGATTGACACAAAGTTAAAAAAAAATATTTACCCATGGGATCGAAGGCACTTTAGATTCAATTTAGTTTTTTTATCCCAGACTCCGTACTTCCAACAATAACACTTCTAAGAATTTTCGAAGATTGACTCTCGTAAAAAATATTTGAGCGCAGAGGATCGAAGATGTCTTAGTTATGGCTTTCTCGTCGCTTCGCTAACCTCTCTAATTATACTTTAATGCTTTTCGGAGGGTTTTCGTATTTTGTCTCTAATTGCTTAAAATTATTGTGTACGCAGGGGATCGAAGAATTCGAAGTTTACTCTTCCAGTCTGCATCTCTATCATTTCTAATTTCACACTAAGGGCTTGTAGATTTTTCGAAGATTGACACCAAGTTAAAAAAAAAATATATTTACCCAGGGGATCGAAGACACTTTAAATTCAACTTAATTTTCCTACTCCATGTACTTTCAACACAAACACTTCTCAGAATTTTCGAATATTGACTCTCGTCGAAAAATATTTGAACGCACAGGCTCGAAGATTTCATATTTAGCGCTTTCGCTTCGCTTTTCTAGGCCCTCTAATTTTACTCTTATGTTTTGCGGATTTTTCGTAGGTTGTCCCTCATATTTGAAGATTATTGTACACGCAGGGGATCGAAGATTTCGTAGTTTATTCTGCCAGTTTGCACCTCCATCATTTCTATTTTCACACTAAGGGCTTGTAGATTTTTCGAAGATTGACACAAAGTTAAAAAAAAATATTTACCCATGGGATCGAAGGCACTTTAGATTCAATTTAGTTTTTTTATCCCAGACTCCGTACTTCCAACAATAACACTTCTAAGAATTTTCGAAGATTGACTGTCGTAAAAGATATTTGAGCGCAGAGGATCGAATCTTAGTTATGGCTTTCTCGTCGCTTCGCTAACCTCTCTAATTATACTTTAATGCTTTTCTTAGGGTTTTCGTATTTTGTCTCTAATAGCTTAAAATTATTGTGTACGCAGGGGATCGAAGAATTCGAAGTTTACTCTTCCAGTCTGCATCTCTATCATTTCTAATTTCACACTAAGGGCTTGTAGATTTTTCGAAGTTAAAAAAAAAATATATTTACCCAGGGGATCAAAGACACTTTAGATTCAACTTACTTTTCCTACCCCATGTACTTTCAACACTAAAACTTCTCAGAATTTTCGAATATTGACTCTCGTCGAAAAATATTTGAACGCACAGGCTCGAAGATTTCATATTCAGCGCTTTCGCTTCGCTTTACTAGGCCCTCTAATTTTACTCTTATGTTTTGGGGATTTTTCGTAGGTTGTCCCTCATATTTGAAGATTATTGTACACGCAGGGGATCGAAGATTTCGTAGTTTATTCTGCCAGTTTGCACCTCTATCATTTCTATTTTCACACTAAGGGCTTGTAGATTTTTCGAAGATTGACACAAAGTTAAAAAAAAATATTTACCCATGGGATCGAAGGCACTTTAGATTCAATTTAGTTTTTTTTATCCCAGACTCCGTACTTCCAACAATAACACTTCTAAGAATTTTCGAAGATTGACTCTCGTAAAAAATATTTGAGCGCAGAGGATCGAAGATGTCTTAGTTATGGCTTTCTCGTCGCTTCGCTAACCTCTCTAATTATACTTTAATGCTTTTCGGAGGGTTTTCGTATTTTGTCTCTAATAGCTTAAAATTATTGTGTACGCAGGGGATCGAAGAATTCGAAGTTTACTCTTCCAGTCTGCATCTCTATCATTTCTAATTTCACACTAAGGGCTTGTAGATTTTTCGAAGATTGACACCAAGTTAAAAAAAAAATATATTTACCCAGGGGATCGAAGACACTTTAGATTCAACTTAATTTTCCTACTCCATGTACTTTCAACACTAACACTTCTCAGAATTTTCGAATATTGACTCTCGTCGAAAAATATTTGAACGCACAGGCTCGAAGATTTCATATTTAGCGCTTTCGCTTCGCTTTTCTAGGCCCTCTAATTTTACTCTTATGTTTTGCGGATTTTTCGTAGGTTGTCCCTCATATTTGAAGATTATTGTACACGCAGGGGATCGAAGATTTCGTAGTTTATTCTGCCAGTTTGCACCTCTATCATTTCTATTTTCACACTAAGGGCTTGTAGATTTTTCGAAGATTGACACAAAGTTAAAAAAAATATTTACCCATGGGATCGAAGGCACTTTAGATTCAATTTAGTTTTTTTATCCCAGACTCCGTACTTCCAACAATAACACTTCTAAGAATTTTCGAAGATTGACTGTCGTAAAAAATATTTGAGCGCAGAGGATCGAAGATGTCTTAGTTATGGCTTTCTCGTCGCTTCGCTAACCTCTCTAATTATACTTTAATGCTTTTCGGAGGGTTTTCGTATTTTGTCTCTAATAGCTTAAAATTATTGTGTACGCAGGGGATCGAAGAATTCGAAGTTTACTCTTCCAGTCTGCATCTCTATCATTTCTAATTTCACACTAAGGGCTTGTAGATTTTTCGAAGATTGACACCAAGTTAAAAAAAAAATATATTTACCCAGGGGATCGAAGACACTTTAGATTCAACTTAATTTTCCTACTCCATGTACTTTCAACACTAACACTTCTCAGAATTTTCGAATATTGACTCTCGTCGAAAAATATTTGAACGCACAGGCTCGAAGATTTCATATTTAGCGCTTTCGCTTCGCTTTTCTAGGCCCTCTAATTTTACTCTTATGTTTTGCGGATTTTTCGTAGGTTGTCCCTCATATTCGAAGATTATTGTACACGCAGGGGATCGAAGATTTCGTAGTTTATTCTGCCAGTTTGCACCTCTATCATTTCTATTTTCACACTAAGGGCTTGTAGATTTTTCGAAGATTGACACAAAGTTAAAAAAAAATATTTACCCATGGGATCGAAGGCACTTTAGATTCAATTTAGTTTTTTTATCCCAGACTCCGTACTTCCAACAATAACACTTCTAAGAATTTTCGAAGATTGACTCTCGTAAAAAATATTTGAGCGCAGAGGATCGAAGATGTCTTAGTTATGGCTTTCTCGTCGCTTCGCTAACCTCTCTATTTATACTTTAATGCTTTTCGGAGGGTTTTCGTATTTTGTCTCTAATAGCTTAAAATTATTGTGTACGCAGGGGATCGAAGAATTCGAAGTTTACTCTTCCAGTCTGCATCTGTATCATTTCTAATTTGACACTAAGGGCTTGTAGATTTTTCGAAGATTGACACCAAGTTAAAAAAAAAAATATATTTACCCAGGGGATCGAAGACACTTTAGATTCAACTTAATTTTCCTACTCCATGTACTTTCAACACTAACACTTCTCAGAATTTTCGAATATTGACTCTCGTCGAAAAATATTTGAACGCACAGGCTCGAAGATTTCATATTTAGCGCTTTCGCTTCGCTTTTCTAGGCCCTCTAATTTTACTCTTATGTTTTGCGGATTTTTCGTAGGTTGTCCCTCATATTTGAAGATTATTGTACACGCAGGGGATCGAAGATTTCGTAGTTTATTCTGCCAGTTTGCACCTCTATCATTTCTATTTTCACACTAAGGGCTTGTAGATTTTTCGAAGATTGACACAAAGTTAAAAAAAAATATTTACCCATGGGATCGAAGGCACTTTAGATTCAATTTAGTTTTTTTATCCCAGACTCCGTACTTCCAACAATAACACTTCTAAGAATTTTCGAAGATTGACTCTCGTAAAAAATATTTGAGCGCAGAGGATCGAAGATGTCTTAGTTATGGCTTTCTCGTCGCTTCGCTAACCTCTCTAATTATACTTTAATGCTTTTCGGAGGGTTTTCGTATTTTGTCTCTAATTGCTTAAAATTATTGTGTACGCAGGGGATCGAAGAATTCGAAGTTTACTCTTCCAGTCTGCATCTCTATCATTTCTAGTTTCACACTAAGGGCTTGTAGATTTTTCGAAGATTGACACCAAGTTAAAAAAAAAATATATTTACCCAGGGGATCGAAGACACTTTAGATTCAACTTAATTTTCCTACTCCATGTACTTTCAACACTAACACTTCTCAGAATTTTCGAATATTGACTCTCGTCGAAAAATATTTGAACGCACAGGCTCGAAGATTTCATATTTAGCGCTTTCGCTTCGCTTTTCTAGGCCCTCTAATTTTACTCTTATGTTTTGCGGATTTTTCGTAGGTTGTCCCTCATATTCGAAGATTATTGTACACGCAGGGGATCGAAGATTTCGTAGTTTATTCTGCCAGTTTGCACCTCTATCATTTCTATTTTCACACTAAGGGCTTGTAGATTTTTCGAAGATTGACACAAAGTTAAAAAAAAATATTTACCCATGGGATCGAAGGCACTTTAGATTCAATTTAGTTTTTTTATCCCAGACTCCGTACTTCCAACAATAACACTTCTAAGAATTTTCGAAGATTGACTCTCGTAAAAAATATTTGAGCGCAGAGGATCGAAGATGTCTTAGTTATGGCTTTCTCGTCGCTTCGCTAACCTCTCTATTTATACTTTAATGCTTTTCGAAGGGTTTTCGTATTTTGTCTCTAATAGCTTAAAATTATTGTGTACGCAGGGGATCGAAGAATTCGAAGTTTACTCTTCCAGTCTGCATCTCTATCATTTCTAATTTCACACTAAGGGCTTGTAGATTTTTCGAAGATTGACACCAAGTTAAAAAAAAAAAATATTTACCCAGGGGATCGAAGACACTTTAGATTCAACTTAATTTTCCTACTCCATGTACTTTCAACACTAACACTTCTCAGAATTTTCGAATATTGACTCTCGTCGAAAAATATTTGAACGCACAGGCTCGAAGATTTCATATTTAGCGCTTTCGCTTCGCTTTTCTAGGCCCTCTAATTTTACTCTTATGTTTTGCGGATTTTTCGTAGGTTGTCCCTCATATTCGAAGATTATTGTACACGCAGGGGATCGAAGATTTCGTAGTTTATTCTGCCAGTTTGCACCTCTATCATTTCTATTTTCACACTAAGGGCTTGTAGATTTTTCGAAGATTGACACAAAGTTAAAAAAAAAATATTTACCCATGGGATCGAAGGCACTTTAGATTCAATTTAGTTTTTTAACCCAGACTCCGTACTTCCAACAATAACACTTCTAAGAATTTTCGAAGATTGACTCTCGTAAAAAATATTTGAGCGCAGAGGATCGAAGATGTCTTAGTTATGGCTTTCTCGTCGCTTCGCTAACCTCTCTAATTATACTTTAATGCTTTTCGGAGGGTTTTCGTATTTTGTCTCTAATAGCTTAAAATTATTGTGTACGCAGGGGATCGAAGAATTCGAAGTTTACTCTTCCAGTCTGCATCTCTATCATTTCTAATTTGACACTAAGGGCTTGTAGATTTTTCGAAGATTGACACCAAGTTAAAAAAAAAAATATATTTACCCAGGGGATCGAAGACACTTTAGATTCAACTTAATTTTCCTACTCCATGTACTTTCAACACTAACACTTCTCAGAATTTTCGAATATTGACTCTCGTTGAAAAATATTTGAACGCACAGGCTCGAAGATTTCATATTTAGCGCTTTCGCTTCGCTTTTCTAGGCCCTCTAATTTTACTCTTATGTTTTGGGGATTTTTCGTAGGTTGTCCCTCATATTTGAAGATTATTGTACACGCAGGGGATCGAAGATTTCGTAGTTTATTCTGCCAGTTTGCACCTCTATCATTTCTATTTTCACACTAAGGGCTTGTAGATTTTTCGAATATTGACACAAAGTTAAAAAAAAAATATTTACCCATGGGATCGAAGGCACTTTAGATTCAATTTAGTTTTTTTATCCCAGACTCCGTACTTCCAACAATAACACTTCTAAGAATTTTCGAAGATTGACTCTCGTAAAAAATATTTGAGCGCAGAGGATCGAAGATGTCTTAGTTATGGCTTTCTCGTCGCTTCGCTAACCTCTCTAATTATACTTTAATGCTTTTCTTAGGGTTTTCGTATTTTGTCTCTAATAGCTTAAAATTATTGTGTACGCAGGGGATCGAAGAATTCGAAGTTTACTCTTCCAGTCTGCATCTCTATCATTTCTAGTTTCACACTAAGGGCTTGTAGATTTTTCGAAGATTGACACCAAGTTAAAAAAAAAATATATTTACCCAGGGGATCGAAGACACTTTAGATTCAACTTAATTTTCCTACTCCATGTACTTTCAACACTAACACTTCTCAGAATTTTCGAATATTGACTCTCGTCGAAAAATATTTGAACGCACAGGCTCGAAGATTTCATATTTAGCGCTTTCGCTTCGCTTTTCTAGGCCCTCTAATTTTACTCTTATGTTTTGCGGATTTTTCGTAGGTTGTCCCTCATATTCGAAGATTATTGTACACGCAGGGGATCGAAGATTTCGTAGTTTATTCTGCCAGTTTGCACCTCTATCATTTCTATTTTCACACTAAGGGCTTGTAGATTTTTCGAAGATTGACACAAAGTTAAAAAAAAATATTTACCCATGGGATCGAAGGCACTTTAGATTCAATTTAGTTTTTTTATCCCAGACTCCGTACTTCCAACAATAACACTTCTAAGAATTTTCGAAGATTGACTCTCGTAAAAAATATTTGAGCGCAGAGGATCGAATCTTAGTTATGGCTTTCTCGTCGCTTCGCTAACTTCTCTAATTATATTTTAATGCTTTTCTTAGGGTTTTCGTATTTTGTCTCTAATAGCTTAAAATTATTGTGTACGCAGGGGATCGAAGAATTCGAAGTTTACTCTTCCAGTCTGCATCTCTATCATTTCTAATTTCACACTAAGGGCTTGTAGATTTTTCGAAGATTGACACCAAGTTAAAAAAAAAATATATTTACCCAGGGGATCGAAGACACTTTAGATTCAACTTAATTTTCCTACTCCATGTACTTTCAACACTAACACTTCTCAGAATTTTCGAATATTGACTCTCGTCGAAAAATATTTGAACGCACAGGCTCGAAGATTTCATATTTAGCGCTTTCGCTTCGCTTTTCTAGGCCCTCTAATTTTACTCTTATGTTTTGCGGATTTTTCGTAGGTTGTCCCTCATATTTAAAGATTATTGTACACGCAGGGGATCGAAGATTTCGTAGTTTATTCTGCCAGTTTGCACCTCTATCATTTCTATTTTCACAATAAGGGCTTGTAGATTTTTCGAAGATTGACACAAAGTTAAAAAAAAATATTTACCCATGGGATCGAAGGCACTTTAGATTCAATTTAGTTTTAGATTCAATTTAGTTTTTTTATCCCAGACTCCGTACTTCCAACAATAACACTTCTAAGAATTTTCGAAGATTGACTGTCGTAAAAGATATTTGAGCGCAGAGGATCGAATCTTAGTTATGGCTTTCTCGTCGCTTCGCTAACCTCTCTAATTATACTTTAATGCTTTTCTTAGGGTTTTCGTATTTTGTCTCTAATAGCTTAAAATTATTGTGTACGCAGGGGATCGAAGAATTCGAAGTTTACTCTTCCAGTCTGCATCTCTATCATTTCTAATTTCACACTAAGGGCTTGTAGATTTTTCGAAGATTGCCACCAAGTTAAAAAAAAAAAATATATTTACCCAGGGGATCGAAGACACTTTAGATTCAACTTAATTTTCCTACTCCATGTACTTTCAACACTAACACTTCTCAGAATTTTCGAATATTGACTCTCGTCGAAAAATATTTGAACGCACAGGCTCGAAGATTTCATATTCAGCGCTTTCGCTTCGCTTTTCTAGGCCCTCTAATTTTACTCTTATGTTTTGGGGATTTTTCGTAGGTTGTCCCTCATATTTGAAGATTATTGTACACGCAGGGGATCGAAGATTTCGTAGTTTATTCTGCCAGTTTGCACCTCTATCATTTCTATTTTCACACTAAGGGCTTGTAGATTTTTCGAAGATTGACACAAAGTTAAAAAAAAATATTTACCCATGGGATCGAAGGCACTTTAGATTCAATTTAGTTTTTTTATCCCAGACTCCGTACTTCCAACAATAACACTTCTAAGAATTTTCGAAGATTGACTGTCGTAAAAGATATTTGAGCGCAGAGGATCGAATCTTAGTTATGGCTTTCTCGTCGCTTCGCTAACCTCTCTAATTATACTTTAATGCTTTTCTTAGGGTTTTCGTATTTTGTCTCTAATAGCTTAAAATTATTGTGTACGCAGGGGATCGAAGAATTCGAAGTTTACTCTTCCAGTCTGCATCTCTATCATTTCTAATTTCACACTAAGGACTTGTAGATTTTTCGAAGTTAAAAAAAAAATATATTTACCCAGGGGATCAAAGACACTTTAGATTCAACTTACTTTTCCTACCCCATGTACTTTCAACACTAAAACTTCTCAGAATTTTCGAATATTGACTCTCGTCGAAAAATATTTGAACGCACAGGCTCGAAGATTTCATATTCAGCGCTTTCGCTTCGCTTTTCTAGGCCCTCTAATTTTACTCTTATGTTTTGGGGATTTTTCGTAGGTTGTCCCTCATATTTGAAGATTATTGTACACGCAGGGGATCGAAGATTTCGTAGTTTATTCTGCCAGTTTGCACCTCTATCATTTCTATTTTCACACTAAGGGCTTGTAGATTTTTCGAAGATTGACACAAAGTTAAAAAAAAATATTTACCCATGGGATCGAAGGCACTTTAGATTCAATTTAGTTTTTTTTATCCCAGACTCCGTACTTCCAACAATAACACTTCTAAGAATTTTCGAAGATTGACTCTCGTAAAAAATATTTGAGCGCAGAGGATCGAAGATGTCTTAGTTATGGCTTTCTCGTCGCTTCGCTAACCTCTCTAATTATACTTTAATGCTTTTCGGAGGGTTTTCGTATTTTGTCTCTAATAGCTTAAAATTATTGTGTACGCAGGGGATCGAAGAATTCGAAGTTTACTCTTCCAGTCTGCATCTCTATCATTTCTAATTTCACACTAAGGGCTTGTAGATTTTTCGAAGATTGACACCAAGTTAAAAAAAAATATATTTACCCAGGGGATCGAAGACACTTTAGATTCAACTTAATTTTCCTACTCCATGTACTTTCAACACTAACACTTCTCAGAATTTTCGAATATTGACTTTTGTCGAAAAATATTTGAACGCACAGGCTCGAAGATTTCATATTTAGCGCTTTCGCTTCGCTTTTCTAGGCCCTCTAATTTTACTCTTATGTTTTGCGGATTTTTCGTAGGTTATCCCTCATATTTGAAGATTATTGTACACGCAGGGGATCGAAGATTTCGTAGTTTATTCTGCCAGTTTGCACCTCCATCATTTCTATTTTCACACTAAGGGCTTGTAGATTTTTCGAAGATTGACACAAAGTTAAAAAAAATATTTACCCATGGGATCGAAGGCACTTTAGATTCAATTTAGTTTTTTTATCCCAGACTCCGTACTTCCAACAATAACACTTCTAAGAATTTTCGAAGATTGACTGTCGTAAAAAATATTTGAGCGCAGAGGATCGAAGATGTCTTAGTTATGGCTTTCTCGTCGCTTCGCTAACCTCTCTAATTATACTTTAATGCTTTTCGGAGGGTTTTCGTATTTTGTCTCTAATAGCTTAAAATTATTGTGTACGCAGGGGATCGAAGAATTCGAAGTTTACTCTTCCAGTCTGCATCTCTATCATTTCTAATTTCACACTAAGGGCTTGTAGATTTTTCGAAGATTGACACCAAGTTAAAAAAAAAATATATTTACCCAGGGGATCGAAGACACTTTAGATTCAACTTAATTTTCCTACTCCATGTACTTTCAACACTAACACTTCTCAGAATTTTCGAATATTGACTCTCGTCGAAAAATATTTGAACGCACAGGCTCGAAGATTTCATATTTAGCGCTTTCGCTTCGCTTTTCTAGGCCCTCTAATTTTACTCTTATGTTTTGCGGATTTTTCGTAGGTTGTCCCTCATATTTAAAGATTATTGTACACGCAGGGGATCGAAGATTTCGTAGTTTATTCTGCCAGTTTGTACCTCTATCATTTCTATTTTCACAATAAGGGCTTGTAGATTTTTCGAAGATTGACACAAAGTTAAAAAAAAATATTTACCCATGGGATCGAAGGCACTTTAGATTCAATTTAGTTTTAGATTCAATTTAGTTTTTTTATCCCAGACTCCGTACTTCCAACAATAACACTTCTAAGAATTTTCGAAGATTGACTGTCGTAAAAGATATTTGAGCGCAGAGGATCGAATCTTAGTTATGGCTTTCTCGTCGCTTCGCTAACCTCTCTAATTATACTTTAATGCTTTTCTTAGGGTTTTCGTATTTTGTCTCTAATAGCTTAAAATTATTGTGTACGCAGGGGATCGAAGAATTCGAAGTTTACTCTTCCAGTCTGCATCTCTATCATTTCTAATTTCACACTAAGGGCTTGTAGATTTTTCGAAGATTGCCACCAAGTTAAAAAAAAAAATATATTTACCCAGGGGATCGAAGACACTTTAGATTCAACTTAATTTTCCTACTCCATGTACTTTCAACACTAACACTTCTCAGAATTTTCGAATATTGACTCTCGTCGAAAAATATTTGAACGCACAGGCTCGAAGATTTCATATTCAGCGCTTTCGCTTCGCTTTTCTAGGCCCTCTAATTTTACTCTTATGTTTTGGGGATTTTTCGTAGGTTGTCCCTCATATTTGAAGATTATTGTACACGCAGGGGATCGAAGATTTCGTAGTTTATTCTGCCAGTTTGCACCTCTATCATTTCTATTTTCACACTAAGGGCTTGTAGATTTTTCGAAGATTGACACAAAGTTAAAAAAAAATATTTACCCATGGGATCGAAGGCACTTTAGATTCAATTTAGTTTTTTTATCCCAGACTCCGTACTTCCAACAATAACACTTCTAAGAATTTTCGAAGATTGACTGTCGTAAAAGATATTTGAGCGCAGAGGATCGAATCTTAGTTATGGCTTTCTCGTCGCTTCGCTAACCTCTCTAATTATACTTTAATGCTTTTCTTAGGGTTTTCGTATTTTGTCTCTAATAGCTTAAAATTATTGTGTACGCAGGGGATCGAAGAATTCGAAGTTTACTCTTCCAGTCTGCATCTCTATCATTTCTAATTTCACACTAAGGGCTTGTAGATTTTTCGAAGTTAAAAAAAAAATATATTTACCCAGGGGATCAAAGACACTTTAGATTCAACTTACTTTTCCTACCCCATGTACTTTCAACACTAAAACTTCTCAGAATTTTCGAATATTGACTCTCGTCGAAAAATATTTGAACGCACAGGCTCGAAGATTTCATATTCAGCGCTTTCGCTTCGCTTTTCTAGGCCCTCTAATTTTACTCTTATGTTTTGGGGATTTTTCGTAGGTTGTCCCTCATATTTGAAGATTATTGTACACGCAGGGGATCGAAGATTTCGTAGTTTATTCTGCCAGTTTGCACCTCTATCATTTCTATTTTCACACTAAGGGCTTGTAGATTTTTCGAAGATTGACACAAAGTTAAAAAAAAATATTTACCCATGGGATCGAAGGCACTTTAGATTCAATTTAGTTTTTTTTATCCCAGACTCCGTACTTCCAACAATAACACTTCTAAGAATTTTCGAAGATTGACTCTCGTAAAAAATATTTGAGCGCAGAGGATCGAAGATGTCTTAGTTATGGCTTTCTCGTCGCTTCGCTAACCTCTCTAATTATACTTTAATGCTTTTCGGAGGGTTTTCGTATTTTGTCTCTAATAGCTTAAAATTATTGTGTACGCAGGGGATCGAAGAATTCGAAGTTTACTCTTCCAGTCTGCATCTCTATCATTTCTAATTTCACACTAAGGGCTTGTAGATTTTTCGAAGATTGACACCAAGTTAAAAAAAAAATATATTTACCCAGGGGATCGAAGACACTTTAGATTCAACTTAATTTTCCTACTCCATGTACTTTCAACACTAACACTTCTCAGAATTTTCGAATATTGACTCTCGTCGAAAAATATTTGAACGCACAGGCTCGAAGATTTCATATTTAGCGCTTTCGCTTCGCTTTTCTAGGCCCTCTAATTTTACTCTTATGTTTTGCGGATTTTTCGTAGGTTGTCCCTCATATTTGAAGATTATTGTACACGCAGGGGATCGAAGATTTCGTAGTTTATTCTGCCAGTTTGCACCTCTATCATTTCTATTTTCACACTAAGGGCTTGTAGATTTTTCGAAGATTGACACAAAGTTAAAAAAAATATTTACCCATGGGATCGAAGGCACTTTAGATTCAATTTAGTTTTTTTATCCCAGACTCCGTACTTCCAACAATAACACTTCTAAGAATTTTCGAAGATTGACTGTCGTAAAAAATATTTGAGCGCAGAGGATCGAAGATGTCTTAGTTATGGCTTTCTCGTCGCTTCGCTAACCTCTCTAATTATACTTTAATGCTTTTCGGAGGGTTTTCGTATTTTGTCTCTAATAGCTTAAAATTATTGTGTACGCAGGGGATCGAAGAATTCGAAGTTTACTCTTCCAGTCTGCATCTCTATCATTTCTAATTTCACACTAAGGGCTTGTAGATTTTTCGAAGATTGACACCAAGTTAAAAAAAAAATATATATTTACCCAGGGGATCGAAGATTGACACCAAGTTAAAAAAAAATATATATTTACCCAGGGGATCGAAGACACTTTAGATTCAACTTAATTTTCCTACTCCATGTACTTTCAACACTAACACTTCTCAGAATTTTCGAATATTGACTTTTGTCGAAAAATATTTGAACGCACAGGCTCGAAGATTTCATATTTAGCGCTTTCGCTTCGCTTTTCTAGGCCCTCTAATTTTACTCTTATGTTTTGCGGATTTTTCGTAGGTTATCCCTCATATTTGAAGATTATTGTACACGCAGGGGATCGAAGATTTCGTAGTTTATTCTGCCAGTTTGCACCTCCATCATTTCTATTTTCACACTAAGGGCTTGTAGATTTTTCGAAGATTGACACAAAGTTAAAAAAAAATATTTACCCATGGGATCGAAGGCACTTTAGATTCAATTTAGTTTTTTTATCCCAGACTCCGTACTTCCAACAATAACACTTCTAAGAATTTTCGAAGATTGACTCTCGTAAAAAATATTTGAGCGCAGAGGATCGAAGATGTCTTAGTTATGGCTTTCTCGTCGCTTCGCTAACCTCTCTAATTATACTTTAATGCTTTTCGGAGGGTTTTCGTATTTTGTCTCTAATAGCTTAAAATTATTGTGTACGCAGGGGATCGAAGAATTCGAAGTTTACTCTTCCAGTCTGCATCTCTATCATTTCTAATTTCACACTAAGGGCTTGTAGATTTTTCGAAGATTGACACCAAGTTAAAAAAAAAATATATTTACCCAGGGGATCGAAGACACTTTAGATTCAACTTAATTTTCCTACTCCATGTACTTTCAACACTAACACTTCTCAGAATTTTCGAATATTGACTCTCGTCGAAAAATATTTGAACGCACAGGCTCGAAGATTTCATATTTAGCGCTTTCGCTTCGCTTTTCTAGGCCCTCTAATTTTACTCTTATGTTTTGCGGATTTTTCGTAGGTTGTCCCTCATATTCGAAGATTATTGTACACGCAGGGGATCGAAGATTTCGTAGTTTATTCTGCCAGTTTGCACCTCTATCATTTCTATTTTCACACTAAGGGCTTGTAGATTTTTCGAAGATTGACACAAAGTTAAAAAAAAATATTTACCCATGGGATCGAAGGCACTTTAGATTCAATTTAGTTTTTTTATCCCAGACTCCGTACTTCCAACAATAACACTTCTAAGAATTTTCGAAGATTGACTCTCGTAAAAAATATTTGAGCGCAGAGGATCGAAGATGTCTTAGTTATGGCTTTCTCGTCGCTTCGCTAACCTCTCTATTTATACTTTAATGCTTTTCGAAGGGTTTTCGTATTTTGTCTCTAATAGCTTAAAATTATTGTGTACGCAGGGGATCGAAGAATTCGAAGTTTACTCTTCCAGTCTGCATCTCTATCATTTCTAATTTCACACTAAGGGCTTGTAGATTTTTCGAAGATTGACACCAAGTAAAAAAAAAAAAATATTTACCCAGGGGATCGAAGACACTTTAGATTCAACTTAATTTTCCTACTCCATGTACTTTCAACACTAACACTTCTCAGAATTTTCGCATATTGACTCTCGTCGAAAAATATTTGAACGCACAGGCTCGAGAATTTCATATTTAGCGCTTTCGCTTCGCTTTTCTAGGCCCTCTAATTTTACTCTTATGTTTTGCGGATTTTTCGTAGGTTGTCCCTCATATTCGAAGATTATTGTACACGCAGGGGATCGAAGATTTCGTAGTTTATTCTGCCAGTTTGCACCTCTATCATTTCTATTTTCACACTAAGGGCTTGTAGATTTTTCGAAGATTGACACAAAGTTAAAAAAAAAATATTTACCCATGGGATCGAAGGCACTTTAGATTCAATTTAGTTTTTTAACCCAGACTCCGTACTTCCAACAATAACACTTCTAAGAATTTTCGAAGATTGACTCTCGTAAAAAATATTTGAGCGCAGAGGATCGAAGATGTCTTAGTTATGGCTTTCTCGTCGCTTCGCTAACCTCTCTAATTATACTTTAATGCTTTTCGGAGGGTTTTCGTATTTTGTCTCTAATAGCTTAAAATTATTGTGTACGCAGGGGATCGAAGAATTCGAAGTTTACTCTTCCAGTCTGCATCTCTATCATTTCTAATTTGACACTAAGGGCTTGTAGATTTTTCGAAGATTGACACCAAGTTAAAAAAAAAATATATTTACCCAGGGGATCGAAGACACTTTAGATTCAACTTAATTTTCCTACTCCATGTACTTTCAACACTAACACTTCTCAGAATTTTCGAATATTGACTCTCGTCGAAAAATATTTGAACGCACAGGCTCGAAGATTTCATATTTAGCGCTTTCGCTTCGCTTTTCTAGGCCCTCTAATTTTACTCTTATGTTTTGCGGATTTTTCGTAGGTTGTCCCTCATATTTGAAGATTATTGTACACGCAGGGGATCGAAGATTTCGTAGTTTATTCTGCCAGTTTGCACCTCTATCATTTCTATTTTCACACTAAGGGCTTGTAGATTTTTCGAAGATTGACACAAAGTTAAAAAAAAAATATTTACCCATGGGATCGAAGGCACTTTAGATTCAATTTAGTTTTTTTATCCCAGACTCCGTACTTCCAACAATAACACTTCTAAGAATTTTCGAAGATTGACTCTCGTAAAAAATATTTGAGCGCAGAGGATCGAAGATGTCTTAGTTATGGCTTTCTCGTCGCTTCGCTAACCTCTCTAATTATACTTTAATGCTTTTCGGAGGGTTTTCGTATTTTGTCTCTAATTGCTTAAAATTATTGTGTACGCAGGGGATCGAAGAATTCGAAGTTTACTCTTCCAGTCTGCATCTCTATCATTTCTAGTTTCACACTAAGGGCTTGTAGATTTTTCGAAGATTGACACCAAGTTAAAAAAAAAATATATTTACCCAGGGGATCGAAGACACTTTAGATTCAACTTAATTTTCCTACTCCATGTACTTTCAACACTAACACTTCTCAGAATTTTCGAATATTGACTCTCGTCGAAAAATATTTGAACGCACAGGCTCGAAGATTTCATATTTAGCGCTTTCGCTTCGCTTTTCTAGGCCCTCTAATTTTACTCTTATGTTTTGTGGATTTTTCGTAGGTTGTCCCTCATATTCGAAGATTATTGTACACGCAGGGGATCGAAGATTTCGTAGTTTATTCTGCCAGTTTGCACCTCTATCATTTCTATTTTCACACTAAGGGCTTGTAGATTTTTCGAAGATTGACACAAAGTTAAAAAAAAATATTTACCCATGGGATCGAAGGCACTTTAGATTCAATTTAGTTTTTTTATCCCAGACTCCGTACTTCCAACAATAACACTTCTAAGAATTTTCGAAGATTGACTCTCGTAAAAAATATTTGAGCGCAGAGGATCGAAGATGTCTTAGTTATGGCTTTCTCGTCGCTTCGCTAACCTCTCTATTTATACTTTAATGCTTTTCGAAGGGTTTTCGTATTTTGTCTCTAATAGCTTAAAATTATTGTGTACGCAGGGGATCGAAGAATTCGAAGTTTACTCTTCCAGTCTGCATCTCTATCATTTCTAATTTCACACTAAGGGCTTGTAGATTTTTCGAAGATTGACACCAAGTTAAAAAAAAAAAATATTTACCCAGGGGATCGAAGACACTTTAGATTCAACTTAATTTTCCTACTCCATGTACTTTCAACACTAACACTTCTCAGAATTTTCGAATATTGACTCTCGTCGAAAAATATTTGAACGCACAGGCTCGAAGATTTCATATTTAGCGCTTTCGCTTCGCTTTTCTAGGCCCTCTAATTTTACTCTTATGTTTTGCGGATTTTTCGTAGGTTGTCCCTCATATTCGAAGATTATTGTACACGCAGGGGATCGAAGATTTCGTAGTTTATTCTGCCAGTTTGCACCTCTATCATTTCTATTTTCACACTAAGGGCTTGTAGATTTTTCGAAGATTGACACAAAGTTAAAAAAAAAATATTTACCCATGGGATCGAAGGCACTTTAGATTCAATTTAGTTTTTTAACCCAGACTCCGTACTCCCAACAATAACACTTCTAAGAATTTTCGAAGATTGACTCTCGTAAAAAATATTTGAGCGCAGAGGATCGAAGATGTCTTAGTTATGGCTTTCTCGTCGCTTCGCTAACCTCTCTAATTATACTTTAATGCTTTTCGGAGGGTTTTCGTATTTTGTCTCTAATAGCTTAAAATTATTGTGTACGCAGGGGATCGAAGAATTCGAAGTTTACTCTTCCAGTCTGCATCTCTATCATTTCTAATTTGACACTAAGGGCTTGTAGATTTTTCGAAGATTGACACCAAGTTAAAAAAAAAATATATTTACCCAGGGGATCGAAGACACTTTAGATTCAACTTAATTTTCCTACTCCATGTACTTTCAACACTAACACTTCTCAGAATTTTCGAATATTGACTCTCGTCGAAAAATATTTGAACGCACAGGCTCGAAGATTTCATATTTAGCGCTTTCGCTTCGCTTTTCTAGGCCCTCTAATTTTACTCTTATGTTTTGCGGATTTTTCGTAGGTTGTCCCTCATATTTGAAGATTATTGTACACGCAGGGGATCGAAGATTTCGTAGTTTATTCTGCCAGTTTGCACCTCTATCATTTCTATTTTCACACTAAGGGCTTGTAGATTTTTCGAAGATTGACACAAAGTTAAAAAAAAAATATTTACCCAAGGGATCGAAGGCACTTTAGATTCAATTTAGTTTTTTTATCCCAGACTCCGTACTTCCAACAATAACACTTCTAAGAATTTTCGAAGATTGACTCTCGTAAAAAATATTTGAGCGCAGAGGATCGAAGATGTCTTAGTTATGGCTTTCTCGTCGCTTCGCTAACCTCTCTAATTATACTTTAATGCTTTTCGGAGGGTTTTCGTATTTTGTCTCTAATTGCTTAAAATTATTGTGTACGCAGGGGATCGAAGAATTCGAAGTTTACTCTTCCAGTCTGCATCTCTATCATTTCTAGTTTCACACTAAGGGCTTGTAGATTTTTCGAAGATTGACACCAAGTTAAAAAAAAAATATATTTACCCAGGGGATCGAAGACACTTTAGATTCAACTTAATTTTCCTACTCCATGTACTTTCAACACTAACACTTCTCAGAATTTTCGAATATTGACTCTCGTCGAAAAATATTTGAACGCACAGGCTCGAAGATTTCATATTTAGCGCTTTCGCTTCGCTTTTCTAGGCCCTCTAATTTTACTCTTATGTTTTGCGGATTTTTCGTAGGTTGTCCCTCATATTCGAAGATTATTGTACACGCAGGGGATCGAAGATTTCGTAGTTTATTCTGCCAGTTTGCACCTCTATCATTTCTATTTTCACACTAAGGGCTTGTAGATTTTTCGAAGATTGACACAAAGTTAAAAAAAAATATTTACCCATGGGATCGAAGGCACTTTAGATTCAATTTAGTTTTTTTATCCCAGACTCCGTACTTCCAACAATAACACTTCTAAGAATTTTCGAAGATTGACTCTCGTAAAAAATATTTGAGCGCAGAGGATCGAATCTCAGTTATGGCTTTCTCGTCGCTTCGCTAACTTCTCTAATTATATTTTAATGCTTTTCTTAGGGTTTTCGTATTTTGTCTCTAATAGCTTAAAATTATTGTGTACGCAGGGGATCGAAGAATTCGAAGTTTACTCTTCCAGTCTGCATCTCTATCATTTCTAATTTCACACTAAGGGCTTGTAGATTTTTCGAAGATTGACACCAAGTTAAAAAAGAATATATTTACCCAGGGGATCGAAGACACTTTAGATTCAACTTAATTTTCCTACTCCATGTACTTTCAACACAAACACTTCTCAGAATTTTCGAATATTGACTCTCGTCGAAAAATATTTGAACGCACAGGCTCGAAGATTTCATATTTAGCGCTTTCGCTTCGCTTTTCTAGGCCCTCTAATTTTACTCTTATGTTTTGCGGATTTTTCGTAGGTTGTCCCTCATATTCGAAGATTATTGTACACGCAGGGGATCGAAGATTTCGTAGTTTATGCTGCCAGTTTGCACCTCTATCATTTCTATTTTCACACTAAGGGCTTGTAGATTTTTCGAAGATTGACACAAAGTTAAAAAAAATATTTACCCATGGGATCGAAGGCACTTTAGATTCAATTTAGTTTTTTTATCCCAGACTCCGTACTTCCAACAATAACACTTCTAAGAATTTTCGAAGATTGACTCTCGTAAAAAATATTTGAGCGCAGAGGATCGAAGATGTCTTAGTTATGGCTTTCTCGTCGCTTCGCTAACCTCTCTAATTATACTTTAATGCTTTTCGGAGGGTTTTCGTATTTTGTCTCTAATAGCTTAACATTATTGTGTACGCAGGGGATCGAAGAATTCGAAGTTTACTCTTCCAGTCTGCATCTCTATCATTTCTAATTTGACACTAAGGGCTTGTAGATTTTTCGAAGATTGACACCAAGTTAAAAAAAAAAATATATTTACCCAGGGGATCGAAGACACTTTAGATTCAACTTAATTTTCCTACTCCATGTACTTTCAACACTAACACTTCTCAGAATTTTCGAATATTGACTCTCGTCGAAAAATATTTGAACGCACAGGCTCGAAGATTTCATATTTAGCGCTTTCGCTTCGCTTTTCTAGGCCCTCTAATTTTACTCTTATGTTTTGCGGATTTTTCGTAGGTTGTCCCTCATATTTGAAGATTATTGTACACGCAGGGGATCGAAGATTTCGTAGTTTATTCTGCCAGTTTGCACCTCTATCATTTCTATTTTCACACTAAGGGCTTGTAGATTTTTCGAAGATTGACACAAAGTTAAAAAAAAAATATTTACCCATGGGATCGAAGGCACTTTAGATTCAATTTAGTTTTCTTATCCCAGACTCCGTACTTCCAACAATAACACTTCTAAGAATTTTCGAAGATTGACTCTCGTAAAAAATATTTGAGCGCAGAGGATCGAAGATGTCTTAGTTATGGCTTTCTCGTCGCTTCGCTAACCTCTCTAATTATACTTTAATGCTTTTCGGAGGGTTTTCGTATTTTGTCTCTAATTGCTTAAAATTATTGTGTACGCAGGGGATCGAAGAATTCGAAGTTTACTCTTCCAGTCTGCATCTCTATCATTTCTAGTTTCACACTAAGGGCTTGTAGATTTTTCGAAGATTGACACCAAGTTAAAAAAAAAATATATTTACCCAGGGGATCGAAGACACTTTAGATTCAACTTAATTTTCCTACTCCATGTACTTTCAACACTAACACTTCTCAGAATTTTCGAATATTGACTCTCGTCGAAAAATATTTGAACGCACAGGCTCGAAGATTTCATATTTAGCGCTTTCGCTTCGCTTTTCTAGGCCCTCTAATTTTACTCTTATGTTTTGCGGATTTTTCGTAGGTTGTCCCTCATATTCGAAGATTATTGTACACGCAGGGGATCGAAGATTTCGTAGTTTATTCTGCCAGTTTGCACCTCTATCATTTCTATTTTCACACTAAGGGCTTGTAGATTTTTCGAAGATTGACACAAAGTTAAAAAAAAATATTTACCCATGGGATCGAAGGCACTTTAGATTCAATTTAGTTTTTTTATCCCAGACTCCGTACTTCCAACAATAACACTTCTAAGAATTTTCGAAGATTGACTGTCGTAAAAAATATTTGAGCGCAGAGGATCGAAGATGTCTTAGTTATGGCTTTCTCGTCGCTTCGCTAACCTCTCTAATTATACTTTAATGCTTTTCGGAGGGTTTTCGTATTTTGTCTCTAATAGCTTAAAATTATTGTGTACGCAGGGGATCGAAGAATTCGAAGTTTACTCTTCCAGTCTGCATCTCTGTCATTTCTAATTTCACACTAAGGGCATGTAGATTTCTCGAAGATTGACATCAAGTTAAAAAAAAATATATATTTACCCAGGGGATCGAAGACACTTTAAATAAATAACTGGCGCAACAGTCCAATTTGAACCACGGCCTCGAGATGAGTTAGCATCATCTCATTTTCTAGATCGTGACGGTTTTTTTGTGCAGAGGTATGTGATCAGCAATACGCTCAACCGAGTTATTTACCCCATAATGGGTACTCATTTAACAGCTGAGTGGGCTCATAGTCCGACACGTAAATCCCCGGAATCGAACCGGGGCCCAGAGCGTTGAAGGCGAACGTGCTAACCGTTGCGCCATCCGGACTTTACCCATGGGATCGAAGGCACTTTAGATTCAATTTAGTTTTTTTATCCCAGACTCCGTACTTCCAACAATAACACTTCTAAGAATTTTCGAAGATTGACTCTCGTAAAAAATATTTGAGCGCAGAGGATCGAAGACGTCTTAGTTATGGCTTTCTCGTCGCTTCGCTAACCTCTCTAATTATACTTTAAAGCTTTTCGGAGGGTTTTCGTATTTTGTATCTAATAGCTTAAAATTATTGTGTACGCAGGGGATCGAAGAATTCGAAGTTTACTCTTCCAGTCTGCATCTCTATCATTTCTAATTTCACACTAAGGGCTTGTAGAGTTTTCGAAGATTGACACCAAGTTAAAAAAAATATATATTTACCCAGGGGGTCGAAGACACTTTAGATTCAACTTAATTTTGCTACTCCATGTACTTTCAACACTAACACTTCTCAGAATTTTCGAATATTGACTCTCGTCGAAAAATATTTGAACGCACAGGCTCGAAGATTTCATATTTAGCGCTTTCGCTTCGCTTTTCTAGGCCCTCTAATTTTACTCTTATGTTTTGCGGATTTTTCGTAGGTTGTCCCTCATATTCGAAGATTATTGTACACGCAGGGGATCGAAGATTTCGTAGTTTAAGCTGCCAGTTTGCACCTCTATCATTTCTATTTTCACACTAAGAACTTGTAGATTTTTCGAAGATTGACACAAAGTTAAAAAAAAATATTTACCCATGGGATCGAAGGCACTTTAGATTCAATTTAGTTTTTTTATCCCAGACTCCGTACTTCCAACAATAACACTTCTAAGAATTTTCGAAGATTGACTCTCGTAAAAAATATTTCAGCGCAGAGGCTCGAAGATGTCTTAGTTATGGCTTTCTCGTCGCTTCGCTAACCTCTCTAATTATACTTTAATGCTTTTCGGAGGGTTTTCGTATTTTGTCTCTAATAGCTTAAAATTATTGTGTACGCGGGGGATCGAAGAATTCGAAGTTTACTCTTCCAGTCTGCATCTCTATCATTTCTAATTTCACACTAAGGGCTTGTAGATTTTTCGAAGATTGACACAAAGTTAAAAAAAATATTTACCCATGGGATCGAAGGCACTTTAGATTCAATTTAGTTTTTTTTATCCCAGACTCCTTACTTCCAACAATAACACTTCTAAGAATTTTCGAAGATTGACTGTCGTAAAAAATATTTGAGCGCAGAGGATCGAAGATGTCTTAGTTATGGCTTTCTCGTCGCTTCGCTAACCTCTCTAATTATACTTTAATGCTTTTCGGAGGGTTTTCGTATTTTGTCTCTAATAGCTTAAAATTATTGTGTACGCAGGGGATCGAAGAATTCGAAGTTTACTCTTCCAGTCTGCATCTCTATCATTTCTAATTTCACACTAAGGGCTTGTAGATTTTTGGAAGATTGACACCAAGTTAAAAAAAAATATATTTACCCAGGGGATCGAAGACACTTTAGATTCAACTTAATTTTCCTACTCCATGTACTTTAATAGCTTAAAATTATTGTGCACGCAGGGGATCGAAGAATTCGAAGTTTACTCTTCCAGTCTGCATCTCTATCATTTCTAATTTCACACTAAGGGCTTGTAGAGTTTTCGAAGATTGACACCAAGTTGAAAAAAAAATATTTACCCAGGGGATCGAAGACACTTTAGACTCAACTTAATTTTCCTACTCCATGTACTTTCAACACTAACACTTCTCAGAATTTTCGAATATTGACTCTCGTCGAAAAATATTTGAACGCACAGGCTCGAAGATTTCATATTTAGCGCTTTCGCTTCGCTTTTCTAGGCCCTCTAATTTTACTCTTATGTTTTGCGGATTTTTCGTAGGTTGTCCCTCATATTCGAAGATTATTGTACACGCAGGGGATCGAAGATTTCGTAGTTTATTCTGCCAGTTTGCACCTCTATCATTTCTATTTTCACACTAAGGGCTTGTAGATATTTCGAAGATTGACACAAAGTTAAAAAAAAAATATTTACCCATGGGATCGAAGGCACTTTAGATTCAATTTAGTTTTTTTTTATCCCAGACTCCTTACTTCCAACAATAACACTTCTAAGAATTTTCGAAGATTGACTGTCGTAAAAAATATTTGAGCGCAGAGGATCGAAGATGTCTTAGTTATGGCTTTCTCGTCGCTTCGCTAACCTCTCTAATTATACTTTAATGCTTTGCGGAGGGTTTTCGTATTTTGTCTCTAATAGCTTAAAATTATTGTGTACGCAGGGGATCGAAGAATTCGAAGTTTACTCTTCCAGTCTGCATCTCTATCATTTCTAATTTCACACTAAGGGCTTGTAGATTTTTCGAAGATTGACACAAAGTTAAAAAAAAAAAATATATTTACCCAGGGAATCGAAGACACTTTAGATTCAACGTAATTTTCCTACTCCATGTACTTTAATAGCTTAAAATTATTGTGCACGCAGGGGATCGAAGAATTCGAAGTTTACTCTTCCAGTCTGCATCTCGTAATCATTTCTAATTTCACACTAAGGGCTTGTAGATTTTTGGAAGATTGACACCAAGTTAAAAAAAAAAATATTTACCCAGGGGATCGAAGACACTTTAGACTCAACTTAATTTTCCTACTCCATGTACTTTCAACACAAACACTTCTCAGAATTTTCGAATATTGACTCTCGTCGAAAAATATTTGAACGCACTGGCTCGAAGATTTCATATTTAGCGCTTTCGCTTCGCTTCTCTAGGCCCTCTAATTTTACTCTTATGTTTTGCGGATTTTTCGTAGGTTGTCCCTCATATTCGAAGATTATTGTACACGCAGGGGATCGAAGATTTCGTAGTTTATTCTGCCAGTTTGCACCTCTATCATTTCTATTTTCACACTAAGGGCTTGTAGATTTTTCGAAGATTGACACATAGTTAAAAAAAAATATTTACCCATGGGATCGAAGGCACTTTAGATTCAATTTAGTTTTTTTATCCCAGACTCCGTACTTCCAACAATAACAC
This sequence comes from Chloromyia formosa, assembly GCA_964017055.1. Classification (NCBI taxonomy): domain Eukaryota; kingdom Metazoa; phylum Arthropoda; class Insecta; order Diptera; family Stratiomyidae; genus Chloromyia; species Chloromyia formosa. The sequence continues at coordinate 4,011,075 of OZ024813.1, read as the reverse complement.
TTCTAAGAATTTTCGAAGATTGACTCTCGTAAAAAATATTTGAGCGCAGAGGATCGAAGATGTCTTAGTTATGGCTTTCTCGTCGCTTCGCTAACCTCTCTAATTATACTTTAATGCTTTTCGGAGGGTTTTCGTATTTTGTCTCTAATAGCTTAAAATTATTGTGTACGCAGGGGGGGATCGAAGAATTCGAAGTATACTCTTCCAGTCTGCATCTCTATCATTTCTAATTTCACACTAAGGGCTTGTAGATTTTTCGAAGATTGACACCAAATTAAAAAAAAAAATATATTTACCCAGGGGATCGAAGACACTTTAGATTCAACTTAATTTTCCTACTCCATGTACTTTCAACACTAACACTTCTCAGAAATTTCGAATATTGACTCTCGTCGAAAAATATTTGAACGCACAGGCTCGAAGATTTCATATTTAGCGCTTTCGCTTCGCTTCTCTAGGCCCTCTAATTTTACTCTTATGTTTTGGGGATTTTTCGTAGGTTGTCCCTCATATTCGAAGATTATTGTACACGCAGGGGATCGAAGATTTTGTAGTTTATTCTGCCAGTTTGCACCTCTATCATTTCTATTTTCACACTAAGGGCTTGTAGATTTTTCGAAGATTGACACAAAGTTAAAAAAAAATATTTACCCATGGGATCGAAGGCACTTTAGATTCAATTTATTTTTCCTATCCCAGACTCCGTACTTCCAACAATAACACTTCTAAGAATTTTCGAAGATTGACTCTCGTAAAAAAATATTTGAGCGCAGGGGCTCGAAGATGTCTTAGTTAAGGCTTTCTCGTCGCTTCGCTAACCTCTCTAATTATACTTTAATGCTTTTCGGAGGGTTTTCGTATTTTGTCTCTAATAGCTTAAAATTATTGTGTACGCAGGGTATCGAAGAATTCGTAGTTTACTCTGCCAGTTTGCACCTCTATCATTTCTATTTTCACACTAAGGGCTTGTAGATTTTTCGAAGATTGACACCAAGTTAAAAAAAAAAGATATATTTACCCAGGGGATCGAAGACACTTTACATTCAACTTAATTTTCCTACTCCATGTACTTTCAACACTAACACTTTTCTCAGAATTTTCGAATATTGACTCTCGTCGAAAAATATTTGAACGCTGTCTGACTACGTGTCTTTATTGGTTCAAGTCCCGTCCACGGCGTTCATGGCCATGGATGTATGTGTCGTCTTCCCCTGTGGTGCAGGGCGTTATAATAGACCACTTCTTCCGACTTGCTGCAGGGACGCGTTTAAATTTGAGCAGGAGATGTATGCTGGCAACGTGTGTATTCCGAAACTTGTTTATGCCAACGAAACATTAGCTAAGCTACATAGTTGACTTTATGTATTAATGTTCTTGCAAATGTACAAGTGCGAATTATTTTCAATTTAAATTGGAATTTTTTGTGACACTTGGTTTCATTTCATACTAAGTTGGTGTACATAGTTGACGCCCGGTGCCCCACTCGGGGCTAAGGCAATTGAGTAGGGACTGATAGCAGGGTTTCCAAGACTTCCAAGTTAATGTTAATTTCACTTTAACGCTTTGCAGATTTTTCGTAGGTTGTCCCTCAATTTAAAAATATTAAATACGCATGGAATCGGAGATTTCTTGGTTTACTCGTTGAATTTGCAGATTTCTTAGTTTACTCGTTAAATTTGCATCTCTTGGTTTTCTTATTTTACACTAACGCTTTGCAGATTTTTCGAAGATTCGACACTCAGTTGAAAATATATATTTATCGCCACTTGTGTCAGTATTTCGAAGTGGTTATACTCAAACAAACAACTAAATAGATTAAACTAACTTTAGTCGCAAAACTAGCTAAAAGCGAACACATGACTTAGATACGTATGCATGTATGTATGTAAATAATTTAAAAGCAAAAAATATGAATATGGCGAACCAGCTGATTGGCTTAGGTTTCATGCAAATGAAGAAAAAAAAAATATAGAAAAAATTGAAAATAAGCTACCATTAACTATGCCTTTTAATGGATTTTCAAGTGTGAAACCTTGCAAGAAAGTGTTGTTTTCGTATAGCCATCGGGTTTTGGCCATCCTTACGCGTGGTAGAGCACTAATGTAAAAGCAACAAAAACCAACCCTTCTTCACGTTGGATTCGGTGAGAAAATTTTCGAAGTCGACATTGTCGGCCGATATGCCGACATATCGTTGAATGGATTGCGTACACAAAGAAACCCTACTTTAACGCGAGATATTGTTAAACTTCAGCTATTTTTTATATTCCAATCAATATATGAATTTCTTTAGCAGTTCTCGAAATAACCTTCGAAGAGACAAACAAATGTGTCCAATTTTTCTTGCTACGAACCCTAAAAATGGACCATCATCGTTGCCCAGCAGCCCGACATCGGGCTCTGACCGCCTGGATAAATAAATATTTTAAAAATTAATTTTTCTCTATGCAAATGTAATTTGTTAAGGTTTTTTATTTCTTCATTTGTACCAGTATTTGATAAAAGCTTTTTGAATTGATAAAAGCATGTTTTTGTATTTTTAAGGGCATATTTTTCTAAGAGAAAATATGTTAGGCGCCTAGAAGAATGTAAAAGAGCATATTTTGGATGTCCCGGTGTTTATCGAAATTTTGTAAAAAAAAAATCAGTGTTAAATGATCGAATGGCATCCATTACTTGTGTGTGTGCTAATATCAGTGAAACACCATGCTTTATGTACCCTCACGAATGTGAACTTTGTGATGAAGTTTGCGATGCACAGAAGAAAGCATTTCCGACCATATAAACTGTATACATACATATATTCTTAGATCTTAGTCAGTATGACGAGATGAGTCGATTAGGCTTTGTCCGTCTGTCTGGCTTTATGTAAACTAGTTTCTCAGCCTTAAACCTATCGGGCTAAAAATTGTACACAAAGCCTTCTTTCTACTGCGCGCTGTCTATATGTCGAAACCAATGGAAGCGGACCACTGCGTCGTATAGCAGTCATAGGAGCTGAGCAGCCGGTTCAAAAGTCTGTTTGTTTCACATTAATATTTCCGTATTAATTTAAGGAAATTTTTTTTTTACCTGAACGCATTTTCAGGTTGTGCTGGTTTATCCCAACAGCCAAACGATCCTTTAAAGGTCGACATACACCACAAGCATCGAACCACATCAAAATTAATAGAACAGTGGAAATGGAATTTTCTTTCTATTGACTTTGACGTGCTTTGTGTATGCCGACCTGAAGAAAGAAAACTTGTCACCGACAGCTTTAACGATTCTCGTCTCAGAGCATCCAACTGAAGAAAGTTAACAAATAGTGTTTTTTTTTTCCTTATAATAGTACGGTCGTGACCCACGAACCTTAAACCCATTGGTTAAAACGTAATCAGTCATAATTTTGGGCGACTGGTAGCTCAGTCTCATGTCTGACTACGGTCGTTACGGGTTCAAGTAACGTCCACGTTCTTGGCCATGGATGTTTGAGTTGTCTTCCCCCTGTTATACGGGGCGTAATAGTAAGCCACAGCATCTCCCGACTTGTCGCAAAAGTGCATCTCTATGATCTCAACTTGGCGAATTCGCACCTATCCATCAAGACGAAGTTAATGGTTCGACGTTCGCTAATTGGTTCCTGGGACAGCTGGAAAAAGAACCAAGCCTTAACAGAAACTGTTTGATGCGGATTTTGGTCAGGCAGGCGGCTTTATTCACACAATATGCACTCAAAGATACTTCGATTGCAAAAGATTCATAAAAAATCTGAATTGATATTGTTTGTCGATGTCAAACGAACAGTATAGAGGAGAGTTTTGTTTATTTATTTTATATTGAACACCCAACACTTTAAAAGAACGGTTTATATTTTTATTTTTAAGATAATTAGTTTCTCGCAGCAAAGCTGTCGGTATAGATATATGTATGTATCTCGGAAGAAAATATTTGTTTATTTTGCTTTTACCTGAACTGGCTATTTTTGTCTTCCACAATTATGTAATTAAATTATAGTCTTACCGAAGTAAAAAAATAAAAAAGATTCGGCTGTCAAATATAGTTGAACCACTGGCAACGCAAATGTGGACCAGTGTAAACGGTAGTCGTAGCAGACATAGGCTCAAATTTAATAGTTACTTGAATACATTTTGTGTTTTATTCAGAAATAGGAACACCCTTCACTTTAAAAAAAGCTGGTAGTAGTGGTCTGGCCCTAGTTTTGCCACTTCGGTTTTTATACTTTTAAAACAAACACTTCTCCGAAATATCGAATATTGACCCTCGTAAAAAAATATTTGAACGGAGTGGCTCGAAAATTTCATAGTTAACCATTCCGCTTCGCGTCTCTAGGCCTTCTACTTTTACTCTTATATTTGCACATTTTGCGTAGGTTGTCCCTGATAGTTTCAAAATATTGTAAACGCAGGGTATCGAAGATTTTTTAGTTTCGCCATAGTTTTCGTACTCAAAGTTAGTACTTTCAACACTAACATTGCTCAGGAGATTCGATTCGATTGCCTCTCGTAAAAAAAGATTTGAACACAGTACATAGTTCAAATATTCCTTAATTTACTGGCTTCTCTAAGCTCACTAATTTTATTCTATGGCTTTACAGATCTTTCGGAGGTTTTCCGTCATATTTAAAGTATTTTATACGTAGGGGATTGAGGACTTCTTAATTTACTCTTTCAGTTTGCATCGCTATTATTTCTTACATTACACTAACACTTTGAAGATTTTTCGAAGATTGACACCGACCGAAAAGAAAATTATTTACCCGGAGGATCGAAGATACTTTCATTTCACCTGAGTTTTCCATTTCCAGACTTTGTACCTTCAACACTAACATTACTCAGAATCTTCGAAGATTGACTCAAAAAAAAAGGATATTGACTCAAAAAAAAACATATTGACTCAAAAAAATAAAAGATATTGACTCAAAAAAAGAAATTTTGAGTGCGGGGGTTCGAAGATTTTTTAGTTAACGCTTTCGCTTCTCTATGCCTTCTAATTTTGCTCTAATGCTTAACGAATTTTTCGCAGGTTGTCCCTCATATTCAATGTATTGTATACGTAGGGGATCGAAGACTTAGACTCTTTCAGTTTGCATCGCTATTATTTCTTATATCACAGTAACGCTTAGCAGATTTTTCGAAGATTCGACTCGAACCCTAAAAACAATTATTTTATCGGGGATCGATGATATTTTAGTTTCAGCATAGTTTTCTTACTCCAGACTTTGTACTTTCAACAACTAAAATTTTCGAAGATTGACTCTCGTAAAAAAGAATTTCTACTCAGTTGTTCGAAGATTTGTTAGTTAACGCTTTTGTTCCGCGTCTCTAGGCTTTCTAATTTTACACTTATGCTTTGCAAATTTCTCGTAGGTAGCCCCTCTCATAGTTTAAAAATATTCAATACGCATTGGGTCGAAGATTTCTAAGTTTACTTTTTCAGTTTTCATCGTTATTATTTCTTATATCACAGTAACGCTTAGCAGATTTTTCGAAGATTAACCCCAACCCAAAAAAAAAATATTTTCACAGATTATCTATGTTATTTTAGTTTCACCTTAGTTTTTCCTTTTCTAGACTTTGTACTTTTAAAACTAACACTCCTCAGAAGTTTCCAAGATTGACTTCTAATAAAAAGATTGTCGAATGCAGAAGGTTCGAAGATTTACACTAACACTTTGAAGATTTTTCGAAGATTGACACCGACCTAAAAACAAAAATTATTAACCCGGAGGATCGAAGATACTTTCATTTCACCTGAGTTTTCCATTTCCAGACTTTGTACCTTGTACCAAGGTATTATTTCACACTACTGCTCTGCAGATTTTTCAAAGTTTGACACCGAGTTAGGAAAAATTGTTTACCTAAGGCATCGAAGATATTTTAATTTCACCGTAGTTTTCCTACTCCAGACTTCGTACTTTAAATACGAACGCCTCAGAATTTTCGAAGATGGACTCTCGTAAAAAAATATTTGAACGCAGCTGCTCGAGCTTTCGCTTCGCTGGATTTTTTTAAATTTTACTCTAGTGCTTGGCGGATTTTTCGTAGGTTGTGCCTCACAGTTTAAAAATATTGAATATGTAGGTGATCGAATATTCCTTAGTTCACTCTTTCAGTTTGGATCTATAGGCTTTCCTATACCACGCTAACGATTTGCAGAATTTTCGAATTAAAAAAACAATTCACCCAGGGGATGGAAGATTCTTTGGTTTAACCTTAGTTTTGCTACTTCAGTGTTTGTGTTTCAACACTAACATTTCTCGTAATTTTCCAAGATCGTCTCTCGCAAACAAAAATATTTGAACGCAGGGGGTTCGAAGCTAACGCTTTCGTTTCTCTTCTCTTGGCTTACGCTTTCATTTCGCTTATTTTGGCTTTCTAATTTTACTCTTATGCTTTGCACATTTTTCATACACTGTCCTTCATAGTTTAAAAATATGTATTGTATACGCAGGGGATCGAAGATTTTTTAGTTTCACTTTAGTTTCCTATACTCAACTCCACTACACTTCTCAGAATTTTCGAAGATTGACTCTCGTAAAAAGATATTCAAACGCAGTGGTTCGATGATTTCTTAACGGGTTTGCTTCGTTTCTCTAGGATTTCAAATTTTACTCTTATACTTTGCGGATTCTCGTACGTTGTCCATCATAATTTAAAAATATTTTATACGCAGGGGATCGAAGATTTCTTATTTTTTCCTTTCAGTTTGCATCTCTAGGCTTTCTTATTTCGCACTAACGCTTTGCAGATTACCCAGGAGATCGAAGATATTTTAGTTTCACATCAGTTTTGCTACTCCAGACTGTACTTTCAACATTGGTCTCAGAATTTTCGAAAACTGACTCTCGTAAAAAAATATTTGAACGCAGTGGTTCGAAGATTTCTTAGTTAACGCTTTCGCTTCCTTTCTCTAGAATTTTCAATTTTATTCTAACGCTTTGGAGATTTTTTGTAGGTAGTTTCTCATAGTTTGAAAATATTGAATATGCAGGGGATCGAAGAATTCTTGGTTTACTCGTTCAATTTGCATCTCTTTATTTTCTTATTTTACACTAACGCTTTGAAAATTTTTCGACGATTGGCACTCAGTTGAAAATATATATTTATCGCCAATAAGGTCAGTATTTCGAAGTGGTTATAGACTCAAACAAACAACTAAATAGATTAACTAACTTTAATCGCAAAACTAGCTAAAAGCGGACACTTGATTTAGATAGGTAGTATGTATGTAAATACAATAATTTAAAAGCAATGTTGTGAAAAACATGTGAATATGACGAACCACCTGATTGGCTTAGCTTTCATGCAAATGAGGGAAACAATAAAGTGTAAAATAAACCACAATTAACTACCTATGCATTGTCATGGATTGTTACGTGTGAAGTAGAAACCTTGCGAGAAAGTGTTGTTTTCATACAGTTATGAAATTTTAGGCATCCTTACGTGTATCTAGTCCCGCAGAAGGGGAGTTTTTGTATGAATGCAACTGACACTTTTAACCTATTATGACTTTCTTATTTTTCACTTGTTTCATATTAGTACATTAGGCGCGTTTTTTAACGGCTATGCAGAGCAGAGCAGGCTAACACCACACACTAACAACTCGATCTGAGCTGCACTGGATAGAAGGTTAGTGCGTTCTAGTTCTACTCTGTTAACTAGTCTACGTTTTAAAATGCAGGCGGCGCAGATGTCAAAGTTTTCGGGCAGATTATAGTTTGGGAAGCACATAAAACTCATTTCTTGTCAATAAAATGTTCGTTTTATGTAATTTTATGGAATAGTAAACATGCGAAAGGAAATTTTTCCGATTGTATCTGTACTAAGGATTTAAGTTTCCTCTTGAAATTTGAGTTGACGTTTGAATGCTAAACTAAACCAAGACACGCTCCCAGCAACATGCTCCGTTTCGTATTCGATGCTCTAATCTGCTCTTTAGCGTTTTTTGCCGCTTATCCTGCTCTACTCTACTCTGTACAAAAAAACGCACCTACTGTCAAATTGCTAATTCTATTTTGCATTAAAATTCCATAAGTTAATACTAAATCTTGACTAAAATTATAGATTCAGATTATATTGAGGGAGAATAAAAAGAACAGTGAAATAAAATTAAAATGCTAAAAGCGCCAAAAATTACATAATATTAGTAGAACACTAATGTAACAGCAACAAGAACCAACCCTTCACGTTGAAGTCGATAAGAGCATTTTGGAAGGCGACATTATCAACCGATATGCCGACATATCGTTGAATAGAATGCGTACACAAAGACGCTCTACTTCAACGCGAGATATTTATAAACCTCAGCTATTTTTTATATGCCTACCAATTTTATATAAATTGCAGTTCCGGAAATAACCCTCGAACAGACTAGCCAACTTGTGTCAGATTTTATTAGGGCTCAATTTCTTGTCACAAACACTAAAAAATGATAATTGTAGAATTAAATTTTCCGCAAAAATGTAATTTTTTAATATTGTGTTTTTTCTTTTTGTATTTGATAAATGCTAAATTGATAAGAGCATGTTTTATTTTAACAGCATATTTACCTTTTTTAATAAGCAAGTGTTAGGCGCCTAAAAGAATTATAGAGTACGAGTATATTTTCGGTTGCCGAAATTTAAAAAAAAAGTTTAAAGAATCGAAAGGCATCCATGTCATGTGCATGTACTAAAGAAGCGTTTACACTTGCCAGTAGAGCGTGCAAGTACGTCCATTTTACAGGCATTGCAAGTGCCTTGCAAGTAACTTGCAAGCTGTCACTTGCGTATGTGTAAGCAAGTGTAAACACCCGTGCCTGTGAACTGCCAGGCCAGTAAACCCGCACGGCGCCTTGCAAGTAGCTGGCCTCCCGGGCCAATTGATTTCCTACAGGCATTCCAGTAGACTTGCGAACATATGTTTGCCGTCATTGGTACGCCAAAAAATGATCAAAGATCAACGCCGCCTGCAACTGAATGTCGCAATGGTAAATACGTGATAATCAAATTGACACTCGAGAAAAAATTCCAGCCAACTTGCAAGTCGAATTGTGTGTGTAAACACCTACTGGCACACGTCATGCAAGCAGCTACACGCGAGGCACTTGTCGACAAGTCTACAGGCATGCCGATGCACTAGCAAATGTAAACGAGCCATAATGCAAGTGAAACACACATGCTTTTTGTACACTTTGTCATGAAGTTTGCAACGCACAGAAGAAAGCATCTCCCACCATATATAGGTAAACTATATATGTATATTCTTGGTCCGTTTGACGAGATGAGTCGATTACTTTGTCCGTATATCTGTCTGTCTGCCTGTCCGTTTGAAGCAGAAATGTTATACAAAGCCTTCTTTCTATTGCATGCTGTATATATGTTGCAACGAACGGAATCGGACCACTGTGTCATAAATCTGTCAAAGGAACGACCGGTCCAACAAATATCTTTACAAAATTTCACATCAACGTGTTCAATTTAAGGAAATGTTTTTTACCTGAACGCATTTTTCAAGTTGTGATGCTTTATCCCAACAGCCAAACGATCCTAAGAAAACTTGTCACCGAGAGCCTTCCCGATTCTCGTCTCAGGGCATCCAATTCAAGAAGTTTTATAAATATTTGTTCATTTTTTGTTTTTCCCTTATAATAGTACGAACGTGACCCATGAACCTTAAACCCATTGGTTACAACGTAATCCGTCATATAAGATATCGCGCTGAATATAGAACTTTCGCGAATTCTTGCCGTAATTTTAAAATGTTCTATAAAGGGTCTTTGTATCCTGGAGCAGTTGGAAAATGAGCCCAAGCCTAAAAAAAGCATGTTTTTGGTTTAACGGTTTCGGATGCAAGCAAAAGTGGCACATTTGTTCCTAGAACATCAAGACTGCCTAAGGAGAAACTGTTTGGTGCGAATTTAAGTCACTTTTGACTCAAAAATAATTCGATTAAAAAACAAATGCACCAAAATATCCGTATTTTATCGATATAGGGGCATGTAATTCGATTCAAATCGAATTGCTTTCGAAAGGATTAAAATGGTACCATATAACTCGAAAACAAATTACCCAATTTCAAAAATCAGAGTTTTCGCTTCGAAACGGAAACGCTCAGAATGTTATAAAAAGCCTTCGGTGAACAGGCTATGTCTAAAACATAAGTATACGAATGGCATAAAATGTTCAAAGAGGGTCATGAAGGCGTTGAAGACGAACCACGTCAAAGACGACCAAGAACATCAACTGACGAACAGCACGTCGCGAAAATTAAGGAATTGGTGCTCCAAAATCGTCGATTGACAAATACATATAGGTAGAGAGCTTGCTGATATCGTTGGCATTTCAAATGGATCAGTCAACACCATTTTGAAGGCAGTTTTGTGCCTCAAAAAAGTCAAATCTCATTTGATTCCAAAAACCCTCAATTTTTTGGAAAAACAGCGTCGCATTGATGCACTCGTTATTCGTGACCATTTCGCCAAGAATTCCACCCATATTGTTCCGCAACCACCGTATTCACCCGATTTAGCTCCATGTGACTTCCGGCTATTCAGCAAAATGAAAAGACCGCTCCGGGAACGTATTTTTGACAAGATAAAAGAGATTCAAGCCGAATCGAAGAAGTTGCTTAAGGCCATACCGAAACAGGACTTTTCAAAGTGTTTTGATGAGTGGAAAATTCGCTGGCATAAGTGCATTGCAGCCGAGGAGGATTACTTCGAAGGCGATGAAATAGATTTTTAAGAATAAATAAGTATTTCAAAAATTATAACAAAATTCCGGGTTATATTTGTACACAGTAGTATATGAATCTCGGAAGAAAATGTTTGCTTTTGTCCTGAACTGGCTATTTTTGTCCCTCATAACTATGGAATCAGTCTTACCGAAAGTAGAAGAAAATAAAATAACAAGCGAAGAAGTACCCCATAATGATAATCAGCGCGACGAATACACATTCGGCTGTCAAATAAAGTTGAACTACTCGCGACGCAAATGTGGACCCGTGTGAAAGGTAGTCGTAGTAGCCCAAATTTTATAGTTATTTTAATAATTTCTGTGTTTTATTCAGAAAGGAATATCCTACACTTTAAAGAATAGTCAACCGTTATTTTTTTTATAAATAGATAATTGATGACTGTTTCGCAGCAAAGCTGACGCACAGATTATTACAATTACAATTATTATTATTACTTAAAAGAAGTATTGCAAGTTTACAAGAAAATCATTTTTCGCAGTTCATACATGACAAATCGACCCGAGCGAGAATTTTTACTATAAACGGCTAACAAGTGATTTCTGAGAGCTTCAACTGGACGACGTTGGGCGCTAATTGCAGCATAAGCCTTACTTCTTTTTTGAAAGCTGTGATAACTTTTTAAAATCATCCAATGTCATGGCGACACGACAAATGGCATTCAAATGCCACTTATTACAAGAAAAATTTAAATTCCAATCAGTCGAGATTAAAATCGGAAAATCTTTCAATATTTGACATTTAGCGACCCACTTTTTACAAGGCATTGACAATTAACTACCCACTGAACTGGCCCACATTTTACTGTTGTGTTTACGTGTATTTGAGCTATGTTCCAATCCTCTTCTTTTTTAGGTAAATCTTTGGCTATATATTTTTATCAATTCAAAAAAATGTCACAAATAGCGTTTTGTTGTTGAGCAGAAATTGTAAATGGCTTCAGGAAGTCAATGAAAAAAAAAAAAACAACTCCAAGGATTTATTTTATTATTTTTGAGTTAGTTAGGTGGTGAGAAATGATCTTTCGTCGTTTTTTTAAAAGCAACGCATATAGGCATACAATACCAGATTAGCTGTTATCTTAACGAGGTTCTGCAAAAAAAACGTACATACATACACACATACTCGCACATGATTCGCATTTAGCGATAACAAAAATAGAAAAAAGTTCTTTTCCAATTATCTAAATGTAAATGAAGCCACTGAATTCTTACTGGACAATGAAATTTGGCAAAAATTCGCCCAAAGATTGTTTAAAAAAAAAATTTGTTTAATATGCATACAAAACTGGTTTGATTTTTATAAGTTAAGACCCAAGGGTAGGTTTAATTATGAAACAACACTATAATTAAGAGTAATAAGGAATGTATGCAAAAAGTTCAGCGTATTGTTTTCAAGAAATTGATCTAACAAGTGTCGCCGATATAAAACCCGACTTTTTTTAACACACTTTTAGTGCACTTTTGACGCAGTTTTGGTTTTTAATTACACCTAGATTGAATATTCTAAAACAAAAAAAATCGCAACTCATTTCATTAAGCAGTCATCATTTAACACAAAACAGTTAATATACCTAATCGGATTAACTGGATTTCTAATGGGGAAATCTCTAAATTGTTTTTTTCCTTAACCTATTTATTTAATTACCTGCCTGATATAAAAGTCATCCATTAGAACTTACTTTGAGATGAAATGTTCAACACGTTGCCTCCTATTCCCAGAAATATGTTTTAAAAAAATATTTTTGTCGTGGTACAGAAAAATAAAAACAGTAAATATAGGTATGTGTTTTAGAAAGGCAATGAAAAGATTTGAACAAGGTTTCAACGATTTATTGGGTTGTAATGGTGGAGTACGATCTTTTGTTTTTCTTTCTTTTTTTTTGCCACTCTTTTATCTTTTTGTCGCTTTTTGGATACAACACAGCACTGTATTGTTCAAACAATATCAAGTTTACAGATGGCTGACTCTTCGAGTTTGTATTGTAAGTACACAAAAAAAAAACTGATAAAAGATACACATCGAAGACGTCTGATTTAGCGAAAATAGAAAAAAAAAGACAACTATCAAATGAATGTCAAAAAAATCAAGTCAAATATACGTCTCGTAGTTAAATTCAAATTTTGTAAATTAGACGGCTTATTCTAAACTCCAACTATCTATAGTTCTTATTTGATAATATCTGAATGTTTTGATAACAACTATTGTTTAGTTAAATTCGTTGATACTTAACACTACTACTTTTGTCAGACGGATTTCCAAAGTCGAGCTAAAGTCGTCTGTTAAACTAACCAATATCAGAGATATAGGATCGCCTAAGGGGGGAGTTTCCGACAACCCGTCATATTCCACAACCAGGAGTTTTCGTCGACGATTTCAAGATATTATACTATCAAACGATGAATGGCGTTGATTTATTTGGAAGTGAGACAGGTATTTGTCAACACTTCCTCAATTGTTTGAACAACGCCTTCCCAAGACGTCGGGAGACATACACATTTTTTGAGTAGAGAAGTATGGAATCATCAGCGACAAATCTCTATTTTACTCGTAAATCTCCCGCATGTTTCATCTCTTTCACAAACAACTAAAAAAATTTACAAGAAAAGAAATGTTCGATTGTTAGGTATAAATAATGCACGAGGCAGACATATTCACTAGAATCTAATTGTGGTAAAATAGATGATAAAAAAAAAAATAAGATGACTTATAAATATCACGAATAAGTAGAATATAGTGAATGTAGAGGGAGGGAAATTACAGGTACAAATTATTATGGGATTTTCATATCTCACACGCAGCGATAGAGCTGAGACATTCATAATAATGTTAGGTGAGTAGGATATTAACACTAGGTCTGAGTGGTTTTAAATACTGTACATTAACTTGCATTATTGCACAATTAATTATTTTTTGGCGATTTAAAGGTAATGCAACCAGGCCCTTTTATAACCATGATAAGTATGTGTACGCCTACCCAAAATTCAGAAGTTATTTTAATTATCTACAAAACATATACATAGGTATATTTACATTAATAAATAAATAGGTAAGGAAACTCGATAATTCATAGGTATACTTTATACAAGTGCGTACACGGTTTCCAAGACCTTGCTAATTTAGCTTTAAACTCCTGCTAGTACTATCTATGATTTCAAGCCAACTGACCTTATTCAAGTCTTCAATATCTTCATTACACTATATCATGGTCATAGATCTTAGGACTAGGTTTTCAAAATGCGTAATTGATAGAACGACTGAGTAAATATGTTTATAACCCAATCGTTTTGAACAAAATGAGTCCCGAGGCCCTTACGGACGCTTTTATGTTCATCTTACGGCTACAGAAAAAATAGGAGTCCTCGGTATTTTAGAGCTATTTCAGTTTCTATTCAAACAGCGCCCGCTGGTACCAAGTACAAACGCACTGACAAGATTCAACAGAAGTTGAAAGCGAAAAATCCAATTGAAAGCGAAAAATTCAACAAAAGTTGAAAGCGAAAAATTCAACAGAAGTTGAAAGCGAAAAATTCAACAAAAGCTGAAAGCGAAAAATTCAACAAAAGTTGAAAGTGATCAAGTTGATCGATATCGTCCCATCAAAACGATTGAAAACATATTTTCAAATCCAATTCAACAGAAAGAACTTGCTTTTGGGTGCGTTCAGCCAGACAAACATGTTTTGTGCTTACAGCTTTCATTCAATTTCAGGCGCAGATTGCATGTAAATTTAACAGAGCGGAAATGTATCGCAATTTTTTTCCTCACTGGGTGACTCGAAATAGCATTTAATTCAATACTGAAGAAGTTAAAAACAATGAAACAAAAGCAAATTTAATGTAATGGAATATGTATATCCAAGGTCGCCGATGACGTAGTTTCAACTCAATTGAGCAAAATTAGTACTAACTACGCAGTAAGAGTATAGTATATTAAACAGAGTTGGGAGTACACTTCTTGTCTAGGAAATACAAACCTGAAACCCATCTCCTTGAATTTCATCCTCATGCAACCAAAACTTAGCAACGGAACAATCCCATATTGGAACACCAGGAATAAATCGTCATCATCGAAAAATTCTGCTACGTGGACTTTCACGACCTTCTGGAACGTTCTCCTCCAGCTCGAACTGCAGTTTGTGAAATCCCAATTTTCATCCAGGATAACTCGAAAATAGGCAAACTCCTCTCTACACTAGCCAAATTCAGGTGGGCCACTCTGATCGCCAAATGATTTGTATTCTGCTCGAAAATTTTTCTCCTGACTCAGACGCCATTTTGGATTTGTAACTGGATCCCTTTCACCACTATGTACCACTTATGTATAACTTTTTGCACTGTTTTTCGCTAGAACGGCAACTACACTAGAGCACTTTCAAACACTTTATGCTGCTCGCGGTACAAGCAAGTCCTATTTATACCCACAAAAGCCAATGAAATTGTTCCGGAAAATTCCACTCATCCACAGTGAAACGGTGCATAAGTAGTAGTTGCTATTCGAATGACGAATACTGTTATCGGCAGTTATCGGTATATGATTTGGGCTAGTGTACGTGACGCATACCAGAACATTTTAACGATTTTTTGAGAGAGAAATATGTATCGTCATCTCTGGTAGTACATATTACGAAAATTCTAGAAAGCATCCGAAAGTCGCCGATTGATGTGAAAAAACCGAACCTTCCGAAGAAGGGAATGCGGCGTGCAGAAAAATAGGTGCAATGTGAAAACGTGACCAAGAGCAGCTGTGTGTGTTATTTTGATATTGATTTTTCCTCATTGTGGGCTGTGGAGTGGCGTCGTATTTTTATGCAGCGTAATTAAACGTTTTTCTTTATTCAGTTTTATTTTCTTTGCAGATATCGAAGCGATTTGTTTTGTATTTTATAAACACGTTTTAAGTGAACTATTGAAGTTGTATGTAAATGGTTTAGACCGCTTAACAAATCACCGCGATTTATTATTTACATACAACGAAGTTTGAAAGTTGAGCTTCTTTTTTTTGGTTTTTTGCCTTTATCTCCGTAACTATTAGCTCTAGAAAAAAAAGTCTGAGAAACAGTTAAAGAACAAAAAACTGTTTAAAAAAGGTTAAAACCACCTTTTCCGTATCTTGAACAGTTTCCGAGATAATCTCACTTGAAAATCACTTTTCGCCAAATGCTCAAAGAGTAAAAATCATGATCTTTGCGATGTATTGCATTAAATAACGTGGAAAATACTAGTCCCACGAGTAAAATGAAAGGGGTCGATTTTTTTACAACTAAATAAGCTTCAATTTGATTTTGTACATACATAAGTCAAATACCCGTACGTATGATACATAGATTTGATAGAATATGGATTACGCTTGCCCTATAATTTTCCATTGGAAAAGTGGCCGGAACATGTGGTTAGACTTTCTGTGGTTTTAGACCAAAAATTCAAAAATTAATAAGTAAACAAATTTGTCAGCTTTCAGTTTTGACATTTCAGTCCCAATTTATGTGGTGCCTGTCAATTCGCGAGTTACAATATATAAAAATAATAATATGCCGAAGTCCCCATATTGTTTTATTTGTGGCGTGATCAAAAGTGATGAAATTGGACGAATTTCGTATCACAGGTAAGACGAAATGCAAAAACTTTAAAATGTATTAATTTGAATTTATTTAAGATTCCCAAAAGAACGAAACCAAACGGAAGAATGGCACGACGAGTGGATTTCCACTGTTTTCGCGATGTACTGTCAGCTGTCAGCCTACTGACTGACAATCACAATTTAGACCACTGAATGGTATAATGTAGACCAATAAAGTACAATGTAGACCAATAAAGTCTAACCAGATGTTCCGACACTTTTTAGAAAGTATAAGCACAGTCCATTTCTGTAATGTCTATGGTATGATAGTAATAGAAAAAGTAGAAAAAAAATTAAAACAAAACATAAATACAAATATCGCTTAATAGCTCCTAAAGTACACAACTGTAACTATTTGAAAGAGTATTAAATTTCCTAAGATTTTTTATATAAGAGTGCTCCATACGAGAAAATTTCAACGAAAAAATGTTTTTCAAACGTCAGAAATACTTTCCGAAAAGCGAAAACCAAGCTCGAAGCTAAGGTTTATTAATATGCTTTCTGAAAAAATGACCAGCGAGGATATTTACATAAAAATAGCCGAGGCTGATCCATATACTTCTATTGTCCGATACGGAATCGACAAAGCAGCATACGAAGCTAATGAGTGCATTCACCACGCTCGTTTTATCCGGATCGCTACGGAGCGCTACGGAGCGCTACGTAGCGCTACAACCCCTCCCGGTCGTGATTGCAACCGCTCCTTCCATCCGCTCCGGAGCGGTTACTTCCCCTTGGTAGCAGAATTTTTTTACGCTCTCTGGGCATGTAGAGCTACATTTGACAATTCGCAGCTGGTATGTGTGTTGTGACGTTTGTGTACGTCAAAAGCGCAAATAGAATCCCCGTCTATGTAAATTCACTGTCTTCTCGTCTTCGATTTGATATTTCCTTGTTTCGTGATGTGCCAAAGAAATGTTTTGCGATGGAAAATTGGCAATTGCCAAATATTTGCGTTGTCATCTGTTTGTCAGACATTTCATATGTAGCGGTTTAATCACGAAAGAAATGTTGACAGGTAGCGTCTCCTCAAATGTGTAGTGGAGGGGATGTAGCGTTCTGTAGCGAAAATTTTTCACATGAATGCAGGCAATATCGCGATCATAGGTGAAGATATTGATTTGTTAGTATTGCTGACAGCACTAGCTTCACCTCAAACAAATATATATGATACTTCCTTAAACCAAATAGAGGGAAAGTGGAGACAAAAACATATTCCTCATCGGAAAACTAAAAATCGCAGAAAGTATTCTACTTATTACTGCATTTGTTGGATGTGATACTTCATCCGTTTACATAAAGGGCAAGGTTTTGAATGTCGAATTGTTTGGAAAAGCTCATGCCTTCCTTCGGTTGACGAAACCACAAACCACTGCAAAGGTAGTTTTGGTACCATGCGCGTGGTATATATGGTCAAAGTAATATCCACCCGGTAGTTTTCTGGTTGCGCCTCTCCAGCCATTGCACCTGACTAGTTAAGGTCTCGTTTCGGTTGACGAAACCAGGAGCCACATTTTAAAAATGTTTTGAGGGTATTATTTCTTGACATTGTTCATGTAAGCAAACAGGGATGAACATTTGCTACATATATATACATACATACATACAAATTGTTTGAAGTCAATGCTTCAAAAGTCTCCTCCCTCTCCCTTCAAAAGTTTATTGCCCAACATCGGGGATTTTTGGTACAATGTACTTCAGCTACCACCCAATGACCATGCCGAATTTTAGAACTTTGCGATGCATTTTACTTTTAGTTTTAATGACTTACCCAGAATAGAAAAAGAATGTTGTAAAATTCCTACATATTGGCCACCCTACATCTTTTAAAGCATTAGTCCTACGGAAAAAATGATTTAAAACTTATTGAAAATTTTGTCTACTTTACTCCCCTTTAACTTTCTCCCCCGCGGAAGCTCACACCCCACATGCGGGGACTTTTAGTATAATATGCTCCTAGTACCAACCAACAAATCGGCCCAGGGTTCAAACTTCCTTTATTTTGTCCCCTCGATCCAAATATTGGCACTCATCACCTGGGGTAGAGGCTTAGCCAGAAAGCTTAAATTCAAATTTGAACCATATGAATATATTTTTCTTTTTTTTTTTCTTTTTTTTTTTTTAGAGCAGAGATAAAACACCCACGTTATTCGCATCACTAAAAATAAAAAAATCCAATTATTCGCTGTAAAATTTTCTTCAACTTTCGCAAACAAACTATTAGATTTAAATAAACACGCAAAATATTATTTTACAACGCTCCAAAGTTTAAAAAATTGATTTTCGAATCAGTTGCATTTCTGTGAAAATTATTAAAAAGATGATTTTCTAGTTCACTCGATTCTCTACGATTTACGATGATGGCTGCCGGCAATCGGCTCATAATGGCTTTCCAAGCAATTTTCTGTCGTACGCCATCACCACTAACCATTAGCGTACGTTTATACTATGGCGGTGGCGGCGACGTTTTTTTTTCCGTCGACGTTCGACGTTAAAAAAACGTCGTTTGCTTGTGATTATATTACGACGTTTTTTAACGGCGTACGTGGAATCATTCGGTATTTCTTGAGCCTACATCATGGATAGACGGAGAATATTGCTGCTTTGTGCATTGGAAGCAGATGTGCTTCTCATGTTCACAACTACATAATATTTCACATGTAGAAACAAATCAACAAATATATCCCCATCCTCACCCTTATCCGTATCCTCATCTTTTCATTATCAAATATCCTTATCCTCCTCCGCATTCTCGAGCTAGTTAATACTTTAATGAAAACACTTTTTACATCTTCTGCTTCGCTCTATTTTTCGAGACTAATCTTACAAATTCTAAACCTATATTTATATTCAAATTCCTTATCACTATACATTCTTCCTAATTACTATTTACGAGTACTATGAATATCTTACATACTATTTGCATATATCGATTACATACATTGCTCATTACCTCCTATCAGTTATTATTTTGTACTCGTAAAGATAATTAGGCTTCTTAACCTAATCTTATCTTAGTAAAAATGAGTGACTCATGTCATGTCATCAAACGTGTTTGCTTCGTTTGATAACGTTCCTTAACTCACCCCTTTGTTAAAATGAAATGTCCTCATTTCAAAACATCTAAGCTTGGAGTCGGCGCATTTCAGTTTCATATGCTTGCTCAAAAATTCTAAGTCGTTTAATATTCTTTTGTAGTTGTAGGAATGTACATATTTTTACACATGAATATATAATTAAAGTTAATGTTATGAATGCTAAAATAAAATATAAACTGAACTTCCAAGGATGGTCTTCGATTGGTATTAGAAACTTATACATCGTTTGTATGTTAGAAAATTTATAATTAGATTCAGATGTCAAAATGCTTAATATTTTTACTTGTTCCTTTCGATGA
The DNA here is from genome assembly GCA_964017055.1 of Chloromyia formosa. NCBI lineage: Eukaryota > Metazoa > Arthropoda > Insecta > Diptera > Stratiomyidae > Chloromyia > Chloromyia formosa. Next base: position 3,991,324 of record OZ024813.1, on the reverse strand, counting down.
GCATATATTACATTTTTTATTTGTTGGTCATGGTTTATAAATGTCTTATTATCTATGGTTGTACTGTAGTTGAATTGAATAAGATGTGGACCATTTATTTTTTTACCATTCCATATATGTTCGTTATCTACTATAATGTTACCATGGTCTAGTACTTGTATGGGAATATTATTTTCTTGAATAACATTGCAATGAGCTTTTTGTTTTAATAACAATTGAATAGTGCATTCATCATTTGGTTCTTGTTTACAAATATTGGTTCCTATATAATTTTTACAATTCGATAAGTTAGTAAATTCATTATTACATTTAGCAATTTTTTGTTTAAGTTCATATTTTCCGTGTTTGAATGCTAGAGGGATTAAATTATACATTTGGCATTTATTTGTTATTATTGGGTATTTGTAAATAGTAACAATTGCACTATTGAATATGCAAACATGGATATCAGAGTATTCTAATATATTTATTATCGGTAAATCGTATAATTGATTGTTAATTACTTCATTAATGTCTTTAAGATTCAGTGTTCCAGAAAAGAAGTTTCCCATTTTCGCAAAATTAATTGTATTTGTGATAGCCTCTAGTTCTTCATACACTTCTCTAATTATCAAACTTTCGGTAATAGATTCTGGGTCTAGTGTTTCTAAAATTTTCTCAAACTGTGAATTTATCTTCTGTTGTTGGTTATTGTTATCAATGAGTTGATTGAGTCCTGTCTTTATTTCAATTAGGTCATCGTGATCTGGTGTTCCTGTTATAAATTTTAAAACTGAACCTAAAAAGTTAAGGGCACGTTTTGCACGATGTTCAGGAGAAATTAATTGGGTTTTGAGTCTTTCTATTTTATTAATAAGTATGCTTTCCTCTTGGGTTTGTTGTGAACTGTACTGGTTTTTCATTATTTTTTCGTATGGTGCTAATATGACAGAGAGGTTAGCTACATGGTAAAGGTAGGCTGTACTGTTGTAAATAAACACGTTATCCGTTTCAGTTAGCGCATACTTTTTGTTCACTAAACTCGTAATTGTATCGGAAAATCCTACAGAAAATATGGAAAAGATTACGAATATTATTCCGATGGATTGCATGGTGTGCTATCCTTTCGTATGCTATCTTTATGTATGATTCTCCCTCTCACTGTGAGAATCGTGTCCCCACGGTCTTCTTTCACCTTGTGTTTGTTGTATTTTGTTGCAAGCTTGTTGCGCCGATCTGTCCTGCTGTATATTATATCACCTGGTTTATAACTTATTACTTTTCTATTTTTGTTATGATATTGAAGAAGCTTACCCTGTTTTTGCCCGAGTGTTTCCTTGATGCCAGGATATTTTTCACGATTGAAAAATACTTCTTCAGGCTTGTACCCTGTAGAGGAGTGGATAGTCCGATTATATTGCCGAACAGCGTTAAATATTTCCTCACCAGGTGCGGATTTATTTTGAGCGGCTAAACTTTGGCAAAGTTCGATTAAAGTGCTATGCAACCGTTCTACTTGAGCGTTGGATGTTGAGTGATGAATTGGCGTTACCGAATGCGTTATCTGTAGTCGGTTGTATACTGACTTGACAATGCTTCCGTTAAATACACTTTCGTTATCTGTCATGAGATATTTGGCGTTCGGATATATTTGAGCAAGCACCTCTTCTATATATTCATGACAGTCTATCTTTGTGTCAAGTTTATGCAAAAAACAATATTTAGAGTATCTATCTATTGAACTGAGATACTGCTTGTTATTAATATGAAATATGTCCATTTGTATGTATTCTCCTACTTGGTTTGGTATTGGAGTTTTTCCTATAGGTTGCCTATTAGGTTGACGTTCATACTTGTGTTGTAAACATATTTCACAACTTACAGCTTCTTTCTTACACATCTCTTTAATGTTAGGCCAGAAAGTAGTAAGTAATATTTCTTGTGCGTTATTTTTGTAATTTCTATGTGCACGGTTATGTGTTTGTGTGACTATTTCTTTTTGCTCGTTTATGGATGTAACATCAATTAGTTGATTTTGAGCTAGTACAAACTTATAGTTTGGGAAAGTGTTGCTGATTTCATTCTTCAAATGGAAAAAAATTTCATCATCTATTTTAAATGCGTTTGTAACATTCAAACTAATGACATCCTTTAATTTGGCTAACAAATCTGGTATATCTATAAAAAATATTGTATGTCTAGATCGACCAGAAAATATTGTTTCGGATAGAACCTGATTTTTTTCCTTATCTTGTTGTAGAATTATTTGATTTTTAAAGGAGTTAAGTGGCTGTTTAACTTTTTTAATAATTTCATTTGGCGAACTTCTTTGTGAATGATCTGAACAATCTGTAGTGCTATTGATTTGCTGACGTGAAAGTGCATCGGCTACGACATTTTGCTGTCCAGGTTTATAGACTAATTTGGCACCATATTCTTCAATTAAATTTTTCCAGCGTTTTAATTTTGCATTAGGGTTTTTCTCAGAAATGGAAAATATTAATGATTGATGGTCCGTATAAATTGTTAGATCTGCTACACCGTACAAATAGTTTCTTAGCTTTTGTAGGGACCATACAATTGCAAGTAACTCTTTTTCATTTGTACTATAATTTTGTTCGGTTTCGTTTAATGTTCTTGAAATAAATGCAATTGGTTGACGATTTTGAGCCAAAACCGCTCCAATTGCGAAATTACTAGCGTCTGTTGTCAAATTGAAGGGTTTAGAGAAGTCTGGTTGGAAAAGTTCAACCTGTTCTTGTAATGAATTTTTAATTGTTTCTAAAGCTTCCAATGCTGCTGTGTCCAAATGTACAATTGTCTTGGCACTTTGATTTTTTGATACCATTCCTAATTCTCCCCTTAAATGAATAGTTAATGGCTTCGTAATCTTAGCAAAATTCTTTATGAATTTTCTATAATAACTTGCTAGTCCTAGGAAAGATCTCAATTCTTTTAATGTTTTAGGTTGTGGATAATTTTTTATAGTTTCAACTTTTTTAGGGTCAACTGTTATCCTGTTGTGTTTTACAATATGCCCTAAGTATTCAACTGAATCCTGGAAAAAATGTGATTTTTCGTCAGAAATTTTCATGTTTGCATTGTGTAATGCGTTAATTATTGTCCGGATATGTTCCATGTGTTCTTCGGGTGTCGAAGAATATATTAACACGTCGTCAATATAAACATAAGCGAATTTGCCAATGTAGGGTCTAAGAATATCGTCGATGCATCGTTGAAATATGGATGGGGCATTCTTTAGTCCGAATGGCATCCTAATAAATTCATACTTCGCACCATTGACAGAAAATGTTGTCTTCTCACGATCAGATTGTTTAATTAATATCTGATGGAAACCTGATTCCAAATCAATTGTGGAAAAAATCTTTGCCTTACCTAAGTTTTGTATAGTCATATTTACATCTGGAATAGGATACCTGTCAGTAATCGTATGAGCGTTAATTTTTTGAAAGTCAACAACCATCCGTTTTTTGGGTCTGCCTTGGTCATCGGTGCCCTTTTTTGGAACAGTCCATATGGGTGAATTATATGGGCTTTTGCTTAGTTGAATTATACCGTCATTTAATAGTTTCTCAATCTCTTTCCTGACAAAGTCGTGATCCGAAATGGGATATGGATATTGTTTTGTCCATATTGGATCCTCTGATTCAGTCCTAATTGATGCTTCTATAGTGGTTGTAAAAGGCAATGTTTCACTAATATATTTATTTCTTCTCATAAGTTCATCAACCTGATCTTTGAAATTCTCATTATTAATGGTATAATTAATCTTTGGTTCTAAAACAATCTTTTTTCGATATTTTAAGCTATAATCAAATAAATTTATCTCTGCTTTCATTTGGCGTAGTCCCTGTTCTCCAAGAATCATGTCAAAATCGCTAAGTTCATTAATTTCGAAAAAAGTTAGGTGATGACCATACATTGTGATAATTTTTTTAGTATATATGACTGAGTAGCCATGTAAAGTTTTAGTTCTAAAGGGTTTTATTTTAATTGATTTTCCTATTTTACACGTTGAATTTATATAATTATTAGTAGATCCTGTGTCCACTAATAGGGTAACGGGTGTGCCTGTTATACCGCACTTTGTTTGGATGCAAGGCAATCCGTTCAATCGCCTAAAAAAGTACTGCCTGACTCAAAATGTTCTTCATATTTGACAAAATCTACTGACCCTAAATCTTCTTGTCTAGTCTGATTAATTCTTTGCATATTATTTTGCCATGTAGCAATATTTTGATTAGATACCCCGTCTCTTCTACTTGAATTTTTATAATTCTGGTTTACAGCACTGTTATAATTTTTATTTGTTTGTACATACCGTCTGGAGTCATCTACATCCATTGGAGCAGCTGCAGGTTGCGGTTGTTGAGGCTGATTGTTGTAATTTCTTGGGTTCGAATTGTGCCCCTGCATCCTTATATTTGCCTTGTACTGATGATTGTTTCTGCCGTCTTGATGTTGAATTGGTTGAGTATTTCGTCTTTGATTGTAGCTATTGTTGGAACTTGATGATGCCGCTTGAATCTCGAACTGTTGATTTACGTTGTCGTGATAAATTGTAGACGCTATCGCATACGCTGTTTCCAAGTTACATGGATTGTTGCTATATAACGTCCCGCTGGTGTATTTCGAATTTAATCCAAGGATAAATGTCCTGACTGCTTCTTGATTGGCGAAAACTTTCATTGCTTCATTGTTTTGGTCAGCAGACATCTCAATTTTTGATAATACCAAATTGAGTGCCTTTGATAACCCACTATGGAACTCTGCGAGTGTTTTTTTACCTTGCACAATTGCCTTCATTTCGTCCATTAAAACGTATAAAGGACGTTGATCACCAAAAGTATAATCTAGTCGGTTGATTATTGAATAAAAATTCATTTTCGTGTTGTGGTTCGTGAGAATATCAGCTGCTGGTCCTGTGATTTTGGTTCTGACGATTCCCAGGGCGCTATAGTATCTCGGATGACTACTGAAGTTTTTTATTGCCTCCATGAAAGTCCATACTTGGGATCTCCATGATCTGTATTGAGTTTTATCACCATCAAACTTTGGTAAGGATTTAAATAGTTCCAAATCAATTTCTTTTGCATCTTCAATGTTCAATGCAATATCTTCTAATTCGACAATCGTTGTTGTTTGGGGAAAGTTCCTTTCCATTAATGTTAACCTTTCGGTAAATTCTTGTTGTTGTTGTTGCATAACTCCGAGTAAAGATGAGATTTGTGCGTGGAGCTGGGCCATTTGTTCTTCCATTTCGATAGTTGGTGTTGTACTTCGATTTCTATCAAAAATTTTGTGTTTCTTCGGAATCCGCAGGCTTCGTAATAGATCCAGCTTTCACGTTTTCGAAACTCACTGTCCACTCACTGTCCTGTCCAATATTTCAGGATCTGCAGGATTTCAGTTCAAAGTAATATCCACTGTTTCAGGATCTTTACTTCGATATTTGCTACTTTTTTTTCTGCACTTTTTTCAAGCATATAGTGCTGGAAGTCCTACTTCCCGTGGAATTTTTTAAATTTATTTTATCCTTTTTTTCATCGGATAAAAATGGCTTAGACCGGTTTGAGCCCCCAGTTAATACTTTAATGAAAACACTTTTTACATCTTCTGCTTCGCTCTATTTTTCGAGACTAATCTTACAAATTCTAAACCTATATTTATATTCAAATTCCTTATCACTATACATTCTTCCTAATTACTATTTACGAGTACTATGAATATCTTACATACTATTTGCATATATCGATTACATACATTGCTCATTACCTCCTATCAGTTATTATTTTGTACTCGTAAAGATAATTAGGCTTCTTAACCTAATCTTATCTTAGTAAAAATGAGTGACTCATGTCATGTCATCAAACGTGTTTGCTTCGTTTGATAACGTTCCTTAACTAGCTCGAACAATTTTGTATCCACAATCTTATCCTCATCCGCAAAACAATATCCCTACTAAGCCACCACAACAAAGAGTAATTGCATGTAATTATTAAAAACATTCAAGAAAAAACGCTGCCGTTACCGTGGTAATATAAACTCTGCCATATAATTGCACGTGTTTATAGTGGACGTCGACGTTCGAACGCCCGTCCGCCAACATGCGACGTTAAAAATTTTGGACGCGACGTTCGACGTTTTAACGTCGAACGCTACCGCGCCTAATAACAACGTTCCCATTCATTTCCATGTGTTGCTAGCCATTAATTGCTTCGACGGAAAAAAACGTCGCCGCCACCGCCATAGTATAAACGTACGCTTATACACGTAAATATGTACATATGTATGTATGTACATGCACGATGGCCGCAATGGCTTCCGATTGTCACTCATGGCCCATTGTCTAGCGGGCATAAAGCATTTAATCCGAGGTTTAGTTACCTTCTACACGACAAGCCAGGAAAGGCTGTGGCTTATTTTTAGGCCACACGCCTAAAAAAATGCAGAATGAATTAATAAAAATCATATCCACCAAAAACACTGCAAAAGCGTTCTGTCACAAAGTAGAGTTACCTGTCACGTTTGTTGCACCGAATCATGATGTTGGAATGCTAAACTAAAGTGATTCATTGTTCAGTCATCGATGAGTCATTGCTCATTGCCCATGAAAAGGTAATAATGGAAACCGGTTTTTGGATTACGTACCTAAAATTATATCAAAATTTACGTTTAATTTTTGTCGACGGAAAAAAAGCCACTGGAGATGCGGGGCATCGATCCCCGTACCTCTCACATGCTAAGCGAGCGCTCTACCATCTGAGCTACATCCCCTGTTGAATACCGTTTGTCGCGAGGCATACACATTCGCAGGCAACTCAGTTTAGAATTTCAATTGTTCAACTATGTATTGACGTACAAATGTACGAGTCTCAACGAAAATTCAATGCAAGAGACAATATACATACATATGTATGTATCTTTTTCATTATACAACACACAGTCATCAACAAATGTACTGGAATATGGCTAGAAATATGTTTCGAAAGTATAATCGAAATTTAGAAGAATAGTACATGCGTTGACCGCGCCATGCAAATTCACATATAGAGCGGATGATATTTTTCTACCATAAGCATAAACAGAAAATTTCAAGCGCAAAAATGGCCGAACTCCACACTAAATTCTTCGTTGAATATGTCATTGAAATTGAATTCAATTTACTTGTCGCCTATTCAATTCAATGCGAAAAATGTTCAGTAATAAATTTGGTACCAGGGGATGTAGCTCAGATGGTAGAGCGCTCGCTTAGCATGTGAGAGGTACGGGGATCGATGCCCCGCATCTCCAGTAGTCGACTTTTTTCTTTGGGTTTTTTTTATACCCTAGTTTTATTTCAAGTCAATGCACTACTAATTCATGTAGAAATTATATACTATTCGGAATTCACTGCAAGCAATACAATTTATTTATGCAGTTTAGACCAATCATCATCCTTCTTTATATACAAATGGACTACATGTTTGTTCGTTTTCTTGCGACCAAACAAACGGCTCGATCGATTTCCATTAAAATTTTATCCAGGATAAGGCTGCGCGCAAGTTGGCACACGTTCGTGTGTCGCGTTCACGTGTTTTATGTCAAACGGTGTGAGTCTATGGTTTTCAACCAAAGACACGAATCTGTCAATTTGGCAAATGCTCGGCTGTTGTCGTATCACCAAATTGGATTCATTATTGTGCGTTAACGCCGTAGAGAATACCTATGGAGGAGCAATCCGCATATACTCAACACTAAACTACTTGAAGCAATTCCAGTCGTAAAAAGTAAAGAGAGAGACACACGCCCTCCACTGCGCAACACCCGCTCAGTCTATATAAAAGCACTGGAAGCACGTAAGATGTCATCCCCTCTCCTACTTTTCCAGTTGGAACAATAACATTCCAGTCTATCTCTCTGCCGCGGAACACCCAACCGGTCCATATAGAGCAAAAGAGATGTCAAATTTCCATCCCCCTTCCTACTTCCTCACTTGTGCCGAATTGCTTCGTTTCTCTCGCTCTTTTTCACTTCCTCATATACTCTCTCTTCAAAGGTTAACGCCAATAATTTAGTATGAAATATGTGCTTATGCACATCCTACTATTCTCCAGTCGTTTGTTTCGCCACTCAATTCTTACCTAATTATCCGTTTTAAAGCACAATAATGAACTCAGTTTGGTGATACGACAACAGCCGAGCATTTGTCAATTTGACAGTTTCGCATCTTTGGTTGCAAACCATAGACCCAAACCGTTTGACAGCAAACACGTGAACGCTACACGCGAGCCATGGGGCTAATTGACCATAAAAAAAATATCCCAAATGACCAAGATTAGTGCCGAATTAATACTATTCGGGTCGCTTAGATATATGGTGACACTCCGAGAAACCCACCTCCCCTCTCACTCCCAACCCCCGCAATTGAGACTCTCCTTCGCTCATACTCTTCCTTTTCTCTGGAATGAGTGAGAGGCAAAAATTACATAAATTAAACGTACCATACACAGACCGATCGATCGGCCGATCCGTCGCCCGAAATCGATATCGGCCGATGGATCGGCCTGTGTATGTGGAAATCGCACCGATCGGCCGATCAATTTTGATCTGCCGATATTTTTGTGCGATTTTCGTGCGATCGATCGGTGACGATCGATTGAATAGTGTATGTGATTATCGCAAGTGAATGTCAAATTACCAAATTATTAAATTATGAAATTTCAAGGATTCTTATAGCCGCCATACATTATCCGATCCGTCGTCCGATCGATCGGCCGATGGATCGCCACAAAATATTTGCCGATCTCCACTGCACACACACTGAGCGATTTTCGTGCGATGCGATAACGAATGACAATTCAAAAAAGAGGTTATGATTCACTCCCAATCCAACTTATATTACGTTTACACTATCCCCAGATTACTTCATCTGCGCCAGCTGAGATAATCTGCGACTGTCAAATACATACAATTTTGAACTCACCACACCCAGATTACGCTGCAGATGAAGTAATCTGGGGATAGTGTAAACGTAATATAAGATTCATTTTTGTTAACTATTTGGATGTGTGTGGTATTTTCGTATACCACATATTTGATATTTCAATTGCAGTGCCATTAAAATCATTAGAATCCTTGAAATTTCATCATTTAATAATTTGGTAATTTGACATTCACTTGCGATAATCACATACACTACCCAATCGATCGTCACCGATCGATCGCACGAAAATCGCACTAAAATATCGGCAGATCAAAATTGATCGCCCGATCGGTGCGATTTCCACATACACACGCCAATCCGTCGGCCGATATTGATTTCGGGCGACGGATCGGCCGATCGATCGGTGTGTGTATGGCACGTTTTATGATTTATATTACGTTTACACTATCCCCAGATTACTTCATCTGCGCCAGCTGAGATAATCTGCGACTGTCAAATACATACAATTTTGAACTCACCACACCCAGATTATATTACGTTTACACTATCCCCAGATTACTTCATCTGCTGCGTAATCTGAGTGTGGTGAGTTCAAAATTGTATGTATTTGACAGTCGCAGATTATCTCAGCTTGCGCAGATGAAGTAATCTGCGGATAGTGTAAACGTAATATTACGCTGCAGATGAAGTAATCTGGGGATAGTGTAAACGTAATATTAAATGGCACTGCAATTGAAATATCAAATATGTGGTATACGAAAATACCACACACATCCAAATAGTTAACAAAAATTAATCTAGGTTGGATTGGGAGTGAATCATAACCTTTTTTTTTGAATTGTCATTCGTTATCGCATCGCACGAAAATCGTACAGTGTGTGTGCAGTGGAGATCGGCAGATATTTTGTGGCGATCCATCGGCCGATCGATCGGACGACGGATCGGATAATGTATGGCGGCTATTAGTGTCGTGTCGTGTCGTGTTGTGAGATCAAATCAACGGAGAGATTTGGTGCGATGGCAACATTGCAATATGACAAAAATTTAGATTACAACATCCATCCAAGCGTTTCAGTTGGGAAGATGATAAAGTGTGTATATATGTACATACATACATATGTACTGCTACTCTTTAAAATTCGATAATGAAACGCCTGATGCTGTTCAAACGGTAAAGTTCAACTACCCACAATTACTGTAGCCACAAAAGCGCTTTAAAAATATTTTGGACGAGATTCCCCATCAAAACATTTCCTCTGAAATATCAGAAAGTACAAAAATTACTTCCATCCAGTTATCATCGTTCGGAGCAAAACGAGCTGTTAACGAGAGTAGATTCACGCCAACGCTTAAAGTACAAGGTCAGTTATACCATCAAGTGGGCTAACTTCTTCGACTCCCCGACCAAGACTACAAGTTCTTGCAAATTTACTTCATGCCCAACGAAGAACACAGCAAGTAGATCAGCGCAGCGTTTGCAAAACATTCCTGAAGCAAATCGGGTAATCGGGACTAATCTCCTAGGACATTTAGCCGGAACGCATATTGCTCCAACCCATGCACAAGCCACATGGCATTGGTGTTGTAACACGTGTCAAAATAACATTTTACAACAACAATGCCATGTGGCTTGGCCTTAGGTTGGGATCAAAATGAGTTCCGGCTGACAAGTGAAAAATGGATTGGTAAGCCTATTTCGAACCGCATTAGATCGAATGAGAACGGAAGATATGCAAATTCTAGCAAGAGTCCATATGATACCAAATAAACCCGGGGTGAATGATAGTGCAAAAAATGTCCGGAACAACCGATATCAGCGTCGTTAGCTTCGCTCTCTATTCCAGCTAGTTTATTTCCTGTGAATTCCATTTTCCATTTCCATTTAGTGTAATTAAATAAAAAAAAGAAAAGTTAACCTGCTGTCCAAATCAAGTTCGTAAGCTTGGATTTTTAAAGAAGTTGTATTCAAATTTAAGCTTTTTCTTGAAATTTCAGTTGAAATTTCAAGGGCTGACTTTCCCAGACACACCCTGAAAGGCGGAAATACACCATTTTCCACTAAATTTCGCTTCCTTGCGCTATTCTGTTCTGTATCATTTCTTTCTTGTACTGCTCTGTTCTGTTTTTTACAGAGAAAGCGGCATTTAAATTTAACTCAATTTACATTAAAAATGTTCCACAATCGTCTTTACACATGGGGATGTAGCTCAGATGGTAGAGCGCTCGCTTAGCATGTGAGAGGTACGGGGATCGATGCCCCGCATCTCCAGATCGGCTTTTTAGTTCTTTTATGTAGAAATATTCACGAAACGCTACAGGCAATGCAGTAGACTGATCGTGCAGTTTATTTCCTCCAAGTAAAATTTGGATTTTGTGTAATTGCATGAAATAAAAGGAAAACAAATTATTATTTTGTTGCCCAAATAAAATTCGTTTTGTTTTCAATGCGGTTATAATTATACTGGAAGAAAGAAGAGAGACAAAAGGAAATTGAGTGAGGGAGATGAAGCGATTTTTGGGAGGCTATCTGTTGACTATGCAGTTACCGAAGAGCACGAACTGCTCGCGAGCAGTTCCGGAACTTGTCGATTATGCAGTCTGTGCCTGCTGAACGCGACTCTCGTTGTCACACACACTTCATACGAAAATCAAGGAGAAAGAAGAAGAAGAAGAAAAGTGCGAGCGGTGAGCAGAAAAATTTCTTGCTCAGTGATCAATTGATCATGATCAGTTGAGCGGAAGTTGCTCAGTATCTTCTGAATCCACTCTATTCTGATAGCCAATGTTCCGGGGTAGACGGACAAAAGAAGTTTGACAGCTTGAATATTGAATATATGGACCGGGGGTGGTTTACTTCAGGGAATTGAGTGTACATTATGTGGTAATTTCGTCTCCGTATATATGTATCTCTCTCAGTGATTATAATTAAAGTTCTCATGAAATTTGAGTTTTGGCTAACTAACCCAAGACACACGCTTAACGAAGCAAATACTCCATTTTCTGCTTTTTCGATATTCTGTTTCCTTGCTGTTTTCTTTTATTTTGTCTTTATTCTGTTCTGTACTGTTCTGGTGCCTAGAAACGTAGCTAGTAGGTCGTTCAAATTGAATTCAATATACTCGTCGATCGTTCAACTCACAAAGATGTTCAATAACGGCACTGACACGAGGGGATGTAGCTCAGATGGTAGAGCGCTCGCTTAGCATGTGAGAGGTACGGGGATCGATGCCCCGCATCTCCAAGAGATCGATGTCTTTTTGCCAATTCTTTTGTGTAGAAATATTAAACACGCTGCAGGCAATGCAGTTTTGACCAATCATACAATTTATTTTCTGCGAATAAAATGTTAACTTTGTGTAATTACATGGAATAAAAAGGAAACAAAATGATGTTGTTGCCCAAATAAAATTAGTTATTGTATTTTGAATGCATAATCTTGGAAGAGACAGATAAAAGAAAAAGAAATTGAGTGAGAGAGATGAAGAAAAGAAAAAGAAATTGAGTGAGAGAGATGAAGCAAGTTTTGTCAGGTTGTATGCTAATTATATGAAGAGAGCGGGTGTTCCGTGGTAGAGGGACAAAAGGAATTTGATGGCTTGAATGTTGGGAATATGGACCGGGCGGTTGTTCCGGGGAAGAGATCGTGTGTCTCTCTGTTTACTTTTTACAAGATCGTATGTGGTGGAATTATTTCAAAGAATTGAGTGTGCATTATGCGGTGATCTCGTCCCCTTCTATCCCTTTCAGTGATTACAATTTAAGTTCTCAAGAGATGGGGTTTGGTGGCTAACTAACCCAAAACAGACAATCAATGAAGGAAATGCTCTATTTTCCCCTCTTTCGATATTCTGTTTTGTTGCTGTTTTTTCGCTGTTTATTCTGTTCTGTACTGTTCTGGTACCTAGAAACGCAGCTTGCATGTCGTTCAAGTTGAATTCAATTTACTCGTCGATCGTTCAATTCACAGGAAATGTTCAATAACGTAATTGGTACCGGGGGATGTAGCTCAGATGGTAGAGCGCTCGCTTAGCATGTGAGAGGTACGGGGATCGATGCCCCGCATCTCCAGTGGTGAACTTTTTTTCTATTTATTTTCAATGTCGATATATGTACATATGTCTGCACATTGTACATAGTAAACTACACTGGACCACAGTTATAACTTTTTTTGTACAGCGCAGATCATAGCAGAACAACAATTGCACGCGTAACAAAATTGTTCTGGATAGAGCTGGATGTTCCACGCTTTACACTGCGCGTGGTACGTGCAACTGTTGTTCTGCTATAATCTGCACTGTACAAAAAAGAACACAGCTATTGTTATAATTCTTCAAAACTTCAAATTTTATTTTCGCAGTTTTTTGTTTACTGAAATTGCAGAGCAAATTGAAAGAACAAAGTACATAAGGGTAAGGAAAAGTTATAGAGTGGACATTTTGAAAGTACGTATGCATAATTTTTGTACCCTGGGACTTTATAAGTATAGGGTATATTGTTTTTGTCACGACGAAAAGGATCAAGGTCTCCTCCTGGTTCAATTTAGCCATGTCTGTCCTGTCTGTCTGTCTGCCCGTTCGCACGATAACTTTCGATAGAATGAAGCTAGAGCCTTGAAATTTTGGCCAAATATTGGCAGTATGGGCATGATCAGGCCAAGAGAACGTCTACTTCCCCTACATAAGTAAAATATTTAAATGTATCTATAACTCCCGATTAAATAAATATGAAAAAATCTAGCTTTGGTAGATTGCTCGTGAGGGTAATCTTATACTCTCCTGGAAAAATAAAATCGATCAGTTGAAAACTAACGGTAACGGTAACTAACGGAGACCCGCACTACCCGACTTTTCACGTTTTTTGGCTATAAATCTTGAACCAATTGACGTAGACACCTGATTTTTGGCATGTAACCCTGACATGAGAAGCTGCTTGAGAACATCTACCTCTCCTACAAATTTAAAAAAAAATTAAATAGAATAGGAGAAGTAAGATCTGTAAGATTGGGGCGACCGGTAGCGCAGTGTGTTGAGGCATCAGTCTCATGTTTGACTACCGGCGTTTCGGGTTCGAATCCCGTCCACGACGACGTTCGTGGCCATGGATGTGCAGGAGGTGTATGCTGGCAACTGCATTCTCCGAAACCAGATTATGCTAACGAAACGTCAACTGGGCCACATGGAACAGTTGACGCGCTATGCCCCACAAGGGGTTAGGGCAATTGAGTAGTAGTTGGTTGTTATTGAAAATACACAAGATCCGAAAAAGGAAACCTCTACCTCCCCTACATGTGAATAATGCCTTATTGCCTAATGTGTTTTCCATTTGTAGCATCGGTTTCAGAGATATGTAAGCTTGAAAAGCGAAATAGTGATTTTCCTCCATAGCCTCGAAAGGTGACGTTTTTCGACTATCGGTTTTGATAATACTACTAAACCGAATCTAACTTTGAGCAATGCATTGGATGTAGAATTTGGCGCTCTTTAATTTAAACCCTATTAAGTTTTTCGATCCGAGGCACTGTTTACAAATTATGAGGAGAGTATTTAAAAAAAAGTTCAAATTTTTCGGTTTTTCGCTTGCACAGCCGCTCTGCCTCGGAGTCCAAGATGGCTCCATCTCTTAAAATGGATGTATGGGGACCACCAACAATAATACCAAACGGCATTTCTCTATCATATTTTGCAAGGTTAAATCGCTTAGCGTTCCAACTAATCACTGGCCTGATTTATGCCGCGAAATTATCTTCGAGAGTTAACTAATTCGTGCTAACTCACGACGATATAAACATGTCGCATTAGCTAGTTTTAGTATTAGTTTTAGCTCCACTTGCGATGCAGAACTGGACTGAAAAATTGGGACTAGATGATGTTGCTGTCTTCGCTAATGGCATTGCTGGTAAAAATTGTATTTTATATGTTATATACAATAGTATATATACCTCATCCTTTCCTGAAACTCTGTATTCGTTTCATCCTTTGATTGTAACGGCATAAATGCCTTTTTATTGGGAGGCTATTGCCTCTTGACATTTCCCAAACCAAAGTTACAAACCAACAACTGACATCTTTCATATTTAGTACTTCTCTGTATGGTCGATATAAACACACCACGAACAAGTACTAGCACTAAAACGATTTAATTAAATCGCCTTTTAGTTCCACGGCATAAACGTGGCCACTATCAAGGGTGTGAACTTGAAATTTCTAATGTCACCCGGTGAAAGAGGAATATGCCCTAATTTTTACTGAACAGATTTGATCAAGTTTTCAGAGGATCAGTAAAAGTTTGCAATTCTAACAGAAAGGAATTTAATAAAACCCCCGCCTCTTAACAAATATTCGAACAATCGGTTAACAGGATACGCATTAATCAAAGATGTTCATTGATGCAATAAAGTTTTTATTTAATTCCATTGAAAACTGCATTTTGTGTACACGAGTTTTAAAGCTGAATCAATACTTTTTCCTTTCACTTCATCAATACTTTTTCCTTTCACAACAATACAAGTCGGTGCGACGTTGTTCGAATAAATGAACTTGACGACGGCAATTCTGGACCAATTGCCAGTCTGTAAAAATAAAGGAAGAATATATTATTTAAAATAAGTGCATGCAAATATTTTTTCACTCCATACCTATATCAGCGACTACAACTTCATCGCCAATACCAGCCTCCTTGACAATTCTTCCCCAAGGACTAACAACCATTGAGTGTCCCCATTGGACGCATGGCGAATTCTCATCTCGGGCTGCCGAAATGCCACACACATACAGCTGAAGGTCGAGAGCGCGGCATCGTAGGAGTGATTCAAAGTGATTAAGTCCTTGAGAAACCACCAAGGCGAATGGCCAAATCAGTAGTTCACAGCCTGTAAAATAAGGACAACCGTATACACGATTTGAACGATTCCCCTTGATGGAATTGACATACCTTCGTTGCGGTAAATTCTACAAAATTCGTCGAAACGCATATCGTTGCAAATGCCAATGCCCACCTTGTGACCATCGATTTCAACGATTGTGAAACTATTACCAGGAGTAAACCCATCGGATTCCGTGAAAACGATGTCGCCTGCGATAGCGGTGTCGTACAGATGAATCTGTAAATAAAAGAACCGAATTATTATGATCATGCTTTGTCCGCGCGTTCCATTAAGGATAATCCTTCAATAAGTGACCCTTCTTACCTTACGATGTTTTCCAATCAGTTTTCCGGCTGGTGACCACACTACTGCTGTTGTAAACGTTTCTACCATCCCGCTCAGGAATCGATCCGGCCACCAAGTAGATATTCAACTCCTTGGCCAAACCCGATAGGCGCTGGCAAGTTGGTCCATCGGGAATTGGTTCAGCGTATCCGGCAAAGTATTTCGTGTCGTACGGAGTATTGAAGCACTCGGGCAACGCAACAATTCGAGGGTTGGATTCTCGGACCACTTGACGGATCTTGCCAATCACACGTTCCAGATTTTTCTCTTTGTTTTCGTGGACATAGTGTTGGATCAATGCAATTCGGGATGCTTTGAAAGCAATCGATTTAGTTAAGGACTTTACGCACTATTTGGTAAAATGTATGAATAATGATACTCACCCATTTCGGAAGGTTTCGAAATTCTGATGAATCTGTCGAGCGATGATGAAGCACAAGCAGCGTACTATGAGAAATTATTCCGAATTGCTGGCTTATATAGTGGTTTTCAAAATTATTCTAATTAACATCGATAAAACTATTGTCGGCAAATGAAAGTTAAATAGAGATAGAATTTATAATTCTTTGTTAGAGTTTCGACTACTAATGACCGTTGGCCGAGCCAATAGAACAGTTCGCAAAGAAAGTGATAACGAAGTGTGCACAACTTTTGGTAGAATTACAAATGGACAATTCTTTTGTTGACTTGAATGATAAGGACAATCACTCTTTTCGATTGTGGATGTTTATTAGTGCATTTCCAAAGGTCAAGAGTTAAGAGTTACACATGTGTTCCACGCGATAGTAAGACATTACCTATAGCCAAATCTTCGTAGGAAATCTAAAGGATTCGAACCTAAACCTCTTCTCCTGAGAATATCCCAGAATCTTGAGACCATAATAACGACGCCTTCTATACCTTTACATTCGTTCGTGTTACTCTAGATGGAAAATTATACTCTGGTCGGAACACCTACGGACAATTTCTGACAAAGCCATCGAAACCCTATGGATCTGCAGGCTGCTGCAGTTTGTGGGTAAGACTTGGGGAAGAAGCCCTCGTGTAATCCTTTGAATCTACCTATATAGGGCAATTTAGACCAATAATTGAATATGGAGCTGTTGTTTGGTGGAAAAACCAACCACCAATGATAGAAAAATAAAAGTAGGTAAGATCCAGAGACAGCTCCTGAAGCGCAGCTCAATCACCCTTCGCTCCACATTCACCTAAAGGCGGAGGTAAAAGTAGCAATAGCCAAGCAAAAAGCATGCCTGAATTCCCTCAAATTAGACTCAGAGCAAATCAACTAGGACTACGTATCCGGTTAGCCATCAGTTACAGCTGGCCACTCACGCAATCGTACCGTCGTTGTTAATTGCCTTAACCCCTCCAGGGACATGGGAACGTTAACATCTCTAGCATTTCTATTAGTGTTGCACAGAACCGTGGAACCGGATCCGCGGTCCAAGAAAGAACCTGGAATCGGTTCCAGAAGAACCGTGAATCGGTCGGTTCTAGAAGAACCGATAATCGATTGCTGAAAAATCGAAAATCGATTTTAAGAGAACCGACGCTACCACATGCACTCGGACCGGACTAATGATTTTTCACTTCTCGGTTCATTTGTCGCTTATGTCGGCCAACTCATACAATCTGCAGATTTGTTGCGCTGTAGCGGAATAATAATCACATGAACGGTTGTGTTTTCTTAAATAGGTAAGCAAAGTGTGTGCAAGAGTATTTTCAACTGCAGGAAAAATTATTTCAAAGAAACGAAATCGTCTAAGCAGCGAAAACGTCGAAATAATCATGCTTTTAAATGGCAACATTCGCAAACACTTTGCTAAATTGCATTATGTTTGAATTTTTATTATCAACATTTTGCAATCTATTAAATAGTTCTTTTCGAAATATTCTTAATATTTGCACCAGCGCAAAGGTATTGCAAAATGAAAATAATACCGCACACATACCGACTTTGTGCGAAGAATTGACAATAAACACATAGTTCTTTAAAAAAAAATGCGATCCTGAAGTTCTACTGCTTCCCAAAATACGATCATAAAGTTGCTTTCCAAAATCGATTAGAGAAATAAAAAAAAATAAAAAAAAACGCTTTATTCAACGTCCTTGTGGGGAACCGGAACCCGTCCAAATACCCGGTTCTTCTGAAAATCGGACTCGGCAGAACCGGTTCTTCAAAAACCCGGAACCGCACATCACTAATTTCTATGCCTTGTTAACGTTTCGATAGCATATCTACTTTTCGGAAGTGCAGTTGCTAGCTTGCACCTCCTATTCGCGCCGTCTTTATACTGTAAACTCGGAACACTGAGAGAGTTATATTAACACTCACAGGCAGTTTTTGATCGCGCCGAGATTTGATCTCCCAGCTCCAGATTATAGTATCAGAGAGCGGTAACCGGACAACCACGGTCTCCGAGCGCGACTACGAGCTGCTAAGACTACGGAGAAAACGGGTGAGAATTATTTGCGGGATCCTTACGGGTTATTTTACCTTGAGGGATCATCTACATAGAATGGGAATTGTCTCTGACCCATGCTGTCACTTCTGTGAGAGCGAAGATAGACATCCCAGCATATTCTCTGTGACTGCGACGCACTTCATTTTCACCACTTGAAATGCCTCGGTGATGTATTCCCTGAAGTGGAAACGATTGCCTCACTAAAACTCGAACAGCTGAGCAGACTTGTTGGGATAATTGGAAAGTGGCTCAAGTAAAGGCGATTTCTGCCGAGAAGTTCTATCAAGAACTAGAATATCTGACTGCAGACACAGCAATCTATAGCAGAATGCGTGGGTACTTCGACGAGCTTTTGAATGAAGAATTTCCGCGTGAAGCTTTTCAAGCTGTGGAGCCAAAAACCACCGATATCGCTGATTTTTCAGTGGAGGAGGTGATGAAAGCAATGATGCAGATGAAACGCGGATAGGCAGTTGGACCGGACAAAATACCCTTGGAATTTTGTTTGAAGATGAATCATGTCGGGCTTAGATGGCTTACTGTTCTTTTCAACAAAATTAAAAGAGGGCAACCGATGCCTGACGCTTTCAGGAAAAGCTTCCTTCTCCCGTTTTATAAGAACAAGGGTGACTCACGCAAGCTGAACAACTATAGGGCTATCAAGTTAACATCTCACACATTGAGTCTGAAGAGTTTCTGGTTAAAGTCGAAGCTCACCAAGGCAGTGTATTGAGTCCCTTGCTCTTCAACATCATCATCCTCTATTTATTAAAACTCATCTCTGACGACTTGGAAATATCCCTTCTCTTCGCCGATGACGTTGTCCTGGGTGGCAAAGACATCGTTGCTTTGCAGGCTGCATTGACCAATTGGTGTAAGAAACTGGAGGATCATGGACTGAGAATCATCATACCAAAGACTGAGTACCTTTGCTGTCCTTTCTCAGATCCAGAGAGACCGATACCAGATAGCTACATTAAAGGAGAGCAGCTGAAGTCTTGTAGAAGGTTCAAATATCTGGGCTCGATGGTCAACGAGGAAGCTACCTGCGATGACGACATCAAACATCGCATCAGTGTCGGTTGGATGAAGTGGCAAGAAAACACTGGAGTTTTCTGCGACAAGAGGATGCCACGAAAGCTTAAGGGCAAGTTGTACAAAACAGTCGTACGTCCCGCACTCTGAGGAACCCCTGAATTTAACACCATTTCACCGCTTAGTTGTCATTCACTTGCGATAATCACATACATCATCCAATCGATCGTCGGACCGACGGATTGCATGAAAATCGCACTAAAATATCAGCAGATAAAAAATCGGTGCGATACACGATATCGACATCGGGCGACGGATCGGCGGATTGATCGCTGCGTGTATGGTTTGTTTTACATGAATGGTGATGGTGAACACTTACCTTTTACATTGAACGTACTCACTATGTCATCAACAATTCACCAAGCACCAGCCTCATTCACAATTGCTCGCGCACAAATTCCAGTAGGCGTCCAACGGAAAACGTCAATTTTGAAGTGTATCATCGTTTGTGTTGTGTCTTGTTCGTTGATTTCTTACTTTTCTTTCCAGTTTTCGACGTTCGTTTCACATTAGTAATAACAGAAGTAGTTATCGCCATTATGAATGGGTACAAAGATTTGAATCGCGCTCTGACACTACAGAATCAAGAATATCGACAAGAAGTGGCGCGTCTGAAAAATGAGATCATTCTTCTAAATCGCAAACTAATGTCCGGTATTGAAAGTCTACAGGCATGTAAATGTCGATTTGCTCGTTTTATGCAGCAAGTAGCCTTGCTATGTAACGAAGAATTAAGTCAGCTGAATCTAGTACCCGTGGAGAAAGGCGACCAAAGTGACACGAAGAAGGACACGTCCAGGCGATCGGTGCGATCCGTCCGACCTGCATTGTATGAGTTGCAACTGAACGAGGCGGCCAACAAGGAAAATGTTAGTCCACCAAGAGGCGATGATAACGATAAAGAAACACGGGAGATGTCCTACGTGCAGGCAAGACGACGCCGGCGGGATGAAAGCGGGAGTAACGATGAGATGCGTTCCGAATCGATAAATATAGAGAACAGCGGACAACAAGAAGAGTTATTTGGAGACGTAGAAACGGTTGCGGCCAACGTCGGTGAGGAAGAAGAGATGGAAGAAACCGACGCGACACAAGAACTATCAACGGAAGAAACAGTGGAACCGACCCAAGACGGTGAAGAAGAAGATTCTGGTAAGTTTACTTAAAGCTCAACGCATTTTCATTATTTAACCCATAAAACATACTTGAATTTTCATTACAGTTCCCAACCGATTTGAAATCCCCACAATTCGTGAAGAGAATACAGCGGACTTCACGAAAACCGGCACATCGGCACATACATTATACCAAACAACTCTGTCGAGTGGTTCGTCATCGTTTGGCTCGCGAAACTCCTCCCTTGTTGCCAATCCGCACCACACATTGGTGCCACAGCCGAAAAGCCGTCAACAGTCCAAAACAAATTTACTTAGTGTCCCAGATATTTCGATTTCCAGCGCCAGCAACAGTTCATTAGTAGCCATTCGAACTAGGCAAAAAATAGTCGACGAGGATACCATATGTGAAAATTTCAAAGCCTTACAAGCAGTGAGCAGTACGCCGTTCAAACAGAAGAAACCCCTTGTGCGGAATGTCGTGGTAAAGTTGAAAAGATTGGACGTTAACGATTTGACAAAATTCGGGATACATTCGGATGAAAGTAGGGGCGAGAAAGATCACAAACAGCTGAAGAGCCCAAAACCTCCAGGCGAGCTGAAGAGGTCCAATAGACGAATGAATCTATCGCCAAAATGGTCGTTGCGATCATCGGATCGACAACAATTGACCTCAACACGCGTGTCCATTGAAGGCTTAAACGGAACTACTTCCACGTGTCAGACGCGTCCAAGACGGAATGCCGCTCCCAGTAGCCTTAAAGAGCCAAATAGTAGATTCAAACTCCGCAGAGAGGAATAAGGAATAATGCATTTTTACAAAATGTATTTGCAACAAAAAGGACTTGTCGATTGAGAACTGTCTCATTATTTATTTATTTTTTATAATTGTTCTACATTAATCCGACGTATTGGTTGCGATCAGTTTGTTGAGAGGTCTTGCACTCTCTCCATTTAACAGTTAATATTTTGACGTTCAGCTGGACGCTGGTCAAATTGATTCTTTCTTCTTTGTACTAAAACACAATGTCACGATGCTTCAAGTACTTAAACAGAGGACAAAAAATTGATTGAACCAATACTGTAAAATATCATAAATTAGTGATTTTATTTGTATTGTATATAATTGTAATTTGTGGTTTGTATCAAGTATCAAGAGTTATGTTAAATGATTGTTAACCATAAGTGTGTCACTATGTACTATGCTTGTTACGTTATTCTTTTTTCGTCCGTTCAATATATGTGAGGTGCATAGGAGGGGTACCTAAAGGTGAAGCGATTTTGTTTTTGTAGGCTGTAATTTTGGCATTGTTATTAGCGGAGCCAGCTAACTCAGTGTGTTGAGGCTTTATTTACGAGTTCGAGTCCCGTCGTGGCCATGGATCTTTGTGTTGTCTTTTTCTGTGGTGTGGCATGTAATAATAACCCACACGCAATAATCTTATGCTAACGAATCTTCAACTAAGCCAAGCCACATGGGAATAGTTGACGCGCTATGCCCCACTAGGAGTTAGGACAGATAGTACTAATGCCAAAACTACCTTCTCCGCTGGGTATGTTTACTAGACACTCCACTTAATCATGGTGATTTGTTTAGAAAACTCATCAACAATTCTGGTGGTTTTCGCTTGACTCTCGCTACATCAAGAGCACGATTTTCTTTTCGGTTTTTCTTCAATCATGTGAAGAAGAAATAATTACAAGGGCTAAGTCGGGCAAATAGGTGGGATGCCGTTTTGTTGCTGGGCATAGTCGCGTCAACGTCTCTTGCATTACTATGCCGTCTTTATACTGGCAAGCTTGGAGCGCTTTATGAGTTATAGTAGTACCCACAGGCAGTTTTTATTTGCTTGCCGAGGATTGAACTTCCGTCTCTCTAGATGTAACATCGTGGAGCGGTGACCAGAACCACACGGCTATCGAGCACATTACACTATTTTGAAGCAGCAGATCATCTGGACGCTATAGTTCTGACTGGGTTGTCCTCAATACCTCTCGCCATCGTTTCCTGGTGAATGAGGAACAAATTCAGCACGGACAACCCTCCCGATGTACAAAAAAAAAAATATTCATTAATCCCCCACGGTGATTACCTTCCAGTGACAATCGGCCACTTTTTCGAAGACACTATCATAAACCCTTGCCTGACCCAGAGCATCTTCCCTATAAATCTCCGAAATCAATGGAGCAGTTTCCGTTGCTGCTTTCTTCTACAGAAAACATATTCGCGCACCGCTCTTTCTAATCCCTTATTGAAAAATTGCCAAAAGTGTTGCAAATGATGGTTTTCTAAATAAAACACTTTGTACACACCGTTACTATAGTACAACATCGACATCACTTCCTGATTAAGGTGAGTGTCTAAACGTACCCATTCCTACAGAGAAAAAATCTCGTTAATTTTGGGTACCACCTCGTACATAGTTCGATTCATGCTAGGTTTACCAAACTTCCGTTTTTAGACAGTCATATTCGTCTTTTCTGTAGCGTTTCCGGCTGTTCGTTTTTGTGAAAAGTTCGCCATTTTGGTGATCCGTCCGATTAACTTACTACAATCTGCCGAAGAAACTACAAATGGGAAAGCTGTTGCAACGGCTAATTTAATCAAATAAGTTGAAAAAAAATACAACTTATCGTAAAAATTTAAAGTTTTGTCAGCAGAAAATACGCACCCAATTTTCGGTGCGATCAATCGAAAAGGGGACGATCTAGTTTTTGTCATATTGAAAAAAATAAATTCAGGAACATTCATATTTGACCGGGCGACGCAAAGTGGTTAGCGTTTTTGACCAATAGGGGGTTTTAAATTGAGATGATTTTGCAGTCCCCCTGCGTGGACTCCGCGACTTAAGGCGTTATAACCCTCAGACCGCTTCACTCGCTCTACACGCTAGGATTGATGATTACGAAGATATAAGCAAAAAAAAAGCTTTAGAAAAAGTAGCCTTGCAACACACCAACTCTAACTCTTTCATTTTTAAAGAAACTGTGGCCGACGATTCGTTAAATGGCTTATACAAATCATGGTCGCACTTTGTTATTGTTGCTTGTAGCAATGGTCAGAATTTCAGTATGTTGGAGTGTTACATGCTTACGGTTCGTCGTCATCCCAGGTGAGGGATAGAAAACTATCTGCTTTCATAGGGGTTTCCCACAGCGATCTGGGAGTCAGGTGCATGGGTGCCGCTGGGCAATGGAAAATGTGGTCCACATCATGAGGTGCTTCATTCCAAGGAGGACAGTTGTTGAGACGTCCTGGTTAATGCGGGATAAATAGGAATTAAGTCGTGAACACCAACCCGACCTGAGTTGGGCGAGTGTCGTTCTCGTTGCTATAGTTGACACGACCGAGAGTTCCTGCGGTAGCCGGTTCTTTGCACCGGAGCGACCCGTTTCACAACGGCCAAGAGCTGCTAAACCCCTTCAATGCAAGAAGTGTGTTTGTATGTTACATGCCTCGTATCGTTGAACTTTCATCATCCCCTTTGCGTGTCATTTAAAAAGTTCAATGGAATGCCCACCATTCGAAAGCATTTATCATTCTTTTCACTTTGCACTCACCGAATTATGATTTTGCAGACTTGGAAATTCGGTTCCCTAAGTATGCAACTGGTCTCGTATAGGGGAACACAGCCAAAGGCTGTGGTTTGCTAGCTGGATTCGTCACTCATCTCGAGAGTTTCGTTACCATTCTCTGCAAAGCTCGCACCAAAGTATAATTAAGTTATTAAGCAGTTATCTCAGCATCAAGAACAAGCTGGGTCTGTTTCGCTCCCTGGTACTGTCTGTGCTTTTGTTTGAGAGCAGTACATGGAAAGTTTCCGTAAGGGTTACCAGAAAGCTGCCAGTTTTCGTCAACTCATGTCTTCGACGAATTATGAGAATTTTCTGGCCCGAAACAATATCAAATGAAGAGCTAAGTCGGCGTACGGGTCAGATGCCAATCGACGAACTGATACGCAGGCGAAAATGGCAGTGTATAGGTCACACATTGCGGAAGAGTGATAAATGCATTGCCTTGCATGCCATGAAATGGAACCCCATTTCCAACCAAGGCCGACCAAGAGGGGGTCCTAAGATCACATGGCGACGATTTGTGGCAAAAGAGTCTAGCGCGCTGGGTAAGTATTTTGTGGAATGCGCCCCATTGTCCAGACCAGAGTACGGTGGCGCGCAGGAGTAGCTGACGCGCTATGCCCCACTAGGGGTTAAGGCAAAGTAGTAATCCTTTCGATGATCTGATCATGTTGTTTTAACTCCGGTCTGCTCGAACTACTCCTCGGGACTGTTCAGAGGTTTGTAGAAAAAATTGTCGTTGCGAGTTTCTTTTAAAAATACTTTTTTATTCACATGTAAATACATTATAATATTCTACAATTTACTTACTGGGTAACTTTACGAAATGCAACGTCATTGGGTTCATTCAAAAATAGCAATTTAAAAATATCATTATAAAACTCTGGATAGTAATCACAAGCTCGTTTACAATCAGGCATCCAATTCACTTCCAGCAATTTCGGCTGAATTCTATCATCATCCCAGGACAACATAATATCCGCTGCATATACTGCCCGACTCTGCTTGCACGGCGCAATCGAGCAAGGTGGCTTCTTAGATGTGGCACACTTAAGCATCTCATTCAGCATTTTACATATATTATCTTCAATGTCACTCCAACTATGTTCAGGATATTGTTCTGTCCACATTTGCAAAAAGTCCTCACATCTAATATGACGCAATTCGGCATCTTCGCGATAGTTCATCACCGTGAAATGTTGCTCGTAGTCGTCGTAATTGTTCAAAGCGAACGCTTTGTTGGCGAAACGCAGGAAGAAATTGGTGTACACGTAGGCCTCAAGGTTTTCAACGTCTTTCAGTAGGATAACGTAGCGAATATCAAACTTAACTTTTCCGCCTAGTTCATGTCGCTCGAACAGTACAGGATTCTCAATATATTTTTGAGCAATTTTCGGACCGGTTTGTGATAGTCGAATGATTTGAGCGAGATCGGATGTAACATAGGTATCAAGCCCACGAGCCAGATTCCATGGTTTCACGATCCAATGATTGTCGAGTTCCCTTTTCTCGCGATTCTGATAGTAGCTCACGAACTTAACAAGCTCCGTTTTGATGTTGTAAGTTGTAGGCAACCAGGCTGGGTATGTGCTCAAGTCTTCACTGCTATGATGTTCTTCAGTGCCACGTCTACATACTATACTAAGCAAGTCCTTGATCGTTAGCACGTACTCGTATGGAAATTGATTTACAAATTTATTCGGAGTCGACTGGCTCAGCACGTCGAAAGTTTTATAATGAGTTGCCAGCCACATGACGTCAGCGCTTTCCGGATCATCAATCTCGAAAGCCGGATCGGTTAAGGATTTTGTCAATACTTCGTATTCAGAGTACACACGCAATGGGCGATTCGTGTCGATGACGGGTGCTTCAGTTGGATCCGCGGCGCAACTCTCCGGAATGTGTCCCTGGCTGAAGTATTCTTCAGGCGGTTCAGTTTGCGTGAAATCTTCTCCAGATAAGTCCGTGTCACGCCACGGAAGTAAAAGTGCATCGCGCAACAATGTGTCTTTCGGGATATTTTCAAGGTAGTCGCGACTAACGATATCGTCCGAGTCGCAACTTTTGATCGGGAATAGGATACTGTACGTGACTTGTTCGGGAATATACAAGAACGGAACTAGACGGAAGTTGGGATCGTCGGAATGGTTGACACCTGAACCTAGTTCATCCATAATGTACCTGAAAATAAAAAAAAAAAACATTAGAAAATTATTTTTGCGGTTCTCTTGATGTGCTGAGCTCGCCACAGACGATCGAACCGAACTGTTCGTGACCAGCACCGAACCATATCAATTTCATAAATGAAATAGGAAGATTTTTTTTCCTGCACGTTCTGCGAACTTGACATAGTTGCGTGTCAAATCGTTTGACAGAAACCACTCGAATACAAAGCAATATGCGGATAGCCTTAAGCCTAAACATGATTTCGAGGTTTGGAAATATTCTTTGCATTGAACTAACTTAACTTACCAAATTGGAACCTGATCCTCAACAGCCACTCCATTTGCCTGAATGGAATAGCTCTGACACTGTCGCCAAATACTTTTCATGATTTCCTCAATGCAATCCTCATTCTCCCGATTGACTCCCATAATTCCAGCCATACGATCAACCAGCTGGGGCATAGCCTTTAGTTGATTGCGAGCCTGTTCCACACGGAACGTCCACGCATGATCAATCAAATATACGGCCTCGGCGTCCTCGCCACTGATGCCGTCCTCCTTCGTAACACACACTGTCCACACCGGATCACCGGCGCCGCGGGGTTCATCCCCGTAGTCGATAAGGAGCAGCGAAAATGCATTACCCGCGTCGAAAATTTCGTTGGTCACTTTAGTAAACAAACACTTCCAAAGCCGCTCGGGAACTCCGGAAACTTGTAATTGGGGTCTGTGTAAAGCTAAGAACTGCGTGTAGGCGTCAACGTCAACACCTTCCATCGTTAAAGGACTCTGTTTAGTACCGGTTAACCTTGCGGATGAAAAAAAAACACCTCCAGGCTGTCATTTGGTAAACACGTGGTAGTCGGATTCTTGTATGTTCACGAGAAGCATGAATGAAAAAATTTACTTAAGGTGAGTTCACATGTCGCAAATATTTGGTCACATTTTTTTGAGGAAATATTTGTCCAAAGGGCTAAATTCGGTTAGCTGTTAAGTCTGTTACTAACACTTTCGATTAGCATCTAAAAATAACAGCTAAATCTGCTGTTAAATTTGTTCAGGATATATTTGAACCGGACTAAAAGCGCGTTGACACGATCAAACTACGATTTGACAAACCACCTACTTGAACGTGTCAACCCCTTGTCAAACTGGTTTGATGTCTTGTGCTTCTGTCAAACCGTAGTTGACGGTGCTCAACTTTTCATCAAATGCTAGTTTGTTAAATCGTAGTTTGATCATGTCAACGCGCTCTAAATAACTTAATTTAGATGTTAGATACCTGCAGGCACCCACATTAAATAATATGGCTTTGATGCGAGCACTATATACAACAACTAAAAACACTCTTTGGTGGGATTTTGCGTATTTGCAATATCGACCAACTAACCTACTTTATTATGCCGGCCACATCTTGGGCGTAGGCAGGGCAGCACAGCGCGCACATGGCATTGTTGTTGTAAAATCAGATTTTGACAATTGTTAAAACAACAATGCCATGTGCGCGCTACGCTGCCCTGCCTACGTCCAAGATGCGGCCGGCCTTTTGACCAAAATTTCACTAGCGTCATTTCGTCGAAAATTATTGGACATTTTCAGATCCGAAAATTGACAGTTGTCTGTACAAATTTTACCGGAAGGGAGAGCATATGGAGGAGAATTCAAGAAATGTCAAATCCTGATTCGTTCGCAGGAACGCAACCAATCGTAGTTGTCATTTGCTTATTGTCAGATTGCCAAAGGCAATCTTTCGCCAGAAGAACCAGGAAGTAAATAAGTAGTTTCGGCTTTTACCGTACGTACTCACAATTTATTAAAAATGAACCCTTTTGGACCCGGAATTCAGGGTAAAACAAGAAGAAGTGGATGTGTCGAAACTGACGATGACGACTGTGGAAGCGGACGAACTAGATGCCGAAGCGGAAAAGTGTGGTGAAATACTTGTCGGGTCTAGCGGGAAATTCACTTTCGTCTGTGTCCTTTGTGCGAGAAGTTTCATGACATTACGTTCCTTCGGTGCACATATCAATTCGCAGCACATCAAGGTGGATGCCGAATCCCATATTACCGACTTGTCCCCCCTTGGAGTGAATACTATTGTGGAAGAATCACATTCCCCAGTAGGTGTCCATAAGTTCTATACTCAAAAAAATATTAAAAACAAATCTTTTTAGAGTAATGAGGAGCAAATAGAAATTAATCTATCTACTTCCTCGCAAAACCGAATTCCCCCACAAATTGCGGAATATGAAGATGATTGTGAGTCTGATTCCGATCAAACTGAAGAGCCGCCCACTGAAGACCGAATTTCTGGTAGCAGACACCAATGCCAAACAATCGACGAGGCTGAAATGGCCAACACAACAGTCACAAACCAGGTTACGTCTCGGCCAGTCCCCAGCACACAGACGATGACTTGCAAGTACTGCGACAAACATTTTGTGGATACTACTACATTTGGGGAGCACTTATCTACGCACGCGGGACCCAAGAAATTCGGCTGTGGGTTTTGTTCAAAAACATTCAACCGTCGACAGAATCGGCAACAGCACATTCTCACCCATACGGGCGAACGTCCACACAAATGTTCCTATTGTCCGAAAACCTTCGCCAATCGTACTAATATGATAAAGCACGAATCGATACATTTGGGAATAAAGAAGTACTCATGCACCTATTGCGATAAATCTTTTGTCGCGTCGTCCGATAAAAAACTGCACGAGATGACACACACGGGTGAAAAGCCGCACCAGTGTGCGGAGTGCGGTAAGCAATATGTGAGGGCGTATTTATTAGATGAGCACATGAGGAGCCACACGAACACGAGAGACTACAAATGCGACGTATGTGGTATGGCATTCTTCACGGTGAAATTGCTGCGACGACATAACATTGTCCACACGAAAGAACGGCCTTATCGCTGTAAAGTATGTGACCAGGATTTTCCGAGGCCCAAGGCCTTGCGTACTCACATGCAGTTGCACTCGAACGAGAAGAGCTACGTTTGTCCCGTGTGTGGTAAGGCGTTCGCTCAATATGCCGGCTTGTATTCGCACAAGAAGTCACATGTTTTGAAACCGGTATAGTTTAAATGATGCGTCTTTAAATAAAGTTCAAAATTTTGAACTGTTTCTGAAATGATGATCAACTTATGTTTGTCTTTTATCCAGGCAGATTGAGAAGTGATATGGGATCTAGTCGGGTCAAGGAGCTTGGTAGGGATGGACCGATACTTCGGTGACGGTAACCAGGAACTGAGTATTCGCCTGTCACTGCGACTTTCTGTTCCCAAAGTCACTCTTTCACATTTGACCAGCACAAAAGACACGTGTATATGCCATGCATACGGTCTTGTTTAGTCGCAGTTGCAACTAACAACCGCCGCGCAAAAATCAGAATGAGCTATGCTGTTGTTCCCCAAATCTGCGTCCGCCGCCAGCAACAAGTCAGCCATGTTCACAGAGTCGTAGTCTCTAAAAACGAGAAACCATTAGCCATTTCGTTCCCTAAGTCACAAGGCGCCAAGTCAAGGAACGAGTAACCGTCTGCGATATTGATATATTGTGTCACAAGTGCGACTGAGGTCACAGGTCGCGGGAGATTTTGGAAAAAGAAAACGTTTATACTTACTGCCTTAGTTAATGCTTTCAAACCAAACTGCTTTTGCTAACTTTGGTATGATAAAAACTTAAAAAAAAAATGAACTTGAATGCCGTTACCTTTAATTACTGGTTTTGGTTTATCGATTGAGATCAGTCGGTAATATATACAAAGCGGCGAATCAATTCGGAATAGAGTTCCAAGAATTTGTACAGATTGGAACAGGAAAATGGAAAAGAAAAATATCGGAAAAAAATGCGCATAACAAAGTAATCGGGATCTGGTACGAAAAAAAATCGATATGTGCTTCTATCCGTACGAAACCACTAAACTTAGAGCAATTAAATAGAGGGCATTTGTCTATTGAGCTATATCTCTCAATTGCCCTAACCCCTTGTGGGGCATAGCGCGTAAACTGTTCCATGTGGCCCAGTTGACGTTTCGTCGGCATAAATCGGTTTCGGAGAATGCAGTTGCCAGCATGCACCTCCTGCATATCCATGACCACGAACTTCGTCGTGGACGGGATTCGAACCCGAAACGCCGGTAGTCAAACATGAACACATGAACGCGCACAACCACGACCAAACTTTCATCGAACCATCAATTTCATAGAACGTCCGGAAAAAAATTCCCCTTATTTCCACCGTTCGACGATATTTAATGGTTCGATGGAAGTTTGGTCATGGTTGTGCTCGTTCATTTGTGGCGACCTTTTAGATATTTGATGGTTCGTTGGAAGATCATGTGTGGCGACCTTAATAGAAAATAAAAAGGAAGTGCTTTCATTATTCAGCATAAGAATATCTAACGAACCCGGTCAGGAAACATTACAATATTGCCGAAAGTCATAATAGCGTTGTTGGCCTTTCCCAAAAAATGGGAAATTATCTTTTATTATATACATAAAATAATAATACTAATATTTTTTATTATATACACAATAGCGCGCCAACTTTCCAAGTAGCTTAGCTGACGTATCGCTGGCAAACCGTTTTAGACTTTGCACGCTGCCAGCATGCATCTCCTGCTCACATTTAGCCATTTAGCAACAATGCGGGAGATGTGTCTTATTATTATGCCCCGCACCACAGGAGGAAGACAACACAAACTCCCATGGCTACAAGCACCGTGGACGAGAATTAGGTCAGAATAGTCAGACATGTGACTAACGGCTGTACGCACTGAGTTACCGGTTGCCCCAACCGCTCTATTGTATCAATTTGTAAAAATGTTTCTTTGAAATGTGCCATTGGAATTCCTAAATATCAAACTCGTTTCGGCGCCCCCTGGTAATGGCGCCCGGGGCGGTCGTCCCATTCGCACGGCCCTGTGTGACGACATCTGCGCCGCCCGCCAACCATTCCATCCTTATCGCTTCATTGTTGTATTATTCCATATTTTTGCCTCCCATGTTCGTGTTGTCTTCCCCAGGCCTATGGATTTTTGTTAATACGTAGCTAATATGTAGCCAACTCTTTAATTAATTCCAACACTTCAAACTCGTTCCCGCCCAACAGCCAATAGAATTGTGCTAGAAAAAATTGAATTCCTACATTTGCCCGATCCACATACGTAAACCAAAAACTCATTGACTGGGCAGAAAGACTTTTTGACATCTTGTTTATTGGCGCCCTGGAAGGGTCTGTGCTGGTAAATTCGTGTTTTTAACGCAATTGTAGTTATCTTGTCGCGCGCTACTTTACACTAACGTAAACTACAATGGACGACGATATTGCCGAAGAAGTGTACGATGCAGAAATCATCGAGACGGATATAAATGAGTTGTGCCGAATTTGTGGTAGCACGTCCGACAGTCCCCTGGTGCCGATTTACGAAGAAAGTGGGCTGGTCGAGGAGTTGGCATCGAAAATTATGCTCTATTTGCCAATCAAGGTGATGTATTTGATTGATGAATAGTTTAGGATATGTGAGGATAATTTTTTCGAGTCTATCGAATTAGAAATATGATTGGCGATGGGCTGTTTGGGCCGTTGTCCTTTAAGATTCGGTGCTTAGGGGAACTAATCGATAATGCGTCTTTGGTGCATGGTTCTTATCTATACTATGAAGGAGAGATCAGGGATCTTGTGCAAGCAGGTGCATTTAGGCACAGTACTTGGCGGAAGAACCTTGGGTGCAGGTGCATGTAGAAGAAATCCATATTATGGGTATGGGAGATGAATTTATTTCTTATTTCGCATTCCCTCATACCAGTGTTTGCACACTGTCTGGTAGGCAAAACAAGTGTTGAATTTCAATGTTTTAATGTTGTATATTATGTCTATCTCTGGCGGCTACTAATGTCTCTCCTAAATAATATGTATGGGGTCCAGGTATCTGTTAAAAAATCATAAAAATAAATCGTTCCATATGTCGTATCTTGAATTTGGTTTTGATTGGTATGTGTAAAGTTTGCCTACCTCTGTCCCTCTTCCCTCCCAGGAAAATGATAACAGCTTTGGATTTCACTGACATGAAGAAAGCGCTTTAAAGGCCGAATAGACGGTGTAACATATATCAGAAACTTCTGCGTCGCGGACACGTTACCGTGTGTAACTTTATTTTCGGTATCAAAGCCACCATGTCGCATGGCAATCAATATTTTTTTGACAACACAAACATCAATGGGCACGAACGCCGTGGACGGTACTTGAACCCGTAACGTAGTCAGACATGAAACTGACGCCTCTATGCACTGAGCTACTTGTCGCCCCCTTTGGGCTATGACAACTGCACTTTATGGCACGTGACGATTAGTCTTGTGGTGCGCTGAAGGAGTCCGTAGAGTTCCCTTTCTAGAGTCAATCAATACACAATTGCGATTGATGGCAGCTTCTCAAAATCGAATTTTCGGAGAGCGTTGGCTTCTTTCTGTGAGGAGTGCTCTCGACATACGACTGTGATATAGTTTGATCTTTTAAATGTGCGTACATCCTGGTTCGAGGATACTCAATGCCCATTTGTGTTGGATGTGGACATGGTTTCTCTGCTGGTACGATAGTCGCGAGATGCTCCGGTTTTTTATGGATGCGTATGTACTGCGTATGTGCAAATAGTAGTAAAGCTGATGAATAAGTCGTTGCAAATGCAGTGTAGAATGTATTCGAATCCTCTTTGGTTTCGGGCGATTTCAAATCCTGGATTGCCACCACATTCAAGTTGTAACTATCTACTGACGTATTATAGTAGACTTGATAGCGCACCGTCCGTCGAATTATAATTTAAATTATACAAGCTTAATCGCAGACTTTAAAAATATTATTTTTCGGCAATGTTACATCTGGAAGTAACAACTAAAAAATGTTCATCGAGAAAAATGTTCAAGTGTCATTAAAAAAAAATCAATTCTTCATTCGTCTAAAATGTCCATCGACGCATTCTTTCGAATATGATGGTGACAACAGGCAACTTATTAAACTTGTTTTTTTTTTCACAGATCTCCGAAGACGATGCCCTGCCCGTCAAAGTTTGCGTCAATTGTGCCAATGGCGTCTTGACTTGGCACCTACTTTTCGAATGTTGCGTAGACGCTGATAGACGCTTTCAAGCCATGCTTTCCGAAGTGCATGAAATACGACCCGAATCCCGGAAAAAATCAATCGGCGGCGGAAATATGCATACGACGGATAAAACCCTCGACCAGTCAATGAAAGAGGACGAACTGAACGAGAGAAACCAAGCGGAAGAGCATGAAATGGAGGATGTAATGTTTCTGCGAGCAGAATTTGGACCGGTATGTTGATCAACAAATTGTATCTGCCATAAACCCACTTTAAATCTGTGCCTTTCAATGTATTTGCAGGAAGACGAACAGTATCTGGAAGATGAGACACATTTAGCCGATGAAGAACTGGATATGAAAAATGAAGATCAATCGCCAGTGAAGTAAGTGAAATATTACAAGTGTACGCTCCCTATACGGACACCTCCCATAACAGGACACCGCTTATAAGCGGATAAATTTTAAAGTCTCGAACATTTTTTGCATGTTTTTAAACAAATTAGGCTCCTTTAACCGATCGCTCCTATAGCCGGACACGGACACGCATTTTTCAGTTATTTTCTCAGACTAAACCTCTAATAGCCGGATGGTTTCGCATTTTCCGTATTTTCATGACTTTAGATGTTATGAATGACTGGTTGTGGTTAGTGACATTTACCAAATGAGAGGGCATAGTGTAGCTCTTTCTTGATAACGCTGGCTTCCGTCCAAAAAACTTAAAACTTTCCAACGTCACCATTAGGTTTTCGCCCCAATACAACCAATGAATACCAACCCTTGGATCAGGGTGTGATTAAACATATTAAATTTCACTACCAGGCCAGATCTAGTTATTTGATACTTAAAAAAAATGGAAGGTTGTGTTAAAAAACGAAATTGACGGTATCTTAAGCGGACACTCCCTATAACCGGACAAAATTGTTGGACCCGATGGTGTCAGATCATGAGAGCGTATACTGTATTCATATCTGAGGTTGATTAATTGTGAAACAATTTTTGCTATACTTTCTGAGACTACTCATCCTTGTGACTCTAGACTCGTTCCATTAATGTCTATAGCGCTGTCATATCGTACTGATTTTTAAAGGGTGGTATGCTTAATTAACAAGAATTGCAAGTTTCTTGCCTTTTTTCGCTCCTCTTGAATTAAAATACGTATTAAAGAAACTCGTGCGTCTCTTAAGAGCTTTAAAGTGCACATGCTAGACAATCAAACGAAGAAAAGTTGGAAATCATTTTACAGATCGGACTATTCTTTCCAGACATGCCACTTCATTTGACAATTTTCTTGATCCCTCTACGTCAACATCACCAATCACATCCGACTTTATAGTGTTAGACATAGAACGTCATCCATCACTGGCTGTTGATGTTGAAGATTCCGACGTTTTCGATTGTGAACCCGAACACGGCGTCCCTGAAACGACTGAAAATACTTTTACATGCCCAAGTGACGAATGTCTTGCCGGCTATAACACAAAAAGTGAATTTTGCGCGCACTTAATTGAAGAACATAGAAACAATCCCGAATTACTGATCAAGCTGGGAGATCGAAAATTTCACGTTGACAAGAAAACCATTCGTGATGTAAGGATTATTGTCGATGGTCGTCGTATGTTTAAATGCCCACAATGTGACAAGTTGCTTTCAACATCGTATTGTTTTAAGAATCACCTGAAAATTCACACCAACGAAAAGCCATATGTTTGCTTCTTCTGCAATAAATCGTTTCGCATCTATTCGGGCATTGTACGACACATACGATCAACACATTTACAAATTAAGAAATTCTCGTGTGATATTTGCAATAAGAAATTCACGTGTCGCGATAATCTTCGTCAGCACTTGCATTTGCATGCGGACGTAAAGTCGTACGTTTGTAGTATTTGTGGCAAAGGATTCAAGCAGAAAGCGTCATTGTTTTTGCATACGCAAACACATTCCGATACGTTGCCGTTCAAGTGCGCCTATTGTGGAAAAGGCTTTCGCTTTAAGACGCCCATGCTGCATCATTTGACAATTCACACGGGCGAAAAACCATACGAATGTACTATATGCGGAAAGATGTTTCGATTGAGGAATGATTTAACGAAGCATTCACAGCTGCATAATGTCAATAAGCCTTTTCAGTGTAGTGAATGTCCAGAAGCATTTAAGCAAAAACGTTATTTAAGTAGGCATTTAAAAAGACAGCATGCAAGTAGTTGTGTAAGGCAAGAAGAATTAAGTGGAAATTAAATGAACGTAGCATGGAAAGAAGAAGTGTTTTTGTTTTATATTTGCATTTTATTGGATCGTTTGATGGCTCGAAGTTTTTGTTATTAGGTAGACATTGTCTAGAAATCATGATACAAATTCATAGTCCCCTTCACAATGAGGAAACTCAGAACATTGCGACTCCCCTGTAACATTACAGAGAAAGTCAAGTATGAAGACTTCGAATACTACTTCTACTATTTGCCGTAACTCCGATGTGACTTAGTTGGCGTTTCGTTAGCATAAACTGCTTTCGGACGATGCATATTGATAGCATGTACCTCATGCCCATTTTACCGCATACCTGCGACAAGTCGGGAAAGGTTGTGGCTTATTTTTACGCCCACGCCATAGGGGAGGAAGATAAAGTAACAAAAGCATTGTTCATCGCGCTCGGTGGCCGTGGTCGTTTGGTCACCGCTCTACGATACTAATCTAGAGCTCGGAGTTTAAATCTCGGCGCGATCAAAAACTGCCTGTGAGTACTAATAGAACTCTCACAGTGCTTCGGCGCGGATAGGAGGTGCATGCCAGCAACTGCACTTCCGAAAAGTAGATATGCTATGGAAACGTCAACAAGGCATAGAAATGCTAGAGATGTTGACGCACCCATGCCCCTGGAGGGGTCAAGGCAATTAACATGCCGGTCGCGACTGACAGGCAGATTATAGAATATAGAAAGAGTTGACAGAATCACTCTTGCTAAAATCCAGTGACTTGAGGTGCTGCTTGATCGGCTTCCACTGTATACTTATGATCAAACAGGGGAGAACGTAACACACAGATCAAACAGAATCCAGATCCAAGTTGGTTACAAACTAACTTCAGCCCTTCTTCAACTATAATTTAATGGTTGTGATTGTCTCCTTGGCATACATTACGGCATATTCGCGGCGTTAAATGTATTCTTGGCGTGAAGTTTTCTTTTCCCTGGCGCAGTAATTGCCTAACAAAGTTGGTAACTGACATACTACTAAAACGCCTAGTTGACGTTTCGCTAGTATTAACAGGTTTCGAATGATATCTGTTGTTAGCATACACATCCTGCCGGGAAAGGCTGTGGCTTATTCTCACAACCCGCAATATACTGCCCAGCAAGTAAATTAGGTTCGTGGCCATGGATGTGCAGGAGATGCATGCTGGCAACAGCATTCTCCGTAACCAGTTTATGCCGACGAAACGTCAACTGGGCCACATGGAACAATTATCGGTGGGTAGTCCGAATGGTTCAACGGCTAGCACGTTCGCCTTCTACGCACTGGGGCCCCGTTCGACTCCTACTGAATGTGGTAGTTTTCGATAAAAAGCTGTCAAATGAGTACCCATTTATGGGGTAAATAGCTCGGTTGAGCGTGTTGCTGATCACACAACTCTGCACAAGAAATACCGTCACGATCTAGAAAAATAAAATAGATGATGCTAACTCATGTCGAGGGCATGGTTCAAATTGGACTGTTGCGCCAGTTATTTATTTAATTATCGCTGGGCGATCGCTCTGATAAGTACATACATTTAGACGTAAAGACCGAAGCAAATAACACACGGACCGTTGAAGACTACTCGCACTACTTAATAGCATGACCTCAAATAAAAAATATTAGTAACTTTTTAAAGGAACCTTTGCTCCTGGTGTAGTGATCTTACGACCTGTATCGTCTAAAGCTCGACACACACGTCGAACCAAATGATTCGCCACCACCACCGAACCACGATAATTTTTTCCGCACGTTCTAGGAAGCTTTGGTCGATTGCCTGTTGCAACCATAAGTTTTAGTGGGGATTTGATCGTTGAATACAACATTTGTTAAAGTACAATGAAAATTTAAAAAACAAGTCAAACTTTTCCATATGTTCAGATGGATTAGAAATATATTTTGATGCAAAAACAAAACCAACAGAACGTGTTTAATGGAATTGATTGCCACGAAACGAGAGTTTATATCTTGTGCACTCGAGCGTGACGATCGACGCAAAAGCAACCTTTTGTAGACCTTCTTCCGAAAGCGGCATGAAAAGTTAACTATTTTCTTTTTTTCGTAGTTGCATTTTGAGCTTTAAACTAAATTTTTGAATTAATTCTTTGATTGATGATGATTATAGTCTTTATCCTTTGTATTCGCATTATCTATATTCAGATTTATATTTCCTAAAAGTAATTTTCCCTTTTTCTATTTATCATCACATATTATACTCGTATATTCCTTATTCTGATCTTGCTCGACGGATTTTGTATATTTCTAGGCATCGGATATTCAAAAGCCGTCAGCAACATCAGTGTAACTTTTGCAAGGAGGTCTACACGGCAAAGGACTTATTGACCGAGCACTTGAGAAATAATCACTATAATCAGATATTTCATTGTGACGTATGCAATGAGTACAAAGATCAAAATGAACTCATATCACATATGACTCAGCATGCCTTAAATTCGTTACAACACCAGGCGGAGCCAAAAAGTGAGCCTCATCCAGACGAAGCAGCGCCGCAGAATCAACATGCCAAAGTGATAAAACCAAAGAATAAAACAACAGCAACAACCGCTAAACTGAAATGTAAGAAATGTGATAAGATCTTCACTAGTATAAGTGGCGTACACTATCACATGAACTCGGCCCATGCTAAATTGAAAACGTTCAAATGCGATCAGTGCGACAAGGTGTTTTCATGCAAACGCATTTTGGACAATCACATCCGAAGTATGCACGTGAAGAAGAAAATGTATCAATGCGACATTTGCGAGAAGGCGTTCAAAACTGACACGGCTCTCTACTCGCATAAGAAAGTGCACGACAACGTCTTTCCCTACGAGTGCGAGAAGTGCGGCAAAACATTTCGTTTTAAACATCACCATGTTGCCCACTTGGAAATCCACAATTTGGAGAAGAAGTATGCATGCAATATGTGCAACAAGCAGTTTTATGCCAAGGGTAATTTAAGTAAGCACTTAAAAACGCACGAGACAGCACTTGAGTATACGTGTCATATATGTAACGTGAAATTGAAGCAACGGCGCTACCTCTACGAACATATGAAACGTGCCCATCAGCCCATCTTGAACAAGCAGGCTAACAATTAATGTTTGCTCATGGAGGCCGGTCAGCCGTACGCCGAACAAAACCAGTGTCATTAGGAAAGTTATAAGACTTTTGGGAGTACAAATATTTATTACTAATAGTATTTTCCGCCTATTTATTTACATTTATTATATTATTGTATATTGATATTTAATTGAGGTATCGTAAATGTTACTGTTAGTTGAGAGTATTGCGTTATTGTTAACATATAGTAGATGAAACATAATTTATTCTGAAACTAAGTGTACCTAAGTTAAGCGCATAAACAGAAATAGATCGTAATTACACGAATTGTGTGTTTTAACTTGATAATGATCGTCTTCACTTCACTATTCAATTCAATCCGGTTTCTGGTGTTGCCCTGAGAATAAAAAGACAATATATCAAGACATGAGACAACACTTTTGATACCAGCTACCCTCACTCATCCAGCCAGCCAGCAATGCTATTTTTTTCTTCCCGGCACGGATCTTGTTGGCAATTGTCAAGTGTGACTCCATGACAATTGTGAATTGAGAGTCGAGAGCAAACCGGCTAGGGGGATGAAAAAAAGTTGAAAGGCGGAAACACGTATGGGTTGTGTGTGATTATGATCCCTCTTCTTATATCTCCTACCTCGATAAGTAACTGTTATTGTTGTAGTAGCAATGCCTTCGATATCCGATAATTGTGTATGCCACAAAGTTTGAATATTCGTATTGTTTTCCTCTATGTCCAGAAGGAGAAAAGCAGCCGCCTCGATAAGATTTTCCCACAACGCAATAGGGGTTAATCGCATGGGAGTCGCTGAACAAATGAAGATATGCTCAACAATATGCGAAGTGAGGTCACAGGCTGGATAGGCGTTCTGAATATTATTGTCGATGCGGGAAGTTAATAGTTCAGACGTGAGCACCAGCCATAACGGAGTTGAGCTAACGTTGTTCTGGTTGCTCTAGGCAATCGAGATTCGTCTGAGGATATGGTAGCTGTTTGTACATCAAGAACTATATTTGATTTAAGGTTCGCTATCGAAGAAAGCACTTCCTCACTATGCAGTGTTGTGATAGCCCACTTGTAGATGGCGTTATCAAAGGGAACTATTTTGAACCTTTGGACTTCTCTCTCTCTGTAAATGTTAGCAGCTGCAAGTTTTTGCCAATTCTCATCTTCGCCGGATACTAAGAATTACCTGGCCCAAATGAAGAACTTGGTCGGAACTTCGGTGTTTTCCGAAGAAATGTATACGCTCCGTATACAGCCATAAACATTAAAAGTGTGTCTCTTATATGGTCAGTTTGAACAGACGTCAGCGGCCACGATGAAGGCAACTTTATAGGAGAGATGGGATCTTGTCTAGCCCCAAAATCAACTAACTATAAGCCACACTACAAACATTTGACCAAAATTTCAAGTCGCTAGCTCCATCTGTGGAGAGTTATCGCATATTTAAAGTATTAAGGTCTTTTTAGACGATGCGATTCGTTTCAGATCCGCGCTAACTGTTGCGCCATCCGGACTACTAACTTTTGAATGGGTAGATGAATTTTGGTGGAGTTAAATAGAAGCGTAGTACTCTTACGGCTACCAATTAGGCAAGTTCACCTAGCTAGCTACATCCGTTACACAGTTATTTAACTAATAAATTTTTGCCGTTATATAGCTATAACTTTTGACCGATTCATGGATTTCGATGAAATTTAATATGAGCCTAGCCTCACTAACGCCCATCAATTTGGCAAGCTTCTGATTTTATTCCAAAAATCCGTTAAAATTCCATTTTCGCGACCTTTACCCTTGAATATCTTAAGACGCGTACACATAATTATATGTGAACTTTTACCTAGTGTTTAGAAGGCCAAATGGAAGGTGTATGCAAAAATACAGCTCAACAACAACAAACACTCTTCCCCCAATAACCCACGTACAATCTGAAAGTGCGAAGACAAAACAAAAATAATGATGCAATCAAGAATCAGGACGCCAGCACAATCGAACGTCAACGTAGGAGACCTCAGCATCGAATTCGTAGACGACTTCACATACCTGGGTAGCAAACTGTCAAAGGAGGCCAACGAAACCGACGAAATCAACCGACGGATATAGTAAACAAATAAGACTTTCTTCTCGGTCTTCGCCATAATTAAATCGAAGCATGTGCACAGAAAGACGAATCTCCGCATATATAAAACCATCATACGACCAGTGCTATGAAACCTGGGCCCTAACCCATGCATCCGAAAACGTGCTAAACACATTCGAATGAAAAGTCTTTCGGCAAATTTCCGGAGCAGTTTACGACCGAGCTGGATGGCGCCTCCGGTACAACCCTGAGTTGTATGAACTGTACGATGGGCTAGAAAGTTTCGAAAATTGTCAAACTACAACGTCTTCTTCAATGGGCAGGGCATGAACAACGAATGAACGATGTTCGCATGCCTACACAAGTAATGAACGGACGACGAGTCGACGGAGCGGGACTGTGAGGAAGACCGAGAGCTCGTTGGGAGAGCTCAGTATATGCTGACGCCGGGCAACTACGGCTTCCAAGATTGGAGGACGCGCCAAAGCCCAACGTCGGACTGTTGCGCCACGATGATGATGACGATGAATCTGAAAGTGCACAACGTCACTAAGCAAAGCACAGAAACAATAGTAAATCTCATTGAAAGCTCTCTTTGAAATCTGAGGGAAATCTGATACGATATCTGATCTGAATCGTATCGTATCGTCTAAAAAGCTCTTTATTTGTGGGCGAGGAAAGGTTTTCTTTGATCGGATCTTGCCCATTTTCAATATCAACTCACTAGATCTTACCAATAACATCCGTCCAAATTTTCAACTCGCTAGCTTCATTCTATAGAAAGTTATCGTAGGTAAAGGATAATATTTCATTTTTTTACATGTGTAGGGCAGGCAATAGGCGTTCCTTTGGTCTGATTATGCTCTTCTTACTAAAACTAAAGCAGCTTCTCATATGAACTTTACATGCCAAAAATCAGCTCTGCATGTTAAGTTCCATAGTTATATATAAAAAGCGTGAAAAGTAGGGTAATACGGGGCTCTTTGTAAGAAAGTACCGTTAGCTTCTAACTGATCGTTCTCATTTTTACAAAAGAGTATAAAGTTACCCTCTCGAGTCATCTACCGAAGGTAGAGCCTTTTACGTTTATTCGATTGGGAGTTACAGTACAAATACATTTAATTATTTTACATATGTAGGGGTGGTAGGCGTTCCTTTAGTCGGTTCATGCTCATTTTCTATACCAACCAATTAGCAAAATTTCAAGTCTGTAGCTTTATGATATCGAAAGTTATCGTGCGAACGGACAAATAGACAGACATGGCTAAATCGATTCTGGAGACGACTCTGATGATTGCCATATATGAATATGTTGTATATTGCTATATCTACGAAGCTCACTAGGTGTTACATATTTTCGTTGTGACCAAAATAATACACTCGATACCTTATAAGGTCTAACCTAGGGTATACAAATATGCTGAACAAAAATTGTATGTCTGGATACGTACAAACGTAGTAATACCGGTTGTATGACATTCATTCAACGACTCATTGGACTGCATGAGCATATCGTATAAACGGATTTTATTGTTGCTCTCTTTCTATACTCACTACTACTCAATTGCCCTAACCCCTTGTGGGGCATAGCGCGTCAACTGTTCCATGTGGCCCAGTTGACGTTTCGTTGGCATAAATTGGTTTCAGAGAATGCAGTTGCCAGCATGCACCTCCTGCACATCCATGGCCACGAACGTCGTCGTGGACGGGATTCGAACCCGAAACGCCGGTAGTCAAACATGAGACTGTTGCCTCAACACACTGCGCTACCGGTCGCCCCAGACTCTTTCTATGATCGCTAGGATATTAACGACCCACACGATATAATTTTGTTGTTGTTATCTAAATAAAAAGAAATCTTGGTTATAATAATCGAAAAGTTTATCCATTTTAATTCTTTTGTAGTTCATGCATGCCTTCCTATTTTTCTTCCCAGAGAGGAATCGATTCTTGCATGCACCGTCTGTTCCCAAGACATTGAAATTCACGAAGAAGAACTGGATCAATTCCTAGAAAACAACCAATCATACGGCGATATTCGTTGCAAAAATTGTGAACTACTAACAGCAGGACCACCGTCCAGCCGTAAATGTGAGATTTGTCTTGAAATCTTGCCCACACGCACTGAAATGGTACTGCATCGATCGCAACATGAAAAAGTCGATTGTACTGTCTGCTATAAAAAATTTAAAAACTACGCCTCCATGTCGGCGCATAGGAGACTACATGATTCAACCATCACGGCTCACACTTGCCCGATGTGCGATTACAGTTCACATCGAAGATACAACACTCAGGTTCACATAAAGAGTCATGTACTGGACTTTGCTTGTCGGATTTGTTGCAATTGCTATAACAGTGAACATTTGTTGGAAAATCACAAGGCGTCACATTCTAAACTGGAGTTGTCCACTTATTCGACAAATCAGGCCACCGTACTGTGCATCGATTGCGGAATGAACTTTAATTCAAAATTTCAGCTCTACTTCCATACAATCAAAGAGCATTATAGCGATGGAGAGCGTTTCACCTGTTCGCAATGCGATCGAATGTTTGAGTCTATGACCATATTACGAAAACACGAAGAAACCCACAAGGAAGAAAGCTACAAGTGCGAGGAATGTGACAAAACATTTGCCAAACTCAAATATTATAAGGAACATCAAAACGCACATGGAGACACTCGTCCCTTTCAATGTGATATATGCCAGCAACGTTTCAAGTATAGTAGTAATTTATCGCAACATCGAGGGACCCATTTGGGAGTGAAAAATTTCAAATGTCAGTACTGTGATAAAACGTTCGGAAGATCCAACACG
Organism: Chloromyia formosa; assembly: GCA_964017055.1. Classification (NCBI taxonomy): domain Eukaryota; kingdom Metazoa; phylum Arthropoda; class Insecta; order Diptera; family Stratiomyidae; genus Chloromyia; species Chloromyia formosa. The sequence goes on along the minus strand of OZ024813.1, from coordinate 3,947,456 downwards.
TTGAAATACCACCTGAAATCGCACAGAAATCAAAGAAGTTATGCCTGTCAGTTTTGCGATAGTACGTTTGTACAGTCGAGTACGTTGAGCAAACATATTCGATCTTTGCATCGGAAATGCGATAAATGTGGCGAAGTTGTCGGCGATAGGAAACAATGTCAGATACACTTGTGGAAGGATTGTGGGAAATAACAAACTGAAGACATGTGCTAAGGTAAGGAGGTTTGGCTTGAAAGCACATTCAAAGTCTGTAAAATTTTTGCTTTCAAAAAAAAAAAACATTAAATTGATGCCAGGACAGAAAATACAAATTTTCGTAGAACTCTATAAAATTGGCGCGATAATATATACATGTATTGTAATTTAAACCGAAACAAATCGTCGCTGGATGAATCTATCCATTATTAGTGCTTAGCCAACCTTAGTACTAGTTTCATATGGGACAGTAAGGACTTGATGAATTGAGTCTTGCAGGTTTAGGTTTAGGTATGTAAAGTTTAGCTATAAATGACTGCTAGAAGGCTAACGATAAAATAACAATTTTAATATGTAAATCACATACTGTGTCTTTTATTTGGCCCGTCCGTTTTTCTAGGCATACCAGTCGAGTTTAGTGTAGAGATGGGTTGCTATTAGTGTATCTATTGTTTTTAGTGGCTTATTACTTTTAACGTTAGCAGGTAGCTGCTAACACCAAAAAATAACAGATACGACTCAACTCCCCAAATCCGGGAAAAAAAATCATCCCCTCCTCCACAAAAAATGTATATGTCATATTTGTATATTTGCTCTAAAATCGCATAAACACTACGCAACGCATATACAATATTCGCATCTTTAAAATGTTTCATTACATTTAACATAAATATTAATATCATTCACAAATTCACATCCCATACCCACCCAATATCCCCCAACTAAACCAATTCATAATCAATCATTGCTATGCATGCACGCTGTATCTATTATATTCGTACATACGACATACATAAATAAATAACAACAACAACACATGCTGCCTGCAAACAAATGAAAAATCATTTTACATACGTTGCATCCATAGAGAATACCTATGGAGGAGCAATCCGCATATACTCAACACTAAACTACTTAAAGCAATTCCAGTCGTAAAAAGTAAACAGAGAGACACACGCCCTCCACTGCGCAACACCCGCGCAGTCTATGTAAAAGCACAGGAAGCACGCAAGATGTCATCCCCTCTCCTACTTTTCCAGTTGGAACAATAACATTCCAGTCTGTCTCTCTGCCGCGGAACACCCGCTCGGTCCATATAGAGCAAAAGAGATGTCAAATTTCCATCCCCCTTCCTACTTCCTCACTTGTGCCGAATTACTTCGTTTCTCTCGCTCTTTTTCATTTCCTCTTATACTCTCTCTTCAAAGGTTGCATCGTACACCTAAGGAAGGCCGTTTCCTCACTTGTCGGTACTATAGCGGTGCGGGATCGGCATGCTCGGTATACGCGGTTTCGAAAGCTTACCGATCGCCTTTATTTCAATGAGTGTTTTCGGACTGGCACGGTATTCGCGGATGCGGGGAGGGACCGAGTCAGTTAAAAATAAATAAATAAATAACTGGCGCAACAGTCCAATTTGAACCATGGCCTCGAGATGAGTTAGTATCATCTCATTTTCTAGATCGTGACGGTATGTCTTGTGAAGAGGTGTGTGATCAGCAACACGCTCAACCGAGTTATTTACCCCATAAACGAGTACTCTTTTAACAGCTGAGTGGGCTCATAGTCCGACACGTAAATCCTCTTTTTATCGAAAACTACCGCATTCAGTAGGAATCGAACCGGGGCCCAGTGCCGTACCGACAAGTGAGGAAAAAAAAATTGCTTTCGAAAGGATGAAAATGGTACCATGTAACTCGAAAATCAATTTCCCATTCTAAAAAATCATTGAGTATCCGGTTCGAATGAAGAATTTCGTACCGAATGCTCGATGATTTATTGAAATGGAGAAATTCGTTTTCGAGTTCCATGGTACCTGTTTTATCCTTTCGAAAGCAATTCGATTCGAATCGAATTACATGATAGACCCTGAGCCCTTTCGCCCATCGCTAGTTTAGTGGTGGTTGTTGAGAGAGAAAGAGAGGGCGAAAGAGAAAAATTACAGTTCAATCATTGAGAAATACTGCCTGTTTATAAATTAACTGAAATAAAATTTATTAGATTTCATTTTCACTGAGGATATATTAGAATAGTTTACTCTTGACATTTGAGGTTTAACGCCAATTAAAGCAAAGATACACACTGAACCAAGGAAACAGTCAGTTTTCATCCGAATTATTCTTTTGCTGCTGCTCTTTTCAGGGGTCGAATTATGAGTTCCGTGAACGGACTACTCGTCACGTAAAAATGTGTATTTCGTATTATGCAATCCGTGAACGTAACAAACGTATCGTAATTAGCTATTATGGCTTCCGTTAACGTATACGATATCGTATCAATCGTCCAATCCCCCATTCGATTACATGGAACCGTTCGTATGGCACAAATTTCGATAGAAAAATGAAAGTAAATAATTAAAATAAAAAAAAATAAAAGCACGTTTATTGGTTATTCTTCAATAAATGTAATTTAAATTATTTCTTAAGAATCACTAAGCTTAATAATGGACAAAAAACATTTTGTGCGAGTTCAACTCTGTAAAGGTGCGTTTAGATTAATCAAAACCATTCGCGCAACTGATGCGCGAGGAAAAATTGCGTGCAGTGTGAACATTTTCCTCGCCCGAAACTAATCTCCTCCTCCTCCTTCCTCTCGAGAGAAACTCGCGGTGTGACACACCCGGTTGCTCATTGTGAGTTGCTCGCATGCAAATACTCAGTCTCCGATTTTGCTTAGTGTGAACGCTGCGCGTGTATGTTTCGGATGAAGATGAAAGCATTCATTTAAGATTTAGCCTTCTAAGTATTACTTACTTAGAAGCTTGGTCATAATGTTCTCGGTCTCGGTTACATAGCATTTGTCTTACACCGCATTCGGCCACCGCAAAGCGGATTTGGTTCACAATTCGTACTTGTGTTACTGTCGAGGCACATACCACTGTCGAAGAGTTCCAATTTTTCAGTCTTCAGTCATAAAGGCGGAGGTATGAGTCTAAAGACCTGGATCTATGCCATCTGCACTCATAGTAACACGTTCCTCATTGCAAACACTTCCGAATAGCGAACTGATTGGTTTCTTCAATTCCAAATATTGGACGATTGAAGAGTCTCCCCTCAGCCACTTACGTAAAAGTGCTATGTAAAATCCAGTTCATGTGTACACAATGCACTGACAACATTATCCCTAAGAATTTTCCACTATATTCCTCTTCTTTCTTTTATTACAGAACCGTACTACGCTCTCCAAATTTTCGGGTGTCAACCAGTCCGCCCGTCGCTCTTCAACCCCATCGCTCCTGTCACTTCACCGACAAATTCGGCCCTACAATCCTCTCGCTCTGTCCCCCACTTGACCAGCCAGTTCGTCCGACTTTCGCTTTACCATCCTCTCGCTCCTTCTGCCCCTTCACTAACCAACCAGCCCGTCGAACTATGGCTCTCTAACTCTCTCACTTCTTCTGCCGCTTCACCAACTAGTCCGTCCGACTGTTGCCCTCCAACTCTATCGGTCCTACTGTCGCATCTTCGCTTCTTTTAAGCACATCTGTAGTGCAAAGACACGCACACAAATCAACCACAAATTAAGAAAAAAAAAGTTAAACAAAACATGAATTTAAACTACCCTTGTGTTTTAGTTTTACTTTTTAATATTTTGATTATTTTTTTGTCATTGAAATGACACTAACTTGTCATATTTTCAATTCGAGTAACTTGGAATCTATTAAGCCGGGTTTCCACCAGAGAGACAGTTTTAAAAAACACGGACAAAAACTGTTTTTCTGAACAAAAACACCAATGTTCTGTAAAAACTGAACAGTTTTGAAAACATTTGTGTCTCTAAAAACTGTTTTAGGAAACAAAACACGTTCCCATCGCGAATGGGAAAATGTTCTTGTTTTCTAGAACAGATCAAAGGAAAAGACATTTGTTCTTGTTTTTTGTCTGGTTGATTGAAACGCGCGGTTTTATTTTCTGCGACAGCATGCAAGTATACAATCAGTTGCCATTTTAAAAGTTCAAGTTATGATAACTTTTAGTTTTTTTTTTTTAATTGAGAATTGACATAATATTTCCGTTTTTTTTCTGTTTTAGATGTCATTTATTAAAAAAAACCATAGCTTATTATGAAATCCTCGTTGTCTGACATTTTTTGGGATACATATTGAACAAGATAAACAGAACTAGAAACAAAACAAGTCTGTTAAGTTGAAACAGTTTGTTTACATAAAACAGAACTGTTTTCAGAAAACAAAACTTGTTTCTGTTTTTGTTTTTGAGAACAAAACTGTTTTTAAAAACTGTCTCTTTGGTGGAAACCCGGCATAACATTCCTAAAAAATTACGTTCCGTGAGCAATCGTAAATCATAATCCCAGTGAACTCGCTCGGACGAACAGTCACGTCATTTTATTTCATACGATTGCCGTTCCGTTCACGGAACTCATAATTTGACCCCTGTATTTTGTTTTTTACTTTTCTGCTCGGTTGAACATAAAAAACGCAGCAATTTTCGGCCAGGAAATTCCTGTGAAATCTTTAAGACAGCAAATGACGATAGTGTTAGGACCTTACTGAGATCGAGACAACAGAAAAGATTTGAGTAACGCTCAGAACGGAGCCCATCTCTGCAAGCCAAGACTTTTGTCGACCGCATAATGAACAGGAAAATGTGACCAACATATCCCAAACTGGGCTACATCAAGCTCGCACTGCAGTTCACGCTGTTGTTAGAGTATACATTTTCGGCTCCACGATGGCCCTCTTCGAGTTCACATTACGCACCACACCCATGAAAACAGCACATTCACGTTAGTTACATTATATGATATATATTTTCCATACTTTCTTTTATTATAAATCACAATCATCAGTTCACCATTTGCATGAGATTTCCACCAATACTTTCAGTTTCAACACTTAAAATAATATAAAAAAAATAATAATATGTAAGAATATATTACAAATGTTAAACAATATAATATTATATGTATAATAACGCTTGGAATAATGATAAGTAAAATTCTTATGTTTTACATAACACCGGAACCGCGTTCGTCTATTCACTATCTTGTCGTTCGAGTGGTGGTGTAGTCTGTCCATCGCCACCACTACCACCCTGTGCACATTCATTGACCAATCGTTGACGTTCCAAATACATGGACACCTTTATATTTTGTATCTGATGATCGTTGATCAGTTTGAGCAGGGCAATTACAGCGATTCCCACGGCAATAGCGAATGCGCCCCATGCACCAAACTGGCAAAAGCAAAAAAAAAAGAAGAAAAACATTAGAATTAGAATTTTAGCACGACCACGACTTACCTGTGCTGTGCCCATTTCAATGTAAAAGCCCGAAGTATCAATTTGCTCTTCTTCGCGAGTAATATTCTGACCGGCAGCAATTTCACATGATGGAAACCGTTGCGTCATATCCGAACACCAAACGATGAATCCCAGTGTTATCATAATAGCGGAAATAACAGACATGGCTAGCATAATGATGCCAACCATAACGTCGAGAAATAGACCGAGAAATGAACTTTCCTCTTCTTTGCATGCCAAACGTGAAAAGCTGTTGGTGTAAAAGTATGGAGTATATGTACCTATAGTTAACAGTGTATTTAAGAAAAGTTTTAATAAAAACAATAACATAGGGAGCATTTATAGACTGGGAGGCCTAGGTCGTTTCATACTGGGGCACGGCAGCCAGCGGATTCGAGCTGGTCAAATGATGAAACTTTTTTATTCTTATTTTTTTTTTTAATTTTTTTTTTCATGATTTATACTGAATGTTTAGTATATAGGAGGCATGGAAAATTTCAATATTCGCATATACCCTTGCGTGGACTCCGCTCGCTCCGCGCTTAAGGGATCGCAACCCTCAGTATCGTACAAACATGAACGCTCGTTTCGCTCACTCTGCGTGCAACAGCATTTTGATCAGTTTTAAACATACCAAACATTCAGTATATATCATTTAAAAAAAAATAAGGAAAAAAAGTAAAAGTTAGAATAAAAATAAAGGAATTTTTTTTTAAATTTGACAGTCTTAGGGTGACGCTAGCGATAAGTGACAAAAAAATCTGAGTGAAAAGTGATTTTTTCACCCCGGGCCCCGGAAACCAGACAGACGAACAAAGCTTAATCGCTTCATCATACCGACCAAGAATATATATACATTATATGATCGGGAATGTTTCCTCTTTCTATGCGTTGCAAACTTCTTCACCTCGTGAAGGGTATAATGAGGAGGTCAGTTCTCCTTGCTTTAGGGAACTTACAAAATTTCGAAAACAAAAGAATAAACAGTCCATCCATCACAAATGATTCATACATATTACTGACATTCGACAATGCATTGAAAATTCAATTTCGACGCAATTTCCTACCGATTTTATCGCTCACAATTTGTCTTTGCAGACAATATTGTCATCGATCATACACCTTGTCACCACTTAGCACTTACCGATAAATTTGTCCCGCCGACACGATGAACAAAAACACTCCCGTTGCAATGGGAAAGTCGCAAAAACCTTTAGAAGCCCAATTAGCATCGAAAAGTCCATCGTCCTCGCGCCAGGTTCCGGTAGCGAATAGTAAACAATGTCCACTGCGTAAAGGATGTTTTAAAATTCGAGTCTGGCAGAGAAAGTTTTGAGCCTTTTACCTGAACTCATGCATATGCATTCCCATTGGAATCACGATACAGATAGAAAGTATTGAAAGGATAACATGGCCAGCGATCTGGCTCAGAGTTAGCACATTTGCTAGTCCCATCGTTGACGAACGTATATTGGAAAGTTACTAAAACTGGAGAACCGAGTTCTTCGTAGTATTTTGACAGATAATCGGAGACAGCTGTAAAATTTTATGAAGACAACAAGTATGAAGTTGGCTGAAAGTCGTCTATTTCCGTTGAAATAGGTTAGAAGCTATTGAATTGGAAGAATGAATTCTAGGGACGATGCGTTACTGAATAGGGGGACTCCCGGCTGAAAAATCTTGCTTTTGAACCATAGATATATATTGAACAGATAGGAAATAAGCACAGAGTGGGGGTAAAAATTTGAACATCGAGTTATGGTTGACGTATTCCCGTCTGCGCAGTGAAACACGCACAACACGCACTAGCATTTGGCCCAGGGGCTCGAGGAGCGATGGGCCAAATGCTTCATATTTGTCAAAATTGTGGCTGAGTGGCCGATGGCGTAACGACATTTACCGAACGTATAGCGACCACGTGCAAATGGGTAGCAGTGCGCATGCACGAGTTGGTTCGAAAATAACCTGAAGCACAGAGTGGGGATAGTTCTATACCGATCTGTTCTATTTAAATCTATGATATAAAGCTAGTGTAGCGTTTCCACAGTTGTGAAGTTGCGCACCCACCTCGAGTTGTCAGAACATCGATCATCAAGAAGAAGACTGCTTTTGAATTTCGTCATTTCGTCGTTTCTCAGAATTTGTCTTGTCAAGTCGCACGAATAAAGTTTGTGTTTTGTTCTAACTAATCGCGTGTTTTACTGATTAACATATTCCGCTCGTGCTGTATTGTCGTCAGTAAAAGCGAAGTAACTTAGTGGAAGTTCGAAAGTCAGTCAACGTTGAGTATCCGCTCGGAAGCGGAAAAGGGAAGTTCAGTTGTAGTTGAAGTGTCGTTATCGAGATCCGATGGAAACGAATAGTTAGAGCTAGTTAGCCGTTGGTTGCTAGTTACGCGTGTATATAGTTCGTTTAGTAAATAAAATGTGTGTGTTTGAAGTGTTTTCATTATTCAGAATAAGAATATCCAACGAACCCGGTTTCGGTCGAAACATTACAGTATTTAATAATACAGTCGAACTTCCCTCAACGGACACTTCCAATAACCGGATATCTCTCATAACCAGACAATTTGATTTTCCCCGGCATTATTCCATATGCTTTACCAAAGGTCGCCACACATGAACGAGCACAACCACGACCGAACTTTCATCAATTTCAAAGAACAGTGGAAATGAGCAGACACTCCCATAGAGGGACACGGGCACCATTGTTATAAATTTTTCGGTTAAAAAGTCTCTGATAAGCGGACAGCGGAGACATGCAAGTATGTATAATATTACGGAAATTCTCCCGCCCTCGGGCGCACTTTTCAGCAAGTTGCGATTTGGATTGTGAGTTCCGAGTGAACGGACAATAGAGTAAAAATAAATATTTCAGAATTCTAAGAATGAGAAATTTGTTGAAAGTTATGTATGTTATTCAGTCAGTTGCGTTTTGACGCTATTGGATGCAGATCGAGCGAAGCGATACTGAGGGATGCGATTTCTTAAGCGCGGAGTGAGCGTAACGAGCGGAAACCACACAAAAGACGGTTGATTCACATATAACGGATAGTCACGTGCATAACTTAAAAAACCGGACTTTCGAGTATTTTTTTTTTTCCGAGTGGAAAGGTGTACTAAATTAGCACTAGATACAACAAGGTGATTTCGATTGAAAGCCAAGAACAATTTTCGGTTGTCGGACACTACCGTAGCTTTCGAAAAACAAGTGTAATAAATTTTTTCCGCCTGTACTAAATTAGCACTAAATACAATAAGTAGTTTTTGACTGAAAAAATAAAAAAAGTGATGGTTGTCTGCCAGCTTAAGACTTAAGTAACTTTTAAAAGGAAAGTAAAATATTTTTTTCGACTGTACGAAATTAGCACTAAATAGGCCCGAATTTAGTAGACTTCTTTCAATTATGTCTGCTACTTTTGCTCCGCCAGCTTAAGGCTGCGCGCAAGTTGGCACACGTTCGCGTGTCGCGTTCACGTGTTTTATATCAAACGGTTTGTGTCTATGGTTTGCAACTAAAGATGCGAATCTGTCAATTTGATAGATGCTCGGCTGTTGTCGTATCACCAAATTGGATTCATTATTGTGTATTAACGCCAATAGTTTAGTATGAAATGTGTGTTTATGCACATCCTACTAGTCCCCAGTCGTTTGTTTTGCCACTCAATTCTTACCTAGTTATCCATTTTAAAGCACAATAATGAACTCAAATTGTTGATACGACAATAGCCGAGAATTTGTCATATTGACAGATTCGCATCTTTGGTTGGAAACCATAGACCCAAACCGTTTGACAGCAAACACGTGAACGCGACACGCGAACGTGAGCCAACATGCGCGCAGCCTAAGAGAGGCCAGTTTTCGATGTGTAAACATCTTATGGCGCGGTACGGTGTAAAACCGTGGAATCTGTGGTATGCGTAAACAGTATCAGAGTGTGCGAATTCTCAATTTTTATTCAGTGTTTTAATTTGATGTACACTACATAGTATGCACAATTAACAACTGTTGTCAGAAGCAGCATTGCCGAGTCGGTGGCGCGCCCGGGCTAACAAACATGTGGTCCTTCTTTTCTTTTTTCTTTTTTTTTAACACAGACATTTTTTTGGCTTTTGCATAAATGAAAGTGAATAATGCAATTCTAATTACGGCCAAGTAATTTTTTTTACTGTCTGAGGTCAATCTTGAGTTCCTGTATATTCATTTTCCCATATTGATCTCAGCTAACCATCTCCCATCGGGCAAATTATAATTTGTTTGTACACATATGTATGTTCATGTGAATTCTACAACTTTAGTGTGTTAGGTGTCAATTCTCTACTTCGCATCATAATATTCCGTCCTTCACTTTATGTACACTGCGAAACGTGCACAAGGAATAGCCTCCATCAGAATCGAAATAACCCATCGGGAGCGTTGCCGGTGCACGGATTATCTGTTTCCGGTCATATTACGTAGAGTACGCCTATTCCAGAAACCAATCTTTGCCATCAACTGATAGCTTAGAGCCATAACCGAGTATAAATTATAATGAGTGCGTTCAGAAGGTGGCAAAAGAGCAGAAACCGCTCGCGAGCAGCCCCGCAACTGCTCGCGAGCAGCTCCGGAGCTGCTCGGTTTGGAGTCTGCACCTGCTGAACGCTACTTCACCAGCTGACAAATCGACCAGCTGAAAGCTGACGATGACAATTTTAGACGTCAAGTGCCGAAAAGTGGAAAATACATGAATCCCACTCTGTCCATTACAAAAATCACGAACAACGAGAAAACAAATTCAAAAGCACCCGAAAACCAAAGAACTAAAAGCCGAAAACGGCGAAAACACAACAACCAATTTGATAACCGTCAAAACTCGAAAACTCGCAACATGAGCGTGAGGTTGAAAAAGAAAAACCTGAGCACTGAGCACTGATCAGTGAGCAGAAATATTTCTTGCTCGGTGAAATTTGATCATGCTCACCCGAGCAGAAGTTGCTCAGTCACTTCTGAACCCGCTCGTTTTGAACATGTTCGCTGAGCGGAAGTTGCTCAGTTCCTTCTGAACGCACACAATATTACTTGATGAATGTTTAATAAAATAAAATGAACACGCTTGGAAAGTGTTTCCAGACAGGCTTCGAACCAACGACCCCTTGATCGATAAGACCTGCTCTCTACCCATTGATCTACGTCAATCGTTCCCTTTTGGGGAAAATTGTGCAAATATAATAAGGCCCTATCTGAATGTATTGTACATACATATAAATGGGCTTCGCACACATTTGATTTCCCTCATGTATTACATATTCACACAGTATTTTCAGTTTGGCGACCTTTTGTATAAAGCGGTGGGAGTTTTACACATATACCTCGAGTTAGAAAGATTAGCTCGCATTTCATTTTTTCATATAAACAGGGAAACGAGGACAAATTTAAAAAAAAATAAGACATATACCCGTAAGCGGGAACGTCTGGTCACCCTATTATAAGCCAAAATATCTGCTAGGAGATATAGCTCCCCTTTTCACTTGCCTTTTAAGCGGACGTGCCTTTACACAATTCTATAAAGTACTTCTTTCAGTGCCCCACCCCAGACTGTAGTCTTGGCACCTTGATGAAGTTGTAGGCCTCTGGTTCAAAAAATATTTGGTATAGCTGGTGGTTGTAGTCTTTGTGGTCTTCTTCGCCAGTTGCTTAAATTTTTTTCTCAGAAGCCTGAGTCCCGGTCGCACCGTGGCATAGTACCGCGTCGTACTATTGTTTCATAAATATTATTCTGAGGATCTTAAGGATGTCTTTTCGGCTAAGGTTAGTCGTTTTGAAAATGATCATTTGGTAACGCTGCCCATCTTCCGACTTTGGAGCAAAATGGGGTATACTTTACTTACACCTACCTCGCATTGGCAAATTTTTAAACAAAATTTAAAGCTCTGGTGTTTGTGCGATAACGTTAAATCAGAATAGAGGTGTTTGCGGTTGATATTTTCGCACAAACATCAGAGTTTTATGTTTTTGTCCAAAATTTTGTACAAAAATTTGCTAATGAAGGTAGGTGTATACTCAGAATCGAAATCCGTGGCCAGTATAGCTACCATGTCTTATTACCCACTGCCATCTGTTCGCCGATTTTCGTACAAGTCCTTGCGAAATTCGGCTCTACAACTGGTGAAAGCGGTCGCAAATTCTACAGTATAACTGTTCACTTTCCAGACGAGTACTACAGAACATTCGAAGACTTCCTTTCAATCCTTCTCCCGGAATACGCATATTCCGACCGTGTGTGAACTCCAGCTTTTGCGTGCTGAACGTAACGCCCTGGCGTCTACTCGGCCCCAAACTACCAAATCTATTGATGCTTCCCCAGAGCTTCCGAAATTTCCCAACAACAAAATCTTAGTGGCGAATATGAAAACCATCCGAACTACTTCGGGGGAAAAGCTTGATAAGCATGGGGGAAATTGAATATTTTCATTCTAGTCACAGAAGTGAAAGTTTTTCACTTCGGTTTTCCATCCAGCTTTTCCGCCGAGTGGCCAACAGTCAAGGTGGTAGGAGTGCGCGGCCAAAAGTCCGACCATACGACGAGGATGCTCGACATAGTCGGAACTTTGGAACACCCCGTGAAAAGCTGAAAAGGTGTGTTTTATCCGCGAAGGGTTTTTCCAACGCACAAAATAAGCGCACGACACACACGGAGAGAGGAAAATCGAATCGCATAGTATAGTAAGGAAGAAAGTGAAATAATTTTTCTTGAAATTTTTTCGAGGAAAAACTTTGGTTTTGTGCAACAATAAATCGAAAAAAATCCGAAAAAGAAAGATACAAAACACGCGGCACTAAACTTAATGTAAATGTGTGACGGTGGAAAACGCAGTCTGTGAAAAAGGCAAATGTCGAAAACGAGGAAAATTTTCTAGAGGCAAAAGAAAGATAAGGGAAAACCTCGCGACCGATGAATTCTTCTTCTTCATTTTTCCGTTTGGTGGTAGTGTGAAAATTCTTCGTTTTTCTTATGGTCGTCGTTGTCGTCATCTCGTCGTTTTGTGATTTTTCTTTCTGAGCTGCCCGAATACACTGAGTGTATTCAGTTCGCGCGAGGAAAAATCGAAAATCGGGAAAAAGAAAATTCCTGCGTTTTGCATGTGCGTGTGGTCCGTTCGGTTTTTCATCATCTTCCCGTAGATATTAAGTGAGTGAAAAGAAAAGCAAAGAAAAAGAAAAAAAGAATGGAAAATGATGTTCTTGTTTTTCCCTAGTTTCTTACGGTTCTGAGTTTTCTTCTCCCGTTTCCGTTCGCAATTTTCAATTTTCACAGAGTTGTCGCATACTCTGAAAGTGGTGCAAATCTTTGAATATAATCGAAAAGAAATTTCCCTCCCCCGAAGGCTATCGAGCAACCAAAGTAGAAATCGTGTTTCCGGATGAAACGAGACGTGATGGGTAGTTCGGGAATTCGCGAGTGATTTGATAAGGACTAAAACTGGAAAAATTGCAAAAACGCACCTCCCCTTTACAAGATGGATTAAAACGGACGACGGACAGTGGCTATGGATAACCATTTCATCGGACCGTAAAGGTAGCAAAATTCTTAGCAATTGTTGGTACCTTTCACGGCCACGGAAACGGTCATATTTTGTCAGTGTAGGGAGGCTGCCACCAAGATCATCATCCCCATCCTAGCGCCACCGCCAGGATAAGCAGCCAACAGCACCAGCCAGCAACAACATTTGCCAGCATTTGTAACGTTTTCCTGGCCGCAAAATAGGGAAACGTCGCAAAGGTGGATCCGGATCGAGTAATATCCCAGCATAGGGCCAGCCAAAATGGATGACGATGCCGTTTCGAGTCGTCCGCACTTGATCCCAGTTCGAGTGGCGTGAAGTCTCGACAACCGGCGGAAGATCCGTGGAATTTCCATTCCTTACACTCTCCACACAAAATGGCGGATGGTGGACACTCATTCGGGAAGAAAACGTTTCATAAGCCAACCTACTGTCATCATTGCTCGGATCTACTTTGGGGCCTGATTGGACAAGGATACATCTGTGAAGGTGGGCATCATTTAGTAAAAACCATTATTTTTTTTTGTTTCTATCGAAAAGTTCAATATCGTTTTCCCCCAATCGGCTGGATCCTATATGGGTCTCAGAGCCTGGATTACATACTCACGACGAAAAAAAAAATCCTCATGTCCAAAAGCACCCTTGCTCCTTGCTCCCAACGAAAGCTCGCGCTACGACTCACTAAATTTTACTTTTAGCCGTCAAACATTACTATAAATGTTTGTGTGTCTGACTGTATTTAAAACATCGTTTGTTTCGCGGAATTTCTTCATCTAATTATTCGCCAGTTGAAGAAAAAGTCGAATAGGAAAAATATTTGTACAAATCATGGCATTTACTTCAAATTCAAGCATGAATTCGCACCGTTTCGTATTCGTACACTGCTTTTCCCACTTGGTGTGTACAACACATGAGCAGGAAAATTGCTACCCTGCCTGCTTGCGTATCTATACTTTGGCTGCTATAGTGCTTTGTATAGCCTGCCCTCCCCATGGCCATCCGCTCGCATGTATCTTTTTCGATGGGCTCGAGGGTAGAAGCGAGATTTGCAATGATGACCCAACCAACACCCGCTCTACCCTCCACCCACCCAACAGCATTTTCCACTCTATTGCTGACTCTTTCGCACTCTCTGTCTGCTTCCAAGTTTTTCACTTGTTATAATTAAAAATAGACAAAGTTCACATCCAAAAATACATAAGTTTATTTAAAAAAATCGTATGTTAATGGTAAATGGATTTTGAGTTGGGCAAACGTATATTGCACGAGTATATTTTTCATAAGTGGTGTATTTGAGCAATTTTTATTGACAGCGAATTTGATTTCTTCCCGAAGCGATGCTATTAATTTTCCATGCTTTATTTTCCACAAGTTTTTCTAGTATTTTTTTTTGTTTCTTCTTCGCGGTGAAGGGGATGGCCGGAGGCCGATGGGTGTATACTTAACATAATACAGTCTTATGCGAAACATGGATAATTTTTAATAAATATGTGGAGAATTCGATGAGCGATTTAAGTATGATTGGGAAAAATGTTAGGGGAACCATCGATCGCCATCGATTTTCAGGATATGCCTTCATGTTGCCGATTGTCAGGTCTCCTGTGGAATGTGACCTTTATTGTTTGTTACGTTCAGGCTCAATGGTCTTGACGGTTTCTGAAATATCAAGTGCTGTTTATTTTTCCTCAAAAATGTTGTGTAATCGGAGAATTGCTTCCTATTTGTGACGCACAGTCGTGACTCACAAGCTTGCAGTCGGAAAGGCGATTTTTTGCTGCTGAATATTTACATAAATGGAGAAGCGTATTTCAGTTTCCTTAAAGATTACATTTTATACGAGCATATATGGAAGTAAAGGAATGGAATGGAAGTAAGGAACGATGGTTGTTCGCACGGATGTGGTAATCCATACTACCACCTATTTGTAAATCTGTGAATCATTAAGAATGTCCTTATTGGGTTGTGTAATGAACCATATTCTGGTCTGGTTGTACTGCTTCCACCGGCAGTTCGAAAGCAGCACCTGATGAGTAGTGATCTGTCGGTGGTACGAAACCAGAGACCAAGGGGCCCATTACACCCGGGCCCCTATGTGAGCGCGAGGGCATCTGCGACGTCCGTCAACCACTCCATCGTTATCGTCCTATTTTTTAATTATTCCCCATTTTTGCTCCCATGTTTGTGCTGTGTTCCCCAGGCCTATGAATATTTATTAATACGTAAAGGACAGGGGCAGCGAGCGGCGAATACCCCGTACACATCTTCCAAACTGACCTACAGCAAGCATTTCCGCTGCTTAGCTCGTTGAGGGGCTTTTTTCTTGGCCAGATGACACAGCCCGACCTACACGGTCATTATGCTACCTTAGGCTTCGCTCCCATGGACATATTCAGATGCCCACCAAACCGTCCATTACAGTTGGTACTGCCAGTCTTCAGTTGAAAACTTTTTTCTTATGGTATCGTCGCACATTGTTCGCGATTAGCGATTAACCCATAGAGCATGGTGCATTATTTATGTGTCTTTTTCATCGTCGCCTGCGGTCGACGCAAAGTGGTACCTAACACCTTTACTATATATACTTTTTCTACACTTTTAGATTGATTATACACTAGTTTTATTACGAATGTATTTTTCGTAACCAAAACCGTTTCTCTTAATTCCGATACTTGCGAATTTTCAGATTACAAGTACTTTATTAGTAAAACAACCACTACCACTCTTGATCGACTTCATATATACGTACAAATAAAATTAGCACCCTGTTCAACTAATGGGAAATCGCTCGTAACATGTTAGCATAGTCCTTGAAAATGCATATTAGATTTATACAGGATGTGCCGCTTCGAAATGCCTGTGCTTCTTAAAGGCGGTCCTTCGTCATCATCGGCGCTGCAACCCGCGTCGGGCCTTGGCCTCCTGGACGCAGCTCCTTCAACTATCTCGATCAAGCGATCACGTCCTCCAATTCAAAAATCGCATAAGCCTTATACAATCTTTGTCCTCCTCCCATACTACTACTTTCCCTTAACCCCTAGTGGGGCATAGCGCGTCAACCATTGCTTCCCGCTATCGTGCTCTGTTCTAGGCAATGGGGCGCAACTCCGCAAACGATTTACCCAGCGCCTTACACTCTGTTGCACATATCGACGCCATGTGATTTTAGAACCTCTTGGTCGGCCTTGGTTAGAAATGGAGTTCCATTTCATGGTATGCAAAGCAATACACTTATCCTATCCACTGCCATTTTCGCCTGCTTATCAATTTGTCGATTGGCATCCCACCCGTAAGGCTGGTTCGCATTTGGCTAAGTACTTTAGTCAAGTGGCGAGTAATTTAGTAAAGTATGATAAATGTCCGAACAACATTTTAATCAAGTAGTTTAGTCGGTGACTAAAGTCTTACACAAGGGTAAGCTATCAGATACTTTCGAGGTGCATAGCTGAGTGAGACAAGGCCATCAACGACGTACTATGCGGCGCGCTTCATGAAAACCAGAGCAAAGGTATTAGTTGTTTAAACGACGAGCGACGAGCGATGTCCTGCTCCGTACCACTATTTTCGGCAACAATGCTTCCTAGGTGGACGTATTCGTCCACATTTCCCACAAGCTGTCCATTGATAATGATAGGAGAATTTAGATTTCTTCTCTTTCGCAATGGCGGGCTAAGAACCTTGGTCTTGTTGATATTAATATTTAGCTCAACCTGGCTTGCCTCCTCAAGATTTAACGCCATTGCGGACAGATCCATGATTTTGTGGGAGAGTAGGCATATGTCGTCAGCGTAGTTAAGATGCTGTAGAGAAGATAAAGTCCATTGAATTCCTCTGTCTAGTCCAGATAGGGCTGCATGCAACACAGAGCCGATCATTATGAGGAATAGGAAGAAGTTTGATGTCGTTAGAGGCTAGGCCATCAACTAAATTATCTATGAAAGCGTAAAACGCTGCCTTAATTGCATCTTCTTTCTCCTTCGTTGGGCATGGCAATTAATAAGCCAAACAATGAAAAATGGAATCTAATGCGAATCGCACTGATTCTTTCATTGATGGGCTTGAAATCCGTTACCAGATGTTTAAATTTGCCATCGACCCCAAATTCCCTGTTGTTTTCTTCTGGTCTGCCACTGGTCAAAATTGTGTGCGATCCGTCGTAGTCATTTACCTTGCTATAGAGTCATTTCATTTCTTGAAGTGCGAGCATGTTGATATTATAGCGAGATGCTTCTTGCAGTGTACCGATGCGATATCGTGTTCGCACATTCCAGGACCTGAAAAAATAGTCCGATTTTAGATTCCGAATCTGGTTCCGTTTTATTCGTCCAATCCGAGGCTGTGCTCTAGGTCTCTGAACAAATTATGGGATGGTCTTGGCTAATAGTTGGTTTGCCGCTGTGGGATATAGAGCGATCGCAGCGAGCGTTTTAGGGCTGTATACTGAGGGCTGCAAGCCTTTAAGCCGGCCCGGTCGTAAAACGAGCGGAAGCCACGCAGAGGGAGTGAGGAATCCACTCAAATTAAAACCCACTATTGGTCAAAGACGCGAACCACTATGCTCAACCCGGTCAAGTAGAAATGTTCCGAATTTTTTTCAGGGCATACGTTGTCTGTGTCTCGCCCAACCCCCTCTATGAGGAGCAGACCACTATCCTGTTTCTGTTCCCTTCTCTTCTACTGGGGTTTAAACGATAGGTGTTCTTACCCAGTCTCCGATCAGGGTTAACAGCAACACCACTAGAAGGCGCAAGATAGATGTTGAGAATGAGAGGTGTCATGTCCTTGCGGATCCACCAGCATGTTGTGCATCATTTCCTTTCATGGTAAAGGCGATACTTAGTTCACTGTATTCTTCATTTGTAGCCGCCATCAAAATCTATCATCATCTATCATCTATAAGCGGACAAATTTTAAGATTCTGAATACTTTTTGGGTGCTTATTAGATTGTTGGGTTAAAAAAAAAGATGTTGGCTTTCTCTTAAGCGGACACTCCCCATCCGGACAGAATTGTTGGTTTTGATGGTGCCCGGTTATGAGATAATCGGTATAGATCTATCCCCTTTTTTTGTTGTTGTCATGAAAAAGATACAGTTACCTTAAGCCCACCCTGAAATTGCCATTAAGTTTTTTTTTGCCTCTCAGTAAAAGTCGATGAAGCTTGAAAATTTTCGACAGTTTCCGAAGCTAGAGCTTTTCATGATTATTTAAGCGGGAGTTATATACACAATTATTTTACATATGTAGGGGAGGTAGGCGTTCTCTTGGCCTGATCATGCCCATTTTCAATACCAACTAGATCATACTGCCAACATTTGGCAAAAATTTCAATTTCTAGCTTCATTCTATCGAAAGCTATCGTGCGAATGGACAGACAGACAGACATTTACAGTATAAAATATTCGAAAATATCGAAATAGCACGAAAATATTCAGGGCCCAAAGTGGGGATTGGATTTTATCCAGTCAATAAAACCGAGATGAATAATCAATTTTAGACCTTACCTTAAAGCTACCTTAACTCAATCTTAAGGCTTTTCATATCCTAATACTTAGGGCATTTGTTATACCCTTGACCTTATAAAGGTATAGGTAAGGTGACCACCTGTACCGAAATGACCGGTACAGTACCGAAATTTCGATGTTGTGTACCGTGTACCCAAGGGAAGCTTGGGTACACCAAAATATACCGAAATTTAATTTCGCACCAAAAATATACCGAAATTTGAGCTATGCTTCAAAATATACCCTAATTTGAAAATAGAATTACTTCAAAAGTGATATGCTATTGGTTAATACTCTATGAGAACACTTTGTGCGGCGATAGTTTCAAATTGAGCGAATTGAGAGCTTCTCAGTGGCGAAGACTACAAGATATCTTCCAGTAGCTACAGCGCCACAATTGCATTTGATCGCGTTTGAAATTTTTGCGGTCTGCGGAAATCTAGTGACTCGTCGTCCGATGGATCGCCACAAAAAATCAGCTGATCAAAATTATTTGGAACTGCCAAAAAAAACGTCAACGATAAGGGCATACACAGGCCGATCCATCGGCCGATCGATCGGTGTGTGTATGGCACGTTTAAGAGGTATTTTGTACGTAAGATGTAATATTAATTTTGCGAGCAATTCTTTGAATTTATAAAGACCCAACAAAATGCAAGAAGAAATTGGCTCTAATGAGAAATGTGGATTTAAAAAATAGGAAAAACCAAACTAAAAGTATATAAAACATAAAATGCAATTAATGTGTATGCATAAACTATAAAGGTAAAATAAATATTTTTGTCTTTCATTATAAATCTATGTGTGCTATGATTTCTGATCGTGTACCGGAACAAGTGGTCATGTACCGAAATTTAGTTGTAAAAATATGGACATGTACCGAAATTCGCTTATCAAAAGGTGGTCAGCTTAGGTATAGGGTATATTGTTTTTGTCACAACTTTATATGTACGTAATACCTTAAAATAGGATCCATTGCAAAATACATACTCTCACATAAACGTTCATAAAATTACATATTTTAAATTCTTGGTACATATCTATTTTTGTATGTAAATTATAAAAAAAAATAGTTGCCAGAAAGCTGGAAATACTTTATTCCATCTATCCAAAATGAACTGGGAATATTTGTTATTTCTTCTTTAACGTTAATGCAGTTTGCATACTTATTCTTAAATGAACACATATGTGACTTGAATAAGGGACCAATTTAGACACACTTTTTAATGGATTATTATTGATGTATGTATGACAGCTTTTGTCTTTAATGATGAGCTGCATCTTTCGGAGGTCGCAACGCTTGATCGCAGAGAACCATGACCGAACTTCGATTGAACCAAGACTTGGTTCGATGCATGCTCGCGATCAAAATGGTTGTCGTCTGTGGCGACCTTTGGGCACACAATATCTTGTCAAATATTTCAGAGTTTATCTTTGACTACTCTTCACTAATGAAAGTCCACAGCTCCTCCAGGTTTTATGGTGATGTTTTCCGTATTATTTGTTTTGTTTTACGAAAATATTCCACAAATTCTTGATTGGGTTCATATCAGGGGACTGTGCAGGCCAATCCATGCAAATAATACATCAGTCCTGGAGGCATTTGATAGTTATTTTAACCTTATGCTTTGGCTTATTATCCTAAATACTGTCTCCCCTGGTTTGCAGTCATTTTTTTCTAGGCTAGGTAGTTAGGTGTTTTGTAGAATGTTGACATAATCTTGAACTTTCATTGTTCTATCGCTCTTACTCCAAGTTTATTTCCTTGGAAGCAGCTCCAGATCACAAGAGATCCTCCGAGAGCATGTGAAGTTATGCCATCTTTCTTGTCATACCAAGACCATACGCCAGCCGCTCATATAAGCAATTTCATTATATTGGTTGTCTGGTATAAAATAGAATCGGTTATATCATTTCGCAGGAAGAAATAGTATAGCTGATAATGCCCCCCATATAACCCACGTTGGGCGCCAATTTGATATTGGCTTATTGTAACGTTTGAGTTCAGTTCTTGGCTCGGAGAAGAGTTCTAAGATCAGAGGAGGGAGTGTGCTGGGTTAACCGGCATAAAAACTTTCTTGGTCGGGAAAGTTGGTCTGGTCGGTGTATTTCTATTCTCACTTATTCTAGAACATAAACGATGTCTTTTTTTTCTATTTTGAAACTTTCACAACTTTGCTGGTGTTTTGTTCCTGACACACCCCACGTTGGGCGCATCATTTATGTTTGCGGTTCAATTCTTAGCCCGGAAAAATAGTTCTCTTTTCCACGGAGGCCGGTTCAGAATTATGCACTATAAGCTGCCCATAACTATATGTTACGAATTAAGAATGCATATAATCTTCCTGTTTAAACCATAGTTTCTAAAAAACGCGTTCATTTCACTGTTCCACGTCGGCCGCCACTTCGTTGTCTGCTACCCGACCGTAATATTTATTGAACTTGATTCGGATGTTTAACTATGTTCAGGTTTTTGAAAAACTCTCCCTAAAAACAATCCGACGTATGGGCCTGAGCGGAATACATTTGAAGGAAACATATTTTCACTGCAAAAAATAACACGGATGAAATTATATTTTATTATTCACCTTTCCACCCTGAACCTTATATCTCGAGGATAACTTTTTTACAACATTCAAGAGTTGGTAGTACGTACGGCATTAAGTTATACTTGTATGTAACGTATATCACTATGTATATTGCGCATGCCTCGGCATTCTTTTAAATGTATGAGTGTATGTGCGCGTACTACATATGTGCCTATATATATGTACATATTTATTTTATGCCCATGCATTTACATTAGACATGTATTTTCCAAAGTTTCCTTATAAAGTACAGAAGAAAAGAAGCAAAGGTTAGGTGTAAAATGGGTGTCTAATTACATCGGTAGGCATCTGTAAAAAGAGTTTAACACTAAGCTAATTGCAGATTAAAGATGAGCACATTATTATTATTGCACGAGTAATTCTATATATGTGCGAGTACCTCAATGATTTGACTAGGCATTTAACATGAACTGTATAAAGGTGCTTTGTATTGCAGTATGAAACACTGCCTAATTGCAGGCGCTGAACATTTGAAGTATAGTACGCCAAAGAAAGGACTAAATACGAAAACATTAAAGTAGATGGTACTTGTATCCGTGAATCGCTCGAGATGAAAGACAGTGCATACCGTTATGATAGTGTAACTGAAGAAAAGATGTTAAGGAGTTCATCTTAGGATTGATTGAGGTCCATTATTTACTATAATCACTAGGGACTATTAAATTTATTAGATATATTTTGTGAGACGATTGCTACAAATATTTTAACACACGTTGACGCATGTGTAAAATTTAGGTTTTTTTAAACGAGAATGAAGTAGAAGCGGATAGCTAACACCTTACATCCATACTACGCCTGCATTCATAAATGGTAGCGCTACCGGAGTTATTGTTGTTGCAATACAGTACAAAAATTGGACAGAAATGGGAGCGCTACCAATTTATGAATATGGACATTTATCTATACGAAAAGGAAAAAAATAAATATGATCTTATGTTGATACACTATAGCGACGTTTATATCGTGGAACTAAAAAGAGTATTAACTAGATCGTATTAGGGTTAATACCAGTTCATGGTGTGCTAATACCAACCGGTAGTAAATATGGTAAATGTCAGATGTTGGTTTGTCACTTTTGAAGAGTATTTTATTGTAGAAATTTAAAGAGCCAGTAGCTTCTTGATAAAAGCGCTTTTATACCGCCGATTTTAACGAATGGTAATCACCGAAAAAAATCATCCGTCAACAACGGAAAAGTCAACGTAATCCCAACGTAATAGTTAGTCCAATGTAACTAATCTGATACGTTTACAGCGTGGTGAGTTAACTAGGGTTGGAATGATCCACCGTATCGCCAGACTAACAGCCGCATTTCTGAGACCAAAACAACGAAGTCATTGTTCGTCCTTGGTCAGTATTAACTAGCATAGTAGCTCAGTGCGTAGAGGCACCAGTCTCATGTCTGACTGCCGGCGTTTCGGGTCCGAATCCCGTCCACGACGAAGTTCGTGACCATGAATTTTTGTGTTTTTTTTGGCATGCTGGACAATGTGCTCACTTCGTTAGTAAGCACCAAAAACCGATTTTATGGGCGAGAAAGGTCTGCGCACGGAAAATGAGAGATGACTATGAGCTGAACAGGAAAGGGAGTACGTAGTGAAGTAGGAAATAGAGAAGAGCGTTTACCCAGTCGGACATTTGTCTCCGATTCCAGTGGAATCGCAAAGTCTTCGATTCCAGTGGAATCGCAAATTCTTCGATTCCTTACCGGTTCCATTCATCGGTTTGTCTCCGAAGCTGGAAAAATTCAAATGTTTTCAATTATGTATCGAGTTAGCCTGAAATTTGAATTCATTTGAAAGTATCTGGCATTTGGCGGCGTATGTTGTCATATATGAAATATGGAATAAAGGAATATGTATGTTTTGTAAGCCATGAATACAATCCGCTGTTAAATTAAAAGTGCCGTGAAATCAATCACGACACTTTTAGTTTCTGGACGAATTGTATATCAGGCTAGATTCAACCCATTTATACAGCCATCGATCCGAATTCGATCTGTGTCGATTCCTCGTTGGCTACAGTCATCGGTCCGGAATCGATTCCAGTCATCGATCCGGATTCGATTCCACGTTGACTACAGTCATCGATCCCAATTCGACCCTAGTATCGATTCTACGTCGACTCCAGTCATCGATTCTCCATCGACTACCGTCATCGATTCCGGATCGATTCCTGCCCTCATTTTCGGTATCGCAAAAGCGGCCATGCCCATACAAATATCTCCGACGTGTCTCCGATAAAGTCATCGATTCCTTAGTAGACAGTCATCGATCCAGGACCGGTCCAGTATCGATTCTTGTCCGACTGGGTAGTGGAAAGGAGATATGATAGGTAGTAGTGCAAGGAATAGACCAATGAAACGAATCATCATCATCGTGGCGCAACAGCCCGACGTCGGGCCCTGGCCGCCTGGATCATCGTCCTCCAATTATCTCGGTCAAGTAACGTCTTCCGATTTTGGACACCTAGTAGTTCGGCGTCCTCATCTACTGAGTCTTTCCATCGAGCTCTTGGTCTTCCTTGCAGCCTTGCTTTGTCGACGCGTCGTACATTGAATATTTTCTTAGGCATGCGGTCATCGTCCATTCGTCGTATATGTCCTGCCCATTGTAGACATTGTAGTTTGAAAATTTTCGAAACTTCCAGCTCATCGTACAGTTCATGGTTGTACCGGATGCGCCATCCATTTCGGTCGTAAACTGCTCCGAAAATTCGCCGAAGGACCTTTCGTTCAAATGTGTTTTATCATGTTTTCGGAGGCTTGAGTAAGGGTCCAGGTCTCGCAGTCAAAGCATAGCACAGGTCGTATGAAAAAAAAATTAATGGATTGAAAAAAGTTATGAGTAAATTTTAGAAAAGAAAGTAACGAGTGCTCAATATCTCTCGCAATTTAAAAAAAGTAATGAATACATTTTTAATGAAATACTTAAAAAAGTGTTTATTTAGTAGTCGTATTTTTCAAATAGTAATTAATACTGAGTACTAAGTATTTCCATGCTCTGCCATATACCAATATATAAGTTTAGTCTGCCGATTAGATCGATATGCTCGGTGTGAAAGCAGCCATGGTGCCATTATTCAACAATGTTAAGATTTCAAGTTCTGCTTCAGACACCAAGTACTACACTTAAAAATACCAGAAATAGAATGTTCTTATACAATAATTCTCTTTGAAATGATACTTTACATGCCACATGTAAAAACGATGTTTTTTTATTTCGTCTGCGCTATAAAAAATCTTGTTGCAGTGACCAGAGTGGCATTTTTGATGGCCCAAGTCCTCTCTGCCAATCCTTTGGGACACAGAGGAACCCAAAAGGATGAAAAAAATGGAGTTTCATCGCCATAACTTTAGTCAACAAAATAATTCAGACATTCGTATTTGATGTTAATCTGCATATTTACAACAAAAGGAACAAAGATATAAGATAATAAATTGTAGAGAAGTCTTATAAAAAAATATGTGAAAAATTACTGTAATAACGAATCTGAAGGTTTGGATTTAGTCAAATTCGTTATAAGTCTATTCATTATTGAAAGTAACGCGAATGAAATTTTCGCAATATCGATTCCTATTGAAGGATATTAATTACAATTTCGTAGGATTTTCGGCTCGGAGATGTTACAGCCCCTTAAACTGCAGGCTAGGTGTTGAGTCACTAAGTTGAGCACTGCAAATCAAATAAAGTGCTCTCAAAGTACTTAAAAATTATATAATTACAAAATATTCTCTGTCTTACTGTCTTTCTTTTATATGTGAGCGATCGATTTGTTCCACACAGCTCGGTAGATGTGGACTCTCGTTGCTCCAATTATTACGCTTTCATTAAATTTCTAGGGAAGAAAGTATATATAACATACGAAGGTTACTTTAGTGCTCACGACCTAAAAAACTGAGTTATACAATATTTCCAACATGGTCCACCTAGAGCGGATTTCGTCCTTTTTCATTGTACTCAACAGGCCCGGGAAGGGTTTTGGGGGTTCGAAACAAACTACATAAATTGGAATTTTCTTTCACTGAAAATTAATATATACGAAAATTAAATTAAATTTTGGTGTAACGCAGAAACTTTTCATTGGGAATAAACCTGGTAAAAGATACCTAATAATACATTTAAACGTTTGTTTAGTGGAGAAAAAAGTTGCTATGAATTTAACTTGACCCGGGCCGGCGAAAGGTGTGTTCTGTATGTTGCACACTCTTCACACAAAATTCCAGCCTGTGTAGAATGCAACACCAAATTCATCTTCCTTCGGCACAACTTTTTCCAACGATATCGTATCGACATATCCGTCAATATTGTTTTTCGACACTAGTAACATTTTAGTTTCGCACAATAGGACGCAAAAGGACACAAATAGCATTGCGATTTTTATTAATTAGTACTTCCTCCTTTATCCGAGCTGTGTTCGTTAGTTCGTTTGCTTTTCGTGTTCTGATCTTAACCAAATTTGGTCTGTTGGTTCCTTGTGGAACGCTGAACATAAATCTGCATTTTTGATTATCGACTGGACAAACGGCATATTTTTAATGTGTTCTAGCCAGAGTTCCTCCCCTAAGTCTTTTCAGAGAGTGATTGGTTATTACAGGTTATGATGCCGCGCTTGGTGGCCGTGTTCGTTCGGTCACTGCTCTTCGATTTAGAGAATGGAGGTTTGATCCTCGGCGCAAATAAAAACAGAAACAAAATACTGCCTATGGGTAATAGAACCCCCACTGCGCTCCGAGCAATATCGGTAATTTCTGGATCGGAGTGATGATATGAATCCTCTGGATGTGAAGAACATATTGGATATAAAGGAATTAAAGGACACAACGGATCGAAAGACATAATGTTTTCGAGAGCATATAATGTCTTCGAAAGCAACTTAAAGTCATTTCTTTTAATTGATTTGATGATTGGCGGGGAGTTTTGTGAGCTTAAGCTCTGATCGCAAGTACTGTCTTCTCACCCGGTTTCCATTATAAAGCTTCCTGTCTTATAAAAGACTAGAGATGCACTTCAGGTCAGGAGTGATCAATGGACAATATCGGTATTGTGTGCGCAGCACAGATCAGAGCAGAACAAGAATTGCAAGCGTCACACTTACAAAATTGCTCTGGATTGAGCCGGTTGTTAGTGTAATGCTTATGATTGTTGCACTGCACTGTTCTCTTTAATCAATTCCATTTTCCGTTTTATTGAGCAGCTTTTGTTTAATGAACTTAATTTTTCAATTCAATAAAACCATTCCATGTTATTCAGATCTTCCTACTTATCTGTTTTTATTTTAAGCAAGCTCCCCGCCAAACAGATTTAAAAGAAATTAATTAATTTAATCAGGGTTCAATATGCATACCCTAGAGCGAGGCGCAAAGCTACGAGTACTTTGGTGGAGTTATGTTCATATCAATCCTTTTTGCGGCTGATGAGTTTTTTTCGGCGGGAAATTTTTTACAACAGAGTTGTTTTTGGGAGATATCACATCTTTTTGTATTTTATGGAGGAAAAACCCGGATATGAATTCCAAAACTGCTTTAGAATGCTTAAAATTTATCGTTATGTACTATTGGCTACCAACGTGTAGGTTCTTTTAATACGTAGAATAACACTCGAAAGAATTTGCTGCAATTAATACCAAATTTTAACTCCACAGATTCTAAACTTCCATTTTACAAAACCTGAATCCTAAAACTGAAATTTTTTGCGTATAAATTTTTTCTCTATAAGTTTTACCAAACTGTAGGTTTGGAATTGTCCGAGCCATGGTTCTACATTACCACGCCGAACTCCAGTTTACTTAAACTTGAAATAAAGTCGGTAGATCAGAAAATGTATCGGGCTGGGCTGTCTGAATGATACAAAAAGAGCGATGAATTCATCGGCACTTTAGCCCAATCCCATGTAAATACATTTCACTTTCATCCATTTGCTTTTAAGTTGTATATGATTTGCTTTGAAAAGTGTTACCCCAAGGAACTAATAATTTAGGTAGACATCATTGAGTAAATGTGCCTCTGGCATCACTATGAGTTGCCTTCGATGAAATTACGTCTTTCGGCCCTTTATGTCCGTTGAGTTATTTATATCCTACATGTTCCTTAAGTCGAAACTGATATTTTGTAGATTTGGTTTCTGTTTAATTTCATGCTTAAGAAGATGCTCTTTTCCTAACTAAAGGACTCAAACACCATAAACAGTACCCTAGTGCATTCGCACCACGATCCCCAGTCGTATGATACCCAATGGTATCATTTGCATGGAAGCGAAGGCAGCGTCCTTGCAAAGGGTTCAAAATGCCTTGAAATCATTTCATTTCAAAGAATGTCATTTTTCCTTTCCAAAATATGCCATCAGTCCCAACCGAAGGACTCAACATGTCTTTAACAGAACTCCAGTGCATTGGTCTCATTACCACGATTCTGAATATACCCATACCTACCAGCTTTTGTTTTTGTTTAATTTCATTATTAGGAGAGTCCTTTTGTCCTGATGCACATCACCAGCAGCACCAAAATATAACCGTGTGGTACTTATAATAACCAAAGGAAGCTATGTACCGAATTTAGTTAAGCCACGGACCGCCTGGAAAATTTTTTCATTGAAACTATTAAAAAGACTAATTTTTTTTTGAAATCATTGAAAAGACTTCGGCGAGAAACTCTATAAAATTTCACATTTTCGGATGTTTTTTTTTATCTACTGCACGGATCAGAGCAAATGATAGCCTACGCACACCATTGGGACACAGTCAATCTATGAGAAAAGAAAGCAGACCTCGATACGCTTCCTACAAGGCTGTAGTCCTGTCAAAGAACAACAAGAACAACGAGGACAAGAAAAATTTGAAAAATAGCGATTTTCAAACTATCATATCTCTGGTGTTTTTCCTCGTATCTAAATCAAATTTCCAACACTTCGTAAGACGACCGGAGACAATGACCATACCAAATTTGAACCCCCACAATCACCCGGGGCCGGAGCTACAGAGGTCCGAAAACCCGTACTTGTTGTGTCCCGTAAATATAGTCTTGGTCACTTTTCCGATTTTTTTTTTCTTTTTTTTTTCGTTTTTCTTTGGCGGGCGGGACGCCCCCGCGTCCCTAGATAGGAATAGGTATAATACATTATGTCATACTGGTAGCTATTTTACCTAACCCAAACCTTGTAACTAGTGATACATAATTTTAAACACTTTTTGACAAAGTTACGCTTAGTACTGTACCCTTCATAAAAAATGATAAATATAATTATTCTATTACTCGGATATATATAAATATATTTATTCCGTATTCCTCCAAGTATTCAAGAAAATCATGCCTTCCAGCTCCAGCTTGCTTTCCAATTCAATTGCTAGACAATCTGTCGCGCCTTGATTATGTTGACTACTTTAAATAGGTTAACAGAATTCATCTCGATAAACATCGCCTCATCATTCCCATTCCAACAGATCCAATTTATTTTAATACGAATATATAATTTTGCAAGTAAGACCCACTTTGATTTAAAATTTTCATTAAATTGTGGCAAATTTTTCAGATTATCTCTCGGAGTATACAAGTAAAATTTCATTTTATAGTAGAAAATGCATTTTCCACTCTGACGTCATTTAAATTGATATCTGTCTCTCTTTCTGCTGCATTTTTTATTTAATTATGTCATAGCACCGCCGAAAAGCTTTAATAATATCTCTTCTATATACTCGTATCTATAGATACAAATTGGAGGATATATTATACATAAATAGATACAAGTACATATACATACCAGTTTATCATCCACATGAGATTGTTGGGGAAAACGAAATATTTCCCATCGAAAACATATCGTAATGGTGAAAGCTTTTCAGTGTGTGGTGAATGCTTTTCAGTGTGTGGTGAAAGTGAATGTGGAAAAACTTTTCTCAGGAAAATGGGAAATACGTTCTCCTCCCGATTGTGATGGTCATAGAAATAAAATTTCAAGATAAGATTCATGTACTTGTATAAAGTTGAGATGCAAGTATATAAGGACGAAGTTGGATGTGTGTGTTAGTGGAATAAGTATGAGTGTGATATGATATGTGTCCGTGCGCATAGAAACATTTTTGTTGGTCCATTTCCGTTGGTGATGTGTTGGGAAAAGGAAAATTCGCTTGCGCTAGTTTTCCCAAAATGTGTGTACGACGACCGAAAAGCAAACAGGCAATCTCCACGCAGGTCAAGAAAAGATGACACTAGGTCACGAATAAATTTTTAGTTCTTCTTGCGTCCTATGTAACAGCTCCTCGTAGTATCATACTTTTGTTGCACGTACATTATGTATGTATCCTGTATGTATCCTGTCTCTGCTTGTCTCTACTACTTGGACAGGACACTGGTATGATGATGCTGCTGATGCAGCAGCTGCCTTTAGACTATGATGTGTGCCAGAGAATAAGTAAACTTTTTGATATTAGACGATTTTTTCTTAGTGACGTCATTGATAGAGGTCAGCGGCCTGCACTATGATATGACGTCGTAGTGTACTGATTATTTTTCATGGCAAGGCTGTTTCTGATTACTCAATTGATCCAATTCGTGAGGGAAACTGGTTGTTGAGGAGAACAGGTGCCTTATTTGGCATCTACATTTATGTTCGTTTTATAATCTATTTTTTAGCGATTAGTTTAGGATGCTTAGAGCAGCCTGCAAATTGGTGATAAAAGCTCTTGGGACTAGTACGCTGTGAAATGGCAGTAAATATCATTAACTACGCAATTATATGGTATACATATGTATAGTAAATCCTAACCGCTCCTACGGGCTGCTTATGCTGCTGAGCGTACTGTTTTGGGGTCTATTACTGGGAATTTCTAATCGCCTAGCTAGAGCATGCCAAGAGACTTCAGCTTTTAAACAATTACTGTTAGTACTGCAGAAGCTGTGGAAACGACGATGCGGAGGAAATCACTTTTTTTCTTGTACCTGTCTTGCCTTACCTATATTTGGGTACTACTATTTTGTCGATTTGCACAGCCTAAAACACGTGAATGTTGATGAGCTTTATCATTTGATTGTCGATTCTCGCTGGTTTGGTGTCTATGTGGGTCTCGGATTGCTGGTATCACAATGGTGGTGGTCTTATACATATATGTATATGCCTTGAAATTCATGGAAGCCCCTTCAACTTTATCCGCATCTCCTTCATGAACAACAAGAAAGACGTCATCTGTACACTTCACCCCAAAATCAAGTCTCTGTCCTGCTCTATTTTGACATGGATATGTCTTATCCCTGGAACAGGGGCGGTTCGCTCCGTTTCTCAAAATTTTACACCCCCAAAAACCGATGTGTGTGGTTTTGTTTTAAAATCAAAACTACTATTGAAAAAAATTTCCTTTAAGCAGCAGAATCATTTATCTAGAGCAGCTCAGATCAAATTGTTAGTGTAATTGTGTGGTTTTATCTTTGTTATCTGCTCTGCTCTGCATGGCTGTTAAAAAAAATTCGCCTAATATATAATATATCATCTAAATTAGTGAAAGTCCGTTGGTACTTTTATATGAAAATTCAAATGTTCGCATTCGATGCTTCTTTAAGGTAAACCATTCGTTCACAGCGATGTCATTTCAAAGTAAATAAATAACTGGCACAACAGCCCAATTTTGGACCAAGGCCTTGAGGTGAGATAGCATCATCTCATTTACTAAATCGTGACGGTGTGTTTTGTGCAGATGTGTGTCATCAGCAAAACGCTCAACCGAGCTATTTACCCCAAATAGGACTTTTAACAGATGATTGGGATGACACGTAAATCCTCTTTTTTTTTAACGAAAACCACTGCATTCAGTGGGAATCGAACTGGGGCCCAGTATATAAAAGACGAACGAGCTAACTGTTGCGTCATCTGGAGAATAAAGCTGGGAGCATAATCTTTACCAAACTGCATTTATTCCATCCTGACGCGCCTGGTAGCCGTGTGCTATCGGTTGCCACTCTGCAATTCTACATCTAGGGAAACATAGGTTCAATCCTCGGCGCGTCATTAAAAACTGCCTGTGGGTACTTCAAGAACTTCCACAACGTTCCCAGGTTGTCAGTATAAGACGGCTCGGGTAGAAGGTAGATGCTACATGCAATGCAACTGCACCGTTCAAAAAATGTGCTATCGAAACATCAACAAGGCATAGCTATGAGAGCTAAGAGATGTGGACGCACCTATGCAACTAGATGGGTCAGGGCAATTAACATAGCATTAGCTTATGTTATCAAACATCTAAGTTGAAGTTATGTTGAGATTTTTATCGTGAAGACCGAAAATATGAATGTTCCATTATTGGAACACTGGACACAAAAGTGTTTGGGATATCTGATTCAATTTGATCCAGTGGCGAATCCAGAGGGGGGCCATGGGGGCCCAGGCTCCCTCCAAAATCTTTGATATATGGTATATGCTTGGTCTTGGAATATTCGAGGAAATACTGAAAAATGACTTATAAAAATAACAGCGAATGCAAATGGTATCTGACAAGCGTGGGCTTCTTTGAGCCGGGCGTTCGGTGCTGTTGCTAGTCTTGGCACACTAGCTTGGGACCGCCGTCTAAACGATGAACCGTGAGCTGCAAGGTGGAGTGCCCATTTCCTTTCTCTGGAACGTACTTGTCAATAGACTGCTTTAAAACCTGAAAGGGTCGGGATGCAAGGAATGTGCTTACGCCATATAAGATAAATTTTCTGGTGTTTTAGTTAGGTATTGCAGAATGCCCTCTCACAACAAACCATTTGAACTGATAACTCCAGTCGAGTCCCGAGTATTGCATGGGACGAGACAAGTTTTTGGTTATAAGGCGAAATTTCTATCTGTTTGCTTCTTTCGCCTAATTCAATAGAAATCTGAGCAGATCGCTCCAAGATGGATGCAGGATTAGGGGTCTGAATTTTCAGTGATGGGCTGAATCTAAATTTCTCTTTGAGTCTTTCTGAATCCTGCAGTCTTTTCCTTTTTCTTTTTTTTTTGTTGAGTTTTTGGTCACAGTGGTCTTGCTAGTAACTGTAAGGCTCATCAAGCGATGCTGCATAAAATCGTCTTTCAAACTAGCTCTAAAGTTTAGCGAAACTAACTCTTGATAGACGAATGGTAAAATACAGCTTTCAACAAAGCCGTTCTGGCCCAGGTTTGTTTCTAGTTTCACTGCTAACAGTTGTGGATAGTTGCATAGTTGCGGACTATACCATGAGGCTTCGGAAGCCCGCAATTGACTGCTGTATAGACTGTGACGAGGTCAACGAGGAGTGTATTGTTCACCTTCTCTGCACTAGTTCTAATTTGGCAAGATGGAGAAAGACATTTCTTGAATCCCACTTTTTCAGCGGATATGACTTAGCTAATGTTCATTTTCCATTTTTATGTGTTTCAATGATTAGGATTTTCGGATGATGAGTCCTTGATGGTAACAGAACGAACCCAATTTGAGTACATGTGTGCTGTGGAAAGTACACCAGCCCTGATACCCAACCTAACCAAACCGTGGTTTATGGCAATGTACGTGCTTCATTGCATGCTTTTCTACAATAAGGAATTCGTCCACGCATTTAATAGACACATACCTGTTAAGGACAGAAAGTTGAAATCCAGACATATCCTTAGGTAACAACGTCGGGCCCCCTCCAAACTCGATTCCTGGATCCGCCACTGATTTGATCCTTACAAGGTGGGATCCTTATCTTAAAGGAGAAATACTAATTTAGAGGTGGGTGGGTCAACGGCTGTCGAAACTACCTCAAGCTCTTCTGTTCAAGGTATACGCAAATCGAATAGAAATTTGTCCGAATGTAAGCTCGAAACTTCTGGAAAAAAAGAGAGAGAATATTGCAAATTTCGTAAGGATATAACGACGAATGGAGGTTTGACAGCGTGGAAAATTAATTGCACTGACAATTTCGTTTGACACTATGATAATAATAAATTCATAGTTTCAAACGTGGTTCGATTTGTCCACAACACACTCACTCACTTCCTGAAATTATTTATTTTTTATTTTATTCACTACGGTATTATCTTAATTTATGTAAATGCTCTACTAAATGTTATAAAAAATGAGCTAGAAAGCTTTTCTTTGTTATTTTCCGGGAACATGTTTAATGTTATAATCCTGTCGTGTGCCCAGTGTTCTCAGATTGGAAAACAACAAAAACTGCTCTAAAATTAACAAATTTGCACTAATATCAAATTTGTCAAGTTTCCCAATGATTTTTTGTTACGAGCAATCAGGGAAACGTGAAAACTTAAAAAATTAAATCTTGAGAAAAAAATGGTTTAATTCGCCCAAATGAGTATATATTGTTTTATAATGTGATATTACTAGTAATATAGTAAGAATTATTATACGAGTATTGTTACTATTAACAGTTTTTTATTTTAATTTTTCAGTATGCAACTTTATAGTCCACGAAAGATGTGTAACGAACGTTGTAACACCTTGCACCGGTATAGCGCCATGTATAATCAAGGTATGTATCCTCTAATGTATATAAATCTAAAACCAATGTTTCAAATCTCATTATAATCATTTTTCTCAGAACCCGGTTGCCCATTGTTGGTCAGAACCAACACATCACAAAAGAAAATTTTGTACGGTCTGTCGAAAGCGTTTGGATGAGTCGCCGGCTGTCCATTGTCTAAGTATGCTAAGCATATAAAACTAGGAACAATTCTTTTAAATTACAATTAAATTGTTTTATAGTTTGCGAATATTTCGCCCATATTGAGTGCCAAGATTTTGCGGTTCCTGACTGTAAAGAAAATGCAACCTATGTTCCCGGTAAAGAGCTGTTGAATGTTAAACATCAGGTGAGTATTTTTAATTATTTCGAAACGTCCATTGTTTGGATTGGATTACCAATATCAAATATGCTTTATTGGGGTTAAAAATGTAGCGACGCGCTCGGTGGTCGTGTTTGCTCGGTCGCCGCTCTACGATCTAGGTGGAGAATGGAAGTTCGATCCTCGGTGCGAACAAAAAACTGCCTGTGGGTACTAATAGAACTCTCACTGCGCTCCGAGCTTGTCAGTATAAAGACGGCGTGGATAGTTGCTAGCAACTGCACGGCTGAAGAGTGGATATGCTATCGAAATGTCCGAAATAGATGTGCTAGAGATGTTGACGCGCCCATGCCCCTGGTGGGGTCAAGGCAATTGACAATCTCAGCGCCTTCAAATACACCTTCCTCTTCAATTTAAAAAAAAAAAGTCAGCTTCTCTACAAAAATATCTGCTGTTCTTGGGGTCTCCCGGGGTTGGATTTAATACGATTAATACGTATTTCCTCGCCTAGCTATCCAAAAAGAATTGCAAAAGTCTACCCGCATTTAGATGTTGAATTGAAGCCAGAGTGAAGCTAACATAAGGCGGCTATCCATGTCTATTCTCAATTAGTTGGGTAGGAAAATTATAATTAGAGTAAGCCTATAATCAACACCAACCAACTAGATCCTACTACAAACGTGTGACCAAAATTTCAAGTCTCTAGCTTCCTTCTGTTAAAAGTTATCGTGCGAACGAACACACAGACGGACACACAGATGGACAGACAGACAGACGAACACACAGACAGACAGACAGACCAAAAAACTGACAGATAGACGAATTTTGATGGGGCCTTTTCACATCCGCCCGACGCTTGACCGTGAAATGCTAACAGTGTACTCACCGTAACCGTACCGTAATTTTCAGATTTCTTTCGGACAATATTTTTAGATTTTCATGGTCGTGTTTTCAGACCGTGAAGTTTTTTCAATGACGAATGACGAAAAGCTTGTTGAGTTGGTACGCGCTTCAGTACGAACATTGTGGTCGAAGTAATGAACAGAGATTCCACAGATGCTAAAGAAAGTGATGAAGCATCAGCTGAAAATGAAGAAATTATTTAAGACTGTACAGCAGAAGTTAACCATCCCGTGACTCTGGAATCAGAAGGTCAAAATTCATCCAAATCAAAACCTTCAAGCACTATACCACGAAAAAACGTAAGGTATCAGTATCAAACGATATTCCCACCAAAACAGCCACTGCTACAGTTATGGCTTGACGCTTTTTTTTTAATCAGGAGTAGCTCCATCTTTGAGAAACCTACCTCCACGAGAGTGGCATTACGCCAAAGGCGAAATATTTGCTATGTATTGTCAAAAAGTATGAACTTAACATGGTTTTGAACCAACGACCCTTTGCTGACCCAAGTGCCGCCACAATGTGTTCTATATGTACCAGTATGAACAACCTTCTCCTTCAGAAACCTATCAGTCCACTTCGAAGAAAGACCACCAATCAAGATCATCTACTGGTATTTCATCCAAAATAACATAGTCCCGAAAGAAACTTTTGACTAATTTTTGTATGGGATTTTTCTCGAAAAACCAGCTCTGTGGAGATTACATGCAATTCTGGACAAAACATTTAATGGCGCTAACATCGCTATCTGCTCTGATAGTCAGGCGGCTATTAAGGCTTTCTCTCCACATAAGTTCTCATCAAAACCAGTGATATAGTACTTCTGTCGCCGGTAGTTTTCTCGTTGAAATTGAATGTGATTTAAACAGTGTGTTTCCATTGCGAGATATTTATTTATTGAATTGTAGTCATTTGTGACGAGAGCCACTTGCTCCCTTGTTTAGTTCGTAACACAGACATCAACTCGTTAGACAGGGCTCATCGGAGAAATTTTTCGGGCCTTATCACTGCGGACTGAGCTTTTTTGGGGTAAGGTAGAAGTTGCATTTTAACGCAAAATTCAATGCTCTAGCTACCGCAGTTTTCGCGTTGTAGCCATTTTAGAAAGTATAAAATTGGACCCTCTGTATGCCCTAGTTTCCGAGTTATAGCCCCATTCTTGTAAAATGTAGTTGACGGCTACAACCAGAGCGCTAGTGAGGAATTGAGGTCTTATATATCCCTACAGTCTCAAAGAAGGTAGTCGCCTGGACCTGATATTAATCGTTGGTTACCTCACTGGGTGAGATATCACCGCAATAAAATTGGTATTTTCACTGAAGCGGAATGCCGACTAAGCCTGGAAGACACTTATCTGCAAATGCCTAGCGGAAATTCCGTTGTGAGCCCCGCCATCGTTAAGAGCGCTCCTACAAAGGACCCTTCATCAAGCTGATTAAGGGTCTTTTAGATCAGTTGAGGCTATGACACAATAGATCTCATGGTCGCAGTGCCAACCATTTGGGTATCTTAGTCTGCCTTTATTTATTATTATTATTCCACCGCTGCAAACTACGGGATGGGAAGCTCAAACGTTTAATAAAAAAAGGCACCGATTTCATTTCAGTAACCCCAGCAAATTTTTCATATAGATATGAATTATAATACATATATATTTTTCTTAACAGCATCATTGGCGTGAAGGCAACCTACCATCTACATCTAAATGTGCATATTGTAAAAAGACATGCTGGTCGTCAGAATGTTTAACAGGTATGTATCCTTTATAATCTTGACTTTTGCCTCCTGAGTATTTTCAATCGAATGCTGTCCGTTTCAGGCTATCGTTGCGAGTGGTGCGGGATCACGACTCATGGCGGTTGTCGAAACATTATAACGAGCGATTGTACCTTTGGCGTATTGCAACCTATCTACTTACCACCGCATGCCGTTTCCATACCACGAACCGAAGTGCCTATGGAAGCCATAATTGGTGTTCAAGTCAAATCGAAAAGTACACCATTGCAAAGGGATTATTCATGTCGTAAGTACAAATTTTTACATTATGGTCATGGTCAATATATCGAAACATCTGACAAATTTTCTAACAACTAGAGCATCTTTACCTTTCCGCACACGCACATACACTAGTACTAGACATACAAATTTATGCCACTATATTTCTAAATTGTTAGCAAATTTAAAAATAATTTATTTTATCATTCTTTTGTCACTATTTATAGTTGTATGCAATGTTGTTTCACACTATAAACAATCTTTCCTAGTAAATGACGTACTTCTTTTCACATCACTACAATAATGTTATGAAAGTCGTTATTTAATTTTTCAATGTGCTATTGCATTGCTAGCGTTTTTAGAACCAAAAAAATAGCAAAACCATTTCAATAATTTGTGACAAAATTATAATACATCAATTATTAATTTAGTTTATACCATTAGGTGGGAAGTATTTTATTTTTATTAAATTTCATAAATTTAATTCGAATAATAAATCGCGAAAATTATTTGAATGTCAGTGGAATTCTGTTTGAACTTTATATCTGAATCCATGAGCCATAATGTTCAGAGCAGCACTAAAATGTACAGCCCCGCCGAATCTGCATATAAAGCAGATGGCGTCTGGTACATCTCTGTATCCGCTGTTCATTGCCGTCCTGCGAAGTCCTACGTCAATCGAAAAATTGCACAAGAATTGATGGTGGGGTTCTAGAGTTTTATTAAGAGCACAGAAGATAGAGGCCGTGTTGTAAATTTCGTTCACATATCGAAGTGTCAAAACCTCGTTAGTATAGTATCATGAAAATAAAAAATTTCCCACTTTGTACATAGATTCACTTAATTGTTTGTAACTTTTAAGTATAACATTATTTTCAACATTTCCTTTTTTCATTTCTCCTAACTTTCCTTTAACTGTTCCGCAATGAAATGGCGTTGTGAAAATGTTCGGGCAATAATAACCTTATATACAATAATTCTATAGCGGAATTGCGGACTATCGCGGGTAGCTTATCTGACAATTTCGATAGTGACATGTCTATTTCACAAGCGGGCGGTAGTAACCTTATGTTGCCTACATATAATCAAGATACATCATCGTCACGCGAAACCGTCACGGGAAATACGAGTACTCGTACATCCGTAAAATCCGGTAATCCATCGGAATGGACCTATTCCACTTTCAAGCCTTACAATTTAAAAGATAGTGATATGTTTCTTGGTGCAAATAGTATTCATGGAAGTAATAGTTTAAAGTTAAGTAATTCGTCGGTAAGTTCAGATCGTAGTGGTAAACATAGTACGTGTCGTGGCGATGGTAGTGGCGGCAGTAGATCACTTTTTTATGTCGATTTAAAACCCGTCAAAGGTGATTCCATAGTTACGCGTAGTAAATCGTTTCAAGAGAGTAGCGTCATGAAAAGTTCGCGCTACATTCTGAATCGGCCGCATCCGCATCATTTGTGTCCGCCAGGTGAACGATGCTGTCGCAGTGATTTCAGCCTTAATGTCATGTCACAGAATATCGAGATAACGATTCAGGACGAAAGTGGCGTGGTTGCATCAACGTATCGAGGCCGTTCGCCTTCACCCACGGAGAGTCTTTTGAGTGATACGAACGTTAAAAAACGACACGTTTTGAATCGTATACTCAGGCAGATGCGTAGATTTTCGTTGGGTTGGCGAAAGTTTCGTTGTAAAAATCAAAGAGGTGATTGGGTTTTCGTTTTTTAATTTTATTTTTGACTTTTTTTCGTTTTTGGTTTTTCTTGGATATTATATGAGCTGGGAGGTGGCCAATTGATTGTCCGATCGTTTTCGACTAAACAAATATGAGTTATCTAAAATTAAATCTTGTTCTAAGGAAGTATGACTCGGTAATCAATTGGAATTCTTCTATCCCTGTTCACTAATATCAGTTGTGGTATTTATTTCGTCCGTGAAGCTTTCTGTTTGAAAACTTGTTTAGTTATTTTATTGTTTTAAAAATACACTTTTCATTCATGAAAAACAAAGTAGAATCTCGGAAGTTTGATCAGCGTTTTAAGTAGGGTTTAACTCAGAAAGAGGATTAACAAAAGCGTTGTGTTATGCGTTTTTTTTTATTTTGCTTCTTACTAAGTGCATGTTAGACTTTTTAATTTGAATAAACTATTTAATTTCGTATGGATCTATTTATTTTTGAATATAAAAGTATTGGTTGCTGCGTTTATTTTACATTGTCCACAAAAGTGAAGTGGCGACCGTGAAGGCCACACGTGCTTGCTGTAAGCCAGCTTATGGAATTTTCTGATGTCTGGTGGATTTTTCGCTTACTCATTGCATAAATTCTCGTCCCTAGCAATAGAAAGTATCAAGTAACAATAGGTCCCCCAAATCAAGCCGACGATGACCCTAAAACTAATTAAAATCAAATAAAATCGGCTACTTATTTGCCCCAACTCCTAGTGGACCATTGCGCGTCAACTATTCCATGTAGCTTAGCTCTAGCTGACGTTTCGTTGGTGTAAACCAGTTTCGGTCGATGCACGTTGCCAGCATGCACCTCCTGCTATCATTTAGCCTACCTGCGTAGTTTAGTCGGGAGATCACGTCAAGAGAGGAGTGATGGATGACTGATGACAGATAGCGGATAACGGATCATTTTTGTCGAATAACGTAGAACAAATTACAGATGGCTGAAAACGGATTACAAATAACGGACGACTGATGACGAATGAAGAATGACTAATTATGAACGACGGATGATTGAAGAGGGATGAATTTGTTGGTTATTATATATAAAATTTAATTTTTGTTTTTATGTTTATTTCAAAGCTTTCCTGTTACTCTTATCTTGAACTAGTTGCAACTACTTGCAAGTGCCTTCATTATTTATATTTTCTTCAGTAGATTTCATCACATATCTAACGAAGCTTGATGTTTTCACACTACTAACAGAACGTCTGTATAACAAGAAACTGAATTGCCTTCATTTTTTTGCTGAATAATTGCAGTGGATTTTTATTTTTTTTATTTATTTTTAAGCATGCTACAGATTAATTACAACCGTGTTTTACTTTCGATTTCAGCACGAAGTATCTCTGAAGAATTTAGTAGCGGCGATACAGCAGGCCGGTTTCGTGATGAAGAGAAAGCAGAAACACCAGCCAGCGCAGGTACGAGTGGCGGAAGCGGAGGTGGTGGTTCGTCTCACTATAGATCTGAATCAGCGCACAAGACTGATAAAGACAAGGATAAGAAAGATAAGGATAAGGAAGATCGTGATGAAGGTATGCTTACTTAAGGTTATTTCTAATCAAATCTGTCTAAAATGCTATTCCCCATTGCAGAATCCATTAAAGTTTTCGACGGT
Source organism: Chloromyia formosa (assembly GCA_964017055.1). Lineage (NCBI taxonomy): Eukaryota > Metazoa > Arthropoda > Insecta > Diptera > Stratiomyidae > Chloromyia > Chloromyia formosa. The sequence goes on along the minus strand of OZ024813.1, from coordinate 3,907,326 downwards.
AACTGCTCGCTTAAACGACGGATTTATCGTGTTATAACCATGTCTAGAACGTGTGCATTAGAACAATTATTAACGACCGCCTTAAGAGCATTTCATATAACTCGTGATCCAAATGTGAGTAGAAAGACTGCAGGCTATATCCGTATTTCATCGGGCGAGCATCATGGTTCGCGTCTTAGCTAAGAGTGGCTCTACCACTGTGGCGTATATAGAGCGAGCGGTATACTGAGGGTAGCAACCCCTTAAGTCGCAAGGGGAGTGAGAAATCGGCTCAAGTTAAAACCGACTATTGGTCAAAGACGCGAACCACTATGCTATGCTCCACTATATTCCAAAAATACAATATTTCTATATGCTAATACTTTCCTCTACAGGCATTTTATTTAACGGACCTTTACGCTCAAGGAGCCGAGGATACACCACTGCAGGATCCGAATCCTGTCATGAATCTAACGCATATTGAAGGCAAACGACCGGCAATCTATCTTAGGTTTCATGATAAAGAAAACGAAAAGGGATATGTACGTGTGTATCCGGGTAAACTTCAATGTTCACTTCAAGCTCCTTTCGCCAGTGTTCCTGTAGATAATGAAACTACTGTTAAAGACTTGATTCGTGATGCATTAGATCTATTCGGACTTCAAGATAATCAAATTCAAGATTACAGGTATGCCATTGGCCAGATTTTTCCCAAAACATAAGTGTTAAAATTATCCTTTTTGCGTGTTTTGCAGGTGTTCAGAAGTTTTATTAGATCGTGGCGTGACTGAACGTATTCTTTCGTGGAACGAACGACCGTGGGAAATTATGAAACAATTGGGCAAAGAATCGATTCGACAAATGGAACTGATGCGATTTTATCTACAACATAAACAAGATCCACATGGACCAAATATAGCGCTATTTGTTGGCAATTTACCGCCCGGTTTGTCGCAACGAAATTACGAACAAATATTGAGTAAATACGCCACCGAAGAGAATAAATTTACGAGTATTGGTCCCATTTATTATGAATACGGCTCAGTAGTTATAACATTCGAGGATGCATCGAAAGCGGTAAGTGAAGGAGTCGCTCTAGCTAGAATCCCTCAGTTGTTTGAAACACATTCCATTTCAGGTGCGAGCATTTTACAATCTCCGGGAAACAATTGTGGAAGACAAGAAGTTGCTTGTGTTATTGCTACCAAATATAGAACCTAGTATGATACCACCGGATGTACGACCACTATTAGTTTTTGTAAATGTTAAATCGGGAGGATGCCAAGGATTAGAATTAATATCTAGTTTTCGAAAGCTACTAAACCCCTATCAAGTTTTTGATCTTGACAATGGTGGACCATTACCTGGGTAGGTTTCACCAAGCCATAGCGAAGTTGCGATAATACTAAAACCGAAACTTTTCTTATCCTTTTCCAGACTGTACGTATTTCGACAAATCAAACATTATAAAATTTTAGTATGCGGTGGCGATGGTACAATTGGCTGGGTATTACAATGTCTCGACAATGTTGGACAAGATTCCGAGTGCTCGAGTCCACCATGTGCGATAGTACCGCTAGGAACTGGTACGTCCTACCGACTGACCTCTCAATGAACTCATGAATTCCGCAACACTTTTAATCTGTATTACAATTCTGTACAGGTAATGATTTGGCAAGGGTGCTACGATGGGGACCTGGCTACACTGGTGGCGAAGATCCCTTGAATTTACTGCGTGATGTCATAGAGGCCGAAGAAATACGATTAGATCGTTGGACCGTTGTATTTCATCCGGAAGATAAGCCGGAGGAAGCAGCGCTTAAGGCGCCATCCAATTCTACTGGTAAGAAGAAGAAGGTTCATCAAGCACAACTATCACAACAGAATCAGCATCATCAAATTCCGGCCATTACATCGAGTGATATATCAGGTCATTTGATGTCGAAAAACAAAACAAACATACAGTCTGAATATATTATCTTAATGCGGAGCGCCAAGTGATATGATATGTTTGCCAGATTTTTCGAATTGGTGTTTGAGAAATTTTCGTTTTTTTTTCGGAGCTTATAAATGTGTTATAAGCACTATACACTTGTGTGTATAGCTGAACGGAAACATGCCAACTGTTTAATGTTCGTAGATGTTAAAGTGAATCTGCATGCATGCCAGATAACTTACTTACTTTGATATCTGTAAGTATGTTAGTTGAATTTTGATGGCCTCTTTCAATTGAACAGGGCTAGGCTAAAAGATACTATTCATGCATTGTATGTACTGAGTTGCTTGTAATGCTGTTTTATGTCGTAAACTTGTATGTAATTTGATATGCATATAATTTTCTTTTATCGAAAAGGTTCAGTAACTCTTCTATATCGTCCATTCATCTATCTAGGTAGGGTGTATACTATATATGTATTAATTGATTTACTAGGGAAGTGGTTGTTCTTTCTCTTTACTTTTCTTAAATTCGTTTTTGTGTTTCAGATGAATGAAATTTTCGGTCCAGGAATGCAACATCTGTTTATGGGAATTAAGTTTTTTATTTAAATAGGCCTTGCAACCCTAACTAGTAATTTCCTAGGATTTTCTGTGTAAATAGTCCTTTTTCGTAGGCTGGTGCTGTGGATAGAACCTATTTGATTTTACATTTATGTAATAATTGTATCTACTTACAGTTATCGCTTTCATCTTTCAAAATGTTGCTCTTACAAATACATAATTCTTCAGTTTGGTAGAAGTAGAACGCTTCTGTCGTTTGAAAATTGATGCTACCTTTACAATGGCCGGGTTGCTAGAAAACTGATTCGGGATCAAATATCGCAACTCGCTCTTTCTCTCTCACACGGATGTTCAATATTTTACTTTTGTGTCACTCACTGGATCAGAATCGAAATCAGGAATTGTAACGAATGCAAATAGTTGAAAGCTGTCAAGGAAGTGGATTTTTATCCGCCAAAGGTCTCGGGTGCGTGTCTGACCCGGGGGACGTTTTTTTGCGAGTACGTCAACATCGCCGGCAATTTCGGTTAGCCACTCTCGAAGCCAAGTAGAATGCAATATCTCTCCTGCTTGCCTTAAAGTTTTTGAATCTGTAAACTTCCCGCTGTTTTTCCTTTTTATTTGTTATTTTATATCCGTTTGCAACCCCGTTGTAAGTAATTACGGAGCAAGATTGTAGCGGTCGTATTCCGTATCAGATAATGTGCAACCTTGCGCCTCACTGTGTAGTACTATGTGTTTCCTAACCCTAGTTCTCTTCGCTTGTGCATTGCTACTTCTTTGATCTTCCCTAAGCTTAAGTATGTTCCGCCGCGCGCCAACCAGAAGATGTAGTTCCGGAGAGCAAGATACAGTCATACGTATGACCGATTTACGTAAAAGCCAAAATTCATCGAAAAAACCCTAACTGCTTTGTTTAGCGGAAACAAATCAACGATTTTTTGCAAACGAAACGCTAACTATTATGTATTTTGACTATTCTGGTGTGATATGGTATGGTATCATAGATATATATTGAACAGATCGGTAATAGTACTATCCCCACTCTGTACTTCAGGTTATTTTCGAACCAACTCGTGCATGCGCAATGCTACCCATTTGCACGCGGTCGCTATACGTTCGGTAAATGTCGTGACGCCATAATTTTGACATTTACGAAGCAGGGTCCCCCCCCCCTCCTCGGTCCCCTGGGCCAAATGTCAATAAGTGTTGTGCGTATTTCACTGCGTTGACGCGAATATGTCAACCATAACTCGATATTCAAATTTTTACCTCCACTCTGTGCCTATTTCCTATCTGTTCAATATATGTATTATTATGTATGGTATGGTATGGAGGGCTACCGTATAAAAACAGTGGCGGTCCGTCACAGTGGGCAGGGTTTGCGATGCCCCACTACGAATTACTAAACACATTGCTCAATATCGCCTTAACATATTTATACATGCCCCTTTCCTTGATATCAGTTGAATTACATATTAATTATCATAAATTAGAATCATTACGTTTAACTTTAAACGTGCCATACACACAGTGGTCGATCGGCCGATCCGTCGCCCGATATCGATATCGGCCGATAGATCGGCCTGTGTATGCGCTTATCTTTGAAGTTTTTTTTGACAGTTCTATATAATTTTGATCAGCTGATATTTTGTGGTGATTCATCGGCCGATCGATCGGGCGACGGATCGCTCCGTGTATGTGGGGTATTAAACGTCCTAAGATAGCAATTTTTTATCTATTCATTCATTCACAAAGTATACAACACAGCATGCTCCCTTATCTAATATTCCAATCTAACCATTCCATTGTGCATACAATTCATTTTCAATTATCAAGAATCACTTCAATTTGTTTCAACCGGTTTCAACCAGAAGATAGTAACAGCCTTCTTTCAATTGTTGCCAAACGCTTGCACAGATAGTTGAATGTTGAACGAGTGGTCAAATCAACCCGTGTCCGTTCAACATTCAAGTCAGTGTTGCTGGTATGTGTATATTTTCTTAATATGCAAATGGTCATTTCTAGCCAAATCGCAATCAAATTTATAAATTTTGCTGGCATTTAAAACGATATTGTTATGTATTTTAGAAGGAGCCTTGACATACGTAAAATTTCGACTTACGTAAATTCCCTTGGAACGAAATACTTACGTAAGTCGGAGAGAAACTGTATACTCTAATGGCTGCTTAAATCGAATCGGTATTCTGCCATTCCCTTCTTCTTAGCCTAAATTGCGAAGAAGTCATTCATTAATTCTGTGCTTTAGATTAGTGACCTTATCCATTCCCTTCTATATTCTCATAGGAAAACCACAAATTGTCCTTAACTCACTAAGACGGTTTCCGATGTTTTACATTAAAAAAAATTAATGTATGTTAACCGCGATTTTAATCGGTAGCTTGGGCCTGCCCCATGCAAACACAAATGATCGACTTACTTTGAAGCTGTCTATATGTTGGTTAGACAAAAACACTTTTGAAATGACTTTGAAATGTGAATGACCTTCATGTTCTTCCTATTGTCTGATGAAAATCTCGAAATTACTTCAAGTGTACTTCAGTGTGTTGGTCTCATCACTTCGATTCATAAGCTGCCCGTATTGCTTAGATTTCACTTCAGGCCTAAGAAGGTTCTTTAGTCCTAACCAAGGACTTAAAATGTCGTCCACTTTGATCCGCCTAACGGTTTTTTTTTACTATATGTAGTTTAATTATGCCACCTCGGACAACCTCATTATCTTCCCCCGCCTCCCAAATATCCAACCACTGCAATTACAATTCTTACAGTGTGTACATATGTACGTAATGAAGAGGGTATAAGTGATCTTTCCATAGCGACGTGAAATATCCAACTACTGCAATTACAATTCTTACAGTGTGTACATATGTACGTAATGAAGAGGATATAAGTGATCTTTCCATAGCGACGTGAACGGCATAAATTGCGGTAGTTGTGGAAAAGGGCGGGAATTAAAAACATTCAGTCCTCAGCCCACCGAAGTGCGCCTATAAAAGTTGCACTTAAAAAAAGATTCGCAGTAAATGTGAAAACTTCCCTTGCTATCGCTAGCACTTTTCTGAAATCGTGCGAATTATTCTTCGCCTTTACCTTTACCTCATCCAATACTTCTTTCCATTCCAATATATTAACCAGTCCGTTTGAAGTGATGACAATTGTCCTACGGGCGGAGCTGGAACAGACTTCTGCTCCATATGCGTTCCCCTCCGGTAATATATTGTACCTATATGTACGGTCAACTGTCAATTTTTGGATCTGAAAAGTATTCAAATCCCAAAGTTGTCCGTACACATTTTACCGGACGGGAAATCCTAATCTGCTCGTAGGACCGCAGCCAATAATTGATAGTTTATGCCTGCTACAGTCAATGGGCCAGCGCGTAGGTGACCATGGAGGCTGCCATCATACGCCAAATGTCAATTCCAATTTTCTTCATCCACACAGTGGTCAATATTCAAGTCCTCCACATCGACGTGACAGCCCAACAATCATCTGTATGATGCGTGTAGCAGCCAACAACAACTTTGAAGAGCTGATTTAAATTGGCAGACGTGCGATGGGCCATGACGTGGTGAAAAATGGCCGTCGAAGCCATTTGTGGCCATCCGGTGGCCCATCGCTGCAACGGTTACGCGCCACTGGCTAATGAGCGCCATTAGCCCGTTCACACAATGGCGGTGGCTTGAGCTGGGATGGACTATTGTCTGTAGCAGCCATCAAATGTGAATAGTGGCTGCGGACTGTATGAGCTTTTTTTGGAAATGATTGCCATCACCTATAAGTGTGCCCATATCCTTGCGGACATGCTTTGCCCTTCTCCGCTCACCTCATAGCAAACGGAGTGGATTTGTATAATTAAGGACTAAATAGACAAGCAAATATACCAAATTGCCTTTTATTTTATAGATAGATGGATTCAATGGCAATGTAAATTATATGTCGAATTGTATATGGTAGCATGAAGCTTTGTACATTAGTACTATCGTCAAGTGTTAGTATATGGTATAAATTATATTAGCTTAATTCACTGTAACATTAAATAAACCAAATTTAATTCAGTGCCTAAAGATGAAAAAACGGACAGTACGACTTCAAAAACATCTAACTAAATAATAATGGCTAATGTTTAAATCATTGTATTTACGTATAGTTTCAAAAAACACTTGTGTATCAAATTATGTAGTATATTAACATGCTATATTTGCTGCTGCATATTCTTGCTATAATACTAATTAGAAACTTTTTTCTCTCTATCTCTTTCTTCGTTAACTAAAAATCTAGGCGGTGGAACTCAAAGTGAAGATAATTCACAAATATTCGTTATGAACAATTACTTTGGTATCGGTATTGATGCAGATTTGTGCCTGGATTTCCACAATGCCCGCGAAGAGAATCCCAATAAGTTTAATTCTAGGCTACATAATAAGAGCGTTTATGTTAAAATGGGCCTTCGAAAAATTGTTGGTCGAAAAACGGTCAAGGAGCTTCACAAGGAACTTCGATTAGAAGTTGATGGCAAAGTGGTTGATTTGCCACCCGTCGAGGGCATCATTATTCTGAACATATTGAGGTGAGAACGAACGTTAACATATGTATCATACTTTATACAATAATCTAACATAATTGTTGTTTTTTGTTTTTGTAGTTGGGGATCGGGCGCGAATCCTTGGGGTCCCGAAAAAGATGATCAATTCACAAAACCAAATCATTATGACGGTATGCTGGAAATTGTTGGCGTCACTGGTGTCGTACATTTGGGACAAATTCAATCGGGACTGCGTTCAGCAATGCGTATTGCACAAGTAAAATAAATAAATTTGATTTGACATTGTTAGAAATAATGTTCTTTTGATGTTCGACTTTCATTGCAGGGTGGCCATATAAAAATCCATTTACATTCGGACATACCAGTTCAAGTGGACGGTGAACCATGGGTGCAAAGTCCTGGTGATGTAGTTGTTCTGAAATCAGCACTTAAGGTCAGTATTGATAGGGTTTGTGAAGATTAACTAGTGGTAAATATATAGCATATATATTACTAGATCCTAGTAAAAATGCATATCTTGTGTTCAATTTGTTTAGAATATGATCTGTATTTTTTTATTTATTTATTTTTGAGAAAATTAATATCTGTTGTTTTTAATTAAATGGAATCTTCAATAATCTGACTAATGCTTATGTCGAGCTAATACAAAGAGTTAAGCGCTAACTCTTTGAATTTGTATCGTCGTGACCGACCATTTCGGATGAAAGTGCGACTAAAGTTTAAGCTGTTCTTGACAACCAGATCATCGAAAGCTGATCAACTCGATGCTGTTTCTCCCCAGAAATGGCGATAATCAATGGCGATAAACCCCAAAACATAATAATCAACCCGTTTCCCTGCATAAAGGAAAAAGGAAAGGACTCCACAAGTTCCCATAGCTCGTCATCTTGTCATTGATTCCGCTATTCCACGGCTTTGATGTTAGAGCGACACTCAAATTTAATTGCCGAGGTAAGGGAGGGTTTAAACGCGAAATTTAAAAAAGGTTTAAATTCATTACAAGACAGGTAAATCTTTACAAAAGCTGTCGGTAGTGGTGATTGGTCTTTAGACTGCATGAAAAAGATAGCGTTGTAATTATTAGGGACCTGTGTCCTTGGTAAGATTCAACCCAAGAGAAATTCGAGTCCTAACTATCTCTCTCTCTAATTGCCTTGACCCCTCCAGGGGCATGGGCGCGTCAACATCTCTAGCATTTCTATGCCTTGTTGACGTTTTAATAGCATATTTACTTTTCGGAAGCGCAGTTGCTAGCATGCACCTCCTATCGCCGCCGTCTTTATACTGAGAAGCCCGGAGCACTGAGAGTTCTATTAGTACTCACAGGCAGTTTTTTTGATCGCGCTGAGATTCGATCTCCGAACTCTAGGTCAGTATCGTAGAGCGGTGACCGAACGATCACGGCCACCGAGCACGAGTCCTAACTATGAATGGAAATGTATGACAGCGTTTCTTTGACAAAACCTGTGAAAAACAACACAATTAACTAGTTAAAATTTGTCTGGCCTAGTTTGCATATTGGGAACATTCCTAGTTGTCCGGGCTATGTTTAGTGATTCGCGTCTTTGACCAGTAGTGGGTTTTAAATTGAGATAATTTCGCACTCCCCTTGCGTGGGCTCCGCGGATTAAGGAGTTGCTACCCTCAGTACTTTATGTACTTCTAATAGATTTTATTTTTCCAGACGGCCAAGGCCTGACGTCTAGCTACAATGATGACTATGGAAATATTATGCTCAATTTGCTACATGAAATGTATTTCCCCTATTTAAATTAATACATAATTTTGAATTAACGAAATGTAAAATCTTTTGAATTATATTCGGTTCGTAAAGACTGTCAAAGTCATTCTAATACTGTAGTTGTATTTTTCTTAGACAAGATATGCATTTTTCCAAATCACTCTTATACTATACATGTAAAATAGTAATCATGTTGCTTACATAATCTTTTGTATAAAAATTTGTTTCTTTTTTATCTTAATTGATTCTTTCTCTAATTTATATCATTCTATATATTGACCAAAATTTTGTTTGCATGTAGTTGAGAATTAGCTAAAGACATTATATATAATATTTTATATATTTATATATAAGCCATAAATAAAATAGACATCATTTTTAATCAAAACATTAGCATGCAAGTCGGATAAAAAGCGAAACGATATTTTATTCATTAAAATCTATTAAATTTCCTTTACCGTATATTTATTTCGATTACATTTTTTTCTGTTTTTGGTTAAATTCGATTAATTTTTATTATTATAATATTTAATATTATGTTAACTTGAATTTATTTATTAAGTATATTATGTATTTGTCCCGATGTACATTTTCCCCCCTTCTTGCTACTAATGTAATAAGTATATTGGTCGAAGGAAAGGCCATTAATTCGTGTATCGAAATACTTATCCACAAAATAAAATACATAGATATATATCATTATACATGTAACGATAAAAAATGAGACGATTGATCTACTCGTATCTAGAACCACCTCTATCGTTTGTTTTTGATGTGTGTTTTGTGTTAAGATATGTTTTAAACAAAAGACCGTATAACGTCAGACACACCGAAACGAAACAGCAGCATAGATACTCGTACATTCACTGACACGTTGAGGATATGAATACAATTAACACATTGATCGAATAAAAAGGATACAAATATTACATACAATACATACTCGTAAATAAAATGTAGTGCATAAGTCCCCAGAAATAAAGAACAAATCTACACATTTTTCAAAATGAAGACGTGAAGGATCTTTTTTGATTTCGAATAACAAAATATCATATACACAGACATACACACACATTTTTGCTTAGCTGTGATCCTGCTCCTTGGTTTTTTTTTGTTGGACTTTCTCCCTCAAAACGTATATACATATAATATATCTTGATCGAGGTGGTAACACTATTGCTCGTATGTCTTCTTATAAGTAATAGACTTTTGAAAATATGTTATTTTTCATTGAAAAATAAAAAGCCAGTACCACGAATTTCTCTCAATTTCTATTCTTTCTTTTTCTTTTTCATTTTTGCTATAAAAAAATATCACACCCCGTCAAAATATAACCAATTCGAACAAAACAATTTCAACAAATTTCCTAATACAAAATGCGGACAAAATAACTGGAAAAAATACGGAATATCACAACGGACTGCAAATGAAAACTTAAAAAAAAATCATAAAAATTCGAATATATCATACAATAAAAAATAAAACTATGACAAAAAAAACAGGCGACCATGTTGAAAAAAACGAAAAGCAAACGAAGACTTACCGAACCGCATATAACGCCGGCCGTTTCGGGATCAACAACATCTCAAATGGGACCGCCGGAAAATGGGGATCGTGATAAGGATCCTCTTGGTACATAGAGAAATCGTCCGTCCGGTCCAAGTTTACTTTTTTCCTGTTTTTTATGATGAAAGAAAAATTTCTCCAGTTCGCCGCCAATATCTATATATTAACGAATACTGTCTCCATCTATGCAACTATGACATAAATGACAGAGGATGATGAAAAGAAACGTGAAAAGAGAAATTGTGTGCCAAACATCATAAAAAGGATGCTAAATGCGAAATAAATCAAAATATAAAAGTATTGCAACGTAAAAGTTTAAATTTTGTCGTTTTTCCCGATAAAAAGGAAAAATCGAGTCAGTTAAAATGATTTATCATCGATAAAAACAAACCAAACAGAAAAAACGAAGAACGAAGAGACACACCTTAAACAAAAACAACCAATAGAAAAGTTCGTATGGCGTTAAGGCGATAAACTCTTGATTTTATTTTATAGGAAAAAAAATATAATAAAAAAGGAAGTCACTGTAATTTTTAAAGAGTGATTGCATAAATCGATATATACAGAGAGTAAAGAAAAAAAAAACAACTACAAACAAACAAAATAAATAAATATACCTCCCTCCACTTATTTTTTATATTATCTCCTCGTTTTTATTTGTGTTTTTATTTTATGTAAATGAAATGATAAAACCTTGGTTATATATGATAGCTTGACTTTGTTAATTTGTTGGTTATGTTTAAAAAAATAAAATATTTACATATCTATATATATACAACTATACATACGAAATTGTGTTATATGTTCTCCTTATATATAAATATTTATATATATATATTTATGTCAACATTATACATACATTTCTTTAGTAATTGCTTTTATATATTATGTAAGATAAACAAATTCAAACTTCATATCAACTTGTTACGAAAATGACTAATTTATAAATAGTTTTCCAATTTTCTGTCTTTATTAAATAAAAAAGTCACTTACCATTTTCGCCTCTTGAAGATTTTTGTTTGTTAGTTTTGGGGGCCGTTTACATCCAAATCATTGCTACGAGTCATGACGTGTGTCTACGGCCTGAAATCATATTTATTTATATATATATTTATTTCTTTTATTTTAATGGGCAGAACAATTTAAATGCATTAAGCAATGAGTTTTGTAAAAACAGACAAAAAACATGTACAGGATGAGCACTTAGGCGGCTATTACACTGTAAAAGTTCTTTTATAAATATCTTTTATGAAAGCTATTTTCAAAGAACTTTTATAGTGTAATAGCCGCCTAAGAAAAGATTTGCGACATGGACGTTGCTTGTTTCAACTACTTTTCTAATATGCTTGCACACCTCCCCCCTTTAGCGGCTAATATCATTCATAAAAGTTCTTTTGAAATATCGTTCGTCAAATATATTTAAAGAACTTTTATAGTGTAATAGCCGCCTAAAGCTACCGGATCGTATAGAGCGAACATTTTATAAATTTAATTGACATATTCTCGACGGAACCACCTAGCGGTATTATTTCACTGAGTTGGGTTTGGCGGTGTACAGACAGCTGTTTGTCGATATCACGTAAAGATCACTTCCTCCTAACTGCTTGGAGATATTATCGTATATGCTCCATCAAGTTCTCTACTTTAAATTCCAGTTCATCAGCAAACCCTAAAATATCGCGTGTTTTGGGTCCTTTACGGGCTAACTCGATTTTCGGCAGAAGCAAACGCAGCAGCAGTGGCATCGGTTGTGGGTAATCTGCTACTGCTGCGAGTCACAGTTAAAGCAGCGACTATGGCAGCACGAAATGTTTTTAATAACAAAACATAGCTCTTCTTTGACGATTTAATGCATAAAATTGCGTTTGTCTTTCTGACATTTGAAAAGTTTCCCTAGCATGCCGCTAGATCACACCACTGAAGCAGCATTTGATAATTTTGCACGAAAAACAAAATTCGCTTTATACGTGCATTCTAACTTGACAGGTGAGCATCGTTGCTATTGCGGCTGCCGCTGCGATTGCTTCAGCTGGCATCGTAGTTTCCGCTTTACATCTCGGTAAATCTGATCTAATGTATTCCCTGTACTCCCACCAAAATTGAGTTTGGTAGTAGTTTAGCTCACTCTGCTTTTGACTCATCCATCTTTTGATTTTCTGGATGACTGCATGCGTTCAACGACAGAGTATTGTTTTGTGTTGTCAGGGCTAAATTCAGTAGCTTTTTGAATCAATCGGCAAGCAGGGTCGTCATCAAAGAGTCCTAGGCGACATATTCTGATTCTGGCGCAGCACAGTACATGTACAGTGCAAAATAGTGCAACAATAACCAGGCCCAAATTAAAACAAAATCCTCCTTATTAATTTCATTCACTAAAAATTGGTTAGGTGACCTTTTTTTTTATTTTAAGCGGCTATTACACTATGAAAGTTCTTTTAAAGTAGCTTTTATAAAATGTATTTGTAAAAGAACTTTTATAGGGTAATAGCCGCCTTAAGGTGAAATCCCATTTGTAAGGGACGCTGTGGTGGTCCCCTCGGTGAAACCTCAACCAGGATTTTTATCGAGGAGCACTTATGCTACCTAGTAAATATCCGGTCCTATCAACCAGTCAGTCAAACAACTACAGAACAGATATCACAGAATAGAGCTGTTTATTACTATCAACGGTGTCACACTATAATTCAGTTGACTGCAGTTGCTTATGTATTTCGCAAACTATGCTGTCTGTACTATATACTCGCAGATAAATTTGGTGACTATCTAGTTCTTCTGATATAGCTATCTTGCGGACAGCATTGGACAGTGAGAGAGCGTATATTCCGGATCGAGTTAAAAAAAAGCCCTTTCATCTTGCATCTTGCGTTTAGGTTTCCAGACCTAAAAAGTTCGATTCACCCACGAACGCATTGCATGTCGACTAATTTGAGAATACGTAAAAGCCGTGACTATCATGACCACAGTCCTCCACAGATTAATTGACAAATCTCATTACTACTGTTATTTTATTCGAAAAGTCCCTCCATAGTATCTAGTGTCAGAATTTCTATTTCTTGGCATTATAAGCCATTTATTAGTCAGATGGCGCAACGATTAGCATGTTCGTCTTCTCTGCACTGGCCCCGGCTCGATTCCCACTGAATGCAGTAGTCGATAAAAAAGAGAATGCTCAAGCTCAAGCAAGGGCCAGACATCGAGAATTAGGCTTTTCTACGAGCTCATCGTACAGTTCGTACAGCTCATGTTTGTACCGGATGCGCCATACCAAACTGTTCCAAAAATTCACCGAAGGACCTTTCGGTCAAAGGTGTTTAACAAGTTTTTGCAGCCATTGCATAATACCCGTGAAAATAATCTCGGAAATGAAGTACTCCTCAACACTTCGTACTCCATGTTTTGCTTCTTGATAGCACAGATCGTCATCATTATTGTAGCTCAACAGTCTGATGTCGAGCCTTGGCCGTCTGGAACGTTATTCTTGCGAATTTCTTAGCAGTTATTCGGCATTCGCATCGACTGAGTCTTTTCAACGAGCTCTCGGTGTTCCTCTAAGCCTTGCTCCGCTGATGCGTCATTTCAATATACGCTTAGGTTTTAAATCAACCATTCGTTGTATATCCTTGCGCATTGCAGTTGTGCGTATACGACTCACATATGAAGAATCAAAAGGCAACATTCTTTGTTAATTGGCTTGACCCTGCCAGGGGCATGGGCACGTCAACATCTTTCGCATTTCTGTGCCTTGTTGACGTTTCGATAGCATATCTACTTTTCGGTCGTGCAGTTGCTAACATGCACCTTCTATACTGACATACTCTCTTAATCCCATCGATTACGGAATTTTTTAAATCGTTAAGGCTTTACACGATTTGGTTAGATTGACTGATTAACTCTCCCCTTTTCCAAACTTCTCTTCCTTCGGCTCACCGCAGGACACCTGTAGCGACCAAGACATCTGAGCAATCATCACGACCTTATTATAGGTAGAAACAGATTTATTGCTTAGTGTATTTTTCCATCGATCAGTGCCCGGTTTTTTTTTTTATTTGTTGTATTTTTTTTTTTTTTTTTTTTGATTGTTTAAAAATATTTGAAAAACATCAGTTAGTTTAGCAACAAAATAAAGTTAAAACAAATATGTCTTCTAGAAATTTAGCACTATTAAAAAATCAACATTCTAATTTCTCCCTAAATTCTCACTATTTTCTATATTTTAATCAAATTTTTGAAAATATATTTTTTTTTGCATTAATAACAAGAATAAATAAATATATAAATATTGCTTGATTTCAAATACTATCTTAATTGGAAGATGCTTTCTTTCGAACACTACTTTCCTTGAAAGAAAAAATACAAACTTCTACCGACCAATCAATTCAAAAGTAACGTTCACAAATTATAGCATTTTTTTCAACATAACTATCTTTCATTCAGAGTATATTTTAAATTTACTTGTTCATGGTACATAGTTATATAAACATTTTGAATCTGTTTTTTATAATATTTTTAATATATTTTCAACACTCTTTTTTTTTAAATATATAATAAGTTTAATTAATGTAAAAAGATTTCAACATAGACCACATTCAACATTTGCCCTACTTTTTAATTAATTATTATGAATTGTTTTTCGTATACGAAATGATTATTGTATCTTCCTTGTGCATTTCCATTTTATTAAAAGTCACTTATTCCCCGAAAAAATTTGCTGATTTTTGTTCATTTTTGAATTATTATAAAGAAAATAATTCATTCTAAATTTTATATTAATTAATAAATGTAGAAACAATTTTTTTATGACCTCTATTGCTCATATGTTTCTTTCTTTCTTCTCTTTTGTAAACTGAAATAAAAAAAAATCGCGCACAAAACTAAATCTTGTGCATTCATAAATGCGAATGAAAAAAAAAACACGCTCACGATCCAAATAAATCTCAACGTAACTTGTTTCGATGTCAATTTTTAAAAAATATTAAAAAACTACATATTGTTTATAATATTCCTTCTTCGTATTTTCAAAAATAAAATAATGGTCCATTTTGCATCCATAAAAATAAAATATCGAAATGAATTTAAACTTGAAACCAAAATGAACTCAACTAAAATAAAATGAGAATTTAACTTTATAAACAAATATATATAATATATTTATATATAAAAACAACAACGTGCAAAAAAATGCATAAAAATCTAATTTCGCAAACAAAAATTTTATATAAAAAAAATATTTATTTTGGGACCGGACGGCAGGCCACAATGTTAAAAAAGAATAAGGCGAAAATGAAACGTCGCAACACAGAACCAACGATGGCGGTTGCAGGCTCAACAGCGCCCACCTTGTCGCTAGCAATCGCACCGCAGGAACAAGACGAAAATTCCGAAAACAGTACGAACAATACAGATTTCTGAATATGGTATAACGAGCGACTAATTTAGCGTGCTAATAAATATATATTAGTATATGTATGGATATTTTCAACCACCTCCCACTCCCAGAGCTAAATATATTTATATATTTACTTATATAAATTAAATGTTCCACCTGCTAGTCAGTTGGTACACGAAATTGGAAACGATTTGATTGATAATTGATACAATGTTCCACCCGTAACAAAGGAAAAACAAACAAAAAGTAGTCTCAAATCCCGTAAATGAATTGAAACTATTCGATTTTATAATATTTTATTTTTTCTAACTTTGTTATAATATACTTTATGTTATTGACACACTACAAAAGACACAACAAGAGTGACAGTGAACAGCTTTTTGACATTTCGCAATCATTTCATTATTACGACCATTATTATCATATTGTTGTCGTAGTGTGTCAACGGCTTAATCAATTATCGTAAAATTCAATTTTAACTGAAACACAAACCCTAGAACTTAGTGCTTACCCTATACATATTTATATCTATGTAATGTTAGATACGAAAGAGAAAATTCTAGTAAAATTAAAAGCATAAGGCGAAAACTTACGGATATTGTTATGTGTATTCATTTTGATGTTTTTTTATGCGTAAATAGAATGAAATCATTTATTTAAGATAAAGAAAAACCAAAAGTTATTGATTGTTATAAACAGAGTCTTGTTGATTTATTTATATGCGTTGTTGTCATATCTATTAGTACGATAAAGTAGTTGCTCTCTCTTATACAAACCAACAAACAAACAATAACAAATAAAGGAAAAACAAAGGAAAATATATTTTTTGGTTTGGTAACAAAACAAAAATAGCAGAATAAAAGAAAAACTAAATAGCCAATGAAATATAAAAATGCTCGGAATAATATATTATAATACTAACGAAATTAGAATCAAATTTATGAAAAAAAAAATCGAACGGAAAGTTAGAGTATTGAAAAATGTAGTCCAAACTGCAAAAATTCGAAAAAAAAAAAAATCTTTAAATTACTAAAGAAATGTTTTCTGAAGGCGCCTCTTTTTTCAACTACAGCGCATTCCGACTTGTGTGGGGTTCAGCACTACATTCGCTAGTTCAATTTACAGTGTGCAATGAAGTGATATGATATATATCGGTTTTCATTGATATCTAGCGAATCAATGTACCCGTGCGAGCTGCTACCTAATTGCATTTTTTTCTTGGCTAAATTTAAAATTTGGTATCACTTCAACATCTTGGTCGTATCATAGGCACGCTTTACCACACATCTACCCGGATATGTAGGTTTGAAGAGTTACCCAAAAAGGGTTCATCGAATAGCTCAAATTTGATTTCGAGGCAAATCCTAATTATAAGAAAATGTCTGTACTAGCAAAGCTTGGAAATCAAATCAGGTACTGAACCTAAGCCAGGACATTTTGAAGTCGGGATGGATATTTTAATCCTTCAAACTTTTACAATGGATATAAACGTGTTTTTTCCCGAGAAAAAAAAGTTTTTTTTTTCGGAGTAAAAAAGTGTTCCTTCCATTTTTTGAACGATAACGAGACGAGACGTGTCCATAACTGTCCACACTACCTTGGAAACAACCCAGCTGAGTACCTTGCCACATCAATCGCGGCATTTTCTAATTTCCTTCTTTTTTTCTGGTTTTATCCAAAACCAATGAATCAGCCGGCGCCAAAATAAGAAGCCTGACGCGACGCGCTGCAATACGACTCATACGTGAGGCAGGATAATAATACCATTGTGATCTCGGGGAATTATGATAATTTTCAAATCATTTAAAAAATCTTAATATGAAGGGTCGCAGATCACTTAACTCTGAAATGAAATGCTTACTTAGGGCTAAAGTTTAACATTTCCTGTGTCTTTTGAAAAACATTTGCAATCTCAAATTCTATTTGTGAGGTCTGTACCTAATTTGTTGGTGGCACTCAACAAGGGGTCAGAATTTCCATAGAGTGTTGGGACGTCACATTGGAGGCCATAGGCCCCTTATAAACATAAATAACTGGAACAATAGTCCAATTACTGAACCAACGCCTCGTAATTAGCATAATCTCATCTACAATACTAGATTATGACGGTGTGCTTGGAGGTGTGTGATCAACGACACTCTCAAATCAGTTATTTATCCCAAATGAGTACTCATTTAATAGTGGCTTCATAGTCCACAAAAATAAACTCCTTTAATCGAAAAGACTACTGTTTTCAGTAGGATTCGAACCAGACGCCTTGGGCACAGAAGGCGAACGTACTAACCATTGCACCAACCGTCGCTTATTACATTTTTAAACCTTAAAACGTCACTAGTCTTGAGATTTTTTTTTGTCGATTCTCCCGCATTTGGGAGATGCATTCATTGAAATATAACATGTAAGTCCTTCTCCGAAAATTTTCGTCTGAGACGCATTAAAATTCCTTTGGGGGTCCAACAAACATGGTTTGGAATCATGCACCTGGAACCCTCACTTTCAAAGCTGTGGGTTTGAGCGCCACATTGGGTGCCATATGGATCTCGGAAACACATTCCTGGTTCACGAGTGTCCTTAAGAGCTGGCAATTTATTCCGATCCTGTTCCCGCTCAGAGGGTTAACAGGTCAAAGTCTTATGTCGCAGTAGCCTACGATCACCATTATTTCTGCCTCTGACCCGAGATTGTTGGTGGTTCCAATTTGCTCTCAAACTCTGATATGTCAGCCAGCTGACGGACAAAGTAAATGACTTGTACATAATTGGAATACAATAGAAACTTGTAAACTCTGTTATAGAGAACCATGTGATCATTTCTTACCAACGCTGCGGAACTACCTCACGGGATAGTCGATATACTTCGAAGTGCCACCTATTGCTCTTCTTCGTCCTTTTAGAGCTTTTTTGTGAATATTATCACACTCGTTGTGACCCATTCTCTCCAAATTAGGCACAGATGTCAGAACCAAGTTTTTTGGGCTAATAGGATTTTTGCCTAGTTCCATTTTGAATGCATCCAATTTCCAGTGAATCGCAGACAATAAGACAGGTTGTATTTCGGGTCCTTTGGGATAGTCGCTGTTCCAAATCGTCAGCACCATTCGTCTCTGCATTCCGTTGCCTACTGGCAGAACATCCCTCTCAGTGCTTATTCGATTTCGATATTCCGGGCTTTCTCATACCTTTAAACTTCTTCACGAACTCCTTTCTGAGTATTTATTCATAACAAAGTGCGAAAAACCGCAGATTCAAAGACATATGTACAATTTCTAACGTCGAAAACTTCAATTCATACTCTAACGACTCGATCTTAGCTACGAAAAATATATAAAAAATATTGATGAAATGTGTGAACCGACTCAAAATCAAATTAAAAAACAATGAAACACGAAATGAAACAAAAAATTACCAGAAAATTAATTTAAATTTCGTATATTTCTGGACGGACACTAAAAGGAAAAAAAACGAAATGCAAAACGGATATACTACAATATATGAAAGAAACCAATTCAAATTAGTAATTTTAAGAATTATATACGCTTAATAAATATATCGTCAGATATAATAATGAAGAAAATTGAATAAACAAAACAAAGATAAAATGCAAACAAAACAAATTAATTAAACATCTTACTGTGAACATATTGACTACTAGATGAATGTCACCGCCATTATGACATTATAATATTAAAAAAAAATCCTAAACAGCACTTTTTTTCAAAATAAGCAAAAAAAACCATACAAACCAGTACACTAAAAATACGTTATAACGAGACATGTCCATTTTTTCAACACATTTAATTTGCAGAAATTCCAAAATTTTTAACAAAATAAAAATAAAAAATGGAAAAAATAACAGCACTTAAACGAGCATTTATTTTTATTTGTTATAACTAAAACAAACACACAAAAAGAGATATTTATTTTTTGAAACAAAAATGAAATAAAAAACACACTTAATAGAAAAATGAACAGCAAAAAAAGCGAAAAAAAGAAATATATATATACATATATAAATAAATATTATTGTAAACTGTAATACTGATATTACGTTTTGTATGGTATTTTACCAATAAGTAAACAAGTGAAAAACACACGAGGGTCGAAACTCACCGGTAAAGAAGTGAAAATGATCAAAAGAAAGGAAACGCTGTAGATGAAACTAAAAGAACAACAACAACCAAATAGTTCTCTAAACAAAATTGTAATATATATTTTAATGTAATACAAACACATAAAAAAAGTTCGCAGCATTTCGCAAAAGCAAGATTATGAAATCACTGTACATACATAATATTTGACAAAATAAAAGAAAAACTTTTAACTATATTGTTGACATTTTTTCCAACAACAAGAAAAACAAATGTGAGAGAACAAACAACAACAATTTTATTCTTCGAACTTGCTACGCGTGAATGGATGAAATTGGTGGAAAATTAGAATGTAATATATGTAAAAAAAATGGAAAGCAGCAAACGTTATAGTTAAAAATCACTTTTAGAATATTTTTTCAATAATGCATATACCGAACGGCAAACCAAAATATCAAAATAAAAGGCAACTGAAAAACAAAAACATATATAAATAAATATAAATAACAGAATATTGGTTTGCAAATAATTCAGAATCTCTACCATATTCTATATATTTATTCATGACATTTTCAAAACAAAAACATAAAAAAAAACTTTAGTAATAACAGATTAAAATCAAGACTAGAAAACACTTCATACTCGCACCATAGCAAAATTGATATAAAAAAATTCCAACACACCCACAGCTACCATAGAATTTATAAAAATTTAACACTAAAAGAGAAAGAAAAACATATAAAATTCATTAACCCATGTTTAACCAATTCATTCACATGAATGTGAACTATAAAGAAGATTTAATTGTGCTCTTTATGTAAATACAAATGGAAGTAAATACCCAAATCAAAAAAAAGTGAACGTTTCCACATCTCTTTCTCTAATCTCTTAAAAAAACATTCAAACTATTTTAATTACAAATATATTTTTTATTTTTGCAAAAACCAAAACACAAAAAAAAAGAATATCTTTGTCATACTTTTTACGGTTTCTCGATTTTATATAAATAAACATAGAACAAAATATATAAAATAAAAAAAAACGAACACGTCTTTTAGGTAGAAAAAGCGATGAGGATTGTGTGAATTTAAAACCAACAAATTTTAAATTTAACATATATATATATCTTGATATATAGTAACGAAAAAAAAATCCACAAAACAAAAGGAAACTTTCAAAAAAGGATATTTACCCATAATAAATATTGAACAATGACCAAAAAAAAAAAAAACAAAAGTAGAAAATTCTAACAAAAACAACAACACGAAAGATATATATATATATAAAAAAGAAAATAAAATCATTGCCTTATTTCCTAAATCGCGAAGCATAACAAAAACAAACAAAAACAATGAGGCATAAATCCTTTAATCTTGGACATGAAATCACTATAAAATTCATTCCGGTGTCAATTTGTAGCTGCATATTTATTGTGTGCCTACCTTGAAGCTCGTTTTCGAATTGAGCAAAGTGGAACCCGGAATCGAAGAACCTTTAAAAATCGAAACCCAGACCGTATCCTACCGATGATGATTGTACACGAGAATATTGAGCTAAAAGTTGTGATTCGGTTTTGTGTGGTACCGGACGAGACGTAATCGAGAGCGCTAATAAAATGTGTACAAAGGCTATAAAAAACGATACAGTAAGTAACTTAACGAAAAGAGACAAAGAACGATTTGAATGCATTCACCAACTGACGGTTGCACAATTTCTTAATATTCTCTGACAACATCACGCAATTTATCGATAGAAAGGCTAAAAATCTCCATCATAAAAAATCCGGAAAAAAATTCCATCGTGTTTGCAGTGAATATTATCACTGAGAAACGGGCTGTTTCTCACGGTTGATATTCCGACAAGGATACACTCATCTTGATTGCGCAAAGCGAACTGGTCATTTTTTTGGCTTTTTAATGATCGGACAATTTTTCCAAAAAAAAAGTGGTAGACAGAGAAAATTACTCTTAGCAATTTGATCTGTTCGAAAACTACCACCCCGAAATGAGGAACAGGGGCTCAGTGAGATAAATTGAGTGATTATTATAGAAATCTGGTTTTACACCTTACGTGCAGACGTTTTGATGTCTGCTCCGTGTAGAGCCTAGTTTTTACGTTGATTTATTTCACAACAACCTCATTTCTGGGTTGTAAATTCTACTACTTTTCGCTGTTAGTTTTTGTTTTGATTTTTCATTTATTTTCAACTTTTTAAAGCTAGTAAACTTTTAAATATGATTAAATTATTCAGAAATGAATAAGATCGCAAAAACCAACATTCATTATTATAAAAAAAAAAAGAAATTACCAATATTATACCCATATAAATATATAGAAATTGATGTAGTGTTTAAATAAGGAAACAAAATAAAGAGAATTAAGTTTAAATAAACAAATGAAAACTATCTTTTTCTCTAAAAAAAACCAAATCGTAAGCAAACACAAAAAAAACTATAATTATTAAGTGGATGACATAATTGCAAAGTGAAATGAAAGTAATGGTGTAATTGTTAAGCAATTAAAAATACTATCAAGTAAAAAAAAAAATCTATCATAAACAAACAAACAAAAAAACATCTTGAAATTATATTTAATTCTTAACAGTACAACAAATCATTCCAGAAGAAGAGAAACTCTCCCGAAAAATGGGACGAATCCCATTGAGATCGCGCAAATCCATTAAAATATCTTCCAAAATATTAAAAAAAAACTCTATATTCGCGATCCAAACTGAAAAAAAACACACAAAAATGAAAAGGAAAATCAACAACTATCAAGCAAGGAATAACAGAAAAAAAAGTGAATCCTACAAAAAAATAAAACATGGAAAGCAGAACAACAACCAAGAAAGAAATATACTTTTAACTGATGATTCTTTTGTAGAATATCCACGCATACTCGAATTTTACTTGCAACAGTAAGTAAGGAAAAATTGAAAAGCATAATCGAGAAAAAAAATAAGTGCCACACATACACTCATACACACAATTGAGAAAGAAAACCGGTACATTTTGAAATGTAATGCTTCTATTCCATCAGCTATTCTAATTATATATAAATAGAAACAAATTATGTTCAATGTTGCATGGGATAGAGACAATAACTCAAAAAATTGCCGAAGTCATCATCAGAAGGTATATAACTAAATGAAAAAGAATAATTAAAACAAACATCACATTAAGAATCATTACTGAAAAAAAAAAATAAAATCCTTGAAAATTCATTTAATACACACAAGTACCCAAAATATACATATATATAGTTGCCACATAACACAAGACATGAAATTATAAAGAAAACAAGCAACTAAATAAAACTAAAAAACCAAAAAGGAGGAAAGAACAAATATTTCATTAAAACTAAAAATGGAAGAAAAAAAATATTATTGTATGTGATTATAAAATAAATGAAAAAAGGTAAAATTACAGATATATAGAACTACAAATAAAAAGAATATATATAATTTGTGAAATAGAAGAAAAATGAAAAATAAATGTAACTAATTAAAACTAAATATGACATTTTGTTTCTGAAGGATTACTTTCATAAGAAGGATGCAGTATTTACCAGGGTAAGCTCTACGTTTAAAATAACTTTGCATTTTGAAACGGCCTTTGGGGGCAAAAATTCCTCTTCCATAGTCCTCCGCGTGGGCGCCCCCTGGAACGGCAGTGGTCACTGACCATTGCTAGCCAATGTCAAGCCGCCAGTGATGGCGATGCGATGATTTGGTTGGTGTGGAGCATGGGGCCTGTCTATGAAACCGACAAACAAAGGTCAGGATGTGTATGCGAGCAACTTGAACTATCCGAATTCATTAGCATATAGAACAAAGCGTCAACTATGCCTCGGTTAAGGACTGACTCAACGATTATGACTTTTCGCTATCGTACAATCACAAAGATTGGATTCTGGAATGTGCGTACTCTCCTGGACAATGGATCAGAAGGTCCCTCGAATGCACGATTTCTTCAATTAGAGAGTGAATTTCTAAGGTATAAATTAAATATCTTAGGAGTTACTGAGATAAGATCGTGGAACAGTGGAGAATTTATCTCTCCAACGGGTGGCACTGTAATGTTGTACTCCGGTAGAGCTACCGGTAGCGGTCGTGAATCAGGTGTGGGGCTCCTTTTAACCAGAGCCATAGGAAACTGTCCCTTATCCTGGGATCCAGTCCCAGACAGAATCATGACCGCCAGGTTCCGGAACAAAATGAGGAACATCACAATAATACAACAAAATAGTTCAAAATTGTTGCAGATTAAATCAGCCGGCGCAGATGAAGTTATCTGGGTATAGTGAAAGCTTAATATTATGCTCCAACTAAACCCGACAATATCTGTCGAAAGACTCCTTCTACGAACAACTAAATGCCGTTGAGAGCAGAACACCTAGAGGTGACATTAAAATGGTTATGGGTGATTTGAGCGCAAAAGTTGGCGCTGATAACTAAGGGCTTAGACAGGTGATGGGGAGACACGATCTTGTTGATCGTAACGACAACGGTGAAAGATTTGTAGAGCTCTGCAACTTTCACAGTCTCTTCATCGGTGGTATTATGTTTGAGCATAAGGACCACCACAAAATCAGTTGGTCCTCGGTTGATCGGCGCAGGACACAAAATCAGATCGACCACTTTGCCATTAGTAAAAGATTCAAGAGTTGCCTCCTGGACGTGCGAAACAAGAAAGATGCCGATATTGGGATGGAAAGATATCATAATCTTATGATCGCTAATGTTCGATTGCGTATTGTAATCGTGCGAAAGTTCCAGGCGTCGCGAATTCAACACCGCTCGACTAAAAAATCCAGCTGTTTAACAAAAATATAATGAACATCTTACGCAAAAAGCAGCTGAGATAACTAGTCACCCAGATAATTATATAAATGAAAACTGGGATACCATAAAAAATGCGTGCATTTATAGCGGAGATACCATCCTTGGCACAAACCCGGATTGCCGGAATAAGCCCTGAATGTCCGACGCTTCATGGCAGCGGATTGTTGAAAGAAAAGAACTGAAGGTTCGTTTGGCTGCAGCAGCAGACGGCATTCGAAGTAGTATCGAACTCCTTTACCGTCAAAAAGCTCTAGAAATTCAGCGTATTGTGCGACGCGATAAAAGAGTTTATGCGAATCCTCTCCTAGTCTCAGCAGAAGAAACCGCAAAAAGTAACAACTTAAACGCCGTGTACGGTATCATCAAGGACTTACAGTTGGTCGTAACTCCAGCCAACATCCGGTGAAGGATAGTGGTGGAAAGCTACTTATCTTGGAAGAAGATCAAATGAGGCGGTAGAAGAACACTTCGCTGCGATCTTTAAACCGTGTAACCTCTGCTGAAGTTCCCTCTCATATAGATAATTTAACTAACGAGCAAAATGTGCGTATACGGTCCACTTCCCCGACTAAAGAGGAAATAGTCACTGCGATTATTGCACTAAAACGAGGAAAGGCCGCCGGAATCGACGGTACCCCTGCCGGAATTTATCAAGCAGCGCTAAGTGTAACTGCCGATTTGCTGCACCCACTTGTTGATAAAGCGTGGAATACAGATACCTTTCCCACTGAGTGGAAGGAATGTTTGATCATCAAACTTCCGAAGAAGGGTAGCCTCACAGACTAATAATTGGAGAGGCATTTGTGTGCTTCCTGCCATTGCCAAGATAATAGCTAAAATCGTCCTGGAAAGACCAAAGGTCCACTTAGAAAGTACAATTGATGAAGAGCAGGCTGGTTTTCGATACGGATTCTCGGATCATTATCGAGCAATGCGCTGAGTAAGATTCTCCACTTCACTTGCTTTTCGGCGATTTCGAAAAGGCTTTCGATAGTGTGAAGGATTCTATATGGGCGGCCTTGCGCAGGAGAGGCATCCCTGAGAAGCTTGTCGCTATTATTAAGGCAACCTATGACGGCGCAAAATGTTGCGTTCTGCATAAAGGTAAGGTGTCGGGGGACTTTGAGATTCACTGTGGCGTTCGGCAAGGGTGCATCCTCTTACCGATCCTATTCCTCATAGTAATAAGCGATGTGTTGCATGCAGCCCTATCCGGACTAGACAGAGGAATTCAATGGACTTTGACATTTTATCTACAACATCTTGACCACGCTGACGACATATGCCTACTCTCCCACAAAATTATGGATCTGTCCGAAATGACGTTAGATCTCGAGAGGAAGGCAAGCAAGGTTGGGCTAAAGATTAATACCAACAAGACCAAGGTTCTTAGCCCTCCGAAATCCGACACCTATTGCCATCAATATTAATGGGCAGCCTGTGGAGAAGGTGGACAACTTCGTCTACCTGGGTAGCATTGTTGCCAAAAATGGTGGTACGGAGCAGGACATCGCTCGTCGTATCAACCAGGCTAAATGCGCCTACAGCATGCTGTCCATCTGGCAAAGCAGTTATCTCAGCATCAAGACCAAGATGGGCCTGTTTCGCTGTCTGGTACTGTCAGTGCTTTTGTATGGGAGCAGTACATGGAAAGTTTCCGTTAGTGTTACCAGAAAGCTGCAAGTTTCCGTCAACTCATGTCTTCGTTGAATTTTAAGAATTTTCTGGCCCGAAACAATATCAAATGAAGAGCTAAGTCGGCGTACGGGTCAGATGCCAGTCGACGAATTGATTCGCAGGCGAAAATGTTGTGGCCCTGGTTGGATTCTAGTCGCACCGCTAAACCATTGTCACTAAAGTGGCAAGAAGGTGAAAAACATTTCTTGAATCCCACTTCTACACTAGATTGGATGACAGCTTATGTTGGTAGGAAACTGCATCGTTTTAGAGGAAATTCAGTTTAGTTGAATATTTAGAATTGTTGGAGTCCCAGATGGTAACAGAACGAACCCTATTGCAGTCCATGTCTGCCCTTCAAGATTTTTTACGTTCATCATTGCATGTGGCAAAGAATGTGGCCGGGCTTTCAATAGACGTATGTGCATTTTATGACCGAAAGTTTAATAAATGTGAACACACCCTTAGCTCTCCAAGTAACAAAGTCAGGCCCCCTCCGGACTAGATTTCTAGATCCGCCACTGGTTTCAATTGAACAACAAAAGTACGGTTTCTTGTCCTATTCTTTGAAGCGTTTAGGGTCGTATTTAGAAAATTTGGAAAACAATTGATTTTCACACGGACCGCAGAAACTGCATTTCTCTGATGAAACGATTTCGTGGCCCACGCCATTCAGAGGAAGTCGTGTCGACGTCGGTGTTGTTTCTCCGCCACACTTGTGTTTGTGGGTTGATGTAGTGTCCACTGGTGTCAATGATCGTCTCAACGCAGTAGTTTTTGGCCCATTGTTCATTCCGAATAGAAAGAGAATGGCAATGAATTTTATTACAATTTGTTTTGACGTATATAGTACCACTGCCATCTAAACATATAGGCCGGCTATTAGCTGATCCAGTGGTGAAGTCTGCCTTCGTCAATGGTCGCGAGTCTGATTTTTTACCACTGAGATGGCAAAGCATTGTATGTATATCCGTAAGTGAAAGAGAGACGCATTCGACTTGCTTATAAATCTTGCGCGGGGAATCAACCAAAACTTTTTTCTGGTTTATTTCCTCTCTAAAGATCCTGTCAGATAAGCGTCACTCTCTCTTCCATTTATGGATACACAATATTTTACATCTCTGGTACTCATACTGCCAAATTGTCTGACCCTATAAAATCTGCCAAAAACGCAGCCAATGGCGCCATAGAGCACAGACTTGCTTAGCTGCGTTTCTGTCGAAATTAGCCAGTGGTTGGTGACTGATAGCGGCGAGTCCGGTTTACGTGCGTTGCTGGCGAGTTTTCTACAGTCCGGTCTGTATCTTAAGAAGGCAATGGTAGTATTCTGAGCAATTAGCAAACTCTTTTCATTATCGTTGCTCACAGGAAATCTTAAAAAAAGCTAGCGTTTTTCAAGGTCTTGATCGATTTCTGGAAGTGGATGGCTGGTGATAGGAAGTCCAACGTCAAATTCTTCGCTCCGCACTCAGCCCTAGATTTGGATCCATCCGGGAGTGCACATTCCAATTTGAAAGCATAGCCTCCAACTTCAAGGATTTGCTGGTTTTCATCCATCTCTTTTTTGTGGATCGTGTGGGCGGGATAATAATTAAATTCACTTCTTCTGCTCTCATTACTGCTAGTTTCATTATCCTTAGAGTTCAAATCGGCATTCATGAATTCTACTAACTCACTTTGTGTCAGAAACTTTCGGAACATTCCTAGTAGACCGGGCGAAAGTGGTTTGTGGTTCGTGTCTTTGATCAATATTGCGTTTTAGATTGAGACAATTCCAAACTGCAAATTCCAGACGCGAATCACGATACGTCGCGTCGCCCAGCCCGGTGAAATAGGATTATAACAAACTTTCTTCATGGCTGAAATAACGAACAAAGAGCGCACAAGAAGAATGGCAAACATATGAATGAAAACCCGCTTGACGATTTTCATGGAAATTGATGTCGTAGTGGCGCGAATGTGTCGATTTCGCATAATTTTTTTAAATGTACCTGTACCAAATACTTGTTAATTCGAGGGGGTAGGGGATGCTGCAACCCCCTGTCAATATGGGTATAAGTTTGTTTTTATTCGTTATCTTTGTTGCCATCATCCGTACAGTCAAGTCCAGGTAATATGTCAATCAAGTTAACCACAATAGACGGTCAAAGGTCAACCGTGGTTTTAGTTTTTTCGTAAATACCGTGAAACCGGGAAGTTTTTTTCGCATACTGCCTCGATACCATTTTAAAGTACTTAAAATTACCTTCAAAATGAGTGCTCAAACACTTTTCTACAATAGTTTTCCGCAAATCCAATGACCAAGCGTTTAACGTACTTTAAAATGGTATCTCGACAGTATGCGAGAAAACCTTCCTAGATTTCACATCATGGCCAAGAATGTGCTCATGTCAACAGCATAGGGTTAAAAACGTCTTCAACAACACTCCAGTGCATTGGCCTCATCGCCCTGATTCGGGCAATACCCGCATTTCCTAGATATTAGTATGAGATTGTATCGCGGCAACACGAGCGCCGCCTCCGATACGTGGTAGTGGTGTCGAATTAATTTTTTTCCATTCACTACACATCAAGGGATCGTCGCTATAAAAGTTACACTTTAAAAATAAAAAATCTTTACTTTTTTTTCATAATTACACTTTATTTGTTATTCCTGAAAAAAAAAGCAAAACAGAAAATGGTGTTTCCTGTAAAAATCTTGTTTGCTACTTCATTATTAGCAATCCAAATATCATCCACGTATTATCGTTGTAAAAAAAATAAAAATAAACGGAATACTTTTATTAAAACAACTCGATGATATGTACGAGTATCTTCCACATTGCGCCACTATAAATTACAACGTCTCGATGGAATAAATGTGCGATAGCAAATAAAAATAAGTATGTGCAGGATTCGATAGCTTTTAGTCTTTTTTTTGCTTCTTTTGTTAATAATGTAGTAAAACATATCTATAGGTATTATATAATAATAATTTTCCTTAAAATGGTCAACGCCCGACCTTGCTTTTAGCCGAGACCGTGATCCTCGAAAAACCCTTGAGGAGTTTCATCCTGTAAATAAATTATGGAATTCACTTAATTTAGAGAATTCTAACGATATTGGTGTTACAATAATACTTTGAGCTAAACAATTTCTTTCAAGTATCGTGCTTAACCATTGAAAATCTAAAACAATACAAGACAGAAGGAACAGAAGAGAGCCTAACATTTTTAACGAAAAAGTTAAATTTTAACAATGTTGGTGTGCAAGGTTGTTTGAGTATATAAAATGAACAAGAAATTGTGCTGTACATATCAACATTTGTCAAAATGTATTTATTTTTTTAAATAATTAAAAATATTTACCGCTTTGTACAAATGTATAATATTAATATGATGATAAAAGAGTAAATGTTCGGGCCAATTTTATTGCTTTGTTTTTCAGTCAAAATTTTTATTGTGAACAGAAACTCGAGTTTTCTTTAAATAATAAAATAAAATTTTTAGAGAATTAAATAAATTTACATTATGATTAAGAACTAGGAATGAATGAGCCATTTTTATTCAAAGAATTCCTGTTCTTTATCAAGTTTGTGGTTCCGTTTTAGCATCAGTGATCGGTCATCAACCTTATCATTGCTAGTTAGCACATTTGATAGAGATATGTAAAACCAATAATGGAAAACAATAAAATACACAAATAACCTATTGAAGCGTGTTAATGGGTCGATTAACGATTGAGTAACATTTAAATTAGGTTGGTTATTTATACGCTACCACTGCAATTTTTTCGGGAGGAAAACGACAAAATTAGTTACAAAAAAAAAATATTTACGATAATAAAAAACATCAACAAAACTACAGAAGTCCAATATCACTTAAAGCCCCTTCCACAGCTTCATCCTAAATAAGAAAAACGAACGGGAATTTCGTTAACAAAGTTTTTTTTTCATTCGGAATTTATTCGTATCAATTTAAAATGCAAGAAAATGAAAATATTGATTAGAAACCCACACGAAAGAAACACGAAGCATGATCACCAATGTATATGGATGCTAGATTACTGAGGTAAGGCGCACACAAACGATGCCATAGTCTTAAAAGTTATTGAAATGAATGAATTATAAATATGATAAAATTAAATGGACGAAACATAAAGTGAAAATGGAGAGGTTCATAAATCCAACTTGTCCGATAAGTTCGCATACTAACTTGATTTGAGAATTTTTAGCAACATTGAAGGAAAAAATATTTGAAGGATTTGTATGTGAAGCACTTGTGTAAAATGTTTTTATTTTACCTTTCTTGCGAAATATTCCGACAGCTCTGCTATCATGTTGGTTAAAACTCTGGTACTTTAACTTTATAAAATTCCTAGATTATTATTAAATTTTTGTTAAATTTACGGCACAAAAAAATGCGTTTGCTTTTTAGAAAAAAATACACTTGAGGAGAAGTTTCTATGGAAATCGCGGAGAGAAGAGAATCTAAACAATTCGTGGGAAGGTTTTTAAGAGCAGGAAACAATTTTATTTTTCATTCCACTTTAAGGAAGTATGAAATCCTATGCAGTTTTGCTCCTTATCGCGATCTCACGGTCCGGAGCTTCGCATGGAGGTGTTCATGAAAGTTGTGGCTCATTAGCATAGCTTGAAACAGTGTGGCCAATTTCAATAGAACCTTCAGGAATGATGCGAACTGCGAACCTTACTCCCGAGTCAGAACGTCCCTTGTAGATGGTACACTCAATGATGGGCCTCTACCGCATCTACAGTCATACAAAAAAGTATTCGTACACACGTCGTATCGTGCTTTACTGTCCTGCAACAGTTAAAAGAGCTACATTTTTTTAACAAAAATTGTCTCTAACTCTTTTAGCAACACTACTTTCTTATATTAACTTAAAAAAAGTACTCTTTTCTGATCGTGTCAACAGAAAAGTGAGAAACAGTTATGCAATTCCCGAGAATTGAATCAAAAAAGTATTCGTACAGCAGCAATGCAGAAAGAATAATGCCGTTATTCCGTTGCCGATGGCGATCATTCGTATTGGGATCAGTCTTGTGATAATTATCAAGTATTTATCAATTGTTGTTAAGCAAATTTGTAGTGGATTTCCATTAAATTCTGGGAAAAGTTATATTTGCTGATTAGAGTAAATTTAACATTTTCCCAGAAGTCTATTCCATGATTTCGCATCGTTTTGGCGAATTCTAATCGATCCTTCTTATTTTTTCGCTTTTGTAATATTTTCTTCTAGCGATTCGAGAGTTGTAACCGGCACGGCGGAGCACATTTCTGATTGTTTCTCCAGAAACGTCTATTTTATCTTTTTCCGCTACCTCTGCCGCAATCGCTGAAGCTGTAATTTTCAGATTTGTCGCACTTTTCTACATATACTGCGTTCATCTTTGGCCGTTAATAATCTTGGTCGTCCTGATCTTGGTTGATTCGTAAGACTTTCCGTGACACAATATCTATCAATGATGCTTTGAACGGTTGAGCGTGGTCTCCCAACAATAACGCTGATTTCACGCAATGATTTACATTGATTGTGCAAGGAAAGGATAATTCTCCTTTCTCCTTCTGTCGTTTCTTTACCTTTTCGTCCCATAATAAAGAATTTAATGGAAATCCACTACGAATTTGCTTAACGACAATTGATAAATACTTGATAATTATCACAAGACTGATCCCAATACGAATGATCGCCATCGGCAACGGAATAACGGCATTATTCTTTCTGCATTGCTGCTGTACGAATACTTTTTTGATTCAATTCTCGGGAATTGCATAACTGTTTCTCATTTTTCTGTTGACACGATCAGAAAAGAGTACTTTTTTTAAGTTAATATAAGAAAGTAGTGTTGCTAAAAGAGTTAGAGCATATTAGCTCCGGTGGGATACAGTTTCTAGTTTCTGTGAGTTCCCGCAGCCAAGCTTTTTTAGACCCTTTGTACATATGATAAATTATGCTTTACTTTTGTTTTTGCACTGACGCCACTGGTGTGTGGCAGTCCTAGGCTACAACACATAGCACGTTCCCGACTAGACTTTCACACTTAGGTCCCCTCATTTTGATTAGAATATGGTCATTCATGTGCATGTGAAATTTGCCGGTCTAGTTTATTGCATTCAAGTATTATGGATCCCTCAGCTACAACACATGTTGATTTTTGAATTGAATTTGATGACTAGCCAGCAAAGATAAATTGATATATTGGGTGTACAACTTTGCTTCCGCCGTTCTTTCATAGAATTAAAAGCTTAATTGTTAAAAAGCACTTACAGATGTATTATTCGAAGTACTGTCCATCGCTAGCGACAACTTTCGCCCATCTCTCCGGCAATTTTCGGATTCCATTTCGGGAAAAAGGAGGCGTCTTTCGACGTGATCCATGATTGGATCCATTTTTCGACTTCCTCGTATGAACGAAAATTCTAATCAGCCAGGCCGTGCGCCATGAAACGAAACAGATGGTAGTCGGAAGGAGCGATGTCTGGGGAGATTTCCCATTTCAGGGTTTCCAAGTATGTCTCGACCACTTTTGCGACGTGTAGCCGAGCACTGTCATGCTGGAGGATGACTTTGTCGTGTCTCTCTTGGTACTGTGGTCGTTTTTCCTTTAATGCTCGACTTAAACGCATCAATTGCGTTCGGTAACGATCTCCTGTGATAGTTTCATTCGGTTTCAGTAGCTCGTAGTATATCACACCGAGCGTGGGACCAGACCATGCAAAGCATAACCTTGGCGCCGTGAATATTCGGTTTTGCCGTCGACGTTGAGGCATATCCGGGCATGCCCCATGACTTTCTGCGCTTGGGATTATCGTAACGGACCCATTTTTCGTCGCCGGTTACGATGCGATGTAGAAATCCCTTCCGATTCTGCCTTTGATGCAGTTGCTCGTATGCAAATAATGGCCGTTCAATATTCCTCCGGGTTTAACTCGTACGGAACCCAATTTCCTTGTTTCTGAATCATGCCCGTGGCCTTGAGGCGTTTCGAGATGGCTTGCTGAGTCCCTCCCAGCGATTCAGCTAATTCTTCTTGCGTTTGGCACGAATTTTCATCGAGCAGTGTTTCCAATTCGTCGTCTTTGGAATTTTTTTCTCTCCCACCACCATGAAATCGCCACTTTTAAAACGTTGAAACCACTCACGACATGTTCTGTAACTCAGAGCAAGTATTTGAGAGCATTTGCTCGCTTATGTGTAGTTTCACCATAAAGGTACTTTATCTTATGCTAGTTACAATAATTTTAAGTGAATTTTGAATGAAGTTTATATGAAAACGTGAAAAAGCATAAAATATTTTATTTTGACCTTTAATCGAGGGTAAATCGTATACATCTCAATTATAACCTGTTTCAGGATAAGTTCCAGATAAAAATATAAAAAAAAAGGAACCTGTAAGACATTCATCTTAGGTACTGTCCGGATTTTTTTACTACTACTAGATTTACTTTATATGGTCGGAGATGGTTACAGTTATGTGTTGCAAACTTCATGACAAAATTAATATGATGAATTCTGTGATAGTATAACCGTATGTCCGTAGTCTGTGGTTTTCATCGAATATTTGACGAAGCGCAACAAGACAGAGCTTGGACTTATAGTGCTGGGAATGGGGGCTACTGAGGGACTTATACTTGTGGTATCTTTTGCGATGAAATGTGAAAATAACTTAACTTAAATGAAACTCAAAACTTCTACAATCCATTTATCATATTAAATAAAAAAAACCCCAAAATATGGATTAATGGCTCCCTAAAGAAAAACACGGTTGTTGGACACTATTCTACACATAAAACCCTGATATGAGCCTTTCGCTACTTTCGCAATTGTTGAATAAACATAAACTCATATACGTTAAACAAAATATAAGGTTAATCATGCTGTCAAATAAATTACCATAATACCAATCGTCTTGAACATCCCATGATAATGATGACTATTACACTACATTAAAACCAAGGAAACAACCAGAATGTATTCGAATGCGAAGGAAATAAAACACGATTGGCGGTTTGTTGTTTTAAGTCTTTATAAATACGTTGTTGTTAAGAAGTATTTAATCTTGTTTAATAAATTATGCAATAAATTTGTCAGTTATCTTGTTTTGTTTAAGATTAAATAAATGTTGGGCTACATAATGCATTCATAATCACATAGGTGACATAAATAGATCTGCCGCATACGCTGAATTAGGCTGAATTAGTATTATGTACTTTAAACATAGGCATTATATATTCAATAATTATTGGTTAATTCTATCGTTAAGTTGGATAAATTGTTGCTGTTATTATCATAAACTAATTTATGTATATATTATTTATTTTTCTTCATCTCTAATAGAATTAGGATCAACAATAAATAAATTTACCAAACAATGATAACAAACAAAAACCTTTCCAATGATCATATGATCCATAGAAAAAATTTAATATAATAAATAATTTAAGGGGACATGAGTGATTGAAAATTAAGAAAAAATCTATTTTTCGTTTTTTGTGATTTAAATAGTTTAATATTTTCTGAACATTTTCATTCATCCGTCATAATTCTAATTCATTATTCAAGAAGAAAACAAGTAAGAAAAAGAATGACGCAGTACGCAGTAGCCTGACTTTCACGCGCCCTCCCGTAAACTTGAATGTTGTCACGTATTTCACCACTCAATGTACCTTTTCCCAAAAACGGCTAAACGGATCAAGTTAATTTTTTTTTGTATTTGTAAATATTGTATAATATGTATAATCTGATCGAAGAAAAATTAAAAATATTTACTGGTCTCTGAGTAAAGGTCTAGACACACAGTGTCCGTACCAGGGCAGCGCCGTAGTCGCCCGTATACTGGCGATCTACGGTAAGCAAATTGTACCATATAAAACAGTCTGCTGGTTCACACTAACCACACGGACAACAGACCGTCACCTGCACGTCACGGGGCGAACCGTGCCCGTTTAGTTTGGTTTAATTTTTCTCGCTCACGGTGAGGTACGGAAAGAAATTGGATACACACATAGCCGAACACGGAGCAGCCGCCGCCGGGTGGGTTGTTGTGTAGCTATCATACGGCGAAGAAAATGTACAATGTTGAATAGATAGACACACGTTTGCATTGCATGCAATTAAAGTCGCTAGGAAGAATCGCGGGAATCGGGGACACATGGGAAACACACGGTTGGTCTCGGTACGGGTACTGTGTGGTTTCGCTTGCAATGTACGGTCATGTGCCCGATATACGAGCGACTACGGCGCTGCCCTGGTACGGGCACTGTGTGTCTAGACCTTAATCTGTGTTTGAAAAAAAAAAACGATTTTTGTTCTTCACTTAAAAAATAAAATAAAAATCGCACGGTTAAAATCTTCAATCAAATTAATGTCGACAATATGACAAAATAGTAGAAAAAAAAAATTGAGCAAAAATATTAAGTGGGAGCAGAGAAAAGGGATGTTGAAGTTGTGTAGTTTTCAATGGGAATTTGCAAGTGCTCATGTCCTCTTAAGGAATAAAAGTTTTGAGGTTTTTTTTTTATTTATATATCATATATATATTTTTAAAATCTTTGCTTTCTTAACGTGTGCATGTATCTCTCGTGTTGTAACGTAACTAATTCAAATATTCATTAAAATCCTGCCTCGTAAGGGTGCATGGAGGATCAATAAAACAAATTTTTATCATTAAATGTGCAATAATTCGGAAAAATTACTGATTGCAACAATATATGATTTACGCTAAAGGATAACATGCAATAAATGAACATGCAAATATGAATGATTCGAACAAAGAATGGATTTTCACTAAGGATAAGACCATCAATACTGTCTGCCTACGATTTTAATGAATGCAGAATGCAGAACAACATAATACAATTATGTTGTTCTGCATGACTAACTAATTAAGTAGCCAAAAGGAATTTACGCAACGCTCAATAGTTTTGAAGTTGCTCAGAGTTTTTGCGATAATGGAAGCACCTATTGCAATTGACATGGATACTGTGGAGTGTTGTCATAACGTTTCATAATGTTTTCGTCAAATAGCCATTCTCGTCGAGCAATAACTCACAATACCACACAGCATTTGTGATTTCATCTTTTGATGGTACGTTATGAAAACA
Source organism: Chloromyia formosa (assembly GCA_964017055.1). NCBI lineage: Eukaryota > Metazoa > Arthropoda > Insecta > Diptera > Stratiomyidae > Chloromyia > Chloromyia formosa. The sequence goes on along the minus strand of OZ024813.1, from coordinate 3,870,875 downwards.
CTCCACAGTCTTCGTATTTCGGCAGTTTATAGTAAAATTGTCTCAAATTTACCGTTATATCGGAAATTTACCCTTCCAAACGTTTGCTTCTTTTCACCTTTCCTTTACTAGTATTAAAAACTGCACCCTTGCCATTCTTGTTGGCTTCGACACGAAGCAAACTGGGTTCGCCACTTTTCTTATGCGCAGTATATTTTTTCTATTTACTTGTTTTTTTTTTATGTTTATGCTAAAGCTTAGGGGATACCCTTTGATGCAAGAGCAAGCCGTGGCGGAAAGTAAATTAGGGTGGTGGGGCTGGGATAGGTTGAGTTTGAATGAGGTACCGATGTACGTTTCGTTTGAATTTTTACAGATCATATTTGCGGGGGAAAACAAAAGATGGTAGGTTGTTCCACTTTCGTGTTTTTCTGAATACAAATGAATCATATAATTTAATGGTACGACTATTACTGAGTTCACGAAAGTGAGGATGGGCGCGGCAGACTAGCCGGGTGTTACACAAAGTAAGAGCAAGCTCAAGAATAAGACTGGATATTTCGTCAGAGCAACTTTGTCTAATGCGGATAGGGCAGTTCGATAGGCAGATAGGAGACATATAGTTGGTCACTGATCTCCCGATTGATTTGTATATCGCTAGTAGGGTATTTTTGTCTTTTCCCTACGAACTGCCAACTTATGCTTTGAGGACTTTGTTAATACTTTTTAATTTTGTTACAATTGGTTGACACGTGGGCGAGAAGGTGCTCGTAGCAGCGTGTTTTAATGACCCGCTTTGTCTGTGTGTCTGTGGCTCATATATCATTTTCCGCAATCGCTACAGCTTATTTTATATATTCCACTCTTTGCGAATGTTGCTAAAGGGTCCTTCTCGCTCCCTGTTTTTGGCAGCTCTACTAGATGCAACGACGCGGATTTCGAACTGTTTCATAAATGATTTGATTTTGTGGAATGATTCGGATATAGGGATACTTATCCATTTGTATCGCCCTCGTTATCCTAGGCAAAAAATGTTGAGTGTTATTATCTCATTTCGCGATATTGCGTCTTTCTTATTATTTGCTGAATTGCATCTATTTTGTATCCGTCCTTCAGTGCGATGTCGAAAATATATGCCTTTTCCTTTTTAAAGCCGGTTGGGGTTAAGGGATACATAACGAGCCGATAAACCACAGAGTTATATGCGGCCTTTTTTGGATGATGGATTATAAATGCGAGTCCACCATCAGCATTGGACATTCTATCCTTCCTGATGATGTTGTAATTACCCTAGGAGCTAAGCGAGGAGTTAGGGTTGAGCCTCGTCTCCTGTATAGCTCCAATCATGATGCGATGTCTGTCTAAGAATGCCGGTAATTCAAAGATTTTGAGCCGCAGCCCATTACAGTTAAGTTGTACCAGCGAAAAGGTGTTGAAATTGCTGACGGGTGGTACAGGTGTAAAGGTCACGCAGAACCACGACGGAACTTCCACCGAATCATCAAATATCATAGAATGGTGGAAATAAGGAGATTTTTTTCTATTGAATTTGACGTGGTTCGATGCATGCCCGCGTCCAAAATGGTTGTCATGTGTGGCGGCCACCTGAAGGTTGTGCTGCATAGGAGTCCTGGGGCCCGATTCCGCAAGAGTGAATTTTTTCAGTGCGCACCGAAATCAGTGCGCACCGAAGAAATGCGATTCCGCAAGAGTGAGATGAATTTCTTCGGTGCGCACCGTGCTGAATTGCAAAAATGCGATTCCTCATCGATGCGATGAGTTTTTTTGACAGTTCCGGTGCGCACCGTGCGAATATATTTTGCACTGGCTATTTGGTAAGTGCAAAATATATTTTTCTTATAAATTATGTATTAAATTGTTGATTTCTGCATACGAAGGTGGAGTATTACTTTTCAAAGCAGAAATGGATGAAGGGCGGAGCTTCATGTTGAATTTAAGGACAAAAATATAAAAATTCATAGTGAAGATGAGAAGTTTTTGTTTCCGTTTTCGGTGCCTTCTTTAGCAATTAATATTAGGGGGATTCACGCTCAGTGTCGTAAATGTCGTAAACGTCGTATTCGTCGAAAACTTCTGCCATAGTAAAATGACAGAAGTTTACAACGTTACGACAAATACGACGTTTACAACGTGGGCATGAGTCCCCCTATTATTATTATTGTTATCCCGTTTTCATTCGGTCACTAGAACCGACCATTTCTGAAAGAAGATCATAAGGGGATTCATGCTCACGTCGTAAACGTCGTATTTGTCCTAAAATTGTAAACTTCTGTCATTAGTCTATGGGGATGACAGAAGTTTACGACGAATACAACGTTTACGATATTTACGGCAAGGAGCGTGTTTATGTTGTGTTTACGAATTATGAAAAATCTGGCGGAAGTGACTTTGGTCGTCATTGAAGTCAAACAAGAAAAGTAACAATAGGGGGATTCATCGTCGTCGTCGTAAACATCGTATTTGTCGTAAAGTTGTAAACTTCTGTCATTTTACTATGGAGATGACAGAAGTTTACCACGATTACGACCTATACGAAAAGGAGTGTGAATACCCTAAATGATAATATTTAACGCTAGATGTGAAATGGTCCGTGGTTGGGAGTTTAATATACTCGTAAACACAAGACTTTTCCTCCTGAAAGAGAATAAATGCTATTGATCGATTCTATAATTTCATATGAAGCATGAACGTCACCAATTTCTATGATGTTTTCAGAAATCAGAAAAATTACACACGTTTGACGTTTGTTTGAAAAATTCATTCAGCACTGAAAAACTCACTAGCTTTTGCTGAATTGCATCAGTGCGCACTGATATTTTCGGTGAATTTTTTCAGTGAGTTTTTTCGGTGCGCACCGAAAAAACTCACTCTTGCGGAATCGGGCCCCTGTAGGTGGAAATGCGGTTCACTATGGAGTGGTGGCGGACAGCTGAGAGCCAGTTTGCATAGCTGGTGGTAATGCGTTAGGTGTTTGCTGTCCTCTATTCCTGCATTAGCTCGCTGTGAAAGAGGGATTCCATAGCCTGTGATGATTTAGCCCAGAGCAATTCGTTAAGTGTACAGCAGTTAGTGCCTCCGCAGACGGGTGGTCTGATATTCGACTCGTCTGCGATTCGAATTCTGCTCGTCTGCATTCCCACACGACGTAGGAAGCCCTACACCACACTTCGGTGCGTCTGCGATTCGATATGAGGCATGGGTCTTGTTATGAATTTATTAGCACGAATATAATTCTTGGAGCTGGGGGGGGGGGGGGGGGGGGGATTTGGGCAATATGTCGCCTGAGTAGAGATGAAAGGAGATGTCATAGGAGTGTCGGTGAAAGCATTTTAACCCTTTGGCGTGGCGAAATGGACCTTTTTGTGCATGAAGCGGAGCACGGGCAATGTGGTTGTCGCTTGAGTCGAGGTGAAAGGAGGAATGCAGACGAATGCTGGTTAAAGCATTTTAACTGTTTAGCTAGGCAAAATGGACCTTTTTATACATGAAGCGAGTGCTGACGAAACCGCCTGATCCGGCTGGCTCCAACTACAAAGTAATTTTGGGTCGCTGATTCCGAATTTGAAATCAAAAAAGAAAAAAAAATGGGGTTGCCCACCCGAGAATGGGATATACTCGTCCGATCCGGCTGGCTTGAACTGCAAGGTAATTTTGGGTCGCTGATTACGAATCATTGTTGGGACACACGACTCCCATATCGCCCATATCTCGCTTCATGCCCAAAAAGGCTCTTTTCGCCTCACCAAAGAGTTAAAAGAGTTAAAACGCTTTCACGCACTCCTGTGCACTCCTCCTTTCAGATGGATTCACGCGACACCTATACTCGCATAATACGAATACACCACAATTTCTTTCATCATATTTTTCAATTGCGTCCATATATTTTGTCCGGTGTCCGACGTCGACGACTTTTATCGTTCCAAACAGTTCGCATGGTTCGAGACGCACAAACGCGTACATCGATTCGCTTACGTGCCGACCTATGGACGACCCGTGTGCGGATCTCCATATACGTGCTTGGCAAGTGGAGTTCGAATTGCAAACGAGCCGATTACGAGACGAATATGAGACGACCCATCCGCGGACGGCCTTATTGAGGTGGCGTTAGGGTGCAGTGTTTTGTTGCACACGCAGGAGATTCAAAGACCTGGGTTGAACTCAATACCGGTGCGATAGTAGCGAATTGAGAGCAGTTGCGCGGAGATATGTTATAGGGGCGACCGGTAGCGCAGTGTGTTGAGGCATCAGTCTCATGTTTGACTACCGGCGTTTCGGGTTCGAATCCCGTCCACGACGACGTTCGTGGCCATGGATGTGCAGGAGGTGCATGCCGGCAACTGCATTCTCCGAAACCAGTTTATGCCAACGAAACGTCAACTGGGCCACATGGAACAGTTGACGCGCTATGCCCCACAAGGGGTTTGGGCAATTAAGTAATTCTTCTAAAAAAAACGGACTTGCAAAACGTATAACACACACATATACTTTCCTACGGCCCAGAGCTGCCACATTTCAGGTTGTTGCAGCTCTGGGCCGTGGTAAACGGGTCGCTCCAGTGAAAAGAACCGGCTGTCATAGGAACGTAACACAATAGGTGCTTCCATTATCACAAAAACTCGGAATAACTTCAAAACTATTGAGCACTGCGTAAATTCCTTATGGCTGCTTAATTAGTTACTCATGCAGAACTACATACATATAACCAATTCATTAAAATCGGAGGCGGACAGTCTTGATGGTCACCTCGTAAGTGATACTTTTTTCAATATTCGAGAAAGTTACTTATTCGTTTTTGCTTTACTAATTTTTAACGATGTGCGAAATGATTATCGCGAAAAGTGTATCAGACAATATACAGATGGTGCACAACCTCATTTTCCAATTCGAATAAAAATAAATGTTCCTTATACCCAATCAAAATCATTGCCTCCTGGACTACACTCGTATCCAAGAATAGCTCTTTTTGTGATAAACAACCGTTCATTAAAATTGTTTGGTAAATTTTCTAATTACTCGGCATGCGGATCATTCTAATTGAAGATATGTATATAAAAATTATATTTCATATCACCTAAAATGCTAACACTAAATTATTTATAGTTAAATAAAACGATATTAAGGTCCAATTAGTGCATATTTAGAATGGCAAGCAAAATTATTATAAATCAATTATATGTGTGTGTATGTAAAAAAACGGTAACGAATGACATTTAAATATTTGAGAAATCCAATAGTTTCACAACCATGTAAGGTACAATTTATGCATACTTTTTTGAAGAAAAAAATTCAATCCCATATGAAATATGAATCTGCCACTTTGCAAGTGCACTAGACAACATTTTTCAACCAAATTATTAATCAAATCGAATGGCATGCGGCTCTTTAACAACGACAGATAAACAAAATAATGTACTATACGAAAATTTGATGCAACAACAAAAATCAAAGCGATTTCAATTCACACGTTTCGTCATATTTGCTCTATGACACAAAAACCCAAAATCGAAAATGCTTTCAAAAAATCCATCATTCAAAACCAAATGTAAGCCAGGAAACACAATTTGTTTTGTTTTTTTCCCTTACAAATCATATGTATCATCGGGAGTACTGACCTCTTGCAAAAGATCCTGCGATGCAATCGCTTTAAGTACGTTCTTTTTTGAGGTTTCTTGCATTTCGCCGCCTATGAGAAGTTCATCAAGTATAAAGTACGCTTTCTCGAAATTAAATATGATGTCCAGTTCGCAGACCTGGAAAAAAAACAGAAGAAGGATATTTTTTATTATTTTAAGAATACACATACAATCCGCGGCAAATGCTTAGGTTCAGCCATATTTCCTCCCAGGAAATGGTAAAATAGAAGGTTCTCTTTTTTTTCGAAACTATGGATATTCAGACACAATACAGATAGTTTGAAATCTTTTTGAAATTACAGCAATTGATTTGGTTCAATAAGGTCACCATGTTAGTGCGACAATTGCTTAGGTTCAGGGACGATTTTACAGCTTTGTGTGATATTTCCGTTGAAAAATATTTCAGGCAAGTATCAAGAAGAACAAATAATAAATAAAAGCAGCAATAATTTTTTTAATAGTGTGTATTTCTGCCATTTTTAGGGTTTTGTAGTAAAACAAAACCCTTATGAAATCGGTCAAATGTCTGTCTGTCCGTCTGTCCATGGAATATCTCACGAACGGCTGAAGCTACATACATGAAATTTTGTAGGAATGTGTAGAATTACTATAATTCTCCGGAGAAAGCGAATCGTCGTAATAGGTCAACTTTAAGGGGAGGTCCCCATAGAGGGGAAATGAAGGTCGAAATTTTTTTTTCGTTTAGTACAGGCAAGTGGGGTATCATAAGAAAGGTACCGTCGAGTACATTCCATTTTTGAATTTTTTTTTTAAATTTGAAGAAACGGGAAAAGAGGGAGAGGGGAAAATATGTCATCCGAGTTTGTCCCCCCCCCCCCCCCCTTGCATTTCGAGACCGTTATACTTAGAAATATAAAAATTTACAGAAAATTGCCATTTTACTAGCGTAGAAAACCTAGATTTCTAGAATTTTGAAATTTCATCAGAAAAGGTTAATAATAGTACATTTCTATAGTTTCAGTTAGCACAACCCTGCACCCCTTACACGTACCCGAGGTCAAAAATATTGGTAGCCAATGATAACCAACATCATAGGCAATAATATCTCTAAGTTTCGTTATAATCACATAATATTTAATAATAGTACATTCATTTAAAGTTCGGCATTTTGACACTATCCACACAAAAAATACACCTACCGGCCTCATAGGTGTGAATAGTACTATACTTTCATGTCGTTTTTCGTAGTGTGAATTGCAGTTATTTAATTAATCATTTTTGAAAGGGTAAAGATTTGTTGGGGGCGCTGTGTCTTAATTGGCCAACTTTACCGGGTGGAAGGAAGGGGGGGGGGGGGTCCACATAGAGGCGAAATTAAGGTCAAATTTTTTTATCGACTGGTATAAACAAATGAGGTGTCGTGAGAAAGGTAATGATGAGTACATTCCATTTTTTCGCATTTTCTCGAAATTTATAGAAAGGGGAACTGTGGGGGGAGGAGAAAATATTAGTTCGTATTTTAATTTGACCCCCCCCCCCCCCCCCTTTGCCTGCATTTTGAGACCGTTATACTTAGAATTATGAAAACTTACAGGAAGTGGGTTTCGAAAAACATATAGTAAAATGGAAAATAGTGGAATTTGTATATCTTCTCAGAATAGGTCAATAATAGTTTATTTGTATAGTTACAGTTAGCACACCCTTGCACGCCTTAAACACGTTCGAGGTCAAAAGTACTGATGGCCAACGATAACCAACACCTTAAGCAATAATATGTTCTAAGTTTCGTTACAATCACGTAATATGAATTAGCATGTAAAATGTAAGTGGGTAAGACATTTTAATTACGTTTTTTCTATCCATCTGAGTGATATCAAGAAGAGCAATGAGCCGATATTTATATACCAGAATAAGCGCTTGCTACAAAACCCTCGGATTGCGGGCGTAGCCCTCTATATTCCGGTTTCATTATTTATAAGTAAAAATATTTTGCGAGGCAAGGAATCGTGTAAAGAATGGACTATGGTTTGCGGTATTTTCGACCAAGCCAACCTGATTGCATGAATTAACTCTTCCGCAGCTATAAACTTCCCGAACAAGCCAACCCCAAACATTTTCTATTATGTTTACTTCGGGAGAGTTGTGCACCTAATCTAGGATAGAAACATTTTGCTCCAAAATAAATGATTTCACATCCCTTGCTGTGTGAATTGGTGCAAAGTCGTGTTGATAAATCCATGGCTCGCCATGAAACATCTCATTTATTTTAGGGATTTCCTCTGCTAACAACTGTTTATAAGTTGCTCCCGTTTGTTTGCCATTTAGGATAACCAGGTCAATAGTTCCATGGTATGATATGGCTCCGCATACCATAACGGAACCTAGTCCTTCCTAATATCGGGATAATAATAGAAGAACCCATCTGGACTGTCCAACGAAAACCGTTTCTCGCCTGTGAACACTACCTGTCTCTACTGCGAAGTCCAGCTCATGAGCTTCCTTGACAACTCAAGGCGCTGTGAACGATGTTGCTGCGTCAACGGTGTTTCTTTTAGCCGCAAACGTTTTAAAAATTGGCAAGCTTTCAGGGTTCGTTTGACTGTCCCAACACTTGCCGTTAATTCCATTTCCTCTGCAAGTTGACGGGCAGTAAGGGGCGAATTGGATTCTTCACTTAATAACCGTCGTTTTAATTGGGCAGAAATAGCCCTTTTTCTTCCTTTTCTACCGTAATTCTCGCGATCCCGGGTGTAATTATCTACGACGTTGAAACTACGACGTATCCATTGTGCAATTTGGCGATTTGAATAGCCTTCCTCCTTCAATATGTCAATTGTAGCTATTTAGTCATAAGTTCGTCGTTTTCTTTCGACATTATTTCCCTATCGGACTTCAGATCACCAAGAAAAATTGCTTAAAAATAACACTGCTTACCGCAGCAAACTACTCGTTAAAGTTAGTAAACTTATACAATTGTCGCTCTGGCACATGTTTTTTTTTTTTTTTCATTTCAAAAAATTCCGTTAGCTATACGGATCGCTTGCCAGATTTGAAACATTTACCAAAATAACCGTTAATCGAAACAATATGGCGACTTTCACACAACGCACTATACACGAGATTTTAGCAGAAAGCACCAGTGGCGAGCGAGCATTGTATATGCGAAGTTTAATTTAAAATTCCACTCGTGTAGAAAGCTCGCACGCCACTGGTGTTGAACATCATGTGCCACTGAAATAAACATAAGTTGTGGCATTCATGAGACAAAATAATACTGAACCTAAGCATTTGTCGCGGAGTGTATCTATCTACACACAGCAAAACAATTAAAGGGCCACTTTAAAAAAACGCCGAATTCTTCCGGTTAATACGAATAAGGAAGCCGAGACTGTAGTTGTTGGTATTAGTGCAGAAAGAGCTAAACGTAAGACACATTTTAAAACGTTATTTCAAACATAACGGTAAATTTGGCTTCATACAACTTACCATGAAAGAGTCACTTGTTTTTTCGTCCTTATTTTCGATACCTCCGTCAATCTTTAAAGTTAAAGTTTGCTACTTTTATGGATCCTCCACAAGTTGTTAGAAGACATCTCAACAAATTTGAAGTGTATCGGACTGTGATATTACTAGAGGAAGGCCATGGATTCCGGGAAGTGACCCGTCGGCTTGGAGTGAGATATTCTGTCATCCAAAGAGTTGGGAAAGGTTCCAGGAGACATGCCAAATCACAAGAAGATGAGGACAGGGCCGACCAAGAGCAACGTCTTACGTTTAAACGCCCTCAGAAATCGTCGAAGTCCAGCACGTTTTAACCTAAGTGATCTAAGACTCGCCACAGGAACCGCTATTTCCAAAAAAACCGTATGTAATCGTTCGAGGGAATGTTTCGTTAGTATATAAGAGATTTCGGTGGTGCAAGTTGCTGACATACACATAAATAATAAATAAATAACTGGCACAACAGTCCAATCTGAACCATGGCCTCGAGATGAGTCAGCATCACCTCATTTTCTAGATCGTGACGGTCTGTCTTGTGCAGAGGTGTGTGATCAGCAACACGCTCAACCGAGTTATTTACCCCATAAATGGGTACTCATTTAACAGCTGAGTAGGCTCATAGCTCGATCCGTAATTCCCCTTGTGGCACGCCTTGTTCGATCTTCCTGAGCTTCGATTGCTTGTTCCTGAATTCTGTGTAGGATTGCCTGCCCGCGAGATAACTGGCAATCCATTTGGTTACTTACCTTGGAAGCGATGAACAGTTTAAGTAAAGCAGAAGTGCTGAGTGGCTGACTGTGTCGAAGGCTTTCGACATATCAAATGCCACCAGAATTGTCTTGTGACATGGACGAGCTTAATTGAGGCCATTGTGGATGCGAGATGTAATGGCATCCAGGGCCGTCGTCGTACTGTGCATCCTTCGGAAGCCGTGCTAGTGGTCTGTTAGCTGGACATGGGTCGCAAGAACAAGGTGAATTAGTGCTTAGAGCGTTTTGGCAACTGATGATAGAAGTGTGACGAGACGAAAGGATTCGCCGAATGTCGCTTTTTTCCCAGATTGCAAGATTGGGATCACTTTCATCCAGAGTTCCGGAATGATCAACGATGCGGTGGATAGTAGTCGTGAGATATTCAATAGCTGGTACGTCGAGGTGTCTGAGCATTGCCACTGAGATCCCATTAGGTCCCAAAACTTTCGAATTATTTGCCTTCCTTATAACTGCACCCAATTCGTTCGTGGTGAAAACAGGTATGTTGTCTGCTGTTCGATTGTGGATAGTCCTCTGGGTTATGCGCTTAAGTCTGTCTGGTGCTGGATGTCCAATAAATTTGTTATTGAAACGACTGGCGCAGTGAGTAGGGTCGCTAATTGAATTGTCTCCGAACTGAATGGCGACATTCCCTTTCTGTTTTGGTGGATTAGAATGTCGACCATAGTTTGCTCACACCTGTAGTAAGGTTGCAGTTATTCTGATGAGTACTCAATTTTATCCTCCTGTGTTCGGCTACTTGTCTATGAATTTGAATTATGAGACTAGCACTGGCAATCGTGATATCTGGAGAACTGGAGGAGGTACCGGCAATGCGAGTGGGCGTGTCGTTATTCAAAGTACAGAAATCTGAAGCGTCAAGTTGTTCCGCTATTGAGATACCTCTGGCGTCGTCGCTAAGGTGTGAGTGCCAGAGATCTTTCTTGGTGGTAGGTTCCCTTGGTTTTCCACCGACTGATCTCATTTTTACAGAGGAAACTAATATGGTCTTAAACAGAGCTTTCTACAGCTGGCCCAACGGGAGCTATATATATTTTTGAAATGTAATTTGAAGGGAGGTAGCCATGCATTTCGATTCCTTTAATTTTACGCCCAGAGCCTATACAAAAAAGTCCATCCTTAACGGAAGTACAATTCTTATATACATACAAGGAACCACCACTTCAAAAGCAATCCCCACATCTAATTCAAAAAGCTCGTACTTACACTTCCGAAATATTTATCGAGAAGTTCCACGTATCGGTGGATAATTTCCAATGTCAACAGCTCGTTGTCGTTCTGCTCGATGGCACAGCAGAAGTACAAACTCGCGTACCTATAACAGTGGAAAACAACACAATTACCCCAAAATTTTTCAACAACCATTCTCTTCGTACCGTTTGTAGACTATTTTACAATCCTTCCACTCGAGAAATGAACACATTTTCGGCTTTCTCGCCAGAATTGTTGTGATCAACTCCCTGGTGATTTTCTTCTTCACTTTGTCCGGATAGGCCATGTACCATTTTTGTAGGCGCAACTTGCCTTGTCGACTGAACAACAGCATGAAAAGCATCTGCGGTTTTTAGAACAGTTTAGTATCGCGAAATGAATAAAACTTAAGCGTTTTCCTCACCGTAAGTATTAAAATGAGCAGAAAATAAGAACCGGGCGATAGACGATCAACCAACTGGCAGGCAGCAAACGATGGTCGGACTGGGGGCACGTTCGGAAAGTGACTCACAAAGTTTGACAGAATCTACGGTGATCTACTGCGCAACCTACCTATTGTGAACTGCTGTCAATTTTCACGTAATCTGCCAACAAAACTTCACTTCCTTACCAAAACAATTAGTGGATCACAGGAGAAGAGAGTTATGATTTTGCAAATTAGTTGATTGGAGCTGTTCCGTACATTCGTTATCAACTAACTGCAACCACCATGAGTGCCGTGATCGATCCAGCAATGAGTAAGATTTACTAAAAATTTTCCATCAAGACAATAGCCCATAATAAACAAATTTCTCTTCGACTGATAAAGCTGAAACAAAGGTTCCTTACTACAAAATATATATTGTATCCTTGTTCAATGATATATGCCGCGATTGATGACCTGACAGTGGAATTTCCCTTTCGTGCCGGATTTTCAGCTTTTCTTATGTGTTCCTTGAATCGTACTGTGATTAATCTTTTCGTTTGACCGACGACACTTCATTTTACATTCTGGACGTTCCACTTTGTAAATGCCACTTTTTTCTTCCTTGTTTAGTGGGTCCTTTTCCCTTGCAAGGTGGGACTTCAGACGGGAGCTATAGCTGTTTCCAACTTCTATGCCGAATTTCTTGAGGCAATTTTTCAGCCTGTAGAATTTAGTTGACGTTGGAAGGCTCACACTTGCCTTGTTTTCACCTGCATAATCGAATAATGTGGCATACGTCCTTCTCTGTATGTGTGCTTCCTTTCGTCGTAAAATTCGCAGAATTTCGGGTTTGCACAACAAATAGAAATGTAACTCAGCTATGTTGTTGTGGTAGCGATGCTTCAAATACTGCAATTCTTCTTGCATCGAGGGGGTTTGGCAGCTCTTGGCCGTTGAAAAACAGGTCGTTCCGGTACGAAGAACCGGCTGCCGCAGGAACTCAGCTATCATTGTAGTTAGTGTATAAAAGTTGAACATCCTTGTGTAATTATTAAAAATAGTAAGTATTGTATATAAGACCGATTGTTAGCCATGATATCTTTCGAAACAAAAAGCACTGAAGAAGGGAGTAAGTAACTCCCGAAATACGTATTTGGGAAAATAAATAGATTTTGTAGTAAGGAACCTTTTTTCTCCGTTAAGTTATCAGTTAATAACGACTACAAACAACGGCAATCCAACATAAGCGAAATTTCTCTCCATTCAGAACGCACTAGCGGAGATGGCATGGAACAGGAACCAGTCTCAAAATCAGAGAGCTCCAATGTGGTTACCAAAGCTCCAGCGATAAGGTCACAAGAACAATCCACAAAGAAAGATGTCCCCGTGAAGCGCGTATCTGACGCGAAGAAACCCAAAAAGATTCCCGGAGAAGTTAGCATATATCGTCCCGAGTTCGATGAATCAATTTCATTGCCACCCGTCATCCCCAAGGGGAAGCTGATACTACTTATCCCGCGCCTGATCAAACGCAACAAAGACAAAACACAGTCGCCTTCAACGAAGGAACCAAAATTCGTTCCCTTCGAACCGTACAAGGCGGCCATCAAACCAATTGTTCCAATCAAGCAGAAAAAAGTCTCCCGACCAAATCGCAATCAGTTGGACATCAAAGTTCTGGTGGAGCAAGTGAGCAATATGAAGACAACGGAGTTGAAATTGAATGAAGTCACGGTCGAGGATGAGTTTGAGCGTTCAAAAACTGAGTTCGAAAAAGAGAGGGAGGCGTTACAAAAGCAAATTGAGGAGTTGAAGAAGCAGCAGGATCGCTCCACGGCACAGTTGAAATTTCAGGTGCAAGTCAATTCGGAATTAAAGAATTTACTTGTAGCTGCAGTCGGAGAAGATTTACAGACTCGCGTCAATGTTCTTACGGAAGACAAGTTGCAGTTGGCACGAGCTTTACTTGATACTGCCAACAATTTGTCTACGCACACGGTAAGTGGTTGTTTCTCGTTTTCGGTTAACAGGACCGTCACCCTGCTTGAAAGTAATTTTTATGTTTTTGTATTTATATTTATACTTGTATTCAGTATTCCCCCTTGCCAATTTAGCCTCATTATGCGATAAGTCGGGAAAGGCTTTAGCTATTGTTACGCCCCACAGCATATAGGGAAGACAACACAAACAACCATGACCACAGCGGGATTCGAACCCGCGGGACCGGCATGATGAGACAGACGAAAGCCTCAACGCACTGAGCTAATGTTGTTGTAGCAATGGTCGGAATTCGGTGTGTTTGTTGGTTACATGTCTACGGATTCGTCTTCATCCCCGGTGATGAGGGATAGAAAGTTAGCTGCTTGTATTGGGTTCGCCCACAGCGATCTCGGAGTCAGGTGCGTGGGTGCAGCTGGGCAGTTAAAGATGTGGTTTACGTCGTGAGGGGCTCCATTACATACAGGACAGATGTTTGGGACGTCCTGGTCGATGCGGGATAGGTAGGAGTTCAGTCGTGAACACCAGCCTGACCGAAGTTGGGCGAGTGTCGTTCTCGTAGCTGTCGGAAGTCTTTCCTCTTCTGGAGATATCATTAGTGGTATGGACGAGAGAACTGGATTCGAACCTAAACCTGCGATTGACTGATGAACCTCCTCCCGATGTATCGTTGCGATGGCCAACCTGTGTGCGCCACTAGGTACCCTTTTGTACCTCTGGACATCCCTTTCTTGGTCCCTCAAATCGCGCCTGACATGTCTGGGCGGCGGCGTCTTGTCCATGAGGTTGGAGTTGGGGTGATCACTTCGATAGTAACCCACCAGGTATTGCTTGGCAAGAAGCTGGTTGTGGTCACTGAGCTAATAATGGGTGCTGCTGGACAGTTGAAAATATGTTCCACGTTGTGAGGGGCATTGTCATACGCTGGGCAGTTGTTACGAACTGTAGGGTCGATAAAGGCAGGTATGAGTTTAGGCGCGAACACCAACCAGAACCTAGTTGATCAAGTATAATCCTTGTTGCTCTTGACGATTTTTTATCATCCGATAATATGGTTGGCGGTTATGCCGAGAGTACTGAATTTAGTTTAAGTCCCTCTATCGATACTTGTACCTCCTCTCTCTGTAGCGCAGCAATAGCAGTTAATAGCATTAGGAGGTGCATGCTGACAACTGTATTCTCCGAAACTAGTTTATGCCAACGAAACGTCAACTTGGCCACATGGAACTGTTGACGCGCTATGCCCCACAAGGTGAAATGAACCACCTGTAATTAGCATATTATGGTCTGGTAGTGCTGCTCCCACCGGCAGATCGAAGCAGCACCTGATGAGTAGTGATCTGTTGGTGGTACGAAACCAGAGGCCGAGGGTCCCATTACACCCGGACCCAGGTGTGACCGCGTGGGCGTCTGATCCGTCTGCCAACCATTCCATCCTTATCGACTATTTTTTTTATTCCCCATTTTTACCTCCCCTGTTTGTGTTATCTTCCCCAGGCCTATGCATTTTTGTTAATACGTAAAGGACAGGGGCAACTAGCGGCGAAAACCCCGCCCACATCTCCCGAACTGAGCTACAGCAAGCATAGGCCGCTGCTTAGCTCGTTGAGGGGCCTTTTTCTTCGCCAGGTGGAACTGCCCGACCTTCACGGTCACCATGCAACCTTAGGCTCCGTCCCCATGGGCTTCTTCGGATGCCCGCCAAACCGTCCGTTACAAAGGGGTTAGGGCAATTGACTATAAGTATAATAGCAGTTTAATAAGTGGTATCGTCGAAAGGTTCCCGCTTCAAGCGAGGTCTCTTAGGTTGCGACGGATGTGATGAGGTAGAGTTCAGTTCCATCACATTCTGTTCCATCACATTTGTGTTGGGATAATCACTTCTTCGCTAGGGGGCTGTTGTGGCATCTTAGAGGCAGCATTTGGGTCTCTTGATGTAGGTGGTCTTAAGACGACATCGGTAGGCAGCTTGTTGCTGTGCGTAGAGCAGCGTTCCGACAGGTCGGGGTGTTGTTCCACTGCGTGTCACTCAAGTTGCAAGACCAGATGGGAGCCTCGTGATTAACCAATAGCTTAAGAGAATACCAGCAGGGTCTCCTCATCCTTACATCGGGAACTTCCAGCCTTGAGAACTTTGTTTCTGCTTCCAATTTTGTTACAGACCGTTGATGCATGCGCAGATGTGCAAATGTGACCATGGGTAACATCAAGGATTTTTGAGTTGTTTACGGTAGGGATAAGTTGACCACCTACTGATATGTTCAACTGCATTCTAACCTTCTTGGTCCAAGTGGTGAACAGTGTAGCTGAGGACTTAGGAGCTGACTAATGCCCGAACCAGAATGAACGCAGAATGCAGCAGCAGCAACGAAATGTCAAATTAGAAAACACGCATTTCCCCATACGCGACCTAGATTGAACGCAGCGGCGGAAGCAGATTTTCATGTTGGTGTAGTTGCTGCTGCCGCTGCTTTCTGTGTTCATTCTGGTTCCGGCATTATGCAGATTCTTGTTGAAGAAGAAGGTATTGAGTTCTTCAACAACAACAATTTGGTCCGATTATGTCCGATTATGGGATAGGTTTTATGAAGAATGGAATTTAATTTCTTCATTCATCATCATCATCGTGGCGCGACAGCCCGACGTCGGGCCTTGGCCGCCTGGATCATTGTCCTCCAATTATCTCGGTCACGTGACCGCGTCCTCCAATTTTGGGAGCCCAGCAGCTGCGCGGCGTCCACACCTACTGAGCTCTCCCAACGAGATCTCGGTCGTCCTCGCAGTCTCGCTCCGTCGACTCGTTCTGCATTCATTACTCTCTTAGGCATGCGATCATCGTCCATTCTTTGTACATGCCCTGCCCATTGAAGTCGTTGTAGTTTGACGATTTTCGAGACTTGCAGCTCATCGTACATTTCATACAACTCATGGTTGTACCGGATGCGCCATCCATCTCGATCGCAAACAGCCCCGAAAATTCGCCGTAGAACCTTACGTTCGAAAGTGTCTAGCATGTTTTCGGAGGCTTGAGTTAGGGTCCATGCTTCGCAGCCATAGCATAGCACTGGTCGTATAATGGTTTTGTACACGCGGAGCTTCGTGTTTCTGTGCACATGTTTCGATTTCATTATGGGGAGAACCGAGAAAAAAGTCTTATTAGCTAACTGTATCCGTCGCTTGATTTCGTCAGTTTCGTTGGCGTCTCTTGACAGGTTGCAACCCAGGTAGATGAAGTTGTTCACGAACTCGATGTTGAGGTCCCCCACGTTGATGCTCGGTTGTGCAGGTGTCCTTGTCACCGATTGCATCATTATTTTAGTTTTACCCTCGTTAATACGTAATCCAACTTCCTTTGCAGCGGTATCGAGCGTATGCAGAAGTTCTTCTGCGTCAGCCAATCTTCGGGACATGATGTTGATGTCGTCGGCGTACGCTGCTAATTGTGTCGACTTGATGAGCAGCGTCTTGCTGTTGTCCATATTCATGGCCCGAATAACGTATTCCAGTGCTAGGTTGAAGAGCGTCGGTGCCAGTCCATCGCCCTGTTTCAAACCAGTGCGAGTTTCAAATAGATCAGTAAGTCTATTCTGGATCCTGACTTGTGAGACGGAGTTGGTCATCGTCATCTTTGTCAGTCGCACCAATTTTGCTGGTATACCAAATTGCAGCATGATGTTGTACAGTACTCCACGATCGATACTGTCGTATGCCTGCTTGAAGTCGACAAAGATTTGGTATACGTTTACGTTGTATTCCCAGCACCTCTGGAGTATCAGTTTGACTGAGAAGAGCTGATCGGTTGTGGAGCGACCAGGTCTGAAACCGCTTTGATATTCGCCAATGACTCGTTCTGCGTACGGTTTTATTCTATTTTCCAGAATTTTCGTCAAAATTTTATAGGACGTACAAACTAGTGAGATGCCCCTGTAATTCTCACACCGCAATTTATCTCCCTTTTTATGGATTGGACAGATGATGCTTCTGCGCCAATCGTCTGGGATCTCCTCGTTCTCCCATACTCGCAGGAGTAATTGATGTATGGCATCAACTAGACTCGTTCCACCGAATCTTAGCAGTTCAGCTGGGATCTCGTCAGCGCCCGGCGCTTTATTTCGTTTTAGTGACCGCAAGGCGAGATCAACTTCCTCTACTGTCGGGGGTTGAATGGGTGGGCCTAGATCACCAATATCATCGAGAGCTTCCTGTGTGGGGATGTTAGATGGTCGGTTTAGAAGCTCTTCAAAATAAGAGGCCCATCGTTTGTTAATACCATCGGTGTCGCTGATGATGTTTCCATCCTTGTCCTTACAAAGGCTAGTCCTGGGTTGGTAGCCGTTCTTAATTGTATTTACTAGTTTGTACGCTTGTCTGGTGTTCCTATTAGCTAAGTTTTCGTTTATGTTCAGCAACTGCTCGTCAAAGTATTTACGTTTCTTACGTCTAATTATTCTATTCGATATTCGCCGTAGCTCGTCATATTTTTCTCTTCTGGCTCTGGTTCCTCGTTGAATCCATTGTCTGTAGGCCTCGTTTTTCGCGTCAAGTGAATTTTTGCATTCTTCGTCGAACCAGTCATTTCGCGCTCGCCGGGCTTTATATCCCACGACCTTCTCTGCGACATCCTTGATGGTACCCTTGAGTTCTTCCCAGAACCCATGGACGCCTGTGTTGCTGATGTTGTGTAGCATAGGTGATAGTTTTTCCTCAAGGGCGGTAGTATACGCCACCGCTGTAGCATCACTCAAGAGCTTATCAACCGCAAAGATTTTGGGAGGGCTGATTCTTGACTGGTGCACTGAGGAAATTCTACATCTGTAGGTCGTCTTCACCAAGTGATGATCTGAGTCGCAGTTTGCTCCTCGATAGGAGCGGACATCCATGACACTAGACGCCCATCTCCTGCAAATGAGGACGTGGTCAATTTGGTTGACGGTATGTGCGTCTGGAGACTTCCAGGTCTGCTTGTGAATGCGTCGATGCGGGAAACACGTAGAGCTTACGACTAGATTCCTGCTGCAGGCGAAGTCGATAAGTCGCTGGCCGTTATCGTTACATTCTTCATGGAGGCTGTGGCCTCCAGAGGTCCCCCGATGCCAACTTTCATTCCCGACTTTCGCGTTAAAGTCTCCCAACAGCAGTTTGACGTCGTTTGTTGGAAGTGAGTCGAAGAGAGTTTCAAGGCGGGCGTAGAACTCGTCTTTTACTGCGTCTTCTTTAACTTCAGTGGGGGCATGCACATTGATGAGCCAGAGATTGAAGAATCGAGTCTTGATGCGAATCGCACACAGCCGTTCATTTATGGGTTTGAAATCAGTAATATGCGGTTTGAGGTGATTGTCCACTATAAATGCTACTCCAAACTCCTTGCGGCCCGATGGTTTGCCACTTGTAAAAATTGTGTGCGATTTCTTGTCATTAATCTCGCTGCCAAGCCAATTTGTTTCCTGGACTGCAGTAATGCTCAGTTTGTACTTTTCGACCTGTTGAAGGAGGGCCTTCTCGGCCCCCGGTTTGTTCAGGGAGCGTACATTCCAGGATCCGAAAGAATAATCCTTTATTCGTTTGCGTGGTCGTCGTTGTTGATCCGTCCAATCCGAGGCTTTTGTTCCAGGTTTCTTGACATGGAGTGGTTTTTACAAGGACGAGTTGTCAGCACGTCGCTTAACCCCATTCGGGGGATGGCCTCGGAGATAGCTGCTTCAGATGGTTTAATAAACGTGCTGGAGCCCACACAACTATGTAGCAGGTCCAACTACGCAAGTCATTCCATCCTACTAGACCTGAGACGCTTAGGTGTTTGTCAGCCATTCAGGCTACAGCTATCTGCCTTTTCCAAACTGTCTTATCGCTAAGACATTGGCCGTCAGCGAATTGATACACTGCCGTTACCAGGGGGCGCCCACGTGGAGGACTATGGAAAAGGTCTTTGCCCCCCAAATTTCTTCATTAGATCTCGAAAACGCACTCATTCACTACAGTAGAAAGTCCATTATAAAAAAAGCAACACGCTCAACCGAGTTATTTACCCCGAATTGGTATTCATTTAATAGCTGAGTGGACACGTAAACCCCCATTTTTATTGAAGACTACTGCATTCAGTCGGATTCGAACCGCGGCCCAGTGCATAGAAGGCGAACGTTCTAACCGCTGCATCATCCGGACTACGGAAAGTCTATTACATATGTACGTATTCTTTTTCAGGAACAAATTGAATACCTCGCCGGTCAATCGGAAGTATGGCGCAGTAAGTTCCTGGCAAGTAGCGTAATGGTCGAAGAATTGGCACGTTGGAAAGCGGATCTATCACAGAAAAATACTTTGCTCACAAAATCCAACAAACAAATGCTGCATCTGGCGGCACAAACACGCGATATGTCAATAGATATACTGAAAAATTTGAAGTTTTTAGCCAGAATCAAAACATTGAATTTACCCACAAGCAATCTGATCGATCTATCTGCAGAGTGCCTTAATATTTTACAACAACTCGTCCTTCACTCGGGTATTGGCATGCCAGAAAATCTAGATTTGGAATATTTGGACAATTTAACGGAAGCGGAGAGATTAGCAACAAAGGTAGGATCTTCAGTGAGGAACGCGCTTGATCAATATCACAATTTTGTTTTTCCAGGCATTGGAGAACTCCAGTCAACCGTTGATGTCGACCGATGAAGCGTTCAAAGCAATCGTAGAACAAGCTTTTCATCCGAACAAAGCCTTGTATAAATTCGAAACAAATTCCAATGATGGGATCAACAACGACAACGAACATCCTTAAACTTCGTATAACAAATTTAAGCGGCTAGATGTTTTTTCAAATCTCTTTTCCTTTTTTTATTGTAAATATGTATTATGGGTATTTTCATATTTTAATAGTAAAATAAAACAAACAATAATTTAAAAATGGAAAAGGAGCTCTTTTTTATTTCCTCGTGTAACGATGTCGTAATTTCTTATGAATAAATTTTTATTAAAATTACATACTCTCCCGTAGTATTTATGTTAGATTCTAGCAGGTTCCGTGACTAGTTTAATCGAAAACGGCTCGTAGATAAAATTCGTTTCGATTAAATTCAATTTGCACACTATTCTCTTCTTACCGCCGTGTCCCGGGCATAGACCAACAATTCGCAGTTATTGCAGGCACACAAAAACAATTGCCGTATAAGTAACTCTCGATGTATCAGTAAATGCAGCCGATGTGACCCTTACACGAGTATGGTCTTAGCAAGTGTTCTACCCTCTTTAATAGTTACATAGAAAATAAAAAAACACTAAATCCTATCGGAACTTATCTGTTTACTTCCTCCGAAATTTTCATAGATTTGATAGTAACACAGTCAAAACAAATCTTGATTCATTCTCTCTCACAATCAAACACATTCAAACATCTCTGTCAAATCTATTTTACATATTACATTAGCACTGATAATTTCGATTTGTCCCCTCTCTCCGTCTTTCTCCGTTTAACATGTGTGATCGCAGATAAAACATGAAAAACTGAGAATGATTTCTAACCGAAAACATAGCATGATTACAACTAAATTTGTTGGGTGAATAGGGTGAACGCGAAAACTATTGGTATTGTCTAGGTTGTTGGCCAAAACTAAAACTGCCACCACCGCCGCCAAGACTTTGATTTGGATCGCCCAGTGCAGCTGGATCTTCGGTGGGTGGTGCGGGATTTCGAAATTGTTCGGCTGATAGTCGTGTAAACAGAATTCCGACACCTTCGATTAGAGCAAGTAGTACGCCACCGATAATAGCACTGCCCGCCATAGCTGGTACACCTGTAAAAAAATAAAAAAAATAACAAATGACTTGTTCCACACTTTTTATTGAACTTGATGCAGTGGGGCGATAAAAAAATTAGATACCGAATGCACTGCTACCCGGAATTTTTTTAAACAGATGAGAGATATGGCAATAGATAGTTTATGGTTTCGTTATTAACATATTAATTTGTTAAGATCAACTCTGGCCGCGGAGGTCCAAAAATTGAGTCGGACCCGTAAAGAATCTATGGAGGAGCAATCCGCATATACTGAACACTAAGCTATGTATTTGAAGTATGTAATTCCACTCGTAAAAAGTAAACAGAGACACACACGCCCTCTTCCCCGCAGTACCCACTCAGTTCATGTAGAAGCACATGAGATGTCAAACACATTCCCCCTCATACTACTCCTTCGTGGACAATAACATTCTATTTTGTCTCTCTACCCCGGAACACCCGCCCGGTTCATATAGCCGACTCATGGAATGTCAAACTCACATTCCTCTTCCTACTTCCACCCTTGTGCGGAATTGCTTCATTTCTCTCGCTCTTCTTCATTTCCTTTTAATCTCTCTTCTGTGATCCGACCAAATTGCATCCATCCCACTCAATCGTAATAGCAAAAATTTCTATTGTTAGCTCAGAGAATTTGTTATAAAATGAGGCTGGCACAACTTCTTGTGCGCGCACAGTGTTCGTGAATTGTGACTGATCTCTAAAGACAATAGTAATGGACCATATCCTGGTGGTGCTGCCTCCATCGGCAGATCTATGGCAGCACCTGATGAGTAAGGATCTCTCGGTGGTACGAAACCAGAAGCCGAGGGTCCCATTACACCTGGACCGCAATGCGAGCGCGAGGGCTAGCGAGCCATACGCATGTTGCTAGCAAACGCCTGCCCACTTAGCCGCATTCCTGCGACAAGTCAGAATAGTATGTGGCTTATTGTTACGCCCCACACCACAGGGGGAAGACGACAGAAAAGTCATGATCAGAACGTGGACGGGACTCGAACCCATAACTGACCGGTAGCATGAGACATCAGACTGATGCCTCAACGCACTAAGCTACCAAGCGCCAATTTGTGTAGCAGACATGGAATACAATTCGCGACCTTGAACCTGTAATCTCACTCAAATAATAATCCTTATAAAACTCACCATTTCTCGCAGCTAGAATGCCACCTGTCGCCGCCCCACTTATGATGGAATTCCACGGATCTTCCTTCTTTCTGATGTGCACGAGGGTACAGTCTATCGTACTGAACATGCCACCCCACACTGCGAAGTTTCCTGCTATAATAGGCGATCTGGTCTTTATGGCAGCCATGCTTCCGATCTGAAATGCGGTCACATACAATTTACCATTCCATAAAAGGACATTGTTTAACAAAACTCACCATTCGTCTGCCTATGCCTGATGGTGCATTCCGGAAACCTTTGATCGCCTGAAACACTCCACCGCCAATGCAGCCCATCGCAAAGGCACCGCCGCAGTCATCGACTATTCTGTAGGGGCATGGTTCTCTGGCGTACTCCTCCATGGTGTCAGCTGCTGCTAAAGTGAAATTCAAAAGGTATCGGACGACATGAGCATGAGTTACTGAGCGGCTGTTCACGAAATTCGCGAAGAATCTGACGCCGTACGGGTGAAATTATATAACGCTCAATGACACTAGAGCAACGATTAAATGATTGACGCAAAAAATCGATTGGATGATAAAACAATATGCAGCAAGTGCTGTAAGGCACTCAAGTGCGGCAAATACGCAATTTCAAGTAGCAAGAACGACATTACGACAGAAATTCAAGAGCATCGCATGGCAACCTTCGGCCCCGAAACAACATAATTCACCCTGACGGCACAGAACTTCATCACCAATTCCATGAATCCACATCAGAATTTGTTCACTGGTGTATTAGCACAAACCTTAATTATGTATTATCGAATTTGCGTATTTCTTTTATACATAAAAGACATAAAACCACCCGCGTTTGACAAATCGTAAAGAAATGTGATCCTTGATTTTCGCGTTTTCAAGTTGTTGCCCCTTGTCTGATTAGAACGTTCGCCTTGGCGATAGCAAGGTCATCTAGGGGTCCGATTGAGAAAGCGCGCGAAAATGGTTTCAAATTGGGAGAATCGGAACATTCTTGTTTCGCAAATAATAGGAGAATTCTCTCTATTGCATTTAGATCGAATTTTCAAAATTCTTTGAATGTGGCTTCAAAGTGCATTTCCACTTTAAGCCTAGTACTAATCTTTTCTTTTCGTGCGAAATTTCATACAAATACTGTCAAAAGTTTCGTCCTGTTGAAAGTAGTTGTATGAAATTTCGCACGAAAAAGATTAGTACTTGGCATTTTGACTTTACGTGTTAAGAATCTAGAACCCACTAACGTGGGTTTGTAACTCTAAGCTAGGTACTAAGATCAGTTTTTCGTGCGAAATCTTATGCAAAAACTGTCAAAAGTTGCGTTCGCATGAAAATATTTCCCTCTCCCGGTTCTAAAGCCGACCATACACAATCCGGAATCCCTGTCCGGAAAAACTGATCTGGCTCGGCCTTGAGGAATTCCGGATCGTGAATGGCCGGTTCAAGCGACTTTGAGGCAGCCGGATGCACAATTGAAAATCGATCTTAGGCCGGCCGCATCTTGCGGCGTAGGCAGGGCAGCTCACGCAGCACGCACATGGCATCGTTGTTGTAAAATCAGATTTTGACAATTGTTACAACAACAATGCCATGTGGGCGCTGCGCGAGCTACCATGCCTACGTCCAAGATGCGGCTGGCCATATCGCAGAAATTCTAGGTATCTTTCTGTCTATTGAATTGAATTGTACAATCTACTTGCCATGGAAAATTTTCTATTTAGTACATTGAAATAAACTCCTGCAAAAATTAATTCTGGCCACGCGGCCAGACAGGTGGCCTTGAGGCGGTCGGAC
Source organism: Chloromyia formosa (assembly GCA_964017055.1). Lineage (NCBI taxonomy): Eukaryota > Metazoa > Arthropoda > Insecta > Diptera > Stratiomyidae > Chloromyia > Chloromyia formosa. Next base: position 3,846,663 of record OZ024813.1, on the reverse strand, counting down.
AGGCCTTTCAGACGGCCGGATGCACGATTGAAAATCGATCTTATCGCCAGAGATTCAAAGGATCTTTCTATTGAATTCTATTGTACGGCATGTTACTTTCCATGGCCAAGTTTCAGAAACACCTGTCCGGCCGCGTGACCAGGATGAATTTCTGCAGGAGTTTATTTGATTATATGTACCAATGTATCTGAAACTTGGCCATGGAAAGAATTGCCGTACAATTCAATATTTTAGATAGAAAGGTACTTTTAATCTCTGGCGATACGATCGATTTTCAATTGTTCATCCGGCCGTCTGAGAGGCCTGTCCGCCCTCCACATCATTATGAGCAATTTTTCGAGAAAGCAATTACTTTGCACTTTATTTCGATTGAAAACCAGTCTTTTGAGTAGAAGGGAAGTTCACGTGTCATGAAGAGAGCCACGGTAATGTGCTGTGTGCAAGTCTACACTATCACTATTCCGTGGGAGAGATAAGTGCAACATTTTCGCATGAAGAGGTTAGTACCAGCCTTAAAGCGGAAATTTTTTGTGTGGTGAAAATCCTTCCTAAACGCGATAGTGAGAATTGTATTATTCTCGAAACAGGAATGTTCCGACTATACGAGTGTCAGTTTGCCTGGTTGAACGAGCAATTCAAATAACTAAAAACGGCGGATCCATTGCAACTACATCAATCGAAATTTTTCTGTTCTTCTAACTGGAGAAAATCTGCTTCTTTCAAATCAAGTCATCATATTGTTGAAGTATAGCGTGAATTAACAAATATGTTTTTGATAGCCTTACCTTACCTTAAACCTAAAATTTAAAAAAATCGATTTTAAATATTTTTATTTTGTAAGTGATTTATTTTCAAATAGATCTTCAGAGCATTAGTTAAACATCGAATACGCCCCGTTAAATTACACACCGAAAATTTAAAATCTTTTGAGTATTTTGTAGTAAAATTGTAATTTTTTTATTTTAAGATTATTTTCCAAAAATAATAGATGCTTCTAATGCTCGGTAACTTTTAGTTTCCGAGTTATCTCTTTTTTTTTAGATTCACATTTAGCCTAAGTACAAAAGTATAAAAAATAGCAAAATAGTAGATTTCTTTATTAAGTAGAACTTTCTCACATAGGACGACCTTAGCTACGATACTTGAAATGTTCGCAAAATATTTATTGTGACCTCTTTATTTCGCTTTTTTCGCTGACTTTGCTCCAGCTTGCTTGGTTTTTCGTAGCTTAGACAATATTAGCGCCACAATGATGAAACCAGCTCCCCCTACAGCCGCGTAGACACCATATGGGTAAGCACTATGAAGTGATTTTCCATATGCAATTCCTTTTTTGAGGTGGTCAGCGTAGGCCGAAACGATGCTATCGCTAAATTAAATATAAAGGGAGAGGAAAATATTGTGATGAATGGTGCTTGTCCGTGAACACAATGTGGGACACCGTAACACGCACCACACTGTGTCAAAAACTAATAACTGAAAACTCATATGCATAACAAAAATTCAAGTAATTTCGAGTTATAAAAGATACTTACAATGGTGAACTTGGTACGGGAACCTTCTCACCACGTGCATTTCTGAACCATTCTTGGGCAAACGATGTAAAGGTTTTGATGTCATACTTTGGTGTTTCGTAGCGATAGAATTTTCCTTGACGAATTCTGAAAATTGGATTCATTTGTAATTATAATTCTAATAAAAGCATGCACGAAGGATCATACAAAATGAACTCCGGCGATTTTTCGACATTGAATCGTTTTGCAGTCGCTAATCCGGCACCCAAACGATTCACACGGGCAACATTGACGCGGTTCTTCAAGTTAGCTCCAAGTCCTTCCCATACAGCCGATAAGCGTTGGCAGTCAATGCAATCTTGAGAATAGCTGGAATTTGTTAAAAGTTTGCGTCAGTAAAATTTGTAATTGATCGCTATAGTTTTGTGCATTTTTTCGGCTATTATAAATGTTCGCTTAGTGGTAGAACGTAAAATAGTAAACGGTTGTTTTCTGGTTCATGATTATTTAACTGCCAGGGGGACTGACGAGCTAATGTGGTTAACAGAAAACAATACGATGTTGAGGAGGTACAAATATTCAAAAATTCAAATTTTTTTTAATGGAAAAATGCCAGTGCAGGAATCCTACGATCCGGATCGCAGGATCGGATCATTTTGAGGATCACTTTTTTGCTGTAAAATATGAAGTAAAATTGATACAAAATGAAGTAAAATTGAATTAAAACGATAAAATCGATTATGAATAAACATTTCTTTATTTCTCAATTCAAAATGAAATAAACAAGAGTACGAAATATCGTGTTCAAGACCCGCATTTTCGGGCGCTGCGCTCTACTAATAGCCTCCATATACCTACGATGCAATCCGTCGTCAGATCGATCTGACGATATTTTGATCGTCAGATCGATCGCACAGTGTATGTGACTATCGTTGACGATTTTTGTGACAATTCCATATAATTTCGATCGTCAAATATTTTGTGGTGATCCATCGTCAGATCGATCTGACGAGGGATTGCACCGCCTATGGCGGGTCTAAAATACTACCATTATAAAAAAAAAGTATACTTACCCTATGAATTCTGATGAAAAGGCCGGAAATTACCTGGAATGTTGTTATTTAACAACCACTTTACTTTTTGGGGCACTTCCGGGAGTTTCTGCTGAATTCACCGGCCCGAGGATTAGTCCCAGGGTAGTGCTGCACCATTCACTTTAGCCAAATTGCCAGCAAATTAATGAAAAATGCGAAATTTCCCGTTTCGCACTTTCATAGCCTCGTACTTCTTAACAGTCCATTTTGCTCGATATTTCACTATACTTCACATTTTTCTCACATCCACACGCCACCGATAACCACTACTTGAAATCGCGACAATAAACTCACTTTTACGCACGAAAATCGCGAAATTTCACCGGGTGACTGCACGTGTTTATATATGGTTGACTGGTTGTCATGTCGTCGGTGCTTTGCAAACAGCTGACCTTGCGGCCTGTTAGTAAAGATGGCGTTGGTAAAATGGACCGGAAAAAATGACCCGAAAACGACGTAACCTGGAACATGTTCGATTGCACCGGAACCGGGGCGACTTCAATATCTGAAGGCCGGTTGACATGTTCAAAGTACACTTTGTCAAAGTATGCTTTGGAACGAATATCCACCATTGTGAATTACCACTTTCCCCACTTGCAAAAAACGCTGGATTTAGCATTTCTAGGAAATTCACACCAAAACACATTATTCAGCCCACGATAAATTGAATAAAAGCCACCAACACCTCAATACTTCGCGCTCCAACAACTTTTTTCTGTGAACTTATCGATTTACAATCAATTCTTTGATGGAAAGTTGAGCACCATCCTACTCTGTTTGATGGGACGCTAGAGACTTCAAAGTACTTTGAAAGGGGGTTGACACGTTCAAAGTAACCTCAAAGTAGGTTGTCAACGTACTTTGCCAAAGTGTACTTTGAACGTGTCAACCGGCCCTTAAAGTTGGAATTTACGTAGGGAAAAATCCAGTGCTAGAATAGTATATAGATTAAATTTCCTCTTTAGATAGTTACGAACCTACTGTGATACATCATCATTTATTTTTTATATTCAGTCGCACTGTATCGATCCGGCAGTCTATAGATGTGATTTGGATTCGGACATCTCGAACGTTACTTTAGGCAAGTCATGGCAACACTGTCACCACTTTGACATAACCTGCTGTCAAACGATCTGTTGACGAAACTCTACAGTCGCCAGTATCTTTAGAACGTATCTAAAATGAGTCTGAATTGGATAAAAATCACTGAAAGGTAAATATTCCGCTCGCTAAGAAAACTCATCAACCAAAACAATGACACTTGCAGAGCCCGCGAGGGTATCAACATCATCAACAGCCTCAACAACGACGTTTTCTGCACCGTCCTCGATTACGTCCACAAAAACATGAGCCCCGTCGAGGAGGAGCACGACGAACGCGAAACAGCTCTCGAAGAACTTGAAAAGTTGGTGGGCGTTCCGCGTGCCGACTTCCTGCTACTCATCAAAACTCTGTCGTACATTCTGAAGCGAACTTCAACTTTTGTGATAATGCCCACCAAACTGCAGCACGAGCTCCGGGACAAACTCAAACTGCAGGAAGACAAAGTCGAGGCGATCATTAAGAAGTGGGTGAAGAACACGAAACCGATTCTGGATAATTTGGAGGCGACCGACTCCAGTATCCGGGAATTGCAGGACGTGGCGTGGCAGCTGAAAGTTCAAATGTCGTCGCACTACCAACAGCGCGAAAAGGCCGTGCTGGGAATGCTGCAGTTGTACACATCCAAAGAGTCGCCGATCAATCTGGAAATGAATCACGAGGAGCTGGCCGCTTTCTACGGGCAACTGGAGAATATTCAAAATGAGTTGGATACACTGAGAACGGGAGCCAAGTAGGGGGAAACTTGTGAACTGTGATGGGCGGGACGAACCTCTTCGTCTCTCAGGCTTGGTAAATGTTAATCGCTAAAGTTACTCGCCAAAATTTAGGTGTAAGCAAAATGTTATGAATGAATAAAGACACTAGTAGGTACAAAAAATATGTCTCTGGAATGAGGTTTTATTTGATTTACACAAGGGAATTGAATTTAGGACCAAAACAGAATCGACACCGCCATACAAAGGCACGCACAGGCAACATACGGTGACTTGCGCTCGCCTATCCTAGCCAACTTCCAAAATATTCCCAGCATCCTGAAAAAGGATCAAGAGCGAATTACATGCAAAATCCCATAATTTGCGAAATATCCATTTCTACCCAGTCTTGTTCCGGTCCATAATGTTTGGAAACAGCGATCGTAAATATGCGCAGGTGCATATCATGAGCAAAATTACCGTCAGCAAACTTTGGAAATTGAATAATGCACTCTACGGATAAAGAGAATTGAAACTGTGTTGTAAGACCTAGCCAGGAAGTATATTTGCAAGCAAATAGTCACCATTTCGATGATCCCAAAAGAAGTCCAGAGTAGATGTCAAAAAAAACACGAATGACGTGTGCCCGCTGATATTTCACCTGTCATCTCAAGCAAAACGGTGTCCATTCACAATAGGCACCCGATGGAGTTGTAAACACAAATCTGACAACCCTGGACCACGTGAAGAATTGCGTTTGTTGTGAAACTTGACGTTCCCGGTATCCTGTTGGCATGAAGTGGTGACAAAACCGCCAAAATGCCGTCGTTTCAATCTCTTAACGTTAAGAAGTACATTAAGACCGGGGCGGTGATAACTCCAGACGTTCTCTACTGGAAAAAGTTGAGTGTAGGTGCCGGACAACTCCGATTATTTGGCGTATAACCTCACCGACACGATTCATTCTACCTTACAGGTCCCGACATTGGTGAAGGAATTCGGAGCCATCGACTACATAGACTTTAGTCCCGTGGAACCCTACTATTTCGCCGTAACTTGTTCGTTGCGAGTTCAAATTTACAATCCCATTACGAAGCTCGTGGCGAAGAACTTGTCGCGGTTTCAGGAGAACGCCTACGGCGGATGCTTCAGACGGGATGGAAGACTTCTTGTAGCCGGCGACGAAGAAGGTTTTGTCAAATTATTCGACGTTTCAAGTCGAAATGTTTTGCGATTGTTCCGGGGTCACAAAGCGCCCGTCCATCGAACTTTCTTCACACAGGACATGGTCAAGGTGGTGAGTTTCTCGGACGATAAAACAGTGCGTCTATGGGATATTGCCACGGAGAAAACGATTCACTCATTCGGGGAGCATAGTGACTATATTCGAGCGGGTAGCGTGAATCCGGCGTCGCCCAACATTATCCTATCCGGTGGCTATGACAATTTAATCAAAATGTACGACACGCGGCTAGAGTCGGTGGTGTTCAACGTGGATCACGGCAGTCCGGTGGAGAGTTTGCTGTTCCTGCCAACAGGCGGAATATTCCTCAGTGCTGGCGGCACGGAAATACGAGTATGGGATGCTCTGGCCGGTGGCAAACTGCTCGCAAGACTTTCGCAACATCACAAGACGGTAACCACATTGAAATTGGCCAGCAATGGGAAACGTATCTTATCCGGCGGCTTGGACAGACATGTGAAAATCTACGACGTTGCAACGTACCAGCCCGTGCACAACATTGATTTTCCCAATTCAGTACTGAGCCTTGGCGTTTCGCCCAATGACCAGACACTGGCCGTCGGCATGGTTGACGGTTTAGTGTCCATTCAGAACATGGAGCAGAATGACGATGAAATCAAAACAGAAAAGAGGCGTCTACCCCAAAACACCAGTGAAGCAGATCAGATCGTCGCAGACTATGAAGCCCCGAAAGAGGCGAAATACGATCATTGGTTACGAAAGTACGATTATTCAAAGGCATTGGATACTGTCATGCGATCGTTCGTGGCCAACAAAACACCGCACGTCACGGTGAGCCTTATGCAAGAATTAATTCATCGCAAAGGCTTGGAGCGAGCACTGGCCGGCAGGAGCAACGCCTCGCTGGCAACAATTGTCCAATTCGTATTGCGCTACATTGGCGAGAATCGGTTCATGCGAGCCTTAACGGACGTGGGAAACGTCCTGTTGGATGTCTACGAAGATCAATTCGATCAGTTTACTGGTAATATTGGGAAGCTTTTCATAAATCTGAACAAGGTACTGCGAAGAGAAGTAGATTTGACCTACGAATTGCTAGAATTGCAGGGCGCGTTCGAGGTGTTAATGAGTGCAGCAAGTATTTCGGATAATTTGGATGAGAGTGTGCAATTTACGACGGATAAGACGAGTCTGCGACAGTCGGAAAAGGCAAAGGACGCGTCAATTGTTAGTTTAGTTTGACAGAGTTTGTGTGGAAAGAATGAATAAATATAGGCTGTAACGTTATGATGTGTTTTTTGTTTATTCCGTAGCCAGTCGAGTTAATGGTGGCGGTGGCAGCTGCTGTTTTTGGTCAAAAATTGGCACACTGGTGGCAGTCGTTCTTCTCATCCCCCAATCTCCAGTTAAAATCCACTGAACTCTATTCCCCTCCAGACGGTTCCTCAACTGTTTCGATGACTCGTCGCCGATCTTCCACAATGATTTCGTAAATTTTTGACATTTTCGTCGGGTCAATTCTTCGCGTAACGTTGGGGACGAGGTTGGCCATCAAGTACATTTTTTCCTCTTTTTATCAACGCACAGAAGGAAGCATCTTCGACCATATAAACTACAATATATATATTCTTGGTCAGTATGATGAGACGAGTCGATTAAGCTTTGTCCGTCTGGTTCTATGCAAACTAGTCCTTCAGTTTTAAAGCTATCGAGCTGAAATTTTGTACAAAGCCTCTTCTGTTGCAAGCTTGATATATGAAGGAACCAATGGAATCGGAACATTACGTCATATAGCTGCCATAGGAACGACCGGTCCAAAAATAGGTCTGTGAGATTTTTATTTTAATCCTAAAGATCTTTTTCAGATTTCATACTAATAACTAGTATCTTTATCAAATTATATTCCCGAATTTGGTTGAAATTGGACTACTCTATCATATAGCTGTCATAGGAACAACAGTTCCACTTATTTCTGAAGATATCTTTACCAAATTTCATATTATTCAATCATTGCCCAACCACTTTCCTTAATTTGGTTGGAATCGACCCAATATTTCATATACCTCTCATAGGAACAGTGAAATCGGAACAAGTTTTACTAACACGCGAAGCGTAACGGGGATCATACCTTCGGCATTTTTTTTAAACAGGAGAACCATTGAGCTCACGGGCTTCCCCCAAAGAAAGCATCATTTTTGCACACCGTTTCAAGGTCACGCATTTTTTTTTTCACGATAATCAGCACTGGCCGGATTATAGTGTGCGCAACGAACACGGCTTCTGGTGTCAAATAAAGTTGAACCAATGTATTTCAGACGGCGAAACGTAAACTCTGCGCGAACAACCCGTCGCCCACGGAGACGAATTCAACTTTGTTCGAATCAACGCGCCGCGAAGTGTAAATTCTCTTATGCTTGTGTTTAAACACTGTGGGTAATTATTTGTTTTGTTCTAATATTACCCAGATTACTTCATCTGCGCCGGCTGATTTAATCTGCGACTGTCAAATACATACAATTTTAAACTCACCACACCCAGATTACGCCGCTGATGAAGTAATCTGAGGATAGTGTAAACGTAATATAGTTACTTTTATGCTCTTGGATGTGCATGTTTCTATTTTCAACTTCAAAAAGTGCTGCAAGTTTGTTAGAAAGTCAGTTTTCCACAGTTCAAACGAACGTGGACAAGAGATTTAACTATAACAATTTGAACAGCTGATTTTCGTTGAATGCGACTTGTAGACATTTTTCCGGCACAATATAATTAAGGGGTAACGGGTAAGGGTATAGCGCTTCACGATCCTACTGGCAGAACTACCTACCGCTATTACAATAAGTCCGCATACGGCGACAACATTTCGGTTTCTTTTAACTACTTTTTGCAAATTTTTGTCGGTTCTTCACAGATAAAACACCAATCCAAGGGTGCACGATCGTCACACTTAGGTTAGAATGGTTGCCATGAATGACACAGCACACTTAGGGCGACTGGTAGCGCAGTGTGTTGAGGCATCAGTCTCATGTTTGACTACCGGCGTTTCGGGTTCGAATCCCGTCTACGACGACGTTCGTAGCCATGGATGTGCAGGAGGTGCATGCTGGCAACTGCATTCTCTGAAACCAATTTATGCTAACGAAACGTCAACTGGGCCACATGGAACAGTTGACGCGCTATGCCCCACAAGGGGTTAGGGCAATTGAGTATGAATGACACAGCACACTTAGGCCATATATGGGTCCGTTGTTATACCCCAGGAATTAACCAACCAGTATATTAGAGTTTAATCATTGAACAAGCCGGAGCTGACAATGAAATTAACAAGCTTATTGACACCCATGTCTTTAAGATCATTTAAATCTCCGAAAAAGAAGGACCCAAGAATCTCATGCCTTCTTACGGCTAAGGCAGGGCAGGCACAAAGAAGATGGAAAGTACTCTCCTCCTCATCTTCGTCATTGCAACTCCTACAAAAATGGAGTTGTAGTTGGAGTCTTCGGGTGTGTTCGCCTATCAAACAGTGTCCACCAACTCCCACCAACACGCTGATGTGCTTTCTTCCCATTGACCGAAGTTTGGAAGAGCGGCCACGACCGATGTAAGGCCACATCAGTTTTGATATTTGGCATGTGCTGCTGGTACTCCATCTAGTGTTAGCCCTGCTAACCGCATCAGCCATTATTAACATTTTACAGGCAGCCGTGGGCATTCCAATTTTGTGAGGCTCCCACGTCATCTCCCTAGTCCCTTCTCGAGCAAGCTCTTAAACTCTAGAGTTGCCAGCGAAACCGTTGTGACCAGGAATCCAGCACAACACTCCCCAGCTCAACGAGAGACAAGCGGAATTCTTCCACCAACTTGGATGAGGTGGAAACGGAACCAATAGACCTTATTGCTGCGTGACTATCTGTGTATATAACGATGTCTCTAGAGATTACGATGTTACGTTCCAACCATGTCAGAACCTCTAATATCGCCGAAACTTCCGCCTGGAAAACGCTGCAGTGATCTGGTAAACGAAGTGAAATATAGACTTTCAGGTTTCGAAGTATGCACCGGCACCTACTCCTTCGTCACTCCTAGAGCCATGCATATAGAAGTCAATGAAATCCCGTCCAGCGAGGACAGTATCTACCTAGTGGCTCTACGCTCCTACGGCAGCCGGTTCTACGCACCGGAGCGACCCGTTCATCAACAACGGCCAAGAGCTGCCAAAACCCTTTAACACTAAAAGGCGTTGCTTCTACAACAACCCACTGGCTCCACTTCACACTTACGTTCGATTTGTTTGCCGTAAATAGAACGAAGCACGAAAACTGTCGTATTGAGCTGCGCACCTTTCTGCTTTTTGTCTTTGTTAAATAAAGTTCACATATTTGCTAGTTCTTGTCTTTTTCAATGACGAAAATTGCATATCTAGTTGGGGATAGGGGTAGATTTTCTCTCGACTGTCCTGCGATTTCCAGTCATATAGGAAACTTTTAAGCAAAGGGAGTACTTAGTACTAAATTTCTCAATTGACTTTAATTTAGATTTTCAAAGTTTTAACATTTAAACCAATTTCATTCTTAATGCCCTGATTGCATACTTGTTCTCTCTCTAAATGCCTTGACCCCTCCAGGGGCATGGGCGCGTCAACATCTATAGCACTACTATGCCTTGTTGACGTTTCAATAGCATGCCTACTTTTCAGAAGTGCAGTTGCTAGCATGCACTTCCTATCCGCGCCGTATTTATACTGACAAGCTCGGAGCACTGTGAGAGTTCTTTTAGTACTCATAGGCAGTTTTTGATCGCGCCGAGATTTGATCTCCGATCTCTAGATTAGTACCGTAGAGCGGTGACTGAACGATCACGGCCACCGAGCGCGACTTGCATACTTGTACTAAGGGAAAATTTCAATAATCATAAAAAAATTGTACTTACAACATTACAAACCAATCTCCAGTCGTTGCGCCCGTCGAAGCTTGTGTTAAATGCTCAAACGTCTCGTCGGACAATTCCTTAACAACAGGCTCCTTGTTGTCAATGAACTTTTGAAGAATGGCATCTTCATCGAGTGGTCCCTCATAGAGGAGCGGAATGCCGTGACGAAAGAATACAAGAGCCGGCTCCTTAGCCGGGTTGTACAGGCGAACCATATTACTACCCACTGCCTTCACAGCCGTTGCATCCAGATGATCTTTCAGATCATGCTCCAAATTAATGAGATACGTTTCCAGACTATCGCATTCGTCACAATCTTTCTTAGCTGAAATAGTTTGCACAGATAAGATTCGGACCTTCCATGAGAAATGCATTTTTATTACCGAATAGCACGATGACGTTATCGTCACTTTTTATGATGTGGATCAAATCGTCGTCACTTACATTTTCCAGTGACTTACAATTTGCGGTCGTCAACAGGCAGAAGAAGCATAAAATAAGTGATATATTCAGAGACATGCTTGCGCGGTAATATGAACTAGACTATCTGAGAAGTAAATGTGAATGCAAGTACACAAACAGCGCCGGAGATGAGAGACGTGGATGCTGGTTGGATGACAACTTGTTGCCCCCTGATGTTTACAAATACGGTGCTAAAACGAGGCTATTGTGAACTAGTCTCCGATTAAGGCCGGTACTCAGATCGCGTGGAATAAAAAGTGCCGTCTAATCTCATAGAAAATCGCAAAATTTTTCGCGATACACAGATCGGGTGAATAGTGAAAAAATGACATGTCCCACACACTTTTTTCCACGAGCCATTTCGCCGATGAAAAGTGTTGCTGTCAATTTTTTCATTCCACGCGATCTGAGTACCGGCCTTCGCCATCTGAAATACTGGTTCAACTTTATTTGACAGCAAAAGCCGCGTTGTTCGTGCAGACTATAAAGACCGGTTGACATGCTCAAAGTACACTTTGTGGAAGTATGACTTTGAAGGCCGGTTGACATGCTCAAAGTATACTTTGTCAAAGTATGACTTGGCAAGAATATCCACCATTGTGAATTACAACTTTGCCACTTGCAAAAAACGCTGGATTTAACATTTCTAGGGAATTTATACCAAAACACATTGGGTGGTATGCATAAAGTGAGTCGAGTGGAGTAAAGCTGAGTTGACAGAAATCCACTCAATTTTCACTGTGGAGCGGAAAGTAGTTTTGTGCATACAAATTTTTCACTCGATTCGCTGAACATAGCAGACTCAGGAATGACCTCAATAGACTTCACTCTTGAGTATATCCTCATTATTATGCATACCACCCATTGTTCAGACCACCGTAAATTGAATAAAAACCACCAACAACTCACTATTTCCCGCCCCAACAACTTTTTTCTGTGAACTTGTCGATTTACAATCAATTCTTTGATGGAAAGTTGAGCACCATCCTACTTTGCTTTGATGGGACGCTGAGGCTTCAAAGCACGTTGAAAGGTGGTTGACACATTCAAAGTAACCTCAAAGTAGGTTGTCAACGTACTTTGCCAAAGTGTACTTTGAACGTGTCAACCGGCCTTAATCAACGCCATCTATATAGACAGGCCTGCGCTCAGCTGGTTTTGACGCAATTATTTCCTTTGATGACGCCATCGTATCCACAATCCAGTGGTCGGCGACTGATGGCGGCGAGTCCCCGGTATTTGTGCGTTCCATGATTAGTTTTCGTTTTCCGCGTTGAGTGTTTCTTTGTTATAGTTAAATTTCACCTAGTGATTCGGGAACAGAAAGATGTGCGCTATGAAAGTGTGTCGTGCGGTCAAAAGATGTATTTTGTCAAGTGTGAACTGTTCCACGATGCTCTGCGACTGATCCCCGGGGCTGCGGCTTCGACCAAATTGGTGCAAGTGTCCAGAAAGTGTGTTTTTAGAGGACTAAAATGCCGTCTGGCGCAATTCCAATTGTAAACATATGTCGTGCCGGGAACATCGTCGTGTGCAGTCACTGCCTTGGCATGGCCTTGGCGAAGGAAGTAACGATCAGCTGAGCGCAGGCCTGTCTATCTAGATGGCGTTGCCTTAATTCAGCCATGAATTCATCTGGCTCGTGTTTTTTACAGAATCCGTTCCACTAAATTTGCCTGGACTCGTAACAATTGTGAACTGATATCAGTGTGGGTGTGAGAGAAGTTTCGCGTGTAAACGTTTTCTTCATCCTATCAACATAACCTCTTTGCTACACTTGTCATTCGAATGTTTTCATGTGCTGTGTGGGGTTGATCAGACATTTTTCATTCAGACGAAATGGAAAATTCCGGGGACCAGAATGAGCGATCCAAGAAGAATTCGAGACATCAGAGTACCACCGGTTTGGGAAATTTCGAAACAGTCGAAGAGTTTACCAAGGTAATGTGTTTTGTTTGTAATTTTGGTCATTGAACCACGTCGATAACGTCCTTGTACACTTTTAGAATGGCTTTGGATTGATTGTGGATGGAATAAAATCGGCCAATGGATTTCCCACGGGAGCGTCCAGGGATCTGTATTGTGCATATCCCACGTTCTGCAAAGTTGTAGAAATGCAATCGGATCGTATATTGGGAATCATTTCGAGTGTCTTGAAGCAGCAGAATATCAAAGGAAATATTCAGAGGTGAGTACATCCATTAGCACAATGTACTACTAATTGCCTTATTCCCTCCAGTCGAGCGTGGGCGCGTCCACATCTCACGCAATGCCTTGTTGACGTTTCGTTAGCATATACATTTCGTGCATAGGTTGCACTGGCAAAGGATGTGCTGTGAGGTCTCGTCATCAGCATCGCAAAATTGGCAGCTAACTGATACAATTCACATGGTTTCAAACTCATGGTCAAAATTCCACAAATTATCCTGACTCTGTATTTACTCAGTCGCAGCAAATCCAAGGCAGGAGTGCGTGAATAGCCCGAGATGAAGAGTTTGGCCTGTCTCATGCCTGGAAGGGCCTCCCATTGAGATGTGACAAGTGCGCTTTCCCAGTCCTTTATTTGGTTTCTGCAGTAGCAGAGTGGTATGCTACAAAAAGGTTCTGGGTCATGGAAGGGGGGTTTTGGAGGCTCGGTTTGCTAGCCTATCTGCCAGCTCATTGCGTTTGATTCCCGAGTGAACAGGGGCCCAGTAAACTGTGAGTTTGTTCTATCAACCCACCGTATGGAGGACAGGACCAGCTTAGAATTGATAGTGAAGCTGGTAAGTTATTTGACGGCAGGTGGACTGTCGGCATATATTAGGTTAGGTGTAGGGTTGCCATGAAGCATCACAGCACACTTAGAACAGAATTGGGTCCGTTGTGGTACCATCAAAAATCACCTCCATTGGAACCTACGTTTTAAACCAACCTGTGCTGGCGGTGACGGTGATATTCCTAAGGTCATCCAGATCATTGAAGACCCAAAACCCCGAAATTTCCTTCTACCAGCGAAGGCCGAACAACAACAAAGAAGGTGGAGAACGCTCTCCGCTCTCCTCCCCATTTACATCTCCACAACTCCTGCAGAAGTCATGATGAGAAATACGGAGCCTCCAGGCGAGCTCCCCGATTGGGCAGTGCCCTGTGATAAGCCCTAGTAGTCTCTGATTTCTAGTCAGAGTGGTTCTACCGGCTAGGGTAGTGGCTTTTTTTCCACCACACAACCGCACCAAACAACGGACCACGATCGGTTTTTGGAACGTTCGAAAGATGTAGGGCGAATGCAGTAGTGCAAGATTCCTTGAAATCGAACAGGAACATAATATTCTCTATATTTGGACTGAGCGAAACAAGATGGGTTGGATCGGGATCGACTTTATCGCCAAGCTCCCAAACAGTGCTGTTCTACTCTGGAAGTAAAAAAATTACGCCTCCTAGAATAGCAGGCGTCAGAATTCGGTTGACCAAGGATGCACGCCGATCTTTAATCGATTGGAAGCTTATTTTCGACCGTATTATTACAGCCAGATTCAAATCCAGGGTAAGAAACATGACAATAATTCAGTGCAAGGCGAAAGTGGCAATGGATAGGTCACACACTTCGAAAAGGGCCGGAATACATTGCTAAACAGGCCCTCGATTGGAACCCACAGGGAACCGATGCGAGTCGCCGCGTTGGACAACCTAGAAACAGCTGGAGAAGATCAGTTGAGGTCGAGGGTAAGTCATTAGGCAAATCGTGGAGACAGTTGAAGGCGATGGCGGCGAACAGGACGAGGTAGAAAGTCGGCGTGGTTAATGCTCTATGCCTCACAAGGGGTTGACAGGATCCAGAGAGAGATGCGGGCATCCATGCATGATATTCGCTGAGATGGTACAGTTTCCGACCGTAGTGATGACCCTTCTAGAGGACAGCATACGTTTCACCTAAACCGTGGTGGTGAAATTGGCTCCTTTAGCTCGAAGGGCACTTCCGATGGGTTCGAAGGAGGTGTTGTCGAAGGCTCCTTTAATGTCAAGAAATGCACACAGTGCCGTTTCGTTAGCTGACATAGCTCCTTCAATTTTTCCAGCGAGGTTGTGCAGAGTTTAATACAAATCTAAGTGGTCATCATAGCGACTCGAGCGCTACTGGTAGTACGTGGCAAAGAACACAAATTAAAATTTGTCGTTTCGTTGCCCATCAAGTTGTCGCTTTAAAGTTACCCTTTAAAAATATAGGTAGACATACTCAAAGCCTCATTAGTACTTTTATAGAGTACAAATGCACACAAGCGCCAAGAAATGAAAAAAAAAATTATAATCGCAACTCAAGTATAGTTTAATGAGTATTGAATAAAAGTCATGGATTCGATTCAATTTTATCAATTTCAGACGTCAAAAAGACGAGCAACTTGAAATGCTCCAGGAGTGCAACGATGTTATGCTCGAGCGACTAAACTCCAATTTGGACGAACTCGCCGGTATTAGAAAAAACCCTGAAAAAATAATTATCGTAGAGACAAGCCTGGGCAATGCAACAACTAGCCGCACGGGCATTGCCGAAAGTTGGAACAAATCAAACCAAAATGCTTCGCCGCGGACAGCGACAACGGCACGGTAAGTATTTTGTCAACTATTAAACCATAACATTTAAATTATTAACATCCATTCAACTTTCACCACCCAGGCTATTCACTGCAAAGAATATTGCGCGACCTCAAGTGAATTTCAAAGTACCGGTGGACAATAGTTCAGCGACTCCATTCATCCCAAAAATTAAAGAGAAACCGAATTCATTAAAGCCATTAGCAATCCTGCCCGAATACGATGATGATGGCATGATCGCCAGGTGAGTAGCATCCAACCGCTTTCCAATGGATATATATTTCAAATATAACTCTGCAGTTATCTTCATCCGTACGAGTTTGAATTGAACAAATTGGAAACGCCAAAACAACTGCTGACTCCCGTGAGCAATCCTAAAAAACCGAAGGGTCTGGATGAAACGCCACTTGTACGTGTGAGCGATGAAAACACCCTGAAAGAAATGCTGTACGATTTACAAAAATGTACCGAATTCGCCGTGGATTTAGAACATCATTCGTATCGAACTTTTCAAGGCATTACGTGTTTGATGCAGATCTCTACGCGGACCAAGGACTACATCATCGATACTCTTTCACTACGGGAGGATTTGCATGTCCTGAACAATGTCTTCACCAATACGAAAATTTTGAAAATATTTCACGGTGCGCTCAGCGATATTGACTGGTTGCAACGGGATTTGGGTATTTATGTTGTGAACATGTTTGACACTTCGGAGGCGGCCAAGCTGCTAGGATTTCCGAGATTGTCATTGGCCTATTTATTGAAAAATTATTGCGATATTGAGGCGGATAAAACTTTCCAGCTAGCTGATTGGAGAATAAGGTAAGTGTTGTAATAAACATGCGGCGGGATTATGTAGTTTTGTTTCCTACTATTCAGACCTTTGCCGCAAGAGCTCATCGGCTACGCGCGTCAAGACACCCACTATCTCATCTACATCTACGAGCAAATGCGCAACGAGCTCTTGAAACGATCCAACATCGAAGCCAATTTATTGTCCATGGCCCATAAACAAAGCACTGAGATTTGCAAACGGCGCTACCAAAAGCCAAAATTGTCGCCCGACTCTCATATGGACATTTATCGGAAATCAAAACGTCCCCTGGACAATCGTCAACTGTTTGCGTTGAAGGAGATTTTCGCGTGGCGCGATAAGATTGCCCGCCAAGAGGACGAAAGCTATGGCTACGTTCTGCCGAATCACATGATGCTGCAAATTGCTGAGAGTTTGCCGCGTGAAATGCAAGGTGTGCTGGCTTGTTGCAACCCCATTCCGCCACTAGTCAGACAAAATTTGCATTTCTTGCATCAGATTATTTTGAAGGCACGCGAACAGCCGCTGGTGAAGGTTAGTTGTGATCATTTCTTCTAGTACAGATGATGTAACGGGTGATTTGTTTCTTATTCGCAGCCTATCATCGACGAAGTCATAGTAAATCGGGTTATAACACTCACCACAAAAGATGTCAACAGTCGCCTTCATTGTCCTCATGATTTGTCACAGTTTCCCGAATTTCGGGACGATCTGCCAACATTGCTGGGCAATACCGATAAGAATACATCGGACAGTTGTAAGTCCAATGTAACAATGAAACCTATCATATCTGTGTTTGAAACACCGCCCAATAGTGAGGTAATATTTTACAACATAATCGCAATGTATCACTTATTCATTTGCCCTAACCCCTAGTGGGGCATAGCGCGTCAACTATTCCATGTGACTTAACTGACTTTTCGTTGACATAAACCGGTTTCGGACGATGCACTTTGCCAGCATGCACCTTCATCACTCAACAATTTATTTTCAATCGTTTCAGGACGAGGATACCAGGCAAAAACTTTCTAGCCTACGAAAAATTAACTTCGTTAGTCCTTACGATCGTTACAAGGCGGCAATTCCGTTTGCCGAACAACAACGACTTAAAGAGTTGGAGAAAGAAGCTGAACTCAGAAATAGTAAATTATTGTGTCCGGTTAAAGCGGAGAAACCCGATAGCACTGAAATAGTTACCGTTGAAATCAAAAAAGAAATTCCAGACGATGAAGATCGCTTTAAATTGCCAGTAGCGAAAGAGACGAAACGGAGACGTGATAAAAACGATGCTCCTGATATTGATTCAGATAACACACCGCTCGCGAAACGAGTGAAAACGGAACCAGCTACTTCAGCTACCGCCACGCCTAGCTCAAATAATTTTGAAGCCGCCCCAAGTGAAGCACCACAATCATCGCCTGGAAAGCGAGTCCCCAAGAAACAGAAAAATAAGAAGAAAAAGAATAAATTTCAGAGCAATAAGACAGCACAAAGTTCGAATCAGGGTGTTCAGGTTGACTTCTCCAAAGTGGACTACTCGAAGTTCAAAGGAGGCTCGGACAAACGCAAAGTTGATGATGTTCAGTCGAGATTTGTCGGAAATAAGGTGAGGAAATGAGCATCTAGTATCAGTACTAGGTAACATTGGTTTTATCTCCTTCCAGGGTGGCAACAACAAAGCCAACAACAAGAAATTCAACAAATTATTCACGTTCAGCGCGAACAATGCAAATAAAAAGAAATAGACAATTTTGAATATTTAAATGTGTTTATTTTGTTTTTGTACATAATTTAATTTGTTTTTAAATTTATACAAATGAATTAGTATAAATCAATTTGGTAATTTCAATAAACAATATCCAAAGAATGAATGGCAGTATCACATGTTTGATTTTTCTATAATTTCTCGTTCGGATCCGAGCTATTGTAGAGTGTGTAGACTTTGCGGCTCAATTCTGTGCCGATTCGACGCTCGTTCGTCAATGGACCGCCTGCACGACGTATTTTCAAATCGGCCAGAAGATTTTGTCCATCTATGGCGGTTTCATATGCCTATAAATGAAAGGTGTGAATAAATTTGTCGCAGGAAAAGGGGGGAAACTAAAGGTTTGTTTTGCTAGGAGCGGCCGTTAAGATGATAGTTGAATGATGACCGTTAAATGTGTTTTGCTCGAAGCGATCAATGCGTAAACCTTTTCACAATGAACGTCTGCTCAAAGCATGCGATCGACAATATCGGCTCTAGCCGCATTCATTCGCGTAGCAAAACACCATAGGTTTGGAAGGCTGTCATGTCACAGGATACTTGGAGCACCTCTAGGTTCATTGTGATACTCCGTAACAACCATGCCCTAGGAAGTGCGACCTCTGCCTTTACTTGGTGACGGGCGAAAGACGTCATGTCTCTGCCATCAGTGCTGGCTAAATTGGGTCGGGCTGGGAGTGGTAGCTTGGTGGTAATTTCAAGATAGAACATGGTCAAGATGGTGCTTGGCCGCTAGTATACAGATTCTGGATA
The DNA here is from genome assembly GCA_964017055.1 of Chloromyia formosa. Classification (NCBI taxonomy): domain Eukaryota; kingdom Metazoa; phylum Arthropoda; class Insecta; order Diptera; family Stratiomyidae; genus Chloromyia; species Chloromyia formosa. The sequence continues at coordinate 3,827,760 of OZ024813.1, read as the reverse complement.
CCAGTCGTCCTCCTCCAGCTTAAATCAGACTTTTTGCTGCAGCCCGGGTGAGGTCGTCGGTGATTGCCAAGTCTAATGAAAATTCTTGCACTGGAAATCACATCGCAACCCTTGGTCAATTTGTACGTACTCGTATACATTACTTACCTCCAATAAAAGTTTCGGTTTCGGATACTTTGATATAATTGCTTCAGCCGTTTCCAGTGTAACAAGTGGCAAGCGCGTGAGATGCTGTTGCCAAAGACGAGAAAGTCCCGCTGTTCCCTCGACACGAACACAATCCTTATTATCATTGGATAAAAACAGATTTGTATCTGAATATTTTTCGGACTGTTGCTTTCTGAAAAAAAAAAGTATTGCCTGAAGTCTTTTACCCAGTCACCGTAAGAAACGATTTCTGTACTGAATTTCTTACTTGAAAGGAATTTCAGCGATTGCCTTACTAAACTGACCAATAGCTGCAGCCAACTCTAATGCTGTTTCTATTAAACGATGACTGCAATTGTATATAATTTGAATTTCTGTTAGACACTTTTCAATGTCGTAGCGTTTAACGTGAGCTGTTTCCTGTCGGCAGAATCTTCTTAGGCCGAATATGAGCAAAGTTATATCGCAGGCTGGATACGTGTCTTTTAAATGCTTCATCTGTATGTGCATGGATTTGTTTTTAATGGCGTCTATTACCTCCTCACCGAGCATAATGAATATTGCTTGATTTTCGGCAATGTATTTGTTGGATAGTGTCAGCTGCGAGAGAAGAGAAGGGAGAGTTATTATCCATGTAAACTGTTACGAATATCAAAAAAGAAATTAAAGAAATAGCCGAATCAGAAGACTCTTCAGAAAGTGGGAGCTTGTGATAGTCGCCTCTTATACTTTGGACTTACTTCGCTGGAGAATCTCACTCAGTGGCGAAACTCCAATGTAAATGGGTATCGCTCTGGTATGGGGAGACCTTGCAGCTGCTGTAGCCAACAAAGAAATCGGTTGGCTCCTGCGGCAGCCGGTTCTACGTACCGAAGCGACCCGTTCATCAAAAACCGCCAAGAGCTGCCAAAACCCTTCAACGCCAGAAGGCGTTGCCACTACAACACCAACAACAAAAGAAATCTGTTTGGTTCTATGAATTCAAAGTGTGGTCGTATCCGTTAGGCGTAACATGTAACTGTGGGAAACTTTTTTTTTTGTTGTAAGTACATAGTCATAGTGAAGTCAATAGGTACCACTTCGCGTACTTTACTCATAGTTTGATTTAAGTTAGAAGGATGGCCAAGGGGTGTGACTAGGCAAATTGTCGGTAGAAAATGAAGGTATAGCAGGTGGGGTCACTTCGAAAGTTGGCTAGTGTTATATAAAACAAACTATATAGCACATGACGGTAAACGCTGTGGGTAAGTTGTTTGAAATCAAAAAAATATTATGTATGTATAATCCCGACTTACAATTGCATTGCTTGATCCCAAGGTTTGTTCTTCAGCACGTTCCCATCGTATGCTCCTGGGCACTTTTTGCGATTGGATCTCATACGTTATTCCCAGTTCCATGAGTTTTTGCTGAATCGGTTGTCCCAAATCGCCGCACAAACATTCCGGATCTATTAGAACACGGATGAACTGAAAGGTTTATATGAATGTATTAAGAAGAATTTTCCTTTTAATGAATTGGCTTCGTAAAAAATAAAAAAATACTAATGTACCTTATGGCATTCGCCCGGCTTAATACGACGTTGCTGCTCCCGTATATTTCTTAATTCAAGTTTTTCCGGATCAGTGAATTTTGTTCTTTTTGATGGTGATTTTTGAATTCCTGACATTTTGGCGGTAATAGAGTGTGATTTGTTTACTCACTCAGCTGTTGTGTGGGCGGCTGTAATTGTGAATTTGAATCGGGTTGGGACTTATTGTGAATCAGTCAGTGATAACTTAACATCGGTCACATGGCAATGCTTGCAACGGGTTGAAATCCGTTAGACTCAAAATCGTGGAACATTCCCACAGAGAATACCTATGGAGGAGCAATTCGCATATACTCAACACTAAACTACTTGAAGCAATTCCAGTCGTAAAAAGTAGAGAGAGAGACACACGCCCTCCACTGCGCAACACCCGCGCAGTCTATATAAAAGCACAGGAAGCACGCAAGATGTCATCCCCTCTCCTACTTTTCCATTCGGAACAATAACATTCCAGTCTGTCTCTCTGCCGCGGAACACCCGCCCGGTCTATATAGAGCAAAAGAGATGTCAAATTTTCATCCCCCTTCCTACTTCCTCACTTATGCCGAATTGCGTTGTTTCTCTCGCTCTTTTTCACTTCCTCAGATACTCTCTCTTCAAAGAACATTCCTGTTTCGCGAATTATGGGAGAATTCTCTCTGTTGCATTTAGAGAGAATCCTTAATTGAACCATTTCCGCTTTAGGTAGACCATTTCCGCTTTAGATGGTAAGAACCTAGAACACACTCTGGGGGATTTGAAGGCCCTAAAGCGGAAATTTACGGAGTGTTGTCAAAATTCTCCCTAATTGAGAAGAGAGATTTCTCCCAATTTTTGCGAAACAATTTTCTCTACTCTATGTAAATTTTTTTCATATGTTCGCGGAAAAGGACTTTAGATTCGTTCATTTCAGACAAAATTTGATCGAAACCCGTTATTAAAATTTGGCGTCGCAGACATTGAAGTCAACAGTAGTCTAGTGAATTCGCGACCCTCAGTCATATGATACCCATCTTGCCTAGACATCACTCCATTGCTAAGAATGTCCTTTTCAGAGGTGCCGACAGGGGGGGCACGAATTTTTTTCTTATGTTTTTGATTGACTGTCGGATTGCCTTGTTGTGTGAACTTTTTGTGATGGTATCCTCACAATAAAGTGATTCATTCTTGAAATAAAAATTAGCGTAACTCTTGCACTTGAAAAATAATTTCCTGGTGATGGGTCCAGGAACAAAACGGCACAATAGCCTTAGCTAAGTGTGTCGACGTCTGAAAGCGGCTAAATATTTGATATCGACACGAATGTATAGTCTCATACAGTCAATCAAAATGGTTTCACGATTGAAGGGAACCAATTTAAGACCGACCGTGTAAATCATAAGTGTTGTATGGTGATCCATTAAGTTTTGACAGCATCTTGAGGAATCATAACCAAATTGGATGTCGATTTTAATTACCTCATTTGACCAGTATGATTCAGGCTAATATCACACGGGTGCTAAACCCGGGGATTGACGGCGGAGATTGACGGCTCTCAAGCCTTGTTAAAGCACAAAATTCAATGTACAATCATATACTATATATGTCCGTAAGGCCGGCCGCATCTTGGACGTAGGCAGGGCAGCGCAGCGCGCATATGGCATTGTTGTTGTAACAATTGTCAAAATCTGATTTTACAACAACAATGCCATGTGCGCGCTGCCCTGCCTACGTCTAAGATGCGGCCGGCCTAAGAGCTCCTTCTTTCCTTCGCAATATGTCGTATTAAGTATTTGTTTGAACGAAGAAGTCGAGTTAAGATGGCTTTTCCTGCGAAACGATTTTTGTGCCTCAAATATTGGAGGGGCTTTGATCTCGGAACTGTGGCAGCAAATTCGGTCATCGACTGGACTAACGGTGTGGTTAAAACCAGAGTTACTCGCCTAAGTCTTTTAACAAATCACTCTTCCAGGATTTTTCCGTCTTCCGATATCAACGAAATTTGACATGTTGCTACCTTGGGCTTTTATAAATAACAAACAGTGATATTTTGATCCTGCTGCAGGTGTGCGTCAGGATAAAAGGACCTTCTTGGCATTAAAGTCATATCTGGGCAAGATGCGTATTATATGACACGGTTTGTTGAGGCGAATGCACTAGACTATTGTTGAAGCGATTTCGAATCCTTTGGTAAGCAAAAAGGACATTCTGCTGAATTAGCGTTGATGACATTCTGAGTCCTTTGATGTGGAAAAGGACATACTTGCCAATGAAGTGATAGACAAGGGTATATATATATATATGGGTATTATATGACTGGGGGTGCTGAGGTGAATACACTAGACTACTACTGATGGCATTTTGAGTCATTCGTAGAGGAAAAAGGACATGTTTAGCAATGAAGTGATATATGGGCAAGATGGCTTATCATATAACTGGGAGCCATGAGGCGAATGGAGTAGACTACTGTTGATGGTATTTTGAGTCCACTGGTCAGGAAAAAAGAACTTAATGTACTCGCCTGATAGATGTGGGTCTCTCCTGTATCGAGCGATAAGGACAACACTTTTCAAAGCACGGACAACTCAAAAGCAAATGGGTCAAACTTAAAGTGTATTTGTACGGGACGGCCCTAAAGTGCCGATGTTAATTTTCCTATTTTTCATTCATAGTGTGGTCATTAATTAATTCTATCAGGGTTCAATATGCATACGCTAGAGCGAGGCGCGAAGCTACGGGTACTTTGACGGTATTGTGTTCATATCAATCCTTTTTGCGACTGAGGAGCTTTTCTCGGCGGGTAATTATTTACAACAGAGTTGTTTTTGAGAGATAAATATTACCCAATATTCGGATACACATAAAAGAGCGGGAAAATATAACAAATAACTGATGACTAATAGTTGTGTCATTGGTTGACAATTGGATTGATACAATTTTGCAAACATAATTGTTTTTAGCATAACGTTAAGAGATAGATATTTTTTTTAGTAAGTAAACAATTTAACTTCAAATTAATTTATGTGTTAAATTATAAATACACTTATTCCAATATAAATTAACATTCTAGTTGTACAATTTAACCTGAAGATGCCAAAATACGAATAAAGTCAAAATATCGTGTAGAAAAAAATAACAATTTGTTTTAATAATAATAATAATAATAATAATAATAATAATAATAATAATAATAATAATAATAATAAAGCTTTATTGAAGTAAGAGAGTATAGCATAGTTACAGATTTGTTATTTTAGTGATTAGACAATGTCTTTACAACTATATACGGATTCATTAATTAGTTTAGGATAGAGTTCGGTTTAGAAAGTAAGTATTTATTTAGGAAAAATAAGCTTAAAACCTAGTGTAATTGTGCTTAAGCTAACTTAAAACTAATCTAAAATAAACTAAGGCCTAAAGTATACATAAGTGGAGTCACTAATTAGTTAACGCTCGTATCAGAGGATTGTTGGAGGTGACGCATTTATTGATAAACTTTTGCTCTAAATATTGAGATTTTTGATGGATGTACGGGATATTAGTAATTTTATGAAGGGTGCGGGTAGGAAAATAGAAGGGTTTATTTAGGATTATTTTCAGACACTTGTTTTGTATTAATTGGAGTTTTCGTTTGTGAGTGTGCGCGCATCTGTTCCAGATTGGACAACCGTAAAAGATCAACGGTGCCATGACTGCTTTGTAAATTAATATTTTATTGGTTGGGGATAGCTTAGATTTCCTGTTAATGAAAGGATATGTTGAGCGAATACAGTTGATTGTCTTAGAGCGGATTGCCTCGATGTGTGATTTAAACGTCAGTTTCGAGTCAAGATGAAGACCTAAATATTTAAGATCTTTTGACCATGGGATCAAGGAGCCTAACACATTTATCTGGGGATTCGGTAGATATCTTGAAGCACGTCGTTTAGTAAAGAAAACTGCTTGTGTTTTTTCTGTATTAATTTTAATCTTCCATTTATGACAGAAATCGTTAATAAGCGTGAGCTGATGTTGCAAGTTATCAACGATTATTGCTGGATCAATATTGGTCGAGAGAATAGCCGTGTCGTCAGCGTACGTGGCTATGTCGCAATTAGGATGTACGGGCAAATCAGAGGTGTAGATACTGAATAACGTCGGGCTAAGCACTGAGCCTTGGGGCACACCGGCAGGAATGTTGTATTTTTTCGACACGGTTTGTGCCTTAACACAAAACGTTCTGTTTGATAAGAAGGACTGAACTATTCTGCACAGAAATATGGAGAAGGTGAAGCGTAAAAGTTTGAAAATTAGTGCCTGGTTTTAATAGCTGGAAGTTGATAAATTACCAACAAAACCAATTAGGAACGAAAACCAGTGAGAAATTTATTAAATTAAAGAGAACTAATTTGTCATTTCTTATCACTTTGCACGAAAATCGTATAGTGTGTACAACGGAGATCGTCAGATATTTTGTGGCGATCTAACGACCGATCGATCTAATGACGGATCAACCATGGCGGTTTTTAGGTTTATATTCGTTGCAATTGCATCTTGCACTTTATCATTTTCAATGTGTTGGCGGCCTTAAAGTGTGGACCTCTCTCTGTTTACCACCGCTACTAGTGTCGATGTCGTGTCGACCAGACCTTCATGTAATTAACAACATCGCCAACCTTTCTTGTACATTCATTACAAAGATCGCGAGTAAAAGTTAAACTGTGAGCAAATATTGCGGTCGGTTATTATCAACGCAATCTTCAAATGTTTTTGCAAATTTCGGTAGTTTTCCTAATTACAACGGGCCGGGCAGGTTTTTCAGCCCAATCAAGTCAATAAATATCTTTCCACCTCCATCTTTTTACCATGCAGCAGCAACACAATCGTACGTGAGTGCATTCGTAAATTTCTGATCACAGTCGTAGCTTAGTCGCTCATTGATCCACGAATGTTGTTAAAACTTGTGACTCTGGTGCTGGTATGTAACTGCTTTTTAACGTTGTGTGCGCTGGACACGTTAACGGTTCACGTGCATATGTTTATGGACTTAAGAAAATCGCATTTCTTGACGATCGGCTCTCAAAAGTGTGAAGCTAGAAAGATACATACCTGAGTGTCTTTCGGAGCACCTCGTGTGAATTCGATAGTACCCGTATATTTAATTTGAGTCACCCGAATATTTTGCATCATCGATCGATCAGCTGAGCTGTTACCGGTGAGCTCCGACGCCGATCGTGTACCTGATCAGCTAACAAGTCAAAACTGGAAAACTTTCGCGATCACTCAATAGCCGGCTGTCACCTTTTTTCCTCTCTCAATATTGCTGTTGGCGCTTTCGGGGGAGATCCGCAATCTGCACGGCACTAAGATACCTTGCGGATCGGCTAGTCTAGTCCACTGTTGCCTGTGTTCCAGCAACATAAGTTGTCTCTCGGTCGATTCTGTATCTGTATCTGATGTTGATTTTCACCTGAGCCACGGTGCACTGAACAATTAGCGCGACACAATCGTGGACCGGATCGGGTGCATGTGTTGCATATTATGCGTTTTCAACACTCTCTCGTCGTACCGGAAGCGGAATTGATTGATTGATTGCGATCAAGTTCCTTACACAAATATATATCAAGATACGGGGTGACCCCGTGCTCGAGTGATTGGGTTTTTGTTGTTGTTTTTGTGTTTTTAATTTTTTTTTCGACGAAAGCGTTTCGCAGGTGCACTATCGCCAATTATGCTATAGTATCGTACGGTGATCACTACTTGAAACGTGTATGCGCCACTTTTGTTGTGTTTTATTTTTGCATTTTCGTATAATCACTTTCCCGGTGGTGATCTTTTCTGTACCAAAATTCCATAGAAGGCAACACAAAAAAAAATAATAAAAATCAAAAGAAAAATAAAGATTTGATGAAATCCTCCCGAGTGAGTGAATGGGCTGTGAAGAAATCTTTTCAAGAGAAAAAGAAGTGTTGCACGCTGCAGCATATAGTGTGCGATGTGCAACAGTGAGCGTTGTTTACTTTTGTGAAATTTAAAAGAGTTAAAAAAATAAATAAATAAAATATGTATATCATTTAGTGTCCCATTTTGTGAGCAAATATTTGATTAGTGCACGACCCAACTTTCTTTTGCCATTGTTAAACGGATATACCTCACACTAAGACCAGTAACGTTTCTCGGACGACGCGATCCATAGTGGAAAAGCGAATCAGACTCAAAGTAAGTGCATGAACTATAGTATAGTATAAACCTGTTCAAATTTTGTATTTTACATCATAATGTGCCATATATGGTTGCTGAACTGCACCTTATTAGAATACAATTGAAATGGTCAACAATTTATCCAGTGGCTACGCGAGGTGCCTCCACTCTAAATAAAAAATCAATTAAATCAGGCAAAAATCTATACAAAAACACTGGAGACTTTCTAATGCCGAAATAAGTTTTCGGCTGGCAATTGAATTTAATTAACTTTTCCGGCAGTTGCACAGTATTTTTTCACTTTCGATTCTTTTAAATTCGATTAATGCTTGGTTCCGTCAATCTCTCAATAATTATTAGCAAATTTTCCTAGAGTGGACGTGTAACAAGTAAAAAAACAAATCGAGCAGAAAAAATGGCTTATCAATAAAAATGCTAAAATAAAAAAAGCCAAAAGTAAAAAATATTTAAGAAATTGATGTAACGGTTATTAGCCGGCTCAGGTCTCTCAAATTTTCTGGAATCTTAGTTAGAAAGACCTATGGTCTTCCAAACAAAAAGCACGGATGCCTATATGCCTATATAGGGTAGGTATATCGGTAGGCGAAAATTGAAAATTAAAGCCCCCGCATGGGCGGTACGGAATTCTATGAAGAGGGTAGTAAAAAAAGGCCAGTAAAGTGGCAAATACTAGAAGTGTCCCACAACGTCACTAACCAAGTAGCCCCCGTGTTTACCTATGCTCAGTTGGTCCCCCACATACCCACCGTAAATAAAAAATAAAATAAAAATTATTTAGCAGCTTCCGGCTGGTATGCCTATTTGATTTTACGGTTGGATTTTGGAATATGATTTCAACATTTAAATTTAATTTTTGTGTTTGCTTGTTCGGCCGGGATTCGATCTTGGGTCGTTGTGCCTCAGAATCCCACGCGCTACCGGATACGCCATTAAGCCTAATGTATAGTAGCTTCCAAATAATGCCTTATATGTGAACCTAGCAAAAAAACGGATGCCTACATTGGGTGGGTATATCGGTAGGCGAAAATTGAAAATTATAGCCCTCGCATGGGCGGTGCGGAATTGCTAGGTAAAAAGGTCCCGCGCTTACCGGCGCTATCCAGCAGAAAATATGGCTACCTACATTGGGTGGGTACATGGGAAGGAAAAACTTAAAAATCATATCCCCCGCATGGGAGGCACGGAATTTTATGAAGAGAGACAATTACAGAAGGTCAGGCTGTCTCAAAAAAGGAGCAGGAAGGTTGCAAGTATTTCACGCCAGCAGTTACCCGCAATGTTACTAACCAAGTAGCCCCCGTGTTTACCGTGGCTAAGTCGCGATTTCGAATACAATAAAATACATTCTCATATTTCTTACACGATAACCTATATATGTTAGTACGACGATGATACGACCACTGTGGAAATTTGACTTGACATATTCCTTTTCATTCAACTGAAGAGTTTCTAGAAAATTTCATAAGGAGCTGTAGCGAACTAAATTCGAAATACCTTGCCTATTTATACACCAAATGTGTAAATCAATATACGGGGGCTACGATTTTGTGCTGGGTTGTAAGCTCCTTAGATCAATATATCCCAGAGGTTCACTGGGTCATTAAATATTTCAAGGGGACGTCTCTTTGTGAAACTACAGTTTTGTCCTTAGTTTGCAAGTTGGAGTTTGGTCCTTTACCCACTTCATTTTCTTTTTTTTCGGTCGACTTTTCATATGCGTTTCTTAGCTACCAGTTGGCAGTTGTTTCCGTATTACAAAATGGAAAACGTTGGCCGTTGTTTCCGTATTACAAAATCGAAAGCTCTGACTGTTTTCTCACGCTTATAGAAAAGACAACAGTTGACTGCGCAGTTCTAGGTCGACCATCAAAAGTCGATCTCGTGAAGTCTCGGTCACTACTCTACGATGCTGCATCTGGAGAACTTGGGTTTAATCCCCGGCGCGTTAATAAAAACTGCTTGTGGGTCTTATTAGAACTCCCACAGCGCTCCAAGCTCGTCTGTAAAAGACAACTCGGATAGGAGGTGCATGCTAGCAACTGCACTATGCGAAATCTAAAAGCTATCAAAACATCAACGTGGCATGGCTATGTAAGAGATGTTGACGCGCCCATGCTCCTGGAGGGGTCAAAACAAGTATATCTTCGAAGTTCGTAACAATGTCGTGAAGATTTGCACGAACTGGCCGGTCATCTCAGGATCTTCCTCTTTTAGGTTATTCAAGAAACCTACGCAGCGGCGGTGCCGATGAGCCCTGTTAAGAGTGGGAAAACTCATGGCCAGATTAGGCATCCCTTCTAACAACATCGTCGCTGTTAAGAAAGAGTGCTGCTAAAAGTGGGGTAACACACGGGCAGATTGGGCACCCCTTACGACAAGTAATATCGGAGTTGCAAAGACGAGACGGAGAGAGAGAAACTCTGGTTCATTTTCTATGGAGGCTTCAAGCCCTACGTACTGTATTTTTCCCGAAGTCTCCCGAAAGAAAATCGAGAAGACATTAAAGGCCGCATTAATTTAGCGATCCGTCACAGAAAATCGAGCAATCTAAATTATATTGGACGATCGGCAAAATCGTCTACGATAGACACATTCACGGTGCGATCCATCGGGCGACCTCAATGTTGGCCGACGAGCGACGAATCGCTCAGTGTTCTTAGGCTTTTAGTTAACTCTGTGCGTTGGACTTAAGAATGCACCTCGAATCAACATCATAAACGGACTCCAATACCTATGAGGCATACATATGACAGCAAAGCGGCACACATAAGCTCCAATTGAGGTTATCGCAATTAGTAAAACCACGTAAACTAATCAAACGACTAACCATTATTTACCTTTCGTTTCTCATGACGCATAAAAGCGCTTCCAAAAGGCAGCGACAATTGAAGTGGTTTACGTTTTCTATTCTACGAGTTTCAGCTTCACCACACCTGAAGCTACATTCTTTAAGAGTTTTTCGTTTATCTTGTATCATTCTTGTAGCTGTATCTGTATTAATGGATTGCTGGAATTTTTAACCAATTCAGAATTCGAGCTAAGTTTAAACGATGTCGTATTCTTACTTTGATGGTCATTCATACGATTTAGTGATGAAATGATACGTATAATTTCACGGTCAACACGTTACACAAATTGTTGACATCACTATTGTATTGCTGATATTTTTAAGAAACAATCATAGCCATAGGTGAATATTAAATTCAATATGAACCTAATAATTAGTTAAATTACGACCGTACTCATGTGGAAGTGAAAATATCAGTGATCTGACGGGCAGCACCGTCTTAACTTTGGTGGAAAATATAAAAAAGTATAAGTAACCTATAACATGGTCCATGTGGCCCAGTTGACGTTTTGACGGCATAAACTGGTTTCGGAGAATGCAGTTGCCAGCATGCACCTCCTGCACATCCATGGCCACGAACACGGTACTCACTACCGGTACTCAATTCCGGGATCCCAGTACTCAGTACCGGTACTCAAATCCCGGGATCCTGGTACTCAGTACCGGTACTGAAAAAAATCGGCTCATGGTTTAAAGTACGGGTACTGAAAAAACCGGTACTAGTACCGGTACTGAACGAATACCTGTGAGTACCGGGATACCGCTTGTGGTACCGGTATTTCAGAATATCAAGTACAGGTACTGAAATCTCAGTACTGAACAGGCCTAATGATGAAACCATGTCGTATGAGGGGTAGCTGTATATCTATTTAACAGTATTGTAGGAGGATATGTTGCGCTATGTGGTGTTCGGTGTCTCACACAATGTTGGACATGTTTTCCACATGGTAATCACCGATCCGTCTGCAACGGGCTAAATATTCAATTGTTCTCATATCTGCACCACACTCATAAAATTTTTAATCCCTTCATAATTTGAAAACCTGTTCTCCAAACAAAACTTCTTGTCATTGTCATTGAACACAACCAATTTTCAGGAAAAAATTGCCATCAGCTCTATTCGATTTTTGTGACCATAATTGAAGGTCAAATGCGATTTTAATAACACAAATTACCTAATGGTCACTTAAAATCTTAAATCTTAATTAAGAAGACGCGTTCGTGCCTATTATTTACAAATGATTTAATATCGTCATTTGAAACATACAACGCGTACATTATTTACACATTTTAACAAAGAAATTACATAATGATTGTTGTTGTCGTGCTCCGTGGGCACCTGTCATTAAATTGCATTACAGTAACACAAGAAATTGCCACGATTGAAAAACATGCGAAAATCTAAAAACTATGACCTTTCACACTGAAAACGAGTCGACAAAAAGATAGAACACAATGAAATGATTTCTCAATTCATAACGCGACGAAGATCTAGTTAATTCTATTCTTCTATTGTCGGGCATGTTGCTTAACAAAAATTATCTTGGGCAACCTGCTGAATACTTTTGCGTGACGCCATTGTATGAGTTGGATTTTCCATCTATCAAAAATACACAAAATATGAAAAGAAATATATTATTTCTTATTTTCAATAGGTGTTTTTTTAAAGATCTATTCGGTGCAGGTTAGAATGTCTGTAAGCATTACAATAACAACTTAAACCTATACCGGTCAGTGGAGTGGCTGACCTGCACTCGATAGATTGTACAATTATACCAAAAAACGCGCTAATTGGTATGCTTGTCGTTAATTGGACAATTTTTCCCAATTTCCGACGAGGATGCATTAATCAATTCGTACAGTTCATTCGTAATTTAGGCGGCCGTATTCAAAATTGCTTGTCACATGGACAGAAACGAACCAGTTCTGAAAGCAATTGCAAATTTTAAAAGCCAATTAGGGTGGACAACATGATAATTAAAAATTTAACCTGGATAGTTGCATTTGATCGTTTTTGTTTGCTCCACGAGTTAACTTACCCTAAACCGTTGTACAAAAAAAACCCACTCAATGTAAAAGTCATCATCCATTTTCTCTGATTATTTGTTTTTTAGATTTATTACTAAATAATTAAGAAAAATTAGCATTCAGTGCGTCTTTTGGATTTAGAGAATACATTTGAATGACTAATTCATTCATTCTCCAATGTGATTTTCCAGTCTATCCTTTCTTTCAAAATATCTATGATGTTAACTAATGATTTTGATGGCAAATTCCAGAATAATTTACGAAATTTCAACATCTTCATACTAAATTCACCATTTTAGCGATTCAGACATCTGGTGACATGTCTATCTGATGCTAATCTGATGCTAGTTTATTGTCTTGCTGATTTATTCGTTGCAGGTCCACTGCTGCAGGAAGCGATGGCATATCCATACGAACATCTCAGAAAACTTAATTGCACGACTTTGACTAGGTATTAGATGCCGTAAATCAGATTTGATTAAGTGGAATCATTCCCGAAGAATGGAGAAGAATCAAGATCGTGCCAATCCCTAAAAAATGCAGCAAACTAGAAAACCTAAATAATTACAGACAAATCTCATTAATAAATGTTTTCGTAAAAATACTGAATACGATAGCTTCATCAAAGAACGTCTCAAAACCTTTCTGCAAACCAATAAAGTTATTACTGAACGCAGCTACGCATACAGAAAGGGAAAATCCACTAGCGCTTGTGAACTGAACTGAACTTAATTCAGCTAAGTAAGAGAAATAATCGGAAGGTGACTGCTGTCACTATAGATATTAGCAATGCTTATGAAAGTCCGGATAGCGCAACGGTTAGCACGTTCGCCTTCTACGCACTGGGCTCCGGTTCGATTCCTACTGAATGCGGTAGTTTTCGATAAAAAAGGGGATTTACGTGTCGGACTTTGAGCCCACTTAGCTGTTAAATGAGTACCCATTTATGTGGTAAATAACTCGGTTGAGCGTGTTACTGATTACACACCTCTGCACAACACATACCGTCACCATCTAAAAAAATTAGATGATGCCAACTCATCTCGATGCCTTGGTTCAAAATTGGACTGTTACGCCAGTTATTTAGTTATTTAATGCTTATAAAAGGGTGAATTTAACTAATTTAAACCAACTGTGTAATAGCCACTGTATTCCGTCGTATATTTCTGCTTTGTCCTTAAACTTTCTGACGAACAGGTTCCAGCTGCTTCACCCCCCACCCTATTCAATCTGTATTCTGCTAATCTACATCAAAATTCAGACAGTAATACGCATGACTTTCAATTTGCTGATGATTTCATCATAGTGTCCACCCTTAGAACATATAGGCATGGAATGAGCGTGTCCTGTATGTCTCTGGCTCCAACATTTAGCAAATAAGTTGACAGCCAGCCTACTCGGTTGTTGTTTGATATTGACATATGTTGACTGTTCTGTCGACTTGTGCATGAATAAACGTCAATTCTTGTCAGATTATTGACAGTCAGCCTAATCAGTTGACGTTTCGGTATTGACATAATGTTGACTGCACCGTCGAATTGTGCATAAACAAACGTCAATTCTTATCAATATTTAAATTTCATAATTACTAAACGGTCTACTGAGTTAGCTGACTGTCGACCACGTGTCGACTTAGTACACAGATTTTGGAGCCACTGTTTCTATGGAGACATGTAGGACAAGCTCATTCCATGCCTGTATGTTCTAAGTGTCCACCGGAAGCAATTTACAAGATTCAATTGATAATCTACAGAGTAAAAGTAAAATATTCGTACAAAACTGCGATGCTTTAGGCTTGCCGATAAATGCTAGCAAAAATCAATCAATTCAGTTCACTAACAAACTTACTTTTGAGCTGAACTTATCGAGTAATATAACCAAAACATATGCTTTTGTACGAATGTGAACTATCTTGGGCTAACTATTTCAGCTTCCCTATCCATCGCTCCGCACAATGATGAGGTCATCAGCAAATTGAAATCTAGTGCAAAAGCTCTGAAAATAGCGACCGGCTTGAAGGATGGAATGACTCCTGCAAAGAGTTTCACCCTTTAAAGAAGTCTAATCATTTCTTCAATTTCCAACGAGAGTGCCTGGGGCTGACCAGAACTACTGCAAAGAATTTATCCGCTAGCAGGTGAATTGCCAATACTTTACAGGGGTGCCATCCTTACAACGAAGGAATTAGTGAAATACAAAATAATAATACTGACCTTTTTAAAACCATCATGCAGATTTTTTACAACAGCTATACTCGTTGTTCCAGAGCTTATCAGGATATTTTTACCTCCATACAAACTTATAGCACCTTTAATCTAGCCAGAAACTACAGAGTGAGGTTTGAACTTCGGTATCCGTATGGGAGAGCTTGTAATGAACCACGAATGTACAGACACCCTAATTTCTAAAAAAATTAAATACTTAAATTATACCATTGATAATCGCTGGTGTTATACACTTTGTCTGCCAGCCGTCCCAACGAGAGTTTGCGCATCGTTTTTGGGGTGACCCAAACATCGCGGAACAAAAACAAAATTAATAATCAATCAATCATTAGTGTTTGTTGATTTATTCAGGTTAATGCATTGCAGTAATTACATGTTGTTGAGCTGCATTTTACTTCAGTGCTGCACAGAAAAAAAAACGAATGCTAGAATGGCGCATGCAGAGCGGTGGCTAAAAATTAAGCGGAGCGACCTAGATTGATACTCATTTGCTCTAACCCCTAGTGGTGCATAGCGCGTCAACTATACCATGAGGCTTAGCTGTCGTTCCGTTGGCATCAGCCAGTTTCGGACGATGCACGTTGCCAGCACCTCCACGAACTATTAAATGAATTTTCTAAAGTTTTAAATTTTTTTTGTAATACTACGCACAGCATTTGTGAGCACGTTTTCTTTGAAATTGTTGAGCTTACATAGCTGATCAGCAAATTTAATGTTTTGGGAAATGTTGAGGTGTATCACCAAACCCAAGATTTTTTTTTTCTCAAAGAAAATTTTCCAGTTTGTGTGCGCTTTCTCTAAAAAAACCCCGTCACGTATTTTAAAAAAAAAAAATTTTTTTTTTTCTTAGATACTGCTTCGTATTTTCTTAGGACTTTGGTATACTTAATGTTCACTGAACTTCACTGAAATAGAAAAAACATTATAATTTTTGGGGATAAGAATAAGACTATTGTGACTGGGTTGTAGACACGATGCCGCGTCTAGCCGTTGCGAACGGTATTAAAAATTTCAAAACACTTGCCGTAAGCTCAGTATGAACTACATTTTTTTTTGTTTATTCGAAAAAAAAAATCAATCGCTCCTTTGACCTTAGTATTATGCTTAACGTCACGGTTCGTATTTATTATTTGAAGGTAAAACAGTTCGTTAAGATGAGTTCACACGTCGCAAATATTTGACAAAAAGAAAGTCAAATATTCGCGGAAATCTTTGTTGTATGAGTGAACAGCAAATATTTACCCAACTGTTTAAAGTTATATCTTGGTAAATATGAGTTACCATAACAACTACGAGAAATTATAGAGAAAACAACTTTGTAGCAAATATTTACCACCATATGAACATGCGAGAGGCGCATGCTAGCAACTGCACCATCCGAAAAATTTATGCTATCGAAACGTCAACAAGGCGTATTGATGCAACCCCTGGAGGGGTCGAGGCAATTAACACACACACACACAAGTGAAAATGCGAGAATACTCTTTGAAAAAATATTTCCTCAAAACAAAATGGACAAACATTTGCCAAGTGTGAACTCACCTTCATATGTTAAAAAATTATTTGACCAGTGAATTGAGGTATCAGTCTGTTGCCTCGTCGGTTTCGCGGCTTCGAATTTCGCCGCGCCAAAGGTTACTTGTGTTTTTTCTCCCTGTGGCTTGTAGCGTAGGAGTAAGCCACAACATTTCCCGACTTGTTGATATATGCGGCTAAGTGAGCAGGAGGTGCATACTAGCAACATGATTCGTCCGAAATCAATTTATGCTAACAAAACATAAACTAAGCCCTTAGGATTAGTTGACACATATTATAGTCCAGGCTACGGGAAAGAAAATCGTGTAATTATACCCTTCACGGATGTGTTAGGGTATATTAACTTTGTCATGAAGTTTGCAACGCACAGAAGGAAGCGTCTCCGACCATATAAACTTATATATATTCGTGGTCAGTATGATGAGACGAGTCGATTAAGCTTTGTCCGTCTGTCTGTCCGGTTCTATATAAACTAGTCCCTCAGTTTTAAAGCTATCAAGCTGAAATTTTGTACAAAAGCTTCGTTTTATTGCTGAAAATATGTCGGAACCAATGAAATCGGACCACTACGTCAAATAGCTGCCATAGGAACGTCCGGTTCAAAAATTCGTTTTTGTGAGTAAAACTTTTTTATTTCTTAAGACATCTTATTCAAATTTCATATTTATCAATAGTATGTTGAGCCAAATCACATTCCCGAATTTGGTTGAAATTGGACTAGTCTATCATATAGCTGTAATAGGAATGACCGTTCCAAAAGCAAGTTTTTGTTAGAAAAACTTTTTTATTTCTAAATATATCTTTACCAAAATTCATATTATTCAATCATATTAACTGTCAAACCATGTTCCTACATTTGGTTGAAATCGGCCGACTATTTCATATACCTCTCATAGGAACAGTGAAATCGGATCAAGTTTTACTACTAATTTCAAAGTGACAAATGCACCATAAGGATATCATACCTTCGGCAAGCTAGCCTTCGGCTAGCTTGTTTTTTGTTAAATTTTAGAGAAAAAAGCCGAAGTACGAAAGGAAGGGCCTTTGACCCTCCCTTTTCCGACACTTTTTGACCCCCTATCAACGGGGACTTTTTAGCATGTATTCAGAGTATTGTTCTCATCAATTGTGTCAAATTTCAAAGCTTAATTATTTTTTTCCTATTTTTAGTTAAATGTCAAAACTAAAAAAAAAAATAGAAAAAGTAGGGTAGTTTGGAGCACTTTATATTGGAGGTAGCCTTGGTTTTCATCCGATTGAACTAATTTTTACAGTGAACTGTACTAAGGTCATATGCAGTCAGTCACCCGAATTTAACCTACCTGCTTTTTTTCGGTGTTGAGTTATTGGCATGTTTGTATAAATAATATTTCTAGGAGAGGTAGGCATACTTTTGGTCGGATCGTCCCCATTTCCGGCACACATCAACTAAATAATAGTGGGAATCTTTGACTTAAATTTGATATCGCTAACTGCATTTTGTCGGGAGTTATCGTGCGGTTTTTCCTTGTGAATAAATCAATATACATATAATATTTCATGGTCTAGTCTAGAGTATAATAAACCATTTTATGGTCGAGGTTATAATATATAATTTTGTAAGGAATTTGATGTGTTTCGATCCGGCCTCAAAATATTTTTTGTAGACTCCATAGTTTCCAAAATAATCAAGGAAAACTAATAAGAAGGACCTTTAACCCCCTCTCCTCTACACTTCCCTACCATCAGGGACTTTTGAGCACATATTCAGAGGGCTGTCTCCAACAATTGTGCCAAATTTCGAAACTGCTCCATTTTTTTCCTAATCAAGCCTTTTCGGACTTCCTAGACTGGACTATTACTAGCAACTTGACACGCAATAGTTTAATCTAGAGCTAGATTTCTGGTACATTAAATAATTAAATATCAAAAGTTATTGACTAAACGTCTAAAAAAGATGCGTGTGATTCAATACGTATTTAGGTCAAAATTATACAAAATGTTTCGGTCCGATC
Source organism: Chloromyia formosa (assembly GCA_964017055.1). Lineage (NCBI taxonomy): Eukaryota > Metazoa > Arthropoda > Insecta > Diptera > Stratiomyidae > Chloromyia > Chloromyia formosa. Next base: position 3,809,235 of record OZ024813.1, on the reverse strand, counting down.
ATAACAATATTCGCACAATTTATTATATAGAAAAATTAACCATGCAAAATTTAATGCATAATTCGAAAACAGTAATTGTTTAGTACGGATAAGTCGTTAAATAATCAATCAGCGCGTCAGTTGCAGTTAAGCGTCAATTGAGTTATGTTAAGATAAATGTTGAATGTACAATAACCATTGTATTAATAGTTATTCGGCATTACTAATAAAAACATGTTTCTGATATATTATTATGACTTAGAAAATTGATTTATTCGTTGCATGTCGAATTAATTGTCAGCCCAATAAATTGTTCCCAAGAGGATAATATTTGTTGTGCAAGTCATCGCTCTTAATACTTTTTTTCCTCAACATTTTTTTTTCTTTCGTTTACCTAATGCCCATAGTCAAATTTAACTCAATGTTGATGTTCAGATATAAAAACCGCGACGTTTCGTGTTTTTTTCTTCAATGATTCTTTAATACAAATACCAACCGAGTTACTCGCGGCTGGGTATATGTTAGCAATGGGCTATTAGTGTCAATCTTTTATAATTATCTATGGTTTTGGCATGATTATTCATTAAATTCACTAACGCGTTTTGGTCAGACATTCTCATTCGACAGCTATCCCTAAAGGCGCGTTCCCATGTAGCGATTTTTTTAGGATGACAAAAGTTCGGCGACAAAAATCTAACGAATCTTTCAGGAACAGCATTTTATCGATAGTGTTCAAAGACTTTGCAGTCGAACAACAAAGTTTTGTCCCGTTTAAAAATTTATAGGTCGACTGTGTAGCTCGCACACTTTATATTGCTCGGTCACTCATGTTACGCGGTCACCATCGCGAAACTGTAAATGTTAAAAGACTTTTGTTGACACGTGTGAATGAACACGGGTCTATGTCCCATTCGATTTTTGTTGCTCGACTTTTGTCGCTCCATGGGCTCCACGGCTTTATACATACTGCTGAGATTATCTCCAAGTGACGCTCGATATTTGGCAAATACCCATACCGAGCCTAGAGTGATTCTGTTGGTAACCGGTACCAATTTTGCCGAGTATCGGTGTTTAGTACCGGTTTTCCGTTTTGTTTAGTCGCGGTTTTGTTATTTACCGGGTTTTCTCGGTTTTGAGTGTGGCTTTTTCGAATATCGGCCTTTTGTTCCCGGTACTTTTAAGTATCCTTGCTTTCTGTACCGTTTCTTTATAGTCCCGGTTGTAAATGGTTTGTACTACTCATAAAATGTAGAAGAAAAGGTTAATGAAAAAAGAAACGGTTAAAAAAAAGAACTGGAGTAAATCTGTTCAAAAATTACTCAATTGCCCTAACCCCTTGTGGGGCATAGCGCGTCAACTGTTCCATCTGGCCCAGTTGACGTTTCGTTGGCATAAATTCCGAATCCCGTCCACGACAACGTTCGTGGCCATGGATGTGCAGGAGGTGCATGCTGGCAACTGCATTCTCTGAAAACCAATTTAATTTTATGTTCAAAAATTGGGGGCCGAGGATAAAAAAAAAGAAGCTTGAATGTAGAGGGCTTCGTCTGTAGTGTTTGATGTCAATAGGAGATGAACTGTCATACTTCTGAAGACGCTTGGGCATTTAAGTTAAAACGAAATTGCAAACTTGCATTAAAATAAGATGTTGTTTAAATATTTATAGTTTAAATTAGCCCCTCCTCCAACCAATCTTCACCCATTTAAAAATGGTTAATTAAATAACTGCAATTCAGACTTGTCCGAATTCCGCTTTAATTGATACTGAGTAAAAAAACTATACGAAGTCCGAAGCGTATATACCCTAGACTTGTACAGACCTAGTGGAGATACCAAAAGTACCAATTGGCAACGACCATATGCATTAAGAATGGGTCTCCTATATGGCTAGTTCATAGGGGAGGCTGGCACTCATTCAGTAGGATCTTGATCATTCTCAAAATCAATTAACTAACTAACCCATTCTACAAATATTTGTCGAATTTTTCAAGTCACTAGCTTCATTCTATCGAAAGGTATTGCTTGTTTGAAGTTTCACTTGTAGGGGATGTAGGGGTTCCTTGGGTCGGATCTTGCTCATCATTTCCACCAACCAATTAGATCACCCTACAAACATTTAAACAAAATTTCAAGTATCTAGCTTCACTCTATCGAAAGTTATCGCTTATTTGAAATTTAATTTGTAGGGGAAGTAGAGGTTTCGTTGGTCGGATTTTACGTATTTTCAATATTAGCCAACTGGATCCTACTACAAACATTTGATCAAAATTTGAAGTCGCTAGCTTTATTTTGTCTTAAGTTATCGCTTATTTTAAGTTTCATTTCTAGGGGAGGTAGGGGTTCCTTAGGTTGGATGTTACCCATCTTTAATGCCAACTAACGCATTTTTACTTCAAACATTTTCAAGTCACTGGCTTCATTCTATCAAAAGTTATCGCTTATTTGAAGTTTCATTTGCAGGGGAGGTGGGGGTTCCTTGGGTCGGATCTTGCCCATATTCAATACCAACTAAGTAGGTCCTACTAGCAACATTGCATCAAATTAACTCGGTAGTATCATTCTATCGAAAGTTATCGTAATTAAAGGAATATTTAATTTTTTGAAATTTGTAGGGGAGGTAGGTGTTCCTTTGATCTGATTATGCCCAACTTATAGAACCTTAAGCAGCTTCTTCCGTCAGGGTTACATGCCAAAAATCAGATGTCTACGTCAATTGGTTCAAGAGTTATAGACAGAAAACCTGAAAAGTAGGGTAGTACGGGGCTCTTTGTAAGAAAATTACCGTTAGTTTTCAACTGATCGATTTTATTTTCCCAGGAGGGTATAAGATTACCCTAACTAGCTATATACCAAAGCTAAAGCTTTTTATGATGTTTTAATCGGGAGTTATAGATACATTTAATTATTTTACATATGTAGGGGAGGTAGGCGTTCTCTTGGCCTGATCATGCCCAATTTCAATACCATCCAACTAGGTCATACTACCAACATTTGAACAAAATTTCAAGGCTCTAGCTTCATTCTATCGAAAGTTATCGTGCGAACGGACAGATAGACAGACAGACGGACAGACAGACAGACAGACAGACAGACAGACAGACAGACAGACAGACAGACAGACAGACAGACAGACAGACAGACGGACAGACAGACAGACAGACAGACATGGCTAAATCGAATCAGGAGGTGACCCTGATCATTTATATGTATACATGGCTATACCTCCGGAGCCTCCTTTAAGGTGTTACATATTTTCGTCGTGACAAAAACAATATACCCTATACTATAAGTCTAGGGTATAAAAATAAACGATACGATACGACTTAAAGGGTTGCAACCCTCAGTATACAGCCCTAGAACGCTCGCTACCCTCGCTCTATATCCCACAGCGATAAACTCACTATTAGGCGAACAATGATGCGTCGCCCGGTGGAGTAGGAATATACCGAAAAAGTGCATGCTGGTAATACTCGCGCCTATACATGAGGCCGGTGGGTATATTAGTACATTCCTAATCGACGTTATTTATGCGTCTTGGCTAATAGTGGGCTTACCTCTGTAAGGTGTAGAGCGAGCGAAGCGATCGTTCTATGGTGATATACCGTGGTTGCAAACCCTTAAGCCCACGCAAACGGAGTGAGAAATCCACTTAAATTAAAATCCACTATTAGCCTAGGCGCGAACCGAAAAGCTCGATTAGGAATGCACCGGTATATTTTTGGTATATGTATATAGTGTTAAAATGCTTAAGTTTAAACTAATGTATTATTATTAAATATTCTGTGATGCTTACGAAACTTGATGAGATTATTGTGTATGGTGTTCATTATCGTTGGCCATCAATATTTTTCACCTCGAATGTGTTTAAGAGGGGTGTGCTAACTGTTACTATACTACTAATTTTCCTTAACCCCTAGTGGGGCATAGCGCGTGAAGCTGTTACAACTGCTACTGTAGAAACATATTGATATTAACCAATTTTGAGAAGATACCAAATGTCCATTATTTTCCGTTTTCTATGCAAGTTGAATTCAGTGTAACAGTCGCGAAATGCAAGGCAGTTGAGAAAAATTATGATCTCATATTTTCTCCTCTCCCTCTTTTCTCCTTCATTCCGATTTGAAGAAAATGGAATGTACTCGGCGTTACCTTTCATATGATACCCCACTTTTCTATACCAGAGAAAACAAAATTTACCTTAATTTCCCCTCTTTGGAGAAAGTTAGCCTATTACGACGCATCGCTTTCTCCAGCGAATTACATATTTCTACATATTCCCACCAAATTCCAGGCATATAGCTTCAACCGTTCGTAAGACATTCTATGGACAGACGGACAGACATTTGACCGATTTTATAAGGGTTTTTTTTTTTTTTACTACAAAACCCTAAAACGGGGGAAATCCGTTTTCAAAAAACGGTACTCGACGAAACCGGTTTATGGTAAAAGGAACCAGTACTAGAAAAGTGCGGTAAAACCGTTACTAAAAAGACGGGAAAACTGGTTCTGAAAGAAAAATCGACACTAGTACCAGTATCGTGAAACTAGTATGTACCTGGTATACCAAAAAACCGCTTGCAATACCGGTACTACGAAAAACCGAAAAATGCATTCGAACTGGTATTTCGTGACCGTTGAAAATAGTACTACTTTGCTTAAACCCTAGTGGGGTATGTGACGTCAGGTAGAAAATGATATAAAATGGATTTGTTGTGGAATAAATAAGCTTTAATTTAGAATACCTAAGTGTATTAATATTTTATTAAAATTCATACATTTTCAAAGTACTCCATCATTGTTCACAAACGATATTTGTAATTTTTTTTCCAACAAGAAACAAAAAAAAAGTATATTGAAAAATCTAAAACAGAATATATCTAAATGTATCTATTATGTATGAGTTATGTAGTATAGTTGCATATAAATGTATAATATATTCTGTAGCTGGGTATAATGTGAAAGTCCACAAAACCCAATTAGACAACACACGAAGTTGAGTTCAACAGCTGTGTACGCGTACGTAGGCAATTATCAACATTGAAACTTTCTATATATCGTAGTGCAACATGTGAGTTGTTGTTGTTCTATTTGATAGATGTTTTTCTAAGAAACCTTCACGAATCAATAGAGAGACAGAGAGACGAACGGACAAAGTGGCAACAAAGAATATCCATACGCGATTTAAGCAACTATTCATTTATTTATTTTTTTGCGGAAATGCATCATATATCTGAAATTCGATCACTTCGTTAAATATCAGATTGTCTTTTTGAAAAGGCGATAACATAAAAGTGTACTGTAAATACGAGTATATTTACATTATATATTAATAAAAAAAACACTGTAAAAACGCTTGTTGAAAGATCTCTTCATTAATATATGTATTTTTTATTGAAATTTTTTGCTCTGATTATGTTTTTTTTACTTTGTATTTATTAATCACTTTATATAATATGGTAATTATTTATTTATTCTACATTCTATCTTATGTCATATTATATTATTGTTTTTTTTTTTCATTAAATAACAGTCATTTATTTAGTTAGTTACTTATTGGATGTTTTTGTTTGATTAGTTTTGTACTATATTTTCGATAGCATTTGTAAGATATTTTTATTTCTGTTTGTTTCGGTTGGAGAAAAACTTTCTCCTCATTTCAGTATGTTTAAGGGCGGTCTATTGTCGTTAAAAGGCAACGTAGTCAGTAGAAATACGCAAAAAATGACCAATAGAGACGTGATCAATATCAGTCTCCGTTGACGATCATAAGCAGGGTGACTTGCTGATCCTCAGACTACTCTGTTATTTTCAAACGTTGAATGCACTTGCCCCAAAAATCCCGTCTAAACTTGATGCATGAGTGTATCCTCAAACAAAGCATCCAATCGAACGACACTGCTAGTCAAAGCTTGTTATAGATGAGCTCACTAGCACCTTTCATTCGGCATAAACTTCATCCGACCGTTGACCTCCTGGTTTCGTCCACACATTCAATCATATCCATCAGGTATTTTATTGATCCATCGTCGAAGCAGCACGACCAGGTGCACTAGCACTCGAATCCTTAATCGGTATATAGGCCCCGGGTAGGATGTTTTACGTTATATAGAGCGTATTCTACGACTGGGGGGCGAATTATATTCCAACGAAAAATTATTGATACTAAACCTGTATCCAGACTCCAGCCTTGTGAATTGGGTGAAGTGTGCCCACTACCACGATTTTATTCGGCTTAAAAGCCACCCTACCTTCGGCCCCTGGTTTCGTTCACGTGTCAAATCTAATAAACTTTACACGTGGACGAATTATAATAATAGAGTCAACCTCCTCCATCGGTGACAATGTAACATACAACAGCATAGATCCGAAGGACGAGATCTGAAATAGTGAGAAAGTAGTGTTTGCGCTTAGCTAGAGTGCTTCGGTCACCATGAGGCTGGTTAAATTTGAAGTGCGTAGCGCCTTATGGCCTTCCTATGCAGCAAGCCAATACCAGCGATTCGCTGCTTGTCCCGGACGATATAATGGATGCTATGCAGAAGAACCTCAGCGCAGCATTGAAAGCCAAATTCGATCAAATATGTCTTTTATAAGTGTGGCTTATTCTTTCACACATAATTTAAAATACGTTCATACTTTATTGGCGAAAGAAGGAGAAGTTTCAACAGAAATTGGATCTTTTAAGGGAAACGCATCCAGCGGTGAATACCTTAAATTAAGAGCCAAAATAAACCTCGCGCGCGCACGAATGCTCATTTTTTTCAGCAATTTTTCGCAAAGGCCGCTTAAAAAAAGTTTTACTAGTGATTGAATGTAAAAAAAATAGCCAAAATTTTTTTGAAATGTTAATTACACATCAACCGTTTATTTTATTATATATGTAGATCCATGGTCATATTTTGTCTCGCAAATCTCGGCGTGATCAAAAACTGCCTGTGGGTACTAATAGAATTCTCAAAGTGCTCCGAGCTTGTCAGTATGAAGATGGCGCGGATAGGAGGTGCATGCTAGCAACAGCACTTCCGAAAATTAGATATGCTATCGAAACGTCAACAAGGCATGGAAATGCTAGAGATGTTGACACGCCCATGCCCCTGGAGGGGTCAAGGCAATTAATAATAGTCATATTTCACCGCCGAAAATATTTTCGTTATTTTCGCGGTTAAGTGAGAAACATCTGAGAAAAAATGGTTTGAGGTTGATCAGGCTCAATCTTTTGATGGTTTTTGGTTAATTACACTCGTGTATCTCGTCGTAAGAGATAAGCTCAAACGAATTGATATATTAGTTACGAAACAGTTGATATTCAACTGCAAGAGAATTTCCCAATAAAATGGTTAAATTGTTGCACTAATAGAACTAATTATGCGATTGCCTGATAAAGTACATAAAATGTGAAAAAGTACACACTGTACCTTTTTTAATGACATACCTGCCAATTAATTTCTTTCTCAATATATTATCGAATCCAGTGCCAGTGCATTTAATCTAACTTTTATGTAACACGTTTAATTGATTAAACGTGTGTGTAGAGATGCAACAATGTTATTGTGGGTTTATATTCCTCTTAACATATTGTTAGAAAACCAAAGAACTTCAACCTTGAAGTCATGGCGCGATTTTTTTTTTGTATAATATCTTGCGTATTTGATGATTTCCATTTTTTCTTCATAGACGGAAATCAGCTAACAACAAGCGTCTTCCATGTAGCGTCGCGGTGCTTCAACTTCGATCATACATAAATAATAATTTATGCAGCGAAAAAAACAAGTTACTCTTGTACTAGTCAAGAAAAAACCTACCTACTACTCAAAATATCAGTTCCTCTTCGTTTTTCAGACGATGCATCTGAAGCTCTGTAGGAATGCATATATAAATAACGGAGAGTATTCGTTGACATTAGCAGATACTCATCTAATTTGTCCTTGTAAACATTTTAAAAAGTCGCGTCACACATGGTTAAGAAAACGGTCATAAATGCAAAAGTTTGAATCGATTGATTCGAGTGATAGGAGAGTGATTTAGCTAGGAACAGAATTGGCATGAGAAGATGAACAATGTCAGATTATGTATCTTTTTAACATGGTTATGTTTTTAGTTTCGACACAAGGGCGAGTATTAACGATGAATCAATTTCCTGATACCTATGTAAAAATTGTAAGAAAATGCTTGTAGAAAAAAAATTAGATTATATTTTCGGAGCAAAACCAAAAATTTTGACTTTATAAATTTATAACAATTAAAACGTTTGTTTGATATCCACCAAATAACTTTTGTGTTTTGGAACAACGTATTGGCTGCGATTGGCTTTTTAAATGAGCGTTCTGGGCAGCATAGTTTTCCAGATATTGTGTTTTTACTCGTACTAATGTGAGGTAAGCAATTTTCATAAGAAATGTAAATGCCCGTATCAGCTAAAGGGTTAAGTGTTCGAAAAATGCTCCTTAATATTTCTTGCTTGCAATTGCATGGAGAATCATGTGATGGTGGGTTTTTGCGCTAATTAGCGGATAGCCCAAGGTAGCATATTCCATTTCCCTCGGGATTTGTGTACTTGACCTTAATATTATTTATAATAAATATTCGAGACAAATAAATTTCCGCGTGAAACAAATAAGCTCCTGAAACAAATAAATAAATTTTCGTGTGAAAATTTCTGAAGCAAACAAATAAATTTCCAGATCAAATAAATGAGTTTCCGAATGTATTATGTATTTTACGTTTACGATGAAATAAATTAAGTTCCGAATCAGATAAATATAAATAAATTTTCGAATCAAATAAATAAATTTTCATATGTAACAAGTAGGTTTCCTATTGAAGAAGCAAACAAATTTTCAAGCATGGAAAGTGTTTAATCTCCCTCGTTCAAAAACTTAATCGTTGTGGATGGTAGTTATTTTAATGGGAAATCTACTTACTTCATAATGGAAATTTATTAATTTAATTCGGATTTTTTTTCAATTGATTTGGAAATTTATTTATTTCACACGAACATTTGTTTGCTACGGATGTATATTTATTTGATGCGATTTATTTATTGGATCGTAAATGTGTTTATTTCATTCGGAAATATATTTACTTGTTCCGGAATTTCAAATATTTTTCTCAAAAATTTATGTTATTATTCAGAATAGGTTTTAGCGTTTTGAATTTTTCAATTTGGCCACATCCACCAATCTCAACCGTCACATGGGGGTGAGTTAACGTCAATAAATAATATCTAAAATGACCCAGATCAGTGTCAAAACATTGGCTTTCGGGGTAAGTGAGATTAATGGTATCACTTCCAAAACGCCCCACCCCCTTCCCCTTCCTCCAACTCCCGCGGCTAAGTGACCGTGAAAAACGAAATTAGTGTCGAATTAATAGTTTTTGGATTATTGAGATGGATGGTGACACTCCTGAAAACCCACCTCCCTTCTCGCCCCACTCTCGCAATTGAGTGACTGTGAAAAAATGACCAATATGGCCGGGATAAGTACCAAAATCATTCGTTTCTGGGGTCGCTGAGATGAGTGATAGCATTCCCAAACGAGGAGGAGGGGGGGCTCCTATCCTACCCCCTCCTTCCCACGGGAATGAATGAGAGGGAAAAAATGACATAAGAGTATAGATTAGTTTCGATTTAATAGTTTTCGAAATCGCTAAGATGGTGTATGGTATGGGTATGGTGACATTCCCAAAAACCCACAAAAGTTGAAAATAATAGTACGAAGGGACGAAGTAGCACCGATGCGAGAATGATGTGGGTAGCCAGACAGGAAGAATGATGAGAGTGCAAAAAATTTAATTCCGAAAATAAGCGAGATTTGTGTCCAACCAATGGTTTTCGAGGATCGCGCTCCCAGAGCTCTTCTTCCCCCGGAGTGAGGGACCGTGAAAAAATTCCGAAAATGATCGAGTTAGTGAACATAGCCCCAGCTAGTTAGACCGGACCATTGCGAGTCCAAGCTGAAATGACTCTAACGCGCTATCCACTACCAGATATCCGAAACTTGGTCCTTAACTCAAGCACCCGAAAACATGTTTAACACATTTAAACAAAAGATCTTTCGACGAATTTTCGGAGCAATATGTGAGCGAAATGGATGGCGCATCACAACCATGAGTTGTACGAGCTATAAGATGAGCTGGAAGTTTCGAAAATCGTGAAGTTACAGCGACTTCAATGGGCAGGGCACATACAACGAATGGGCGATAACAGCATGCCTAATAAAATATTGAAAGGACGCCTTAGCGAAAGAAGGCTGCGAGGAGGGCCGAGAGCTCGTTGAGTAGACTCATTGGGCATTGACGCGGAGCAACTGCTGGGCTTCCGACATTGGAAGGCGCGGTCACTTGACCGAAATAATTGGAGGACGAAGAATCCAGATGGCCCAGGTCCAAGCGCCACATAATGATGAAAATGGATAGATATGAGTTATCTGAATTTCCGTTAAATTAAACGACTATTCCCACGAAAACCAACCAATATCCGGTTTCGCAAGCAATATGAGTTTCATTTTCATAGAAGGTCGTCAAAGTAATGTGAACAATAGTGCTAAGTGAAGATGATCCACTCTACCAGCTAAATAAAATATTTTGTAATAAATGCTTAATAAAAATCATAAATTTTTGGAAAAGATAAAACCACATTTACGGCAACAGAAAATAAAAAGAAAAAATCAATCAACATCAAATTCAATACTTACGAGTATAACAATATACTCATACATCAAAATGATGAAATATATACAAAAGCCAAAGCAATTAGTAATGGAGATGACTTTGGTGATGATGATAAATGCTAGTGGGCTGCCAACACTTTTACTTGAATAAAAAAAAAAAATCGCAGAGAAAACTGGAAAAGAATATAAAATGTTGCGTCGAAATGGTTATGGACTGACGGATATGAAGCAAATAATGATACAATAAATGGAAAGGATGATTTAGTTGAACGATTATTTTTTTTGAAATTTTTATTTCAACTGTTAGTACGGTTTGGATCTTCTTTATACCTATATAGGTATACTATCGCGTATTCACTTGTCCACTGTTTATTGATGTCTGATTCATGGTTCATGACTGGTGTTTTATGCCTTACTCCTCACATTTAATGCCTAATGATAATTACTGATTGCTGATGCCTAATGGTTGATGCCTGATAACTAAAGACTAGATTTTTGTGCAGTAAAAAGTTAAAAAAACGTGCAAAATCGTCCAGTAAAAACTATCTCTCTCAATTGCCCTAACCTCTTGTGGGGCATAGCGCGTCAACTGTTCCATGTGGCCCAGTTGACGTTTCGTTGGCATAAACTGGTTTCGGAGAATGCAGTTGCCAGCATGCAGCTCCTGAACATCCATGGCCACGAACGTCGTCGTGGACGGGATTCGAACCCGAAACGCCGGTAGTCAAACATGAGGCTGATGCTTCAACACACTGCGCTATCGGTCGTTATTCATGTATTTATTGTGTGTTGTATTGAGTGTATGCTCGAAAAAAAAACAGCGAAGGCTGAAACTGACAACCACAATTAGTCCGGAGCGCTGTAATTGAGCGTGAAAGATGTTCAGTAATGTTTTTGTTGACATTGCTTTGTCATAGTCTGTTTAGGGAGGTCCCCAAATTTTTATACAACGGCCATGAGTCCTCATGGATAGGAGGGTTAAGAGGCCGAGGGTCTCTTAAGACCTGGACCCAGCTGCGTACGCGAGGGCACCTGAGCCGCTCGATAATCATTCCCTCCTTATCGCCCATTTTTTTCTTCACTCTCCATTTGTTTTTGCTCATTTGTTTGCGTTGTCTTTCCCAGGCATATGAATTTTAGTAATACGTAAAGGACAGTTCCACCGAGTGGCGAAAACCCCGCCCACGTCCCCGCGGACTGTTACAATTCAATTAAACTATGGGAATCTATAATAATCTAATAATAGAATTGGCAAAATACAAAGATTAAATTTTTTTTCACATTACGCTTAATCATCATCGCAGATTCTAAGACATGAGCCACTAAGCCTAATGATTGTCATCATATGACTGCAATTATTGGAGTTTAGTTATTATTCGTTGGGTACTTGGGTATTTCCCCCAATTTTTCAAATATACTTGCAAAAATTATGATAAAATTCAAGCAACAATCAAATCTTCAATTGACTCTTACGTACTTATTACAAGAAAGCGACTGCACTTTACTTCATGTTTGCAAGTATTTAAACTCTCAACGCATATAATACTTTAAACAAGATTATCCGGCAATTTATTTATTGACGGCTGATTAAATTCAATTGCATTTCAATTATTACCCGAGTAGCACATTACTCTACAAAAAAATATGCTATGTAACTATTTGAAAATTGCGAGTAATTTCAAAGTCATCATGAAATGTTCGAGTATCTTGAATAAAATATGTCCACGTATTTCAATGCTTTTTCTACATTTCACATCCCAGACCTACTTAAACTCCTCCGAATAAAAAAAAAATGAAGAAAAGATGTTGGCGACTTTTTCCAACACTTTCCGCGAGCGGGGGTATTCACATAACATCCTTGGCCTTATCTGTATCTATGCTGATGCAATACGTCAAAACGCAAGTGACAGCTTAAAAAAATAATATGACAACCTTTCAAAAAGGAAACTCGGGAAACATTTACGCGTGCCTAGTTTATGTACACTCGTAGTATCGTTTGATGGAAAATAAAAAAAAATAGAGAAAGATTGAAAAAAATGATAATGGTAATTGAAGTGAAAAGATATATTGCAAGATATATCTAATTAAAATTGCGGTCACATTTGGATGTTGAAGTGCACACCGATGGCTGTTGAATAAATCCGAATGTACTACTAGGCAATGAAATTACACGATTTTTTGCAAAACTTTTATTTATCTTTTTTTTTTATTTATCTGAAAGCCACTTCAGATTTGATTTAGTGTGATATGACCAGGCGGAGTGGAAATTGGTTTCTTTACTCGAAAGTGTTAGAAATGGACTATAATTACGTAATTAGCTGCGAAAGTTCATGGTAATTATTGGCATATGAAATCCAAATTAATTTAGATCGATTTAGAAGAAAGATAATTTTTGTTGGATGGATGTTAAGAAATCTTTTAACCAATTATCTTAAGTGTGCTTTGAAAAAAAAAAAAAAAATAACAGTTTAAGGGGCAATACCAGCGTGAACGCTGAAAATTTGGGGGATTTTCGGGAATTTTTTGGAAGAAAAGTATTAAATGTTTCGGAAAATTAACTTATTTGGCTTGTCGCGCTCGGTCACCGCTCTACGATACTACATCTAGAGCTCGGAGGTTCAAATCTCGGCACGAACAGAAACTGCCTGTGGGTAATTATAGAACAACCACAGTGCTCCGAGCCTGTCAGTATAAATACGGCACGGATAGAAGGTGCCTGCTAGCAACTGCACTTCCGAAAAGTAGATATGCTACTGAAACGTTAACAAGGCATAAAATTGCTAGAGATGTTGGCGCGCCCGTGCCCCTGGAGGGGTCAAGGCAATTGACATATTTGGCCTATAATACATAATTTTTTCATAGAAAAGTATTGGGATCCAAGCGACTTAAGCGCTGGATTCGGAGGCCCAAAAAAAAGTTCCTCCATTGCTGCCATAACTCCGGCCGATTGAGTAGCTAAAACCGAAAAAGAAAAAAAATGCTGTTAAACTGGAAGGTATTTCCTGTACAATGACGTGGGATTTTCGAAAAATACAATATCAAAATCTAACGAAATGTCGTAGGTATGAACAAAAAGTCTGTTTTCTTGCCCATAAAGTGGTCGTTTTTAGGGTTTTGTATAAAAACAAAACCCTTATGAAATCGGTCATGCGTCCGTCTGTCTGTCCGTCTGTCCATGAAATATCTCACGAACCGCTGAAGCTACATGCATGAAATTTGGTGGAAATATGTAGAAATACTATATTTCTCTGGAGAAAGCGATGCGTCGTAATAGATCAACTTTAAGGGGGGTCGCCATAGAGGGGAAATGAAGGTCGAATTTTTTTTTCGTTTGGTATAGGCAAGTGGGGTATCGTAAGAAAGGTACTGTTGAGTACATTCCACTTGTGGAATTTTTTTCAAATTTAAAGAAAGGAGAAAAGAGGGAGAGGGGAAAATATGTGGTCCGAGTTTGTCCCCCTCCTTGCATTTCGAGACCGTTATAGCTAGACATATGAAAATTTACAGAAAAGCGCACCCTAGGTCAAAAATATTAATGGTTAATGATAACCAACATCATAGGCAATAATATCTCTAAGTTTCATTACAATGACATGATATTTAATAATAGTACATTGACTTAAAGTTATGCATTTTGACACTATCCATACAAAAAATACACCTACCGGCCTCACGCATAGATATGCGTGTACTACTTGCATGTTGTTTTTCGTAGTGCGAATTGCAGTTATTTAATGAACCAACTTTGGAAGGGTGAAGATTGGTGATTGGTGATTCTTACAATAACTATTCACACAGTTAATTTTTTAGGGTTTTGTGTCTTAAATCTTACAAAATCGGTCAAATACCTGTCTGTCCGTCTGTTCATAGAATATCTTACGAACGGCTGAAGCTGCACACATAATTCGGCGAGAATGTGTAGAAATGCTGTAATTTGCTGGAGATAGCGTTGTGTTGTAATTGGCCAACTTTAAGAGGGGGGGGGGGGGGGGGGGGAGAAGGGGTCCACATAGAGGAGAAATTAAGGTAAATTTTTTTTATCCACTGGTATAGCCAAGTGGGGTGTCGTGAGAAAGGTAATGTTGAGTACATTCCATTTTCGGCATTTTCTTGAGATTTGTAGAAAGGGGAACAGTGGAGGAGGAAAAAATATTAGACCGGAATTTGTCCCAACCGCCCTGAATTTCGAAGCCGTTACACAAGTTTGCAATTTGCAATGTCGTCTTAATATGAATGGTTAAGCATTTCGAAGAGTGGGACAGTTTATCTCGTATACATACGTATCTATCTACAGCTTCTCGTATTAAAACTATTACTTTGAGAGGTGACAGATGCAGCCTTTTTGTGAATTGGCATGTAAGATACTATATCATGGGTAAAACATTTAATTATGGTGTTTTTATTCAGCTGAGGGGTACCAAGAAGAGCAGGGAGCCAATATTTAGATACCAAAATAAGCGCGTGCTACAAAACCCTCGAATTGCGGGCGTAGCCCTCTATATTCCGGTTTCATTTCAATGCTAAATCGTCAATTTTCATCGAATAAAAAATATCCTACTTCATTGTAGAGTAAATATATTCAATAGTACTCAGTACAAGTTTCGAGTCAATCGGATAATTGCTCTTTGAGTTACAATGGCAGCAAATTTGAAAAATCTCATTTCGAGAAAAACGCGTTAACGACTCCAGAATACATTTTAAATGGCAACGCTGTTTTCAAATGGCCTTATAGATATATTTCTAGCTTAAATAACAAAAAAAAATCGATTTTTGAAAGTGTCACACTGGCATAGCCCCTTCATTTTATTAGCACAGACTCTGAAAATGAGCGAATCTAAGATGCAGAGTAAGATAATGTAACTTAACTTTCAATAAAATAATTTAATTTGGATAGAAGTTATTGCAAGCATTTCGAATTTCATGTACTTCAAATGAATTAGTCATGTTTGCAGAAACAAGAAACAATCCCTTATTTCAGTAACCTGTTAATCGTTGTTGATTTTTCTTTGTCTTTATGGATTCTGACATGCTCATCCAATGCCGAATAGAATCTAATTAACAACAATTGACCATGATTCCGGAATAGATTTCAGAACAACCAGGAGGAAGAAAGGAGGGAAAGAAAAAAAGTTGGGACTGATGCCTCAACATAGTCGAACGAACGCGGTTGACTCGGTTACCGAGGGGTATGACAAATGACTCATAGAATTTCTGCGCTATCTGTATAAATAGAACAAATATGCTGTCTATCAAGTTAAGACTAGATTAGTAACAGGCAACATTTGTTAAGAATGTTTTTTTTAATTATTACAACACAGGTTAATCTTCACGCTCCCTCGTCTCTAGTTTAAAATTCAAATTAAGCTGAATTATCGACTGATCTTTATCGTGAAATACATATATCACCTGAGAGTATGAAGCATGTATTGAAGAGAGGCTACCACCACACACAACGAATACGTGTTTTGAACACATTTTTTTCATCGTCTACCTTCTTCTATCCCTCGTTTGTCAAATTATCTGACTGAAAGTTTCAATTTGCGTCGGCTTTTTTACAATAATTTTTTTCATTGCCTACTTTCTCCTATCAGCTGATGGTTCCTCGGTTGTGGTATGATTGAAAAGCACAACAAATTATTTGACAGCCTGGGGAACTTTTTTGTAGTGTGTGTAATATGTCAGTGTGTAAACGGGTACCAAAAATTTAAGCTGATTTCCGTTCTTTATATAGTCTTCATATTCTCAGTATATCACCCTTTTAGATGTGGCCATCCTTATTGTTCGGCTAGCTGTAGACCCCCACACACCTGGTTTCGTCCAACGGCAGATCCTAAGTCAGCACCTAACGAGCGGCCTGCCGATAGACGGAACCAGATGCGAAGTCTACGGCGTCTTAGCTCTTTAATGAGGATTGCCTGATCGATAACAGTTATAGGTCTGATAGTGGCATCCTCACCAATTCGATTTTCAAAACGCTTAAGGCCCATTTTCCAAGCTGCGGAATTCCGTTGCGTTTTGCGGAATAGACTACTTTCAGCCTTGTTTTCCAGGATGCAGTATACCGCGGCATCTTGCGGGATAGACTGTCTCGAAAGCAGTCTCTTCCGTAACACGCAGCGGTATCTTGCAGCTTCGAAAATAGGAAAACAAGAATATTGAGGCAGTCTGTTCAGCAGCTTAGAAAATGTCTACTTCATTGCAATTGGTTCTTTTCGTGATTAGTAATACACAAAAGCCAATAACATGTTGAATAAAATAACAAAATGTAAAAAAAAATAATAATATTACTTTTCATCTTTCGTTTCAGGCGAAAAATTCCAGGAAACAAAGTGGTTTCAGTCAACTAGAGACAAGTAAATATTCAAATTGGCTTGTAAACAGAATGAAAACAAGTTTTCAACAAGAACATTAAAAATACGTCTGATAGTCACGAAATTCTGAGTGACCTTAACAAATTCACCCGAGTCTAACTCGACTGCAGCAGATTTTTTTTTGTTATCAGCTCATCAGCTGCTTGCTGCTTTCCTCCAGTTTATAAGAAATAAATCGTCAATATTATCAACAGACAATTTTCCACATAGAAATCAACCGAAGCCGGCACAATACCATGCGTCATCAAAGTGAGATAATAAAACTTATTTCGAAAAATTTTCGGCTGAAGTTTAGAGTGTAGTGTGAACAGTAGTCATAGTACGAGTATGTACTATTACATGGCGTTGTTACGAATGTAATGCATTTAGTTGATAAAATGTTCCCAGAGATCTCAGATTAAATTTGTGTGTTCTTTCCTTTCATTCGGCGACAATTTTTTGTTCGATTTTGTTGATTTAATGATTCCGTTGATTTTTCATGATCATATCAAATCGAATTGGTTGGTTATTAAGAAAATTGGCTTCTTCATTTTAGTATTTTTCGACGGGCGGAATTATTGAATGTGCGCGTTGTACGCGGTGAATGCACCCATGTTTTTTTTTTAATGATGTGCTTTATTATCTCTATTTTGGTATAAAAGTGTTGATTATAAATCAATTTAATTGATTATCATGCTTGGATTGCAAAATTAGGAAAAAAAGTGTGCCGTGAATTGTAAAATTATTGCATTTTTATCTTGAAGTCAAGTGTCCGGTATGGTTCTAATCGAAATTAATGCAAATATCAGCAAATAGATAAATATTAACCATTCATAAATTTGTTTGTTGTATAATAATAAATATAATATATTTATAGTGAGATATATATCAATTAGATTATTTACAAATATGCATATATAATACTATATAAATAATTTGTTTTTTTTTTTGTTTGTATAAACGCAGCAAATATATAAATAATCAACCTAATCAAATAAAAATATATAACCAACAAGCGAAATTAAATTAGTTAATAAAATACAAAAACTAGAAAAATTTAAATTATTATTAAAAGTTAAAAATTGTCTGTCTAGAAGCCACTTTGTGTTATACGTATTTAAATTCAATCATAGTGAGATTTCTTTAATTGTATTTTTGCGTTATTATTACGAAAAGTTATATTAGAGTGATTTCTTATGCAAGTTGAAAATAACAAATCCCGTTTTAATTATTTATTCCAAGTGTTACCATAAATTAAAATCAAGTGAACGTGTGTAACACATTTTATGCAGAACCACGATTGGTGAAAAGTCGGAAATTTTTGGATATACTTCCTGGAGGTAAGATTTTGGTTTTCCGGTTTGGGTTTTTAGTCCCATATGTAAAGAAAGAAAAAACATTAATTTTCGATTTTAAAATACTATATAAAAAAATTGGTAGTGGTGTTCAAAATATTTGCCCACTATACAATCCACATTGCACACGCACGCTAAGTAACTACTGTTCACGGCCGAGTCGACTGGTGGCCGTCGTGAAAAGGAGCTGTTTGAAAGAGTTAGTGATATTTACTGCACTTGAGACCTATTTCTTTAAATTAAATCAACTCAATTTGTTCACATAAGCAGGAGAAATCTACACCACCGTTGTGCAACAGTTCTAAACCCACACATTGTTTGTACTACTATGTGTTTTTAGGGTTTTGTATAAAAACAAAACCCTTATGAAATCGGTCATGCGTCCGTCTGTCCGTCTGTCCATGAAATATCTCACGAACCGCTGAAGCTGCATGCATGAAATTTGGTGGAAATATGTAGAAATACTATAATTCTCTGGAGAAAGCGATGCGTCGTAATAGGTCAACTTTAAGGGGGGGTCGCCATAGAGGGGAAATAAAGGTCGAAATTTTTTTTTCGTTTGGTATAGGCAAGTGGGGTATCATAAGAAAGGTACCGTTGAGTACACTCCATTTCTGGAATTTTTTTCAAATTTGAAGAAAGGCGAAAAGAGGGAGAGGGGAAAATATGTGGTCCGAGTTTGTCCCCCCCCCTCGCATTTCGAGACCGTTATAGCTAGACATATGAAAATTTACAGAAAAGCGGTATTTCACTAGCATAGAAAACCGAAAATAATAGAATTTTTAAATCTCATCCAAAAAGGTTAATAATAGTACATTTCTATAGTTACAGTTAGCACCCCTCAAGCACACCCTAGGTCAAAAATATTGATGGCTGATGATAACCAACATCATAGGCAATAATACCTCTAAGTTTCATTACAATGACATGATATTTAATAATAGTACATTGACTTAAACTTATGCATTTTGACACTATCCATACAAAAAATACACCTACCGGCCTCACGCATAGATATGCGTGTACTACTTACATGTTGTTTTTCGTAGTGCGAATTGCAGTTATTTAATGAACCAACTTTGGAAGGGTGAAGATTGGTGATTGGTGATCCTAACAATAACTATTCACACAGTTAATTTTTTTAGGGGTTTGTGTCTTAAATCTTACAAAATCGGTCAAATACCTGTCTGTCCGTCTGTTCATAGAATATCTTACGAACGGCTGAAGCTGCACACATAATTCGGCGAGAATGTGTAGAAATGCTATAATTTGCTGGAGATAGCATTGTGTTGTAATTGGCCAACTTTAAGAGGGGGGGGGGGGGGGGGGGGGGGGGTCCACATAGAGGCGAAATTAAGGTCATTTTTTTTTATCCACTGGTATAGCCAAGTGGGGTGTCGTGAGAAAGGTAATGTTGAGTACATTCCATTTTTGGCATTTTCTTGAGATTTATAGAAAGGGGAACAGTGGAGGAGGAAAAAATATTAGACCGTAATTTGTCCCAGCCGCCCTGAATTTCGAAGCCGTTACACAAGTTTGCAATTTGCAATGTCGTCTTAATATGAATGGTTAAGCATCTCGAAGAGTGGGACAGTTTATCTCGTATACATACATATCTATCTACAGCTTCTCGTATTAAAACTATTACTTTGAGAGGTGACAGATGCAGTCTTTTAGTGAATTGGCATGTAAGATACTATATCATGGGTAAAACATTTAATTATGGTGTTTTTATTCAGCTGAGGGGTACCAAGAAGAACAGGGAGCCAGTATTTACATGCCAAAATAAGCGCTTGCTACAAAACCCTCGAATTGCGGGCGTAGCCCTCTATATTCCGGTTTCATTTAAACATTTCAGGACAATGCGTTAATTGCCCACACCTTCCCTAAAATCACCGAAAATGCTTTCGATAATTTCTCCCCAGTTTAAACTCATGCGAAAAAATTGTACGAACGCTCAAATTATTCATGCTGATATCATTAAGTGAAAATTTAAAAAACGATGACGATGACCTTACCTCTAAGCTTTGGAATGACATTTTACAAACTTTTTTTGAACTATAATATAAAATGTCATACACATGCCAGTCGGCCAATATATAGTAATTATAAATGCATTGCAAAATTGAAGATCACGAAAATATACATACAAAAATTTGTGAACCGCTTTTTCTATCTTAAATAGTTTTCGAGATAAATCATCGTTTTTGTGATGTGTCTCATTAAATAATGAGCAAAATACTAGTCCCACGAGAAAAATGTCCAGGATAGATTTCTTTTTAATTTGGGATAAGTCATATGTTTGTAGATATAATAATTATTTAGAAAAAGGAAATCCACCATTCTCCAAAAATGGACTGCGATTACATCATTAGCGATACGGCAATGCGAAATTTCCAATGCCAATATAAATATTTCTTATACCAATGACAGTTGATAAATAAAAATGTTAAAGAAAATATAAAATAATATCGGATCATGTCAGCCGTTGTAGTCCGGATGGCGCAACGGTTAGCACGTTCGCCTTCAACGCACTGGGCCCCGGTTCGATTCCGGGGATTTACGTGTCGGACTATGAGCCCACTCAGTTGTTAAATGAGTACCCATTATGGGGTAAATAACTCGGTTGAGCGTGTTGCTGATCACATACCTCTGCACAAAAAACCGTCACGATCTAGAAAATGAGATGATGCTAACTCATCTCGAGGCCGTGGTTCAAATTGGACTGTTGCGCCAGTTATTTATTTTATGTCAGCCGTTGACGTAAAAGCTCAATATTATTTATTAGCTGCAAAATCAAATCCTTAGTAGCTGAGAGTATGGAACATGTATTGAAGAGAGACCCTCATCACACACCATCCATACGTGTTTCGTACACATTTTTTTCAGAGCCTACACTCTTCCTTCCCTCGTTTGTCTACTTAACTGACTGAAAGTTGCAATTTGTGTCAGCTTTTTACAATTTTTTTTTCATTGCCTACTTTCTCCTATCAGCTGGTGCTCCCTCGGCTGCGCTATGATTGAAATTCACAACAAATTATTTGACAGCCAGGGGAACATTTTTGTGGTGTGTGTAATATGTCTCAGTGTGTAAACGGGTACCAAAAATGTTGGTTTTTTCCGTTGATTATATAATCTTAATATTCTCAGAGTAGTTATATCTGCATTAACACTTTGGGTGTTTCGGAGTCAGCTGTTCGAAATCTCGCGTTTTCAAGTCCAGCGTAAATGTAGTATTATGTGATTTTTTAATGTGTTAGTAACTACTCAATTGCCCTAACCCTTTGTGCGGCATAGCGTGTCAACTTTTCCATGTGGCCCAGTGGACGTTTCGCTGGCATAAACTCGTTTTGTAGAATGCAGCTGCTAGTATGCACTTCCTGCACCCCCATTTAGCCGCCAACCTGCGACAAGTCGGGAAATATGGCTTATTATTACGCCCCGCTCCACAGAGGGAAGACTACACAAAAATCCATGGCCACGAACGTTGTCGTGGACGGGATCCAAGCCCGAAACGCCGGTAGTCATACATGAGACTGATGCCACTGCGCATTGAGCTAACGGTCGCCAAAAATATAAGTACTCGGGGTTGGAGGGTCTTCGATATTTTATTCTATTTTGATTATTATCAATTGTTTGAGTGTATTTATGATGCTACAATACGTTCGTATGCTCACGCTAAACGAAAAATCAAAGAAGAGAGACTAAGAGCATGACATATAATCTATAATCAATCAAATCTACAATATAGAGTGACACATTTCAAAATTACGCTAAGCAGATGGAAGTTCCAGAGTGCATGTCAGGCACTGTCTGAGTTTATTTTATAAATATGTAGATAAGCTAAAAAAAAACTTCAGGGTCCTTTCCAGTGCGTCTAAAAGCAAGAGACCTCCTAGAAAGCAATGTCAATATTCGGTTAATTACATGAGTAGGAAATGTGAAATACTAATACAAAATATATGTACAACAAAAACGATTGTATCTAAAATCAAAATAACAAAAGAAATAAAATAAAAGTCTTTAACAACCAAATCCAAATGACCGGTAATGAATGAGTATACACTCTCAACACGCCGGCCATCGCAAAAAGCGAACAGAGAAAAGAAAACATGCAAAGCTGGTTT
Organism: Chloromyia formosa; assembly: GCA_964017055.1. Taxonomy (NCBI): domain Eukaryota; kingdom Metazoa; phylum Arthropoda; class Insecta; order Diptera; family Stratiomyidae; genus Chloromyia; species Chloromyia formosa. The sequence goes on along the minus strand of OZ024813.1, from coordinate 3,786,754 downwards.
TATTTAAAGGCCGTTAAAAAAAAGAAGCTGATAATGATAATTTGTTGTGCTATATGAAAAATCGTTTCCATGCAAATCGATTTTTCATCCAATATTCTTACAGTATTGTTACACCATTGAGTGTTTCGCAAGACTCTCGACAACAATTATACGAGCTGTTCGATCGAATTGGATGTTAAGTACCAAAAGTGATTAAAGTTGGTCAAGCGAAATGAAGTGATGAACGTAAATTAATTATACTATTTAATTTACTATACATTGAGATTGGAAAGAAGAATTCAAATAAAAAACAGAAAATCTCTTTATTAATGAATTAAACGAACACCTATAAACTACTCTAGCCGATGGTCTGGGTAAGCTACTGGAACTGGAAAAATAATTTGTACCTTTCTGGCTTATTAAAATACTTATTAATAAAATTAAAAATAAATAAAAATACTCATTATATGATGCAACTGTTTCGCGATCAGCGTGGGGAATTTCGGTCTTGAAGTTACCTCACATTCGTCATGCTTTCGGGAGTTATAAACAAAGTTTCACTCTGTGAACTAAAGCACTGGTGATTTTGAGTTAACAAATCTCACGTAACTAGAAGTAAGCATTTCATTGATGGTCGCATCGCTTTTAAAACCATCTTTTGGCAGCCATCAGTGGCCTCTACACGCTACCAATACGTCTACATACACTATGGTAATAGCTTGCAATTGCGCGTGAGGAGCCATTAGGTGTAGCGGGCATAAAAGAGAGTTCTTCCTAGTTATGCATGCTGTGGAAACTGGCAGAGTAGCAGGGCCACTCAGCATAGGACTATGGAAGAGGAGTTTTTGCCCCCCCCCCCCTACCTCATCAATTTGGTGAAGCTAAAATCACTGCACTCGACATTTCGAAAGCTTTTGAGAGACTTTGGCATCCGCCTCTTTTAGCTAAACTCCAGGCTTTTGGTCTGGACCCAAAATAAGTTGAATGGATTGAAAGTTTCCTCCACGGCTGTTCGAGTCGTCCTTGATGGAGTTAAATCGAATTGTCATCCCACCAACGCAGGGGTCCCTCAAGGCACCGTCCTATCACCAACGCTATGTCTTCTGTTCATCAACGATCTTCTAAGTGTGACTTCAAACCCAATTCACAATTTTGCAGATGACAGCACCCTTGATTCTATTTTACTTTACTTTAATTCTGCAGCTGACTCCTGCCAAAATGCTACATCCGTCAACCGAGATAGCATGCTTGACTCACTAAATAGAGATATTTCAAAAATTATTGCATGGAGGAATACGAATCGAGTAGAAATTAATGCCTCGAAAACTCTAATGTTGTCTTATTTCTAATAAATGACGTGCCCCGTCTACCGCCCATGGTGTCAGCATTACTGACTCATCCACACTGAACGTACTAGGTGTAAACATCACTAGTAAACTAAACTGGTCTGACCACGTCTTCTACATTGAAAAAAATTCAATGAAATGTCTGGGTTTCGATCTGATTTGGCGCAAATTGAAAAGGCCCACATAAGACCGATACTTGAATATAATTCGTAGATATGGGCAGGCGCAGGTCGAACTGCCCTATCCGCATTAGACAAAGTTCAACGGAAAACATTCACGCTTATTGGCGATTAACCCATAATTTCTCATATCGAGCCGCTTGAAAACCGGCGAAATGTCGGTTGTTTTTCACTTTTTTATCGCTACTACAACCACCGTTGCTCTGACGAAATATCAATTTAATACCTGGGCTTGCTCCTTTCCATAACACCCGGCTAGCCTGCCGTGTCCATCCTCATTTTCTTGAACTCAGTAGAAGTCGTACCGTTAAATTCTTCGATTCATTTGTATCCAGAACAACACGAATGTGGCACAACCTACCATCTTTTGTTTACCCCCTGCAGGCTGCAGTTACGATCTGCAAAAAATCAAACGAAGCGTACACCGGTGCCCCATTCAAACTCAATACATCCCATCCCCACTACTCTAATTTCCTTTCCGCCAAGGCTGTGCTCTCGCGTCAAAGTGTATGCCCTAAGCTTTAGCATAAACATAAAAGAAAACATGGAGATACCCTAACCTGCACTACAAAATAACCGAAATAATCAAGAAAATTCGGAAAAATGACCTTTGACCGCCATTATCCTTAACTTCTGGACCCCCTATCAAGGTAACTTTGGAGCATAGATTCAGAGGACTCTTGAGCCAAATTTCAAAACTACAAAACTTTTTTTTTCCTATTTTTCATTTGTAGCGTGGACTAAGTCAGGTTTGAAGCAAATTTGTTTCCTCTTCAAACCCTGTTTTTTTTTCCTTTAATACGTAACATCCGCAAATTTTCAAATTAAAGTCCTTAAAATTTATACGCCGTTCGAAAGCAAACACAAAACTTTTTTTGTTGCCTGTTTTGTCAGTTCAAAGTACCGTTGTGAAATAATCATTTGGATTTCCGATGAAAAATCAATTTTGAAATTTCTTTGAAGTTTGAACAATTGTATTTTGAGGTAACGGTGATTTTTAAAACTGGGGAAAAGGCTATTTATATGAAATTTTATGTAGCTTTAGAAAGTGTGGTCAAATCTCGGATTAAATGATCGGGGGAGTTGCAAATTTGGATTTTGTTCGGCAAGTCCACCTTTTTAACGCAGTTTACAAAAAATTTTATAGCTCTGTGACGGTTAACGAGAGAGTGTCCACGTCATATGCTAATTTTTCTCATTATTAAAATATTTTTCATCGGGTACGGTACGCACTGTACATATAATAAGGTGGACATCACACCGACGCGAAAAAATTGGCAGAGCGAAAATCCGCGGTGTGGTGTGGGCATCCTCGTAAGACGTCACGCCGTGTTCAGATTTTTGACGCTGCGGAAATTTCTGCTCGGGATTCCCTGAGCGATTTTTACGCGTCGGTGTGATGATCACTTAATCTAGCAATAGTATTTACAATATTTTTAAGCATGATAAAAAAAAAAAACAAAACATTTACTTTTCTCGGAAATGTTTTCCTGACGCCAAACACAATTTTTCAGGTACTGAGCTAGTATTAATCGATTAATTGAAAAAAAAAAAACGCAAGCTACGCGTATCTGAGTAGCCTGAATGGAAATAGAAAATTTGCAGTTTCATTTAATTCACTGTCAGTTTTACTATGCAAAATGTATCTTTTGTGTAAGTATGCGCAGTGCGTGGTATTATTATCTATCAGTGGTATCTTTCGTTTGCCGTTGTATGAGATCTAAGATATTGTACAATATAATAGTTAATTTATGGTGCATAGGCCTTCGTTATCGTGATTTTTTTTTTGGTTGCGTCTTCATTTCATACTGTTGCTATTAATTGTTTTTTTTTAACTTGTTCATTGAACCGTACAGCAAAATCGAATTTGTAATGTAATGAAACAAACAAAAAAATGTACGTCAAGTGAAAGTTTTGTATGTCGTAAATTTTGTGTCGTTTTGTGCATTCATATTGTTTTTTTTCCAGATGTAGGGGGAAAATTTTCATACGAATACAAAGCATTGAACGCTTTTTGTCACATAATGTTCGTTTAAATGCAATGACGACACATTGCGGGTCTTGCCCACATATTCATGTGCAATACAAGTCAAATATCGTTGGATAATTTTGTTTTATTATCTGTGTAACAAATGAAAATGAGTCATGTAATTAACAAAATTAAACAGTGCTTATGAAAAAAAAAACCATTTTGTTCCCTTTTTCGTAATAATTATTGGAAGTAGTTGGAGTGCCAATGTTTTATTGGCTCATCATCATCATCGTGGCACGATAGCCCGACGTTAGGCCTTGGCCGCCTGAATCGTTGTCCATTAATCATCTCGGTCACGTGATCGCGTCCTCCAATCTTAGAAGCCCCGTAGTTGCGCGGCGTCCGCATTCACTGAGCGCTCCCAACGAGCTCTCAGTTGTCCTCGCAGTCTCGCTCCGTCGACTCGTCCGTCGTCCGTTCTCTTACTCTCTTTGGCATGCGATCATCGTCCATTCGTTGTACATGTCCTGCCCATTGGAGTCGTTGGTGTTTGACGATTTTCGAAACTTCCAGCTTATCGTACAGTTAATACCAATCATGGTAGTACCGGATGTGCCATCCGTCTCGATCGCAAACAACCCCGAAAATTCGCTGCAGAACCTTGCGTTCGAATGTGTCAAGCGTATGCAGAAATTCTTCTGCGTTGGCCAATCTTCGGGACATGATGTTGATATCGTTGGCGTACGCTGCTAATTGTGCCGACTTGATGAGTAGCGTCTCGCTGTTGTCCATATTCATAGCCCGAATAGCGTATTCCAGTGCTAGGTTGAAGAGCATCGGCGCCAGTCTGTCGCCCTGCTTCAAAACAGTGCGTGTTTCAAATAGATCAGTAAGTCTATTATGGGTCCTGACCTGTGAGATGGAGTTGGTCATCGTCATCTTTGTCAGTCACACTAATTTTGCTGGCATACCGAATTGCAGCATGATGTTCTACAGTACTCCACGATCGATACATTCGTATGTCTGCTTGATGTCGACAAAGATTTGGATTTTGGATTTGTATGGGTGAGCCTAGATTAACAATATCGTCAAGAGCTTCTTGTGTGGGGATGTTAGATGGTCGATTCAGAAGCTCTTCAAAATAAGAGGCCTATCATTTGTTAACGGTGTCGCTGATGAAGTTTCTATCCTTGTCCTTACAGAGGCTAGTCCTCGGTTGATAGCCGTTCTTAATTGTATTTGCTTGTTAGTACGCTTGTCTTGTGTTCCTATTAGCTAAGTTTTCGTTAATATTCAGCAACTGCTCGTCAAAGTATTTACATTTCTTTCGTCTAATTATTCTATTCGACATTCGCCGAAGCTCGTCATTATTTTTCTCTTTTGGCTCTGGTTCCTCGTTGAATTAATTGTCTATAGGCCTCGTTTTTCGCATCAAGTGAATTTTTGCATTCTCCGTCGAAACAGCCTAGAAATAGTAATAGTAACAAAACAAACAAATTAATTCAGTTCGTGATAATTCTGTAATAAAGAAAAAAGTGCAATTTGACTGAAAAAAAAATTAAAAAAGTTTGAGCAAGAAACAAAAGCAATATTTTGCTAACTGCATAACTCGAGAAATAACTGAAAGAGTGGATATTCTTCAGTGTATTGTGTACTGGTACTCGAAGAAGTTTCAGGCTATGGGCACCACCGAGCGGAAGAAATTCTCTGAACGACCAAGATCGCCTCTTCATTTTGCAAAGCCTTCGGAACCGGTTCAAAATTTCATTTAACATTAGGAAAGATCTAGTTCGAACAACGGGTAATCAAATCTCCTACAAATAAAATGGTTCGAGCAGCATTTTTCGCGTAGCACTGTACATATATTTTATTTGACTTGTTTGTTTGGATTCTGAGCGTAAACAAACCTGGCTAATAGCCTAATCATTACGTGCTTATAAAAGTTGATCTAAAGCAAATTGTGGTGTGATTTTATTTTTTTTTATTTATGTTTTTTTGGGAGCTGAGGTTTGCTACCAAATATTTTTTTGTGAAATTTGAGTTATAGCCGGGAAACCACAAAAAACACCCTGACTGACTGAAAGATCTTGAAGAGTTCAATAAAAAGATTTAATAGTTCTCGATATGTTCAAACTTCAAAAAGATTAAAAAAGCAAAAAATTTCCTTGTTTTTCTGATGTATTTTGCCAAATATAGGAAAAATACATTTCCTACGAAGAAAATGTGTTGTGTGTGTTGATTGCCTTGACCCCTCCAGGGGCATGGGCGCGTCAACATCTCTAGCATTTCTATGCCTTGTTGACATTTCGATAGCATATCTACTTTTCGGAAGTGCATTTGCTAGCATGCACCTCCTATCCGCGCCGTCTTTATTTTATACTGACAAGCTCGGAGCAGTGTAAGAGTTGTATTAGTGCTCAGAGGCAGTTTTTGATCGCGCCAAGATTTGAACTCCGAGCTCTAGATTAGTGTCGTAGAGCCATGACCGAACAACAACAGGCATCGAGCGCGATAAACTTGTTAATAACTCAATAAGCTTTTATTTAGGATAAGTGAGCTTTGCGTAGAGATAATAGTAGCGTAGATAATGGGAAAAGCTAATTTCGATTAAAAACGACTGCAGAGAAAAAATCTAAACATGATTAATTAACCCTAAAATATGTGTCCCTTAATTAAAAAAAACACATCTTTTTGTATATACATTGAATTTTGTTAAATTTAATATAAACACAGCTCTGTTCGTCTAGGATTTTCTGAGAAATATTTTTTAAAACATTGGATTTTGTTTTTTCTAAAAATTAAAATCTTCGTTCTTGTCAATTAATATAATGAATTTCTCGCAATTTACAACTGTTACAGATACTTTATTCGCTATTCATCGACGTTTCGCCTTTTGGCATCTTCTGGATGTGGTCGGTGTACGGTCATTAAAGTCCACGCGCACTGAGACCGAGATATAGCCTTTGGTCTGATACCGGCGGGAGTAATTAAGATTGCTCGTACTGATGAAGATAATGAAAAGATTAAGCGGAGTCGAATTTATTTCAATCGTCTCGGAGACCAACACCAAGCACTCAACCTCAGCCTGGAAGATAGTAGAAAACCTTCGAATAGGTATAGAGTCTTGATAGTATTGACCACAAATACCCGCACCATGTGCCTTTGAACTCTGGAGATTGGAGTGTTTCATCTCCCAGTTAGCTATAGTAGAAAGCTAGACCATTTCTGGCGATCGCTTCAGTGGTATAGCTTTCCAATGTATACATACACACACACGCACACTCATGTCCACTCATTTTTTATGCATATATGCTTTGCCGCGCAGGTTCTCGTGCCAACCTAATCATTTTTGAACCATTTATCTGCATGCATTTTAAGTAAAAAAGGAAACGCCAAACAAATCCCGATCAGATCTAAATTTGTGCAATGGTTGTTGCAGTCATTCTCTTATATCTACTTTCTTTGAGAGTCTTACGAGTTTCACACCCTCAATATGTGCTAGGGATGTAAAATACAACTTGGAAGGATTTTTTAGCACTGGCACTGATATTGCAAGCTGCTTATTATGCTTCAAGTTGGATGCTAAAAGACTCGAAAATAAAGTGTCCCAAAGTCCTTATAAATTAATTATAAAATGTTCAATTACATTCAACTTAAAGCCAGTGCGAAGCGACTTTGTGATGATACAGCCTAGAATTGGGTTGGACCTAGTGATAATACTCTTGTAAATTTGTTCAAAAATTAAAATGCCGCAGCTAAGTTCTTAAAAAATTGTTTCTTAATATTTTTTTGTTTGTTTAGAATTGATAGACCCAAGAAGAAATTTCTGTTTGTGTATGCAATATGCGTGTCAAAAACCTTCGCATAGTGTTCTAATTGAATTTAATCCGTACCATTACTAAATTATTTTTAATTTGGTATATACTATACATATACCTTTCAACCAAAATTTAAAGAAGTGCTAAAGTTACTTTTAAAAAGCCTTGAGTTCTATTCGGATTGAGTTACATAATATAACTGATTTTAATAATAATATAACCGATTTTCTCTTATGGAAACCTAACCTGTTGTAATCTAGATCGCATGGTTGGAAACACCTTAAGCCCTAAATTCTTGTGATCAATCATCAATGGTTTAGAAAACAAATCGCGTAAAAAATCTGTGAAAGCCACCTTGATTGATAGCTTACCTTCGACCTTGGTGGAATTTTTACCATGTTCGGTGATCCAATCCACTGATTACAATGAATTACGTATGGTTGTACTATCCGAAAACTATACTTCTTTAAAATTGTTATTCAGCCAATTTAACTACGTGTTGTATAATTACTCGTACATGGTATCCTCCAAGTTTGCGGCGTTATAATTCAAAATCAAACCATAGTTACCTGTAAAAACTGTAGGCGTGTTATTTAGGTGACGTTACGCTTGCTCTTCGTGTGACCTTTTCTTATGGACCGTCTTGCCATATTTAGACACTTTCTCTTTCATGGCCTCAGTCAAAAATCATTTCCGAGTCAATTATCCCATCAAACCAAAACCCATAGATTCATTAACATACATTGAACCTATATGCAGATTTGTTTTTCCATTTATACCAGTCTGCGTATTATTTTATGTACACTCATATACACGGATCGTACGCACCACTTTTCAAATTATTCCCAACCGCAACAATTTTTTTCTTAAGGTGTTTTCTTTTTGGTCAATTGAAAACGATGCATTTTCACACGTTATCGTTAGTTAATGCTTTTTTATTAAATTTGGATTGACATGCATTTACACCAGCTTAAATCAACTTTAGATGGATGATTATTTTTAGATTTGCTGGTTAAATTGAAAAGAAGTGCGATACACATTTCGCTTTCATTTATTGTGTAATTTTCGTGAAGACTTTGTCGTATATTTAGATACCTATTGCAGGTTTTGTGATTGAATGTTGAGTACCTGCATCAAATTTAAGTTGAAGTTCGTAAATCTTATTTGTTAGCAATTGATTGCGGTTGTCACTTATCATACAATCGTAGACTCGGGCGCCATTTAGAGGCTGCGTTTTTACAGGCGATTTGAGCAATCTATAAAAGCAAACAAGCAGCAGCCGCCGCGGTTTCCAAACTTACATTGTGTTTAAATGCAATCTTGCCGCTCATCAAACCGATGCGGCATCCGCTGCGTTTTATTTACAATAAATACAATGTAAATTTGGAAACCGCTGCCGTTTCTTTGCCTTTATAGACAGCGGGTGCTGCGGCGCCTCGTTGATGACTTTTTGGCCAGATTTGGGAATTCCTATAGTGGATTTCTGTGGGTTAGTACTGCCTAAAGCGAAGTGGCCATTGGTATTTCCCAGAGTGGATTTCCGTGGGTTAGTACTGCCTAATGCGGAAATATACGCCGGAAACGTCTGGCAGAATTTTCGCTTTATTAAATACTAAAATTTGGGGGGTTTTCCGTCTTTAAAAAACAGTGGGCAATAACTCATAAACTTCGGAGCAATTTTTCGTCTGTTGTTGGTGCAAAAATTATTATAGTTTCGAAAGTTATTAATTATTATCCCAAAATTGGGCCGGGCGGTGGCTCGTTTTCATTTTGGGGGCTCTATAATACTTGTGGGCGACCGGTAGCGCAGTGTGTTGAGGCATCAGTCTCATGTTTAACTACCGGCGGTGCATAGAAAATATCGAAAGGTTTAGCAAGAACTCTTAAGCGAAATATGTCAGTTTTGATGAATTTCAATGGAAACATAAATGGGAAGGCATTAGTGAAATAATGCAAGCTAGCGGTTCAATACTAAACTATCGGTTCGCCGGTCCCAAACTACCTAGTGCATGCGACGTGAGCGAAATGTAAAAAATCACTTCGTAGTGCAGTAAATTAAGATGTTATACTCGTAAAAAAAATTCTTAATGGCTACATTTTTGAAGGGGTGTTTACGGGCATGCCCATGAGTTTAAAACCGTGTTTTCGTATTTGAGAGGGTGGAGGAAGATACAACCCCCTGTCAATATGGGGCTGAGTTTCTTTTTATTCGTTGTCTTTGTTGCTATCGCTCCTACACTCAAGTTCAAGAGATTAAATTTGTCAGAAATTTAATTATCTATCCATATTACATCAATCAATAATCAAATCAAGGTCATAGGTTCTTACGTAAATACCGTCTAACCGGAAAGTTTTTTCGCATACTGCCTATCGCATTTTAAAGTACTTGAAATTATCTTCAAAATGAGTGCCCAAACACTTTTCTGCCATAAATAGTTTTTCCGTCAATCCAACTACCAAGTCACCCGCGCGCGCCTAAGCTACTCCTGTATTCTTGTGTATACGAGTATATTATACTATACTTTTTTATTTTCTTCAGTGACTCGATCATCAATTTTATTCACTACGTTTATATCGCGCGACTATCTTCGAGGTTTAACTAAATCGATCTAACTCACGACGATGTAAACGCGTATCGGTTTAGTTAGTTATGGTACTAACTTTTAGCTCCACTTGCGATGCAGAACTGGCCTAAAAAATTGGGACTAGGTAGTGTTGCTGTCTTAGCTAATGGTGTTGTTGGTGATAATTCCATTTTATATATTATACAATATAAATATCTCATCCCTTTCTGAAATTCTGCATTGCTTCATCCTTTGATTGTAGCGCTTTTATTCTTGACATTTTCTAAACCAAAGCCACAAACCAAAAACTGACATCTTTCATAATTAGTACCTCTGCGTATGGTCGGTATAAAAACACCACGAACAAGTACTAACACTAAAACGATTTAGTTACATCGCCTTTTAGTTCGACGGTATAAACGTAGCCATTGTGAAGTTCATTATAAATAAGTTGCAAGCTATTTATGTCAATTTGGCCTTTTTGGATCAACTTTCTTCGTTTCTTTCGTATTCATTATCGCTTCCGAATGTGTCGCCACGATCCTCTGCTATTTGATCACCTTCATCTTCTTGAGGATTTGATGATAACTGATAAGCCTGCGTCGTCATGAAGAAAATCGCAATCTCTTCCAGGATAGAATATTGTGCGATGTTGCTGCAAGCGTTGTCGCGATGGAAACTTACCATCAAAACCTGAAAAAGATGAAGGTGATCAAATAGAAGAGGATCGTGGCGATAATGAATACGAAAGTGGTGGAATAAAGTCCAACCAGAAAGGCCAAATCGACATAAATAAGTTGCAAGCGTATGAACTTCACAATAAAATTGATGATCGAGTGACTGAATAAGATGAAAAAGTATGTACTCGTATATACACAAGATCTCCGGAGTAGTTTCGGCACGCGGGCATTTTGGTCGTTGGATTGACGGAAAACTATTTATTGTCGAAAAATGTTTGAGCATTCATTTTGAAGGTTATTTTAAGTACATACTTTAAAATGCTATTTAGGCTGTATCTGAAAAAACTTTCCGGTTTCACGGTATTTATGAAAAAAAAAAAACAAAAACCACTCCTCACTTCTGAACTTCGATCGGCCACTGGGATTAACCTAATTGACCTATTACCTTGATTTGATTATCATTGCATAGATAATATAATTTCAACAAATTTGATTCGCTAAACTTGACTTTACGGGCGAAAGCAACAGAGATAACGAATAAAAGCAAACTTACCCCCATAGTGGCGGGGGTTGTGTCTCCCCCCACCCCCTCGAATACGAAAACTCGGTTTTAGACTCAGGACACGCTCCCTAAACACCCGCTCAAAATTTCAGCCATTAAGTGTTTTTTTTTTTAAGTTAATGGGATTTTTGTGTCTTTATTTACTGTAATATCAAAAACTCCCGAGATTTGTGTCCCACAGAAATTCCTTTGGAAATTACGTAAAATTTCCTAAAATTTAATATAAAAATCAGATTCGGATGCCCAGGTTTTCCCGAGGAATTGCACTTAAAACATTATATTTTTTTTTTCCGAAAAGTGAAAAATCTTCTTCCTTTTTGATGATGTACGAGTATATTGCCACATACTGAAAAAAGTAAATACTGAACGAGAAAAGTAATCAGAAATGAGTTTGTAGATACTAGTTGTAGTAGCAATGGTTGGAAGTTCGGTGTGTAAGTGTGTTACATGCTATATATCACCTTCCTCGGAGTTAAGGGATAGGAAAATGGCTGCTTCTACGTGGTTCTCCTACAGCGACCTGGGAGTCAGGTGTGTGAGTGCAGCTGGCCAGTTGAAGATGTGTTTCACGTTGTGAGGTGTACCATTGCAGGCGGGGCATGTGTTAGTGACATCAGGGTCCATGCAAGATAGGTAGGAGTGAAGATGCGAACACCAGCCTGACCGAAATTGGGCAAGTTTCGTTCTCGCTGCTCTTGGTATTCTCTCTTCAGGGCAAATGGCTTTTTGTACCTTTGGACATCTCTTTCGAGGTCCTTCAAATAACGCCTAGCAATTCCTAGTGGCGGCGTCTTGTCTATAAGGTTAGTACTGCTTCGTATGTGACCATCAGAGTTTCTTTGTCTTTACTCCAGGTGCTTCCTGCCAACGCTTTAAGGATTTTATTCCTACCGCGCATCCTGTCACACATAGTTGAAGCAGGGGGGATGACGTGGCCATGCTGTTCAGAGTTAATCCAATAATTTTAGGATCGTCATTAAAAGAAACTTAAGCGAAAAACTCTACTTCTCCTTTGAAATAATTAAAAAGACTTAAGCGAGAAACTCGTTTTTTTTTACATTGGAAAGATTTAAGTGAGCAATCTTCCAAATTTTTCAAATTATTTTATTATCAGACAAACAAAGCGTAAAGATTTAAATGACCATTATAGTTGGGCATATAGGTACTGAGTTGTGCCGGAGTCATTGCTGCAAAGATCGGAAGTGAGAATTTCCTCTAAATGTTATATTTTTTTCTTTTTCTTAGCAAAAATCCAGTCTAGCTTTTCAGGGTATTGGTTGATGTGTGCAAGCCCCTCAAATTTATATCAATTCCTCTCTCTACTAAGGGTCGTGCCAGCGAAAGGAATAAATCACCCACAACTATCAAACTAAGCTACTTCAAGCACATGCCATTCACATTATATTGACCATGGAAGTCCAACTTACAAAAACAGAGAAAGGGGACTGCAAATTGCATTTTTTTCCAATAATTCGTCTGAGTTGACAAATCTACCAAGGAAACACTCATGATTAATCGAATTTTAATGTTTCTAATGTCAGTAGTTGCCACCTTTCTCCATATCGAATAAAAAATCGCAAATACGAGTATAGTTATCTTTTCACCCGAAGCAATTTAACAAATCATTTTTCATCGGTGGCAAACAATTAAAACTATATGAATGTTGTGTCACGTTTGTAGAGTCTGCTATTGTCATTTGCCGTGAAAAGTTTCACGTGGACAGAGTCATCTTATGCATTAAGTAGCTATGCCTCTACCCACCGCGGTATACGCCATATTTACATATCGACCGATATACAAACTAAATAAAAATAAAAACAAAATAGAAATAGTATTATGCGTATAGAATGGGAGCGTTCAGAAGGCGCAAAGTCTTCTAAGGCGCGCAGTGAGCAACTTCTGCTCAGATGAACAAGTTGACATTATTTTCATCGAGCAAAAAATATTTCAGCTCACTTTGCTGAGTATGCTGTGACAACGGTTTTGACAGTTTGCAGATGATATTTCCGCGCCGTGAACACCACACGCGAAAATTGTGTTAAGTGATCATAACACCGACGCGAACTAAATAGTTTAGTCAGAAAAATAGAACGCACGGCGGCTTATTAGACCGCGCATACAGCAAACCAAACTACTTAGTAATCGCTGTTTGTTGGGCAACCGCTCCACAACAATGTGGGATTTTCTATGCCTTCTGAACGTACTCAATGCTCATTATAGTGGCCAATTTTTCAGTTACGATCATGACAGTACGAGTACAAACAATTTTGGAGAAATCAGGTTCAGCGAATCTATAAAGAAAGAACGTTTGTACTATTATGTATCGTTGTATCTTTTTTTAGCGGCATGGTGATTAATTAAAACATAGACAGCGCGGCGGTCAGATACTTATGGTAATGAGTGCAAGCGCGGTTTTACTACGAAGGCGAACGTAATAGTCAAAGAAAAGACCTTAGTCTCGTTCTAGATTCAGCTAGCAAGTACAATTGACTCTTGGCCATCCATAGTCCTCTATACCTTGCTCTTTACAATTTTGAGTACAAATCTACGAGTATACTCGTAGATATAAATATACTTTTATGTTTTTTTCTTGTTTCATTCATTTAACGACGATTCTAGAGTGTTATGCAGACCTGTATGCGAGCGATCATCGAACTTTGTATTTGATACATGGCCTGCGTCAAACTTGTTACATAACATGTTTTCCTTGTAACGTGTTGGAGTGCATACGGAGCTAGCACAGGCCTAGATTAGTGTCACCATACACTGTCGAACTCGAACTCGAACTCGAGCACGAACATGGTCTCAACAGGCAATTTTCTTCAGTTATGTGCGAAGCATCATGTGTCATTCGGAGGAAATTTTAACACATCGCTTGAAGAGTAGTGATCAAGGGATTTTCTTTCAAAGGCAAGACAATGTGGTAGACCAGAAGGTGTTGTTGAATACAGGTTTCTTGCAACGATTGCATTGCATCGAATGTAATAGGAAAATTATGAAAAGGTTCGTTTTCGTTGTGGCTTTTGGAAAGAAGGTAATTTCAGACAATTGAGTTGAAATTGACGGAGATGCAAAATTCATGGAATTCGGATGGATATAATATGATGAATGCCGTTGGATATAGATATTTTTTTATGTGGTAGGAGGATAATATTTTGATAATAGTAGGAGGAGAATTCTGCATGATGGAAACGCTCGGGGACACAGATGCGAATGTATCCGGCATAATATTGGTATACGAAAACGAATATATGTAGAGTAGAAAAAAATTTAATTGCAATGTTTTTTAATAATTAGGAAATGTGTGAAATACTCGTATCTTAAAATAATAATGTTGAGATAACTGAGAGGGTAAGTGCATCTGCAGGCAAATATTTTAAAGTATGGCGTGTGATATATGCACGTTATCATTAAAATACTCGTTATGTAGCGTATGATTTGTGGCTTTATTTACGAAATATACGTGTGATGTATGGTGAATTGGAATATGTACGGTGTTTGGCATTTTGTAGATGTTATATGATGTAGGATTTCGATATACGTAGTAGGTGTAGGTGTGTGTGCTATGCATGGTATTAATTATAGAAAGGGGTAAAATGTAGTTTTGTAACAATCCAGAGTTTGCGCGTTCTCTGTTAGTGTCACCATACACTGTCGAACTCGAACTCGAGCTCGAACACGAACCTAGTACAAGTGGACCGGTTCTCTTCACATCTATGTGAAGTGGATGTGTGTGTCACAGGATATTTGTACCAGGTTCGAGTTCGAAAGTGTATGGTGACACTTATTCATTTTCCATGCAATTACCGATTGTAAGATGTTAAATGCATAGGAGTCCATTTCATTGTCATGTGTTCACATTTAATGGATCATTTACCTGGAATAAGATTTTGCGTCCTTACGTGTAGATCATCTAATTGACCATTCAATGAAATTTGGTAGTTTGATCTGTGTTTTCCCCAGAAGAGATAATGTACTTATTAAGGAATATTTTTTGTTACACTAAATTTACATGCAGATATCGTGACAAACGTTGCAATGTAGAAGAATTTATGACCCCTAATGGTTCTGTATTACTAATGGTGACCACACACGATTTAGAAGATGGTTTGGTTGTGGCTGAGCTCGATCGTGTATGGCTACTATAAGGATCGTGTTCGTTTCAACCCGCCAAATCCAAGAGTATTTTCAATACCTCGAAATCAACTGTTCACGCAATATCTTTCATTCATGTGCATGTGCATTCATAATGTGGAATGTTCAACGCGGTCCATAATAAACACAATTTGCAAACTAATGATCTTTTACAACCAATGTTGAATGTTTAGGAATCGAATTGCATCGCAATGTCAATATTTACTGATTTCTACCCTTAATTGTAGTCCATAAAATAGGTCATTTAATATTTTAGGAGTCTGGTAATTTACGAATTGCCAGTAATTTGTACCAAATGAATGCTGTACTAAATTGTTGACAAACATATTACGACTTTGATAATAGATAATTGTATGATTTGCACCAATCAGTAAAGAATATATCCTCTGTCTTAACACTTATGCATTTTTGCTATGTATACATATAAAAATCAAATAAATTTCCACACATCATGTAATGCCAGAAATCCCATCCCACGTACATTCTTTAATGATAATGTATATCATGTCATACATTATAGCATTTCGATGCGGTGCACTTGCCCTCTATCGTTGCACAAAACTCCTTCGAACACACTGTACATTTTTAATCATTGCCTTCATATGCGCTTTTCCCTAGTTCTATTTAATATGAGAGTATTAACCGCATTCCGACCAATTCGGAAACTTGATAATGATGTAGTACATCATTTGCCGCCTATGGTTCTGATAATACCAAAACTGTATACTCATCAATATAAATCCTCACACAACCTTGCATCATAAACCACACATTCTTATCTCATACAACTACTATGTATATTCCATTTCGGATACCCTCAAATTCCACACTACCTGAAATCCCTTTTCAACAAGATCTTCTTGTGTTTCAAAAACTCAATGCATCTACGAAATATTTGGAACACGTTTACCACCCCGGCGACACAAACATTAAAATTCAAAGAGACTTTGGTTCAACCTGTACAGGCCATGTTCGAGCTCGAGTTCGAGTTCGAGTTCGACAGTGTATGGTGACACTTAAGTTACAGTGTGACATCAATATCAAATTGACATCATTTTTCTCTTAAGTACATACTTTCGAGCGGTTGTCAGAGATGAGATGTCGTACTTAACTTTATGGGATTTCGATGTCGTTTTTATCTGCATTTCTTATACATAGATTCAGGGGCCGGTTTAAAAGTTTTATTTTTTTTTCCAAGTGGTGCTAAAGAGACCCCTTTCGCCTAATGATCGATCGGATCGGAACGACTAAATTTATATGATCCAAGTCGCGGTGATGATGGATGCGTCGACATTCGTCAGTTTCAAGATCGTTTAAATTTATATTTCACTTCCTATATGCAAATGAATAATTGGAGACTTTGGAAATATGATAAGTGGTTGAATTGTTGAAAGTTGTGGTGGAGATCTGAAATGTTTAGGTTGGTCATAACCGGCTTTCTGCAGCAAATGCAAGTGGAATTGGATGGTCGTATCTGGAAGATTCTTGCAATGGCAATATGTACATAGATGTATGTATGTACTCGCACTCGTACTTACGAGTATGTATGTTTTGTGTCTGTAGATAAACATTCTGTTTATCGCCACTCACTGTACGGGTAGCCACTTTATTTGCTATTATTTATGATGTTCGTTCGGATTTTGTATATCCGCAAGTGTCAAGGTGACAGACCTTAGACCTTACATATTGTCTTCGACGCTTCCGAAAAAGTAAAAAAAAAGGTATGATACCCTTCACGCTTCACGTATCATACCTTCTTTGTGACTTTAGGCACATTTGCCACTTTGAAATTAGTAGTAAAACTTGTTCCGATTTCACTGTTCCTATGAGAGGTATATGAAATAGTGAGCCGATTTCAACCAAATTTAGGAACTTGGTTTGGCAGTTAATATAATTGAATAATATGAATTTTGGTAAAGATATCTTTATAAATAAAAAAGTTTTTCTAACAAAAACTTGCTTTTGGAACGGTCGTTCCTATGACAGCTATATGATAGGGTAGTCCAATTTCAACTAAATTCAGGAATGTGATTTAACTAAAGATACTATTGATTAATTTGAAAAAGATATCTTTAGAAACAAAAAACTTTTTCTCACAAAAACGAATTTTTGAACCGATCGTTCCTATGGCAGCTATATGACGTAGTGGTCCGATTTCATTGGTTCCGACAGATTTACAGCGTGCAATAAAAAGAAGTCTTTGTACAAAATTTCAGCTCGGTAGCTTTAAAACTGAGGGTCTAGTTTACATAGAACCGGACAGACAGACGGACAAAGCTTAATCGACTCGTCTCGTCATACCGACCAAGAATATATTGTATATAGTTTATATGGTCGGAGATGCTTCGTTCTGTGCGTTGCAAACTTCATGACAAAGTTAATATACCCTATCACATCCGTGAAGGGTATAACAAGAAGTGAAACAGCACTTGATCCTATAACTCAATAATTATAAATCTTTTGACCTTTTTTAGAGTAGGCCGCTTAAAACACGGAGGTTTCTCTGACAGAAGGTAGTAACACTTCTCGTTTATTTCGCCTTCTCATATTATTTTGGATAATTTAATTAAAAAAAACGAGGCCGTAGCGTATATACCTTAGACCTGCAAATCTAGTGGGGACACCAAAAAATAAGCATACCGAAGCTTCGTTCGCGATTCCGATAAGTATATACCCTGGACCTGTGCAGACCTAGT
Organism: Chloromyia formosa; assembly: GCA_964017055.1. NCBI lineage: Eukaryota > Metazoa > Arthropoda > Insecta > Diptera > Stratiomyidae > Chloromyia > Chloromyia formosa. The sequence goes on along the minus strand of OZ024813.1, from coordinate 3,768,803 downwards.
GGTGACACCAAAACTTCAAATATGCAATAGCCATATGCATTGAAAGTGTGCTTCCTGTATGGTCAGTTTGAGCAGAAGTTAGCCTATGAAGCAGTGGCGTGGCGTCCATGGAAGCAAGGGAAGCATTGCTTCCCTTATATTTACTACTTTACTACTTTGCCTTAACCCCTAGCGGGGCATAGCGCGTCAACTACTCCTGCGCGCCATCGTACTCTGTTCTGGCCAATGGGGCGCAACTCCCCAAAAGACTTACCCAATACCTGACACTCCTTTGCCACAGATCGACGCCATGTGATTCGAGGACCCCCTCTTGGTCGGCCTTGGTTGGAAATGGGGTTCCATTTCATGGCATGCAAAGCAATGCAGTTATCACTCTTCCGCAATGTGTGACCTATCCACTGCCATTTTCGCCTGCGTATCAATTCGTCGATTGGCATCTGACCCGTACGCCGACTTAGCTCTTCATTTGATATTGTTTCGGGCCAGAAAATTCTTAAAATTCGACGAAGACATGAGTTGACGAAAACTTGCAGCTTTCTGGTAACTCCTACGGAAACTTTCCATGTACTGCTCCCATACAAAAGCACTGATAGTACCAGGGAGCGAAACAGGCCCAGCTTGGTCTTGATGCTGAGATAACTGCCCTGCCAGATTTTGGACAGCATGCCGTATGCGCGTTTAGCCTGGTTGATACGACGAGCGATGTCCTGCTCCGTACCACCATTTTCGGCAACAATGCTACCCAGGTAGACGAAGTTGTCTACCTTCTCCACAGGCTGCCCATTAATATTGATGGCAATAGGTGTCGGATTTCTTTTTCGCAACGGCGGGCTAAGCACCTTGGTCTTGTTGGTATTAATCTTTAGCCCAACCTTGCTTGCCTCCCTCTCGAGATCCAACGCCATTGCGGACAGATCCATGATTTTGTGGGAGAGTAGGCATATGTCGTCAGCGTAGTCAAGATGTTGTAGATATTTTAAGATGTCAAAGTCCATTGAATTCCTCTGTCGAGTCCGGATAGGGCTGCATGTAACACATCGCCGATCACAATGAGGAATAGGATCGGTGAGAGGATGCACCCCTGCCGAACTCCACTGCGAATCTCAAAGTCCCCCGACACCTTACCTTTATGCAGAACGCGACATTTCGCGCCGTCATAGGTTGCCTTAATAATAGCCACAAGCTTCTCAGGGATGCCTCTCCTGCGCAAGGCCGCCCATATAGAATCCCGGTTCACACTATCGAAAGCCTTTTCGAAATCGATGAAAAGCAAGTGAAGCGGAGAATCGTATTCAGCGCATTGCTCGATGATGATTCGCAAGGTGTTAATGTGATCGACACAGGAGAATCCGGATCGAAAGCCAGCCTGCTCTTCATCAATTGTGCTTTCTAAGTGGGCCTTTAGTCTTTCCAGGACGATTTTAGCTATTATCTTGGCAACGGCAGGAAGCACACAAATGCCTCTCCAATTATTACAGTCTGTGAGGCTACCCTTCTTTGGAAGTTTGATGATCAAACCTTCCTTCCACTCAGTGGGAAAGGTCTCTGTATTCCACGCTTTATCAACAAGTGGGTGCAGCAAATCGGCAGTTACGCTTGGCGCTGCTTGATAAAGTTCGGCAGGGATGCCGTCAAGTCCGGCGGCCTTTCCTCGTTTTAGTGCAATAATTGCAGTGACTATTTCCTCTTTAGTCGGGGCAGCGGACCGTATACGCACATTTTGATAGTTAGCTAAATTATCTATTTTATATGAGGGGGAACTTCACCAGAGGTTACACGGTTCAAGACCGCGGCGAAGTGTTCTTTCCACCGCCTCATTTGATCTTCTTCCAAGATAAGTATTTTAGCTTTCCATCACTATCTTTCACCGGATGTTGGCGGGAGTTACGACCACCTGTAAACTCCTTGATGACACCGTATACGGCGTTTAAGTTGTTACTTCTAGCGGCTTCTTCTGCTGACGCTAAAAGAGAATTGGCATAAACTCTTTTATCGCGTCGCACACTACGCTGAACTTCTCGAGCTTTCTGACGGTAAAGGAGTTCGATGCTGCTTCGATTGTCGTCTGATGCTGCAGCCAAGCGAACTTTCAGCTCCTTTCTTTCAACAATCCGCTGCCATGAAGCGTCGGACATCCAGGGCTTATTCCGGCAATCCGGGTTTGGGCCAAGGATGGTATTTGCGCTATCAATGTACGCATTTTTTATGGCATCCCAGTTTTCGTTTATGTCACTATCTGGGTGACTAGTTATCTCAGCCGCTTTTTGCGCAAGATGGTCATTATATTGTTGTAAGACAGCTGGATTTTTTAGTCGAGCGGTGTTGAATTTGCGGGGCCTGGATCTTTCGTCGCTGGGGCGGCGCACGGCTGCAATACGCAGTCGAACATTAGCGATCATAAGATAATGGTCTCTTCCCATCCCAATATCGGCACCCTTCTTGTTTCGCACGTCCAGGAGGCAACTCTTGAATCTTTTACATGGCAAAATGGTCGATCTGATTTTGTGTTCTGCGCCGATCAACAGAGGACCAACTGATTTTGTGGTGGTCCTTATGCTCAAACATAATACCACCGATGAAGAGACTGTGAAAGTTGCAGAACTCTACAAATCTTTCACCGTTGTCATTACGATCACCAAGACCGTGTCTCCCCATCACATGTCTGAGTTTTTCCATAGTTATCAGCGCCAACTTTCGCATTCAAATCACCCATAACCATTATAATGTCACCTTTAGGTGTTCTGCTCTGAACGGCGTTTAGTTCTTCGTAGAAGGAGTCTTTTGCCAAGACATTGTCGGGTTCAGTAGGGGCATAACATTGTATTATTGAGATGTTCCTAATTTTGGTCCGGAACCTGGCGGTCAAGACCCTGTCAGAGACCGGTTCCCAGGATAAGAGACAGTTTCGCGCGGCTCTGGTTAAAAGGAGCCCCACACCTGACTCACGACGACTACCGGTAGCTTTACCGGAATACAACATTACAGTGCTGCCCGTTGGAGAGATGAATTCTCCGCTGTTCCACCATCTTATCTCACTAACTCCTAAGATATTTAATTTGTACCTCAGAAATTCACTCTCTAATTGAAGAAATCGTGCGTTCTGGGGACCTTCTGATCCATTGTCCAGGAGAGTACGCACATTCCAGAATCCAATCTTTGTCATTGTACGATAGCTAAAAGTCGTAACCGTTGAGTCAGTCCTTATCCGAGGCATAGTTGACGTTTCGTTAGCATATAAAGATTTCGGATAGTGCAAGTTGCTGGCATACACATCCTGTCCTTTGATTGTCGGTTTTAACGACAGGCCCTCAAAGGGAAAGGCCGTGGTATTTTTTTCACACCCCACACCACAGGGGTACCTCAACCAAATCATCGTACCGCCATCACTGGCGGCTTGACGTTGGTTGGCAATGGTCAGTGACTACTGCCGTTCCAGGGGGCGCCCACGCGGAGGACTATGGAAGAGGAGTTTTTGCCCCCCAATTTTGAACTAAGCGACTTAATTTTTCCAAGAGAGTATAAAATTACCCTCTCGAGTCACTACCAAAGTTAGAATTTTTCACGTTTATTCAATCGGGAGTTATAGATACATTAAATTGTTTTACTTTTGTATATGTATCTTATTCATTTCCGGATGTTCTTAAAGTCTAATCCGGGAACACAATTAAATATGATTACAAATAAAATGACGCCAGGAGTAAGTTTGCACTTTTGACATTTAACCCGAGTAGTTACTCCGGAGATTTTTGTGCACATCGGCCTTAGCTAAGCTACACGGGAGTAAAAGAGAACGCGCCTAACAATAGTTTACAAACTCTCATTAAGAAAAAATGGCTTGAGTTAAAACGAAAAAACAAATAGCTCAAAACATTAGAAAAAGCACTAATCTCTTGGAATTTTTTTTTCGTTCATAGTCTAGAGCTTTTCAGCTAACATTATAGCTAACGCTAAGATCCTGTCGCTTAAACTCTCTAACCGCTTTTTGGTTTGAAATACATCGCTAACTTTGATTAATTTACTTACTAAAGTATAGCATTGAACATATCGAACCGGGTAAATTAAATCAAATGTGTTTTAAGCCTAAACTAAACATATTTCGGATTTTATGTCTTGTGACTAATGGTATCGCGCATATAGTCGATTGTTAATTCCGGCTGCATTGACTAGATAAAATTACAGTGATCCCACATTGGGCGCCAGTAGGTCTTTTCGACTATTTGTCGTCTTATTTACTACTGCAAATTTTCCCTAAAATTGGATCAGAAAATAAGCCTTAGTCTTATGGTAGTTTCATGTGGCCATCTTGCTTATGTGACATGGATGAATGGCTGAAAAAGGAACGATGCAACAGAGTAAATTTGGTCAAATAAAGTGGCTTCACTGTTTTGGACTGATAACGGATGATTGACAACGGACGACGAATGTCTGATGATGGACGATCTTATTTCTAGTTAAATGTTTGAGTTTTAGTTTTAAACGAGTTTGACTTTTAAATTAAAGTCCAGTTCAAAGGATTTGCCAATTTTTTTAATAGTTTTGGTTTCAACAACGCATATACTGGCAAATTTTCTTGATTTTCGCCGTCTATGGTTTTCGTAACAACAACAAGAAATTTGTGGCAGATCTTTAACGGCTATATGGAGAGAGATTGCCCATTTTTTGTTAGATAGATTGCCCCGTTAGGCGACGATTAGTATTGTTTTCGCTTCCTGAATCCCTTTTGGACTCCTCCTCTCCACCACCCACAAAAGCCGCCATTCCCAACATAGAAAGGCGTGTTAGTTCCAAGAACGGGAAAGGAACTCCGCCGGCCAAGAGAAAATAAATGTCAAAAATTTGGGTTTTAGTACGGATTTATTCCACGTCGATTAGCAACCCATCCGGTACGTAGGTTTTGGGAAGCTGAAATCATCTTTCTCCTATGACCACTGAAACAGAATAAGCCAAGCAAAGACGGTTTCCGAAATACAACTTGTTACGAGAAGGAGCTACAGAAGGTCAGTGCCTGAACACAAAGATGGGAAGACGTTCGAGGGACTCCAATTGGAGACCGGGAGTAATCGGAATCGGGAATTCCGGCAATTCCGAATCGTTCTATCCACGATGCAAAAGCATCCTTTTACGATACAACGTAGACACTGCCTGTTGGGGGATAGGTGAGGATAGGAAAACCTAGGTAGGATTTTTACTCTATAAGGATGGAATAAGGATTGACAGAAAAAAAAATGGCCGGAGTTAGGAAGGCCCAGTGTGCGTGAAGCACTAAAGTAAGGAAAATCCTGAAAATTATCAGACTTCGGCAGTGAAACCGATATGTGGACCTCGAGGTGAAGTAGGGTGACTGAAGTAAACCCTAACGGTATATTTTTGGCCGCCATCTGTCGGAGATTGAATGCGGGGTGCACAACGCCATGAAGGGACACCCGTGTTAATTGCAGGGGCGTGACATGGTTTTCTTGGCGGCCAATTTTTTTTATATCGACTCGGTCAGGGGCTTACCCCGGTTTTCATTCCGTAATCGTGCAGATGCGCGATTGTCTTTTTTTTTGTACCAACGAGCGAGTCAGACAGTGACGCCTTCCTTTCCCCCGCCCTACACTACCGATAGCGCGACTTGCTATCCAGCGCACATCCAATCTGTCGCTTGCTGGGAAGGTTTAGACACTTAAGTGTCCGGGATAGTGTGAACAGTCAAACCCATAGCTTCCGTCCTCATTCAAGCTTACAAGATGTTACAGGGTCACTTGGACAGAGGCGGTTATGAGAGTGACTTTTTAAATGCCACTTTTGTCCAAGTGAATTCGCGTCATACTTCTTAGATTTTGCCCGGCTCGTTTTGCCTGGTACTATTGCCGATAAGTCATTCTCCCTGGAGAATGAAGCTCAAGATTCGAAATCAAATCATATGCGCGTGTATATTATTTCAACTCTGAGAATCATATTCAATCGGATAAATCGCGAAATATTTATAACTAAATGGAATTATATTAATTTCAGTTCCAAATTGGCAAAATCCACTCTCCAATTTAGCTTTCTTGTTGGCGCCCTCTTCAGCGTCCTTTCAGAGTCGACGCCCTAGGCAACCAACTGTTTCGCTTTATGCCCGGTTCACATTATTCCAGTAACCAATCCAGTCCAGTAATCCAGTCCAGCGCTGGACTGCTACTGGAATAATGTGAACCGGCACTGGACAGCAATTCAATCCAGCAATCCAGTCCAGTGACTGGATTGTCGGTCTACTTTTTGATTCCAGCTCGCCCAGAAATCATTTTTACTATAGTTACCGAATCAACAACACACTCGCCAGACTACTGGACTGGAATCATGTAGACGATATGATCCAGTCCAGCACTGGACTGGATAGCTGGACTGGATTACTGGACTGGAATAATGTGAACCGGGCATAAGCCTTTGACCGGCTCTGTCCATGATAAAACTCACACTAGCATTTGCCCTCGTTGCAACTGATTTCTATTACATCATTCATTCTTCCGGTTTTCCTTGTCTTCCTCGTAATACTCAACCAAAACTGGACTTCCACCACTTTTTCCCCCGTGATCTTACATACATAAATAGTTACTGCATAATGGTTTGTTCATGATAGAAATACATTTTCAGTTAAATATTTTTTTTTCGATTTCAGAGAATCGCTTTTGAAGAATGTTAAATTGCACGGATTTAGCATGTGTCCTTCATCATCATCACTTCTACGCGCATTTACATCAACTGAAGCATCACCTCCAAGATGACAATCACGATACAGGTATGACAGTTACCACTATTTATTGAGCTAATTCATATTTGAAGGTTAAACTAATATCTGAAAGAAAAAAAAATCCCCTCGGGACAATTCGGCTGCTAAATCAGAAGAACAATGTCACAAAGGACATGTGTAGCTGCATACTTCTCCATCGGTATTGGATAAATATCTTTGCGACCTCTAATATTGTTGCTCTGATAGTTGGATGCTGGATGACAAAAACCCCTGAGGCTTTTCATGAACACACCTCATTTTATAAGTACGCTGCACACATACGTCTAAGTAGATAAAATAACACTTCAATTTACATAAGATATTTGATCATCTGTCTATGAATTAAATCCCGACCTCACGTCCTACCGCCACTAGTTCGGATGAAAAGATACGAGTAGCTGAGACAATGACATCCAAATGGATTCATCTGAAACTTTCAAAAAGCGTAACGGTTCTGTACAGTTTTTTTTTCTTCATCATCTTGTCCAAACTAAGATTTAGAGTATTGTTTTTAGAGCATACTCATACGTTTATCGTATAATTAACGAAACCTGTTGTCCATGACCTACCTAAATACATATGTATGTATATCGCTTGCGTTTACGGCCATTTTGCGAATTTGCGTTTATTAGCGACACTAAATCAGCAATCAGGTGCCTTCGGCGACAACATAAAGTATCGGTGAAGTTGTACAGAGTCGTCAACGTCGTCAACTGCCTTTGAATTTTGATGTCTGCTCTGCTGATTACGTGAAATCTGCCCTCAAGCTGACATAGTCTACTAGTTTTGAAAAAGAAAGAAAGTAAAATCAAGTCTGTTAACTTAACGACGCTGGCCGCGTTTTGGCGAGCACTATAATTCGGTAGATCTGAAATTACTGTTCTCTTGATTCATATCCTGATCCGTGAAATATTTTTACTCTTTCACCTATTCCGTCATCTTGGCAAACAGAATACGTCATGCAGTCATAGTGTAAACAAAAATAAACAATCTCAGGAATCGTCGTTCTTAACGTTATTCTAGCACTGTTTTTGATTCAAATTGCAGCGATGACCGGGCCGGTCGCCGATGTTTTCCGTGAACTATCAAACTCGTTATGGAATCTTGATTCTACAAATTTACCGAGATACCAAAATTGACAGTTGAGGGCACATGTTTAACCGGATCAGAAATGAAAAGGAACGCATCAGGAAAATCGGAATCATGATCAGGCGCTCGCCCAAACGCGCTCACTGTACTAACAGATTTTACAAAGATGAGTTTTTAGCTACGATGAAAGAATAGATCGTTGGTTTTTAGCGATGCGGCAATGTTGGTTGGAGTTGAAAACTACTGTAAGTCGATATTTTGAAATTCGCATAAACAACAATAAAGGACTGGTAAATGTTCATTGATTTCTAAATTGTAGTGGGTACTTCCAATCAATCAAATCAGTTTTCATACCTACAAAGACCGCTTTGAAATTAGCAGCTTAATTCGTCGGCAGATAAAATCAATAAACGGATGAACATAACAACTTTCATCTTGTGTTTAGATTTTCCTTCATTTTGCCCGGAGATGTTGATCTCAGATTGTCTACTAGTATAGTAGGTATATCAACAGTGTCGGGGTGTCAACCGATTAGATGTGTTATGTACATATTTATGTGGAAGTTTACTGGGCAAACGAGTTTGGGATTAACACCAATTTGAAGATAGATTCATGGAATTTATAACAGAGTTTTAAAGTGTAACTTTTATAGCGACAGCAACACCTCGAATGGTCAGTGGGAACATTCCGAGTTGACCGAGAGGCTCATAGTGATTGGTGTTTTTGACCGATAGTCTGTTGTAGTTGAAATTAAGATGATTTCGCACTCCACTTGCGTGGGCTCCGATCGCTACGCGATCTCCGTTACTAAAGGGGCTGCTGCCCCCAGTATACCGTCATAGAACACTCATTTTGCTCGCTCTATAAGCTACAGCGGTTAAGCCACTATTAGTCAAGACGCGAACTACGATGCGTCGCCCGGTAAAATAGGAATATACTGGGCAGTGAACTGAACATATTACAGACATTTGACCAATATTTCAAGTCGCAAGCTTCTTTCTGCGGAAAGTTTATCGCTTATATGAAGTTTAATTTGTAGGGGAGCTAGGGGTGCCTTGATTCAGATCTTGCCTATTTTGAATTACAGCCAACTAGAGCCCACTATAAACATTTGACCAAAATTTCAAGTCTCTAGCTTCATTCTATCGAAAGTTATCTTGAGAACAGACAAACAGACGGACAGACAGACATGGCTAATTCGAATCAGGAGGTGACCCTGATCATTTGTATATGTAAACACATTGCCGTACCTACGGAGACTCCTTTAAGGTGTTACGTATTTTCGTGGTGACAAAGACAATATACCCTATATTTTATAAAGTCTAGGGTATTAAAAAGAGACTTTCGCTGTCACCGTTCTCTTAAATATTAAATGAAAGTGTAAGATGATACAGCTTCCCTGACCTAAGCTGCAAGTGGCATCAAATGGCTTATAACTTTTCTTCGTGTTTAATATTCAAGGTTCACAAGAGAAAAGAATACGATGGCGCGCAAGAGTAGGGGTTAAGTCAAAGTAATTGCAGTAAGGTTCACAAGTGAGAATATAGATTAACCAACCTGAGGTTTGATTTTTTTTTTGGTTTCTGCTTGACTAGGAATATACTATAAATGAAAACCAGTTGATTAGTAGCATTAATGCTTTTGTTTTTTACATTAAGGTAGATGTCTTTTTTTCTCTTTTTTTACCTCTTATGCATACTATTATGATGCAAATAGTCGAGAGGTGAGCATTTTTCTTGGTATATTATATAAAGAACATATATGTAAAAATTAAGGATATAAATAGTACTTAATTGCTTAGTTAAAGTTATGTTATTAAGTATTGCCTTACAAGGGAAAAGCAAACAATTTATGTAAACCTGAATTAACACATACTATACATATAATTGGGTATCAGTTCTTTTTCCTTCCTTCTGAAACTCAACCTCCTCTCTCTTTTTTTGTGAATTCTTAGTTTTATATTGGGATTGGGATTCTAATTGCGCCTGAAATCTCAATGGTAGGGATGGCTTACGAGGCGGGGCCCACAACATATTGGGCCTTAAAGACGCCGACCGCCACCGAAGGCTTCAACCAGCCTGGAAAGGAAAAGGATCTGTCCTGATTGAACGGTTTTCCCGTCATTATATATATCCATTTCTCTGGTCATAAGTGCCTGTTTCATAGATTGGCTGTTGTAGCTCCTGGCTTCTGTACGGGGAACAACTATTTCTTTTCTGGCAGGCTGGTGTGTAGCCACCATTTTACCGTCTCGCTTTCTGAATTGTCGGCTTGTAACGTACTTCTCTGAAAAAAATTTTTTTCTTCTCAATTTGCATCTGCTTGTTGTAATCGGGCTGACGGTGCTAATTATTTTTGTTAATGGAAGAGGTCAATGCCCCCGTATGCCCACTCCACAGCTCCCGACAACCGAACTGGTCTGCCAGCGCACGTCGACAGCGGGTACTTGAAGAGGGTTTGAATTTCGGCACGTAGGGTAACCTTCTGCTTTCACGGCCACCTCCTGTCCCTCGTCCTCCGACACTTCATTACACCCATCAGTTATTCGGCGCCCGCATCTACTGAGTCTCCTCTTGATCTTCCTCACAGACTTACTGCGCTGATGCATCTTATACAATTTCGCCTAGGCATACGGCTGTCTGTAAATGCCCTATTCATTGAAGTCGGTGTAGTTCAATGAATAGGGCACTGACGCTTCTGAAAATTTCATGCTCGTTGTATATAGGTATATCGTACAGCGCATGGTTGTACGTGGTGCTTAATTTATGAATTTGGTTAAATCTTTTTCGGCGAGTTCTAGGTCTAGCAAAAACCAGAAAAAAAGTTATGATGTTTATAAGTTAGGCTCGTACAGCCTCAAAGAAGTTTCCGTTTTAGACAATAGGTACGAACCTACTTTTTATATATCACAATATTCTTTTTTGCTAGCGTTTATGCCAAACAAAGTCCCTCACAAAGGACTATGAGGGACAATAAAATAAATTAGTAAAAATGGGGCGACCGGTAGTGCAGTGTGTTGAGCAGTCTCATGTTTGACTACCGGCGTTTCGGGTTCGAATCCCTTCCACGACGACGTTCGTGGCCAGGGATGTGCAGGAGGTGCATGCTGGCGACTGCATTCTCCGAACCCAGTTTATGCCGACGAAACGTCAACTAGGCCACATGAAACAGTTGACGCGCTATGCCCCACAAGGGGTTAGGACAATTTAGGGAGAGAGAGAGCAAAAATAATTAATGAAAAATCAATTTGACAACTTCATTGCACCTCGATCGCTACAGTGTTTACAGTGTTAAAATCATTGCCGATAGCATGTAACGCTTCTCGATTTAGAAGTTATGCTTCAATATACCTATACATACATTAAAAAAAACAGTAAATTATAAAAAACTAGTTCTTCCCCTGAATTGAAGAATGGTAATAATTTATAATAATAATAATTTAATAATTTAAAGTACTAAAATACTTACCATTTGAAGCGGAGCATCCTGTATAGCACAATTCTCCTCTTGTTTGAGCCCGGTGACATCCTCTCGAATAGGAACTCGAACACGAACATGGTACAAGTGTCCGTCGAATAACTCAAAACACACACACAAATCTGTAGAAATTTATCCACTTGTACTATGATCGTGTTCTACAGTGTGTGGCCGGGCTCAGACATAGAAATTAAAATTGTTTCTCACGTTCTTTTCATTTGCCATTTGATTACTAACATGACACCAGAAAGGCCAGTAATAGCACTCTTAGCTGGCTTTCAAGAACATCCTTCTAGAAAATTAACATTTCAACTTAATACTGCTAAAACTGGTTCATCTTCTGAAACTGACATTTATTGAATTCTAATCTATTCCAAGGCGACCAGGTATCTAAATTGATTATGTGTCAAAAAAATCCATCCGGTATTGTGTATAATTAAGGTATCTTTTTCAACTATCATCAAATTTTTTTTATCTATTTTATCAATTTTCTTTCCCATACTGTCAAAAATCTCAAAATGCTAATCGCAGTCAATGAAACAAAATAATACTAAAAACTAGCATTGACTCATCTAATTACTCGGCTAATTTGGAAACAAATTTCAATGCAATGGAAAATTTATCTGCGAAATTGAGCACACAAACATACTCATATTTCAGCTTTCTATGGATCTTTTAATAAAGTGTATTTCAACATTTTCTTTGCGTTTCTGCAAATTGATATATCACGCTCAAAGTCGAATATGTAATTAGATTATTGCCAATTGTCACAAAGTCAATTCAAGTTAGTAAGATAGCAGTATCATAGACAGGTAGACGCATAGTTATTTAGTTTGGTTGTGAATGCCAGTATCTTTATACGTTACGATTAAAGCTGTCTGAAATCCCAACCGTTGTGACGACATGTCAGTTTGAATAAATTAACCAGAAATCCCCCTATTGAAAGCTCAATATCAGAATACTGTTTTAAGCTGCCACTGGTGGTATCATCAATCTACAGCAAGATATTCGATATCTAAAGATATGTCCGGTTGTTTGTTTTGAAGCTTTTACTATTGTCCGCACGATGGCATTGTTCGGAAGTTTTGAAATTTATTTAAACTTGAAAAATGAATGTATGTCATACTTTGTTTTTATCGGATTTTATACTTTCTTTTCGGATGGATGTGTGGTATGTACCACTATTAGATTTCATTACTCATAGTATATGAATTTATGATTACTCTTTTTTTTTCAATTATTACCCCATAGTCAAAGAAAGCGAGATGCATATGTGCAACAGATAGTAATCTGTATTTTATATTTTCTTAGCAAAAACCTAAGGTCAGGCAAACCCTGAAAATATGTAATAATAATAACACCACTATGTAATACAAATTATTCAAACCGAGCAGTGACACTTTTTATTTGTGTTTTCAACAATGGATCTGCGCAATTGGTGATGTAACCATATCAGTTACAAACTTACACGTTGAAAATATATATTTTTTTTGTTGTCACGGATTGAATTTTTGTTTCTTGTATACCTATATATCATTGGTTACGAAACTACTATTGTAGGTATTCTAATTCGCATATTCCTTTTTTCATATCTTCATCATGATGAATCCAAAGTAAATATGTGGTAGGTGTATTTAACAAAAATGTCAGTCAATCAACCTTGAATTTGCCTCTTGTACGTGCACAATAGAAGAGTATAACACACAATTTTTTCATTACAAATTGATTAATGATTTTCTGATTGTTATTTATCATAGGCGTATCTAGGTGTGTATATTTCACGAGTTTTTTTTTCAGGGGAATTGGCGCGTTTTTATTATGGACCTTTTATTTGTGTTTATAAAGATGACATCGGATGAGACAGGGGACATTGACAATATTTATCTATACACAGATATAGTCATTTTAATATTTGCATAAATAAGCTTTTGATTAATGACACATTTTTTCCTAAAAATAGATGTTATAAATATAATAAATTGGTGTCCGAAGGCATGTACACGTATTTATTACTAATTAAAAGTTCAACAGCGCTTAAATTATTATACCGATTTCGATGAAAATTTAATTGCTTGTTCTCATTAGTCCTGGAAGTGGTTAGAGAGAGAGAGAGAGAGAGAGAGTTTGAATCAGTTCAAAGAAGGACATCTCACCATTCGTTTCATAGCCTTCTTATAGGCTAAGAACAATGCAAAGAAACAGAAAAACTACTTCTTAATCCTTGGATATGGGCTTTTGGAAATGTGAAAATAGCTGTTCGGAGAATATGTAATTTCACGAGGCTTTTGGAATGATAATAATAGCGGTAAAAAAATTACAGTAAGTAAGTAATTAATGTATCATAGGTGCAATTAGGAAAATTTGACTCAGTTTAAGTTTTTAAAGTGTGTTGAGCTGTGTATTTGAGCTAGATATACATATGATTTTGGCCCGTCCCATGTAATGCGTGGTGTTTTTTTCTTTGCCCGGACTCGACTTTCCGTGTTCTGATCTTAGCCAAATTTGGTATGTATGTTCCTAGTGTCACCTTGAGCATAAATCGGGGATTCCAATTTTCATCATCGACTGCAATAACGGTATATTCTATTGTGCTCAAAGCAGAGTGAATCGCCTAGGTCTTTTAAAATATGGCTCCTCCAGGCATTTCCCGTATTCCGATTTCAATCAAAGTTGGTACGTATGTAGCTTCCTTGGGTTATTATAAGTACCACACGATGATATTATCATCCAGCTCTAGATGTGCGTCAGGACAAAAGGACTTTCTTCATTATGAAATAAAACAGAAACCAAACCTAGTAGATATGGGTATCTCCTGATTTGGGGTGACGAGACCAGCGCATTGGTGTACTGTTGAAGGAATTTTTTTTCACAAGTTCCACCTAGCAAACATCGCTAATTTTCGAATGGGGTGATGTTACCAACCATCTCGATGTAAAGGTCATTTAGGATATTAAGGACGTGTCCTCGAAGACAACTTAAAGTTACGTCAAAAGCACAATTGCTTAAGGATGTGCACCTAAAGGATTATTTCTTTGGGGACAACATTTTGAAAAGCAAATTATAGACAACTTGGAAGCAAATATGTAGATAGATCAAAATGAAAATGTTTTTACATGATACGAGCCCAAAGTCCCGATAAAAATCGCTCTTTTTGTGTCACTAGTGCAGATTTGAGCTCAATAAATCACAAATTTAATTCTTATATATTAGAAATATTGTCGGGAACTATACGAAATCCCGAATCACAAAATCCCCAAATGAAGAAAAATCCCCTATTACAAAATCCCCAATCAATCCTAATCTCTAAATACGAAATCCTCGAATGCAAAATCTCCAAATACATAATCTCCAAATTGGAAAAAAAGTTTCTCATTTTAATATTCCAGGTATTAATAAAACTGGAATAGTGCAAAATTAACATTTCCGTAGAGCTAAGCTTATGAATTTGCACAGATCCGTTTTTTGTGAATTCTAGCAAGTCTAGCAAAAACCAAAAAGAAGTTATGATATATGTATATAAGCTAGATTCGTACAGCCTAAAGCAATTTCCACTTAAGATAGTACGAATATACTTGGTATATCACAATATTCTTTTGACATGGATATGTCTTATAGCTGGGGGTCATCCTAAAAATCTCTCTTTTTCTACTCGGGGTTCAGAAGAGGAAACAAGCCCATTGAAAATTTTTCTATTCTGGCTGTGCATGTCGTTTGAGTGAAGTGGTCATTGTGCATGGCTGTTGCTTGTGGATCCGCGCGGGCGGCGCGCTTGCGGGGATCTTGTGTGTACATGTTGAGATGTTGATTTGATAGCGATAAAGGTTGACGTTGTGGACGGCAAGAATGAATGTAGTGGCCGATTTAAAATAGCACCCATTGTACTATCTGAATCACTAGGATCCCAGAAAAAGTAGCAAGTAGTCAGTTCGACTAACACTTGAACATGCGCAGACGCAATTTGAGAGAGTGTACATAGTTCCCGCCCCCCGAAGATGAGCGAGAGCGGATGAAGTTAATTCGAGCCAAATCGGGTGATCCAGCGACTGTTGTTGTGCATTTGCAATGGCGGCGATTTGAGGTCTGACTGGTTCACAATGTGGGCCCCCACCACACGTGCAATAAACGTATAGAACAAAATGGCGGATTTATACTACGTGCTATAAACATAGAACAAAATCTCCACATACGGTACGATGTATTAGCAGCATAAATGTTGACTTTCAATAGGGCGTGTCTATCTGTCTCATGTGGTTGGATGTTCAATCTCATTATAATGGGTGTATCCGGTTCATATGGGGACGTTAGCTTTCAATGGGGTATGTCTCTCTGTCTCTTAAAGGGGGTGTTAAGTTTGATTTGGGGCGGTTTTATCGGGAATCGGTTCTTGGAAGACAGGTTATTGGCTTTTGGTGGGAAATGATACAAAGTATCTACACTGCATGCAGATACATCGAAACATGGATATGTCTTTGGCTACCGACTGCGTGTAACCTGTTGTGTTGAAGATATCGACGTAAGTTTTATAAAAATCCCAGTATAGTTATACTGGATGAAATCATTCGACAAAACACATCCCACGCTTTCGGTAGGCATAAGACATATTCATGTTTCGATGTATCTGCATGCAGTGTAGATACTTTGTATCATTTTGCTAGTATTTATGCCAATTAAATTCCATCATAATTCTTTCCATCAATAAAATAAATTAATGAAAACAATAAATACAAAAATCAATTTGCCAACTTCGTTACACCTCGACTACTAAAGTGTTAAAATCGTTGCCGATAACATACAACGCTTCTTGATTATGAAGTTATGCTTCAATATACGAGTACATTAAAACAAATAGTGAACTACAAACAGCTTCTTCTTCACCTGAATTCATCAAGGCAGAAGTTGATAATAATTTTACTTTTCATTCTATTTGCATTCTATTATACTATATTTGATTAACAAATCATTGCTTATTTTGAGTATTTCTATTTAGGTGTAGAAAAAACAATAATTAAATATATTTTCAATAAAATCAACATTTTTTTTTAATTAATATTAGATGCCAACTGCGGGCATCGCCCACGGTCAGCATCTAGCTAGTGGAAAGTGCTCGCTTCGCTGGCTCTTTCATCTAGGGTTCGCTACGCTGACGTTTTGGTTTGGTTTTGGAAGCGTGAGTGTCTTAACAGTGCATTTAGAGCAGGTTAACAGTGCATTAACAGTATGCTAACCGTGCACTAAGAGCATATTAACAGGCCATTAAGAGTATGTTAACAATCAATTAACATTATGTCAGCACATTTTAGGTTATGTATTGTACTTTCGCAACACAGTTACTAAGAATTTTCAATTCTGACCAAGTCTATAGCCTGCGTAGTGACATAGTGAATCGTTGTACAAATTTTAATGTCATTCTGTGTAGCGGTTTAGAGAATATAAGTGTTCATACATACAAACATTCACTTTTATTGATGTTGATATTCCGATAAAAATTATTAACTTATCTCCAATAATCCCCAAATTCCCATTTGAGTTGTGATCTTAGAACGCTTGCCAGATCTAAGATCACACCTCAAATTGGGTTTTGGGGATTATATATTTGGGGGTTTTGTGTTTAGGAATTATTTTATGTATTTGGGGATTTTTTTTTTCAAGATTCTGTTTTTGGGGATTTTGGTTTGGGGATTTTGTGACTGGGGATTTCGTATCCAACCCAATATTGATATATTATGCGTGTGAAACTCAAGAAAAATGAGGTGAAATCGATAAAATTTTATAAAATGCATCTTGCAAAAAAAAATCTTATTTTAACGGACTAAATTTCGAGCTGTAGGATTAGGTGTTAGTAACGTTTCAATATTAATATTCAATTTAAAATGAGTTTGCCCACAGTGTATGGACATCCTGTATAACACTCGTATATAAAACAAAATTCTTTATTAGTTTGAAAGACTTAATTACATATGTATGTAGTCTAGTGTAGTGTAGATCGAAAAGAGTTCTCATGAAACATGGAAACCAAAATATAACTAAATAACGAAACCATTAAAAAAAACTGATTATTTGGATTAAATAGGGCATAAAGGCATACTCGCTTTGCCACAATGACGAATTCTAACAAATGCAAACTTTTGAATTCTTTGTTGTATCTGCTTGAATACAATATATAGCAAACCTTGTGAATGCACTTTTTGTGCCTGTTATTGGCTATGATATAGGTAACAACTTCGAAGAATTTTTTTCACAAGTTCGACTTTGGATTACGAAATTAGAATACAATTAAAATAAAAGTTTCTCAAAGTACTGAAAAAACAATTATAAATTGATCAATGGTTTCTCATGCGGGAATTTCATTGCCGACAGCAGCAGCGGCATCGGCTGTGTCTTGCCTATTCTGCTTTCCAAGCCTCAATGAAAGCAGTAATTATGGCAGCACGAAATGCCATATCATCTTCCGCTTATGAGTTTTCTCATTGTTTTGCATGAGAAATTAGTTGTTGTGAATGTCGAAAATGTTCTATAATTTTTAACAACCTCGTTTTTTTTTTCTGACATTTCAAACGTTTTCTCAGCATGCCGATAGATCTCGCCACTAAAGCAGCATTTGTAGCGACATGACCGTGACAAACTTTAAATATATTAAAACAATTATTTCCAGCTTGAGATGATTGTAGGCAACCTTTGAAAGGCTTTCCTGCGAATTGTTTTTATCCTGTGGGCGTATTTTTTTTCATAAGTTTTTTTTTTAATTAGCTTTTTCTTTGCATTTAACGCCTTGAAAGTAAAAAATCAGGATAACGATTTAATAGGTAAACAGACTACATTTTTGTAAAAAAAATATGTGATGTAAGTGCAAACTGAAGGACAATGGGGTGACAACAAATTTATGATGCAATTTGACGTTCATGAGCGTGCGAGATAAAAATACCTTTACCAGAAAAAAAACTCGTACCGACGATATGCTTCATTAGATTTGCTTATATTTTAATTTCTGTTAAACAAATAGTATTAATTTGAATATATTGCGAAATTTCATCGTTCGTGTTTCTACAGTATCTCCCAACTAACTCGTGGTTGGTATAAGGGATGGCACACATGGCAGCACATTTAATTGAATTGAATGTAAATATTTAGTTAGGACAACTTGTAGCGTAAATTTTAACATAAAAAATGTCTACCGACCATATAAACAACAACAACAACATAATATAAACAAGTTGAAGGGGATGTTGTTGGCATTGTTGCCTATGGGATAATGTTCATTGCCACGAAACATTTAAAATTACTTATTGATTTTTTATTGATTACTCAATAAATAGGAATCGTAGGAATTAACATTGTACTGTAAGGAAATCTTTCTACTATGAAATTGCATCTTCTTTTTGTCGATTGGATGAATTGATATGGAATTATGAATGATTTAGGCATAATGACGCTATTTCGCGATTTACTTTAAATCAAATTACATTATTTGCTGTTAACGTAATTGGTGACGTAAGGAAAATTATTTCCACTTTCCCATATACATATAGACTGTCTAGTTTGATTAGTTTAAGATAGTAATTTGAAAAACTGAAAGCCGTCCTGAATTGGGATCTGAAAACTTGTAGAAGATTTACCCAAGGAATAAAGAAAGGTTATGGTATTTGATATATGTAATTCTGTGGTTTTAGCCTAGGTATCTCTTTAGACATAAGAAAGTTGTTTTTAGCAAAAACATGATAATTTGTCCATGAAAATTCAGTGGAAAGAATTCATAAGATTGTACAAAATTTCCGTAAACTTTAACATTAATGGATGCAAATACGCAATCAAAAACTGGCCTGCGTCACAGGTAAATATCGAAAGACAAAACATGTTAACCTCTTTGACTTATTTCGTAAAAAAAAAACAAAAACAAAAACGCTACCTGCACAAGTAAGTGCTAATTGTAATCATCATTGCCTAAATTGGGCAAACGACGAGAGAAGTCAAACAATTTCTTAGGAATTTTCTCTAATAGAGCGGTCATAACATAACATGTATATTTGTGTCTTACGGAAATTTTTTCTTGGTATATCCCGCAAACTTAGTACCTACTCGTTTATTTATTAAATTCTGTTTGCAGTTAAATGGACATTTACTCAATAGGAAATAGACGGTACATCAATATTCTGGGAAAATCCGGTTGTTTGTTGTGTTCTGTGAAATTTTAGACCTTGATTTTTTATCGGTTTCTCTAAATTTGAGAGAGAATATAAAATTGTAGCTTTATATTTTATCTGTTTGAAATTATATTTTCTAAGCACTTCTTGTACATTAAAACATAGGTAAGTGGTCCTCATGCCAATGCGAATCTTGAAAGATCACATGGACGTATTCGCGATTTGGGAAATATGGGATTTGAGAGTGCGTTGCCAATATTTCGCGATTCCTTAAGATTCGCGCCGGTGTGAGGGCCACTTTACTTGTAATATCTAGAAAAATAGGCATCCATGTTATAAAGCCGCATTTCTCTGTACCAGAACATTACAGAACAGAAAAAGCTGCCATACGATACGGACAAAAACATAATATCGAAAGGGAAATTTAGGGAAAGTGGAGGATTTAAGAGGAAACTAAAATTCTAATACATCCTTAGTGAAAATACAATTTAAAAAATTTTATTTGGGCAGCAAATCATTTTGTTTGTTCGCATTTAATTACACAAAATTAGCATTTCGTTCACAGAAAATAAACTGTTTGATCGACCTAAATTGTATAAGTAAACTGCAGTGAATTCCGAATATTGCAACAAATAATTCGCCTTCTGAACAATTTTTTTCCACCAGCTGTTCATCAAAATGATCGAGAACAATGCTGTTAGTGTAATGCGGTCAGTTGTTACAGCAGTGAGTGCCAAAAAATGCACTTTTAGATGAATTTTACATTACGTATGAATCCCACATTACAGTATATAAGAGATTATACCTTAAAAATATGTTAATTGTCTTGACCACTCCAGGGGTATGGGCACGTCAACATCTCTTGCTATGCCTTGTTGACGTTTCGATAGCATATTTTTCGGATGGTGCAGTTGCTAGCATACACTGTACTGTGCTTTGTACTGACAAGCTCGGAGCACTCTGAGAGTTCTATTCGTACTCACAGGCAGTTTTTTGATCGCGCCGAGATTTGAGCTCCGAGCTGTAGAATAGTTTCGTAGAGCGGTGACCGAACGACGAACGGCCCACCACGAGCGCGATAATGTGCCGGTGAACATCATCGTTTTTTTGTGTCATTTAGAATTAAGATAACTTTTCATCTTTCTGTGTAAATGCTGATCCGCGCCAACATTCAAATGTACTTATCCGAAACTCAGCCGATTTTAGTTCGACTTCGTGATTTCAGCCAGTATAACAACTGACTAGATTATTTTTCTAACCATCACATACGCCAACCTGCGCTACACTGGTTTGATGTACAACAAAAATTGCACTTTGTATAGTATTACGCTATATGTGTTAGCTCTTCATCTTTTGAATTAAAACAATACAATCAAATAGAATAATTAAATTGCTCAATGTATTCTGATCATTAAAACCTAGATATAATAGCGTCGTTGTAACAAGTTCAAAGAATAATTATTAATATTCTGTTGAAATTTCTCCATATAATTGTACAATTTACAATGCAAACATTTACTGGCTTAAAAATTGATGGAATTCTATTACATAAAAGTGCAATAGATAATAATAGATAGGTACGTAGCCTATTTTTTGCACTGGCGCATCTATCAAATATGGGAATTTAATTGCAGTGATTCTTTACAGTTACCGGAAAAAAATCAATAAAATACTATATATGGGTCTTTGATAGTTTTAATAGCCGCGTTTCTCTCTCTAACCAGGACAAAATAAGCAGCAAAGAAATGATACAGAACAGAACCGTGAAAAAGGGATTAAGCGAAAATGGACTACATGTTCCCTTGGTTCAGTTTGTGTCTTGGGTTAGTCAGCCTATACTACCATACCTCATAGTCATAGCCTTCAAAAACTTCAGCTTCAACTTTGATTGAAATTGAACTACTCTATCATATAGTTATCATAGGAACGATTGTTCCAAAAGCAAGTTTTTGTTAGAAAAACTTTTTTATTTCTAAATATATCTTTACCAAATTTCATATTATTCAATCTTATTTACCGCCAAACCACATTTTTTAATTTGATTGATATCGGCCCACTATTTCATATACCTCTCATAGGAACAGTGAAATCGGAACAAGTTTTACTACTAATTTCAAAGTGGCAAATGCGCAGTAAATCAAAATGAAGGTATGATACCCTACGGCTAGCTTGTTTTAGTTTATTATTTGACCTTAATGCCGTAATTGAAAAGATATATTTTGGATGTCTTTTTAAAGAACACGTAATAATTTCCCCTTATCTTATTTTTATCGCTGGTAAGATATTACTCTGACTGGGCATTTAATACGGAGTTATTATCTTTTGCCATCATAATAAGATATCATTTGTGATATATGATATCTATTGATACCTTTAAAACATCAATCGGAATATTATTGTGGGAACTACCTAAACAGCTTAAGTGAACTGCACTGCTTTCAGCGAATTTCGAATATGCACTTCAACCTGAAAAGTCGTTTAGAGAACAAGTTTCTTCCACCAGCTCTCCGTCCAGCACTATCGGGGACAATGTTCTTGGTGTAATGCATGCATGGTGTTCTGTTCTGGTTACAAAAAAACGCGACTGATATTATGCTATTTCTGCTGTATGAATAATACTACTTATAGTAAAAGTCATATCGTCTATCTATAGACGCTCAATCAAAACGCTCCATTGTGTTACTCTGTAATACTCGCATAAAATAAGTAGACAATTATTGTATCAAATTCTGTTTGAGTAATTAGTTAGTTTTCTAATTGCTGCTATCCCTAATGGTTGATGCGAGTTGTATAAATCTACAATAAGATCGGATTGATAATTTTGAAAAAATGACATGTTTTACATTTCCGCATATATCACAACATTAAGTCAGTGGAACACCAAGTGGATTTTTTTATGTTTCTTAATTGATACATTGAAATTATTGTTTAAAATAAAATATTTGTATTTGAATATGGAAACGAATAAACGTAGCATTGTCATGTATATATTGAAATTAGTTTTCAATAACGCTAACGATGGAGTTAATTTTATTCTATGCAGAAAATCTCATCTCTCTTCAAGAATTATCTGCCACTTTGTTAATTTACCTCTTTAATATTCATATAATTGTATAAATTATTATACTACGGTCCTGAGAAAAAATACTACTCAAAAGCTTAAAATTCTACACTATACATATTTACAGTAAGTCTTCCAAACACAAACGAAAGAATATTGTAAATCAACAGTATCTTGTGTGGGCTCCGATCGCTACGCGAGCTCCGCATATAAATAGTTGCCACCCTCAGAATACAGCCATAGTACGTTTCCTCCGCTGACCATGGGTCAAAGGCGGCAACCCAGTTTGGAATTTGGGATGGGATCTTGGATAAAGTTTGGTTGCAATATGCAATAGAGTTTCGAATGAAAATTAATCACAGGCGCGTATCAATCTCCAAACGGATTTTAAAGCATTTCCACTTCCGTTTCACATTTTCTCGATACACTTCCGAAGACGTTGTCACGTTACAAGTCAGAAGGCACATATACACCCTTCAACAAGATAAAATTCGCAAGCAGTGGCCGCAGCATTGGTAGTAGCCGATTTGCTTTTTCCAAATTTCAAAAACTCTTTTTCTGTCCCAGTGCCTCCAGTGGCAGGTTGGGCAACCTTTTCAAATACAGTCACTCCCCGACTTACGTAAATATTTCATTCCTCATTCCTTTCCCACTGAGTGGAAGGAAGGTTTGATCATTAAACTTCCGAAGAAGGGTAGCCTTACAGACTGTGATAATTGGAGATGCATTTGTGTGCTTCCTGCCGTTGCCAAGATAATAACTAAAATCATCCTGGAAAGAATACAGGCTCACTTGGTAAGCATAATTGATGAAGAGTTGTCTGGCCTTCGATCCGAATTCTCCTGTGTCGATCACATTAACATCGCGAATCATCATCGAGCAAGGTGCTGAGTACGATTCTCCGCTTCACTTGCTTTTTATCGATTTCGAGAAGGTTTTCGATAATGTGAACCGGAATTCTATCTGGGCGGCCTTGCGCAGGAGAGGCATCCCTGAGAAGCTTGTGGCTACTATTAAGGCAACCTATGACGGCGCGAAATGTCGCGTTCTGCATAAAGGTAAGGTGTCGGTGGACTTTGAGATTCAGAGCGGAGTTCGGCAGGGGTGCATCCTCTCACCGATCCTATTCCTTATAGGGACCGGCGATGTGTTACATGCAGCCCTATCCGGGCTAGACAGACAGAGGTATTCAATGGATTTTCATATCTTATCTGCAACATCTTGACAACGCTGACAACATTTTGTGGGAGGCATACAAAATCATGGATCTGTCCGCAATGGCGTTAGATCTCGAGAGGGAGGCAAGCAAGGTTGGGCTAAAGATTAATACCAACAAGACCAAAGTTCTTAGCTCGCCATTGCGAAAAAGAAATCCGCCACCTATTGTCATCAATATTAATGGGCAGCCTGTGGAGAAGGTGGACAACTTCGTCTACCTGAGACGCATTGTTGCCGAAAATGGTGGTACGGAGCAGGACATCGCTCATCGTATCAACCAGGCTAAATGCGCATACGGCATGCTGTTCAAAATTTGGCAGAGTAGTTATTTTAGCATCGAGACCAAACTGGTCCCGTTTCGCTCCCTGGTACTGTCTGTGCTTTTGTATGGGAGCAGTTCCATGTACTGTTTCTGTAAGAGTTACCAGAAAGCAAGTTTTCGTCATAGCCACGAACGTCGTCGTGGACGGGATTCGAACCCGAAACGCCGGTAGTCAAACATGAGACTGATGCCTCAACACACTGCGCTCCGGTCGCCCCAAAACAGCGTACTGACTGGCCTAAATATGAACAAGTTCCACGAATCCACGAGCATTTGAGTCGCTTCCATCTCTTGTGGGAACGACTCAAATACTCGTGAATTCAATTTGGCCATGTACAATACTATGTAAAATATAAGAACAGAAAGGTATCTATCCGCTGTTGGTGATTTTCAATGTAATTTTTCAATGTTCAGTGTTTACCTCAACATTTACGTGTAAACGAAGCATAACATTCATATTTATTCAAAATGTATATATGTACATGAATTAATAAATAAACGTAAATAAACACAAACAATAACTATTAATAGTTACGGCCACACTGACTTCATCGTCTTCGTCTTAAAGGCTAAACTGCATGATCTCGTGCGACAACAGAATGGGATCCCAAATGGGAAGTTTTCGCGAAATACCTGTCTCTTTTGAGATCCCACAGCTGGTGTAATAGAACAATCCAAACAGGTACGCTTTTGTGTGCCCATCATCGTCAGCATCGCCACGACGATCAATACGAGTATGTATAGTACGTCTTTTGAACTTTCGTGAGTTTACATTCCAAAATGCTGTTTTTTTTTTTCAAATATCTCCCTGAAAAACTACTCAGCGAAATACAAATTCTTACAAAGAGACTTCTTATCATAATCGCGTTTTCACAATGTCCAGGTAAGTACATACTACGTATAAGAGTATCTACTGAAAGTATTAAGCTGTTGTGTATCTTTCCATGTGAAACATCCAAACGAAGCTTGCGATCATCTCACGATAAATACTGGTTTTCGCTCAGATAATTTTGCCGAATGTCTGTGAGATTACAGGCTTTAGCAGTTAAGTTTCGGTGATGGGATGCTGCATGCTGTTGTTATCTTGCACTTTGGAACCCATCATTCAATGGCTCGGGGACCCAGTATTCACCGGTGTTTAGTATCAAGTTCAAACCAGGCCGGGGAAAACCAGAAAAAAAACTTACCTAAAAAGTGGAATAACACGCTTAACATTATGCGGGATCGTATTTTTTTTAGCATGGATAATCAATATTGTATCTACTTTCCTAAGCTTTCACGTGCTACTGATATCTTTGTTTGTTGCTGCTATTGACTAGTTGCAAATGTTAGATACCCAACACTGTTGATCAGAATGCGCAACAATCAGAGACATTGGAAAAATGAAGCACATAGTAATTTGGACAATCAATGTTCATCATTCGGCGAAGCAAGTAGAATTAACATTTTTTTTCTGGATAGGTACATATCTGTAAAGATATATTTTTTCGGAAGAGCCAAGAGGGCGGTTGAATTTTAATATGGTACAGGTAGGCATCTTTTGTTGATGAGTCTGCACAGTATCAAGAGAATTGAATCGACGGTGTCGGTATCGGACGAAAAAACGGCGGCTTCGTAAGCACTAACCAGAGACGTTGAAATTTTAAATTTAAATTATTCACACAACATGTTGCTGATATTTTAAACTTCTTGTTAGACACTGATGAAGAATTTTGGCCATATGATGTATTGTCGCGGTGGTGAGTTGAACTTTAGGTGATTTAGATGAGGTTTTGTTGAGGTTTGGTTTTTAAAAACGAATTCTCTTATGAAATTGGTGATACCAACGTTGTTCACGGTTTAAAGATAGGATTGTAACATGAATACTTTTACATCCAGATGAAAATTTCAATAGAGGCATATTATGCGTGCAGTACAAATAAGTTTTTCAATTGCCCTATGCTTCATTTACACATGAATATATGTACCTATATGTATTCGGGCGCATTTAGGAAAATACAATAATAACAAGCACGACGCTCCCTGGAAAGACGGTACGCTTGCCGTGTTGCTTCGTTTAGAAGCATAACAGCACAGCTGACTCGACTTTAATTTGTTCGCATTAGGCATCGACAAAACCCTAAGTGGTCAAAGGAAATTTTTGATGTATTCTACAGGTACATTGTAGAATACGAATGGCGAATTTTATACAAAAAGTATTATGTATGTTCAGTCAGTACATATCGGCATTTTTGTAACGGTAGTTGATTGACATCTGACAATCATTCGAAGGGAGTTCTGAAGACCATTATAAATCACTTTGTAACTTTGGAAAAAAATAATTTTCCTGCTCGTGCTGTTCAAAAGTTTTTCGACCCTGGTCATACATATACTCCGCGGCAAATGCTTATGTTCACCGATATTTCGTCCCAAGAAATGATCAAATAGAGACTATCTGCATTGCTTTTAAAATATTTCGGATATATAAGACATCAGAAATTATACAGATAGTTCGAATCTGCTGAAATTTTGTTGAAATTACAGCAATTGATTTGGTTGAATCAGTCACCAGTGCCAGTGCGACAATTGCTTAGGTTCAGCCATTGTTTTATAAAATGTTTGATAATAAATTTATTAATATTAAAAATAAAGAAATTTGTCTGAATTTATGTATTTGTTTTATTTTATCTCAAATCCAATAATGGTTCCCCGAACAAGTTACAGCAAGCTCCTTCAATTTTTTGAAGGATTTGTATTGACATTTATACTTTTTGGAAAGCTGACAAGGCGGATATGGTTTTCTAATGGCTAAATCTGTGGTCTTTTAACAATCAACTAAAAATTTAAATACCTCAGAGCCCACTGAAAATCGGTAGAACATTTGTTGCTTTATTCTGTTGCATTTTGATTCTATTATAACGTTTTACAAGGAATACGTCGAGCTAGTAACCCTGATGTATATCTGAACAAACATTCATACTAGATGTTGGCGTTCATTCAGCAGGATCTTGCTCAATCTCAAAATCAACCAACTAAATCCTACTACAAACATTTGACCAAAATTTCAAGTCACTAGCTTAATTTTCAAGTTGCTAGCTTCATTCTATTGAAAGTTATCGCTTATTTGAAGTTTAATTTGTAGGGGAGGTAGGTGTTTCTTTAATCGGATCTTTCCTATTTTCAGTATGAAATAACTAAATCTTTCTATCAACACTCGACTAAATTTTCAATTGGCTAGCTTTATCCTGGCGAAAGTTATCGTCGTTAAAATATATTTAATTTTTTGACATTTGTAGGGGAGGTAGGTTCTCCTTTAACCTGATTGCGCCCATCTTACGAAAACTCAACCAGCTTCTCATCTGAAGTTTAAATACCAAAAATCAGCTCCCCACGTAAGTTGGTTCAAGAGTAATAGACAAAAACCCTGAAAAGTGGGGTATTGCGGGGCTCTTTGTTAGAAAAGTACCGTTATTTTCGAACTGATGAATCTCATTTTTACAAGAAAATACAAAATGACCCTTTCGAGTTACTTGCCAAAGTTAGAAATTTTCACGTTGTTTCAATGGGGAGTTATTGATACATTTAATTATTTTGAATATGTATGGGAGGTAGTCGCTACCTTGGCTGGATCGCGCCTATTTTACATTCCAACCAGCTAGATCATACTATGAGTATTTGGCAAAAATTTCATGCTTCTAGCTTTTTTCTATCGAAAGTTATTGTGCGAACGGACAGACTCGGCTAAAGCGAATCAGGAGGTGACCCTGATAATTTATATATACACATTACTGTACCTACGGAGGCTCCTTTAAAGTGTTACATATTTTTGTCGTGACAAAAACAATATTCAATATATATAAGGTCTGGGTTATAAAAAAAAATTAACCGGAGCCTGAAAGATCATGTGTGCGTGAAGCACTAAAGTGAGGATGGAACCTCAAAAGATCACAGACTGCGACGGTAGGACCTCTAAGTGGACTCAAGGTCGGATGAGGTCCTAGGGTGACTGTCTCTTTCGGTATAGTAGACGGTGTTTCTGTCGGACGCGTAATAAGGTGTCGTCCTTACAACGAACACAATGATTATAAAAGTCTACACAACAACAATTAGTTGCACTTACCGCGATCACGATTTCTCCCATCCGCAATTGCAACACTCGTGGCGAGACGTCATACATAAAATTGGAACTCTGAAGCTGGACAGCTGTCAGAATCCAATTTTCCCAGTTCCCACCTGGAACTTGGAAGATTGGATTCCAATCGGATTCTATCTTCGGCGTTCCGACGTGGATTCGGCTATCCTTCCACAGATGTTGCTATGGCGGACTTAAAGAGGAGTTAGTCGACTATTACAAAGAGTTACAATTGTGTCGGGTGAAGATTTTCGCTCGATGCACTTGCAACTGAGTGCAACCTCAGACGCAACCGGCTATGCATCACACGTTACATGTCTAAACGAAAAAAATTGTGTACAAAACTGGTCGATAATGTTATATTGATTGATAGGATATTTTTAGTTATGCGACTAACGTGGTCCGAAATAGAAGCAAAAAACGTAACAAGACAAAAAGTCGCATAAATACCGTAAGAAATTTTGTCAGGCGATGTAAATTTGAAGTAAGGCTTTCTGTCTGTTTCTCTATCGATTTCCAAAAAAAATCGGACAGTGCTTGGCATGCACTGCGAAACTAACATCCGCCTGGCGTAATATAGAAAACGGTTTGACAGACTCATCAAAGGAAAAATATGAGGAAAGGAGAATCTATCCAATGCTGTGTCGACGTTATGAAAAGCGGATTCAGATTGCATGACAGGAACTGTCTGAGTTTTTTCGATAGATACCACCGCCTAAAAAAATTTCAAATGGTACTTATGGGGTGTTGTATCTTATTTTGATTTTGTGCTTTTGTCTCAGTCCACGTTAGTCACCTAATATCAAATAAAGGAAAAAAAGGGATTATGTTGAGATACCCTTTCCAAAATAAAATTGGGTCCTAACCTACGTTGGGCGCCACATATTTTATGAAGATAGTGATTGAATATCGTCACCAATTTCACTCGTTCGATAAATCGTTGTCGAAATTGATGTTATTATGATTAAAGCAAACAATCACCATCACGATATCATCACAACCGGCAACTCTGCCACTGTTAAGATCACGCATTGGCGCACGGCGTGTACCTGTCCGTCTTCCTAATTGATGTGGACGATCAACAGAGCAGCAGTGTTGCCTCGCACGATCGACCGATAATCAGGTTAAACGTTGCCCGCTCTCAACAATTGTTTCCAGTTGCTCAACTTGCCGCGCAACGTTAATGACACGCTCAGATAAATTTCGTATCATATCGTGTCGTTCCATCAGCACAACGCGACGATATTTTTTATGATTTTTGTAAATAATAGTAGTAAACGATAATCCATCCGCCACCACCTATCCGTCCGTATCTATCTGTTAAGCCGCTCGGGGTTTACTGCTGTGAGAACGCCTCAGCACTGTAACGCCATACGAATTTTGAATATTTTAAAGATTTTGTATCTTTTTTTGAAAATTTATTCACTACGATTGTTGGTTGTTGTCGGCATCGCTGGAAATTGGGATTTTGTGCCGGGTATACGATTTTTATCAACTTGAACGGATTCCGTGTCGTTTGTGGTTTGAATATATCCTTGAACATATCTTATTAGTATAATAAGATAATAATCGTTCAGATAAATTTCTGAATTTGTATATACGACGATAAGTCTCGGTTTGAATGCTGACTGCTTTTTATGTGCAGCGGCACATTGAATTAGAATTTCGCTTTTACATTATTCTAATAATTTATTAAGCCGGCGCTTTCGATGAATTTATTTATTTGTTAAGTTTTGTTTCCGATGCTTTAATCGATTTATTATTTATTATAGTGTTGTGTTATTAATTGCGTGTTGTGGGAATTTTCCGTACATGAAATATTTTTAGTCTTTTGTCGTCCGAACGTTCCAATTTGTCCTTATTATAGTCAAAAAGTGATCTGTCTCTGGTGTTGATACTAATTTTCTAAAACACCTGTTCAGATATTTACCTCCCCCAAAAAGATCTACATATATTTTTTTCTGAATATGCCGATATCACTTTACAAGCGGATTCTCATTGATCTTTGAACACGGCGTCGTTTACTAGTATCATTGAAAGTTGCGCGTATACTTGAAAAAAAGTGAAGTTTTCGAAGGGTATATCTGTTAACGGCGACAATCTGAAGTAGAAGCAGAAAAAAAAAAATAAAATAAAAATTAAAGTTACTTTACGCCGTCGGTTAAATTTCTTTTATGTACTACCTGCAATTCTGATCTTAATGCAAGCAACGTTTCGTCGACCAATTTTCCTTCATCGGTCACCATCCTGAGATTGTTGAATAATATCTTGAACGTGTGTTGTGCGAGGTTGAAGAGCACGTGTTATATCTATATTTGTGCTAGCAAGTGTGTAGTGGCAGTGAAGTGAATTGAATAATAAATTATATATAAATAAAAAATAAAAAAAGAAGCACCAAAAAGAGAGCCACTACCTAATTTTTTTAGGGCGAGGTCTATTGCATTATATTGCCAAAGAAGTTCACTTTCTTGTTTTATGATAATCATCATTCATTTCTGTGCAATAAAATAAATTATCTAAAAGTGAAAGAATACATACGGCGGATAAAGGATACACAAATTGATTGAAGACAACCTTCGGAAGTAAGGAAGTGATAAGCGGCAAAACTGGATTACTTTGGATATCATGTCAACAATATTTCAAGCCCTCAGACGCCTATAGGTGAGTGAGTTTTTATTATACCGGTTTAGAATGGAAAATGCTAGTTAAAGGTTCTCGTTCGAATAAAATAGAAAATTGCTACACTGAACGCGGCTTTGTTTCCAGAAAATCCGCCGACCTGAGTAGTCTCTCAATGGAATGGATAGTTCTAAGCGCCTATGTCGTTGTTGTGGGGTTTTATTTGATTCTACTCGTAGAGTACGATTTCCATTAAGTGTAAAAATGCGTCGAAAATGGACTCGGGTAATAATGAGTCACAGAAAACGGGCTGTCCTCTACTAGTTACCACCTTCAAATACCGCTTTTATTGCGATTAAATATTTGCCCTAATGGTGGGCACTTCGACAATGGAAGTTTATTGTGGCATAGTCCTTAAAAAAAATTATGGTAAGAGACCCTCCACCAGAGCAGAGCTTCTGTTGATACACCCGTTAAAAGAGCGTGAACCATACCTGTGCAATCGCTAGACATTCACATGAAATATGACATGTGGTATAGACGTCCTCCAAACGAAGATGACATTCCGTCTCTCTAGATAAACCCATCTTATTTAGATGATGTCTAACCCAGTGGTCAGTGGCAGATCTAGAAATCGAATTTGGAGGGGATCCGACTTATTCGTCCTTTGGTCCTTAAAAAGCTGGCGGGTATTGAAACGCGCATGTATTCCTTAATTGAAGAGCAGCATGAAATTATGAACGTACAAACCCTCATACAATACAAAGGCTGCTGTGCTTACCACAGCGCATATGCATTGCAATAGGGTTCGTTCTTCATGTCAGAACAGGACAGCTACAGAGAAAATAAGGTATACACTTCTCTTTTTTCTCTCCACAGCTGCTTTCAATTATGCAATTATGCAGGTATGTTTTACCATTTACCCATCTAGGGCTGGTCCAGCTTATTGTTTTAATCGTCAACATTGTGTCTATATAGCAGACCTTGGCCGTCTGGAATCACGCTTTCGTAATCGCCTGAAATGCACTGCAGTATTCACGCAGACTGAAACAGAGGTTTGAGTTAAAATTGGGACAAAAACTTCAGATTCGTAATCAGCACCCCAAAAAAACCTAAATAGAAAAAATTTGAAGCTACACCACAATTTGTTTTAGAACCGTTACTATATGCACTTAATTACTAGGCTTATCTGCCATTTGTCAAATAATACATACTTCCCCTCCGCTATTGAATGGGGAAGTCTTGTATACCAGGACTGCCCATAGTACGTAAACATTAGCATTCATTCTTGAGTAGAATAGTTTCGATTAAGAATTATCAAAAAGTTCCGCTTAAACAAAATATCAGCAACCCGAACCCACGTTGGGCGCCCAAAAATTTCCAGCTCTCGCACAATGACTTCACAGGAGGTTAAATATTTTCTATTCGCGCTGAATTCTTGACAGCAGCACCCGGTGACAGTTTTATGGATTATCAACTTAAGACTAAACTAATAGTACGAGTATATTGTGTTGAGTTCAAATTGGAGAGTTTCTCGCCCAAGGCTTTTCAAAGAAAGTTCATTTTCATTCCTCCGGACATCTACGGTGGCCCGATATCAACCAATTTGGTACGTAGCTTCCTTGGGTGATTCTAAGTACCATCCGGTGATGTTTTTGGTGCTGGTGCAAGTGCGCGTTAGGACAACAGGACGTTCATGGGCATGAAATTAAGCGAAAGCCAAATCTAGTAAATATGAGTACTTTCTAAATCGGGGTGATTAGCGCAGGGCACTGGAGTACTGTTGAAAGCATTTTAAATCTTTTAGTGAGGACAATAGGACATTTTTGGGCAGGAAATGAAACGAAAGTCAAATATGGGTATTTTCTGAATTGGGGTGATGAGACCAATGCGCTATAACACCTTTTAAAGTATTTTAAGTTTTTTTTTTACCTCCACGTGTATGTAGTGAAATGAGATGATGATTAGATCAATTAATTAGGAACAATATGGATTTGGCATTAATCCATAATGTTCCAGGAATTAATAAATATCATATAAAGAATATGAATGATATAAAGGACACAATGTACCCGAAGGACATGAAGGATGAAAGGATTCAAAGTCACCTCTAACTTGGAAAAGTTTTACACCTTTCAGTACACGTTTCGAATTGAACGTCATCATATAAGAGGCCGCATTTGGGAACATTCCTGTTTCGCAAAAAACAGGAGGATTCTCTCTATTGCATTTAAAGAAACTTTTTAAAATTCCTGGTCAAAGATTTGACATTAAATCGCTGACTCTCCGTTTTCATTAAAAAGGAAAACTTTTCAAACGAGATTACTCCCAATTTTCGATAAGAGGTCAACTTCAGAATACTTTAATCGAGGATCGACTGATGTGAAATCATTTAATAATGTATTACTCTCATGATCCCAATACAATGCTAACTACTCTGGAGTGCGGATATACTCGTATATATGTATTTCGGAAACGACATTACCATGACTAATCTGTACATATATTGTCATACCATGTTGACAACTTCTTTATGGTTTCATTGAGCTGACCTACAAATTGCGTTCTGTTAGCACAGTTAGGCATTGTCGACCAGTCATGAATATAACTAATTTTTTGAATTGAGTTATATTTTTAATACTACGAATATCTACTATCTACCGGGTATGGTATACGGTGCATTGATTTCGCTTGTTTTTATTATTGCTTTAATTTTACTATTGTTCATGGTTGAAGGTCTTCTCGAATGTATCGCGGTCATAACAAGGTTAATTTTACCACCTGTAAGTTCGGTGTAGTGCTCAGTTCCAAGCCACATCGTCATGCCGACATAGGATCATTCAGAAATGTAGCGAAAGATCCTAAAACCAGTTCGAATATACATTATGGGCATGTTTCGAGATGCATTCATATTCTCGGAGAAGTCTATCGTATCTGCAATTCCATTTATCTTTAAATTACTAGAAAATGTTACGTATTAATTTGAAAATAGGAACGACTATCTTCACCAGTCTGCTGTTTGGAAAACAACTAAAAATTATTGGTGTTTAAGATTCCAACTAAACTATTTAAGACCTATTGTTGTAAGATTTTCGTTCATAGCATCTGGCTACATTCTTCAGATTCCATAGATTCGTAATTTTTCGCATTTAAAGTTGTGGATATATTCATTCGCACCTAGTGTACTTCTGTGGAATTCTATGATTTTACAATATTTTTCGACATTTTATTAGAATCCAGTAAAGATTGGCGTCAAGTATGCATTTGCATTTGCATGCTTTTGTTGCATATTCGTTAATGATACGAAATTGCAATTGGAAAGAAATAAGGCTGTCCGCATATTGGACCGCGTTCGCGTATTTTCTGTCAATGGGTTAGCGTCATTGTGTAATGACTCTTGCTTCGTTGAGCAAAGACGCATTCTGTCAGTTTCACGAATTCTCATCTGCTATCGTATTAAAAAATTGCGTTTCACCTAAATAACTAAACATACAGTAATTGACGCAATTTATTGAGTTGTTGTTCCGCCTGTGGTGCGGTGCGTAATAATAAGCCACTTTTCCCGACTTGTCGCAGGTAGACGGCTCAATAGGAGCAGGAAGAGGTTTATGCCAACGAAACATCTGCTAAGCTATTTTATATGCAATAGTTCTCTCTCCCAATTGCTCTAACCCCTTGTGGGGCATAGCGCGTCAATTGTTTCATGTGGCCCAGTTGACGTTTCGACGGCATAAATTGGTTTCGGAGAATGCAGTTGCCAGCATGCACCTCCTGTACATCCATGGCCACGAACGTCGTCGTGGACGGGACTCGAACCCGAAACGCTGGTAATCAAACATGAGACTGATGCCTCAACACACTGAATGGTTGAAAGCAACTCCAAATACGCCTACAAACAAAAACTAAACCGAAAATCTTCAGGTGGTCTGCACAAGCAACCGTCTTCGAACTGAGTTTAATGTACATATGTTACTTTTGCACATTTTATGATTGTTTTCTAAATACTTTGGGGACACTTTATTTGGATTGCTGTTTTTGATTTCGTAATTCAACGTCCATCGTAGATTATAATGGTCTTACAGCATTTCTCGTGTAACAAAACCTTTCAAAGTAATAATCTGCATGCCTTTCGTCTATCTGGCATACGAAAATTTCCTTAGTAGGACTTTGCAAAGCGAGTAGATTTATGGTTTTGGTCTATTTTTTATATATTACGACAGAGCTGTAGCCGGTCATCCTTTTTTCTATACGTAGGCACCTTATTTAAATGCCATTTTTTTCTATATTTACCCATCATAATTTATACTTAAATATGGCTGCTTGAAAAAATAAAACTGACTTTGTCAACGCTTGGGAGTTCGTAAAAGCTACTGGTGAGAATATTTCATACATTTATTATAATTTATTGCATAGATAGTAGTGTTTAACTATACTGTTTAAACATTCGGGTTTTCGTGCAAAATTCACGTCATCAGTTCATTGTCTTTGTACATTTTTTTTTTCTCTTAAAAAATAGTTTACAATTAAGTGGGATGAATTAAATGAAAAGCCCATAAACAAATACTTAGAACAGATATGGACACAGATGACTTACCAATCATAGATCTATTTGTACATGCTATTTGCAACCAAAAATTGGGAAATTAAATATTTGAAATTAAAACATAAAAACAATAATAATAAAAAAAAAACAGAAACTAAAACATACTTTTGCTTATTCTTTTATTGTAGCAGGCCCGTGCGCAGGGAAGTTCAACACCCGGCTTCAAGCCTTTTTAGAAATTGTTTATTTTTTTTTGTGCTTTAAAGCAGCGTTTTTAGGGTTTTGTGGTAAAAACGAGACCCTTATGAAATCGGTCAAATGCCTGTTCGTCTCTTCATAGAATATCTCACGAATGACCGAAGCTACATACATGAAATTTTGTAGGAATGTGTAGAATTACTATAATTTGCCGGAGAAAGCGATGCGTCGTAACTTTTAGGGGGGGGGGGGGGGGGCATAGAGGGAAGGTACCGTTGAGTACATTCAATTTTTAGAATTTTCTTCACATTTGAAGAAACGAGAAAAGAGGGAGAGGGGAAAATATGTAATTCGAGTTTGTCCCCCCCCCTTGCATTTCGAGGCCGTTATACTTGGAAATATGAAAATTTACTGAAAAGCAGCGTTTTACTAGCGTAGAAAACTAAAAATAATAGAATTTTGAAATCTCATTAGAAAAGGTTAATAATAGTACGTTTCTATAGTTGCAGTTGGGACACCCCTGCACCCTTCAAGCAAACCCGAGGTCAAAAATATTGATGGCCAATGATAACCAACACCATG
This sequence comes from Chloromyia formosa, assembly GCA_964017055.1. Classification (NCBI taxonomy): domain Eukaryota; kingdom Metazoa; phylum Arthropoda; class Insecta; order Diptera; family Stratiomyidae; genus Chloromyia; species Chloromyia formosa. Next base: position 3,732,691 of record OZ024813.1, on the reverse strand, counting down.
GGCAATAATATCTATAAGTTTCATTACAATCCGGGATGCCTAGGTTTTTTTATGTATGCGCCGATGTGGGAAGCTTGTAGAGCTGTCTCTGCTGCTTGGCCGTTTTCGTTGCACTTTTCTTGGAGACTGTAACCTCCGGTTGCTCCACGGTGCGTCTCTTCATGCCCGTCTGTAGCGTTGAAATCTCCCAATATGATTTCTACGTCGTTGGAGGGTAGAGAATTAAGGAATCTTTCTATGGTGTTGTAAAAGCCTTTAAATCTTTGATTTTTTCATCTTTGTTTTCAGCCGGTATCCACCATGAAAGCTACTCCAAATTCACGTTTTTCTATTGCTTTTCCGCTTTTATAGATTGTGTGCGATTTCATGTCGTTAACGTCCATTTCGTTAACTAGATTGCCAAAACGTTTAGGTTGTAGCTACTGGCCTGTCGTTCTTGGTTTCGTTTGCGTGGTCGGTTCCGCAAACCTCATCGTATCCGAGGCTTGACTTCAGTTGACAATTGTTTTCTGGGGAATTGTTGTCGGTGGGTTCATCGCCCGAGTCTCTGCATCAACCATTTGTCGACCGTACGGAGTACAGCAAGTGTCGGATAGCACCGTTTTACCGTCACTGTCCCAGGGGGCATCCGCGAGGAGGCCCCCCACCCATATTGGACTGTGAAAGCCCACTCAGCTGCTAACTCGGTTGAACGTGCTGCTGATCGCACTCCTCTACACAAAACACACCGTCACGATCTAGTAAATGAGAGGATGTTAACTCATCTAGAGGCGTTGGTTCAAAGTTGAACTGTTGCGCCAGTTATTAATTTTTATGTTTACGGGCTAAATTTAAGATGTTAAGATAATGTTTTAGCGGCGATTCGATGTTTATGTCGTATTAAAGGTGTTATTAAAATATTTTTGTTATTGTACCCAAATTCCACAAGATATGACATTCTTGGAAATTATCGAATTATTTTGCGAGCTGCGATATTATTTAATTTTATTGCACACATATTCCCCGCTGTAGTATGTGCCAATATCAATAAAATCCATAAATTTTACTCTACAATTCCAATTCCCTGAATTTCCCACCTAATTATCATAAAAAACATTTCAATTTAACCTCCACTTGATATTAAAATTTTCGTAAAGCAATATTTATTTGTAAACATTCGAATTCTTACTATCAATATGCATGTTTAGAGTGTTATTGTATTAAATTTATTCATATTCTGCTATAAACTCAAAATGTGCAATTCAGAATATTATAAGGCGCGTGTCTAAGAAACGGGGAAATACCAAACAAACCGGTAAACAGAGACGAGATCGCCCGATACACATGACTATTGGTTTATGGATCAACTTTGTCGGACTATTTTGCCCCTTAGTTCTGCTAATTCTCTAAATAATAGTCAAGTGCAATAAATTTTAAAATTCAAAGATTTATTCAAATTCAAAGCAGATACTGCATAAATGTATCTCAGTTCGCATGATGAAAAGTAACCGGCTTTGCGACAAAATACGAGAAGATAGATTGCTTGACCTCATAACCAATATGAAAAGTATTGACGTCAAGTACTTGACACATTACACACAAACTAGAGAAGTTCAACAACTACGTTAAGTAAATACGAGTACATGGGTAGACTGCGTACCTATAAAAATGGTCTGTTTTGACCACAACAACTTAGAAGAAGTCATTTCCTTTTTAATTGCTTAATATGAATAAATTAAAGCTCTCAACGATTTCAGAATCTACGTATCGTGCAAAATTACTATGGTAGGGATGCGTGTCTAGATTTAATAGTCGTACGCAAGTATCTTTTATTCTCATGCTTCTAATTTGGAAGTACTCATTTTCAAAGAGTTATGTTGTACTGTAAAAATGCGCAAATTATGGGATAATTCTAGTTTTAGACACATTTGTCCGTAAGAAATTCATTTGTCCAAAATAATTACATAGTTTTCCGAAACCTAGGATTTATGGTAGGAATAATTTACAGGCGGTTAGCTTAATTTATTGCGCATTCTAGACTTACACGTTTTAAATTTTAGGCATAGCAGCAATGTCGGATTTTCGCCCGAGATCTCTGTCAAAAGTTTCGTTCGCACGAAAATCTGTTGCTATCCCGGTAATAATTCTTGTAGATTTTGTTTCGCATAAAACCTGGTATGACAACTGTGCACGCTCTTATTTTGAGTGTGAAGGGGAAGTTTCAAGTGCCGTGCAGAGCGCAGTGGATACCAGGTGTGAGAGAGTGAGATAGAAAAATAACTGCCGCAACAGTCTAATCTGGTTACATGGTCTCGAGATGATTTAGCATCATTTCATTTTCTAGATCGTGACGGTGTGTTTTGTGCAGAAGCGTGTGATAAACAACACGATCAACCGAGTTGCTTGCCCCATAAATGGGTACTCATTTAACAGCTGAGCCGACTCATAGTCCGATACCTAAATCCCCTTTTTTAACGAAGACTACCGCATTCAGTAGGAATCGAACGGGGGCCCAGTGCGTAGAAGCCGAATGTTGTTAGCACGTTATGACTACAGTCCGTAAAAATAAGATCTAAGGACGCGGAAGCGTTTACGCGACGCAACTAGTACGGGGTTTCGGACCTCTGTAGCTCGGGCCCCTGGTAGTCGTGGGGGTTTAAATTTGCTAGGGTTATTGTTGCAAGCCGTTTTAGGAAGTGTATCTAATTTGATGTCGATACCATGAAACACACCCGAGATATAACAGTTTGAACATTTTTTTTCCAATTTTTCCTTGTTTTCGTTGTCCTTTGACAGGGCTACAGCCTCGTAGGGAGCGTGTGGAGATCTGCTTTCTTTTCCCGCGGATTGGCTCTGTCCCACGGGTGTACATGGGCCATCATTTGCTCTGATCCGTACAGTAAAAAAAGGATACTTTCAAAAATTTAAAATTTCATAGAGTTTCTCGCATAAGTCTTTTCCAAGATTTCAAAGAAAAATGTTTTCCAGGTACTTACCGTTGCCTGATTTCGAAAAAATTTGGCACGTAACTTACTTAGCTTATTATAAATACGTCACGGTGATATGTTGGTCCTACTGCAGGTATGCGTCAGGACAAAAGGACTCTCTTAATCATGAAATGAAACAGAAATCAAACCTGGTATGGGTATCTTCTGATTTATGGTGATGAAATCAAACCAGTGGAGTAATGTTAACTGAATTGTGATTCCTTTGATTGGTAAAGATGACATTTTGAGTTCTTGGGGAGGAAAAAAAGGACATTCTTGGCCTGCAGGTGATATCTAGGCAAGATTGGTGTCATATGGTTGGGGTCATAAGGCGAATGCATTAGTTTTACTTTTCTTGGCATTCTGAATAATTCGGAGAAGAAAAAGGATATTTTTGGCAAGAAAGTGATATCCAAGCAAGATGGGTACTATTTTACACTCAACTACAGTTGATGGCATTTTGAGCCCTTTGGAGAGAGAAAAGAATATTTTTTGCCAAGAAGTAATATCTAGGCACGATGGATCGCATGCGACTGGGAATTATGAGGCAAAGGTACTAAACTACTCTTGATTGTAATTTTAGTTCTTTGGTCAAGAAAACAGCACCTTCTTGGGCATGAATTGAAATAGAAGCCAAACCTAACAAATATCAGTAAAAATCTTAAAAAAAAAAATCATGGAAAACGTTTTAGAAAGAGCGCGACTATGCGAAGCTGAGAATGGGCACCACTTACGCGATGTTATTTTTCACGTTTAAATTAACAAAATTCTCCATTTACGAAGTGTACTAAAAAAGGGAAATTCGATTGATTCAAAAATAAAGGAATTATAGACCATTCAAACCCCTTCGTTTCTTTTGCGCCACCCAGTATATATGTACTTCTCTTCGAATCAAAATTCTGATCGGCTGTTGTGCCATTTGCGTATGCTGTTTACTTATCAATGCCGTCCCATCACGTACGTACATGTTTTAGTATTAACAACAAGTATAGAATAAAATGCATATAGACGCACGCAACAAATTTTTTGTAGACCATGTTTCATCATGAATGGACGTCAGTATTTTGATTGATGTTTGTACACCTATTTTCGGCATTCTTTTTTTCATTCGTAATAGCGGTATCATACTATGCGCAACTTGGCCAGTGGTGAGCAAATGCTAGGCGACCGGTAGCCCAGTGCGTAAGGGTATCAGACTCATGTCTGACTACCAGCGTTTCGGGTTCGAATCTCACCCACGACGACGTTCGCGGCCATGGATGTTTGTGTTGTCTTCCCCCTGTGGTGCGGGGCTTAATAATAAGCCACAGCATTTCCCGATTTGTCGCAGGTGGGTGGCTAAACGGGGGAGCAGGAGGTGCACGCTGGCAACTGCATTCTCCGAAACAAGTTTAGGCCAACGAAACGTCAACTGGGCTACATGGAACAGTTGACGCGCTATGCTCCACGAGGCGTTAGGGCAATTGAGTATGTTAACCGTCAAAAATGTAAACCACAATCAACAGATGTAGGATTTCGCGGGGGCTAATTACACTAACAACAAATATTTACGTGCAGATGATTATTATGACAGGTCACTCCAACAAGAGACTAATGTGGTAATTTCCTGCTGCTAAACCTGCTAATGCTAATATTGTTTATCAGCTTAAAGTATTATTGTTAATTGGCAATTATTGATCAGAGATATTAAACGTTTCTTAGATCGTTCGTATGTCCTAACTCATTATTCCATCGAGTCTTATTTAGAATAGTAAACTTAGGGTTCATCTATTGTCAAGGTTTCTGGGACTTTTTGTTATTTGTTTGTCAAATGGACCGCTGAAACGAATTTCTCTATTTATAAAGCACTTAAGTTGGAATTAGCCTAATTTTGAAAACTTGACATTTGGTTAACAGCTTATTTGGAAAGCCGCTAAACAGGCATGTTTTTCACAAACAACAGTTAATGCTGCTACACTTGTGAATTCGAAAAACTGGTAATATGATAAGCTGAGGTTGATAATTTGGATAGCAGATAAGTAGCAATTTATACTCGTATGTCAATTTGAATTTTATGGCTTTCCCTCGCGTTTTGTTTGTAATAGAAACGATCCAGACGGCCAAGGCCCAACATCGGGCGGTAGCGCCACCATGATGATAATAGTTCAGGTTCGTTTAGAAGACTACGCGCAAACAAATTCGATTGTTTCTAACATTTGTAATAAAAGGTGGTCACACCCGAAGGTGCTTATGAGAGTCCCAGCCCCTCCTTGTAACTAAGATCAGGGAGATGTGGACGGCGTTTTGTAATCTATAATCTATTCGTCAAGTGATCTGTAAATCTGGCATACAGAGAGCTTTTTTTCCCAATAGCGAATGATGGGTCGTCCTTAAGCCCGCGTTACTTGTTTAACTGCCCGAGAAGACGCATAAAAAAACATCACGATAATCGCCTTTTTCCGTGCTCGGAATATAGGATACGAAGTGTTGTAGAGCACAGTTGTAAGATCATTTTACATGGTATGATCAGTATCATGCTCGTCCATTTATCTCCTCCTTTTTTAAAATGAGTCGCAGTGGAGTCGTCTAGAAACCGGCGACATGCAGAGAATAATAATGTGCCGGGGCCAGGTTGGGAATGCAAAGATCTCTCGTTTGCTAAAGCTGAGGAGTTTCTTTAAGAAATCAACGTTGAAAAGCCGACCGACTTTCAACTGACATGAGATATTTTTTGTTGTTTTATTTCCAATCTTACTAGCTGAAAAGTAAAAAGAAAAATATAATTTTTTTTTTAATCCACTACTTACCATAATTTACCAAACTACCGAATATCATGGAATCACCTTAATCTGGACTATGTACGTCAGATAGGAAGTAAACAAGCTGTGATCACAATACCGTCACAAATCTTATTTTGATGCAAATCATTCAGTGACCAACCGAAAATAACATTAAAATTTACCAACATCAATGACGTCAAAAAAATAGCCACCACCTATATTTATCTAATTTGCAGATTCAAGCTTTAGCACATATTTATATGAATTTGTTTGCATAAAGTGCTGAATAATATACAAGTAAAGTATTTTTTGCGTTCTATGTAACTTCACTAGGCCGTAATTATGTATTAACTGGTAAAGAAAGACGATAGAAAAAAATTTGTGGAACAAAAAAATGAAACGCAAAACAAAACATTTAAACTTTTCGGTAGTCACAAAAGATAGATTAACTTAGTATGTTGATTGTGTTTTTGTTGTTCTTTTTTTTTAACTATTTTAGTTTTAGGTTACCTATGCTAAGTAAAATCCAGTTTTCATGGTAAATTTCAGCAGTTTTTCGTCGTTCAACTTCTTTCTGTTTTTTTTCTTATTTTCATAATTGCAATTTCACGACTACTTTAGGTGTTTAATTTACGCGGTTGTAAATTGAATTGTTGGGAGTGTTGGAAAGATAATTGAAATGGCGTAAAAATAGAGTACTAATATTTTTTTTTAAATTTTTTTTTATACCCTAGACTAAATTATAGGGTATATTTTTGCCTTCAGAATACCTCTTGAATTATTGAGCATAGCTACACACAATTTTTGTTTGGCGATGTAACTGGTCCATTTCAAAAGATGACTAAAAATTTTCATGGACGTATCATTAGTTTTTGGTATATAGGCTTTCATATCGTAGGGGACATTCAAAACATTCCATTTCTGTTTTTTTTTTTTCTTTTTTAAATAAATAAATAACTGGCGCAACAGTCCAATTTGAACCACGGCCTCGAGATGAGTTAGCATCATCTAATTTTCTAGATCGTGACGGTTTTTGTGCAGAGGTATGTGATCAGCAATACGCTCAACCGAGTTATTTACCCCATAATGGGTACTCATTTAACAGCTGAGTGGGCTCATAGTCCGACACGTAAATCCCCGGAATCGAACCGGGGCCCAGTGCGTTGAAGGCGAACGTGCTAACCGTTGCGCCATCCGGACTACTTTTCTTTTTTGATTTTTGAAAAAAAAAAAAAAGAAAAATCAGCTATTCGACCATCTCTTGATAACAAGTTTCAGCCATTGTAGAGTAGAAAAATTGGCAAAGAGAGGGAAAAATACTACGTTTCCGCATTATTCAGATGATCAACAGAGTTCACAGAATCACGAGGATAGCAGAGGCGCAACACTGCATTCCTTGCAATAAGTCACTCTCTGGAAACTATTAAGCATCTCAGTAATAAAAACAAATGCAATAACGTAATCAAAAATATTAATGAAGTATAAAGGCAATCCTGGCAACTGAAAGGTACCCAGGGCTCCTCAGCGCTTTGTCCGGAACACGAAGATGCTCCAAATGCCGGAAATTCAAAGCATTTATGGAGGCCTTTGGTATGTGGCTAAACAACAAAAGACAAACACAACACCAGGAATACCTTGTTGAACTGAAACTAAAACGATAAACTACTCTATGGGAAGGATGGGGGTACTAGATAGGAGAGCGCAGTTCCTTGAGGGGAAAATACGCTAAGTAAAAACGGTTTGCTCTTAAAACTTAGAGCAAGTAACCTAAGTGTGCTTGTGGGAATGCATAACGGTAGAAGGATCAACAAAGAACCCGATGAGGTCCTTTTTAGTCCTGTTCTTGACCAGAAATGAGGGCCCACGTTGGGCGCCAAATATGTAACGGTTTGGTGGGCATCCCAAGATATTCAAGGGGAAGAGCCTAAGGTAGCACAATAATCGTGAATGTCGGGCCGTGCCATCTGGCGAAGGAAAAGGCCCTTCAACAAGCTAAGCAGCGGCCTATGCTTGTTGTAGCTCAGTTCGAGAGATGTGGGCGGGATTTTGGCCGCTCCTTGCCCCTGTTCTTTGTGTATTAATAAAAATTTATAGGCTTGGATAAGACAACACAAACATGAGACTCAAAAATGGGGAATAATAAAAAATGGGACGATAAGGATGAAATGATTGGCGGACGGCGCAGATGACCTCGCACTCGCATCGGGGTCCTTGTGTAATGAGACCCTGGGCTTCTAGTTTCTAGTCTACAGCCATGGGATCACCATCACCAGGTGCTGCTATAGATCTGCCGGTGGAAGCAGCATTACCGGAATATGGTTCATTACAGGTGGTTCATTACAATTGCACGAAAACATCAACACCTGCGCCGCCTGCATTTCAAAACGCAGACTACTTAACAGAGTAGAATTCTTGCACTAAGCTTTTATCCAGAGCAGCCCGGATTAAATTGTTAGTGTAATTGTGTGGTCTTAAAATGCTCTGCTCTGCATGGCTGTTTAAAAAACGCGCCTATTGTTTCTACTCAATGACACTTTGTCGGATAGGTGGCACTGCATACACAAAGAAGGAATTACGTTTGCTCTGCCAATTGTATTGTAATTCACGAATTATCATTCGGACGATGCTCGAATGTTTATTCGCAAGGACAAAGATGAAATCGAATTATCATTCGATAAACTAATAATTCACGTGCATCGTGTGTCATATGTACATATTACAGTGAACGTTGGAAATGTTTTATAAATTTTGACAACAAAAGAAAGCTTTCGTTCAACGCTTTAATTCATAAAATTACGTTTGTTCTTTCTGACAGTTGAAAAGTTTCTCTAGCATACCTCTAGACCACTCCGCTAAATACGCATTTTTGAAATTTGGACGAAAAAGCAGTTCTGCTCTAGCTGCTGCCGCTGCTGTCCCATTGTAATTCTCTTAAAAAGATTATGTATTGTACATTCTAAGTTGATATGTGAGCGCCGCTGCGATTTCTTCTGCCGGCAGTGTAATTTCGGTGTGACGCTACGGACCTTTAACCTTAATACCTTTCAAATGTCCTTTCAGACGTTCCTTTGGAAATCTGAATTAGGATCCAAGTCTCGTATTTGTAATTTTTGATATGTCGCAAAGGAACCATTTGTCTGTGATGATAGATTCACAAGCATTCAAAAAGTTCCTATTGTTACCTAAGTTTAATTACCGAGACCGACTACATACACCCACCACCATCAACAAAAATAACACCTTAGGGCGAATGATATGCTATTACATCTGTAAATAATTGTAAAGTATGTTAAAATCCGACAAGGCTGACTTATTTGGTGTTTATAAATCAGTGGAAAATTTTGTTGATTCACGGCTAAGATAAAGATCATCACATCCGAGTTAACAGCTATTGCTGGATTTTTAACATAAACGAGTAACACAAAAAAAGAATCTGGCCACATTCATGATATGTAAATGAGCTCACATGAGCATGTCAATAATAGGTGATAAATAAAGTATCCAAATTGTTGCGATCATAGTGAACGACATTTTTTTCCATTTCACGTGATCTGTGTTTTTTTTTTACGTGGACACGTCAAGATAGTGGATAATCTGAAATGTGAGACGGCATCCTGTCGAAAATCGGAAACTAATGAAATATTCTGTAATTCAGTGCTCATCTCAGTAAGTGAGGTGATCATAAACTATTTGCCTTAACCCCTTGTGGGGGTCAACTACACCTAAAGTGGCGATTTAGAATATAACAGAATCAGGAACAAGAACATAAACAGAACAGAAATTTATTTTTTCCGTAGTAAATTCTGTTGTTAATTTTGTTGCTATAGTGACAGGACCAGAATTATAATTCTGTTCCAGTCGTAAATGTACTGAATTCTGTTCCTGTGCCTAATTCTGTTTTATGCGAAATCACCGCTCGAGAGATCTAGTTGACGTTTCTAGCATATAACTGGCTTTGAGTAGATATTGTTCCTTTAGCCACATTCAGTGGCAAATTGTAAAAGGCTGTAGCTTATTCTTATGTCCCACACAATAGGAAGATATGACACCACAAATAACAATCAACACAGTGGGACTCGAACCTACAGAACCCGTAGAATGAGGAATCGGATTGACGCGACAAGGGATTAAGCTATCGGCCCGGCCCCATACCACAGGTCAATATGATCAACCTGTAGTCGAATGAAAGCATGAAAACGACCTCTTTTTATCATGTTATTGGAGAGGAGGTCGTTGCTTATTCCTTGAGATCTCAGTTTTAACCACCGTTGATCATACTCTAAATCGACCTGTTGAGATTTATAGGCTGCAAGATTGGGTTTGATTAAAACGGCGCAGAAATATATACTCGTACATACATTTGAAAATCGATCGGCCGGTATACCTACGCAGGCGTAAAAACACACATGCTCCGGTATAGCTTTACAATTGACCTGTGTACAGGTATACCGGCCGGCCGATTGATTTTAAAATATATTTTTTTTTTTTTTGCTAAATCAATCGTCAAGTTTACAGCCATTTTGATCAAACTTGATCTTGTAAAGAACCCGTTCAATCATGAAAAAAATATTAAATCACTGCTAGTCGAAAATTCTCATAAATTTCTTATCGCTGCATCTAAACATTATTTTCAGATAAAAGATGCTAAACTATTCAACAAATTGGCATACTGTCACCAAGCAGTCTTGGATCGAAACTTATTTCAGACAAATTGAAGCGACACATTAGTTTTATAATTATTCTTTACATAATATTTCTACATGCGAATGTACATATCTAAATGTTCGTACTGAATCTAGACATAATCAAGTTTATTGACTTTCTTTCTCTCGGCATGATATTGAATTGACTACAAAACTAAATGCATGTTTTAATCTACTAGCATCTATTTTGGCTAGATCGCTGGAACGGGAGATGAGCTGGAAGAAAGTTCCAATGAGAAAACAATTTCACGGACCGGTTTGACATACACCTGTGTAGTCAAATATGTAAATAATATGTCTATACATTATGTAATCTGCAAAGTAATTAAGGAGCCGTTTTTTGTGGTTATTTTAAATTAGTTTCTATGTATATTTCATCACGTGATAAAGATTCTGTTATTTTTTTTGGCTTTTTTTAGGGTTAATATGCAAATTGCTATTATACATATAGGTGGAAAAACTTTTCCTTATACAGACCGTCTCTATGCTATTTCTGTGCGTAATATCTGCACCAATATGTATCACCAGAACGACTGGTATTAGTGGAAACTGTAGAAATATGTTTTTTTTTTGTCATTTGGTACAGCAGTGTAAAGAGCCAGCCATCTTGTCTCCAGGTAGCCACACGAGTGTGCCTAATTAATTGAATGGTTACATGTCAATAAACTTTCATTAGAAAAATAAACAAGCAAACATTTAAGGGGTATTATATGACACTTGTACTTTGAACGAAGTATATTCTTACGAGTATTTCATTCTGTGTACCTTGTATGTTGTTAAAATTAAAGTATTTAAAAAAATGTTCTCTCTTTAGAATAAACGTTAAGGTCTGTCGATCATAGGTGATCTCTACTTGAACTTTGGTTGCACTCAACTTTGTCGAATAATAATTTAGTACTATGACTAGTAGGAGGACTAGCATTAAGCAATTTAAACAAATCGGAAATTTACTTCTCTAACTTTAGGGCATATTATTGGATAGTATGGTGCATCCCTTTGGGAAGTTATTGAATTTAATTCCCAAGCTATAGTCTGTTAGATTTAGGTAATCCTTTACTAAGATCTAAGTCAAAAGATTGAGATTGAAAGTGATTGCCCATAAAAAAGTGAACTTGTACAAGTTCTATCATTTCAAATGTGGGTAGTAGATTTGCTAATTATCGTCGTTAAATGTCCACGGCGCCCTAAAAAGCTGCGTGCTTTCCAAATTGACTCTCCTTTGCGCGCACCAACATCGCCAAGAGAATATTACTATATAAGGGAGTTCGTTCAGGGCACAAGAACCCATAACTCGACAATATACATACTCGTTGACACAATACAGGCTTCGCCCTAAATTTACGAAGAGGTCGGTAGGAACAGGGGAAGCTGTGTTTATGGCCGACGTTTGTACGACGTATTTACGAGACAAGAGCCAAAAGTTAATTTTATTGATTTTTTCTTGTATAATCGATAGATGATAAGGATGTAAATTGCAACTTCGAAGGATTTTTTTGCTACACTAGCAACCTTGTATGTCACTGGTGCTACATATTATGCGTTAGAAGTTAAATTGTGGAATTTAAATCGATTGTTCCAAAGTACCTAAAAACCAATTATAAATATTCAATGATAGTCATAATACTGCTGGGTTACTCTTGACTGTCAATTGTCATGGGGTCATTTAGAGGATCATATGAGATAGTGACTGCGGAGAATTAGATTCGTGCCGGAAGCAAAAAACGAGCACTGTCTATAGGCTGGGTGTCGTCAGGTTTCATGGTGTGCATCTGATACGGTGTCGGTAAACGGATACCCGGGTACCGAGAATTTGGTCTCATGTGCGCTCTTCTTATAGATCTTATTTTTCTTAGGTCCAGACCACTTGAAAAGTTTTTCCTTCTTTGGTTTTTTCTTGGTTGTTGTATTTGATGTTTTTTATACCCTTCACGAATGTGATAGGGTATATTAACTTTCTCATGAAGTTTGCAACGCGCACAAGAAAGCATTTCCGATCATATAAACAATATATGTACATATATTCTTGCTTAGTATGACGAGATGAGTCGATTAAGCTTTGTCTGTCTGTCCGTTTCTATGCAAACTAGTCTCTGCGTTATATAGCTGCCATAGGAACCACCGCACAGTGGAGTATTTGTATCAAAAAGCTGGCCAAAATTATTTAGTACCATTTTTCAGGTGCAAATGCATTGAAATACGATTTAGATATTTTTTTTATATTTATTATAAAAAAGTATAAAATTAAATATAAAAACTAAATAAAAAAAATAAAAAAAAATTAAATTATTTTAAATTAAAAAAAAATTAAAATTAAGCTTGCCGAAAGTATGAGGGTATCATACCTTCCTTTGGTTTCACGGTATATTTACCACTTTGAAATTAGTGATAAAACTTGTTCCGATTTCACTGTTCCTATGGGAGGTATATGAAATAGTGGGCCGATTTCAACCGAATTTTGGGATATGGTTTGACGATAAATATGATTGAATAATATGAAATTTGGTAGAGATACGTTTATAAAAAAAAGTTTTTCTAACAAAAACTTGTTTTTGGAACGGTCGTTCCTATGACAGCTATACGATAGAGTAGTCCAATTTTGACGAAATTCGAGAATGTGATTTGGTTGTATATACCATTGAATGATATCAATTTTGAAAAAGATAGCTTTAGAAATAAAAAAGTTTTTCTCACAAAGACCGAATCTCGGAACGGTCGTTCCTATGGCAGCTATATGACGTAGTGGTCCGATTCCATTGGTTCCGACATATATACAGCCTGCAGCAGAAAGAAGGCTTTGTGCAAAATTTCGGCTCGATAGCTTCAAAACTGAGAGACTAGTTTGCATAGAACTAGACGGACAGAAACACGTGGTAAAAGGGAAGGGGGGAAAAAAGTGGAATACATTTTTTATGGCAATATTAAGGAGGCATTAAACTAAATTACCATGAAGGTCTGATTGCCGGAGACCACAGGGAACCCAAACAAAAACACTATTGATTATTTTTTTTCACGAAAAATATCACATTTTGCCCTTACTATTTAGTTATATGAAAAAAAGAAGTATTTTCGTAACTAAAGGGATGATGAAATATTTTTTTGGGTAAAGTACACACCCCAATGCTTGATTATATAAAACAATTTTTTTGCTGATTGAATCGGAAACTAATTGAAAAAAACATGAAATTCAAGCAAAAATATGACTTTGCAAGAAAAAATACAATACAAATTGCACTTTTTTTGAGTTCTAACCCTTCGCAAAAGGGGTAGAGAGGGAAGCGGCGCACGAGTGCTTAGGATATCATTCAGCCATAAGTCTTGTACTAGAAAAATACAATTTTAACGGGATTTGCTAAACTTAAGATTTTTGACTTTTGGCCAGCTTTTTGGTATAAATACTCCACTGTGCACCGGTCCAAAATTCTGTGTTTGTGAGAAAAACTTTTTTTTTCTAAAGATATCTTAACTGAATTTCATATTTTTCAATTGCCAAACTATATTCCCGAAATTGGCTGAAATTGGACTTCTAAAAGATTTATCGAAAATTTATTAGTTTATCAAGAATTGTTTGCATCTTTTTGTTTGATTCCATACTTTGATACATCTTGACAGTAGCGATTGTTTTGTCTACATACGCCTTAATTTCTGCAGGGTTTTTGTAGGGGTGCATGGTACTTTTGATCCACATATTCTGTTCTTTTCTTATCTTAAAGTTTACCTTTCTTTTGTATCTGTGGTAAACAAATTTATCAGTTTCATCACGTTATAAATCATCAAGTTACTTGTATTGACTTACAATAATTATTATTCAACAATATAATGCCCCACACTACCTAGGAAAGGTTGTACATTTTATTCTTTTAAATAACATTGACGTATGTCTGTCTACCAATTAAAGAATATACCCTATGTGTATTACATATTTCCATCCGGTAAATCCAATGGATTTACTTCCTGTCAACATCATTAATAGTAGCGTATGTATCACATTGTACATACATTGTATATACAACTTTCAGAGACAATTTTATCGTTATTAACTTTCATTTTGACCGTTTCGTGGTAGCTGACCGTGAAAATCACATTTTCATTACTATCTACATACGTTCAACTTTTCCGGTTGAGGTGTATGAGTGCATGTAATACTCGTATATGTAAGACAGTTTTGTATACAATGACCACGTCTATGCCGTGGAACTAAAAGGCGATTTAACTAAATCGTTTTAGTGCTAGTACTTGTTCGTGGTGTGTTTATACCGACCATACGGAGAAGTACTAAATGTGAAAGATGTCAGTTGTTGGTTTGCGACTTTGGTTTGGGAAATGTCAAGAGGCAAAAGCTTCCCAATTAAACGCTTTTATACCGCTACAATCAAAGGATGAAACGAATACAGAGCTTCAGGAAAGGATGAGGTATCTATATAACATATAAAATTCAATTTCCACCAACAACGCCATTAGCGAAGACAGCAACACCATCTAGTCCCATTTTTTCAGTCCAGTTCTGCATACCAAGTGGAGCTAAAATGAGTACCAAAACTAGCTAATGCGACATGTTTATGTCGTCGTGATTTAGCTCGAATTAGATAATCCTTGCAGATAGTTCCACGGCATAAACGAGGCCCGTGCTGTATTGAAAATGGCATTAGTAGAAGTACATATGTACCTAAGTATGTATATATTTATTTATATATTCATATTAACGTATTCATCATAAGGCATGTACAGGCTCAAACCATACGTGCAAGATGCCTAAAGTAGACAGATCGGCTCTTACATAGAGAGATTCATAATGTAGTATCTTTATATAAGTATATAAATATCTTTTTCTTAAATTACCGGCAAAAACGTACATACAATATTTGTTGAATGAATCGGACAAGATATACACTGAATTCCACTTTGGAAATTTATGAAATTATTATTATGCGTATATGGTTGCCCTTCAACTTACTTTTGAGCCGAACTGGTAATGAACTCTACGGACGGGCGGGTATTTTTTAAAGAATCGTTCAATTCAATTAAATGCATATTGTTAACCTACAGAATAGATGATATGAAATTTTGCTTAATGTTTATACAATCACATTTCGGACTGATCTAGTTTTTGTTCCCGACAAAATTTTGATTTCTTTGTTATGATTTTAACCTCAAAAAAGTTTGCTGGTATGTACTCGTCTTTACATTAGATGTTACCCAATACCTGTCAGGTTTATTTCTTGTTCAATCGGCAGTTGATTAAATAATATTTCAATAACATTATACACGTATGTTCGAACGTCTTAATAAAAAGCTTGGCTCGATTTAATTTTCTAAGCAAATAAGTACGAATATTTATTTTATGTACAAATCATTTTCTTTTTTTGCTGAAACACTGGCAACTCACGTTGTTACTCAGAAAACCCATGCCAGACGAAAGTCTTCTCTAGGAGAAGAGCAAAAATAAACTCTTTTTTTACTACTTTGCCCAGTCATTCAATACATTATTCAATTACGCAACAAAAAAATAGCAATGCTTCGGGCGCTTTTATCCTAAAGAACCTAATAGCTACTAACCAGTTTGACGCATAGAATATATCGCCTCTAGAGGAAAATAGAATTGAACGGATGCGCTGAATCGGAAGCGAAGATACCGCACTTCATACAAATTGGCACAGTGTCCAGTAGTTGCATATGGCTTGGTTCCCATAGTGTGTAGACCCAAAGAGGTAATACCTACTATCAAGCATGTTACTCATGCAATGAAACGTCACAGGCAGTTGCAGTTGTCTGAAGTATTGGCGTCTCTATCTCTCTAAAGATGATTTCCATTTGACTTATTGACACTGCGAGGTTTATTTGTGTGCGTTAATTTGTATGAAGTGCAGTATCTTTCGAATGTCTAATCTTTGCCGCAAGCTTTCATTGATACCCCAGTGGGTACGCCGTAAAAACTGGCCTCAGAATGCTCGTCAGACACTCTCTGAGGGTGACTACACCAGGCACAATTCTTCCGAACACAAAACCAGTTTTGTGCCTGTCTAGACGAAGCACATCGAAACAAGAACAACTTGTACCTATGTACATATACTATACATATAGAACGTTTTCAATGTATTGATTTTATGCTATACTGGAAGAATGCGACACGTGCGTATATTATTCGAGAACAATTTGTTGTGCTTGAAATTATTTTCAAGCACAAGTTTCGTGCGACCGGTAGCGCAGTGTGTTGAGGCATCAGTCTCATGTTTGACTACCGGTGTTTCGGGTTCGAATCCCGTCCACGACGACGTTCGTGGCCATGGATGTGCAGGAGGTGCATGTTGGCAACTGCATTCTCCGAAATCAGTTTATGCCAACGAAGCGTCTGGGCCACATGGAACAGTTGACGTGCTATGCCTCTCACGGGGCTAGGGCAATTGAGTATACATTTACCTTCATGCATCTCGTCTACAGAAACTGGTTTTGTGCCGGAACAATTGTGCCTGGTGTAAACGCCCTCTCTGAGATTTAGAAATCGATAGAGGCTTAATTAGAAAGCTTAAATTCAAATTTGCAACACCTTGAACATTTCCTAACGGTACTTATGGGGCGTTCTGTCTTATTTTACTTTTTGGCTTTTATCTATCTCTGTCCATTTGGGTCGTATGATCAAAAGTAAAATATTTAATTATTTACCAAATTATCCCCAACTTCAACGATGCGATTATCCAAGCCTTCAAAGTTGAAGATAATTTGATGGCAAATAATTCGATATTTTACTTTTGATGATGCGACTCACGTGGGCTGAGATAGAAGCCAAAAACAAGACAAAACACCCCAAAGTACCGTTAGAAAATTTTTTAGGTTTCTTGTTCCCACAGGTCAGTAATTCACCAAGTTGTGAGCGAGTCATTGCATATATACGCGGATATGCCGCGCTCGGTAGCTGTGGGATCTTGGTCGCCACTCTACGATGCTTCTAGGGATCTGCATCTAGAGATCAGTGGTTCGATTCCCTGGCGCTTTAATAAAATTAAAAACTACTTGTGGGAACTATTAGAACCACCATAGTGTTCCAAATTTGTCAGTAGCCAGTAACTGCACCATCTGAAATTTATATGCTACGGAAACGTCAATAAAGGCATCGATAAGCTAGAGATGTTGACTTGCTTATACCAATGGATGGGTTAAGGCAATTAACGGTGACAGGCAAGCTAAAAGAATCGGGTAGAAGTCTGATCATCCAAACGTTGTATTGTTTTTTTTTTGCGCTGGCGACTACCCAATCAGAAAATTGTCCCTTTATGACTCCCTCTTTCAAGCTAAACCCAGGCACACGTCGTCGCACGTCTTGTCACTCTGTCCCCAAAATTTCCTCGTCGTCCCTCCTACAGGTCAACCAATCTCAACTAATCCATTTCCCAGTTCCCCAGTTCGTTGTGAATTTGGTTTTGCAACTAAAGTTTAGAATTCCTTTTTTAAAAGCTGTAATATAATGTAGCTCCCGCTCCGGTGTGACCCATGAAAGTGAGTTTAAATCTCACCTAGGTGGACGAAGCCGAATACTCGTACACTTTTTTTGGCGACCTTCGGTATCCCTCTCAAAATAATACTCAGGGGAGAAATTTTTCTTATTGCAGTAGTGGTGCATTCGCGACTAAAATCAAATACTATCTGATTCATATAAATTCATAATATTTATACCCTAGACTTTTAGTATAGGGTATATTGTTTTTGACACGACGGAAATATGTAACACCTTAAAGGAGGCTCCGGAGGTATAGCAATGTATATATATAAATGATCAGGGTCACCTCCTGATTCGATTTAGCCATGTCTGTCTGTCCGTCTGTCCGTCTGTCTGTCCGTTCGCACGATAACTTTCGATAGAATGAAGCTAAAGTCTTGAAATTTTAATCAGATGTTGGAAGTATGATCTAGGTATTGGTATTGAAAATGGGCATGATCGGGCCAAGAGAACGCCTACCTCCCCTACATATGTAAAATAATTAAATGTATTTATAACTCCCGATTAAATAAACATGAAAAGCTCTAGCTTTGGTAGATTGCTCGTGGGGGTAATCTTACACTTGCCTGACAAAATAAAATCGATTAGGTGAAAACTAACGGTAATTTTCTCACAAAGAACCCCGTACTACCCTACTTTTCAGGTTTTTTGTCTATAACTCTTGAACCAATTGACGTAGACATCTGATTTTTGGCATGTAACCCTGAAGTAAGAAGTTGCTTGGGTTTTGGTAAGTTGGGCATAATCAGATAAAAGGAACGCCTACCTTCCCTACAAAATTGAAAAAATTAAATATTACTTTAATTACGATAACTTTCGATAGAACGACACTAGCAAGTTAAAAATTTGGCAGAACGTTAGTAGTAAAATCTAGTTATTTGGCATTGAAAATGGGCAAGATCCGACCCAAGGAACCCCTACCTCCCCTACAAATGAAACTTCAAATAAGAGATAACTTTTGATAGAATGAAGCCAGCGACTTGGAATTTTGGTCAAATGTTTAAAGTGAGATTGAGTTAGTTGGTATTAAAGATGGGTTATATCCAACCTAAGGAACCCCTACCTCCCCTAGAAATGAAATTTAAAATAAGCAATAATTTACGACAAAATAAAGGTAGCGAATTGATATTTTAGTCAAATGTTTGAAGTGGAATCCAGTTGGCTAATATTGAAAATACATAAAATCCGACCAACGAAACCCCTACTTCCCCTATCAATGAAACTTCAGATAAGCGATAACTTTCGATAGAGTGAAGCTAGAGACCTGAATTTTTTTTTAAATGTTTGTAGGGTGAACTAATTGGTTGGTGGCAATGATGGGCAAGATCCAGTCCAAGGAGCCTCTACCTCCCCTACAAGTGAGACTTCAAACAAGCAATGACTTTCGATAGAATGAAGCTAGCGACTTGAAAAATTCGACAAATATTTGCAGAATGGGTTAGTCAATTGATTTTTAGAATGGCCAAGATCCTCATGAATGAGTGCCAACCTCCCCTATAAACTGGCCATATAGGAAACTCACTTTTAATGCATATGGTCGTTGCCAATTGGTACTTTTGGTATCACCACTAGGTCTGTACAAGTCTAGGGTATATACGCTTCGGCCTGGTTTTGATTTTGGACGGGCATTTATTTAAATGGCTTTTTTACGTTTCGATTGAAAACGCTATAATTTTCAATACTAAAAATAAATTCATTCCGAATGTTTTTCGAATGTTTACTCTTAAAATCAATTTTAGTTTCCTTTAGAAAATTTAATGTAATATTAAATTGACATTATAGCCAAATGCTTCCACACCGTACATAAAATCTCACGACCTTATTGCTAGAATTGATGTTCCAATACTTCTTCATTCCGCTTCAATAAGAATGTGCTTACATAATAAAATCCATATGCTCGTGGCTTTATTTTTTATTGAATTCACATTCATTGATTACCATGAACAAAATAACACATAAATAGTATTCATCCAAATTGTTTATTACCTTGCCCAACTATGGATTTGGTCATACTACACCTCCACTTATGTACTACCACTAGCCTTTCATAAATCCAAAACACGCACATCAAATTGCAATGATTTAAAGTAATCATGTTTGGAATTATTAATTATGCATTAAGTATCTGGTTGATTGAAGAAAATTGTTAACGGTAGACATTCGGTTGAGTTGATTAGCTTCCATGCCTTTTGAAGAAGTTTAAATTGTCGCCAAAAAGACCATCGCTCGTCATAGATGAGCTATAGTCTTTGGCTAATTTTTAAATTATTAAATAGTTGGGTTTGGTACGCACGATAAGTGTGTGATGCTTAGCCAGTGTTTGCTTTTTGAGAATATATTAAAAGTCAATAAGGCTATTCAATTACCTTGCCAATTTGAGACAGTCAATAACTTGAGTGTGGTCTGGAGTCGGTTGATTAAGCATTTTGAACTACGTACCTATGTATATAATATACTGACTAGTAATTGAATGCGTTAAAATTTGCATGTTGACTTACCGTAGATATATGACTGGTTTTTGATAAATTTTCACTGGCTGTTGTAGTGTAGTGAAGCTAAGTTTAAATTATCATAAAATGTTTGATTTTTTTTTCAATTTCACTCATTGCTTGTATGCTTTGACAGCAAAGTTCCTTGTACTTTCCTTTCCAGAACACATGAATAATTGGGATGTGTCCGATGGAAATATTCGGTTGAAACTCGTTTTCTTTCTTGATCCTACACAGATTTTGATGGGCTATAATGCCCCGCCCACCGGAGACAAAAATAATAACCCCTAGTGGGGCTTAGCTCGTCAACTATTCCAACATGCAGCTTAATTGACGTTTTGTTACCCTATTTCGGACGATTTATGTTGCCAAGATGCGCTTTTAGGCACCGCCCATTTAGCGAAATACCGACGACAAATCGGGATAGACTTTTATGCCCTACACCACAAGGGGACAAAAACATCCATGGCCACGGCGGGATCCGAACTCGCGAAAACCTGTATGATGAGACATCAGACTGACGCCTCAATGAATTGAGCTATCGCATCTCACAGATAAATGCACCTGCAAATAAGATAGATAAAGATATTTTATTAAATATCATTATTTTTCTAAACTCTAATCTTAAATAAACACTGAAATTAATTTAAATGATTTGACGCCCAATGAGGGTCAATGTCATTCATACTTTTTCTTTAAATGATTGCTACCAAGTCTGCAGGGGAATGTATTTTTTTTGCTTTTAATTTTGTTTTACACATTACTTTTATGAAAAAAGAAAATACATAACAACTCATTTTTTTTACTTTGCAGGTAACTACATACATCTTAAATTCAGTCATAATTTTTCAATGCACGATATTGGGTAAGATTGAATATTTATGCAATTATATTCTTTGAAATGACTATGTATTGAAATATTTAATTAGAGAGTTCTTCTATCCGGTTGATTTAAAATTTAAATGCACCAAAATAATCATTTCCAGAAATATTGTTATTCATTTTTATTCCGATGAAAAAAAAACTTAAAAAAAAAACAATGGAAAAAGTATAATAATCCAAAAAACGCAGGAGAAAAATTTACAACATTACCTACCTCCGTCTCATGATTTATGACATCATTGTGCTTTATGATGCAAATTTGAAATGGATACGTTGACAAAAAGTACTCCACATACAGCACTATTTTGCATAGCTACTCCATCCATAGATACCGTGTCCGTCAGATATTCACAATATTTGTTTCACGTGATTTTTAGACGCGATGAGCACGTGAATCATAAAAAAATGAAGTAAAAACTGATAAGATGGAATCAATGTCAATTATGCGAGGGAGTGGAAACCTGTCGGCATTATTTGATAATAGATTTTGTAAGAAACATTTTTTTTTAAGAAAACTTAGCGGAGATACCGGAGATATTTGTTTGGACTAGTAATCCAAGGGAAGTCGATGTCCGTGAAGATTTTTGTCGAATGATGTTTGTTTTCGTTTAAACTAGGTCAAATGAGAGTTGGCGATGAGCTCATTGGTTTATACTTGATAAACAGGTATTATGTTGGCGACACTACTGTGCCGTTTTTCCCTGAAAAAATCTCCGTCAGTTGGAAAACCAATTCGTATTTGTTGTCCGTTTCTTTCTTTCTTTCTTCGCGCACTTCCGGATCATCAGTAAACCGACACTGATATTTTTATATAGGTAAAAGAAGCGATTACAAGGCAGTTTCGTTTTTGTCGTCGATCCAGAATTTTTTTGTTTGAAACTGTCGACCTCCTGGGGTCGATATCGACCACTTTGAGAACGCCTGAGATGGGTGAATCAGTTTAGTTAATTTTTTACTTAATTCCCGGATTGGATGAGGATTTTATCTATTGCTTTATTTTGTGCGACTGAAGTTTCAATTTCAGCCATTTAAGATGACCGGAAATAAGAGCTCATTTAACCTGGCAGAGCAAATTTAGCAAACATAATTGAAAGAAGTGTACTAAATTCGGGCCTATTTAGTGCTATTTTCCTACAGTCGAAAAAATTTTAATTTAAAATCAATTTATTTAGTTTAGTGCTAATTTTATACAGTCGAAAAAAATAGTTTAAATTTTTTTTTTTTCAAAAGTTACGATTGTGTCTGCCAGTTTAAGTGCGATACTGAGGGTTGTGATCCCTTAAACGCGGAGCGAGCGTAGCTAGAGACAAGAGACTGTTGATTCCCAATGTAATGAATAACATGCATAACTTTGACTCGAGAAAACACGACTTCCGAGTGGAAAAGCTATACTAAACTAGCACTAAAGCTAAACCACTGCTTAAGACTTAAACTGGCAGACTCTACCGTGACTTTTAAAAGTAAAGTGTAATAATTTTTTTCGACTGTACGAAAGGCCCGAATTTAATACACTTCTTTCAATTATGTCTGCTACTTTTTCCCTGCCAACTTAAGAGAAGTGGAAATTAGGATATATCTTCGAAATGATATACTCGTAGAGCAAATGTTTCAAATAAATCCAAAACCCAACTAACTTGAAATATTGAGAATTTTCTTTTTTGGATAGGGCTACAAGTAGGCCAAGCCTGTCACTACCTCTAGTCGTCACAACGCCATCCCCACCATTGCCTCCTGGTTTCGCCCACCGACAGGTCAGCACTTTTCATGCCTTTGATCTATCGGACGTACGCAGAATTTTTTCTAGAAGATTGTTTTTCCAAAGCCTGGCTAGAGGTTCATAAATCAAAGAAAAATTGAACAAAAAGTTAAACATGGGTGGCAATCCATTTTTGCGATAGTTCGTAGCGCCCAGGAAACCTCTTCTGAAGGCTACTTTAAGGTTGAAATATCGGAATTCGGGACCTATAAATAAATAGTGGACAATAAACTTGAGTAACAGCATTTTTGCTTGGGCTTACTAACATTTTAGGCATAAATTGCAGTCGATTGTTGAAACTGCTGATTTTTTGTAAATACAATGCCGCTATTTGCCTTGACCCAAGGGATCACTACATTGCCGCCTAATTTTTCTTCCTCTATCCTGGATTGTTTTTTTCTGCTTCTCGATTCTGTTCTGCTTGATTCCATAAAAGAAAAAACATTGCAATAATGTTTAAAGATTTGGTTTGTAATGAAAATGGGAATCACACTATCGGATTGATTGATTGATTGATTCATAGGTACCTTCAGCTCGTACGACTGATACATCAACCACTAGGCTGACAATAGCTGTTTTTTTTTAATATTCTCGTTTGTTAAATAATTTTTTTTCATGCTTCTATTTTTATCTTTCGACTTAGGTTAGGTTAGGTACAGGGGCCGCCGTGATGTGTCACAGCACACTTAGACCAACATTGTGGTACCACCGCTATCACCTTCAAGGACCAAAATATCGTCGTGTCTTATTCATAATAACCCAAAGAAGCTACGTGTCGGACCACGGAAATGCGTGGAAGAGTGATTTTTAATTTTTTTATTTAGGCGGTTAAGTCTGGTTTGAACACAGCAGAATATACCGTCAGCGCAGTCGATGAGCGAATTTGCTGTCACCGTTTCGAGATTAGGGCCAGTCAAGGAACCAAATTCGGTATGAATTTGGTTAAGATTGGACCACGTGAGGTGCTTGGACTCACGCGCAAATATACAAACGCATGGTATAGATCATTGCATATGCCCGTCCATTATATGAATAGATGGAACGGGCCAAAAATCAGCTCTGTACGTTTGGGGTTTTCTGAGAAATAGCTCTTCAGACAAAGCAAATTTTTTTTTACGAAAAAAAAAATCTTCGTTTTTATGTTTGCTTTGGCTAAAATAAATTTTGGTGTGATTTGATTTTTCTCATTTATGTTTTTTTTTTTTGCTGCTAATTACGAATTTGAGGTTTGTCGCCAACAATCTTCAGTGAAATGTGAGCTAGTCTTTTCCTCTCTCTATCTATATCTGGCCGTTTTATTTAAAATTTGAATAATTTGGAAATTAGTAGTGCATTTTTGTTAATAAAACTATTTTATTCATATCAGCATATTATTTTCAAATATGCATTGGCTATGCATATGTGTATTTAAAATTGATTATTTTTAAGTTTCCGTGACTTTTTTATATTATACGTAATTGGCGACCATGAAAAATATTGTGAATTTTTCAACACAAAAAAAAAATGCTAGGAATTCAATTTGGAAACGATAGTGTAAGCATGGACATATACTTGCATGTACCGAAGATTGATTGATCCAAGTATAAGATGACCACGGCCTTAATACGATGCTATTTTTCATCACCCTTTTTGGGATGATTCAAAAATGCTAATAGATGTAATTTTTCAAAATTGTTTTGGTGTTTTTTTTTGTCGTTTACTTTGCACAATTTTCTTTCACAAAGAGGCTGGTTAAATTTGCACAATGCACAAATTATTTGATTTACCTGAAATGATATACTTTTTACTAATTGTATTTTTATTTAGTGCTTTATGTTTATGTTAAAACTTGCTCAAAGAGTTTTTTTTTAGTATGAGTGACATTTGCCGCAATAGAATGACACTAGCGCTTCTCCGAACAGGCCATATAAAAAGCAAAGTGTTCCTCTTTCCGATCCAAATTGGAAGGCAGAGTACGAAATGCAGTAGAGCATTTTTGAGACTGTTTTTACGAAAAATGATAACTGGAAGGTGACTTGGTTAGTATCACGCACGTCCTGCGGCTTAGTCGACTAGAGGCAGCTGATAAATGCAACTGTTTGGATAAGTTTGGAAGCACTTTTGAAACTCACTTTTCGTTATGGTGTTCTTCAGCTCCTTTAGCGATTCTGTTTTTTTCTTTCTTTTTGTCTTGGCTCTTCAGGCAGCTTCCATTGGGACGATTGGGCCTTACTTACTTGCCCCAACCCCTAGTGGGGCATAGCGCATCAACTATTATATGTGGCTTAGCTGACGTAATTTTCTTCACTTGTTCGACGTTTTTCTCGGTTGTTGCTGTGCTAGGGCGTCCAGGGCGGTTGTCATCTTCAACGTCATAATGGCCATGTTCGAAACGTCTGTACCACTCGCAAACTCTTGTCTTACTCATAGCAGATTCGCCAAAAGTCACAGTCAACGTTTCTAATTCGGTGCTGCGTTTTTTTTCCATTTTTCAAGTAAAAATTAATACAAATTCTTCGATCCATTTTTTCGAAAGTCTAAAATCACCGAGTACACGAAACACACATAACCTTTCCGACTGTCAAAAATTAACTAGACATTTAAAATGGCTGCGAATGTCTACGTACATCAGGAATATGTGTACCAACAAGATAATTATTTTTTTTTTGGGACTCGAATTTACAAAGCCCGCGAAATTAAATAATTCCCGTAATTTTTTGATCACATGTTGTATATATTCAAGATGAAAGTAAAGTTAAGCCGTGCTAAGACTGGTCGTCTCATATTCGTCTTATAATCGGCTCGTCTGCGTTTCAAACTCCACTTCCCAAGCAAATGTATGGAGGTCCGCACACACGTCGTTCATAGGTCGGCGAATCGATTTGCTTGGAAGTGGAGTTCGAATCGCAGACGAGCCGATCACGCGACGACCCGTCTGAGCACGACCTTAGTATGCGGTTATTTCAAAATGTTTTTTTCTTTACGGTGCTGTGAATCTACGTCATTTGTATGGTAAATAATATAGAAATATTTTATTTAAATGATCTCTTAAATTTAGCAATTTAAAATTAGTATGTTGCATTATTCGTATGGTATGTCACGATCTAGCACTTAATTTGCACTTTTGAAAACAACAAAAGATTCGGATAAAAATCTTCAATTGTTTAATTGTTATTTGTTTACCTAATATTACTTATGCAATAAACGTTTGCATCCAATACATACTTCGAATACACTAAAAGTGACTAATGAATGAGCCTTCCATATACGGATAATGCTGAAAAGATACCTACATTCATGCATAGGCATAGTTAGTGCGTTACTAAGTAAAAACAGTTGTTTTTCGTAGGGTTTTGTGGAGTTCTTTATTAAAATTATAAATTCAGTACCTGAAATCAGCATATATAGTTATTTTATATTTTTTTTAGAATGGTACATAGTTGTATATTATTAGCGGGGGAAGTGGTTCCTTTAGGATGAGTCGACGGGGCGGCTCAGAACTTTTCCTAAATGTGATAATACTAGCATTATATTTTTAGGTCAATGGAAAGTGGTATAAATGAATTTTCGAACATTGCGATCGCACGCTATTTTCTAAGAAACGGATATCTTCTCTAACGTTCTTTTTCTGATTCTCCTGCAAAGTCCTGTTGTTAGGGTTTTGTAGTAAAACAAAACCCTTATGAAATCGGTCATGCGTCCGTCTGTCTGTCTGTCTGTCCATGAAATATCTCACGAACCGCTGAAGCTACATGTATGAAATTTGGTGAAAATATGTAGAAGTAATATAATTCTCTGGAGAAAGTGATGCGTCGTAATAGGTCAACTTTAAGGGGGGGTCCCCATAGAGGGGAAATGAAGGTCGAAATTTTTTTTCGTCTGGTATAGGCATGTGGGGTATCGTAAGAAAGGTACCGTCGAGTACATTCCATTTCTGGAATTTTTTTTTTAAATTTGAAGAAACGGGAAAAGAGGTAGAGGGGAAAATATGTGATCCGAGTTTGTCCCCCCCCCCTTGCATTTCGAGACTATTACACTTAGAAATATGAAAATTTACAGAAAAGCGGCATTTCACTAACATAGAAAACTAAAAATAATAGAATTTCAAAATCTCATCAAAAAAGGTTAATAATAGTACATTTCTATTGTTGCAGTTAGCACACCCCTGCACCCCTTAGGTACACCCGGGGTCAAAAATATTGATGGCCAATGATAACCAACACCATAGGCAATAATGCCTCTAAGTTTCATTACAATCATGTAATACTTAATAATAGTACATTCACTTAAAGTTGGGCATTTTTACACTATTCATACAAAAAATACACCTACCGGCTTCGAAGGTGCGAGTACTACTTGCATGTTGTTTTTCGTAGTGCGAATTGCAGTTATTGTTACATATTATGGTTAATTACATTTATGAAAGGGTAAAGATTGGTAGGGGGCGATGTGTTGTAATTGGCCAACTTTAACGAGCGGGGGAGGGGGTGGGGCGAAATTAAGGTCAAATTTTGTTTATCGGCTGGTATAGGCAAGTCAGGTGTTGTGAGAAAGGTAATGTTCAGTACATTTTATTTTTGGCATTTACTTTAAATTTGAAGAAAGGGGAACAGTGAGGGAGGAGAAAATATTAGATCGTAATTTGTCCCCCTTGCATTTCGAGACCGTTACACTTAGAAAACTGAAAACTTTCAGGAAGGTGGGTTTTTATAAAACGGGAAATAATGGAATTTGAATACTTATCTCCTCAAAATAGGTTAATAATAGTTTATTTCCATAGTTACAGTTAGCGCACCCTTGCATTCCTTAAACACGATCGAGATAAAAAGTACAGATGGCCAAGGATAACCAACATCATAGGCAATAATAAAATATGTTCTAAGTTTCATTACAATCACTTAATATGAATTGGCATGTAAGATACTACCTAGTCTAGCCATAAATATTATTTCAAGGTTTGGCAACCCTGCAGAAAGGAACCGTTATATTGCATTTCTTAAAAATTGAGCTAATCGCTATAGTACGCTTGTGCTTGATGCATTTGTCATCATTTGAGTTTAATTTTTAGTGTAGTGAACATGGATTGGGGTGACAAAGAAAATAGAATTGCTGTGATTGCACTTCATAAAGTAGGAATGCAACCAAGTGATATTTTTAAGACTCTGCATACCCTTGGTATAAGCCGAATGTTTGTATATCGGGCTATTGAAAGATTTAATGATACGTCTGGAGTAAGTGACCGTGAAAGAAGAGGCCGTCCGCGAACTACTCGAACACCTCAAGCGGTTAAAGCCGTGCGAGAGAGAATTCGCCGTAATCCTCTTCGGAAACAAAAAATTTTATCGCGTGAGATGAAAATACCCCAAAGAACAATTTCACGTATCATCAAAAGTGACTTGGGGTTGGGTGCTTATCGTAGATCTACCGGGCATTTACTAACAGATTCGTTAAAAAAATTAGAGTGGAAAAATCAAAACGATTACTTTGCCGGTACGCAAACCAAGAACACCGTAAAATTTTGTTTACGGACGAAAAAAATTTTACTGTCGAAGAAACATTTAATAAACAAAACGATAGGGTTTATGCTCGCAATGCCAGAGAAGCTTCTCAAGTTGCCCAAAAGGTTCAAAGAGGTCATCATCCAGCCTCAGTAATGGTTTAGTGGGGTGTTAGCTACAACGGGGTGACACAAGTTGGTATATGGTTGGTATATGATGGGTCAGACATTTTTGTTATGTTTTTTTTTATCCATCTAAGTGGTACCAAGAAAAGCAAGGAGCCGATACTTGCGTACAAATATAAGTGCTTGCTACAAAACCCTCGGATTGCGGGCGTAGCCCTCTATATTCCGGTTTCATTTACTATTTAATGTTTCTTTTTCCTACAAACAGCTTAACAGATTGAAATGGCTGTTTTTGTAACATAAATAATAGAAGTAAATAAACCCTGCTAACCATGTCATGATAAATCAATGAGCTCATTATCCAGGCCTGGATGAAAGCCATCGTGACCATTGTTCTAGCTGCCGGACTTACGTACTTTCCATGTATGTATATAGTAAGCCCATACATAATCAGCTACAACCTTTAAGCAAGCCGTAGCTGATGAAATACCTGATGACAGTCACTGACAAATTCGTCAAGTCGTAGCTGGTGAAATATTTGATGAGTATCATTGGCCAGTTCATCAAACCCTAGCTGATGAAATTCTGGATGAGTATCATTTTCATCAAATTGTAGCTGAGGAAATACTTTATGAAAATCATTGACGAGCTGTAGTTAATGAAATGCTTGATAAATCTCATAGCAAATTCATCTGGCCGTCATCAGAAAAGTTACCAGGGTAAAAAAACTTGCGGCTTTCAGAATATGGGATCAACTCTCTTCCCATTGAACTACCACAGCTCTCTTCTTCTTAAGATAATTGGGCAAATATTAAAGCCTCCGATGAATGCTTCGATGAAAAATTGAAAAAAGGCATCAGCGAAACAACTGATGAGTTTATCAACAACCCTCATCAAGCATATCATCAGCTACGGACTTATGAATTCGTCAATGACTTTCATCAAGTATTTCACCAGCTTCGGCCTGATGAATTCGCCAATGACTTCCAACAAGTACTTCCTCATCTACGGCCTGATGAATTCGATAAGGATACTCATCAAATATTTCATCATCTACGACCTGATGAATTCGCTCATGTAGGGTGTCATGTATTGTTTCATCGAGTGGAAGCAATTCAACAATGATATATTTGCGAAACAGTGGGCATGTGTACGTCTACAAATATCTTCGCATAATTTTACTTCCCCTGCTACTTCTCATGGAAAGAAAAAACTGTCGACTGGTGAACGATGGTTTGCTTGGAAAGTTCTCCCGGGAGCTTTACTTTATTTTTGTCTATAATGTAAAAGAAAAAACAAATCATTCAAAAATATTATCCGCTTTTTAAGAGGTACTCGTAATTTGAAATAAAATACATGAACATAGCCCCATATTTAACAAATATCTTCGATATTTTGCTCAAATTCTGGGCATTTAACAACTTTATGTCGATATCAAATTATTCAGAAATGTCATCTGAACAAAACGGTATCTACATCATAACGATGTTATCATTACTTTGTGAGAAATCAAAAGGAAAAGTAGTTCAACTCGAAACGCGCTCTATTAAACGTTGACTTCCCTCAAGTCGTCGCCTTTCAGCTGCTCCCAGTTTATCACTTCGAGTAAGTTTCTACGCTACTGTACTCCCAAATTCTTTTTTTTTGCTCTCCCGGAACTCCTCGTACTATGACGCTCCTCCACGAAGCAATTTTTTGTGATATGGTTGTTATTCATTCGCTTCAAATGATAAATTTAGAGGCATTCGATTTGTTAAATATGTCGAAAAGCAAATGGTTCAGGACTGACTAAATGAAAACCCATTTATGGGGTAAATACCCCGGTTGAGCTAATTGGTGGTCACTCACCTCTTCACAAGATACAACGTCACGATCTAGAAAATGAGATGCTGCTAACTCATCTCGAGACCATGGTTGGGGCAGTTATTTTTTTTTTGGGCATTCCGCTAATTTTTGGTAGAAAGGGTTTCGATATCCTGCTTGTTAAAGGTTATTAATCATCGAACTTTTCTTAATCCCTTTATATACGAAGTCGACAATTGCGGTAATTACTGACTTTGACCTGGAAACTGAATTCTCCGGCAGTTAATGGTCAATTATTGTGTTCTCTTCTTGTCCAAGCCTCAATTATTTACCCCTTCAAATATCTAGTAAGTTTCCACTATTTTTGGCATTGATAAGCTCTTTCGATTGTATCTAGATTAGAAAAACTATTTTCCATTCTTTGGTTGACTTGTGTACATATTTCACTTGTTGGAATGGGGCGACCGGTAGCTCAGTGTGTAGAGGCGTCAGTCTAACGTCTGACTATGGCGATACGGGTTCAAGTCCCGTCTACGGCGTTCGTACTCATGAATGTTTGTCTTGTCTTCCTCTTGTGGTGCGGGGCGTAAAAATAAGCCACAACATCACCCGATTTGTCGCAGGTAGGCGGCGAAATTTGAACAGGAGGTTCATGCTAACAACGTGTATCGTCCGAAGCTGGTTTATGCCAACGAAACGTCAGCTAAGCCACAGGGAATAATTGACGCGCTAAGCCCCACTAGGGATTAGGACCAATGAGTACTTGCTTGGAATGAGTGGTATATACCCGAAAATTGAATTTGGAAAAGTGGTGAGTGATTGAACCATGACTCATTGCTACTTTTGGTGTTTCCTTGAGCCTGAATTCATAATCGTGGAAAACAAATGTCTTCCCTGCCACTGCTTATTAGCACTTATAAGAAAGACATCGAATCAAGTGAGATAAAAAATTAATACGAGAAAAACAATGCTAGAACTTATTAGAAACATGACAAACACTTGTAAATTTTTTTTATTATCTATCGTATATCGAGATAATTTCCTATGAAGTAGTACTAGACATAACAAAACCCCTAAGTCAAAAGTTTGAAAATTTACAAATCACGACTTTTATACGTATTTCTTATTCTGTACTTGAGAATTAATTAATGTTCGTTTACATTAAGTTACAAATTAAGATTAGAAATACAAACACAAAAAAATATTTGCTAAAATATGTGCATCTTTCCGTCGCTAAGCAGTCACAGCAATGGGAAAATTTACGTTTCAATTGCAATACGCCGCGTATTTAATGACGTTAAAGGAAAATCTACTTTCATTAATACATCAATTAAACAAATTAAAAACTACTTTCAGCAGACTGAATGAAGTGCTGATGATGGGGTGCAATTAAAACGATGCAATTTTCAAAATGATAATGAAGTGTTGGAAAAATAATTCACAGATAAGAATCAGTAGCCTTTAGCTTCATTACGCATCAATTCCGTAGAATTATATCGTAATTATTGAGCCAAGTTATACTATATTTGTTGATGATATAGGTAAAAATCAATCCGAGCTTAGAATTGTTCAAAGTGAACGTAGCAAATGATAATTGCAATGAACACATTGGTAATGGTTAGTGAATTACTATAGTATTTATGATGGCTGCCTGTATGATTGTACTCTCTATAAGTTTAATAATAAAAAAAATATAGTGATAATTCAGATAAATAAATTTTGTTGGAGTCCGGTTGGAATAAAATTTATGATACCAAAGAGTCACCATCTTTGAGTGAGGTACAACTCAAATTTCCTGTATTTGAAATAACAAAAAATAAATGTTTACATTTTTTCGCTCTTCTACTTTGTCTAATGGATGAATCCATTATGTGTCATCTGTGAGCAATGTTTATTTGTTAGAAAAAAAAGCTGTCAGCAATGAAGACTTATCTCCTGAATTGTGCGACTGTGAGTCATGTTATGTCAAATTACCTTTACCTCTGATCGTTGTTGGTATATTATATGAAATTGCAAAACTGGCAAATGACTGAGAATGCCGAGCTAATTTCCCCTTTATTTATTTCTTTCTAAACGTACTTATCATCCCTTCCCCTTGATTTGGATCCCATTGGAAGTCTGGAGCAGCGTTCTTCAAGCTAAGATTCACGCCATTGAGGTCTGCGCAAGGGTAATCTTGGAAACGGGATTCCGCGGCACTCACATTGCTATCTACTCAGACAACCATGAAGCTATAAAAGCACTCTCATCATATAAGGTCTGGTAAAAACTGGTGAAGAAGTGTTACGATCTTTTCCAACTGCTGGCAACCAAAAACCGAGTCTTCTTGTGTTGGGTGTCAGGCAAACAGGGCATTGACGGGAACGAGGCTGCCGATGAATTTGCTAGACAAGGATCATCCAGTTGCTTCATAGACACGAGCATTACTGTGGTTTTGCACTGGCCTCTGTCAAACTGCATATCACTAACTGGTCCGCACTTTTACGTTATCAGTACTGGAAAAACCTTCCAGGTAAGACTTCTAGTGGGGTACTTATTTGGCCATCGCCTGGTCATATATCACTTGAACAAGATGAGTCTGTCAAGTGAGACTGAATGTCGTCTCTGTCTACAGGAGTTGGAAACGACCAAACACACCTTGTACGAATGTCCCGCCGTCGCGCGTTTTAGGATGTCACTCCTCGGGCAGGCTACTATCAGCACTGATTGGTTCCTGCTAAATACTCGTACATACTTACTGTCCTTTATTAGAGCGGTCTTTTGACTTAATGGGCTACGGTACAATATACTTCTTATGGTCGCAGTGTCAGTAGCTCGACTACCCACTTTCTTATCCATTTGCCCTCTATTTCGGTAGCTATTTCATTGACTCGAGGATACTCTAAAAGCTCAGTCAAATACGTCACGTCAAATAGGTCACATGCTTGATATTATAGTTATAGATTTTCTACCATTTTTGAAGAAGTCTTCAAGGATTAATTCCAATAGTCCTGAAGAATGAATGTGATGTGATCTTTAAGCCAAATATGAAGGATAAAAACAGAAAAAAAAAATACTTTTTTTTTTAAATGTATGCCGAGAAAAGTTAACCCTAGCATCACCTTTATTTGGCAAAATGAATGATCGTTAAAAAGGGCTATAACTGATTTTTCTCTATCTTCAATAGTTATCGAAATACGAGATTATTATTACCTCTTATACAACTGACCACTTCTCCTGAATAACGGTTGATGGTCGATGTAAAGCGGGCTACCGTGTCCGTGATACACACCACACATAGATTACCTTCAGGTCTGCTCTGTATGGCACCAAAATCACGTAACTTCATTACAAACATATATCTCAAACCAGCCAGATAACCGTCCAAACCCTACCAATGTCTTTCCTGTTCAGCGACAGCAAAATTACTCCGGTCATTAGGTAGTTTACCTAAAACAAATTGTACAGTTCTTTTGGCGCTGACTATGGATTTGAAATTTCCCTCCAAAATTTTTCTCGGTAAACTTTCTAGTATACCCAAAAAACCACAAAAGAAAACCCCTTTTGCATGATATACGCCATAATTTCCTAAATGCGGCACATGTAGTTAGCGCGCTCCATCTATCGCCAACCCGTGTTAAATAGTGTCTATTGGTTTCCCTTTTTATAGCATTTAGTAACGTGTGAACCAGTACAGCGCTGGACTCGTGGAATGAGGAACATTGTCTTATCAGTTGATCAGCCTTCTTGTTCCCCACTATGTTCCTACGGCCTGGAACCCGTAGAAGGAAGCATCATTTAATGACATTCTGTACTGGTGCGTAAGGATGAGTAGAATTTGATGCGGACGAATTTGTTGTCACTGAAACAGATATGTGACGGCACGGCGGCACGACGAATCAATTGTTCTAGACACATTAATCGTTCGTGATTTTTTTGTGTCTATCAATAATTTGGGTTCCTCTCAGAATAAAATGTAAGCCCTGAGAGAACACTTGTAAATCTGCTAGGGCCTCACGAAATCACTTTTTGGTGCTATGCTTCATGGGAATCCTTAGCCTTAGACCTAGTTTTTACCTCTTTCAGATAACCATAACCTGTACCTATTCGTACCATACAAATTAGTAGGATGCCCGTGACGTATGAATTAAGAACTATTTTTTCTAAAGACCATATAACGTAATTTATTTTCTATTAATCTCATACATCCATTGTCGGGAGAGCTTACTAAGTGTATTTGTTTCGAACAACGGCTTTGTCGAGCCACGGTGACAGCAAAGGAACATTTGTTATGATCAGAGTGGCATCTAGTTTACTGACCAACCAAAACTTCGGTCGCAAGATATGGCGCCCAATGTAACAGAACAGAATAATGTTAGTTCATAAATTATACACACTCGTATTCTCTTGTAAATACTACGTTCCGCATTTTACACATATCATTGTACGAAGAGTTATTTTACATTGTCTTATTTGATTTATTTAACACCACTTTTGTTAACGAGTCAAACAATTGTTTCCAGAAGCACAATGAACTCGAACACACAGGACGCGGTGATTTTATCCCTATTTACAATTCTCGAGGGCAGGGACCCAATTTCGTGGACTTTCACAGACCGGATTGCTTCCAAAAGTACCATTTCGATTGTTTGCTTGTTAGTACCTGGACGACATGTTCAAGCATAACGTACTAGTGTACATATAGTCGTAATTAGGAATATGACTGGTGACTTTTCCATCCTACAATATATTCGAGTGCTAATTTAATTACACCGATAATAAGTGCTAATATGATCGTAGAAGCGGCCAATTTCAATCATTACGTTCACGTCGAAGTTCTGTGTCAATCTGCTATGAAAAGGTGTTAATGTAAATGGGAAACATTATGTCTACTTGTGTCTAAGATTGATTGATGTTGGATAAGCGTTTTATATAATCCCATGCGTTGTTAAATGCCATTTGAAATCAAGTGATCGGTGGCATTTTTGTTTATCAGTACGTTATACATCTGTTTGTATAACACAGAATACGCATTTAAGTTGGCTGACATATCCACTAAGGGAGCCAATAATTGCACAGGTAAGTTATTATTTTCATAGATAATTCGATTTCCAACAATCGTGGCATAATCCCAATAAATTGTCTCGGGCACAAGATAAATACCTCCTATATTCTGTTCTAATGGTTCTAATCATGCATACTTGAAACACGTGCTTCGTAACGACGTAAACAAATGTACAGGTGAATCAGCCAATCAAGTCAATTGAGCCACTCAAGAAAATCTCGTGTAACGATGAAGAGTTAGAAATTACAATTTTTTTTTCGGTTGTACATACATTTACGTGCGCATAAGCTTTTTGAGATAGTTTGGGAAATAGAGTACACGAATACCTAATGTACAAATTAAGTGAATAATTGTGTTACATATTTACACTGTGCAGTGATCACATGTTGCTCACAGAATAGCGTGTCATAGTTTAATTACATGATACTTTTTGTAATTTATCGATTCATGTTAGGTTAATTTATCACGTCACAATGATTTGAAATAATGTTTAAGTGGAACTTGACAGTCAAATATTAAATATGATAATTATATTAATTCAAAAAAAAATTATTTTTATATAGGATTTTTTTTTCACAGTCCTGAAGTTTAAAATTTATTATGAGCGGAGAATGTCATGGGTAAATAAAACACCCAAAAATATGTCGAAATGATTCTTCTTTATTTCCTCGTATCCGTTAGGCTTGACGATTTTCCATTATATTTTCTTCTTCTTATTCTACAGAGTGTCCCGAAATTGGCGCATAAATGCAGTGCCATGTGATTTTCTTTGCAATTTCCAGCAAAAAAAACATTAGGAACATTTTTTTAATTGTTAACCCTTTAGCTGATACAGGCACTGACATTTTTTATGGGAACTTTCATCACATTACTAACAACTACAATATCTGAAAAATTACGCGAGCTAGAATGCTAAAATAAAACGTCAAACGCAGCCAAAACATTGCTCTTAAATACAAAATTTATTTGGTGGAAACCAAACAAGTGGTTTAATTGTTTTAAATTTGTGATGTAAAAATTTTCATTTTGCTCCGAAAATAAAAAATTTTCCCGCCGCATTTCTTTTTTTGAATTTTTGCATACGTATTCCTCCTGTTTCCAAAATTAATTCTATATTTTATTATAATCAAATCATGCTAACATAATTTCATCCTATTTTTTTAATTTCGGGCAGTTAAGCCCTTTGAATGTAGGAGCACTGGTTTTTTTTTTTTTTTTGCTAAAAATGCATAACCGGAAACTACGTAAGCTAGAATTCATAAGACTCCCATACAACATATTGCGATATCACGCCGGTAAGTGACGCCCCCCCCCCCCCCCCCATTCCACAAAACTTGAATTTAGCTACTCATGTTGTTTGTTGGTGATTGTTGATCATTTAAAAACATTTGTTGGTCACTAATTACTAAATTATAAACAAATTAACAATTTAGAGAATAAGTTAGCCCCTCCCCTGACAAGAAAATGCTATAAAAATGATGTTATTAACATAAACTTGTAAAATTTTGAATGAAAATTGTTTGTTGGTCGTTTGTTGGCGATTGTTGGTCACTTAAAAAGGTACATTCCTGTTTCGTAAAAATTATGAGAATTCTATTTCTATTCGATTAGAGAGAACTTTCA
Organism: Chloromyia formosa; assembly: GCA_964017055.1. Taxonomy (NCBI): domain Eukaryota; kingdom Metazoa; phylum Arthropoda; class Insecta; order Diptera; family Stratiomyidae; genus Chloromyia; species Chloromyia formosa. Next base: position 3,695,575 of record OZ024813.1, on the reverse strand, counting down.
CAAAACTCAAGAAGTTTCTGCTTTAGGACTTGCAAATTCCCCCGCATGGATTCTAGGTTCTTACCACTTAAAGTGGAAATGAAATCCCGCAATTAAGGAATTTTAAAAATTCTCCCTAAATAAAATGGGGAGAATTCTCCTAATATTAACGAAACAGGAAAGTTCCCTTAAAAACATTTGTTGGTCGCTAATTACTAAATTATAAACAAATTAAAAAATTTAGGTGTCAAGTTAGCCCCCCCCCCCCCCCCCCTGACAAGAAGCTGAAGAGCGCTGAATGGCAGCAGACGTAGTAGTAGTTGCTTTCCCAATTCCAAAAGAAAATTGCAACGAGCCGAACGTTTTCTTTCGGAGTATTCAGCTGATGGTTTTCCGTGTATATAACGCAAGCCGCTAAAGCAGTAACGTCCAAAATATTAACAAAAGAGGTATATGTCCATCGCCTTGTTGTCCGCTTTGTGGTATACTCACCTACCATCTAGTCCATTATGCCGACAGCAGCTTTGGTTCGGTTGTAATATTCAATCGCTTCGGTTTACTTTTGGTCCCACATACTTCCGTCGTGTAGTGTAACGTTGACAACAGTTTAACAGATTGCTTTTTCTTGGGTATGCATGAAGACACTGCAACATTTTCAAGAAAACCAAATACAGTCGATTCTATTTGTCGCCTATTATCTGGCAGCATTTCAGGGGCATGTATTTTTCGTTCTTTGGAAGCGTTCCAACTATTGATAACTTTCGCGACATCAACAGTTTAGACAGTGCTAAGGATGTGCAAAAAATTGTCCATTCTCGCATTGCGTCTTACACTGGCTTTGTACTTTTGAACAAGATTCTTGACGACGACGTTCTCTTCTTGGTTAACCTCGTTTCAGCGTAAATTCTCTGTAGCGGATAAAAACTCTTCGCATCGCAAACTCACCATACCTTTATATTTAGCTGGCTTTGAGGGTATGTACTGGGCGAAAGAAGTGCCAGCTCGAAAACTACACAACTGGTGATACAGTCCGATGGTGTATAATTTGATCTGTTGACCTTTCCTGTTTGTCTCTCCAATTATTACTCGTATGGAGCACATCTCTTCAGAAAAAATTCTTCAGAAGGTGAACTTGACTGAAAGGGTCTGTGTAGAGACATGTGGATCGGACCTGACGGACAATATTGTGGAGAAGAGTTCGTTGAGGAATTGGGGGCCGGCACATCCAGAGACTACCATCCCGTCACAGCAGAAGATGCATTTGTTATATCAGCAAATGCCTCTTCTTCATCGTCATGAGTCCTTTTCTGCTTCTAGTCCGACAGGTCCTCCTCTGTCGGCGTCTGATTCGTCTTCCCTCAAGCAAGGTCGCTCAGCAAGGTTTTCCACTCGCTATCGTTTCTCTGGAACCCGTTCCTCTTCCGAACTACTGAGGAGGTCGCCATCACCTTCATTATCGGAATCGAGTTCTTAGATATTCGTGGCACTCTACTACGTCAACAAGGCATAGAAATCCTAGAAATGTTGGCGCACCCATGCCCCTAGAAGGGTCAAGGCAATTAACTACATCACTTCATTTACTAAATCGTGACGGTGTGTTTTTTTTATAGAGATGTGTGATCACAACCACGCTCAACTGAGCTATTTACCCCAAATGGTACCCATTTAACAGCTGAGTGGGCTCATAATCCGACACGTAAATCCCCTTTTTTTTATCCAAGACTACCGCATTTACTAGGAATCGAACCGGGGCATACAAAATAGATTATATAGATTATGCATACAAAAATTCGGGAAAAGGCGTTAAAAATGCGAGATATTTTATAGAGGTACAATCAATAAGCTTTTCCTTTGATTATTGTAGGATGAATTTTTAAAATGAGGCTAAGGTGCTAGCTGAGATAAGGTATTTATTTGAGAGTTCTAGTTTGCGTAATCTTCCAGTTATTGTGTTTTAGTAATGTAAAATCGGCGTAGTGATGTGAATGATGTTTATACGATCCGATCATAATAAAGCAGGGAATTAATTTTTGAAACAGGACAAATACATTACAAATGCAAAAATTCAAAAAAATGATGCTTAAAAAAATATTTTCGGAGCAAAACAAAATTAGGATTTTATAAATGTATAGCAATTAAATCGCTTGTCTGATTTCCATCAGAGCAAGGTATTGGTTGCCATCGACTTTTTGATTGAGCGGCCAAGCAAGCGTAGTTTTCCAGATATGTATTGTGTTTTTATTAATGTGGCTCCATACTACTTTAAGCGAAAATCAGCTCTGGAATATCTTGATGTAAAGCATTAAACTATTAAATTTTGAGTCATTTATTTATACATTTTGGAGAAATAATTCGTCTGGTTTTGGGAAGAAAGTTCCATATGAACGATTATCCCAATATTGGGTCCACTTTTCATTTTTATTTTGGGGTAATTATTGGTAGGATTTTTCATAAGATACCCCTGACAGTTTGTTTTACTATAAAAGCCACTAACCATTATCATCACATCATATACTGTATACAACTTTTCTTTTTTTGAAAATCTTTCTATTGCACTATGTACACTTCATATCAAGTACGGACCAATTTCTCTCCCTCGAGAAACACATGAGTGAGACACATGTTATGACCCTCTTAAATAAGTTCAATTGGTCATGTTAAGTGAGAGGTCGAATGTATGTATGTACGTACATGGTATGTTTAAGTACGTACATTGAAAATAAGTGTAAAAATATTTCAAGATATTTTTATCGTAAGCTTCTTCGGTTACAACTGAAAATCAAACAAATATAACAATTGTACAAGCATAAATTATTAATAAATTACGAATCAATATCTGTGTTAGACGGTATCATGCTTACACAACATAATATTTGATTAGCTTCTAGTTTTGTGTAATTATTTACAATAAGCCAATAGGTCTGTCAAGGTGTTAAGGTCAAAGTTTTATTTTCAATCAGTCGATTGGGCACCTAAAATTAAACGGTTAACTTTAATTACCGTGTAAATATTCAAATTAATAGGTCGATTAAGGTATTTTAATATTTACGAGTATGTGCATGTACCTCATAAATCACGGTGACTTGAAGACCTTTATATTCCAGTTGACCATAACATTGGAAAATTGTCCTTGAACATTTCGGAGATGGATTCTCGTTATGCATTGGTAAACATACATATTCGAACATTGTATACTCGTACACAGTGATGACTTTTAAAGATTGTTTTTGTAATGAAGAAGAGTAGCTTGAGTATCCGTAATTTTGTGCTGTAAGGAGACTTCACATACTTAACAATTTAAGACCTTGACTTTATTGGTCACTCTTCTTTAAAGACCAATATGTACATTACATAGCCATGACCAAGAGGCTGATGAGTCAAGTACGCTTAAATGTACCGTCAACCATGATTAACGGTCGTAAATTATAAATAATTGTCAAGTAGTTGCGTAATGTTAATAAGTGAAATTCCGCATTCTATGGACATCCTTTTATTATATGTGTACATTTCCCAGTAGTGAGAGGGATGTTTTTTTTAAGGAAGCGATCTTATCGAATGCACAAATACGAACTAGTTTCTTTATCTTCAAAATCAAGGTAATTAATCAATTTTTAAAAATCACTCACTTGACTTTCGTTTGGAACCGGTTAGAAACGAATTTTTTTCATAATGTCCACTGTGCTAGAAGGCTGGCTAGCACAATTATGCAGATTAGTAATGTTGTCAGTAAACTAAAATATATTAATAGATTCCCTCAAGATACAAATTGAGTATATTTAATCTATTATCATATATATAGAATTGTTTTTTTTTCTGCGGTATAACTTGCTGGCAAGCTACAATTATTTGTTTGCAGATCTGCATAAGCACAAGCGTAACAGCACACACGCTCCGGCATACCTGTACAGGTTACCTGTGAACTCCGGATCTTCGAAACCAACGTGAAATCGGTGCTTCTTTATGGCTGTTCAACTTGAAGGTGACCAATAAGATAACAATTAGATTGCAAACTTTTGTGAACCAGTGTCTATGGCGCATCCTACACATACGGTGGCCGGAGGTCATATATCTAACGACGACCTCCTTACTATTACTGGTCAGGACAGGATAGACACTTCCATTAAAAGGCGAAAGTGGAAATGGATAGGTCACACTCTCCGAAAAGGGCCGAACAACATGGCTCAACAGGCCCTCGATTGGAACCCGTACGGAACCGCCGTGTTGGACGACCTAGTAACAACTGTAGGAGATCAGTTAAGTGAGTGGATACCTCAATAGGCAAGTTGTGGAGTGAGCTGAAAGCAATGGCGATGAACAGGACGGCAGCCGGTTGTACGCACCCGAGCAACCCGTTCATCAGAACGCCAAGAACTGCCACACCCCCCTCGACGCCCGGAGGAAAGTATGCTAATACTAACACACACACTCAAACTCTATGCGTTGCTACAACAACAACAACAGGACGAGGTGGAAAGTAGGCGTGGTTAATGTCCTATGCCCCACAAGGGGTTAACAGGAACCAGAGAGAGATGAAGAACACGTCGTTTTGTTGTTTGTGTAATGCGTATTTGTTACCCTACACTAAACTCGCTAGATACGCGAAAGAACGCACGTAGTGTTATTTTATGCCCATGTACAATATAATATAGATATAAATACCCTTCTCAAATTACGCTCGTGAAGATTAAAATAAAGTCTTTTTTTAAAAACATGCCAAGTTCATCCCCCAATATAAATCAACATTATAATTTCCGCGAAAATTTCACAGATAATCATCAGATAGATCTTAATTGTCGGTATTTAAGTCGGATCTACAATAGCAAGTTTTATCACTTAATAACTTTCGGACCCCATACGTCATACATAATCATCGGACTGCTAATCGATAAGACAAGAACAGTGTATCCTTGAATGCCACATATATAGATGTTTCTACATGCTGTATGTGTAGAAAGATAAGAGCCTCCGCCAATTTACTTATATTATTATCAACAATATCAATCAGAAGAGTCTATCGCATTGTTAAATTCTGCGAATTATATGACTAGGTATGTACAAGTATAAACATACGAAACATATGTGCGGTACTGTATCTTCAAATAAGCTCAAACTGAAAATTAGCCAAGTGTCAGACAAAACGCCATCACCATCATCATCAACACAATAAAAATAATAATAATAACAATTGGTGGTTGATACTATACGGTGTATTTGCGAATAAAGATATAACTTCTTCAGTTGAGTATGAGCGTGTTCTTGAAGAAGAAGATACGAAATCGGTGCTATCGTGTATGTAATGTAATGTATGAAGAGCAAGAAGAGTTGTGATATTGCAATTGACCAGGCTCTTCAGGAAATTCGGTTAAAATTTTGAAAAAAAAGTCACTGTTGTATTCGTGGTGGTGGTGGTTAATTAAATAATTAGTGGTTAAATTTAATTAAAGAAGAAAAGGTGCCATGATATTGAAGTATCCCTTTATTAAATGATGTATAATAAATCATGTGTGTCCAGTCATATGTTGAATTATAGTGGGAGTGTTTGATAATATTCTAGAATATTCCTTTTAATTCAGTTGAAGTGAAAAAATTAAGCCACGTGTGATCATTTGTTAAAATGAAATTGATTTCAAATCGAAAGTGAAAAAATAACATGGAATTTAAATAAACTTAATATGTACAAATTAGCTATTTTTAAATAAAAAAGTTGATTGAATGATTTTTAAAATCTTAAAAAAAAAATATTATTAAGCATGAAATAGTAACCCTGAAATTTCATACGATATGATTTCTATGTAAAATAGTTAATCGTTCCTTATCGTTTCGATCCTATAGTACAGTGTATATATATATTTGTACATACAGCGTTGCATTATAAGAAAACCGATTATTCATAGTTCATATTGCACAATGAAGTCCCTTAAAATTATTATTTTTTAGATGTTATTTTAATTGATCCCTTCAGGCAGGGCCGTCGAGAGGAAATCCGGGCCCGGGACTCAACTTTTATAATATGACATAGTAATGATGGAATTGGAATTGCACGCATTTTTTGGTGTTTGAAAGAATTTGAAAAGTTTATGCAATTTTCAATAAATATTTTTTGCATTAAAAATTCAGCTTAAAAAAAATTATATGTTTATTACGAATTTATTCAATTCAATTTATTCAATTTCTCAATAAAATATTAATTCCCATGGCAACGCTTTTCTAGCGCGTAGTTGGTGTAGAGGTTTAAAAAATTAAACTTACCTTTATTTGCATTTATTCAGGTATCAGCGATTTTGTAACCTTTAAAAGATTTGAAAGACATTTTTTTTATCTTTAATTGAGTTTTCCGGGGAGATTACACTTTTTTGCAAATATGATACTAGGTAAAGCTGTCTACGATGATCGTTCGCCAAGTAACGATTGATTGCCTTCGTGTCGGGCCTCCCATCTCCCCCTCATCTTCCCTATACACTTTTCTGGTCGGCACCCAGCATTTTCCCACCCTCCTATACCAGAGGATCAAAGGAAAAACCGCCGTTCGCGAATTCCGCATACTCCACTTTTCATGAATTTTTACCTATGGGATTGTGAGGCTATTTTAGTGTATTAAGAAATAATTTTCAACTTTAATCGAAGTTTCCGGGCAAACCATCGCTTTTTCGCAAATCGAAAAGAAAAATTGTATAGAGGACTAAGATCTGAAGAATTTAAGATTAAGTAAAACTTTCTACGATTATCAGTTGTCCAGCTCCGAGCGATTTCCGAAACGGGTTTAACTGCATGTTGATTTTTTCATCCCCCTCCCAGGATTACGACCACAATTTCCAACTGGCACCCTGCAGTTTCCTAGTCTTCTACAACCCCTAGAAGAGAAATTTACTAAGCAACCGCGGTCTGCTAATTTTTCATGCTTAATCACCGTCAGCTCCTATAGTCTATTAAATGACTATCTGGAATAATGGTAACGCCAAATGAAATGGCTTTGAAAACACTTGAATTATTGCCAGGCTTGCTAATATAGGAAAAATCTACTATAGGTATTAATTAAGAATAATTTTGATTTTATAAATACCGTATTGTCGTAGTAGTAGTAATATTGAAAAAAAAATTCCGGGCCTCCTAAAAAACACGGGCTTGGTTCGTTTCCCCCCCCCTTCTCGACGGCCCTGCCTCCACTTCCATGGGCGCGTCAACATCTTTTGTGCATATCTATGCCTTGTTGTAGGTTCAATAGCTGATCTTCTTTTCGAACGTGCAGTTGCTAGGATGGATTGCATACGAAATCCCCTGTTACAAAATCTCCAGAACAAATCCCCAAAAACCGAATCCCAAAACGTAAATTCGCCAAATGGATATACCACAAACATAACACCCCCATATACACGCGTGCACTCTCAGATCATACCTCAAATGAGGATTTTGGGATTATTGGAGATAAGTTTATAATTTTTACTTAATTACTTAATTTACTTACGATCACCACCGGGGTGGGCTTTTTATATACGCTTAATGTTGTTGTGTTAATGTTACTTGGCAAATTGATTTTATTTTGTAATCATTTTTAGGGTTTTGTAGTAAAAACAAAACCCTTATGAAATCGGTCAAATGTTCGCCAGTCTGTCCGACTGTCCATGAAATATCTCACGAACCGCCGAAGCTACATGCATGAAATTTAGTAGAAATACTCGTACGTAAAAGTATTATAATTCTCTAGAGAAATCTATGCATTGTAAAAGGCCAACTTTTATGCCGGCCGCATCCTGGCCGTAGGCAAGCAGCTCGCGCAGCGCGCGCAGCGCGCACATGGCATTGTTGTTGTAACAATTGTCAAAATCAGATTTTACAACAACAATGCCATGTGCGCGAGTTGCCCTGCCTACGTTCAAGATGCGGCCGACCTAAGGGGGTCCCCATAGAGGGGAAATGAATGAAGTTAAATTTTTTTTCGTTTAGTTTAGGCAAGTGGGGTATCGTAAGAAAGGTATCGTCGAGAAGACTTCTAGCCTTTTTGGTGTCGAAACCTCTTAAAAAAATTTGTGCACCTTTCAATATTATGAACACCTATATTTATTATAATATTCATCATCACATTGTAGCATAAATTATAAAAAAACGAGTTCGTCAAAATTTAGAGCAAAAGTATGTCCAAAACTTCTCTGGTGTGAGGGAACCCTATTATTTTCACTTATGCTAAATTTCACTAAAATGCAAAATCTAATAAATCAAAGAAGACGCAGCTTTTCCAAACTACAAATTTTTATTTCTATTGTATTATTTCGGGAGCGACTTACCCCCTTCTTCAGTACAAAAGCTACTATAGTAGCTACTCTAGTAGCTTTTGTACTGAAGAAGGGGGTAAGTCGCTCCCGAAATATATATATACAATTGTAATACAAATTTATAGTATGGAAAAGTTGCGTCTTCTTTGATTTAGTTGACAACTACAAACGTCGGACAACTCCTAACATGCAAATTCTAATATTATGTATTTCTAAATAAAACTGTATTTAGTTCTTTTTTCAAACATCTGAATGAGTTCAATAATCACTTCTACCATAACTCGGAGTTGACTTTAGTACTTGCGTATTCATACGATACTAAATTTAATTTTATCTTTAAACGAAACTATACTATTTTCGGAAGATGTTAATTTAAACTTCTCATCTTCTTTCCTCGGCGCTAAAACGAGCAACAGCAAAAAAAAAACAGTAAGTGAAAAAATCGGCATGAAGTGTTCGAATTTTTCTAGTAAACATTGAACAAATGCAATCATTTGATTTATCAATTTGAATTTAACACGTTGAACATGATTGATTCAAACTTGCGTCAACCCCTTTAATTTTGCGCAAAAAAATAAAGCCGTTTTGCGGTTCTTCTCTTGCTTGGGGGCTTCGTTCGTATTCGTGGCTTTCTTTGGTATTGCAATGAGTATTGGAGTAGTTAACTTAGCTTTTCTAATATCACAATTAAGATTTTTTATGAACCTTCAAATGAATTGTTATAATATTCCGCTTTTTGTAGAAACATTTTAGAGTATTTAAATACCATACTTTTCCACTCGAAAATGCTCTCTAATGGAACTAGATAGGAACTAGGAGAGACAGGGGCTCTAAACAACTAAGGTTACAAGCAATGAAACCAAGTGGTCTATTGTATAGGACAACTAACCTACTAATCAAGCTTGATCGCACTAACGACGCTGCTCAAATGCTTTAACGGGGTCGAAGCTAACTTATTCGAGCCGAGAAAGGCGTCTGCAAGGCGATTCGTGTGAAAACATAACGGGCTAACACCTCTCATTTAAAAAAAATACCATCACCTTTACAGAAACGCCAGCTATCCTCCACGATTGCCATGGGTTCAATATGGTTTCGCAGACATGAATCTCTCACGAATGATTGTAACCTTACTTAAATTTATGTAGATGTAGTAGACCAGCAGATGGTAGTAGTGGAGGGCCCTGCGAACTATCCCCCAAATGACATACAATTCAGTGGATGCTAGTGAACAAATCTAGGGTTATAATTTCAGGTAAACTATGCGATTTTTTGAAGAACCACTAAAGCGAATGGAAGCGAAAGATGTCGTTAGAATTCAAACTTCATTCGCTAAAAAGCCCGCTAAAGCCCAAGCTCGAGATTCACTATCTAACCGAACCAAGTTGGGTTGCATCAAACCATATCACTCTTTTAGGAACATGGGAAAAATTCTGTTAAAGCTGCACATTCCTATTAAAGTTATGTGGTTTTGTGCGACCAAAATATGATTCGGTTCGGTAGTAAATGTCAATCTTTTGACTCAAAAGATCCTAACCTTTGGCGAACATAAAGGCATTCATACATATGCATATGTTTTTCAAACTTTGCATTTGCGAAAGTTGCCACCTAATTTTGAATATTTACTTTTTGGCTACGTCATTTTGAAATCAAATTGTATGTAGAGAGCTCATTCTCGATGTTCTAAGGAGATAATTTCCATATAATAATTTAATTCTTTCCAATGTTTTTAAAATGTCCATTCCGCATTTGCGACGGTAGCCGGAACAGTTAGAAACGCATAGCAAGTTGTAACGATCTCAGAAAACCTACCGCTCGAGGAGTAATTTTTGAATAAAATTAAATCTACAATTTCTGCAGTAGGATTCAACTTTTTCGAATCATTTTAAAATATTCTTTGAATGATAATATGTAGTTAATTTGAAATAGTGTCTGATACATGGGCTCGCTGAGAAAATTTCATAGACTGATGAGTCCCGAAAAAAAAATAGAACAATTTTTGAATTGAAAATAAATTTCAGAAGCCCAGTCTAGAAAGAATCAAATTAACTACGAAATTTGACGAAATGCTTTGTTGTAGAGTACGTTACCTTCATCCTTATTACCCGCATTGTTGCTATTTGTAACCATGTACGAAAAATAAATTTGTGGCAGTTTTTTCTTTTGCTCTTCACTTACTGCCGCTTGACTCGGTCTCGAGGGTCCCCATGGCTTGGGGGCATTACATTACGTTTCGCCAAACCCATTATTAGGCTTAAGAGGGCATCTTGAATATTTTCGTATTAATTTCTTTTGTTTTCTACAGTTAGTCAATATAAATTGAAAAATGAAAGCTAAGTTTCCTTTATAGTGTAGTTTCGTTATGTTACAAAATGCAAACACGTGTTCCGGGAGCAACCTGCGCCCTTCTTCAGTGCTCGATTTATAATTATTTTTGTTTTATATAAAATAATAAATCAGGCACTGAAGATGGGCGCAAGTTGCTCCTGAAACACGGGTTTCCATTTTATAACATAAGCTTCGGAATATGCCATTTTCTCAGTGTTATGGAACTATTTTGCATGATGGTAATTAAATTAACAATGATTCTAAAAGTTTACGAACATATACCGCCAAGCGTGTTTATTTTTTAGTTTATTTAAGCTGTTTAGTATAGCTAACCTAAACTATTCTAATTTGGTTGTTTCATCAGTGTAAGTTTCTAATTAAATTAAATTTTTTACCCAAACAAAATTAAAAGATCCTGGAAAGAAGTAAAGTCTTGTAATACTTATATGTAATAAAAAACTGTTTGTTTGAAGTATAACATATTGTGATTGTGATAATTGAACCAGTGTTTAGTTACTACAAAGATCCAATCAAAAATATTGAAACATCGATTTATTCTCGTAGTACTTGTAAATTACGACAATGAGATTGCGTGCTATACTGGGAATGCTGACGAAAAGAGTCCTGTATGATATTTCAGCGAATTCAACACTTCCTAAGTTCACAGGTAACAAACTATTTTAATTATCGAATTTTTTTTTTTGCCGTACGTTATAAAATGGAACAAGACACTTTTAATACCTAAACGTTAAATACTGAGTGTCGACTGATTATTCAAATATATTACAACAAAATAAAATGTATAAACAAAGATATTTAGTTTGCAGTTATTGTATTCCGAGAACTACATATTGCTGGTAAAAGTGCGGAAAGTCGTAACTGACATTTTTCCCGAAAAAGTGTTTCATATTTCACATTTCTTCTTGGCGCTTTCCTGGGGGAAAATAATTACAGCAAAGACCTTTTCCATAGTCCTCCGCGTGGGCGCCCCCTGGTAACGGCAGTGTATCAATTCGCTGACGGCCAATGTCTTAGCGATAAGACAGTTTGGAAAAGGCAGATAGCTGTAGCCTGAATGGCTGACAAACACCTAAGCGTCTCAGGTCTAGTAGGATGGAATGACTTGCGTAGTTGGACCTGCTACATAGTTGTGTGGGCTCCAGCACGTTTATTAAACCATCTGAAGCAGCTATCTCCGAGGCCATCCCCTGAATGGGGTTAAGCGACGTGCTGACAACTCGTCCTTGTAAAAACCACTCCATATCAAGAAACCTGGAACAAAAGCCTCGGATTGGACGGATCAACAACGACGACCACGCAAACGAATCAAGGATTATTCTTTCGGATCCTGGAATGTACGCTCCCTGAACAAACCGGGGGCCGAGAAGGCCCTCCTTCAACAGGTCGAAGAGTACAAACTGAGCATTACTGCAGTCCAGGAAACAAATTGGCTTGGCAGCGAGATTAATGACAAGAAATCGCACACAATTTTTACAAGTGGCAAACCATCGGGCCGCAAGGAGTTTGGAGTAGCATTTATAGTGGACAATCACCTCAAACCCCATATTACTGACTTCAAACCCATAAATGAACGGCTGTGTGCGATTCGCATCAAGACTCGATTCTTCAATCTCTGGCTCATCAATGTGCATGCCCCCACTGAAGTTAAAGAAGACGCAGTAAAAGACGAGTTCTACGCCCGCCTTGAAACTCTCTTCGACTCACTTCCAACAAACGACGTCAAATTGCTGCTGGGAGACTTTAACGCGAAAGTCGGGAATGAAAGTTGGCATCGGGGGACCTCTGGAGGCCACAGCCTCCATGAAGAATGTAACGATAACGGCCAGCGACTTATCGAATTCGCCTGCAGCAGGAATCTAGTCGTAAGCTCTACGTGTTTTCCGCATCGACGCATTCACAAGCAGACCTGGAAGTCTCCAGACGCACATACCGTCAACCAAATTGACCACGTCCTCATTTGCAGGAGATGGGCGTCTAGTGTCATGGATGTCCGCTCCTATCGAGGAGCAAACTGCGACTCAGATCATCACTTGGTGAAGACGACCTACAGATGTAGAATTTCCTCAGTGCACCAGTCAAGAATCAGCCCTCCCAAAATCTTTGCGGTTGATAAGCTCTTGAGTGATGCTACAGCGGTGGCGTATACTACCGCCCTTGAGGAAAAACTATCACCTATGCTACACAACATCAGCAACACAGGCGTCCATGGGTTCTGGGAAGAACTCAAGGGTACCATCAAGGATGTCGCAGAGAAGGTCGTGGGATATAAAGCCCGGCGAGCGCGAAATGACTGGTTCGACGAAGAATGCAAAAATTCACTTGACGCGAAAAACGAGGCCTACAGACAATGGATTCAACGAGGAACCAGAGCCAGAAGAGAAAAATATGACGAGCTACGGCGAATATCGAATAGAATAATTAGACGTAAGAAACGTAAATACTTTGACGAGCAGTTGCTGAACATAAACGAAAACTTAGCTAATAACAATTAAGAACGGCTACCAACCCAGGACTAGCCTTTGTAAGGACAAGGATGGAAACATCATCAGCGACACCGATGGTATTAACAAACGATGGGCCTCTTATTTTGAAGAGCTTCTAAACCGACCATCTAACATCCCCACACAGGAAGCTCTCGACGATATTGTTGATCTAGGCCCACCCATTCAACCCCCGACAGTAGAGGAAGTTGATCTCGCGTTGCGGTCACTAAAACGAAATAAAGCGCCGGGCGCTGACGAGATCCCAGCTGAACTGCTAAGATTCGGTGGAACGAGTCTAGTTGATGCCATACATCAATTACTCCTGCGAGTATGGGAGAACGAGGAGATCCCAGACGATTGGCGCAGAAGCATCATCTGTCCAATTCATAAAAAGGGAGATAAACTGCGGTGTGAGAATTACAGGGGCATCTCACTAGTTTGTACGTCCTATAAAATTTTGACGAAAATTCTGGAAAATAGAATAAAACCGTACGCAGAACGAGTCATTGGCGAATATCAAAGCGGTTTCAGACCTGGTCGCTCCACAACCGATCAGCTCTTCTCAGTCAAACTGATACTCCAGAGGTGCTGGGAATACAACGTAAACGTATACCAAATCTTCGTCGACTTCAAGCAGGCATACGACAGTATCGATCGTGGAGTACTGTACAACATCATGCTGCAATTTGGTATACCAGCAAAATTAGTGCGACTGACAAAGATGACGATGACCAACCCCGTCTCACAAGTCAGGATCCAGAATAGACTTACTGATCTATTTGAAACACGCACTGGTTTGAAACAGGGCGATGGACTGGCACCGACGCTCTTCAACCTAGCACTGGAATACGTTATTCGGGCCATGAATATGGACAACAGCAAGACGCTACTCATCAAGTCGACACAATTAGCAGCGTACGCCGACGACATCAACATCATGTCCCGAAGATTGGCTGACGCAGAAGAACTTCTGCATACGCTCGATACCGCTGCAAAGGAAGTTGGATTACGTATTAACGAGGGTAAAACTAAAATAATGATGCAATCGGTGACAAGGACACCTGCACAACCGAGCATCAATGTGGGGGACCTCAACATCGAGTCCGTGAACAACTTCATTTACCTGGGTTGCAACCTGTCAAGGGACGCCAACGAAACTGACGAAATCAAGCGACGGATACAGTTAGCTAATAAGACTTTTTTCTCGGTTCTCCCCATAATGAAATCGAAACATGTGCACAGAAACACGAAGCTCCGCGTGTACAAAACCATTATACGACCAGTGCTATGCTATGGCTGCGAAGCATGGACCCTAACTCAAGCCTCCGAAAACATGCTAGACACTTTCGAACGTAAGGTTCTACGGCGAATTTTCGGGGCTGTGATCGAGATGGATGGCGCATCCGGTACAACCATGAGTTGTATGAAATGTACGATGAGCTGCAAGTCTCGAAAATCGTCAAACTACAACGACTTCAATGGGCAGGGCATGTACAAAGAATGGACGATGATCGCATGCCTAAGAGAGTAATGAATGCAGAACGAGTAGACGGAGCGAGACTGCGAGGACGACCGAGATCTCGTTGGGAGAGCTCAGTAGGTGTGGACGCCGCGCAGCTGCTGGGCTCCCAAAATTGGAGGACGCGGTCACGTGACCGAGATAATTGGAGGACAATGATCCAGGCGGCCAAGGCCCGACGTCGGGCTGTCGCGCCACGATGATGATGAATACTTTGTAACGTCAAATCCCAAGAACGGCCAATGAAGGGGGTGCCCTAAAATCTTGTAGCGGCGATCTGTGGCAAAAGAGTGCGAGTTACTGGGTAAGTCGTGGGGGCAGTTGCTTTTCATTGCCCAGAACAGAGTACGATGGCGCACAGGAGTAGTTGATGCGCTATACCCCACTAGGGGTTAAGGCATAGTAGTAATGTCAAATAATGTTTGACACCACGTATCTGACGTTGTTCTTTCTACAATATTACATTTGAGAAATCGCGGCGCAATATATTTTTGAGTGAAAATACGATTACAACATGCAGGACAAATGAGCAAATTAAAAAATCAAATTGGATTTTCATGTTTTTTTTTTTAATTTACCAAAAAAGATGACGGAAATGGAGCTACCTTCTTTTTGTAACAGACATTTAAATTCGAATTCTTGTATTGCGTTGAATTCACACTGTGATGCCACGTACGGGTATCTTCTTGTTGTTTTGTGTTGGTGTTGTTATTTTATATTCCGAAAGTGCATAGTTATTTTATTTTTTTCCAGGAGGAGGGAGCACCCCCATTTCAGGGATATCAGGGGGAAATTTCTCCCTCTAAAAGTCCGGAAAAAATGAATTTTTTATTAACCACCGAATAAGTATTCCACTTTTTGAAGAAAGGTTTTAGACCATTTAAATAATATACGCACTGATCTATTGTATAAGAGAACTAATCTGCTAATTAAGCTTGATCGCACTAACGAAGTTGCTCAAATGCCTCAGTGGGGTTGAAGCTGTCTTATCCAAGTCGGAAAAGGGCGAGGGGCCAGGGAGATTCCTGTGACGATAGACTAACGGCTTACATTTATGAAAAATTATTACCACCCTCACAGAAACGGGTGCTGCTATCCTCAACTATGATCATGGGTTTAAGATGGCTTGTCGAACACGAGTTTCTAGTCGGAAAACCACAAATGATTGTAACCTTACTTTAATTTAGCTTTAGTAGTGAAGCGGATGGTAGTGGTAGAGGGCTCTCGACCTATCCCGCAAATGAATTGTCACCCCCCCCCCATTTACAAGACCAGATGATTGTAGTAATTATCCCCAAATGATTACCCCTCCTCAAATGGCCTATCCTCCATGTGCTGGATTTAGGGTTATTTCATGTGATATATGTATCTCCCAATTTGGGGAATAATTCGTAAGACTCCACTCAAAAAATGTTTTGATTTGTGTAGTGGGTATTTCATATGATATACCCCCCTCCCATTTGGGGGATAATTTGTAAGAACCCCTCCCTCACAATTCGATTTGGTTTTGGTATCATCATGACATAAGACTCCAAAATGTATAAACTTTGGGAGATATGTATGTCATCTTTTTTTTTTGAGGAAAATTCATCTTTTTGGTGTTCACTTTTTTTATATTCTGTTGGAAAGATATGTCAGGATGAACTGTCCCCCAAAATTCCAAAGAAATCTTCATAGAAATTCCTTTTTAAACAGTCTCAGGGCCGTATTCGGAATGTCTGGTTAAAGTATATCCTATAGATCAGGGTTTCCTAAGCTTTTTTCATCCATGACCCCTTTTTATCATCGAGATTTTGTGATGGACGGCTTGGTGGGCATCCGAAGATGCCCGTGGGGACAGAGCCTAAGGTAGCATAATGACCGTGAAGATCGGGCCGTGCCATCTGGCTAAGAAAAAGGCACCTCAACGAGCTAAGCAGCAGCCTATGCTTGCTGTAGCTCAGTTCGGGAGACGTGGGCTGGATTTTCGCCGCTCGTTGCCCCTGTCCTTATATTCATTCATAGGCCTGGGGAAGACGACACCAACAGGGAAGGCAAGAAATGGAGAATGATAAAAAATGGGGCGATAAGGATGGAATGGTTTGTGGACGGCGCAGATTCCCTTGCGTTCGAATCAGTGGCCAGGCGTAATGGGGCCCTCGGCCTCTGGTTTCATACCACCGACAGATTGTATTGAACACAGCTATTGATTAAATTCCAAGTTTCGGAAAGAACTATATATCAAAATTACCAAATCAGAATGCACTTTTTACATGCAGTCGTACAAAATTATTATTAAATAATTTTAAAACAAGCGCTTTGAAAAAATCGACAAATAAAATTCACAATCGATTCAAGACAGTGCAATAATATACCCAGGGAATTTCCAAAACTACAACAATGCGGTTATCATTCTTCCATTTAAATAATTAAAAGTAAATACTCGTATGTATTCATATGGATTTCTTAAAGAACGTCATTGATACTGGATTTTCTTTTATTAATTTACCAAGAAAAACCCAAACTAATAAATCCCGTTCACAACAATCAACGATGATAATACTATCGTTTCTTCTGCAAGTAAAAAAAAAAAGAAATTGTGTATCGCTATAAATACATGTAGCTAACCTATACATATCGATAATTGAAGATGGCAGATAAAACACTTACTTACCTGTAGGTTTTAATCCACTGTTCGTTGCTTAACCATCAATAATACAATATATGTACTGGTTTATTGTCACAATTATTCCAATAATTTTTCAAAAATGTTATCTTAATTTGTACACACATTGTTTCGGTTGCCTTATTAACTGTCACACTTGTTTAACATTGTTGATTGATTGTACCGGTTGTTGTAGTATGATATGTGTAATAAACATTTATTTTATTAGCTCGCTGATGGCAAAGATTTTCGAAGGAAGAGAGTCAAATACAAAATAATGACAAAATTGCCTTGTGTTGTTCTTGCACCAATACATTTTTTGTCATAGAGTTAAAAATATTATCAGAAGATATTTTCAGGAACGCGCTACGTTTTGCTGCTAAAGGTGCGTTTTGTTAGAGACACGATCGTCGCATATTGCTCGTGATTGGCGATCAAGCCGTAGAGAAACCGTCGCCTTCGGTCGACGCACTGTAGCGCCTAGCAAAAGGCACTTTAACCACGCTTGTGTTCAGCTGTCTTTAGTCTGCGCCGATATCTCACTCGTTTTCAATTATTCCTTCCTCCCTTACCTGAATTTTCCTACTGACAGAGTTTATGCTTCTGCTGCAAAGGGTTATCCCCTAACCTCTGGTAATATCATATAAAAAAAATTGGAGGAGAAAGAATATGGAGGAGAATTCGAGAAATATCAAAACCACGTTGGGCGCTATAGTTCCATAAAGCTATGGTAAAATGAAATTACGAATTAAACACGTGTTAGTTTTTGAGCGTGGCTCATTTTCAACTCAGAAAGTGAAGCTTTACCAAAATTCATGATTTTCATATTCTTTTTTAGATCTATCTATCCCGGGGTATCAATTCGGATTAAGTTATGGTGACATAAAAATTTATAAACAATAACAAAAAAAAAAATTCCAATATTCACCACAAACCAATTCTCTTAAATTTCATCGTTAAACTATGGACCATAAATCAAACAGCCTTTGAAAAGGAAATCACCTGGCGATAGCAAGTCAACAGCTATTAAAATCATTATTATCGGCGTAACTACGACATATTATAAATCGTTCAGCAATAAACTCAAATAAAGATATCTATCTAGGTACCACAACAAATATACCACCAACGGAAGCAGCATTGACAGAAAAATACGTCATAACGACACCGAGTACTCGTACTTCCTGCACCTGCCATTCGCGTATATCGCTCAATTCAACACCGACCAACCTTTCTATACAATCGTCGATAAACAATTGGGCCAGGTACGAGTAATATAAATGATTATCGATATACACACGAGTTTCGTATCCGAGAGTTGCTTGTGAAATGTCTCAATGGTACATTTTTATCGTATTGTATATAAAAATGTGAAACGAAATGACAACAAGAACCCAGAAGGCAAATCTTTGCCATATACATACATGGTGGGCAATCTATTTGGCGCAAGGTCACTACTTCGTATATGCCAATATAAATTGAATTATAAGAAAAAAAAATTCAATGATTCATCACTTAACCTACCATTGTTGTTGATGATAACAACAATTTATCGGATATCTAGCAAATTGCTGGAAGTTTTTAGGTAGTATCACATCACCTTGACGATGGTCGAGAAAGTATCTGACAGTGAAACTTTCAATAATTGTGTGATTGATTGGATGATGAGGTGGTTGGATAGCTCAACTTCTAAGATGTAACTACTTTTTATACCCTTCACGAAGTAGTCACGAAGTTTGCTACGCACAGAAGGAAACATCTCAGACCATATTAAGCATTAAATTACTTTCCGAAAAGAAATAATTATTTAAAATTTAATTACTGTTGTAAATCGAATTTAATAAATAATAATTAATTACTTTGCGTTTTTTGTGAAAAGTAGTTAAATATGTCGGATTTATGTATATTTATATATAATTAAATAATAATTATTACTTTTGAATTACAGTTATTTTTCCTGGAAAAGTAATTATCACTTTTGAATTACAATTACTTTTTCTTAAAAAGTAATTATGTCTTTTGAATTGCAATTACTCTTATTAAAAAAGTAATAAATAGTATTTAATTATTATTATTTTTTAGAAAGAATTTAATTAGTAATAAATAATTATAGTTAATTAATTTCAATACTCAGATATTTAGTATATAAATAATTTTCTTGGTTAGTATGACGAGATAAGTCGATGAAGATTTGTCTGTCTGGTTCTATTAAAACTGCTTTCTTAGTTTTAAAGCTATCGAGCTTACAACTTCGGCATGTTTTTTGTTAACATTACTACTATATACAGTTGATTTTTTTGGTTATTATTAGAAAAAAAAGGGAATCGATTAGCAATAAAATTTCGATGCTATTTTTATTTAAAATAAATAAAGTACATACAAAATACCCTCAATAGCGTAGCTCCTCGCATATGTAAGCTCGGGGAGATGATAATACAGCGAAAATGAGCTTGATATATTGATAGCTAATTGGGAAGTCGTGGTCTGGCTGCGACGTCATCATTTTAACAGACAGTCACGCTGGGATTAGAGATGTGGAACTCGTACGTTTTACTTCAAGGTTGGTGTTGTAGTGCCGCGAATCTCTCATAGAATTTAAGCGTGGCATAATGCAGGCTGTGATTAGTATCACTAACACGAGATGGCTAAGCGGCTGCACCTGTTATAGAACATAGCTGATATGGCCCATGCTGAGCACACCAGGCGGCTTCGGCTACCGTATAGCGCTTCTGTAGATGCTGAGGAGGAGGAGGAGGGGAATATTTTCCACCTTCTTTGTGAATGCCCGGGCGAGGAAAGTATTTTAAAGGCAAGTCTTGGAGTCTACTACTTTGCCGAGCTAGGGGCCTTGCAAGACGTCGATGTTAGCCAGCTCCAACGTTTTGTTTCGGGCTCAGGGTGATTCGAAGTTTAGATTGGGTAGGGACATCATATTTAGGTGCGTTTCACAACGGACCCAGATGCGGTCTACATGTGATGCGGATATTAATGGCAACCTTTTAACTTAACTAAATGTCAGATTCGTAATCAGCACCCAAAAAACATAAATGAATAAAAATAAAACTACAACAAGATTTGCTTTAGATTAGTTCCTGTAAGTACGTAATGACTAGGGAAACTGGCAACCTGCATAATTCATCCTCAAGCATTAGCCCACCTAGTGCAACAGCCAAAGCTCATTACCGCGAATTATGGTTGTCATATAATTGCAAAATATTGGCAAAACTAGGTTAAATACGTGAATAAGCGCATCCTTAACCCTAATTTCATCGGATTTCAGAAATCACAGTGACTTTACTATTTTCCATTAATACACTTTAATCCCTTTACAAGATCCAAATGACATATTAATCTTAAGTTCAAATAAATAGTACCGACAATTGTAAGTCAACTCTATGATGAGGATTAACTTTATCAGTACATAAAGTAATAGAGCACATCACATCGCTGCTTACATCAAATAATCGTATGTCCGTAATGTTTAGCTAATCTGTGACACTGCATTATATCAACAAAATAAAGATAAGTCACTCAATGCAGATATAACTAGGCGCGTATGTCTTTTGTACTCCGGTGTCGGCTAGTGCAAGTTTACAGTACGCAATTACAACAATATGTTAACTTGAATAATCTGGAGAAATACCCTGTTGGCGTTTCGTATACGTATATACTCATATACTCGTATACTAGAGTATAAATCACAAATAGTGTCGTAGCTAGCATGCACCTCCTATCCGTATAGCCGTCTTTTACAGACTCTAGATTCAGCTTACCAGTCGTACCCACCCCACTCGAATTCAGGTCCTGTCACACCGTTAATTGTTTTTCTTTACTCCTTTTTAACCCTTTTGACAGCATGATGACCTGCGAAAGTTTTAGCGGAATGCGCA
This sequence comes from Chloromyia formosa, assembly GCA_964017055.1. NCBI lineage: Eukaryota > Metazoa > Arthropoda > Insecta > Diptera > Stratiomyidae > Chloromyia > Chloromyia formosa. The sequence continues at coordinate 3,674,447 of OZ024813.1, read as the reverse complement.
CCGGTACTTCCTATTCACTCAACCTCTCCCCAATCCCTTATCTCAACTTCCTTTCCGCCAAGGATACGCCTGCTTCAAAGGGTTATCCCCTAAAGCCTTGGCAAACACATGCAATAGACACTATCGTAGAGTGGCAATTGAGTCCTCACTGCTACATAGTGCGTCAACAGATGTCGCTTGTTTCGCTAAAATGATGAATTTCTTATGAAAACGTGGACACTTTGTAATTTTATTTGACTTTTGATATAAAATTTGTTGGTGAACATGTCCCACATATTTTTTTTCGGATGTTTTTAAATCATAAAGAATAAAATGACGCCAGTGGTCTTTTCGACAGTCAACCCGAGTAGCTACCCTGGAACGTTTTTTGCGCATTGGTTTAACCTGAACCCTACGAGATGTGAGTACAAAAGAAACACGCTTCTTGATAAGATAAATTCATTACAGCAGGTAGTCACTTGTCAAAATTTGCATTACTTTTTTAGCAAGATTACCGATTATCCGTATTAAATGAAACGGACGTAGATGGACGTTGACACATAAATGCTGTGGAGTATTTGATTGGAAACATGTGGTAGGAGAGAATGGGGCAAGACGGGTAAGTTAAGCTATCATGGTAATAAGCAGAAAGTATTCAATAATAAAAAATACAAAATTAAAAAAAAAACGTACCTACAATGTGCGAACGTGTGCCTCGACGTAATCGTTGTCAAAATCAGCAGCAGGTAGCGACCAATACAGTATAAACATGGAGGGTTTGCAGTTTAATTTTCACTGTCTGAAGAGGAAAGTGCTAAAGTCATGTGCCTCTGTTGCTTCACTTCTTTAGCTTCAATGCTTTAATTTTTTCTCATCTCTTCAATTTTTCTGGCTTGTTTATACCTATACTCATCTTGCCCTCTCAGCCATTTCAAACGAAAGCAAGATTCATTCAAAAAATCACGGGAACGTCTTTTTACTTCGCAATTATACTAATGAATTCATGTTATATTAACCATAGAATCCAAAATTCATATCGAAAAATAATACGTTTGAGATTAAATATAAATATAGTCCAAATAATAACAAAATGTATGCACGGTAGTTTTGTACTGCAAAAAGCGTAAATTTACTTGTGGCGCCCAGAGTTGATATCCGCTTTAGGCAGTACATTCTACCTTATGTCAAAACATTAGCTTCATACCGAAGAATATAGTTTCGTATTGCCTAAAGCGGAAATCTACTTGAGAGTAGCCCAGAGTGGATTATCCGCTTTAGGCAGTACAAACATCATAACAATAACTTCACTCTGAAAAACGTTACATTCGGAGCGAGCGTGGCGAAGGTTTTAGCTTCCTGCGGATGAAAACATTTTTTGCAAAGATGAATAATCTCCCTAAATTTAAATTTTCGGGGCCATTGTTCATTTAGAACTTTCCCCTCATACCAAAATCAAATTTTCGGAATAATTTTGCGAATTATCACCCCAAAATACATTGGAACAATCACTCCAAATCCCATACAAATTTTTTTTGTGGATAATTAATTATGGGGGGGGGGGTCATTGGGGGGATAGTTCGCAGAGCCTGTAACTAAATCGGCGAGTGGGTAATGGAACCAAAAAGTTGATAGATCGTTCGATCGCACAGCCAGTGTATATGTGCACAATATCATTTTATGCTGCCTAGTGTTGTGGATGGGACGCATTTGTATGTACATCCCTAACACTTTTATAGTTTTATCCTGCCAGAGAAAATTAACTTGGTCAGATTAAGTATCAATTTCAATTACTCGCTAAATTAAAATCACTTATAAACGTTAAAAATAATACTATTTAACTTCAGAAAAAAAAAACGTTTTGAATAAAACATATTTTAGTTTCGGACTTGAATTATTATTTACTGTAATTTTTTGCGTAGTGAAATCTCTTTTGTCAATACTTATAATCGAAACCGACCAAATGTATTATAGCGCACTATCAAAAACCAATCGGGGTGTGCATTAACTTTTTTTTTCAAATTGAGTGATATTACAAAAAAAAAAAAAAATATCGCAAAAGCTCAACGTCTTTTTCAAATTAGTACACGTATTTAACAAATGGTATAAATTTATATAAGTATTTATCATCCCACAACGACGGCCTTATACGAGTATGTGTATCCTGTGACTACTATCCAAAGTTTATATTCGAATCTTCTCGTAATTTTTTTTGAGGCAATCGAATCACAAATGATAAATTCATGAATATATGCTACCAACCCATATAGTAATGATGAGTATCATATATTATCTATTCATAATAAATACTAGCCGTTTTTCTTTGTGAACAGAACAGAACAATTGCCGGTAGATACCTTTTTCATCGGGCAAATGCATCGTATTTCGCGCCTTAGCGAGGGTGGCAGCCCCTTAAGACCAGGAGCCCGCGCAAGGGGATTGCGAGATCATTTCAATTGAAAACCCACTATTGGCAAAAGTCGCGAACCGCTATGCGTCGCGTCGCCCGGTCAACTATAAGATTATTTCCAATTGCCCAAAATGCACTAACAACATTACTTACTTACTTATCAGCCTATGTTTCCTCCGCGGGATGTGGCTTCCGCCAGTCGTTGCCTTCAATCTTCTCAGCTTAAACGCCGCGTCCTCAGGTTCCTGAATCCGAGCAGCTTTTTACTGTCGTTGTCAACGGAGTACGCCCATCACACCCTTTGGTCTACTGGATGGTCTTCTATCTTTGCCTACTCCCATAAACATCTTTTTGGATATTCGTTGTTCACCCATTCGTACAACGTCCAGTCCATTGTAATCTTCGTACTCTAGCTAATTTGGAGACCTCTGGTTCGTCGTAATTCGTACAACTCGCTGTTGTACCTTCTCCGACATTAGTCGCCATCACGAACAGCTCCAATGATTCATCAGAGGACCCTCGTTTCGAAAGTGTTGATCAGCTTCTCCGAGGTCCTTGTCTCACATCCATGCACAGCATTGACGTGTTTATTGATTTGTTGACTTTCAGCTTAGCCTTCTTGGGTATAGTTTTTGATTTTAATTCAGGGAGCATCGAGTAGAAGCTTCGGTTAGCAAGTTGGATCCGAAGCAATTCTTTGTTACTGTTACTCTAGGTAAATTACGTTGTCCCCCCTTTCGATAACGTAGTCGTCTAGCTCCACCTCCGCTGGATTTGATCTTTTTTTTGCGGGATTGAATAAGCACTTTAGTTTCCTCTTTGCTGAGGTGTTGCTGCTTGATCAAGGGAGTGCAACGTTTTTTGGTGACGTTAACAGGATGTTGATGTTATCTGCGTAGCCCACTCTCTGGACATCTGCGATTAGTAGGGTCTTCTTGTTAGTTTAGATAGATCATCCAGTTTATTTTCTGAGCTGAATGTTGATTTTGTATTATGATATCGAGTAACAAAAGAAAAAAGATTCTACTGCCCCAATAAATTTTTGATTGCATTTACACTGAGGATATAGCAGTAGTAGAATTTATGTTTATTCTCTCAATTCAAATGTAGGCTATCTTTGAATTGAGGTGTGAATGTTATTTAAACCAAAGCCATGCACTGAATCAAGGAAATATGTATTTCATTTTCGCCTAAATTTTCTCCTTCGCTTTTCTGCTCTGTGAGTCGTTTCTTTGCTACTATTCTGTCATATTCACAAAGAAACACATGAAATATGCATCGCCCACCAATTCGGACTGTATCAGAGTCTAAACACAAAGAAAAAGTGCAAATCACTATTTTCAAACTGTCTGAAAACTATCCTTTGAATGGACTCTTGACCGCCACCGCACCGTCCTAATGGCATGATCTTAACTGAGGTCATTACCATCTAGAAAACATAATCGCTTTTTGGCAACCATTATAGATTCGATTTTTATTGTGCGGATGCTGCTACGCTTTTTGAGCTCCAAAAGAGTTTATGAAAGCAATTAACCAATTATCATATAAGAGTATCTATAGACATTCCTTTACGAAATAAAAAAATAATATCATATTTGAACTAGCATGCAAAATGAGGTTTTTTATTTATTTATTTTTTTTTTCAAGTCAGTTGATGTATTGATACTTTTAAAATTCAATTCTTAGGGGATTGAATATAATAATAACGCATATTCGTATCATTAATACTATAGTACATATTTTCAGTGAAATAATTTAAAGAAAATTTTGACAATTAAGTTGCGATGGCGTTGTTTAATTTGAATTTTGATATTTCTGGAACTAATTAGATTAACGCTGAAGAGATAAATTTTGTAATAAGATACACTGTACAGTTAACTGAGTTTAATTTTATTGGTTTTTTAAATACAGCATTTTGATGCTACGTGCGTTTTTTTATAATTTCCGTAAATATGCTTTCGATTCCGTTTAGATTGAGCACTTTCTATAATTGTAATAATTTTATCTGACCCAAGAAATAGGACCAATAGGGTTAGCGTGCCAAAGGTGCAGTAGTTTTGAATTTTTGATATGTTGTATAACTGGTTGTGGTAGTAAAAAATCCACTTCATGTGCGTCCGCCGCCATCTTGGAAAAACCTCCAAAAATTGGCACTTTCACTCACTTCCTCTGCAAATGCCAGCCCCTTGCTAGGGCCAGACATCGAGCATTGGCTGAAGCCTTTCTTGTTAACCTGGGGGATGTGTCGGGGAGCTGCTATACTTCTTGAACTCCTCCGGTTGGATCTAAGCATCCCTGCAACCCCTGTTAGTCCAACCATCTTCTTAAAACCGATTTTGGCGAGATTTGTGGCAAGTTGTGCTTCAGCCACCACCTATACCATAACTTCGTTCCAGTTTATTTTAACGCAAAATATGTTAAGTTCATTTTTGGTGGAAATAAAATTTCCTACAAATTCCATACCAAATTTGTTTTTCTATAATCAGTAGTAACGAACCTAGATACTATCAAAAAGGCAAAAATTAAGAACCTTGCAAAATTTTTAGTTTTTTTTCATCCTTATATCAGAATAATTCTGCAACGCTTCGTTATAGCGAAAAGGTTGTTAAAATAAGTTTTGCAGAGAATTAAATTAGCTACAAAATGCACTATAAATTTTGATTGTACTCGTATAATAAACAGAAAGGTAGTAAAGATATAAAAAAAAAACCTAAGTTACTTTTTTCAAGTTTTATGCCACATGTGCGTAGCTGTGTGTATATTGTACTCCTTCGGTTTTAGACACTACTCGTTGTGCTCACCGGAACTGCATCCACGGTAAAGAACGTGTACTTTTGAAAACAGGGACGGTGTAAATTACCGGAAGTTACGTACAACGCATCATCGTTCAAGTATGGTTCATATAATAGGAGAGCGTTCTGCTTTCTTCGGTTGCAGAAAACCCAAGTTTTGCCGGTTCGAAAAATATCCATTATTACCTGAAGAAGCCGAGAAGTTTCGCGATCCAGATGCCACAACTGCACAAATTTTAGAGTCAGGAGAACGGATTTTGGCAGCCTTGTACAGTGAAGATTCGTTGGACACAAACGTAGATTTTTTACTACCTCACCGAGCTTTACAACGTATCAAAAGTTCAGAAATTTCGCACCTTTTGCAGGGTAAAAACTCCCTGTCTCTTTGGTTAATCTGTATTGAATATATTGGAGAGGTTCCATGTTACAAATTTATGCAAGAGTGACAGAGATTAAAAGCATTGTGCATTCGTATGTGAAAGGGAAGCTCGGTATCGGATCCCGAATCATGCCGAAGCATCTACATAGAAATCCCGACAGAAGAATGACAAGCCCCCTTACAAATTTTACTTGGCAGCAAGAGACAGAGAAACCGGCCGCCTCTCTTATTTGGAGATGCATTATAGTAGAAATATCATGGTCTGGGGAAACGAATCAGACATTTGTTTTGGCCAATATCCGATCTAAAAATGCACAGGAGTCAGGATCGGATGTCGCGACTTTTCTCACTCACGAATGCCCTACTATTTACGTCGCGGCCATTGAAACAGATTTCACATTTGAAAAAGCAAGACGCATTTCCGTCAGCTTCGATCTTCATTTTGCATATTAGAATAAGAATTCAATATTATACCATTGTCTCTATTTATTTCTAATATTCTGTTCTGTTAATCTGCATTAATTTTATACCTATATATATATTTTTTTCTTATACTTATTAAATATTTTTCTCTTCTTTTCATTACAGGACTCGGAGATGGGGGTGACATAGACAATAACGACGATATTCAAGGACTTTTGAACGATACAGGTGAATTTTTGCATATCATATTTAATTTCAAATTTACCTTTTTAATGCCTAAATTTATTATTATTTTTTGTAACAAGTATTGTCATAATCATATTTCTGATTTCAACCGAAAATGAAACAGTTCTTTAAATCGACACGATCCGATATTTTTACTATCTGTTTGAATTGAATTCTTGAATTTGTTACTTTTCGCACATAACAACGAAATGTAGTTTTACGATTGTTAACAAATCCATACAAGAATACATAGGCAGATTATCTTTCGTAGGTAATATAAGTTTTTAAGCAAATATATACGAGTATTTATAGGTATACACCCTAAAGTTCAATGTTGCAATATCATATGACCGATTCTGAGTAGAATTTGTACGACCGTTTAATTCTGAATATGTAAATTATTAACATTTAAAATTAAACTTGCGAAACTGCTAAGCTAATAATATGATAGATATGATAAATAAGTGATCACGATAAATGCATATTTATATTATTTAGGTATAGAAGGTTATTTCCAGTATTACATAAATATCCGGGATAAAATGTTGTAAATCGTAAGGGGTGAACAATATTAAAAATAATAAATTTAGTTGTACAAAGAAGTCTCTTCATAATGTCACTTCTTCAATTAGCGATAATTTAATTTATCCAAGATTTGATTTTACTATGATTTCTTGATGTTCGCTGATATCAGACGCCCCCGCATCATATCTCATAGAAGTGAGAGAGGCGTGACCTGGAATGACCTGGCCGATGTGGTTTTGCCTTACACCTATATAGGGCCACCAACACAAAAATTATGGATAGCGCTACGGGCCATCTGGCCTCCGTGCTCCTTACCTATGCGGTTCAACACCCAATTCACAACACAAAATCGGTGCGATTCATATCTTAGTAAAAAAAAAACTGCCATTGATATTAGGCGCGTTTTTTTTCAAGATCCATATAGACCAAAGCAGGTTAAGACCACACAATTACACTAACAATTTGATCTACGAGTAAGTTGCTCTCGATAGAACGTTAGTGCAGGATTTCTACTCTGTTAAATAGTTCCACATTTGAAATGTAGGCGGCGCAGGAGGTGGAAGTTTTCGGTCAGTTACAGTTTGGGAAGCACATAAAGTTCATTTCCTGTCAATAAAATGTTCGTTTTGTGTAATTATATGGAATAGTAAACATACAAAATAATTTTGCTGCCTAAAGGAAATTTGTCCGATTGTACCTATATATATAGCATACTAAGATTTAAGTTTTCTCTTGAGATTTGAGTTTATATTTGAATTCTAACTAAACCAAGACACACTCCCAGCAAATACATGCCCCGTTTTCGTGTTCGCTACGCCAATTTGACAATATGATTATGATCCTGGCTAGCGGTATGCATTGCATTGTTGAAAAATGAAATGGTGTGCATATGTCCGCGGTAAACTTGTGGACTATTCAACGGATTTTCATAATTTTCCATACGATTAGAGACGTACGGCATTTAATTTCATTCAATTCCACATACGTCGACTCTAGACGTACGTGTGGATTGTCCTTGTCTGGAGACTGGTTGTCGGCCTATCGTCCTTATGCCTCATCCAAACTGCCTAACCGTTTGTCTAGTATAACCTAACCTAACTTTGCCTTGTATGGTAATGTATTATATATATATATAAATGATCAGTGTCACCTTCTGATTCGATTTAGCTATGTCTGTCTGTCCAACAAACCATACTTCCCCTACAAATGATACTTTTCATGGAATGTAGCTAGCGACTTGAAATTTCGACCAAATGTTTGTGGTGTGGCTTAAGCCGCATTGCCATTGAGCGATTTTTGTTGAAAGACACAAGTCGGGACACAAAAATCGAGATAAACTCGTGGTTGTTCACACGTGTATCCCAAAGTCGGCCATCACACTCACAAAGCAGATCACTAAGATAAAAACACTCGCAACACAATTTTCAGATATTTTATTCCATTCAGCATTGACTTTCGTTGTCAAATCACGGAACATGGGCGCCGCCATATGCAAAATCAAAATCGACCGAACACCACACGGAAGCGCACGACCTACCCACTCGAGAAACAATGTATTTACCGCAGAATCTATGGAGGCGCAATCCGCATATACTTAACACTAAACTACTTGAAATAGTTACACTCGTAAATAGTAAATAGAGAGATACACGCCCTCTTCCCCATAACACCCGCTCAGTCCATATAGCAGACATGAGATATCAAGCTCACATTCCCTCCTCATACTTCTCCTATGTGAACAATAACATTCCATTTTGTCTCTCTACCGCGGAACACTCGCCCGCTCCATGCAGCCGACAAATGAGATGTCCCCACACTTGTGCCGAATTACTTAATTTCTCTCGCTCTTTTTCATTTCCTCCTAACTCTCTCTTCTGTGATTGACCGGGACAATACTTTGTCTTTCGACTGAAGTGTCTTCCAACACTGTTAAAAATACTGTTTCCTCGAACCGATTCGTGAGCTTTTTGTGTCTCGACTAATGTCTTCCAACCAAAATCGCCCAATGGGAATGCGGCTTTAGTTAGTTGATTTTAGGAATAGGCAACATCCTATTTCTCCTATAAGGTTGTGGTAACAAGAGCTCATTCGTCTCAAATGGCACCTAGCTTAACTACTTATGTACCTTCATCGTAGCTTCACCGATTACCCTCAGCTCAAACTGACCATATAAGAAAGACACTTTTTTGCCTAATTGAGGTTTTGGTGTGTCACCTTCGACTTCGAATTATTTGCAGTCCAAAATCGAAAGTTCAAAACTTGACTTTAAATGACATATTTAATTTCCAATTAATTGACGCTTCTTCACTAATTCCTTGATTATTTGCCACTAATTTATCTAAATTTACTATATATGTGCATTTCATGCTAGGAAGCGCTTCCATGGGTAAATATCTTTTCAGTACTACAACTAACAAACCGTAAAGGTCAAGTTTGTAACCGGTTTAAGATCATTCCACGCGACTTTCTGCTTGGTTAACATTGATTCGACTCAATTATGAATGAGTGCGAAAGCCAATTGAAGTTAGAGAGGTAGAAAGAGTATCAGGTGTTGTAGAGTTAATGCACATTGATATCCTATGCGCAGTCAGTTAAATGCTTTCTCGTATTTTATTTTTGTGAGTTGCATTTTGCGCAGAAGCTTCCTAGGTCGTTTGATTTTTTTAATTCTAAGTTTTTAAAGCACGTGTACTTGTAAATATGTGGGATTCCCGAGCCCGAGTCCGGACCAGTCCCAAAGATCCGTCTAGAAGAAAGTCGCTCTATTCAAAACTGGTTAAGATAATCACTTTGTAGCCATTACAATAACATCACACGCACGAGTAGATAATTGTCAGGAAACTAATAATTTCAATCAGTGAAATAATTCTTGCATACTATAAAAACATATTCGTACTATGAAATGTGAGATTGCTGATTCGATAAGAGACGCTGCTGGCACGTTTTCCCTCTCGATTTTCAAACAATGACTGTTGTGCAACTAGACATTAGGTGTTTTGGTTAATGATAATCTAGCATGTGCTACAGGCCGGTGGTCCGTTAAATTGCGTGCTTTTCTTAATGTGCTCAGAAGAGTTAGTACAGAATATTTGTTGAGAATTTTATCGAAATATGAACGTAGGTACATATCAGTCAAAAGTAATAAATTAATAATGGTCGCGGTGCTGTAAGCCAATCAGGATCTGACTGTTCCGATGTCTCCCCCATATGCTTTCGCCTCCGGTAAAATATGTACCGTGAACTGTCAATTTTTGGATCTGAAAATATTCCCCTACGGATCTGAGAAGTATTCTGATCCCAAAATTGACAGTTGACGGCACATATTTTATCATCTTTCTCAATTGCCCTAACAGCTTGTGGAGCATAGCGCGTCAACTGTTCCATGTGGACCAGTTGACGTTTCGTCGGCATAAACTGGTTTCGGAGAATCCAGTTGCAAGCATGCACCTCCTGCACATCCATGGCCATGAACGTCGTCGTGGACGGGATTCAATTCAAACCCGAAACGCCGGTAGTCAACACGAGACACTACGCTACCGGTCGCCCCATATTTTACCAGAGGCGAAATCGAAAAAGTCAAATCCTGATTTCGCTTTCAGAACCGCGACGAATGTTGCTAAATTATGGAAATGGTCAATAGTCTTTAAGAACGAAATTTCTATTGAATCTACCACTTGAAGTGAAAAATGCAAATGTATTCAGATATAATTTTTACTCTGTAAAATGCATGAATTTCGATCGATTGTCATTCTTTTTTCCGAATGAACAAGCGATTTTTTTTAACACATTTGGTGTCGTCCACGTCGTGTTGTATGGGAGGGGAAATTTGGTTTCATACGGCACGATTGGGCGGAAGAGAAAGATTAATCTTGAGTCCACTATCATCTGCCCAAGAATAGCTGGTATGCGGTTGTCACAACTAGATCATTTTTCATCATTCACCGGCACGCGGAATATATTGTCAGGAAATGGAGTTGTATCGTCCCATCATCCTCATGATACGTGGCAAAAACAAACTAGCCACGTCCGGTTTTTTTATCCTTTTCAATCTAAATTAACAGTGTATTATTGAAAGGATCAACCATCCACCTCATTTTAGGCTGATTCATACATACTTATCACGGAATGAAATTGTGCAGTTTCAGAAATTGGCACAATTGTTGGAGACACTCCTCTGAATAATACTGTAAATGCTTAAAAGTAAAGTACATATTGAATTTGATTAGAAACACATTTGCGATCCCAAAAAATACCGGCCGCAACCGAAACTTTAACAATCAATGGTCTATGGAATAATGGACCATTGATCCTTTTTAAAGAGAGAAATTACACATTTCCTTAGAAATTTTAAAATTGCTAAACTCTGTTCGTTCAGATTTCCTAGCAATTCAGGTCTAGACCAGTGGCCAAATTTGCGAGCTGCAACGATCCGTCGCCCGATCGATCGGTGGATATTGTGATTGTCCGATCAGTCTATCGATAGAACGCCTCGTCAATGCTGCCATCTATAAAGAAAAGAAAAGAATGCGTAAATAGTATTTTTTTCTTCTTCAAGCCAGGCTTCTTCTCGCGAATTTGGCATCCAACTGGTCAAGAAGTTTGGAGTAATATTCGCCTGTTATTGTTCTGCCTTTTTCAATGCAATCAGTTAACAGGGATCATTTTCGCATCCCAAAACACGCTGGGCATGACGTTTCCGGCAGACGCGAACAACTTTGTAATGGACGGTTTAGTGGGCATCCGCAGATGCCTGCAGGGACGAAGCCTAAGGTTGCATGATGACCATGAAGGTCGGACCGTGCCATCTGGCGAAGCAAAAAGGCTCCTCAACGAGCTAAGCAGCGGCCTATGCTTGTTGTAGCTCAGTTCGGGATCTGTGGGCGGGGTTTTCGCCGCTCGTTGCCCCTGTCTTTTACCTATTAACAAAAATCCATAGGCCTGGGGAAGACAACACAAAAAGGGGAAGTAAAAATGGGGAATAAAAAAAAATAGTCGATAAGGATGGAATGGTTGGCGGACGGATCAGAAGCCCACGCGGTCGCACTTGAGTCCGGGTGTAATGGGACTCTTGGACTTTGGTTTCGTACCACCAACAGATCACTACTTATCAGGTGCTGCTTCGATCTGCCGGTGGGAGCAGCACTATCAGACCTTAATATGGTTCATTACAGGTGGTTCATTACAACTTCACTTTCTTTGGCGTTTAACCACCGGCTTCCACCCACTGCTTCGACTGTTGTTTCGTTTCTGGCGTGTAGTGGTGCACCCCAGTCTCACCCATGGTGACAAATCGCCGCAATCGCATCTTTAATTCTTTGTGCAAGATGTTTCGCACCCTTCCGATATCCCCACAGCCTCAGAAATATCATTCACTTTCATTTGCCTATGGTCCAACACTATGGCCCGTTTTCTCAATGTCCAGTTAAAATTTAAACTCCAGATAAAATTTGTTACTGTTGTTGTTTTCCCTGTAAAATTTGACAGATGGGTACGTTCATAATGTCTGTTTAACTGGAGTTTAAATTTTAATCAGACATTGAGAAAACGGGCCTATATCATGCACTTTTTCGATGGCTTCCGGTGTGGTTGCGGTTTTTGGCCGTCCTTCACGTGGGTCGTCTTCGAGGGACGTGCAACCACGTTTAAATTCAGCTGCCCATTTTTTTAACGGTTTACATCGAAGGAGCAGAGTCCCCGTAAATTTTTGTTAACTTCGGATGAATTTCCTTAGGGGTTAATCCATCCAAAACGAAGAAGTTCCTCCATTTTAACGAAAAACCCGACGTCTACTGCAAAAGTTCGTGTAAACAAACTACTTGAAAGAACATGTTGAAACTTGCAATATGCACTAATGAGACGTGCACCCAGGTAGGAAACATAATTTTTTGCTGATTTTAACGGTATTTCTGTGTCCGGCCGAGAACTTTTCACCTTACCCTCGTAGCAATTAATTTCGTTAAGCAATATTTATTTCTTTTTGGATTTGGCTCACGTGGAATGAGAAAAAAAAATAAGGCATTAATCATGTTTACAAAAACCAAAGAAAAAAATACTACACACGCCATTCAAATCGAGTCATTTTAGTCAATATGTAAATTTGATTTTAATAGCTCTATATACACATATAGAAAATCAAATCTTCACAGATCATAGGGTTCACTGAAAAAGTTCTAAAAAAAAAAAAAAAAAAACTGTTATATTTTACAGAACATTCATTCACCATTATATAACCAGAAAATATCTTTCATAACATTCCCATAGCAAAAAGATATCAACCATCACTCGAATCACTGCTGAATCTTAATATTGACCACATAACACCTGATATCACAAATAGCACCGCCACGCCGATGGTGGCGGTGTATCGCGTTTGTTCTTAACCTTACTTCGAATTCTGAATACTGTCTCATCGACTTTAGACCTACCTAGAGTCAGTGAATCTAGCTTAAAACTCAACTATCCAGTATTCTTCCATAAGTTTAACTGGTTACCGATTGACACAGTGCACGAATCTCGTGTCTAACCACTTGACTATTCGCCATACCGGCCAGAGTCTATCTTACGACAGATACTTCAGATAATATACAATAGTATTCTATCTATTGTGGTTGCGCCGTTTCGATACTACTGCTCACTGGATATCGTCCTATTTTTATTATACATACTCGTACCTTCTGTTTTGGCAAATCATTTCGATTTCATGCTCGTGGTGTCTGATAAAGCCAGTGCCGAATAAAGATGGTAGATTATTTAAATAAAATCTGGATATATTTTGTCAAGTTTCGCGAAACCTGTCGTTGTTGTTCTGTGCGGTAGTAGTCGCGAGTATTATTGCTTTTATGCTCGGGTATAGTATTTGTGTATCGTCTTCTGGGATTTTTTTCTGCAAAGCTTATGACCAGCGTTATCAGTTACAAGTCGCGAGATCTGGATGATAGATCGGTTAGATTAAAATAGATTTACCGGCTTCTCGCTATTGTTCGCAATTGATAAATTTCTATGACGCGAGATTAACACACAGGCGCGTACTGAAATCCGTAACTAGTGACAATAACCGTGTGAAACGTTTTAGCCGTGGAAAAGCGTTGGCGCATCGAAACGATTGCATCAATTTTTTTCTTTATTGTTTTATTACAGTTTTCTCGAGTGGTTCTAATTTAAATTTGACTGTGTTTTTTGTGGTATTTTTGCAATTAGTGGAAATGTCAGTGAATATAGTCTAATGATAATAACACTCCTTTAGGAGAGAGAGTGGTCAGTGCCTAATTTCAAGTGTTTTCCTCCGAATTATACACCTTTTGGATAACGATTTTTCTCAGTATCATGGGTAAGCTGTTTGTTGTGATTTGAAATTTGTAGAGATAAAGGGACGAAAAAACGAGTATTGCTTAAGTTCAAATTCGTTTTTTAGGAGATGCATATTTAAGTGACTAAATGAGTATTTCAAGGCACCATTTTCGTGGAACAGAGCGAATAAAATTTGACTTCAAATTGTTTCATTTTTAAATTACGTTTTACTTTGGAAAGATGCCTACAAAGTATACGTTTACAGTTATTATTATTGCCATAACTCATTTGCGATTGAATAAAACGAATCCTTGAAAACTTCAAAGAAGGCTTGTCTAACAAACCTACTAACACAATTTCCACAAAAAAATTAATCCATTCACGAAAATGTAATCCATTTTATGGCGAAAAATAACAACAATAGGCTGTTGGGAACATTCAATGTTGCTCGATTTAAACTGTCCATAAATCACATTAAATAGATAATTTTTCCAAGTGAGAAATGTTTTCGCCAGATACAAACATGTAAGTGCATAAGTAAAATTAGCTGTGTACATTTCCAACTGCAATTTTATTGTGATATGGTTTGTTGTTTGCTACTTGAAATTTAATGTCTACATCTACATCAGCGTAGGTATCTTTTTATTGAATTTGCTACCTTTGATTACAGGACGGATGCAAACACAAGCGTCAACATAACATATTGATAAAGATTGTTTATTTGCACCTGTTTTTTTTTCACACGATTTGTTTACTGCAAATTACTTTGATATTTGACTTTGTCCAGTTTCCATCTTCCTGATTATCGGGAATGAGTCAAGGAAGATGCTGGGAATTAAGATGTTAGTAATTTGCATAGTTTTTGTAAAAAAAAACAATACAAACGATAAAAAATCCAATTTTTTAAGGTGCGTTTAAATTAAGCGAAACCACTCGCGCAACAAAAAACTTTATGGTGCCAAACGAGTGCCCGAGGAAAAATTGCGCGTAGTGTGAACGTGTTCCCCACTCGAAACTAATCCACCACGAGGAACCCGCGATGTGATGCACTGTGAGCTCCTAGTGCGACACGTTTACACCGTGGTGAGTTAGCTCGGATTAGTTAATACTGGTACATAGTCCCGCAATATAAACGTATTGATTGATTTATGATTTGTAAAAAAGTAAGTTCGGTGGAATTGTCTTGAGTTTATGAGGAGAGAAGTGTGGATGGTATGTCGATCGGATCTGCCGCCAACTCCTTCATGTGCTGAATCTGAATGCCATATCAGCTGCGTTTTTTTTACAGAGCAGAGTAGAGCAGGACAAGCGGCAAACAAAGCTACAGAGCAGATCAGAGTAGCGAAGAGGAAAACAGGGCATGTCCTGGCTGGGAGTGTGTCTTGGTTTAGTTAATCAAACGTCATCCCAAATTTCAAGATGACACTTAAATCCTTAGTACAGATACAATAGGACAAATTTCCTTTAGGAAGTAGAATCATTTTGTATTTATTATTCCATATAATTACACAAAATGGCCATTTTATTGTCAGGAAATGAATTTTGTGTGCTTCTCAAACTGTAAACTGCCCGAAAATTTCGACACCTGCGCCGCCTGCAATTCAAAACGTGGGAATACCATGAACGAGCACAATCACGACCGAACTGCCATCGAACCATCAAATATCATAGCACGATGGAAATGAGTAGATTTTTTTTCTATTGAGTTTGACGTGGTTTGATGCATGTTCGCGACCAAAATGCTTTTCGTGTATGTCGATCTTAACGGAGCAGCATTCTTGCAGTAACCTCAGAGCAGCTCAGATCAATTGTCAGTGTAATTGTGTAGTGTTAAGCTGCTCTGTTCTGCATGGCTGTTAAAAAAAGTGCCCATTGACATCGCATGCAGAATAATTTCCTGGTCCACAAGCTGCGAATTCGTTGCAATCGCCTTTATTGTTTGAAGGGAAAATTAGGGGGATACATGCTCACGTCGTAAACGTCGTATTTGTCGGAAAGTTGTAAACTTCTGTCATTTTACTATGGGGATGACAGAAGTTTACGACGAATACGACGTTTACGACATTTATGACACTGAGCGTGAATTCCCCTATTGATATATGTAGAGTTTTTTTTATGTATTTTATTTTCTTCTTTTATAAGCATGAAACCCCACAAATATTTTACATCACTTCTCTTGTATTTTACACATACTTGGCTTTCACCCCCACCTCCATACACACCACACTTTTGTCTATTTCAGTCCACTTATGTTTGAAGTACTCGTATTCAATATTATAACTTAATATTATATGAAACTAGTCATCAAGTGTTCCACCGGATGTCTTCTTTTTTTTACACTAATCTAACATTAGAAGAAGATATAGAAAACTATCAATAGTAAATTAACAGGAATTGTTATTAACTTTTAATTCACTCAATGTTTAAGGTCCACTTAAAAGATCATTCGAAATTCTATTGAGGAAGAAGTTCTTAGCGCTGTTATTTGTTATTATGACTTTAGTGTCTTAAGTTGATTATAATGTTTTAGCTGCTAGTCACTTAAGTGCTCTTATAAAGACAAACTTTGCACTTTTCAGTTGGGGGATTCCTCAAGAACAAATTGTATTATCGTATCTTCAAGTGTTTTAAAACATACATTCACACATTAGTAGACATCCTATTTGTAAAATAGAAATAATGACAGAGGCTTGATGATTACACTCTATTAATTAGTTTGTGGGTATACAGTATTCGATTTATTTGCCCCTGCATTTGCCTAGCCAATCGATTTAATATTCCGCTAGTAAGAGTAACCGCAGGTTCTTAAAGAAACACAATTTTCTGAACGATTAAAGCAACGGTGGGAGTAGCTCTTGTCTTTACTCGGAACGCATTGGTGAACAAATGGACCGCTCCAACATAAACAGCATGTATGCATTTTCTTCGCTTCGCTAGTATCACTGCTATTATGTTTATCACAGCTCCAACAGAACAGCATCTAGTGGCATATTTACAGGAGGCATGTACTTACACTTGACACTCTGAGGAGACAGAAATATAAATAATAATCGTTGATATTTTAATTCCAGATATCTCCGACGTATCTACTGTTTAGTGTCAGGATACGCCACATCATGTGGAGGTCTGGACTTCTCGTACAGGCAGGCTTTTTTCCCTACTAGGATGCCTTCAGCTGTGGCTGTTAGCTCTTATCTAATATACTTTCTAAAATAAACGTAGTCTAAACGCGTTTAAGTTATGTTTGCCGGGGGTTCAGTAGGATTACCACAGCTTTAACATCCCGCCCTAGAGGGGTCAAGGCAATTAACAACGATTAGCCTTCATTTTCATTTTGAAAGAAATAACATCTTCCAAATAGCTTCCATTTTCGGCTTAGTTTAATAAATAAAAGTTTAATAATGATTGTCCTTATGCCGGGTTTCCACCAAAGAGACAGTTTTGAAAAACACGGACAAAAACTGTTTTTCTGAACAAAAACACAAAAACTGAACGGTTTTGAAAACATTTGTGTCTCTAAAAACTGTTTTAGGAAACAAAACACGTTCCCATCGCGAATGGGAAAATGTTCTTGTTTTCTAGAACAGATCAAAGGAAAACACATTTGTTCTTGTTTTTTGTCTGGTTGATTGAAACACGTGTTTTTATTTTCTGCGACAGTATCCAAGTATACAATCAGTTGCCATTTTAAAAGTTCAAGTTATATAACTTTTAGTTTTTTTTTTTAATTCAGAATTGACATAATATTTCCGTTTTTTTTCTGTTTTAGATGTCATTTATTAAAAAAAGCCATAGCTTATTATGAAATCTTCGTTGTCTGACATTTTTTGGGATACAAGTTGAACAAGATAAACAAAACTAGAAACAAAACAAGTCTGTTCAGTTGAAACAGTTTGTTTACATAAAACAAAACTGTTTTCAGAAAACAAAACTTGTTTCTGTTTTTGCTTTTGAGAACAAAACTGTTTTTCAAAACTGTCTCTTTGGTGGAAACCCGGCATTACTTTGTACTGTAATAAAAAATTAAAAACAAAATCATAAAAAATTGGACTGCTTTGAGCCATTCGTGACTTTTGGATCACCCGTATTAGATTGTTTTTTTTTTTTGCAGTATTTAGAAAAGTCAGACAATTTAACTAATTTGTGTTTCAAATGTGCATTTCCGGTAGTATAATTTAACGATAGAACATCTTAGATATGAGCACAATTTCTCCTATACTCCTATATACAGCAAGGAGTATAGGGCTGTGCCCTCGAACTACACTTTTTATACCCTAGACTTTTAGTATAGGGTATATTGTTTTTGTCACGACGGAAATATGTAACACCTTAAAGGAGGCTCCGGAGGTATAGCAATGTATATATATAAATGATCAGGGTCACCTCCTGATTCGATTTAGCCATGTCTGTCTGTCTGTCTGTCCGTCTGTCTGTCCGTTCGCACGATAACTTTCGATAGAATGAAGCTAGGGCCATGAAATTTTGGCCAAGAGAACGCCTACCTCCCCTACATATGTAAAATATTTAAATGTATCTATAACTCCCGATTAAAAAATCATGAAAAGCTCTAGCTTTGGTATATTACTAGTGAGGGTATTCTTATACTCTCCTGGGAAAATAAAATCGATCAGTTGAAAACTAACGGTAATTTTCTTACAAAGAGCCCCGTACTACCCTACTTTTCTGGTTTTTTGTCTATAACTCTTGAACCAATTGACGTAGACACCTGATTTTTGGCATGTAACCCTGAGGAAAGAAGCTGCTTGAGTTTTAGTAAGTTGGGCATAATCAGATCAAAGGAACGCCTACCTCCCCTACAAAATTCCAAAAATTAAATATTATTTTAATTACGATAACTTTCGATAGAATGACACTAGCGAGTTGAAAATTTGGCAGAATGTTGGTAGTAAGATCTAGTTAGTTGTTATTGAAAATGTGTAAGATCCGACCCAAGGAACCCCTACCTCCCCTAGAAATGAAACTTAAAATAAGCGATAACTAACGACAAAATAAAGCTAGCGACTTGAAATTTTGGCCAAATGTTTGCAGCGGGATCCAGTTGGCTGATATTGAAAATACGTAAAATTCGACTAACGAAACCCCTACTTCCCCTATAAATGAACTTCAAATAAGCGATAACTTTCGATAGGGTGAAGCTAGAGACTTGAATTTTTTTTAAATGTTTGTAGGGTGATCTAATTAGTGATGTGTGATAATGATGGGCAAGATCCGACCCAAGGAACCCCTACCTCCCCTACAAGTGAAACTTCAAATAAGCGATAACTTTCTATAGAATAAAGCTAGCGACTTGAAAATTTCGACAAATATTTGTAGAATGTGTTAGTTCATTGAGTTTGAGAATGGTCAAGGTCCTCCTGAATGGGTGCCAACCTCCCCTATAAACTGGCCGTATAGGAAACTTACTTTTAATGCAAATGGTCGTTGCCAATTGGTACTTTCGGTATCACCACTAGGTCTGTACAAGTCTAGGGTATATACGCTTCGGACTCCGGTTTTTATTGCTGTGCCGTCGAACTGTTGTATGACAGGCCGACCAGCAAGAAAATTTAGGTCTGCCACAATTCGCGCAACTGAATACGGTTAAATAAGTCCACGAGAAAGGAATAAAGTTGACCACTGACACAATTGATACGATGACAGTTTTTCGTCTTCGTTGAAGATGTTATCCTTTGCAGACTTTTCATGGATGCTGAATTCTCTGTCACATCAAACTTAGTATAGACCACTCGAAGAAAGAGCAGAAAATGGGCAGTATCAGTAATGTTTATCGACTCATCTTCCTGATTAGTGTCACCATACACTGTCGAACACGAACCTGGAACAAATGTCCTCTGACACACACATACACTTCACATAGGTGTGAAGAAAACCGGTCCACTTGTACTAGGTTCGGTTGTCAAGAGGCATTCGCCTGTTGAAAGGGGATTTTCTCGTTCATAATTGAAAACCTCTCTTCGACAAAGAATGCGTCCGCTTATTGAAAAGAGGCATGCAATTATGGACGAAAAAAGCCATGGCAAGGAAACCCACCCATCTCGGATATTTTTTGCTTTCGCTACCATTTTTATAAATCAGTACTGTGTAGTCGAGCTGGTGCAACGGTTAGCACGTTCGCCTCCTATGCACTGGGCCCGGTTCGATTCCTACTGAATACGGTAGTCTTCGATGAAAAAGTGGATTTAGGTGTCGGACTATTATTTATGGGGTAAATAACTCGGTTGAGCGTGTTGTTGATCACACACCTCTACACAAAACACACCGTCACGATCTAGAAAATGAGATGATGCTAACTCATCTCAAGGCCATGGTCCTTATTGGCCTGTTGTGCCAGTTATCTATTTATTTATTGCTGTATATTCCTTCGAATATTCCAAGACGATACTCGATATACCAGTCATTATGGAGAGGGCCTGGGCCTTCATGGTCCGCCACTTGATCCGCCACTGTCTTTCCCCAGAACAAATGTTCTAATAGAAACACCCATTACTGTGTTCTAAGATCCACATGATTAATTGGAAGAATAATATAAGAGAGAGTGAATTACTTGGACAATAATAAAAACGAACATTTTACGATAAATACAGGAAAATGCTAATATGACATTGAAATATGGGAACATGGTTATCGTATAGCTTTGTTAATTTTAAACATTGCACTCTTCGTTAATTTCCATATCGAGACGCTTTAATTCTTTAATTTATGCCTACATTCCCCGTTTTCAAACGATTATAAATTCAAATTTTATTTGTTTTTAATTTTTTGATAAACTTTTAAATTCAATGCTAAAAAAAGAACAATAAACTGCAAAAATAACCCAATAATCCAAATTAATTAGGAAATGTATTAAAATCAAACTAAACTATCGCTTAATAATTTTGTGATTTTTTAATGTGTTTTTTTTTTAAGCCTACGAAAACCAGTCTGAAACAGTTATTCTCTTCGATTTGGGTTTTATTTGTATCCAAGCAATAGCATGTGCAAATTGCTAAAGATACTATATTTTTCCCCTTAGTTTTGACTCATCATTTAGTATTGATAATTTTTTGCAAATCACTCCGAAGGTCAAGCTAATTAAGTTTAAGGAAAAGTAGAAATTAGCGCCCCGGTTTGTTACGCCTATCACGCACTGGGATTCTTTGAATAGATTCTTTTGCAGTTCGCCAGCCTCGACTCATTGTTGCCGTAAATTTTGTATGTATTTCCTCCATCTTGCAATGGATCAAAGCAGGCGAAATTCTGGCGAGACGCAAAAGAACCTATTCAAGAGTCCCAGTGCGTACTAGGCGTTAGGAAGAATCGGTGATGAATCGTTTGCCCTAAAGGCTTGTTCGGATTAGGCTAGTAATTCAGTCGAATGGTGAGTAATTTAGTAGCTAAATATGTCTGAACAGCAAAAAATTTAGTCGAGTAGTTTTATAAGTGATTTAATCGACTCAATTTTGTTCTATTTTTTCGGGAGAGTAGTATCCCAATAGCATCAGTGGCTGAAATGTCAACGTGTTTTTTAGTCGAATTCATTAGCTGTCTTAAAAATATTGCGTTCTAGCGAAGAAACAACAGTAAAATTCGTAAAAATTGTTTGATTGTGTATATTATTTTAACTCAAAATACAATGAACATACTCGGATTGTAGTCCGAATGATTTTGTCGACAGTAGCAAGTATTTTAGTTACTAAATTGCTCACGACTCGACTAAATACTCGCGTAGTCCGAACAAGCCTTAACCCCTAGTGGTGTATAGCGCGTCAACTATTCCATGTGGCTTAGGCTTAGCTGACGTTTCGTTGGCATAGCCGCCTACTACCGACGAAAATCCGAGTTTAATGAATCAACATGGCTTTTCTTTGTGCATTTTACGACTATTATTGTTCCAAAATAATCAGAGATACAACCAGCTATTAGCTGACTATGACAGTAGCCAAAGTTGACTACAGCTCTGACTATAGCTATGTTATGGAAGGTGCTCACTGTAGTTCATAGTTTACCCCCCCCCCCCCCCCCCCCGCGTGGATTCTAGGTTCTTACCACCTAAAGCGGAAATGGGCTACCCAAAGCGGAAGTGCCGCAATTAAGGAATTTTAAAAATTCTCTCGAACTGCAATAGACAGAATTATCCGAATATTCGCGAAACAGGAATGTTCCGTTTAGTCTAGTTTACGCAAGTTAGTCAGTTACAAGGTAGGCCACAAAACATTTCAAAAATGGAAATTTTGTACAATTTCTAACCGCACAAAACTGCACAACGAAATGAACTTAGAAATTGTATTGCAAGTGGCATCAACTTATTCTTTTTTCTATATACAGTATATCAATAAAGTTTTAGATTAAATCGCAAAAGGCAAAAATACAGAGTGGTTAAATGCATCCCTCTTCCTTTATACTACGTTTATATCAGGCGTCGGTTTTGATTACATAAAGCATTGTATTGTAGGTTTCCATTAAGCTCGACATACACGGTGACAATTTTTGTTACGAGCCCCCATCGAACCACGTAAAAATCAAATAAACAGTATAATCGAAGCATCAAATTTTAAAAGAGAAAAAAGAATCTCCTCGTTTTTCCCGTTTGAAAATTGATGGTTCGGTGGAAGTTCGGCCGTGATTATGCGCGTTCATGTTCATGTGAGATATTAAAGGTGTGTTTTGCTAGGTACCACTTTTCGTCGATCGCAGGCGACGATCAAAAAGATATTATACATACAAATAGTGCTCCGTGCTCTATGGCTTGATCACTAATCGTGAACAATATGCGACGATCGTGTGTCAAGCAAAACAGACCTTTAAAAGGCCAAGTAAGTTAATCGAAATGCGTCGTTTCTACTCAATTAATTTTGCTAATTTTGTATGGATTTCCGGGACGAACAGAAGGGATGTATCTGTTTAGCTCTTAATCTCTAATTTGAACGTAATATTAGAACTGGGCTTGGGACCGGCTTTGGCGGAGTTAAGGTGGGGGTTGCCTGGTAACCGGGTATAAACTGCGTATTGTTGTATTGCATTGGATAAAATGCGGAGTTATCTGAAAATAATTAATACATTAAGACAATTTACAATATTTAAACGATTTAATTCTAGAAAGTCAGTCTTTTGTATTAGGTTCACACTAGGAGCCAGATCGCTTGATCCGAAACTCACATCTATGAATCTGACAGTCTCAGATTGTCATCTGACCAGAAAAAGTAACTGAAAGTAAATCAAACTTATTTCAATTTCACAATGCGGGCCCTTGATCTGAGCCCGATCTGGCGATGAGTTTCAAATTATATGTATTTGACAGTTTAAGATCCAGTGGGCGAACGGTAGCACAGTCAGTCAGTCTCATGTCTGACTACGGTCGTTATGGGTTCATCGTGGTGGCACGGAAGTTCGGGAACGGCATCAACTGGCAATCAACTGGGAACAAATAAAACTTTATAATTACAAAAAATTTCTAATTTATTCTAGTATATGTATTTCTTACCGTTATCTGGTCTTCCTGATGGCATGATTTTGTTCGGGAACCACATTGATATTGAGAACAGCACATTTGGCCTTTGGCCTTGTGGATTATGTCCTTCCAAAGAAAGTGGTGAGAGCATATAATGCTGTCTAGTTTATGTCAACGAGACGTCAACTAAACCACATGGAACAGTTGACTCGCTATGCTGTACACGGGGTTAGGGCAATTGAGTATATATTGCCAGACTTGTGAATTTTCAAACGTGTTTGTGTTATCCTGTCCATCCACAATAATTTTTGATCCTCATCCTGGTGAAATCTGGAGGAAAAAAATGATAACATTTTCTTATTTGAAATGAAATTCAACTAGGGTATAATGAAACCCCCGAAAAAACATATTCTTAGCTACGCCACAGTGCTTGTCCGCTCTGAAACGAACTTACCCTCGTACTGTCAAATGCTTTTTGTCTTCTGTCAATCATCCTGCTCATTTGCATGAAAACACTCAAAATTAAATGCTACTTAGAATAAACAGCTCGGACGTGACTGCTGAATTGACGTAAAGGTTAATGTAAAGCGTATAAATTAGAACTTACATATGAAACGATATCCCAATAGCGAAAACGCTTGTTATTTGTACAGGCTGGTATAACGCACTTCATTTTTTTTTCACTGCCTATGCCTTGTGACACGTTCACTAATTGCTTTCCACTATAAAAACACTGTTTATCACTGAAAATTGCGACGAAACCATTCAGTATATTAGTAGCCAAGACAGTGCGATAACACCGCACAGTAACGGAATGCACCAAACATGTACGGACTGTGTGTGATAATGGATAATACCCTCTTTAGGCAGACGTGTATCAATATTCTCAGATTTCAAGTATGTATATCTTACTAGTCTGGCGGTGACTTTCTAGATTCGGATACTGAACACTTTGTGTCGCTAACATCTGCTTAAGCTTTTTGGAAAACTCCAGTCGATACTGGAAATTGAGCTTTTCTGCAAACTTAGACGACTAATGGGCTGATTACAGTTTCGGCAGAAGCATTCGCAGCGGCAGAGGCATCAGCAACGGCATGGGCTGTGTCTAGGATAGCCTCTTTTGCGAGCCACATTGAAAGCAGCGACTTGGGCAGTAGACGGCGGCAGTGAAGAAAACAATTAAAGCTCAGAGCACTGCTGCTTATCGTCCCAATTGTGCTTCCTGCCTTAAGCCTATATTATCCTCATTATCTCACATTAAAGCTGGGACATAATATGTTAATGTGTTGTTGTATCATATATGTAGCGCAAGTTCGTTTGTATGGGAAAGTTGTAGCTGAAGTTCGTAGTTCAAACGTTTGAACTTCCAACTACAAGCTACAGCTTCACAACCAGCTCTATCCAGGACAATTTTACCAGTGTAACGCGCGCAATTGTTGTTCTGCTCTGATCTGGACTGTTGAAAGAAACCCAACTATTGTGTTCCAGCCATTAGATGCAGATTTGAGCGGCAGCGACAGATTCAGAGAGAAGTTTGTAAAACTGTCAAACTCTATTATTTTATTTCCCTGAAATAATCACAATTTCCGATTTTTTTTTCTATTTATTATTTTTGTCTGACATTATTTCAGGGCTCTATGAGCAAATGGATAGATTTCAAGAGGGGAATACGAAAATATTTCAGTTGTCCACTAGATTGTTGAATTGAATTTCACCGTTCATTCAAATGAATATCAAATTGGTTTGATTGATAATTGTTTTACATCCGACGTTGGGGGCTAAATATATCATAATATACTCTCAACCAACCCAAATGAAAACCAGATCAACAACGATGACAGTGTAACGTTGGCAAGATTCCAGAGGAGGAAGGCGAGAGGTTGATTGAAAGTTATTACGAACTATCAGTAGTTTTGGAGTTGGATTCGTCAACTACTACCATGCTCGGCTACGATATTCTAAAAAGGAGCCCATCGGGTGATCCGATCCTCTATATTTTGATTTATGGATCAGCCTATGGTTGTCAGTTCTCCTTCAGTCAAGGTTGTAATAAGTTAAAATACATTCATTGAAAATTAATAAAAAGAAAAATGTACCACTGTCAGAAAAATAGGAATAGAAAGAAACCTCACATAGATTTGTAAATATATTACCTGAAAACCGAAATAAACAGGAAAGAAGTATTGTATCCGTATAAACCTTCCCTTCTTTTCAAGGTTGATATTTCCTTAAAAAATAACGTGAAACTGGCTACGCTATTATTTCAGTACGTTCAAATTTGTCTTCTTTATCACACAACACTGCTGAAGCAAGCTTCAGTCAACGCGTGGCTGGAGAAATCACTAAAATGCAATTCAGGGCTATCATCCTTGAGGTATTGCCTAAATGTTTAAAAATACCTTTTTTCTATCAATCTTTTTGTCAATCTTTGGTATCCTGCACGCCACTCCTACTTTTGGGTCACTGGGCAAGAGAAGGGTCTGTTCAAGTTTAATTTGTATTAATTTCGCCGTTCAGCCACTCTCCCCTAAAAAGCCTCAACAGATTAACTAAAGCTTAAACTCTCTAGTAACCCAAATAAGCTCATCCAATTTCAATTCCCAGTATTTATTGTTTACTCTTAGCGAAAATTATAGCTTTATAGCTTTTGTGTGTGTCTATGATATTGCAACAATTGTATCTTTTAAATTTCTAGCTTTGTAGCTTTAGCCGCGTTCGAGACAAACGGACAGGGTTGATCTCTGAATCAAACCGCCTGGATCAGGTGACCAGCGAATTCAAACAATCGGAATTCGCCGCTTGGGTTGCGAACTGCGGACTTGACTGAATATTCGTAGTCGACATCTTTTCTTTTTTTTTCAGGCCTTAGCTAATAGTGGGTTCACCACCCACTGTCGATCTCGAACTCGAACACGAACCTGGTACAAGTGGACCGGTTTTCTTCACATTTATGCGGAGTGTGTGTGTGTGTCAGAGGACATTTGTACCAGGTTCGTGTTCCAGTTCGAGATCGACAGTGGGTGGTGACACTGAGAAGTCCACTCAAGTTAAATCTCTCTACTAGCCAAGACGCAATCGATTAGGAATGTATAAAAGTGAAGATCACACCGTCGCGAAAAAAGCGGGAATTCGCGTCGCAATTTGGGTATCCTCCCTCGTAAGACGCCAGGAATTTGCCCAGCGTCAAAAATTTTACCACGGTGGCATCTTATGAGAATGCCCACGCTGAATCAGTGGCGTCAAATTTCGTTGCAGAATAAGTTTTCTTCCACTTTGGCGCCGTGTCTATTTGCTCGCAAGTCATTTTGTTGTTGTTTCCGCGTGGACTATTTATGGGTTTTCCCATAAGAAATGCCAAAATGCACAATGAACAGTTATTTTTTATTAAAGAAGGTGTGTGCGATTTTTCAGCCACGGATTTTTTCGCTGTGATTTTTGTCGCGTCGGTGTGATGATTACAGGGCGAATTGTCGAGAAAATAGTCGACGTTCAACCAATTCACTTTCAACTCCTCTCCAGTTGTGATCCAAGCCAGACCTGGATCATTGATCGGGTCAGTCGTTTTACAATATATGGGAATGAGCTTCTGTTCGGGTGAAAAGAGCAAGTTTAAATAAGCTTCTCTAATATATCTCGAAGAAGCTTTTTTATACATACAAGAAAATACTAGAAATATTTCGTAAAGCTATCCATGTAAGCTTTCAGAAAAACCTGGAACATATGCAATAATAAAAAAAAGAGTCTAGAGGAAACGATTGCCAAGGGCAAGGCTATCGATTGTTTGTGCTAATTACAGTGTACGACCTCGAGACACGGTCACTAATATGTTGGCTCGCACGCGATCTAATTCGATTCAGTTACAGTTTCACCTCTTAGAAAATCACCAACAATAGAATACTCCACGCTAGTCGAATTTACGATGCTGATGGTAAACATGTTTACGATACAATATGCTGTCTTCCTCGTTTTTTTTATTTTATTTTATTTTTTTTTAACTTTTTTCTTATTATAAAATCCACTGTTGTTTAGCTGAAAATTCTTTTTCCAGGAGGTTTTGTTTTTGGATTCTTCGCCCGGAAGAATTTTTCATTGTTATTCGTATTGTATTTCTTTTCTTTTTTTTCAGAATTTCTGAATGTCTGCATCTTAGTATCCATTCGCATTTTTTTCCGTTTTTTTAATTATGCCTCGTGTGTTATTATTTCAGATTCCGAACTTTCCTCCTTATCTCACCTTGGTAAGTTCCAATACCCTCATTCTCTAAGTTGAATGGAAAAGGAGGTAGTTTGGTGGAAATTTGCATCTTTCTAGCTTGGTCGTGTAATGCATGCTCAAGTATAATTAAATTGTTGTAATCAGAGTAATTAATTAATGCTGTAAATATTTTGCTGATATACTCGTATGTTGAATGTTTCTGTGTTATATTTTGACAAGAATTTTTTTTTTGTATTTTATCGTAAGGCAGTAGAACTCTATTTTGCGAGAGAATGAAACTTTCGACTGTAAATATCTCGGTTGCAGTTAGGATTCATTTTTTGGATGTCATGGGAAATTTGACTTGATATTTTATAAGTCGTTTAAAGAATAATATTCTAAAATTTATCAGATAAAAGTGCGGAAGTTGTATTCGATTTGAAAAATGTGGCGCCTATATTTCCATTGAATAAACTTTGTGTGTTTATATGTTGAACGGTTTTCCCTAGAATTCCACTATCTACAAATGATTAACAAGTTTTTTGATAACAAACTTAGAACTTTGTATAAAGATGTACATACGAGTATTTCATTCTCGCATATCGAATTGATAACGATAATTTATTGGTAAGTATGTATTAGTAATGACATAATTCTATTGGGGGATCGTCTTTCAGAAAAAAAAAATATTATTTCACTGAATCATATCCAGAACTGGATATAATGCACTAGTAACTTGTTCTGTGTTTACGTTTTTCAAACTTGCATGATTCACAGAAAATAAACGCATATTGTAAATTGTAAATAGTCTAATCCAATGACGAACTATTTGTGATATGAAAATATTGTTTTGTTTTATTTCGAAATGTAATGTAAAAACTCTAATCTGCTTCCGCTAGGAATTATTGCCTTTCTTTGTAATTGAAATCATGCTGCGGTGTAGTAGCGTGTCGTTCGTAATAGTAGAAAAATCAGTTTTAAAATATTTTTTTCGAGACAAACGAACGAGAGCGCAACCCCTGAGTAATTCATTTTGCGACTTCTGGACGACATGTGCCATCAGTGGTGAAATTTTTGTCTAGACTTTTTCCGAACTTCCCTTTACACAATTTTTGAATGTGTGTTTACAAAAGTTCATTCTTCTTGTGCAAAGTGACGGTGTGGATGCCAGATGTGAATTGTCAAAAACACGCTCGGTAGCTGTGAAGTCTCGGTCACCACTCTACGATACCGCATTTAGAGAACGTTGGTTCGATCCCCGGTGCGGCAAAAAAAACTACCTATGGGTATTATTAGAACTCCCACAGCGCTCCAAGCTGGTCAGTAAAGGACGGATAGGAGTTGCATCCTTACTGCACTATCTGAAATCTACATGATATCGAAACGTCGTCAAGGCATACCCGTGCAAGAGATGTTGACGCGCCTATGCCCCTGGAGAGGTCAATGCAATTAACACACACAAGCATGATCAATAAAACCGGTTTCACATGGCACGTACGATAGGCGAGTTTTTAGCAAAAAGCACCAGTTGCTGCAAGCTTTCTATATGTTTATGAATGTGCTATTTGAATTCAATAGTCACAAAGGTCCCCCACCAACGATGCTTTTTGGGGAAAACTCGTGTATCGTACGTTCCGTGTGAAACTGACCCAACTGTCAATGGTTTTCGATGTTTTCATCTATACGCGATATCCCGCTTCGAAATGTCAAGAATTCACTTTACTACCTCTTTTTGTGTGATCATTAAAATGGGCAGTATACTTTTATGGCCCGTTTTCTTAATGTCTGCCATTTAGCTATTTGGGACACTAAATTGAACCTTACCGTATGCAATGCTCAAAATATGATAATGCAGTCGAAAGCTCAGCTAATGCAGTCAGGGCCGTCGAGAGAAAATCCGGGCCCGGTACTCAACCTTTGTAGGGGCCCCCCATACATATATGGCGACCGGTAGCTCAATGAACAAAAAAAAAGAAAGGTCAAAGCGTAGATAATTTTTCAACTTACTCAACTTTTGTAGGGGCCCATATATAGCGACCGGTAGCTCAGTGTCTCAGAGTGGTCTGAACAGAGTGGTCTGAAAAGGCAAGGAGCAAAAGAAAAAGGTCAGTGCGTAGATACGTTCTTTTTTTTTCTTGTTTTTTCCAATTTTGCAAATTTTCGGGCCCCTGAGAAAAACACGGGCCCGGGGCGTTTCGCCCCTTCCGCCCCCTTCTCTCGACGGCCCTGAATGCAGTAGAAAATGAGCTGATTTTCTTGGTGGAATTCTGCCGCCTGTTCTATTATACGTCTGTGCCATCTCTCAGCATTATTTTGCGGCTGAGTTGGTTTCAAATCCTCTTCCTTCGAACGAATTTACAGAACTCTGTTCTTTGCGACCAGTTTAATCGTCCCATTTCAACGTGCAAATGTAAACAGTTCTACCTGTCAAAATCTCGCAGCTCGTATCAGCTATTTGGAATTATCGTCCGACAAATTTTTAGCTGGAGGATGGGTGCCGTTTAGCGTTTAAAAGCAGAAAGTAAAAAAAAAATTTCGTTTGGTATAGGCAAGTGGAGTATCATCAGAAAACTTTTCAGTAGGGTCGACCGTTTCAAAATATTTAAAAAACGAGCATTTTTGTTGTTTCTTTTGGCTGTAGCCCAAATTGCTCAAAAAATTTTGGGGGGCAAAACGTCAGATTCGTAATCAGTACCCAAAAAAAAACACAAAGAAAATCAAAACTTCGCCACAATTTGTAGAACAGTTCCTAACAGCGCTTAGTGACTAGGCTATTAGTGGAAACTAACACTGGTCTCACGAATAAAAAAAAATTGGGCAAGTACCTCGCCTCAGAAAATTCCACCATTAAAAATTCCGTCAATTCAAAATCCCGCCAATTCAAATAACCGTCAATACTTTTAAGATCCCAGCATAAAAAAGTAAGTAAAATACATATTCTTTGAAAAGTCTCGCGCTTGACTTTTGAATAAATACTTTTGGCTTTTAGTACGATAGATTGTAGAATGCATACAAGTTCAACTTTAATCGATATAAATGTGTATTTCGAATGGGCAGTATTTGAAAACAGCGAGACTTTGCAATGGCGGTATTTTAAAGTGGTAGGTTTTTTATCTGCCAGGATTTGAATTTTGCAGAATTTTAATATCCCGATTTATTTTAATTACTGGATTTGACCGAATATTCCCCTTACTTGCAGGAAAACAGTCTGGAGCACAGACAAATGGCAATAAATTATTTCCAAGTCACAACAACATCTATTTCGTTGCTTTTTGTCAAGACAATATCTGAATAATAAACCTAAATGATAATTACGGGGGCTCATAGTCCATTTGAAGCTGATACGCGTTTTCATATTCAATTTTCGTCGTCAATTTGAAACCATCGTTTAAAAGAAAAATTAGAAAATCAAATATTTTTGAAGCGAATTTTGTTTAATTTTGGTCAAAATATACCTACCTTGTATGGAAAACATCTAATTGAACAATTTTGCAACTCATGTCACCTCCTCTGAACATGATTACCTTCCTACTTTCTTGTTCTCTAGACGTCCCCGTCTTGTTATTAACATAGTGATAGCACAGAAAATGTACTATTGCGAAATCACTTCTTATCTGTTGCCTCGCATTCAAATTCATTCACACCAGACTCGTAAAAAAAGTAAGTCAGCGTGTGGTTTTACTTAATCATAAAAGCAAAAGAACAAAATGGGGAGCTATGGAACTTTGTGAAACTTTTTTTTACGCATTTTTCTGAAGAAATAATGGCTTAGAATATTAATACATACATCGTTTCATGTTTAAATCGCAATGTTTTGGGTATTACCTTTTTTATGTTGTTTTTTCTCTCTTTCTTTTCATGTTGTGTTGTGTATCCGAGTTCTTTGTCAGCTTCTTTGTCTACGACTGAATGTGGCCTCTGTATGTCACCACCATGCATCTCCATCCGGTATCTGACACTTAGCTTATGATATCCGAACAAATATTTTTTACCGGGTTGTTATTCTATCGGTCCAATTTTGGCATCACTGAAAATTGCTTACCTGTTTCCGAATAAGCCTTGTTGGCCCTAATTATGTTTATGAACACAAATTCCTTCAACGTTTTCTCGGTATGTAGTCGCAATCGCAAATAAATTAATATGCATGCACACCATGTCAAAGGCTTTTATCGAAAAAATATATGAATTACTGCTTCATTTGCCACCCTACCCCAAGGCTGTCGCACTAATCTACACCTCATCAGTCGTCACTCATTCGTGGTACCTTGACTATCTCGGTTGTCCCTATTTCCCTGCATTATATTTACAACCATAATATGTGTCGGGCCTTATGAGGACATCAAAGAACACCGTCACTTCTCGAACCTAAAAGTTAGTAGAATAGTAATAGAAGAAGAATCTAAATTAAGGCGGGGAAGGTCAATCTAGTACTGATGTATTTCCCAAAATCGAAGTTTGTTTACCATCTGTCAACCGTGTTTTATAATGAAGAGGCTTTGGTGCTCATTTAACTTACGGCACCCAACGTGGCATCTTCAAATCTCAGTTGTTTTTGTTGAATTAAGGGGTCTACCTTGAAATCCATTTCATCCATAGGTAGAGTGCTCATTAGTGATGTGTCGGGAACTTGTCGTCCATATTGAACGACTTAAGAAAAAAACGTAACGCACAAAACGGGTTGGGTACGAAACGTCGACTTTTAAAGTCTCGATTTTAAATAATCAACTGCAAGTATCTGCACAGACGTGAACCCTCTCTTCGCTCACTATGGGTGGAATAGTCTCTTGTGTGGCCCTGGCCTCCGCTCGTTACGGGGTCCTAACACTCAGAAAATACACCCAGAACGCTCGCTCTCCAGTAAAATTTCGAATGGGTTCATATTACTAAAGCGGAATTAATCTCGATTCGACTGCACTGCTAAAGCGGGGAAAAGCGACATAATGTCAATTGCTTTTATTTCTTTTTGAAAAGGAAAATGAAGTCGATTGACATTGTCGCTTTTGAAATACCTCACTACTGAATTCATTTAAAATTAGTCGAATTTATCGAGATTTTTTTCTGTCAATATTATGTTCAGTCGAGATATTTTGTAGTCGAGATTTTGTCAAATCGCGATTTTGATATAATTTTGTATAAAAATATATCTCGATTTGGTAATCGAGATTTTAAGTTCGAGTTCAAGTTCGCACACAAAACACATTTCGTATTACTTGAAGTTCCTTTCAGATGTTAAATCAGTGAGTTGGTGATTTACTCCATCCTTTTGGGATGGATATAAGCCTCATTGTTGGTGTAAAACTTAATTAGGTTAGTCGCTTACCGACACACTGACTCATCGGTTTTTAGCTTTAGCTCAAAAGGGGGGCATTTCCGATGATTAGCGATTCACCGACTAAAGATAAGCTGTAAATATTGCTTGGGTAAAAGTTCACACAAATGACGATTTCATGAATTTTAAAGAATAGTGCGTGAATAACTGATGAATTTTAGTATAAGCAAATCATTGGTGAGTTGATAAAAGTTCGTGCGACTTGCAAATTTTAAATGACAGCCCATTCAGCGCCCAGCGGAGTGGTGCAAGTGGAATACACAATACACATCATACTACTTGAATGAATCGTTTTGAACGACTCATTGGAAGTTCTGTGTCATTGTGAATCATTGTTTTTTAATTTTTAATTAATTAATCTAACTAACCGGAATCTTCGTGTATACTTCAAACCTCAAAATTAGATTTACGCCGAAAGCTTGTCGGCTTGCAATGGCCGGTTTACACCTGGGCCAGGTGCACGTCCACATTCTCGCCCGAGTACGAGTCACGAGTACTTTCTGGAAACTCTCCAGGAGAAATAGTCCCCGATGTGCTGTGGTGGGTACTGACAATCAACTGAGAAATCGCGAGGAAGCAAGAGAATGTGGACTTGGAGTGCTCGGGCTGTCCCATTCTCGTGCCCCGGGTCCATTAAAGATGGCAACGATCCAACGTCAGCGAAATCATGTTGTCCTGGGCAAATTGCTCTTCAGCACGGTGGTAATGGCAAGACATAGACAACTTCCAAAGTGTCGATTTGTTGCTTGCCAATAGATTGGTTTTCGAACAAAATGCCCCCCCCCTCCAAACAAAATTTCGTTCCGGCGTCTCTGGCTGGGGTAAACTTTGTCGAACTGCCCCTCAACATTAACAACATACAGAGGGCATATTTGATTTTGTGATTTTTTTCAGAAATGATGACTTATCTGGGAGGGTATTTGAGTACCCCTACCACCCATACCCTCCTCTTAAATCTTAGCAAAATATTTCATTTTCAATTATTTATACTATTTTTGTAATTTTTTTTTGCCTATTGCTACCGAAGCACCATCATTTCAATTAAATCTAGTGGCACGTGTTTCTATAATAAATTTTTCCCGTAATAATTTTCCACAGTCCACCGAACCTTGTCGACATTTGTAGAATTTGTAATCTACAAATTGATCTATGTTTAGAACTCAATCATCCCAATAAATTAATAATTCACGAAACAAGGAAATAAACAAAAAAAATTGTCTAAATTGTTGTCATTCGTACGAGGGTCGCTCTATCTGTATAGTTAGGGAGCTAGCGACGTTTTAGTCACAGTATAAGTGGCAAGGCTAGAACTTTCACCATCGGCTCTTTGTTATGCAGGAATACGAGAGGATAAAATATCCCGTGAGGTATCACAACGGACTCAGATATGGTCTATGTATGCCGTGGTCATTATGGCAGCCCTTTAACTTAACCTAAGCCTTTACACCCGCCAAACCCATCCTCGGAGGCTTGCCAGATTTCTCATTCTCGTATTCCTACAATACAAGGAACCGATGGTGAAAGTTCTAGTCTTGTTACTTATACCGTATCAGAATCTGACGCTAGCTCTCTAACTAATTGTTTTTCCAGTACGGTTCAATTATTGTAATTTCCTAAAGTACACACTAAGATCAAGATGAAGGTCGTCCCATTAATTTGGACGAGCTTTTCGTGTAAATATAATACCTACAACTAGTACAAAAAGGGCAAATTGAGAATGTTCATGTAGTCTAGCCCTGCTTACCTTAGCTCCGGATATGGTATACTTCAATAAATTATTGTAAATATTCAATTTCAATGTCGCAAACATCGATTATAGCGGAGTGTGGTAAATTTTCCTGTTTATACACAATCAACCGACTAACAGTACGAGTATACGCTCTTGCAGACTACGGTGTCCTTGTTGAATATCGTTACTATTTGAATGTAGAATCGATGATAACGACGATAATCGCTGCTTGGGTGTACACACTAATTCGTTGAGGAGCATGGCGACAGTTCGTGAAAATTGTTGGCCAGAACTTTTTTAATGGCACCAATTAATAATGGATTAGTTCGGGAAAAATAATGTGGAGATTAAAAACATAATCTTTAATTTGTTGTCATTAAGACAGTACTCCGAAGTTCACCACATTTTTTTGTTTAGTAATTTAACCAAAGGTGCCTTTTGTTACAACAAGTTAGAGTAATTTAACTCGTGGAGCAAAAAAAAAAAAATCAAGGGCACCCTGTCTACCCTGATTGCCTATCAAAATTAACAGCTGCTTTTAAAATTCGTTCGTTTCTCTCCAGGAATTATGAATATGGCCGCCTAAATTACGAACGAACTGCCCGAATTGATTAATGCATCATCGTCGGAAATTGGGAACAATTGTCAAATTAACGACAGTGTCGTTAATTTGACAATTGTTTTCAATCGTTACAATCGTACAATCTATCGAGTGCAGACTAGCCACCGCACTAACCCGTACAGGTTTAAGTTGTTGTAGTAATGCATGGAGATACTCCAACCTGCACCGGATAGATGTTCAAAAAAAACACACCTTATGTATCTTTTCGATTCCAATTGATCAGTTTAGGGTTTGGCTTATATCTCAGTGTTTTTTTTGGTTGGGATTTTCGA
This sequence comes from Chloromyia formosa, assembly GCA_964017055.1. Taxonomy (NCBI): domain Eukaryota; kingdom Metazoa; phylum Arthropoda; class Insecta; order Diptera; family Stratiomyidae; genus Chloromyia; species Chloromyia formosa. The sequence goes on along the minus strand of OZ024813.1, from coordinate 3,638,836 downwards.
TTAACTTAATTTTGAATATATGTATTATGATATAAGATATAGTATTTTGTTATGGGTTTTACCAAACAAATGACTCAAATTGGAAATTTGCCTTATCATACTTACGTCATGTTTAAAATGTGTTGTTCGGATCAACTCATTTTACAACGGAGTTACATGTTGTATGACTGTTTTTTCAGAGTCTGCAACACCTATTGTAACCACGATCATAACATTAAACGTTACTCCATTCAGTGCAGTTTATATCCAACAATGTTTTTCCTGTTCGAAATCATCTTTTTACATCAGTGTCATATAAGTATCTAAAATACATAAAATCTTATCTTTCAAACTATGTATGTACTCGTATGTGTATTATTTTATGTGGTTAACGCTGTCACTTCGTCTCTTTTTTTTATTAAGTACGTATTAACAACAAATTATGTAACTACTTGTATATGTTTGCGTATAAATCCGATTATTACGTTAGATACATAATCTTATATTATTTATGTATTTTATAACAACAACCTCGTAGTTTATAATATTAGCTTAACTTTATGTAAACGCATATGCATGTGGGATTCATTTTTTAATTAGTGACAAGAGTTTTATAACGATAACAATTTATTTATATTAAAAAAAAAACGGAGGAAATGATACATAAAACAAAGCGTCGTCGTTCTTCTTCTCTCGTTGTTATCCATGTCATGTGGACCTCTAGCTGTTGCTCAATTAAAAAATAAATGTTGAATCCACAACTCGGTATTCCGGCTTTATGCGCCGTCGTACCCGTACCCGAATCCCGATCGCTCGGGTATCTTTTCATATGACCGGCTGCTGCAGTGGTTTTGCTCAGTCCTTTACCGTATTCGATCAATTCAATACCATTACGGCCATTTAGCTTCACTGTTGTATTCCGGTAGGGGTCCAAGAACTTCTTATATACTTTCAAACCTCCTCCAAACTTCGTCCTCTAAATGGCAATAATGTTCCAAATCTCGTAAGCGTTGGCTGGTTTGCGTCATCGGTTAAATGCCTCCCGGTTTTCGTCTTGGCGGCTTTTAATATGAGTTTTGACCAATTCAGAGAGGTCTTCGCCTAGTAAAACATCGCGAGCGATAACTTCGTCTAGTACAATATGAAACTGAATTATGATACGTTGGTCGTCACGTTGACGCGCTATGCCCCAAGGCAAAGTAGTAATACAGACAAGCTCTTCGGAATTTCCTACAGTGCGGAATCCTGATTTACCATCGCTACTAAACGGAATTGTCGTCGTATTCAACTGTGGACCTCCAAACCGTACATGCATATCTGACGTCGTCAGATTCAGATCACTTTCAGAATCGTTGATCACCTCAACTTCAATGCCATTGATAACTACTGCTTTGTAGAGCTTCTTCTCGGACGAGTGGAGTACATTGCACATGAAGCAAATGTGGCCGTACACGTTACATTGAAAACATTTCATCCCCTTCGACTTGTTGGGACAATTTTTACTTATATCCCCATAATTAAAGCAACTATGTCGATCGCTCTTTAGTCGCGGCTGTCGTTTCACACTGTTCATCGTTGGCCTCGTCTTTATTATCTGGGATGTCCTCTATCATATACCGGATTTGTGTCTCAACTTCGATGTCCGCATGGCTGGAAACTTCCAACATTCGATAAACAAACTCCTGATAAGTCAGTCTTTTTCCAGGCCTGACTCAGTCATCTATGTATTGTAGGTACGTGCTTACTATCAACTTTGTTTGCGAACTCCGACAACAGGGAATTTGTTAGCCTATCCCAGCACTTTGAATGTGATTCGAACCCAACGAACAACTTGCCCGAAACCCGAAGCAACTTTTTGAAGTACACCACCTTCTGAATATCGTTCCATTCACACAGATTGGCGGTCTCTTCAAATGTTGTCAACCATCTTTGGACATTCTCGACGCCGCCGTCTCCACTAAACGAAAGGTCAGCTGTGACTTAAAGAACTATGCGCTTGAAATTCGTTTGCATCGCATCGTATCCCCCGTCCCCTCGTTGTCCTCACTACATTGCGTCACAGCAGAAATTGTCGTCGTCCTCAACAATCTCGTTGTCTTGGCACACCCTCGGGAAATAGGGCGCTTCGTCGCCGCAATACGTCTGCAAAATGACTGTCACGTCTCGTCTCTGAACAGCCACGCCGTCGTCACCTTCGGCACTCCCCCGGCGATTAGACGCTCCGCTGCCACAAGTCGTAATGTGCAGTACTGCCTAGGTAATAAGACGCTCCTCTGCCATAAGTCGTTGTCGTCACTTTCGGTTCGCCCTCGACAATGAGGCGCTCCGCTGCTACAAATGGTCATCAAGATCAAAATGGGCGCCACGTAACGTCTTCAGCAACTCGCAGAGTTTCACACGATCTGATTCCGGTTAAGCCCTTAATTTGTGAGATTCAGTTTTCAGTTAGTGACACGAATTTTATAACGATAACAATTTATTTGAAAGAATAGAGAAAGCGATTCATAAAACAAAGCGTCGTCGTTCTTCTTCTTCTTCGCTCACTGTCATCTCTGTCATGTGGCTCTCTAGTTGTTGCTCATTCTGTAGTTATTAGGTTAGGTTAGATGGGCTGCCTCAAAGAGCAAGGCGTACATAGACCACCACTGGGTCGGTTGTGATACCCCCTAGATTCAGCATACCTGAGCCCATCTCATTCGTTAAACAAGCCAGAGCTGCCAATGAAACTAACTATTGCTCAATTTCAAAATTCAAAATGTTGACACCACATACATAGTAACAATGACCGCAACTACAAATGACAATACTATTTACTTGTAAACTGTAAAAGTTCAGTTCTTTTATTACTACTTACTACTCGTACTCGTAGTACTATGAATATGAATCGGTTACAATTTTAAACTTTTTACTACTACCATTAGTAGTAGTCCAGGCTAGGAAAGAAAAATAAATCGTGTAGTTTTGAAATTTCGCACAATTATGGAGGACAGTCCTCTGAATATGTGCTCAAAAGTCTCCGATAATAGAGGGTCCGGAAGTGTACGGGAGAGGAGGTCAAAGGTTCATTTTTCAGTTTTTCTTGATTATTTTGAAAACTAAGGATTCTGCAAATAAATGTTCCAAAGCCGAGTCAAAGTACATAAAATTTTACGAAAAATGATATACATATCATACCCTCGACTATCAAATGGTATATTACACACTAGACCATAAAATATTATAGGGTATATTGATTTTCTCACAAGGAAAAACGGCATGATAACCCCCGATAGAATACAGTTAGCGAGTTAAAATTGTGGTAAAATATTCTGATTAAGATCTAGTTGGTTGGTACCGCAAAGAGGTATAATCTGACCAAAGGTACGCCTACTTTCCCTACAAATATTATTTTCAAACATGACAATAACGCCCCACTGAATTAAAGTAGTAAGTAAAGGTAGGTCAAATTCGGGAGTATGACTTCTCAGAATCTTACTATGTTCCCCTGTAAAAATTAGTTCAATCGGGTGAAAACCAAGGCTACTTTCTATACAAGGGTCTCCTTGTATGTTAATATTCAAGGAAATCTTCAAAACTGACCTCGACCCTTTTTCTCTACTCTTCGGGATCCTATTAACGAGGACTTTGGGGCATACTCGTATACTCAAGGGACTGATCTCATTAAGTTTGCAAAATTTCAGAACTATACGATTTTTTTTCCAGTTTCTCTAGCGATGTGTATACTAAAAAACCGAAATATTCAAGGAAAACTGGAAATTTACATTTAATCCCCATCTTCCTACATTTCCGGACCCTCTATCAGCGGGGACTCTTGAGCATATTTTATTGTAATAGGATTCTCCACATCAGTTGTGGCAAATTTTAGTTTTACATACATACTTACCATACACTTCCAGACCCTCTCTATCAACGGAGGCTGTGGAGCATATATTCAGAGGACTCTCGTATAAACTGTGCCAAGTTTCAAAATTACACGATTTTTCTCCCTGTTTTTAGTTAGATAGACAAAAGAAATCTAAAAAGTTGGGTAATTTGGGGCACCTTTTTTGGAAATTAGCTTTGATTTTGATTTTTACAGTAAAGTATAGTAAGTTCCTAAGCAGTCATCCACCCGAATTAGTCCTGCCTACTTTAATTCCGTGGAGAGTTATTGGCATGTTTGCATAAATAATATTTATAGGGGAGGTAGGCGTACCTTTGGTCAGATCGTACCCATTTGTAGCACCAGCCAACTAGGTCTCAATCTGAATATTTTAGCAAATTTTCACGCCGCTTACTGTATTCTATCGGGATTTATTGTGCCGGTATAAATCAATATTCCCTATCCATACTATTTTATGGTCTAGTGTACAATATACCATTTGATAGTCGAGGGTATGATATATCTATTTGTGGGAAATTTTATTATTTTATCTTTAGTTAGTATTTTATCTTTAGTTTTCAAAATAATCAAGGAAAACTATAAAAAGGGACCCCCTCTCCTTTACACTTCCGGACCGTCTATCAACGGGGTCTCTTGAGCACACATTCAGGGGACTCTCTCCAACAATTGTGCAAAATTTCAAAACTACACGATTTTTTTCCTAATCAAGCTTTTTCGGACTTCCTATCCTGGACTATATATAGACTGTACGAGTATGTAATTTACTCCGAACTTGACTTGTTTGACTTGTTTTCTAGAAATATATATGATTAGAAGCCGATAAGGTAAACACGCAGTTCGTTTCTGGTCATCGCTCCAGGATATTGGGGAGGACGTGGACTGGGTGCGTCTTCTTGGAAAAAAATGACATTGAACGCTATAAGAGTCAATAGTTTTGAACTAGAAGTATATTTGTATGCGTCCTTGTTTTTGTGGATACAATTTTTAATCGGAAATAGTGATTCGAGGAAACGATAGGTGCGTACGAAGAAAACATGTAATGGAATTGAAACCGTTGTGAACTTAATAGTTCAGAGAATGATAGCCATTAACGAGAGCATGGGCCTATTAAGTTTTATCAAATTAGTATAACAGGGAGAAGGTTCCTATAAAAATCATTTCATATCTATTTTGGAATACCGATCGTACTACATATTATAATTTCAGCTGACCCAACGAATTTTGGCTGTATTCAGTTGATTGCACTTCTCGTTGCATTTTGCTGCTAGTTAAGATAAATCAAACCTACTTCCTGCTGCATGCAATGTCAAGGATACAGTTCGCAGATTCTTCTTTTTTTTTAAAGAAAAAAGTTAACATTTCATTGATCAAGAAACATTGCAAGCATCATCGGTAGTGCGACTCTACTCGCGCTTGGCAACGACATGGGACTTTCGCTTGGTAGCGACTAAAACCACTGTTTTGACACCATTCCCCCTGCGAAACTATCTTCAGGCGTGACATCGAAGGGCTGTTTTTGGCTAATTAAACATCGCTGACATGTAGTAAATATCGCAGCTGTGTGGCTACTGCTGGTTTATTTCGGCTGCCTTGCGCAGCGCTTCCGTTTTCCGGAGTTCTCGATGTATTTCACACAGATGTATTTCACACAGATGTATTTATACACCGCCACACAAATTTCTATTTCAAACTCCACTTTTCTGAACCTTTTTCTTTCACAATTAATACAGCTTCTAAATTAGCTGGTTTGTATTGCGATGTTGATGTGACATTCGGTATTTTGCTACTGCCTTAAACCTTTTTGCATCCCTCGTACGCACCATCCTAGAATACGCCTCAGTTGTGTGGTTCTACTTCTTCTCCCTTGAATGTTTTAGAATCCATGCAACGTAAGTTCACCCAAGCCCTCTTTTCATGTTAAAAATTTACTTATTTACTTTACCCTGGAAGGAAGCTATCCTGGAAGGCAAATATTCAGGAGCACATCACTAAAGCAACGGTTGCTCTGTACTCTTGCAGGCAGGCTATTTGCCTGAAATGGAGCATGCGACCGAAGGTGGTTTTCTGGTTGTACGTATCAGTCATACACCCCATATTAATGTATGGGGTAGTTGTTTGGTGGACGGCGCTCCATAAAGCATCATACAGGAATCTATTGGATAGAGTTCAAAGATTGTCTTATATTATGCTATCATTGGTGCTCTGAAGACCACACCGACCGCTGCTCTTGGTGTACTGCTGAATTTTCTCCTCTTGGACATCCTGGCTGAGCAGGTAGCTGCGACTACGGCCATCCGTCTTAGGGAAACAGGGCAGTGGAAAGAGTCTACCAATGGCCACTCGGCGATACTGGACAATCTGGATATTCCAGAAGACACGGGCTATACCGGTGTACTCTTTCGACAAAGTGTAAACGAGTCTTATACCGTCGCGGTAGATGGGATGCAGATAGTACCACTGAGTTGGACGCCATAAGTTTCTTTACTGACGGCTCGAAAACGGAAGAGGGTGTGGGCGTAGGCGTCTTCTCATAGAAACTGGATATTCGCTTGTCACTTCGTCTTCCAGCATTCTGTAGCATTCTGCATGCATTGTTTCAGCGGAAACTGCAAGGCCGACGAGCTAGCCCGGGCAGGTACGGCCATTATGAACGTGTGACATTTTCGCAATGTCAAAATGGCTATTGCTGAAGCCTATGCAAGAAGCTAATTAAGGCAAACGTGCTAATATCGGATGGCTGAATGGTAATATAGTACCTGCAATGTTACGAGGCAAATTTGGCCGCACTTCAATCCTGGCCGCTCCTCAGGGCTGCTGATGCTGGAGAGAAGGCATCTCAGAAAGGTTGTGGGGATCATCCCGGGGCATTGCCTGATAGGTGAGTATGCTGGGCGTCTCCGGCTTCCATACAATGATTTTTGCAAAAGCTGTGGGGACGAAGAAGAGGAAGAGACGATACCTTACTTCCTATACACCTGCCATGCTCTGGCCGGTAGAAGAGAGGATATTTTAGGCTCCCTCTATTTTATTGTCCTCAATGACCTGAAGGACGTAAATACTGGTCATCTGCATTGTTTTATTGATAGATCCGGGTGGTTTGACGACTAGGCTTACATGGCGTTTTGTGCCTATGAGGTATCACAAGCAGTGGTCGCCTATGTGTGCTGTGTTTATGCGCAGCTGCCTCTTTAACCTAACCTACTTTACCCTGAATATCTCAGTAGTCCCTATTCCTCTAAAGGCGACTTTCGTTTGAATTATTTGTGTCTCAATTGGTACCGCGCTTTTGCTTAAATCGTATGAAGTTCCATCTCTAGTAGTAGTCACTTTATGGCTTCTCTGTTAGTTTTAATATGCAGGCGGCACAGGTGGCGAAGCTTTCGGGCAGTTTACAGTTTGGGAAGCACATAAAATTCATTTCCTGTCAATAAAATGTTGTTTTGTGTAATCATATGGAAGAGTAAACATACAAAATGATTTTGCTGCGTAAAAGAAATTTGTGCGATTGTATCTGTATTAAGGCTTTAAGTTTCCTCTTGAAATTTGAGATGACGTTTTAATGCTAACTAAACCAAGGCACACTCCCAGCAAATACGTGCCCCGTTTTCGTGTTCGCTACTTCAATCTTCCAATTCTTCAATTTATCCCGTTAGGTATCACAAAGGACCCAGACGTGGTCTATGTGTGTCGTGGCTATCACGGCAGCCATCTAACCTAACCTAACCTACTTCAATCGGCTCTGGATCGTTTTCTTTTTGCCACTTATCCTGCTCTACTCTGCTCTTTACAAAACCAAAAGATACAAAAATTATGTTCCTCCCTTTCCAATGGCATCGTTTTAAGAAACCGCCATTACTTTATACGCACAGGCGCAGTCTTCTACTCGTATACTCCTACCGCTGATCTGTCTGTTTATATGAATTCACCACTTCCCCGAATTATGCACAATTACCAGAGACTGGCGAGCTAGATCCTTTACTGACCTCATTTTATTGCTTTACAAATAACCTATAACTTTCAATCCCTTACTCTTCGTATATTTTTATTTGAATTTTAATTTTCTGAATCCTTTTTATTTTTTAAGATCTTCATATTATTGTATTATGGGATTTATCCCCGTTCAGTAAGTATTATATAAATAAATAACCTGATACATACGACATACAGCTGCCACAGCCCAACTAACCTCTGACAGTCGATTCGAATTAAAATTTTTAAAAATTATTGAATTCTGTCAATATGACACGTTTTTCTTTGCTTTGATTAACACCTGGAAAGTATGGCAGCGTTTCTTTGAAATTTATTTCAAAGTTATCACTTTCAAAAATCCATCATTCACAATTTCAATGCAATAATAATCACACATATTTTCAAGTTTTTGGCACCATCATTCTATCTCTCATAATTCAATTTTCAATATTTACATACTCTGCTTTTCCCCACTGGAAGATTTATTGAGTCGTTCTTTTTTCTTCAGGATTGCTTTGCTATTGATCTTGAGCAAAAAAGAACAATCAAATGCCAATCAAATTTGCTTTCAAACAAACGTTACTAACGTAAATCCGTACGTATATATGTATCTCGCAACAATGTACATATGTAGTATCTCTCCTTATTATCGGACGCACCACAAGTTTTTTGAATCCAGTAAGCACGATGAAAGTTCAAGGGAGGCCATGTGCCAGCATCCGTAGAATATTAGAATTTCAAGATATCAACGTTCCCTGGCAACAAAGATTATTACAGAATTATGTACCAGATATAAAATGTTCAACATGGCGTTAATGTACCTGACAACACCCGCCTGGTGTCTTGATTGGGCTCATTAAAATTCGCACATATGTATATTTCACAGCACTACGTTTTTGTACTATATGTATATACATAACATACATTCGTTGGGAGAGATGATTGACGAAATTCTAATAAAACTAGGGTATAAAGATATTGTCTAGCATGTTAGATTCTACTACGTCTCACTCTTCTATCAGAAGAGAGAATGGTGCCGTTGACCTACATCATTTGGATCTAGATTTTATGTGACTCTTTTCGAAAAGGAAGTCATTACACTGTCTGTCGTCACAAAAGCTGAAATTGTATATTTTGTGCTGATTCACTTTTTAGACAGTATATGATGAAAATAATTTGAAAATCAGTATGCTGATTTTTGTTCTAAAGATCGCCACACATGATCGCGCAGCACCACGAGATTTTTTTTATTGAGTTTGACATGGTTCGATGTATGCTCGTGACCAAAGTGGTTGTCGTGCATGTCGACCTTAAGGCAGGGGTCAGCAAACTTTTGCAGCAAAGGGCCAGATTATTGAAATTTCAGGTTCAGCGGGTCGGATAGCAAACTCGAAATCTATCTGTTTACTAGAGTAGTTAACACATTGGCAATTGGAATCTGACGAAAACTGTTTAGCTACTCATTCAAATGGAATTGGCGCTTTTATTAATCCTTATCACTGTATCTTCTTCGTATCATGAAAACTGGTCAAACATATTTAATGTGATTTTTGTTTCAAATGAACATTAGATTTAGGATATGGGATGTTCTTCTTTATGTTAAATATATTATACAGTGGCGGACAAAAGTCTACGGCAGCACCTTATATTGAGGTTTTGGTTAATTGGAAGCTTTAATCAAAAATCCGTTGATGCACATTTTTTCAGTATCGTAAATATATTTATAAAAAACGAAAACAAAAACTTTTCATAACAAATTTAAAGAGAAATCCATAAAAACATAAAAAATTGAATGGACAAAAGTCTACGGCAGTCAGTGCTGGCTGACTTATACACAAAGAATTTGCAACTAAACCTAACTGTATTTCTTCAAAATTTGTTTATTTGATCTTACTGCCATTCAGTACATGTGCGGCTGCAACTCTACTATCGGTTTATCGCTAGTTTCGAACTGTTAAGGACCGCGAAATGTCATCGCGAAAAGAAATTTCTAGTGATGTCCGAAATTTGATCGTCCAGTATAAAAAAGTGCTCGGAAATTGCGAAATAACAAACTAAAACGAAGTTCTGTTTATACCATTATCAAAAAATTTTAAAGCAGTGGTTCCATTGAAAATAAGCCGCGAACTGGCCGACCGAAAAAGCTTTCACGCAGAGACATTAGTTCAATTTGAAAAGAAGTGAACAAAAATCCAAAAATAAGTGCTCCAGATTTGGCGAAACAAGTAGCTGCGGTAAGGAAAAAGGATGTCCATGCAAGAACAATCTCGAGAGCATTAAATTTTAATGGGTTTCAAAGCAGAACTTCACGTAAAAAAACCATTAATATCCGCAAAAAACCGACTTCTGCGGCTAGATTTCGCCAAGGCCCATATCAACAAGGACAATGATTTTTGTTATCGAGTCCTTTTTACCGATGAGTTGAAATACAACATGTTCGGTTGTGATGGTCGCAGTAAAATATGGAGAAAAAAGAATACGGCATTGGAGACCAAAAATTTGATTCCTACTGTCAAGCACGGTGGAGGTGATGTTATGGTTTGGGGAGCCATAGCTGCATCTGAGGTCGGCAGATTGACTTTTGTTGAAACTACTGTGGACCGCTATGTTTACAAGAGCCTGTTGGAACAACATTTAAGGGCATCAATTGAGAAGTTATGCCTTGGAGGGAGCTAGATTTTCCAAAAGGACAATGATTCGAAGCACACAGCACTTTTCGTCAAGAACTGGTTGTTATACTACGCTCCCAGGCAGCTGAATACGCCTCCCCAAAGTTCGGATTTAAACCCAATAGAACATGTATGGGAGCTTCTGGGGCAGAAAATTCGAAAATGTTGCGTAAAAAATAAAAATTTGTTGAAGGAAGCGCTCATTACAGAATGGGAGAAAATTACTTCCGCAGAAACTGGTAATTTAGTCGCATCTATGCCCCGAAGACTACAAGCAGTAATTGATGCTAAAGGGGGTCCAACCAAGTATTAAGCCAGCAAATAATTTTAAAAATTCCGACACGTTAAGTTGGAAATTTTTATTGTATAAGTCAGCCAGCACTGACTGCCGTAGACTTTTGTCCATTCAATTTTTTATGTTTTTATGAATTTCTCTTTAAGTTTGTTTTGAAAAGTTTTGGTTTTTGTTTTTTTTATAAATGTATTTATGTTACTGAAAAATGTGCATCAATGGATTTTTGATTAAAGCTTCCAATTAACCAGAACCTCAATATAAGGTATTGCCGTAGACTTTTGTCCGCCACTGTATATTTAGATTAATAAACTGAAGACAGCAGCTCCGATCGATGTTGAAGAAACCGAATATGATTTATTCGAAGAGAACAGGTTCGGTATTGCACAAAAAATTCTGTCGTTTTCCATAAAGAGTTTTTTGATGAATAAACCAATTAAGGGCCAAAAGTTTTACACATTATGCTTGCTCATTAGTCTTCAAATTTATCCAACTTTACTTTCCCCGTTCAACACACATTCTTACGACAATCAATTGTCATACATTTTAACTGATGATTCGATTTCAAATTGAATAGAATTCACATTTTTATGACTTTCGTGGTGATAATGTAAGAGGATGTGTCCTTTTCTTTCGTTAGTAGGGCTGCTCTTATCGTTTATCACAGCTCCAACGTAACCACACCCCAAATCACATCAAACAGTATCCGTAATTTTTTGAGAATAAAAGTGGAGTATGTCATTGCTAACTCAGTCTATCTGACTAAGCCAGCAATAAACTCCACTCAAAAATTACTCAGCTTATTAGCCAATACCACTTTGTCGACTAGTTTCGTCCACACGATTCGATTCTATCAGGAACTACCTTTATTAATCGGGGAGGTAACTCGACTAGTGCAAGTAGTTATGTATTCAACTAAAGTCGAAATACGCCACTTGCTACAATGCTACACTATAAATAGTGTATATTGCACGACACGGGTGTGTATTTGCGGCGTTCTTCAGGGCATTCGACCCTGAGGTACCACTTGAACAATATGGGTATTGCTCTGACGCCCGTTATCCATTCTGCGAAGCTGATGATGAGACCATCCAGTACATCCTCTGCGAGTCTAAAGCTCTTCGCCGTCGTCGCTTAGAGTGTCTCGGTCATCGCTTCCCGGATGTGGATTGGATCAGTACACATGAACACAGGCAGTTGAACAGTTTTGTTGGCCTGATCTAACTTCATCAACCTTAAATCTGCACAACGCTCCTGGGCTATATCGCAATAGACCTTCTTCTTGGTTGCGGTGCGTGTGGGCTTTCCGAGCCCAGCGCCCATCTGCCTACTCTTATCTATCCTTCGATATATTTGCTATTTTAAAAATTCATCGGTACGTCTATCGAGTTTATTTTTGCTGGAAAATCAACACGATGCTTACGTTTATCAATTGCCCACTATACGTTATTATAATGTCGTAGCTGAGGGCCCCATTTTACACTTTAATGCAATAAGCTAGGCCGACTAATATCTTCAATTGTTGAAAATGTGCACCAAATAACCGCAGGCACTTAAATGGCAATATTCTAAAGAAAATTAGGGGCCTCAAGTTTGAAAGTTGACTCCTGAGCGTATAATTAGTTGTAGCTTAGGGCTTGATGTAACACCAGCGGTTTCAATCCAAGTAAAGTAAAATTAATTTATGATATGTACAATAGACCTCGAAAAAAAGCTCTTGTGTTTTGATAATCCGGGCCCCCTCTGAAAAAAAAAACCGGACACGGGGGAGTTACTCCCTCTCGTCCAGCCTGTATGTTTGTAAACATGCTTTACTGGAATGTCAAGTAGGACAATGCTCAATGTGTAGCTTAGTCAGACGAATCAGCGTTCCTATGAAACAGTCATGTTCCAGGAAGTTCCAGGATCCAAACTATATGCCAAAAGAAATAAAATAAAATCAACAAGCATCTAAAAGATAAATTATTACACAATTTATTATTATAGAAATGTGTCAGTACCAAAAGTGTCCCACCAATCTATATATGGCAGATTCGTCCTGCCTAAAGCCGAAATTTACTCGAGTGTTTGAGCCATATCTACCTACCTCCTTACATTATAACCCCTGAAACCGTAGATTTGCACTGGTTTAACTGTAGATTTACTTTACCCATACCCACAAGTGGATTTATACTTTAGGCAGTAAGTATGTTCGTTTTTTATGTGATTTTATTGTTTTGATGCATTAATGGTAGATGCGTACTGGAAAGCGGAGATGTAAGAGTTGGAACATAGTAGATTTCCGCTTAAGTCAGTAAGGATCTACCTTGTATTAATAAGACATCTCTCATACTGTTATTTCTTTTTAATTGTGGATTCTGTAATTAAAGATTTTGCAATTATACTTTGTAAATGCGAATTCTGTGAATTTTGATTTATAGATTTTAGAAAGGTCAACATCAATAAAACCAGAACAACAAAAAGTATCATGAATGACACCTCTAAATCTATACCAGAAATGCATTAAATGTTTTTTAGGTATCCAAAGTCATCTTGAATGACATACTTAATCAACCATAAAATTAATCATAAATTTTTTTCATCATTTGTTTTCTTTGATTATTATTATTACGTCAACATTACATAACAAAAAATTGCTATATAATGGACCAACCATATGGTAGCTTTGCTTCTTGTTTGTTAGAATTAACATCAAAGTCGTTTGCGGGAGTTGAATGCACGTGTCTCTACCTGAATCACCTGGCTGACTCAATGAGTCATGAATCTCTACAATTCGTAACGGAGCCAGATAGGTGATCAGTGATATGGCACTAACGAGTATTTTACTAGATTTTTTTACCTGCCACTTCGTTTTTGCAATTTTTCTATTGGCAATTTTCGGTAAGTCAAACGGATACTAATCGGAGGAGACTAATGTTCTAATAATCATGCAAGCTCTCTTTTTTGTTGATTTCAATATTTAAGTGAAGTTTTTATCTATAGATACCTTTGTACCTGGTCAAATACAAGTTCTATATACAATAATTTTACAAATACGAAATAATATCAATGGCATGACGAAAAGACTGGCATGACTGACTATGCAAATTGCGATCCCACTATAAATCATGATCAGTTTGAGGTTTTGGTGGAATTGCAATGTGTTTCATAAATCAACTGTTATGTACAGTGGAACATAGATGAGTGGAACCACAATTAGTTTCGCTTTTTATCAACATCTGAATCCGGCTTCCAGTGGGAAGTCGGCTCATTCAATACGATGTTTAAAGGATTCAAGCAGCATAATCGGAACAAACCCCACACCGAATTTAGCACTAATTACTTTCAATGTATCCTTCGGTTCAGCTGTCATTTCATTTTGGGTGGTTCATGGGCCAATAAAATGACAATAAAAACCATCGAAGAGTATCGATACGTATACGCACGAACGATTTGCTTTCAAGCTGTCTACTCGTACATATTGATTTAGAATGAAAAGATTTGAACTTAAAGAAGCAAGTTTGTAGGGGCGCACACTTGGTCTACGTATGCTGTACTTTATATGATAGCGCTCCGTACCGTACCGTACCATCCTAGAGTCAGTGCTGGCCTTGACCATTTTAGTGCCCTGTTCAATTAATATGATAGAAAATGGCTCGTAACATTCTAGCAAAGTCCTTGCAAATGCATGTTAGCCCGACCACAGACTGTCTAGCGCGAACTCGAACACGAACAGTGAACATTTTTCGCAGAAATCTCGCGAAATCTTAACGCATCATTTGCGGAAATGTGATCCTCTGAATGGCTTAAGACACTTCACGCAAATATTACGAAAATGATCCGCTGAACATGGGTTCCTATTCGACAGTGTGTGGCCGGGCTTAGACATAATACAGGAAGCTCCATACTTCATAAAGTTAACCCTAAGTTGACTATCCTCTTGATTTGTGTGAAAGCGCCACCAAAAGGAGCAATCTATCGTCATATAACCGGTGAAGCTCGCATTCGGTGCCCAATGTGGGGTTGTTGTGATTTTGTATTTTACCCAATCAATGAAATCGAAGCCTCTTTGAAGTTTTACATGCCTGAAGGCTATCTAAGGGCATCCTTAAGCTTTTCTAAGGCTATTTCAAGCTTGTGTCCTACGTCAGTGAAAACTGTAGAAATTAATCGAAAAATTGTGGAAAAGCCGGAAAGTCTCGGTACTCAATGTGGCGTCAGTGTGATTTTATTTGGTCGACGAAACTGAAATGGGCAATCAAATACCGTTAATCACAAAACGCATAAACCGAAATCTTTTTAGACCTTACTTTAAGGCTTTTTCTGACCCCATATCATCGAAAGTTGTCAGCAGAAAATAGTCGAAAAATGGTAGAAAAAGTCCAAGGATATTCAATGCCTAATGTGGGGTCGTTGGAATTTTATCAAGTCAATGAAACTGAAACGGGCTTTCGAATAGGTATCTAAAGGCTGTCTTAAGGCATCTTAATCTTTCCTAAGGTTATCTTAATTTTCCTGAAGGTTACCTTAAGGCTTTTTTGTGTCCTACGTCAGTGAAAACTGTAGAAATTAGTTGAAAAATTCTCGAAAAAAAATTCGACAATCAATATAAAGTCACTGTGATTTTATCTCGTTGACGCAACCCAAATGAGCCATCAAATACAGTTGTGTTAGTGACACAATAAAGAAAATAAAGGAATTTTAGTCCCTTACCTAAGGCTACACTATGGATTTTTCTGATCTTATAACAATGGAGATTTACGTTAGAAAATAGACGAAAAATGGTAGAAAAAGGCCGAAGATATTTGGTATTGTTGTAGGGTCAGTGTGGCTTTATCCAGTCGTTGAAACGCGCTGTGAACTTAAACTTTAAGGATAACAAAACAGTTTGTTTCATTGTGTAGGAAATTTTGTGCCCTTACATAATGACACCTTGTTCAAATGCTCAGTCTGAAAAGGAAAGGTTAGTACTCGTACTAGGCATTAAATGGAATGATGGCAATATCTGTCATACTACTAGCTCGCTGTGGCTCAGACGTCACCCGATCTGCAAATTTACAGTTGCTAAATAGGCTTATTGGCTCGGTAGTGGATGTTATCACTGGGCACTGTATTATTGGAGAGCATGCAAGAAGACTTCGGCTTCTTTACAATGGTTTTTGTGGAAGCTGAAGGAGGAGGAGTGTAGTTTCAACCTACTCTGCTCCTGTCCTGCTTTGGCACTTCAAAACTTAAACGTTTTATTGTAGAGGTGGTATCACAACGTGCTGTAGCCGTCATTGCAGCCCATCTAGCTAACCTATCCTAACCTAACTATGAACTAACAAGAGGGGGTGGAGAGAGGATGAGAAGTGGAGATAGGTATGTGGTCCCTCGCAATTTTACTATATGAATCAAGTATGTTACTTGCAACTGCGAATTATATTTCAATTTTCAATCGAAGTCAGAAGGTTTTGTGTTTTTATCTGAGGTTCGCCCCTCAAAGGGAAAATTTTATTCAATTCTCAAACTTACTTTTTTTTAATTTATCCATCCTTAGAGGTTTCAGATGCAAGACATGAAGGGTGCTTCTATCTGTACGTTCCGTCGGAAAAACTAAAAAAAAAAAAAACAGGAATAGTTTAGATGTCAGTGTTTCAATTGCCAAGAGAAAGAGAAGGAGAAAATTGTACTGTTAATTAAATAAAAATTAAAAGCGAAAATTAAACCCTTTCTACATATTTGGTAAAATGTTTCTGATTCAACTGCTTCCATTTTTTAACACTTAAGGTGACGCATCAATTAGAAAGGTCACGAAAACAGGGAGCGGGTATATTATCGCTGCGTGTCCGCTGGTGTTATTAAAGAGAACCCGCCTGCATGAAAGTTCAGACCACTCGCGATAACAAACGTGATGTGCTCGGTAGCCGTGTGGTCAAGGTCACCGCTCTACGATGCTACATATCTAGAGAAACGGAGGTTCAATCCTCGGTGCATTAATAAAAACTGCCTGCGGGTACTAGAACTCCACAGTGTTCCGAGCTTGTCAGCATAAATACGGCCCGGATACATGCGAGGAGATACATGCTAGCAACTACACCATCCGAAATCTATGTGCTATAGAAAATCGAACAAGGCATGGAAATGCAAGAGATTGACGCGCCCATGCTCTGGAGGGGTCAAGGCAATTAACAATATCCAAGTTGCACTTATTCAAGTTCGACTGTATCACCATATGTACAATCGCCTGGCAACAGTCTGTTTTAGCTCAGTCAATTTCAAATCAGCTAGCATGAAATGATTGGGCTCAAGGCTGGCGATTATACAAATGTAATGAAAAATTCGAGTCTCTTATGCACCTTTGTACGTATCCATCTATGGATATGATCTCTTAATGCAAAAATTGTATTTAATGAAAGATAAATTGCACTACCGGTTTCAAGCCACTGTTTTGTTTTGGATTAGCTCGGAGTGTTTTACGGATTACGGATACGGGTATTTGTGTCTATAATTGATTAGAATCACGTAATATTTTTTTTGTGCTGTACATTGATCTATATATACTATGATTGCGTATTGCCTAATTGTTAACCATCCAGCATAGAAGTGTTCTAAAAACTCAAGTCAAGTTCTATGCTGTCAGTCGGCTTTCATGTTGGCATAATGTGTTTCAAGGCTAACAGCTGTCGTTATATTTAAGTCCACTTTTTTTTTTAGTTTTTAGTATTGTAAGCAAATAGATAATATTGTAGATGTACTTCATTTTTTATTTCTTTAATTTTACTACTAAGCAAATCAAACTGGTTGTGTTGGGCTTCCTGCTTGATGAAACTATGACGTATGGACCAAACACTAGATAGTTGTTTAAGTTTTTTTTAAGAACATGAATGCTAAAATTCATGGGCAGAACGAGGATCTAAGAGCATGCTATGAAGATAGAATTAATATAGAGTTGTTAATTGAAAAATTAAGGCCCGTTTTCTCAATGTCTTGTTAAATCGCCAGTTAGCTATCCGGGGCACTAAATTAAACGTTAGCGTATGCGGCGCTCAGTATATGATAATGCAGCAGAAAAATCAGCTAATGCAGTTACCGCCTCTTTTGCTCTATTAAATGTCTGTACCATCTCTTAGTATTAATTTCAGGCTACTGAGTTGGTTTCGAATCCTCTTCCATCGAAGGGATCCAGAACTTTGTTCTTTATGATCAGTTTAATTGTTTGAATCATTTGAATGTGCAAACTTAAACAGTTCTAGCTGTCAAAATCTCAGCAGCCCGTATCAGCTGTTTGGAATTATCGTTCGATAAATTTTTAACTGGAGGATGGGTGTCGTTTAGCGTTTATCTATAAGATCAACTTTAACCAGACATTGTGAAAATTACCCTAAATGCAGTTTTCGTTTATGAAGTTGAAATGTTTTTTATTTTCTGAAGTTAATATGTTTTTTATTTAAGTGTGTAATCGGGCTCGCATTTAAGCAGTTGTTATTGTACACTTTTTCTAATTCAAATATATGAACAAGGTTATCTGCTTTTTCAGAAAACTTGAACAAAAAGTGTATAAATTCATTTAACGTAAGAACTGTAGAGGATTATTATCTTCGGAATACTGAAGGTTGGATATCCCATTCCCTTGTTGAGAGCTTTTCATACAAATCCTATTATAGTATGAATGTGGACATTAAAAAAATTTAAACGATATTTTCTTTGGAATTGCATTTTTAACATATTAAATTATTTTACTTTTTTTCTCGTATTAATTTCAGTAGGCTGTTTTATTGAACGATTTCAATAGTTATCGATTCTGATGATTGTAGTTTTTGATCAAATAAAAAATACGTAGCTTCTCTACTACTAATATACTATATTTATTTAAAGTATGTACGTATTTTAGGAACTACTTACTCCCTTCTTCAACTACTCTCGGTCGATAAAGTACTGAAGAAGGGAGTAAGTAGGTCCCTAAATACGTATATACTTTAAATAAATATATTTGTAGTAGGAGAAGCTACGTATTTATTGTTTGATGGATTTCAATGGTTTTTGGTTTGCTTTCAAATCAAATTGATTTTTTTTTGCGAAATGTCTCGTCCAAGTCTTTCTTATCTATGTCGTTCTTTCCGTTCTCATTCTACGTATGTACTTCAAAATTTCGCAAAGTATGTCTTGGCGATCATATAAAAAGCCCCTGAAACTAGCAAAAATTTGCAAAAATGTTTGTACAAAAATCACTGTGGCTTAGAACTTTGCCAGTGATTTGGAAATTTGCTCGACGGTGATCCCCTCAGAACTGTGTGCAGACAGAATAGGCTAGTGCGAGTGCCCTCATTCGAAACTTGGAAGTCAGAAAGGTAATTTAATTTCAAATTATAACTTTCTTCTTATCAGCTTTGTGTCCTTCAAGGGACTCGACTTCTGAGAGCCATCGCCTTTAATATGAAACTCTTGGACCTACAATATTTTTATCGCTCCTGGAGAACCAAAGATTGTTGAAATATCGACACCATCAGGACAGCTGTGATGCGTGTGGTTGCATGGTTTAGAAATTTTAACAAAAAATTCTTAATTAAAATTGACGTAGAACTATAGACTACGTCAATTTTTATGTATGTCTTTATATTTAAATTTGAAAATTAAGTCATGCTTGAAGATGATCAAGTATTTGCAACTCGCCGAACCTGTATTTTGTTCGTCTAAATATAGCACTTTCATAACAGAAACCATGGTATGTGTTAATTTTAAACCACCTGATCGCTATCTAACATCAATTACCATTATCTTAGCATCATTTATCTGATAAACATACTTTTTTTTTTTAAATGAAGTGTTATTAGATATACAACTTTCTAATAGAGACACTAATTAGTCGATTTTATCATATTTTTAACCGTTTTGAAAATACCCCAAGCAATGTTGACATATTTATTATTTACCAGCACTCTTCCCCGGTAGCTACCAGCCAGTAGCAGTATTTGATGAAAACTGAGTTCGGTGCAGTTGAGCATGCTGGCTGTAACTAGTATAAATGGAAAGCTTGACTTAAGACTATTTTATAAAAAAAAAAGAAAATTTTGACGTCAAAAAATTCCTTTTCTGTAAAAAGTTGCGATGACGCAGGCAGACACCCACTCTCTTTAAAAGTCTTAATGACACTAATCACGATAATATTGAAAATTTACATTCATTATGGAATGAAAAAATGGCATCTTTACGGTCGATTGTTAAACAATTTGCAAAAATTAAGATTCTATTTATTGAACAAATGAACAAAGATTTTATATCTCGTGATGTTAAAGGTTTGCAATGACGCAAAAAGGAACGCAAATTCGTGACCATAAAACTTAGACGATGAGGAACAATTGCCATTAGATAATGTTGATAGTGGCGTGAGCCCAAGCCCTGGCCGCGGTCGGGAAATGTTGGGTAAGTAGATAGAAACCATAGTTAAAAAAAAAAAAGAAAAAATTGTACCGGGTCATGAAAAGGTAGATTGAATGTGTATTGCAGAATTTTTATCGAATTAGGTCATATCGGTAAACAAAAATCAAATCCATTTTTCTTTATAAATCTTCTAGCTGACTGGAACTAAATATTAGTTCAATCACCTTTTATCTGTCTGCATGACTCAAAAATCTCTACCACTGCAAAATTCGGCAACAACATTTACTAAGAAAGATTTGTGGAAGTCAGACTAATTTGTCTACCCACAACGACCCATTTCGTTTTGTTTATTTTCGAGGGGTGGCAGCCTACTGTTTAGTGTCTAATGTTCACGTGTTCGATTAACAAATTGCACGCTCCCAAATAAATAAAAAACGGTCGGCAATTATAACTTTATTGAACACCAGCACCAATTAAGATGGTATCATTGTGACGAAAAGACGTTTGGATACTTTGGTATTTTATCTTTAGTCGCTTCATATTTGATATCAATTTACCTGGATGGACGATTCGTCAACTGTAGTCGACTTTATTGACCAAATAATCAATAATAGTCCGCGGCTCAGAATTCGATAAATACTAAAATCGACTTAGCGTTTCTATGTGGTGTAATCGGTTTTTAGGAAAGTGTTTAGGTGCAGGTTATTGAGTCCTGTGTGTACTTAATTCGATTAGAACCCGATTAACTGTCAGTAAAATAGAAAATTGTTAGAAAATTGGACTTTATTCTGTAGGTGGACATATGAGTTATGGAAAAAGGAAAGCTAATTAAATGTAATGGGTAGATTGACATAATAGAGGAAAATTGGAACTGAATTTGAGGAATATAAAACTTGGAATAGTAAATATTAACTTGACTAGAAAAGAGGATAACGGATGGTCCTCCAAATTAAGGCTAAAATATCCCGTCTCTGGAAAATCCGCCTAGGAAACACAACCTTGAAAACATTAAGTCTGAGATCGTTCTGCTTAAAAAGGAAATCCACTTGATGTTGAGCACAGTTTAATCACCAGGGAACTATAATGTAATCATCATAGTAATCGATTCGTTTGACCTTTCGACTTTATGATAATGCCCGGTTCACATTATTCCAGTCCAGTAATCCAGTCCAGCGATCCAGTCCACTGCTGGACTAGATCATATCGTCTACATGATTCCAGTCCAGTAGTTTGGCGAGTGTGTTGTTAATTCGGTAACTATAGTAACAATGATTTCTGGGCGAGCTGGAATCAAAAAGTAGACCGACAATTCAGTCACTGGACTGGATTGCTGGACTGGATTGCTGGATTGAATTGCTGTCCAGTGCCGGTTCACATTATTCCAGTAGCAGTCCAGCGCTGGACTGGATTACTGGACTGGATTGGTTACTGGAATAATGTGAACCGGGCATTATTCATTATGTTTTTATATGAAACGCAATAAATTAGCTTTAGTCGGGTTCTTTTGTGTTTCTATCAAGTGTAGGGTAGGGTAAAGAACATGCATTACACAAACAATAAGTCGCTTGTTTTTTGTGTAATGCGTGTTTGTTACCCTACTCTACACTCGATAGATGTAAAACAGAATGCGCTTTTTGTCTTGAACTCTCAAGCATCTTTGTAGGAATTAATCTGAAGATACTTAAGAGAACTTTAGAAATAATGAAAATAGTGGTTGAGATAAAGTTATTGTACGAAACACAATTAACTTTGTCTTCACTAAAGTCAAATAATGGCTTCACAAAAAAGAAACGAAAAACGAACGAAACGAAAAACGTGAGTTTGTACTGCCTAAAGCGGGAATTCACTTGAGAGAGGATACAGAGTCAGTTTTCGTTGTAGCATTAGCCTATCATCTATGTACGAGTACCTTAATAATAATATTTGTGGAAAAAATCTTAATCAAAATCACCCAAAACTTCCGATAATTATTTTCCACACTTCGGTCAACTGCACACTTTTGGGGAAATTATTCAAGTGGAGTCTTCAAATAAAATAAAATAACTACAATTAATTAAAATTTGATATCTAAAAGTAAAGTAAATGTCTAGGGGGACGACTGTGCTGAAGGGGTCTGTGGCCGGAAAAAGTTTGAGAACTCTTGCATACATATATATTGAGGGGATTTGTATTATTTTAGTGGAGGTCAATGCAGACAGTTTCCGGAGTAAATTACTTCGAAGAGCCATAAACGCTGCATTGCCTATTGTTATTTATATCCGCTTTAAAATTAATCTTTTTTTTATTTCTATATACATATGTACGAGTATATATTGTATTTGACCATATATCAAAATATCAAATCCCTCCTTTCTGTTCACACACACCTATATAAATTTAAATATTATCTTTATAGCCTTCTGCGACTTATTAGGCTTTTACGTTTCAGTCTAGTCCATGAACCAGTTCAAACCTGAATAAAGATTCGTACATATGTACGTGTACACGATACGTAGTAAATCCGCCATGACGAATTTTCGCCTGAGAATTCTGCCACGTGTCGATACGTTACTCGTCCTTAACAAGCAATATCGTTTATCGATTAAGTATCATTCACAGGTAACATTTACGCATTAATCTTGTCATACCACGTGCTTTGATACATGTATGTATAAGACTTATATACATACAACCCACGTTGAATATCATACTTTTCGCGAATCGTGAAATTGTAAATCCTAGGCGCCTATTACGTGATTCCGAAGTGTCTCCCAGTGACGTCCGATTTAATGACATATTTTTTTTTCATGTTACATAGGTTCGAATACTAAAAATAAAACAATTCGAACATGAAAGGCTATTTGCATAGCTAAATCGAATCGACTGCCTACGTAGCCACGTCTCGTAATACACAATCTTGATTGAAGCAATCCTACACTACACTCCTATTTATTTCTCACATGCATCCACATGGGAAGAATCTACAGACATGGATAATTTCAGAGCTCGTAGCTAAAAGCAGGCACAGTGTTACTAAATTTAAATCAGACTATCTATTTCTAGAATTTTTCACCCATAATACTATTCGGTTGCCAATAAACTAGCAACTTCTCATACTATACATATACGAGTAGATAAATAACCAACAGACTTAAAAATATTGTAATAATCGGAAAATGCACAAATTGAAACGATGAGGGTGATTATAATTTTCCCGAGAGAGTTTTCATCGAATCTTCACATAGTACATAATACGAGTAGTATGTGGTAGGAACAAAAAATAGATACGATAGAGATATTATACTATACAACTAAACTGAGATGTCCACAAACAAATACACAGCTGGATACTTTACATTTTTATCCATTTTCAATTTTTCTCTCACCAATAGAGTATCTATCATGTATTTCAGCACAGTGTGTATGTACCTATAGGCGTGTTCAATTTACTCGAACAAAGATCCATTCCCATGAAAACGACTGACCGGTATTTGATCCAGGTCTCGTATAGTATCTAATCGGATCATAATTCCAAGTGAAGTGAATTGGTTGAACGTCAACTTGTTTCTCGGCAATTTACCTGTGTACATTTGGATGC
Source organism: Chloromyia formosa (assembly GCA_964017055.1). Taxonomy (NCBI): domain Eukaryota; kingdom Metazoa; phylum Arthropoda; class Insecta; order Diptera; family Stratiomyidae; genus Chloromyia; species Chloromyia formosa. The sequence goes on along the minus strand of OZ024813.1, from coordinate 3,615,128 downwards.
CTACTGAGTCCGTAGTTCGCCCTCTCTTCGCCGCGTGTCTATATGGTGGTTTTTTGAATCGCAGAATCATCGCAGATCCGTGACATCCGATTCGCTTCAAATCTCTGTCTGCTTGAATCGAACACGGCTTATGACTAGGGAAATTTTTAATTTATCATTATCCTCTTAGAAACGCAGGCGAAAGCAAAATGTGTGCATTTTCATGCATAGGTAAATGTATTAGAAACACTTTAAAGAGACTTCTGAGAAAGATTTGCAGATGACAGATACAAGCAATTTTGCATACCAAATTTTGAATGGTTGCCAAGCATTATATTTTTTTGTCTGCTTCGGAGTTTGCTTTAAACCTAAGTGTGTAGTATTTTAACATTAAAATGGTCAGGATCAAGGCGGTCATTCAAAGAATATACATGAACTATGTATTAGTTCTTCATTGGTCTAATTTTAAAATTATGTTTGATTTGCCGGTTGGAAATTTTGGGATTCGATGTGATTTAGGGGACTTTATGGTTTTATGAATATAATACATTGATGCTGTGCAAGCTGCAGTGGTTAAGAATCCTTGTCGTTTGGTTCGAAAAACAATACACTTAACTGACGTAATTTTTAAAAAGTGATACCCAATTAAATTTCCACTCTTGTAGAACAAATTTTCAAATAAAATAAAGCTTTGTAAATTTCCTTTGTTATTTTCTAATTATTTCAAATTTCCCCGTTTCTCTGCTCCACCCTGAACAAGAAGTTGGACGTTTGTCTAACCTCAGGGGTCGGCAAACTTTTCCAACAGAGGGCAGATTTTTAAAATGTTATGGTAGCGGGTCAAATAGCAAAATAAAGTATTAACTGTATTACGGAGAGGTGAACCTATCGACAGTTGAAGGGCTGACGGCAATTTTGCTATCAAGCCAAGTTTGAAATATGTAACGGTTTCCACGGCGAAAGTTTTGAGAATAGCGTTTTCGTTAAAATTTGTAACTTTGCGTGTTTAAATGCAAAGTTTCGGTAATTTGTTCTAATGATTTGTTGGAACATTATGGATTTGGCAGTAATTGGAGAATTCTTTCTATTTCATTGGAGAGAATTTTCACAAATCCCACGAAATTTCCGCTTTAGGACCTACACATTTCACTGCATGGGTTCTAGGTTCTTATCACCTAAAGTGGAAATGGACTACCTAAAGCGGAAATGCCGCAATTAAGGATTCTCTCTAAATGCAATAGAAATAATTCTCTCATTAAGGCCAAATCCATAAGTTCCGATTAGTTCGACAATTAAAAGCGAATAATGTGATGTGTACTATATATGAATGACAAAGTTTTCCCTGCATTTTTTTTCTTTTTTGAAATTTATAAGGACATCCCATAAGGTCTGTAGCAAAATGATCATTTCCAAAGCCATTCATTTTTCAACATGCTTATAGTTTTAATAAGTTTAAAAATCTTAATAATAAATTTCCAATGCTGAGCCATTGAAATATTGTATGCTTAGGGCAAGTCAGGCTATTGAATTCTGATTTCTAGTCAAAATTGTCGACACTGAATACGTTCAAGCCCACAAGAAGGAATAAAGTTTGGTTTGCTTCTGCAACACATTCTCACGTCAAAAATTAATTCTATAGCTATTGTACATATCCACAAAAAAAAATCGAATTAAATACTTTATAATTTTTTTTTACTGTAGGTCCTTTAAGGTAGTCACAGCGAAAATATGTAACAAATGGAGGCTCCGTAGGTATAGCAATCAATAAAATGATTAGGGCCATCTGCTGATTCGATTTAGCCATGTGTGTCTGTCAGTTCGTTCGTCCGTCTGTCTGTCCGTTTGTCCGTTCGCACGATAACTTTCGATAGAATGAAGCTAGCGACTTGAAATTTTGGTTAAATATTTGGAATAGTATCTAGTTGGTTAGTATTGAAAATGCGCAAGTATTAAATGTTAGTTCAAATATATGCAGCATCCAAATGGACAAAGGTAGAAACCTCTCATTGGATCCACAAACACAGCTCAAACTGATCATATAGGAAACACACATATGGTCATTGCGAATTGGTTAGTTCTTGTATCAGCACCAGGTCTGTACAGGCCTTGGGAATACACGCTTCGGACTCGTTATATTTATTCTTATTTTTAAAAGCATTTGCGATCAGGGAGGGCCACACAATATGGATTTGTCCGCTAAAATTCCGTAATATAAAAATACTTTTTTTTATAAAGGAAAAAAGTGATTGATTTTTTTCTAAGCCAGAATACTTTCTTCATTATCCGTAAATACATTTTGGATACTAGTTTTGCCATTCTTCAGTACTCTTATCAACTGGTTGGAAAGTGTCCTGAAGATGTGCTCAACTAGGTCCGTAATGCGGATTTATGAATAAATAAAATAGTAAATGTCCTTATAAAATTTAACAAAAAATTTGTAGTTTAGAACTTTGATGAGACATAAAAAATTTTTTCTCCAAATTCAGGTGTTGAAACAAGTAAACACACAAGTCAAGATAGTTCCTGTTAGTGTAATTGTACTCTACTAATTCACTCAGTTTTTTTTTGCTGGCATAATACTAAAACGATTTTTTTTTCAATTTTATGCGCCATTACACTCATGTGATATTTTTCCGACCATGTGCGAAACTGAATGAATTGAAAATAGAAATTTAAATACGATATACATGAATTACACAATCTTCCTGTAATAAATTCATGAATGGTTGACTTGCGATTATTCCTCATCGTCAAAAAAAAAAATGCTACATTTTTTTTATAGGTACATTCAAATTACACACTTAAATACACAAGTCTAGCACTTCTCAATTTTTTTTGAATGTACATGCCAAAATTTAGGCTATTTTGTGTTAATTACACCCTACGTTCAACTCATTGTTTGGAATGAAAACGCTCGTCCATTCATTGGTTATTGTTTATATAGTACTATAGAAAAATTTAGATATAAATTGAGCACTCTTTAAATTACACTTTTTATATACATTAAATAAGCTATAAAAAGTAGCCAATTAAAGTAAAATAAAAAATATGGTCTAAAAATACGATAGAAAATATACAGATACATATTCTGGAAAGCATTCATCTTTTATCTCGATTCTAATCAGACTAGCAAATATGTACTTGTTGAAATTTTAAATAGCTGAGAACAAAACAGCCTGATGATTTCCCACTTTAAACAGAACAACAAATCGATAAATAGCAACCGATTAAAGTAGATTTGGACAAGCGGCTGCTGAAGGTCCACCATTAATAATCCCAAACGATAAAACTTCTTTAAATCGTATTTATTTTATATAAAAAAAAAAAACACTTAAGAAAAATATCCACTCATTAATATTAGTATTTATCACTGTGAAAAATTTCCTAAACTAAAAAGAGAAATGACTTCAGTTTTAGAAAATATAAATATCGAAAATTAATTTACTCCGGAAATAATATCATTGATAATATTGACTTTTTTCAATTGATCAAGTCAGCGCAACATACGTTGCACACTTCTGTTATTCACGCCGCCTATTGTTTTCTTCCCTCTACTTTTGTCTACATTTTTTTTATTTTCAATCAATTTTCAGACTCAAATTTGTGTCCAATTGTCATCCAAAAATAGTGAACACAATCTAATTTTAACACTTTCCAGAATAATTTTTGACAGGGTTATTTTTGGAAACATTACCTAATAAAAATGGTAACAATAACCGCCGGTGACTACCAAACGAGAAAACTTCTTTGAATCTTAATTATTTTTTATAAAAAAAAAATCACTTTAGAAAAATATCCATTCATTAATATTAGTATTAATCACTGTGAAAAATTTCCTGAACTAAAAAGAGAAATGACTTCAGTTTAAAAAAAATATCGAAAATTAATTTACTCCCGAGATAATATCATTGATAATATTGATTTCTTTTAATTGATCAAGTCAGCGCAACATACGTTACACACTTCTGTTATTCACGCCACGCCGCCTATTGTTTTCTTCCGTCTACTTTTGTCTGCATTTTTTTTTTTAAATTTTCAATCAATTTTCAGACTCAAATTTGTGTCCAATTGTTACCCAAAAATAGTGAACACAATCTAATTTTAACGCTTTCCAGAATAATTTTTGACTGGGTTATTTTTGTAAACATTACCTAATAAAAATGGTAACAATAGCCGCCGGTGACTCTTTTTTTTTTGTCACCTGAGTAGACTGTTGGCCAAATCACCGCCGGTATACTCTCTATCAGTAAAAATCATTATTGAAGGAGTTATGACCAATAAAACAATTACAATTTGTATTTTTAGGTAACAATAGCAAATCAGAAAACACCGACTTGCAATAATGGAACTAATTAAAAATAGGTAGTCTATTTTAGTAAGACGGGACAGGAAATTGCAAATTATGGTAGAACAAAATTTCGGTAACAAAAGACGTAGATGGAACGACCGATCGCGCGACAGAATAACAATAAAGATAACAACAATTTTTCCAACTAACTTGTTAAACATGCTTGGGCAAAATTAAACTCCAGGTCAGTGAACAATCGATGGAGTGCGTTGTGCCATTATTTCATTATTCTAGAGTAAAGTGGAAGGTTTGACACAGAAATGAAGTCACGTAAAGATAACCTGGTGGGCTGGGAAAAACCATATTAGTTTTGGGCTTAATTGGAAATTTTATTTATGTCTACTTGCGTACTGCCAATCACTGGGATGGTCACTCTAAATTTCACAAAAGTATTGAGAATATTTGCATGTATAAACAGGGGAAACAGACCCATGGATGGCCCTAAATCCTATCGACCTATCACCCCGAAATCGTTCACGCTGAAGACCATTGAGAAGTTCCTCGATGCTTACATCAGGACATCTCTCCTCGTGAACACTCTGACTAGAATCCAGAGATTTGTACTCAGCATGCCAACTACATAACTATCTAAAAAAAACCCTTCGATGCAACAATTCCTTTCAATCAGTCACATGGGACAAAGGTGGGCGGACGGCTAAAACTCTCTTTGACCCAGCAAGGGTTGGGTTTATTTTTGAATAAAAGACTAGTCGAAAGATAGGGGACGGTTAGCGTTTATCTGATTAATAACGTCAACCAAATATTGAGAAAATTAAATTGATCTAAATGGCAATTTATTATTCCAGTTCTCATGGAAATTAAACGTCCAATATCGCATAAAAAAGCTTATATAGCGCTCTATGTTTGCAAGAAAATGTGCGGCAGGGACTCCAACCAGGAACGACAGGATGTTTATTAGCAACGTAAATCGTTCGAAACCAGTTTTTGCTAACGAAACGTCAACTAGGGTTCTGCTCCCACGGCGATACTTAAATCTCGAGTAATCGGCGACTGAGAAACGGCGACTTGGGACTCGAGACTGCAGTTACCCGTCATTTTCACACGGCCGCTACTAAAGTTACGAGTTTCCTATCAACCTACTCAGTTTTCAGTTTCTGGGTGAAATAAACTACCATGCCCATCACATCATTATAAGAAGAGGTTGCGGCTAAGGGTTAACTTCACCCGAAAAAAGGGGTAACTTTGCTGGTTTGCCGATGAATAACACTTAATAGCGGAGATAAAGTTCCATGCCGGAAGCACAATAGACTTCCGGGTCGCAGTGCTTGTTGGCCCTCTGGGCCAACTGCCCTCCATCTAATCTAATGCCGGAAGGAGAAAACGTGCAATGCCCATTGTGTGGGTACCGAAAATTTGTCTCATGTCCACTCTTATAAGATCTTGTTTTTCCAGTGGGAAAATGGATAGAATTGTCAAATTTGAAGTGATACGCCAAGAACCATATAATTTTTCTTTCTATAAGAATAATAATTGTTACTGTCATGCTCATGTTGAGGTGCATGCTGTCATTGTGCATCGTCCGAAACTGGTTTACACCAACGAAAGGACAGCTAAGCCAAATGGAATTGACGAGTTGTTGACGCGCTTTGCTCCACTAGAGTTTAGGGTAAATGAGTAGTACAGTCTACAGTCATGCTATTCCCAATCTGTGGCGGAAGCCCCACGTTGTGCACCATATTGATATGATCGAAGCCAGATGACTACATGAGATATTACGCAGGCCAGCACATTATTAGGAGTTGCCTTACTGGAGTGTGTGAAGCACACTAGATCGCTAGAGAAGTGATCCTGCCACTTCACAAAGAACAATATTTTCGTCTCGTTGTAAACAATCAAACATTCTATTTTAATCACCAAGGAAATTAAACACATTGCGTTTTACAGCTCGGGAATTTTCTTTTGTCATTTCCCGAACATCGTAGAATATATTTTGCGTCGAGATTCACTTTCAAATTCACTCATGACACCTGCCTGCTCGCTAATTGATTATATATTTTTCCCGCCTATGAGATTGATACAAAGAATCCCCAAAAGTTCCTGCACTTGTCACTCATGCCGAAATCTGAGTGATTTAGATTCCTGCGACACTTCAGTGTCATAGTATATCTATTTTGAGAGCATATTTGTAAAGTGTCATGCCATATTTTCTCCTATTGGTTTGTCCCGTCGTCGATGTCATCATTCTCCAATAATAATACACAACCGGCGAAAAAAAAAATTAAAAATAAAGCTGGCATACGTCTGGCAACAGAGTGTGAAGTGAAAATCCAAAATGATCACGAGATTTGGTCGATCCTGAGCCATATGAAATACAGAGCAAAATGCGACAAATAAATACTATATAAATATAGTAAGGCTACCTCACTTTTCCTTACGACACACGACACGATGAAAATCCTTAGTGGGGCGAAATAAAAAAATTGAAAATTTGTTGGCGCATCTTACCTACGTTGCCCCTTGAGAGCTTCTCAATGACGTCAATTGTGACCGTAGAGTAGAAAAAATCATTTTCGTTTTTCGCCCTTCTCCGTCCCCGTAGTCCTGACAAATGATGGTGTCGACAGTTTCTTTTTGTTTTGTCGTCAAGAACTGAGTTTGCGACATCATCACCCCGCCCAGAATTTTCGAATTTTCAAATTTGTTTTTCGGCCGGTGGTTGCTTCATGTATGTACGAGTATAGAAACACTAGACGTTTTTAGATGCGGACTATTTCGTAAGATTTAGTGCTACAATTTGGATTTAAGATAGGAATGAGATATTTAAATTTAGTATGATGCCTATTAAAAGAAACTAGCCAGGGCGAAATGTTATAAATTGCATTGATCTTTCACCTTTTTGTATGCGTAGCTAAACCAAAGGTCGTGTTCGTATACAAATTGGAACAACTTGGTTCGTTTAAATGCGGTGAAGATTTTTGTGTTGTGTGCAGAAATGTCGTCCTGTCTGCCAAATTCAGAAAATATTTTTATTTCTTTGGGACTAGAATTCTTTAGATTTTCCGAATCAAAGCAATAATTTCCCACGTACACGGACAACAAGATAGCCGAAAAAACTCGCACTTGGGGCGTTGTGTGATATTCCCTGGAAGAAGAATTTACTCTAGGTCTAATAGAGTCAGAGTTTCAAGAAATGTTACTAAGAAATTCAATAATTTTTTTTATGCAATGTCAATGTCAGTTAATGCAAAATTGTTATACATAAGTTGGACTACTTCTCATCAGTTTTAATCAACTGCTTTGCCACAAGTTTTTCTAGCCATAATCTATCATGAACTGCTTCAAGCTCCTACTACGAGAAGCCATTATTGGATTACAATCATTACAATAGCCTTCACATATTTTGTTGCTCCAATTTCAGTATCGATTTATGCGTGATGATGTGGAATCCTTTTATCTTATCATCGAGCAAACCTGCTGTAGTACACATTCTCATGAAGTCAGAAACGTGTCAAAGCCATTGCAGCAATTCACATAATAACAATAAAGAAGTAATTGTAACGTTCATTCACTCGTTAATGAGCTCCGGATACTGCGTAATTATGCAAACTCGTCATTAAGTACGTACATACAAGTACATGCAGAATTTTCGGGGCTTATTGGGAATTCTGGTTAAATTTATGTTCGTGTATTTATGAAGCACTTTGGAATTTCAATGAATTCAGGAGATAATTCAGGTCATCTGTCAATTGTCTGTTTTGGTTTATTTTTCTTCAATAAAATTGATGAAATTTACTTGAAGCTATCAGTCCCACTATCGTAGGGCACTGCTCCATCGGTGTGTTCGCATGGTTGATCCGTCTTCCTCATAATGACTACTGCAGGATTTCTGAGAATACGGATGAGGAGGATAGCGTTTTTCACCTTCTATGTCTCTGTCCAGCATTGACCATCAGTAGGAAGAATTTCCTGAGCTCCTGGTTTTACTGTGACTTGATACAGTACAGGATGGTTCGGGACCTAGGTTTCCTTTTAGTGAGGTGAAACGTTATGGGTTGTATCACAATGGGTCCATAAGTGGTCTAAATGTGCTGTGATGCATCATGGCATCCCCTTAACCTAACTTAACCTATCAGTCTATAATTATAAAGCCACAATGAGATCGGTGCTGAAGCGATGTTTCCAGAGTTGAAATCCTTACGTTCAATATTCAATGTGAATTTTCTCAATGCGCTTATCTATTCGAACTATTTATAGTACAATACTGCCAATAAAAATAAGAACGGATCAGCCAATTTATTTGCAAGCCGATAATTCAGTTTGACGCAATCCCCTCAAAGAATTGACTCATTTTCCGATCGAATGTAAACATGATTTACATAAATCTGTTTTGAATTTAAACTAATTGCAAATAAATTACTGTTGAGTAGAGTAGTTGACGCTGTTGAACAATAATTGAAGTGCACGCTGTATGGGGGGAAAGATGAAATATGTATTGCTATTGCATTAGTTAGAACAACAACAGCTCAGTGAATTGTTGACCCCGAAAAATGAATTTTAATTTATGTCACTAGTAGATTCGAAACCACCCAGAAAAAACTATTCCAATGAAAATCACATGATTTTTGTGGAGTGAATGTTTTGAAGCCATTTGCCATGTTACGATGGTTAAACGTCGTCATATGACTAATTAATAAATTTAAATTGGAACTTAAAAAAAATCGAAACCATGGAGGTCTAGATGGATTGAAGCATAGATTTAAATAGAACAGATCGGTAATAGTACTATCCCCACTCTGTGCTTCAGGTTATTTTCGAACCAAGCCGCGCATGCGCACTGCTACCTATTTGCACGCTGTCGCCATACGTTCGGTAAATGCCGTTATGCCATCGGCCACTCAGCCACAATTTTGACATTTGCGAAGCATTTGGCCCCTCGCTCCTCGGGCCCCTGGGCCAAATATTAATACGTGTTGTGTGCGTTTCACTGCGCAGGCGCGGATATGTCAGCCATAACTCGATATTCAAATTTTTACCCCCACTCTGTGCCTATCTCCTATCTGTTCAAAATATATCTATGGATTGAAGGAACTTATAACTTACTAGGAGGGTTTGGACAGACTGTGAGATGTACATAGATATATATGGTTCCTGGCGGTGCGAATTATGTTTCAGTGAGTTGCACTATCCAGGTTGTGAGCTTCACTTCACCTTTGCTAAAGAAAAAAAAGTAAAATCAGCACCTACAAATTATGGGGTCTTTGGCGGCCGGCGCTTACAATTTACCATTTACATTAAGTTGTCCACTGAGTTTTTGCAAAATTTTAGATTTTCGGTTCGTGTCCATGTAATTTCGTGGTTTCCTCTATGAAACTCTCGTCATCGTCGTCATCTACATTGTTCATTAATATAGTACATGCGCATTTAACCGTGTTTGCAATCGAACCATCCGAAGCAATTAAACAAACTTTTAAAGGTGTATTCCCCGTTATATTTGACACTTCAAAAAATTTTGCGGCAGGTCCCGTCAGGTGCATTCTATGCAATTACATTAAACTTACTTTGATAGCTTTTCGACACGGAAGGGAAACGTGACTATCCGGTAAGCCCTTTAGAGTGCCTGTAGCATCTACGAGTAAATTGAAAACAAAAATCACAATAGTTTTTGCCAGGTGTTTTGAAAACCATGTCTAGCGATTTTGGTGCATCCCGTATGGATAGTATTGTATGCAATATAACCAGACACCGAAAACATTGTTAAATTTCTATCTCCCAAAAACAACCCTACCCACAAAAAAATCCTCGCCAAAAGAGAAACTTGTCTGTCGCATTGTCATAATCTCACCAAAAAAGTATGCCCGGCGTACTGCGTCTTGCTCTAACATATGCATATTAACCCTTGCTTAAAATCGTTAATTTCTTCCAACCCTGCTAACGATAGCTTTACATAGAATGGAGTAAGTGGCTTGAAATTTTGGCAAAATCTTTGTAGTAGGATATAGTTTGTCGGTGTTGGGTAATGGGTAAAATCCAGCCCAAGCAATCCTTACCTTTCCTACAAATGAAACTTCAGATAGCTTTCCATAGAATGAAGCAAGTGACTTGAAATTTTGGCCAAATGTTTGTAGTATTATATAGTTAGTTGCTGTTGAAAATGCGTAAGATTGGACCAAAGGAACCCTAACCTCCCCTACAAATGAAACTTCAAATAAGCGATAACTTTGGATGCAGTAGTGCTAGCGATTTGAAAAATTCGACATATATTTGAAGAGTGGGTAAGTTAGTTGATTTTCAGAATGGGCAAGATCCTACTGAATGAACGTCAACTTCCCCAATAAACGTTAGTTCAAATATTCATATACAAAATCCGAATGGGTGAACGATTAAATTTCTCATTGGATCCACACACACAGTTCAAACTGACCATATAGTCCAATGAACAGAAAGTGTTTACCTTGCAAAAGGTGCCGTAGTTCTGAATTTTTGATATGTTGTATAGGTTGGTGGGGTAGTAAAAAATCCAAGTTTGCGTCACTCTCCCTCCTGTGCTCCTCCCGCTATCTTGGACAAACTGGCACTTTCATCAGTTTTTCGCCTATAACTCCGTTCCACAAAATATTTGTATCCCATTTTTGATGAGCACAAAATTTGCTGAAAATTTCACCCAACAAGTTTTTTTTTCTACAACCAATAGAGACGGAGCTAATCTAATTTAAAAAACACTTCTTGTAAATTGCTTCTTTGTGTTGAAAAATAATTATTTTTTGGTGTATTTCATCAAATAGCGGGTTAAATATTAGTCCCACAAGGAAAATTACTAGGACTATTAAACTAAATAAGCTTTATTACCTATTAGTCACGCATGAGCGCATTTTTTTTTTGAGAATAAAAGTGGAGTGTCAACAAGACCACTTAGCAATGATCCTCATGCAAAAATTTTTCAGCCTAAGCCAATTCGCTTAGTGCTTGAGCTGGTTTCGTCAGACTTTACTCTTCAGCTGCCTTGAGTCTATCGGGGAGATAGCTTGACCAAGCCCAGTGTGTATTCCAACTTTCGTCAGAATACGTCACTTCGCCCAACGCTCACGGTATATATACGAGAAGTATAGTGGGCATTATACGACACTAGTGCGAATTTTGTCGATTGGATAAACTGATATGGAATTATTATGAATGACTTAGGCATTATGACGCCATTTTGCGTTTTGTTTTTAATTTAATTACATAATTTGCTGGTAACGTATTGAGTGACACGAGTTGGCGAGTTTTCCCGACACGATGATATGACTTTCATCGATAGGAAAATTATATCCACCTCAAAGTTTAATTTGACTAGCCCAAATGACAATCGACCAATTTTTTCGTTATTCCTGTGCCTACTTATTGTATTAGAGCCGAAGAGACAAAGAAGCCGGTAGATGTATTTGTTTAGAAATCATGGTCTGGGGAAACGAATAAGATTTTTTTCCGGTCAATTTCCGCTCTAAAGATCCCGTCAAATATAGCGACACTCCCTCTTCCACTTACGGATATACAATATTTCACATCTATGTTACTCACTGTCATTTTCTCTGATCCTATTAAACGCAGCTATTATTAATTTATTTTCAAAATTTCTAAAAAATTTCATCATCGAATATTTTCTTTAAAAGAAATGTAGAGTTTATGAGTTTTAGGCACGTTTAATGATTTATTTCTTCTTAATTTCGTCCAAGGTCGGTGGCACCTAAATGTGTACCTTTTACCCGTGTACTTTTTCATGATGTCAATCAACATCTCTATTTCTACTTCATAGTAAAATCTGAAAAGAAAAATGTTTAGATTTTACTATTCACTTTTTGTAAAATGTCAATCTCATAAATACAAGGTGCAGCATCCATCACACAGCTCGACATTGTTCTCAAATTTTGCCAGAAAACTGTCAAATCCTTTCTAAAACAGAAAAAAAGAAGAAATAATGCATTCCATTGCGGATGTTTAATAACAATCGTATGATTTGCTAAAATGTATGTAAAATTGTCTCTGAATATTTATTTTCTTTTTGGTTTGTTTTTATTTTATATTATTTTTAACTCAAGGATTACGGTACATTTTGTTTAAACTGGTTATTACTTTACATACTCGTATATGCACACTTGTACCTCCATTCTAAAATAATAATTAATTTGAAAGCAGTGTCGCAGGACGAACTATGTTCTTTTTTTAAACAATGTATGTGTTATTTAATTTCATGGATAATATACTCCCGCACAATCTCGATGCCACTAATATCACTTATTCAATTAGCAATTTCACATTCACTACATTAGGCAATCTTTCTTTAAAGTACAATATTTATTTTCATTGCTAAATTTAATCCTATTTTCCACCATACGAGTATAATTTTTATTTTTATATGCATATAACTCACACATGTTTCTATTAATTAAATCCATTACCTATGTATAGTTCAAAAGATTCGAAAGAAAATTAATTTGCCACTTCGATGATTTGGCACGGGTACATTGAAGTTTCTATTTCGGAAAAATCGAAACCATGGAAATAGCTCAAGGAAAATACAATTGCTATTAGCGCAATATGTGTCCTTATTCCGTTTTCAAGGAGCTAATGATTCTTCTGATATATTCAGAATATACATATGTATGTACATAGTACAAACATAATGTTCATTTCATACGAAAAATTGTAAACAATCAAAAATTAGTTTCTAATATTTTTATTAAACACATTATGTGGTCAGATTACGTGTGGTAAATCAAGATGAATGAAATGGGAGAAGGTATAGTACGTGCAATGTATTATGTATTTGAATATGGTTTATGTAATTTAGCGTTTTATGTTGTGTGACTATTGCTGAATTCAGAGCTTCCAGTGTTTTGCAAAATAAACATTTTTTTTAATTTATTTCAGTGATTGCCATTTTAAGTCATTACCTGTCAAGTAACTTTTCGAAATTAGACCTTCAAGTGCTCCTTTTCCAATTACTTCTCGTTATACTCATCAGAAATGATTTAATATTATTCATCTCAATAGTTTTCCAAGCACATACAGTTTGAGTATTCTTGTGGCATATAAATAGCATTTTGATTTCTGTTATAGTTTCAAATAGTTTTTAAATTATTATATCATTGAAAGGAGAAGACTGTTTTTTTTTTGTCATTGGCTACTTGAATTATTACATATTAACGTTAACCAATTCTCTCGACACATAACAATAACTTTCGTGCCTTAAACGGTCAGGGAACAAGCGAAAAGAAGAGGCACAACTCAATTGACGTAAATACAATTTAATTGCAAAAAAATACCATCAATCTTAATTTTCATACATTTGCTAGTGTGAAGTGAAATAATCATTTTTATCGTTACTTAGCGTCTAATTTATAAACGAAGATGAAATGAGAAAGAAATATTTATGATTGCCAATGTTGGTTCGTTCGTTTCCTCACTCATTGATATTGAGCCATTATTATAGATAGAGCAGTTATTGTAACAGCCTCCGCTATATGAATGACGAAACCAACTGAGCTGTACGATAGGATACGTCCAGAAAGCGCTGTTAATCCCACACGATTGTGGAGAAGTTGCTAAACCGCTCAGTCAAACGGAATGAACCATACGCTGTGACATTTTTGGCGTGTGTGTGCACAAAATTTCGTTGTCTCTCTCAAAACCATCTACAGAACAGGCCCGGAACCAGACTATATAAATAATGTAAGTGGGCCAATTTATTTTATTCATGTCCCTTACTAATTGTACTCAATAGTTAGGGACTGCGATAACATAGTAGGCCAATTATTCGGAATAACCTCGTACAGAGATGGTTTTGCAACCTATGGAAACTGACGGCGACGACTCTCAAAATCGTTCAGCATAGTGATCAGAAAAAAAAACTTTGCTCAGTCGAACAACAATTAATCGTAATATCTTCAGCTGCTTAGTGTCCGTTCGGAAGATGCTTACCGAACCGTTACGCAGCAATCGCGCCTGATGAATGTACCCATAAATGTTTAGAAATTTGTCCAAGAAAAAAAACAAGAATTCATCTAGCATGTATGTACGTGAATCAATGTTTACAAATTGGTATTGTGTTTTATGTTCATCGAACCCAGCGAAATTTGTTTTATTTATTCAATGGAATTTATTCCAACAGAGATGGTTGCACACATAAAACGATGCTAAAATTTAATAAAAGAAAGTTTCACTTTTCTTTCTTTTTTATTTTTGATAAAACTATGATCGAATCACAACCATTCTCTCATGGAATAAAATTTTGTGGACCCTATCTAATTTCGATTCTCTTAAATCTGCTTGACCCGACATACTTATGTAATTCCTGCGGAGTTGACGTATTTTTGGCGGCTACCTTAAGAGCCTCAAATCTGTACCGTCGTCTTTATCCCGGAAGCGGGTAGAACTTGCATATGCACCTAAATGCTAAATGACCTCAGATTAATTAGCATATCCGCTGTCGTGCTAAAATTATAAGAGATACAGCACCTACAGGAAAGGTCAGCGGATACTACAGTTCACTCCTTGAATTTTGCAAGAAAAAAAATTACGACAAATTGAAGTTCTAGTATTTTAGGGTTGATTGTTCATGCGGACTTATTTCCCCTGATTGTTGTATGGTATTAATGTATAACGAAACCAAAGGTGGTAACAAGCCCGTGAAATTGCCAAAATTGTTCAGATCAATAGGTTGACCTCTTTCCTACTTAAAACTATAAAAAGACCCATTGATGTGCATATCAGTCACTTAATAGAATGCTCGAATCCTCTACATCGAACGCAATTCGCAAACACGAAAGACAAATCAAGGGTAACCGCCCTGCATAACCTCGTAGGGACGTTCGAAAAACCCGTAACAATAAGCAAATCGTGTTGTGTACTTTCTTTGACATTGAGCCTTTGATAACAACGGATTCGAGAGTATATCCAAAGCTCAGGGAACTGGGCATGCTGGCTGCTACTATTGCCTGGATAGACGCCATGCTACGTGGGCGAGATATCCACGCAACGCTTGGCAGCACTTCTATCTGCGTTAATGCTGTAAAGGATTACCCTCAAGGCGGCGTTCTCTCACAACTTTTATGGTCCTTAATCGTAGACGAGTTGCTTTTTAGGCTTGATTAGAACAGATATCAGACAATCGGATATATGCGGTCGACATTACCGTTAGAAAAGAAATCAATTGGGGGAGTGCTCTCAAAATAACCCAACTTATGTAGCTTTTAGCTTTTATTAGCATATGAGTTCTCTACAAATCCAATTATACAATTTAATTTTAAAATTATACATTGCCACTGATTCTCACCTACATAGTTCGAACAGTCCAATTAATCTATTTCTAAAAATCCTTGTTTATTTTTAATATCCCCGGAAGAATATTAATCTTGAAACAACGAACTGCAGTCGAAGTTTTTCCTTGAACTAACATCAAGGAATAATTATTTTTCTATGACTCCAGGTACAAGTTCACTATTTTTCTTCAAGCTCTATTATTAATTATTAAAATTATTAAAATTCTCTCTCGGCTGAAATTGAAAAATACGCACAGTTGATTCATCCCCGGGGGTGATACGATATTAAAAAAAATCCAGACATTTGCCAAAGTTCAAAAATGATATTTATCTTGATGATAATTTTAACATATTTAGATGAAAAATGTGTAAATTTATTGGTAATAGGTCCGAATTAATTGACTGTGTATAAAAGTGATGTTTATTTGATTTAGAGAAAGTTAAATTTAAGAAATATTCTTTGGAGTGGATTGTTGGACGTCACAATCTATCAAATTAAAAAACATACATATATACGGTAATCTTTGCTTTATGTCTTTGATATTTTCCTAATAAAAAAAATACTTACATTTCTTTTACAGTCGAATAACTTTTTTGAGATAATTAATTGTTTTGATGTTAATCAAGATACTAGCAATTTGTGTCAATGCACCGCGTTCAAGCATCCTAATATGAACAGTGCAAAGTTCGATGCCCATCGAGCTAGCATTATCACTTAAAAATTTCGAAGTCGCGTGTACTGGATTAATTGTCGTGAATTTGGCGTAAATTGTCATTAAAGAAAAAAAAATTGTCGCGTTTGTTAGCTAGTTAGCATTACCATTACCTTTGAAATAGGGTAAAAATTGAATATTTCAAGGTCGAGTATAGTGGATTAATTGTCGTAGATTTGTCGCAAAAGAAAAAAGTTTGGCACTTTTTTCTTTGTTAAATAATCTAAATCTCAAGTTAGCATTATCATCCAAGCGGCCAAGGCCCGACGTCGGGCTGTCGCGCCACAATGATGATGATTACCATCCCTTAGAATAGAGTAATAAATAAAAATTTCGAGGTAGAGTATAGTGGACAACAATTATGTCGTAAATTTGCTGTAAATTTGTCGTGGAAGAAAAAATTTTGTCGCGTTTGCTTTTTTATAAAAAACTTAAAACTCAAGTTAGCCTTACTACCCCTTAAAATAGGGTAAAAAATTAAATTTTCGAGGTAGAGTATAGTGGATTAATTGTCGTAAATTCGTCGCGAAAGAAAGAAACTTTGTCGCGTTTGTTTTTTTCTTTAAATAGCCTACGGTAATGCTAAATAGACAGTCAAGCTAGCATGCTTACTTAAGTTTTAAGTTATTTAGAAACAAAACAAACTGGATATTTTTTTCACAACAAATTTACAACAAGTTTACGACAATTAATCCACTATACTCGACTTGCAAATTTTAATTTTTACCCTATTTCAAGGGGTGGTAATGCTAACTTGACTCTCATGTTAACATTACTATACCATATTTAAAAAAAAAAACAACGCGACATTTTTTTTTTGCTTTCACGACAAATTTACGACAAATTCTCGACATTTAATCCACTATATGCGACTTCGAAATTTTTAAGTTGTAATGCTAACTTGATGGACATCAAAGTCCGGTAATCAGCTCCTCAATTGTATTAGCTTTAAGTGCACGTGGCAACCTAAATTTCCCACTCTTCGCTCTCATGTAAAGGGCATTTTTTAATACGAATAAAATTTAAAAAGAAAATGTTCAGGAAAAATGTATTCAATTATGGATAGAATATAATAGAAAAAAAGAAAGACGTTTGCTAGTATGGGTATTACCGACCAATCGGAATAAAAATATCTGTCAGTGTAACCATACACTGTCGAACGCGAACTCGAGCACGAACCTGGTACAAATGTCCTCTGAATAGCTCAAAATATACACACTTCACTTAAACGTGAAGAAAACCGGTCCGGTCCAGTTTGACAGTGTGTGGTGACATTCAAATGTAATATAAACTAATCAAATCACTGAAGCATTGCAAATTGCATTCACTCGTTGACATCACCCATGCCGACCACGTCCAACATTTTCTTTTAAAACTATGTTTCTCTGAAATGCATTAGAATGAAGCGAAAATGAATTTTTCATAAAGTAGTATTATTTATTATACTCGTAATACAGAGTTCTATTTATAATTCTTGAAGGTTTACCGCATTTCATCTAAAAATTGATTGCCTATATCTATAGCCTTCAAATGAATCTCATTTCTACGTCATATCAACATCAAACGAGTTCTATAACGGCTGCAATATTTCACTTTTAATATAGACGACCTTTCTTAGTAAATTTAACCTACACTACTAAGCCAGTTATATTTAACAATAATTGTATATTTATAAAAATAACGCATTGGGGAAACAAATGTGGATTTCCATTTTTATACAGCAACGCCTTGAACCTAAACGAGACAACGTGTGGGGGGGGAAATACGAAAGGAAAAGTCCACGATTTACGAAAACACGTAAAAGTCTTGAGGAAAAATCATGTTGTTTTAAACATTTGTTTACTTTATGTAATTTTTCATTTTGTTGTATTAATATTCAAATCAATGCCCTCTGTATCGGGTGTGACCTAGACTTTTCAGCTCATTTGTCTTGCTATACAATCTGAAAATCGGTCTTTATACGTATCGAAATGAAAATCTCTGTGGGGTATACTACGAATATATACGTAAATTGTTGTGTGATAAAGAGAAACTTTTCTTTTTGTATTTCTTCTTGGAAAAGTATTTTCCGTTCTAGGCGCGCTTATGCGTGACTTATTGACGTGGTGACATACACAAATTCGGTAGGCAAATCGCAGGAAAGTTGTAGATAGATTCTCATAACAACAAATACAAGACACATACATTTAGCTCGCAAAAACTGAGACGCAACAATGACGAAATAGAAAACAACTGACTAGGATTTTAAATGTGGAAAATCACGTCATGTGGGAAAATCACGTTAAAAATAATAGCTTCCGATTGTATTTCGATTTTTTTTTCGCTCTCTGGGGGGTAGACTCACTATGAGACAATTCTCAAAGTTTATCTTGATCGTATTATAACCAGCCAAAATTTTAATAATTAAAATATTTTGATGAATAATAAAAAAAAAATCTTTAATTGTCTAAATGCAGTTGATATTTAGTAATTACTAGCAGAAAGAGCGAACGAAGCTCACATTTTGACATTAATTTCCGTGATTTTGACCATTTTTTCAAGGTTATTTCACGGATCATCCATAAATTTCGTAAAGGAAGATGACGCCGACATCTTTGGTACGTTTAAATTGAATTTTACTGTATGCGAAAACATTATTCAGTCCCTGATCATCTTACTTTTATCCCTCTCTTCCCAAATGCACTCATATTAAATTTCGTTATCCGAAATGATGCCGCCCTCCTTAGTTGGGTTGAACGGGGGCTTATTGTATCTGCATGTTTGTGGATTTCCGAACCACCTTGTTTTCCTCCCCGGCCTCCAGAAATACTTCTGAATAATTGCATTTTCTGAAATGCCGCCGCCCTCTTTGTTTCGATCAATCAGAGTTTTACTGTACGAGTATGTGTTATCATTTTGGAGTTGCGAACCACCTTATTTTCCTCCCCGGCATCCCGAAAATACTTATGAAAAGCTTCGTTATCCAAAATAACGCCGCACTCTCGGGTTCGGTAAAACTGGGTTTTATTGGGAAGAGCTATGCATACCATACACCGTTGAAAATTTCGGAGTACATAATTTTGATAAAGAAATATATACGAGTAATTCTACATGGACCTATATGTAGGTCCATGCAGAATTACGCATAGACCTATATGTAGGTCCATGCAGAATTACGCATAGATTTTGTAAAAAGCTGTTATATAAAACGTCGTTTAATATTTTATACGTATAAAAAGAATCCATTTTACGTATTTGATATTTCTACACCCAAAAGAATAAAATTAATACTTTTAGTATGTATTTTGATGCAATAAACATACGCCGTCAAAAGTATACTATGACGGCTTATTTTGTGAAGAAGTGTGTGATCAGCAACAAGCTCGACCGAGTTATTTACCCCAGAAAATGGGTACTCATTTAACAGCTGAGTGGACTCGTAGTCCGACACGTAAATCCCCTCTTTTATCGAGGACTACCACATTCAGTGTGAATCGAACCGGGGCCTGGTGCATAGATAGCGAACGTGCTAACCGTTGCGCCATCCGGACTACATTTTGTATCTATCAATATCATGGAAAAAGGAGTAAGACTCGATGTTGGACCTTTTCTATAAAAACTGGTACACCTTTTTTCATTGACAAAATTCGACTGCAGTCTCTAGAAATAAGGGCACTCAAACTGAAAATTATCAAAAAATGGGATTTAAGTTTTTCCAGCCAAATATATATTTAGCTCAAGATATAGTTGTAGGCAGGTTTTTGGCTTAAATTCCGGCTTTAAAGCCCATACACCACGGCACCGTATACCTTTTCGAATCGACTGCAGTCGAAATTTAACTGCAGTCTCCAAAAATAAAGTCACTCAAACGGGAAATTATGAAAAAAAAATTAAATTTAATTGGTTACAGCCAAATATTTATATAAAAATACAGCTGTAGGTATTTAGTTTAGATCGTTAGTTTAAATTCATCCTTATTACCTGATTTCCCAGAGGGATAATTATGAAAGCACTCGCTAAAACAATGTTGGGTCAAAAGCGAATCGCAATGGTTCTGGGCTATTCTTTGTTATTCTTTTGGATTTTTCGCATAGCGGGATACTTATCAGTTGAGTCTGACACAGCTTTCTTCCCACAGTGAGATCATGAGTTGTGTCTTCGCTGAAAAAGAAAACATACACATCTAACCCGTTGAATCGAACCGGAATGGTTCTTTCCCACAGGGGGATCATGAGTTGTGTCTTAACTGAAAGTAAAAGACTTAGGCCCGTTTTCTCAATGTCCGATTAAACTCATTGTTAACTAACAGGGACACAAATTAATCGAAGTTTTAAACAGCCCGATAAGCATTTTCGCTTTCTCATACGTCGATTAAATTACCAAGCCATGAAGTGTGGGACTTATCTCAGATACAAATTATGGCAAAATCAGCTACAGTGCAGTGCGTCTATATGCCAATTTTGGGACACTTTGTATATTAAATGACCTATTCGAATCAATTATTATACGCAAATGATTATCACATTAACGTAATAGATTTATTGTTATTGTAATTTGTAACCGTGTTTTTCTTGTCGTATAACAAAAATGAAATGAAAAAATTTGTGATGTACTCGTATGTATTTAGTTTTCGCCGGTCGGATTGAGATTTATCTAGTTTCTGTTAATCAAGCATGTCTTTTTAATGGAAACGAGTTGTTATGTTACCTATAAGATTTTTAAAAAAATATTTTCTATTTTTTTAAATTCAAATATTTATATAACAAAAAATTTGTACTTGACAATATTATTTGCAATAGAGGTGAGAATCCAGTTAATTTCTTGCAGTTTCTCGAGATGTAATGTATCTTACTTTAATCCGTTAAACTTACCTGTTCTGAAGCTTTTTTTTTAAATATTAGTTGTTGACCGGGCGACTCATTGTAGTTTGTGACTTTAATAATTTTTTTGAAGGTTTCCTACCTTCAGTACTCCGCCTTAGAATGCTCTCTTCGCTAGATCTTTTCCAAGGGGACATCCCCCTGCGGGCGTTTACTCCACCCAACTTAACCTAAGCCTATCTTTCCGTCTCCCGGAGTTTAGTGTAGTACGAGTATGTCGTACAGGCGGAAGTTACTGCGATTTCGGAGGCTCTAGCCTGGCTAAGGCGGCAAGTCGCGTCGTAGCCCCTAAGGATAGCACAATCTATACGGATACTCAAGTCACAATAAGATCTGCAGAAGTTGCGGAGACGTTGATGAGGAGGAAAGTTGTTTCCATCTCATCTGTTCTTATCTGGCCTTTGGCAGATAAGAGGAGATTAACTCTCGGCTCATGTTTTTTATTAGAACTGGAGGATCTGAAGAATGACAATATCGGTTGCCTCCTTCGTTTTATGAACAGCTCAGGCTGGTTTAATAATTAGATAAGGTTATAGGTATCACAGTGGACCAGCTTATGGTCTAAGTGTCCTGTGCTTGTCATAGCAGCCAGATTACCTATCTGCCTATGATGGAAGTTACAGTCGTTTTGATGTGAGAAAACAATCTTTTTTGTCCGTTGGAACATCGAGTACTACGCCGATTTTTCATCATGACTATTACAATCGTCCGAAAATAAATCAAGCGCTCGTGCCAAAAAAAAAATAAATAAACTTCTATAAAAGATTATTATTCAAAATGACAACAGCATTGGAAATAATCGTTCTTGACGACAAGCGAATGTACCAAAATGTCTGGACGGAACAGACAGAATGGCGTGACTTTTTAACCGGCTTTCTTTGATATCAACCTTCATCAGCGCTATACGAAACCCTTGTTGTGACTAGATCAAAGCATTTCACCTAAAATTAACATACGCCGTATATCGTACCATGGAATAAATAAATACACATCATAAATTGCCCGACAACTATATGTATTTTCCTTTTTATTTTCCTCTGGATTTTCTTTGATTTCTAAGCCACATCAAACACACATGTTTTTGGAGGTTGTTCTATTTATTAAATATTATTCCCAGAATTACGTTTAAAAATAGTTGGATTTCGGTCGGTCAATCTAATTTTCTGAATGTGTAATTTTCGTCACTAAATTCGAATCCAGTAAACAGAATATTATAGGCGGTCGTGATCGTCAAGGCGATTAAATTGAATACGACCTGTCTACCCAGATGTAATTAATTTTATTCATAGTATGGGCTTCTGAGAAATTGTGGTCTTAAGCATTTTGTTTTCGGCAATTATACCATGTGACTTTTTCAGTTCATTTATTCATTCAATGGACTTGCACACCCGGAAAATAGCGAATATTTTACAATACAAAACCCAGATAAAGCGTAAAAGCGTATAATTTGTCA
Source organism: Chloromyia formosa (assembly GCA_964017055.1). Classification (NCBI taxonomy): domain Eukaryota; kingdom Metazoa; phylum Arthropoda; class Insecta; order Diptera; family Stratiomyidae; genus Chloromyia; species Chloromyia formosa. The sequence goes on along the minus strand of OZ024813.1, from coordinate 3,592,518 downwards.
TTTGTTTACGGAGACATCAGAAAAGTACGACTAATCGTTTAACAGACTACGCGCGTTTTTACAAAAGAGCATTAACAATTTTTTTCTGGCTGTGTAAAAACAATAAAATGAAAAGATGATAAGATGACAGGTGTAAATCAGTTTTGCTGAGTTTTTTTTTAACACAATGATTTGCATAACAGACCAAATATTGTACATCATTTGTTTTGGTTTTTTTAGGGTAGGAAGGAAATGAACGGAAATGAGAACAGACAAGCAATTCATGGTATACAAAAAACAAAATGAATTTTACTAACCTCATTAATACATGCACCATTTTCTGTGTATTACGGATTAATAATTATTATTATTCATTAATTTCTCAGATTGTACGTATTATATCATATTTAGAGCAATAATTTCACTTAAAGCGTCGTCATTTTTAAGTTGTGAAAAAATCGTTCCTCCTACACAGTTTTGAAAAATCCAATAATATACAATTGTCTTATGCTAGATTCTAGTCCATAGTAACTTTGATGGTAAATGCCAACTGCAGTTGAAGTTGCTGGACTTGGGACGATGAGCGAAGTATTGTAGTAACGTTGTGCGATATTACGTAAAGTTAGATTAGCTAACAATTCAGTCGGTTTATTTAAAAGAGAGTAGTGTAAATGGGCATTTAAACAACAGTCATTTAACGTATGTTAAAAGCTCGAACTCCGTTTTTTATTATAGCGACATATAGTCTAAGAATTGGTAAGAAAATAGAAGAAAGTTCTGGTGGAGTTTTGGTAGTTTTATTTTTTTGGGGTCGCTGAACACGAATTCAAACAAAAATTTGTAATTATGCATAATAAGTAATTCATCTCTAATTTTCCTAAAGTTCTAGTATGTTAATCTTTTGATGATGCTGACGAAGGATATACTTGTGCGACTGACTGCAATAAGCCCAGCCTTTCCACTATTTAAAAAAAACTCACGAGTTATATTTTCACCAAACTTTATTTACTTATTGGAAGCGCTGGACTACACTGGCTCGGGTTATCGAAAAAAAAATGTAAAATCTAATCTAACTATCAAGGCGCCTCTAGTGGCAAAGTTTTTCGATCGCACAACGGGCTTTTCACATATACATAGACGAGAGTAAGGTGAAATGTTCTCGGCCTGACACAGAAATACCGTTATAATCAGCAAAAATTTATGTTTCCCGCCTGGGTGCACGTATCATTAGTTCGTATGACAAGTTTCAACTTGTTCTCTCAAGTGATTTGTTCACACGAATCTTTGCAGTAGACGTCTTACGTGTTTTTCGTAAAAATGCAGAAACTTGAATATTGTGCGGTCATAAAATTCTTCGTTTTGTATGGATGAACCCCTAAGGAAATTCATCCGAAATTAAAAAAAGTTCACGGGCACTCTGCTCTTTCGATGTCAATCGTCAAAAAATGGTCAGCTAAATTTAAACGTGGTTGCACGTCTTTCGAAGACGACCCACGGGAAGGACGGCCAAAAACCGCAACCACACCGGAAACCATCGAAAAAGTGCATGATATCGTATTGGACGATAGGCGAATGAAGGTGAGTGATATTGTTGAGGTTGAGGGGATATCGGAAGAAAGGGTGCGAAACATCTTGCACAAAGAATTAGAGATGCGAAAGATCTGCGCAAGATGGGTGCCGCATTTGCTGAATGCCCATCAAAAGCAAACGCGCAAAAATTTTGCGCAGCAATCTTTGCAATGATTCAATCGGGATCCGACCGATTTTGTGCGGCGATTTGTCACCATGGATGAGACTTGGGTCCACCACTACACGCCAGAAACGAAACAGCAGTCGAAGCTGCTGATGGAAGCCGGTGGTTGAGCGCCAAAGAAAGCGAAGTCGATCGCATCTGCTATAAAGGTCATGGCCAGCGTGTTTTGGGATGCAAAAGGGATCCTGTGAATAGATTACCTTGAAAAGGGCAGAACAATAACAGGAGAATATTACACCAAACTTCTTGACCAGCTGGATGCCAAAATGCGAGAAGAGGCCTGTCTTGAAGAAGAAAAAATCACCTTTCACCCGGACAACGCACCTGTATACAAGCGTGCGTTGGCGATGGGAAAACTGCGGGATTGGGGGCACAATTTGCTCGATCATCTTCCTATTCTCCTGATTTGGCAACCTCAGACTTCCATTTGTTCCCAAACTTGAAGAAATTTTTTTCTGGGAAGCGCTTCACATCCAATGAAGAAGTAGATGAATATTTTCACAGTCTTCAAGACTCTTAGTTCCGGAAAGGAATACTGATGTTGCAGAAACGCTGAACCAAGTGTGTTGAAGTCTAGGGAGATTATGTAGAAAAATAAAATCATTTTTAACTAAAAATCAAAAACGTACGGAAACACTTGTAGTAGACTACATGCTTCGTTCAATGAAAATGAGACCATTAGGTAAAGAATTTGCAATTTACATCCCGAAATCAATCTTTGGCCGTTGTCATTTGTTTCATCATGGATGTTGTGCCCTCCTGGTGTGCCCTTATGATGCAGTTCATTGACTACCTACTACATGTCTAGCAATTTAATTCGTGTAATCCATTTAATTCTGTTTAGTTGTATGTATTCGTATTTCTTACGGCTACTTATTAATCGAAACATGATTAAAAATTAAAATAATAAGCGCACGGATAAAAAAATATACATACTGAAAGGTTACCGCGTCTGCCTTAATTTACAATACAAAAAAAAAATCTTTTGCAAAACAAAAATCCATACAACATAAAATCCCCAAAATTTCCCCAATCATGTAATCTAAATGCATGTACTACATAAAATACTACACACTTCCAAGAGTTATTCTTAAATCATTCAATTGGGAATCCCACCTCGTACTCGTAATCTTCCACAAGTTACTAACATGCACAACACTTCGGAATTTTCCACAATTTTTCTGCATTTTTTTCCCCATTAAACGGAAATTAAAAACAATAGCAGTGAAAATGAAATTACACTTTCATTACCTCGAAAATTAATGGCAACAACAACAGCTCAAAGACAAAACGATGGAACAATTGGGGACTTTTTATTGCACTACAGAAGCGAAATGATGATAAGAAATTATACGCTAACTGGATGAAACTCTTAACAGATTATCAGAAAAGCAATGAAGAAAAAAAAAACAAAAAAAAAAACTGCTACAAATGCAAACTATTATTTAAAAAATTTCCACAGGATGACTGGTGTAATTATTGACGTATCTAAAGTGGCACAAAAAATGTATTAAAAACTTAATGAATTTCACCAATTACTTAGATGGTCACTGTTTTTTTTTGACATGTTTCCGCGTTTTTAGAGAATTGTGGCACACATTAAAGTGATAAGTCATTTGAAACAAATTGTTTAAATGCTGACTTTTGCACATAGTAACAAATTATGTGGTTTGAGAATTATCGAAACACGTGTGTGTATAGACATATTGTCGGCTTTCAAATTAGCAGCGATCTTACACAAATTATCAATCATATTTATCATTCATTATGATTCTCCATTTTTTGCATATTAATTGCTGATAGTTTCCACCGTTTTAGTTAATAAAGAGCTGAATTGAGGAGTCTAACTTGATTGAAGTTGATGTTCCAAATTCGTTTTCATCGAAAAGATATGCATTAGGCTGAGCGCACGTTGTTCACGTTCGCGTATCGTGTTCGCGTGTTTTCTGTCAAACGGGTTGAATCTTTCCTAGAATGACACTTAGTCAGTTTGACGAAGATTCGGCAGTTTTCGTTTCACCTATTTTGTTAACTCTTGTGTATTTAAACGAGCAATTATGTAAGAAATTTGAACTGATCAATATCTTATACTGTCCGGTAGTTTGTTTCGTCACTCATTTCATGACTAATTATCTGTTGTAAAGGAGAGTAATCAACCCATTTTTTTTGATACGATGATGGCCGAGTATTTGTTAAACGGAGTGTCATTTTAGCAAAGATAATCTGTTTGATATAAAATACGCGAACGCGATCAACGTGCGCTCAGCCTTAAGCAGAACACCATGGTGGGATTCAAAATGAAACCGTCCAAATGTTTACATTCGAAGTAAATCAATTAGCAAATTGTGAAAGGCCGTATTTTGTTTGATGTGTGTCGTTTGTAATTCACTGCAATGAACTCACACCCAGCCCAACAGACCAACGCATTGCGTCCAGCCCCCAGTTCGCGTAATCCTTTCCTGCTTACGCGTTATTTCACATTGAATCTTTCATCTCCGCCAACATGAATTCTGACTCAGATTGATTATTTTAATGACTAAGGAAGAGATTTCCCTGGAAAAGCACGAAAAAGCGGTCTGCCAAACAAAATCAAACATCAATCAATGACCGATTCCAGCCCCTCTTTTTCTAAAAATACGATTCCTACATGGTAGAGGTATACGATACGATTCTGGAATAAGCACGTATTCTATTCCGGCATTATGTCTCAGGAGAACATTTGTATCTATTTTTATGATTCCGTCAAATTCAAATGATGTTAGCAATTAAAATTGAAACGGGTCCTGTCTTTCTCGATCCCATTTTAAAATGCAATCACGTCAGAGTGAAAATCGAGTGCACGGCAAATTCGTTTTATGTCTTTCCTAAGATATAAAGATGCTCATGTTTTAGTCACTTGTACTTTTCCTTGCAAAAGTACCGGGTACTATTTATTGCATAGAACGTGTTTCAATGGACGATTAAATGTATTTTTGGAGCAAAATCTTTGCATACACTTTCTGTTGGACCTACGTGAGTTTATACCACATAATGTTTGATTTTTAGTCATTACTCTACATCTAACTTGAAAGTTTCGCAATTTCGCTCGATTGACGTCATTGCAAATCAAATTAATTTTGTGGCCAATTCACTTTGAAGAGGGAAGAGGGGTCATTTTCTTTTCGCCCTTGCTTATGGATATGGACTATGAGGTTAAGTGGTGTGCTTCCTTGATAATTGTTGAATTGTTGTTGTTGAATATTCTGTTTGTTTGTATGACGGGTTTAGTGTGTGTACAAGATGTATACCGAAATATAAAAATTGATTACTTGGTAAATATTAATTATTAATTCATTTTATTTTTGTTTTTACTTATTTCAGATGCTCCCAACGATGTTATTTACATGGTATGTGGAGTGGTTATTGCCATGCTGTTGGTTGGACTTATTATTGTATTGGTAGCAGTTACAATCAAGTAAGTTTTATTTTTATTTTTCCGATTTGATTTGCAGTTGTAATTGAGTGGGGAATACTTCAAGTAAATTGTATTTTAATGATAAAGAAATCCAGTTCAGTTTCAGTGATATTTTTATTTTCATAACTAATAACTCTTTAAATTTAAGCTCTTGCGGACTACAAAAAGTTCTCTTAAGACTCAAGGAAAACGCTACTTTCATAACGTAACTCTTGTAATAAGATACAAGTTAGCTTCCATCGCGCCAGTATTATGAGAGTTTTGCTCTTACTATAAAGATCATCCCCTGTCATCATGTACTCTCACAGAGCTATTTTATTCGAGCTTAACTGTTGAAGAGTTACTCTCTCATACAAATGTTCCTTCAAGAGATAAACTCTTATTTATTTATTTATTAGTATTACTTAACAAATAGTAATGTGAATAATTCAAGTAAGTTAAAATAAACTCGAAAAACGTAAGAAAAAAGGAAAAAATAACTCATATTTAAATGTATAGAAACAAAAATAGGAGAAGTAGGTCAAAGAATCGAAAAAGGAAGGAATATACAGTTTTGGTTACAAAGCAAATCACAAAGAAAAATTGGAATGGAATCAAAGTAACTCCTTCCTTCAATTTACATATATAGTAACAAAATTAAATTTTATTTTAAATTAGATTTTTTTATGAATTTTTAATTAAACTTTATTTTTATTTATTCTTTGGAAAGTTCATAATTACTTAATAAAAGAAACTACTTAAGCAAAGAAAACCAGGCCGAAGCTTCGCTTCGGCCCGGAGTCCGAAGCGTGTATACCCTAGACTTCTACAGACCTAGTGGGGATACCAAAAGTACCAATTGGCAACGACCATATGCATTAAAAGTAAGTTTCCTATATGCCCAGTTTATAGGGGAGGTTGGCATACATACATGAGGATCTTGGCCATTCTAAAAATCAATTAACTAACCCATTCTACAAATATTTGTCGAATTTTTTAAGTCGCTAGCTTCATTCTATCGAAAGTTATTGCTTATTTGAAGTCTCACTTGTAGAGGTGGTAGAAGTTCCTTGGATCGGATCTTGCCCATCATAGCCACCAACCAATTAGATCACCCTACAAACTTTAAAAAAAAGATTTCAGGTGTCTAGCTTTACTCTATCGAAAGTTATCGCTTATTTGAAGTTTTATTTGTAGGGGAAGCAGGGGTTTCATTGGTCGGATTTTACGTATTTTCAGTATTAGCCAACTGGATCCTACTACAAATATTTGACCAAAATTTCAAGTCGCTAGCTTCATTTTGTCGTAAGTTATCGCTTATTTAAAATCTCATTTCTAGGGGAGGTAGGGGCTCCTTAGGTCGGATCTAACCCATCCTTAATGCCAACTAAATCAATCTCAGTTCAAACATTCGACCAAAATTTCAAGTCGCTGGCTTCATTCTCTCAAAAGTTATCGCTTATTTGAAGTTGCATTTGTAGGAGAGGTAGGGGTTCCTTAGGTCGGATCTTGCCCATTTTCAATACCAACTAACAGGATGTTACTACCAACGTGCTGCCAAATTTTCAACTCGTTAGTGTAATTCTATCGAAAGTTATCGTAATTAAAGTAATATTTAATTTTTTGAATTTTGTAGGGGAGATAGGCGTTCCTTTGATCTGATTATACCCAACTTACTAAAATCCAAGCAACTTCTCACCTCAGGGTTACATACCAAAAATCAGATGTCTACGTCAATTTGTTCAAGAGTTATGGACAAAAAACCTGAAAAGTAGGGTAGTACGGGGCTCTTTGTAAGAAAATTGCCGTTAGTTTTCAACTGATCGATTTTATTTTTCCAAGAGAGTATAAGATCACCCTCGCGAGCAATCTACCAAAGCTAGAGCTTTTCATGTTTATTTAATCGGGAGCTATGGATACATTTAAGTATTTTACATATGTAGGGGAGGTAGGCGTTCTCTTGGCCTGATCATGCCCATTTTCAATACCAACCAACTAGATCATACTTCCAACATCTGACCAAAATTTCAAGACTCTAGCTTCATTCTATCGAAAGTTATCGTGCGAACGGACAGACAGACAGACAGACAGACATGGCTAAATCGAATCAGGAGGTGACCCTGATCATTTATATATATACATTGCTATACCTCCGGAGCCTCCTTTAAGGTGTTACATATTTCCGTCGTGACAAAAACAATATACCCTATACTAAGAGTCTAGGGTATAAAAATGAAAAATGAAGTTGCCAAAATTATTTCCACACCCATCAATATAGCCAAAATTATTTACACATAATGATTTGTACCTTGTCTTTCGACAGAATCTGCGAAAAAGTGAAAACCGGTTGTTTATGTAAATATAAAAGGTTCCTTGGGACCATTACCTAATAAATATTGTACTTGATGTTTCCTTACTCTGCACGAATAACCGCCTCGAGTCGTGCAGGCATTTAATCAATTAAATTATGAATAGCTTCAATGGATATGACCTTCTATGCATTCAAGACGTGTTCCCAGCATCTTTTGAGGAATTGTTGATTTGATCAAATGTCAGATATTCTTAGTGGCATTCAAATGAGGGTTTGGCGGAGGCCATTTTAAGAACTTTTTGCTGAACGTTCGATATAAACTGTTGACTCCGTTTTGTAAAGTGGATTGGTGCATTGTCTTATTGTAGTATATAGTCAGGAACAATCAAATTATCACCCGAATCAAGTGCCACTTCGTTAAATATGGCGAGATATTCAAGCCAACGCATCTTTCTTGGACACTGAACAATTGGAAAAATCTCACTGTAGTACAATCCCACACCATGATTTTAACGGCATGCGAATATCGCGAAGGAATACTCTTGACTTTTTTTTTCTTTTGCTATCAATCGGGATAGTAAAAATGTTTACCGTTCGTTCCGTCCAATGAAATAGCACTTCCAGCTGTCCTCAAAATTTGTCTTCAAAATTCGACCGGCTTATTTTTGTGCTCCAATGCAAATTGCGAGCGAACTTACCGATTTATTTTTAGAGATATACGGCTGTTCCCGTGCGACGTACGCTTTTATTCCTGCCAGTCTTCTCCGAACTATAGCCTTGCTAATTATACCCTTCACGGATGTGATAGGGCATATTAACTTTGCCATGAAATTTGCAATGCACAGAAGGAAGCATCTCCGACCATATAAACTATATATATTCTTGGTCAGTATGATGAAGCGATTCGATTAAGCTTTGTCCGTCTCTCCGTCCGTCTGTCTGGTTCTACGTAAACTAGTCCCTCAGTTTTAAAGCTATCGAGCTGAAATTTGGTACCAAGCCTTCTTTCTATTGCACGCTGTAAATATGTCGGAACCAACGAAATCGGACCAGTACGTCATATGTCAGCCATAGGAACGACCGGTCCAAAAATTAGTCCTTGTGAGAAATAACTTTTTTATTTCGGAAGCTATCTTTTTCAAATTTCACACTATTCGATAGAATCTTTAGTCAAATCACATTTCTGGATTTGGTTAAAATTGGACTACTCTATCATATAGTTGTCATAGGAACGACCGTTCCAAAAGCATGTTTTTGCTAGGAAAACTTTTTTATTTCTGAAGATATCTTTACCAAATTTCATATTATTCAATCATATTGCATATTGCCAAACTACGTTCCTAAATTTGGTTGAAATTGGCCCACTATTTCATATACCTTTCAACTGTGAAATCGGAACAAGTTTTACCACTAATTTCAAAGTGGGAAATGCACCATAAGTCACAACGAAGGTGTGAAACCCGAGTAGTTTTTTTTTTTCTATTTCTGTTCGTGTTAATATTATTTATAATGTTTCTGGTTTTTTTATGACTATTCCGTTGCGTAGACCGACGTATTTCAGTATAGTAGCTAACACTCCGTATGTCACACTTAATTTTTTGTAAAAAGATTTAAATTTGAGAGCTTACTTAAATCTTGTTACAAGAGTTACGTTGTGAGAGGTGGTGTTATTATGAGAGTATTACTCTTATCTTGTCATCATGTACTCTCATAGAGCCTTTTTTATGAGTGAACTCTTGAAGAGTCATACTCTTTTAAAAGTGCCCCTACAAGAGACTAACTCTTATGATTCTTATAAGAGAGTTAAAGTCGAAAATTTCTTATATTGTAATAATACTGTTATGAGAGTTGATTTACTAAAATATTCATAAGAAGAGTCTTATAAGTGCAAGATTAGGACTTCAATTTGAAAGTATCAATCTGTCAAACACGCAGGTTGATTTATTACAATGGACAAGTTTGATTGGAAATAATATAGAAGTTTCGCCACTTAAATGATTCTACAATAATCTCTTGTGATTCGCTCGATGTCACCACTGATCGAGTCAGATAAGTTGATAAATTGAAAAAAAAAATGGTTTATTTTGTGCTTAGAAGTATATGGGGAATCGCTTGGTGTAGAGCTTCCCCGGTCGAATTGGGACACTGTTCATTATAAATAGTAGCAACAATTTCCAGATGCCACATCACACTGGGGAGAAGTGGGCTAGCAAAAAAAAGAAAAATTATAAATAAAAAGAAAAAATATTGCATAAATAATTATACGAATTTCATTTAGTTTCTCACTCTTAGTTTTCTTTCAACCACGCATGCAATGTATATATCACCATCCTCATGCAAAATACATATACTAAGCATGAAAAAGATTGTTAGTACTCCATCAGCACTTACCACATGCAAATAGCAACCGACAATTGCATAAACAATTTAACAATATTTTTTTTGTCATGATTTGCTCGTTACTGTTTCTGTTGATTCATTTTGACTTCCGAAACTTGGGATCAAAGATTTGAGCTGGTACAAAGCGCCGACACTACGACTACAACCAAGGTAGAAAATGGTAATTTTGGCTTACCTTGGCAAAATTCAACGTTTCTAGAAATTGAAATTAAAAATTTAAGGAAATCTATGCGTAGACGACAGTATAGACACCACATGGAAATTTGCTGCGGAAATGAATTACGAGTATTTACAAATTATTTTAATTTTGGCATAACCTGTGTCTAGGTGAATCACATTACAGACGACGACGCGACGGAGGGTGGAATGGAAATAATGCTATTGACAAAGATTATACGAAAGTTAAAGATGTGCAAGGTTTGCTAAAATTCAAGACTGGGTTTGAACTAATCAAAACCTTTGACATGGAAATGTCTTATGGCTGGGGCATCCTGAATATTTGTTTTTCACGTCAGATGGGGCGACCGGTAGCGCAACTGCTTTCTCCGCAACCAGTTTACGCCATGGAAACGTCAACTGGGATACATGGAAAAGTTGACGCGCTATGCCCCACAAGGGTTTGGGACAACTGAGACAGAGAGAGACGTCAGATGTCATGACTTTCATTAGGCTAGCAGAAGTGGAAACAAGTCAATTGTTGTCAAATGTTTCCGAGTGCCATGAGTGCAGTGGCTGATTGGTGTATAGAAGTTCTTTTGCGTATAGTATATCTACCCTACATATAATGTAAACGCATTAAACAAACTACAATTGACATGTTGTTTGTGTAGTGCATGTTCCTTACCGTACACTCGATAGAAACGCAAAAGAACGCGCCTAGAGTACGAGTATTTCCAACTAGGCTCACGGAATTGTCATTCGCATCATGACGTTTGAGATTTTTTTTTTTTCAAATTGTACTTACAAACAAATCCCAGCGCTTGTAACCATTTGTCGAAAGGAGTCGGCTAATACGTGCGAGCAAAGGCTTTCAAATTTCATAACTCTCGGCGACGAATTTACACACACGATGTATGCATAATTTACAATGGATATGTTTGACGACGATCTCCGAAGATCTATTTGCCCATGAGCGACAGTGAGTTTCTCAACAGTCATTATCTTGTGGATGGTAAATGCAAGCACAAAGCTCTAAAATGTTCGCCTCGTGAGGAAATAGCCTACTTCGCAACGTCTCGCATCTATAAATATAATGAACTTTTGAAACATTTTGTTTGGTGGCGGTCAAAGGGGAAACAATTGATTGTCGTTGAATTGAAAACTTTAGGATTAGGATTATATCATCTTACCTGGTAGTTCATTATCACTAGACTGATGACGAGTATCTGCACTACAGGCAGATACATCGGTTCATGGATATGTCTTATGGCTACCGAATGCGTGGAGCATGTTTTGTCGAACTATTTCATTCAGTATAATTAACGATACCTTGATAAAACCTACTTTGATATCTTTGATAAAACCTACTTTGATATCTATATGCACTACAGATACTTGTCATTATGGTATATGATACATTCAAAACTGACATGGATATGTCTTATTGCTGGGAGTTATCCTGCAAATTTGTCCGTCATATCAGTTGCCACGATTTTGTTATTGGCACTTGCTGATGATGAACGTGTTTGTCTGACTTTCATGCATAGTAACAAATTCAGTGCACTGAAATATATCAATGTATCTCCAAACTTTTTGTTTAATCCTGTGAAGGACCATTGTCTATTCGATCTAATAATTGGTTGCTTTTTTTATACAGATTTCTAGTATTTCTAGGTTTTCTACTTTCTTACGAGTAGTTTTTTTTCTCCTAGTTTGTTATACCCTAGACTTTAGAAGGTATAATGTATATTGTTTTTGACGCCAAGAAATATTTAACATCTTAAAGGAGGAACCGTAAGTCGGCCCCTCCTGGATCAATATAGCTATGTCTGTTTGTCTGTCCGTTACTAAGCCCTTACGTTTGGAACATAAAATACATGGAGTTGTACGTACCTAAAACGCGATTTATGACAGCTGCATCCACCTTTCCTAAAATGAAAATACCTGATAAATATGCGTTGTAATCAGGATCTGAGGGTTCTAAAATAGAACAAATATTACCTCATTTCGGAAAGAAATAGAAATTGAACAAAAAACATTAATAGATCACTTTAAGCGGATTATCTTCCAAAATCGATTAAAGTGAGCTACTGATACTATTTTTACTACTACCATTCGATAATACTTAAATTTGGCACAATGGCTAAAAAAAAACTTCTCATTTGTTATCAACAGGAATCTCATAGTGAATTGCACGTATTCTGTCTGATTGTCTTTTTTTATTCGAATCTGCGAGTATTGTCGTAATGTCATGTGAATGGAGCGTGATCATTTTTTGTCTAGCGCAAACAGTGAATTATCTTCTTTTTATATAGCGAAAAATTGTCTACTAATATCTAATATCTATAATATCTAGATTGTTTTTTTTTATAATGATTTGTCGTTGTCACTATTTACGGATGACTTTACATTTGTATCAGATTCGCAAATTTATAATTTTCTATTAATTTCAAGCAGAACTTGGCTGAAATTCGCCCGTCGTTTTCAAAGTGGTAAGCTGAAAAGTTGTGAAACTGAATTTCGCTTTCCCCTTTGTCTATTTAAATACGTTTTAGACACGCAACTTAGTACGAGACCCCACTGCAAAAATCTGTACCTATCTGTTTTTTTATGAGATGTATCGTTAGATCATTAAGAAAGTAATAATGTAAAATTGGATTGCGAAATTCTGCCGCAATCATACTTAATTAACGTAATTGTAACCAAATTTTTGAATCAATTAATTTCATTTAATTATAATTTGATTAATACGAGTACATTTTTTAAATAAATAAAACATCATTTGAAAGAGAATTATGTAAAGGATAATAAAAATAATGGATGCCAGCTTTCAGTCTGCCACAACCCTTGTTTAACAAAGGTTCTGTTCGCGCGAAAATTGCCCGCATCGATGTGGAGACTTTTGACTAGGTATGGGATTTTCGTGCGATGTACTTAGTACCAAGAGAAGCGAACGTTTTCGTGCGAACCGGATTGACCGTTTTTGTATGCTATTTCGCACGAAATGGGGATTTAGTACCTTCCTTAAGTTGGAATTCATTCTCTGAATTTTGCTAACGAATCAAATGAGCATGAAAAAAAACATGATCTGCTATTGCCTTTGTTAAGTTTCGGCATTTCATTTGAGGAATACTCGCCAACATCCCCCTGTCAGATTGGTGACGTTTTCATCTCATGTCATGTCCGCTATGGGATACCCCAATTTTCTCGTCAGCCAATGGGTCCCTTTCTTAGTGTTTTGTGTTTTTGTTTAGAGGCCAAAGGTCTATGCTCATGGGTCCGGAGGGTAACGTGCATAAGCTTCTCGAGGCCATTGCCATGATTTTTATTAATTTTTTTGGGTGGCTTGAACATAGCTTCATCCTTAGTTGTATTACATACTCACAAAGCACATGAAATTATATTATCTGTGTGCCCACATCTCTCGAAACCAGCATGCCCCGCCGCTCAGCTCGTTGTAGAGCATTCGCTTCTGGCACCGCCGGACCTTCACGGTTTGGCAAACTTCCGGTTCATTTCCCAAAACACCATTTGGTGAGCATTTTGGCATTTCAAGATCTCGATGTAAGTTTCCGTCATGACGGTATAGTATACAAAGATCAAAGAGGTATTAAATTCCCCTTTTTGTAAAAAAAAAACAGATATTACTAGGTCTCAACTCCCGCAAGTGCCATGATGCGATTACACCTATTACTGACTATTATATATTGCAGATTTGGTTCGTCTCTATGGATGGGAAAACCACGGTCAAACAGAAGCGTGCGTCTTTTCATCGTTTTTTTAACCGATTTTATTCTTATTTTGCGGTTTATAACGGTTTCTTTTTTATCCAAAAATCGACTGAGAATGAAAAACCATTACCCCACTATCGGGCTTTCTACTTTTTCTGTTTAAATAAAATTATATTTATTAAAAATTACTCCACACACAGTAGGTACTTGAACTACATATTTTTATTCCATCACAATCTATCCATATCACGCTTACAATAGATGAGACCTTCCTTGTCAGAAATTTTATCATTTCTTATTTTATATATCTATGTAACGTAATTATTCCAAATATGTATGTTACTCGTATATACATTTATCTTCACAACATAGTTCATCTAAAGATATTAATACTTTCTCCTGGAAAGATCTAAGTCGTGAAACCCTGACTTGATTTACTACTGGCATGTATAAATAGTAACAAAAACGCTAACAATATATTACAGACATGAGCAGGTTGTCAAGCCAGAAAAGAATTAACATTAAGTAAATAAAACAATGCGGAATGGAAAAATTACTCGATATATCTACGTACTTGTTCTAAACTTGGTAAATGCTGGTATTGGGATTTAAAATGGATTATGTTTCTTAAAAATATTTACGATATTTTTATTTTTTACGAGAATATGTTCACATTTTCTCAATGTCACAGACCCCTTTGATTCGGTGATAGGCTGATACCCCATGATAATATCATGTGGCCTCTTCTTTTTTCAGATATAAAGATTTTTTCGCAGTGTACCTCGTATCCAAGAGATGTTTCCAGTCATTTCATTATTCATTTTAGTTTTTTACGTTGCTTTCGCTACGTTTCTTTACACATTTTTCTGGGACAATTATCTGCATTAGAGTAACTTATTGTCCTCGATAGTTCTCGTGTCCTGTTAATGTGTTTTGTGATTGAAAAGTTAGATGGTGCAGACATGATGACAGTATGACGATTGTCTCATCAATATATCAAAATATATTTCCATCCAGAATAGACCAGAATTTGAGTTTGCTGCCAATTTCTACATTACTTCCTAACATATAAGTAATAGCTCATTGCACGGTTCACCCTTTTAACATTTCTTATTCTGGAACTGTTCTGTGTCGTTTCTTCGCTGCTTATTATGTTCGGTTACAAAGAAATGCGGCTTTTAATTCTCCTACTGTGTCAATGTCACTGTAATGTAAATAGTGTTTGCAACACCGAAAAAAAGCGCTGTTAGTAAAAATAAACTTTATTTTCTACCACGAAAAGTCTTCTTTAAATAGGGCACTTACATATACAAAACAAACTACGAAACAAACAAAATTTTCTTGACTAACCAAGGCCATTCCCTGGAATCATCGCACTAACTCAGAACTGCAGTATATATATATAATTTCCAATGTTTACATCCTTCCGGAATAGAACACGGATAAACAATTCTTGATAATTTCGAATCTTATTTGAACTAAGTTTTTGGATCTTTTTTCGCGGATTCGCCGAAAACCCCAATTGCCAGGTAAACTTGAACTTTTCGGGAACTAACTGGAAACGTCGCATTTAGGCATAATTTATAACTTATTTACTTCAAGTCAGTAAATTGGCTTGCTTAACTTCAGATAAAACAAATGAAACGAAAAGATACAAAAAAAAGAGAGAAAGAAAAAAATCGAAACGGAAAAACGGCGGAAAGTAGAGCGTTGAAATCAGTTTATCGGAGAAAATGAAAATAAAGATACAATAATGTTTATAAACAAAGTATTTCACTGCGTTGTGGGAAATCATACAAAAAAATACATTCAGTTAAATCTTGCAATTGCAGATGTTTTGTGTGCTCAATGGCAATTAAAACTGGTGATTTTTGCCAGTTTCTGTGGAATTAACTAATTTCTCGTTTCTTGTTACAATTGAGTTAATGATGCATTCATTATTAATTAGAAATGGTGGGCGGGATTGCAGCTTCTTGTGAGGTGTCTGAGAAAACTGAGCTGGAATCAATATTATTGAAATGGAAAGCTTGAAAACTGACGGCACAGGCATTCCTGGGCCTATTATTTCCTCGTCTGAATGTCGGCAGGTTTTAGTGGTGGTAGTATCAACTCAACAAAAACGCCGATTGTCTGTAATGGAGTAATGTGATTGATTCGATGTCTTTTCTAATGCTATTGCTGGACTGACGTAGCTCGGTTTGCAGTAGATCAAGCATGAAGATTGAAATTTTTAATAAATGACGGGCGCAACAGTCCAATTTGAACCAGCAACTTCTGTTTTAGATAGCGGCGGTATATCTTGTGCAGAGGTACGTGATCAGCAACACACCCAATCGAGTTATTTTCCCCATAAATGGGTACTCATTTAACAGCTGAGTGGGCTCATAGTCCGACACGTAAATCCCCCTTTTATTAAAAACTACTGCATTCAGTAGGGATCGAACCGGTGCCCAGTGCGTAGAATTCGAACGTGCAAACCGTTGCGCCATCCGGGCTACCCGAGATATCGAGATTTCTAAACTCACCACATATGGTTGCTGTAAATTACCTTAACCCCTCCAGAAGCATGGGCGCGTCATCATCTCTTATATATCTATACATTGTTGAAGTTTCGATAGCATATCTTCAGTCGTCGGTCGTGTAGCTGCCAGCAAGTATCTCCGATCCGCACCGTCTTTATATTGGCAAGCTCAGAGCGCAGTGGGAGTTCTATTAGTACCCACAGACAGTTTTTGTTTATGCCTAGGGTCGAACCTCCGTTCTCTAGATCATAGAGCGGTGACCGAACGAACACGGCCACCGAGCGCGTCGCATCAAACATGATGGTGAAAATAAATTACAAATTCGTATGTAAAATATCAGCTGAATGTATAGGGATTCTCGTTTCATTTCGTCCGATCTAGTGGAGACTGAGTATTCTCGAGTTGTGAAACCAGATTAAGCCTTGATTGGAAGATAGAAACGATTATCTGTTGCTTCTACACGAACCCATCCATGGCATCCTAATGGCGTTAATATGTAGTTTTCGATGTTTACAAATTTCAATCCATCAAGAATAGACATGACAGAACGACTTCCCGCCATGCAAGAGCATTATTAAATTCTATATTGAGCAGATGATGTATGCCGAAAATTAGGTGACCATAATGAAAAATATACGCTCTCAATCAAATACGATATTTGAACAACTATTTACAAAAGCGGGTGATCTCAGTAACATGGCACGATATGGAGGTATGTTTACCGCGTTTAGTCAAGAAGCAGTGCTATAGGAAAATTTGTGATTTGTTTACCAATACCATTAGATACATATGTGTTTGAAAACGGGATGAATAGTCTAAGCCAATAATAATCTTCCATAATGTTTGCTTCAGGATTTTTCCTATCGCTTCTAACTAAACTTGACTAAACGCGGTAAACGTCACAATCAAGCTTATTACTGATGTCAGGTACTCTTGTAAATATGGTGTAGAAATAATTTAGGCATTAAAACGAAAATTTGAGAACTATTTCTAATTAATTTATGAACAACCTAATTAATGGGGCGACCGGTAGCGCAGTGTGTTGAGGCATCAGTCAAGTTTGACTACTGGCGTTTTGGGTTCGAATCCCGTCCACGACGACGTTCGTGGCCATGGATGTGCAGGAGGTGCATGCTGGCAACTGCACTCTCCGAAACCAGTTTATGCCGATGAAACGTCAACTGGGCCAGAGTGAGAGAGATGATATTTTGTTCTGGAGAATTTTCAAAACACGCGATCAATTCCATTCGCCGGAATTTGATTTTTCATTCACCATAAGGAGACTGTCTAGATTGGCTGGTCTATTGATATTAATTTGTACTATTTGTTTATATTTGCATATTCCAATAACCTTTATACACATTTAGGGCCAGTTTCTCAATGTCCGGTTAGACCGCCAATTAACTAACCTAGACATTAGCTTATCAAAGCGGTAAACTGCCGACTAAATGTTTTCATTTAGTTATTTGCCATACTGATGGAGTAGTATACTGATGGATGCAAGCGCATCGCAGCGCTCAACGATGAAGCAAAATCAGCTATTTTTGTTGGTGGTATTCTGTCGTCTGTTACACTCTATTCTATAGGTCAAATGCGGTGATAACTTCACGCTGAATTCTTGCGTCAGGAAACGCCAGTTGCAATTGTTAACGAACGCGTCAGCGACATATCGCGGGGTACTGGCGTAAACTGTCACTACGCTGTGCATTATGTTTTGTAAAAATCCCCGATCGTCCATAAAAGAAATGGAAACGGGATCTGTCATCGGTAGAAAAGCGGCAAAGTTTACGGTTTCATAAAACTTTGCGGCAGCGTAAAAGCGCGCGTGTGCATAAGCTCTGTCGAACACATTTTGCATGTGCTTAAACTTGTTTTGCGCAACTGCAGAAATCGTGAAGTTATCACTGTAATTTAGCCTTATCTCTGCACCATCTCTCATCATTCTTTTGGGGCTACATGTATTCCAAATCCGCTCCCATTTTGAAATTCCAGAAGAACTGTCGTCGAAACTTCGCACCAATTGTCATATAAACGACAAGCATACTTTTAGGTGCGTTTTTCTAGTACAATTGCACAACCTATCGAGTGCAGGTTAGTCACTCCACTCGTACAGAGTTAAGTTGTTGTAATGTATGGAGATACCCTAAATTACCCTATTATGTCGAAAGCATAAGATCAAGTCTTAATACTATAGAAAATTTATAAATTAATTTTTTTTGGGCATTAATTAAAAAATGAAATTTGATATTCCGGCTAACGCGCTAGTCCCCAGAAAAAGTAGTCATTTTAGAAAATTGTATACTCGTATGTATACGCACGGATACAATTGTGTTGAGCGGATATATAACAAGAACTTTTCTCGGTTTTTTGATTTTTGAGAGAGAGAATCTTTAGAGAGCATGTGTCTCCGCGTCTAAAAAATACAACATATTTCACAACTACAAACTTGTACATGAATTTAATTACCACCAAACAACCTGTTTACTTTTCGTTTAATATTCTTTTATCACTTTTAGATCATTTTTCAAAAAATAAAATTGAAAAATGTTGAACAGATGCCAAAATACTCATATATGCTGCCGGTTGGCGTTACTACTCAAAATTTTCAGAAAAATATTTTCGACGTATCGTATATCAACGTTTTTATTGTTTTGACTATGTCATTAGTCAGAAAAATACAAAATAATATTAACAAAATTTCGGAATCATTGTGTTTTGGCTGTATATAATTTACCATTTTTTATGACGTTCTCTCTCTCTATTGCTCTAACCCCTTGTGGGGTATAGCGCGTCAACTGTTCCATGTGGCCCAGTTTGACGTTTCTTGGCATAAACTGGTTTCGGAGAATGCAGTTGCCAGCATGCACCTCCTGCACATCCATGGCCACGAATTTCGTCGTGGACGGGACTCGAACCCGAAACGCCGGTAGTCAAACATGAGACTGATGCCTCAACACACTGCGCTACCGGTCGCCCCATGACGTTGCTTGCCATTATTTTGGAACACATTTTGTACTCGTCTGTTCCTTGCGATATTCCATAAGGAAACTTCCATTTATATAACTTTACTGGAAATCAGGCGAATCGTGTAAACAAATTAATTGAAATTGCTATTATTGATAATTGAAAAGTTAAGAGTGCCAAACATTATACATATTTTACAAAAGAAGTGTCATCAAATGGATTTCGTCATTAAAGCTGGCCGCATATTGCATCGCGTTAACGTGTTTTTTGACGAACGGGTTGAATCTTTGCCTTTTCGACAATGATGCCACTCTGCCAATTTGACAAATAATTTGATATTATTGTGTTGTGTATTTAAACAAGTCATTATGTAAGGAATGTGTGCTGATGGATGTCTTATTACTTTCCAGTTGTTTTTTCCAGTTGTTTTTTTTTGTCACTCAGTTACCTAATACAAAGTTTAAAGTACTACGATCAACACAACTAGTGATACGATAATATCCCAGTACATATTTGTCAAATTGGCAAAGTCGCATCTTTACTGAAAAAGCAAAGATTCAACTCGTTTGACAGAAAGCCACGCGAACGCGATGCAATATGCGGACGTCTTAATGTCTTTGTATGTTTCGTATCAGCGATGGCCAATTTGCGGGATATGTATTGTAGAAAGAACAGAAAGTTCCATTTCACACACCAGTGTTCCAGAACATAATGGCCAATCTAGTGAGAGTGTAAGTCACTCAACCCATTTTATCTCTGAACACCATACAATATGACCTTAATGTTTTTGAGAATCTGCCTATAAAATTTATCAAATAAAAACGACAATCTTATATCATTCCAAAAGACACTATTTATTCTGTATTCTAGTCTAGCGTCATGACAAGGTTGTATCGATTAAAAGTTCACTGTCAATGATACTCTGTGTGTTGTATTGAAATGAAAGGACATATACCGCGAATTGTTGTATTGTTACACAAGTCTATAATTTGGGGAATATAAAATACTAAAAATAATTGATAGTATGCGACCCTGTTCATATCCGTACAGAGTTCATTAGTCCGGAAAATGGAAAACTTTGCAGAATGTCGTGAAAATACGTATACTTGTTTAATAAATTTTCTTTAGAGTATTTGTAATACTATATACCATATTGGCTGGCTGCTCTTTCTTGCTTGTGGGGTGATCGATTTTTATTCGGTGTCTCCGCGTATAAGCTCGATTATCTTTGTTACTATTGACCGCAAGTTTTTACTCACCGGACACGATATACACACGCTACATTTATGTAGACACGGTAGTGTGCCTAATATTAGCAATCAATGTCAAAGTCAAGACTGAATGCGTTTGTTGACCGTCGTTGTCGTTGTCCGTTGTTTAGTGTATTAAAAATATTTCTTGTTTGCTATATGATTGAGGCACATCAATACTTAAAATACACCTATCGACTTACCTATGTATGTGAATAGATTTTTACTATCCACGTGAAAGGAGCAATCAACTCTAATGGTGTGTAAGAGTCATATAAATGGTGCGACTCCGTTAATTATTAATTTCACAGAAGAGGGAATTAGAAGGCAACGAAAACGAGCGAGAGAAATGAAGTAATTCGGCACAAGTGAGGAAGTAGGAAGGGGGATGGAAATTTGACATCTCATTTGCTTCTATATGGGCCGGGCGTGTGTTCCGCAGCAGAGAGACAAAATGGAATGTTATTGTTCAGATGTTCACAAAAGAGAAGTATGAGAGGGGATGACATCTCATGTGCTTCCTGTATATGGACTGCGTGGGTGTTGCGCAGTGGAGGGCGTGTTTCTCTCTGTTTACTTTTTACAAGTTCGTATGTGGTGGAATTACATCCAGAATTTAGTGTACAGTAAATGGTGGTATCATCTCCTTCTATATATCTCTGTAATTAATTTCAAGACAATTGCTAGTCCCTCTTCTAAGATACAAACATTTTTGTCTATATATCAGATTAGATCATTGGTTCTTAAAGTGTGGGTTGCGACCCGCTGGGGGGCCACAAAGATATTTTCGGGGGGTCGCGAAGACATTTTCAAAAATTCAAAGTTAAACGAAAAATTCTAAAATTATTTTTATGTAAAACAGCTGACAACCAATTATTTAAGTTATGTATGCCTTGCCAGCGTCTTCGAAATTAGTTTAAATCGCCAACTAGCTGTTCAATTTGCGGAATAACTCGTTTTTTTTCGACGAGATCTTTGTCCGGATATTGCACTGAGAATCGACTAGTGCCATTTTATTTGGCGGAACCACCTTTATAAAAAAAAAGAATTCGAGAGGAAAAACAAACTAATTTTATTTTTGTGACAATTATCTGTGTTCTAATTTAATTGGTCTAATTATAAATCAGAATTCTACTAGAGTTATGTAATAAAACAAAAGCACGAATAACATTAAATTTTAGATAATTGTTTTGTTATTATTATTTGTTTTCATTAGATAAACAAACATGTCAATAAGAAAATTGGGAGAATTATTTTAACTGCCCTTCGTTTCTAATCAGTCGTCTCATGATCACTTAATTTACCGTTTTACTTGAGCGTATAAAACTTTATAATACGCACCTATAGACTTTTACAAGCTCAGATTATCACAAAAATTATTGTGAGTGTGCTTAATTAGAGAGTTCCATTTCACTTTGATGCAGATATTAAGATAGGAACTTATTATGAGTACTCAAATGGTTGTAAATTTTCAATTTTTGTTATTTGGAAATTACATGACATATTTAATGCTTTTATTTTGTTTTTCTCCTGATAATTATTTATTGCAAAACGTGATCAGTGAGTAAATAATAACAAAACGGAAACACTTGTTCCAAAATAAGATTTTTATTATTATTCTTACAATTTATAAAAATTGAAGTTTGGAACCAATGTTCTCTTTTTTCTTATTATTAATTACTAAAAAAATTTACAAACAACGGTAACAATAAAACATTTTATAAAGTGTTCAGTGTGTATTTAATGTTTCCCGGATCTTTTTTTTTAATTCTTACATTAGATACTAACATTGCAGTACGAGCGACCAAATGGGAAATTGATACATTTTGTAGCATATTTTTATATGCATGTATTATTTAATTAGAACAGCTTTGCCGTTCTACTTCTTTTATAATTTTTAATATTTTTCGTAGATTCCTTATATGTACATGACCATTATTTTGTTATTCCTAATTTCAGCGTCAAACAACAGCATATTGGGGAACTGGGAATAGCTAATATTTCAAAGAAAGACCGATGCATTATAAATTTTTTTATGCATCTGTAAAATCCACATAAAGCAGATAATACATAATAGTAGTAATACATAGTACACTGTTTTTGGAGTTCCAAAGCGATTAGCCAATGAAGCCAATCTTTGAAACGCACAGCAAGAATAACATTTATAAGAAGAAGAATTAGAAGCTTTGATTAAAATTAGGTAACTTCTCGACCCTCTTCTCGCTCACATTGGAGCCTACTTTCTGGCATCTCATCATCATCATCATCGTGGCGCGACAGGCCGACGTCGGGCCTTGGCCGCCTGGATCATTGTCCTCCAATTATCTCGGTCACGTGACCGCGTCCTCCAATTTTGGGAGCCCAGCAGCTGCGCGGCGTCCACACCTACTGAGCTCTCCCAACGAGATCTCGGTCGTCCTCGCAGTCTCGCTCCGTCGACTCGTTCTGCATTCATTACTCTCTTAGGCATGCGATCATCGTCCATTCTTTGTACATGCCCTGCCCATTGAAGTCGTTGTAGTTTGACGATTTTCGAGACTTGCAGCTCATCGTACATTTCATACAACTCATGGTTGTACTGGATGCGCCATCCATCTCGATCGCAAACAGCCCCGAAAATTCGCCGTAGAACCTTACGTTCGAAAGTGTCTAACATGTTTTCGGAGGCTTGAGTTAGGGTCCATGCTTCGCAGCCATAGCATAGCACTGGTCGTATAATGGTTTTGTACACGCGGAGCTTCGTGTTTCTGTGCACATGTTTCGATTTCATTATGGGGAGAACCGAGAAAAAAGTCTTATTAGCTAACTGTATCCGTCGCTTGATTTCGTCAGTTTCGTTGGCGTCCCTTGACAGGTTGCAACCCAGGTAGATGAAGTTGTTCACGAACTCGATGTTGAGGTCCCCCACGTTGATGCTCGGTTGTGCAGGTGTCCTTGTCACCGATTGCATCATTATTTTAGTTTTAACCTCGTTAATACGTAATCCAACTTCCTTTGCAGCGGTATCGAGCGTATGCAGAAGTTCTTCTGCGTCAGCCAATCTTCGGGACATGATGTTGATGTCGTCGGCGTACGCTGCTAATTGTGTCGACTTGATGAGTAGCGTCTTGCTGTTGTCCATATTCATGGCCCGAATAACGTATTCCAGTGCTAGGCTGAAGAGCGTCGGTGCCAGTCCATCGCCCTGTTTCAAACCAGTGCGTGTTTCAAATAGATCAGTAAGTCTATTCTGGATCCTGACTTGTGAGACGGAGTTGGTCATCGTCATCTTTGTCAGTCGGACTAATTTTGCTGGTATACCAAATTGCAGCATGATGTTGTACAGTACTCCACGATCGATACTGTCGTATGCCTGCTTGAAGTCGACAAAGATTTGGTATACGTTTACGTTGTATTCCCAGCACCTCTGGAGTATCAGTTTGACTGAGAAGAGCTGATCGGTTGTGGAGCGACCAGGTCTGAAACCGCTTTGATATTCGCCAATGACTCGTTCTGCGTACGGTTTTATTCTATTTTCCAGAATTTTCGTCAAAATTTTATAAGACGTACAAACTAGCGAGATGCCCCTGTAATTCTCACACCGCAGTTTATCTCCCTTTTTATGAATTGGACAGATGATGCTTCTGCGCCAATCGTCTGGGATCTCCTCGTTCTCCCATACTCGCAGGAGTAATTGAAGTATGGCATCAACTAGACTCGTTCCACCGAATCTTAGCAGTTCAGCTGGGATCTCGTCAGCGCCTGGCGCTTTATTTCGTTTTAGTGACCGCAACGCGAGATCAACTTCCTCTACTGTCGGGGGTTGAATGGGTGGGCCTAGATCAACAATATCATCGAGAGCTTCCTGTGTGGGGATGTTAGATGGTCGGTTTAGAAGCTCTTCAAAATAAGAGGCCCATCGTTTGTTAATACCATCGGTGTCGCTGATGATGTTTCCATCCTTGTCCTTACAAAGGCTAGTCCTGGGTTGGTAGCCGTTTTTAATTGTATTTACTAGTTTGTACGCTTGTCTGGTGTTCCTATTAGCTAAGTTTTCGTTTATGTCCAGCAACTGCTCGTCAAAGTATTTACGTTTCTTACGTCTAATTATTCTATTCGATATTCGCCGTAGCTCGTCATATTTTTCTCTTCTGGCTCTGGTTCCTCGTTGAATCCATTGTCTGTAGGCCTCGTTTTTCGCGTCAAGTGAATTTTTGCATTCTTCGTCGAACCAGTCATTTCGCGCTCGCCGGGCTTTATATCCCACGACCTTCTCTGCGACATCCTTGATGGTACCCTTGAGTTCTTCCCAGAACCCATGGACGCCTGTGTTGCTGATGTTGTGTAGCATAGGTGATAGTTTTTCCTCAAGGGCGGTAGTATACGCCACCGCTGTAGCATCACTCAAGAGCTTATCAACCGCAAAGATTTTGGGAGGGCTGATTCTTGACTGGTGCACTGAGGAGATTCTACATCTGTAGGTCGTCTTCACCAAGTGATGATCTGAGTCGCAGTTTGCTCCTCGATAGGAGCGGACATCCATGACACTAGACGCCCATCTCCTGCAAATGAGGACGTGGTCAATTTGATTGACGGTATGTGCGTCTGGAGACTTCCAGGTCTGCTTGTGAATGCGTCGATGCGGGAAACACGTAGAGCTTACGACTAGATTCCTGCTGCAGGCGAAGTCGATAAGTCGCTGGCCGTTATCGTTACATTCTTCATGGAGGCTGTGGCCTCCAGAGGACCCCCGATGCCAACTTTCATTCCCGACTTTCGCGTTAAAGTCTCCCAGCAGCAATTTGACGTCGTTTGTTGGAAGTGAGTCGAAGAGAGTTTCAAGGCGGGCGTAGAACTCGTCTTTTACTGCGTCTTCTGGCATCTAAAATTCGATTAAACTGGATGTGTAATACACTAGACAATACAGAAGGCTACAAAATACATTTCAAAGATTCGTTTATTGGCTAGGTAAGGTCCTAACAATAGGAACTCAAAAAACAGGATTGTGTAGATATTTTCTTTGCAGTGTGTACAAGTACATACATATATTCGAGAGTCTGTGGGTTACTACGGTCCATAAGCATTCTATTGCGCTATACATGCATCCGTACGAATATACCGGAAACGCTAACCTTTCCGTGTTTCAGGAAAATTTGTACTAATCAGCTATTTTGATATCAACTTCACCCTATCTTTCAAAACAATAGCGAGAAACAATAAACAATCGGTTTGCGGATGTACAAGTATTGTAAATAACATTGGTAACCACAACGAGATCAAGTATCCGTGTTGAAACAGAAAAACAATTAATTATGGGAAAATATAGGTACCTACCGAACAAAAATATCTGAGTTGATGCATGTTATCGGCACAACAGCGTGTAGATACTCGAAGTAATTTTATTATTTTGACTTACGCATAGGTAATGCATACTTTTTGCCTTAACCTTTTGTGCGCCGTTGTACTAGTATTACGCATCATCGCGTTGGGGTGTTTTTGTCATCAATGTTTTCCTCACCTGAAAAACAACTTAAAAAAGAAAATGCTTCCATCGTTAGTGGTAAAAGAAACATTATGGGTACCAATTGTGTCCTTCCTTAGTACACTAGTGCAAACGTTACTTCTTCACATCAACAGTAGATGAATGTTTTGAGCAAGGACAATACTGGTGTCCCAAAATCAAAACAAAGGATTTTTCTTTTAATTTTTTTACTAACATACGAGGGGATATTTTTAGTTTCCGGAGCCCGGTGTGAAAAAATCACTTTTCACTCAGATTTTTTGTCACTTATCGCTTGCGTCACCTCTAGAGTCTCAAATTTGCAAAAAAAAAAATCTAATTTTAATTTTTTTTTTAATTTTTAATTTCTTTTCCTTTTTTTTTTGTTTTTTTTGTTTTAATGATTTATAGTGGAAAGTGATTCTAGAATGACAATTTAAAGCTTATTTAGTAAAGCATTTCTTTTACATTGAAAAGATTATTGTGCAAATCAATATAAATTGAACAAGTTTTATTTATTAATTTTATTAGTTTTTAAATTTAAATATTAAAAATAATTTTAAAGTTATTAGTTTTAGTATATTTAATAGAAAAAATATTGTTAATAATAGTTTATTTTTGGTATGTTTAAAACTGATCAAAATGCTGTTGCTGTTTTGTTTCTGATTACTACATCCCCTATGAATGTTTCCCCAAAGTTCAAAGTTTCAAAACTTGATAATTTTTCCCGCATTTGCTGTTTGTGTTTCCAAGTCTCTTTCCTCGTCTAAATAAGAAAGCCGACAATATGACTCATATAACCGCTTATATTATCCGAAATCAACCATGCCATATATATGTACTATGTATGTAAAATAGATTAGATACATTTTTGAAGATAACAAATACTAACCTTGAAATCACAGCATCCAATAAAAACCTCCTCCCATAATTGCCGACAGGAAATTCCATTCAATCCCAAGACCTTGATCCTCTTCTCATCGACTATGCCAGTGAACCCATCTCTCGGTATAATTCTTATTTCTTGGACCTTCCTATTCTTTCATCTTATGCAATTTGTGTTGATTTCTTTGCTATTGTGGTTTTATTTTGACCTTCTCGTGAACGCACGTTATGTAGACGTAAGACGACTACTGATTCAAGAATTTCCGAGCAGACCAACAAAAAAAATGAACTAAAGCAAAGCAAAGACATACTTTTTATTGTATGGCTTGGCCGTTGACCAGGGTCTAACTTTATAATTGTTCTTTTTTAGAGTAGGCTTAAAATGCAGACGCAAACAAAAACTTCCATACTCTAAACCCTATATTGCATAGTAACCAGACAATATTCTGGGAAGATCATGAACCTTTTCGGCTGAGCTGGGTATCGTCCTCGGATGTCTGGGATTTTGTTGGTATCAAATTGCCTTATTGAGTAGATGTGAACTTTTTATTGAGATGCAATGATTTTTCGTTGGCAAGTCTTTATTTTTTGTACGAGTCTGTATAGGAGTGTACTTGTATAGTCGTTAAGGACCTCATGGGCTTGAACGTTGAAACCGAAAGGGTCGCTTAATGAGAAGGGTCATTTTGTGGCATTTTTTAATGTCTGGCTGATTTTCGAGTAATTCGTGGTAGACGAAACAAATTGTTTTATTTGTTTGTTGTTATGGGTAATATAGAGCACTATCGATATTATGATTAAGTTGCCTTTATCAATACAAAACTGAATCTATTAAAAAAAATGTTGTGTTATATTACGAGTACTTAGAATAATGTTGCATGAAAAATAAAAGCAGTACAGAGAGCTTTCTGCCTTCCGTGGCAATGTAACCAGCCAATTCCGTTTTTTTTTTGCAAAAATGACATGACATGTATTTAAATGTATGTTGTAATAGATCCATTTTCAATAATTCATTGATTGTACACAAAATACGTATTCTGATTTAAAACCCGATCCGGAGGTTAAGATTCGCTTACGAGTCGGGTTGTTACTAGAGACAAAATAAAAAAAATTGGGTTGGTAGAAGAAGGGCACACATCCCGTGGAAGTTTGAGGTGTTCAAGTCGGCCGGTACAATTATGGCCATAGTTTTCCTGGATATCGACTATCAAGAAAAAGGTTTTTTATAACAAGAAAATACAATACTACGCTGAACTACTAGAAATGCTGTAAGGGAATAAAGACGAGAAAAATGGAAAAAGGCATGCTTCTTTTGTACGATAGTGAACCCGTGCACAAGGCGTGTCTTGCGGGAACTGCCATAAAAAAAGCTTGCACCGAAATCTTTGAATCCCCTCTCTTTAGTCCAGATTGGGCTCCTGGCTTATTTGTCACCAAAAATGAACAAATTAATATGTGTTAGGTTCAGGGACAATAAACTGAGAATGAAAAATAATTTTGAGTTTAATTTTATATTTTACATTTGCCATTTCGCGAGGCGTTGGCCCGTACCATTTAATCTTTTGTTTTGTATTATTCATTTTACGATTAAATTAAATTCAAGCGTAGCACATATCGACTGACAATTTCTTGTATTTTATGTCTTCGAAACCGCTTACTTCTTATTGCGTCAAAATGGAGCCATCAATCAAAATTTGGTAATCACATAAGCTCCAAGTGATTTTTCTAATTTTCCCCTGCTGACTGCCAAAGTCAACGCGAACAAGTCAATAAAGCCACAATTGCCTTTTCGATATCAATTAGTTAAAAATGTTCCCATTAAAATTTTAATTACTCGTATATTATTAATGAAATGCTCGAATTCGATATTTTTATTTCTTACATCACATTTTCTAAATAGCTGGTCTTTATGGTATCGGTTCGTCAAAAATAAGCATTCTATGACCCACTATTGCGTTCTTCTTGACTTTTTTTCCGAAATTTCCAATGTGAATAATTTGTGCAGTATTATGCACTTTTCATTTTGGGATCCCCGTCGTTTTTACATATTCGTACTCCTATCCTATGTGGATTATTTGTTTGGGGTGTGTCGTAATATCGTTGCAATAGTAAACATCTTTAATCAAACTTCAGAAAATTAGGCTGTCTTCAATCTGGCGAGTGACTATGTACTGGAAATGCGGTCCGACTGGACTTATTGATGTTACTCAATTTTTCATGTGTCTTGGATGTTCTATTTTGTGCAGCAAACTGCATGTATCCAAAAGATATTTCCTCACTGTACTCAAATATTTTCGTAATAATCATGTTGATTTCTGGTTGATTCAATGTCCATCAAAACCAAATTTGTTTCTTCTTTGATATTCTTGCAGCGATACTTATCGTTTCGATCGGTTTTCTTTTCAAGCTAATCCTATTTGTGGTTTAATTAAAATTATCCAATATTTGGATCGAAAGACGAATAATTCTCGAATGGCTAAAAATTTGTTGACGTAATCTGTAGGGCTTAGAGAGTCAAAAGAAAACGGATTTGCGTCGAAAAATGTCGGGTGGAATAGTCCGAAAGCGGGAAGGCAACATATTTTTCCGTTGGCTCTATATTGGGAGGAAAGGTCCGAACGGTGAATGGGGGGGGGGGGGGGGGATTGTAACGGATGCACTGCTGTGGAATACATCAATCACATTTGGGTACCATATAGGTACTAGCAGCATGTGACGAATGGCTTCGAAAGCATTATGTTAAGCGAAATAATAAAAAAAATCCTGTTTTCCAGCCATTCATTCTCATATTTACTAGGAATCCGATGGTATGTTATACTTACGTGTTGTTAAGGCAGGTTCGTAGTATCATCGGGCCGACAAGTCCTGCGGCCGAAAGCTTTTGTGCTATTGCTATACGCCTGGTAACCATAATACCCAAATATCGAGCTTCCATCGATTCTGTTTTCACTTTCATTAAATTACTTTTCAGGAAATCTTAAATGAATTCATTGCCACCGAATCTGTTGATGTCATTGAATAAGCTGATAATGTGTCAAAACACATTCTAAACGACCAAATTTGTTTCGAACAATTGTTTTTGTACGCCACTATATTTCTAAAATTTAGTAACTATAATAACAATAAAAATTATTATATATGTATAACGCTAGCTTTGCATCATGAAATCAAACTATCTCGATGACTCGTCCTTTTGATATTTCGTAATCCTAAATATAACAACATGCACGTCCTATCAATTTTAATGGTTTGCTGTGACATACCTCTACACTCTACTTCCTAAATTTAATAAAATAATTACCTCAAGTTAATTGAAATCATTCCCCTATATCCAATTAGTATGATTCAATTAATGTTTTCTATCTTTAGACCGAATCGAAAGGAAGACGCCTGCATTATAGACCGTCTCAATATTTCTGGAATGAAGGCACAAAATTAATTTAATATTTATCGTCTATTGATGTGCTATTTTCAGACGTCCTGTGCGAACATATTAATAGCCTTATTAATTCCAGAGACCGTAGACTGTGAAATTTACTAAAAACTCGATTAACTCATACATTTTATAAGTGTGAAAGCTATGCTAACATATATTAAGTTACTCATCCAATATACGTTACTTTAATAATCCTAGTGGGGTTATAATAGCCCCGAAATAGGGCTGAAATGTGTAAACAAAATGATATCAATTTCGTGTTGTCGCCTATAAATGCGACTGACAGACTGCTTGAAATTTCCTTGATTTTTATTGCCACGCGCCTAGATGAGCGTTACATGAAAAATCAATGAAGGGAAATTAAAGGAAAGAAAAACAGATCACGAGGGGGTCTTTTGTCAATAGACATTATTACTTTTTTTCGGTTGCAGGAGCAATAGACCGCCAATTGGTTCAAATATGATTTATTCTGGAGCACAGCATGTTATCTTCCTGGAAGAATATTAAATACTCTGTTTAATTTTCTGCCGGGTAATTGCTGACTGTTTGTCGACGTAATCAATTAATCTGTGTGGCTCTGTTAGATGTTTTTCTTTTATAAAAATGAAGTTGTCGTTAATAACTTTTGACTATTTTGGTCATTACAAGTATAAACTTATTAGGCCCTCCGCTGATTACTCGACTCGTCCTCCGCCCGCGCCGGGTAGGATATCGACATACTCTTGGTATCCAAAGTAAATATTGAATTGGGTCCTTTATTTAATTTGAGCCGCAGTTCGTGAATTTTTATCATGAAGACGCGATTAGACAATGTCAAAATTTTCATATTTACATTTTCAGTTATGTACATGTTAGATCAAATGAGATAGGCCCAATGTATTTTATAATCCAAGTTTTCAATCTCGGGGGCTGAACGAAACTTTGCAAAAATCCAGAAAACTGTCAAATTTTCGACTTTTTAGGGTTTTGTATAAAAAACAAAACCCTTATGAAATCGGTCAAATGTCTGTCCGTCTGTCCATGAAATATCTCACGAACGGCTGAAGCTACATACATGAAATTTTGTGGGAGTATGTAGAATAATTATAATTCGCCGGAGAAAGCGATTCGTTGTAATAGGCTGACTTTAAGGGGATGTCCCCATACAGGGGAAATGAAGGTCAAAAAAAAATTTTCATCTGGTATAGGCAAGTGGGGTATCATGAGAAAGGTAACACCGAGTACATTTCATTTCCGGTATTTTCATCAAATTTGAAAAAAGGGGAAAAGAGATAGAGGGGAAAATATGTGATCCGAGTTTGCCCCCCCCCCTTGCATTTCTAGACTGTTATACTTAGAAATATGAAAATTTGCAGAAAAGCGGCATTTTACTAGCGTAGAAAATCTAGATTAATAGAATTTTGAAATCTCATCAGAAAAGGTTAATAATAGTACATTTCTATAGTTGCAGTTAGCACACCCCTGCACCCCTTAAACAAACCCGAGGTCAAAAATATTGATGGCCAATGATAACCAACATCATAGACAATAATATCCCTAGGTTTCATTACAATCACATAATATTTAATAATAGTACATTGATTCAAAGTTAGGCATTTCGACACTATCCACACAAAAAATACACCTATCGGTTTCATAGTTGTGAGTATTACTTTCATGTTGTTTTTCGTAGTGCGAATTGCTGTTATTTAATTAATCATTTTTGAAAGGGTAAAGATTAGATGCGTCGTAATTGGCAAACTTTACCGGGTGGAAGGGGGGAGGGGTCCACATAGAGGCGAAATTAAGGTAAAAAATTTTTTAATCGACTGGTATAGGCAAGTGAGGTGTCGTGAGAAAGGTAATGTTGAGTACATTCCATTTTTTCGCATTTTCTTGAAATTTGTAGAAAGAGGAATAGTGGGGGAGGAGAAAATATTAGTTCGTAAAAATGTAAGTGGGTAAGACATTTTAATTGTGTTTTTTTTATCAATCTGAGTGGTATCAAGAAGAGCAAGGAGCCGATATTTATATACCAAAATAAGCGCTTGCTACAAAACCCTCGGATTGCGGGCGTAGCCCTCTATATTCCGGTTTCATTTCTATTTTTTATCAATTTTGATTATGAAGGACAATTTTTTTCGAACAGAAAGCGTAAAGTACTTTTTTTTAAGTAGACAAAATTTATAGGCCTGAAGAGACCCCGCTGAACCCGTAACAACCATAGTCAGACATGAGACTGACGCCCCTACGCGCTGAGCTACCCATCGCCCGTAACCATTTCTGAAAGGATATTGGTGGGAGAGGAAGAGTTATAGGCTGGTGGCTGACTCCACTTTCTGTAATTTTTCACACTATTTTTTTTATATTTTTTTTTTTTTTTTAATGTAAGCTTGCGATTATCAATGTCGTCTCAACATGAAGGGTTAAGCATCTCCAAGAGTAGGACAGTTCATCCCCTGGGACGCTACAAAACCCTCAGATTGAGTGCGAGCGCTTTGCTTTCCCGTTTTTCTTTCTTACTAAATTCCGGTAAACGAACGAGGCAAAGTCCAAATATTTCCCACCTATACCCCTTGACAAACGGCTCTTCGTTTGTCATTGCTTTTCACTATGCCTCTTCGTACGCCTGTGGAGGTTAACTAAACCGCCGAATTTATGTTTTTATGATATTGTAGATCCTACCTACCTTAGAAATTAGAAAGTACAACATTCTTTGTCAATAATTGTTCCGCATAAAACGTGCATCTCTTTTACAAATGTGTCATTTTTTGTTTAAATACCATTCGTCATCTTCCCTTGAACTCCCTCATCAGATGAGCGGAAATTCTTAAAAAACATATACATATGTATGTACATAGTTATCTTTAGTATATGGGATTTAGAATATGAAAATGTATGTATGTATGTATATACGTAGTTTTCATTAATTGTCACGGATACTCGTATTTTTCCAGACACATATTTACATACCAAATAATTCAACTGAGTACTCTTACTAAGAATAATGCATTTAGTTTTTTTTAGGTTGAACACTTGTTTTCATACCAAGCTGTTTTTATAAACAAAAAAAAACTACAAAACTGATAAAATACGACCAAGGAAAAAGGTTACTGATGATTTCTAGAATCGAAATCAATTGAATTAAGTTCAGAGTAACATCAATGATTTTTTTTAATTGAATTGATTTTCAATTTAACAGTTTGGAGATTCATTGACATATTTCAGTGCACTGAATTCGTTACTATGCATGAAAGTCAGACAAACACGTTCATCATCAGCAAGTGTCAATAACAAAAATATAAATTACTAAATCAACAATTAATATGATCAATGGATCTTACGTACTCTGTCGCCGATCAACGTAAACATCATCAACAATAATTAAGTGCAAAAGATGCATCTATTATGGCTAGCTGCGTTACGTGGATAACATTCATTGATAACCAATTTTTGGCATTGTATTACACGCGACATAAAATACTTTTTAAAAATGATTGACTTACGATTGATTGCACATATACGAGTAGATGAGGGTAGCTGTAATGATTTTAATAAGCAACGTAGATTTAATGATTGAAATGGTTCATTTCGTTTTGATCGAACGCGATGGATTTAAAAATGTCAAATATCAAACTTCTGCGATTTGGGAAGCAAATTTTCTTTTAGTGATTTTATGTGAGTTGATCACATCAAATCACTCGCAAGTTTTTCCTTTCGTCAGTTTGAAATAGGTACTCAAAAATCAAAACATCAGAAACCAACGAAATGTCGGATGAGAGTAGACACGCAACTTTGCAACCAAGTCGTTTTGGAGTCGTTCGTTCTCGGGTTGCGTTGAAGTCGCACCAATAGACGAGGTACAGCGCTATAACCCGTGTCCGACTATAATGCGACTCCCGTCGTCCCGTCCAATGCTTATGCGACTCTTTTTTTTTATCAGATCGCAGACGCATTGTGCCTATGGACGAAGGGCCTTACGATTTGAAGTTTAGCCAACTCAAGCCACCCTAAACCAAAGAAATACTCTATTTACCCCCCCCCCCCCCTTGGCAATTCTGTTGCGTTCCTTATCATTTCTTTGTTCGTTTAGGTCGCTGATTGCTAATCTGAAGTCCAAATTGGCAAAAAACAAAAGGAGATCCTGAACGCTAATCCTTTTTTTTCGAAAACATGGCCAATATTGCTGCGAAAAAACTGTTAGGGTTTTTTTTATGGGTGCTAATCACGGATCTGAAATCAAAATTCCAAAAAAGAAAACAACAACAACGGCAACACTTTTTTTCTGTAAACACAACCAATCTTGCTGGAAATAGCGATTTTTTTCGGCTGCCGATGAAGTCAAAATTTAAAAAAAATATGGGATCCAAAGAAAATATTAATTCCAAAAAATGTCAGACAGTACAATAATGTGCTTTCAACTTCTATCTCACGTGATTATACATTAATCTTTATTCTATCCTAAAAGAAACCCAAACGAGCATAAACAATATAATAGAATGCTTTTCTAAAATAAAGATTGGCCGCATTGCAAATGTGAATCGGATTAATCCATTCCATTTCACAAACATCGGGTAGGTCCGCCGACCTACATATGTTTTTGGACCTAGGTCATGTACCGTACCCGATCAGGCCCAATCCGATCCGCAAAATTAGCGGATCATACCATGACTAATGCACACTAAAAGACAAAAGTTTTAGTTTGCATATGTGATGATATATTAGCATCGTATGAAGGTTCCCCCTGTACGAAGCCTCCCCAACTCTCCCTACTAAAATACTATCCAAAACGGATCCACAAATCATTATCACTAGAATGTGCTTGTACCTATATATTGGTATAAACAAATGGATTTTACGGATTTCTATTTTGAAATAATATTTTAACTTCCCCCAAGTTTCTAGACTTTATGACTATACAAAGGCGGTGTCACGTAGTTCCTTAAGGTGAAACGTGCATAATTGTCAATGTAACACGAGCGAATTAGAACCCTATTCGTACATTGGCAAATAACAAATTGTCAAAAGAACTAAAGTAAATGCAATAACTCAGATTTCATAATTATAATCAACATTACTTTCACACGCCTTCAAATACTCATTTGGAATCTCCATCTTGAATCGCACCCACTACGTTGAATTGCGGAACGGAACACATTACCATAATATTTGCGCACCCTGCTAATTTAGATCGCGGCGCGTGTCCAATCTGATAAATTATTCGTGACAAAGTTCACATACATAGTTACATTCATTCAACTACATATCTACACATGTACTTGCAAAAGCACTGACTATTTGCTGGTAAATCAAATCATGTGTGCGTGTTTTTTATACCCTAGACTTTAAAAATAGGTTAAAGTGTATAGTGTTTATTTTATATATTTTCTATAATGTGCCTAGATGCGCCATTTAATTTTTGTGATTCCAATGAACCACGCGACACATGTGTCGTCTGGCGCATTTAAGGACATATATTTACAAAATCGATTGGTAAACACCCCTTAAAGAATCCGTAATACAAAGTACTATATGGTCTGTGCATGGTAGTATCTTTCAATACAATCTCCTGATTTACTTTGAAGAAATCATAATGACTTCTGGCACATGGCCACATTTTTAGTTTATATTTATTCAGGATTAAATGCACCAGACTGCATCGTAACATACACTCATAATCGCACATACATACTCCTACATTAGCAAATGGATTCTATAAGACAAATATAAACAAAAGACTTTGGCAATTTGCTGAGTTTGCTTAGATATTTTGAAAAAGTAAGATACATTGTTTGCTTGCAAATTTGATTTTCGAAGAGTTTTAATGTCAATATGGCGATGATGAACATGAAATGAAACAATAAATTTGAATTAATGGTGTTTTGTCAGGTGTACAGGCGAGTGGCTTCAAATCACATGAAATTTAAATTATTTCTTACTGATTATTAACGGACAGAATTCCCAGTTTTACTATTAAATTAGATAGATAGATAGATATATAGATAATAATACAGCGGACTACTGACCCAGCGGGTAGGCACTGCGATCATAAGAGGTCTATTGTGCCATAGTCTATTAAATTGTCAAAAGATCATCCAACCTCCTAATGGAGGAAAGTATCTTTTGCAGGAATTAGTCTGTCCGAGGAATGACATCCTATAAGGCGCAATAGCGGGACATTCGCACAAGATGTGTTTGGTTGTTACTACGGCCTCCAATCAGAGACGGCGTCCAGTCTTGTTGCTTGTTCATGTATGTAGCTTAGCACTCGTTTTCCAAAAATTGTCGTACCCACCCAACAAAAAAAAACCGGATGTTTGCATTGGGTGGGTATATCAGTATGCGAAAATTTAAAATTTTAGCCCCGCATGGGTGGTACGGAATTGTATGAAAAGGGTAGTTGAAAACAGGCCATCAAGTTGGTAAGTATTTCACCTACCAGGATACCAGCAGCCCCCAATGTTATTAACCAACTAGCCATCGTGTTTACCTAAGCTAAAATCGCGTCTGCGAGCCAAGTTAAATACTTCCCAGTTTGAACTGCTGACACTAGACACCGCTGGGCGTCGATCACACGAGACGATCGTAAAAGCGATTACACAGTTATGATGATCGTGTGGATGCGTTTTGCTAGGCCTGATGATGTTTGTTCACGGCGCGGCGTCTGCAATTTTGCTATGCAATGCAGGATTTTGGTGAGTTGCAGGGTTGCTATTGTGGATTGGACAACCCCAGAATTTTTTTCTTTTTTTCCCTTCATATTCGGAATCAGCTACCAAAAATTACCTGTAGTTCGAACCAGCTCGATAGGACGAATATTTCTGAAAAAATTTGGTTGCCAGTCTGGGGTGGGCCACCCCAACATTTTTTGCTTTTTTTTTAACTCAGATTCGAAATCAGTGACCAAAAATTACGCCGAGGTCAACCATTCTCGAGCCAGTACATTACATTCCACAGCAACAATCTCTCTGGCCAAGGGATCGCTCATACCTTGCGATCGTCCGATTACGTCGCTGACAGCTGTAGCTTGTAGCAAAACACCTCCATATAAAATACATACAAAGAGTGCTCCGTGGTCGTTTGATCGCTAGTCGCGAACGATCATCATACAGCCGTGTCTAGCAATACAGACCTTAAAGATCCGTTTTGTTATCTAGACAACACTGCGTCGATTGCAGGCGATGATCAAAAAGATTCATACAAATAATGCTCCGTGCTGTATGGCTTGATCGCTAAACGCGAGCAATGTGCGACGATCGTGTGCCTATTAAAACGCTCCTTAAGATGTGAGTTCCTGGGTCGCGATTGAGCGACTTGCGTTTGTGTGTGTGTTCGTGTGTATTTTAAAGTTTAGGGGATCGTCGATTGCAGGCTGTAGTTGTACGACTGTAGTTTCACATAAAATACACACGAATAGTGCTCCATTCTGACAGTTTTTATCTCAGTTACAAAACGGAAGTGGCTCAGTCGTGGCCTAAGAACTCACACCTTTAACAAATGGCTTTGCGAACGCTAAATCGCTATTTTTTAACGATGCCCTTGGTTTCCACTCAACATGAATTGTTTGAAGTGAATCTGGAATATTGCGAGCTACACGGTATCAACAATGAGTAATACTGACGACTCGTACTGCCAATGTATCACCAAGTAAAGCGGTGATTTCGCATACAGCAGAACCAGGAACAGGAACTGATTTCTACATATTTGTGACATATCATATGTAATTCTGTTCCCGCGGCTATAGCCTAGTTTAGAGTTCCCATGCGAAAAAAAAAAATGAAAAATTTCAAAACCATTTTTTACCGATTCTGCGCATTGTTTTTTCATATTATCAAAGAGAAAATGTGTGTCTTGGCCTAACAAACGCAAATAATGTTTCGTTTGCGTTAATAAAAGAAACTGGAAGCTTAAAAATTAAAAAAAAAAAACACTTTTTTTGCATGCAAAATCCTGAAAAACATTTTTGCACGCAAAATTTCTTTGAGGTGAATATAAACCAGCCATACCAAAAAAAATTTGGTGTTCACCACAAATATGTTTTGCATGCAAAAGCAATTTGACAGTTCCGTTCAACATCTACAAGTTCATCATAATCATACATACTGAGTTTTCTGTGAAATTGTGCAGTTGTGACTTGTCAGTGGCGCCAGCGTCGGCTGCGGGTGATGCGCTAGCGCTCCATTGTGCAGTGAATTTGAATTTGGCGAAGCGTCAGAAACAGAAATAGTGAGAAAATGACAACGAGGCCGATGCAGTTTTTCGCATGTGCAAAAGTACCATGCAAAAAAAATTGTATTCACCTCAAACAAATTTGCATCCAAATATTTTTGCATAGGATTTTTTTTTTCGCATGGGAACTCTAAACTAGGCTTATAGCGACAAAAATTACAACAGAATCGTAGACGGAAAGCATTTATTTTGACGATAGCACCAGAAACAATGCAAGATTGCATTCTTTTTGTTCTGTCGCCAATACAACCATTTTCTGTCGACTCTTCTGTTGCTATATCGACAGGAACAGAATTACATAAGTATGTCACAAACATACTGAATTCTGTTCCTGTTCCTGGTTCTGGTGTATGCAAAATCACGGCTTTAGGCCTAGTAGTAAAACCGACGAGTAATGCTGTCGCGAGTAAAACCGCTAGTCTATCACCGCCTTTATGTATTGTACATACTATAAATACGCGGATATCAATGCTCCAGACTAAATGAAACAAGAGACTCTGTCTGGATTTACACAACAAAACGTGTATATAAAAAAAAAATCCCCTTTAAGACCCTGAATGAAATTGAAAACTTTCCAGTAAGTCGATCTAGAAATCAACATAGACGTGGTTAAATGTGACATTGTAGGTTCTCGCATATAAAGAGGAGCCTTTTTTTGCTGTGGTAAGGTTAATTTTCTCGCGTTGCCACGCGCGATAAGACAAAACCGTGAACCCGATACTTTAATAAACTGAAAACGGATTAAATTTAGCTTCCCTAGGTAATCGTTTAAAACGCTCTGTCTGCTATGAATTTTAATTGATTCTCCTCGTTATTGACGCTATAATGCTGATGAAATATGAGACAATCAGGCATTGTGCCAGAATATGTACAGTAGCATGACGAGTATAAC
Organism: Chloromyia formosa; assembly: GCA_964017055.1. Taxonomy (NCBI): domain Eukaryota; kingdom Metazoa; phylum Arthropoda; class Insecta; order Diptera; family Stratiomyidae; genus Chloromyia; species Chloromyia formosa. The sequence continues at coordinate 3,553,116 of OZ024813.1, read as the reverse complement.
CTTTGAGAGTTAAACTTTTGATGTTTTATTTTAGTGTAGGCTTTTTGGAACGAAATCGAAAATTTCGATGATTTAAACAATTTTGATTCATTCATTGGACTGAATCGGCAGTGAATGTGATGTGCCTTTATATTATTATTATTTGAATATAGGAGGTTGGTTAATTCGATCTCAGTGTCGACTCTACGTTGACTACAGTTATATTGTACATCAAGGGTGTCAAACTCAAAGGCTGGCATGGGCCAAATAACACAAGCTAAGTAAGAGGTGGGCCGCAGAAAAAAAATAGCAAAAATTTCCATAGAAACTTAAATTTTATTTGGTAGTATTTTATAAATTCAACATGAATGAGCAAAATGAAACAAACTGAACAATGATAATGATATTATGTATAAATTAAACACGACGTTAATATTATTTTTTACTTCCTGACACTTGACATCTCTTCTCTGCTACTAATTTTTCTACTTGGGGGGAAATGTTATTCGCACTGATGACTTTTAGAACTGACCCAAGGTGGATGTCAGTAATTCTCGATCTGGCTGGAGATTTATTTCCTTTCATTATTGAAAATAATTGCTCGCAACGGTAGGTAGTTCCGAACATGGAAATTATTTCATATGCAATTTTCAGATATTTTCAAACCTGACAGACAAATATCTGTAAAAATTAGGAATGCCAACTTCAATGTATTTGGCCTTCAAATCTGAATCACATTGTATCTCAATTGCTTCCATTTGCATTTCATTAGGTACTGATTCTACATTTATTGAAAATAATGAAGTGAATGGAGAGAACTTATTTTCCAATAATTTGAAATCCGCAAATCTAGTTTCAAATTCATTTATAAGACCTAAAATTTTTTCTGCGTATTTTTTATATGTTGCCGTTTCACTTAAATTTGATTTGTTTATGTTGCATGTCGGAAAGTGCGTTAAATCTTCATTTGTTAGCTGTTTTTCCCGTAGAAATAACTTACATTTGAATGCTCTAATTTGGTCACACATATTCGTAATAAGTTGGCCTTTTCCTTGTAGCTTTAAATTCAAATCATATAAGTGTTTAGTAATATCAACCATGAAGGATATTTCTTGCAACCACATTTTATCAAAAAACAAACTGGTATCTTTATTTTTGCTTACTATGAACTGACATATTTCTTCTTTCAAGTCCCAGAATTGTTTAAGAATTTTTGAGCAGGAGAGCCATCGTACCTCGGTATAGTATGACAAACCGGAATAACAGCTGTCTGATTCACTTAATAAAGCAGAGAACTGTCGCTGATTCAAACCTCCAGATTTTATGAAATTAATTGTTTTTTTGATAGGCGTTAAGACATGGTCCATATTCATCACCTTGGCTCATAATACTTCTTGATGTATGATGCAATGCGTATGATGAATCTCGGGCCCATTATAAATTTCACTTCTATTTTTTTACGTAATGCAACAAAACCATTATTTTTTCCGGTCGTAGAAGGAGCTCCATCTGTAGCTACAGAAGTCAATTTTGACAGAGGTAGACTATATTTTTCTAGCAGATTGATTATAGAATCAAATATATCTTGACCCGTACAAGTGTTATGCAGCGGTACCAGTTCTAGAAATTCCTCGAATATGTTGAAATCAGCCTCACAAGCACGAAAAAATACAGCTAATTGAGCTACGCCCCCAATGTCCGTACTCTCGTCACAGGCAATTGAAAAAGCTTCAAAACTTGATGACTTAGCTTTGATCTGAATACTTAAATTTTCAGCCAAATCAGTAATTCTTTCCGCAACTGTATTTCAAGACAATGGAATTCCTTGAAAAGTTTTTACATTTCCAGGACAACAAATTTCAGCAGCTTTAACCAGGCATTCCTTGATGAAATCACCGTCAGTAAATGGTTTCGAGTGTTCAGCAATCAATTCCGACAAGACGTAGCTTGCATGTACCGCCATTTCACTTTCTTGTGTGGGTTTAGTAAACATTAACTGTTGCTTTTTTAGTTTTTTTAACCTAACCTTCATGTCTCATTAATCCCTGGTAATTATTATATATTGATTTATGTTTTTCATAATGACGACTGATGTTGTATAATTTTGGTACACTAATAGCATTATTACATATCATGCACACTATTTTATTATTCACTTCACAACAAAAGAAATCCAATTCCCACTTTTCTTGGAAATTTCGATATTCATCAATAATTTTTCGCTTATTTGTACTACCACTTGCTTTCGATAGAGACATTCTGAATATAAAGGGCTGAAATAAGTGAATAGTCCTTGAAGTTCGTTCAAATAGTATTTTCAAAAATATCGATATTTTTTTGAACATTAACTTACCAGACACTGAATAATTCCACGAATAAATAAACTTTTTCCGAAAAATTAATATATCCTAATTAGGGAAGGGCCGATATTGGGTCACAGTCAGAGTCACTACTAGTCTCAGTTACTACTAGTCACAGTCACTTCTAGTCACAGTCACTATTGGTCACAGTCACAACTGGAGATGTTCCCCGTCAAGAATAGTTCCCCGAGTTGGTTATGGTTACAAGAGGCTGATTGCACTTGAAAAAAAATCATATTTGTATGATTTTGAAGATTTTTGACTGTACGATTCTGGTATTGAGTGTACAATAAATCACTTCGAATGAGAGTACATACCAACTTCAGTGCGGCTGGATTTTCGATTACTAAAATATTGACGGCTAGTAACGGTGAATGGTGTGCCTTCCGCTAATGCCGGCTAGTCGCGATCCTTGAGTATACATTTTTGTGCAAATGTATCGCGTCGTATCCGTATATACAGAATCACCAACATTTGTAGATGAGTTAATATTATTTGATATATTAATTAAGTCGGATACTTGCAAAATATGCCGTACATTGAAATGTGGCAAGTGAACGGCGCGTAAGATGACATAATATTTGCATTCCAACACATTGGCTTGACCTGGCCGCACAAAAAGGCGCGGCGGGCCGGGAGTTTGACATGCCTGTTGTACATAGATCCCAATGCGATCTCAGTGTCGAATTTACATTGACTACGGTCATAGAATCAACATGGACTACAGTCATCGATTTTGGATCGATTCCTGTCCTCATATTCGGTATTGCAAAAGCGGCCACGCCCATACAAACGTTTCCGACGATTCCTTAATAGACAGTCTTCGATCTAGGATCGATCAAGTATCGATTCTTGTCTGACTAGGAAAATAGCACTCCCAACGTAATTCAGCTAGATTTAAGACGAATTCGTCGAGATTTTAGTTATTTCAAATTTCGCTCCAAATCTAGATTTTAATATCTTTCAAATGTTTGCAAAATCAAAGAAATTTTGTGATAGATTTGACTAAAAATGTGTGATGTGAATATGAGCTAACTATATAAAGTGTGGGTAATTGCGAATCTTTCGTCACAAAGTCGTCATACTTGGTAAACAAGTATGAATTCTGTTCTCGTAGAGTGACGTCTATTGTGGCCTAGTTCTATAAGCGCTTAGTATTGCACCAGAGTACTTGGTAACTGTGCTGCTTTTAAAAGGCACATAATCTAGACGCGCAGTGATAATATCATATTCCACCACCAACTACTCAAAGATGACTTGCAATTATTTATGCGACAGACAAGTTTCCGCAGACATTTGATGAATTTTAATTCTTCAACTAAATAACAATGACCACTATTTGAATTATAAACTTATCTAGAATATATTTCACTGGAAAACACAGTATAACATACAGAATGCCCGTTTTTTTCAATTACGATTACGATGTTATGACGAGAATGACTCAATCAAATTTCCGAAGTGGCCTTAATCACAGATTGTGTCGTACATTTTCATAATATCCTAAGTCCACTTTTAGTAAAAATTGGGTAATTGATATCAATATATTAATTTTATTTGTCTTTGTTAATCACGGGATCGTTAATGATCTCGTAAGTCACTTATAAAATACGAGTACCACTGTTCCTAAAACTGCATGGTCTGGTCAGCTATCGTTTGTCACTTTCTCAAAACTAATGAACATGGACGTTATGGAACTATAAGACATTGTATTTACATAAATATATATAAAATATTGGGTACTCCACACTTCTGTTGACATTCTAGCCTCAGCTCGTAAACAGATGAATATGTAAATTCGCGGAATTTTGCATTTTGTCTGATAACAATATAAATCCTTTTGATTTTATTAGCAAATATCTAGTTAGATACGCAAATGAATAAATGAAATTATTGAATGATATTGCGTATAACTTTATTGTAAGCTTATTTGTTCTGCTTAGTCGATAATTTGATCTAATACAGAAATCAAACACATCAGATCTACCGTATACAACATCAACAACTGAATCATTTCCGACACCTGATGTTTTATGTCAACATGGTTTTCTATCTAACAGCATAACAAGATACTCTACTTAAGATACTGAAGGTGAAGAACTGAAAATCTTCGTAGTAAATTGTGAAAATATTTGCAAAAAATACCCTTAGCAACCAATTGGTCCAGAAAGTTTTCTAGTAGAAATCTGTGATCAGCTGGCAGTCTCCACCCGGAGACATGCCCATTTTTAGTTGGGACGGTAAGCGACAAATATGGACGCGCAACATTGCAAAATATGATAGAGAGATGCCGTTTGGTACGGATGTTGGTGGGACCAATACTTTTAATTTAAGAGATGGAGCCATTTTGGAACCCGCGGCAGAGCGGCTGTGCAAGTGGAAAACCGAGATATTTGATGCTTTTTTTCAATGGTTTCCTTACAACTTTTAAAGTGTGCATCGGATCGAAAAATGTTATTAGCATGTAAATTAAAGAGTATTGAATTCTGCGCCGAATACTTAAAGTTGGGATATATTGTAATATCAACTAATAAAAACCAAACCAGTTGAAACTTTGGGGACTAGCAAAAAATGTAAGGCAGTATGTTATTTTATATCGAAATACAAGTGGATTTAAAATGAGAATTGATTTATTTTCAAATGTGAATGTAGTAAATAAAAAGACGGCATTCATTCAAAACAACAACAAAAAAATAATTTGTTAAAACTTACAACTTCTTAAAATAAGAATTTACTTGGTATTGGCGAATTTTAATTTCTGAATTTCTACTTACTGCTTCTTCGCGTATTTCCATCAAAGCGATCAATTCTGCTCGCATTTTCTGCTGCCCACTGAATTGCAGTATTAAAGCACCTGTCAATTTTCAGAATAAAGTAGAAACAAAGAAAAGATGATGCATGTGTGTGCGAAGCACCTTATTGCATCCTTATGCTTTTTATTCCCTGGCCAGCTTTATCCGGCTCAGATTCAGATTTTTATGGCACAATAGATCTCTTGTTCGCAGTGCCTACCATATGGGTATCTTAGTCTGCCCTTATTTATTACAATAAAAAAAAATGCCCAATTTCGAATCTCCTTATGGAGAAAATTTTCTTCAATGCTTATCGTATTCAAACGTATCGATTCCAGAGAAGTTGGATAAATTTGGGCTTTCAGATCGTGCAAAGGTAAATCGTCCTGAGAACCCCATTCCGGGCGTCGATGGTTCCAACATTTTCTAATTGATTCTGGGGCTAGAAAGTTCCATGTTTCGGCAATTTTAAGAATACAGTCCTTCAAGATAAATTGTTAATTGAATCCTTTAAACTTTCAGACATAGTGGCGGTAAGTTGTTGCAACAGGTTTTTTTTATAGCGTATCTTCAACAAGTTAATAATATTTTGATCCATCGGTTGCATTCACGCCAATTTAGATTTTTCCATCGTCGCTAACAAGCTCCTCGCCGATTCTGGTAATATTTGTTATTTAAGCAATCTCTTCTCATTGGGGATAAAATGATCATAAAAAGAGTTTTTAAAAATGTCCAAAGTCATCCAGGCATTTTTTGAAGATGAGTGGTGTACTGGTAGATTCTTTTATTATTTGAATGTACGAGAATTTTTGGACTTACCAATCAGCAGCAGAAGTTTCAACTAGTGTAACCCTATCGAATTCGCACACACTAAAAAGTTACCCTCTCTTTACCACTCTTCCGGCCAGTTTTTCTGAAATGGACCATCGTTTCATCAGGAAGAAGTTTCCAAAATAGGCCAGATTCATCAGCGTTATAAGTTTGGTCTTCTGTCAAATTAATTCCACTTTCCTGTGAAATTTTTGAAGAAAGTTATCAACATGTTGAGGCTTGTTGGAAAGCTTTTCTCCAGTTATTTTGAGTAACCTTATGCCTTAACGTTTTTTGAAGTTAAAGCATTAAAACGTCCGTGATTTTCTCTGAATTTTTCACGAAGCTCCCTAGCCTTGGCTATTAGAATTCCACCAATTATAGAAACTTGGTTTTTCCTCTGCTTCAGGAACTACGAACAGAGAGCCTTTTCTGTTTTGGGAAGCTCTGCCTTTCGTAAAGGTTTTTGTTTTCTTCGGCAAGGATACTGTTTCAGCAGCAATTTAATTTTTTGAAGTAGCAATCTCTGTTTTTGTTAATAGAAGTTATTGTGGGGGGGATTTCCATTGAGGTAAAAAAGGAGTGAGAGATGGTCTAAATAGGAATGCAGGTATTTTATTTAAATTAAAAAAAAAAATCCGGAAAAAATGTGAATATTTTTTGAACGTATGAAATTGCCATTGGTTTCAGACTAAATAAATTAGGAATCAATAGTTGCGTTCCTGCAAACGAATCAGGCTTTGACATTTCTCGAATTCTCCTCTATTTGTTTCCCCTCCGGTAAAATTTGTACGGACAACTGTCATAAAAATGTTGAGAGAAGTATTCTGATCCGGGGGGACAAATTTTACCATTTACCATTATACCAAATGGCATTTCTCTAATATACGAGTATTTTGCAAGAGTAAATCGCTTATCGTGACAACTACTATATTTCAAGCCCAGTAACAAGCTGGGGTGACATACAATTTCATAAACACAGTATTTACAATTTAATGCAATTTCTTTTTTCACGCCTTGTGCATCTGGTCATCAACATGAAAATTTTGGTGGCATCTAAACAGTCTGTTTATTTCACTATGTAAATTGGTCACTTGTTATCATCAAGTCGGCAGAGATACTTCTAGACTCTCCCTGATGTTGGAATACTTAATTATGTGCTGTTGATTGTCACATTAGAGCCTGTGGCTCGATCGAAAGCAACAATCTAATTAACACTTGCCAATTTGTACAATAATTGAATTCTAATAAGATTGTTGATAACAAGGCCCATGACAACGAGATACATATGGTTCTCAATTTGGAGAAGAAACAGATCACCTGGTCCAACAATATACTTCCATAACAGATGATTTCAATTGAAACAGTCGATGTTTTGAGATATCGAATCAATTAATTTTCATGAAAAAAAGTTCGTCGATGCATCTTGTTTGACGTCTTGCTTAGATGACAGTAAATATTTAAACTTTCCGAATTTTGTAATTAGGCCGTCAGATACTTTCAGGCACAATTGTTTCATCAGTAAAAGACGTCATTACAATATTGTTCTCGGAAAACTTGCAGAAACAATATATGGTTGATTTTTCCTAAGACGGGATCCTTTCTTTTCCAAAATGCGCATTTCGGGCAACAGTTGCTCATTACTACACATTATCTGTGTTATGTGGTTAACTGCCGTGACCCCTCCAGGAGTATAGCCGCGTCAACAATTTTGCATTTCTATGAGTTGTTGACGTTTCAATAGCATATTTGCTTTTCTGACGTGCAATCGCCAACTTGCATCTCCTATCAACGCCGTCTTTAGACTGACATGCTCGGAGCACAGTGGGAGCTCTACTAGTAACTATTTAAATGCAGTTTTTGTTCGCGCCGAGAATCAAACTTCCATTCCGTAGATCGTAGAGCGGTGACTGAACGAACACGGCCACCGGCGTCACACATTATCTGATGTGTTGGAAAAATCAACCAATGATTTTTTTTTAGTTTTTTGATAAACGAGAAAAACAAAAAGGATCTTTTTCTGCAGTTGTGTTGCACTATTTTTATTTTTTATTTTTCTTTTCAAAATATTTATTATATTTCGTACATAATAAATATGATATATATACATATATAGGAACTTCGCTTTAATGGAAAACTCTTCAAAATAATTTTTTTCTCACCTAGCTGTTAAAAGTTAGGCGCAGTAAATTTCCACGAATTCTAGACAGAATCTGTTAGTGATTCGCTAATTAAGAAGATACTACTTGTTTCTTTTTCATACTTTTCACATGATAAATTTAAAAGTTCCTTATGATTTAATGTTAGCAAACTGTATTTTGTGTTTTGGAGGAAGAGCTCAAGAATCAGAGTTGTTATGTGATCATGATCATGAATTACATAAGAAATACTTGTCTTTGAAACATATGGCTACGTAATGTATTTAATGGGTTAAGGTTGGAGTTGACAAAACCACTCCTTGTCGTACTCTACCTATAACGTATAGTTCACCACTCTATCAGATCGAAGTGCCGATGCACATGGATGTTGAAAGCAATCGGGACGCCGGCCGCGCTGCGTTACTTTCAATCAGATAAGAAGAAATACGTTGGCAGTAATGGAGCAATGCGCAACGGGCGCCGATAGCTTGGCTTGGCCGGTCTGGATGGGTATCCGGGCTGTCGCTGCTTTCTGCCCCATAGGTTGGCGGTATTGGGTCAACTTTGATATTCCCGAAGTGACGGATTATATGTACCTCCCCGAAATACTTGTTCAAAAGGGGCTTTACTAGCCTGATACCCTCTAGGAGTGATTGGTCAGCAAACGCTATTCAGGAATAAGATGCTACTAACATTTTTACTGATAGCTCTAAAACTTGGTAGTGGGGGCTGGCGTATACTCGGAGAGGATAGACATTGACTTATCGTCTTCCGGAGTTCAGTGGCGTTTTTCAAAAAAAATGTTATGATCGGGTGTTGGTAGTTATTTGCCGAAAATCGCGAACTGTTATAAGAACCATTAGGTAACGCCATTAGCCTAGAACACGTAGTAGCGGATACGCTGAAATTCGAAGAAAGCCTCCTCCTCCTTATGTGTGTGTGACTGTGACATTTCGGAAACTCCTGAAATAGAGAAGTTGTGTGAGGTAACCGAAAGAAGTGACCTCTAATCAGCTATTGTCATCTTTAGAATGTAATATCTAGCAGTAGTCCCAATGGGCGAATGACAAAGAAAGGGGGATGTTATAACCATTGGTACAAGTTCAATAACAGGTTTGCCGCAGTTCTTGTCTTCACATAGAAACATTTCTCAGTGCCGCTGATCCGGTTCCAATGCCTGTTCTGAGCGATTTTTCAGAAGAGCGATACAACTTTTTAGAAACGTAGTGTTTCTTATGGTGCTTCTGAATTTTTGCCGTTTTGTGTCTATATCTCTTCGAATATCGCTATAGGGCTTCTAAAGAAGACGTATCATGTTCCTTTCGACCTGACTGAGTTGAAACGTCAATTTTGAAAAAAAAAACAGGATTTACGAGGAGGTTCCGAAATCGGACCAGCCATATTGCATTTTCTTCCGAAGTACATAAATTTCCTAAATCCCAGTGGCCGTATTAAGCAAGTAGATTTCCTAGCTGTCTTCGGAACAATATGGAATTGACATTAATTGGAGAATTCTTTTTATTTTATTAGAGAGAATTTTCTTTCTTTCCGCTTTAGGACCTACACATTTCCCTGGGTAGATTCTAGGTTTATACCACCTAAAGTAGAAATGGACAACATAAAGCTGAAATGCCGCAATTAAGGATTCTCTCTAAATGCAATAGAGAGAATTCTACCATTTAGGCCAAATCCATAATGTTCCCTGTCTTCTATCTAGGCCCACCTTTTTGCCATTAGTCGATTGAACATAACAAATGATTCTAAACGTTCCCCCACCATCTCCACCTGAGCTAATACCCGAAAACTTCAAGCAATTTATCCAAGTATTACGTGTACTAATAATTTGAACAATTGGAAGCCTTGTTCATATAAAATTTATGGTAAAATACATAAGCAATGTCTAACACATCATGTCCTTGAACTTGAATTGTGTTACCAAAAATAATGTCTGTCGCACGTTTCATTTTACTTGCCATTGAAAAGAAAATCTTTTTATTTTAGCCTAGTATGTATTGAACAATATATACATATCTCCGCCGTGGTGCCCTGGCCATACATTCTGGGAAACAGAAATATACATTACGGTGCATTTTTAGTTATGCTATTGTACACCCTTGTGTATAAGAATCTAAAATTTAAGTTGATTGAAACTCCAATTTACTATCATTTCTTCCATTGTAGGAAAAATTATTTGAGCCTATTGCTCAGCCGAACATTAAATAAGAATTAAGAAAGTTTTAGGTAAGTTTAAATTTCGTGTACAATTTGTTTAATGATGCAGAAATATTTTTTTTTTTTTTTTTTATTTTTATCGACGGGCCGAAGGAGCATCGCAAAAATCAATTATCAAAATTACTCGAATATGGTTCAATTAGTGAAATCGGCTAACGATAGACACATACGGTGCGATCAATCGAGATCATAATATCCGCTGATCGATCTGCCGAGGAATCCCTCAGTTTATCTGTCCTTTAAGAAATACTATACATATTGTAAAGATTTCATAAGGAAGCGTCATCGGTGAACCTTGACTTGGCTGGAAGATATCTCGTGTCAGGTGTCTGGTATATTATCAGCGTGAAACAATCTAAATGAAATGTATTAATCTTTATCTATCTTCTTCGTTACGTCCCGTCATAGTTAAAATTCTCGAAATACGATGACTTTTAAATTCGTAAATACGAATATTCATATTCTGATTAAATAATTTCATTTAAAACTTCAGCAGTGCATTAAAATACAAATCTAAAAGTCGCTAGCGAAGTTTCAAGTGCCAGAAACAAAGATAGTGGATCCTTGTCTGTTTCTCAATGTTGCGTATTTATTGAGTCATTGATTTTTGAGTTTAAGCGATGTGACTGTGATTCAGGTAGACTCGATCCTTTCAATGAAATCAACAAGATCTTCAAAGGGCTGCTCACCAGCTTCAATGGACAAAGATAGGAGAATGATCGCAAAATTAAGGTGGTTCCTTTTTTTAAATATTCTGTTTAGATTTTTCTTAACTGTACCCTAATAAAATATAATGTATAGGAAATATAGTTTTTGTCACATATTTGACACCTTGAAGGAGGCTTCGTAGGTATGGCACTGTATTTGTACCTATATGTTAGTAATCAGGGTTACCTCTTGGTTTGATTAAGCCATGTCTATCCATCCGCGCGCTTGCACGATAAGTTTCGATAGTGAATTTTAGTTAAATTTTCGTAGTATAATATGGTCGGTTTCTATTGAAAATCGGCATATCCAGCCAAGGGAACACTTACCTCCCCTACATAATTCAAATAATTAAATGTATCTATAACTCCCGATTGAATAAACGTGAAAAGCTCTAACTTTGGTAGATGACTCGAGAAGGTCATTTCATACTATCTTGTGAAAATGAGATCGATCAGTTGAAAACTAACGATACTTTTCTTCCAAAGAGTATTACCCCACTTTTCAGGGTTTTTTTAAACATAACTCTTAAACCAATTGACGTAGAATCTAATTTTTGACATTTGAACTTCAAATGGGAAGGTTCCTTCATCGTAGGTTCATCGGCTAACTTCTGTTTATACTGACCATATAGGAAACACACTTTGAATGCATGTGGCCGTTGCCTATTTGTAGTTTTGGTGTCACCACTAGGTCTGCACAAGTCCAGGTTATATATGCATCGGACTCGCTTTATTCTCAGAAAGGTCACGAAAATGAAGAAAAATCATTGACAAGACAAACTAAGAACCTTAATTTTTTTCTTAAGATAAGATTTCTTAAAGACAAAACCACTTTTTGAATACAGAAGTACAACCAATTTTGTTGAAACACTTTATTCATCCCCAACATCCCATTTCAATTTTTTTTTTATTTCTAATATTTCGTGTGATCATCACACGTGGTCCACGTTTTTTATCATCTTTCACCTTGCCACCATGTCGTCAAAGTGTTTTTATATTGACTTTGCGACTTACGTCCAAGTAATTTACTTTCATTTGTTCAACAGACAAGATTTAATAAACTATTCATGTGTACAATACATCATCTGACTTATGTACAAATATTGTTTTCTTTTGTTATTTTCCATATTCTGTCAATATCCATAAATCAAATAGAACATTTGTTCTATTAAACAATTGATTTGCGTTAGATTGCAAACGTCAGTTCTAGCCGTAAATATGGAGATGCGTCAAATCGACGTGAAGTCCGTAGGAAACACAATACGAAAAGCTAACAATGAAACAGAGAAAAAACACACTAATTACTGTATGTTACTTCTTTAGATATATGTATGTATGCCAGCCCGCATACATATGTTTCGATTAATTAATAGCAAAATTCCAAGATGCCAACAACACGAGAGACAACATGGCATTGTTGTTTGTCTTGTCTGATCGGCCATATTTTTGCTCTGAATAACCTTCCACCCAGAGCAATAATATTAATAAATAGCCTAGACAATAAATTCCAATTGAAGAATAAGATGCAAGTCAATTGATTGAACCATAAAATGATGCAAATTAACCAAATTTGTTTGAACTACATAGATACGAGTGTGTTTTTGATATTTCAATATTTTTAGTGTGACATATTCAAAAATATTGTTGCTTATTGAATGAATTGTTACTATTGGAGAGGATAAAATGAAGTAATCGATTTTAGGCTTTTTTGTTACTCTTCACTGCAATATCACAGCTTAGCTTTCAAATTCAAAATGACCTTTTTCTTGCACTGACATTTTATCCAGAGCAGCTCAGATAAAATTGTTAGTGTAATTGTGTGGTCTTAATGGATCTTGAAAAAGAAATGCGCCTGTTCATTTTGGTTTTATATTTTTACCTGGTAGTAAACACTCCGCCTGTGACATTTAAATTTTCTCGCTATTTTCCTACCAAGAACTCCGCAATTAAACTCAGTAACGATTGCAGCTCGCTTTTCAATGGAGATTTCAACGATTCAAAGCATTTTAACTGCTACTGACTTGTTTATCGCAATGAACTCTAACACCAACTGATGCTCCACACCTGCCCCAGCTTCATGATTGATAGAAACAACGACGAACAAGTACCGTTAATCTTCTGTGGGCAAATTATTTTGGTCATATTGCTGGATGTGCAAATAATTGTGGCCATTTCGTTTTTAATTTTGTTCTTTCCTCTGTGATATTTTATTTTAATTTTTCTTCCGTTAACTTATCATGAACTTCCTAAAGAATACCTGAATAAAATTTCATTTGATTATAATAGAAATTAAAGGAGTTATTTTGATTTCTTTACAATTTTTCATTGTGATTTGGTTTGTGTAAATAATTGTGGCCACGACTGTGTGTATGCACAGTGTCAGCAGTAACGTTTTTACGGGAAATATGACTGGACTTTTTTTTGTGTCCAGCCATTGTCCATGCGAGATGTAACTAAATTCATCTATATTTAAATATAAAAATTAATATGAATAATAAAGAAATCCGTAAGTACGGGTAAAATTGATGTTACCGAAATTCTAAGTATTTAAAATTATTCCATTCATGAGGACATTTCCACATCCAAAATGATAATATGCACGTAAAAAACCTCTCGAATTGTCTCTAAAGATAATTAATGTTCTGACGTCAAACATTTCGTATTACCCCTACTGTTTTCTTCAATGAATTTTCATCAATCTTAATGGATTATGGATTTGAACACGTACATAGTCGTTCATAATGGAAGTAACTATATATCTAATTGTCTTTTTTTGTAGCTAAATCGCCTCCTATTCTTTCATCGATTTTCATTTTTAGCATTCCACGTGTGTATATGTCAAATTATAAGTCCATTTACGAATATTCATAGGCCATAAACAGTCTTAATCGATCACATTAAATTTGCCATTATTATAACAAAAATATACTCTCTTTCTCTACTCATATAATGCACCTAATAAATCATGATACAAATTCCGTTAACAATAGGACTTAGGTGTAATACGTAAACTGGAATAGTTCAGATAATTATTATCGGTCGACAGTGCTTTTTTTTTATCAGAAAGCGAATTTTGTCAAAAACGGGAAACAATAGACGAAATCAGAAAAATGCATTTATTTACATGGAATTGCGATAAGTTTTGTGAAGGAGTAAAAGGAAGAAATCCAAAGTACACTGTTATGTCCCTTGCACACTACAAGCGATTTGGATAAATCTCGAGATATAAGCAAATCTACTTAGGGGTAGATTGACCATAAAGACTTATTAATCTAATAGATTTCGAACAAGATTTCAAATTAATCTCGTCTCAAATCATGGTATTTTACCTGAACTTCGCCGCAATGGCAAAAATAGAATAAAATATACAATAAAAAAGTACATGCTATATATTGTATATTGAATTATCCATACAAACGGAGAAGAAGAAGGATCATATGACTTTTGTTTCTTATGAAATTCACATGCACGTGTGAGTACTTGAAGACCACCACACCTTCGTTTTTCGTTCCCATGTAAGTGGACGACAGCGCACCTGCCAATGAAATCTTGGTGGTAGAACGAGAAGAAGAAAACGGATGGTGTACATGGATTTAGGTGTCTGGTGTGCATATTGTAATGAACCATATTCCTATGAATTATAGTAATACGTAAAGGACAGAGGCAACGAGCGGCGAAACTCCGCACAAGTTTACCCAACTTAACTACAGCAAGCATAGGCCGCTGTTAGCTTCTTCCCCAGATAGCACTGCCCGACCTTCACGGTCAATTATGCAATCTTAGGCGCCGTCCCCACGGGCATCTTCGGATGCCCACTAAACCGTCCATTACAGTATACTTTAGTTTTTCATAAACTAGTCAATAATTTTCGTTTTTAGTTTTACCGAAGGAAAGTTGAAAGATTTCTTTGAAGGTAATAAATGACTAATGGAGGGCTTGCCGATTGGTCAGTGCATTGCGACGTCCGCCTCAGTCTGACGTCTAGCCGGCTTCAATCTTTAAACATGTTATCATGTTCATAATCATTGCATCAAAATAGAAAAAGAAAATCTTAACTTCCTCAATCGATGTCCTTCCTTTCAGTTTTCTACGACTCTCAGACTTTAATTCTACATTGACATAGAGACCAGACTTTGCACAGCATAATATGTATACCTAAACAAAGACTTACTCAATCTTTCAAGCATTTTATCAGAACTCGCCCGAAAATCGCGTCATCTATCACTCAGACGCGTATTTGACATTTAATCAATCAATTAGGGTGCATTATGATAACGCTTAACTTAATATTAATAAATTGTAATATGCCTGCGAAACAATATCTAATTTTAATTGACTGAATCCAACAGTGCACTCGCGACGGGCAAGTTGAAAATGCTTCCGACTTTCACTGCGTAGTATTTTCAATTTCGGTTGATTCGATATTTCTGTTTATTGTTGTTGTTGTTTATTTCATCGAATTATATTGCTTCACATTTTTTCAAGCTTTTATGAAATCTGCCATCTCCAAATCTGGATGTGTCCAATACAATATTTTCGACACTTACCTCAGTTACATACAGTAACAGGAAGTTAAGCAACTTTTGTGTATGCCACAGATATAAAGTATCGATAATAAACCACCGAAAAGGGGGTGGAATCAACTTAAGTCACGCTCTCCTTTACAATTTTTTGTAATCGGATTTCTCGTGATTGTTCACTTCGCGCGACAAGGTGGATTCATCCGAGTAGTTTAGAGAGAAAAAGTATCTTTTGATTCACCGATTCACCCCCACAGGTTTCGATTAAACATAATTTTCCTATAATTTTTTCTTTTTTATTGGAATTGATTGTTAATAATTGTCTATAATGCCTTTATAATTGGTATTTTTAACGAATACATAATTATTATTATAGTAAGAAAAAAATCAGTTGCTGACGCTCTTTGGTTATTCAACTTGAAACAAAGTTGAAAATTAGTGGTCTCTGGTGTTTTAAAACGTGAGTGCTTAGTTGACCTCTGACTACTCGGTTGACAAGTAGCTGATTGTGATGAGGTATCTCTGAAAAGTGCTTGTTATTATATTCTGGTGATTGAATAGTTATTACAAGTGACTGCCAGTGACTGTATAAAGCCTTTGGTGTTAAATGTCCTACATACATGTTACATATACCTACTGAGTGTCAGATCCTCTATTCGCGCACTGAATCCAGCAAAACCGACTAGCTATGGAGGAGATACTGATTTTCCTATTAATTACACGGTAACTTTTTATTGGGGAAATGGAAACGATTTGAAAATACATACATTTATATAATTTTTTATTATTTATTATTATTACTTTCGTTACAATGTCATGTGACATAGTGCAATAAACTGTACTTTGTTCCATGTTTTATTGTAACTGGTAATTGTCTCATTTTTTTTCAAAACGAGGTGATAAAAACTTGAATGTTTGTTGTTAATAATTAGTACATTGTTATTGATACAAATTGTAAATATTGTTGAAATTACGTGTTAGATGGTCATCATGTCACTTTCCTATTGTACTTGTGCAATGTGCCATGCGTTCCAAACGTGCAATTTGATGCATGTGAAGAGCGGAAAATCGGAAAAACTTTGTTAAGATGAAGCCGTAAAATTACGCGATATGGTTATATTCCTGGACTCGAGTTCTTACACAGGTTTGGGTGTTAAATTACATTCAATTCATATTTTTTACCATCCGCTCTGTTGATAGTCATATCACACCTATTCAGATCCTGTATCCCGTTTGATCCGAGTTAACTTTTTCTTTAGCAGAAAAAGAGACTTGACTGAACGCCTAGTAATTAGTCTTCGATCTTATCGTAATCAAAGGCTAAATTTGTTCTGGTCGCTAAGTCAAATAAGTGTTTTTTATTAAACCAAAACTGCCTAAGGAATCTGCTCATCTTGCCAATTGATCATATTCGCTTCAGTTTTTCTTTCAGTGTTAGCTTTACAAACAACAATATTGAACAGTTTGATTATAACTAGAATGAAAATCGAAATTACGTAGTTAATTGGATCTATGTTTTAGACAGTGGCGGATTCGTCGAACTCACATTTTGTTTTACTCGATGAAACTCAAAATAATAAATAGTAAAAACTGAATCGTTCAGTATTTCCAGTTTTTTCTTTGAATGTAGGATAAGTTGATAAAGTACAATAAACAAAAGAGTACGATTGTGGGCGTAAAATTTATGTAGTGTCAAATGCAGAAAACCTACCTAAAAGTTCCTCCTAAAATCGTTACAAGACACACTTTACCTCGCAGCCGATACTTTGCTCTAATGCCTACAATTTATCCTATAGGAATACTATTAGGACCTACATTTCTATTTCATCAAAGTTGAAGGTCAATAGGTTGAACGTCAACTTAATGCGGATATAGTGAGTCCACAATTTCGATGACGAAGTATCTGTATGATGGTTGTTTGAGTTCGCTGGGCGCAGATCCGTGTCGTTCTTTTCACCCGTTTTCGGTCTGACACCGAAATACAAGCGAAACGAACGCGACATATGTGAATAACATCATTTTTCATTTTAAATACGATACAATATCCAAGCATGTATGGAACCAATCCTACTAATATAATACCTAGTCTTTAATTATTTATTCCTAAGAACTACAAAGAACTATTTTTTATCAAAAAAAAAAAAAAAAAAAAAACCGGTATTTGTGTTGGTATTACAGGATACGTACGAATATAGTAACGTAGAGTAATGCTGAAACACTATTAAAATTCAAATATTTTTTTCTCCACATGTTTCAAACTTTTAATTTGATAAGCTCTCGTAGCTGAAATTTACAATAAAATCTTATTGGAAGTATAGTACTTACTCAATTTCTGAATAGTCATCAGCAAATTATTAGTCGTATGAAGTTATTTCATACAAGTAGATCCGGGAAGAGATGAAAGACCACAGGTATTTAAAAAATCATTTCATTTTACAATGGAGATGTTCCTATCTGTTCTCATAAACAAAAACAAAATGTGCTGATGACTAGCAGATGGTAGGACAATGTCTCCTCATCTCCGGCAAGCGACAAGATGTTATCCAAATGATAAAGATACGAGTAAACATAGAGTTTTGTAAAGCATTGGAGTAGTTTAGGTGAACGCCCTGAATAAGCAATGGAAAGGTACAATCCTATGATAAAACTGTCACATTGTCAAAGTACATACGCATTCTGTTATTAATAATTTATGTGGTTCATACATAGGCATGTGTACTCGTATTGTTCAAGGGAATTTGAATCGAGAATCCATATTAAATATTACAACAGTATCGCTACATAGTATTTAGGGTGATAGACGACCGTGATAATTCCCGTGATTGATAACAGACCTGTCTACAAAAGTTCAGAAACATTTTCAAATGTTTCATATTTGAGTCCATAAAGAACTGGTAGAAGGCTAACGCAATGTTAACGCCCTTGCTGCACATTCATAGAGTGTTGATTGTTGACATCTTATCACCAAGAGCACAACCGACTTACCATACTTATAATTATAACTTACGCTTTAAAGGTCATTTAGACTTTTTGCCTTTAACCGAATTGGTGCTTACTTTTTACAACTTCTCATAACGCACTTAATTTATCATAGCTAGTAAAAAAGACATTTAATGTTGAATTTTATCTTATAATCATTTATTTGCCCTGACCGTCAGCGGTGCATAGCGCATCAACTATTATTCCATGTGCATGGGCGCGTCATCATCTCTAGCATTTCTATGCTTTGTTGACGTTTCGATAGCATATGTGCTTTTCGAAAGTGCAGTTGCTTGTATGCACCTCCTATCCGCACCATCTTTATACTGACAAGCTCGGAGCACTGTGAGAGTTCTATTAGTGCCAACAGGCAGTTTTTGATCGCGCCGAGATTTGAACTCCGAGTCGGCACATTATTCCAGTAACCAATCCAGTCCAGTAATCCAGTCCAGCGCTGGACTGCTACTGGAATAATGTGAACCGGCACTGGACAGCAATTCAATCCAGCAATCCAGTCCAGCAATCCAGTCCAGTGACTGGATTGTCGGTCTACTTTTTGATTCCAGCTCGCCCAAAAATCATTGTTACTATAGTTACCGAATCAACAACACACTCGCCAGACTACTGGACTGGAATCATGTAGACGATATGATCCAGTCCAGCACTGGACTGGATTACTGGACTGGAATAATGTGAACCGGGCATTATTCACGTCGCTGGTACATGTACTACTTAGTTATTTTAAAATTGTAAACACTTGTTAGGGAGCGCCGTAAATCGGTTAAGCTTGACTGATTAAACAAAGTCGAATAAATCACCGTAGAGAAATTATGCCAACAAAGATGAAGATGAGTCAGTACATGGTAATGCAAAATAACGAGCGATGTTGAAGCTTATGCCAAATTTGCTGTACACAAATGTCGTCGTAAATACGCTAAAGATAAAAGACGTAACGACTAGTAAACAATGGGCGCATGTCGGGAGAGCGTTTTCTCAAGTGGTAATTTTTTAATCGGTCGTTATTCTGCCCGCTTTCTGCACTACCTCATGCATAATTCATTAAAAATAAAAATATAAAATGTGTATGTATTTCCTCATTTTGCAGCTGTCAGACGGAACTATCTGTGGATTTGACAATTCTCTGTTAATATCTAATAAAATTGAGTTTTACACCTATCGTCTAAAATCCGGTGTTAAATTCATGATTTCGCTTGTACAAACGAAATTTTCAAATAAAATCTTTTATGGCAGTTAGTTTGCTTCGGCGGTATTTGAACTACGTAGTCTATCGAGTGGGAGTTTTCCTATGCATACTCCCAATCGGCATTTTCAGTGAAAACGTTCATCTTGCCCACAAAGCCATGAACTGTTGCCAGTTGCGATATTGAGCGGAATGCTTGATTTCATGAAACAACCATAAGCTACAATAGCACACACTTCGCGACTGCAAACAATATCAACGTTAACCTTCATTTATTCACACTGCATTTCTTTTTATTATTCAAAACCTTGTTAGTTTTTAATGGCATTTTTTTAATAATAGCAATAATGCGAGAGTATTGCTACGATTAAGCAAAAAATTGTGGGCAAATCAAATGTACTCGTTGATACATTAGTCACTCAGCCTTCTTTTTGATAGCATCATTGCCAGCGGGCAGGTGATAACGTCTAAGTGACACGATAAATCTTATGAAGGTGCAGATTTTTTTTTTCTCTATCAGCAAGCTATGGATTGGCGATTGTCTATCTTATTCTGCTAGCTTGTGACTTCGAGAAACGCAACCTTGATTAGCTGATTGAATCCTGATGTCTGTGTCACATGTGAGCTTTCCTTTCGCATCAACACTGTAAATCACTGAATTGCGATGCGAGGCATATCGCAATAGTAGTTAACTTACGTGCTGACATTATTTGGATATCTGCCTCGTTGAACTGACGACTATATTACCACGAACACTCATTAAGCTCTTGATTTCAGGTTTTCCGCTTTCTTCAAATTGTGTTTGTTGAAAGATATAAGGTGAGTTTTTTTTACAACTTTACTGGGTCTAGTGTAGGCTAAGCGAAGTCGTAGCGTTTTTTTGCCAATTAGAAAATTAATAATTTAATTTCAGCGTGGTGAGACGAAAACTAGAGTTACAGGGTTAAATATCACGTCAGTTCGCCCAGATGTGGCTTTAATTAAGTTCATCTTTACTCCTGTTTGGGATTCCGGTAGTGTTGAGGTGTCAGTCTGATGTCTCATCATACCAGTTATTCTTGGGTTCGAATCCCGTCGTGGCCACGGGTGATTATGTTGTCTTCCCCCTGTGGTGTGAGGAGTAAGAATAAACCACAATCTTTCCCGACCTGTCGCAGGTACGCAGCTTAGCGGGCAGGAGGTCCATACTAGCAACATGCATTGTCTGAAACCAGTTTATATTAACTAAACGTCAACCAAGCCACATGGGAATACGAGTTGACGCGCTATACCCCAATAGGCTAAATTACTGAGGTAAAATGACGTAATTTGTAGCTTGTGCATGCTCGTTACGCTAAGCTACACTTGATAAAGTCGCAAAAGACGCAACTATATTATGAAGATTATGTGTGAAAGATATGTGTATCTTTTTCGGCAGAAAATATGAGCTTGTCATGATTTTGTATTCCCTCATTTCATTTGTACTCAATTTCACCGTAACTGACCTTCGTTTTAGCACTCTCTTGCAATTCATTTCCACATCTGAATGATTTCAATTTCAGTACAACATGCCTAGCATGATACGAGTAGATACATATATTTATAGTGTCGCTATACAATACATACTTTTCAAATATGAAATGCTCTTTTAAATTTAAAAAAATACACACAGCTCTCGTATTACTACAAATCATGTAGACGACGTATTTTCAAATGCATAAGCTCGAAAAGTTGAATCTTTATATTTACACATACTTGTATGTAGTAATAACATCATAATTATTATGCCATGGATTATATAATAATTAGATCTTTTTATAAAATGCTTTTGAGAAATCGATATGATGCACTCAATAAAAAGAAATACATATTTGTTGCAATATCGATGCATGTACAAGTACATTTGAAGTTGTATGGAACATTGGATCCTCATCATTTAGTCAACCAGGAATTTATATAGTTATAATCTTCCAGCGCACAGTGGGGTATTTGTACCAATAACCTGGCCAGAATTATTTAATGTAATTTATCATGTGGAAATTCATAAATAATTTGAGATATTTCAAAATGTATTTTAATAATAATTTATAAAATAATGAGCAAAAAAGATTAAAAATAAATATTATTATAAAAGTTATAAAAAAAAATTAGTCATCGAAATGCACAACAGTGCATCGATCCCTTCAACCCGATTCAAATGATAACCGTATATTAGATTTTACTTCTTGTCCATGAAGGTCCTTTGTCCTGTCCAAACGGTTCATAATGCCTTCTGTAACTACCCACATTGGCTCAGTTTCACTTCGTGCACATGGGGGTCCTTTTGTCCGACCAAAGGACTCAAAATACCTTCAATATTACTCGAGTGCATTGGTCTCGCCACTACTAATTAGGAAATACCCATGTTAGCTGGGTTTGTTGTCACTTTGACTTGACTTTGACTTGATGCCCAAGAAAGTCCTGTTGTCTTCACAACCAGCAGCACCACCAAAACGTCATTGGGTGATGCTTAGAATCACGCAAGCAAACTATTTACCAAATTTGGTCGAAATCAGACCACGGGAAATGCCCGGAGGAGTGAAATACACTTTCCTAGAAATGACTTAGACGAGGAACTTTCTGATACTTAAAAGTTCAAACGGTAAAATAAAATGGGGGAAGAAAGAGGAATCTTTTCTTTAATGGCCAATTCAAGGAAACGTTAAACTAATTTTTCATTAAGGATTAATAACTTGAGATGCCCGGGACATGGACAAAAACAGTTTCGTTTAGTTATTTTTGTTTTTAAACAGGTTCTTTTTTGTAGTTCATAGCATAATAATAATAGTGAAAACAATTTCATAACCACAAGCAAGATAAAAATATGCTTTCTATTAAAGTACACACCTCCATCATCCATATTCATATTGGTTATTTTTTTTTAACTGCACTGAAACCCAACCAAAAAAACCGACGAAATTTTTACAACAAATTAAGTTACCGCCTGAGTTTCAACACAATGGGCCACTTGGTCTCTGTTCTCTCAAAAAGGGGCGATGGGCAAACAGCTTGTTTTGAGAAGAAATTATGAAAGCTCCAAGCTTCTTCAATAGATGTGAGGACGTGCAGAAGTCATATCTCACTCCTAGGATCAAAAATATTTGATTGTTAATTTTCTTCCTATTAGAGATTTGTGGAACAGAAATGAAATATTGTGGATTGTCATTTTTAAAGTATCTATGTATTTCCCCATTTTGGAATTTTCACACCAATTTATAGCCAAATTCCCCAAAATGTTACTAACTTTGTTTTTTATTTTCAAAGTCGAGATCATGGTAAAATATGCTCCATTTTATTCGATTCGCAATAGTTTACCGGGTGATCAACACGGTTGAATGACCATCATAATGGTTCAAGGTATTTGATCGACAAGTAATAAGTATTGTTCGTTAAGTCGTGAGGCATGAATGACCTTCTCGACTAAATAGAGGCCTAAATATTCGTCTTCCATGTTATATTTAACATAAAATGTTTTGAGTCGCCAGAGGGCATTTATGGAGAAAAGCCCGCTTGAAAAATTGACAAATTTTCTTAATATATTAGTGTCATTGAGTGAAGCATTTTTTAGATAAAAAAAACGGTAAACGCCATTAATAATAGAGTGAAAAATATAATATATTATATACATACTTATATATATTATTGAGGACGATTTATTGTGGCACCGGCTTTTTTGCCTTGCTCATTTGTAATTTAACCCCCATTGCACTTGATCGAGTGCACATTTAGCATTTGTTTTATGCTTTGATGTTGTTTTTAATCTCTTGTCCCTAAGAGGATCGTCGAAGAAGATCTATTTTTTTTTAATTTTTAAATATATGAATATTTTATGGGTTCTGTCCAAAAACAAGCTTGCGTCAAAAAATATTGAACGGAAGATTTCCGAAAAAAGATAAGATAATTTGAACGTTCATGTGCACCGGCACTTAGATAGGACCTTGCTGGCGATAGTTTGATCCCTTTCAAGGGGCATGGTTGGAGAATACGTTTTAACTTATTATGCCCAGATCTCATGTCTTGTGGTTGCGAATCATCGCGTCTTTGTGAACAGCTTCTCCAACTGGTGTATTAAACGATTGTCCAGCCTGGCCTCACTAATTAGAACAGAGTCTAATATCGCTTCAATTGATTTGCGTTTGTTATCCATTTTTGCTTAAAGTCGTGCAACAACTGCACCGAACTTGTAGATGTAAAATCGTGGCTTTGATGATAGATGGGCCCTGGGTCACAAAAGAGCCACAAACACTGCGACGATAATTCTATTGTGCGTCGAGCCTTAGTCCTTTTTTGATTTTCGAACCACTTCTCGCATTTCGTGGCAAAGAAAACATCTGCTGCAAAAGATTCAGCATTTCGTGATACAAGAAGACAAATGCATCTGCAAATTGGCAGGTATTACGGACTTATCAGCTATTTATTTTAACAGAATGCATGAGACTCACGACGACAAAGAGTTTCCAATAAGTTTTATATTGCAAATTTTGTCACCGTCTACAGGTAGTCTGAAACCTGATTTTCAGGGCTTTGTCAGTCGGTCATGATTTCTCTGTTTTGTTTTATGTTTTGGATCGGCGTGCATCCTCACCTATGCCTTCCGTGCCAGGAATTCTTTTGTATCCGCAAACCTATTTTTAGAACGGGCAACGATGCGCCGACCCACGATATCAGGGTCATATTGAGATCCATTTGGCTTCGTGAAGTTACAAATGACCTGAGAGAGAAAAGAAATAAAAAGGAAGAAAAGTTCTGATTGAACTGTATTCCCTTATTTTATTTGGCAATTTGGCTGTAGTAGTCTCTAGTCCCTTCATGCGAGTTTAATGCATAGATCATAGTCATCATTAATAGTATTTCGTTTGTATATTTTGTATTCATATTTATTTGGGAGCTAGTTTATTGAGTTTTGTGTCTAGGCAATTAATTGAAGTCAGGTCAGTTACTGCCATGATCACTCACCCCCCAGGGGCCTATTCCTGATCAGTGGTCTAGTTTGCCTGAGTCATTTGGGGGTCTCTAGAGAGGGTTTTCTCGACCTTTGCTGCATACTTTCCACCCTCCGTCCTCCGATAGCCACTGCAGGGTCTAGGAATTTTGCGTCTGGCTAGTGTTTTTATCCCTTTCAAGGAATCGCAAAGCATAGAGATATAATTCATAAATTTGTTAAAAGAAATCAGTGAAGTCATTGTCGAATAAAAGAAATGCCCTAAATTACAATACATTCTCAAAAAAAAAAAAACTTATCCATTCGACTTTCAGTAACGAAATGGCAATATCAAATAATATCATTGAACTTCAATGAAACACGTTCAAAGAACTCGGGTTCAAAAATCTCTGCCCAGACGGTCAGGTCTGGTATCCTGTCGATGGATAAAGGTATACACAAATTGGTTGTGCTGAAAAAATATATCATAGCAGATTTAAACGTACACAACAGGCACAAAAAACACAGGTGGACGCCTTTTTTGAGTTGTACAAAATTGCACAGACTTGGCGTTCTGTATTGTTTGAATGAGCACAGCTGCACTTGCGTGCAATGCAGACATGTGTAAATATGAGCCAGGTGCTCCCAGTGATTAATTTGTTTTGTATATGTACAATACTACATAAGGATTAGGCTTCTTCGTACTTATTGGTTCTAAATGTCAATTATGTTGAGAGAAAACCAATATTTTTAGGCGTTCAATGGGAATCACTAGAATGGTTGAACTATTTTTTCTTTATTTCTAAGTAACTTACAGTGCGGATACAATCATTTAATACTGTAGCTACTTTTGCATGCCACTGTCTGTTTTAGAAATCGATAGAGTCTTATTCAAAAAGCTCTTTATGCCGATATTAGGTGCTTTCGATTCACCGGACCTCAGACCATTTTCATTCAAAATGACCGGTTTTAATCCAGATCTCGTATGGGATTTTCGAATCAAAATTGAAAGTCGATTGGTTGAATGTCAACTTATTTCGCATCTATCTGAATGTATAATGAGTCCGCCATTCGCCCCGACGACAGCTGTTTAAGTTCGCTCGGCATGTCGTTCTTTTCATCCGTGTTCGGTCTGATGCCGGTTGCGTTGCGCGGAACAAAATTGCAACGAAAAATGCATCTTCGAAATATATTTCACTCCAATGAATAATAGGCCACATGTTTGGTAGACATCACAAACATATGTTGACGTTGACACTAAACAGACATTTGAATTCCATTACATAAAAATATAGTTTTCCGCCAAGACAATCTAGGACTCTCACTCAGACGCATAGCTCGCTAAATATTAGAACATTAAACTTTCTGCTCTTATTCATAGTGTACTGCAGCTTGTAAAGCTGCGAAATTGAATTCGCCGCAAAACAGTGTCATCTATTGGATACTAGAAATGTCATCCAGTCCCGCTTATGATCATAATACCATACAGCGAAACGAAAATTTTCGTTGACGAAATGAAAGTTCACTTTGTATGGGATTTGACATTTCCTTTCGTTTCGCGGCCAACACAATACCAGGCATGAGGCGGAGATCCAAGCGAAACGAACGGGGTTATTAATGTTTTGACTTCTCTCTCGGTTCAAGTTAGTCACATAATTAAAAGTAATTACGTATATAAACAGAAATTTTTTTATTCGCTATACAGTTCAAGAGCCAGCAACGATTTTTTTTACGTTATAACTAGAATTTTCACGATCGATCCTTGTAATATATGTAGGAATAAGAGTACGAGAAGTCTGACAATTTTCCCAGGCTAGGTTTGGCGAGTACGAGAAATCTAACATTTTGTAAAGGCTGGGTTTGGTGGCTGATGTTCCAAGATATGAAAAAATGCCAGACATTTTGTGGGGAGGAGGGGTGGGGGGGGGGGGGGGGGAGTGGGTGTCAGACGGGAAAACCTCTTACTCCAGTCAAAATGATTTTAAGCGACATAGGTAATTCCCAAAGTTTTCATTTTATTTTCTATTTCACCGAAAGTCCCCAAGAAAACGAAGTGACCTTTCGGAAGAATCTCAGAAAAACTTCAAAAATTAAAAAAATTAATAATCCATGTAGAGAGAATCGTAGGCTCAGTTAGCATTGGAAAAATTCCTGTAAATTACCCTTTCGTTCGGTCGATAAAATTATTCTATCGGACGTAGGGCTGGCATGATAGACAAAACTTATTCGGAATTCCCACGATTGTGGGGTATATCCTGAGCTTTAATAATTTAATAAGCATACTTTTACGTGAAGACACTTTTATCATCTTCGAACCACCGTCTACTTTGATATCCATCATTGGACCTTGGACTTTTATTTTTCGCTTAAAATTGAAACTAAAGTATGTTATGGTTTCATTCCATTTTAAAATATGAAAAGATTAGTATCACCTGAACGTCGCAGCTCAACCTTTCCTTCCTATCAAACAAACAACTGGAATACTGATATCAACACCCAGACGTTTTGCAATCTTTCTGAGAATCTCTTCTATTTTCATCCACTTTTACGCCCAATCACAATATAAATTTCATTAAAATTATCACGTGTGTAGTAAATTTTCCAGCTGATATTATAAATATCGGAGCTATTGTCAAGCTGATTGAATTTCGTAGAGAATAGACTATGACCTGGCATCATAAATAACTTTCCACATTTTAACATCTTTTCAATCAAACGGCGTATTATAAGAACCTATATTTTTTCTGGTTTTCATGCTCTTCAATTCACAAATAAGTAATAAAAATCTTAATCGCAAATTTAACAAGATTAAGTTGATAATATTTATTGCTTTAATTAGATCAGTCGATACAATAATATTAGCCTCGTTCGAACCATCCGGACAAAAACCAATTTTCATACAAACCTACTGATCGGACTTGGATCCAGGTCTCGTATAGGATCATATCTGGATCAGAGTTAAAGGGGATTTCTTTAATGTCAACTTGTCTCCCAGCAATTCGTCCATATACCTATACTGAGCACGTAATACGCCCCACGCGACGAATTACCTGTATGGTGGCTATTAGAATTCTCTCGTCACAAATCCACGCCATTCGATTCAATCTGGATCTTAGTCCGATTGTATCAAACGGGACTATTATTATTTAACTTATTGTAGACTTCTGAAACGTTCAGACCCGCCCAATTTTACTTAATCTGAAACCCGATTGCTATAGTATGCGACGACGCAACGTTTTGAGACAATTTGCTGCGGTGCAGACAATAGAAAATAGAATAGCTCAGTGTGTTGAGGCGTCAGGCTGATGTCTCATGCTACCGGGTTCGAGTCCCATCCACATCGTGGCCATGAATTTTTGTGTTGTCTTCTCCCTGTAGTGTGGGGCGTAACAATAAGCCACAACCTTTCCCGACTTGTTGCAGGTATGCGGCTAAATAGGCAGGGGGTACATGCTAGCAACATGCATTGTCCGAAACCAGTTCATGCTAACAATACATCAACTAAGTCATATACGCGCTATGCCCCACTAGAGGTTAGGGCAAATAATAGGCGTCCGTTAAACTGGCACCCCCACAACAGAAAATCGAGATGTCACATATCGCTTAATTAGGGGCTAATTAAGTGCTAATTAGGTGCTAATTTGGTGCTCAATTCAAAAATTTAGTGCTCCCGCCGAATCGCAAATAATAGTAGACAATAGGGAATAAAAATGATAACAAGAGTGGTGTTGCTGGAATTTAATTGCTGATGATTATTATCCGAAGCTCTATCCAGTAGATCAGTATTTCTGAAAGTTGCATAGAAGAGAAGGATATTTTTTTCCAAAATACCAGCATTTACCTTCACTCCTTGTGGCGCAACTAAGAGCCCTAGTTGATGTTTCGTTAGCATAAAGCAGGTTTCGGATGAAGCATGTTGCTGGCATCCACATCCTGTCCACTTTGTCGCCTTCTACTAAAACTCAGAAAGGCTGTGGATTATTCTTACGCCCCATACACCACGGCGGTTACCAAGATACTAAAGTGCTATGAATTCTTTAAGAAAAATATGGACATCGTTATTTCGTAATATATATACATATATGTATGTTATTATTGTTACTATGAACAGCAATTGAAATAGTGCGAAAATTAAGCCCGGCCAACACCACCCTCTACGCAATGAGAGTGGCTTGTTGGGTCACGACATACTCATACATATGGGCCACTATGAAGAGCAGCAGTAATTGGCATGATCGAAACGATCACGATCATATGGCCTGCTGTTCAAATGACTTTTCTCTCCCAGAAAATTTATCTACAAGATTGAAGTGTTTCAAAGAATTAATGACCAGTCACTTCGTTGGTAAATAAAATAATTATCAATCAACAGCAAAACATATTCCAGGCAATTGAGTTCGCTTAGTAACTAAAACATATGTTTCAGTACTACTATCAGAATTGTGAAGCGTGACATGAAGATGAGTAATACATCCGTTCGGCGTGTGAATCTAGCGTAAAATACTCATCAATAGACCATTGGGTAGTGTTTACTGTCCAGTGAATTATGTTTTATCAGTGGACATTGTAATATCTAGAAAATTCATTATCAAATGTGCCATGCGATTCAATGCTGAGGAGTACTGATCAAAAATAGTCGAATGACTAGGCCTTACATGAGTATCGGAAATTAGAGGTAATGTATCTATTAATAAAATTTTACTCAGATCGTTACAAAGAATGGGATAGTCCCGCAAGTGTAGCTTTGACAGTTAGCTTAAAGGGTCAAACTAATCGTCACTCATGTTCAGCACTGAAAGATCATGGTTAGTACCTAATGTGGTCGGTCCTTATACCTTTCTAGCACAGGACAGCGCCAAACAACCCTCCTCCTTACAAACTACTATGAAATTAGCCATGACGTGTCTCTGACATTTTTAATAAATTTTCGGCACGATCACATAGCGTCGCGTGTTCAAAATACTCATATGATAATTGAAATGAGAAAATGAGAAAAAAAACGAAATCAAAAATTGTATTGTTTGTACACATTAATGCTGATAATTATAATATGGCGTGTGCAATAAGAATGAAAACGAATGGAAAAAATTGAAAAATGATTATGTTGATCGATGAAACGCGTAGCCTTGATCGACGATAGACGATACGCGCGTTTTATAAAAAGGGCACTAGTTTAGTAATGCTAAGAATTTGAGCGTTATCGATCATTCGACTTATAGACTTTGAACAATTACTTATTGACAATTAAGGCGTGCAACTATTGATTTTATAATCGTAAGTTTAGACTGGGAGTGAGTCTATATCAACAGCAACTGCTAGATTACTATAAGGGAAACTCGCCATAATTCTAAGTTACTATCGAAGGTTGGACTTCGAAAATGGGCCAAATATCGCATATCGGCCCACTGTGGGCAGATATTTCCGTTTGAAAGACAATAGTGTTGATTTATTAGTACTTAACATAGCCCTGCTTCATGCGATACTGTATGTAAATATATTGAGTCATTCATCAGAATTAGTGTGAAGGTTAAGGTTGTAGCGGTGACCGAAATATGGTTTCTAATATCAATTGTAGACAATCAATGCAGGGCACATTTAGCGAAACTTTTCTAGTTGACACACTTTCTGGACGATTGAAATGTGTGTCTGTGTGTGATAAGAATATAAATGTCTGATCAAAATAACAGGAAACATGAGATTGCTCATTTACGGCGCAGTTTTATGAATGTATTTTGCGTTCATAATATGTCTTGGAATAAAACTTTGTTTGTTTGATGAAAATCGAATGAAAATAATAACATCCAATAACAAGTGACACATTTTACCTTTAATCTATTTGGTTTCAAGTTGTTTATGATTTGTTTGGAAAAATTAATGTCCTTATCACAGCGATTAAGGAGATACCCTTATCTACTAGGCGAATACAAGAATGTCTCTATTTTCTGACCCAACGACTCAGAATACCATCAACAGTAGTCTAGTGTATTCACGTCCACACCCCCGGTCATATCATACCCATCTTGCCTAGATATCACTTCATTGTCAGCAATGCCCTTTTTTCCTCATCAAAGGACTCAAAATGCCTTCGTGCATTTGCCCTAACATCCCCGCAGTCATATGATACCCAGCTTGCGTAGATATCACTTCATTACCATGAATGTCATTTTTTCCGCACCAAAGGACTCAAAATTCAATCGACAGTAGTCTAGTGCATTCGTCTTATGTTCATCATTAATATGATACCCATTTTGCCTAGTCATCGCTTCATTACCAAAAATGTCCTTTTTTCTAGACCAAACGACTTAAAATGTTATCAGCCCTGACCAAAGAACTCAAAATACCTTCAGCAGTACCTACTCGAGTGCATTGGTCTCATCACCCTGAATCAAGAAATACCCATATCTACCAGGTTTGGTTTCCGTTTCATTTCATGATAAAGAGAGTCCTTTTTTTCTGACGCGCATGCAGGAGGACCAAAATATCACCGTATAGTACTTACACCAAGGGAGCTACTTACAAAATTTTGGTGAAATCTAACCATGGCAAATGCCTGGAGGACCAAACTTTAAAAAGATTTTAACCATTTATTGTGGTTTAAACAAAATATAATGTACCGTTAGTCCAGCCATGATCAAAATTGCGGGTTGTGCTCAGGGTGATACAAGCAACCTACATACCAAATTTAGTTAAGATCAGAGCACGGGAAATGCCCGGACAAACATACAGCATGCATCGGACTGTATGCCCGTCCATTATATTTTTATATGGGGCTGCCCAAAAATATTAAATATAAAAAAAAGCGAAAAACATAACACAATGAATTAAGGTAGCGTTTAACCTCACATTGGGCGCCGAATATTTTCCGGCCATATTGGCCATTTGTTGGTTATTTTCTACTATAATTGACATATTTTAGAATGAAAACGCCTTGGATAAGCTCATGTTCCTGTTAGTTAACAAGCAGTTTATTTGGACATTCAATATCCTGACTCCCCTTCCATATCACTACCGTCTCTCAGCATATTCAATTGCGTTTGAGTTTGTTCAAATTCTCTTCTATCGAATGAATTTCCAGGAATTCTGTTCTTTATGGGCAATTTCATTGTTTTCGTTCGTATTTGTGAAAGAAAAACAATTCTAACTCTCAAGATCTCAGCATCCGGTATCAGGTGTTGGGTTTTTGTTTCCGATAAACTTTCAACCGGAAACCAGGTGTTGGGTTCTGTTTTGAATAAAATATTAATCGGAAAACAGGGGACGGTTAGCGTTTATCCGACTAATAACGCTAACCGGACATTGAGAAAATTAAATTGTGCTAAATTGCAGTTTATTGTTAAGATAAACTTTAATCGGACATTGAGCAACCGGCCCATAGCCTTTTAATTGATAATAATTATATTATTTATATTGGAAGTTATATGCATGCAGCTATGTATATCAGCAAAACTTATATAAATGTATGCCTTGTATGCCTTCTAACGTAACGACCACCCCTTAAGAATGGATAAGAAACTTACGTCCATTCGTTTTTTAAACACTGATAAATTCTAAGCATAATTATTACATAAAAGAAACCACTTCTCTATCAGAAACCTCAAATCATTCACCCCAAAAGTGATTTTACTTCATATAAGTCGGAGACTTTGCAAAATGCTAGTATGTGGAAATAACGTTTACGAACTTTGCATATATTCCCGGGCAATTGGCCAGACAAACTGATAAGAAGTTCTTAATTCCCAAAGTAATTATACACAGTATAGTACCTATATATGTATGTTTCTAACTAAAAGCAGCTACGATTAAAGGCTTTAGTTTGATACGATGCGGTAGAGAATTGTGGCTTTGATAGTGGCGTGATTTAGTGGGAGGTTCAAGTGACGTATATGACATAACATTTGATCATTTTTTTCGGTATTTTCGACGGCCATCGAAATCGTGCTAAGTAAATATTTAATGCTTTCAGCATAGTTGTAAAAATAAAATAGTTCGCACATTTTTCCGATTTATGGAACTTAAGAAAATCTTTCTAAGTCATAGTGTCCTGTCGAAGCTTATAGAATAGATTATAAAATGTGGCATTATTATTTGCAGAAGGGGGTTGGCTTTCTAATGGATGGACAAATGCAGTCTAGTTATCCCAGAATTTGGTAGAAACAGTTTTTAGACATTTTATTATAAAGAAAAAAAAAATTTGGTTGATTTTTTTTTTAAGACGGGATACTTTCCTTTTATTCGTAAATGCGCAAATTAAGCCATGCAAAATAGTGTAACTTAACCGAATTCCGTGACCTACATTATGCAGAAACTCGGACAAAAATTACTCGCACAAAGTCCTATTCCCACACAACACGACTGCCCGGTCTTTGATCCAGGTCTCGTATGGGATATCTTCGGATCAGAATCGAAAGTGAATTGGTCCGTTGGTTTACTCTGCATCTCCGTCCGTTTGAATCGAACACGGCTATTGTTTAAATTACTTAAAAAAATATTCAATATTATTTTTTACTATAATTATGGAACTATTAAACACTGGCCAGCGGAATATTTAGTTCTCGTTTTACAAACTAAACAACTAACACATTCCTCGTAGAAATCAAAATCAAAACTTGTTGTCAAGCAGACTCAGTCATTCGAGTCCATTTTCACAGAGAACAAAAAAAAAGTTATTGCGACTAGGTTTCTTGTTTACATTGGAATTTTTCAAAATAATTTACCTGAGATTTTTCACATGAGCACTATAATAATTAGTCATCAATTTAAAGGTAGCCACACACTGTCGAACGCGAATTCGAACACCAACATTATGCAAACGTCCTCCGATTAGCTCAAGAGACACATGCACACTTCACACAAATCTGTAGAAAATCGGTCCACTGTACCATGTTCGTGTTCGAGTTCTTGTTCGATAGTGTTTGACCAGGGCAAGTAAAAACTACAGTATGGATAGACCACCTATCTTCCAGCGGTTTGGTTTTTACACAAAGCAATAATTTTAATTCGGAATACATTTTACATGATGTTTATGTAAAATACTTATTGATTCATTTCTCAAGAATACTGAACAAATGATGGAAAAAAATCTTGGAAAAATACTATGAAAAATTAATTAATCATGTATCATATTCGCAGTTACCTGTTCGTAATAAAATTAAAAATTCAATGACCGCTAATTTATTAATAACTCGGGAGATTACACCTTTGTGCATTTCTGTGCTGTCACCTTGTCTATTATTGTCTTGTCCATGTGTTTTTCCTCACACGTACAATAATAGAACGCTGCTATTTTCATAATGTTGCAATTTAATTTAATTACTACGATTTTAGTTAATATTCCACACCTAACGTTATACTATATTATCATGCGGAAAGTCAGTATGGAATGAAGTTTATTTTAAGATGACGACCGCATGCTATCCCCGAGGCGTATTTCAAAAACCGTTTTCAGTACGGTGGAGTGAGTTCCAGGACATATATAGGAATATAGCGGGGAATGAAAGGGCTGATCAACTGGCGACACAGGGCTCCGCACTCCTCAAGTCCTACGCGGTGACCGTCCACCCGTCGTTTAGTGTCGTAAAGAGGGAGATTCCTAGACATTTGATGACACGGGCTTGCGAAAGATGGGGACTGACGACGTATGGCAGATCCAGGAAACTATGGCCATCATACAATAAACGCAAAATAAATACTCTTCTGAAGAGAATCCGTTCGGATGTCGCGATAGTTACAGCGGTTATGACGGGGCATTGGCCGGGGGAGCGGACGTGGCCAGATTGGGTATACCTTACAACATGTACTGCCGAAAGAAGGCTCTGACTCTGACCCATTTCTTGCGCAAATACCCGGCTCTAACAAGAATCAGGCATCAAGAATTGAGCAGCGCTTTCTTCCTAGTGCTGCATATATCCTCGAAAGGCATTGGGGATAATAAGTTTCCTCAACTCCACGGTATGGATCCGAGGAAAAACACTTCATAAGTGCTCTGATAACAACGGTTTAATTCCTCTTATGAGGTGTGTGGCATCAAAACGGCGCACTCTTAAAGCTACTTGTGTTTTCTACTGGGTAGTTAACAGCCACTATAACCAACCAACCAACGGAATCGAATAACTATCAAGTGAAATAGTGTCAATTTGACGTTATCTTACTTTGAAAGTGAAATAACGTACTTTGACATTATTTCACTTTCAAAGCTTTAGCTATTTTCATGGTTGTTGCACGCAGAGCGAGTGTTCATGTGCGATACGAGCGAGCGAGCGTAGCGAGTGGATCTCACATAAGAGACTGTTGCATTCAGATCGAGTGAAGCGATATTGAGGATTGTGATCCCTTATGCGGGAAGCAAGCGTAGCGAACGGAGCCCACACAAGAGACTGTTGATTCACAATAGTCTCTTGAGTGTGTGGGCTTCGTTTGCTCCGCGCTTAAGGGATCACAACCCTCAGCAGCGCACAAACATAAATGCTCTCTGACAAGTTTTACCACCTAAAGCGAAAATGAGGAAGCACTCAAGGAATTTTCTATTCAGGAACTCAAATCACTTTGCGTGGGTTGTAGATTCTTACTATCTGTAGCGAAAATGGTCCGTGAACCCACTCTCATTTCCACTTTAGGGACCACAAATTCACCATGAATGCATCATAAGAATGGATTTATACGGAATGAGTTAGTTCCCCAGTTTGTGAACGTACTGAATACCGCTTTTATGATATTTTAAACGACAAATGCTCGTCTTCGCAAAGGGATCCGGGTTTTTGGGCATTTAGTCACTAGAAAACCGTGTCGATTTGGCTACCATTTTAGATGACAAATGCACTAAAAAAAACGGTTCGATCTGGGAGGCCATTTAGGCACTGAAGGACACAACAAGAGCGATGATGTTCATTGACACGTTAGGCCCGTCCCACGCAAGTACATATTAATTTTAATCCATTTGCTTACAAGTTGTCTATGACTTGCTTCTGGAAAAAGTCTCCTTGTCGCCCCGATTCAGGATATACCCACATCTTCCAGGCGAATGTCAATATTTTCTGACCCATGGACTCAAAATACCATCAATAGCAGTTTAGTGCATTCGCATCAGCACTCCAGTCATATGATACGCATCTTGCCTAGATATCACTTCATTGTCAAGAATACTCCTTTTCCAGACCAAATGGATTAAAATGCCCTCAAAAGTAGTCTAGTGCATTCGGCTCAACATCCCCAGTCATGTGATGACCATATTGCCTAGTTATCGCTTCATTGCCAAGGCTGCCCTTTTTCCTGACCAAAGGACTCAAACTGCCTTCAACAGTACTCGAGTGCATTGGTCCCATCACACCGAATCAGGTGGTACCCATATCTACCAGGCTTGGTTTCCGATTAATTTCATGATAAAGAGAGTCCTTTTTTTTCTGAAACACACCTGCAGCAGGACCGAAATTTCACCGTATGGTACGTATAATAAATAATCCAAGGAAGCTACTTACAAAATTTGGTTGAAATTTGACCACGGGGAAATGCCTGGAGGAACAATCTTTAGAAAGACTTGCGGTCTCCGATTTGTACTCAGAGTGACACAAGGAATCTGCATAACAAATTCGGTTAAGATTAGAAGACGAGAAGCGCCCGGACAAACGCTCAAGCGAACAAACGTACAGTATGCATCGGACTATATCTCCGTCCATTCTATTTTTATATGGGACGGGCCAAAAACCGCATCTCTTTGGTCACTGACTGAGGAACGTACTGAACACGGTTTTCCAAATATGCATCCCGGAGTGGCTTTGTCCGCGTAGTATTATTATTATGTAAATCAATAGGGAAATACTACTATACGTCCACTATCGGATCATTCAAGACGACTTGGGAATTTTCAAACTGGCCATTATATGCAAATTTTTTGCATAAATCGAGAGTTTGTACCTATACCAGCTTAAAGCTCACAGCTGATTCATTGAAATTTATTGTTTATTGTGAAACGCCATTGTATTATGACTGATGCAGCATTTTTTTTTGGTAACCGAGCAGAACAGATTAGCGGCAGAAG
The DNA here is from genome assembly GCA_964017055.1 of Chloromyia formosa. Lineage (NCBI taxonomy): Eukaryota > Metazoa > Arthropoda > Insecta > Diptera > Stratiomyidae > Chloromyia > Chloromyia formosa. Next base: position 3,516,428 of record OZ024813.1, on the reverse strand, counting down.
CGTGAAAGAAAAATTTAGGTGAGAACTGAGTCTTTTACTTGGTTCAGTGTATGTCTTTTGTTCAGTTAGGCCCTTCGTCCAGTGGAGCAACGCGACTGCGATCCGGGAGTTGCATTATAGTCGGACACGTGTTATTACGCTGAACCTCGTCCACTCGTGCGACTGCAACGTAACTCGAGAACGACCGACTCCAAAACGATTGCCAAGTTGCTTGTCGACTCTCTTCCGACTTTTCGTTGGTTTCTAGTTTTTTGATTTTTAAGTACTTATTTCAGTTCTTATTTTTTTTCTGATGCAGACTGACGAAAGAAAAAACTTGATTTGATCACATGTCGGAGAAGAGTCGCGGCAATGGACAAAGAACGGCCAACGCGACTTTCATACAACTGATGCAAACAAATTGGGTTTGCAGTTGCGTTACAATTGCATGGCACCTTAGTCTTCAAACCTCAATTCAAGTGTCAAAACAAAGCTTGAATTCTAATATAGATTATATCCTCAGTGGAAATACAATCTAGTAAATTTTATTGAGACAGTAGAATCATTTTGTCTTGGAATAAATTACACAAAATCAACATTTTATTCACAAGAAATAAACTGTATGATCGAACTAAACTGATCTAAACTACATGAAAAAAAACAGTATTACCCTTAGCGAACTCCGTCTATTTAAGCCTTCAGAACAAGTTTTTTTGCACCAGCAAGAACAGTGTTATTAGTTATTAGTGCAACGTGTGTTGTTGTCCTATTCTTTACGCAAAAAACACGGACATATTTAAAATCTCCCACGTACTTTGACAACATCAACACACACAAAAAGGTCAATTTTATAACCTGTTTCCAAGACTGTACACGTCACATATGTTATTACGCAAAATATCATATCTACGGAGGAAGTTTTTATGGATTCGAGCGAACCATTATCAATTCTCTAAAATCCCCTTGATGACCTACTCAATGGCCATTTAAACCGAATTATCGTCATGTTTTAAAAGTCTTGTATTGGTCTATATGCAAATTCCTGATTAGAATTCTCGTATTTTCGTTGTCAAGCCAAGTTGTCATTCAAGAACAAGTAGTTGGTTTAGGAAACCAGAAATTTTGGTAAAACGCTTTTCATGATTTTGTTTGATATCTTGGTTTTGTTTTTGCTACGGTTCTGGTGCAGATTTAGGGTAGGAAATTTATTGGTATGTCTTCTGTTTCTGCGAATTAAAAAATAGTTTGTCCAGACTACTGACAATTCATATTATATTACTCGTATATTTCGATTGACGGTGTTATTTATTGTTTCACGAAAAGGATGAGTCTTTGGGCCAGCAAAAACCGGCAAATCTGTACCCATTGCCAGCCTTAAATATTTTAGCGCCCTGTTGAACTAATAGAAAATTGGTCGTGACATTTTAACATAGTCCTTACAAATTCATATTAGACATACACAGGATGGCCCGCTTCGAAATATTATTATAGTACTTCTTAAGTTTACTGTCCTGTGATGCCTTGTTTTAGCCAGCCCTTCCCTCAAAAAGTCCTAAAGAAAATTGTTCACAAAATAAATTTTTGAAAACAACGATCGAGGATCTGGGATTGGATACTGAGAGTAAACTCCCCATACCGATAGTTCCAAAAGGTATCCATGTCAAAACTGTTGCTGCCGACGATGCAAAAGCATCTGACGACAAAACAATATAGGCATAGCCTGTTGGAGGATAGGTGTGGGGAAAAAAGTATACATGGATGGGATAAGGATTAAAAAAATGAAGTCTGTAAGACCCTGTGCGTGTGAAGCACAAATATTAGGAGTGATAGTCTGGGAGCTAGCGACGCTATCTTTTGAAACATTTATGATTTTTATGATTATATTTTTGTGTCATATGTTGTTTGACTCTTATAAAATCAACTCCTGCCGACGTACCAGCGGGAGAATGCTTATCAGCAGATTGATAATTATATTAAAAAAAGTAACAGTAAATTTTAAAAGTTTTTATTGTCTTACGTCGATGATAACTTAAAAAATAATAAAAATAATCGGCGCCCAATGAGAGGGGGGGGGGGGGGGGGATTCAGTGTAATTTTATACCAGTGACCTTACTTTAAAAATGTTTTTTAAAAGGCAACGTATTGTATACTTAGGCAGGAGATTTCGCGCTCATACGTTATGATATCCTGTTTAAATGCACAGCATGCGCAATTATGTACCTATACATTAGAGCCTGGCTTGCACACGATCAGCATGTTTTTCTATACTGCTTCTGCACCTGTAGCATTAAATTCTAGGGCAAACAGTTTCATCACGACTAGCATTTGTAGTGCGGCCGCTTGAAAGCAACTGCCGAAAACCTATGGGAGAACTGGGCTTTCAATTTTTGACCTTACATAATTGATTTATTGTTTCTGTTTTTATACCCTAGACTTTTAGTATAAGGTATGTATATTGTTTTTGTCACGACGAAAATATGTAACACCTTAAAGGAGGCTCCGGAGGTATAACAATGTATATATATATAAATGATCAGGGTCACCTCCAGATTCGATTTAGCCATGTCTGTCTGTCCGTTCGCACGATAACTTTCGATAGAATGAAGCTAGAGCCTTGAAATTCTGGTCAGATGTTGGAAGTATGATCTACTTGGTTGCTATTGAAAATGGGCATGATCAGGCCAAGAGAACGCCTACCTCCCCTACATATGTAAAATAATTAAATGTACTTATAACTCCCGATTAAATAAAGATGAAAAGCTTTAGCTTTGGTAGATTGCTCGTGAGGGTAATCTTATAATCCCCTGGAAAAATAAAGTTGATCAGTTGGAAACTAACGGTACTTTTTTTACAAAGAGCCCCGTACTACCTTACTTTTCATGTTTTTTGTCCATAACTCTTAAACCAATTGACGTAGACAGCTGATTTTTGGCATGTAAACCTGAAGTGTGAAGGTACTTGGGTTTTAGTGAGTTGGGCATAATCAGATCAAAGGAACGATAACTTTCAATAGAATAACACTAGCGAGTTGAAAGTTTGGCAGAACTTTGGTAGTAAAATCTTTTTAGTTGGCATTGAAAATGGACAAGATCCGACCCAAGGAACTTCTACCTCCCCTACAAATGAAACTTCAAATAAGCGATAACTTTTGATAGAATGAAGCCAGCGACTTGAAATTTTGGTCAAATGTTTGAAGTGATATTGAGTTAGTTGGCATTAAAGATGGGTTAGATCTGACCTAAGGAACCCCTACCTCCCCTAGAAATGAAATTTTAAATAAGCGATAACTTACGACAAAATAAATCTAGCGACTTGAAATTTTAGTCAAATGTTTGTAGTAGGATCCAGTTGGCTAATACTAAAAATACGTAAGATTCCCCTACAAAAGAAACTTCAAATAAGCGATCCGGAGATTGAAGGCGTAGTAGTGCTGTTGTCTGTTCCCTGTCACCCTGCTAGACGCTGCAGTCTCAACTTTCGCTGGTCGTTAATGTGTTCACTTGGTATACTAACGATATTTTGATGACTAGATAAATAAAACGAACGCCCAGGACCCAGGCAGGAATAAGGCAATGACACCTCTCTTTCAAAAAGTTTGCGAGTTACATTCCCAACATTGTACAAATTTGTTTGAATTTATATAATTTGCATTTTTCTACTTCAAAATCATCGATTACCATGCCAAATCTCGATGCCAATAGCTAATTTTTATTAAAATCACATGCAATTGAATTACAACTTGCAAGCGATTCAAACTAATAAAAAAATGTCTAAACTTTTGCCAATTTCTTTGACCACAACATTGGCTGTTATTAATAATAGTTGGCGCCCGAAATAAACTACTCAAACTACTACCCCAAACAATTTCCTCGAGATGATTGAATACATGCGGTTTTATTTGTACTAGTTGTGTATTTTTATGTTACTATTTGTTTCTGTTTCTCGGTTAACAAAGATAGAAATGGTGTCTTCGAAAATTTGGCAACATTTTCTTCAATTAACCTTTCAATTTCTTTCGACTTTGGTGCTGTTGCTTTTGTTAATTCGTCTGTGTAGCTGAAATAAAGCATCGCGATTGATGATTGAAGTGAAAGTATCAGGTGAACGAGTATGTGTTGAAGCAATTTCATCAAGAGCAGCACAGGTGCAATACAACAACTGCATATATGCTATATATTTTTTATTTATTTGCGTACATTTTGTATACCCAGCTATCTTGAAATTTGTACCAATAAGGTAACAGCCACACCTAATAAATTTACGTAGTTCGTGTTGATTAAGATACCGCAGACAGAAGTGCACATGCCTCTAAATATAATTTGGATAAATCCGATTGAATCTCATTCAAATTATTAATTTTAATTTAATCATAAAGTCGCAATATGTTGATATAAAATAATAAAAAGAAAATTTTGGTTTCGACGATGAAGACGATTTTTAATAATATTGTCACGAGAAAACTATGTGACCGAACAATAAATATTAATTTGACATAAAAATCGCTAATTCCTAGTGCAGTAAAAACAGGAGTGTTTGTTGTTGAAAATTTGGAACTGGAACACATTTACATGGTTCCGGGAATTATTGGCCAATAATAAGATGCGGCGTATGATAGGGCTGTCATGTGGCTGGAGAGATGTGGCCCAAACTGGATACCAAATGACCCTCTGGGTGGCTAATGCTAAACAGAAATTATCCAAGAACTGTCATAGGAGTTTTAACTGGACGTTGCCTAATTGGAGAGCATGCTAGGAGACTTCGTCTTCCACATAATGATTTTTGCAGGAGCTGTGGGGACGGGGGGAGGAGGAAAGTACGTCTCACCTTCTATGTACTTATCCCGCCCTTGCGAATTTTAGGACAAGGAACTTGCTCTCTTTCTTTTCGGCTTCAACCGAGATCGTACATAGACAAAGAAAAACCGAAATAATGCTTCAGTGCATATTTCCGTATCGCTTATTTCCTGGTGCCGATTTTTTCTCGCTCAAAAAATTCTGTGGTGTAGTTTTGCAGTATACATATCTAAAGTTTCTTGGATCTAAATAAAAATAAATCGCTAAAGTGATTTCTATGTTTCTGTCACTTCTATTCAACGCAATGCACCCTCGAAAGTTCCGTGTTCAATTCGGAGCACATTTTACTTCTATGCGAGTAAACATCTAACCCGGATTCTTGACTTGACAAATATTTGTTCAATTGTTATGTTATTCAGATAATTCTTCGCTTTTTAGACCAAACTTCAAACATGTCAAACTGGAATGTTAAAATAAAAAATTCTAAAATGTTTGTCTTGATCCTGGTTCATTGACTATTGATGACGCCCGCCCAACCAGACCCCATGCTGTACTCGTATTTACAAAATATTGCCTCGCTAAAATTCTTCTGTCAGTTTGGCGTCATCCTGTCATCTTTCAGACAAATTTCACTGGTTTTTCTACGCTCTGTTGTGAAACAGAGCTTATCAGTATCATCGTTTATTTATTTTAATTCGGTCCATTATCTGGGCTCCAGTCAAACGACTTTCTAGGAAATTATCAGTAATCAGCAGCGCTTTATTCAGTCATCTGGTGGCCAGCAAAAAAGGAAAACTTGTCGTCAATATATTCGTTACGCTAATCTACTTTTAAGCTATATTTTACAACATAACACTTGATGCTTCAGCATAGTCGGCCTCTCTCTCTCCGCAGCTCCCCTACATTTAGAGTGCACTAATTAATCGCTCCTAATGAATTTAATTTGAATTGGCGCCAACCTCAAAACGAAGCTGATCAATTCCAGTCTGAATTTTCCTCCTTAATAATATATTTTATACTGGTACGATACTCCAATAAAAGTATTAATGAAGAAAAAAGTAGGCGTCAAATGGGCGACGCCACTAGTCCGACAGTAGTTCCTCCGCCGTAAAAGGTGAAGAAACCAACAGTGCATAAATAAATGGCAAAATGATGGTAGCTCCGCTATACATGGTATTTCTTCGATACACCAGGAGTCGACCAATACGTGTTAAACAAGCATCTTTGGTGTGTCTTCTTCGCGGATCTTCCACACTATACTTAAAGAATACGCGGCTCACTGAAGAGAGCCGAATCGAGTTCTTATAAAGTTCAGCACCATTGCTATATTTACGGTGCTTTTTACACATAGACATTTTCGCATAACGAATTGTGGTTTGTTCCAGGTAAATGGCATCAAAGGTATTTCATGAATAGTAGGTCATTGAATTCCTTGTTCAATGGAAGTTCAACGCTATCGAGCGGGAATGACCTAATAGAAGTCCGATTCAGATTAGATCTTCATTCGGGATGAGCCTCAGGAGAGCTTTTGTTTTCAGAAACCATCGACCTTAACCATAGTTTGTCTTTATTGTTTCTCGAAATCGGATGTCAGACCGAATCGGAATATCGAATAATAAAATTCAAGTATTCAAAGGTGACCTGTGAAAACAACCATGGCATTACCATAAATAAAAAAACAACGTTCGTAACTTTTCTAAAAATAAACACAAAGCACAATATATCTGAATCTTTGTCGATACGTAACGATCATACGATCGGATATCCTTGGTGCACCTTTTGTCCGGGTAGTCGAACTTTGGCACATACCTTAATACTTTCTTGCACGCAAAAAGGTAGGCAGACACATTCGCGCTTTATGCAATAACATGGAAGTTCCACACAGGCTTCTGCAATAATCTCTGTAAAAAGAGACTACATAAAGCCACGAGCTTTCACAACGGACACAACAATGAACATAGTAGTCATTACTATGCTGCTTAAAATATAAATATCTTATTTAGCAATTCAACTTGAATTAACCTTGTCCATTGAAACATGGTTTATACGATTGACATTTTGGATAAAGAAAAAATTTGCGATGAAAAAAGATAGTTTTGAATATTTTACATATTTTTTACTTGAATTTTCTATATGTGAGGGTTTGTGATTGATTTGAACAAATCGTAGACACGTAAAAAGCAGATGTCCTTTAATAATTAATAATTTTAATTCAGGAAGCAATATTGATTTTAATCGAATTTGGGCTTAAAAAGTAGGCCTGAGACGACAGGTAGCATTGAAATATCTGGTTTCAACCAGCTTCCGAGAGATATTGCATGCAACTGTTCTTTTCGGCCCGTCCGTCCCATATATTCATATAATGGACGGGCATGCTGTATGTTCGCTAGTTCGTTTGTCCGGGCACTGCCCGTATTCTGATCGGAACCCAATTTTGTATGTAGGTTCGTTGTGTGATCCTCAGCACAAATTGGGGACCGCAATTTTGATCATCGACTGGACTAACGGTATATTTCGTTGTGTTCAAATCAGAGTTACTCGCCTAAGTCTTTTCGAAGATCGCTCCTCCAGGCATTTCCCGTGGTCTGATTTCAACCAAATTTGGTACGTAGCTTCTTTGGGTTCTTATAAGTACCACGCGGCAATACTTTAGTCCTGGTGCAGTTGTGCGTCATTTCAAGGCAAAAGGACTCTATTGATCATGAAATGAAACAGAAACCTGGTAGATATGGGTATCTCCTCATTCGGAGTGCTGAAGTCAATGCACTGGAGTACTGTTGAATGCATTTTGAGTCCTTTGATAAGGACTGATGGCATTTTGAGTCCTATGGTGAGGGCAGCCAGCATCTTTGTTTTTCCGGTTATTCTTACGATGGTGGAATCTGCATCCTCTTCGGTTTGTCTTGTTTCTGTGCACTCTTTTTCCAGACTGGAATGGAGGAAGTCGAGTTAATTCGACTCTTCAAAAATAATATCGCTGCAAGGTGAGGCCGTTTTGGTGCTCCGTTTTGCCTCATTCTCAGGGTAGCCGTCGAAAACGACGATTACATTTCTTCCGAAATCGTTGGACGTGTAACACTGTATGACACTTAGTGTCACCATACACTGTCGAACTCGAACTCGAGCACGAACCTAGTACAAGTGGACCCGTTTTTTTCACACCTACATATGTGAAGTGTATGTGTGTGTCAGAGGACATTTGTACCAGGTTCGTGCTCGAGTTCGAGTTCGACAGTGTATGGCGACACTTAGACGCTACTATTTGATTTATTGTATTATTGCGATCCAAATCACTCGATGGAGTATAGCCACCATCTAGCACCGCAAATGTATTTGTTCCTATGATGATATTTTCAGGGCGTGGAATGAATGCTGAATGGACTTTTTTTTTCGGAAAAATATCCCATTTTTGAAGGGCTGTATCTCGGGACCTGTTGGAGCCACAGAGCTGCTCTTGGGCTCAAATTGTAGAAAATTTTATTTACTTTATAAAGGCAGGAGAGAAATGTTTCTTTTAATGGGTCGAAATATTTACGAAAAACTAAAAATGTCGGGAAAAATCGAGGTTTCTCGACCTCTCAGCTAACTCAGGTCTTTGTCATTTTGTAAAAATATTCCAAAGGGATATTTGTATAGTAATCCGCTTCATGGCACCGGCATTTCTCTTGTGGCTTCAGGATATTTTTCTTTTAATCTGTCCACCATACATTTTTACATGATTTTACAGAGAAGGCAGTAACAATAAGCCACAGCCTTTCCCATATGACACTGACTCCTTCTTGCTATAGCACATTTAATTTTACATAAGGCTCTTATAGCTGTACTAACTATTTTTAAATTTTCAGTGCAGCTCTAAGCGCACTTTTTAGTCTAGTGAAACAGCTAGCGACCTTTTAAAATCAATTCGTGATTCTCTTCACCAACCATCTTCAACTTAACCGCAAACTAATATTATAAGGCGAGGGTAGATATAGAGATTGGCTCGTCAAAAGCCTGTTTTCAAAAAAAACTTAACTTTTTTTTCAAGAGAAAAATTACTTTTAAGTCGATTTTGCTTAAATTTTTTGTATCCTGTTTTTACCTGCATGTAACGACCACGGTCGTTTTACACATTTTGACATGGATATAACAACCACGGTCGTTATACACAACCAGAGGTGGATATAACGACCATGTTCGTTATAAACAAAATAACGTTTATAACGACGATCGGCTGTAACGACGTAATCTACTAGGTCCCTTCAATGTCGTTATAAACGATATCCAGTGTAAATAGTCCGGATGGCGCAACGGTTAGCACGTTCGCCTTCTACGCACTGGGCCCTGGTTCGATTCCTACTGAATGCGGTAGTTTTCGATAAAAAAAAGGGGAGTTACGTGTCGGACTATGAGCCCACTTAGGTGTTAAATGAGTACCCATTTATGGGGTAAATAACTCCATTGAGCGTGCTGCTGATCACACACCTCTGCACAAGACCGTCACGATCTAGAAAAAATGAGATGATGCTAACTCATCTCGAGGCCATGGTTCAAATTTGACTGTTGCGCCAGTTTTTTTTTTAGTGTAAATACTCGCTTTGATTTTGAGGCGGCTTTCTTTTGTAGCGACTGCTTTATGGGAATTGAAAATATTGAATTACTCTTATCCGTTTTGGTTTTATTTCGTGGCTTTGACCAACACTTAGACCGATTTTAAAGTTCATTTTCTGCAATTTGAAGTTATGTATTGTTCGAAAGACGAATAGATGTGGTGCAAGCAGTCGGCATTTGTGTATATGTATGTATTTGAAAGTTCTTTTGAAACGTACATAAATGATGTTAAACTCAAAAAGAACAAGCTGAATTGCGTTCGTCCCCGATTCCTTGCATCTTTTCCAACAAACTCAAACTAGATCTTGTAAATATGTATCTAAACAAATGTTTAACGGATTTTCCCCCATTAACTTTGTTGGATGGGAAAATAACATTAAACAGCTGTCTCCTGTCCCTGTTTGCCGTATGTCGTACGGCTTCAGATATCAGATACATTATGTGTATATCTACATATCTTATGTTTAATTTATCGAGCAGAAACACTTCTTCTCACTTATAGTACCAAAGAAAGATACAAAGATAGAATTGGCCGTATTCAGGCCTAGTGCGGTCTATAGCCAGTTCAATGTGGATTTTCATGCCAAGTGAGACGTTCTTGTCATGTGCTGAACGGCTGATATCAGAAAAGATTGCCTTAATATGTAGTTAGAAAAGAAGGCCCCCGCTATACTTGGAATTGGAACCCACGGGGAGGCGACACACAAAGATACGCCGTCCCATGACTAAGCTAAGTCCAACTTTTTAATAGGAAGGGTAACAAACAAGTTAGCTTGGGATTTTTCTCATTACACAGAAATGCCCGCTCAATTCCGACTTGGGCGAATTACGAAAAATCCGCCGAAACCCGCGTCGCAGCGTGGCGTAGCCGTCACGTCACAGAAAATTATCAAGAACCGTCCGAATCACCAGCACTCTTTTCAACAAATGAGTGGCTGGCAAGTAAGTGCGGTTGCCTTCAGATTTTTTATGGTCGTACCCGTTGTCACACCCCCGCCGTTGTTGCCACACGACGCTGCCAGCCGTTTTTGCTGACGCTCTCTCATCATCAAGTTTCGCTGCTGGGCAATGTGTGCTCTTGTGTTCACCGCCTAACACGGCCGGCGCGACGGCCACGGGTTGTCGTGGGAAAAAACGACTGAATCGAATTTGGATCTATGAGAAGTGCGGGACGCCATGCAGTCATGTTGGCCCGATATCTCGATATCTGTTTGAGTGTTTCATTACTATTATTATGAGTTTTTGTTATCTTTTTTTGTTCCTCGTTCGTTACGTTCGCTGTACGGGGAACCCAAGCCCAACGGCTGATGGCTGCCTGTGCGCTGCGACCATAACAGAGAGCCTGCGATAGTGAATCGCCACGATGAGAGAGTTGTCTCTTTTCCGTCCACTTATATTTTCACATTCGCCTTAACACTCATGCATTTTCTATATATATATATTGCGTGACAGAGAAACTAAAACTGTGACGTCACATGTAAGCATTTCTGGTATATAAAACGGACCGCGTTGCCACACCAGCTCTCAGAAACTCAAGTTTGTTGAGCGTGAAGCGTGGTCCGTTAGGAAAAGTAATGGCGTGCGAGTCACAATAAGGGATTTCGTTCGTCGACCCCCGTTATTTTTGTGAATTCAAATATCCAATACATAGTTGAAATTCGCTGTCAACCTTCAATAATAATAAATTGAAAGAAATATTTATATATATATAAAAAAAACCGTTGTGCCTATTCGAGAGAATTGTTCAGTACAAACCTGAGTTGTGTGAAAAGTCAGAAAAACTTGAAACAAATTGTGCGAATTTCTGTGAATATATTTTCCGTGAGGAAAAGAAAGCCAGTGCAGAAAGAAAGATTGAAAACATTGTTGTGATTTTCTATCATAAAAAGAAAATATATATTTCATATGTTTTGTGATTTGTATTCGTGAGGGTTATTGGTTTGGCTAGTGTTCTGAAAAGCCACGAAAATAGCCCGTTTTCACGAAAAGAAAAAACAAGAACAAATGTACTACTTAGTGGCGTACAGTTGATAATTGCTGTACTTACGGATTTTCTCAGTGTTGTAGAAAAGTCCGAAAGTGTGTTTTTTTTTTAAGTTTACAATAATCAAGCCAATCTAGCATCCAAGAGAGAAATCGTCTAGTCAAAATTCTTTTGCAAGAAAAAATTAAAAAAGTGTTAAAAGAAGCCTTTAAAAAAAGGAGTTTATCAACGCCCCTGTTATTTAGAACCTGTGATATCTATTAAAGAAAGCCGTTAGAGCTCCTGCATAAAAAAGAAAAATAGTGAGTGCTTGATCACCACCACCGCCAAGTTGTTCCTAGAAAATCCTTTGGTGCACGAACAGCACAAGAAAACTAAAGGCTCCAGTTGAAAATTTATCTTTAGCTGAAACTGAACTGTGATATAATAACAAAAAAGCAGCGAAACGCAAAAACGCGAATCTACTTAATAAAAACAAAAAGTTATTTAAATTATTTATTTTTCTTCGTAAAAGTTAACATATAAAACCGTCAAAATTCCCCACTTAATACAACAAACAAACAAAACATTCAACAAAATGGTTGGAAGCACGGGCACATTAATGTCAATGCGTCTTGTTCGCAGCAAATTGAGGAAACGCGACGACACATCTGTTAGTCCTGTAACATTGGACGGACAAACAACAACACCACAAAATTGTCTAAATGGCACGACTGTTCAGCTTGTCTCGGTGTCCGTTGATCACAATCATCAGGACTATCAGCAACAACAACAACAAACAGAAAATCAACAATCAACACAACTTCCGTCCAGTGTTTGGAGATTTCCGCCATTGCCGCCACAGCCCAATATCTATTGCGCTAATGGTCAAGTAAGTATCTTTTTGTTTTTGTAATATTCCTAGAAAGTAAGGCATCGTCGTTTCGTTCATTCAGCAGGGTTTTTGGTACAGTTTCTTGTTTGATCAGAGTTTGGAGGTATGTTGCTATATAGAACGTATTTCAAGAGCCTTAATAGGACTCTTGTATTAGTTTAGTCCATTTGGCCTGAAAAAGGACACTCTATGGACATCTGTCAGCACCTAATGATTCCTATCTATTAACTACGGTTCGATGGGACGCCATTGAATCCATCTTTGGCGTTACTTCGGAGGCCATTTTGCATTCAGCCTACATATGTATATTATACCCACGCAGGCCCAGCAAGGTCCTTATCACCGCTTTAATTATTTGCAATAAACAACTCCATCAGTATAAAATGTCCCACAATTTCCCAATGGTTATAACGACTTTATCACAAAGGACTCCGCAAAAGGTTCAAAAACCTTCCGCTCCTTGAATCCCAGACAGTCAAGCAAGGGGGTCGATTTTGTCATGTTGCAATTCAACACGATTTTCGCACGCCACTTCTTCATTAACTGCCATCGAAGGGTTCTTCCATGGTTCTTTGATGTCTGATGCCAGTTCGTTGATCCTCCGAACGCGATTCAATTGTGTGTGGACTTTGACTACATAGAGGCCAGGACGGGTAAAAAAAAACGTTCAACCATTGCCTACCACAAATACGTAGGTACTCGTATGCTTCAGTTTCCTTTGCCTTTACCCCCCGAACCAAAGGAAAGAATGGTGAAAAGGAAATCCATATAACGACATTAACTTGTTGTGTGTGCAGTCCGGGTTTCCTTTTTTGTCGGTTTCACATTTTCTGCAGCATTTTTCGTCTTCGACCGAAGAAGAGATGTCGAATGCAGCAGCATTCATATGGATATTGATAGGCGAGCTCAGGTCGTGGGCATGCAGAGGCCGTGGATATAAGCCGAAGTTTCCTTACGAACTGGCGCACATAATAAACAACTTCTGCCCCGTATTTTTGCCGTTGTTATGTAGTTGTTTACTGAGCTAAAAATGTATCTCACTGAAAGCAGTTTTTCTTTTTTAAATTTATTGCTCTCCATTGACTTTGATACATAACCGCTTGGCAACAAACGCCCGTGTTCCGTCGTCTCGACAACAAGCAACCATCATGCTCTAAAATTGTCTTGAAATAAAAATAATAAATACAAATGTGCCTTTCACATTTAACACACACTGTTGTCTTCGTTCAAATGGCGGTTGAAAGAGTGCACCGTTGCACAAAACAGTAGACTACATATAAAAAGTACACCTTGAATTATTTATTATCGCATATAAGCTGCGTTTTTTTTTGTACAGTGCAGAACAACGAATACAGAAAGTGTAATGCGTGCATTTGTTGTTCTGCACTGCATAAAAAACGCAGCTAATATCTTCAATGCAGTGGGTGTTTGTGTTCGGTAATGTCGCAGATAGAGATACAAAAAACCCATCCGCATCTATTGAGAAATCTCATATTTCATTAAGTTTTGATCGCTGGAGAAAGGAATACAATAATTGTTTGATTATTGCAAAAAATATTGTAAATCCAATCACTGTTCCAATGGGATCCTTGGCATTTAAACATGCGCTGCTTTTTCTCGCCCGTCTGTCTTTCTCTATATGTCGATTTAAACAATGGCATTATGATTTTATTAATCCGCGGCTTGGGGTGAAAGTGGTCAGTAATGGGTATATATGTAACGTCTTCTAAAAGAGAAAGAGATACAGATCGATTGAGGATTTGGTAAATTGCCTCGTGGTCTGAATTTGGCGAAAATTGAACATATGGGCTGAGTCTTGTAAAGAAGAGGGCGGATTTAGCCTCAAAATTTATATTGATTATGGTGCGTTTTGACAGACACATGATTGTCGCATATTGATCGCGATTAGCGATCAAGCTATAGAGCACGGAGCAATATTTGTATGTATCTTTTTGATCGTCGCACATTTAAACAAAATTTTCACAAAGAAGGGCTTTAGCGTGTGTCGTTATGTGTCTCGCTCATAAACAAAAATGACTGATTTCTCTAAAACCGCTATTTATTTCCAAATTTACCGTTATTTATCCTTAAATTATGTCTGAAATGCGCTTTTATGGACATACCAAGGTATCCGGTCATGGGGAAATGCTTCTTTTTTAGCAGATTCCGGACAATACTCAAATTCGAATGTCAACTTCAATATCATTCTGTTTCAGACAGAAGTTTAGAAAAAAATCTGTCCCTTATATCACAACTGGCCAATCTCACCTCTCACCTTGGTTTGGCGTGCAGATATGTCACGTAGATTGTTTGGCAGACGAAATTGTCGCCGAATTAGCGATACCTTTATAGTTTTCGTGAACAATGTTGTGCAATCCTAAAATTGCACACAACGAGTATGAATATTATATAAAGAAAAGAAAAGAAATAGATTAATTTCGCCAGATACATAGACTAGCTAAGCATTGTCTAATAATTGATTTCCTGAGACAAACACTAAATAGGGATCTCTTCCGCTGTTATTTCAGTCACGTGGAACTGTCGTTAGTGTGATTGTCTAGTCTGCTATTTGAAATTTTTTCTTGGCAAAATGTCAAACTGAGGAGCGAGAAACAATTGTTTCGAATTTTTTAATTTTCGGTAAATATTTGGCACATAATGCTTTTCGGTACAGTCCCCAGAAAAGCCTCCATTCGGTCATTCCCTCTTATTCAAATAACTCGGTCAATTCTCCCTATCAAATAGAGCCATCAACCTCTTTCCCTAAATCTATATCTCAAATCTTAATATAGTATAATATATGTGTACCATCTTTTGGATTCATCTGAGTCATCGAACCTCAATAGACGTACGAAACAAAACACAAGCGAAGACGCTTCTCAAAAGGTTCCTTGTCTAGTAACCGGATTGGTAAGGTCAGTGTTCAGCGTGGTCTTCTTCGAAACGAAGTAATCCCCAACTGATTGTAGACGTCTTAAGTTGAAACCAAAAAGAACTACCTAGTAAGACCGGATGAGAACAAAGGCCAAAGACAGAGAGCATTCTACAAATCGACTGCCAACCTCCCTATTTCCGTTTCAACCGATCGTTATCGTCGGTTGTCTTGAGCAATCTGCGTATGCAGCTCAAGCGACTTGTGTAATTTTTTAACTTGAGGCAACAGCTACTACTATCTCAATATTATATAGATTCTGACGTTAATATGCCAGTCAAAGATATACATTTAACTTTACGAGTTGCGTGTGTATCTGCCGCGGTGCGGATCTCTCCCGTACGTGTGAATGTGTCGGTTAAGCCATAGATATGCTCGACACAACGACGATCACAACATTAACAATGAAACGATCACGATATTTGTACAATATACTACACATATGTGAAGAAATGAGGTTAGGCTAACCTTTACAACGGAATATAAATTGTAAATTGAAAATAATCAACGAGAATTGAACTTTGATTTGTGCAATTTTCTGTGCGGTGTGACTGCAACAGAATCGACCAAAAATTTAATAAAAAATGGGTCAGACTCGGACGAAATTACTTTGAGGGCAAATTACACAACGAATTGTGCTGACTCGACCAAAGAAGTTGCCCGTTACAGTTCCAGCAAATCATTTTACTGTTGACCTCAAAAGAAACTCTGAACATTTCTATATAATTTTTTTTCTTTCTGGTTTCACCATTGTTGCACCGCACTGTTTTCGTGAGAAAGAGACGCGCGAGGACAGAGAGGTAGACGTTACACCGACGACCGCCGCTCAAGAGAAATTAACAGTTCAGGTGTGCAAAGTTGACTCTTTGGTGAAATCTGAAATGAAATGTGATTATATCAGCAAAAACCCTCAAAAACCCCCAATCGGAAACGTGACAGAGTGAAATAAGAAGAAAAGGTGGAATGGTAGTAACCTACCTATGCACGAAAATCCAGCATAATATGAGCCGAATGTTCGTGTGGTATTTCTGCAATAGGGCGACATGGCAGTAGAAATGTGGGACCAGTTCTCACCTGGTCGTTACCATGGTACACCATCGCACCTTGGTCGGAAAATACCTGTGCCGTATTTAGCCAACAACAAATGGTCTGTCTGAAGTCGCGGAAAACTGATGACACGACTGTCGTGCAGAGACTTTTCCCGAAAGGCAATAATTCACCTTCGCCTGGCTCAAATGATATACAATACATATGTATTACATGGCCACGCGACACATGGCAAACAAAAATTGGCATTTGTTCTAGTATTACTTTAAATCTGATTTTTTTTTGTTCAAGATACGTACTAGCTTCAGGGTGTGTCGTAGCGGGGAAAAGAGAGATAAAGTCGCGCGGTCGTGCCTGAAGTAATACAAGGGCGCACATGAACGGCAGCAAATTGTCGCGTATGTATATAATTTTCATGCTATGTAGCCATTTTGTCGGTTGGCAACGAAACCGAGTATATATAAAATCGCGGAAAAAATATCACTGAAAAACTGAAAAGGTGAAAAAATACAGCAATTAAGTCGATAGGATGGGATAGCCACATACTCGTATCGCTGTGTGATTTCTAGCTTTCAATTCCGACGACCCGATAGCTCTCTATCTTCACAGAAAAAAATAAAATAAATATGTACATTAAAAATGCGTTACGGAAGTTTCTTCGATCAGCGGTTACAGTCACAGTCGATTTCCCAATTTGACGAGACATTCGTTAATCTGCTTTTTTTGCGTGGTGAAGCCTCAGTGTGCCACCCCAAACAATGAATCATTCTGTTTCAATCACGAATTTCCCAATAATTCCAAAACAGCTTTGCGGGGTTTCCTGCATACCGGCACATATCGCAACACTCGCATTATGCATAAATGTGAAATTGGACGCATGGCGTTTCCTCAAAAGCCAGGGTTAAATCTTGGGTTTTAATTGATGCACGCCGCTCACGGCTCTTCAAAAGTAATAATTATCGGTTTTTTTTTTGTATTCAATTCTTTTATCTTTCAAGACGATTCACCTTGAATGGCGACGCGCACACGCCTTGTTAAAATAATTGGCATGTTTGGGCGCTTTAAATGGAGGAGACTGTTTTTTTTTGGCACTATCTAATGTTAGGGTCTGAATTGTGTTTTGGGTACAGTTACTGGAAAAATTATTTCAATTTTCCATTGGAAGTGACTCACTCTGGATAGTGAATTGGCAATGGAGTAGTCGTCGGTTAAAATATCGCATTGATATAGCCTTGGGTTGGTGGAGTTATCTTTTAACATACGAGTACTAACTGTGACTGGACAGCAGCTTGTATTATACAATAAATTGAGTGATGAGGGTCCTGTATTTACTCTGCAGTTAAACGAACCTCCGGTCATTGAACAAGAATGACATTGACATTATTTAACTTTCAGTTTTGCTGATTATTTTACATGATTATAAGTGAGAATTGTATAATAGTGCAAATACCATAGTACGCCCTCGCAATGATACGGTTCGAATAACCGACTCATGATTATTCAATAGTAGAGTCGAGTCACACTGCTAGTGGGTGTCCAACATAAATGTAATCCACTTTGAATATATATTTCACAACGGAATATTACATTTTCTAAACAGAACTGCCTTCTGCGCTCCGCTAACCTATATTACACTTTTTGGGGGGTGAAAAGTGAAAATCGATAAACGGGAACGGTTATTGTCCCACAGCGACCGAAATT
This sequence comes from Chloromyia formosa, assembly GCA_964017055.1. NCBI lineage: Eukaryota > Metazoa > Arthropoda > Insecta > Diptera > Stratiomyidae > Chloromyia > Chloromyia formosa. The sequence goes on along the minus strand of OZ024813.1, from coordinate 3,498,528 downwards.
TTTGATAAGAGGGTTCCACGCTTATGTAGTTGTTAATGTCTTTTCGGCATTCCTGCTTTATTTGCACTAAGGGGGCTTTTGCCTTATCATTCAGGGGTTCGCATTTCATTCTATTTATAGCCATTCGTATCTTCTGTCTATATAGTATGTATGTACATATATACATTTTTATGACTCGTAAACTAATCCCTTTTTTACTTTTCTTCCATTTCAGGATGCGCTAGTACATGGCAATGATAAGGCGGGCTTCAGAGGATTCCGGAAGCAATTCAGTGGACGCTTCAAGCGTTTAGTGGCGAAAAAATCAAATGAACCAGCCCCAGCGATACCACCTGAACTTAAACCGCAACTTAAAACAATCTATGTATATTAAGAGCATTTAAGTTGCATGAGGCTGTGACATAGAAAGAAGAAAAGCGAAAATTCTGCAACATGTTTTTTTGAATGAAAAAAAAAAGAAAATCCAAGCATCATGAAGACTACACAAACCCCCGCGAGATACAATGCATGGCAGTAGCATCGCCAGAATCGAAGAAGATCACGTCCTGGCTGCGACTGTTGTATGTCGTGTCACTATTCCAGAAAAAAAAACAAAATGATTGATAATGCGTCAACAAGCCGCCAACACAGTAAAGAAAAACAACTTTGCAGAACTCATTAAAAGGGAGGTTGGGATATTTTAAATATCAGACTGGAGTTTTTGTCTTTCCTTACAATTAAAAAAATAAACCTTCTCATCAGTATTCTAGCTTATTAGAAGAAACGACACAAAAAAAATGAAATGGAAGCATTGCAAAATCTAGATAATACTTCTTTTTATTTTTGTATGTACATGCACCGTTTAAGTATCTTCATATCTTCTTCACACAATCCGAAAAGAGAAAATATCTAAAAAAAATTTTGTTGCAAAATTGAAACTTTCAATGAAATGTCCAAAAAATAATATTAATAAATATTAAAATGAATATCAGAATACGCGCAAAAGAAAGAGACAAATCAGATTAATGCCTAAACAACTAATTTTAAACAAAACAAAATATGTTCACTTTAAAAGACTGAAACGTATCCAGATTGTTGTTGTATGAAGGCGATTTAAGGGCTATTTGGTACGAAATTAATATCAAACTTTGAGGAGAATAGTTCTTGAACAGAGATCCAGAAAAGACCTAAATTCGAATATATTTTTAAATTCAGTTTTTTTCAATTCTGTTGGTAGAGTAGGCAAAAATATTTTTGTTTTGCCCGCTTAATCTAATATCTCCAATGGACCGAAATACAAAACTTAAAAAATAACGAACATATCAAAGTCGTCGGATACTGTATCGCGTATAGGGAAGTGTTTCGAAATGACCAACAGATTTACAAAGTAAGCACATTTAAAATATAAGATTTCTTTTTTGAAAAAAAAATGGCTTTTCTGTTCAAAGAAAAACAATCCAAAACGAAGAAAAGAAAATCAATTAAAAAATTATGATTAAAATGTGCAGACGTGTTTTCTTGGAAACGTGTTTTGCAAGAAAATGCAATGATGAAAAATGAATTCCATTAGTTACTCTTAAATAATTGAATGTTTGTTTGTAAGTTTTAATTTTGTATTTGTATTAAGAACAAAGTGTGTTAAACTTATTCGGAGAGGACGAAAAAGAGAAAAGATATTAAAAAAAAACAAACAAAAACACTATGTAAAATAGATTGTATCTTCTCTAAACCAGACGGAAAGATGATGAGACAGAAGTCCACGTGACACTGTCGAATGATATCAAATTTGATTTTATACATATTTATTTAGAAATACTCTTCGATTTTGTTGTAAGAGTGAAATTATAATGTAATTTTTAATGAATGAAATAGAAAAAAAAAGAAACCGAGAAAGATGAAAATATGAAAATGAAAAATTTAAACATATTCAGTGCAGTTTTCTTTCTTCTTTCACATTGGCTAAGTGACGTTTTCGTTTCGTTTCCACTTTTCGTTCGAACAAATACAAAATCCGAAGACATATTTTAAAAGTTCACGGCCTAGGTAAAATACTATACTTGTTATGCATTTATGACGAAATATCGTTTGTTTCAAAAATTTGAATTCATGTTTTTTTTTCTTTGCCGACAAGTTGACAGCATAAATTTATTCAAGACGCCCGCTTTCACGCTAGAACGCAATTCTTAGAATTCTTATTGATTCTATTTCAACACATTGCATTGTTTGTTAATAACTACAAAATACAACGAACTATTGGGAATTATTTGAAAACACTCATCCCCAGTCTGTGCATATGTTCTCCGTACTCGTACGTAACAGTCAGATAAGGTTTTCATTCATTGTGTTTTTTTTATTGAAAATTCAAATGCAAGAAAGATACACAAACTCACAAACATGATTTATCGTCCAACTGCAAAATTGCAAATGTATTCAGAAAACATGTGAAGATTTATACAGTTAATAGCAAAATATAAATGATAAAACGCGAGGACAAAATAAAAAGAAAATGCGAATAAGATAAAAAGAGAGAATGGTAAATGTTAAATAAAATAATTAAATAGGTCAAAAATTCAACAGTCCGCTCACATTGAGCGGATTAATGTGATTTTTAACAATTTTTAAACGAAAATATATTTTAAATATATTATGTGTACGAAAAGAAGATGATTTGTGTTTTTGTTCTTTATCCGTTTTTATTTAGGTGTTTTGTTTTAGACTTTGTGGATTTATAGTTTCTTTAGCTATGCATTTTCCTCTCTACGTATTCGGCGAGAATATGTACAGACCGAGGAACAATTTGCGATATACAACTTGCGACCATGGCACGAACAACGTATCGTATACGAAACGCTTGTAGTGCTTTTGTGAAATAATCTTGACATATTCTAGAATTTTTTATTCAACAACTGTTTTTCTTTCATACAGATTTATTTTTATCTGGTATTTTTAAGTGTAATTTTATTTCTTCTCCTTTTTTTAAAAATTTACGAACATATTTGCTACCTTTAGGCCAACCGGACATTGTATCGTAGGCATTGCAGCCCGTGCAGCGCGCACAAGGCATTGTTGTTATAACAAGTGTCAAAATCACATTTTACAACATCAGTACCATCTGCGCGCTGCACGTGCTACCCTGCCTACGCAATGTGCGGCCCACCTTAAATCAGGAAACTGTTATTTCAATTTTTAAACTATTTTCATCTTAAATCTTGAATATTCTATTTAATGTTTTGCCTTTGAAACAAAATAATGAAGAGCACGATATATAAAATTCCTTGAATTTAAATTTGATAAATTCATAAAAACAAAAAAAAAAAAAAAAAAAAAAAAAAATATTTGAATTTTTAAACATATTATTGGATTTGTTATTTTCGAGTGCTATTAAAATTAACGTATCTTATTGTGTGTTTTCTATATCGAGTTTCAGATAAACTCTTTCTTGTGTCACGCTTATTCCTATTTGACAAAAATTAAAATACTTTCAAGTGCATTTGTTATATTCGATTAAAAAGCAAATGTTTAACCATTTTTCTGGTAAACACATGCACAGATAGAAGAGTCTGTACTGTAACATTTCAATTGCATATTTAGAATATGAAAATTAGCGAAAAGAAAATAAAGAGATGTTTGAAAAAATCTAGAAATTTATTTAAACAGAAAAATTCAATTGGGCATGGCCTCTGGTCAATGGGTAGGACATATACAACAAATGGACAATGACCGCATGCCTAAGAAAATATTCATTGGCCGACGCGTCGGCGGAGTAGGGCTACGAGGAAGACCAAGAGCTCATTGGAAACACGCTGTATATGAGGACGCCGAACAACTGTTGGGTGTCAAAATTGGAGGACGCGGTCACTTGTTCGAGATAATTGGAGGACAATAATCCAAGCAGCCAGAGCCGGACGTTGGGCTGTTGCGCCATGATGATGATAATGACTTCTGGAAGTCATCACCCCTACTTCACATGGATTTAATTTTAAGTTATCCTAAACAGTAATATGGAGCGATTTCTTTTCTCGCTTGGATCAAGTTCGATAGTGAGTGTCACACATCAAGGCGAATCGTCGCGAATTTTCGCCAAACGTTGCAAAATTACTATGAGATTTGACAGTGCGCCGCGATTCACGTTGGTGTTGTCCATACCGCCAATGAAAATTAGTTTGCTTTACGAAGTCGCTGAATATGGAATACGAAGTATAGCACTTATAGTAATTTTTAACAATACTGATTTTTTAATATTTCAGGGTGATTGTAGGTTTGTTGTTTTTAAGCTGCTGTACTGTACAACATCATGCTGCAGTTTGGTATACCAGTAAAATTAGTACGATTAACAAAGATGACAATGACCAACTCCGTCTTATAAGTCAAGATCCAAAAAAGGCTGACTGATCTCTTTGAAACATGTGCTGGGCTGAAGCAAGGCGATGGCCTGGCTCCACCGCTCTTCAACCTGACACTTGGACATGCCATTCGGGTAATGAATGTGGACCACAGCGGCACACTGCTCTTCAAGTCGACGCAGTTGATAGCGTCCGCTGACGACATCAACATCATGTCCCGAAATCTGTCCGACGCAGAAGAACTTCCAAATAATTCTGACACGGCTGCAAAAGAAGTCGAACTACGCATTAGCCAGCACAAAACAAAAGTAATGATGCAATCAAGAACAAGGTCGCCAGAACAACCGAACATCAACGTCGGAGACCTCAGCATCGAGTTCGGAGACGACTTTAGTATAGTATAGTTTGTAAACTGTCACAGGACGCCAATGAAACTGACGAAATCAAGCGACGAATACAGCTAACAAATAAAACTTTCTTCTCGGTCCTCCCAATAATGAAATCGCACAGAAATGCTAAGCTCTGCATTTACAAAACCATCCATATTATGCAACTTGTGCTTATGCTAAACGAGGGATACTTAACAGAATTCAATGACGAAGAAAATACAAATATGAAATGAAATATGATGATAGGTGTAGAACTAAAAACCCTTGGCGAACTCCGCTTCTCGCTGAACCAGTAGACGGATCGGATTAGTTAGATTAGATTAACTTTTAGCTCCACTTGCCATGTACTGGACTAAATATTTGGGATTAAGTTGTCATTTCCATTGTTGATTGATGTTTTTTCGGTATTTACGTCTTGTTAGAGTCGGCGGTAAAAGTACTTTTTTCAAGAACCTACTGGCTCTTTACATTCCTAAAATACTATTCAAACCGAAGTGACAAACCAACACCTGACTTTTACCATATTTAGTAACGGTCGGTATAAACAAACCACGAATTAGTATCAACCATAATACGATCTAGTTAATACTCCTTTTAGTTCCACGATATAAACGTGCAATATCAAAAGCCACATTAGAGACCATTAAATCACATCTTCAAAAGTCATGTGCTTTGTTACAAGGAATTACTACTTTTCTTAACTCCTTGTGGGTACAGTGCATCAACTACTCCTAAGAGGCCGAATTTTAGATATTGCCTGTTGCTGACATACACAACCTGTCCATTTAGTCGCATTCGGCGACAAGCTGGGAATGACTGTGATATATTTTTACGCCCCACTGGAAGGGATGGAGGCCAATTTTTTTTTAATATTTTACTAGTATATGGCGTGCCAATTCAACGAAAATTGCGCACATTTCCACTTATGGTAAGCAAACCGAACATATTCCATTCCTATATTCTAGATAATATTTCCATTTCCATTCGGAGTTTAAGAACTTACGCCATACAGCCATACCCACAATAGTCGTTGCAGGATTTGAAGAAGAAGAAGACTTCGAAGAGCCAATGCCCTAGTTGTTCGCAATGACCCAAAATAAAAGGCGCAGCCTGTTATAAGTGTGGGAATAATTCGCCTATTCCAGTTTCAGTATACAGTTTCATTTAGCATGTTAAATTATAATTCTCCCAAGGGATTACCATTTCATGTCAATGTCCTTTTGTTTGTTAATATCGTGGCATGCCATTCAAGTACGTGTTTATTTGACCATGTGATTACTTGTAGGCTTGCTTATATTTGCAAATTTGATCATAATAATTAAAGTAAAGGTTAACTGATATTTTCCACTAATCTATCTTAGCCAAATATATGTACATAATTAACATTGTAAGTTGGAATATTCCTTTTTTGGTTCAAGCTATTACCATTCACGACAGAAATAAATTTAACCTAACCGGGTTACGTTACGTCGTTGTTTCGATTGTTTGAGCCTTACATTATTATGAACATTTAATTGAATATTGGTGGAGTAAGAAGGACATTTTTTTTTATTATAATTAAAACGAAATTTGAAAGGGCTCATTCTGGATACGGATAAATTTTTTGCTATATTGTTTGTTCACATCTAATGTAATATTTGCAATTGTGTCGAACAATCTGACTGAAATTGCATCCCATCGCAATCGATATTGAAATAAGGCCGTGAATTTGACTTGGCTTCCTTTAGAAATAGAGTAGTCAATTTACCATATACCATATAAACATACACACACCAAACGGTAGCTAATGGTCTCGTTATGAACAAATTAATTTATTTGAGGGCCACTCTGACCGGATAGAATTAACGAAAAACCGCCCAAAAATTGAGTCCGGCCAAATTGCATTCATCATTTCTCGAAAATTGCCCATTCAATCGCAAAAGTAAAAAATTTATATTTTAGTACAGAGAATTCACTATAAAACATGGCTGAAATCTATATGAGTAATTCCACGATTAGTTTGCAAATACCATTCCAAGAAATTCTTCGCCATTTTTGGCATATCAATCAGCTGATATCACGAATTAAATTTATTCCAGGTCCGCATCAATTGTTGCATAGACTACCATATATTTGATAGGGAGACTACGATACCTTTAATGGCCATTTTATAGCCAAATATTTGACTACTTTTTATTTCAAATTTTTACCTAATAGTGCAATAGCAATAATTTTCCAAACAAAAGTTTGCCAATAATCACATTGGCTAAGTTCATAACACACAGGCAACCGCATCATTGGCCTCGTTTATGCCGCGGAACTATCTTCGAGTATTAACTAATTCGAGCTAACTCACGATATAGACATAAACATGTCGCATTAGCTAGTTTTGATACTAATTTTAGCTCCACTTGCGATGCAGAGCTGGTCTGAAAAATTGAGAGTATATGGTGTTGCTGTCTTCGCTAATGGTGTTGTTGTTAAAAAATTGTATTTTATATGTTATATAAATGCGACAACCTTTCCTTTAGCTCTGCATTCGTTTCATCCTTTAATTGTAGCGGTATAAACGCGTCTTTATTAGGAGGCTGCTGCCTCTTAAAATTTTCTAAACCAAAGTCACCGAAGTCACAAACCCACAACGGACATCTTTCATATTTAGTACCTCTCCGTATGGTGGGTATAAGCACACCACGAACAAGTACTAGCTCTAAAACGATTTAGTTAAATCGCCTTTTAGTGCCACGGTATAAATGGGGCCATTGTAATTTCAGCTATAGTCGCTGCTTTCAATGAGGCTTGGAAAGCTGAATGCCCAGGGCACAGCCGATGCCGCTACTGCTGCCGCTGCGATTGCTGCTGCCGGAAATGAAATTCCCGCGTTACAACCCGTAGTTCTTGATCAAACATTCACCGCACAATTTTACGTATCTGGTCTACCCATCAAGGGTTAAAAAAAAGTCGAATTCGAAAGTGAACCAACTGTGCATTCGCTAGAATCGGCTATATATCAAAACCATTTTCAAAACAACTAATATGGGTCGGATCTATGAAAACTACGGCCAAGCGATGAGTGAAACCATATCGAAATTTCGAAATTCGATTTTAATCATGGACAACACTCCATCCCGGAAAATTTTCGAAGAATAGTATGATTCTTGTCAGCAGAGGGCATAGCATACGCTAAAAAGAAATACACTCTTGATCATCGAGATAATACCACTGAAAGAACTAACAGATTTAGGCCCGTTTTCTCAATGTTCGAGTAAACTCTTTGTTAACTAACAGGGACACAAGTTATTTGAAGCTATAAACAGCCCGATACGCATTTTCGTTTTCTCATACGTCTCAAGCACATTACCAAGCCATAAAGTGTGGAACTTATCTCAGACCACCATTATGGCAAAATCAGCTGATTTTCTTGGCGCAATTCAACCGTTCACGAATCTATTTTGAATTAGTACGGTCTCTCAGCATATTAATTAGCAGCTGATATTGTTGCGATTTCTCTTCTATCGAATGAATTTCCAGGAACTCTGTTCTTTATGGCCACTTTCATTGTTTTCATTTGAATTTGCAAAAGTGAACCGTTCTGGCTGTCAAAATCTCAGCATCCGGTATCAGGTGTTGGGTTTTTGTTTCGGATAAACTTTCAACCGGAAGCCTTTGAAGAGAGAGTATATGAGGAAGTGAAAAAGAGCGAGAGAAACGAAGCAATTCGGCACAAGTGAGAAAGTAGGAAGGGGGATGGAAATTTGACATCTCTTTTGCTCTATATGGACCGGGCGGGTGTTCCGCGGCAGAGAGACAGACTGGAATGTTATTGTTCCAAATGGAAAAGTAGGAGAGGGGATGACATCTTGCGTGCTTCCTGTGCTTTTATATAGACTGCGCGGATGTTGCGCAGTGGAGGGCGTGTGTCTCTCTCTCTACTTTTTACGACTGGAATTGCTTCAAATAGTTTAGTGTTGAGTATATGCGGATTGCTCCTCCATAGGTATTCTCTATGCCGGAAGCCAGTGGTTGGATTTTGTTTTGGATAAGAGAATAATCGTAGTCCGGATGGCGCAACGGTTAGAACGTTCGCCTTCAATGCACTGGACCCCGGTTCGATTCCGGGGATTTACGTGTCGGACTATGAGCCCACTCAGCTGTTAAATGAGTACCCATTATGGGGTAAATAACTCGGTTGAGCGTATTGCTGATCACATACCTCTGCACAAAAACCGTCACGATCTAGAAAATGAGATGATGCTAACTCATCTCGAGGCCGTGGTTCAAATTGGACTGTTGCGCCAGTTATTTATTTTTTATTTTAAGAGAATAATCGAAGGCTAGGGGACGGTTAGCGTTTACCCGATTAATAACGCTAAACAGATATTGAGCAAATCAAATTGTGCTAAATGACAGTGGCCTTTAGTAATTATGGTAAATAATAATAAATTAGATTCTCCGCTTGAATGCACATTAAAAAGCAAGAAATATTAGTACACCCAGTGTTTTTTTTTTTTTTTTCAAATTAATTTTGTAGAAAGAAGAGAACTATTGTTGCCTGTCTTACATTTTATTTTATTTTATATTTTATGTTTATGAGATTTAATTAAACTTAGATTTGGAATTTGGCCTTGCTCGTAGTCCGTTGTAGTCCTGTTAAAACTGCTAGAGTGTCGTTTGTATACTATTTTCATGTTCGAACAGCATAAATGTCCGCAGATTAGAATATTTATAGTCTGCGAAAAGTTATAGGACAGCATACGTCTGCGAAACACTGTCTGTGAAGCCCTGTCAAGGGAACGAAATGCTTTGTTTTTTAATCCTAGCTTGGATGACATTTCTGATTCGAAATTTCGTTTTGTAATCGGCGGTCAAACTTAAAAAAGCTGTTTTTCGAAATTCAAGCGAATTATATTGGGTGTACAGCTTTGCTTCCGCTGTTTTTTTTTCATGGAATTAAAAGCTTAATTGTCAAAAAGTACTTACAGATGTATTATTCAAAGTACTGTTCATCGCTAACGACAACTTTCGCCCATCTCTCCGGCAATTTTCGGATTCCATCTCGGAAAAAGGAGGCGTCTGTTGACGCGACTTTTCGACTTTCTCGTACGAACGAAAATTCTGATCAGCCAGGCCGTGCGCCTTGAAACGAAACAGATAGTAGTCGGAAGGAGTGGGGAGTACGGCGGGTGGGGCAAGATTTCCAATTTCAGGGTTTCCAAGTATGTCTTGACCACTTTTGCGACGTGTGGCCGAGCATTGTCATCTTTGAAGAGAGAGAATCAGAGGAAATGAAAAAGAGCGAGAGAAACGAAGTAATTCGGCCCAAGTGAAGAAGTAGGAAGGGGGATGGAAATTTGACATCTCTCGTGCTTCTATATGGACCGGGCGGGTGTTCCGCGGCAGAGAGACAGACTGGAATGTTATTGTTCCAATAGGAGAAGTAGGAGAGGGGATGACATCTCAAGTGCTTCCTGTGCTTTTATATAGACTGCGCGGGTGTTGCGCAGTGGAGGGCGTGTGTCTCTCTGTTTACTTTTTACGACTGGAATTGCTTCAAATATTTTAGTGCTGAGTATATGCGGATTGCTCCTCCATAGTTATTCTCTATGATTGTCATGCTGGAGGATGACTTTATCGTGTCTGTCTTGGTACTGTGGTCGTTTTTCCTTTAATGCTCGACTTAAACGCATCAATTGCGTTCGGTACCGATCTCCTGTGGTAGTTTCATTCGGTTTCAGTAGCTCACACCGAGCTGGTCCCACCAAATGCAAAGCATAACCTTAGTGCCGTGAATATTCGGTTTTGCTGTCGACGTTAACGCATGTCCGGGCCACGCGACCACTTTAATCTCTTCCCTGCCAAGCCTTGTTAGGATTTTGTTGATGTCCACTAGCCCTAGTAGAGCTGGTTAGATGGCTGTTAGAAGAATCACTATCCAAATTTACTCTGCGTGCATCCCGCATCACTCGGTTCTGGGCTCTCTGTACAGGTTTCATTGCAACCTGGAAAGTGTGTGTTTAGAAGGAGCTCAAGAGATTCAGAACAGGATTCCGTCCAAGTGTCATTAGCTCTTTTCACTAAGGACGGATTAGAGTGCCTTGATATTATCCAAACGTTGGCAGAAGTTGTCCCACTTTAGAAGCTCTAATGGATTTTTTGTATATTTTAGGCAGTACTTATACGGCTGCCGGAAGCTGTGCTTATCGCAAATATTGAAGATCTCCCTAGTCAATTTCCTGAGCATTGAGAGGTCTTCGTTCCACCATGGGGGAAGAGTTTTCTTATTTCTTTTCGCCAGACATGAGATTTGAAAAGCTACTTTCATAGCTTTCTCAAAATATTCAACCTCCTTGTCCAGCCCCTCTACAGAGTTTATTGAGGGATTAGGTATATCAGAGAGTTTCGCTCTAAAGATCTGTCCGAACCTTTTCCAGTCGATCCTCTTGGGGTTTCTGTAAGGCTTTGGATTCTCACTGGAAACATTTAAATTGAAAAGTATCCAGTTGTGGTCCGAAAAGGATCTCAACTCGCTTACTCTCCATTTTTCAACCTTAAATAATTGTAATGTTTCCTCTGTTGAGCGAAACCAAAACGAAACCAGGTTCGTTAGATATTCTTGTGCTGAATAATGAAACACTTCGATTGAAAAACACACACACTTTATTTACAAAACGAACTACACACGCGTACTAACAACAAACGTTAAAACTAGCAATAACAACGACGGCACTACTTTCCGATCCCGCTTTATAGCGATCCAACCGCCACTGAGTGTCGAGTCTGGCTACTTCTCTCCTCTTTCGGTGACATCTGCCTTTTATAGTCAATTCGTCAATTAGCGAAGACTCTAGATTTTTCGAGATGTTCGGGTCTCCACTACTTAACGAAGGTTCGAGAATCCGCTTCGTTATCAATGGTTGTTTGGAGAAGATTCTAGACTATAGAGGACTCGAGAATCGCCTAGTGTCCATTCAATTTTACTTGTCATCGATCATTCGAGATTATGATGAAGCTTAGTACGGTGCGTGTCGTAAGAGATACCCACTCCGTACACGCAACAATATTGTTGTCAGTCATGAGTATGATATCTAGGACCTCTTCCCACCCTTCGGTATTCACAGAGCTTGGAAAGACGAAGGTTGGGGCGTTCCTCTTATTACACACTACGAGGTTAGTATTTAGAATGAAATCAAACAGGGACTCACCTCTATCGTTGATTTCGGTGCTCCCCCACAGTGTGTGTCGTGCATTTGCTTCATACCCCACCAGCAGGTTGAACTTCCTGGATGTGGTAAATGCCACAAGTTGCTCCAGCTTCTCTGGCGGTGCCGGTCTTTCATGGGCCATGTAGGCGGAAGAGATGTATAACTCGCCCTTCTCTGGAACCTCCGTTCTAACTACTGTTAGATCGGATGTGCTGAAATTAGGGCAGAGGAAGGCGTTAATGCACTTCTTGGCTAAAATGCGAGTATAAGCTTCATAAGGTAAACCACGAACTTGGTTTACCTTATGAAGCTTATACTCTGCAATGTTGTCGAAGGCGTTTTCAATCCAATTATGTTGACATGAGCGCATTCTTCGACATGAAGTGAAATCTGGGAAATGCGGGTGTCGTCTGAATCGGCCAATGTACTGGAGTGTTCTGGAAGGCGTTTTTAACCCTTTGGTGTTGACATGAGCTCTATTTTGGACAAGAAATGAAATCTAGGGAATACGGGTGTCATCTGAATCGCCATGATAAGGCGAAAAGCAAAAGCATTTTGAGTTCTTTGGAGAGAAAAAAGGACCTTCTTGGCAATCATCATATTAATCGGGGTGATTAGGCGACTGCTACGGAGTGGTGATGTTAAATAATAATCGCCAAGTTTAGCGTTAAATCTATTGTTGGACTATTAATTGCTAATCTGCCGCCATCTTCATGGTTGATGGGGAAGAGGTGAAAAACAAAATCTTCAAACACACGATTTAGTATGTGGGCGGCTTAAAAACATTTTCTAAAAGTTAGACTTCTGGCGCGCGGTAGTTTTAGCACGCATTTTATTTTATATTGAATTATCATGGGATCTAGTTGATTCGGTATTTATAATCTTTATTTTCATATTACTGATTGATATTTAATCACTTTTAATAAGACGAGAATACAATGGCGAACTTTTCGGACGGATGGGTACATATACATATATACCCTCTCCCAATGACCCAATGACCCAATGGGACACTGTACATTTTTCATTTCAAAAGCAGATTGTAAAAACATCAATGACCACACGAGAAAAGAAATTGCTTACGCTCTACAACATAAAAGAATTAAAATCAATTGCGTTAAATCGAAAAATTAATCCGTGAAAATCAGATACATAAATTTTAACTTTAAAAGGGCTGTTGCCTTAACGCCGCTTCAGCCGTTTCCATTATGAGAACATTTAAATATGCTGATGACGGCGTATCCTTTCCCCTTTCACATTGCAACAAGAACATTATTCTTTTTCGGTGTTCTCGCTGTACGGTACGTCCGGAACATTGATTCGGTCTAATTGAATTGGAAACGGTTCGCTCCTAAATACATGTGACCCCCGTCTATTTTCCGTACATCCAACATGGATTTTTCGATATTTTTATACTATTCTACGAGTAGAGCGTTTGTATAGTAGAATACACGTATTGTCGAATCAGAGGACAACAGTGACAAGAATTTTCCTTGCAATGATGTTTTGGGAAATTAGTTCCAACCACAGCCCAAACCATCATTGCCTTGACGCCTGTACAGTGGTGGTGGGTTGTTTGGTACGTTGGTTGGTTGCTTGGCTAGTCAATTGTTGAGTTGGGATTACAATAAGGACTCGGTGGCACGGTGATGGGTACAGATGCCTAGACATAATTTAACAAATATTATTTTAATGATCATGTAACAATAAATTGCTGCAACAAGCACATGGCCGGAACATTTGAGGGGACTGGAACATATGCAAAGCGTTGCGAATTGCTTTGACAATCGTATGACATGTTTTCTGTATACAAAAATTGGGTCAACGGGAAATTTTCAGGAAATGATGTTTATTGTGTAATGCTATAAAGATTAAATGTAGTGATAAATGGAGATAAGGTACGCATGAAAAATTATGAAAAATCGGTATTTAATTGAATAGATTCTAATAAACGAACGAATATCAATGATCAAACTCGGGGAAGAAACCTAAGAACATTGTTAATTTTACTAAAGTAAGTGGAAACAATTATTGGCTTTCTTTGCTTAAAATACTAGTTACCTTAACATCTCCATTGGGTGAGTCATGAGCTGCTCTCTGCCTTTTTGACGTTTTGTTAGAGCTTGTACATTTCCTTACAATGCTTTAAACAATTAAAATCATTGACAAACAGCCTGAGTATGGACACAATACAGGAAAAAGAGTCGAAACACGCTTAACTGCTAATTTCAAAGTAACAAATGCAGTTCAAAATTAACGCAACACGATCGCGTGAAAGGTATATCAAACCTTCGGCAAGCTTTGTTTTTTTTTTCATTTATCTTACATTTGTCTTAGATTTCTCTCGGATTTTGTTTAAAGTTTGTTATAAGAAAGATCTCAAAATAAAATAGTATTTTAAAAGGATTAGGCTTAAAACCAATGTTATTGAAATCTGAGAAAAATGTATGAATAACGCTTTTGTAGAAGTCGTTCTTTTTTTTTTAGAAAGTAAATTTTAAAGGTTTTCGTATTAGTTGAACATATTTAATCATGTTCGAGCATGTTATTAAAGTTGAAATCAGCACTCTTTGCAAAGCAAACACAAATAGTAGAAGACTCTATGCATCGAGAAGCTTTCAATCCTTTTTGTGTTTTATAATATATCAGTATTTTGCACGACATTTGTCTCTTATCATGCTTTTTCGCTCCCTGGTACTATCAGTGCTTTTGTATGGGAGCAGTACATGGAAAGTTTCCGTAGGAGTTACCAGAAAGCTGCAAGTTTTCGTCAACTCATGTCTTCGTCGAATTTTAAGAATTTTCTGGCCCGAAACAATATCAAATGAAGAGCTAAGCCGGCGTACGGGTCAGATGCCAATCGACGAATTGATACGCAGGCGAAAATGGCAGTGGATAGGTCACACATTGTGGAAGAGTGATAACTGCATTGCTTTGCATGCCATGAAATGGAACCCCATTTCCAACCAAGGCCGACCAAGAGGGGGTCCTCGAATCACATGGCGTCGATCTGTGGCAAAGGAGTGTCAGGTATTGGGTAAGTCTTTTGGGGAGTTGCGCCCCATTGCCCAGAACAGAGTACGATGGCGCGCAGGAGTAGTTGACGCGCTATGCCCCGCTAGGGGTTAAGGCAGAGTAGTATGCTTTTTCCTGACACTCTAGTTTGACGTAGGAGCCCAGAGGTGTTAACTTAATTTTCAAATCAACGGCCTAAATATCATCTCCACAGGCCATCAAATTTAAAAACAAATACACCTCAAAGCCGGAATTTATTTTTGTTAAGAAAGGGCAAAAGAAATTACCTAGCACTTGACACCACCTTGCTTAATACTTCCAAATTTGCGCAGCATACGTGTATTGACTGCTATTCACAACTTCAGCAACGCTTTGAAGTTCCTTGCACTTCACCCCGACGAGCGGTTCCAAAGCGCCAACAACTTCAACCCCTATCTTCCAGAATGGTTGGGAGGAATCCCATCAGCGGTCAAATTGAATCCGGCCTCTGTTACATCGGTATCGCGACTACTCGCTTGCTATGTGCCACCAGCAATCGCTAAATGATCACGCACTTGCACAGAGAGTCCATGGAAGTTTTGTTCCTAAAACAAAAATGCAATTTGGGGTTTCTTTTAGTCCGCGAGGAATGAACGAATAAATACTGCCTTATCATCACGTTCGTTTTTCCGATGACCTCGATGATGGTTTTCTCCGGCGTTTTGATGGGTTCCACTAAGTCTGGCTGGTAATCGACGCTGCTTTTTCAGAATTTGTTGGCTTATTCTTAATGCACAGTTCAACAACTCTTAAGACGGACACACACTCCGACCGGAAAACTTGCAATTTTAATATTGTTTGACTCACCTGTTAGTTATGACCTGCGTTCTTCTCCTCCTTTGCGGTGTCCGTGGTTGGAGCCTACAAAGAAAAACAAAACCACCAATTAATACCGACTTTACAAACTTAAACGTAAACAATAGATCGACTGTCATAATGTCAGTGACGTTCATTACATGGACGCCACTGAACCGAAATTGTTGAGGCATCAGTCTCATGTTTGACTACCGGAGTTTCGGATTCGAATCCCGTCCACGACAACGTTCGTGGCTATGGATGTGCAGGAGGTGCATGCTGGCGACTGCATTCTTTGAAACCAGTTAATGCAGTCGAAACGTCAACTGGATCAAATGGAACATTTGACGCGCTATGCCCCACAAGGGGTTGGGGCAATTGAGAGAGATAATTAGGGTGCGTTCCTAATGTCAAGCTATTTAGCCACTTGCCATGAATTCGAAGTGGTTGGGGCACTTGACGAATGGTCAATGGTCCGGAAAAGGGGACCGAAGGAGAATTTTTCACTGCCGCGTGTCTTTTTCGGCTGGCAATGGTACTGCAAATACCGTAAAAAAAAGCGGGAAATAAAAAGTTAAATTTTAAGCCTCACTGGTGAAAATACCAAAACTAAAGAGAAAAAAAAGGGAGTACATAAAAAGAAAAGTGAAAAAAAAGACAGAAAGGAGGAGTACGATTTCAGAAAATAGGTAATTATAGGGATAACCAAAAAAAAAAACCAAATAGAAAAATTACCAGTTGTTATTGCTAAATTCTGACTCCTTCATTTTAAATGTGTTTTAGCGTCTAATTTTGTATCGGGCAATGGAAGCGTGCCTCGGTGCTTTTAATGCAAATCTGTGTTTTTTGGTGCAGGATGACTAGTCAGAGTGCTTGTCACATCGGGCTTCACCTGGCAGGCGGGACGAAACACAAGGCCGCATATCCAGTAAAACAAGACTCGACTTCGAGAATATTAACATCAAATTCAAAGTGGACGTGAAAGCGGAAAACTCCAAGTGGGTGATCTTAGTTGCTACAAAACTTCGTGTGTAATCGACACCAAAACGTTCTTACCATCGCCCCTCCTCTTTGCTTGCACCCCATACCACACAAGAGAGTCGGCCTCCGCCCTGCTTCGAACCACCGATAGCCAAAAAATTGACAACATCGCGTCTCCGCTCTGCCTGCACCCCATACCGCACAACAAAGTCGGCCTCCGCCCTCCGCGCTGACGGCCGGACGTCCCACCAGACTGCATACTCTACAAAGGAGAAGTTCCGAACTCCCGTGCCTCGAAGTTCCGCTGTCCCAGACCGGAACTGTCAAATAATTTGTCGTGATTTTCAATCATACCGCAACCGAGGGAGCACCAGCTCATAGGAGAAAGTAGGCAATGAAAAAAAATATTGTCAAAAGCCGACACAAATTGCAACTTTCAGTCAGTTAATTCGACAAACGAGAGAAAGAAGGTAGGCTATGAAAAAACATGTGTACGAAACACGTATGGATTGTGTGCGATGATAGCCTCTCTTCAATACATGTTCCATACTCTCAGATTTAATATATTTACAATTTAATAAATAGGAAATTTAGCGTTACTATATAACGGTGGCGCCTTGTTCAAATGCACAGACTGCACATCAGATAGAGCCGGCCCTGACTATAGTACATCGGACTGTGTTGAAAAACTGAGCTAAATTTTCACGCCAAAGAAATATTTCAGACCGCAATAAAAAAAAAACAATTAATAAAGCAGATGTTAGATAAAAATATCAACTCCAACAACTCTATTACATAAATAATTTAAAAATAAAACCCAACTAAAATACTCAATTTGTTTGACATTTGTGGGAGCATAAAAACGCCTCCAGGGTGCGAAATTGATAATACTTTTCGCTACAACAAAACCCCAACTATACAATTAAAATTTGAAAATTTTGTAGGCATGGCGGCCGCAAACTGACGAATCACGCAACATATTCAAAGATACCAACTCTCGTCTGCCGGAGAACAGGCTTCCATAATTAAATTACACAAAGAGATAAATTCAACACTACAGACGACCAATCAAATAGTGTCCCTTCATTTTCGAAAAGGATGTCATGTTTTTGCCCTGAATTGATAATATAAGAAACATGTAATTTAGGTACAAAAAGTCTGTCAACATAGCCTTCAGCAATAAATTGAATTCTCTTTGCGAGTCGGAAAAACGTATGGCTGGATATGTTTCACTCACGTTTTTGTATGTTGTGTGACACTTATCTGTCATCAGTTCTGCTTTTGAACTTGTGCGTTAATTTCTTTAATTTCATATTTATGTCTGCAATTATTTCGTTTTGCGGGGAGAATATTGAAATAATTCCAGACAATTGAGGCTTTACGCTTGATGATACCTTTCGGTCTCATTTGTGGTGGTATTAACAGGTGGAAGGAGGAATTATGCTAGCCTTAGTCGTTGTTGTAAACTAAATGCTTTAGTTCGTACTACAAACTTCTATGGGGAATGTCCATTTCGTTAATCCTGAAAGCTGCAAAAATGCGGGATTATTGAAATATTGCTAAATCTAAACTAACCCAAATATATGAAAAATAACTTTCGCTAGTTTATTGGATGCACTGTTCCAATCGAAGATTTATTTATAATTTCGCTATATTTTAAAGAGGAGAATTAATTTTAAGCTGTTTTACATAATAAACTACTCAACCTTAGAAATGTATTTAGTATAATTCGTTCAATTACAAACTTTCTCTGAACGAATCCGATATTTTAAAAACTTCCACCATAGTTTAAATCGATCCACTGAATATTTTGTGACAAATTGTTCTCCAGAGACTAGAATTAAAAGAAAAAGAAAACAAAATCAAATCAATAGAATTTGTCCAATTCCAAAGTCTCCGGAGACTTAATCATCTGGACCCGAAAAAAAGAAACAAAGCCCCCAAAAATAATTCGCGTCAACCGGATTACATTTTAATCCGTAAATTTACTACACAGGTGATAATTTTCTTATTTTGGATGCCACATAACGTGAAATTTACGACAAATTTTCGTGGTAATTTAATTAAAAATTAATAACATTCATTGGGCGTTCGTTTCGCTTTTTATCCAGTTGTCTCGTTGTGTACGTTGGGTGTCTACCGATCTGTCTCATATCATTATGCATAAGCGTTGTTTGTTGGATGTATCTTTTGCGGAAAGCGATTCCAGGTAGTTTTGAGACTAATGTGGGCTCATATTTTGATGATACTATACATAATAATGGCTTAAATATGTTAAATATGCAAGAAACCTGACAAGAGAAAAAAAGACGAAACACGTCTTGTCGTCGGTATTCATGTTTACTTAAGAATTTTTACGACTATAGCACGAATCGCTAATAAGCAAATATTGCCATCGAGAAATTTTTATGTCATTCAAAAAGTGATAAAACAAATCGTTTTCAGAAGGATTAGGTCGGCTGTCTGACTTGGTCACTACTATTGAGGCATGCGTTGCGGTCAAATCAGCTTAAGAGGATTTTGTTTTCTTCTGTGTGTCAGTGGTGGATTTCAACATTGTTGTTACATATTTTATACGGTAGGGGATCGGGCGCCAATTAGGAACCGAATATACGTACAGAAATTGAGATATATTTCTCTGCAATTATTCCATGCGAAAAAATATTACTTTTATTTAATTATAGCCTTTTCTTAAATTATCAGATGCAATTAACATCCTGCCACCGGTGACTGCCAAAGAAACACTGCATTCCCTTGATAAAGCAGCAAAGGAACTTGGTCTACACATCAACAAAGGAAAAACAAAACTGCTCTCCCAATCTCGAAGAATGAGATCAAACACCGCGGAGGTGGAGCTAGACAACTTCATTTACCTTGGGGCAAACATAGCAGAGAATGGCGATGAAACTCTCGAAGTCAAACGTCGGGTTCAACTTGCAAACGGAAGTTTATATGCTCCATATGCTAAAATCAAGCTACATATACAGGAAAGCTAATCTGAGAGTCTACAAAACAATAATCAGGTCTGTGTTGTGCCATGGACGTGAGACATGGACTCTCACCCAAACCTTGGAGAAGCGACAACTTCGAATGGAGGGTCCTTTTGTAAATCTTTTATTTTGCGTTAAATCTAATACAAAAAGTAAAAATGTCTTTTCCCAATTAAAGTCAAATATAAAATAGTATCCCAGCAACTCATTTGTCTCCGATACTCAGTGGAATCGAACAGTCTTCGATCCGATAGCGGTTTCATTTATCTGTTTGCCTTCAACGCTGGAAAAATTAAAAGTTTTCGATTATACTACATATCAATCCTTGATATAGTTTGGTCTCTGATGTGAAAGGAATCGAAAGGTCTTCGATCATGCATCGATTCTAAGCAAGACATTTATCTCCCAATTTCCTAAGGGATAGAAAAGTCGTCGATCTTATAATGATTCCATACATCCATTTATTATATTTATACCCTAGACTTTTAGTATAGGGTATATTGTTTTTGTCACGACGGAAATATGTAACACCTTAAAGGAGGCTCCGGAGGTATAGCAATGTATATATATAAATGATCAGGGTCACCTCCTGATTCGATTAAGCCATGTCTGTCTGTCTGTCTGTCTGTCTGTCCGTTCGCACGATAACTTTCGATAGAATGAAGCTAGAGCCTTGAAATTTTGGTCAAATGTTGGAAGTGTAATCTAGTTGGATGGTATTGAAAATGGGCATGATCAAGCCAAGAGAACGCCTACCTCCCCTACATATGTAAAATACTTAAATGTATCTGTAACTCCCGACTAAATAAATATGAAAAGCTCTAGCTTTGGTAGATTACTCGTGAGGGTAATCTTATAAACTCCTGGGAAAATAAAATCGATCAGTTGAAATCTAACGGTAATTTTCTTACAAAGAGCCCCGTACTACCCTACTTTTCGGGTTTTTTGTCTATAACTCTTGAACCAATTGACGTAGACGCCTGATTTTTGGCATGTAACCCTGGGGTGAGAAGATGCTTGAGTTCTAGTAAGTTGGGCATAATCGGATCAAAGGAACGCCTACCTCCCCTACAAATTTAAAAAAATTCAATATTCCTTTAATTACGATAACTTTCGATAGAATGACACTAGCGAGTTGAAAATTT
Source organism: Chloromyia formosa (assembly GCA_964017055.1). Lineage (NCBI taxonomy): Eukaryota > Metazoa > Arthropoda > Insecta > Diptera > Stratiomyidae > Chloromyia > Chloromyia formosa. The sequence goes on along the minus strand of OZ024813.1, from coordinate 3,477,671 downwards.
GACAAAATGTTGTTAGTAGGATCTACTTGGTTGGTATTGAAAATGGGTAAGATCCGACTCAACCAACCCCTACCTCCCCTACAAATGAAACTTCAAATAAGCGATAACTTTTGATAGAATGATACTACCGAGTTAAAAATTTGGTGGAATGTTGCTAGTAAGACCTACGTAGTTGGTGTTGAATATGGGCAAGATCCAACCCAAGGAACCCCCACCTCCCCTACACATGAAACTTCAAATAAGCGATAACTTTTGATGGAATGAAGCCAGTGACTTGAAATTTTGGTCAAATGTTCGAAGTGAGATTGAGTTAGTTGGCATTAAAGCTGGGTAACATCCGACCAACGAAACCCCTATTTCCCCTACAAACGAAACTTTAAATAAGCGATAGCTTTCGATAGAGTGAAGTTAGAGACTTGAAATTTTGTTTAAATGGTCGTAGGGTGATCTAATTGGTTTGTGGCAATGATGAGCAAGATCCGACCTAAGGAACCCTTACCTCCTCTACAAGTGAAACTTCAAATAAGCAATACCTTCCGATAGAATGAAGCTAGCGATTTGAAAAATTCGACAAATATTGTAGAATGGGTTAGTTAGTTAATTGATTTTGAGAATGGTCAAGATCCTAATGAATGAGTGCCAACCTCTCCTATGAACTGGCCATATAGGAGACCCATTCTTAATGCATATGGTCGTTGCCAATTGGTACTTTTAGTATCTCCACTAGGTTTGTAGAAGTCTAGGGTATATACGCTTCGGACTCTTGGTTTTATATTATGTTAATATAATGTGTTTGTTTCCAATAAACCTAGTCTATAGTCAGCCGTTAAGCATAGTATTAAGGTTGGATTTTCGTGCGTAATCTCATGCAAAAGCTGTCAAAAGTTTTGTTCGCACGAAAAATATTCGCTCTTTCGGTACTAACATATTTCTTTGGAAGAAAAAAGTCTCCACATTATTATGAGCAATTTTCACGCGAAAACAGTTACTTTGCGTTTCATTTCACTTGAAAGCCGACATGAAAAGGTTTGTACTGGCCTTTGAGGATGATACTAACCTTTTCATGCAAAAATGTTGCACATATCTCTCCCATGAAAAAGTGACAGTGCAAACTTGCACACAGCATATTACTGCGGCGCTCTACATAGCACATGAACTTCCCTTATTCTCAAAAGAACGGTTTTCAAGCGAAAAAAAGTGCATTCATTGTTTTGCTGAAAATTGCTCACAATAATTTGGGGCCTTTTTTCTTCGAATGAAATATAGTTTGTTAGTACTGAGGGAGCAACAATTTTTCATGCGAACGAAACTTTTGACAGTTTTTGTATGAGATTTCGCACGAATAGCCGACCTAAGTATCCGTATTTTGCTTTAAATGATACGTTGTAATGGAGTAAATAGGACTGAACTGAAGGCGGGACCGTGAAAGTTCTGGTGTATCGAAATATAAATCCTCCTCAGCATGCCGCTACAGTGACGCGCGGTTATGGGTTAGCTCAAATGGGTGTTTGGCGGGGTTTACACACGCGGCTGCTGGTCATTCCATTACAAAAAAAAAAAAAAAAAATACTATTTCGCGAGTCGTGCCCCTACATGGCTTCAAAACGGCACAAACAAGATTTAAAGAGGATAATTATTACTATTAAGTGTACAACTTTGCTTTCGCCGTTTTCCGACGGACGGCTGCATCGGTGAGGGCTGGTCAAAATGCGTAGTTCAAAAGTGTCACAAAGTGAGTTTGGACGTCTGTGAACGTATCGACATTCCCGCATTAGTAAGTTGTTCGCATTTTTAATAAGATTCGCGTTCAAAATGTCTGTTTTCGATCCAAGTTCTCGTAATTTGCGGGAAGTTTTGATCTTCTGCTTCCATTTGAAAAAAAAACTGCAGCTGAGGCTCATCGAATGCTCTCATATACTTAGGGCGAGGTTGCTCTGAGTGGCAGAACATGTCGTGAGTGGTTTAAACGTTTTAAAAGTGTCGATTTCAATGTCGAGGACAAGTATGGTGGTGGGAAATTGTTTTACAAAGACGACGAATTGGAAGCACTGAAGAGGAATACAGACACTAAATTGAAGGCCTTTTCTTTTTAGACGTATATTAGACCTGGACTACTCAGGTTTCGTCCCAATCCCAAGTCACAGCACATACAGTCAAGAAATTGGTCAACTTCCCGTAACTTATAAAATATTCTGTTGTATTCGTATTTCCATTTCGTAAGCCACACATTTTTACTCTGCCATCCTTCCTTAAGTAAATGGAAAAGTTGCACATTACTTCCAACTCACAAATATGAAAATTTATGTACTGTAAGTAGCGTGACTGTTGAGTGACATATTTAAAGACTATTAACATTAACGTCCACCCATTGTTTAACGATTTCGTGCCGATTCGTGGAAGCTTGTGTTGTTTACATTTGACAAGTGCCTGCAATTACATTTTCAAAAAAAAACCTCCCCCGGAGGCCACTCTTAAACATTAAACATATTCGTATAGTTTGTTTGCATCACCTTCATCGGAATGAGGTAGCACGAATTGCGGAGCTTAGCATGCGAAGGTCGTCGTTATCGTCAGTGTGCGAATCCCTCTAAAATCCTTATTTGTTCATTCGCCATCTTATTTAATAAACTAAGAAAATTAGTGGCAATTTTCATGTCAAAATTGGTAATTGGAAAATGGTTAGACGACCCGATCGAACAGACGAACGTCACATCCAAGTCCATCCAATCCAGCTGTGTGCATGCAAAAATGGATCCTTGTCAAGTTGTCAGTCGAACCTGGTTCTTCTCTGTAGGCCACCACCGTGGCTTCCCACTTTCTTTTTACCGAGTTGACCGAAACATTTTGCGGTAACAGGTAAGACAACATGCCAAATTGGATCTACTAGTAGTAATGCAACGAAAAAAAAAAATAGAAAATTGATTAGGTTTTGAATGGGCATGCAGTCAAATGGCAAAGAAGACAACGGATATATGGAAGCAATCGAACAGTTGCAAATACTTTTCACATGATGCACTTTTGTGGTTGGCGCAGTTGTCCATTGCATGACGATTGGAAGGTACTCATCGGTTGGTGAATGGGTCTTGGCATTTGAAGTTCGTTTTATGTACTCGTAGTTTTGACTAAGCGAAATTAATGATGTGCATAGCTCAAACTGACGATTTACGGGTAACGGTAGAGACTAATTTGCAGATAAATATTTATTTGAATAGTAGCCGGAAGAATTGTCCTAATACCCGTATGTACGTGCTGATAAAAGCTACGATGACGCTTAGATTAGATAAGCGACCATGAACACCATGACACTAGTTTACCCACTTTCTTTTAGGTTATGATGGTTTAAATAAATAATAATAAATAAATATTTAATAAAATACTCTAATCCATTTTTCTATCTTCTATCTATCTAGTATATATATTTTAAATGGATTGTACTTTTTTTGGTCGCTTTTTTGGGCCAAATGGTTCAATCGATTTGCATAGCAATTTCATTAACATATCCGTTATGATTCAGAATATGTTCTAGCTTTTTAGATGTTTTGATTTGGGGGCAGCCCCACATGGGGGTGAGTGAACGTCAAAGAATAATCTCCAAAATGACCGAGATAAGTTTCAAAACATTGTTTTTCGGGGTTACTAAGATGAATGGTGGCACTCGCAAAGATCCCATGTATAAGTATGGGACCGACCAAAGTATGCTCCTCGTATCTAAGAGATTTTTTGATGTTACCTTCCGGAAAGTGTAGTGCCATATTCATTGGTCATCCCTTCTAGGCATACTGGGAGGTAGTGAACAGGTATATGTAAGAATAGACCTATTGTCCAATGGCTTCTGATATGGGCTTAGCTTTTTAGATAATCAACTACTCACTGACTCATTCACTTAACGCGAGCTTGAAACATTCGGTACGCCGAAGTCGAAGTTATATTGCTTTATGTTGTATTTAAAAAAATCTGTTCATGAGGGATAGGCGGGCGCATATTTTCTACTTTGTCTGGAGTGCCAGAAGAGTAGAAGAGCTTACTACGGTGGCACTGGGTATTGAGGTGTCATACAAATGTCTCATCGTTGTTTGTGTTGTCTTCCCCTATGCGTGAAAATGACACACAGTCTTTCCCAATGCATTTGCAGAATGTAGTAAAATGAGAGGAGGTGTATGCTGTCATCGTGCATAATCCGGCGCGAGAAATATGCTAACGAAACGACAACCAAGGGTCTGAGGACTAGTTGATGCGCTGCACCGCAGTGAGGGTTAGGGCAAATAGTATAATATCTTTTTTAATTGTGTTAACCACTTGAAGAGGGGCATGGGCATGTCAACATCTTTTGCACAGCCCTGTTGACGTTTCATATAGCCGACTTATAGCAGTAGCAGTACCCACAGGTAGTTTTAGTAGTTTAGTATCTCTGATGATACTTTGTTGGTAAATTTTATATCCATAGGCAATAGGAAATCTAGTCAATGCAGTAAGAGAGGCAAACTTTTAACACTTCTAAAATTGGATTTTTCATTTTAAGGGCTGAAACCACATTAGGAGGCTAGTTTTCACAAATTTTTTAGGATTTTTTTTTGGGTGAGAAGAATTAACTAGAATTCAATCAAATTTTGACATCATTTTATTCATAATTCTAGCAACTTTTGTGAATTTGTTTGAAAAATTTAAGCCCAAAATAACAAAGAAACGCACTGATGTCCGCTGAATGCCGCAACTAGAGTTCTCCAATTGTGGGACGTATAGCGGTTCCAATTTTTATCCGAAATCAAGAAAGTTTTAACTTTACATTATTAACTTATTTTCTAAGAATATGAACCTCAATCCAGGTGAATAAAATGAAAATTAAAAATTTTGCAGGTGTTGGAAAAAATTATTCAAATTTCCGCCATATTTTTCACAAATTATGCAAAAAAAATACACTTAAAAATATGATATCAACCCAACATATTCTTTATAATTTTACAAAGACTTCTACTTTTAATTTTCATAATGATCTGTTCATTTTTTTTAGTTAGACTACCCGCAAATGTAAAAAAAAAGTCATTTTGAGAAAAGCGCGTTTAAAAAACAGAATGTAAACGGAATAATCCCTTTTGTTGATGCTTCTAGTACCTTCCATACCGTTATTTGAAAACAAAGATGCAAAAGTAGGGTTCCGCACTACCTCCTAGAGTGCGATCGAGCCTATATACTATACCCGATGAGTGCTCGGTTCTATGTTCATAAAATCTAAACGAATGTGAATTTCGGTTTGACATTTTGGCAGCGTATTCTTTAATTGTTAAGCTAACAATTTATGGAATACAAAAAATTGGATTTTTTGAACCTCCTAACGTGGTTTCCTCCCTTAACCGGGCATTTTGATATTTATATTGGAAAGAAATCTACGTATATGGAAGTCCGCACTAGATAAAATCATAATTCTCCAGAAAACATATACATACCTCCTTCAAATACGCTAACAAAGAAACTGAAGAACTTTGAATAAAACAAGAGGATTCCCTTACCTCCTTTTTAGTATTAATAACATACAATTATAGCGCCAAATGTAAGCTTACATAGCAATTTTCATCCACCAATCACAACAGTATTTCCACCATTATTATTATCTTTTTTTTCAGAATATCATGCAAATTTCACTATGAATTCTGGCTATATTCAACCCGAGACCCCATTATTTCCGGAATTAATTGATAGTTAACCTTTAACGAGACACTAGCGAACAACAAAACTACCCATTACGAACCCTTTTACTGTAAAGCAGTAACTCGAAACGAATTACCCGACGAACAGCAAAGGCGTCTTCCAGTCAATTGTTACAAAGTCAACTCGCATTGGATGCAGTGTGTGGTAACTGTTATAAATGTTTTCCATATGTCAGAATTCGCACGCATTTTCTATTTATGGGTTTATGTTTTATGGTAGTTACCACTCACGGTTAGGATACGCCGCCAAGTTCGCGTCTTTGTCTCTTTCTCACTGGGGCTTCCGCTTCGAGTCGTATTTCATTTAGATTGTCACTATTTGAACGTTTTATGTGCATTTAGGTTTTTTTTTTCCTTTTCGAAACTACGGATTTTTAGGTTTCCGCTTTCCCCTTGATCATTTACCTATGCGAATCGTATTTTCACGTTCATTAATTAGATACGCTATCTATAAATGTATCTATGTTTTGTTATATCGGGGAAAAAGATTGTAAGGTGCGAGTATTGTACAAGAGTCAGACCAAATATTTTATTTTGACGCGATGTCAAATGTACGAGAAACATTGCAATATTCCATCAATTGTACGAAACCCATCAACAGACATGGCAATTTCTATTACAGAAACAATGATACGGTTCATTAAAGTTTATTCTATTGGGAGTTGCAACAAAATGGAGCAATTATGTGGAGGGAAATTGAGAACAACAGGGAACGATATACAATTTTCATGTTGCGCATTTAACAGTTTTCCAATGATATAATTATATAATTTGTGGAATGTGGCTCACACACTCTTGCTTTAAATACGAGTGGTTCAGTAAGTTTGACCGAAAAAAAACATTGTAATAATTACACTGGTTGACAGTAATTTGGCTAAATGGATAACTGTAGCTGTTGCTTATGTACTTTGCTACCCTAAAGACGAAAATGGCCACAAAAGTTGCCCAACGGGCTCAGTTTTTTTGTAAATTTACATTTATTCAAAAATGGCTGTAATGGTTTGTTACCTAGCTTAATCGTACTTATATTACAATTTTTTATTAACAGTAAAAAATATCTGCTTAAAAGTTCCTAATTATATTAGCTAAGAGTTCATAACACACAACGGTTGGCATACTGTTGCAAATTTGTTTTATGAATTCTCACCACTGAGTTTTTGATGGACACAATATGCTGTAAAAAATGTCATTTTCTCCATCGCAAAAATTTCTCCGCTGGCTAGGACCAACATATGCTGACAGTTTAGAGATAACTCTCGCTCTGTCGTATTCATACGAATTTTTTATCAATAGTCAATTTTGAGCTATGAAATTTGACAGCCGATGGATGCCTAGACGAAATTGCTGTTCATAACACAACAACCTGTTGCAAAGCTGATTTGATAGTACTACTTTGCCTTAACCCCTAGCGGGGCATAGCGCGTCAACTACTCCTGCGCGCCATCGTACTCTGTTCTGGGCAATGGGGCGCAACTCCCCAAAAGACTTACCCAGTACCTGACACTCCTTTGCCACAGATCGACGCCATGTGATTCGAGGACCCCCTCTTGGTCGGCCTTGGTTGGAAATGGGGTTCCATTTCATGGCATGCATAGCAATGCAGTTATCACTCTTCCACAATGTGTGACCTATCCACTGCCATTTTCGCCTGCGTATCAATTCGTCGATTGGCATCTGACCCGTACGCCGACTTAGCTCTTCATTTGATATTGTTTCGGGCCAGAAAATTCTTAAAATTCGACGAAGACATGAGTTGACGAAAACTTGCAGCTTTCTGGTAACTCCTACGGAAACTTTCCATGTACTGCTCCCATACAAAAGCACTGATAGTACCAGGGAGCGAAACAGGCCCAGCTTGGTCTTGATGCTGAGATAACTGCTCTGCCAGATTTTGGACAGCGTGCCGTATGCGCGTTTAGCCTGGTTGATACGACGAGCGATGTCCTGCACCGTACCACCATTTTCGGCAACAATGCTACCCAAGTAGACGAAGTTGTCTACCTTCTCTACAGGCTGCCCATTAATATTGATGGCAATAGGTGTCGGATTTCTTTTTCGCAACGGCGGGCTAAGCACCTTGGTCTTGTTGGTATTAATCTTTAGCCCAACCTTGCTTGCCTCCCTCTCGAGATCTAACGCCATTGCGGACAGATCCATAATTTTGTGGGAGAGTAGGCATATGTCGTCAGCGTAGTCAAGATGTTGTAGATAAGATGTCAAAGTCCATTGAATTCCTCTGTCGAGTCCGGATAGGGCTGCATGTAACACATCGCCGATCACAATGAGGAATAGGATCGGTGAGAGGATGCACCCCTGCCGAACTCCACTGCGAATCTCAAAGTCCCCCGACACCTTACCTTGCAGAACGCGACATTTCGCGCCGTCATAGGTTGCCTTAATAATAGCCACAAGCTTCTCAGGGATGCCTCTCCTGCGCAAGGCCGCCCATATAGAATCCCGGTTCACACTATCGAAAGCCTTTTCGAAATCGATGAAAAGCAAGTGAAGCGGAGAATCGTATTCAGCGCATTGCTCGATGATGATTCGCAAGGTGTTAATGTGATCGACACAGGAGAATCCGGATCGAAAGCCAGCCTGCTCTTCATCAATTGTGCTTTCTAAGTGGGCCTTTAGTCTTTCCAGGACGATTTTAGCTATTATCTTGGCAACGGCAGGAAGCACACAAATGCCTTTCCAATTATTACAGTCTGTGAGGCTACCCTTCTTTGGAAGTTTGATAATCAAACCTTCCTTCCACTCAGTGGGAAAGGTCTCTGTATTCCACGCTTTATCAACAAGTGGGTTCAGCAAATCGGCAGTTACGCTTGGCGCTGCTTGATAAAGTTCGGCAGGGATGCCGTCAAGTCCGGCGGCCTTTCCTCGTTTTAGTGCAATAATTGCAGTGACTATTTCCTCTTTAGTCGGGGCAGTGGACCGTATACGCACATTTTGATGGTTAGCTAAATTATCTATATGAGGGGGAACTTCACCAGAGGTTACACGGTTCAAGACCGCGGCGAAGTGTTCTTTCCACCGCCTCATTTGATCTTCTTCCAAGATAAGTAGCTTTCCATCACTATCTTTCACCGGATGTTGGCAGGAGTTACGACCACCTGTAAACTCCTTGATGACACCGTATACGGCGTTTAAGTTGTTACTTCTAGCGGCTTCTTCTGCTGACGCTAAAAGAGAATTGGCATAAACTCTTTTATCGCGTCGCACACTACGCTGAACTTCTCGAGCTTTCTGACGATAAAGGAGTTCGATGCTGCTTCGATTGTCGTCTGATGCTGCAGCCAAACGAACTTTCAGCTCCTTTCTTTCAACAATCCGCTGCCATGAAGCGTCGGACATCCAGGGCTTATTCCGGCAATCCGGGTTTGGGCCAAGGATGGTATTTGCGCTATCAATGTACGCATTTTTTATGGCATCCCAGTTTTCGTTTATGTCACTATCTGGGTGACTAGTTATCTCAGCCGCTTTTTGCGCAAGATGGTCATTATATTGTTGTAAGACAGCTGGATTTTTTAGTCGAGCGGTGTTGAATTTGCGGGGCCTGGATCTTTCGTCGCTGGGGCGGCGCACGGCTGCAATACGCAATCGAACATTAGCGATCATAAGATAATGGTCTCTTCCCATCCCAATATCGGCACCCTTCTTGTTTCGCACGTCCAGGAGGCAACTCTTGAATCTTTTACTAATGGCAAAATGGTCGATTTGATTTTGTGTTCTGCGCCGATCAACAGAGGACCAACTGATTTTGTGGTGGTCCTTATGCTCAAACATAGTACCACCGATGAAGAGACTGTGAAAGTTGCAGAACTCTACAAATCTTTCACCGTTGTCATTACGATCACCAAGAGCGTGTCTCCCCATCACATGTCTGAGCCCATAGTTATCGGCGCCAACTTTCGCATTCAAATCACCCATAACCATTATAATGTCACCTTTAGGTGTTCTGCTCTGAACGGCGTTTAGTTCTTCGTAGAAGGAGTCTTTTACCAAGACATTGTCGGGTTCAGTAGGGGCATAACATTGTATTATTGAGATGTTCCTCATTTTGGTCCGGAACCTGGCGGTCAAGACCCTGTCAGAGACCGGTTCCCAGGATAAGAGACAGTTTCGCGCGGCTCTGGTTAAAAGGAGCCCCACACCTGACTCACGACGACTACCGGTAGCTTTACCGGAGTACAACATTACAGTGCTGCCCGTTGGAGAGATGAATTCTCCGCTGTTCCACCATTTTATCTCACTAACTCCTAAGATATTTAATTTGTACCTCAGAAATTCACTCTCTAATTGAAGAAATCGTGCGTTCTGGGGACCTTCTGATCCATTGTCCAGGAGAGTACGCACATTCCAGAATCCAATCTTTGTCATTGTACGATAGCTAAAAGTCGTAACCGTTGAGTCAGTCCTTATCCGAGGCATAGTTGACGTTTCGTTAGCATATAAAGATTTCGGATAGTGCAAGTTGCTGGCATACACATCCTGTCCTTTGATTGTCGGTTTTAACGACAGCCCCTCAAAGGGAAAGGCCGTGGTATTTTTTTCACACCCCACACCACAGGGGTACCTCAACCAAATCATCGCACCGCCATCACTGGCGGCTTGACGTTGGTTGGCAATGGTCAGTGACCACTGCCGTTCCAGGGGGCGCCCACGCGGAGGACTATGGAAGAGGAGTTTTTGCCCCCCCCCCCGATTTGCGATTTCGCTGTGTGTTATGAGCTAAGCCATTGTTTATTTAAAAAAAAAGTGACGTATAGAACTGTGCTTCGAAACAATGTAATTATTAACTTCTAAGCAGGTATTTTCCCCTGTCAATAAAAAATAATGTTATACCTATATAATTTAGATTAAATTTATAACTATAATTATAATTTTTAATCTTATTATAAGTAATAAAACTCAGATTTGTTGAGCCCATGACTAGGAGTGAGTTTTACAGTGACTGATTTCTAACTTCCCTTGCATACACGCGCCTACTACACGATTTCCACGGCTTAAGGTATTGTAACCGTCAGCATACAGCACGGAAACGCCTGCTTCGCTCGCTCCTTATGCTACACTGGTAAATCCATTATTGTTCAATGCGTGAATCGGGATACGTCGCCTGATGAACCAGTTTTCCCAACATGCGCTAGATTTCGGCACTAAAGAAGAAGAACGTGAGCGGTGAGCAGCAATATTTTTTACTCGGTGATCATTTGAGCAAAAGTTGCTTGAAATCTTCTGAACCCAGCCATTTTCATTCCGCTTAAACATTCTCCTCAACGTGAATGTGATTATGTCATCTTAGGCTACAGGGACAGAACATCATAGCCAGATCAAGTTTCTTGCGAATTGGAAGTTCAAAAACAGACATTGCGAAGTTCAAAGGCACTGGAACTGGTGGTGGGGGGTGGGCATTTCCTTTTCTTTCCAATTCAGCCACAAATGTCTGTGAGCTGTCATTTAAACACGATCCGTGGCGGAGAAAGATCCTGTAGGGTTGTTGCATGCAAAAAAAAACAGGAAAACGTCACCGTCATACCGTCACCTCTTTATTAAAGTTTTAAGCGACCAACTAAAAAGGCAGCTGCTCTCAACCTTCAAATATAAATTGCAGTGACGACACGGGCAACGTCGACTTTAAGCGGTCACATCGTTCTCCGACTTGGGTAGCCGCAAATCACAAATTCAACCTAGACTGTTTTGGCAGCGTTGGCAACTCCCCAGCAGGAGCGGTCACATAGCCCTGCGACCCCGACAGCCCTTAGCTACGAATTTGGAATATCGAATCGAGACAATAACACCTCCATTCAACTTTTCCATCGGAACAAATTGCGCCGGCACGCACTCCCACAGTTGGGCTGGAGAGTCCCAGGCCCAGGTATCGTGCCCCCTCGAATTAAAGAAAACTAGAAGCATTAAACGAATAGTCGCTATCACGACAATCGTTTTGTGTCATCATCTGGCTATTGATACGCTGTACCGTACCGCTACAGTGTACCGCGCTGGTTTGTGGAGAGCTTAAAATTGCAGCGACCCTACATTGGGCGCCAAATATTTTCAGGCTTGTCCGACCATTTTTCGGCTATTTTCTACTATTAATTATCATTGATGTTGAATCGAAGAAACCATGAAAGTATCCTAAAGGTAGCTTATGGAAAGGTTTACCAAATTTTGGAATTTTTCGACTAACGCGCTCAGCCGACTGAAGATTTTGTTTTTATCGAATAGATGGGAAAACACTGATCCCACACTGGACGCCGAATCTTTTCGGGTATTTTCTACTGACGCAGAATCAAAAAAATGACTTAGCGCGGCCATTCACTGCAAGCGTATTTGATCGGCAACGCGCTTACGCGACACAAGTGTCAACAAGCTGCAATGCGCGGCAGATCCAAAGTTAAGGATTTTCATGGACCTTCGTGCAGCGAAAATGCCGTGAACTAAAGTGACTTCGATGTACCGGGCGCAAGACTTATGATTTTACTTCTAGTTACGTTTTAGTTTTAAACAAGGTTGAATTTTAAGTTAAAAATCAGTGTTTAGGATTCACCAGTTTCTTTACAAGTTTTGGTTCCAACAACACAAGCCCTGGTAAATTGCTATCTACGTATGTCAAACTAAAACTGATTTTCCAATTATTTTAAAGTCCGAGGCATAATTTGCACGAATAATCCGAACGAAGAATAAACTAGTGGCAAGTTTTTAAGACCTGACAATTTTCATTTTCATTCTACTAAACTAAACGTTATGGTATCATAAAACCACTATAATTTTTCACAATTTGCATACCCTTAGTCCAACGGTCTGGAACACTGACCTTTCTGGAAATTCAATGCTGCATTTACGGGCATATGAAAAAGTTAATCTGATCATCTTGCAGAACACCTTAAAACAGTCACAACAACCACTAATTAAGAGTACAAAGTTGGCTTACTTACGTGATATTACGCCGTATTCACTTTTCTTTTAATTAACTTACGAGTACCTTAGCGTAATGGTCTATTTGAGTGGGAAAGTTACCGATTGAGTCAAGAAATCATAAATTTCTTAAGAGTTTTGCGTATAAGTGAATGGGCATGATTAAGACATGAGCAATTTTATGCTAATCAAAATTGATGAACAATGCTCCTTATTAAATTCATTATTAAATTTATTTGCTTTCATCGCGTGCAAACTGCAAGCCGCCTCCACGACCATCGACAAACCACTAATGGTACTTTAAATGTTGCTAGTAAATTAAAAATGGAAAAAAGAATGACGATGACGTGTTCGCATGCAGATTAGGATAATGATGAGGCTGTTGAAGAAAACCACTTGCTTCATATATCATATTACAATATTTTCTGTAAGACGACGAATTGCTGATTTATCGAAGATGAAGATCATGCAAATCCGAACTAATACGGAATGCTGGATTGTTCCCAGAACTCTTGGATATGGATGGACCATTAGCAGGCTGTCGAATTCCAATTTACACCTGGTCCATCCATAAGATCAGATAAATACTTTAACGAAAGCTAATCGAGAGGCGCTAATCGCATTTCCATGAATCCGCCAGTCCGGCAATCTGTTCATCAAACACCTCACATACCTACCTGTAATCTGTGCCTAAAATATAGAAAAAAAAATCCACACGGACTGGCGCTTCTCAAACAGAACATGGGTGACTGAGCACAATTATGATTAGGTCCTTTCAATTCGGGCGCATCCAACAAGAAAAAGGCGATCATTATAAATGATACAAGTTATACCTGTATAAAAAACCCCTCTTTTTGCGCTCACCTAGCCACTTTGACACTGTTCGGGCATACCGCCATTTAGCGAGCGATCGTTTCAGCCCGATAACATGTGTGAAGTGTTTTGGGTCACTTTTCGTTAGGACCTAATGATTAAAGGAAGAACCGCGAACATGAATCGCCGAAGCAAGTCCCTTTTTCAAAGTGGTATGATTTGATAGAATAATGATCGTATAGGTCAAATATTAGCCGGACCTTTAAGCAACGAGAACTGGGCAATTTTCGTAATTGATGAGCTGCTATTTCCGACAGCTGAAAGTGTAAGAATTTGAAATTTATACCTCGCCGAATATGACGAAAATTGTTTTAGGTTGTATTGGCTGTGTGGTCAGAGATGATAGAAAAGAATTGTGCCGGATCACAGATGATATCAGGTGTTTCGACACTTCCACCGATTATCCTTAAGACGTTCTTTTGATGTTCAACGACGCGGTGCTGATGATGATAACGACGTATTGTAAATTTACTTGGTAGAGGTGAGAGGTGTAATATATATAATAAATGGGAAATAAAATAGTGTGAAGTCATTTGAAATGAATTTATGATATGTGTGATTTTATCAGTATGGCGTTTATGAATATTTTAAGGTTATGAGTATTTCCATTAAGATGCGTAATATTCAAAATAGTGTAGATGATGTTTGGAATATTGAACGTTAGTTTTACAAAAAAAAAATATAGGGGAAGATTGATCAAGACGGGCCGTGGGGCCAAGACGGGTTACCCATGTTTTTTTTGAAATAAAATACGTTAAAAATACGCAAAAATATGAAAAAGACTTCCGTTCGTTGTATCTCTTTAGTCGTCCAAGTTTCGATGTCGATGACACATTAATTTTTTTTAATTTAAATTACGTATTACGTCTGTCCATCGTGGACAATCGTCTGCCCAAGAAAACGTTTCTCTTTTCCTCTAACTAACAATTGTCAACGATGGGCAAACGAAATACCCAGTCTGCGACCAAAAATTGTCCTTTAAGGAGCCGAACGATGGAAATGTGAAATCTTGCGCCCAACTGGGATTAGAATAATATTTTTTAAATAAAAAAATGGAGGGGTGGTCAAACGAAACCTATTTTGACCAAAAAAATGCCTTTTTAGCCAAATTAAGGATTGCCAAATTGAAATTTTTTTTGCTAATAACTGTTTTATTTTTTTTTATTTTTTGTAGTCCATAGTACGTTCGCTTTCTATACACAGGCCCCGGTTCGATTCCTACTGAATGCAGGTTTTCGATAAAAAATGGGGAGTTACGTGTCGGACTATGAGCCCATTTAGCTGTTAAATGAGCACCCATTTGGGGTAAATAACTCGGTTTAGCGTGTGGTTGATCACACAAATTTGCAGAAAACAATCCATCACGATCTAGAAAATGGGATGATGCTAACTCATCTCGAAGCCATGGTCCAGAGTGGACTGTCGTGCTAGTTATTTATTTTATTGATTTAATAACTGTTTTTGCAAGGGTGGGCAAACAAAGCTTTTTCCTGAGTAAACGATATTCCACGATAGGCAAACTAATTTCGTAATTTAGATTTAAAAAGAAATCCATGTGGGTGTGGAAATGTATAATGTGGGATCAAATTTTTAATGTTTCTTAACGTTTTTTTCAATGATAATGATAATTAACAGTGGAAAATATCCGAAAAGTGGCCGGAAAAGCCCGAAAATATTTGGCGCCCAGTGTGGGGTCGATGCGATTTTATCTGTCAATGAAACCGAAGTGGAAAATCAAACAGATGCGTGGTACCAATAGTCACAAGACACAGAAACTGGATCGGCTCATATAAAAATATAATGCACGGGCATATAGTCCGATACATACCTTCCGTTAGCGTGTTTGTCCGGGCACTTCCCGTGGCAGAATTTGGTATGTGGCTTCCTTGGGTGATCCTGGCCAGGAGGCAGTAATTTCAGTCATCGACTAAATTAAAGGTATATACTCGAGGGCGCCAGCAGGGGAGGGCAATCTGGGCACTTGCCCCCACCCCTTAGATTTAGATAAAACTTTTTTTTAACGAAAGCGTTTATAGCACACAAATTTACCTTTAATTCAACATAAATTTCTTAGCAAAAATAAAGATACATACGTACTACACGCATGCGAATACATCAGCTGCTTTGAAACAAAATTAAGCATTCACCTTAACTCCTATTGCAGTCTGAAGCAAAGTCCTCTTATCTTTTTACCTAGTAGTTCCATGCATTCGAAAGCAATAAGACATATCCATGTACCGTTTTACCTGCACGCAGTGTAGATAATCGTCATCAATTTACTGATAATGTACTATTAGGTAAGAGGTTACGAGGACTAAGCTGTAGACTACTTTCCCCCTAAAGCTGGAACTTTCAATTTCATTCCAATTCCAAAGTTTTTAGCTGCGTAGTTGATGAGCTTGCGGAGTGGGAACAGGGGAAAATAACAATTGCGATAATAAAGCCTGCTTCGTTTAGCAGGACCAACACTAGATCGGTTACTGTCGTTACATGCCAGTTAAAAAAGCTGCAATGACGTATATTGGGTCCTGGATTTATTCCACAAGTTTTGCACCTCCACGGAATATTGTCAGCTCAGGTTGGAGAGTCTCCGGTTTTATAAAACGAACCCCAAGGTGGTATATGTGTGTGGTGTTAATAATCGCAGACTTTCCAACCTGATCTACAATATTACAACATAATCTCATCACGAGAACAAAACTGTTGAAATTTTTTGTAAAATCCCAGTCTCATGTATCTGGTACCCTCGATGATGTCAGATGAAGGTTTCCGCAGTACATATTTTTATTCACCCTTTACAAATCCATTTTAAAAATTAATTATAGACATAAGAAAAGTTTACGGCTTGAGATCCCAAGCGTAACACAAGCCCAAACTCCCACGGATTTATCAATTAGTCGCTATTAGTAGAATTTTATCATACATTTAATATAATTCCCAATAAATCCAACAGCTCTTTGTCGGTAAACTACCAAATACCAACAGAACGAACCTTCACATTCAGCCGTCTGTTTTACATTCAAATTAAAATCGATTGTTTACCTAATCGAAACCTATAATTTACCAAACGCGAAGAGAAATGTATTCAAATCGTATAAATATTGAAAATTAAATTTAACCCAGCCAAAATAATCAGCAATAAATTAATAATCAAATACAAATAAACCGCAACCAGTGGAAATAACATTTAATTATCATAAATTCAACAAAAATTATAATTTTAAAATTATAATCGATACAGAAGCTAATAAAATCTACGATTGTTAATAATTTTTCATGTCTTTTTGTTACTGCTTCTTTTTTTCTCTTTCAGTATTTTATCATTTTTTTATGTGGTAGTGCGCTTTGAATCTAAGTTTAAACAGCAGTCATCGCTGATTCGACTGACTGAATAAAAAATAAACACTTTACTGAAAGTAAGTTAATCATAATTTAGTGCATATGCATAATGAGAAGTGCTGTCCGTTGTAGGCATAAATCAGCTAATTTATTAATCGTTAACATTTGTTCTGTGGCGAGGCTAAGGAAATATTAACATACATTAAGTAGACGAAGTTGGATAGGAGTGTTAGGCATTTGCCGCAAATGTAAATAGCTGCAGAGGATAGCCACAGCGCAAGAGTTACAAACATACTCGTACATACATATGACTCTTAGTTGAATAGAAGCCGGTCATTTATTGATTCAACGACAGATTAGTGTCAAAAGTTAATTGTATGTATTCAAATAAATTTCACAAAATAATTGTATCTGCCAGTTTGAAAAATTGAAAATATGGTTGTTTCATATTTCATGAGTTGAATCGAGAAAATCCGTTAAATTTGATAGGCATGTTTTCCTCCGCGCGATAATTACGATGATGATGGTTGAATAATGAAGAATACGTGATGATCTTTGGGTGGTGATCACCTAGCAATAATTGTCCAGCCGTCATGTCATGGTCAAGCCATATTTCTCGAAATGATCGCTTTGAGAAACACATTATTTTCGCATCGAAAACTAATCCACAGAATGAACATCATATATGTATGTACTCGTATCTGGTCGTTTAGTTATCAAACATAAGCCTATATTGTTGGAGGGATCGTTCATTGAGACATACCCCCACCCTCAAAAGGGCAAAACACTCCAGAAAACATAAAAATATTCATCAAAATGATGACATAAGCCCCAATTTTTTAGAAGATAGTTCAACGTGACATATCCCACGAAAAAAAAAAAATACTCAAAAATATATTCTGAGAGTGAGGTTCGATATGCCTCCCACTTGCCGGTCGTTTTTGCCGTACTGAAGAACCTTCTTGTATGTTGCCTTAAACGGGATAATTCAGAGTTCCATTATGTAACCCCTCTACTACCCTTAATTAATTTCAAGGGGCCGTTTTCTTCATAGCGGAATAGTAATAGACATTTAGTTGTAATGGTACAGTGGAGCGGTCCGAGAGCGTATAATGGTTACAGTTGCATAGCTGGGCAAAGAGTGTTTCGTCGCTACTATGAGATTCCGCCCCACCGTCAAGTTCCTTCTGCACACGCAATACGCACGTGGGTTCGTACTTTGAAGAGACTGGTTCGGCTTTGAGTCAAGTTATTGAATGTGTACAGCGAAATGGACAAAACTTAATTGACATAATTTTTAAAAAGTGATGCCTAAAGAAAAATTTCACTTTTGTAGAACACTTATTCAGGAACAAATAAAGTTTTGTAAGTCTCCTTGGTTTTTTTTTCAATTATTACAAATTTTCCAATCTCATGCTGTTCAATGCAGATTTTTTTTTCGCAAGTCATCTGCGTCATGTTCGACACGCTTGACTTTTCCGTTCCAAAGAACAGATTTGAAATCCCAAATGAGACGATGTCCAGCCGACCAGTGTATGGAAGGCCTAAATGGTGCTCAAAAAGACCGTTTCATTTTATTGCGTGTAGTGAAAAATCCTTTTGAGCTTTAGGTCTTCGATGCGCCTCACACATCTGGACTTTGGCATCATGCAAAAATTAAGTTGTTAAGAAGTATCTGTGCTGGTTTCTATGAAATAAACAATATTCCATTTGTGTTTACATTAAGACACGATACGTACGTGAGTTGTTGAGGGCATTTTGAGTCCTTTGGTGTGGAAAAAAGGACATTATTGGTAATGAAGTGATATCTACGCAAGACGGTTATTTATGATTAGAGTTCATTAGGCTAATGCAATAGACTACTGCTGAAGGTATTTTGAGTCTTCTGGTCGGGAAAAAAGACATTATTGCATTCGCCTAGTAGATATGAGTGTCTTCTAGATAGAGGCAAATGGCAATATTTATCAAAGCAAATCATAGACAATTTGAAAGCAAATGGATCAAAATTAAAATGTATTTGCATGGGACGGGCCTAAGGTGCCAATGAACATCATCTCTCTTTTTGTGCCATTATACAAAATACGATTTCAGAGGATTGAAACGGATATCAAATTGATATCTGTAGAACATTGTATGGAAAACTGATGGAATATGTACTGAGATTGAAACTGAATGTGATCGGAAGCGGATAAGATCGTCTAAAAGGCTTTACCATTCATTAAAGAATGCTTGTTTAGGATAAAATATTAAGAAAAATCTACTTAAACTTATAACAACACACCGGTCCTATTTTGGGTACCAGTGAATAAAATACAATACATCACGGGTCCACTTTACCAGTGTTACCGATTTTATTGTATGTGTCTATTTTTTGTACCAATGCAATTTACCATTGACCATTAAAAGAAATGTTGTATTCATATTCGTATTCGATCGCATTCTTTAATTGGTTTAATGTTTAATCAGAGCTCAATATCGGATAACATCGTAAATCATGTTCAACAAATACTGAATACTTGCTATCTTCAACAAATAGCTCACAGCAAATAGCCACTGTGATTTAGCCAGTTTGCTTCTTGTCGTTCGAGTAAGATATCCACGGAATTTTCCAATCGCCCTGCGAAAAAAAAATCGGAGTCATGGTGCTCTTGTTCATTAGTCACCGAAAAAAATTTGCTCTTATTCTTTAAGTTCTAAAAATGCTTTAGTTTTGCGATATGCTAATTTTCCATACTTCGTCATACGTTCAACGTGCCCGGATAAGACAAAACGCCCGCCGTGATATCATAGAAAAGTGAAAATCAGTGTGTGAAAATTTGATATTCAACAGATTTTGACTCATAAATAGCAGCACATACGCGTAGATAAATGATTTATCAGTTCTGTGATAAGATAATAAAAATAAATAATCAAAATTTAAAGCAATGATCGAACCAGGAAGCAAGTAGTAGTCCTACAAATTGGAAATACTGTTCGTTTGATTTATAATAAATTTAATCGACGAAAAATTAACAGTAGTGGCACTAAAGTTGTTCCCAGAATAAAGACTAAAAATGAGTATAGGTTAAACAAGAGAATATGAATCCTGTTAATATTAATACTAGGGAGTATGCTGACTTAGCAGTATTCAATGCAACCGGCATCAAAGGAGCAGCATTCGAATTGGAATTACATGAAATTCTTATGCCAATTCTGGGAATGTTAATTATTATTGTAAATCTCATTGTACTTATTTCGAGCGGATTGTTTTTGCATAAGGGTGAGTTGGCCTTAATTTTTTTAGGTAATTATTGTTATGTGTGTGTCCAATATTGTTTTCCATGGATGACTAAAACTCAACCAGCTAATAGGTACATATATAAATTTGCCATAACCTCCAATGGGGCATAGCGCGCCTACTACCTAGAGGCCTAGTTGAAGTTTCGTTAGCATGAAAAAAAATCCGGATGATACAAGTTGTTGATATACACATCCTATTCTTTTTAATCTCCTTCATACTGAATACGCATTTCTTCTATTGCGGAACAAATCTGCTTTTGATTTTTTTGCCGCGGATTGAGTCATGTTGGACGCTAATGCTAGGATTACACCATTGACGGAAAAGCGTAAATCTAGCGTCAATAGTTTTACGCCCGATTGATGTATTGTAGACAGAAGCGTAAATAGATTGTTCCCCCGATTTATACGATTGACCTAAAAACGTAAATTTTGACAACGTCAAACAAAATGACGACTGACACAATTTAAAGAAAAAGTGTAACCCGCCAACCGTACAATCGAACCGTTTACACGATTGACTCTTTTAATGTCAATCGAATTGATTGGAAAACATTGATGACCATTTATTCCAGGCCATATTCCTCCGAAGGGCTCGGTTTAATTAACTTCAGGGGTATCAGGAACGTAAAATATGTATTTGACACAAAGCTATGCTACTCGGAAGGATGATATCGAGGAATTGACCTGTACCTAACAGGTTGCAGGCAGCAATCCTTTAGTTTAACAGTAAACATTGTCAAATTGTAGCCAACAAAACATCCTTCGTTGTTGGACGAGGTTTTTAGAGGAAACCACTACATACTAAAATACGTATTACGACTATGCATGAAAACTCACTGCTTTCATAGAGAAGGTTAGGTTAGGTGCAGGGGCTGACGTAACGTATGACAGCAGACTAAGACCACATGTGGATCGGTTGTGGTTCCGCAAGAATGTCGATTTCCTACTCTAAAATCTAGCAAATGCTAGCAATAAAACGATTGAGGTGAGTCATGCTAACGTTATTGAAGTCCTCCATAGTCCGTCATAGAAGAACGAGGAGCCAAGAAATCTCCTCCTCCTGTCCGTCAAAGCTTCGCAATGACGTAAAATTCATCCAATGTATCACCTTAAGCATTAGTTTTTACCACTGACCATTCTGCTCGAGTAGAGCGCAAAAGTGGGCTTCCAGTTTAGTTTGCTATCTAGAATGAGACTGAAGAATTTAGCCTTGTTAGTAAAAGCCAGTTTCTTTCCGTCGAAGTTGGGCTGTTCAATGGGACAGAGCGTATGTCTTCTGGTGAAAATCACAAGCTCCGTCTTGTCCGCGTTAATTCTGACACCACAAGGGTTTGCCCAATCGGTTTGGATGGGTATGGAACTCTGCAGTAAATCACTGACGACGCTCACAAATCTACTAAAACGGCGATCGGAACATCATTCGGATAGGCAGTGACATTGTACCCCATCTTTTCCAGGTCGAGAAATAATTTATTGACGACCAGATTCCAAAGAAGTGGAGACAATATACCATCTTGTAGGCATTCATTCATTCCCTCTACAAACGCGTCTACTCACAGGTGATGTGCCCATAGTGGCACGAACTAGCCTCGATAGTATCAGCTTATTTATTAGTCTACAGATTAGCACAGAGTCCTTGTCGCTTGTAGTCTATCAGTAGGAACTAAAATGAAGTGTATCACTATCAACTCAATGCGGTAAAATTAGTTGACAATGAATTACACCAAAAAATTATCAGCATAAAGCCTATCACACTCAGCCAACTGGTTCCGTCCACCGATTGGCCATACTCATCAGGAGCTACCTTTAGTCTATCGGAGAGGTAGCACGACCAGCCCACCTTTTGTGCTGTATTCTTAACAACTTGTAGTAAAAGCGCTATGCGTCATAATGATAAAATTTAAGTCAGTAGGGAAGCTTGAAAGGTTTTCCTAGCAAGAATGCAACACCGGGGTCTACCCTGACTTTTGACATAGCAGACAGTGTAATCAGGGGGCCGCAGGCCTCTAACGGAATCTTGCACAACTCGATATACGATATTATATACGATATTTTCTTTACTGCTTAGCGGCAGGTTAGATCTTCCCCGCCCCTCCGATGGCGTACTTAAACATATCAGCAAACATATCTGCAAACTTCATGAGTTTAACGCTATGAAGCCAACCTCCGACTTTACAATCCGGTAGCGGTCCCGGATACGCTTCCACAATGCTAGGGAAGTTTAAGGTCAAAGTGCCTTCGACTTAGCTCCAGTTCTCACCGTAGATATCATACTTCCACCAGAGTTGTTTCTATCGACTACTGCCAGCTCAATCAGACTTCTCCCCGAGTATCGAAATAGAAGGTAGCTGAGTCGTTAGCTTCGGCAGTTTTCTGTCGCTCCTCTTGCCCTCCCTCTTGCGGACCTCCGTGCTTTAGTGTTAATAGGGTCATCCCGAATCCCGGCGAAGACTTGAAGCACCCACTCGAGAGACGGTCTCTGCTTTTCACTTTGAAGAGACTGGTCTTATTTTGAAATATGGTTATAAACACAAAGTGCATTGCGCCTCTCCCGTGAGCTAGCTTTAGAGGGTGTCAGCTGTTTCCCCTTACCATCCGTTTTGCTGGGTGCGCCCCTACTAGGCCAGTCTTAGCTTAAAAAAGAAACTCTTGACTGTTCTTCATCTTCTTGAGAAAATATAGGAATTCAACTTTCATTAAACTTTTTCCTGTCTATTTTTCAACATTAATTTTATTTTTCATATTCTAGGACAACAACCGCAAACAACATACCTTTTCCTTGGAAACATTGCCCTAACCGATGTCATCCTTGGAATTTCAATGCTCTTTGGCCAATGGTATCCGAAACCGAAACGGACGGATATGGTTTGTGCAATTGAAATTGGAATGCTTGTGTCAGCAAATCTAACTTCAGTTTATAGCATTGGACTAATCGCAATCGATCGATTTTTGTACATATTATCTGGCCTACGATATCAGCGCTACATATATCCAACAAGGGCAAGGATCATGATATTCGTAGCATGGGCCATTTGTACTCTCGTCGGATTCATCCCGGCTATGGGCTATCGTGGTGATACAAATAATGGACAGCTCTGCTGGTTTATTTTAATTGAACCGCCGCCTTTAATTTTAATGACAACTACATTTGGCAGTGTTCCACTGATTCTTACAGCCATCTTGTATACTATAATTCTGTATTATGCCCTCAAAAAGACGGCCCAATTGAAATCAGCAGCACGAAATGCTGCCGGAACAAGCTCAGGAAATTTAAGAATTTTTCGTGGAGGAAGTCATGCAGAAAGATCGTCGGCTACTAACAGCCACGAAGGAGTACCACTGCAACAAGAAAGACGGATTTCGGAGCCCGTAGAGGAGAAGAGTGGGTGTGGGTGTATGTGTAGGAGGTAATTTTACAATAATTATTATCGCAAGTATCTTAGGAACTTTTTTCAAAGAAAACTCCCTTTTACAGGAAATCACAACAGACACCTGTCGTTTATAATCCTAGCAAATGGAAAGCTATCAAAATCGTCCTTTTTACAACGGGAGCATTCTCAATCACCTGGCTGCCTTACTTCATCGCTTCTATCATTTACGCCTGGTCAAGTGCACCAAAAAATTCCAAATTTCGTGAAGAACTTCAAATTGCCATAGCAAGTCCTCTTGCTATTCTCGGTGTCTCAAACAGCTTGCTGAATCCAATCGTATATGCATGGTGGCATCCTGGATTTCGAAATTCATTTAAGAAATTGTGGCGGAAATATCGTGGCAATCAGAGTTATAGTCCTGCTAATACGAATAGTAATGTTCATAGCTCGTCGCGAAGTCAGACACATCAGCGCATTCATGTTCGCGATAGTGACGAAATTACTGGAACGCCTCGTGTAGGAACTCCAACTGTGGACTCACGAAGATCGAGTCATGTACATGGTACTGGACGAGGTTCGGAAGGAAGTCATCCTTTGAGACAAAAACGGCCTATTGATAGCTCGGTTTGATAAAGTAATTGAAAGAGTTTTTGACGATTTTGGAGAAGGAATTATCATATGCCATGACGACTAGAACAAGTAGATTTCATCAATTCTGATTTTTTTAATATATTATAATTTTATCGATATTTAAAAACTTGCTAATATGTTACAAATAGACATTTGATGACCTCGTCTAATATTATAATTCTCCTCACTCTGCACAAGATAGAAATTTTAGGGTGAGATGGAAATGTGTGTCACTATCCCAATAAGTAGATACTCTTTTCCTATTGAAAGCGGTAGCCTTCGATAAAAAAAAGGATTTACGTGTCAGACTATGAGCCCATTCAACTGTTAAATAAGTACCTATTTATGGGGTAAATAACTCGGTTGAGCGTGTTGCTGATCATACACCTCTGGACAAGACACACCGTCACCACCTAGTAAATGAGATGAAGTTAGCTCATCTCAAGGTCATGGTTCAGACGGAACTGTTATGCCAGTAATTTATTATTATTATTTTATTTTCTTAATAAAAGGCGGCTGGCTGCTTATCACAAATTCAAAACTAGTTTTAAGGTGCATAATTTTACAGTCTTCCCCAGAAGATCAAGTTGTTTAGGAAAACTGAGAGTCAATGCAATCGAGAGTTGGATGAAGTTGAATACTGAAAAAAAAAAACATAATATAATGACACGGAAACTCTTCCCTTATTGGGAAAAATATTAGATAAATTATATGTCTGTTTCACAAAGACCATATTTGCTACGTTCAGGAAACGTTGCGGTTATGGTTGTGAAATCCAGATTCATATGAGCAATAAATAGGAGAAATTAATCGGGACAATTTTTGATTCATTATTTAGGGTTGTCGATACCGGGCAAAGTATTATATCTCTCAGCGATGCTTTAGCGTTGCGTTAACATTGCGTCAGCGTTATCTCAGGGTTAATTTAGTGCTTCGTCAACGATGTGTCAGCGTTGCGTCAAGGTTGCATCAACGTTGAGTTAGCGTATTGTCTGCCTTGCGTCAATGTTGCGTCAACGATGCGTCATCTTCGCGTCAACGTTACGCCATCTTCGTGTCAGCGTTGCGTTTTCTTCTATATCCTCACCGCACCCAGATAGTTCCGTTTCCCACAACCCGTACTCTTTTTTCAATTTGCCTTCTGTCCTAAAGAAAGAACTTAAGATGCTTTTCACAGTACTTTCACCCCATTCAGAAGATTCCTGCATTGCCTAGATTTAGCTTCATACCCAAAAATGTCCTTTCGTCCTGAGCTAACAACTCAAAAAGTGCACACAAAAAAAAAAGAAAATATTCATATTTGCTAAGTTTGGCTTGCAGAGCGTGACGATCGTTACGTTACGCAAAATTATTTATATTTAAAAAATGATTTCGCTCTTGGTAACAATACGTCTTCTCTGAATGCTAACTCCACTAAACCTCATTTCTAAAATTGCAGTATCAGTTTCCCACTGCTCCACCCTCTATATCATACCAAAGTTTACTAAACCCATGATTTTGTTCTCATGATCTAAATAACAAGACACGAGTACATCTCGATCGAATCGAATATTCCAAATATAACGAGTATCTACTCGTACTAACTCTTCACAAGCCTGCAAAAGTCCAGAAAATTGCATGATTTTATCGTGATATGATTATCCGCACGGGCTTTAATGATGCTTCGATCACGTTTAGACAGTGTGACCAATCAACAAGCATTACTTTACCATTTCACGGTGAATTTAAAATCAATACGTTATCGGTTCGTTCTCATATATGTGTCCGTACTGTATGTAATAGGTCGGTGGAGAAGACGTATATCCAATCAACATATAAAACACGGCTCTTCGTCCTCAGTTCGTTTCTTTTGCACGGCAGGAGCAGCAGTCTTGATACCTACCATAACTAAATCCCAAAGATGGATACACAATGTAAGATTCAAACCTGCGATTTTTGCTTCCATTTGGTCTACCCGGTGCTGGTATACTGGTTGCTTGTTGATTTCGAATGGTTCCTTTTGCCTCCCTAACTACATCACATTGGTGAAATTTATGTTTCATGGTCTCTCTGGTCAGAATGACTGCATTGAATATTTTTGGCCGAGTCAGATGGAGCGGAGTTTCATTGAAAATTATTAGTTGTAGTCTACCTCTGTCTACCATTTTGAATACCTCGTGAATTTTCAAATATGACCTATGACTAAAGATAATGGCAACCAATGTCCACATTGGACGGATCACGGGTGAAGAAAAGTCTGTGAAATTTGAATATGATTTAAGCCTGTAACTTGCATTTGGGGGAAATATTTTTATTTATTTTATGATTTTCATAGGATTCTTAAGGCCATCATTTCAACAGAAGCGTGCGTGATACTTACCACTTTCAGGTATTACATTATTTCCGTTAGAGTCAAATGGAACGTTTTAATCAGCCCTTTCACTTCGATCTTGAAGGCAGGAACATCGATCATCAACATCAATGTGGCATGCCACGGTCCGTCGTCGGACCTTGGTCGCTGGATAGTTTTCCTCTAATTGCCTCGGTCGAATGACCACGACTTCTTCAAACGTTGCCATAACAGTTATCAGTCATCAGTATGTCCTTGTGTTTAATACCCCAAGCTGTCTACTACAACACACCACAGTATAGGAAACAGTACCCCTCCAGTGGACAGCGTCGAGTGACGTTTGCTGGTAAAGTGCAGTCCCCAGAGTCAATGATGATCCGTCTGGATGATAACATCTTTTTACCGAGATTGTGGTGGTTTCGTCAGCTCCTATTGCTTTAAGCGCATAATCGATGGAGTAGAAGGATAGAAGTACTAATTTGCCCTAACCCCAAGTGGGGCATAGCACGTCAACTATTCGATGTGTCTTAGCTGACGTTTCGTTGGTATAAACCAGTTTCGAACGATGAACGTTGCCAGCATGCACTTCCAGCTCCCATTTAGTCGACTACTTCCGACAAGTCGGGAGATGTTGTGGTTTATTATTACGCCCCGCACCACAGGGGGAGGACAAAACAAACACCTCTGGCCACGAACGGCATGGACGGGATTTGAACCGGTAATGACCCTAGCCAGACATGAACACGTACATTCATTCAAAATTTAAATTTCAAATAAAAAATTAACTTGAATTCAACCATTTTCAGTTAGGGCCCGGCATAGCTATACCACCGACCCCGAATTTCCCCTCCACGGCCCTGAACCCCGTAACGGGTTTTGTGGTACCATTTTTCCACAAACTGTGCTATAGGGTGGATAACATTAGTATTGCTCATTCAACGCGAGGCACCCTGTATATGGGAACGCCATATTAAATCTTCGCCCCGGGCGCAAAATTTCCTTTGCACGGCACTGTTTCCAACAACTCTTTTTGTTGGGTCTCGGCCCAAAGTGGCTTTGACGGTAACTTCCGAGCGGATGAATTAGCGAGAGAAGGCACGACTTTGGGGACCGGGCTAATTTTTCGCCATTTTGGGTGGTCCTTAGGAGTCTGTAAAATGACGATAAATGCTGATGCGTCAATTACTGCCAACACCACATGGGGTAATGGTAGCACTTGTATTGTTACTAGGCAACTTTGGTCTAGGCTCGATCCAAAACGCTCTGCAGAGCGGTTGGCATTGAATAAAAGATACCGGAGGACTCTCGTTGGGGTGATTACAGGGCATTGCCTAATCGCCGAACATGATAAAGGGCTTCCATACTATGACATCTGCAGGAGCTGCGAGGATGAGAAGGAGTGCACCTTTCATCTATATAGTATGGAAATGTCATGTCCCTGGCTATAAATAGAGGAAATACTCTGGTGTCCTTTTTATTAACGATCTGGACGACCTTAAGGATCGGCCGGCTCCAGTGTTTTATCAGCCGCTCTGGCTGGTTTAATGCAAAGTTAGAATTGAGCAGTGGAGTCGATAGTGACATTCTAACGGTTGTCTATGTGTGCTGTGTGTTCTACGGCAGCCCAACATAATGCATATCAATTTTAATAATAATCTCTACGGGAATTCAAGCGTTAGATCACGGGGTAAGAAATTTAATTCCCACAGTTTTACCACTAAGCCATAAAAAAAAGTAATCAAACAAAACACAGGCATTTTAGCACAACCTCCATTAATTACTCGCAAAATACCGCTTCTCTAGTCTATTTTCTAATTTCTATAAATGTAAACTTATTACCCGAAACCGAAAAAAGAGTCTTCCGAAATAGGACTCTTGCAACAATGATTGATGAAACGCTGGCCGAATATAAAAGGTAGCGTCCTACCTCTACACCAGCGTAATAACTTTTTAAATCACAATGGCCTGTTGATCGGTACGCTATTGAAAAGACAAAACAATAATTATTAATATACGAAGGTTCCATTTCAAAACACCTTTTGTTCGGTTCCACTATCCATTCGGGACCACCTCCGTGAATTCGAATTTTTCAAACATCGAATCATACTTGAAACGAAATTAAGAAACTACAATTACTTGTAAGCTAATCAAATTAATTCCGTATTTGTATTCAAAAGAAGCGATTGCAAGTAAAAGTACCAGTTGTGAAATTGAAACAAAACAAAAAAACCGAAAACAAAACTCCTAACAAAAGAAACAACGAAGAACAACAAAGTTTGTTGAAAAATCGATCTTCCATGATTTATTATCTGAAAATTTGTTTACCTAAATAGGTTCGGTATCAACATGGCTGGCGGTAAGATTAAGGCTTTTGTGTTTCTCTCTTTTCTTCGCCGTTGCGATTTAGTTATAGATTTGCCGAACATTGTAAGGAATTGTTCTTTGCACGGCAACAATTGGAACATCACAAGGGCCGACCGAGTGTGTGAAAACCACAACAAACTGACCGCAGGTTACCACCAGAGTGCCTGATCGCTGACTGTGTACCAATGTAACTGGGTGTATTCGGAGCTCTTGGCGTTCTCCTTTTTTGGGACGCTTTTTGTTCGGAGTCAGTCAAATGCCAGCAGGGTGCATGTGGCCAAAGTGATCCATCTCCCTCATAGGATCCGCCGAAAAGTTCAATAAATGGAAAACAGATACTGAGATTCAATTGGATTTGGTTTAAATCATTTGAGTCTTCTTTGGATTATAACGAGATGTACTATGGGCTTTTTGGGTAACTTTAGAACGGCTTTCTTCATTTTTGTCGTAACATACTAATTAAAATATATTGGGAAAACAGTAAATGAAACCATAATTTCAATTTAATTTTAAACTGTTATATTATTATGAATTTGAAATATTCTTTTCAAATTCGACTTTTCTTTCTCACGTTTCATTTCCACTCATCACGCTGATCACTATTCACATGTTGTATTCTTATATTCAAACTCAGCGTAGTATGAGCATGCGAATAAGAAAAACATACGAAAAAAAAACGAAAAACTGGTCACACGTAAGGATTGGCATTACTTTTTATCATAAATTTCATAAATTCTGGATAGTACGAATTTATTTTGAAGATGTGATTTATACAAACAATCAGTTGACCGGAAGGTACGGTCAACTGATTATGAATAATCATGTGAGTATAAGTGTCACCATACACTGTCGAACTCGAATTCGAACACGAACCTAGTACAAGTGGACCGGTTTTCTTCACACCTATGTGAAGTGTATGTGTGTGTCAGAGGACATTTGTACCAGGTTCGAGCTCAAGTTCGAGTTCGACAGTGGATGGTGACACTATGAGACGCGCCATATACAATCAGGTAGCGGCACTCATACGGGGATACTCCAATCGCGGATACTCGGCAACTGCGCAACCAGAGACTAGAAATCTCGGCATGATAGTCTCAGAGTTCCGCAGTTGCTTGGTTTCCTTCATTTTGAAAACGCACATTTGAAGTCCGGAGGGAACTGACAAACTGAGTAGGTTTATAGGATAGTGGTCGTGTGCAGATGACGGGAAATCACAGTCTTGAGTTTCAAAGTCTCCGTATCCTAGTCGCCGTGTATCCGAGATTTGAGTATCCCCGTGTGAGCAGAGCCTTTTACCACCTCGAAATTGGCGGCTCTATTATGAATATTCCCATAATAACAGTATGTGTGCATGTGAATACATTTTTATATTTATTTTAATGATTTTGCCAACAATGTAATGATCAAGATAGTTTTTATTGTTTCCTTTAATGTAAAACAAATTTAGATTTTTTTCCTTTTGTATCCGATGTGCATCATAATGACGTTGCATGAAACACGACCTACCTCTTTCTATATTAATTCAAATTGCAAATGTTGAGTTAACTAATTTCCAATTTAATCAGTTTACTGTGCTCGCAAACCGTTACATAATTATGTAATTTTCGTAAAGTGATCGCATGCAATCTTGGTTAGTAACACGAATTCCACAATACTTGACGATATAAAAGCAAAAAGCAACCACTCTGCATATATGCATCAGGACGTAGAGGTATAGAAGAGTATCTTTTAATACTGGTATGTAGGTACTATCAATGATATACGCGAGTACGCCATGTTCGTGTATCATTTGACTTTCATCACGAAGGCAGGCTCTACTATAGCAATTGTTACTGTTGATCTTTGAGTTATACCTACCTCGATCAACTCTTATTCGATTAATGAAGGTAACAAGCTACCTGATACACACCAGCATAACATCAATTTACAATTCAATTATTCGATCAATAGAAGAAACGAATTACATCTCTTGTACAATAGTTCGAACACACATGAAAATTTATATAATTTGAAGCTTCAATGCGTACATTTAGCGGTTTTAATGACCTCCTGAGCTCCGTTTCGCTTGCTATTCAAACAATTTTAAACGAAATCTCTTCGAAAAAAAAGATCCTTAATAATCAAACAAAATAGAAAATAGAATGGAATGAATCTTCTTTCAGAAAGAGATATTTCCGAAGCTACCGTATGTACACATGATTCATGTTAAATCACGCGTAGACCCAACAGATACCGTGAACATTTAAATTCTAAGATCATTTTCAAATCTCACAAAATTGACCGTTTGAAAGACGTATCGAATTTGGTTTTGTGTGAAAATATTTTTGTATCTCGACAATTTGTATTGAGGTGGTCTAAATTCAGGTGTTTGAACGGTTACGAGTTTATGATATCTACCTACCTACCAGATAAACACGTATCTGTATTCTACTTATGAATCCAAGTATCCAAATTGCTTGGAATTGATGTGGGGAATTTTATCGGATAATATAAAATAAATACATAGTCAAACTGTGAATGAATTCGATGATGATTTTGATTGGATAGAGGTAGTTGATTATTAATATCGCATGGTTCGTTTATGCGTGTAATACGAACTAAAACGTGCCAGATTCAGGCAGACGGGCATTTGGAGATTTATGATTGACATGGGAATGCGAGTTTTCTGTATGAACGATATGAAATCCAATTTCGTACAAAAACCAACAAACAGTTAACTATCTTTCTCTAATAAAACATTAAAAACAATTACCTAGTACTACTTCATTGTGACTATACGAAAAGAGTTTTTATTTTTTGACATCTATTGTGTATTTATAATACGAGTACTTATTGGATTTTTTTATTCTTTACCCTATATTCACAGTTTAGGCCGATATAAAGTTGTTGAGTTTCAAAGAAAACATACACCTAATCAGAAATAAAATGCCATCATTCCCCAAATCCTATCAAAAGTAACAAACATGCTGCATAATGCTCATGTCATTAATTATTTTCCGCGCTTCAGAGATTTATAAAGATTGGCTTTTCCACTTAAAATGAATCCGTGAAAAGCAAGAGAAAAAAATATGCGTTGAAAAAATGGTGTCAAAAGAAAAATAATTTTCCACTTATTTTTTCCGGCATTTGTGAGTGGTGTTAGATGGGTACATTTCGTGACCTTTTACCGTGACACCCCCAGGATAATCCAGAATATTGTTCATTCTCTGAAGTTGGTGGTGGCATGTTCTATGATATTTTCTTATTCCAGGAACTTCGAGTAAAGAAAGGAAACATGCATTTAGAATGATTTGCATATTTTTTTTGGTATTGTGTGTACATTTTTATTTATGTTCAATGAAATTCGTAATTCATGAGGCGAAGAAAAGAAAGAAAAGGAAAAGCCCTTTTTATTAAAAAATGGTATTATGAATGTGATGTATAAATTGTGGGCATAAAGAACAGTTATTTTATCGTATTATTTTCTTCCGATGGAATTTTAAATTGGACCATGATGTAGAGGAAATTCAGAGAACATATCTACTACGGTCTCGTCTTGCGTCATCAGAATTAAGGTCTGCGTCGGCTTGAACATTTCTACCTCATTATGCTTTAAGCATGAAAACCTAGACGTTGGGGTGGAATTGGAAATGAAATTTTTGACATTGGAAAATCTATCAGCGTCTTCCAAATATTTCGTTTCACAACATATTAAAACTGTCACGCTTGGTGTAGGTAAATAATGTAAATTAACTAAAACCAATGGCCAAACCACGTCTAATTGCCTGAATCTGTTAATTTAGACTACCATGCGAATTAATAGTATCGAGAAAAAATTCCATTTTCCATTTCAACTCTCTGCAAATTATGTTCTGCTTACTACTTAGAAATAAAATTATCGTCAACTTTTGCTTTATGCGTTTTC
The DNA here is from genome assembly GCA_964017055.1 of Chloromyia formosa. Lineage (NCBI taxonomy): Eukaryota > Metazoa > Arthropoda > Insecta > Diptera > Stratiomyidae > Chloromyia > Chloromyia formosa. The sequence goes on along the minus strand of OZ024813.1, from coordinate 3,444,965 downwards.
CATTTGGAGCATTCATTTTAAAATTCCGTGAGCTTGAAAAGTGAGAAAGTGTAATTTTTCTCCTTAGCCTCAAAAATTTTCGTTCTTCGACTATAATTTTCACTATACTACTGGACTGAATTTTGAGTTTGAGCAGTCCATTGGACGTGGAATTTGATGCTCTTTAATTAAAATTCTATAACAATTTTAGATACAAGACAACGTTTAGAAGTTACAAAGAAAATATTCAGAAAGGGCTGAAATTTCTTAAATTTTCACCTACCAAAAGTAAAACTCACCTGCGACCGTAAAAACTCAGTCTCCATGTATTTAAGACCTGTAGAAAGTATTAAAATTACCTCCAGATCTTTACCCCATGGAGAAAAATGTATGAAGCTTGGTTCAAATTTCCACCACATTTACATAGAACATAAGCTACTGATGAATACTCCACCAAATATGGAGTTACTTTTACTATGGCAGCAAAAAAAAAGCTAACTGTTAAAAGTTATAGCTAGAAAACTTTTTTAAAATAGTTTTTAGGGTTTTGTATTAAAAACAAAACCCTTATGAAATCTGTCAAGCGTCCGTCTGTCTGTCTGTCTGTCCATCTGTCCATGAAATATCGAACGAACGAACGAACCGCCGAAGCTACATGAATGAAATTTGGTGTAAATATGTTGAAGTACTACAATTCTCTGGAGAAAGCGATGCGTCGTAATAGGTCAACTTTAAGGGGGGTCCCCATAGAGGGGGAATGAAGATCGAAATTTTTTTTTTTCGTTTGATGTAGGCAGTCTCCATGAAAAATGTAACGACAACGGCCCGCGATTTATCGACTTCGCCTGCAGCAGGAATCTGGTCGTAAGCTCTATGTGTTGCCCGCATTGACACAATTCACAACCAGACCTGGAAATCTGCAGATGCACATACCGTCAACTAAAGTGACCCCATCCTTATTTTGCAAGAGATAGGCTTCTAGTGTAATGGATGCTGCCTCCTATCGAGGGGCAAACTGCGATTAAGATCATAACTTGGTGAAGACGACCTACAGATGTAGAATTTCCTCAGTGCACCAATCGAGAACCAGCCCTCCCAAAATCTTTACGGTTGATAAACTTCTGAGCGACGCTACGATTGTGGCGTATACTACCGCCGTTGAGGAAAGACTATCACCTATGCTACACATACACAACATCAGCAGCACAGCGTCCATATGTTTTGGGAAGAACTCAAGTATACCATCAGGGATATCGCAAAGAAGGCCGTGGGATATAAAGCCCGGCGAGCGCGAAATGACTGGTTCGACGAAGAATGCAAAAATTCACTTGACGCGCAAAACGAGGCCAACAGACAATGGATCCAACGAGCAGCCAGAGCCAAAAGAGAAAAATATGACGAGCTACGGCGAATAACGAAAAGCATAACTAGACGTAAGAAATGTAAATACTTGGACTAGCAGTTGCTGAACATTAACAAAAACTTAGCTAATAGGAACACCAGACAAGCTTACAAACTAGTAAATACAATTAAGAACGGCTATCAACCCGGGACTAGCCTCTGTAGTAAGGACAAGGATGAAAACATCATCAGCAACACCTATGGCATCTATGGAAAATCTATCAGCGTCTTCCAAATATTTCGTTTCACAACATATTAAAACTGTCACGCTTGGTGTAGGTAAATAATGTAAATTAACTAAAACCAATGGCCAAACCACGTCTAATTGCCTGAATCTGTTAATTTAGACTACCATGCGAATTAATAGTATCGAGAAAAAATTCCATTTTCCATTTCAACTCTCTGCAAATTATGTTCTGCTTACTACTTAGAAATAAAATTATCGTCAACTTTTGCTTTATGCGTTTTCCATTTGGAGCATTCATTTTAAAATTCCGTGAGCTTGAAAAGTGAGAAAGTGTAATTTTTCTCCTTAGCCTCAAAAATTTTCGTTCTTCGACTATAATTTTCACTATACTACTGGACTGAATTTTGAGTTTGAGCAGTCCATTGGACGTGGAATTTGATGCTCTTTAATTAAAATTCTATAACAATTTTAGATACAAGACAACGTTTAGAAGTTACAAAGAAAATATTCAGAAAGGGCTGAAATTTCTTAAATTTTCACCTACCAAAAGTAAAACTCACCTGCGACCGTAAAAACTCAGTCTCCATGTATTTAAGACCTGTAGAAAGTATTAAAATTACCTCCAGATCTTTACCCCATGGAGAAAAATGTATGAAGCTTGGTTCAAATTTCCACCACATTTACATAGAACATAAGCTACTGATGAATACTCCACCAAATATGGAGTTACTTTTACTATGGCAGCAAAAAAAAAGCTAACTGTTAAAAGTTATAGCTAGAAAACTTTTTTAAAATAGTTTTTAGGGTTTTGTATTAAAAACAAAACCCTTATGAAATCTGTCAAGCGTCCGTCTGTCTGTCTGTCTGTCCATCTGTCCATGAAATATCGAACGAACGAACGAACCGCCGAAGCTACATGAATGAAATTTGGTGTAAATATGTTGAAGTACTACAATTCTCTGGAGAAAGCGATGCGTCGTAATAGGTCAACTTTAAGGGGGGTCCCCATAGAGGGGGAATGAAGATCGAAATTTTTTTTTTTCGTTTGATGTAGGCAGTCTCCATGAAAAATGTAACGACAACGGCCCGCGATTTATCGACTTCGCCTGCAGCAGGAATCTGGTCGTAAGCTCTATGTGTTGCCCGCATTGACACAATTCACAACCAGACCTGGAAATCTGCAGATGCACATACCGTCAACTAAAGTGACCCCATCCTTATTTTGCAAGAGATAGGCTTCTAGTGTAATGGATGCTGCCTCCTATCGAGGGGCAAACTGCGATTAAGATCATAACTTGGTGAAGACGACCTACAGATGTAGAATTTCCTCAGTGCACCAATCGAGAACCAGCCCTCCCAAAATCTTTACGGTTGATAAACTTCTGAGCGACGCTACGATTGTGGCGTATACTACCGCCGTTGAGGAAAGACTATCACCTATGCTACACATACACAACATCAGCAGCACAGCGTCCATATGTTTTGGGAAGAACTCAAGTATACCATCAGGGATATCGCAAAGAAGGCCGTGGGATATAAAGCCCGGCGAGCGCGAAATGACTGGTTCGACGAAGAATGCAAAAATTCACTTGACGCGCAAAACGAGGCCAACAGACAATGGATCCAACGAGCAGCCAGAGCCAAAAGAGAAAAATATGACGAGCTACGGCGAATAACGAAAAGCATAACTAGACGTAAGAAATGTAAATACTTGGACTAGCAGTTGCTGAACATTAACAAAAACTTAGCTAATAGGAACACCAGACAAGCTTACAAACTAGTAAATACAATTAAGAACGGCTATCAACCCGGGACTAGCCTCTGTAGTAAGGACAAGGATGAAAACATCATCAGCAACACCTATGGCATCTATGGAAAATCTATCAGCGTCTTCCAAATATTTCGTTTCACAACATATTAAAACTGTCACGCTTGGTGTAGGTAAATAATGTAAATTAACTAAAACCAATGGCCAAACCACGTCTAATTGCCTGAATCTGTTAATTTAGACTACCATGCGAATTAATAGTATCGAGAAAAAATTCCATTTTCCATTTCAACTCTCTGCAAATTATGTTCTGCTTACTACTTAGAAATAAAATTATCGTCAACTTTTGCTTTATGCGTTTTCCATTTGGAGCATTCATTTTAAAATTCCGTGAGCTTGAAAAGTGAGAAAGTGTAATTTTTCTCCTTAGCCTCAAAAATTTTCGTTCTTCGACTATAATTTTCACTATACTACTGGACTGAATTTTGAGTTTGAGCAGTCCATTGGACGTGGAATTTGATGCTCTTTAATTAAAATTCTATAACAATTTTAGATACAAGACAACGTTTAGAAGTTACAAAGAAAATATTCAGAAAGGGCTGAAATTTCTTAAATTTTCACCTACCAAAAGTAAAACTCACCTGCGACCGTAAAAACTCAGTCTCCATGTATTTAAGACCTGTAGAAAGTATTAAAATTACCTCCAGATCTTTACCCCATGGAGAAAAATGTATGAAGCTTGGTTCAAATTTCCACCACATTTACATAGAACATAAGCTACTGATGAATACTCCACCAAATATGGAGTTACTTTTACTATGGCAGCAAAAAAAAAGCTAACTGTTAAAAGTTATAGCTAGAAAACTTTTTTAAAATAGTTTTTAGGGTTTTGTATTAAAAACAAAACCCTTATGAAATCTGTCAAGCGTCCGTCTGTCTGTCTGTCTGTCCATCTGTCCATGAAATATCGAACGAACGAACGAACCGCCGAAGCTACATGAATGAAATTTGGTGTAAATATGTTGAAGTACTACAATTCTCTGGAGAAAGCGATGCGTCGTAATAGGTCAACTTTAAGGGGGGTCCCCATAGAGGGGGAATGAAGATCGAAATTTTTTTTTTTCGTTTGATGTAGGCAGTCTCAATGAAAAATGTAACGACAACGGCCCGCGATTTATCGACTTCGCCTGCAGCAGGAATCTGGTCGTAAGCTCTATGTGTTGCCCGCATTGACACAATTCACAACCAGACCTGGAAATCTGCAGATGCACATACCGTCAACTAAAGTGACCCCATCCTTATTTTGCAAGAGATAGGCTTCTAGTGTAATGGATGCTGCCTCCTATCGAGGGGCAAACTGCGATTAAGATCATAACTTGGTGAAGACGACCTACAGATGTAGAATTTCCTCAGTGCACCAATCGAGAACCAGCCCTCCCAAAATCTTTACGGTTGATAAACTTCTGAGCGACGCTACGATTGTGGCGTATACTACCGCCGTTGAGGAAAGACTATCACCTATGCTACACATACACAACATCAGCAGCACAGCGTCCATATGTTTTGGGAAGAACTCAAGTATACCATCAGGGATATCGCAAAGAAGGCCGTGGGATATAAAGCCCGGCGAGCGCGAAATGACTGGTTCGACGAAGAATGCAAAAATTCACTTGACGCGCAAAACGAGGCCAACAGACAATGGATCCAACGAGCAGCCAGAGCCAAAAGAGAAAAATATGACGAGCTACGGCGAATAACGAAAAGCATAACTAGACGTAAGAAATGTAAATACTTGGACTAGCAGTTGCTGAACATTAACAAAAACTTAGCTAATAGGAACACCAGACAAGCTTACAAACTAGTAAATACAATTAAGAACGGCTATCAACCCGGGACTAGCCTCTGTAGTAAGGACAAGGATGAAAACATCATCAGCAACACCTATGGCATTAACAATCGATGGGTTTCGAATTTTGAAGAGCTTCTGAATCTACCATCTAACATTCCCACACAAGAAGGTCTTGACGATATTGTTGATCTAGGCCCACCCATACAACCCCCGACAGTGGAGGAAAATGATCTCGCCTTGCGGTCACTAAAACGAATGACGAGATTCTAGCTGAACTTCTAAAATTTAGTGGAACGGGTCTAGTTAATGCCATACATCAATTACTCTTGCAAATATGGGAGGACGAGGTTATCCTGCACGATTGGCGCAGAAGCACCATCTGTCCAATTGACAAAAAGGGAGATATCGCTAGTCTGTACGTCCTACAAAATATTGACGAAAATTCTGGAAAATATGTAGAATAAAACCGTGGACAGAACGAATCATTGGCGAATATCAAGGCGGTTTCAGACCTGGTCGCTCCACAACCGATCTGCTGGGAATACAACGTAGACGTATACCGAATCATTGTCGACAAGCAGTCATACAACAATATCGCTCATGGTATACTGTACAACATCATGCTGCAATTTGGTGAACCAGTAAAATTAGTGCGACTGACAAAGATGACGATGACCAACTCCATCTCACAGGTCAGGATCCATAATAGACTTACTGATCTATTTGAAACACGCACTGGTCTGAAGCAGGATTATCGACTGGCGCCGACGCGACGCTTTTCAACCTAGCACTGGAATATGCAATTCGGGCTATGAATATTGGACTACGTATCAACGAGGGTAAAACTAAAATATTGATGCAATCGAGGGCAAGGACGCCAGCACAATAGAGCATCAATGTGGGGAACCTCAACATCGTGTTCGTGAACGACTTCATATACCTGGGTTGGAACTTGTCAAAGGACGCCACCGAAACTGACTAAATCAAGCGACGGATACAGTTAATTTATAAGACTTTCTCCCCATAATGAAATCGAAGCATGTGCACAGAAATACGAAGCTCCGCGTGTACAAAACCATCATATGACGAGTGCTATGCTATGGCTGCGAAACACCCAACCCTAACTCAAGCTTCCGGAAAAATGCTGAACACATTCGAACGCAAAGTTCTGCGGCGAATTTTCGGGGCTTTTTGCGATCGAGATGGAGGGCGCATTAGGTTCAACCATGAGTTGTTTGAACTGTATGATGCGCTGGAGGTTTCGAAAATTGTCAAACTACAAAGACTTCAACGGGCAGGGCATGTACAACAAATGGGTGATGATCGCATGCCAAAGAGAGAGTAATGAACGAACGACGGGTCGACGGAGCGAGACTGCGAGGACGACCGAGAGCTCGTTGGAAGAGCTTAGTATATGCGAACGCCGAGCAACTACTGGGCTTCCAAGATTGGAGGACGCGGTCACGTGACCAAGATAATTGGAGGACTATGATCCAGTCGGCCCAGGCCCCACGTCGGGCTGTAGCACAACGATGATGATGAATAATAATTTAATTTTATTAACCTTTGAAATACATATTGTTTTTTTTGTGACTATTACGCCTTTTTCGCGATTCCCTACATTTCATATCCCACTCCAAATTAAGATTAAAAATCAATTTCATTTGAAAATCGCAAATTAAACCATTTCGTTCAAATGAACCCATTATACGGACCACGAAAAAAAATAAATCGAAAGGGCACCCTTTTCGAAACTACACCAATCTTTCACGAACCCACACAAAGAGCTGATCCAATTTCATGGTGGTTGATTTCGTCTCGTTGAAACGAGCGATTTTATTGCCTACCTGTCTAGCCACACAAAATGAAATCACTACCAAATGTTGGAGTACTCGATGCAGCTACCAGGGGGTGGCAAATGTCTTGCTCTCCAACCGAAGAATGAAAACAGATTCCCGAAAGGAAGTCGCGAAGGGTGAGAATTATGACAGGCCTATGAGCAATGGTAACGATTGTATGTATTTCAAAAGGTAACCACTGTTTCAACCATAAATCCAATATCCCATCAAATTATCAAAACGGATTAGCATCAGAAAACACATTGAAATATAGCACTCGGGTTCCTCCCTATATGTCCGGCAGTGGTTCCACCCGAACGACCCTCGGAGTGCGCGTACATACCACCGCAACAATGATACTCGTACACCACGGGCAAGTAAACTATCAACGGAAAACACCCAACTCTTCAAACATGTTTGCACTGAAAAATCAACTGTTTACCTTCACATGGAACTCGTGCTACGCCGAAGAACCGACGTGAGTTTGGAAGCAGATAGAAGATAGAGAGAAGGTTCCGACCATTGACGACCTGGCCAATAGGAACCAGTTTCAACGAAGGTAACTTACCTGGTTCGGATTGGTGGATCGAGGCAACCATATCTGAACCGACGCTTTGGAGAGGGTTCCTGAGGGATGGACTGCGCACTCTCGCCATTTCTCATCACGACCACCCCTCCTCGATATCGAAGGAGGTGGTGTTTGTTTCCCGGGAAGACTAGCAACAAACAAAACACCGCCCAATATGTACATATCCCTCGTGCATTTATTTTGGGGCAGTGTTTGCAGATACTTTGACTTTGTAGTTTGTAGAAAGATACTCAGGGGCTTTATGAATTTGATTGTTTTTCCACGCCTTATGTACACAGCTCGCCTATGTTATACCATAAGGCAAACGCTTCAATCTCAACCGTTTTTTTCGTTTTCAGATTTGTTGGGGAATCCGCGATGGATTATAGTTTGCTTATCGCGTCCAACCAGATACTTAACCAGTTGACTGGATGGGAAAGCATAGGCATCATCTTGAGTTGGCATTTACATCGATACCACCATATGGCCACAAAGTACCACTCATCAACTCTCTATTGGTCGTCAATTGTTGTTTTGTTGGTTGTTGGATCGGAGTCTGTGGAGTTAGTTCTTGGACGTGTGGTAACAACATATGTTTCGGTTTTCAACACCTCTACCGTTCGACTATGTTTACATGTTAAACCAGTCTTTGGCAAACATCAGAGTGTGTCGGTTGATTTTTTGCATAAAATGTCGAATTAATGGCCTCGGATGGACGCGAACGAACAAATGAATGGATGGACAGACATGCCCGGTGCTGTTGTGGTTGATTTATGGCCTCTAACCAACAAACGCATAATAACACAATCGCGCAGTAAAGGAACATATTGGCCACAAACATGTTTGTCTTCGCCGTCAACATGTTCGTTAGCGCATTCGAACGTAACAATTATTGCTAGTAGTGCTTTGTGGTAACCAGTCAGTAACAATATTGAGGTGAAAAGTTCGTAAAGAAAAATATTTATGTAAATTGTGAACAAGTTCTTGTCGGAATGCCTTGCAAGTGGTGGTGCATTTTTTAAGGAAAGTTTAGTGCACATATAAAACATAAATCAATAAAAGACAGCATGCCTCGTCCCTCGCGTGAATCCTATGGTGACCAAAAGCCTCCCTATTCCTATATCTCACTGACTGCAATGGCGATATGGAGTTCTGCGGAAAAAATGCTACCACTCAGCGACATCTATCGTTTCATTACCGATCGGTTTCCGTACTATCGGAAAAATACTCAACGCTGGCAGAATTCATTGCGGCACAACTTGAGTTTCAACGACTGTTTCATCAAAGTTCCTCGACGACCCGATCGGCCCGGTAAGGGAGCCTACTGGGCACTTCATCCGCAGGCCTTTGACATGTTCGAGAATGGAAGTTTGTTACGTCGACGAAAACGATTCAAATTGCATAAGAATGAAAAGGATCTACTGAACGAGGAACTTGCTGCGTTGGCTAACTTAAATCGATTCTTTTTCTCAAGTACGACTAGTGGGCCAGTACAACCGCTCGAACCACCCTGTAACAGTATGGTGTCGGATTCAAGCATATTCGCCCCACGAATACCATCCTCGAATCTGACATCATCTCCAATCCGACCAGTGTCGCCGGCCCTGACAACGACCTGCATCGGAGGACTAGCTGCCGGAGACTCGGCATCCCGACCGAAAAGATCCTTTACTATTGAGAGTCTAATCACTCCGGACAAGGACAGCACTAGCGATAGCTTGGAGCAACTGCATCGAGACGAAATTAGGCACAATCATCCAGGAGAGTCGCCTGTACGAACAACCCTACCGCCCTTGCCACCCATTGCTACCGCTGCAGGATTACCCTTTCTTCCGTATGGTGGCCATCCTTTTGTTCAAATGGGATACGATCTGCCGGTCAATCCGCTTCTTATGATGGCACCATTTGGAGGATTGCATCCTGCCTACTACCACAACATTGGAGGCGGCATTCCTCCGGGAAGTGACCTAAGTCGTATTGGAGGGTCTGCCCTGAGGACTGTATGAAATAAACACAACGATCATTGCCACAGTTTATCCTAATGTACATAAATACGTATAGTAGAATTTGACAAAACAAAGGCTGTTTTCTATATATATAATTATGAAATATTTTTTCTCGTAAATGTAAGTATACCCTGTGGAGGTCCTGTATGTAGAACTGCTAATTGATTTTGCGCTACTGTTAGTAATGTGATGCACACAAAAACTGCGTAAACTTGCATTCAGGTAATTTTTGAATTATAACTTTAATTGAACCGGTAGCTCAATCTTGATATAAATGTATGTAGCTGTAACGGTTTGAAATAAGCCACCCACCTATTTAACTGCTTTCTTAAGGAGAACTAGATGTGCCAATTGTAGTCTTACTCTGTATAAATTGCAATTTTCTGAAAATTTCATGTAATTAGGTGTATGAATAAGTTATAATGCAAATTTTCCTAGAAACTATTATTTATTTAATATATAATATAATTAAATGAAAAGTATATTCAGTCGTGAAAAAATGAGCTTTTATTTTTAAATGCTAATTAGATAAATTTCCCTGTGTTTCACCAATAATTATTCCTTGTCATACGGAATTTATCGGTCACTTGATCATCAATGTTTGGAATATTGGCTAGATCAACGGAGTATAAGGCCTGGCGCCCACATGCAATTTTTGATTGCTCAAACATTGAGTTGCATTTCTGTATCCTAAGGGCTAATGTAAGAGTCTCCACATACGCAATTGCAATTCACTTGTAACAAAACGATTTCAGTTTTGTCTCAAATTATTTAGTTGCAACTGCTTGCGCATATATCGCCATAAAATGCATGTGCCCAAATGGTGATCCACGCACTTGCAATCCAATGATTGCGTATTTTCTTTAACTACGAAATAGTTCCACAATATACACACCCAGTTATTAGGATAGATATGCTCAAAATTTGACTATTTCTTGGGAAATACTAACGCTTAGAGCTCGTGCACACGGCAGACTTTTTAATTCGCAGAAAAACTAAATAGTTTAGTTAGAAAAACAGAACACACGGTGTTTTATGAGACCGTGTACACAGTGATTACTACGAATATGTAGTTAAGTTTGCTGTGTGCGCGGTCTCATAAACCGCTGTGTTCTGTTTTTCTGACTAAACTATTTAGTTTTTCTGCGAACTAAAAAGTTTGCCGTCTGCGCGGGCTCTAAGAAGCATTGTAGGCGAAAATTGTGGTTCGGAATAGGACATTGCTCGTCGTATCAACCAGACTTAATGCGCATTCGGCATTCTGTCTAGAATCTGGAGATGCAGTTATCTCAGTATTAAGACCAAGCTGGGTTTATTTAGCACCCTGGTACTGTCTGTGCTATTATAAGGGAGCAGCGCATGGAAGGGTATCCTTAAAGATTACCAGAAAGCAGCAAGTTTTCTAAAACTGAATTGCTGGGCATGCCATGAAAAGGGACCCCATTCTCCCATGAAGGACGAAAAAGGAGTTGTCCAAGAAAGTCATGGCGCCGATTTGTGGCGAAAGAGTGTAAGTTTCTGGGTAAGTTGTGGGGTCAGATGCGTTCCATTGCCCCGAATCGAGTACCATGACGCGCAGGAGTAGTTGATGCACTATGCACTAGGGATTAAGACAAAGTGGTGCATACATACATATGCTATTTTATATGCATTTAAATTCTATCGTATAATTTTATTATAAATTTTTAACTTTACAGAAACTAAGCAGTATAGGTAGTTCCAGAGAATAGTTCTTCTTTGAGGAAAGAACTTCCGATACGAGATCAAAAAACAAAAGAGGGATCACTGTATTACAATATTAAGTCCCATTTAGATAGATAGTGCATCTGGATTATCCGGTGCAGATTCCCGATGAATATTTTTTAATTAGAAACATATGTCAATGCAAGCCAGATGAAGACATCGGATTTGTCCGCCTATTTGATCTACTTCGGAAGGACGACAATTACTGTAGATTTTTGAAAGGTTGACATTTTTCACGGAAAATTTCTCTTTCCCTGCATTATTCCATTAAAAAATCGCGTTTGCTTTACAAGTGACTTTCATCTCACGTTCATAAGTTGGATTTAAAAAAGAAAGTTCATCAAATTTCGATTTCCTTTGAACTATTAAGTAAGAATAATCTTCTTTGTTTGCCTTATTATATGATCATTAGTAATACTATTAACATAATATTTTAAAAACATGATCTTAGTACTTAAAATTAGACGAAAAAAATTAAATTCTTATGACATGTTTTCGATTTTCTAGTATTTAGGTGAAGGATTAATTTCGTTTGGAAAGTGAAAATAATATGCCCAAGTTTATGATCGTTTACTTAATTGGCCATTATACAGTCAAATATTTGACTACTTTTTACGTTAAAGTTTTGACTTATGCGGGAATTCCATTGCCAGCTGAATCAAAGTGGCGGCTGCAGCAGCGGCATCGTCTGTGTCTTATGTGATTTATGTCCCCGTCGTGATACCCACCCTGGAAATAAAATTTTAAGGACATTGATTTTTTTTGTTTATTGAGGGAGCGGGAGTATATAGTTCCTGGAGCCAAGAAATCCCTTGCAACCCCGATGCGTTATTAAATCATGAATTTCAAATGCTTTGAAAACGGAAAACATAAAAACTGCATGTCCATACGATAAATATTGATTGCCGCTTAAATCAATGGTGCTCGAAGCAACAATTACTAACATGCATTACTGCAGCCCGCCCCAAATATCGGAAAAAAAATAAAATGTGTTTTCCATGTATGAATTCTGTGGTACGTACTTGTTTGATTTTAGATATTAGTTGGATAATTACTAGCATTCGTATGCAGAGCACTATACGAGTAAATAGGAAATCGAAATTAATTTGTACCTTTGTAGTATAATTGAAATTTTCGGACCAGTGGTGAGCTTTTTCGGAATTTTTACCGTTATTTATTGTACATTAAGGGAAAGCTGCACAAAATAAAAAAAAGTGTTGTTTACAAATTTGTCCCATGTAGGTATTCATGGGAAGCCGATGCCACATACTTATGTATTTCACAGAAAATTTTATCGGACAACCAAATCACAATGACTGCGGTCCCAAAACAGAAGCGCTAAGTACAGCGCTTCACAAATGCTAAGCAACTAATTGTGATTATACCCTAGACTTTATAATATACCCTTGTTTTTGTCACGACGAAAATTTGTAACACTTTAAAGAAGGCTTCGGGGTTATATCAATGTATATATATGTATTTAAATGATCAGATTCATCTCCTGATTCGATTTAGCCATGGCTGTCCGCCCGCCTGCCTGTCCATCTACCCATGTGTCAGTCCGTTCGCAGGATAACTTTCGATAGAATGAAACTAGAGGGTCGACATTTTGGTCAAATGTTTGAAGTGTGATCTAATTGGTTGGTATTGAAAATCGGCGTGATCCGGCAAAGGGAGCGCCTACCTCCCCTACATATTTGAAATAATTAAATATTTCTATAAATCCCGATTGAATAAACGTGAAAAGCTTTAACTTAGATAGATGACTCGAGACGGTAATTTTACACTCTCTTGCAAAAATGAAATCGATCAGATTGAAAATGACGGTACTTTTCTTACAAAATGGGCCGCATTTCACTTTTTTGTCTGTAAGTCTTGAACCAATTGACGTGAAAGCTGATTTTGGCATGTAAACTTCAGATGAGAAGTTGCTTCAGTTTAATAATAAATCAGACCAGAACACCCCTATAAATGTCAAAAAAAGAAATTGTACTTGAACTACGATGGTTTTCGATATTAAAAAGCTAGCGAGTTGAATATTTACTCGGATGTTGTTAGTAGGATCCAGTTAGTTGGTACTGAAAATGGGCGAGCTTCAACCAAAGAAACACCTTCCTCCCCTACAAATGAAACTTTAAATATGCTATAACTTTCCATAGAATGGAACTAGCGATTTGAAATTTGGTCCAACATTTGTTGTGTGGGTTAATTAGTTGATTTTAGGAATAGGCAAGATCCTATCTCCTCTATATCGTTGTGGTAAAAGAGTCATCTTAAACGGCGCCTACCTTCCCTACTAATATTTCAAAATTGTAGCTGCATCGATCAATGATGCAATGATCATATAGGAAACACAGTTTTAATACATTTGGCTCTTGCGTATTTAAACTTTTAGAGTAAAAACCAGCTCTGCACAGGGTTAGGGTATATACGCTTCACACTCGTTATACCTTATCTTGAAGCTATCTCAAGTCTACACTGAAGCTTTTTATTCTACGTTAGTGAAAAATTACGATTGAAAATAGCCGAAAAATGATTGAATGATTGATCCCAAAAATTATGCCCCCAACGTGGGGTCAGTGTGAATTTATCTTGTTGATGATCCCAAAGGGAAAATCAAATGCCGGTAATCACAAGATGAAAAGGAACTACTATATATGATTTTAGACTTTACCTACGATATCCTTTGATTTTCAAATGTAACGTATGGTTTCATTTCTTAGAGAGGAAATCTCGCTTCTTTACCTGACACGCTGTACACAATCACTTGTAACGGACGGTCTGGTGGGCATCCGAAGATGCCCGTGGGGACGGAGCCTAAGGTTGCATTATGACCGTGAAGGTCGGGCCGTGCCATCTGGCAAAGAAATTGGCCCCTCAACGAGCTAAGCAGCGGCCTATGCTTGCTGTAGCTCAGTTCGGGAGATGTGGGCGGGGTTTTCGCCGCTCGTTGCCCCTGCCCTTTACGTATTAACAAAAATTCATAGGCCTGGGGAAAACAACACAAACAGTGGAGGTAAAAATGGGAAATAAAAAAAAATAGTCGATAAGGATGGAATGGTTGACAGACGGATCAGACGCCCACACGGTCGCACCTGGATCCTGGTGTAATGGGACCCTCGGCCTCTGGTTTCGTACCACCAACAGATCAGTACTCATCAGGTGCTGCTTCGATCTGCTGGTGGGAGCAGCACTACCAGACCATAATATGGTTCATTACAGGTGGTTCATTACAGGGCAGCTTCTACTTCGAGGCCTGCCAAGAAGAAGAAGCTGAGGAAAAAGTGTGCTGCTAGAAATAGAAGAAAAACAAAAGCGAGCTAGGTACCGGAGTCAGCCGACAACCATTGTAGAGGGGAAAAATTAGCAACGCAAAAAAAAATACTACATTTCCCATTCATTCAGATGATCAACAGGTTACAAAGAATTCTGAGGCCAGCAGAGGCGCAACACTGCATTCCTTGCCGTAATTCACTCATAAACTCTGTAAGCTGCTGAGCACATGAATAAAAGAAAAATGCAATACGGTGTAAAGAAAAATTTTGTTAAGTTACTTAGAAGGACAATCCTGGCAAACAAAAAGGTATCCAGGGCTCCTCCGCACTTCGTCCGGTCACCGAAGAAGCTCCAAATGCCGGCAATTCAAAGCATTTATGGAGGCCTTAAATACGTGGCTAAACCACAAAAGACGAACACAAAGCCAGGACTGCCTTGTTAAACTGAATCTAAAAGGAAAAACTACTCTATAGGAAGGATGGGGGTGCTACAGAGGAAAGCACAGCTACTTGAAGGGAAAATACGTGAAGTAAAGATGGCTAAGTCCTAAGACTTAGAGCAAGTAGCCTTAATGTGCTTGTGGGGATGCATAACGGTGGAAGGACTAAAAAGAAACCCGGTGAGGTCCTTTTTAGTCCTGTTCTTTACCAGAAATGGGCCCCACGTTGGGCGCCAAATATGTAACGGACGGTCTGGTGGGCATCCGAAGATGCCCGTGGGGACGGAGCCTAAGGTTGCATTATGACCGTGAAGGTCGGGCCGTGCCATCTGGCAAAGAAATTGGCCCCTCAACGAGCTAAGCAGCGGCCTATGCTTGCTGTAGCTCAGTTCGGGAGATGTGGGCGGGGTTTTCGCCGCTCGTTGCCCCTGCCCTTTACGTATTAACAAAAATTCATAGGCCTGGGGAAAACAACACAAACAGTGGAGGTAAAAATGGGAAATAAAAAAAATAGTCGATAAGGATGGAATGGTTGACAGACGGATCAGACGCCCACACGGTCGCACCTGGATCCTGGTGTAATGGGACCCTCGGCCTCTGGTTTCGTACCACCAACAGATCAGTACTCATCAGGTGCTGCTTCGATCTGCTGGTGGGAGCAGCACTACCAGACCATAATATGGTTCATTACAGGTGGTTCATTACACACTGTCTGCGCATATGGTAGAGCCGGGCCTGTGTATATTACCGTGTTCATCAGCAGCCTTGAGTAGTGGCCAGGATTGCAGTGCGACCAAAACTTATTTACTTTACAAAATATTTCAAACAAAAGACAATTTTTTACTGAATCATCCATAATGAATGGCATCATATAATTCAAAATTACCTCCACATCTGATCAGCACTTCGAAAAAAAAATCCCCAAAGTTGGAGACGCCTTGACGCAGTGGCGTAGAGTTCTTAAATAATCGGATATATTTTATGAATCATCGTAAATACGAATTTTGAACTTAAAACTAAGACTTGATTAGAAACAAAATCATTTGTCATCGGTCATCCATTCTGAGACACCAAAGCAACCTTAATTCATAACAATTTCTTTGTGGCGTGGTTCTTTTGTGCAGCATTCATCAGTGTTGCATGGCTATCTTAACGTTTTTTTTTTCAATTTATAAGTGATAATTTACAGTTGAAAAAACGACAGGTTCTCGAAAATCGAAAAAGCCTAAACATACTAAAATATATTTGGCGCATAAAGTGAGTTCGATGGAATTTTATTTAGTTGCTGAAACCAAAATGAGCAATCGAATAGACGCATGGTATCGTTAGTCACGAAACATAAAATCGTAACGTTTTTCGACCTTACCGTAAAGTTACCCTAATCTGCCTTAAGCTACTTCCCTCAAGGGTTTTCTTCCGTCTTACGTTAGTGAAAATTTACAATAGAAAACAGCCGAAAAATTATCGTGAAAGCCTGAGAATATTCAACGATTAATGTGGGCCGGTCGGTATGATTTTATCGAGTAAATGGAACTGAAATGGACAACCGAATAGGCGCATGGTACCGTTATTAACGACACACGAAAACCCGAACTTTTGCATACCTTATCTTAAAGGTACCCTTAGGATTTTCTTAAGATAGCTTCATATAACCTCAATTTTTTTTTGTGCTACGACAGTAAAAACTTGCAGTTAAATAAAAATACGGCCGCTAAAGTCTAGAAAAACATTTGGCGTCCAATGTGGGGTCGGTGAAGTTTTATATAGTTCACTCACATTGAATGTTTTTTTTTTGAATAGCATTATTTTCTAGCCTAAATTTTCACTGACTTACCGAATCTGATAAGGATAATCAAATAGGCGCGTGGTATCGTTAGTTACGAGACAAAAAGACCTGACCTTAAGTCCAGTTTCACACGGATGACCCAATTTACAGAGTTTTCCACAGAAAGCACCAGTGGGAAGTGAGGTTTGAAAATGCGACGATTGAATTGCGCATTCGTACTTACAAAGTTTGCTGCCACTGGTGCTTTTTGCTATAAACTCGTATACCGTACATGCCTTGTGAAACTGGCCTAATTTTAAAATGTAATTTTATTAGGTAGGAGATTTCGTGCCCGTACATAATGACATTCTCTTCAACTGCACAGTCTACGCATATGGTAGAGCTGGGTCTTTCTGCTGAGAGTTAACTATGTGATGATGGGACATATTGCCACTGATCTCATGATAAATGCCAGACTATAAAGACACTTATTTATTTTCGTATAATATTATAAAATGAAAATCAATTTTGCTGCCTCTTCCATGACAAAACTTGATAAAATCCTGTACTATTTGGCGTTTAACTCTAAAACTCATCAAAAATATCTCATCACAAATTTTCCGATGGCTTTATTGATGGCACTCATCGCGGATTTGATCAGCTACTCGTTGTCCATGAGTGGTTTGAAGATAATTGAAAAATGGCAGAGGACAGTTTGTGGCTGATCTGTGGATAGAGAGTTGATTTTCACTCAAGGAATAAAGGGTTCAAATCGGGTGCTGAGCAGATATTGATTTTTTTTGACTACCGTTAGCATGTCTCCTCCCTTGGCTAAAAGCTATTTACACCACCGCCTTGAAGGCGGAGGCCTCCGCATCTCGCGGGCTTGGGTATATGGATGACACGTATCTGCTTGCTGCCACACAAAACGTTTACATCTCTGTTGCTCACTGTCATTTGCTAGATCAATAATAAAAGATTCAGTTCGGCAAAACCCGATCAATGGAACAGATATCCGTATGTTATCTGGATTGGAATCACGATGTTCACTGCGCTTCCTGGTTGAAGGTTTTATTATGTGAATAATATTCAGAGTACATGCTATTATAGTTATATTTGCAAGTACATTTTACGTACGCGAATCACCATATTTTTTTCCTTTTGTTCTTCGACATTTGTAAGGCATTTTATGAAGTTTTCTTTTTTCTAATTTCCAATTAGTTCTACAACTGTATTTTTAATTTATTTACTTATCACTTTTACTGAATCTGACTTCTGATTTTATTTTCATGAAATTATAATTATAAAAGCTTAGATATTACTTACATAGTCAGCATTTGCAATTTACGCTTTCATTATTCATTGCCATTACCCCTAAAAGTCGGACTCTGAAATTAAAGCCATCACACACATTTGCTGCATCATATCGCTGTCAGACTTCTTTAAATTCATTCAGCAGTTTAAGCAATTCATGGTTTTCGCAAATTAGCAAACTGAATAAACAAAAATTTTAAATCCGGAATATGTATGTTCAATTAAAACATGTTCACCTTAAAGTATCTACTGAATTTATAATTACAATATTTGATTTGGCGTTTATCAATGAATGATACATCAAATTTTTTTTTTTGATTTCCGAAGAAATCCAATTAATTTTTTGTCGAACTAATGAAATTTAAAGCACAGAAGTTGATCAGACCTTTTTATCTGCTGAATTATTCTTTTCATTAAACTCGTTTTTTACGGGCAGACTCACTAGGAGGTGTCTGATGAAGAGTCACCATCCCGTAGTTTGCAAATAATTTTAGTCGAAGTCATGAGCAAACAGATGTTGTTTAGAGATAAAGTAAAGCGATTATAAAGGCTATTGTCTCCTGTTCGGTTGAAGACTTTAACCTATTTGAATGCCGAAATGACTCGCATAGCTTAAATAGCATAAACATTGTAAAAAACGATAACTACCACCGCACTCGCGCACACGTTTAATTTATGCAAGAAACGAACTGGGAATTTTATTTGTAAATTAACTGTTAAGAAATAGCCGGCAATAATTGATATTGTTGTTATTAAATCTAATGAAGCTGAATTCATGGAAAGCCCTTTTTTTCAACTTTCAGCATACAAGAAGTGCGAAACTTTCAAGGGGTCAATAATGGTCTTCTTTCACAGTAGCTAACGATAGTCAGCTCAGCCGCATCTATCATATCATAACAAACCTTTACTGGATTCCTAAAGGTTATCTGTAAAGATGGGCTATAATTCGTGGGTAGTGCCGCCACTGCGTTTTACAGGCGCTTTTAGATACCTTCTAAAATAAACATTCTTATTATTTAATACTCATGTACATTTCTTTGGCCCTTACTTTACATCAAAGTGCCGACTAAAATCTCTTTTGCTTGCATATCACTATCCTCAGCGCCCATACCCAAGTAGATGTCAAACTTTTAGGTAGCTGTCAAAATACCCGAAACGTCTTACATTGAAGCCAAAATGACTGACAGCTGAGTGTCGAGCATTCCAAATACATTGCATGTCATGAATGCGCTCAAATCCAAACACATTTTTAAGAAAACCAATAGCCGAACAAGGAGTAAAAAAAAATGCCTGCGATGATACAAATAAACCGAACTAATTTCAACTCGTTTCTTTTTCCTGCCGTGTATGTGCAGAATCGCTTGAAGGAATATGATATTATGGTTAAACGTAAGATATGATAGATCACCTGGGGCTAAGTGGGCGCTCGTTTCATTCTTCTTTCATCTTTTGAATTTAGGGTTCCAAAATTATGAGGCCCAGGTCCATAAGACTGACTTCGTATTTTGCCATCCCCATGCACTTTGTCAAGGAGTTTTCCACGGGGCCGGCCGGCGCGAAGGAATCGAGAGGAGGGAATCATGTGTACAGAGCAGGTAAATAAATTAAAACTGAATCAAAGGTGTTTGAAGTGTGTTGCCTATTGTAAATGGGCCATAATGTAATTATGGGTTTATCGTCATCGTTTCAACGTTTTCGGGATCGGGCAGTCAAAGTGTCTTCTACGTGATATCTCCGACAAGACCGCGAAAATACACAACAGACTTGTGGTCGTCGCTCATATTCTTTGGCTGTGTTATTCATCCTGGGTGTTGTTGGGTGTTTGTATCTGAGATGACCGTTCTTTCATTTTCCGAACCACTTTAATTCTCATTCTTTCGGCTTATTTGCTTGATAATCGGACGGTGGGTTTTTGTGTGAGTCTTTTGTTGGTTACCTTTTGAGATTATTGAGATTAATTGCAATACGAAAAGACGATTTCTTCGATTTCAGATCTTATTATACGAGTATATTGGGAATATTATAACGACCAACGTCGATTTTGTTTTCTGATGAAGGAGTTTTAAGTATTTGTTATAATGTATGTAGTGACTTCTGTTTATTGCATATGTGATTTAAGTTGGGAGATGCGGGCAATCGAGTTTTTGATCTTGATTAATAAAATATCGGATAAAAAAACAACAAAGAAGAACAGAATTGGCTTTGATGATATATTGTAGATTCTTCCGACGAACAAAGGGAATTGATGTTGATGGAATAAGGTAGTAGGAGACAAAAATGTGAGCGATCACGCCTGTTGAAACTTCCCCTTTTTACTCAAAATGAGAGCTTACTAACATATCACCTGTTGAGCCTCCATTACTGGAGGGCGAGCTCAGCAAAATGGAACATTCCTACTTGACCGGGCGAAGCATAGTTGTTCGCGTCTTTGGCCAATAATAGGTTTTAATTTGAATGGATTTCTCACTCCCCTTGCGTGGGCCCCGCACGTTTCGCGACCGGAGCGGCGTAAGGGGTTACAATCCTCAGTATGCCGCCCTAGAATGCTCGCTGTACTCGCTCTATATCCCACAGCTGCAAACCCACTATTAGCCAAGGTGCGAAACACGAAGCGTCACCTGATGAAATAGGAAAATAAAAAAAAATCCTGGGTCTTATTCTAGACAGGATGTCAACATGGAAGCCAAGTATTTAGGAATTAAGGCTACTTTACTTTACTTTACTCCTGCCGGAAGGCTATTGGTAAAATGTGGTGCCTGTTGCCGAAAGTTTTATACTTACTCTACGTGGCGGTTATACCAAAGATTAGACATTATAAAGGTACAGCACTGCATAAAAATCAACGCGGTGCCTAGTAGGTGCATATGTGTTCGTTCCCATAGTGCTTACACAAAGGGGTAATCCCAACTAACAAGCATGTCACGAAAACAATGAAACGTTGAAGGCATAAGTAAATTGTTGCCGTCTTTATCTCTCTAATGGCGAATTTCCTTTGAATTATTTACACCGCGAGGTTCATTTGTGTGGGTTAATTTGTATGAAGTGCAGTATCTTTGCAATATTTAATCTTCGGTTATACGTCCTATTCTGCGGCGTGGTAAAGTTTCCTGGTGAAATGCACTCAGTGTAGCGACCAACTGCAACCTGGTGGGAATAGCTAGCGTGGCTCCAAATTAAGCACTTCACTCATACCTTGAGAGAAGTAATGCTGGGTAAAGGTCTACATAGACATTTTCAGAGAATGTTTTCTGGATTGCGTCATCCATGAGAACAGTTCTCATGCCTATTTACACGCACGGCTATTCTCATTCTCATGAGAATATGATGAGAACAAATTTCATGAAAATATTCTCGTGTTTAGACATTCTCATATTGACGTTCTCATGTGAGAATGCCGCCGCGCTATGATTTTGATGTTTGGTTAATGAGATATGGTCATAGGAATCGTTTTCATGGGGAAATACTCGTTCGATCGGGCTGGTTCGAACTACAAGGTAATTTTGGGACTCTGATTCCGAATTTGAAGTCAAAAAGAAAAAAAAATGTTTTCTTGGGAAAACCCTCGTGCAATCGGGCTGGTTCGAACTATTATATAATTTTGGGTCGCTGATTCCGAATCTGAAGTCAAAAAAGAAAAAAAATATTTGGGGTTGTCCACCCAGAATGGCAACCCCGATTTCTTGGGGAAATACTCGTCCGATCGGGCTGGTTCGAACTACAAGGTAATTTTGGGTCGTTGATTTCGAATCTGAAGTCAAAAAAGAAAAAAAAATATTTGGGGTTGCCCACCCAGAATGGCAACCCCGATTTCATGGGGAAATACTCGTCCGATCGGGCTGGTTCGAACTACAAGGTAATTTTGGGACGCTGATTCCAGATTTAAAGTCAAAAAAAGAAAAAAAATGGGGTTGTCCACCCTAGAACGGCAACCCTGCTTTCATGGGGAAATACTCGTCCGATCGGGCTGGTTCGAACTACAAGGTAATTTTGGGTCGCTGATTTCGAATCTGAAGTCAAAAAAGAAAAAAAAATATTTGGGGTTGCCCACCCAGAATGGCAGCCCCGATTTCTTGGGGAAATACTCGTTCGATCGGGCTGGTTCGAACTACACAAGGTAATTTTGGGACTCTGATTCCGAACTTGAAGTCAAAAAGAAAAAAAAATGTTTTCTTGGGGAAACCCTCGTCCAATCGGGCTGGTTCGAACTATTATATAATTTTGGGTCGCTGATTCCGAATCTGAAGTCAAAAAAGAAAAAAAATATTTGGGGTTGTCCACCCAGAATGGCAACCCCGATTTCATGGGGAAATACTCGTCCGATCGGGCTGGTTCGAACTACAAGGTAATTTTGGGTCGTTGATTTCGAATCTGAAGTCAAAAAAGAAAAAAAAATATTTGTAGTTGCCCACCCAGAATGGCAACCCCGATTTCATGGGGAAATACTCGTCCGATCGGGCTGGTTCGAACTACAAGGTAATTTTGGGACGCTGATTCCAGATTTAAAGTCAAAAAAAGAAAAAAAATGGGGTTGTCCACCCTAGAACGGCAACCCTGCTTTCATGGGGAAATACTCGTCCGATCGGGCTGGTTCGAACTACTATATAATTTTGGGTCGCTGATTTCGAATCTGAAGTCAAAAAAGAAAAAAAAATATTTGGGGTTGCCCACCCAGAATGGCAGCCCCGATTTCTTGGGGAAATACTCGTTCGATCGGGCTGGTTCGAACGACAAGGTAATTTTGGGTCGCTGATTTCGAATCTGAAGTCAAAAAAGAAAAAAAAAATGGGGTCACCCACCCCAGAATGGCAACAGTGTTTTCATGTGGATTTGTTTTGCAATTATAGCTTAAGATTCGCAATCAGCAACCTAAACGACGCCCTAATAGTTGCTCCCACGGCAGCCGGCCAAGGGCTGTCAAACCTTTTGAACGCCAGTAGGCATTGGCGTTGCTATTACAACAACAACAACCCTCTGATAGTTTCTTCCGGCAAGATATGCCGTGATTTAAAAAAAGAAGTGTTATCAACTGTTGAATTGTATTGAAGAAGGATAACTGATGTCTGAAATGCGCATTTACTCGAGCCTGTACTTCCATTTCCGAATGAATTTCTACTCCCCGAGTTCATTAGGACGACATTCAGCTGAGAGAGTCGTCAAGGAATGATCGCCTTCTGGCA
Source organism: Chloromyia formosa (assembly GCA_964017055.1). Taxonomy (NCBI): domain Eukaryota; kingdom Metazoa; phylum Arthropoda; class Insecta; order Diptera; family Stratiomyidae; genus Chloromyia; species Chloromyia formosa. Next base: position 3,421,655 of record OZ024813.1, on the reverse strand, counting down.
TTAATTTCTCGGCTCCCTCATCCGGTCGGCCACGCATTGATGTTTCCGGCGATTAAACCGGGCAATGAATTGTGGTTTTGTTGACCACTTGATCTAGTAAACTTTCGAATTCTGCTAGATCTAGCCGTCGTGGTAGAGGTTGTTGTTGCAGCAAGTAGAATTCAAGGTTGTGTGTGTGTCATAGAATTTGCGCGTTCGCTTATGTTTCTTCTGAAGCATCAACGCCGGCGCGGAGTAGGAGAATCGAGAGCAGTTGCGCCGAGATATGTTGCTCCCATCCTTCATGAAAAACGAATACACATAGATTATGACACACACATGTCACATGGCAGCTCTGGGCTGTTGCCAATTGACAACGGGTCGTTCCGGTACGTAGAACCGGCTGCCTCAGGAACGCCGTGGTAAAGGAAACAGCCGTAAACATGTATGCCGTTGACCCTGACGAAGCCGTTTACTGGGTCAGACTTGGCTTGTTGGGAAGCATGTTTTCCACGTGCCCAAATAGCCACCTGCTTGTGTTTATCTGAACCTCATACCGAGGTACTGAGATCTTTATGCCGATCAGAGATAATTGCGACATCCACTCTGTTCTCTTTGATGGTTTGCAATAGCAGATCCTGCGCTGCCCGGCAGTGGTTTAAATTTAGCTGCACGAACATTTACGGAAGCACTTTAGATACATAGATAGTATGTATTAAAAATTTTACGATAAAATTTGGTGGTGTCAGGTTCCTACTCGTAATACACTTGACGCTAATAAGGTCTAGGGTACAATTACGGAAAACGAATAATGGCTGATCTGATGTGTGGTTTAATGGCTGATCTAATGCATGGTATAATGGCTGGTCTGATGTAGGACCTAATAGGCGTTCTAGTGCGTGATCTAGTGGCTGGTCTGATGCGTGGTCTTATAGGTGAACTAATGCGTGTTCTACTGGGTGGGCTGATACGTTGTCTAATGCGCGGTCTAATGGCTGGTCTGATGCGTGGTCTAATAGGTGGTCTAATGCGTGGTCTGACGAGGGTAGTTGGTCTAGTGTCTAAAAACATCCTGAATAAACTTTATGCTCACTGAGAAGATTGTAGAATTGTTAAACCAGCTATACGCAGTCGAGCAATTCACAATCCGAGTGTGTGATAGCATCACGCATAACAGGTTCTCAATTCTAACAGAGCAACATCATCAATTAAATCACTTTATATCTGCTTATCATAGTTAAATTAGGAACTTACTCAAATAAATTGCATTCATTAATTGCCACTATTTATTCAGAAGCAATTTCAATCGGCATCATGAAAAGTTGATCAGGCTGTTCAGGTGCATATCAAAACATGCCCGAGCTTCCTGTTTTGCATTTTCTGTCAAGACTCAAGATACGAGTATCATAAAGCGAATAGTTCCAGAGTTAATGAGAATATACTTGTTGCACTGACCTTAATTCCTCTGTGATTTTTAACTACTCGTATTTCCTTCCATTACATACTAACGTAAATGATCGCTCTCACGACTTTAATTAATAGTGCTAAGTCAGCATAGTGAACAATTAAGAAGACATCTGAAGGCAATTAGACGAGTGGCTGTTGGCTTGTATGTTTGCATTAAAGCTAACCTGCATCATTTTAATGATTGAAAATGGTGTATCGTAAATTATTATTGACTATTAAATTATTACCCAGCGCGACTACTTGTTTAATGATAAGTTGGTGGGAATGTGCCAGTATCTGATTCTGAATATATTTTTGTTTGTTCCAATGTAAAAGAGAATGCGAGCTCAGCACACACTAAAATAAATAATAAGTGAATAGTAGGTAGTAATTTTCTGTAAATATTGGAATGTGAAATGATATAGTGGTGTTGGCAATCGTTAAAACGTTTAGTAATATAAACTTAGATTAATCACAATTAAGTGTTGGATACCTGCTAGACAGGTAAACGTGAATGATTGAAGCGGGAATTAGTTTTTAATAGTTTTACTTTTTTTAACCTGTTGGTTTTATACATATTTAACTTACTGGGAAGACAAAAGTGAATAGAAATCAACACAAATAACGGTCAGTATTATAATTAAACCATACCTGTTGGGTACCGCTCATCATATCAAGACTTGAAAAAGACAACACTGATAACACGGGAGAACAATTTTGACACTTTTTTCTGTTTTTTTTTTGAATTTTGCACCTAATTTATAGTAAAACGGCCTCGCTGATTCCAAAAATGCAGTCCGTTTTCCCCTATACGTCAGGTTTTCGAGATATCGTTTGTTTTTTAATTTTACGGAAAATTACAAAAGGCCCCCTTAAAAAACAACTATTTAAAAGCTACGGGGCTGCATCCTTGTGCAGGACCTTCTAGTACCTGTATACAATACAATTAAAAGCAATAAAAAAAGTAATTTCTCGCTACCTGGATTGTTTGTTAAAAGTTGTGAAATTCTTCGGCCATTTTTAAGGCTCTTTTATGTAAAAAAATGTATTTAAAAGCCTCTGTTCCAGTATATTACTCTATTATTGTGCTCTTAACTTGTGTAATGGAAGCCTCTACTATCCCTCGTCGAAAGTGTCTCAACGCGGACTCATTTTGCTATATATGTGGCAGTTATACATTTCTAAGTCAGAGGACAAAAATAGGCCCCTTTGTTCACCAGGCATATCTTGCCTACTTCAAAACTCCAATTTGCAATCAGGATAAATGGTGGGTCCCTCATAAAGTGTGCAGGTGCTGTGTCACACATTTGAGGTCCTGGACGAAAGCAGAACGACTTCAGTTGCCATTTGGTGTGCCAATGATATGGCGAGAGCTTGGCTGCAATATGAGCATCAAAGTCCACTTTGTACACAGTCATCTAGATGAATTTCCGGAAAATCTTGGAGCTGTGAGTGATGAGCAGGGAGAGCGATTTCATCAAGATTTAAAAATCATGGAAACTCGATATCAAGGCAGATGGGATGCGAATATGATGGCGGACTATTGTTGGAGCATAAAACGGGACTGTCCTGAAATTGAACACTCCAGGAAAAGCTACAAACGAAAATTTTTCCCATAATTTTTTTTTAGTTCTTAGGTAATATTGTTAAGATGTAAAATCAAAATTTATAAATAAAAAAATTGTAACGAGTTTCGTTTGTTTTGATTTCAATGAAGGGAAGGTTTGTATGGGGGCCAAAATTTGAGCCCCCTGTATCTCAAAAACTGGACGTATAGGAGAAAAACGGTTAGCATTTCCGGATTCTACGACCAAAAATTAGCTAGAAATGAATATCAAATCGAAATAAACAAAATGCTGTTCCCCTGTGTAATTGAAAAGTAAAATACGAAATGCCGTTTTTTTTCATGCAAATTATTGTTCAAACAAGGTCTCTCGCACTCTTTTATAGACACTATCAAATCAATAAAATACCTCGAATAGTTCTTATCGCCAAGAATACCCTGTAATCAAACAAAATGGAAAATTGTTTACATAATTAATTTACCCGAAAGAGGAAAACTCAAATGGCTGCCATGATATATACCTCGACTCCACCTTTTATCCCCTTCGGAGACATGAAACATCCGACACCCTTCACTCATATCACGCAGGACATCGTATTCCGAACACGCTGAGTACTTTCTTAGTTCAACGATCCAAACAACAAATAGAATTTCACTTTCCGCAGGCTTTTCTGAGAAAAAAAACGCGATACAGATTTGCATATCGCTGAGTCCTGCGTGAGGGAAACGAATTAAGTACTTTGTTGCATGTCTCGATTTCACCTGGAAGAGAATCGTAGACGTTACGGTAGTGGTAAACGAAACTTGAGCCTGCCATCTAGTTACAACCCTCATCCAAAACTGGAAGGTTGTGCGGATTCAGAGTATAGAAAAGAAAATCTGCCAATTCGCCCGAAAAAAATTCGTTGGTTGAATAAAAAAAAAAGCGAAAACGAGATCCGGGCAAGTATGTACAATATTTGAGGTGAAATAGTCTACTTGGGTCGGATAACCTGCTGTGCAAAGTTGATCCAAACATTTACGTCCACGAAAAATTATATTCAAAACAGTGGGAAGTGAAAACAAACTTCCAAAAGTATTAATCAAACCCGGGTCTAAGCCATTAACTATAGTCGGTAGTCAGGTTAAAATGGACTACCTGAACAAAGAGGAGTATATTGGGTAACTCGATTTTTTTTTTGTTTTGATAGCAATGGGAGTTGACCCACCGTAGTCCATCATAAGCGATTCAAATCAGAATTTGGTATAGGAATTTTTGTATGCATTTGAATTATTCGCCTCTGACACGCAATTTACACCTTCTCGTTTTGTGTAGTTAAGAAAAACGTGTGTATGCGCTGAGTGTTTGGCCATTAAGCCGCGCGAAAATTGGACGTTTTCCACGGTTTCTCGGATCATAAATCATAAAAGCAACGCTGAATATTAATTTTGGTACTAAAATGTCGGTACACTCACTGTATCGGTAGTGGTTAGTTTAGCCGTAGAATTTACGTAGCTATGGTTCGTTTGAAAGATGGTGCTAAAAATGGAGTAGTTGTCTTATGAATACTTAGTCTGCAGTTACTGAATGTGAAGTTAGTCACCTAATACATGCACCAATGTCAACAATTGCTTGTATGTTTGAATATCTTCAGTTGCCTCTTCCTTAAGGCGAAATTCACACACACGACACTTGAAATTTCAGTCGAGATACACAGCATCAAATGGGCGGATTTACACTCATCGTTCAGCATGCGATACGATCGACTTGCTTGGCTATTGTGCGTGGCTGCGTCGGAGCTGAAAATGTAGCTAATCTGAATATCGCCTAAGTGCGAGATTATCATTAGGTTTTTATATTCGGATTATTATTAGTTAAATTGTAAGTGAATAAGCTCTTAGGGCTAGTCACAGCGATGCTTTAATTTTTTCTCGCAGCTCCAATATCAACGCACTGTAAGTCATTCAGCAAAAATTTAATTTGAACGCTTGTTGAGTATGTGGCATCATGAAATACTATAATCGAAAAAATATATACGACCAACTCATAGCGTAATCGGGCGTAATCGCATGCTAATAAAATAAAGAGAATCCCGGGGCCACTGGCTATGGTTTTTACTTCCACTATGGTGTGGAGCGTTACAGTAAGAATAAAACACAACATTTCCCGACTTGTCGCCGAGTTGGGCTAAATGAAAAGGATGATTATGCCACCAATATGCTTCACCCGAAGACTGCTTGAACGTCAACTAGGCTTCTTAGGAGTAGTCGACGCGCTATACCTCACGAGGGATTAACGCAAATAGTAGCCTAAGTAAACTACCTTGAACCTTCTAACGGCCTTTTAGAATCAATTCGTGATTCTTTTTACAACCATCTTCTTGAACTAATACATACTATTAGGCGAAGATAGATACAGACATTCGCTCGCCAAAAGCCTGCCTTCAAAAAATGTAACTTTTAAGGGTAGGATTATTTTTAAGGGAAGGATTATTTTTACGTCGGCTTTCCTTAAAGTTTTTGTTTCTCTGTTTTCGGTCGTTGTTCACAACGATCACGGTCGCTATACATACCTATATATCTGACGTTTATAAAGACGATCGGCTATAACGACGTAATCTACTGGGTCCCTTCAATGTCATTATAAACGATATCCAGTAAATTCATACTTCAGCTTTCTTCATTTAGATAAAAAATATACCAATCTGAAGTTAACGGTGGCTTGAATTTATAAATGGATGTAATTCTTTGTTTATGATTGAGAAAAGGCAACTTATGCCACAATAAATTCATCCAACTATATTAAATATGTATACCATCCATACTGTTATAAAGTTATTTTTGAACTCCATGGTTGCTCTCTAGACTGTCATCACGGTACGTTAAACAAATTTTAAACATTGTTGTCATTGGGGTCGGCTCTTGACAGTAATCGTTATAATAAAAACTTGCAAAGGTTTTATACGATGCTGACATATTGTCGCAACTTACGACGAAATACTATGATAAACTTTAAGGAAACAACATTTCTTATGACTATAAATTCGAATACCATCGTACTATAGATGTCACATGTACATTAGATTAAGGAAAGTTACATTGAAGGAAATACACATGGTGGGTGATATTTCGGCAGCCAACACGCAAAAAATGGTAGCTGTCGCATGGCTGGTACGGAGTTTTATGAAGAGAATAGTTAAAAGAGGATATCAAGCTGACTGGTATTACATCTACCCCACTCACACTGGCAAATAACTAACTACTTGAAGGATGAATTTTTGATGGCCTATAAGCGTGGATTCAAAGTATCAGTGGGGGGAGCTGTCTGAAAAATTAACCCAATTTTTGTAGAAGTGGGTCCCACAAGTTTTTAGCTTTATTAACAAAGCATTGAATTAAGGAGAAAGGGGGGGGGGGGGCTTTGGTCACACTTATCTTTCATAGTTTCACCCCTGTGACGATGCGCCGGTGCGTTGTTCCACGCTTTGTTTCGATTGATCTGCAAAGAGCGTCCCAAGAGGTTAAAAAATTAATGTGGACAAGTACTTTGCAATTGCGGCAGCCACCGTGCCATCCAAAGTGAAAGTATATTATATAACCACACCAACCTTCAGCATTTACCAAACACCAGTCCAGCTCTTCAGGGGCATGGGCGCATCACCATCTCTTGCAGTTCTTTGTCCTGTTGCCGTTTCCATAGCACATTGTAATGAACCATATTCTGGTCGGGTTGTGCTGCTTCCACCGGCAGATCTATGGCAGCACCTGATGAGTAAGGATCTGTCGGTGGTACGAAATCAGAGGCCGAGGGTCCCATTACAACTGGACCCCAATCCGAGCGCGTGGGCAAGCGAGCCATCCGCCAACCATTTCATCCTTATCGCTTCATTTCTTTATTCCTCATTTTACCTCCCTTGATTGTGTTGTCTTCCCCAGGCCTATGAATTTTTGTTAATACGTAAAAGACAGGGGTAACGACCGGCGAAAACTCCGCCCACGTCTCCTAAACTGAGTTACAGCAAGCATAGGCCGCTGCTTAGCTTGTTGAGGGGCCTTTTTCTTCACCAAATGGCAAGGCCTGACCTTCACGGTCACTATGCTACCTTAGGCTCCGTCCCCACGGGCATCTTCGGATGGCAAGCGGCCAGTATGGATCTAAGTAGTCTACCACATCTTACCAAGGTTTTTCTATATTGATTGCCGGCACACGTAAATATTGTCTGAATATTCTAAACCCCTTTCTACAAAAAGTGGAACATTTTAACAATTTGATTCGGGGAAATTGAACAATCGATTTATTTTTGTTACACCAACCACTAATGTTATACGCAGACTCACAATATCAATTCGTACTATAGCTATGTATTTGCGCCCATAGGTTGATCCGATGCAAAGTATATATACTTAATTCGTTCCGATTTTTAATCATCGATAATAACAGTAGTTAACAAATTATAAATCTGTACAAGTTAAACAGGCTGGGTTTTAAGTAATCAACTTTCGTAACTGCAATAGACGACTTTCTGATATGTTCAAAGGCGCAATTGAGCCGGCACGGTATTTACCATTTCGAAGTGTTAAATAAGTAGTAACTAGTAAGTATAGCCAGATTTTATCGGCGATAGTCATTCAATCATTCAATTATACATAACAGCTAGTCACAGTAGTAGGTGTAGCTGCCATATAATAGTGATTAGATTAAAAATAGTGAATGTGATTAATGGGAAGTAATGACATTCTCATTAATTCAAGAAATTAACACAATGGATTTATTAATAAGTTTGAAATTATTGAACCTGTTTTGAAGTATGAGTTCTTGTATATGATGTGTAATGTATACCAACAACGTTGAGAAAGAGAGTTAGATTTCAAATTGTCAAGAATATTTTTAACAGGTTTCATGGTACAAAGTACGCCGAAACGAACGATGCGTTAAACTGCCTACTGTTGATGTAAACTGATATAGCGTTGAGCCTTGAACGAGTCTAGTTACTAGCTGGACTTTGTTTGGATCATCATCCAGGCTGAGGAACAATTAAGTTTGAATCCGTAATTAGAAAGTCCTTGCTAACTTTTTTTTTTCTTTTTTTAGCCACAGTCCAACACTTTTATGACAAATACCAAATAATAATTTTGTTGTCTTCAGCTTATTGACCATGTGCTGCAAAATCGTGAAGTCTGCAATTTTTGATAACTAAAATTTTAATTACTACCCATATGCTTTTCGAGATATGTATGTATATTTAACTACCTTACGGACGTGAAAGGTACAAAAACACTGAAGTGTAACTCTTAATTATTTTCAAATTTTCCAGTAAATAAATTTTCTTAATTTCGCTCATGCCAAACATTATGTACCATAGTCCTATCATTTTCAACAACGCGGCTTCCAGTATAACTGCCACCCTCTGAAAGTTTCTTTGTGGCGTATGTCTTTAAGGTAATTGGGCCTGTACCTGTAACATACCAAATCTCGTACATACTGTCTTACCCAATTATTTGCTGATTCTGTTTCCGAGTTAATGGCGGCAATGAGTGAAGCTGGAAGTGTTTCTACCTTTGTTATTAGCTGATGAGATATTCAAACACAAATCAGTTGCGCTAATATAAATTTATTACAAAAGCGTGACCATTCCATTTCCTCAATGTCCAAAGTGTTTTCGATAAACATCACTCGAAAGCCAGGACAGCTTTTGAGCAATTTATTGAATATGAAGAAGAGTGCTTGAAGGCACACGAGTATTGCAACGAAATGTTTGTGAGATTCGAATTGGAAATTAGTTTCAACGTGTTTTTCGATAATCGAAAATATCCACTTAATTTATTGCATTTGACTGTAAGGTGAAAATAGAAAAGAACCAAATCCGAAAATTGATAAGAGTCTATTGTTGGTCTGAATTGTTCAAGTAGAACACGCAAAATAGTGTTACATACTAATGAGGGGTTAGTGCAAATAGTTACTTTCCTTAAGGCCTTTTCTAGTTCAATTGCATGGATCAGATCTTTCAATCAAATCGGTAAGAATAGGTAAGACTAGCAATAGGTCATGCAATTGGCAGTCTGAGAATTTATAGTTTCGGAAATTGTAGGGCAATATAATGTTATAAAGCTACACTCATACTGATTTTTATTGACTTGGTATAAACATGAAAAGAATGCAAATTTCTGTATTGACCATCCGAAATAAAATAAGGGAATTGAAGAACTATACCATATATAGGTACAGTGAAAAAGAACCATTTTATCTTAGACAAAGAATTACTTAAAAAGTAACTGAAAAACCATTCACATTAAAATTCTTTTTATCTAAATTTATTGTCTCAACATATAAGTCTCTTACTTCAGTATGTTTTACAATTATTTTTTGTGCTTAACTGCTTAGTACCCAAAAAACGACATAAACTTGAAAAGTTCAAGAATACACCTCACAGTCAAAATGGACCACTTAAATAAAAGTATAAAGCATATACAGGATGCCCCGCTTAAGATGGTAAATACTTTAATAGTAGATAGTACCGTTCATTTGTGGAAAACTGACACCAAAGAAGACACTCTTCCAACGGTATATTTCTTTAACACGTTTGGATTTCCTCTTCCGAGCTATAATAAGTACTACTCTCAGCGACGCTCTAAACGTTTATCTCGCAATTCCAACATAAACAGCTCTATATAAAACTCGAATTCTTTTCCATCGGCGCTGCTCTTATCGTTTGTCGAAGCTAGAACATAACCGTAACCGTAGACTGATTTCATACGATCGGTGACTCACGAGCTCATCAACTCATCGCCTCACTGGCTCATCGACTCATGGATTAAATGGGAGCTTTGACACAATCTGACTGTGGCAAAGACTCATCGACCAAGTCCGAAATGTCGTTAAACGTTATGTTCCACAACAAAGGGTTCCGAACGGATACTCGTGGAACACCAGCTGTAGCTTTCTATTCTTTCGACTCTTCGTTAGTTTCACATCATCGTAAAACTCGATTTGAGAGGTAGCTCTTGGTAATTCCATTCAGCTCGTAGAGTTAAAGGCATTCTGCTCATTTCTTTATCCTAGTAATCTGCATTGAGACATAACTATTGACTATTGAAATTAATGATTAGGAGCCACTATCCCTGCACCAATGCCTTCATTCGTTTTCTAGCCATCCGTGAACCATCCGTTTGATAGTACGACGTGGCGGGCAAGTATTCTTCTCAACTAAGTTCTTTCTGCTGCAGATGGAGCCTTAAATCTTTGGTTATAGGAAAGTTCCTTGACCAGGTGGTTCGCTGACTACCTTGCTTTTTCTGAACCAGTAACAGGTACTTTGTTCGGGATTCATACGAGCTCGTAATCAGTCTAAATGAGTAGCTAATCATTTAAAATGCTCTTTATGATCCAGTTTTAAAAACTATCGGTTATGGTATCGACCATCTCATAATCTAAAAGCGTTAATTGAACTAGGTAACATATCAATGATGAGCTTCAGTCGCGATCGAATTCATCAAAGGGGACTTAGGCTGCATGGAATATGCTCTGCTCACTTTGAGCTACTTAGCAGCTTAAAGACTGCGCTGACTTTTTCGATCATTTTGTTGAGTTGTTCAAAATGAGTCGCTGAAAACATATTCCAAACAAAAGATTCCGAAGCTCCCCATGTTGACGGTCCTGTTCAGGGGTAACAATGCATGAACTGCGTCTCTTTTTTCGCCAATCATAATGATAGGCTCGACAGCAAGCCCCTTTTATGGAAACAGACGAAAATTTAATTTCTTGTAGAACTTCTTAAAATTATTAAAAAAATAACTGGTTTTTTAGAGTAATGTAAAATGTAATAGACTTGCGTCTTGCTTTTTCATAAAAACTTATTGTTACAAAAAAAAACTCTTACCAAAAAATAATTCTATTCTTTCGGATAATTTCTCATTAAAATCAACACCTTTCAACCAAACACAATACGGATTTGATTAGTTATTCATAATTCCCATAGACCTCCCTGAAATCCTATGCACGCGGCTCTTCATATTCTTTTCCATAAATCAGCACTTCAACAAAAGTCTCTTCCCTAATGGGAAGCAAAACAATTCCCAGTAATAAAAAATCAATAAAGCAATTGGTCAGTTATTTCGATTACAATCGAGAAATTAGCATTGATTTATTTCGATACCACTAGTTTTTCTAAAGCTCCAATTGTGGGAATTTCTTTGATCAAGTAATGGAAAGCCGACCACGACGAACGCCAGCACAACCTTGGTTTTCCAATATCCAAAATCTCAATCTCTAACTGTGATACACCCAACCGCTACAGTACAATACCCATTTTCTTCGTACATTGGACCGACACTATGATCTTTTGCGCTTCGCGTCTTGACTATCCTGCCAAGTGATAAATGGTCCTTCACGATGGGGCTATGCACAGCTCATAAGACGTAGCCTAAATAATTGCTTCGCACAAAGTGTTGAAAGTGTCACTGAATAATAATATTCCGCGCTGATTAATGATACAACGATCAGCATGAACAGATGCTTTGGGTATTATAACCACCCAGGGAGTCAATTTATACTCGCCAAGCCGCCGTACGTACTCAAGTTGTCGGTGCCTGGATAAAATAATGCCGAAAGAAAGTCCGAATTGTCGATGAAACCACTTAACTAAGATGTGTGTGCCTATGTAGGATAGTTACGTACTACATCTATGCTTGCTAACGGTCACTGAAATCTCAATATGGGAGTTAAGAGTTGGAAATTCAATCATCAGTCGTCCAATCAGTGATGATTGGGAGTTAAACAAAAGGGAAGGTTGTATCTTAGAATCGAATTCGCCTTAGACATATCTGCCCCTGAAGGTCCATTTCAGTAGACAACACCTTTTAGGTTCATTTGAATAATACATTTTTGTTACCTGTCTAGGTGCGAGATTTCCAATGACTTATGTAGCTACTTTTGACGGGCTTCCGACCAAATTTATGTTTTTAATATGGGTTTAGTGTAATCAGCTCTATTCAAGTAAATAGTAGCCTTTAGGTAGCTTTAAAGTGGGCTTGCCTAGAGGATTACCTGGTTTAGGTTGACAAAAATTGGCTTTACATACACCTAAACAAGGCAAGACTTTAGGAGAAACTCATATCGCCCAATTTGACATTTAGACACAATGGGTAAAATGCTGGAAAGTGTCATTTAAAATAGACTGTTCGGAATTGTGGAAGAAAATGGTGGAGTGTCAGATAGACAGCTCTGTTTACGCAGGGTGAGTTGCGCTGTCGATATCATAACAACGGTGAAAGAATTGGTGCATTAAGCCAAGGAAAATTTTTGCGCAGTGGTTGTACTAGATGTGAGGATTGCTTCTAACTCAACAGTTTAGACAGGGTGTAACGGAAACGTTTCAGACTTATTGGTGATGATGGTATGGCCTCCCACATTGAATCACTTATGGACAGACGTGACGTTGGTTACCTGTCAGTTTTTTATTGATACTTCAACTGCTGCTGCTCTAATGAAATAAGCACACTATGTCGCATTTCGCGTATGCCACACCCGGCAGTCTTAACCATGGGCCGGTCGGTTTTTAACGAGTCGGTTTTTGAGTACTCGAGCACTCGGTCGGTTTTTTCTGGTGAATCGGTTTTTTAATGAGTCGGTTTTTAACTTGGTTTTTTTTTAACCATGAGCCGGTTATTTTAATGACCCGGTTGACCGCTAGGAAAACCGGTTTTCATAAAAACCTTAAACCGATCTTGAAATCTTAGGACCGAACAGGTCTATTAATCAGTGCAGATCAGATGATGTCTGTGTTGCTATCTCCGGTAAATTCCCTGGTACGCTCAGTGAAGTTACACAACACGCGCTATCTCTGCTAACTAACTGGGTCACTGAATGCGGCCTTACTGTCAATCCTAGTAAAACCTAGATAGTCGTATTCACAATACAAGGAGACATAATATTCCATCAGTAATACCTGGCAAAGAGTAAGGCTGCGCGCATGTTAGCTCACGTTCGCGTGTCGCGTTCACGTGTTTGCTGTCAAACGGTTTGGGTCTATGGTTTGCAACCAAAGATGCGAATCTATCAATATGACAAATGCTCGACTATTGTCGTATCAACATATTGGGTTCATTATTGTGCTTTAAAACGGATAATTAGGTAAGAACTGAGTGGCGAAACATGACTGGAGAGTAGTAGGATGTACATAAGCACATATTTCATACTAAAAATTGGCGTTAACACACAATAATGAACTTAATTTGGTGATACGACAACAGCCGAGCATTTGTCAAATTGACAGATTCGCATCTTTGGTTGCAAACCATAGACTCAAACCGTTTGACATAAAACACGTGAATGCGACACGTGAACGTGTGCCAACTTGCGCGCAGCCTAAGACTGGCGTTTATAGATAGGACATAGATAGATGATATTGGATAAAAAGCTTAACTGGAAACCGAATAATCAGGAGCGCACAAACAATGCGAACTATCAAATCCTAATTCCACAACGTAGTCTTTGGGAAGTGGGTGGTCCTCCATTACGAAACTCGTTGAAGATCTCCACAGACGGGTTCGCGACTGTTAGAGGTGTGGGCGCCGAGGTCCACTCTCAGAAAATTAATCTTAATGTTTTCTACCGGCTGCCGGAGCATGGCAACGTTTTCCAGTTGGAGATCCACGCTATGAAAGGAGCTGTGACATGGCTGGGACTTTACATCAGAACCACGAAAAAGATTACGCTTTTCACAGGAAGGAGGCTTCGATTAAATTCCTCCTATCAGGCATATGTACGTTCAAAATCTTATCGGAGTGCCGAATACGCCTTAGGGAGATGAGCTACTTCTTCATTATACTGCCGTATTGAATTCGAAATCACAGGGGCAGGCGCACAATATGTGTATAATATTCTTAATCAGAATCATCATGAGAGCGACATTCTAAATTTCAGGAAAATTGAAGGTGAAGTAGTTAATCTGCATAATTTTCTCATTGGGGACAACATTTTCTAAAGTAAATCATAGACAACTTGAAAGCAAATGGATCAAAATGAAAATCTTTTTGCATGGGCCGGGCCTAAAGTGCCGATGAACATCGCTTTTTGTATCATTCTTAAAGTAGCGACATATAATTTCTCGAAGAAAGAAAAGTTATTGTAGTCTGTCCTCTGGCTTTTCGCGTGAGATTTGTATATCAATGATCATTTGATTATAAAATTATTTTTTTCTAATTCAAATATGTACTCTGTGCATATTTTATACACACATATTATTATATCTAAACTATGTATTACCAAAACTGTAATCGTTGCGCTGACAGGTGAACGCGTGGGATTATTAAGAGACATCACCATTATTCCTGTATTTTATCAAATTATCAGATGATTTCACCTGGATCATGAACATAATATCGTCTACTTCTCTTCTTTTTCTACTGTGGTTTTATGTCCACTAATGATACCTTCTAATCATTACAACGTGGCGCGTTTGGACACAAGCGTAACATATAAACAGCTTGTCCGTAACATTGGACAAATGAATTGTTAGACGATATCTTGTTACGCCACCGCCACTTCATCTTTTAATCTTTATAAGGTGGCGAGAACGAAGACGCTTCATAGTTAGAAAAGATGATAATGTCGGTGATCGAGGAAAACAAATCGACCAACTCTACGAGTATAACAAACCACACCCACGAACAAAAAAGATGCATCAATAGCACAATAATAGCAACAACCAAATCCAACAAAACGCATGTGGCATAAAATGCCTTCAAACAAGGTGTTAAACCGAAACATAAAACCAAATACAAATTATAGTTATTACGACCATAACTCAAAATTAGATACTATGGCACATGAAGCTAAAAAGATAAATAATGGAAACAAGTTTTACACGGCGGGGAGGTGTTTGTGCGGCTCTTAACATCTTTTCGTGCATGCCACGTTTTTAACTAATATACATACATAGACACAAACATGCATATTACGTGTGTATTTTATAATGCACTGGTAGATGACGGGCAGCAAAAGACTCAACCGTTGGTGAAAAGGTCATAACACGATTTTCATCTATAGAACAATAAATTAACATTTATGAGCATTCAAAATAGAACTTTATAATTAAATGTTATTTACAAAACCGGCGAATGGTAAGTATCTGCTCGTTTACAAAACACCAAGTGGAAATAAGGAAAAAGGCCCTAAGCTTCTGCTTTCACGAAAACAAAGCACCAAAAAGATATCGATTCGGCAGGGGAAGAACGTTTTAATTACACGGTTATATGCATATATGAGCAACGGATGCAATTAACCGGAAAAGCCTACTGTATTGCTTTTCAGAAATTTTAAGTCCAGAAATCGTAATTTTGCTGAAAACTTAAGCTAGTTCCATGTTTCTTACTGAAATCTTAACATTTTCTTAAGATTTCCGAACGAATTCTGAAAGCGGCTTGGAAAGAGTTACCAGAGAGCGAAGTACAAAAGCCTTCGTTCAAAATTAAGAATTGGGACGACAACGAATTTGGCGAAACCAATGGCCTCGTTTATACCGTGGAACTAAAAGGCGATTTAACTAAATCGTTTTAGTGCTAGTACTTGTTCGTGGTGTGTTTATACCGACCATACGAAGAGGTACTATACATGAAAGATGTCAGCTGTTGGTTTGTGACTTCGGTGACATTGGTTAAGAAAATGTCAAGAGGCAGTAGCCTCCTAATAAAAACGCGTTTCTATCGCTACAATCAAAGAATGAAACAAATGCAGAGTTTCAGGAAAGGATGAGATATTTATATAACGAATAAAATATAATTTTCACCAACAACACCATTAGCGAAGACAGCAACACCACCTAGTCCCAATTTTTCAGTTCAGTTCTACATAGCAAGTGGAGCTAAAATTGGTACCAAAACTAGCTAGTGCGACATGTTTATGTCGTCGTGAGTGAGCTCGAATTAGTTAATCCTCGAAGATAGTTCCGCGGCATAAACAAGGCCATTGACATTCCTTTAGCAGAACTCGATCCAACTTTCAGTGTACATTAAAACAAGAAGCACAGTAATTATTGTGAAAGGATTCGATGACAATGGCTTCCGGGATGGGCCATTATCTGTAGCAGGGATAAGCAGTTCTAGCTGTCAAAATCTTAGCAGCCCGTATCAGCTGTTTGGAATTCTCGCCCGATAAGCTTTTAACTGGAGTGCTGGGTGCCGTTTAGTGTTTATCTATAAGATAAACTTTAACCATACATTGTGAAAACGGCCCAATGAGTCACAAAATAGGGTTTGGATTGATATGAAGGAAGTTTAATGTAGATCGCTTTTTCCGTGAAACGATTTTTCGCGTGCCTAAAATAACAAGTGGCTGTACTAGAAAACAAGCAATACGAAGCATCGATATTAATGCAACCTGTGCTTAAAAACGGCTCTTGGTTTAAAAAAAAAACCAAAACGGTACAAAAAACAGTTGAAAACCAGTACGTACAACATCGATCCTAAAAACCGCTCACTGTTTAAAAACCGGCACTCAAAAACAGGTAACAGGAACTGTTGTGTTTATTGAATTTCTCAGACAATGATTGCCAATGGATTGACTTTCTTAAAATAAAACCATTTCAAACTCCTTATTTCATTTACGATTCAACTCTCTTGAATTTCATAAACATACGTCTACATATTTTGTTATTTATGTTCCCATTTCCCGTCAAGTTATTAAGCCTTACCCAATTTGCTAACCAATCTCGGCATATTCTATAACTAACTCGTCGCTTCGACAAGGTCATTTTATTGGTTCCTGCTTGTCTACCAGGTCTGATGATGCATCGTTGCCATCCTCGTCATCATCTCAACTCTACCGTCCACATCATCATCATCATCTTCAGATACCAACATCATCATCATAAATTTTTTTCATCTTAAAGCTGAACCCGATTGTGCCTATCTTGTGTCGGATTTTGTTCTCACAAATGTTGACCATCTACTTACCAATGCTAATAAAGTTGGGTATATCTGCCAGTAAGAATGATTTGTTTGGAATGTTATAGCATTTACTTAATGGTTGTTATTACAAATAATGAGAAACTGACAAGAGTCCTTTTTGACTTTGCGTGATCTTTGTCACGAGCGGAATGTCTGACTAATATAAGCGGATTAAGGAGTTGAGCTGATCCTGTGACTTTATTAATAAGTTTGATGTGAAGATGTTGTGATAATAATGTGTCAGTTTATTCAGATTGTTTTGCTATTGTTAACAGTTTGGTAGGTACAAACAGGAGAATTTCCTAGTTTTAAATCAAAATTGCAAATAAACACAAAGAAATTTCAGTCGAAATCAAATAAATGATCCTATTTTCCAAATTATCACAGGGTGTCCCGCTTCAAATTGTAAATACTTGAATGGTAGATCGTACAGCTCATTTGTGGAAAATTGGTATTAGATTGGACACTCTGTCTTTAACCGTTACAGAGTTATAACATTTTTTGTAAATTGTGTCAAAAAGCTTGACTTAACGAACAAAATTAAGATTTGCCATTCTCCTATCTTTTAATCCGAGATTTTAACTCATTTTCTGAAACTACATAAAATTCCATATAAAATGCAGCAATCTTCTTCTTACTGAAGTGCAATAAGCTTCACCGCCTTGCCTGCTTTAGCATCACTGGAGCTATGCGCACTTGTCCGTCGTCAGCCCTGGAGGCGATTATTGGACTTACTCTCTAAATACTCTTAGACTTCGTTTAACTTCCGACGTGCGTATAATATTTTAGTAACGTCAACCGTTTGAACTAGACACCGATTAATGTCTTTAGGTTAGAGTTTAGTGACGAGAAGAGTACTAATGTGCCGCAATGCTTTCTTCTGAAGTTTTTCGAGTCTCTTTTTACTATACCTAGCGATGCAAGCATCCAAATTTCGGGGCGCGGGAGTTTCAAATTTTCGAAGAAAATAAATTTTGGAGGAGTTGGAGGCCTCCGCATTTCGCGGAACTGGGTATATGGATTGCATGCCCCTGTCTCTCCTATATGCACCCATATATTGGAACGGCTTGCTAGTATAGTCCGGTCCATGCTATTCGTTCGCCTGCGGCACTTTCCGCGGTCTCATCTTAACCAAATTTGGTACGTAGCTTCTTCCTTATGTGACCCTAAGTACCACCCGGTAACTTATTAAACAAGAAATACTTCTGGCTATTAAATATTTATAATTACCCAAGTTTATCAAGTCAAGTCAAATAAAATCTTATCTAATAGTTATTATTATGCATATACAATTTTTAATTTGCTTCCTAACATTAAGCTCATAAATTTTCTTTTCAATCGTAAATTACAAAAATAAGTTTTAAATAATATTAAACAAAAATGCTTTCGATCAACCAAATATATGTACATGTAATATATATTATATATACATACAAGTTGGAAGAATCTTGAATACCCCCGTCTATTAGAGGGTCGAATTAATAAACTCAAAAAGTGATCGTTAACCATAAAGGCCTAATTTGTGTGGAGTGCTCATAACACAGCAGTTCGACCATTTGTACGCTATCCAAACGGTGGAAGTGATAATAAAAGACGTCAATTCCGCTCACCTAAACGGCAGAATAAATTGACATGGTTTACCTGAACAGCCAAGACTTCAGAGCCCTTTGGTTATTATAATTTTGATTGCTAGTTGGCTGCCCTCTTCCTTGGCTAGTTCTTACGTCGGACAAAACCGAGGAGAACTATGTATATGCGCATAACATCTTGTTCTTTTGCTCAAGAAAGTATTCGTATTGGAATCGAAGAAGATGTGGCGGAACAATCTGATGAGTGCCTTTCGAAAACGGAATGTTGCATAAAGGGAATATTAATTAGTCGTATAACACCTTCCAATCTATTGAAATTGTGCCGACAACGGAAAGGGCATTTCGTCGTATAGCATTTGAGTGTGAATTTATTCGTGTTAAGACTGTTAGATAGATACACATATGTAAGATGGATGTTTGTTGTAAGAGGCGCGTATGATTGTTCTTTGAAAGGTGGGCCTGAAATCTTTCTCAGTGGTAGGTTTAACTGGGCATGCTAGTTATGGCATTAATGGGATAAGGTAGTGCATAAACATCTCATAATCATACACAAAAGAATGGGTGGTTGCGTTTCTCATACAAAATAAGAGTAAGGTATGTACGTAGTCAGATAGTATAATAATATGAAAATAAAGCACTTCAGTGAACAATGCGTACGACACCCTTAGGCCCCATTTATTCACGTTTTTTTTTTAATAATAGAAATGCGTATTTTAAAAATATATATTCAGCATCAAAAATAATTTTTGTTTGTATTGCAATTGTTATTTTTTTTATGCGAATTGTATTATGCTTATGATTTAATATTTTAATTAGTTCAGTCAGGTAAATTTTAGGGTATACGCAAGATTTTTTAAATTTCTTTAAAATAAGTTAAGTCATGATTCACTTGATTCATATTCGTCTGCTTCGGAAACCGAGTCATTGGTATTACACGACACTGATGTTGAGCAAGATTCTTGTTATTAAAATGTAAATAAAGTGTTATTAAAATCATACATTTTTTTCTGTTTTTCTTTGAGCTTCCTTCATAATCCTAAAGCCACCCGTACAGACTGAGCGAAGAAAATGGTTGCCATTCTTAATTTGCTTTTGCTTTTTTCGTAATTTTAATTTCAGATTCGTAATCAGCGATCCCAAAAACCCCCAGATAGTAACTTTCAACAAAATTAATCGTATTTATAGAAAACAGTGTTACCATACTATCCCAAATTTTGTTTTTCATAATTTCGATTCCAGATTCGCTTCGGATTCACAACTAGCGACTTCGAAAACCCCCGAATAGTAACTTTTAACAAAATTTAACATATTTATTGAAAACAGTGTAGCCATTCTGTATCCGATATTTTATTTATCACAATTCTGATTTCAGATTCGCGACCAGCGACCCCAAAAACTTCCAAATAGCAGCTTTCAGGAAGATCGAATGTATTTTTTGAAAATAGTGTTGCCATTCTGGATTCGCTCGTTTCCCACAATTTTGATTTCAGATTCGTTATCAGCCACTATAAAAATCCCCAGAAAACTTTCAACAATATTGAACATATTTATACAAACCAGTGTTGCCATTCTATACGCCCTGTTTTATTTCATATTTTACAATTTTGATTTCAGATTCGCAATCAACGACCATCAACTTAATATCTTAATGTTTCTACTTTTGGTCAACTTTTTATGGATTTTTAGCTGTGAGCAGTTCCTTCGAGTATGCCTCTTTTGTCTGGTCCTTCCTTCGTCTTTAGCTTTTACTAATGCTATAGTATCGGTTTAATGCAAGTTCGCGAGCTTTAATGTAGGAACAAAATCTACCCAACCTTCCTTATGTTGAACGTCTTAGCTTTCTAAAGCTGATGTCCTTGCAGAAGAGATGAGTGTTTTCTCTTTAAATTATGCCTTGGTTTGCTAAACTTCTCACTCTATGAGGGCATATTCTTCCACCTGCGCTCCAGCATCGTCTTTGATCCTCCCACTGCTGAACTCTCGGTATATGTGAATCCGCCTCTGATTCGAGCTATGCACAACTACAAGTACGATACATTTGAGCTTTGTCTTTGGACTGCTTCCCTTTTCACATTTAAACGCTTGCTTCTGCAAAACATTGCAATAATAGATAAATTATCTTTTTTTCAATTTTTCTTAATTTTATTTTAACTTTTTGCTGTATCTTATTGAATTCTCCTTTTAATTTTGTATCTAACTTCCTTTTTCATTCTTTTATTCCTTTTTGTGTTTGAAAACTGAATTCTCTTTTGATTTGTTTTATAACCTTCTTAATCTTTTTAATTATACAACAATTTACCATAATCTTGTTAGTTTTAAGTTGCTTTCTTTTAGTTTTTCTTTGAATTATAATTTTCATTACTGTTTTTGGTATTTCGTTATCCTGTACAATATTTTACTTAAATATAAAACTAAAAACCTCTCTGTAGATATTCACGGACGGCTCCAAGACCGATAGAGGTGTGGGCGACGAATTATTCTCCTAGGAGTTCAATATCAACTACTCGTTTCAACTTCCAAGCTACTGCAACGTTTTTCAGGCGGAGGTTTATGCGATAAAAGACGCTGCGAGGTCTCCTTACTACAACCAAAAGAGATATTATTATTTCCACGGACAGCCAAGCTACAGTTAGAGCACACGAGTCTGCGCGGACTGGGTGTAAGATTATTGCTAAATTTTGAGCATGCCTTATGGAAATTAGGAACTATTTCAATATTATACTGAGCCACAATGCCTTTGCCGGAAATTGCAGAGCTGACGGCTGGCTCGTAGGAGTGCAGCCGGTGAAGCAGATCAGTGACAGTCCTGAGCTAAATTTCAGAATTTCCGCTAAATTGTTGCCGCTGACAAAACACCAGATCAGCGTGGTGGTTGGAGTTTTTCAGGTAATTGCGTCATCGGCAAGCATTCTAGGAGGCTTGGACTTCCATGCAGCTTCTGTAGGAGCGGCGGTGATGGCAATGAGAAGGAGAGCACCCCTCATCTGCTCTGAAGCTGTCCGGCACTAGAAGAAGAAAGTCAACCAATGGAGAAACTTTTTACGCCCATTTTGGGAAACTAAGAGATGTGGATGTCGGTCAACTTCTCCGGTCTACGGCTAACTTCGGATGGTTCCATATAACATAGAGACTGGATACAACTTGGTTAACGCAAGGGACATATCCCTGGTCTAGGTGTTTTGTGGTAATACGGCAGCCCCCGAATATAACTAAACCTATGTAAATACAGTATGTATTTAGGCAAAGTAAATACTTTATCTAAGTACGGTTTTCAGTGATTCCAAAAATCACACCAGATTTTGACGGAACCCCTTGAAATGAAAAGTTCACTATGCACTCGTACTTAGTTTCTCAACCAAAAGTAGGCTAAATTTTTTTGTACTAAATATTCCTGGACAATTTCAGTAAACATTACAACTACAACAGAATTTAATTACTAACTGAAAAACTACATAAATGTTAATTGATCGAGTAGGTTAATCGTGCGCTGAAAGCTCTTTAATGGCACATAAATATTAAAATGAAAGATACTTACTGTAACCGTTCTATCTTCGGGATCAATTTTCACCTGCAAAAGGTTGAATACGCCTCTCACTAGCCATCGAACTGATACTATTAATGTTTTTGTTCGTATAGTGTAGTTGGTCGTTTTATTGTTTTTAACTGCTTATCCGAACCCCTGAACGATACAATCGTTTCATCTAAAGACGGACCATAGTGTTGGATTGGATTAGATTGATGATCAATTGTTGATTGCTGACGATCGGTAAACCGTCAATCAACATTTGAAATGCTTAAGAAATAAAACGGCTAATAGAATCGAGCAGAGTCAAATCTTATCCGGTTAAACAAAAAAACACCAAAAGTGGGCTGGGACGACTTTGAAATGGAATCCAAATACTTTAGTGAATGTTACATGATTAGATTAGTTGCGGATAAAAGGTTTGAGTTGAGTGCGAATGACAAGTGGGAATTAAATTGATTACAAGGGATTTCAGTTGTTCCTTTTTGTCTGCCTTTTAAAATTGATTAGAGCGGTGAAATGGGGATGTGGCGTTTTTTTGGTCGCTACTTAAGCTATTTAGTATAAGTATGAATAAAACAGATTATCTTTTCTTCGATTATGTATTTAGTACTTGCTATTCGAATGAATGAAAGTGAAAAATAATATTTTGGATTGTGTGTGAAGTTTTTAAAGTTTCTTTAAGCAAATGGTGTTTGGAATGCTCACTAAAAAGAAGTATGAACAGCGATAGCGTACTTACTTTCCAAGATGATTTTTACGGTATGATGGTAATGGGGATGTAGAAAGTAAGTATCATGCGTGTCCAGCCGTTATTCCTTTAATTTTTATCAAATCAATGTTCTCATTCGCAGCTGGACCTACTAGAAGCTGGCAAGAAAAATACAGCTGGAATATGCTCGTGGTAGGAACTTAATCTACGACTTCTCGCTTGGTAAATTGGCACTATACTTATCGCGCAAGCTTGACGGTTCCTTATTTAAAGAACTATTATAATTTTCTTGACGTCTGTTACGCCGGCACTTCTCCCACCAAGTATCGATATAAGAGCTATCGCATAATTAGATGTCTAGTAATGTATGTATGTAACGTCCTTCATGTCCGTTAAGCTGGCACTCTCACAACGAAAAAATGAAGTGATACATAACGCATAATTAGCTGCTAATTAAGTGCTCAACTCAAAAATTTAGCGTTTCAACCGAATCGCCACAAAGCGGCGGCGTCGAAGTGGGGGTGTTAGCTTAACGTCAAACTAGCACGCCTTCGACGCCGA
This sequence comes from Chloromyia formosa, assembly GCA_964017055.1. Classification (NCBI taxonomy): domain Eukaryota; kingdom Metazoa; phylum Arthropoda; class Insecta; order Diptera; family Stratiomyidae; genus Chloromyia; species Chloromyia formosa. The sequence continues at coordinate 3,398,358 of OZ024813.1, read as the reverse complement.
TAGAATAACTAAGAGAACATTCGGCTGGGGCACTAGCTCCTAATTAGCACCTAATTTTTCGGTATGTCACAACTCGATCTTTCGTCGTGGGGATGCCAGCTTAACGGACGTATGTCCATCCCACATATAATCTGGAATCCTTGAAAGTCGGCAGGAGCGGTAAATTCCGGAAAAGAACAACAAATTAGCAATTAATTGCGGTTTTAATTTTCCATCAAATCGGAGTTTTATATGTGCCGTGTGAAAAAGTGGGAGTGCTAGCGTGAATTGTGGCGAATCGACAGGAGAAATAAATTTGAGACTAGAGCAACTAATTAATACCTACTTATGCAATTTGATATTTGTTGGGGGTGCCAGCGTAATGGACGTAATATCTTGTCACTTGATAACACTCATATAGCAATTAGATTTTTGATTTATTCGAACGGATTTTCCATGAAATCAGTCGACAAAAATGAGTCGTATAGATCAGAGCAGCCTTAAAAGTCAGCTCATCATTAAATTAGCCTTCCTTTAAACTGAAAATTCTCATCCTTTTATACATCATCGAGTCGAAGACCCCACATAATTGGAATGCCTACATTAAATTCACTTACTGACCATCACTAAACTTACAATGAAGCATTACGAATCGATCCGGCCGATGAACACTTTTGGGATTAATGATCCCACGTTAAATATCTACCCTCCAAGATGATACTTTGCTAACTATCCCAGTCCATCGAGCCAATATAATGTACGAGTACTAATTTGAAGAGTGGAAAAACGTTCGTGTGGAACATAAGAACAGATTCATAAAATATTTACCCACTTAATCGAATCAAATCCCATGTCGAATAGACAAAATGAGATTTTGTTACGCAACATTATACACGAATGGGGCTGCTAATGAATGAAACGATCAGAGGATCATCATCAATTTGTCGACAACTGATCAGTTGATTTGTTGAAAAGTTAATGTTAGAACCGCGGCGAAACCGCAATCAGGTATATCGAGTGAAAAACGAAGCGGACTTAACAAGGCATAAGCCTACGTACAGACTCGATCTAAGTTCCTGTATGCGTTTCTGGTTTTGCATGATTTACAGATTTCTCACAGTAATTAGTCAGATTGATGGCAATAACGAAGTGTTTAATTTCAACTTGCTTTAAATTCGATTAGGGCCAGGAATCTTTCTTATAAAAATTTAATTAGCGTGTTTCTGGTATAGTATGCCTGGAGGGGTAATCTCGACTGGAGGTCGAAGGCGTTCAATGGGGAATTCGATTTGAAGTTACTGTGAATGAAATGTCAGAACCGTATAATTGCCAGGGATCTTCTTGACTGTACGATTGCAAAATAATCATGCTCGAATGCGTCAATCAACTAATCGATAAGATGTAGTATTTCATAGAATTTCAGCATTAAATTAGTTGATAGACGAACTGACGCCCATGCAGTTGTTTAGCAAAATATTGGACTGGGTCTAGCAAAAAAGGAGGCACACGTCAGTCTCGATGGAATGTTGATGAGTTGGTATTTTAGGAAAATACATGCTGATACGTATACATATGTACATTTGTATGGGAATTTGAAGTAGGTACTGCAATTTTACCTGGTTAACTTGAATACACCGTGGTTTGTGTCTATGCTAGAATTGGGTGTTAATTTTTAGGTGTGATTTCACAAGCGAATAATGAGTTTTATATAACAAGCGATTCCACCCGGACACTGTCACACACAGATCGAGCGAAACGATCACTCCACTGCTTAAAGTGGCAATCCCTTAACCCTTAGTTCATCATCTTGGTGGCCCAGCAGCCTGACGTCAGGCCTTAGCTGGGCGCATGGAAATAATTACATAAGTGGTCGCTTGGGGTCACTGGTGACCTCAGCAATAATCAATCACGTTTTGAGAAATTGACGAATTTTTCAAATAAATAATTAGATGATTTGGCTAAACGATTTATTACGATTGAGTATTTAAAATCAATCCATTTTTTTGTGAGTACCGAAATGGTGCCTATATTACTGAGCCGATTTAGATGAAAATTTCACAGTTTGTTCGAATTAGCTGTCTGCCGGGTTTGAAGGTGATTTGCGAAAAATCCAAAAAGGATAATATACACCAAAGCAAAACACACCATTTAATGGCCCATAAAAAATGATCTTATCAATTCGTTTCATAACTTCGAACAGAATGCTTAGATTAATTGTGGGTTTTTTTTGTCGAGTGGTTCGCAGTGCAAGCCATCTAGTATGTGTCAAGTGGTTCGCTACCCATGCCAGCCAGAATGCATAGTTGAAGGAGTGAGCCTTGGGTGTGTACATGCTGATGGCCAGCAAGTAAGGGTATATTTTCGGGTCGAGCTGAGTATTATTGGGTCCACAAATTTCGCCGGCTCTGCTCGCTGCTTGGCTTAGATAATTTTTACCTTTTCAGTTGGAAGATGTGTGTGATGTATATGTACAGCTTTCATGCGTTCTTCGAAACTAAAAATCATCTGGACTAAAGACAATACAATCGTCCTGAAAAGATAGATTTTGACATGGATATATCTTATGGCTGGGGCCATCCTGAAAATTTGTCCATTACATCAGATGTCACGATTTTCATTAGGCTAGCGGAAGTGGAAACAAGCCAATTGCAAATGTTTCCAAGTGCCATGAATGTGGTGGCTGAGTGGTATGTACATATATTTAAAGCTAACGTTACTCATATACGCCTTAAAGCATGTAGGCTTATATGACAGATTTAGTTTTATTTTTGATGATTTGTAGTGGGAATAAATAAAATAGAATATGTAATGAACCATAAACCTTGGCGCCCAACGTGGGGCCCACTTCCGGTCAAATCAAGGACTAAAAAGGACCTCAACATAAGAGCTTTTTAGTCCTTACACCAAGTGGTACCCCTAGATGCACATTGAGACTGACTTTTCTAAGGCAATTGCCTTAGCCACTTTTTACTTCACGTACCTCATTATTCAGTCAGTTGTGCATCCTCTGTAGCATTTCCGTCTTATTCTTGTAGAGTAGAGTACCTCTTGTAGTAGATTCAGTAGACAGGGCGATCCTTTCCTTGTGTTTGTCTTAGTGGTTTACCTTCCACGTACTTAAGGCCTTCCAACAATCTCATGAAATATTGACTCTGGCAGTTTCTGCAGAAGTCTATCTGAGATTATTGGAAGTGTCCTTAGTACCTTTATGTGGCCAAGGATCGTCCTTTTCATAATTTTTTTTCTTCAATCTTGCAGGTTTTTCATCCCTGAAACGAAAAGATGATATCAGGGGAACATAATTGGAAACATGGCATTATGCATCATGCTTACTCAGCGCTGTCGCCATCCAATTATGTTCCACTGTATCAGCTGTTCGTCTCTTGGATGAGAACCTGTAATACACTTTGTATTAGTTTCATTTCTATTAGTTTATTTCACTTTCTCCAACAAGCATAGTCGCCCGGCTAGCTCAGTCGGTAGAGCATGAGACTCTTAATCTCAGGGTCGTGGGTTCGAGCCCCACGTTGGGCGCCAAATATGTAATGGACGGTTTGGTGGGCATCCGAAGATGCCCGTGGGGACGGAGCCTAAGGTAGCATAATTGACCGTGAAGGTCGGGCGTGCCATCTGGCTAAGAAAAAGGTCTCTCAACGAGCTAAGCAGCGACCTATGCTTGCTGTAGCTCAGTTGGGGAGATGTGGGTGGGGTTTTCGCCGCTCGTTGCCCCTGTCCCTTACGTATTAACAAAAATTCATAGGCCTGGGGAAGACAACACAAACAGGGGAGGTAAAATGGGGAATTAAAAAAAAATAGTCGATAAGAATGGACTGGTTGACGGACGGATCAGACACCACACGGTCGCACCTGGGTCCGGGTGTAATGGGACCCTCGGCCGATGGTTTCGTACCACCAACAGATCACTACTCATCAGGTGCTGCCTCGATCTGCTGGTGGGAGCAGCACTACCAGACCATAATATGGTTCATTACAAGTGGTTCATTACCAAACTGAGAATGTTCGTTAATTTTCGGACATAAAACAATTACATAATTGAAACATTAAATTAAATCCTCCCAGATACCCCTTATATAACCCAAAATCTTCCCAGGTATCCGTAATATAGTATAACCCACCACTTTTAGTAGTTTGCTTCACAATTCACTTGACACTCGTACCGTCGTCAAACCCTGACCTAGTATATCATCGAAAAATTCAATTCTTGAGCTTCGTAACTATTGATTATTTCCCGTTCAAATTCAACGACTGCGACTCATGATAAATGATCTGCCGATATTTAGTAATTGCTTCTCTCTCTTCTCATTATTTCAACACGTTTTTGTTCAAATGCATTAGCGAAATTTTTTGGAAGAAAAGAATCAAACAGTATCATGATCACTATTAGATAAAAACGAGGCGTCTCGTAGTTTCACTTGTATCTCTAGTGAGTAGTACGACTCTTGGGTGGATGGTGCAAAGAAAATTGATTTCTACGAAACGCAGGCAATTTCCCGTCAACACTTGATTAATGAATTGCACTGCAAACAAAAATTCGGCGAGTGCAAAAAGACCGTTTCGAAGACAGCGCTAATTAGATTTCAATGATTGGCCGAGCCCGACCAATATTAACTATTTTTTGAGAAATGTGATGATCTTCAAGGTGCTGAAGGTGTAATTAGTGCATTTGTGCTGTAAGCAGCTGTTAAAATGAATAATAGTATATTTTGAAGCTGAGTCGGCCTCTCAGTTTAGTTTAGAGGTTTGGAATGAATTCTATTAAATAGCTCGATCGAATGAGTTAGTGAAAGAGGAAATTTTGCATATTTGCACATATTCGTATTTTAAATAATGATTCGAAGACAGATAATGCACAGTGATGATCGTTGTTACGATCATAGCCCAGTTATGGGAGTTCAACCGCTCCGAGCAAAATACGAGCATACTTTGATACTTCACTTTCATTGGCCTCGTCTTAATAGCTAATACAGCATGTAATTGGGAACATCATCAAAAAATCTAAGCCGCGACAAGTTACCAATGTCACCAAAGATTAAGCTTCTGATACGCGCGTATACGCGATTGCGAAATTTAGACGCGTGTCGCGTAAACGCGATTACTGTTTACACGTAAGTCGAGTAAGCTCATTTATGTTTTGCTACCCGTCGTCGTCTAAAATTATACGAGCTGTCGTGTATTTGCTCTCTGTCGTGGAATCTTAAATCGTTGTACCCCGAGTTTCCTATGGGGTCACCATTTTCATATCAAATTTTTTACGATAAAATATGAGTGGTAGTTATTTCTGTAATACGGATCACGGTTTCTTAATTTCAGTTTTATTCCGAGATTATTTTTCAAAATATAAAATTAAAATCTTTTGTCTAAAATATTTGTCGTCCTTTATATAATACAAAAAAGTTAGGGTGCATTTACATCCCACTTGGTCTTCAACGTAATTCTTCGAGGTCGGTCCTATGAAGGTTAAATACCAATATATTGTATTTTATGAAGTACAATTTTGGGGGCATTGTTCACAATCGATTTTGGGGTAGTTTTCCATGTGAATTATCCCCCCCCCCCCCAAATTTGGGATAATTATTCATTCTTTTTTGGGATATTTTTTTTTTGAGTGATCTTTCATTATAAATTGGGGAAATAATTCATGATGAGCGATCACCTCAAAAATAGAGGGTTTTTTCATCATTTTTTAGGGCCAAAGTAACCATTTTTAGGGCCAAAGTTGATCGGGACGATAATTCGCAGAGCCCCACTCTACCGTTCCAAAGATAACACGTTTCTTATATCGTTTATTTTATCCCCAGTGAAAACAGATATTAGGAAGATGTCTCTCAGCCATACTTCATGCTAAAAATGTATCACGCTCGAACATCCAAAAATCAAAGTATACGAAAAGGCTGCACTGAAGGTACGGAAACACTAAATTGAGAATCTGAATACTGCAACAATGGACTGAGCAGCGGCAGCGGTACGAGCTTAGTCGGTTCGTGAAATACGGGCGCAGACGGGATTTTTCTATTTAATTTCCTGATTCATCAGTACCATTTGAGTTTTAATAATTTTTATTATCGAGACGCAATATTAAGTATAAAGTAATATATATGGTTCGCAATACATAGCAAACTTCAAATAAACGGCTAACGCCACATCTGACTAGAAGAACTCACTGCACTAAAAATAAAACACCTGTAAGTGACACAAATTTCCAGTGTTAGCATGCAATTCACTTATGAGTAAAATGTAACTGCCAGTCGCCATGCAACCGTACATATTTCTTTTTGCACACTATAAGCAAACAATTTTGAGTTCGTGTTTCATTCGTGTCCGGTCATTTGAATTGCCGCCTTTTATCAATTTATTATGGGGCTCTATAAAATGTGAAGAACAAGTTTTACGAGCCTACAAGCACCATTAGGAGTCTACTAATTTTAATATTATGCCAAGTAGCGGTGTAGAAGTACTACACACTACACATATGATCTCGATCGCGATCTTGCGTTACAAGTGAAAAAATAATAGTAGAGTGTTTGAAAGCGGCTTTTTTGGTATGGTGTGGCGCGTTCGAGGCAAAAAGCAGTAGCAATCGACTCCATCAAACAGCATTATAAAGCGTTGTAGAAATTAATAGTTCAAATCGCTTACTCGCTCACTTCACATCCTACAGCAAATATTTACATAAGAAATTGCTTCTGGCACGCAATTTTCTCTTCTCTAGTTGCCGAACGGGTTGAATTCTATAATAATACAGGTGCGAGTCGTATGGCTTACAGGGCTGTTGTGACGGTGGTTCGGTCCAATAAAAGGCTAAGAAAAAGGACAACTTTAATCTTGTAATTTTCAACTTTGATGAAATTAATGTCGGCCAAACACGACTTGCATATATTGTACATATGTATGTATGTAGAAAGAAAAATATCTTACTTTACTCTAGTTCTAAAAATGATGCCACATTGTCCCCCAGCTACATATAGGTATATCAACCCGAATTATATTCAAAATGAAACCTTGAATTGCTTGAGAAGTTTTACTTTTAGAGCATTAACCCAGACTCATCGCTACCTTTCTTTACTTATACCTAGATTAATTTAAATCTGCTAAGTTTCTATCCTATCCAGACCAAGGCCCGACGTCGGGTTCTACCACAATGGTGATGAAGTTTCTACGAGTATGTCCTCAATTTTACATTTAGATTTTCATCTTTATCCGTCATTATGAGCATAAGTTAAAGTTTTTTAAAACTACAGAAAAAGTGCAATGGAAGTGCCACACAGTGCTACTCTGCAAGATTGCATCATTCTACTCAAATCGACTCCCGGCCATCCCCCATTGGGCGCCCGTATTTGAAAACATGTTGTATTGTACCGAATGGGTACCGTAATATTAGTGCATACTATTACATTACATTGGAAGTAGTCCGGATGGCGCAACGGTTAGCACGTTCGCCTTCAACGCACTGGGCCCCGGTTCGATTCCGGGGATTTACGTGTCTCACTATGAGCCCACTCAGCTGTTAAATGAGTACCCATTATGGGGTAAATAACTCGGTTGAGCGTGTTGCTGATCACATACCTCTGCACAAAAACCGTCACGATCTAGAAAATGAGATTATGCTAACTCATCTCGAGGCCGTGGTTCGAATTGGACTGTTGCGCCAGTTATTTATTTTATTACAATGGAAAAATAAATCCTAGATCTTCTCGAAATGCCTTACATTCGGTGCTTTTTCGTTTAACATCCATCCCAAATCATCCCCTCTGTTTCCCCTGTTATGTGGGGCTAAAATTAAGCCATAATCTTTCCTGGCTTGTCGTAGAAAATGACGAAAAATGGACAGGATGTGAATACTAGCAACATGCATCATCCGGAACATTTTATATGCTAACGAAACGTTAACTCACCATTTTAGGAGTATTTGATTCGCGATGCCCCATAAGGGGTTGTAGGCCCCTCACACTAGACAAATTTTTGTACAAAAATATAAGAGCTTTACTCCATAAAAAAAATTGCGGAAGCAAATATCTAAACCACTAACTCCAGTTTCGTAGATAGCTTTCATCGGAGGGAGGGGATGCAGTCGGCACTAATTTTCTTTTAATAGGCGCGTTTTTTCAATATCCTTATAGAGCAGAGCAGGTTAAGACCACAATTACACAATTTGATCAGAGTTGCTCTCGATAGAACGTTAGTGCAGGAATTCTACTCTGTTAAATAGTTACACATTTGAAATGTAGGCGACGCAGATGTCGAAGTTTTCGGGCAGTTACAATTTGGGAAGCACATAAAGTTCATTTCCTGTCATTAAAATGTTCGTTTTGTGTAATTATATGGAATAGTAAACATGCAAAATAATTTTGCTGCCTAAAGGAAATTTGTCCGATTGTACTATATATGTACTAAGGATTTAAGTTTTCTCTTGAAATTTGAGTTGACATTTGAATTCAAACTAAACCAAGACACACTCCCAGCAAAGATATGCCCCGTTTTTGTGTTCTTTACGCTAATTTGCTCTCGATCGTTTTTTTCGTCGCTTAACCTGCTCTACTCTGCTCTGTACGAAAACACACCTAATATGTGCTCGGAGCAGAATTTCAAACCTTCACATTTTGAGTGAAAGGCTACGTAAATACCTTCCAGAAATGTCCTTTTGGATGAAAATTTAGTAAATATACCAAAGCAGCCACAACTGAGTTAGCTGATGACATTTTCCAATATATCTTCGAAGCACTCATTGAACGACGAACGAGTAAGCATTTAAATGCATTTAAAAAAATCTCTTTCCTAGATGAACAATACGCTACATTTTAAAAATTAACGGTAATATGCGCCTATTGAATTGTTCACTTCGATTTCATTGACCACATAAAATCACACCGACCTCACGTTGGGCGCTGAAAAATTTGCAAATTTTTGCCGAAACTTCAAATTTTTGCCGACTTTGCGAATGAAGTTCCGTATGAGGGCAATCGCACTTATCCATTCTGTCTGTGCGCTGTTTTGGGGGGTTCACGGTCAAGAAAATTTTCAAACCTCTGGCATAGTTCTCAACCACTATGATTTTTGCACAAAAATTTGAGCAAATTTTTGCTAGTCTAAGGGGCCTATTAGGGCAAAATAGTAGTAGTATTATGCAACCCAGAGAAAAATGCAGTCAATGTCCGGGTTCCAAGAAGCAAGCCACTGATCCCCACATCGATCCATTGAATAACAGAGATGTAAAGTTTTGTGCACCCGTGAGTGAGAGCGGGAGAGTCATGGTATCTGATCCCGAATCATGCCGATCTTTAAAGATTATGATCTGGGGGATCCATCAAAAGTTGACATGATTTTGGATCAGATTCCACAATTCTCTCTCTCTCTCTCACACTCACGGATACATAACGTTTTACATCTCTGCCACACTGAATCCAAATCAGTGTTTTCTCCGCCATTCTCAGAAACGCGACCAATTCATAAGATTCTGTTACTCATATGTGGTAGCCCACTGCTTCCACAATATTTAAAACCATTCCTATTCGACTCGTTCACTCAAATGTGAACTTTTCGCCTCGAGATTGTCCAATTACAAAAGGGGTGTGAAGATGATGCAGTATCGTCTGTTTCTATCTTTTGTTGTAAAGAAACAAAGCCGAAGCCATGACGATTATCGGTAAGATGCTTTATAGGAGGAGATGCGATCATCGCGTCGGCTCAATGGAGCTAAACAAAAAGCAAAAGCCCTATGTTTTTCCAGTGCAATGCCTATAACAATCTCGTTATTAGCACGGCAAATCATCAAATTGGAAAAATTGGCTTTTGCATCTTTTGTATATTGAACGAAGATAAATAGCGCCTTTCAACTCGTCTTTAAGTCATTGCGTCGTGTAAAGATAATGGCAGTTAGAGATGCATATACTCGTACGTAGGTGAATATCAGTTGAATTGAACGTATTTATGTATCATATGTGAGCCGTCAATAAGAAAAAATTTAGCCAAAGTGTGGGATGAAAAGTAAACTGATGATTTGAAATTATTATACTAATATCTATATAAATTTAAGTCTGTGATTCTGGGAGTTCTAGCGTTTCGTTTGGGGCGGCCGGTTGCTCAGTGCGTCGAGTCGAGCCGTCAGTCTGATGTAATTTTTTTGTCTATAGTAAAATGTTCTGCTCGGATAGAGTTCAGTGGGTTTTAAGTTACATTTTTCAGTCGGTCGAGACTAAAATCATCATCATTGAATTTACTAGCACGAATAAAAAATTGGCGCGGATGAAGATTTAATTTTTTTTGTTGGACTTATTGACCGATGGCTATGAAAATGGGCTCAAACGAAGGGTTGCACACGATGAGCTGGTACGTCGATGCGTCCATCTATCTCTTGGGCTGGTTGTGTGAAAACCTCAATTTGAGTCAATGTTAAATCCAAGAGTTGCTGAAGCGTCGAGTTGATAAGACCTTAAGTTGTCGATCGTGTGAAAAAGCCCTCTAAATGATGCTCACCCTTATGGCCTTTAAATAATTGCTACAAACCCTGGTTTCGATTAAAAAAACTGCAACCGCAACGATACATTCACCGTTAATTCATTTTTCGACATCTTTCCTCACACATCCTGCACAAAAATATTTGTGAATCACATAATGGACATGCGACTAGATACACAACATGAGTCGTGTGTGACTCATTGACGTACTTGGGAGCCGTGTGGTTCACCGCTCTACGATGTTACATCTAGAGTGACGGAGGTTCAATCTTCGGCGCCTTGGTAAAAACTGCCTGTTTGTCTGGGTACCACTAGAATTCCCACAGCGCTCCGAGCTTGTCAGTATGATGACGTCGCGAATAGGAGGTGCATGCTATATGAAAAATAGATGCTATGGAAACGTCAAGAAGGCATAGTATTGCAAGAGATGTTGACGCGCCCATCCCCCTGTATAGGGGCCAATCAACAAGGAGACAGCTTCCGAAAATAATCATTTACCAGTGGCAAAGCTGTTGCCCTGTTACAAGTTTTTTTTTTTCATTTCAAAAGCCTTCCTGCTAAGTAAAAAGCTGATTTTGACATCTTAAGAGACAGAGGACGAATCCTTTTTCGACGTCCCTAAGGTAGATAGTGAACGTGGGTCGAATTTATTTTGTAAAAATTGTATAGCGTAGTGGAGACTTAGTAGAAAGAACAGACTTTGAGAAATAAGCGAGAAGACTATCCTCTCCATAGACGGAAAAACCTGGAATCATGGATATGCTTTAGACTAAATACAAAAAGTTCTGTCGCATATCCACAGTTCCAAATTGGTACATCGTTTAAATGCTTTGACTCAAACACTCTTACTTGCCGAAACTGCATTCAGACTTTACCCCCGAAGATCCTTTCAAGCGGCAAAGTGTCTCCTTCAAATTTAAAAAGGATTCAGTCTGTCCATGAGGTCTCGGAGAAACGAGCGATTTACAATCATTTGGCGAATGACGTATTTTCTGGTTTTGTGATAGTCTTGAGTTCTTAAATATGGACGTGAATCACATCGAGTGAAATTCGGGCCAAACAGTACATACACTGTATGTTGTTTAACAATGGTCTCACTTGGATAATCAATTACGCCTTACAAAAATGATAACCTAATTAAGAAACCTCATGGCTGCCACTTGGAAAAATTCGTATTGAAATCTACAGTGGAGATCAAGGGTATTCAGCCGAATTTTTCATTTTCCTTATTTTAGTCCAGATGGCGCAACGGTTAGCACGTTCGCCTTCTACGCACTGGACCCCGGTTCTCTCAATTGCCCTAACCCCTTATGGTACATAGCGCATCAACTGGAAGGACGTTGAGTCCCCAATAAACTTCTCTGCGATTGGCCGGCGGTCGCCAGCTCCAAGATAAGGTTTCTTGGAGATAACATCGTGGGATCTGCTGCGATTGAGAGTATTCCCACAATGAATCTACTGGCGTGTTTCAAGCTTGTTGAGGTTCTTTTGGAATAGTAAAGATAGTAAAGTAAATGCACGAAAAACCGTTGGAGTGCCTATAGGTAATTTTAGTCTGTCATTTTAAATGTGAAGAACTTAAACTTAGTGACGACGTGAAACTGGATTTTTTCATGTTTAAAATTGTCTCTTGCATTGACTTCTTGTTTACTCGATGACAACTGAGTGAATACTGACGATTTTTAATTAGATTTGGTATTTACCTATTAATGAGTTACTCAAAAAAAAAAATAGATAAAAGTCGATCTTTGCTTTACCGATTCTCCGAACTCACTGACTTCGCATTGAATCTATAGCTTTTGTAGAGAGATCTGGCGAGCATCCCTGACACTAAAGCAATCACGCACCTTAAGGACTATGGAATGATTCTATACTCTTAAATAATACTATGATGATCTGAATCATTAATTCATTGATGAATCCATGCAATTCCAAAATATTCGATTCCTCCGATTCCGGCTGGGATACATTGTACCACTCTAGTCCCATTACCTTGTAATACAAATATGTTTCGTATACAATCAAAACAGACAAACAACATTGCCTTTCATATTCTGATCTAAATTTCCAATCACAATATGAAGTCGATCGTGAACACAATGGACCGCAACAGGCAAACATTGATTGTCGAGTACAATCCCACTTTTATTGTAACATTTACTTTTTAAAACTATTTATGTTCACAATATGGGGTCCATGATGATGGTGGTGGCGTTGCTGATCGTGCAATATTGTGTTCATAATAGCAGATCTGGAATAGTATGCAGCATACATATATAGAAAATACACTTAGCAGGCACACGACCTCTAGTGTAAAGACCACTAATTGCACAAGCTCAAGACACGAGCTGCAAACAATAAGGCAATTACGAGAGTCCCGCCGAACTTGAAACGTTACTTTCAGAAAGGTCGAAAAGATACCTGGCGATCTATTGAAAGGTGAAAAAAACCAGCTCATAAACAGAACCCATAAACTCAGGCACACTATGAATGCGTCAGGTTCTTGTATAAGTAATTAAAGTTTAGACGATTTGTCTATTGGAATTGAATGGGCTGTGATGATGAGAGAGAGTTGCCTCTGTTGGACAGAATACATGAAGACTTTATGTTCTCAGAAAAACAATTCTTATCTGGAAGGATACAGCCAGAAAACTCTGTTTGCAAATTATGAATAATTTTGAGAAAAAAAAAATTAATACCCAGTAGTCCGGATGGCGCAACGGTTAGCACGTTCGCCTTCAACGCACTGGGCCCCGGTTCGATTCCGGCGATTTACGTGTCGGACTATGAGCCCACTCAGCTGTTAAATGAGTACTCATTATGGGGTAAATAACTCGGTTGAGCGTATTGCTGATCACATACCTCTGCACAAAAAACCGTCACGATCTAGAAAATGAGATGATGCTAACTCATCTCGAGGCCGTGGTTCAAATTGGACTGTTGCGCCAGTTATTTATTTATTTTACGTTGGGCGCCAACTTTTTTTCCTTTCGTTCTCACATCTCCTTAAGTTCACGAAAAAAAAAAACTCGTATCGAACTTATGCTTCATTAACTTTGTTAGCTCATGCTTTCAGTTCAATTTCGATGAAAAAACATAATGTGTACTAGGTTGCTTATAGTGCAAAATTCTGTCGTTCGTGTTTATGTGGTACCACCCCATCCACTCGTTGTTCATATAAGGGATGAGACTGTCAGGGTTCTGTCCGACTACCAAACAGCAACACTGTTCCCCCAAATTCAAACCCAACTAGACCGAAAGGCGTGGAGCTATCCAGTTCCAAATCGCAACGAAGAATACCATGATTGCTACCTAAAGACCTCAAGCCAACACCTTCCTCTTCTGTAAAATAATTTGACGATGAAGCAAAGAGGAATCAACATGCCGAAATGGAATGTGCGAGCAACGCAACGCATAAATAATTATGAAACGAACCACCATTTGGATCCAAATTTTCGAATCGTATCTTCTTCGATACGATCGTACCACGAGTTTCATGGTTGCATCAAATCAAAGGTACCGATCGTGTACCCCCTGCCGCGAAGATTTGTATTAAACAGTCATCACTGTTGCCTCTAATATGTTTTCGAATCATTTATAACACTCGCCAGTTAATGTAGTCCATTTGATTGAGGTTCGACTTTGACTTCGATTTTTGAATCTAATTCGACTCCGGGACACCTACTTGGGTTCTTGGTACCGGGAATTCATGAGATCAGTCCGTCCGTTGTCGTCGTCGGTAAGATCGAAAGAACGACCTTCCCGTGAATCGGTAAGAGTGCCAAGTGTTCTTGGGCTCTAATGAAAGAAGCGCGCACCTTAGAAAAAGGCTGATGGATGCGCGCACACCTTTACCTGAGCAAAATATGATTGGTTCGATATTACATGGATATGAAGGCGCTGACTGTGCGTATAATTAAACCGCTTGAATAAATATTGAAGTTGGTTTGATTTTTTTCTAGCTTCTTTTATTAACTTATGAACCCGGGTTTCGTCTTCTTCTCTTCTTTTTTTTCAACTCATCGCTAGAGTCTAAAGCGTGACTAATAATCTTGTTGTAATGTATTCAGTCGATTCAATTGTAATTGTGTTCTGCAATGGATGGCAGTCAATATCTATCTATTCATTGTCAGTAGAATGGGTGATACAGTCAATATTTGATATTAGCTGATCCTTTGTCTGAAGTGAGAAGAAGAAAGATTAGCGAATAAAGGCAGGTAAATCGGCTTGTTGCTTGTCGATTTTAATATCTTTCCATCTGAATCGGCTAGGAAAATTACATTCAATTGTTCGCTGAAATCGACCGTTTCAATGAGTCTTTTGTGAGCCCGAGCGTTGGTGGATTTATACAAAATGAGCTGCCTGTTGTGTCAGAACGGTAGCCAATTAAAGATTGTAAAGCAAAATCCATCTATGCACTGCAGTTCTTTATCGCCAGAAAGATGGTATTGTTCAAGTTGCAAATAAATTGTATTTTTTCTAATAGTAGATTTGGTGGGAGTGTTGTCGGAAATCAAGTTCAGGGTTTTTGGCAGGTACCTGACCGATGTTTGTCTATATATTATTGTACGTTGGGTATCAAATTCGAAACCTGGTAAGCTGGTTGACTAGAACAAATTTTCTGATCCTACTCCGGTCGTCTGAAGAACTATTTCAATTTTTAACAATTTCTTTCGGGTAAACTACGATTTCTCAATCATCAATCAAGACGTGTTGATTATATCGTGTCTTATTATACGTCAGTTTGATAGTCGCATAATTCCTAGAAATGACCGATACGTTACGTAGGTTTGGTGAGCATGTGCTGGTAGGATCACAAGCCTTAGCGAGTTAAAACTTGAACAAGCAAGGTACGTTTAGAATCTTCCAGATGCCGAATATAGCAGGTAATGTGTCAGCATTACACTTCTTTACGGCATTCACCAGCCAGTAGGTCCTAGGCAAGTAACTCCAATAACATCAGTTATTGGGGTGGAAAATAAAGTAATTCGCGATTCCAGAATCTTACAACATACAGTAGAACCCCGATTAACCGAACCAAGAGGACGGCGCGGCGTAATTTCAGATAATGAAACTAAACACGAGTATATTTGGGAAGCCGAGGATGAAAGTAGGATGGTTAGCGAATGCATAATGTTTTTACATACAGTAAAATCTAATTAAAGCCCGTCCACTCCCAACACGAACATGGTACAAGTGGACAATTTTCTTCAAAATGTATGAAGTGTGTCAGCCATTCGGAGGACACTTGTACCATGTTCATGTTCGAGTTCGTGTTCGATAGTGTGTGGCCATACTAAAGAGGCGTCATCTCGGTTTACGAAATTTACGGACAATCCGTGAAAACTATTTACCTATTTATTTATCTGTCTATATAAAAATGGACTGTATATTTGTTCGTTTTTGCGGTCAAACGGCTCGATCGATTTCAGTGAAAATTTCAACAACATATCTAGCACTTTGAATTCTTCGATTTGTCATGAAAGTTATCTCCAAAACGACCGAGATTAGTGTTAAAACATTGGTTTCCGGCATCGTTGAGATGACTGGTGGCACTACCAAAATTCACCACCGCTCCCCCTTCCCCGCACTCCGACTGCTAAGTGACTGTGAATATAACGTCCAAACTGACCAAGGTTAGTGTCGAATGACACTCCCAAAACCCCACGTCGCTTCACCTACCCCCGCAATCGAGTGATTGTGAAAAAAAGTACCTAAATGACCGAGATTAATATGAAAACCTTTGGTTTTTCGGTTAACTGAGAAGAAATGCAACCAAGGTGCAAAAACAAGAATGACTGCTGCGAGAAACGCCGAATCAATTCCGAGACAAAATCAACGGAGAACTTTGGTAATCGCTGCATTTCATTATGACAAAAAATTAGATTACAGCGTCCATTCAAGTGTTTAAATTGGGAAGTGGAAAAAAGTGTGTATATACATATTGCCATGCTTTAAAATTTGGAAAAGGAATGTGCTGTTCAAACAGAAAAGTTCCACTGGCCCCAATTATGGAGCCACCAGAAGCGTTTTCAACACATTTCGGACGAGATCCCCTATCAAAATATTTCCCCCAAATTTCAGGAATTACCAACCTTGCTTCCAAATCGCAACGTTCGGAACAAAAAAAGATGTTAACGAGGGTAGATTTATGCGAACGTTTAAAGTGGATCAGCGTTTGCAAAACATTCCCGGTGCAATTCATAAATTGAAAAGATAAATTTACTGATCCCCAAAGACATTAACAAGCGGAAAATGCATTGATATGCCTATTCTGAACCGCATTCGATCAGGTGACAACGGGGGACATGCAAATTCGAATAAGGGCCGATATGATACGAAATAAACCCAGAGGTGAATGAGAGTGCAAAGAAATGTCGAAACTGACGGAGATTAGTGTCAAACCAATGGTTTTCGTGGTCGCTGGCACGAATGGTGGCGCTACCAACCCTAAAAAAACATAAATAAAAAAATTTAAAATACATCACAATTTGCTTTAAATCAGTTACTATAAGCACGTAATGATTAGGCTAAGTGGTCAAAGACTGGTTGGTCTAATGTGTAAAAATCTTTGTAAGGAAACAGCAGACCATTCACATTTATAATCTAATCCAATAGCGCAAGTTTCTCTAAAGCGTGCTGTGAACTAGAAAAATATCGTGATAGTTTTAATGGCTAGCGTACAACATCCGTCTACATCCGAATAATGTTCTGATACAAGTAAGATACTTGAAAGAAATTTTGAGTGGAAATGTAAGAAAAAAAAGTTTCTGTTTTGTATAGGTATATTGCCTGTACTTATCTGATCCGATGAACCTTTATCTAAACATATTTTGTATAAAAAAAGTACCAATTTAATCAAGAAGATAAGGACTAATTTCCACATCAATTATTACTATCGACGTCCACAAATTGCATGAATACATGGCCATGATTAATATTCACCATAACAAAATATAAACAATCTCATTAGCATTATTAATGTTTGAAAGGTAGCGCTTGTCTCTCGAATCAACAGACCCGAGTGCTTCAGTATAAAACTTATAATTAAATATTATTGCAATCTTAACCAGAGTCAGATGAACTGATGTGAGCCATTTGTAAAGACAACGATGTACCCGTACAGATACAACAGGCCATCACCGCAGATTTTCGCGGCAAAAAAGAAGAAGACTACTATAGAACCCCACCAAGAAAGGACTCCTTCTCTGCAAAAATGTAGAAGTGAAAAAAGGTTTCGCCCTCAAGTCAAAGACGGATCATTTAAGGCCTTATACTGCCGTCAACGTCCACCGTTGTCTTTAGTTCGTGTGTTGTTAAATCTTGGAAACAACATCGCCGCAATGGTCCGGTCCATCTTATATTGTTGCTGCAGTCAGGAGAAAAGATGCTTCGATATGATCGACCTGGCTGGATGGACTCTCTTCATTCGTCCACTTACTCCAATCCTCGCCGGTATCTGGTTGTTAGCAGCGAGCCGCGCAGCGCGGTGGTGGAGTGCCTGAAGGTTGCAGCATACTTTGGCCCCGCGAACTTATTCTGATTCTTCTTTGCACGTAAATTTTTGGTCGGCTTCTTCTCTGTTGTTTGCCAGCCGATCGTGCAAATTACAGGATCACTAGCCGCAATAACGCGATCAAAAATTAGATTTTTCACAGCTTCAATGTTATGCGCTGTTTACCTTCGCGGTTCTTTTTTATTTTTTAGTTTTTGCTTGAGCCCGTCATTTCAACCGAAGTCAGTTTCTTTTATACTACGATTGTACAGAGTTCCGACTTATGGACATATGTACATATACTTAATGTACAACTTGATGGTGGTTAACGTGCATTTCTAAATGATCCGCAATTTTTATATCAAGATTTATTTCTTCTACCGAACTGAAAAAAAAATCATATGCACAAAGGTATCGTATGTGTATAATTTGTTGCGCACTCACCATATGAACAGGTACGAATAATTTGTGCTACTCAGAATGGTCAGGTGTCTTCAACTGCGTGGTGGAGAGCAATCGTAGGCAATTCAATCTAGCGGTAGAAGTGTCCTAATTGTGCTGTAGGGGTGAGAGTGAAGAAAGACTTTTTCTACCTCGTAAATACATAGTAACATAGCTGTGGATGTGTTTAGATTTTTCAAAATTTAGCCTTAGGTTAGGTTAGGTTAAGGGGTTGCCATTATGCATCACAGCACACTTTGACCACATATAGGTCCATTGTGATACGACCAATAACGTTTCACCTCTCTAAAAAGAAACCAAGGTCCCCAACCAGCATGTACTGGCAATATATCGATTAAGGTGTATCACGCTCATATCCTTGGGGTCCTCCAAGTCACAGTAAAACCAGGAGCCCAGGAATTTCTTCCGCAGTTGTGGCCTTGTTTTATGAAATCGAATGCAGACGCAGCACTCACATTATTTTCTCTCCATGACATACACTTTACTGTATTTACGAGATATGCATAATTTTTCATAAAAATTAGTTAAGATATTTAAATTTGGAAGATTCTACACCTCTGCAACGAACAATGTACTGAAAAGTTAATTCATCAAATGTTATTACAGATTTAGCACAGATATTTAGTTGTGTGCTCGAGTAATAAGTATATGATGCGAACCACATTGCATGCTGATAAAGTCCCAACTTGAGCAAAGCCATACTACAAGTATAATGGATCGGATACAGTAGGCATTACGTGGAAATGCTGGCTCTACGGGCCAAATGATGACGGAATCTGGAGCCGAAACGTCTGCTCATTTCGAAAGAATGAGTTTTATTTCTTTGATCTTCGGTGAGTTCTGCCCGAGAAAAATTATTCATGTTTGTGTGGTGAGGTGAATAAAGTACTAATTTGTAATAGAGGATAAAATTATTGTGTAAACGACTAATGTTGATGCCTCTAGCGTTTATAATAAAAATTGTGATGTATCATATAGTGTAGGCTTTCAAAATCTGTACCAGGTTCGAGGTGAGACGGCTTCTGATAAGTTGGTTTCTCGTGCGTGCGGTCTAAAACAATGATTAGTTTTAGGATGTTCGCAGCTAAGAGAAAACAAAGGAGCACTGGGCTTGTATCCTTGGCTACTCTCAAGTAAATTACAATCTATTATTTATGAAAGCCCTAAGCCTAAAGACCACTGCAGGCATTGACCTTCTCCATTATCATATAAAGAGGTATCGTGATGCAACAAAGGCGAATTCTAATCAAACAAAAAACGAGACAAACTAATGGTAGTGCCGAACATGGGCAGATATACCTGCTGATCAATACTTCCATTATCCGACTTAGCAGGTAAACTAAAATTAATTCTTCCAACCACCACTAGATGAAAGTGCTAATATTGGTTACATATTTTCGTCATGATAAAAATAATATACCCTATACTTTATAAAGTCTAGGGTATAAAAATAGCAACAATGTTTCCATAAATACCTTCAATCTTGTTGGAAGAAAATAGTTGGCGTTTTTTGAGGGAGGTTGATAGTTGCGAATTAAAATTAGCGGATCATGCTATGATATCGGTTTCATTCGTTTTGTAAAAACGGAGTAGGTCTGCAAACCTAGTCTCTGGCACCTACTCCGTTGTTCGACTCGGAGTAGGTTCACCTGATCCGCAGCATGAGCATGTCATGCCATGACTAATTAAAATTCAATTTCATCGAGAATATTGCTATTCATTTCTCTCCACCCAACTTCAAACTCATTTCGCTAGAAATGTAATGAACCATATTCTGGTCTGGTTGTGCTGCTTCCACCCGCAGATCAAAGGCAGCACCTGATGAGTAGTGATCTATCGGTGGTACGAAACCAGAGGCCGAGGGTCCCATTACACACGGACCCCGATGCGAGAGCGAGGGAATCTGCGCCACGCTGTCCGCCAACCATTCCGTCTTTATCGCCCTATTTTTTTTATTATTCCGCATTTTGCCTCCCATGTTTGTTGCCGTCCATAGGCCTATGAATTTTGGTTAATACGTAAAGGATAGAGGCAACGAGCAGCCAAACACGCCGCCCACATCTCCCGAACTGAGCTACAGCAAGCATAAGTTACTACTTATCTCGTTGGTTGAAGAGCCTTTTTCTTCGTCAGATAGCACCACCCGATATTCATGGTCATTACGCTACCTTAGGTTCCGTCCCCACCAAACAGTCCACTACAAAGTCACAATCCAAATCCACTTTCACTCCCCGGTACTAGTATCGGTTTTTTAACCATTAAAAAACCGACTCACGGTATAGAAAACCGCGGAAAAAAAACCGGTACTGAAATACTGGGTAAAAAACGGTATTCAATAATCCGGGTAAAAAGACGGTACCAAAAAAAATGTAAAGAAAACAGTATTGGAAAAACCTGCTTAAAAACGGCTCTGAAAATACCGGGTAAAAAACCGGTACTTAAAAAGCCGGCTCATGGCTTAGAAAGCCGGTATTCGTCTGGCTTGGTAGCGGTACTGAAAGAAACTGGTACCAAACCGGTATGCCGATTTTCGGGACAGACCTAGCAAATTATGTGAAGTGGTTTAACTAATTAACTGCACGTGTATTTCAAGATGTCATAAGGGCAGAGCGCATCCATTTCGCTCATCAAACTAATTTTATGCAGTGATTGTTTTTAAATTTCAAAACAGTTGGAAATTTCAGCCCGGAAAGTCTACAACACCACTCTTTGTCAAAGCCGGCATAACCGCCTATTTCATCCAACGCATAAAAAATTCAACTATTTTAGTTTACATATAGGCTAACATCATCTTATAAATAAACGCCTAAAGAAACTACTTACGCCTGTCAGTACAATAAAAAAAACCGCACTGCATTATTCAAAATATTTACATCATTCGGGCTGGTATCTACATTGAAATCAAATTCATTAGAAAATGATATCATGACAATGCACAAAATTAAAACAATCATAACTTCACTTGTCAGCATTGTTTAGTAGATATCATGCCGACAATCTCTGCCTTTTAATCCAGAACAGTCCCGGAAAGCAGAAAAAAAAAGTTCTCAACTAATTTTTTTTACCATGTTACCAAAATGCCCTCGACACTTTATCCGGACGACTGCGACTCCTCGAAATAATCGGCATTTTTTGAGCCGTTTTCTTATCTTTTTATTTCTGCACCATTCTGCTTGTTCCTCATACGTTCGAAAGGAAAAAGTGCACACAACAACAAAACATCTTACCAAAAAGGGGTCTCTTATTATTCAGTGGAAAGCCTCTCCTCGCAACTCAACCGAAAATGTACAAAAGGAGTTGTTGTACTACGAGTGGTACGTACAAGACAGTCAAAAAACCAGATTTGATCATACCACCACTTTGGGTTGATCTTCGGTTAATGGATTTCTATTTGATTTGACAAGAAAGGAACCGCTTTGGATGGTATCCAGCTGAGAAAATTTGTACCTTGCAGCGCAAAGTCATCACACCTATGGCAGATTAAATGCTTTTTGAAAAGTTCACATCATTTATCTCTCGCGCCTCTCTCGGCAATCGGCCTGTTTTTTGGGTGATGCAAAGGAGTCATGGAGGCCATTAATTAATTGTATTTGTTTAGAAACTGTTTTTCGAATTTCGGTCGTTGGTTTCGGGTATTGTCTTTTCTATGTCTTTTCGGCGTTCCTCTGTTCGAGCCACGTACAGTCACAGAAGAGCCACACCATCATTTGTTCACGAAAATAAGAAAAACTATCCAACGTCTATAACGATTAGCAATTTTGATTGACACGTATAATTTCTTTGGCCTTTCACGCGAGGAATTCAGGATACGATAAGATTGCTATTGTCTTGTCGTTGAACACAGTGTACTATTTTTTCTAAAAGGTCACACACATTTTTGGATTAGATTTGTGCCCAGCAAGATACAAAAATCACGTTATTTCGAATGGTTTACATAGTCCATTCGAATGTATCTACTAGACTGAACAATCGCGTATTAATTACACTTTTCGATGTTGTTAACCTTTTATCTCGTGTTGGAAGAGTGTTACTGATGAATGGTCGAGTTGTCAAAAAATGTTGCTAATTTTTTAACACACATTTCAGATTTTTCATATTTGATTGACATGACACCTTCCATGTGAAAATTGTTAATTTTCGTGGGGGGTTTTACTTTGGAAATGAATTCTATTTTACATGTTTCAGTAAAGTACTGCTTCATTGTACTGCGTGACATGGCTTCGAGCGAGGGTCAACTATTTATTCGGTTATGCACATGAAAGTACGGACATTTTGAATGCATAAAAATAAATTGCAGAAATAAGGTTTGAAAAATCCCTAAACCACGCTGGGAAGCCAGAAAAACCGAAACCTTTATAAAATCGGCTAATGTCCCTATGATAAACAACAGAGTATACTCAATAAGGGAAAATTCCAACCGTCCATTCATCCTTAGGTGGATGCGAAAGTTGAAACACACATTGCAAAGGTGACGCGAATTCTCCAGCAGTAGCAGAGGCACTTGTGTGCAGAAACTGCGTTCAAACATTACTGCTGCTCAGACTCAGGGTACGGGCGTGGGACCTTACCACTCACTGCCCCTGTCCATTCATATTGAAAAATGGAATACTCACGCCTCTAGGTTGGGACAACACAACAGGAGGATGCAATTTGGGATATAGGAAAAAAAGAAGCGTGGCACCAGCCTGCTCAAATGCCATCTTTTTACGCTCCGAAGTCCAGATGGCGGTGGACCTCTGCCTTCTTAACCCACTGAAAAATCACAATAAACCCAGCCCTAAGGCCTCCATTGCCGACAATATACAAAAAAAATATGGGGTCTCCCATAGCCAAGCAGAGATGAGGCCTTGCATCTCACGCAACCTCGTTCAGATTGCTTGACGAGATAAGGTAAGCAGGAGTATTCCCCGAAGGAAAACGCAAATATTGACAGTAAATGGTACGTTATTACTCTGCATTTATATTGACAAGAAGAAAAATCGTTCTCATTACCAAAAGAAAGAAAGCACCGCCATCAGAAGTGACGGAATAACTTAAATAAATGAAATGTGGTAAAAAAAATATGAACAAACAATACGAAAGTATAGAACTTACCCCTCATCCTAGATAGCCATCGCGAATCAGGATCCAAAAATTACCAAAATTAACAATTAACGGAAACAAATTTAATTGAAATGGAACGAAAGCGATGATGAAAAAAAAACTAAATAAATAATAACAATAAATAGAACGATGTCCTGGAACTTAAATCCGATACGGCAATTGCCATTACTACAGGACGTTGATGATGTAACTACTGAGTATCTCAAATCCGTGGAATTCCGAAGTTGGGACCGTCAAAAAACTTACAAATTTATTTTTCTTTGACTATGATTTCTTTCAGCACACAATATACGGATAAATTACTGGCTGACCATACAATAAATCACTTAAGGGATGTCAAAGCGTTTCTCAGGAACAGGAACAGGACAAAAAAAATAACGGTAGGGGTCAGCAGGTGTAAGCGGGGGAAGTCGCGCTGAACAATTTTTTTTTGCATGTGGAAAAGCGTCGGAATAGGCAATGTGAGTTTCCCGAATTTTGGCACAGAATTTGTCAAGGCAATTTGCACCCAATTTTGCGCCATCCTTCAGATTTTTTTGGCAAACACTGTTTGCCTCTATGAATCAGATTATCGGGGCACGGTAACTCAACGACGAGCTTGGTCAATTGTGTCAGCGACGGGTGAGACTCTGCTCGGGCTCCACAGACGCCATTTAAAATTAGGAACCGGTGAGAGCGATGATGAATGCCGAAGCGAAGAAGCAGATAGCGGGTCCGCACAAGAAAATGAGAAGGAGCGCCAAATTCGGCATCGCATTTACAAGGCTGGCTTTCGCGCGCACTTTATTTGTTGTACGGATTGTGTCTCGGATAATGCGAACCAAAAATACCTCTGCACTTTACTGAATTGCCCTAGCCCCTTGTGAGGCATAGCGCGTCAACTGTTCCATGTGACCCAGTTGACGTTTCGTTGGCATAAACTAGTTTCGGAGAATGCAGTTGCCAGCATGCACATCCTAAATCTAAATTTTTTTTTCCTGTTTTTAGTTTATTCTACTCGAATTTCTCCGACCTTGGCAAAATTTCTTAAATCGAAAAGTAGGGTGTAAAGAATGCGTGTACCAAATTTCGTCACTTGAGCATAAAATACAAGGTGGGTTGTATTTTGGCACGTTACCGTCCGTACTAAAACTAAATTATCATTACTAACAATTCAATTACACCTCATCGATAAATTGCATGCGATTTCCGATTACTATGTGCATTTAAGTGTAGCAAACTCCAGGGGAAATTATCTTTTGCGTAAATTCGTTACAGCAACAGTCGTAATAATCCATTACGAATGTATAAGAATGCAAAAATGCCCAGTCTGACCAGAGTGCCAGTGTACTGTACAGTGTGTGGAAACTAATTACAAAGCGTGCAGCAATTCAGCAGCACTATCAATCTAGAGCCATTCTTCAGGAGCGATGCAAGTAAGTAGTCAGCGTCTTCCGACAATTTATTTAAAATTTCAGTGGATGCAACTTTACCGGGAGTGTACTTGTATGTATAGCAACAAATTTATTTCCCTGTAGGTAGTTTCCATTTTCAGGTTGCAGGTGCGCGGATAAGTAAACATTGGACTTAAGGCGTTTACTACCATGATGCCGTGTCCTGTTCGTTACACTTTGAAATATTCAAAATTGATGTACGGATGGATGGTGGCAAGACGTGGTGCAAAATTCAATTAAATACAAATATTGCGGAACATGGATGCACATGTGTCGTGTGTTGATGAAATTGTTCTACATTGTGTATACAAGGTATCATAGGAGCGTTTTGCAAAGCCGACTGAGACTCAGAATACAGTTCAAGTTTCAATAAATTAAATTTTGGAAGAAATTGAAAACAGTATTATAATTATTCTTCATCATCATCATCGTGGCGCGACAGCCCGACGTCGGGCCTTGGCCGCCTGGATCATTGTCCTCCAATTATCTCGGTCACGTGACCGCGTCCTCCAATTTTGGGAGCCCAGCAGCTGCGCGGCGTCCACACCTACTGAGCTCTCCCAACGAGATCTCGGTCGTCCTCGCAGTCTCGCTCCGTCGACTCGTTCTGCATTCATTACTCTCTTAGGCATGCGATCATCGTCCATTCTTTGTACATGCCCTGCCCATTGAAGTCGTTGTAGTTTGACGATTTTCGAGACTTGCAGCTCATCGTACATTTCATACAACTCATGGTTGTACCGGATGCGCCATCCATCTCGATCGCAAACAGCCCCGAAAATTCGCCGTAGAACCTTACGTTCGAAAGTGTCTAGCATGTTTTCGGAGGCTTGAGCTAGGGTCCATGCTTCGCAGCCATAGCATAGCACTGGTCGTATAATGGTTTTGTACACGCGGAGCTTCGTGTTTCTGTGCACATGTTTCGATTTCATTATGGGGAGAACCGAGAAAAAAGTCTTATTAGCTAACTGTATCCGTCGCTTGATTTCGTCAGTTTCGTTGGCGTCCCTTGACAGGTTGCAACCCAGGTAAATGAAGTTGTTCACGAACTCGATGTTGAGGTCCCCCACATTGATGCTCGATTGTGCAGGTGTCCTTGTCACCGATTGCATCATTATTTTAGTTTTACCCTCGTTAATACGTAATCCAACTTCCTTTGCAGCGGTATCGAGCGTATGCAGAAGTTCTTCTGCGTCAGCCAATCTTCGGGCCATGATGTTGATGTCGTCGGCGTACGCTGCTAATTGTGTCGACTTGATGAGTAGCGTCTTGCTGTTGTCCATAATCATGGCTCGAATAACGTATTCCAGTGCTAGGTTGAAGAGCGTCGGTGCCAGTCCATCGCCCTGTTTCAAACCAGTGCGTGTTTCAAATAAATCAGTAAGTCTATTCTGGATCCTGACTTGTGAGACGGAGTTGGTCATCGTCATCTTTGTCAATCGCACTAATTTTGCTGGTATACCAAATTGCAGCATGATGTTGTACAGTACTCCACGATCGATACTGTCGTATGCCTGCTTGAAGTCGACAAAGATTTGGTATACGTTTACGTTGTATTCCCAGCACCTCTGGAGTATCAGTTTGACTGAGAAGAGCTGATCGGTTGTGGAGCGACCAGGTCTGAAACCGCTTTGATATTCGCCAATGACTCGTTCTGCGTACGGTTTTATTCTATTTTCCAGAATTTTCGTCAAAATTTTATAGGACGTACAAACTAGTGAGATGCCCCTGTAATTCTCACACCGCAGTTTATCTCCCTTTTTATG
This sequence comes from Chloromyia formosa, assembly GCA_964017055.1. Lineage (NCBI taxonomy): Eukaryota > Metazoa > Arthropoda > Insecta > Diptera > Stratiomyidae > Chloromyia > Chloromyia formosa. Next base: position 3,371,648 of record OZ024813.1, on the reverse strand, counting down.
AATTGGACAGATGATGCTTCTGCGCCAATCGTCTGGGATCTCCTCGTTCTCCCATACTCGTAGGAGTAATTGATGTATGGCGTCAACTAGACTCGTTCCATCGAATCTTAGTAGTTCAGCTGGAATCTCGTCAGCGCCCGGCGCTTTATTTCGTTTTAGTGACCGCAACGCGAGATCAACTTCCTCTACTGTCGGGGGTTGAATGGGTGGGCCTAGATCAACAATATCGTCGAGAGCCTCCCGTGTGAGGATGTTAGATGGTCGGTTTAGAAGCTCTTCAAAATAAGAGGCCCATCGTTTGTTAATACCATCGGTGTCGCTGATGATGTTTCCATCCTTGTCCTTACAAAGGCTAGTCCTGGGTTGGTAGCCGTTCTTAATTGTATTTACTAGTTTGTACGCTTGTCTGGTGTTCCTATTAGCTAAGTTTTCGTTTATGTTCAGCAACTGCTCGTCAAAGTATTTACGTTTCTTACGTCTAATTATTCTATTCGATATTCGCCGTAGCTCGTCGTATTTTTCTCTTCTGGCTCTGGTTCCTCGTTGAGTCCATTGTCTGTAGGCCTCGTTTTTCGCGTCAAGTGAATTTTTGCATTCTTCGTCGAACCAGTCATTTCGCGCTCGCCGGGTTTTATATCCCACGACCTTCTCTGCGACATCCTTGATGGTACCCTTGAGTTCTTCCCAGAACCCATGGACGCCTGTGTTGCTGATGTTGTGTAGCATAGGTGATAGTTTTTCCTCAAGGGCGGTAGTATACGCCACCGCTGTAGCATCACTCAAGAGCTTATCAACCGCAAAGATTTTGGGAGGGCTGATTCTTGACTGGTGCACTGAGGAAATTCTACATCTGTAGGTCGTCTTCACCAAGTGATGATCTGAGTCGCAGTTTGCTCCTCGATAGGAGCGGACATCCATGACACTAGACGCCCATCTCCTGCAAATGAGGACGTGGTCAATTTGGTTGACGGTATGTGCGTCTGGAGACTTCCAGGTCTGCTTGTGAATGCGTCGATGCGGGAAACACGTAGAGCTTACGACTAGATTCCTGCTGCAGGCGAAGTCGATAAGTCGCTGGCCATTATCGTTACATTCTTCATGGAGGCTGTGGCCTCCAGTGGTCCCCCGATGCCAACTTTCATTCCCGACTTTCGCGTTAAAGTCTCCCAGCAGCAATTTGACGTCGTTTGTTGGAAGTGAGTCGAAGAGAGTTTCAAGGCGGGCATAGAACTCGTCTTTTACTGCGTCTTCTTTAACTTCAGTGGGGGCATGCACATTGATGAGCCAGAGATTGAAGAATCGAGTCTTGATGCGAATCGCACACAGCCGTTCATTTATGGGTTTGAAGTCAGTAATATGCGGTTTGAGGTGATTGTTCACTATAAATGCTACTCCAAACTCCTTGCGGCCCGATGGTTTGACACTTGTAAAAATTGTGTGCGATTTCTTGTCATTAATCTCGCTGCCAAGCCAATTTGTTTCCTGGACTGCAGTAATGCTCAGTTTGTACTTTTCGACCTGTTGAAGGAGGGCCTTCTCGGCCCCCGGTTTGTTCAGGGAGCGTACATTCCAGGATCCGAAAGAATAATCCTTTATTCGTTTGCGTGGTCGTCGTTGTTGATCCGTCCAATCCGAGGCTTTTGTTCCAGGTTTCTTGACATGGAGTGGTTTTGACAAGGACGAGTTGTCAGCACGTCGCTTAACCCCATTCAGGGGATGGCCTCGGAGATAGCTGCTTCAGATGGTTTAATAAACGTGCTGGAGCCCACACAACTATGTAGCAGGTCCAACTACGCAAGTCATTCCATCCGACTGGACCTGAGACGCTTAGGTGTTCGTCAGCCATTCAGGCTACAGCTATCTGCCTTTTCCAAACTGTCTTATCGCTAAGACATTGGCCGTCAGCGAATTGATACACTGCCGTTACCAGGGGGCGCCCACGCGGAGGACTATGGAAAAGGTCTTTGCCCCCCATAATTAATAATAATAATAATAATAATTATTCTTACCTATTTTTAATTTCTTCCAAAAGTAATTCTAAAAGAGTTCAATCCGTAAATTACAATACTCGTATCTGAAAATGTATTTTACATTTCCGAAGTATTAATATTGACAAACGCCAGGAGTGTCCAAAAGTTTAAGGCGCAGGCAACGAAAGGGCCGCCAAAATTTCCTTATTTTTAACAGTTTTTCGTATAAACTAGAATGGTACATGCATCGGTTCAAATATTGTTTACAAATTTACATCTTGGGCTTCTTTTGTTCAAGGGCCAAGGCCCGACGTCGGGCTGTCGCGCCACGATAATGATGATGAAGGGATTTTGTTTCGTACTAATATCGATGACTTTTTTCTTTCATACTAACAACGGTTTCGAGCACTTCGGCAAAGGCTGTTGTGAGAGTTACTTTTCAAGCGCCAATTTGGTCCAAGCGGTTTCGCTTGATTTAAATTTTCATCGAAATCGAAAAGTGAGTTCACTGGAGAATGAAAAAGAGTGAAGTTCTTCTGCGTCGGCCAATCTTCGGCGCCAGTTTATCGCCCTGCTTCATACCAGTGCATATTTCAAATAGATCAGTAAGTCTATTATGGATTCTGAACTGCGAGACGGAGTTGGTTATCGTCATCTTTGTCAGTCGCACTAAGTTTGCTGGTATACCAAATTGCAGCATGATGTTGTACAGTACTCCACTATCGATACTGTCGTATGTAGCGTTTTTTGGCAATTATTCTGCTCTACTCTGCTCTGTTCAACAAAAAACGTGTCTAATGTGTAGCTGTCTGTTCACGAATCAAGTGCTGGTAAAGGTCCGACTTCCTAGTTTTCGATTCATGGGAGTACAGGTCCATGTGTTGTTTCCCCTGTCCGACCTTCGACGCTCTAGCTATTTAGTAACCTAACTTACGCAGAATATTCGAAATATTTTACTAGTTCAGGTTAAAAAAAACGCTCCCCAATCATTTCTTCTGTTATCATCCATATCAAAATATTGCTGCATTCCACTACAAGTATCTCATATTCGTGCAGATAATTAGGCTTGGTATTTAGAACAATTTTCGATGCTTCGAAATTGTTCTCGCACCCACCAAACAAACGTCATTATCCCACTTCAGTCCAACTTAAAACGACCGAAAAGCGCGGAAAAAAAATCAAAGTAAAGGATTAAACACATCTTTGGGGTCTGAAAATGTTGAAAATGTAAATAAATAGTTTAAGCCGACCTGTAATTAAAGTCATAAATAATTTATAGTTTGTTTTTGATTGTTAATCGGTGTGCTATTACACGTGTTGCTAGGCGATCTAAACGAATTAAGTTTGAGTTTATCGGTTTTTCTTTATGCTTCGATAATAGAGAAGATTACAATTTCGGCTCGGAATGTAAAGGATGCCGCCAGAAACTTGGCATTTAAACTTAAGAATACAAATATGCCGGTAGAAGATTGTTTTTTTTTTCGTTTCATTTTGAATCTGCTTGTCAGTCCGGGAGATTCCTTTTTTTTTCGTTCACTCTCCGTTCAACTTAAGTTATTAAGAATTCACACGAACCTTTTTGAAAACCACACAAATCATAACCTGTCGGCTCTCCGTATTCAAAAGTGTTCTTCATGTTTTGATTTATTCGTCATTTTAATTTGGGGTTTCAGTTGAACATGCAAAGAGTCCGATCAGGATGGTAATGGAAAGTGATAGGAGAACATCTGCTTTTGGATATACGATAATTGTTCAATTTTTGTTGGGTACATGAGCCTCAACATCACAACATTGATACATGGGTAGCTGTGTTTTTTTATTGTTAAATGAAGATAATAGTAAGGCTTTCTTATCTGACATGTTTGCAGATAGAAAGAAGAAGAGGGGGCGGTAGGCCCGCTAAAGGTGGCTACTAAAGCTTGACACACACGGCAAGCACTTTGGTCGCGAGCATTCATCGAACCGAGATATTTTTGGTGTATTGAAGGTTTATTTGGATGATGCCCGTGTTCGGCCTAGTGGACTGCCTTATCCTCAGAGTCCAGATCCTGGTCAATGCTAATTTGAGAGGACTTCGTCTCCATTTAGGTCTCTGACGAGGATGAGACTGATTCGCTAAATAAATAAATAAAATAAATAACTGGCGCGACAGTCCAATTTGAACCACGGCCTCGAGATGAGTTAGCATCATCTCATTTTCTAGATCGTGACGGTTTTTTTTTGTGCAGAGGTATGTGATCAGCAATACGCTCAACCGAGTTATTTACCCCATAATGGGTACTCATTTAACAGCTGAGTGGGCTCATAGTCCGACACGTAAATCCCCGGAATCGAACCGGGGCCCAGTGCGTTGAAGGCGAACGTGCTAACCGTTGCGCCATCCGGACTGATTCACTAAGTGCAGCGATATTAAGCCTGCACTCCCTGCTGGTGCTTGAACGTGGTTTAACGGAGGCAGAAGCTAACACCGGTCTGCCAATTTGTATGGAGATCCTACGAGATCCGGGTGAATCGAATATACCTAATGCTGCAGACACCATACCGCCATGATTGTGAAGAGCAGCACTCAGAGTCCCTCCAGCTCCAGAACACAACTTCCGCAGTTTTATTGAATTGTGGACCTACTGAAGCGGTCACTAAGAGACCTTTACCTTCCAGCGCCTCTCTAATAACCCTCCAGTTGCTCGATTGAAGACCTTGTTATGCCTTCCTATAGGAATTTAATGGCTCTTTCCGCAGACAACGGAGCACTCTTAGAAAAGGAAATACTCACCTGCTGTGACGGGGGATCTTGTCCCCGCTGCCACACGTAGTGCGGCTTCCACCCAAGGTTTCAGTGTGGATACTGTGGAAGTGTATTGTGGCAAGGCAGAAAATACGCTTAGATGTCGACCGGTATCTGAGAGGCACCATTAACGATGACCATTTGCGGCCCTGGTCACCATCCCACCGACGGACACAGAAAAGCCTGCACTCAGGGTTTCAGCACGTTCTAAAATCTAGTTGCAACCGTCAAAGTCATATGGAAGATGGGTTGCCTGAGCAGAGATGTTATGTGACAGCTGAGGTTCAAACTATAGTACGCCGAATCGTGCACTAAAACATGACAAGAAGCAGTGTTCCTTGCCGAACTATGGCTTTACTGACTGCCGGCCCAGCACAGTTCAGGCTTCGATCGAAAGCTAAGTTCTCAGCGGCTACCACCAGGAGGTACTGTGACTTGCCTGCAAGACGGCATTTAACCCTTCCCGCCGTGCAGCCCGACCAGCAAACATAACATGTTTGTACAACAGCTTAGTCCCATGCCCTAAAGCCGAACATAATTCACCTAGCACAAGAACCACAAAATCGATTTTCGACTGAACCGAAACGAGCATCCAACCAACAACCATGTGCTAGTAACGCATCATATCTGTATGATCCTCCTAATGTTTAAGCAAACAAAACCACAGTGTTTTGGACCTAAATCTATTACCAGATTAGTTAACTTTCATTCAAACCGCACCCGTATTATATTTTACTGCTCAATGGGATTCCACCAGCATCATAAATTTCATCCCACAGTAGTTCCGAAGCGCGGTTGTCTTGATCTGAGATTTGCCATTGTATCTTTTCCACCTTACAGGTTTGTCACGCTTCAAATCCTATCTGAACACCATCACCGTCATTCAAAACGTGCTTCCTAAGCGTGACTGACAAACTACATTCGCTTTCTTGACTTACTGTCCATATTTTCGTATTAAATGTCAACAAAACCATTGTGACAATTCATAAACAAAACCATCAAAGACCGGAAAATTGTCTGCACGGTGACTGTTGGACTAAGAAAAATGACGAGACCGCAACAAGGAGAATGCCTCTCGGAGGGATGCCTGTCGGCTTTTAATAAAGCCAAGAGGACAGGTTTCTATGCTGAGGACAATAGTCAATGGCATCTATTATTGGTATTGGCCTTTCTTTATTCATTGATCCTATTCAGGGCGGAAAGTGCATAATTGAATGCCATAAGTCTCCGCTGTGAGATGCACGAATACACTACGGGCTTGACTAAGAATCGCCCAACTTAGCGTAAAAGGTTAACAATATCGCTCGGTCTAGTACAATGGAGAGTCACCCATTATAGCTCCAATTCATAAAAGATGAAGGAGAGTGCAGATCATAGATTTTTTTCTTCATAAAAGCCGATAAACAGTGCATTAAGAAACAAAACAATTGATTGAACCGAGCAGAAATCAGTTGTGATATAGCATAAACGAAATGGCTTGGAGTCAAGAAGCCTGCCGACAAAAGACAGTGCCCTTCTAGGCCAAGATGATGCCAAATTGACGGGAGAATGCAGTCTACGGATAGAGGTTTGGAATTTAGCAAGCATTCAAGTGGCCAATTATGGCTTTCATCGACCATAAAGGATCGTAAAGTAAATGCATAAGCAATGGCAATTTATTTTAACTTTTGATGAATTTTATTATAATGCGAAAAGGTATTCTCGGATAGAAGATGGATTTTAAAATGTATCTGAAAAATACCTAAATGCAACAATATTCGCAATAGTGTTCATAAAACCGCAACTGCATGTCGCAAGTTTAATATTTTTTCGAAATTAAGTCAATATTTTCGAAAACGATGGGAACTTTACCATGAATATGGTTTTGCTACGAGGACACACTGAGGCTATTCATAGAAAAATTCTTATGAACTCCGAACTGCCGTCCTCCTCTACGATGTGGGGAATGGAAGTTCGATCCTCGGCGCGAATAAAAACTGCCTGTGGGTGTGGGTGGGTACTAATATAACTTCAACTGCGGTTCGAGCTTATCAGTATAAAGACGACGCAGATAGGAAGGAGGTGCATGCTAGCAACTGGACATCCGTAAAACAGATTTGCTATCAAAACGTTAACAAGGCATAGGTCGGTTTTCTCAACGTCTGGTTAAACTGTCGGATAGCTATCCGGGACACTAAATTTAACCTTAGCGTATGCAACGCTCAAAATATGATAATGCAGTAGAAAGCTCAGCTAATGCAGGAGGAAACCAGCTGATTTTCTTGGCGAAATTCCGCCGCCTGTTCTATTCTATTCTACGTCTGTACCATCTCTCGCATTATTTCTCGGCTGATTGATTTCAAATCCTATCGAATGAATTTCCAGAGCTCTGTTCTTTGTTACCAGTTTAATTGTCTCATTTGAATGTGCAAACGTAAACAGTTATAGCTAGGAAGAATCGAAACCGATTGAGAGACTAACCCAAAATCCATTCAATTCAACGATGTAGCACTGCACACAGGTGCGCAGCCAGCCTAAAGTCTGCCAATGTTATTCGTTTTTGAATCTGACTGTGAAAAATTGAAGGAGTTTGTGTTCCTTAAGGCGAACATACACCATCCGGGTTTCCGGACAGGCCGTTTATTTCAATAGACGAATGTATTAGGTGTACAACTTTGCTTCTGCCGTTTTCTGACAGACGGCTGTGTCGGAAAACGGCGGAATCAAAGTTGTACACCTTATATATTCGTCTGTTGAAATAAACGGCCTGTCCGGAATTCCGGATGGTGTATGTTCGGCTAAGAATCTAAATCAAGAAATTTAGAAGATTGGACCTTCAGAACAACGAGAAGGTTGCTGTCGATACGGAATGTTGAAAATCTACCCCATTCCCCTTTTCCACCTCCATAAAAGAAATTTAAATTTTTATTCACAATTTTGTTTCAGTTTTATTCCAACGAAATTGTGTATATTGGATCTCGAAGACTAGTGGAAAGTTAATGTTTGCATAAATTCATCAGATTTGTTTGCAGATTTCATTTGAGGGTTAGCATAGGGGGTCCGGTTGTTTTTCTTCATATCTCATGTAGTGATATTTCCCTTGTCCTCAAAATTCATCAAAATCGGAATAAAAACCAAGGTATAAATAAAGATTAGCTCTATGGAGGTGGAAAGGGGGTGTGGGATATTTTTTTCAAATATCATGCAGATGCAATACTCCCCATGCTTTGAAGGTCCAATGTTCAAAATTTCATCGATATCTGAATAAAACTGTAGATTTGGATGCAATTTTTCTTCCAAAAACCATGCAATTTCATATAAAATGCAACGCACGCATATGAAAATTGAAACAGCTTTCTCTCTCGTTCAGTAGCTATCCGGGACACTAAATTTAACCTTAGCGTATGCAACGCTCAGCTCAGCTCAGCTAATGCAGGAGAAAACTAGCTGATTTTCTTGGCGAAACTCTGCCGCTTGTTCTATTCTATTCTACGTCTGTACCATCTCTCGCATTATTTCTCGGCTGATTGGTTTCAAATCCCATCGAATGAATTTCCAGAACTCTGTTCTTTGTTACCAGTTTAATTGTCTCATTTGAATGTGCAAACGTAAACAGTTATAGCTAGGAAGAGTCGAAACCGATTGGGAGACTAACCCAAAATCCATTCAATTCAACGATGTAGCACTGCGCACAGGTGCGCAGCCAGCCTAAAGTCTGCCAATGTTATTCGTTTTTGAATCTGACTGTAAAAAATTGAAGGAGTTTGTGTTCCTTAAGGCGAACATATGCCATCCGGATTTCCGGACAGGCCGTTTATTTCAATAGACGAATGTGTTCAACTTTGCTTCTACCGTTTTCTGACAGACGGCTGTGTCGGAAAACGGCGGAATCAAAGTTGTACACCTAATACATTCGTCTGTTGAAATAAACGGCCTGTCCGGCGGCCTGTCCGGAATTCCGGATGGTGTATGTTTGGCTTTAGGAATCTAAATCAAGAAATTTAGAAGATTGGACCTTCAGAACAACGAGAAGGTTACTGTAGATACGGAATGTTGAAAATCTACCCCATTCCCCTTTTCCACCTCCATAAAAGAAATTTAAATTTTTATTCACAATTTTGCTACAGTTTTAATCCAACGAAATTGTGTATATTGGACTTCGAAGACTAGTGGAAAGTTAATGTTTGCATAAATTCATCAGATTTGTTTGTTTTCATTTGATTATTTGTGTCTCAATTGGCACCGTGCTTTTACTTAAATCATATGAAGTTCCACCTCTAGTAGTAGTCACTTTATGGCGTAACCAAAGAATAGAGATTATTACTAACAAGAAATGGGAACCTTCTATTCTTGAATCATGGGTGGTACCCATCAAGACTAGCGTGTAACTACCGCTTATCAAATCCTCGACGAAAGGATAATTATTGGTCAAGTTTGCCTAATCATCATTTCAAATCTCAGGCGGATTTAAATACACAACAAGATTGTCGTCAGCCGTTCAAACTTTCCAATTTCAATAAGAATTCCAGAAGCCTGAACTCATATGGACTGGATGTACAGAAAAAGCTCTGAACGAATGAACATTTAACTTACGATCCGGATCCGTTAAGTACCGGCAGCTATTATAAAACTGACAAATGATTGCGTTTAGCCAAACTAAAACTCATTTTCTCGGTATCTTAGTAGAAACATTAATCTTTTTTAAACACTTAAAACCAGATTACCTGGTAAACAAAACATATTGTTTCTTGCGTTAACCTGTTTGTCTGTTAGTTGTTCTTGTTACTTTTTCTAGGGACTAATCTAAATGTTAGTTAACCATATTACTGGTGTTAACAGCTTCCACTCATATTCTTATGTTTGAGAATGTATCTATATGATTCAGTTCATAATGTGTGTGTACCCACAATCCAGGAATGCACATTAGATATTTACCTTTCACAAGAGTGTGTTAATTGGCATTTGATTTTTTTTCCATCTTTTCATATTTGTGCCGACTTAACTCTCTATGAAATTAGAAGTAATATTTCATTTTAAATTGCTTTACATTAGGCCAATGGATGCCTAGGCACAGGCAGACAACCGGGCAAATGTGGTAAATACTCGTATTCTAGTATGAGAGTTGAAACGAAATTACTGGTTTGATGTTGCGGTGAAACAAACCAACTTGGATGCTCACCATTTATCTTTTGCAATGATTGTTTTAATTTTATAGCAAAAATTTAGTTTGAAGATTTTGGTATATTCAGTAGAAAAATCAACAGAACAAGATGGTTGTTAGTAAAAAGATTTATAGTAACATTATTTTGATGTTCTTTTGTGGTTAGGGATTGATATCACACCTCTACATCGTACATCGGCGGCTTTGAATGCGTAGTACGTAGTAGTAGGAACTAACAGTAATGCCTACGTTATAGGTGGTACTCAAACTTGTCCACATATTTTCATATGTTTAAAAACAATGCCAATTACAAATATTCATGTATTTCGAAATGTCAAAGCAGTGGGTTCTGATCCTAATTTTGGGCTCGAATTTGTTCTTTGGTTTATTAATCAATGAAAAAATAAATTGATTCAATAATATGATGAATCGGAAAAAAAATAAATGCATAAATAAAATTAAATAATCTGTTCTGCTTCATGTTCTTATTTCTATTATTTCTTCTTCCATAGTCCTTCTCGTGGGCGCCTCTGAAACGGCAGTGATCGTTGACCATTGCTAACCAAGTCAAACCATCAGCAATGGCAGTGTGATGATTTGGTTGAGGTAAACATTACCCCTGCGGTGTGTGGGCGTAAGAATAATACCACAGCCTGAGTACGATTCTCCGTTACACTTGCTTTTTCATCGATTTCGAGAAAGCTTTCGATAGTGTGAGCCGGGATTCCATATGGGCAACTTTTCGTAGGAGAGGCAGCCTATGACAGCGCAAAATGACGCGTTCTGCATAAAGGTAAGGTGCGGGGGACTTTGAGTTTCGCAGTGGAGTTCGGCAGGGATGCATCGTCTCACTGATCCTATTCCTCATAGTGATCGGCGATGTGTTGCATGCAGTCATATCGAGACTAGACAGAGGAAATCAATGGACTTTAACATCTTATCTACAACATCTTGACTACGCTGACGACATATGTATGCCTACTGTTCCACAAAATCATGGATCTGTCCGCAATGGCGTTAGATTTTGAGAGGAAGGCAAGCAAGGTTGGGCTAAAAATTACTACCAACAAAACCAAGGTTCTTAGCCCGCCATTGCGAAAAAGAAATGCTACACTTGTTGCCAGCAATATTAATGGCCTGTGGAGAAGCTGTCACATGACACATATTGCATGACACATATCGCATGACACATGTTGCCTGACATATGTCACATGACACATGCTGCCACCACTATTAGGCTTTCATCCATTTAATGTTTTATCCCCGAGACATCGCTTTCTAGAATTGCAGAAAGTTGCACTTTTCAACACAATGACATACCGACTGTCCCTCTGACCGGTTGAAAACGAGAGGAGATGTACCCTAAACACAAGAGCTGTGAATGATAATCAACCTTTCGGGAGATGCCAGTTCCATCAGGGGAAATTACCACAGAAAAAGAATAGAGGCTGAATACTCAAATATAGTGCTTCAGATGGTAGGAATATTTCAATTATTTTAAATTATAATTTTTCATTTTAAAACAACTTTTTCACACATATGTATATACTATTTCCACGTCAAGTACGTAAACACCCACAACAAAACAAACTTCCGCGTCAAACAAATACATTTCCTTTTTGTAAGAATATAGTGAGTGGCTCATTACCAAATTAAGCCATAATAACTTAGCTCGGCTATTCACTGCCACCAAAAACTGTTCAGAACTAGACCAATCCTACCACTGGCCTCTGGTGTCGTCCACCGATGGATTTTACTTATCAGCTGAGCCAAGTTGTCATTTGCATTTGCTTGATGAAACAGAAGGATCTTTCAAATAAATTTCCGTATGAAATAAATAAACTTCTGATAGAAAAGAAAATAAATTTTCGGATCAAATAAAATAATTTCCGTGTTAAATACCCGACCCTAGTTTGAAATATTTATGTACACGTAGTATGTAGACAACTTCCACGGCTTGGTTGTCTTTTTCTCCGAATTACATTCTGTTTTATCATTTACATTTCTAAACATTATTAACGTGTACATTCTTGATGTTTTTTTTCTTCATATGTTTACTCATCCATGCTATTAAGCTTGCAAGGTGAGGCTCCGCTTAATCCGACTTTTTCACGGGACCGACCTCATGCCCAGTTAAAACCAGGCCGGATTAACGGGGTTCTACTGTAAATAAATGTCTGTAAGAAATAGACTTCCTATTGAAAAAACTGCTTTCTACACCATTAAAATGATTTGACGAAAGAAATTAAATAATTTCCAAGACTGAAAGTTTGGCTGCTACAATAGGGAACCCACTAATTGCATATGGAAATTCATTTATTTAATCCGGAAATTTATTTATATGATTCGGTAACTTGTTTATTTCATCTGGAAACTTATTTATTTTATCCGGAAATTGATTTATTTGTTCCGGAATCTATTCCTTTAATTTGGAAGTTTTTTTTTGTTTCGGGAGTCTAGATATTTGACCTAGAAATATGTACTATAAATTACGGAGTGCTTGATATTTATATGAAAATACATACATATATGTAAATATCTTTTTGAAACATTTATGTTTCAGTATAAATGCATCTTGTCTGTTATAATTATGTACGAACATCTTCCAACAGGAAATCTCCCAATATTCACACTTTACCACCGAGTCTTATTATCGACTGATCACACTTCCTTCGAAAAACCTTCTGGCCTCACACAGTCGCCTGATTTATTTCATTACCCCTATATTTATGGTAATTTACAAATATCTGTCGTAAATTCTAACCTAATATTTAGAATACAAATATACATAGCCTGTGGCCATTTATGCCTACTTTGATTTGTATGCGCACAGGTATCCTGTGCCTGGTCTTCCCGCCATATCGTTTCACTTTGGGTTTGAGATGTCTTGCAAGGCGATCCATTCGATTCATTTGCAAAATGAATATTGCATTAAGGTGTTTTTTTTGGCTTCAATGGATTCCACAATATGCCAGCATAATGCCGACGACGAAACCAAGACCTCTATTATGAGGATGATGACGGTTTCAAAAACGGCCGATGCCCGCCAGCTATGAGGTATTAAAATTTGGCGGCTCTAGTGTTTTAAATTATATCGTTCATATGACGAAGAAATGGCCAAGGTGTGAATGAAATCATACAAACACAAGTATGCATTATTCGGAGCGATTTGCAGTGAACTTAAAAGGGGTTAGGGTCTTTTTATAAATGGCGGTTTTGGCTGTGGGCCCGGTTGTGTATAAACGCTTAAAATGGCAACCGCCACGGTTTACACGTACTACATGGATTTATATAGTACGATTTATTTTAATCTTCAGAAATAAATCGTACTTTGGCAAATTTTCAGAGCAGTTTGTGACCGAAATTGGTGACGCATCCAGTACAACTATAAGCCGTACCAACTGTACGATGAGCTGGAAGTTTTGAGAATCAAGAAACTGTAACGCCTTCAATAGGCAGAGCATGAAGAACGAATGGATGATAACCGCATGCCTAAAACGTGCCATACACACACCGATCGATCGGCCGATCCGTCGCCCGAAATCGATATCGGCCGATGGATCGGCCTGTGTATGTGGAAATCGCACCGATTGGCCGATCAATTTTGATCTGCCGATATTTTTGTGCGATTTTCGTGCGATCGATCGGTGACGATCGATTGGATAGTGTATGTGATTATCGCAAGTGAATGTCAAATTAACCAAATTATTAAATGATGAAATTTCAAGGATTCTAATGATTTAAATGGCACTGCAATTGAAATATCAAATATGTGGTATACGAAAATACCACACACATCCAAATAGTTAACAAAAATGAATCTAGGTTGGATTGGGAGTGAATCATAACCTATTTTTTGAATTGTCATTCGTTATCGCATCGCACGAAAATCGCTCAGTGTGTGTGCAGTGGAGATCGGCAGATATTTTGTGGCGATCCATCGGCCGATCGATCGGACGACGGATCGGATAATGTATGGCGGCTATAAGAAAATATTGAAAGGACGCATCAGTGGAGCAAGATTGCCTGGAAGACCGAGAGATCGTTGGGAAGACTCAGTAGATGTTGACGCTGAACAACTTTTGCAGGCTTCCAAAATTGGAGGGAGCAGTCACTTGATGGAAATAATTAGAGGACATATTTCAGGCGGCCACAGTCCGACATCGGGTGGAAGCGCCACGATGATGATGATGATTATTCAATTCCAATCAGAGTCTCAATTCGCACTTTTGACATTTAACTCCGTTCTAGACTACCTAGAATTATTATGATTAATGATGCTCCGTAGATTATTATTTTTGTAGTTATCATGTTGTTTAAATCTTACTTTTTGTTTTTCTTCTGTATCTTGAATTCGTAATTTCATATAAGTACAATAGCTTAAACATGCGTTCCAGTATTTAATTTATTTTATCATCTGCTCTGACTTTGCCGTAGGTAACCATAACGAATCCCATCCAACACCTACAAACTCAATATAAGTCATGCCATGTCAGTATCACAAAATAACCATAATTGAAGCTTATTTAATTTAGCAGTGGGAGCTTAGGCTTAGGCAATTGAACAAGAAAGGGTGAACCAAATAAAACAGGCCTTTTAAGAAAATCGACAATCTTCGACCCAGCAGCACCCATCACCATCATCATCATCAAGAGTCAGTCACTCCGTCCTTAATAGGCATATCACATTTGAACTTCACAAAGTGTTTTCGATTTGTCACGCCTTCCTCCGTAACAATAAAAATATTTTTTCATCGCCCCTGTATCGTTCATAGTTCATTAACTTTCCTCTCTATGAAGCTACACGCTCGTAGAATTTCAGCGAAAAAAATCATTCGCCCTGGGGAGTCGCGTCCTCCCGAACCGACAACAGGAGAGAACTTTTACCATTGTTGGTAACGAAGAAGTCCTACTGTATGATTTATATGCTCATTACATGACTTAAGTACACAGCACCCACATATGAATGGTAAATCGAGCAAGGTGAGATGGGTGATGGTGCTCGGATAAAAGGAATGGTAGTTACCCATCTATTTCTTTTTCAAGAGTAAGCAAAATGCGAAATTGTATTCGGTCGTAATGTCGTGTGAGATTGGACCAAAGTCCGATTATTTCCAGCTATTTTGTGGAGTGAATGGGATATGTACACACAGAGTTACAGCGGGCTAAAAGCAGCAGTGTAACCAAAAAGCCACAATCCAATATTTAAAGGATACCAATAAGCTATATGGGAGCGAGGTAGCGCACGAGTGATATGCCTTATATATGTTTTATGGCAAACGTTCCGGATAATATAATTTGGACGTGTGTTGCTAAGTAGAGACTACATAGTAATTGGATCAATATGTATCGGGAATTTTGTTTTCAAACTCTCTCTCAAGTTTCCCTCCATCATAATGGAGAAACATTTGAAATTTTAAGACCGTAATATATTCGCAAGGAGGTGAGATTGATTTTTAGTATCAAGCGATGAAAAACGACACGAGAGTCAAAAAATACAGGAGTCAATCAGTAAGGGGGTCAATTGGTGCGTGCGATTAGCTGGTTTTGAGTCAATTTCCATACACGTACCCCAGGTCTGTGCAAACAATCCTTTGCAAAGATGTAGTCATTCAGTGGAATTGTTAATTATCTTCAGGGGCATTGGCGCGTCAATATTTATAAAATTTTAGATGCGAAAGAGGGATCTGATGTCTTGGCAATTTTGAAATCTGAATAAAGTTTAAAATCATTGTCAAAATATTGTAATCAAAAAACAGTTTAAGAACTTTGGAAATTGTCTTGCCAGTACCACTGTACTGAAGAGCAATTTGCTCAGGACAAGGCGATTCCGCTGAAGTTGGGTCTTCACGGGCCATGAAAGCGGCATTTCAGAGAGTCCGAAGGAGTAATGTCCAAGCTCGGATAATGTCAACGTTGCGAAAACAAAACAAGATTTTTTAATATAAAGAAAAAAACATAAAACATAAAATTACGAAAGAATTACTTTACATAGGGATACAAAATTGTTGGTGGGCTTTAACCAAATTATTTATCCCATTAACCACTAACGAAAGATTCAACACGTTTTTGGAATGTTGCGTTGGTCGTTAACGGGGCAATTAATTTAGCTAACTTCGTTAAGACCTAATTTATTTAAGAGAGGAATTCTGTTATTCTGAGAAGCTGCAGCTGACAAGCTTTCAAACCCTCATGAGAGTGTTGGATGCATTGTTTCGACTGCTAATCTGTATCTGTTATAACTTTGTTGTTAGCTGCTAAACAAAGTAGCAAAGTAGCATTGCTATGCCTTGTTCACGTTTCGATAGCATAACGAAATTAAGTATCAAATTTATACGGATAACATTGAGACCATTAGTAGTAGTCCGGATGGCGCAACGGTTAGCACGTTCGCCTTCAACGCACTGGGCCCCGGTTCGATTCCGGGGATTTACGTGTCGGACTATGAGCCCACTCAGCTGTTAAATGAGTACCCATTATGGGGTAAATAACTCGGTTGAGCGTGTTGCTGATCACATATCTCTGCACAAAAAACCGTCACGATCTAGAAAATGAGATGATGTTAACTCATCTCGAGGCCGTGGTTCAAATTGGACTGTTGCGCCAGTTATTTATTTTTATTGAGACCATTAATCATATTCACTATTCAAATATTTGTGTAACCAAACCAAAATTTGGTTCCGATTAAAAAAAAAATAAGAAAATAAAAATCTGAACAATATGTCAGAAAAAACTGCAATTCATGCACCAAAGTCTAATCGTATCTTTTGCAGGATTTTAATACTAGGTGATGTTACCATTCAATCATTTAGTACACAAGACTATTAAAATTAATTGCAACATTTACTCGACAATTTTAATGGAATGGATAACGTTTTAACAGAAACTCATCAACCGGGGTCCATTTCTATGTCACAGAACTTAACACCAGTAACTAACTGCTGTTATTTTCACCGTAAATTCAACGTATACACATTGTAAAAAAAATTAATAACATAACACTATATTCTTTGAATTAATCAGCCCAGAGGATGTTCCAATATATGTATTTGCGTATGCAAGTGCGGTTCTGCTTATACATACGTATATGCATCTTTATGTTGCCACAAATATTATAATGATGAGGTAAAAAAAGATTGGTATACATACAAACGGCAAACGAAGACGTGTCGAAAATTTGATAAAACGCTGATAATAGCTTTAGCGGCATCCGATTGATGTGCAGGCTCTTTCATCAAAATTACATTTAATGGGTAACATACGACCTGCCTAACATCCACATAACTCCAAGCATTGATATTCGTCTCGGTGTCTGAGGAAGGTGTTGATGTATATATCATAAAATGGTCTTGCCATATTTGAGAAAACTATTTATTGCACAGTGTCCTCCTATATACCAGTAAGCATCTGATTTGGATATACAGTAGAATCAAGTTCGAAGGAATGTGATAATATCGGGAACCTACTAAATTAACTGGACAGTAAATCCCCAATTTTTTGCGAATAGCTTATCTGCAGCAAAATAGGCTCTAGTACACACACGCTTCAGAATGATTAGCTTCCGAACCAACTTTATATGTATCGAGAATTAGACCCACATAATCTGCTTGGTAATTGAAGGTCTATCTTACTCGTTTTGGTATACCTCTATATACAGTTCTATTGTTGGTATCCCTGTACTTCCCTGTGAATCAAACTAGGTGCATATTGGATTGCTAGACCTTAACATAATAGCTGTTTGCCCTGATTAGAAAAGAGACGGCGCGGCGTCTGCAAAATTCCGCTTACAATGAAAAAAAAAATATTTCCCAGGATGACAAAAGGGGCCGCTAGCTCAGTATACTTTGATGTTTCTTCCTACCGATTCATGGGTTCGAGTCCTGCTGGCCGTGCCCATACTTATTTGCGTTGCCTTCTCCCTGTATTGTGGGGAGTTAAAATATTCCACAGCATTTTTCAGCTTGTTGCAATGTTACCGAGGCCTCTTAGAACGTTTTTTACTCCACAAGGGGTTAAAGCAAGTACTAAGATGACAATAGGTGCGTTTTTTGCACAGAGCAGAGTAGAGCTGGATAAGCGGCAAAAACGCTATGAGGCAGATTAGAGTAGCGAATACGAAAACCGGGCATGTCTTTGCTGGGAGTGTGTCTTCGTGTAGTTTAGCATTCAAACGTCAACTCAAATTTCAAGAGGTAACTTAAATCCGTAGTACAGATACAATTGGACAAATTTCATCTCGGCAGCAAAATCATTTTGCATGTTTGCTATTCCATATAATTACACAAAACGAACATGGCATAAAATATGGCAACCCATGTCCCATTTTGTATTCAAAAAAACATGATGCAAAGGTGCAGTTTCTTTATAGCCAATATTGAGCGTGATATAATATCAAACAAGATCTAGTGGTGGAAACTGTGGATCAAGAAACGATAGGACTAAAGCGTACTACAAGAACGCGACATACATAACTTCACGAACTGTAGAACATGCCCATACACCTCTCACTGGGCTATATGCCACAGAATTATCCAATTGACTCGGTGAATCCATGTGTTTACAGCATCCGCAGACAAGATGGTGTGAAATAATGATACCTTGCGATGTTTTATATCTTACTGGTCTCCGCCGCAAACGCAACAAGCCGCCAATTTATTGAAGGGCACTCTCTAATTTGAGGAGTGAATATTAGCTCTATAAGGGTTATATTGGCGGCCTTTTGCTGTCGGTTCAATTCGCCTGTCCGTCTTGATCGCTTTCTTGATGTTGTTTTTCATCCGCATCCTCAGCATAACTACTCGATGTATATGTGTAGAAAACTTGAATATCCTTTAAGCATATACGTGAGGTGAGTGGAATGCTCCATACGAATTTATAAGCATCTTCCAACTTTTCGAGCGCCGATTCAACGGGGACTAACTTCAATGTGCACCCATCCTTAAATCCTCGTCAAAGTTTTCACTCTCTGGGAATTCTTTGGACTTTGGAAACCACGTCAATTTAATAACGATGTGGGTTTTCGGAGGTAACACGCAAATGCCGCGCAGCCGCTATGTGCTTAAACAAAGATTTGATGTATCTGTTGGATTTTTTTCCTGCATTTAGTACGAAACCCTCTTATTTAATGCGTTAACCGCATTACCTTTGAATACTGGGCACTGCATAATATTAGCAGTTTACATAATTTTCATGTCAGAAACTCGTCTGGGAGAGGAATTTGATAGTTTCATGAAAATATTTGAGAAAAAGTCGTGACACGGAAGAAAAAAGTTCTCCGTTTGTTTGACCCAACAAAAAGCGTAGATGAGCTGGAACCAGTGACGTAGCTAGGGTTTTGTTTCGGAGGGGGTCCAAACATTTGATATCAGAAATGTTGATAAGGGCGGCCCTCTATATTATTCTAAATTGGAAATATACCATACATCGGCACCAAAGTAGTATAATAGTCCACGACAATGGGCCGATAAAAAGACCTATATGGGAAGTTCTTAAGGAGGAATACTCTTTGTATATTAATGTTTTCAGGGTGCTGAATAGGAAACTTGAGTTTTTCTACAAAGAATTTGATTCGGGAATGGTATTTTTCATGTTTTTTTTTCATTAAAACTATTTGTTAGCAAAATTTACAAAAAATTAAAAAAAAAAATTAAAACTAGTGAAAAATTTCCTACAATATGAAAGTATTGAGTTTAAGCGAAAAGATCAGTCATAAGACATCGCCTTCATATAGCACAGATATTAGAGGGCTTAAGGTTTATCTCGCTAATACCCAACACTCTCCATTACCCGTATCGCCTCCCGGTCTCCTTTCCTTTTCAAATTAACAATTCTTCGCAAAAAAAAACACAACAAACCGAAAAAAAAATTAATCGGTAATATCCAGCGCCCAATGTGGGGTCAGTGTGAGTTTTTTTCTATCTAGTAAATGAATCCGAAGCTAGCAATCGAATAGGCTCGCTGTGAAGTTCGTCTCAAAAGAAAACAAAAAAGAAGACTGTAGCTTAATTATACATTACGTTTTATAAAAAATATTGTGTTTATTTTTTAGGCAGTGATTTTGCAACACTACATACCCAGTTCAAAACAGCAGTCTGCGCATATAGTAGAGTCAGTCCTGCCAATATTGTCATATTTTTTATCCAAATCCAAAATATTTCGGCGTGGGTTCCTCCCTGTCTTGGATCGTATCTAATATGATTTTCGAAATATTGGTTTTAAAAGTATTTAAATGAAAATCGAATGCACTATAACCGCATTTTTGGAGAAGTGTCATAAAATTGAAAAGCAAATCATAGTGCATGGCGTTTTTGAGCAAAGAGACCAAATTAGCTCTTAAATCCAATAAATTTATGTTCTAATCTGAAAGGACCATTTTTTAATCTCTCTATAAACAGTATTCGATACTTTCTGCCCTAACCCCTAGTGGGGCATAGCGCGCCCACTATTCCATGTGGCTTAGTTGACGTTTTGTTTGCATAAACCAGTTTCGGACGATGTACGTTGCCAGCATGTACCTCCTGCTCCCATTTAGCCGCCTACCTGTGACAAGTCGGGAGATGTTTTGACTTATTATTACGCCCCGCACAACATGGGGAAGACAACACAAACATTCATGGCTACGAACGCAGTGGACGGGACTTGAACCCGTAACGACCGTAGTCTTCGCATAAACTCTTTTATGGAGTCGCACACTACATAGAACATCTCGAACTTTCTGGCGGTAAAGAAGTTCGATGCTGCTCCCATTATCGTCTGATGCTGCAGCCAAACGAAGCTTCAGCTCTTTTCTTTCATCAATCCGCTGCCATGAACGTCGGACATCCAGGGCTCATTTCGGCAATCCGGGTTTGTCCAAGGACGGAATCTGCTCTATCGATGTAGGCATTTTTTATGGCATCTCAGTTTTCATTTATGTCACTATCTGGGTGACTAGTTATCTCAGTTGCTTTTTCCGAAAGAATTCTTCCGCACGGCTCCAATATCGTCGTACGAATACTCGTATCTCCAAGAATGGCATCGTTTCCTACGATAAAGTGAGGTACATGTATCGCGTACTGCATAATTGGAAGATATAGGAGAACTTTAAGATTTGGATTATCGCACCGGTTCTGTTCCTCTTAGTTTTCAACGGTGATGTGTTGCACGTAACCTTGACTGGAAGACACAACGGAATTTAATTCCCGAAATCGCTTGAGAACTAGAAGGGAATGCAAGTACTGGTGGGCCAGTAGTATTTTGATGAAATAAAAACTAAAACAAAAACTTTAGATAAATCCATCATTTGATTCTCGCTTTCGAGTCCCTTCCCACTAATAGCAAGACATTGCACTAATTAGCAATTCAAATAATATCCACTTTGCTGTAGTGATCCTTAAACGAATGCGTCTTGGTTCATCCACGTGAAAAATAACTGCCTATATCCCGTGGGTAAGTCTTTAGCTAAATACATGAAATATGTACAAATAAAATATTTTCTCCAGTAATATAACTTAATATAAACTACATGCAGCTGTCGTTTAACGTAGCAGAACGACTCATCGCTCCAGGATCCAGCCTGATACGTTAAGGGTATAGAAGTCGTTGTTGAAGGTGTCAAAAATTCGTTCCACCATAAAAATGTTGATCGATGTTTGGTTCGCGTTATTCCCAGCAGAGCTAATTGCTGCAATTTGTTAACTACCTTTTTTGGAGAATATATCTTGGGCACGTACACACCTCTACATCACGCTGACTGTATCGAAGAGATACCCGCAAAAATGCTCAAGCGCTAACTTATTGGTACTAATCGTAAGTGCATGTATGTACTATTATACACATATGGGACTAAATACATGAAATATGTAGAGTGTATTGTGTTGTGTAGTATTTGAAGAGCATACGTACGTTTATTGTCTTTGAAATGTAGGCATATTTCTTAATATGCTTCCGGTAATAAGATGGTATTATTTTCGTTTTCGCTGTATCCATGAGAAATGTTGCCGCCACATAAGTCGAGGCATACGAGTGGATGCTCACTTTGGCACACGTTTACAAATGAACATGATGAATTCACGCAATCTACAGTAATTACTTCCAGTGATTACCTGCGGTGCGATATATCAGTGTAAGATTGCGCTAGTGATACATATTACGATGGCCAATGATGCAAAAGATTTCGCGAGATATATGTTTCTTAGTCGGTGGAGTTACTTCAGTGAGCTTTCAGAATTATTTGAAATATCTATTGATTTTCCAATTTTCGTTGAAATTCCTGAAAAGAAAATTTGGAAATTTATCCATCGTTCATTTACCTTTATATTGTGGTTCAATCACCTTTCTTGCTTTACGGATTTTATAAACACTAGGAGAGATTTCGCGCAATTGAGTGAGTGTTAATTCCCAGGCTACGACTGAGCGTCTTGTGTTTGTGACTGGGAAAAAAACTATTGTGGAGAGCACTGCAGTGGTGGGGAGAGATGTCATCATCCATACGTGTTTCGAAAATTTTTTTTTTCATCCCTCAGTTGTCAAATTGGCTGACTGACAATTGCCACTTTTGTTGGCTTTTTACAAATTTTTTTTTATCGCCTACTTTCCCCTATCAGCTGGTGGGACATTGAAAATCACAACAAATTATTTGACAGCCGGAGGGACATTTTAGTGGTGTGTGTAATATGTCACAGTGTGTAATACCAAAAATTTCGACTTATGCCCAGTTCACATTATTCCAGTAACCAATCCAGTCCAGTAATCCAGTCCAGCACTGGATTGCTACTGGAATAATGTGAACCGGCACTGGACAGCAATCCAATCCAGCAATCCAGTCCAGTGACTGGATTGTCGGTCTACTTTTTGATTCCAGCTCACCCAGAAATCATTGTTACTATAGTTACCGAATCGAGCGAGCTGGAATGAAAAAGTAGACCGACAATCCAGTCACTGGATTGGATTGCTGTCCAGTGCCGGTTCACATTATTCCAGTAGCAATCCAGCGCTGGACTGGATTACTGGACTGGATTGGTTACTGGAATAATGTGAACCGGGCATTATGTCCGGTTTTATATCTCCTATTCTCAGTCTTGAATCTATGTATATCTTTAAAGGAGAATGTGTGTATGTATGATCGCTTATACCGCCTAAGCCGCTGCGCAGAATGACATGAAAATTTGTACAACGATTCATTATATCACTGCGCAGGCTATAGGCTTGGCCCGAGTTGCAAATTCTTAGTAACTAGTTGTGAAAAAGAAAATACTTAATCACACGGCAAGAAACAGACACAAAGCTTACTAAGTCAATAGTCAAACTTCGAATACACGTTGACAATCGGTGTTTTTTTTCTTTTTTTTTGAGTTATTTCGTGGCCAGAGAAATTTGTCGTTCTCAAACCGTGAGTATATCATTAGCAATTATAATTTGTACGCCGTTCATCAACTGTAAGTACCGATTAATCTAATCCAAATGTAAATGCACTGTTAACATTCTGTTAACATATTGTTAATACACTAGCATTCAAAATTGTCACAATCGTGAGCGCAGCTAACCCTAGCAGGCGACAGCTAGTAGATTAATAAAAAAAGGTTAATGCAACTTTTTGCGTATCTTCAATAGTTTTCGAGATAAAGATAAAGACTAAAAAGGGGCAAATCTTTGTTTTTCTGATGTATATGCAAGTGCGAATACCTCGAAAACTATTGAAGATACGGAAAAGTGGCGTTAACTTTCTTTATTGAACTGCTCAAGATCTTTCATTTTGTCTCAGCACGTTTCTCAGTAAGGTTATACGGTTTCAAAATTTAAAAAAAAAAGCGTTTTTGACGTTTGTTGGCAATAACTCAAATTCCAGAAAAAAAGCCCGATAAGCACCGTTATAAGTCTTTTTATGGTGGTGCAATAGTATAAGTGGAGAAACATATCCTATATGTAATTTTAAAGAGAATACTGAACAAATAAAGTATTAAACATTAAAAGGAACTCAATCCCGGTTGACTTTTGTTAACTTTGGATATGTCTTCGAAAACCACTGAATTTACAATTTCGTCATGAAACCCTGCTACCCCTACCTTACTCTACTCTCACTGAAATTTCCATGTTACGCAAAAATATTACGACGACCCACATATTTGAGGATTAACTAAAATTTTACAACTATTTATTTTACCTTGAAATTCTCTGAAAAATCTTTTTGCACCGATAAAAACTACTCTATTGCAGACATTTGCCTATAGTACTGTCAATAAACGGTCACCACCTCTCAACTCTCAAAATATTTGTAAAAACTGAATATTGTTGCAAACAAACTTACTGACTCAACATATCATAAACGGGGGGCGTTGTGTTGACGGGATTACTCAATATAATCCTCTTTGCATGCATGCAACAAACATTTATCCTAGGCACAACAATTGGCCGGCGACCTTTCCAAACTACTCACTCCAAATCTCGACAAAGGTTCTAAGGTGTCGGTAAAAAGGCACCCATCATTGCAGCACAGCAGGTCTGCTAATTCAAATATTTCGCAATACCCAAAACCCAAAAGTGTTTGAAAAACGGTGGGCGTTGTGTTTTGGATTATCATAATTCCGTTTGTTGAGACTGTTTCCCTTAATTACGGTATTTACATACAGGATATCTGCAGGTTGTGTTTTTGCCTTGGACGATCTTTTTTCGGAAAATATTAGGTAATGTGGGTGTAACCACGTTTTATTGCTGCTAAACAAACAAATTATGTCAAACATAGAACTGATGACCTGTCCTGTGTGTCCGTGACCTACGGATCGCAACAGTTCCAGGAGAACGATCGGGGAATTTGCCTTGGGGTTTATGATGTGGGCGTTATGTTTTCGAGATTGATCAAATGAGGGCTAGGAACCTTCTTAATCTATTTCGCAATATGTTTTTTGAAAATATGCAATTTAATGACACTCTAATATGAGTTAAGGAAAATCTTATGAATATCGAAAACATTCCGCCCACTCAATTTCGTTTTTTTATTGGACTACTTTTTATACTGGCAGGGAGTTTTTTAGAGGACTACCTAGTGTCCGCAATGCAAACTTCGACAAAAAAGACATGTCATTGCGGAATGATGGTGTGACAATGGCTAGGTAGCTGATAATGGTTAACATGTCATTAGAATCAAAATTAAATACAAGCAATAGATTTAATCCATAATTGATCATACCAAATCATTGCGATCAAGATCACTATTGAAGGGGTAAGGAATCCCAGTTGAAAAGACAGGATACTTAACCTCTACATGCGGTGAGGAAATGATTAAAAAATTTGTTCCAAATCAATTTTTGAATTATACGAGCACATTATACAATATGCACCCAAGGAGTATTTTTAGCTATTAGCTGCCTTTTTTGTTTGTGCACAGCAGAGTAGAGCAGGATAAGCGGCAAAAAACCGATCGAGAACAGATTAGTGTAGCTAACACGAAAATGGCTATCCTCCACGAACTTCTGTCTGTTTTACGCCTTGGCGGTTCACCATAATTTAGGACGCAATCCTATAAGAGGTCCTTAATGCACAAGTCGCGACCTTTAAGTTTGGGAGTATCAGATCAGGGTATTTTATCGACTGTGACAGCCGTAAAAAGGAGCCTCACTTCGTGTGACTATGGGGAACGAGATCCGGATACGTATGGTTGTGAGTATCGGTCGACTGGAAAAAGAGCCATCTGCTCGGAACATATAATATCAACATCTTCAATCGAATGATTAGAGAATCATCAGAGAGACTCAGGAAGGAGATGGTCCCTCAGTGGTCGCTTCTGTGGACTCACGATCCATGGACATCATTAGGTAGCATGGTTCGATCGGAAAGAGAAACGAGGAACTGGAATGATTCTGAGTGTGAAGTGACTGTGCTTGCCCCGCTTTTAGCCTCTCTCCAAAGAGTGTGGATGGAGTCCATTCATCTCCGATGATCTGAAGATTAGGTAGTCCGTTATACCGATCACTGTCGCGGTCCAAATTAACGCACATCACGCCAAAATGCCTCGGATATCGTAGATGCTACATT
Organism: Chloromyia formosa; assembly: GCA_964017055.1. NCBI lineage: Eukaryota > Metazoa > Arthropoda > Insecta > Diptera > Stratiomyidae > Chloromyia > Chloromyia formosa. Next base: position 3,345,746 of record OZ024813.1, on the reverse strand, counting down.
CAACAAAGAAGACCTGGACTGAAACTTATTTAAAAGCCATAATGGAATAACAAAAGCACTCCGAGTAAATAACTCTTCTTAATATACGACTCTGGGCCATTCGACAGAGAGCTTCTATTTTATTAAGGAACAATATCAAAGACAATTGTCTGCCTTTCAGACTTCACATTGCCTAGTAGTAGCAGCTACTATCTTATCTACTGCACTATGGAACCCTAATTGCCAACCATTTAAGAGGCTCTGAAATCCTGTTTTCAGAGTTTTATACACTTACCGACTATTGAAAGAAAGACTGCCCTTACTGATCGGCTGCAATACTAATGCCGACTATACTTTCCACGAGCTCGGTGGTCGTGTTTGTTCGGTTACCACTCTACGATCTAGAGAATGGAAGTTCGATCCTCGGCGCGAATAAAAAACTGCCTGTGGGTACTAATAGAACTCCCACTGTGCTCCGAGCTTGTTAGTATAAAGACGACGCAAATAGAAGGTGCGTGCTAGCAACTGCACCTCGGAAAAAGTATATGCTATCGAAACGTCACCAAGGCATAGAAATGCTAGAAATGTTGACGCGCCCATGCCCCTGGAGGGGTAAATTCAATTAACAAAAAATACACACCCCTGCCCTGAGACGGTCAAAAATTGTACCTTGGAAATGCTGAGTTTATGCAGAAGTATAGGTTGAGAATTTCCTGCGGTCTTCTTCTAACGCCAATTGTCGCTTTTGCGAGGGTGATGATGAGTTCTCCCCATGCGAGGCACTCTCCTGTCGCCGCTTCGAGAGTCTCGGTTGTGCCTTCAGTGAAATAAATGAGAATTCTTCACTCGAATTCCGGCAGCTCAACAGATTTGTTCGACGGATCAAACTTGATCGTGAACCGTAAATTTGTACGCAGACTAGGGGGCTCAGCGTAGTGTGCGACGCGATAAAAGAGAATATGCGAACTATCGTCAGGACTCGGCAGAAGAAGCCACAATAACTACAACTTAAACGCCGTATACGGTGTCATCATGGAGTTTAAAAGTGGTCGTAACTCCTTGCAACATCCAGTGAACGATAAAGAAAGAAGGCAGTAGATAGGTCACACATTGCGGATGGGAGATAAATACATTGCAGGACATGCCTTGAAATTGAACTCCACTCCCAATGGCCGCCGACCAATGGAGTGTTAGTCGCTGAGTAAATTTTGGAAGCAGATGCGGAGGAGTAGTTTGCCTGCTATGGCCCACTAGGAGTTAGGGCAAATACGAGTAGTAAACTCGTTGGCTGTATCACAATAGACCCCTTCTTGGTCGCAGTACTTGTGGGATGTATGTAAACTGATCATCCTACAGGTCGCAATTTAACCCTACTATTAAAATCAGTCTTTAACTCGTTTCAGCCTTTTGCTCGTGGTGTCTGAACGTCAAATTATGAGATCAAAACTTAGATTTCTAGAAGGTTTTCATGGGTTTGGAGTTTCAATATTTTCGTGTTTTCCATACTGAGAGCTGAGCAGGCTCCGAATGATTCAGGAAAATGTCCAAACAGTTACTTTTTCTAATGCTTGCTTGTGGTCATGATATCATCCTATCAAGAATAAGTATATAATCTGTATCGTCCGATGTTTGTAGTTGTGATTTAGATAAGTGAGAAAACGTAGCTTTTCCCCAAACTACAAGATTTATTTTGTGTATTATATATACATGTATTTCGGGAGCAACTTACTCCCTTCCTCAAGGTTAACACTTCAGTAGAGTAGACCATAATCACCGAATTGGCATACCAAAGATTTGAAAGCGTTCTATTCAATTCATATCTAGCGAGCATCCTCTTCTTAAGTTATGATCACATTATATCTCTTTTGCGAGCCACTGCAAAATGCTTTCTCTTCTCCGTTGGTATGACATTTAGTCTGTCATTAAGTTTATATATCCTTCCCTTATAAACAGATGTAAAAACTGAACAGTTTTGCACAAATTATCATTTCATTGTAAATGGATATACGCCCACTCGTCCCCAAAAATCAGTCGAGAGCCTAACGTACGGGCTGCCGATTGCGTCATTGTAAATATCCTTACATCTGCGGAACTGACCTTGCAAACTATACCATACATATCCTGTTCCGCAATTCTCAAAAACCCACCATAAAATTGCATACAATTCCCGGCAACCGGTCAACCTTTTTGGGTCCTCGGTCGCTTTCTTTCGGTTGTTTGCAAATAAAACGCAATTGCATAATGAAATGCGGCAATAAACAAACACAATATTTTACGTAAATTTGTTAGGGATGCATTATACGATTAGGATGGCAACCGTGACCTTCCGGGATGCTACGAAATTGTCGTCGGTTCGACGAAAATGCCGATTTCGATTTCGGTTCAAAAATATAATTTGCACTTGAAAAAGACCAATTTTCTCATTTTTATGTGCGGCCGCAGTTTTGCGTACGTACTTAAAACGGCAACAACAACAACAAGCAAATGTATTCCGGGTTTGTGTCGGTGCAAGGAGGCGTTCATGCATTCGATAAAAGACGCAGCAACAAAGCATGTAAGTTCGGCGCACATCAAAGTCAGGTAAACATACACAAAACACCTTCTCGTTGTTCAATTTTTTAACGCCAAGGATATGCCTGAATGCACTCGTATAATGTGTGTCCTGACGAACAATAGATAAAAAGATTGTGGAATCATTACAATGAATGCATTTGGTCAGGTTAAATGATACTCTTCTTCTTCCTTTTTGTTGAAGATAATAACACTTTAAGTAAAAAAATTGGCTTTGTCGAGCCGTGGGATACTGGCGGCATGGCCAGGATTGAGTTTGATCCTATTGTTAGCGCGGAATGGTGTCAGTGTCATAATAGGTGAACATGCTCTGATTTGATTTTGATAGTTTTGCGGTTTTGTAAGAGAAAATAGAACGATTGTCTTCGGATGTTTTCTTTTCATTCTTTATGTGGTTTTATATTTATTCTTTAGATTAGATGGATCCTTTTCAATTAAAGCGGATCATACCTGATGTTTGGAGATATGAATTGCTACAGCATATGAGTTGAGACAGATGTCCATTTAGACCGGAACTAATTTTTAAAAAGGACTGTTTCACCTTTTTATACGGAATTGGTCAGCCAATACTACTTTCTCAAGGGTGTACATCTAAATAACTGAACTTATAGCCCAGGAAATAATAAATAAATAATTGCTTATTTTTATAACAGCTGCCCAGTTAACTTAACTTTGTCCATTTGTCTTACTTCTAACTTAACTCACAATCTAACTAATTTATAATTTAATTTAAGTTAATAAAAGTACTTTCATTGTCCTTTGTTTTGTTTTGTGCACTACAATATTTTTAATTATTTGTATATTTTAAATATTTTTAAATAGTGTAGTGCAAGACAAAACAAAGGACTCTGTACTTTTATTAACTTAAATTAAATTATAAATTAGTTAGCTAGGAGGTAAAGTTAGAAATAAGACAAACGGACAAAGTTAAGTTAACTGGCCAGCTGTAACAATAATAATAAATATAAAAAGAAGAGAAATCTAAAATACCTGAAGGCGCTATAAGGCAAAACGTCGTTATGTAAATAAACATTGTAAAAAAAATCTAATATAGGAAGCGAGCGTTCTCACGGCGTGACTTTTGTTGAATAACAAGAGTCGCGCACCAAAGCTCTAACGAATCTCCCCGGGGGAACACCGCTTTCAAAAGTGTTGAAAAACTTTTCAGTCGAACAGAGTGGAAGGACAAGAAAAGTAAATTTGCAACGTAACGGTAAATTTAAGTCAATTTTATTACAAAAAAAAAATGAAGATTCGGCTTGTAAGTGTTCATCGAAAATTCGACTTTAAAGGTGTTGTATGCTGTTTTTTAGACGTTTTCTATTGTTTAGCTGGAAAAGGACCTTCCATAAGGTTAGGCAACGCCTTTCCAAATATAACCAATGTTGTTGTGAACTTAACAGCTTGCCATGCAGCTGAGTCAGCTGTCTACTTCTGGATTAAATTTTTTAATCGGAGATTTATAGGATATGTACCAGGAGACAGGACGATTCATGAAAATACCAGGACAATGCTAGTGAAGATTAATATCAAGAGATGGGGAGCAATTTATTCGGCTATAAGCCTTCAAAAATCGTGAAAACACGTCCCTCACTAACAAACATGACCTCAGGCGCACAGCAGGAACCGTAATTTCGACTCAAACTACTCGCAAACGGTTGAGGGAAGGTTGCCTACTTTCCAGATGGCCGGTGAAATTACAGCTATTAACTGCAAGGCATCAAGTTGCCCAAAAATAGTTTACAAAGAAATTACTTCCCACACATGATTGCTCTACCGTCAAATTCTAATACTGGTCTAATTGCACAGGGTAGGAAACATTCGTTTTCTCTTCGCCGCACTACAGAAAGGCCAGCATTGCGTATGTAAATCGTCAATTTGGATCCTTTGGAGAAGAACCTCCTCCAGTTTCTCATATCTAAATTGAGGCGTTTTTTGAAAAATGTTTTCTGGCTATTTGGTGTCTTGTGGTCAAATGCAGTGATTTTATCGAACATCCGGAAAATAGGCAACCTTATGTTAACCGTATACAAATAGTTTGAGTCAAAAAAAATATCCTAATGATTCGGAAATACTTGTAGCTATTGTATTAATATTCAAACAATGCTTCTTACATAAGATTTATTCAACATTGCGTGAAATGTGTATAGGTACTTTTAGTTTGCCAATAACACGCAGTGTCATTAGGGTGGCAGGTAAAAGATGTTTATAAGGATCCAGAAATCACTTTTAAGAGGGATGACATCTCTTACGTACGGAGTTCATAATTTCTTCTAATAAAAAGCCGTTTCAACTTCTTTTTGTAGTTCCAGAATACGTATGTAGCTTATTCTAACAAATCGATATAAAGTTCCGCTAAAAAATATCAAATAATTACACTGAAATTACTCTAATTTGTACACCAACAACCGACGATCTATGTATACCTTCCCATCCATCGCTTCAATAAATTATAAATAATAGCATCAACAACATTTCTTGTTCGACAAGTGCAAATAAATGTTTTCCATCAACAACTGATTAAGCATCGGCGAATTAATTTATAATCAAAGTCAGCAACAAAAACGCCGGACAACATTAAACCGCATTTCGTTTTCTTGCAGAATTCCAGTTCCATTCGAGTGAAGTTCACTTTTCTCGGGGTAAATAACCAACTTGGAGTCCTATTATCCCCCGCGGAAGGCAAATCCCATAACAAACAAAACTACAAAATGTTGTTTTGTCTAACCTCTCAAATGAGCACCATAATCGCTTAAGACGAAGCTCCGCCTCCGCAAACAACTGGTTCTGCGCAACTCCATTCTATTGCATTCAGATGTTCTCCGTTTAATTCACACGCCATTTATACAGAGTATCATGATCCGTGGTTAAGTTTCTTTAACCAATGCGAACGGATAATCTCTCCCTTCTTCGGTTTCATTGCTTTTATAGAACGCCTACCTTGTTAGCAATCAACACCAACAGCAACCCTCCGTAATCCGTGCATACAGAGCGAAGCTGAAAAGGGTATCCGCACCATCTTCCGTCTTTTTTCAACTCTTGGATCAACCAGTTGGGTCTACTGCTCAGCTTACCTGGCCGGTTTCTTCTAGGTGTTCGGGTCAGGTTCTCGTTTCTTAGATGGTAACCAGTCGAACAACAGTGAAATCAGTCTTTGAGAAACGTTCGTGTTGATAACATTGATTGTTGCGTTATTTGGTCGTGTCGGACGTGAGAAAAGAGAGAGAGTGCTTGAGATAGTATACATTGAAGAGAACATTGAGATTAATATCTTGTGATTTGAACAATATTATTGTTGCTAAAGTGATTATCGTGACAGTGCATAGACAATTTGTAAAGAAACATGCCGCGACCATCACGTGAATCGTACGGAGATCAAAAACCTCCATTCTCCTACATCTCGCTTACAGCAATGGCCATTTGGAGTTCACCGGAACGGATGCTTCCTCTAAGCGAAATCTACAAGTTTATAACGGATCGATTCCCGTACTATCGTAAGAATACACAGCGTTGGCAGAACTCGTTGCGTCACAATCTCAGCTTTAACGATTGCTTCATCAAGATTCCCCGTCACCCGAATAAGCCGGGAAAGGGCGCCTACTGGACCCTCCATCCCAAGGCTATTGATATGTTCGAGAATGGAAGTCTGCTGAGACGTCGCAAGCGCTTCAAGATCCACAAATGCGAAAAGGACATGCTCAACGACGAATTGGCTGCATTGGCCAATTTCAATCGATTCTTCTTGTCCCAGCGAGCTGAATTGTGCAATAGTGGCGTGCAGACAGTCGCAGTTCCACAGCCCGAACAACTTGGAATGTATCCCATTCATCCGGCCGCTATTCGAGGACCTTACACATCGACCGAACCAGTTGAGACGAATATTGGAGATTCGAAATCGCAACAACAGCGACCAAAGCGACCTTTCACGATCGAGAGTCTCATCGCACCCGAGCCTGAAAAGTCTGGATCTCGATCGGCATCTGTATCGCCCGTACCGTCATCCAGTGGACAAATAACCCCGCCGGCAACAAGCTTTTCGCCAATTCTTCAACAGCATTCGCCTTCGATGCGAATGGATCCTGCACCGTATTTTGCAACCTATGCAATGCATCCTGTCGCGGCTATGCCACCCGTGCAACATATTCCGCTGACGTTTACGGTGGAGCAACAATTGCAGCTTCAGATTCAGCAGTACTATCGACACCAGCAAATGATGAAAGCATCGCCGACGGGAAGTGCCAACTACCATCATCCGTATCTCGGGCAGATGAAAGTGTTTTAGTTCAAAATTTAGCTGTTGAATTTTTAGTTACAATAATTAGTTTTTAGTTTTCTCTGCAAACAATTTGACAATGTGATATAGTTTTAAAAAATTAAGAATGTAGTAAAGTACGAGTATCTTTTGTGAAGGAATAGATGAAAAATGATAACGATTTCATTGTGTTCATAGTTTGTTAGTTGTGCAATTTTTTTTAACGAATGATTATTGTTGTTACGATTTGGCTTCAGTTTGCTGTAAATGTAATTTAAAATATTTAAGGTAAAACAAAACAAATATTGTTAGCTATTAGTTCCTAAATATGATTTTTGAATAAAATTTAAAACTAGAATGAAATGCTTATGTTCTTCATATTTCACTTTCTGGGTGTGGAAGTTTGACTTTTGGATTTTTTGTTTCTGCATTCTGCCTACTGTAACCGAAAGAGTTTTTTTTCCCAAAATATATGGATCATATCCAGTTGCAAGTTATACGAATTTTGCCGGCATTTGAGTGAATGACTTTAAAATTTAAAAGAGTATGGTGTTTCACATTACTTGGAAATATAAAGGCGATCCCTTATTGTTCATAATCCGATCATCATCACACATTACCATTAGTTGCCACTGATAGTGGGCGAGAGTGGCTATCATGACCCTATCATGCAATTCGATTCGAGTAGAAAAAGGGTATATTGATTACCCCACAGAGAATTTTATTTAACCAAATTTTCATGTCGCTAACTGTATTCTATCGGGAACTATTGTGCCGTTTTTGCTTGTGACGAAATCAGTCTACCTTGTATTATTTTATGGAATTGAGTATAATATACTATCTTATGATCTGGGGCAGGGGTCGGCAAACTCCGGCTCGACTATGGTTTTTATCCGGCTCGCGAAATGATGTGGTTTTTGACATGAAACAATTAAAAAAACCTAAAATTTAATTAAATAGTTAGAAACGAGGTTTTCGTCAAAACTTCATGTCACTGTGCACAAATTTCACGCAGCAGTGCTACGACACTACTCGCGATTCGACAAGTAACGAACAAATAGTGAAATTTCGAACACCAGACCAAACCACACTAATTTCCACGCGGCAAGTACAAAGCAAATGTTCGTCAAGTGGCGTGCATTTTGCATCAAGCATATGCTTTCCCCGTCATTCGAGTCATCGGGTGAACATCATAAATAAATAAATAACTGGCGCAACAGTCCAATTTGAACCATGGCCTCGAGATGAGTTAGCATCATCTCATTTTCTAGATCGTGACGGTCTTGTGCAGAGGTGTGTGATCAGCAACACGCTCAACCGAGTTATTTACCCCATAAATGGGTTTTAACAGCAGAATGGGCTCATAGTCCGACACGTAAATACCCTTTTTTATCGAAAACTACCGGATTCAGTAGGAATCGAACCGGGGCCCAGTGCGTAGAAGGCGAACGTGAGGAAATGGTGGCAATCATTGGTCGGAAATGACCTGATTTCGGCGATTTTTCGTCATTCGTGGGTGCGGAAATCGCCGATTCTCTTTTTTTTCCACCCGATGTGTGTATGCACGGGAATATGTCACACGTCTAGTGCAAATTTGCTTAGTACTCTCCAAGTCGCGAGTAGTGCGGTCATAACTGATGCTGATACAACTAGTTATGACATATACTGACTTGTATAGAGACTCAAAATCCAATACCAAACTAATTTTCTACAAATTACAAACGTCATGTTTTAAGAAACATGACTGATAGTTGTTTTATATAATATACCAATGGATCAAAGTATTAAACGGGGAGTTAATGCTGGAGTCGCTGGACTGAATAACCAGTATGTGAGTCACTGGCCCAGCGTATTCACGGGTCATCGTAGCATTGATTGAATTAAGGGCTACGGATGCCTTAGCTGGTTTTCAGACAGAACGTTGGTTATGGAATATTTGTAATGAAGCATATTCTGGTCTGGTTCTGCCGCTTCCACCGGCAGATCTATGGCAGCATCTGATGAGTAAGGATCTGTCGGTGGTACGAAACCAGAGGCCGAGGGCCCCATTACGCCTGGACCCCGATGCGAGCGCGAGGGAATCTGCGCCGTCCGCCAACCATTGCGTCCTTATCGCCCTATTTTTTTTATCATATCCCATTTTTGCCTCCCATGTTTGTATTGTGTGTCCAAGGAGGGCTTGGTATCCTGATGTCCCCGCTGTATAAAACAGAAGTCCACAGGTGGGGCTCCTAACTTCGACGATTGGCTAATCCTAACGGATTGTATTGCCAGGTGTATATTTTACTGGTTTAAATCCATGATATTATTTTTGTCATTAAACAGTTAGTATGTATTAATAGTTATATACTGATATTAGGTTTTCAAAATGGCATCTGCCATGTGGTTATTAACTTTGTGATTTCACAATTTTTATTAAGATTTATTAATGTAGTAGTATTAAGCCCTAAGGCCGATGATTAAATTTGTATCAAGCATTAATTCCGATACGTGAGTTATAGAAGTTTTGATCGTCAACGTGAAGACGATTCTGAACAAAATTTGATCCTCAACTCTCCTGCCCTTCTAAACGATTCTGAACCATGTGAGCCATCTACCAAAATTCAGTTTAGACGTTCGTTAATGTGCGCTGATCCGCAGCACAATCACTCCACTATAAGGCTAGCCGCATCTTGGACGTAGGCAGGGTAGCGCAGCGCAGCGCGCACATGGCATTGTTGTTGTAACAATTGTCATAATCTGATTTTACAACAACAATGTCATGTGCGCGCTGCGCTGCGCTGCACTGCCTACGTCCAAGATGCGGCCGGCCTAAGGCAACTCACTAACAAATTTCACATGGAATTATTAACAAGTTTGCACAAATAGGTATGTAGGTAGGCTATTGCGCAGCAAATTAATAACAGCCACTTCGCGACACGTCCTCCCTGGACGCCTGTAATGAGCCACCTGTAATGAACCATATTATTGTCTGGTAGTGTTCCTCCCACCGGCAGATTGAAGCAGCACCTGATGAGTAGTGATCTGTTGGTGTTACGAAACCAGAGGCCGAGGGTCCCATTACACCCGAACCCAAGTGCAACCGAGTGGGCGTCTAACCCGCCCGTTAATCATTCCATCCTTATCGACTATTTTTTTTATTCCCCATTTTTACCTCCCCGGTTTGTATTGTCTTCCCCAGGCCTATGAATTTATGTTAATACGTAAAGGACAGGGGCAACGAGCGGCGAAAACCCCGCCAACATCTCCCGAACTGAGCTACAGCAAGCATAGGCCGCTGCTTAGCTCGTTGAGGGGCCTTTTTCTTCGCCAGATGGTACGGCCCGACCTTCACGGTCATTATGCTACCTAAGGCTCCGTCTCCACAGGCATCTCCGGATGCCCACCAATCCGTCCGTTACACGCTGGCTAACGGATGACTCCCAGACAAGCATACAGACTTATAAACACGATTAGGGACTATTATCATCCCAGGACTAGCCTCTGTAAAGACAAGGATGGAAACTTCATCAGTAACACCGATGGTTGTTAATTGCCTCCAGGGGCATGGGCGCGTCAACATCTCTAGCATTTGTATCCCTTGTTGACGTTTCGACAACATACCTACCTACTTTTCGGAAGTGCAGTTGCTAGCATGCACTCTTATCCGCGCCGTCTTTTTACTGCTCGGATCACTATGATAGTTCTATTAGTATGCACAGGCAGTTTTTGATCGCACCGAGATTTGAACTCCGAGCTTTAGATTAGTATCGTAGAGCGGTGACCGAACGATCACGACGCAATTCTGCGGGAGCAATAAATTCTGGAATATTTTTTTATATTTTCTTTCTTTTTATCGCCATGTGAACAAGCAATAAAGCTGCTTTGCCAAATTAAACTCTTCGAACAAATATTTCATAAAGAAATTTGGACAAATATTTGCGACGTGTGAACGCACCTTAAGCATTGAAAACACCACTCCTATCATTAATTACTTAATTATAAATAAACAATCAATAAATAAAGTATATCATTACTTTGGCGGATGGTTGGGAACATTCCTGTTTCGCGAAAATTGAGAGAATTCTCTCTATTAAATTAGGGAGAATTTTCACAAAACTCGGGAAATTTTCGCTTTAGGACCCACTAATTCCCCCGGGTGGGTTCTAGGCTCTTACCACCTAAAGCGGAAATGGACTACCTAAAGCAAAAATGCCGGAAATTAAGGAATTACAAAAATTCTCTCTAATTCAATAGAGAGAATTCTCGTAATATTCGCGAAACAGGAATGTTCCGATGGTTGCTATCTATTGCAAAACTATACTTAATTGCCCTATCCCCTTGTGGATCATAGCGCGTCAACTGTTCCATGCGGCCCAGTTGACGTTTCGTTGGCATAAATTGGTTTCGGAGAATGTAGTTGCCAGCATGCACCTCCTGCACAGCCGTGGCCACGACCGTCGTCAAACATGAGACTGATGCCTCAACACACTTTGCTACCGGTCGCCCCTTTTGCAAAACTAACCACACAATTTAAGTTTGCTATGAGCCTATAATACAATGTATTTTATCTATTTTTTTACAGGATAAGTCGCTTTAGTGGAAACAGAATACTTTAGTGTCATTAAAACATGCAATTATTTGACAAAGATTAATTGCAGTGAAATCTACACTTAACAAAAGTAAAATGTTTGCGTTAAACTAATTTCCAAACACATGACATCAACCCTTCGTGAACGAGTCTATCGCGGTTCTCTCTGACAAAATGACAAAATTACGAAACAAACACATCAACTCGACGACAACATCGAATTATTTTAACAAATCGACGACACTATTAAGATCTCCATTAGATACAAGTATCTGTGGCGGCCTATCATTTTAACGAGCGTCCTATTCGTGCCGGCCCCAATCTTCACATTGTCCTGGGCAGAACGAACCGACTCTATGCATGCCTGAGTGGCGGAAGCGATTAGACGATTTAAAGGACTCAGTGCAATCAACTACACAACCCTGTAATTTCTTATTTGTTGGCACTTGACGAATGCCTCGCCAAAAGTGTTTACATTGCCGTTGCACAATCGAAGTGCTCTCTTGTTCGCTTTCAGCCCATCCGCAAAATCAACGATTTAAATTTCGTCCTGGGAAAATGACTGCAATTTCATATGAATGAGTTGGGTGGTTGCTTCGTTTTAGGTATAGCGATAGTGGGTCAGCAAGGGATTCGATATAGCAGCAGCAAAGTTGTCCTCGACATGCAATTGCAGTAATTGGGTCTTTATTCTCTGCCTCGAAGTACAATGGGAAGCTTCTCTTGGCACTGACTATTTATCGACTTTGCAAGCTGGGATGGCATCGAAAGGACATATTGGTAGTGTTTTAGTAGTGAAACGTTTCAATTTCAACACTATTTTGAAACTGGTTCATGATTTTTTTTGGAGTAAACTTACGTTTGAGATTCATGAAACCATGAACAGCGGAAATGAATCAGACATTTTTTCTAATCAATTTCCCCTATTCATGATTTGTCGGGGTATTCTTCTATCTGACATTTCACTTTTGACAAGTTGTATCACTCCGCACGTGAACAGCGTGGAGTCGTGTGTTGTCTTGGTTCTTGTTTGTTGATAAAGGTCTAGCGGCGCTCGTCAATTTATTCTGTCTGGATATTTTCATAAAAAGGGTAAATATGTTCCTATTTAAAAGTTGAATCGAAATATCATCAGTTGTCAGCTGTTGGAGTCGTCAAATAAATGGCAACTGGAAATCATGTCGTTCAGCAGACCAGCAACGATTCGGGGAATTGGATATGAAACAAATCGGAAACATGATCAATTCATAGAATGCAGCCGTTATTGGGTCGGCTCAGAAGATACTGAGCAACTTCCGCTCAAGTGATCATGATCAAGTGATCACCGAGCAAGAAATATTTCTGCTCACACTTTTCTTTTTCTCCTTTCTCCTTTACTTTCGTATGAAGTGTGTGTAACAACGAGAGTCGCGTTCAGTAGGCACAGATTGCATAACCGACAAGTTGCGGAACTGCTCGCGAGCTGTTTACGCTCTTCGGTAACTTCTAAACCCATCCATTAAGGTGGTGATGCCATCGAATTGACCAGTGTTTGATACTTCGATAAGAATAAAACTTGGGCGACGCATTCTCAGAAGAAGTCACAATTGATAATCGAGATGAATGGAGAAATCATATCCAACGAGTCCAACTAGGACATGAATGATGAATTAATAAAAAACGTGGATGCCCGATTTAAGATGATAGGATAGCAAATTTAAGCCAACTCACAGTCTAGAAGCAGATATCCTGACGGTCGATCCGACTAACTATTAAAAACCATCTAATTTGAAGGATTGTTTCTGTGCTGCGCCGACTCCAGCTACCATAGAAGTTAAGAGTCTTTCTAGGTCCACGCTCATCACCGGAAGATGTCCTGTATCAAGTAACTTCGCAGTTTCTCTTCATACTGTTGTGGTTTCATATAGCCTGTATTATTAGGTAGTCCGGATGAGGCAACGGTTAGCACGTTCGCCTTCTATGCACTGGGCCCCGGTTCGATTCGCGCAGAATGCAGCAGTCTTCGATCCCCATACCCATTTGAGGTAAAAAAAAACTCGGCTGACCGTTTTGCTGATCACACATCTCTGCACAAAACACACCGCCACGATCTAGTGAATGAGATGATGCTAACTCATTTAGAGGCCTTGGTCCAAAATTGGACTGTTGTACCAGTTATTTGTTTTTTTATTAGATGGCTTCATAATACTGTGTTGGTCATATGCTCTTCCTCTAAAGTGCTCTGCTTCCGTGTGGCTTATAGCACATTTATGTATGTGTCACATTCCTTAAATATAGATCAATCGGGGAAGGTTTAGAAGAGTGTTCAGAGAAAGCGAAGATAGTCTCTGTACTCTCTCCATTTCCTGTATGTTGCTTTACGAGTTGAATGCTGTCCACCAGACCACAGCTCCGTATGTTAATATCGATCTTACGACAGCTGTGTGGATGATTCTCGATTTCAGACCCCACCTTTTTACTAGCAAACTCTTGCAGATGTAGAAGGCGATGTTGGCCTTCCTAATTCGTTCTTCAGCATTACGACCTCAGTCAACTATCCAGGATCATCCCTAAGTACTTTAGCATGGGTCGACAAAGTTAACTCAGTGTCACCCATCTTTGGCGGGTTAAATTCCTAAATTTATCTTTGTGCAGAGAACCTATTCAGTTTCTTGAGGATTTGCACTCAATTCTCTTCTGCGGTAGCTTACTGAGGGCCATAATTGTAAGATCTGATAATTTGCCCATGTTCTTCTCCTGGTACGAGTATCACGACATCGTCTGTATAGGCATGTCTCCCTAACTATTGAAGGGATTTTAGTAAAACGTTCAGTACGAGTACCCATAGGAGTGGCGACAGTACCTACACCTCTTTTCAGAGTACCTCTCATTGTTTTCCTAGTAGTTTTTGCACCGCCCCATTCGGACATGATCAGCCTGTTCGAAAGTAGTTGTTTGATCCTATTCACTAGAGTTTTTTTTTCACCTCGGCGTGTCTAGAAGCTTTCATTATAGCCTCCATTGTGACGTTGTTGAAAGCTCCTACTTTGTCCAGAAATGTGCCGAGAGTGAACTCTTTGTATTGAAGGGATGTTTTAAACGTGGAGACCACTTCACGAAGAGCATTTTCTACATATTTCCGTTTCATGTAAGCATGTTGAGTTCTTCAAAGGTATGCAGGGTCAAAAAGCAAAAAGGAAGTCAGGCTACTCAATTGCCCAAACCCATTGTAGGGCATAGCGCGTCAACTGTGACCCAGTTGACGTATCGTTGACATAAACTAGTTCCGGAGAATGTTGCTGCCAGCATGCACCTCGTATTCCCCATTTAGCCACCTACCTGCGACAAGTCTAGAGATGCTTATTGCTCGTATTAGGCTCGGCACCACAGGGGGAACCCAACACAAACATCCATGGTCACGAACGTCGTCGTGGATGGGATTCGTACCCGAAACGCCGCTAGCCAGACGTGAGACTGATGCCTCTACGCACTGAGCTACCGGTCGCCCCGTCTGAAATCCTTAGGATTGATATGGCTGCTCTTGTCTGATTTTGGGATGAAGACCATTCTAGACTCCCTCGATGCCAGAGGCAGGCTATGTACCTCGGAGACACACCTTTAGTATGGCAACAATCCATGGTGTTATAGCGTCAATGGATTTTAACAGCATTGCCAGTACATATTCCGTCGGGACCTGCCGATTTATACGCGTCGAACGAGCTTATCGCCAATCTTACGCGTCTCCACGTGAATAGACCCCGGACGTTTCTCTCATTTCGCATCGCGATTCCCTATCTCTGGCCGTGTTCGAAAAACCAAAAGGGGTTTTCAAACCCTCACCCATTTCAGGTTCAGTCCAGCTACCAGTCCATTAGCCATCGATCCAGCAATCACTCGAACTATACTCTACCATCAGTTCTCCTTCAAATCTTACCGAAAACTTATGGAAAACGGATAGCTCGGCTGATACTTGGACTGAAATTGATGTGGTGTCTAAGAATCCCTTAAAACACAACCCCTCTGTTTCTGAAGCTACAGGACAATAATTGCCCAAGATTTCTGCTCCAACAGCAATGCATCACAATTGCAATGTGCAATTCTTTGGTTAAGGGAAGTGCAACGAATAAAGGCTCTTCCAATTGCTATACTATTGATTTCAGTTCCAAAGCAGGACATGTTGAAGCAAGGCGACGACGGACAATAAAATGTCGTATACGCAAAGGGTGTTGATTATTTCGCGTATCGCATATGATGTTGGCGACGAAAGTATTGTTTTGTAACGCGTAATTAGTGGGTTACATTAAACACACACCTTGATAGCATCTGAGCGACGCTCAATTGTACCGAGAGATTTTACAGATATAACAATAATTTCTATATGGAAATACCGGAACGAATTTTATAGTTCCGCAGTTGCTCATTTTATGTAAAATAGGTTAATCGGTGAATACAGGAAGGGAACTTAACTCATATGTTTGCCTTCTTGTCCAGGTGAGGGGAAGTGGCTCCGCAATAATTATGGGTCATGGATAATTCTGCAATGTGCAGTAGGGTGGCCATCTGAAAATTGAAACAGAGACGAAGCCAAAGTTTGTCAATTGTCCCGAGAAGGTTTGGCAGTGTCGTAAAGGCAATGAATTATGCTTCTCAACCAGCTGAACACTGGTATACAAAGGTGTACCCAAAAGTAATTGGTTTCTTTTGTAGGCTATAAGGGGGCGGCACTGCCTTCCCTAGTTGGGAATGTTTAATATACACTCCGCTTAATCAGTATAGCAAGTAACGTTCGTGTGCATCTACCCCCATGGCGGAGTGCACGGTTCCGGTGACGGACAATCCTCACTTCGTAGTCTGCGGGCCCATCGACGGGGACACGGATGAGGAAAGTGTGTCACTGGGCTCCGATTTGGCTGCGTTAAGCTCGACATACCCGACAAGCACTTTGGTCGCGAGCATGCATCGAACCACGTCAAAATCAGTTGAACAGTGGACATAGAAACATTTTGTATACCCTTCACGAATGTGATGGGGTATATTAACTTTGTCATGAAGTTTGCAACGCACAGAAGGAAGCATCTCCGACCATATAAACTACATATATTCTTGGTCGGCATGACGAGGTGAGTCGATTAAGCTTTGTCCTTCTGTCTGTCTGGTTCTATACAAACAAAGCCTTCTTTCAATTGAACGCTGTGTATATGTCGGAACCAACGGAATGTATTGCCGCAGAGCCATTTAACATTAGCCCTATCCACGGCAGCGGTCTTAATCGTTAATTTGCACAGGGTAAATGGCACCCTTTTGTCTTTGCGGCTTTCATCAACCGCGTCAGTTGCCCCCTCTCGGGCCATGATAACGGGTAGCATAATTTGGTTTTAGCGCCACTTTAGCAAATATCCAGCTCCATCGCCGAAAACACCATCTGAACATTAAAACCCCCTATCCAGAAGCAGGACACTAAACTGGCTTTCACTGATGAAACTAAATTTCTCGGTCTCATCTTTGGCAGGGAGTTAAGTTGGAAACTTAATATTCAAAAAGGAGTAAAGAAGGCTACTTTTCCAATCCACTTGTGTTGGAAGACCATTGGCAACTGGCAGCCGAATGCTGTAGAGTGGAGATATACGCCCTAATATTATTGTACGGAAATAGTGTGTGGTCAAGAGCACTCGAGGTAGCCGCCTACTGTAATTTGCTGGGAAGGGCTAGCTACCTTTGCCACGACGAGAGGTTTTAGAACCACTCAGTCTGCCGGACTAGATATGGTACTCGGCTTGCCCTTGCTGGAAATTTTTGGCGAACAACTGGCGGTAAAAACGGCTTTACGCCTTCGTGAGATTTCCAGTGGCGTGCGCTGAGTGTGGGACACTCTAGTATATGGGATAACATGGATCACCTTAGGGTGACCCACTACACTTCTTCAAAATACCAATTTGGCTGAAACAACACAAGTCTGATTCCGTTGGAGAATCTATGTATGGGAGATATGTCCCTGAGCCCTGACCACTGACTCTATGATCGTCTACTGGCTCTAAGACCAACGACGGGACTGGAATAGGCATATACCTATATATATCGGAGACTGCACTTTAACAGCATATGTCACAAGAGGATGTCCGTAAGGAGGGGTACTATCACCCCTTCTTTGGTGCATCGTAGTAGATAGCCTGCTGTGGAAGCTCTCCACTATGGGATTTTCTACACAAGGTTATGCTGACGACTTGGTAATAATTGTCAGAGGAAAATTCGAAGAAGTGCTAACGGAAATCCTCCAGTCAGCGCTGAATGCAGTGCAAAATTGGTGCAATGATAACGGCCTACGTGTTAACCCGGCTAAGGCAGTTATCGTCCCTTTTTCAAGGAAAAGAAACATCAAACCAATGAGGCATCCCACTATGTACAACACCCCAGTGCTCCTGGCAGACACCGTCAAACACTTAGGTGTTACTCTAGATAAGAAGCTACTTTGGTCGGCACACCTGAGGACAATCTCGGACAAAGCCACCAAAGCTCTATGGATCTGTAGACAGTTTGTAGGTAAAACTTGGGGGACAAGCCCTCGAATAGTACTATGGATCTATAAGGCAATTGTGAGACCCATAATTGAAAATGGGGCTATCATCTGGTGGAAAAAAGCTACCACCAAAGAAGGAATGGCTATATTAGGAAAGATTCAAAGACTGGCATGTCTCACAATTACTGGGGCTATTCGCAGCTGCCCCACGGCTGCCCTTGAGGCGTTGTTAGATCTTCCGCCGCTCCACATTCACCTAAAGGCAGAGGAAAAATCAGCAGTAGCTAGGCTTAATGCTAATCAAACTAACATCAAGTTTAATTTGGAGCAGGAACACTGGCTCCACGAGGATAATGAATTAGGCTTGCCATCAGACCACATAACAAGGGAACTCCGCTTCAATCACCTCTTCTCTACAACCATATGGAGCAGAGAAGAATGGGAAATGAAGCACTCAACCCTTCCTTCCAGTACCGTTAAATGGTTTACGGATGGCTCCAAAACTGAAGAAGGCTCAGGGGCGGGTATCGCAGGCCCCTCAATTAGAGTGTCTATTCCTATGGGGAAGTACACCATGGTTTTCCAGGCTGAAGTTCACGCGATTGAGGTATGTGCGAACTTTTGTCTGGAAGCTGGCTACCGTAACAGTAGGATTGCAATCTTCACTGATAGTCAAGCTGCAGTCAAGGCGCTTAGCAAATTCTCCTTTTCATCAAAACTGGTTCTGAACTGCTTTGAAGCTCTGCAAAGAATTGGCATTGCTAATATTGTTACCATCTATTGGGTCCTTGGACATGTTGGTATTGCGGGTAACGAAACCGCTGATGAGCTAGCCAGGACGGCTTCTGCAAGTCCGTTTACAGGGCCTGAACCCTTCTGTGGTATCCCTCTATGTAGGGTAAAGTCACACATAAGAGAGCAGGAACAGTTAGAAACCACTGCACATTGGGAAAACCTCCCTGGCCTGAGACAATCGAAATTGTTTATTTCAGCTCACTCACCCAAGCGCTCCCTGAAATTGGTGTGCCTTGGCAAAAGCAGAGTGAGAATCATTTGCGGTCTCCTTTCATGGCATTCCACTCTCAGGGGTCACTTATACAGAATGGGGATTGTCTCTAACCCCAACTGTCGTTTTTGCGAAAGCGATGATGAGACTTCTCAGCACATCCTCTGTGAGTGTGAGGCACTCGCCCGTCGCCGCTTAGAGAGTCTCGGTGAGGCATTCCCTGAAGCGGAAACGATCGCCTCTTTCAAACTTGGGCAGCTGAGCAGATTTGTGGGATCGATCAAACTCGATCGCCCACTCTAGATTTACAGGGCTATAGCACAATAGACCCTATGGTCGCAGTGCTCGTGGGCCCCTTCGGGCCCACTGCCCACGAACTAATCTTAATCTTATATATACTCGGAGGGACTGAGGATTAACCTATCACTTCGACTTCCCGAATTTTGTAGTGTACTACAGGCGGAAGTTTCGGCTATCTCGGAAGTTGTGTCCTGGCTATAGGCAGTCAGTTTTGTGCTGTGAAATTTGGTAACTGATGGATGACTAGATGCGACAGTTATTCAGAATACAACAAGCCGCTGCAATGCTGCTTCGATACTACTGGCCTGGCACAGCATGTAGTGATTCGGCATTGTTTTATCAATTTATAGCCACTAATTTAAATACATTATCATTTTAAGAATTATATGACATAGATATGATATCATATTTTTTTTATATAAAAAGGGATATGATCATATGCGAATATTTTTTTTTTTTTTTTTTTTTTTTTTTTTTTTTTACAGGGATGATGGGATCAGTGTGGCTAAGGCGCTTTCTTCATTGTGTCAGTGAAATCCAAAGCTGTTATCATCATTTCCCTGGGAGGGAAAAGGGAAAGGGTTAGGTAAACACGCATACAAATCAAAATAAAATTCAAGATACGACAAATGGAACAGCGATTGGATTTTAGGATTTATTAACAGATACCTAGACCCCATACATATTAGTAGGGTAAGAAATTAGTAGGCGCCAAAGACACAGACATAATGTACAAAATTAAAACATTGAAGCTAAATTCAACACTTGTTTTGCCTCCCAGACAGCGTAGAAACGCTGGTATGAGGGAATGCGAAATAAGTATTTTCAATCATTTATAGTAAAATTGATTCAATTAACGCGGTTGACGCTAATTAAACTGTAGTTGTTGAATGCAAGTTAAACTGGTGTTTATTTTTAAGTTAAGTTAAAAACTGATTAGACTGTAAGTGTCGCTTTAATTTTCTTTTAAAAGTTTCGTACGATGTTAGAGTACGAAGCTCCGAAGGTAGAGAGTTAAAAAGTATTATTGATGATCGAATTGGGTCGGTTAGAATTCTATTAGTATTAGCTGAAGGTGTTCTGAAGTTTCCAGCATTTCGAGTACTATAGCTATGAACTTCTCTGTTCAACGTTAGAGAAATTAATGTTTTCGTTCTGTTATTAACAATTTTCCAAATTGTTTTAATTTTTTCAAGAACTATGATTTTTTCTAACGGAAGTTTGGCGGTTAATTCATAGATTTCTATAGTAGGAGTCCTTGGGTGTAAGTTGTGGGTAGCTTTAACAGCTTTATTGATCATTCTACTGACTGTTGAAATATTTCTAGCCGAAGTCTGACTCCAGTTTAATATTCCATAATTCACTATAGACATAATATGGGCATGAAAAATCATATTTTTAAGCTGAGTTTTAAGGTACTTTCTTCGTCTAAGCAAGGCAATTAATGGGCATAATTTAGATTTGATTTGATTTATATGATCATTCCAAGT
This sequence comes from Chloromyia formosa, assembly GCA_964017055.1. NCBI lineage: Eukaryota > Metazoa > Arthropoda > Insecta > Diptera > Stratiomyidae > Chloromyia > Chloromyia formosa. Next base: position 3,325,085 of record OZ024813.1, on the reverse strand, counting down.
AAGCTTCTCATCGATAATAAGGCCTAGATATTTGATCTTATTCACTCTTTCAATGGATTGGTTACCAAAATTTATATTCAATTCAATATCGGCTTTGTTTTTTGTTTAAAAAGCATGAATCGTGTCTTATTAATATTTATATTTAGTTTGTTACCATGTAGCCACTGTTGATAGATTTTCATATCATTATTAATCATTTCTTCCGCATCACTTTGCCCGAAATTATGACATAATGCTCATCGGGGCGACTTCGGTATATGAGGCGCAAATTTTCAATGATGGGTTTCAAACAAATTTGGCCTGAAATGAACGAATCTGAAATCCTTTTTCGCGAACTCATAACAGTTTTGGAGATATTTACCTTTAAAGTTGGAACTTTTGTATGGGTAAATCGAGTGCTAGAACTGTATATGGAATAAATTTCCGCTTTAGGTAGCTACGAACCTGCTACGTTACATACACCATTTAATACCATTTAATTTTTTACATTTTCAGGCCACTCGTATTTTAGATTTTGCATGAATAAGCCGCGGATAAAATTTGGCGCCTCAAAGATCGAAGTCGAGCCTGCTCATCTAATTCTCCAAATTTTTAACGTCTCTAACGTTTTTTTTAAATCCAATTTTCACTGACGTCACACAATCATTTCCGCCATTGTGTCCCAACTTTCCAGCACTTTATGTAGCTCACTCTCGAACAACGCATGCTCAGTACTCGTCAAGAAGAAGACTGATAACAAAAGTCTGACATTTAATAAGTCATGAGCCATTACATTCGTGTCAGCTTGCGCTCGCCTTGAAATCATGTTTTGTTATTGAACGGGAGATTAAAACGAGTTAGTTTCCCGTTGCATTGACGCCATTAGAATCCGGAAAACGCATAACGACTGCCGGAAAAGCAACGTAGTCGCAATGAATGGCCTCAGGTGAGTACACGGCTGTCACATGTCACGTTCCCTACTGGGTTCTGGGGGTACGTGTGTATGAGCTGTCCCTCAGGCCTTGTTCTCGGGCCGTCCATTGTCTTGCACACTAAAATCTTTTCACGACACTTACTCGCATGCTTGCTTCCCCACTAATTGCTTACAGTTTTAGTGAATTGTGTTGCATGTTCTGCTGCCCGCCGTGTCCGGGACCGATTGCGGCGAAGCTCGCCTTCCAGCCTCCGGAGCCCACCTATAAGTTGACCTCCGCCGACGATACCAACACCAAGTACAACCTGCACTTCTCCGACCGGGCAGAGTGGCAGTATTCGGAGCGGGACAAGGGCAAGGTCGAAGGATTCTACACGCGGACGTCGCGTGGCAACCTCATCACATGCATCTTTGTCAAGTGCAGCAAGAATGCAAAATATACGCTACTGTTCTCCCATGGCAACGCGGTGGACTTGGGTCAGATGAGCAGCTTCTACCTGGGGCTGGGGTCGCGTATTAACTGCAATATTTTCAGCTACGATTACTCCGGCTATGGTATGAGTGGCGGCAAGCCATCGGAGAAGAATTTGTACGCAGACATTGAGGCCGCCTGGCATGCCCTGCGTAATAGGTAAATTGTTTGATTTTCTTGAAGACAGGACGATTTCAACATTGCTCGCTATAATTCGAAGGTACGGTACGAATCCGGATAATATCATCCTGTACGGACAAAGTATCGGAACAGTGCCAACTGTAGATTTGGCTACCAGGCACGAGGTGGGCGCCGTGATCCTTCACTCGCCTCTGATGTCGGGGATGCGTGTGGTCTTTAGGAACACGAAACGAACGTGGTTCTTTGATGCATTTCCCAGGTAAGTAGTGCGGGGTGTTGGGGTATCTGATAACCATTTCATTGTTGTAATTTGTCCCTTTTCAGCATTGACAAGGTTTCGAAAGTGAAATCGCCCGTGCTGGTCATTCACGGAACTGATGACGACGTTATAGATTTTTCGCATGGCATCGGGATCTATGAACGATGTCCCAAGGCTGTTGAACCGCTTTGGGTTGAGGTAGGTGTTTGGTTCGTAGTCACATTAAATTAAAAAAAAAAAAAGAAAAGTTTTAAAACTGTTGCGTAAATTACTGAGATGCAAAATGTTGTGTACCCGTCGAGTGAGTAGAAACGTGACGTAGCAGTTTAGCTGTTTTGTTCTCTAAACCGTCGCAATAAGTTGAAAATGCAGGTATTTCGTCTTTTTTTTTATTAACATGTTTGCCTTATGTGTTTTCCGTTAGAACACAAAAGTGTATACACGATGTCATATCATCCTTAAAAAATAACAGTTAAGACTTTCGACTTGAAACGTTCTTTAAATTTTGTACCTGCAAGAGTAAAGAAGAAATTGATTCTCGCACTATTTACTCAATATCCCGATTCCATCACCGTTACTTTTTTAAAGGGCCGGTAGCATTAAAGTGTCCGCACGTTGATTCTTCTTTCTTATTTATGGGTTCGAATCCCACCGTGATGATGGTTTGGCTTGAGTTGTTATTCCCCTGCGATGTGAGACCCTTCCAGGCTTGTCGCAGAGTTCAAATAAATGGGCAGGATGTGTATGCCAGCAACATGCATTATTCGAAGCCTATTGTTCCTGCGGCAGCCGGTTTTACGCACCAACCACTCCTCCTCCTCCTCCAACCACTGCCGCCAGACTGGCAGATGAGAGAGACAGCATTAGGAGCGTAAATCCGGACGACCCCAGAATTCACGTTCCTGCGGCAGCCAGTTCTTCGTACCGGAACGACCCGTTTTTCGACGGCCAAGAGTTGCCAAACCCCCTCGATGCAAGAAGAACTGCCGTATTTGAAGCATCGCTACCACAACAACAACCCCAGAATTCACGATTCAGATGAACTGCGAGATCCAAAGGCAAGTAGCCGAACACAGGAGGTCAAAATGGAGCACCCATCTGAATAACTGCAATCTAACCACAAGGTTGAGCAAGTTATGGTCGACAGTCCGTGCCCTCTCCAATCCACCAAAACAGAAAGGGAACGTCGCCATTCAGTTCGGTGAATATTCAACAAGTGACCCTACCCACTGCGCAAGTCGTTTCAATAAACAATTTATTGAACACCCTGCACCAGACAGACTTAAGCGTAAAATCCGTAGGAAGATTTACAACCGAACTACAGACAGCATACCTGTTTTCACCACGGACGAAGTAGTTGCAGCTATAAGGAAGGCGAACAACTCGAAAGCATTTTGACCAGATGGCATTTCAATGACTATGCTCAAACACCTCGATCTGCCAGCCATCAACTATCTCACGGCTACTTATAATCTATCCATCTCCTCGTTGATCGTTCCGGAAATCTGGAAAAAAGGCAGAGTCATCCCAATATTGAAACCTGGAAAGAAAGCGACACTCGGCGAATCCTATCGTCCAATAACTCTACTGTCACCAGTTGCCAAAACGCTTGAAGCACTAATCCACCCTGTTCTTACGGCCCACATCCAGCTCGCTGATCGCCAGCATAGCTTCCGAAGCATGCACAGTACGACCACGGCCTTGGATGCCATTACATCCCGCATCCATAATGGTCTCAACCAGGCTCGCCCTTGTGATAGAACAATATTGGTGGCGCTTGACCTGTCGAAGGCCTTCGACACTCAGCCATTCAGCGCTTTTGTCTGACGTCAACCGTTCATTGGTTCCGACGCAAGTAGTGAAATGGATTGCCAATTATCTCGCTGGCAGGCAATCCTATACAGAATTCAGGAACAGCAAATCAAAGCTTAGGAAGATTAAACAAGGTGTACCTCAAGGAGGATATGTGCGAACACATCAACGGTTATCTTGAAGAACTTAACTCGTTCTTCATAAGCAAGAACCTAACCGTCTCCTCGGCAACCCTATTTACCACCTAGACGAAGGAGGTCAAGATGCAGCTTGTAATCTCGATTGGAAATCATTCAATTCCTGCCATAAACCATCCTATAAGTCACGCTGCACAGCAATGCCACATCATCACCCCATTCAAGCATGCCAAAAGGCCGCTCTCCGTACTGTTACTGGCTGTCTCCTGATGCCACCCCAGGACCATCTACATCAGGAAACCAGGATGATGCTTTTAGGGAACCACAACCAGCTTGTTGCCAAGCAATACCTGGTGGATTGCTACTGAAGTGATCACCCAAACTCCAACCTCATGGACAAGATACCGCCGCCCAGACATGTTAGGCGCGACTTGAGGGACCTAGAAAGGGATGTCCAGAGGTACAAAAGGGTACCCTTTGATAGTGGCGCACACAGGTCAGCCATCGCAGCGGTACATCAGGAGGAGGTTCTTCAGTCGATTTGCAGGTTAGGTCCAAATCCAGTTCTCTCGTCCATACCACCAACGATATCTCCGGAAGAAGAAAGATTTCCGAGAGCAACAAGAACGACATTCGCTCAAGTTCGGTCAGGCTGGTGTTTACGACTGAACTCCTACCTATCCCGCATTGACCATGACGTCCCAAACATCTGTTCTGCCTGTAATGGAGCCCCTCATGACGTGGACCACATTTTTCACTACCCAGCTGCACCCACGCTCCTGACTCCCAGATCGCTGTGGGAGAACCCAATAGAGGCAGCTAATTTTCTATCCCTCGACACCGGGGATGACGACGAACCGTAGGCATGTAACTAACAAACACATCGAATTCCGATTATTGCTACAACAACAACAACAATGACATTCGAATCAAGAATCTTGCACATGAAGAAGGTGGAGTTATTCGCGATTTTTATGACGTATTCCAGGGTCACTTATGCAAGCTTTACATAACGTCCAAATTTCCGATTTTCAACATTTTGACCGCGGCGGCCGCGTTGTTGGAAAAGGAATTTTGGTTTGTTTTTTTCTGTACTGACACTTCGGGGAGTGTCCGGAAAAAATGACATTCGGATCAAGATTGTATATTCGAGTAGCGTCGAGTGTTGTACGATTTTTTTTGTTTATGTCGTAATCCACTTTTTCCATACAAATTGCGAAATTTTAAGCTTGTCTGCCGCGGTGTTAGTAACGGAGTTTTTGTCTGCCTTTTGGCATTTCGACTTGTGAGTGGGTCCCTAACCAAGTGGTACTGCAGTCAAGTCTTAGCAAATGACGTTACTTAAGTCAAATTTGTACCACCTTTGAGGTTGTCTGCCATCACTTTAGCAACACCCTAAATGTCTGCCTTCCAATTTTTCGTTATGAGTGGATCAGTAACTACTACCATGCAAAAGAAGAACCATTTGCAAATGACTTCACTTGCCTCGATTTTTTACCACTTAAGCGACAAATTTTCTACCTGCTAGCGACACGCTCCGGTAGGCAGACAAACTTTTTCTTGTATATCTAATCAAATACTATTCGATGATATCTAGAACTGTTAGCAAATGACTTTGCTTTTTTGTTCGTTGGCTCTTAGATTATAACTTGTATATTTAGTAAATCGAATGTCGCGCTCGGTGGCCGTGATCGTTCGGTCACCGCTCTACGATACTAATCTAGAGCTCGGAGATCAAATCTCGGCGCGATCAAAAAACTGCCTGTGAGTACTAATAGAACTCTCACAGTGCTCCGAGCTTGTCAGTATAAAGAGGGCGCGGATAGGAGGTGCATGCTAGCAACTTCACTTCCGAAAAGTAGATATGCTATTGAAACGTCAACAAGGCATAGAAATGCTAGAGATGTTGACGCGCCCATGCCCCTGGAGGGGTCAAGGCAATTAGAGAGATATTTAGTAAATAGGAAATTTGCTACCTGGTTGTACAATTCCCTACAATTTATTAGTAATGATTTTTTTTTAAATACAACTCAATCCTCTTTCTTTAGGGAGCGGGCCATAATGACGTAGAACTTCATAGTCAGTATTTCGATCGCCTTAAGAAATTTTTAAGCGTAGAACTAGTTAAATGACAATTAAAGAATCAACCAAACGCTAGAGAGGCGACAACTCCTAAAGATGACAACGAAGGTAAGCGCAAAAACCATTTTTCGTTTCTTTATCATATTCTGAATTGGCGATAATCTGTTGTTGAAATTCCAGCTTCAACCTCCAGCTCAGTATCGACCAAGGCGTTGGCTGAAAAACTTCTCTAGCATAAGGGGCCCGGCTTTTGTGCCGTTGCCTATTCGTTTAAGAGCAGTACTAACCCCAAAATGTCAACAACAAAATTGTCCTCTACAGCGGAATCGCTCGCTCCTCGAATGGATAGTTGCAGCAGTAAGGCGGCCGAAAGTCAGGGCCAACGTTTATCAACGTATGCATCATCATCGTCGTCTTCCTACGTCCACAATCCCAAAAATTCACCGAAAACACCAAAGAAATCGTCGACGTCGTCCGCTAATGCCGCGGACAAGTTGTCCAATCGTAGCTCGAGCAAAGAAGAATCCCTGTCGCCTCATCGTTTCATTTCCGGCTACAATAGTTACACTAGTATTAATTCACCGCTAGCAAAAGAAAATCACGCAGAATGTATTCTGAAATGTACATGCAAACATTCTAGTTACACGTCTTTGCGATCACCCAAACAGTACGCGCACGCTGGAGCAACTGCCGCGACATCAACATCCACGATTCATGAGAAGAACGTTCAGAAAATATCGAAAATAAGTTGTGATGCAGCGACCAGTCCGAATCGTTTCAGTCAACGAAGTCCAAAGCCCAGCGGAAGATTGGGCGGGATGGGTGACGCATCGACAGCATGTAACGAGTTGAGGATCAGCGATGAAAAAACGATCACGGCAAAAACGAATGCCAGTCCGCGTCGCCTTATAGCGACTCGGAATGCGGCCACCAGTCCTGGTCTGGATCGTCGAAAGCAGCTCAATCCCAAGTGCGAGCTGCAACCACAGAGTCCAGAAATTTCGGTCAAGGCCATTCTGGAAAAATCCAACTCACTGGGCGAGTCGAAACCTGCGCGCACTCTTCGTACAACTCGCAGTCTTTCGCCCCGTCCGCCGGTACGACATCAACACGCCATAACCGTTTGCGATGAAAATGACATAGTCTCAGTGAAAATTTCGCCGAACGAAGAGTTCGAAGACGAGGCAGGCGAGGGAAGGATTTCCAAGAAGAAGTATAAAGCTCAGAGCGAACAAACTTCACCGAACTTATCCGATCTGGGAACAACGTTCAGCTATGAGAATCGTACGAATAATAAGAGTACAGGATGTCTCGTCTATGTGCCATCCGATCCTTGGATACAAATGTCTGAAATGGTAGAGGTGCCGTTTCATTTGACTGATAAGTCGAAGAAGAAAAAACCCGGAAAATTCTCACCGGAGGTGCGCTCCTTGAGCCGCGGCGATTTATTGCCAATGAATGATGATCCCTGGATTTGGCGCAATAGTCCCGGCCCGACTGATCCTGCGAAAGCCAAGTCGCCCAGGCAGGAAAAATATCGCCAAGCGAAATCATTTTCCGTAACTAGATTTGAACTGGCCGATGTGTCGCATTTTGCAAAATCAGGTGAAAAGAATAGTGCCAAAAATTCCAATCGACCGAAATTGCAACGCTGCAAATCGCCTATTGTAATCGATGACGAGGCCACGCCATTCTTGAATGATGTAAGCCGCGCGTGTACATGCAGTGCGGCGACCGAGGGCGGATCTAAAACATCCAATCAAAATTTACTATCACCCCGAAAAGACATTGTTGGGAACACGGAGACTGCTTCAAACAATCAAAACTCTACGAATTGCGGTGGCGGCACGAAATGCTTTTTGAATGTCACCAATGCGAATTTGATCCAGTCGCGTCACAGCTTCTCGTCAATTTCACCGAAAGATGACGAGTTGCAGTTGAACATTCGTCGCCTTAGTGAGCAAATCAAAAAGCCCAGTCAGAGTGGCGTTGTTAGTGGGGGCGACAAGAGCGGAGCTAGTGGCGCCGATTTTACCGACTACTTGAATCAATTCCGTACATCGGAGGCGCAAAAAGCGAAAGCCGCGGCCGCGGTAACGGCGAACCGAAGCTCGGCTAAAAATGTAACGGACGCCGTGTTGGAAACCACTTGCTAAAACTGGAGCCGGTTTTTCGGATTGAAAGAGACCTTGATGAAGTCCCGAAATGAGTAACATCATTTTGAATTTGAAGCCTAAAGAAACAAGTGGATGAATATTCAAACTGAAAACAGAATCGAATTATGTACGTACAACATTTCATAAATCTTGAATTTGAATTAAAAATTTGTTTACTGGGATTTTTTCATCGCCTCTCACGATTCCGCTTCCGCAATTCGTCAGAGTCATTTTGGAAATGGAAGCATTTTCCTGTTTCCATCGTTTTATCTAAGTGCAAACGCTCGCAACATAAAAAAGCAGTATCTTCTCTCTTTGGAGAATTCAATCCGTTTGGAGATGTTAGTTAAATCTTAAGCTCTTTTTTACAGTATACAAAATAATCGTTTTAATTGATCAGCGTAAGCGTAAGTTTAAATTTTAATTTATGTAGTACTTAAGTCGTTTACTATTGCATTATTATCGTAGAACTGTTTGAGACATACATAACGTTTGAACAACTTAAACACGTGAGGAATACAAATAAATACATTTTCAACATTTTGAAGATTGCAAAGTTTCAACACATTCTAAAGTAGATTAACAATAGGTGGTAGGATTAACGGGCGATTTTTAAATTATCATCAAACTCGCCGAGTGCATTTAGTAAAGTTTGCAGCTCGCCACACACCATCGAGACCAACTATTTTTAGGTTGAGAATAAAGTGGAGTCATCGCGATTTCAAGTCAAAATAACTACCTCGCTACCGACTACCACACAAAAATACTCGGCCCAAAGCCAATTGCCCTCTGCCAGTTAGTTTCGTCCTACTATGGACTTTATTCTTCAGAAGCTGCCCTTAACGCATGGGGGAAGCAGCTCGACTAAGTACAGGTATGTACATATTCCAAATCGGAATACGTCCCTGGGTGCAATGCTTTCACTCGAACCGCGTCACGTCCATAGGCACGTGGAGAATTAGGAGACATTCCGGCTCGTGTCAGAGATGAGTCATTGGCTCATTCACCAAATACTAAGCTGCTACGTAGCGAACTCTCCCCACCATAACACAGAAATAGGTAGGCATCTAGCGCATTCTTTGATTTATGAGTACACTAACTATCCCAGGCTTCAAAAGACAAATGTTTCCGATGAGCAACCGACTCTTCTACCGACTTGTCAACACAAAGATTTTCGTTTTCCACGAACTTGCACTAATGGCTCGTTTACATTTGCCTGTTCACCGGTATGCCAGTAGACTTGTCGACAAGTGCCTTGCCAGTAGCTGCTTGCATGACGTGGGCCAGTAGGTGTTTACACACACAATTCGACTTGCAAGTTGGCAGGGATTTTTTTTTGAGTGTCAATTTGACAATAGTGGATATTTGACGTGTTGACATCACTAAAACTTTAGGACATGGAATCGAAAATTGTACTCTTGACATACCAATTTTAAGAAAGATAAGTTAATTGAGTCAATTAGAAACCAGGTATACCAGGCGGAGAACAACCTCCATAGTGAATTTCATATTTCGATGAATATATGTATCATGTATTTATCATCTCCAACATCTCCTTCAGCTGACTCCTGGGTATGATTGTCAGGATGTCGTCGACATTCCTGACCCGGAACTTTGGCATGAGTCCTCTTCGATATTTCGTCTTCGATGGATGTCATAAATATTTCACTTAGTAGTAGTGGTTGCAAGGGGTCGTTGTTCCTGCAGTGGTTCTGTAGAACTCTTTCCTAAAGGTGGAGTAGTTTTCGTCCATGCAAACCTTGGCTAGCCGCTTGTATTGTGTAGCCTTCTTTCGTCATTCCAATGTTTAGTCGAACATCAACAACCATTCCTTAAATTTTTTGAGAATAAAAGTGGAGCGTGTCATTGCTAGTCGCGCTCGGTGGCCGTGGTCGTTCGGTCACCGCTCTACGATACTAATCTAGAGCTCGGAGTTCAAATCTCGGCGCGATAAAAACTGCCTGTGGGTACTAATAGAACTCTCACAGTGCTCCGGGCTTGTCAGTATAAAGACGGCGCGGATAGGAGATGCATGCTAGCAACTGCACTTCCGAAAAGTAGATATGCTACCGAAACGTCAACAAGGCATAGAAATGCTAGAGATGTTGACGCCCCTATGCTCCTGGGAGAGACAATTAACTTGTCATTGCTATCTGACTAAGCCAGCAATAAACTCCACTCAAAAAATTACTCGGGTTACTAGCCAATACCACTTGGCGACTACTTTCGTCCACACGATTGATTCTACTCCTACTAGTCGAGCACTAGTCGAGCTGCCTCCCCGATTGATTAAGGTAGCTCCTGAGGGGTTGAATCAATCGTGAGGACGAAACTAGTCGACAAGTGGTATTGGCTAGTAAGCCGAGTAATTATTTGAGTGGAGTTTATTGCTGGCTTAGACAGATAGACATACTCCACTTTTATTCTCAAAAAATTTGAAATTGCGCGTATGGCGTGAATTACATGAAAGATTTTCTTTTTTTTAAATTTGTTTATCTCCTCCTTCACGAGGATGCTTGGAAAAAGTGCTTGGACGTCGGAGGATACGATGCACTCACCTTCGCCGATAGCCTCTACGCTCTCTAGTCTCTCGATGAGTTCCGCCGAGTTTTTTATTGAATATGGACTATAGAAGATGCCCAACCCGTGACACTATTTTATTAGCCACTTCGCAATGTTGAATGTCGGAGAGTTTGTGTCCGCAATGATTTCGCGCACCACGTTACCTTGCTTTTATTTTGGGTTCCACTCTGACGCGGGGTAACGACGGGTTCGACATCCGTAACTCCGCGATGTTCTCCACGACACTGCTGCATTCCTTCAAGGCCTTTTCCACTCTTTTCACTGGCTCTGTTAACAGATTGGTCCTGAGCTCGAGGAAAGTTCCCGTCTACAACTTTTCGTATACCCGCTTCTCGTACTCCTCTTTTTCCATGATGACAACGGCGTTCCCCTTATCGGCCTTAAGAATATATACGTATTTCTCTTTCAGGGACTTTATTACGGTGGCCTCGCTGCTCAGTTGTTTAGTGGTCCTCGATTGATGTGCTTGTATTATTTTCTCGACGTCGCACTTCGCATTCTTCGCTGGTAAGATGACGGATGGCCCTTTTGACATCGTTGATAGTATCCTCGATTCTCAACCTTCAGTATGCGCTCGCACTCAGTGTGATAGCGTCTAACTATCATTGTTTCGATTTGTGCTCTATATTTTTTCTCTTTCATGCCCGCCTTGATGTAAACTCGGTGGGACTTTGGCACTACTTTATGTTGCAAACATTTCTTAAAAAAATTTATGTCCTCACTTCTTGCCGCCATCTTTTTCTTTACTTAGAGTAGTCTGTTAAATACCGTTATCGACTTGGTTGTTCCAATTAACTTCTTCTGGTGGTAGTTTTTTCGTTGAAACTGAATATTACTAAAAAAGCGCAGTTCCATTGCGAGATATTTTTTATTATTTAATTGAATACAATACTATGCCAGGAGCTATTGCTCTCTTCTTTAGTTGTTTGGCACTGACTAATTTAAGGTTGCGCAACCGACGTTGTTTTTCGCGTTCAGTATAATGGAAGCATAAAGTGTTCTACCAAAATGATCGTTATTCCAAAATCGTCCGTTATTCTGCGTCACTCTATACATATATTGCAACTGTCAGTCATTCTTGTGCAATGTGCAATTTTAAAGTCGGAACCGAATTCGAAAACTAGTAAGCAGTTAAGTAAGATATAAAACAAATAAATATATTTAGAAAAGTATTCGTTCATCATAATTTATGCCGACAACACATTAGAAATAAAATCCAGACAAAGAAGAATCTTTGTACTATTATTATTATTCATCGTCTCGATTTAGATAGATAGGATTTAAATTTAAACCTATTAAACGAAATAGAAAAAAGCATTAAAAAAACTGCATAAAAAAATAATAATAGTAATAAATAAGAGAAAAAGATAAATCCAAAATATATTTTAATCGGAAACCAATTATCTACGTTGTTGGTGTTTAAATTATTTAAACAAATGAAATTCTAATTTGTACAAATTATAACTTATTTATTTTTAATGCGTCTATTAAATAAAAATGAATTAAAATGCTATTTTGGTGTTTTTATATGACATACAACCACAAATGGCATAACTCTTCAACGACAGACATTTCGAAACGGCACCTCCGGTATGCAACCTAGCATGTATTGCGTGGACTTAGTATGTTAACTTCTTGTTAATTGCCTTGACCCCTCCAGGGGCATGGGCTCATCAACATCTCTTGTATTTCTATGTCTTGTTAACATTTCGATAGCGTATCTACTCTTCAGACGTGCAGTGGCTGGCATGCACCTCCTATCCGCGCCGTTTTTATACTGACAAGCTCGGAGCGCAGTGGGGGTTCTATTAGTACCCACAGGCAATTCTTGTTCGGGCTGAAATCGAACCTTCATTCTCTAGATTGTAGAGCGGTGACCGATCTAACACGGCTACCGAGCGCGTCCTAAGGACTTGCTATACGCGTCGCAAATTATTCTTAAAATTCAGATCAGCTTCAATCTAGTAATCGCGACTGTTATTAGGAGTACCAGACAGACGTTCCGGTTTTTCAAGGTTTATCTCGGTGTCCCAATCAGTTTTCAAAATGTCCCGGTTTTTTACAAAAGACTTCTACTCATAATAGGTTAGGTTAGATGATATCACAGCACACTTAGACCACATGTGGGTCCGTTGTGGTGCCGCCAGAATCTCTATACCTCACTCTAAAATCTAGGTGTGAAACCAGCCGGTGCTAGCAATAAAACGATTTAGCTAATTCGTGTTAGCGTTATTGAGGTCCTCTAAGCTGTTGAAGAACGCAGAACCAAAAAATCTCCTGCCCGCCAAAGCACCGCAATGACAGAAGGTGAATAACGGTTCCTCATCCACATCCTCACATCTTCTACAGTAGTCATGGTGTTGAGGAAGGCGTAGCCTCTAGGCGAGCTTCTAAGCAGTGCCCTATGATGATCCCCAACACCCTGGCGATGTGTAATATACTTAATGACATCAGTACAACCATGCGGCTAGGATCGACTCTAAGATCAGATCGCCCTCGTCGTTTAGCATGAACTGCCACCGAGCCATCTTGTGATGGCCCTGTTGGCCGCAGCGGACTTAATTACCACTTTATAAAAAAAGGCAAAAAGCTGCATCAAGATTGTACCTTCCTCCGTTTGTGGCCAAAACGCCGAAGACCCCCGAATCTGGTTTCGTACAGTAAGTCGCTTGGCGGGTTAACATCTGGTTTGGTCGTGCTGCTTACACCGGCAGATCGAAGGCAGCACCTGACGAGTGATCTGTCGGTGAGTGAGTGTAGCTTTGCTAGTCCATCCGCAATATCGTTGCCAAGGCAGCCGCTGTGGCCTGGTATCCTTCGGAGTTCCAGCTTCCTTAAAGTGCCCAATCTGAAGAATTGAGAGGCAGTTAAGCACCGTCTCTGATCTGATAGTGACTGACCGCAGCGCTTTCAACGCAGCCTGACTGTCTGAGTGAATGTAGATGTTGCCCATCCTGCGTGTTGTTGAGATCAGCTCCGCAGCTTTTTGTATCGCTACCACCTCCGCCTGGAAGATGCTGCACTCGTTCGGCAGTCGGAGCGATAGATTGTGTAGGAGCTCCGGTGAATGAACCGCAGCTCCAACATCTGTTTCCGTCTTAGAGCCATCCGTATAGAGATTTAGGGAATTCTTAGGTCTGCTCCCGTCCGTAGAGTAGAAGTCTCTTTCTGGTATGATTACCCGCAAGTTTCTCTTGGAGTCAACTACCGGTTTGATGAGGTCTCTATTCTCGAAAGGCAGTTTGATGTTTCGATGGTCATAAGGCCTCGTGGTAAATTGCCCCGTTTCCCTAAGTCTTAATGCACATTTCGACGCTGCGTTCATTAGAAACAGGTCCAGTGGGGGTGAATTCGTAAGGGGGTTTAGGGAATTTGTGGACGTGGTTCCCATCGCTCTTGTGATTCCCAAACATCTCAGTCTTTGGATTCTTTCCACTTTCAGTTTATTACACCTGGTTTTGAGTGCTGTCCACAAGACCAGAATTCCGTATAATAGAATTGGCCTAACAACTACTGTATATATTCAGTGCATAATTCGAGGATTGAGCCCCCATGTCTTACCAAGCAAACTTTTGCAGGTGTACAGAGCAATGGTTGCTTTCTTGGTACGTTCTTCCATGTTACGATTCCAAGTAAGCTTGCTGTCTAGGATCAACCCTAAGTACTTTGCGTGAGTCATCAAAGTTAACTCGGTGATACCCATCTTTGGGAGGTGGAAGTCCTGAATTTTGGTTCTTCTTGTGTAGAGAACCAGTTCAGTATTTCGCGGGTTCACACTTAGCCCCACTTTACCTGCCCATTTTAGTAGCCTACTTAGAGCCATTGTTGTGAGGTCTGATAGAACGCCAGTGTCCTTTCCAGATACAAGTATTACAACGTCATCTGTGTAAGCCTATCGCTTCGAAAGTTTTTAGTAGAGTGTATCCATAGAAGTGGTGATAGCACTCCTCCTTGTGACGTTCCTCTTCTGGCCGCTTTAGTGGCTGTGGCATTGCCCCATGTATACGATATAACTCTGTTAGATAGCAATGTTGCGATCCAGTTTCTTATGCTTGCGTTGACCCCTGCATTGTAAAGGGCATCCATTATCGCTTGTGTTGTAACATTATTAAAGGCTCCTGCTATGTCTAGGAACGTGCCGTTCTTTGTATTGTAGAGAGTTTTCGATGGTGGAGACCACCTCGTGCAGGGCCGTTTCCATGGATTTCCCCATTAGATACGTGTGTTGTGTGTTTGATAGATAGCCCGGTACGAGTGACTCTCTAATGTGTCCATCCAGTATGTTCTCCATAGTTTTCAACATGAAGGATGTAAGACTGATTGGTCTAAAGTCTTTCGGGATGTCATGACTGCTTTTGCCAGTTTTGGGTGTAAATACAACACAACAATATATGAGAAGAATTGATAAAATTTGCATTCATTTTCATTTTTTGCATGTAGTCATTATCTGAAGCTCGACCGCCCGTTGACAGTGGTTTCCATTTTTATAAGACAATCATGTCCAAGAATTTAACATGCATTTACTTTTACATTTTTAGAATCGTGAATTATTTTCAAATTTTGTTATTTCTCCACCATGGTGATTTAGCCTGTAAAAATTGGGGTATCTTTTTTCGACTGTAAATTTCACTTGAACAATATTCTACTAATATAATCTCAAGTGCACGACGAAAAAGACTTCATTTCATAATACAAAAAGCTACTTATCCCATGAATGATACTAAAAGAAAACGAGTCCATATTGCTTGAGGGCTGCATACGAATTCTAAATATTCCTTTTTTGCCTTAAAAATAGATTTAATAACTTTTCCCCCACATCTACTCGCACACCGTTCACTTTCTTCGTTTGTCACGCAACTGGTGCTTTTGCAATCTTTATAACGTTTACCGCGTAGCCAGAACAACAAAAAAAGGAGAATTATCGTTGAGTATCAATTTGCAAGCATTAGGAAAAATTGTCGCTAGTCGTTGAGCATCTGTCTGTAAGACATAAGAATATATTTATATTCAAATGTGATATATATATTTATGTATAAATTTTCTGGTAAATAAGAAAAAAGGCGGAATATACGGATAGAATAACATCCGAAAAGTTGTAACCGCTGGGCAGATGAGAGGGATGAGGCCGGACGCACATTGGTTGCGTTTGCATGTTTTCTGTCAAACGGTTTGATTCTTTGCTATTTTCAAAAAGACGGTTGCTTGGCTCAGCAAAAATTACGCTCTGTCAATTTGACAAATACTAGCTTGTCTTCGTCTCACCAATTGTGTTAATTGTTGTGTGTTTCAATAAGTAATTAGATAAGAAATGTGTGCTGAAATACATATGTCTTATACTGTTCAGTCGTTTATTTTGTCGCTCATTTCTCACCCAATTATCTTTTGTAAAGCACAACAATCTACCCTTTGCCTGCATTTACAAATTGGTAGCGCTACCAAAACGCTCCCATTTCTGTCCCAATTTTGCATTGAATCACAACAACAAAAATGGGAGCGCTGCCATTTGTGAATGCAGGCGATTTGTTGATACGGTGATGCCTGAGTATTTGTTAAATTGACAAAGTCGCGTATTTGCTGTCAAGGCAAAGATTCAATCCGCTTGAAAGAAAACACGGGAGCGCGAGCCAATGTACGCCCGGCCTAAATCGACACAATACGGAACACGGATGTCCTAGTACGCTCGCTATTATGATAAATTAAGAAATGTCCTAAAGCAAATTTCCATGGATAATTCTTCATCATTTTTGCTTAACTTGTCGACAAGATGACAACGAAAAAATAATAATGATTTCCAATTTTCATCATAAATTCAGGACATCTTGAATATTAATTTGTTGGGTTGACCACTAGAAGTCGGGCGGTCCATTGTCGATTTAATGGATGGAAGGAAGCCGTCCTTTTACGTGGTGATAATGTTTTTTGTTCTTCAAGAGGATTGACTTTATTTAGGACAAATAAGTTATACCAACATTAGCAATTCTGTTTTTTTTTTATATGATATTTTGAATCCCAAAAATATTTTTTCCTTAAATTTAAATTTCATTCATAAAAATTCAACGCTTCAAAATCACCGACATAGACAGACTTGGAAAGATAAATTCGATGATATTTACATTTACGCTAGGCAGTACGTCGAGAAAAACGGGTTCAGAGTGCATGTTTAAGTTTTTTTTCTATAAATCGATAGAGGCTTAACCGGAAAGCTTAAATGAAAATTAGCACCACTCGAAAAATTTTCTAACGATATTTATGGGGTGTTTTGTCTTTTTTATACCCTTCACGAACGTGATAGGGTATATTAACTTTGTCATGAAGTTTGCAACCCTCAGAAGGAAGCATCTCCGACCATATAAACTACATATACGTATTCTTGGTCAGTATGGCGAGATGAGTCGATTTTCTATGCAAACTAGCCTCTCAGTTTTGAAGCTACCAAGCTGAAATTTCGTACAGAATAGACGGCTTCGTGCGAAGTGGTTCTGTATGCACAGCATACTCTCAATGCGCACCTTCGGTAAATCGAGCTAATTTGTCTGGTATTGCAAGCGTATTGTAGAGCACTGGCCCAAATTGGTGGGGCATACAGTAAAATAGAGGTTATCACCCTAGATAGCAGAAGCCTCCGGCTTGGTCTTACTACTCAATTGCCCTAACCCCTTGTGGGGCATAGCGCGTCAACTGTTCCATGTGGCCCAGTTGACGTTTCGTTGGCATAAACTGGTTTCGGAGAATGCAGTTGCCAGCATGCACCTCTTGCACATCCATGGCCACGAACGTCGTCGTGGACGGGATTGGTCGGCTTGGTCTTGGACCGCCTATATTTGACATAATTCTTGTCAAGGCCACGGTGGCGGACGCTGCCTTCTCGCATACCTACATACTTCAGATGATCTCCAAAGCTCAGGCTCGCGTCGATCATAACCCCCAGGTGCCTAATGGCTGGCTTAGAGGTTATGACACTGCTTCCGACTCTGAACTTCAAAAAGGTCTTTTTTCCGCGCTTACTGATTAGAACAGCTTCCGTTTTTTGCTTGGCGAGCTTCAATCTCACGGTTTCCAACTTTAACTTTATAGTTGTGATCGCCTCGCTGGCGTACATTTCAATATAGCCCGGGTTTTTTGCGACGAAGACTACCGCTATATCATCTGCAAACCCAACTATCATGACCTCTTTAGGCATCGGGAGGTTCAAGATGGAATTGTACATGATAATCCACAGCAGAGGACCAAGAACGGATCCCTGTGGAACTCCCGCTGTTACCGTTTACTCCTTAGTTCCCTCACCAGTATCATACTGCAGAACACGATGTGAAAGGTAGCTCTTGATTATTCCAGCTAGGTAGTCCGGCACTCCCATCTTTTGCAGAGCGTCATGAATGCACCCCCAGTTTGCGGAATTGAACGCGTTCTTGACATCGATTGTCACCACCGCGCAGCATGTGCCCTTCGTAATGAATCCCTTGCCAAGTTGGTAACCGTAATAATTGCATGCACTGTTGACCGCGCGCGTCTGAAATCATACTGATGGTCCGACAGGCCCCCTTTTTCTTCCACTACCTCGGACATTATCCGCTCGAAAATTATGTAAAGGGTATATTGTTTTTGTCGCGACGAAAATGTGTAACACCTTAAGGGAGGCTCCGGAGATATAGCAATGTATATATATAAATGATCAGTCACCTCCTGATTCGATTTAGCCATGTCTACCTGTCAGTCTGTCTGTTCGTCTGTCCGTCTGTCTGTCTGTCCGTTTGCTCGATAACTTTCGATAGAATGAAGCTAGAGCTTTAAAATTTTGGTCAAATGTTGACAGTTCTAGTTTCTTTTTATTTTTTTTTGCGTACGGATTGAACAAGGTTCTATACGGGAAGCTTCTACAGATGCGGGGCAGGGGTCGATCCCCCCCCCCTTTTTGGGACGACCCTAGTTCCACCTAATGGATCTCCGGGTCAGATCTGCCGAAGAGTTGGCAAACCTAAAACCCACATTATTTTTAATTCTCTTTCGCCATTCTAAAACCTAATAATTCAATAAATCTATAATATTATTGAAACCAATTTACCCAGTTAATTTAGCCTTCAAGCCTTTCAAGAAATCTCAGTTCCCAAAAATAAATTTTCTCCTAACGTGTCGTGATGTTGCATATATATCAAGAAGCACCCATCCAAACTACGTATTTAATAACCTTAATCCATAATTCAACATTACATCATCCCCAAAAATGCTATTAGTGTTGATGCCATCCTGTCGGATAAGGGATCCATGGTCGCCAACATGCCATGCCCTCATCAAAGCATACTATCATAGTTCCCTCGCTGTGAGGAGCTGTCAGCATACACACGGTTTGTTGAGTGCCGTAGCAAACATTAGATTTATACAAAAGCTGGAAAAATTGTCAATTGAAGAAAATGCCTATCATGTAGTCCTTAAATCCCAGAAATTAAATTTTGCCCAACCTCGCTGCTGGACATGATTCGAACGAAAAACTAGGGTATAAAAAATGGGGACAAAGTCTGTAACAGTGGGATGGTAGCGAAGATGATGAACAAACAAGCTTTTAAAAAGATGTTTATAACAACAGGATTCGTTCTTGAACAATGTCCTGGTAATCCGATTAAGATATTTGGGTAATAATTTTGAAAAAAGGCTTTAATGGGAATTGATAGCACTCTTCTTTTCTTTTGGCTAATACTAATGGAAAAAGCGACATTTGGCCCTACAATAGTCATACGATGTCTGGAGATTACACGTTCAATTTGCTTGTGATTTCTCAAGAGTCAAAATGCAGTCAATTTTAACGACTGTTTTGTTTTGAACAGAAACTTGAAACAACTCTTTCTTGATTTTGCCAGAAATTTAAGACTTTTATCATATCTGCAAGCAAACGTATGGATGCAACAGACATCTGACATACAAATATGTTGCATCTTTGCTGCATTTCACAAGAGCAATAAAGCACGAGTACTTGAACGGCCATACATTTTTCGTGAAATAGAAATGCAGTCCAATTTCGACAGCTTCTGCAAAGGTTATAAAAAAAGTTTTATGATTGCTCGACGAATTACTGCTATACGGAAGGAACTTATAATAAGGCAAAAGGAAATATTTCAAAATGTCGTAACCACTCACCACTTTTAACAATATCTCATTATGTTTCAATCAAGTCCATTTCGAAAGTTTTATTTTTATAGTTTTCAAAATTTTCAATTACTATTTGAAAACTTTACAAACTTTGTTTGAAGTTTCGGTTTGTGATTGTAATGTAACAAACATTTACAACAAATTGGTAAGTATCTGCCCTAAAGTCTACATAAACTGCCTTTGTAATGAGAACGATGGAGTTGGTATGTGGTATATTCCGCCATCCAGATACAAAATATCGATTTAATACTCCGTCATCAATCTTTAATCTTTAATGTCCATAATGCTTAAACCAGTGACGAAGATGCTCACTTTTTAGGATTCTACACCAATCTGATAAATGGAGCTTCCGAAAAAAAAATCTTGAGTTTGATAAACTGATACAGACACAACATGTTGTTGTCGAATCCAGTTTTTCTTTGTCTCATTAGAATAAGAAGTCTGATGTAAATCTTTGCCTCAAAAATAAAGATGAGTTTTCCAGAAACATTTCACATTTTTTTCCAAGTAATTTTGTTTCCGCTTTTTCTTTAATAAAATATATGTACATCCAGTACTTACATTAAACGCAACGGATATGTATAATGTTCTTGAAAATGTATCTCATAACACAGGAGGTTGTATCTCAATCCTGAAAAATCATAAAATTTACAAGAAAATTTGCAGCAGATAGCAGCATGATTCAGCTCATTTTATTTATGTATGTAACGCTTCAACATGGTTTTATAATGCAATTTCTATTTACATCATATAAAGAGAAAAAAGGTGGCCTCCGTTTTACAAGATAAATGAGAGTATTCGTTTGAAA
Organism: Chloromyia formosa; assembly: GCA_964017055.1. Classification (NCBI taxonomy): domain Eukaryota; kingdom Metazoa; phylum Arthropoda; class Insecta; order Diptera; family Stratiomyidae; genus Chloromyia; species Chloromyia formosa. The sequence goes on along the minus strand of OZ024813.1, from coordinate 3,304,581 downwards.
GAATTGATTTTCCGGTTCTAAAGAATTTAAAAAAAAGTTACAATTTTTTGTGAATTGTATGAAGAGGGTAGTTAAAAAAGGCCAGTAAGGTGGCAGGTATTTAACCTACCAGAAATGCCTACCTATACCACTAACCAAGTAGCCCCCGTATTTACCTATGGTAAGTTAGTCCCCTTAATACCTTAAATAAAAAAAAAATCAGCAACATCCGGTTAGTATGCCCATTTGATTTTACGGCTGGATAATTTTCCGAAGAAATACTTTTCCAATTTGATTTCAACATTTAAATTAAATTTTTGTGTTTGCTTGCTTAGCCGGGATTCGATCTCGGGGTCGTTGCGCTTCAGGATTCAACGCACTACCGCATACGCCATCGAGGCTAATGTATAATGGCTTGCAAATAATGCTTTATATGCGAACCCAGCAAAAAGATCGGATGCCTACAATGGGTGGGTAAAAAGGCCAGTAAGGTGACATGTGTTTAACTTACCAGAAATGTCTTCTAATATTACTAACCATACATCCAGCTTGTAAAACGCAGCCTCTACGCAATTCTCCCTCTACTGAGCAACAGCTGCTTCCACAGAAAAGCAAAGCTGCAAGTCTATGGTTGTGAGACTTGGACCCTCACTAAAGCATCCGAAAAAAATGATCAACGCCTTCAACACGCGATAGTGACGATACTAATCTGGAGCTCGGAGGTTCAAATCTCGGCGTGGACAAAAACTGCCTGTGAGTACTTATAGAACTCTCACAGTGCTCCGAGCTTGTCAGTATAAAGAAGGCGCGGATAAGAGGTGCATGCTAGCAACAGCAGTTCCGGAAAGTAGATATGCTATCGAAACGTCAACAAGGCATAGAACTGCTAGAGATGTTGACGCGCCCATGCCCCTGGAGCGGTCAAGGCAATTAACATTCCCGGCAGGATGTGTATTCGAGCAACATGCACCACCTGGAACCTTTATTAACGAAACATTAACTATGCATTTTAGGAGCAGTTGATGTAGTAGTTGAGTGAGGGCAAAATACGCTGAAATTAGACTCGTATATAAAGTACCCTCCATAGGTTACCTTTTTATACCCTAGACTTTTAGTATAGGGTATATTGTTTTTTTTTTTTTAGGCAGTGCTCACGGAACATTATGCCAAAAGTCCTCAATAATACAATAGAAAGTCAGCTTTAGTCATTTACCTAGGTATTTGTGAATGTTTTTACGAACGATACTAAAATTGCACTGCTAAATAAATAATAAATTTAACATTTTCTTAAACCCTTTTCTCATAAATGTCGAACATGTTTCTCATTCGATTGATTCCTAGTTGGAAAATTTAAATTGAAGTCTTAAGTGAAAAGGACACGCAAACAGGGAGCCGTCAAATTACTCCGCGCTCAGATGAAAATTAAAACTTAACTCGTAATCCAAATAAATCAGATACTCGTACATCATACAATTTTAGTGTCAGCTCATTGTATAAGTATGCACATAGGGTTTATTACACGTGCCCATCAGTCATTTTTTCTCCCTAATAAAACAATAGAAGAACATTTCCGCCAAATCATTTAAGGATTCACTTCACTTTAAGGATATTGTTTTTCTCCCATATTGTTGACAGAATTTTCAACCTTAATTTTTTTTCCCGGGAGAATTTCTTTGGCAGATAAGATAGATTAGGGTTCAAACCGCACAGTGCATGTGTTATCCTTTTTTAAAATAGTCCACATGTTGTTTTTCTTACGAAGCGATGAAGATAGAGTGTCCTCATTTTTTGGCTCTATATAACAAGGTAAAAAATTCCAGACCGCCTGTTTTTACAGTTGACAAGGAGCGACGTCAGTTACAGTGGACTAAGGTAGGGAACTTAAAGTATGTGAGAATATATCTAATACTAAGTTCACGCTGGACTTGAAATCGCGTGATTTCAACCAGCTGACTCCGAAATCCCGAAAGTGTTTTTTCTCCACGTCAGCATCTTCCTCGATGGTGGCTATCAAATCAGAGTTTTTGTCTGCTATAATTGTGCAATAATTCCGGTGGTGGCGGCGGCTGACATTTCTTGACAATTGTCAATTTCGCTGCTGACATGGGCTGAATTGGCTAATTTAGGGTTGGCAACACCTTTCGAAGTGATTTTGTTCGTGATTTTATACAAAACACGATAAAAGTGATTTCGCATGAAATCACGATAGTCGGCCAAAATCACGTCATTTCCTTCGATGTGAACACGTTATTAATTGTATTGACAATGGGAATTCCGCAATTTTATGTTGGCATGTGGGGCATTGCCGTATCAGATCAGGATTTCAATCGCAATTTCAAAAAGATTTCATGTGTCCTGGCTAACTATGGAGATTGCGTTTGGCTGATAAAACGTATGCGATATAATCCTGCAGTTTTCAAGGAGATTTCGCCTGAAATTCAATTTTACGATATTTCCAGTCCAGCGAAAACGTACTATTATATGTATTGTAGTGGCAATGCAGATTCGATAGAATATTAAAAGGTGATTAAGGACAAGATGACGCGCTCGGCAGCCGTAAGGTCTCGGTCGCCACTCTGCAATCCTGCAAAGAATCATCGCAAAAAGCTGTTACATATTCCGCCTGTAATAAATGTCCTGGTGATTCTACTTGTAATTTTGTATACCCACAGTCTGCTCGTGGTGTGGTGTGGCCAGGACAACAACGAGAAAACTACAGCCCTGTTAAAACTTCCCCGAATACTACATAAATACATGTCATTTTATCTTCAGTTCAATTAATAGTATTCTCCATGTCCTACTTTACTTTTTGTAATTTCGCAGACTATGACCAGAGAGATGAATCCATCCGTTTGCAAGTGACAATGTAGGCACTCTACGAGTATGCAATGGAATCTCCTTCCGGCGAATCCGAAATGGAAAATATTCCTTTCGGTTCCGCTGAAACATATTACAAAGTTTATATTAAATGTGAATTTGGCCGGGTATCCTTTGTGCTGGTGTTGCTTGCATGTCTTTGAACTATCCTTTTTCACTGGACATTCCAATAGACAATGTTTCATTTTAGTTGTTCCCGGGGGCGCTCGTAAATTCTAGAGATAAAGTCAGCATGCTCTCCCTAGAATGCTGCGTAAAATTAGAAATTAAGTGTTGATGTGTGCTAACATATAGTACCTTTGGCTAGCTCGACGTCTGATGCTTGCATTATGTTGGGCTACTACAAGAAATTTATTAGAAACAATCTTTTAGCCAACAATGTAAGTCGTATAAGGTAGTCTGTGAAAATTCATGTGAAGAGTGTTATGCGAGGGTCATGTATCCTTGACAGTTATCCTTTGAATAATATATCGAATTTTAAAATGTTAGAATGAACAGAACAATGAAAGTTCAAACAAGGCAACTGAATAACATCAACTGTTCTTTTGAAATCGGATTTGGTTATTGCTCACACTAACTCAGTAACAAGAAAAAGAACAAACTTTTCAGAAGTTAGTCCCCGATATCCTGGCAAACAGAAAACCTGCAATTACTCTAGTCTCTCTAATTGCCTTGGCCCCTCCAGGGGCATGGGCGCGTCAACATCTCTAGCATTTCTATGCCTTGTTGACGTTTCAATAGCATATCTACTTTTCGGAAGTGCAGTTGCTAGCATGCACCTCCTATCCGCGCCGTCTTTATACTGAAAAGCGCGGAGCACTGTGAGAGTTCTATTAGTACTCACAGGCAGTTTTTGATCGCGCCGAAATTTGATCTCCGAGCTCTAGATTAGTAGTATCGTAGAGCGGTGACCGAACGATCACGGCCACCGAGCGGGAATATTACTTATATAAAGATATAGACAGGCCCAAATGGGGACTAAAACGTTCTTAAAATAAGTAGCTAGACTCAATATTTTGGAGAACATACAAGGTTCATGTTTGGCCCCGGTAGCTCGATGGGTTGAGTATCGATTTATCAAGCGGGTGGTGGCGATCACCGGTTTTATCGTAGGCTGTGGCACTCAATTCAGCTGCCAATGAGTACTTTGATTGGATTTAATAAAACATTGTTTGTTACCTGAAGAGCTTAGGGTATGTCCACATTTATTAATAAACTTTGATCTTAAAGAGGCACGCGTCTACTGAAAGCGCGGGCACATTTCTCATTGGAGCGAAGCATGCAATGATGAACGTACAAAACCACGAATGGGCTGCAATAGGGTTCGTTCTCTCCCATTATCTAACAATCATAATCATTGAACTACGTAGGGCTTCCTATAAAACGATGGCGTTTTCCTGCATCAACATACTTCAGTGAAGAAGTGGAATTCAAGAAATGTCTTTTACCTTTTTACTGGAGTAGGATATTAGCAGAGAACATAAATAAACATGCCTCCTTTTCCTCTTCACCGCTGCTTCTGCGATACTTATTACAGGGGATGCATGATGTGTTGCCTATTTTGGCAACCGCTTTATGGAAACGTATATTTTACCATTCATCCTTCTAAAATTGGTCCTCCCCTTCTTCAAACTTGTAAGCAGCGATTATTGTACAATTGTTCCGGCGAATTTGAACAGCATAGCATCGCTTGTTGTAACCTGATTGGCAAACTTGTCTGCTCTCCAGTTGTTGTTTTTGTTAATTACCTTGATCCCTCCAAGGGCGCTCTACCACTTTTCTCTCTTGTCTAAACGTAGCTTAGAATCTGGCAAAGCAGTTATTTCAATGTTAAGGCCAAGCTGGGCCTGTTTCGGTCCCTGGTACTGTCTGTGCTGTTATATGGGAGCAGCACATGGACAGTTTCCGCAGGTGTTACTAGCGATGTGCAAGTTTTCGTCAACTCTTGTTTTCATCGAATTATAAGAATTTTCTGGGCCGAAACAATAGCCGCTTTCGATTCATCGGATCTCAGACCATTTTCATACAAAACGAGGATAGATAAGTTTTAATCCAGGTCTTGTATGGATCGAAGTTAAAAGCAATTTGCTTTTAACTTGGATCCGGTGTTGAACGATGTTGATCCTATGTTGAACGTCAGCTCATTTCGCCTCCATTTAAATGTATACTGAGTCGGCAATTCGCCATACGACGGCGAAGTATCTGTATGGTGGCTGTTTAAGATCGCTCGTCGTAGAACCGTGGCGTTCTTTTCAGTCTGAGACCGAAATCCAGTGAAACGGCTGATATCAAATGAAGTGCTGATTCAGCGTACGGGTCAAATACCAATCGGTAGGCTGATTCGCATGCGAAAATGGCATGGGATATGTCACACATTGCGTAACTGCATTGCTGGACATGACATGAAATGGGACCCCATTCCCAAGGGGACTTCCAAGAAAATCATGGGGTCGATGTCTAGCCGCCGAGTGTGAGTTGGTGAGTAAGTCATGAAGGTAGTTGCGTCCCATTGCATAGAACCGAATACACTGCCTCACTAGGGATTCAGACAAGCTAGAAAGTTAAAAAAGAACATCACAACCAAGCAGATATAATCTTTAATTTCAATTAAAGAAATGACAAAGATAACCAATACTCGTATGTCACTTAAGAATAATCTAAAACCGACATGAAACAAAAAAGAAATCCATTATATTCTCAGACGCATTCCAGCGTCCGCCTTGAATGACCACATACGCCCTTGCGTTCTTCGTTCCAACATAAGCTTGGACTGAAAATAGAATATAAAATTCTCCATAGTGCAAACGTATCAAAGTTTGCCAGCTTTTCACCTCAGCATAGGCTATTTCACTTCTCGTAGAATATGTCAAGAGCGATGTGCACTATAATGTTAAAGAACAGCATCGAGAATGAAAATCGAAATCGAAAGGACATTTTTATTCTTTCGTTATACGGACGTGTTCTCTTCTTACCTACTGGATTTATCAACACTTTCCGCATATTGTCTCGTGCATCCATATCTTTCACTAGGGGCCTTCTCGGTTCGGGGCAACCTTTGGAAATGTGCCAGTTCAACAATTTTTCCGTTGAAAGGTTTTCCAAGTTTTCACGGGTAGATATACGATTTGCTCCTGCAGACATACGCTACGTACAAGTATATATACACTGCGCCTCAAAAAAACAGGCCGCTTTTCTTCGTGCTGAAGCCACCAATTTTCGGGCGATTTGATGTATTGTGGTGAATCCCAGTAAATTTTTGGGAAATCTGGATATTAGGTCATCTTATCTGAACTATTTAATAATTACCTAACCTAACCTAGAATAAATCGGTATCACCCTATTGATGTCGTTCTGGACCGGTATCATCCTGGTCTTCTATTGAATGATCCTGTCTCCTGGTACATATTCCATGCATTATGGATTTAAAAATGTCATCCAGAGGTCGTTAACTGGCGAAAGTACCGTACGATACCTCGCTATTAAGTTTGTAATGTATTAGTGTACCCCACATTTATTAAATTGGGAAAAACGTATTGCGATATCTTGCGGGAGGTCCTTGGATAACTAAACAGTAAATAAATAAACATTAAAAAACTAACAGATTAAACCGTTATAGACCTTTTTTAACATTTATATTCTTCGTATTTTGGCCGTTTCTAGTAAAATTGCCTCAAATTTAAAGTTATATCGAAGATTTACCCCTCCAAACGTTTGTTTCTTTTCACTCTTGCATTACTAGTATTAAAAACTGCACCCTTGCCATTCTTGTTGGCTTCAGCACGAAGAAAACTGGGTGCGCCATTTTCTTGATGCGCAGTGTACATATATAGGTATATGTATGTACGTATGTAGTTATTCACTCACTCAGCGACTTAAATACGTGCAGGGATTTCCAGAAGTACGAGTACTAGAATCTTGGGATAGAAGAAACGGCATAAGGGAATCCTTTTCTTTTTCACGTATGTCAGTAAAGTTGGCGTTCTAGTGTGTGTCCAAGGAGTAAGTAAAAAGGATGTTATTTATGGGTGGGATTAATGGTTTGGTAACAGGCCACCGAGGAATTTATTCGACGAAAACGACTTTACTGTATTTAAAGATTTCACTCTGGAGAATTGGTTTTGAAGGTCTAATATTAAATGCACAATGAAATTGAGGGGTTTCTTTTATCGTGTGTTGGAAGCTGTGACTTTCAGTCATTTCGGCAATGAAATTTCTGCGGAAGAAAAATACATTATGGTTAATACTTGATGCAGTATATTCATACTACATACATAGTGTGTTCGAAAATATATTTATTCCTGCTACAGACAATGGCCCAGCGCAAATAGGTGACCATCATGGCCGCGACCATATATACCAAATATAAATTGAAATGTTTTTCATCCAAACAATAGTCTTCATTCAAGAAACTTTGTAGGTTAGATTTTGAATCGCAGTACAACAACAACAACTTTGTACGGCTGATTTTTAACTGACAAACGCACGATAGGTCATTGTGTAGTGAAAAATGGCTCTCGAAGCCATTTTTGGACATCCGATGGCCCATCGCTGCGACAGTTACGCGACATTAGCCACTAAACGCCATCCGCCCGTCTACAAAATGGCAATGGCTTCAAATGACCGTGGATGGACCATTGTCTGTAGCAGCCATAAAGATGTAAGTACTGTAAAACAAACTTCCATATATAAGTAATAATTAAAAATGAAAATTGTTGTAACATTCTTCAGAAATGTTATTACTATTTCAGCTATCACTACTTAGAAATAGAATATTTTGTAGAGTGAGTTTTAAATTAAGTTTTCAATATTAAATTGAAAAAACAAATCCGACCGGCATTCAACAAATTCAAGATGACTGTCCTATTTTCGATGAAAAAGCACAAGAAAAACGTCCTGCTGAAAAAAAAAGTTTTGTGAACTATTGACGGCAACGAAACATTCATTGTACAATGGGAAGAAAACAAAAGTTTTTTTTTTCAGTAGTCCTTGGTTTTAGGTTTTCCTTTGCTGTTTTCGTTCACACAGCGCTTGTTTGGCTGCTAAGGAAAAGTTCAGGAATAAATGACCGATGGGGTATTATGCTCGTTTTCCTATCGCCGAATTTGCAACTATTGTAAAGGGGATTTGAAATAAAGAGAACGTAATCTCTAGAGAATTGTTAGGGAAATGATGGATATTTTTTCTAGAGAGTTCCATATACGCGTATCGCAAGGCTGCTTATTTTTGGGTTCGTTTTGTTCGTGATGTTATTGACAAGAAAATCAGAAAAGCGTTTTTATTGTATGCACTGGATTTTGGGTAAACAACAACCCAACAGGTTGCCAATTTTTCTATTTATATAAATATATTCGAGCACTCGCATATTCTTACCGGCCGGCCGTCGAAACGTCAATCTTACGAGTATTGAAATTTCTACCTAGAACCATTCATTATAGAGTCTGTAGGTTCTATTACACGAGACGCGTAAACCCGTCGGGCGTATCAAATCTACGATACCCGTCCCGTAATGCAGTTATCTCACGTTTTCAATAATTTTCAAATATTTCTCACTTTTCTTTTGCCCTAAGCCTAGAGTATAACGCTGGTACCCAGCCTTCCTTAAAAATATTACTCAGGGGAACCTTATGACCAACTGGAACGTCGGAACAACTACATCATTTTTGCTAGCGTGCGCTGAGCACTATTATGGGCAACCCAGATCTGCCTGTTGTGACTGGCTGCAACTCCTCAAAACACAATCTTGGAACTACACCAACTTCTCCAATGGGTTAACAATACATATATTCTTAACCCTCGATTCCATGGTCATCTACACGGATGGCTCTAAGCTAAACGTCGGTGTCGGAGCTGGTACATACTATGAGGGACTGAGCATTGTTTTATCATGCTGGCTTCCCGACTTTTGTAGTGACCTGCCATGTTATATTTCGGCGAATTCGGAAGTTCTTATCTGACTGATTATACCCTAGACTTTAAAAGTATAGGATATATTGTTTTTGTCACGACGAAAACATGTAACACCTTAAAGGAGGTTCCGGAGGTATGACGATGTATATATATAAATGATTAGGGTACCTCCTGATTCGATTTAGCCATGTCCGTCTGTCTGTCTGTCCGTTTGCACGATAACCTCCGATAGAAACAATCTAGAAACTTGAGCTTGGCCAAATTTTTGTAGTAGAATCTGGTTGGTTGGTATTGAAAATGAACAAGATTCGACACAAGGAACCCCTACCTCCAGTACAAATTAAACTTAAAATAAGCGACAACTTCCGAAAGAATAAAGATAGCGATTTGAAATTTTTGTCAAATGTTTGCAGTAGGATCTAGTTGGCTGTAATTGAAAATATGCAAGATCCGAACCAAGGAACCCCTACCTCCGCTACAAATTTAACTTTAAATGAGCGTTAACTTTCGATAGAATGAAGCAAGCGACTTGAAAGTTTGGCAAAATGTTTGTAGTAGGATATTGTTTGTCGGTGTTGAAAATATGTAAGATGCGACTTACGCAACCCGTGCCTCCCCTACAAATGAAACTTCAAATGAGCGATAACTTTCCATAGAATGAAGCTAGTGACTTGAAATTTTAGTCAAATATTTGTTGTAGGATATAGTTAGTTGCTAATAAAAATGCGTAGGATCAGACCAAACCAACCCCTACCTCCCCCCCAACGAAACTTCAAATAAGCGACAACTTTCGGTATAATGTTGCTAACGATTTGAAAAATTCGACAAATATTTGTAGAGTGGGTTAGTTAGTTTAATTTCAGAATGGGCAAGATCCTACTGAATGAACGCCAACCTCCATACACGTTAGTTTAAATATTCATAATACAAAATCCGAACGGGTGAACGATGAAACTTCTCATTGGATCTACAGACACAGTTCAAACTGACCATATAAGAAACTCACTTATAATGCATATGGTCGTTGCCAGTTCACACTTTTGGTATCACCACTAGGTCTGTACAAGTCTAGGGTATAAACGCTTCGGTCTGTTTTTTTTTTTATTTATTTTGTTATGTTGACGTGATGTGTTTTGTTACGTGATGTGTGTTACATACATTTTAGATATCGAAATCGAGTTCTCAAGTTTTATATATCGATTGTAGACAAATGCCGGTTCCTACATTAATACAGATTATAGCCGACCAGCCGACTTCCTACTTTTCCCATTAAATTTAATTCTGCTCATTTGTTTATGCAGATGAAAGTATCAAATGGTTATTACCGGTAGGATCCATTATCGTACACATATTCGAGTACGTCTTTCGAACTTTTCACATTATCTACATACTCGTTAGCAACACCATGCGTTATTTTGAAAAAGATCTCAATTTATCTAGATATTGAACAAATGAAAAAGTAATACCTCGTGAATGTCTCCTTATTCGAGACAATTTGTTACAACAATCTTTGGAAGAGAAGAGCTTGTCTTTTGCATTATCAGTACAAGATGTGACTCGAAGAAAAGTCAACGTAAAAGGATATGTGAAAGGACGTCGGCGTCGTGTCATCTGAATATGTGTGCGTACTATAAATTACTGGAAACATGTAAGGTTATCTAGGAAAACGTGACTTAATTTTGAAATGAGATTCTAAGAATTGTACCAGAAGATTATACCGGGTCTCCTTGATAGGATTATGCCTTAGAAAGTTTAGTTAGTTTAGAATAGATGAACAAATTTAATTAGGCGTGAACTTGTAAAGAGTGTATACTGTAAACTTTGTAAGAATAGATTTAAATTGCAGCAATTAGGATGAAAACGTTTCATTTGCTTGTTGTATTGACAGTGATACTATTTTAAATTACTTGGCTTGTTTTACAGTACCAGTTTTTTTAAGCCTACTAAGGTTTTTTCTATCATTTTGCGTATGGGAAAAACTTCAGTTCCAACTGCACTATGTCAGCCTCCAACAAAAGGAAATTCGTGGAGATGCTAAATACAACAAATCACCATGGAGTGCCCGAGCGAAATCAACGGGTATATTCATCGTAATCTGGGCACCACAAGTAACCAATTTTCTGCCAAATATGTCGTAAAACTCTTGGTAGTATTTTTTTGCTCCGCTACTTGCTCCATTGATTTGTACTGAAGCCCTATATCTATACAAGACTAGGCAGTAGCTTAATCGCATTAATAAACGGTGGCGGTGAAATATGTTCCACCCGTGTGGGTAGTAACGATGGTTGATTGAAGTTACCCCCTTCAAACGCTTGCCAAAATTACACAAAATATTTTTTTTTATATTTGATTTGATTGGTTTCTTCAACTGATTGGTTTCTTCAACTTGATTGGTTTCTTCAACTTGATTGGTTTCTTCAACTCCAAATATTGGGGCGACCGGTAGCGCAGTGTGTTGAGGCATCAGTCTCATGTTTGACTACCGGCGTTTGGGGTTCGAATCCCGTCCACGACGACGTTCGTGGCCATGGATGTGCAGGAGGTGCATGCTGGCAACTGCATTCTCCGATACCAGTTTATGCCGAGAATCGTCAACTGGGTCACATGAAACAGTTGACGCGCTATGCGCCACAAGGGGTTACGGCAATTGAGAGAGAGAGATTTATTTATATTTATTGTTGACTTTATTTCATGGAGACCAACCTGGGCACACCTGCGTGCTAGAAAAACTTTCTTTCGTAATATGAATAGAAAATTTGATGCTCCAAAATTACAATATATGCTAATAACTATAAGAGTACGAGTGACTTTTATGCTTCCATGGTTGTTAATTGCCTTGACCACTCCAAGGGCATGGGGCCTTCAACATATCTTGTTCACGTTTCGATAGCCTATTTTCCTGATGGTGCAGTTGCTAGCATGCACCTCATATCCGAGCCATCTTTTACTGACAAGCTCGGAACGCTGTGGGAGTTCTAATAGTACCCACAGGTACTTTTTATTGACGCACCGAGAATTGAACCTATGTTCCTCTAGATGTAGAATCGTAGAGTGGCAGCCGATAACTCACGGCTCCGATAGCGTCAGAGTATCAACTAAGATAAATATTCAAAAAATAAGAAACTTACTCAACGCCAGCTTTATATTGGTCAGTTGTTGTGTGGAGACGTTTTTGGCACAGCACCATCCATTACATATTTGGCGCCCAATGTGGGGCCCATTTCTGGTACAGAACTGGACTAAAAAGGACCTCATCGGATTCGCATTCCCACAAGCACATTAAGGCTACTTGTTCTAAGTCTTAGGACTTAGCCACTTTACTTCACGTATTTTCCCTACAAGTAGCTGTGCTTTCCTCTGTAGCACCCCATCCTTCCTACAGTATAGTATATTCTTTTAGTTTGAGTTCAACAAGGCATTCCTGGTGTTGTGTTTGTCTTTTGTGGTTTAGCCACGTACCTAAGGCCTCCATAAATGCATTGAATTGCCGGCATTTGGAGTATCCTCGGTATCCGGATAAAGCGCGGAAGAGCCCTGGGTACCTTTCCGTTGCCAGGATTGTCTTTTCACTTCCATCAGTGTTTTTGTTAACATTATTGTATTTGTTCCTATTATTGAGATGCTCAACAGTTTTTCGAGATCATGAGTGAATTATTGCAAGGAATGCAGCTCCTCTGCTATCCTCGTGATTCTCTGAACTCTGTTGAATGGGGATATGTATAATAGTATTTTTTTGATTTTCTTTTGCTATTTTTCTCCTCTACAATGGTTGCCGGCTAGCTCAGGAGGCCAGTAAGGTTTTTTTTCTTTTTGCAGAACACTCTGTCCTCAGCTTCTACTTCTTTGCAGGCCTCGACGTAGAAGTTGCGCTGTAATGAACCATATTCTGGTCTGGTTGTGCTGCTTCCACCGGCAGATCAATGGCAGCACCTGATGAGTAAGGATTTGTCGGTGGTACGAAACCAGAGGCCAAGCGGCCAATCGCACCCGGACCCCGATGCCAACGCAAGGGCACCTGCTCAGTTCGCAAACCATTCCATCCTTATCGCCCAATTTTTTATTATTCCCCAGTTTTGCCTCCAATGTTTATGTTGTTTTCCCCAGGCCTATGAATTTTTATTAATACGTAAAGGACAGGGGAACGAGTGGCGAAAACCCAGCTCATGTCTCCCGAACTGAGCTACAGCAAGCATAGGCCGCTGCTTAGCTCGTTGAAGGGCCTTTTTATTCGCCAGATGGCATGGCCCGACCTTCACGGTCATATGCTACCTTAAGCTCCGTCTCCATGAGCATCTTCGTATGCCCATCAAACCGTCCATTACAATATTCTACATTGTTTTTTTCGAACCAGTTTTTCTGCTCTGATCTGGACTGTTAAATAAAATACGCTTATTATGTGAGAAGCGCAATGGCATCTTTGGTGCAAGATTTGCTCTTTAAAAGAAGTTCAACCACTGTTTCGTTGATATACGGCAATTTATTTTTGTTTTATACCAATGATGTCTCAGTTTAAAGGAACAGAAAGAATTTCTTCTATCAAGATTCTCTTCGAGTGGCTGCTTAGTATCAAGCTTATGTTCAATTAAATTTGCTTAAGTAAGTTTCAAACCAGCCCGAGTTGTTTAATCCTTGGCATATAAACCAAATTACGCTCTTCATTTGAAAATATTCTCGAAGGACTCTTCATAATTTGAAATTCTAATGTAAATTTTTTTCTATGCTTTTAAAACGTATAAATAAAAGAATATCCAGTCCAAAACTTATTATTGTTTCGTTCCTTATCTTTCCGGTCCTGCGAAATTATCTTGAAACGGAATCATGATGTGAAATTAATTTCATGTTAATGACTCATAAATTAACTTTGCCCGCTTTTGTATACTCAACATTATCTGTTTTCTTTAGTCGGTCCAGAAAAAAGGTAGAGAAGTAGTGACAAAAAACCTCCAGAGCTTTTTATGTTCTCGTATGAGTACATATTTCGCCAACCATACACATAGCTTAGAAAGGACTTAATGTTACGAAAATTTCACATTTACGTTTTTATGTATTCGTCTAGCGTGTATCTCAGACAAAAAAAAAAACATATTTGTTCTAGATTGCGTAGTAATACCTCGTGCCGGAGAATAGACAAAAGAAACGAAACAAAACCGAATAATAAAACATCTTTTGGGATTTTATGTATACAAATCCTGAGAGTGGATTGCCTTGTCAAAATATCTTTTTTACGTGTGTCCTTTGAGAAGGACATAAGTAGTTGTCAAGTATATGTGTATGTCAAAAGTTGCGATTTTAGATGACATGAATATAATGAAAAGAATTCTCGTAGAAAATGTTTACGCGAAGATTATGCGGTTATGTTCAACGATAGGTTGGTGTGGTTGGAGTTGTAAGCACTAGAAAGACATCGTTAAATTTCGTGGAATAGAAAGATTCAGTTAATTGAGAAATTTCTTCAAAGCTTATTCGTATCTCTGAACATTTGGAATTCGGTTCGGCGAAAGTTTGTATGCATGTCGGTTACACATCCTGATTTTGCTTCCTTTCGTGGCGACTCTTCCCAGTGTTCGATAAATATCTAATGCGGGAGTATCAGATAATTTGTTATGTGAAAAGCCGATTAAATTCTTAGAAAATATTAAACGTAATTTATGTTTTGCTCCGTTCGACTTACATACCAGATAAATGTTCACAGGACATACATATGCATGTGGTTAGTTGAGTGTAATATAATGTATACAAATTAAGGATTCAAGATTTGAATTATATGTCGCTGTTTTACCGAAGCATTGCCACACCAAACGGACATACATATAAGTTAATTTGGAATAGTAAATTCTTAAAATGTATTTATTTTACAATTTACAACAATGGATGGATGCATTTTTTTCTTGCAATATTCAATAGGTGTAGGTGTTGCAGTGAAGTGAATACAGTCACGTATACATATTTTTTGACTTACACATCTTGGCAATCGTCCAATATTATATCCTACAACATGAAAAGGCTCTTCCTGGAACCAATGGACCCTTACGACACGGTGTGTACTCGTATGCTTCTCGTATATCTAGAGGATGTACTCGTACAACAGCTTCCGAAATATGACAATACAGAAGCAAGTAGTAAGTGGCCACAAAATTCAACGATGAAAAAAAGCTTTTATCATCCGGACGGACTCGAAGTATGTAATAGTTGCTGATGGTGTGGTGAAGTGGAAATATTTCTTAATATAACTATGTGCGAATATACCTGATCTATAGACTTAAATAACACTGAAAACATTCTGGTTTGATTGTGACACGGGTCATACATATGTACATATATGGTATGGGTATACTTCAGGCCGAACCTGTCGCTAAGTATAAATTTGTACAAATAGGTTTTGAAGCAGCATACTAGCCTACTCGTCAATCAGGCAGACACGATTTGTGTTCAACACTTTACTTACTTTTTGTCGCTATCATCCTCAGATTTTCATCCACAATTCATTTTCAACTTTTCCCCAGTGTGGCTTAAATTCTCAGTGTGAGAGGCATTGACAAGGATTCTCTCAATTTTCCAAACTATGTCGTTAAATTGAAAACAAAAGTGATGTATGTATTCCACTGCAGTTTGATTTGGAAGAAAATTATGTTACGTGGTCTTCGTTATGGGGATGTTTGGATTCCACTTAGATTGTTGGGCCAATTGTTTGAAGTGTTTCAGCAGATTGGTCTAGCAATTTGAGATGTACTTGAAACTTTTCACAATGCAGGTATGTGATTGAAAATGATGCAATTAAGCTAAAAAGAGAAATGGTTTTAATTCAATATTTTGTTCAGTTTTCAAAATAATTATTTTTAATTGATAACATCTTACACTTTAAGTTTACCCACTATGTTCAGGGAGCTGATGCACGATGTTACGTGGTCTTCGTTTTCTACCGCCGCACTATTCGGTTTCCTTTTCATCGCACTAGTAGATATCTGTAAAAACAAGCATGGGTAGATAGAAATTAGAATAATTATGTGGTGGCATTAGGTGTGGCAGCAGACTACTATACTTTTTCGCTGCGAGATCCTACATACTGCACCGACAGGGACGCACAGCGGCCGAACTCGTACAGGGATTAGTCCGTCAAATTACTGAATCAAAGGAGAACGAACTCTAACCTGCAAACATAAACACAAAGTACCGGGTAAAGGAATTTTGAAGTGTACACATACTACGATTGGTGGCTTGTCCACTTTGTGATAAATCATTTTAAATTCACAAACACACTTTTTTATTTTGTCTTCACTACTACTTTTAATTTTATTCCTGACGCGTTTCACTATTTTGAGCATCTTCAGAGGCGAATATGTTGAAAAGAGAGCAACGCGCCAGAAATAAAAAAAAAGTAGTGGTAAAGACGTAATAAATAGTGTGTTACAGCGACGGTAGTGTTTTCAGAGTATTTCAAAGTGTGTTGCAAAGCAATGCAGACTGATTGTTAATGCAATAATAAAAAAATACGTAAAATGGATAATGCGGAAAATGGAAAACAAGGAAAATGGGATATATTGTGTAATGTAACGGTAGCAGAAGCGGGAGTATATTGACTTTGCTGTGAAGGCCTCTCAGACATCAAGATGTCAAAAACTTCCTACCCAAGTGGATCACTCGACGAGTGCTGGCAGGCTTAGTGTGAAAACACACCGCATCAGACAAAACGTTTTTGTCTTTTAAGACAAAAAAACATGTTTCATTGCAGCACACACCAAGCGAAACACAGTGAGACAAAACTAAACGTTTTTTTGTCTTGGTTCGTTTGGTGTGTGTTGACATGAGACAAAATTGAATTTGCAACTTGCTTTAGTAGTGCCTATGTTTAATAAAATGAAATACTATACAATAAACTTACCTTCACAATTCATTTCGGTTGCTATTTCTACCCATAGCTTATCAATTGAAATTTTATTTGCATGCTCCTTTTCTCTATAATTATAAATTGGGCTTCTTGCCTCAATTAAGAACAACAACTTTTCGGCGTCGACGTCCATAATTTGCGACATTTTACATAAAATGACCATCTATTATAGCCCCCATATACGATACGATCCATCGTCAGATCGATCTGACGATATTGTGATCGTCAGATCGATCGCACAGTGTATGTGACTATCGTTGACAATTTTTATGACAGTTCCATATAATTTCGATCGTCAGATATTTTGTGGCGATCCATCGTCAGATCGATCTGACGATGGATCGCACCGTCTATGGCGGGTCTTAAGCGGAAACGAATTTTTGTTTCTGAAAGACAACTGGCCGTCTAGTGGCAACGAGACATGTCTTTCTGTCTTTTCTTGTCTTTTTGTTTCGTTTCATGCGGTGTGTGTTGCGCCTATTGCAATGTATGCAATTATCGACAACGACGTTTGTCTGAAGCATGTTTGTTTCATTCGGTGTGTGTTGATAATATCCAAAGACATGCATTATCGACAGCCAGTCATAAAGCGCATCGAGACAAAGACGTTTGTTTTGTTTCGTTTCTTTTTGTGTGTGCTGCCTGATAAGAAGCAATGGTCGGTTGTTTCTTGAGACAGAAACAAACGTTTTGTCTTATGCGGTGTGTTTTCAGCCTTATTCGGCGACGGGAGTTGAAGAGGGGTTTTGCGGACGACTAACTCAGGCCCCGGTTCTTTCCACATAAAGCAGAGACTGCCCTATAATGGGAACATTATATAAAACTGGTTTCGTACTGGAACTTTTCCATAAAAAAAATTTAATGATTTTGACCTGGTGGATTTTGAACAGGTGGATTTTATATACCTAACCCGTCAGATTTGGTTCATTACAAATGGGCAATTAAAAAATAAAGAAAATAAGGAAATTAAAAATTTGATAATTTCGACAATGAAAAAAAAATGTGAGAAACATGAAAAATAGGAAATTTGAGAAATCTGAAATAAGAAAGGGAGAAAAAAAATATAAAATATGAAAAATATGTAAAATTTAAAATATAAAGTTCAAAAAATATGCAAAAATATGAAATATGTATAAGGTAAACCAATATATTGAAAATAATAAAATTATAATATTAGAAATGGAAAGACAAAACATGGAGAATAAGGAAAATCCAAAACGCAAAATACGCAAAATTTGTAAAGTAACTAAAATGAAAAGACAAGGAATTTAAGTATCGAGAATGAAAATACACAAACTGTATAATGTAGAAGATCCGCAAAAAATATTGAATAGACGGAGAAAGTAAAAATTAAATATGTAAAATTATGGAGAGAAACGCAAAAAGTGATAATGTGTAAAATATCGAAAATGGGTCATTTGAAAAATGAACGATTTGTCATATAATTTGGTCATACAAGATTTCGTCTAAGTGTCGACCATACACTGTCGAACTCGAACACGAACCTAGTACAAGTGGACCGGTTTTCTCCACACCTATGTGAAGTGTATGTGTGTGTCAGAGGACATTTGTACCAGGTTCGTGTTCGAGTTCGATTTCGACAGTATATGGTGACACTAAGCCATGCATTGATTTGATGTCAATAAGAAAGAAGTCTTCAAGCACCCTTGTGCACGGTATCACTTACTTCCAGTGAAGAACAGCATCTGGTATTTAAACTGATACCGCCAAACAATAAGAACTCATTCACTCACATGACGATTAAAGAAAACATTGAACCTAGCAGACGGTTTTATTTATTGAGTAACCTAAATTGATAATTTAATTGCCACTCTGTAACCGAACAATCACTGTCACTTCATCTTCGTTCAGCTTCTCTCCTCTCCCAATTCAATTTCCTTCAGGGTCGGTCAAATCAAATACAATTTTAGAAGTAAAACCTAATGTGAAAGGATGGAGCATGTACAAGACAAAAGCTAGAGAAGCAGGAAGGTTCATATGTCGCCTGTCAACAAAATGAAGCTTTTATGAGCAAAATACACCACGAGTCCTCTTACGAAAAACCACAAAAGTTAATGACTATTTTCTTCGCACAATAAAAGATGACTACGGCTTCGAGATTTGTTTGGAATCGGTGTTACTTGTATACATATTGGTCTATGAGGTAAGATGGAGCCGAATATCCTTGTCGCATGTATGTGGTATCTTTTGTATACTGCATGATACACACCCTTGAACTCATAATGACAAGTGATTAATAACTTTTTTTGTTGTTGAAGAGACAAAATTTAGGACATGGATGTCTGATTGTAGAGACCACCTTCAGGATCTAATGTACAATACCTGAAGGATGTTTTGCTGCTATGAAATAAAGTTAAGGACTAAAGTTAATGCTTAATTTTTTTTTTTTGCTATATTTTTTGTTGAAACACAATAGAAGAAGCTAGCTTGTGTTCATAGGCGGATATCGAATGACATTGCTTCCTATAAAATATATTCAATAATGTTGAAGCCAAAATGTCAATCATGTTCCATATGATTAATTGAACTGACCTATTTATTTCAAATTATGGTGTTGTTTGACCAGATGTGAATAGAGCCATTGCATGAATCATTCTAGCGACAATGGCTAACCAATAAAAATCATTGAACTTTTCACAATCACTGCTTGTGACCGTGGAATACGAAAGAATAGCATCTCCTCAACCTCTTAGAAATATTCCAAGTTGCGACCTTGCATTTTGCAAAGTTTAATCCTAGCGAATTTAAATTCAATTCAATTCGTAGGATTTCGAAGTTAACGAAAAACCACTCGTGATTTATAGTGTACAAATGGTAGCTCCAATTGTTTAGTAGACGTTATTTCTCACTCACCCTAGCCATACTCCGCTTGAGCTATCCGTTGCAGAAAGCAACGTACAGGCACATGCTTCGTAACATAAACTTTCCATTTCAGGAAAAGAGATTCTTTCGGTTGTATCATGAATTTAAAGCAGCCACACTAAGAGAATGAACGCTCGGTTAGGGGTGCTTCAAACGAACCAAAAGTAAATGCCGGTCCCAACCCAAAGGCTCTCTATTGCCAAGTGTGTGTGTGCTGTTAATGGTTGCAATTTGAACCAGAAGAATAGATACGAAGCTAGTTCAGCTACTTTGCTTTCCTCGTGTTTACACTGGAAACGATTTAATGCCCTTTTCCTCGATAGAAGTGACTTGTCGGAGCGTTTGTTTGTACTGAATCGTATAATGCACAGGAAATTCAAAGAATCCTTTTTGGCCAATTTCATTAAGCTAACGATGGGAGGCAGTAGAAATGTAAGCCAATGGATTCTTTTCTTTGTAGTAAAATCTGATAAGGGTTTGTTTGTATGTGGCGGGTCTTGACGAAAAGATACGTTGATGTATGCATCTAGAGAAACATACGAGTACATGACGTTCAGCGAACTCTGGAACAAATGTTCGTTTCTTATGGGTCAGTAGCTGTAAGTTAACTGGGAAAGCGGGAAGCGAGATTTTCGGAATTTAATTATTGCAAATGTGTAACGAGTGTAATTTAGAGATACTCAATTGCCCTAACCCCTTCTGGGGCATAGCGCGTCAACTGTTCCGTTCCATGTGGCCCAGTTGACGTTTCGTTGGCATAAACTGGTTTCGGAGAATGCAGTTGCCAGCATGCACCTCCTGCACATCCATGGCCACGAACGTCGTCGTGGACGGGATTCGAACCCGAAACGCCGGTAGTCAAACATGAGACTGATGCCTCAACACACTGCGCTACCGGTCGCCCCAATTTAGAGATAGACGATTAGTTATGGTTTGACTTAGCATGAGAGCTGGTTGACCTATTAACCCCGTCTCGGTGGGGTGTTGGCGGATTTGAGATTTTATTAAACGATTTGGTTGTTGGTATTCTTTTTAGTAAAATCGATATGGTCCTTATTTTTAGAAGAAGCCTTTCTTCTGGAAAATGCACATCCAATTTGAATTTCTGAATATTTATTTTATAAAGAAAACATTTATTTCAGATGAGCTTTTTAACATTTTTCATTGTCAGTGACTTTTTAACAGATGATGAGCTTACTGTGAAGACTGAGATCGATGCATGGTCGTCTAGATGGCACGTTGCGCAAAGACTTCCGGTAGGAGGTCATCAAGCTTCGAAGTTCAGAATGCCTAACCCCGCTCTCCCGAGGATAAAGGGGCTACCCAAAGTCCACAAGCCTGGAACGTTTTTCGGGAAATCGTTGCAGCCACCACACAAAACATCGCTAAATGGCTCCTCGAAAAGCTCAACGATTTAGATGGGTCTAGCTCGTGCAAACCTCTGACAAACTGAAGACCGTGGGTCTAATCCCGTCCCACGAACATTTCGTCTCTTTCGACGTTAAAGCCCTGCTTCCAAGCATCCCGGTCAAAGAGACCCTATTTTACCTGGACATACTACTGGCTACTTGAAAAAGATCCCACATCTACGGCTTGGAGAAAGGAGGTCAATCTTCTTAAGAGGCTGGCAACATTATGCAATGAGGAGAACTGCCTCACATTCCGGGGCAGGTTCTTTAAGAGAACGGGGGGTGGCCATGGGTAACCCACTCTCTTCGTTCATTAGTAAATTCTTTATGAACAGAATAGAATAAGAACTGAAGGCGAGGGGATTTTTGCCAAAATTCAGGGTCAGATATGTTGATGACGTACCGGCTATCATTAACAAAGAGGAAGGGGTGGAGATTCTCTCCAACCTGAATACGGTCGACCGGAACATCACTCCGTTAAGCCTCCGGATCAGCTTCATTGAAAAAAAATATTATTTAATTATTAATTTAAAAATTATAAATTTCTGACACCTTATAAATGCTCATATATGATATTAATAATCTCGAATACACCAGTAGTAAAATCATTTATTACCAGCATGTCACGGTTATCCGACCACAACAACATTTCCGCAGAAAGATAAGCCTTCTATCGAATATTAATTATGTATATCCTTTTGCGCTTTCTGTGCGTATCTTTCTCCTTCCTTCCTTCCTAGTAAAGGTTTAAATTTACAACCATATATGCCCATGCAGGCACGTGCGGATTTTCATGCTTTATCCTGTCAGGATTAATATCAGCTCAAATGACACTATACATCATCAAAACTAATTGTGAAGTCCTGGGCACCTGTAATCAATTGAAACAGAGGGATAATTGTTATCGCAACAAAGTAACAGGTGAGCTAATCTACACAATTGTGGCTTTGAATCTAAATTTAGCCATACATTCAGATATTAACTTGCTGTCTGAGCTGTTTATGGATAATTTACCGTACTATTAGGCAATCGCAACCTTTAATGACTTGACTGAATAGCCCAACAATGCTGTCCACAATATCTTGCATCATTTGAAGGAATTTCTTCAAAGTTTGTTCTTTCGCTAATAAATTAAACACCAGGAGGTAGAAAAGTTGGAATAGTCAGTCAGGTTGCTTTTCGCAAAGAATAAATTAAACAACTTGAGTTCAACTAACAGGAAGTTTTCAATTTTTCGTCCTTGTCTTTTCCATTATCGCACTTTCAAGTAAGAGTCCACTTCATTCATTAATTAAAGTGTCTGCGCCTTTAATGTAAATTTCTTACTTCAGGGTGTCTTCGAAACGAATGTTGAACTAAACTTTAAATTATTCATGCCAATGACACTACAGGACACTGTTTCAAAATGTACAGTACCGTAAACTGCGCGAAGTGGGTTCAAGTCTCTTTTGCTATTCACGCAAAAATTACATATCGAACAAATAATTTTCTAAAATGATAATGTGCCAAACCTTTATTTAAATCATTGAAAAATCTGTAAAATGTCTTACATACTTTAAAATCCATACATCCTCAAATCAATCCCTCGATTATTCCAAGTTGCGATAATAAAACCAAATTCCCCTTTCAAAACATTTTCGAATAAATTTCCAAAGGCTTTTATTTGCAAATCCGATCAAGAGTACCTACCCCACGCAAATCTTATCTTGGACGATTCGCTTAAATTCCACTGAAATGCCGGAATCACCATGAGACTTGCCTTCTTCCCTGAGCTTTAACAATAAATATCTGCAAAGTTTTGTTGTGAAATGGAAACATAGAGCTCGATGAATTGTGTATGAGTCTATGTAGCTCGAGTCCTTTTTTTCGCGTTCCCTGTCTTCTTACATTTGTCGTCATGTGCCTAAGGACACCCTTCTAGAAATTCATTTTTCATGTCAAATCTCTTGCCACAAGTAGGACTAAATGCTATTCTATTATTGCCTTTATATAATTGCAGACGAGCGACCGTAAAATGTGTCTTCGACAACTACCTCCTTAAGCCCTCGTCTAGCAAGGACATTCAACGGGCGGAACAATTGTGAACAAGTAGAAAAAGTACATTTTCAAAAGGATACACAAATGTCTTTATTTTTCGTATTTGGTTTCCAGTTCTATTTTTTCTTATTCGACGGTCACCATACCGCTTCAGAGATATGTTACTTTTAGCTCAGATTTTCAATTCATTTGCATTTCAATGCGAACACGTTGTTTGCCAAAAATATTGTGGAGAAGATTGAAAATGAGATAGTGAAAGACGCAATGACGGAAATTCGGCAATGAATCACGCGGATTTATGTACATATTCAGGACGAACAGTTGCTGTGGGAAGAAATTATTATCGAGGATTTTCTTTCGTCTTATACGGAAATCGACAGTTTAGAACGGTGTAGGCAGATATTGATGGTGAAGGTAACGACGGAGTACTTTTATTGGGTGTTCATGATAAAAACATTAGATTTTGAACGAATCTGAACATATCACCACACCATAGCAACCAGCATTTTCTTGCGCTCATCATCTCTTAAATGGGGACCATAAGAAAAACCGCGGCTTACGAGTTTCCCTACATAGCTTTACATACATCTTTGTCCATGGTATTTTGAGGCTATTCAAATTTAATCGAAATTTCAGGGGAAACCATTACTTTTTCGCAAATATATCTTTCAAGCAAAGTTGTAGAGGACTAAGTTCTGAAGAATTTGAGGCCAAGTACATTCTTCTATTATAACTGTAGTACAGCTACGAGCGATTTCCGGAACGTATCTAAAACGTCCATCCTTTTAATCCCCTTCCCAGCTTAACGATAATGATTTCCGGCCGCCACCGTGCACTTTCCTAGTCTCCTATACCCCCTAAAAAAATCCACAGATAAACCGAGGTCCACTAATTTTGCTTACTCAGTCTCTGTCAGCACCTTGTCTATATTTAATTTTTTCGGGTAAAAGTTGATCCCACGCCCACAGCATTGGAACTGGCCTGAAAGAGTGCCCAATATTTATATAATCGTTTCAATCTTCATACTCACCACTATGCAAGGATATTGCTATCAACTCATCTGCATATTCACCCGAAATTCATTATATTGGCATAAAGGAAAATTCAGTATAGCTTCCTTACATTTTTATTCTCGACAGTTTTTAAATGAAACGATGAGATGAAGTAATTTTAAACTTTTCGGATTTTTTAATTATGCATCCAGCTCCAGTGGTAAGTGCCGTGAAATCAGGAAAAGGCAAATCAACAAAAAAGGTGGTAGAACTTTATAAGTGATTTTTATCGAGTAATCAGAATGGGGACGGTAGTGAAAATTCTACGGAAGTTGTTAATGTTCTGAGTTTCCGAAATTTAGGTTTGTTAAATTATCTGAAAATCCTTTGCCATTGCATGAATACAGATTTCGTACATGCATGCTCTACGGTCTAGAGAACGGAGTTTCGATCCCCGACTCTAACAAAAACTGCCTGTGGTTACTAATAGAGCTCCCACTGCGCTTTGAGCCTGTCAGTATAAAGATGGCGCGGGTAGCAGATGCATGCTAACAACTGCACATCCAAAAAGTAGATATGCTATCGAAACGTCAACAAGGCATAGAAATGCTACAGATATTGGGCACGTTATGACCACCCGATTACACTAACAATTTGTTCTGAGCTGCTCTGGACTGAACGTTAGCGCAAGAATTCTGCGCCGTTAAGTAGTTTATGTTTTAAAACGCAGGCGGCGCAAGTATCCGGTAGTTTCCAATTTGGGAAGCACATCAAATTAACTTCCTATCAATAAAATGTTCACTTAGTGTAGTGGTATAATAATTTTGCTGCCTAATTTTGATTTCTAACTAAAACAAGACACACTCCCAGCAAAGACATGCCCCGTTTTCGTGTTCGCTACACTAGTCTGCTCTCGATCGTTTTTTTTTGTCGCTTATCCTGTTCTACTCTGCTCTGTACATAAAAAACTGCTTATATACCCTAGTTTCTTTTGAAATTTCTTTCTTATGTAATACATCGTATTTTCATTTTTACTTTATGTTGCGCCCACGAAAAGTAGGACACCCTTCTACCTAACGAACTCCTTTTTAACAAGCAAGTTTAATAAGCGTTTTTTTATACAGAGCAGAGTAGAGCAGGATAATCGAAAAAAAAGCGATCGAGAGCAGAGTAGCGAAGACGAAAACGAGGCAAGTCTTTGTTGGGAGTGTGTCTTGGTTAAGTTTAGCATTCAAACGTCAACTCAAATTTGAAGAGGAAACTTAAATCCTTAGTACACATTCAACGGATAAATTTCCTCTAGGCAGCAAATACATTTTGTATGTTTACTATTCCATATAATTATATAAAACGATCATTTTATTGACAGAAAATGCATTTTATGTGCTTCCCAAACTGTAAACTGCCCGACACAGGCGCCGCCTGCATTTTACTTATTGGAGTAAAATTCTTGCACTAATCTTCTATCCAGAGCAGCTCAGATCAAATTGTTAGTGTAATTGTGTGGGCTCAACCTGGGATCTGAAAAATATTCGGATCCGGAATTGACAGTTATCTGTACAAATTTTAACGGAGGGGAAAGTATATGTAGGAGGATTTGAGAAATGTCAAGCCCTGATCCGTTTGCAGGAACCCACCCAATGACGTGCATTTCTATTCATACTGTGTCAAAGCTGATGATATCTTTCCGCTGTTAATGCGATACACCGAGTGCTTAAGAGACTTGCCTTTTGTCATTCAAATCAATGCAGAAAACTAACAAGGATTATTTGGTTGTAGAAATTTCTTCGAAAAGGATTTCATATAAATACACGACGAAAAAAGAGGAATCTTGAAAAGGATAATATCGGCACACATTTTCTTGTTTGGATTTTTTCGTATCGCCTAAACATACGGATTTTACTATTATGAATCTATAACAAAATGAAATGCCTAATTCAGACAATGATAAAATACGAGTATCTTCGGATATATGGAAATATCCTGAAGCGTTCAACAACAAAACATTCTTAAAAGCCTTCTAAATAAACCATGTAAACATTGTTAGATACATTTACAACAATCTATGGAAGCATAAATGTGCACAATCTTTTCAACGAAAACAAATAAAGTCTTCACCGGAAACTCAGAGGATACATGTAACTCAAATGTTTACAAGAAAAAAATATATATCCTTTGCTTCCGGTTTTTATACCCTTCGCAGAAAAGGTATCTTAAATTTGAGTGAAGCTTGTAAAGTTTGCAAGGCATAAAAATAAGTATCTCCGACCATAAAAATTATATGTATATAATTTTGGTCAGCATGATGAGATGAGTTGATTTCGCTATGCCCGTCTCTCCGTGTCTCCCCAACTTTTTTTCAGTTTTGAAGCTATCGAACTGAAACTTTGCGCACTTCTTTTTACTGCTCGATGTGTATATTTCGGGGCCACTGGAATCGGACCACTACATACTATAGAAACGATCGGTCCAAAAATAAGTTTTTGTGAAATTCTCAATTGCACGTATGTGTTCATTTCTAGAGATATTTTTACCAAATTTCATATTAATCAATCATATTTACCGCCAATTATTCCCAAATTTGCCCACAATTTCATGTCTCCCATAGGAACAATGGAATTCGAAAACGTTTTACTACTAATCAGGAAGTGGCAAGTACAGAATGGATCAAAATTGACGTACACACGCGATTCGTCGGGAAATTCTAAGGAAAAAATAAAATAAGGTTAAGCTATCGAGAAATTTATTATTAATTTTTTTTTTTATTATTAAATAAATTTTTCAATATCTTACCCTTTTTAGCTGGAGTTGGCAAATATAATGTGAACGGTATCATGTCTTCGACAGGCTTGTTCTGTGGACATTTTTTTTCGCTTTTTTTTTTAAACAAATTTTATGTTAGATAAACTTATTTGTTTTTTTTTTCTTCCTGGGATTATCCTTTGTAAATTACAAGGGAAGTAGTATATAGTAGTATATATAGTAGTTGCATTTGTATATTACTAGAATGGAATGCGGGCATTTAGAACAAAATACATACATAATTTAAGCATACTCGTATGCGTACAAATATAGTAGATGAAAATGGTTTTGGTATTTATTCGGTAATGTATGAACTCCCTCTGAAGCGAAATCCTAGCTACGTCAGTGTCCATGGGGGATGACACGACTGCTCAATGTTGCCAATGAGAGATATTCCGTCGACATTGACCAATGTACCTACCTCTGGATCGACATATTCTCCCTCGGCCGGAAACCCCTTAAGAGCTTTGAACTTTTAGCTTTCCAGAACCAGCTAGAGTCAGATAAATGACCAAAAGCTCTTAAGAGCTTTGAGCTATCCAGAAGCTCCATAGTTTTCAAAAGGAAAATAAACAAAATTTCGAATGTATTGGGTGGTATGCATAATAATGAGGATATACTCAAGAGTGAAGTCTATTGAGGACATTCCTGAGTCTGCTATGTTCGGTGAATCGAGTGAAAAAGTTGTATGCATAAAACTACTCTCCGCTCCACAGTGAAAATTTAGTGGAATTCTGTCAACTCAGCTTTACTCCACTCGACTCACTTTATGCATACCACCCATTATCTTTCTATTAACAGTCACGTCAGTTGTATAGTCGGAAAATGACAAATTATGAAATGAATAAAATGACGTCTTCACAGACAAGTAGACTGGTTGTCTGTTCTATGCGAACACTATATTTAGAATCACACTTAAAACATTTTCTGGACATTTGTTAGTACTTTCAGACCGAAGTCGGCTACAATTTTTCATGTCTAATTAATGGTTTGAAAAATGTGCTGAACGCAAATCTTTCGATTTTAATTTCTTTTTAAGATTTAACATAGTGTTTATGCAATATCCGACATCCGATTAACGTTTCAAACTTTAACTTCTTTGAATGGGAGATTTCTCGGTTAAATATTGTCAAATTGATAATATTATAGATATTTTTCCAGAGTCATTAGCATTCGTCCTTAGTTCTTAGCACTGAATTCAGACAGTAGAAAAATTTATTTTTGTTGTTTCAAGATTTCAGCTAATTAAGACCCAAGAACATGAATGACCCTCCGGTTGAAGTCTTCTAAACCAATATTCGGAAGGGTTTAATGCGGAAAAAAATCGGGATATAGCTGAGTGGGTAACCACTTCGAAGACTAAACAGTCCTGTCTAATAATTACAAATTAGCTATACAACAAGTAAGATTAACAGTGTTTAGTTTCACCAGCAAGAAACATAATTTCTAAATCCAGACTAAGTAGCTGCCAGTCAAGCTTGTTACCATAATGAACCAATGGCCGCGTTTCCAAAAGCAACAGAAATTATGGTATTGATTCAGGTGTTAATCTCCTTGAGGGTAATTCGCGATGTCTGAGCCCGAATCAAGCCACAAAGCCACAGGAATTCTGAAAGCAGAGCGACAACCGGCCTACTTTCATTATCGTTCTCTCTTACTATTAGTACTAAATAGGGAGGGACAGAGAAATCAAAAGTAGCCGGTTTCTTTCGATTCTCTGTCACGTCTTGTAGGTAAGAGATCATGATTTGGGAAACGAGTTATAGACATTTTCCAATAAATTTCCCCTCTAAATCTTGACATAATGCTGGGTCGGATATCCCGACATTCTCCCTTACTCATAGATGCTCAACATTTTACATGTCTGTCGCACTTAATGGATTCATACCGGGATCAGTCCACTGTTTTTAAGAAAGTAGCCAATATCTCACGTGAAATGCTTCCTGACTCGTTCCTACCGGAGGCGCGTAATTTTAAACCACTTTATTTTCTTCTCCCCCGAAAAACCAATGAAATTTCCGAATCAGTTTACCAGAAAATTAATTATCTTCGTCAGAATCATGATCTGGAATAATACATAAACCAAAGTGGCATGGTTCTCAAATTTAGCATTCTGCTTTCGTGTACGCTGAATAGACTTTGTAAGGAAGCGAAGTTAGTTACGAAATACAGCCATATCAGAGATTCAGTCGGATGAACAACTTCATCGACATAATCAACGCCATCAACATCATCATCATCATTGCCAGGATTGTTGGCTGTTGGCTGATTGTAGGTGTAGAGACACTGGATTACATTTTGGCTGCGGATCTATAAATTGAGTTAGTTCAATCCTCATGAGGATTTCGTGCTATAAGCAAAGTGACGATACGTACGTGGTGGTGAAAGGCGATAGCTGGATTTTTGTCAGGATGTAATTGTTGCTTTCAATAGGCGTTTTTACGTTGGGCGTGGTGTGACAATGTTGACATTTATTTGATTAGGTTAGTCATCAATTAATTGGACAAGCGGAATGTATTACTGCTTGTTTGTAGAGTTTATGGTAATCTGACGACATTAAGCGGACATTATCATTGGGACTGGAGATTTTCTTGAATCAGATGAAATAACAAGCATAATGCATAATCGCAGTAATGGTAATAGTACTTTAAGGTTTAATTATGGACAAATGGATATGCGGAGGGGCGATGCTTTCTCTGAAGGATCAGATGATAAAATACCGAGTAGTCCGAAGAGTCTCTGCGTCGTATCCCCCTTGGTATCCCCCTACCCGCCGCCCTCTCCACTAAAATCTTTTCAAAAAAATTGGTATGGGATTGGGAGCATTTCAAACGAAATATCCTCCCAAAAAGGGATTAGCAAGTGTCCCCATTCAAAATTCGATTCGGTTTACGGGGAAAAGTTATCATGACAAAAGACTCCAATAAACTTAAATTTGGCTGATGAATTATTCCCACAAATTTTAGCAAGAAATGCAATTTGCGAATGTTCCCCAATTCCATACTAAATGCTTAAGAGGATTTGTCATTTTTTGTATGTTTTCAATGAAACTTGAGTCGTATATTTCGAATGTATAACATACTGTTTTGTAAGTCTAGGGCTAGAAAAAAGAACTGCCCTGGTCGCAACATTTGAGAATTATCTCTGATAAATCCACCAAAGCTCTATGAATCTGCAGGTAGTTCATAGGTAAGACTTGGGGAACAAGCCCTTGGATAGTCCTATGGATCCCTAAGGTGATTTTAAGGGTTGTTTTTGAGGGATATAATATCTTTTTGCATTGACAATTTTATAGTTCACGCAAATTATCTTAATTCAAATATTTTGTAATCACTTTAATCTTAAACCTTAGAGATTAACGACACTCTTTCCGTCGAAGCACTGGTCTTTTGACGACGATTCCCCAAAATGACAAAGCCACAAACCAACTCGAATGTAGCGTACATTCGACGAGCACAACACAGACTAGTGATGTGTAGCACATTCTTTATGAACGACATGCCAAAATAAGGGAAAGAGTCAGCACAGTGACTTAGCTGTTGGCTCGTTCAATTTAAGAAAGGCACACTGTGCCCTCCGACAAAAATATCGTATATATGTATTTACTCCGAAACCAAGTAGTAGTAGTATGTTATTACTATGTATATGTGGTATGTATTATACTTTTATCTTTATACATAACGGCAACGGCACATGCTGAGCATGCAAGCACATCAGAGCGCACATTCAAGATTTTCTAAATAGAGAAAAGAATTGAGAAAATAGCATTCTAAAATGCATATACATAAGTCATAGTTTTATGTATCATCTCATCATCTCAAGCTTAACTTTAGTTGAAACGAGACGAAATCAAATTACTATATTGTTCAGTGTGCCATATCGTTCAGTGTCGTGCACGGATGGACTCAACAGATTCGCCCACATTCGCCCTCATTTTCCCCCAATCTGTATGGTGGTTGCTTGAATTTGCTCGTCGTAAGAACTCGCAAAGTATGAATTATTTACGTCGTTTGGTTCCGAGCTTTTCACAACCCTAATTAATTACATAACAAACCAAATGTACAATTATTAAGAGACATGTATAAAGTTAATACAATGAAACATTCTCAAAGGATATTATGTGAAAATATATAAGGTAAAATAGCATTTATTAACATACAATACGTGCTAGTTTCAAAACACATTTTTCACTTTTTCGCCCTTTTATATCAAATTATAGGAAAGGCACTCCTGCGGGACAAAACTAAAACGTGTCCAAAAAATCAATGCATGAAGCTGTAGCCCTGTCAAAGAACAAAAAAAAAAAATTAAAATTGGAAAAATGGCGCTTTTAAAACTGCTCTAACTCGGGTGTTTTTTATTGAATTGAGTTGAATTTTGAAAAGCATACACAGGGAACCGATAAGAATGCTCCTACCAAATTTTAACCGCTTACACCCTGGGGCCTGAACTACAGAAGGCTGAAAACACACAAATGCGAAAAATCTACGAGTATGTGTCGCGTAAACAGGGTTTTTTTTGGTCGCTTTCGGTTTTGCTCTTCTTAGCGGAACGGTGCGCTCCCCTCCCCAAATAGATTACGCCCGTTCTTTTGTTCTTTCGTGTAGCTTTTGGTTGTTTCTGGGGTATAAATCTATCCAATAGTACTGAGCATAAATTGAAAAGCCACATAGGTCAGCAACTAATTCCAGTTGGACACAACAAAATCATATGAATGACATAATCCGTTCTAACTCAATGTCAGTATGTTCTCCGTGTAATTTATATGGCCCTCGAGGACTTCATTTCATGCTCGTGTTTAATGAACTGCTATCCGTTTACATGAGAGAGAAAATGAACGCGAGGTTAATAAAAACGTCCAAGCAAAAAGATTTCATATAACATATATAGGTATAATCTTTGCCAGTTGCTATTTTCGGCTCAAGACTTCCTGGAAATTATCATTGGATTCTTTTCTCGACTGCAATATACATAGTTAGCATTTTATCTGTCATAAGATATCCCAACACGGAACGGCTTCATGTCCTTGTCATCATCATCATGAAACCTATTCAAGACACTTCGCAGAAGAATAAAACTAAATTATCTTCCATCCTACGTTTGATGTAATAGAAGAAGATTGAAAGAAATAACTTAAATAAGAAACGTCAGTCATTGTTTCAAGTAGAAAATTAGGACCATATTTTTTCATTGTTTGACGTTTCCTCGTTTCTTTGCCACACCTTCTTCTATACATACTCGTATAGTGGATAGTCGGTTGGATGTATAGCCGATCTGAATACTTAATAAAATAGAAAAGGTGAAGATTTATGTGTTACTACTATTTGTGCTAACCTTTAGTGTGACATAGCGCGGCACGTTTATGTGTTTATGGACCGTTATTCATGCTCTAGGATATACATTATTCACCGTAGCTAAGATATCCGTAACTAAGGTCTGCCCCTGGTAGATATGACTGGATACTCCAGTCAAATAACTCTGGAAAATGCTCCCCAAACAATTCCTTTACAGATCGCATTTAAGAATGTCCACCAGACAACAACACTGTGCAAAAGTATGGAGCGCAAAACAGGTTAGGCCGGCCATATACGTTCCGGTACATCAGAGAGGTATACCTGCACAGGTCAACCGTACAAGTATACCGGAGCGTGCGTGTTGTCACGTTATGGTATATCTGGACATGCAACCGAAGAAAAGTCAATTAAACCGGAAATGCAATGGAGCGTGTGTGTAGCATGGTAAACCGAAGAGGTAAACTGGAGTGTATTTCTACTAGGCTATACCGGAGAGGTAAACCGGAGTAATAAGTTTTTGCCACTTGACTTATCGGATAAACCGCCGGGACTTTTGGTTCAGTTTTTATTTGTCCAAGATTGATAATGGTTTATGGAAAGAACGCCATGGTAGTGTAAAGAGTGGTTGTTAAAAATAAATCAGTAGAGTCATATAAACTTATTTCGATGTTGTGATGTAAACAAATGCAAAATGTTGCACCACAATATACACAATGCTGCTTCACAATTCAAACTGCAACTGAAATACGAGTACATACACCCCGGCCCGGTATACATCTCCAGTTTATCGGTGAATTTAAATTCTTCCCCGATCGCCTCTGCAGATTTCGACACTTGTTCAGGTCTAGACGTCTGTGCAAGTCTACCATAGCAACATAACACATGTACCGGTATGACTATACAGGTATTCCTGAACAGGTGTACATCTCCAGTATACCGGAACGTGTATGGCTGGCATTAGGTTTGGTTAGGTCAAAGGAATACAGTGCTTGTCACAGCGAATCTTGGCCACTACAGGGCCCAGTCTAATACCTTGCATACGACCTTCCGACTCAGTGCACAGCCACAGTCTCCAAGCATACTCCGCAAATATGTAGTGCCCAGTGATAATACATACTCGTTCAACCATGCCAACGTCTTACCTTTGAAGCGATAATAGAGCACTAGGACCAGAGCAATAAGGATACAATCTGGATCGTACCATCAACAACAAGCGACTTATTGTTTGTGAACGCGTCTTGTAATGAACCACCTGCAATGGACCATATGGTAGTGCTGCTTCCACCGGCAGATTTATCGCAGCACCTGATGAGTAAGGATCTGTCGGTGGTACGAAACCAGAGGCCGAGGGTCCCATTACACCTGGACCCCAATTCGAGCGCGAGGGCAAGCGATCCATCTGCCAACCATTCCATCCTTATCGCCCCATTTTTTTTATTCCCCATATTTACCTCCCTTCTTTGTGTTGTCTTCCCCAGGCCTATGAATTTTTGTTAATACGTAAATGACAGGGGCAACGAGCGGCGAAAACCCCGCCCACGTCTCCCGAACTGAGCTACAGCAAGCATAGGCCGCTGCTTAGCTCGTTAAGGAGCCTTTTTCTTCGCCAGATGGCACAGCCCGACCTTCACGGTCAATTAAGCTACCTTAGGCTCCGTCCCCACGGGCATCTTCGGATGCCCACCAAACCGTCTGTTACAGCCTTTAATAAAAGTTCCAAGGAACTTTCCTGACAATATAAGCGTAGCTTTCAGTTTTCCATATTTTCAATATTATTAAATTTCTGCATTTCCCTTATCTGACTATGACTATGCAGACACACAAAAATTACAGTTTTTTTAGAAATGTGTATATATGAATAGGTTTTTCCCTTCTTTCTGGATTGTTTGCTCCCCAGAATTGCTTTCTCAACGTTCTTGAGGAGGACAACTAAAACCTCATCAATGAAGCTCACTACCTCTCAGAAAATAGGAAGACGGAAGAGTGCTTTCACGTGATGTCTTCTTGAATAATATAATGTACAAAATTTTTCCAGAATAAATCACGGGACTGTAGTAGATAGGAGAAATGGTCAAACAAACAGGTGTGACTTCATCCGTGTTTGCATTTGATAGTAGACAATCGTGTACATAAAGTTTGTTCAATATTTACCTGCAGCAAACTTAATCTATTCCGGTATCGTCACGTTTGAATATTGTCAGGATTACAGATTGTAACAGTGTTTTCGAAGATGAATCGCACTTTATTATGGAAAAGAGGAGATGACAGGAGACACGTCTATGTTTGTGTTAATGAGGCACTAAAAGGACTTATAAGTAAACCATTGAAACATGAAAGGAAAGGAAGTTAAGAAGTTAAGTTAAAGCAAAAATGATAATAATTTGCATTTACTGTTCGCTACCACTCTTATCTTCATAGTCAGATTACAACACATTGCCTATATGGTTGACTTGATTTAAATAGAGAATTAAAACCTAGACTTATTCGCTGATAAAATTCAGGTAATTTTACTTTTTCTTGAATATATCTCTCTTTTTTTGCTAACTGATTTCACTAGATTCATTAATTTATTAAGATTAAGATTTTGCAATTAAAAAGATATTATAAAAATCACTCCGCCGAAGCCTGTCACAATCCATGGATATTAAAGGAGAGGGGAATGATAGCTGTAGCCTGACTGGCTTAGTTACACCAAAACGGCTCAGATCAGCAGGGTGCCATTAATCACATAGTCAGACCTGCTACATAATTGTGTGAACTCTGGCACGATATGAATAACCTGAAGTAGCTATCACCGAGGCCACCCCTGAATAGGGTTTAGCGATGGATCGACATATCGTCCTTGTAAAAACTGCTCCATGCCAAGAAAACTGAAACAAAAGCCTCAGCTTGGACGGATTAACAAACGAATGGACAATAGCCGCATACCTAACCGAATATTGAAAGTCCACATCAGCGAAGCGTGAAAACCGAGAGCTCTATGGGAAGCATCAGTAGATACTGACGTCGAACAACTGCTCTGCTTTCAAAATTGGACAACGCAGTCACTTGGCCTAGATAATTGGCCAAGACCCTACGTCGAGCTGTAACGCCACAATGATGATGACCTAAAAAAAAATCGTTTCCTTTATTATATGTATGTACTACCAATCAGTATTCAAATACTACATTGAGATATACGTAAACCATATCCACTCCCAATCCCAATTAAATTGTACCTTATCATCATTTTAAATTTGAAAATGTCTTCAAACATTTCTACATGAATTTCTCCGTACAGGCGATAACGAATTTTGTGACTTTCTTCTCCCCCATCATTCCCTGACATTTCCGTAACGTCATCGAATTGATTTTACAGGCGTGTTCTCGTGTTAACACCATTTTCAGACTAGAAACAAAATACACACCCTTTTCTCTCATTGACATTATCGGTCGTTTGGCATACCTTACTTTCGTATTCCCTTTTTTGGCAACGTTTTCCAATAGTTGTAATATATGGTTACTGGTTGACATGAATGTCAATGGAATTTCACACGACATGGTCGAACACGTGTATATTGAAGGATTGTCGGCAATACCACAATTTATCTCTGCTCAACAACCGGAAGACGAACGATGATGTGGGCATGGGATTTCAGTACGGAAAACAACAGGTTCCCGATGTGTGTGTATATTACAACACTTTTTTTATATTTTACGGAAATGACTATGAGAAGGAGAAGTGGATATCACCAGTTTGACATTGGCTGCGTTCCTAAATCGCCAGCGCTGAGTCAGCGCTTAACAATAGCTGACCAGCACATTGTGATTATTTTCGTGTTTCAGAAACGGCATACCATCTGTCTCATTTGTAAAATGCCATGTTCAGTTTGGCATTTGACAGAAAATTTTTAATTTCTTGCTTCGATGAGTCCCAGGTGACACACAAGATGCCGTAACAATTTTCTGGCAATCACGTTAAAAACCCGACCATCGACCATACACAACACAACCGAGGTTAGAATCGAAGTTTGACGGAACCGGCATTTGTAATTTTTCAACTTGCCAATTGTCGCGAATGTCAAATATTGCGCTGAGCCAAAAAAGTAAAAAAAAATTATGCTGACTGAAAGTGAAAGCGCTTAGCTTCAGCGCTAAACTCAGCACAAGAGTCTCTAGGGCCAATTACCATGGAGCACTAATCGTTTCTCATCGCTGTTGTTTTAGGAACGCAGCCATTGTTGTTATAAGTCTAGTCACGCAACTGGCTGGAGGGAACTATATTGCTTTTATGTATGTAAGAGCGATAAAGCTTTCCTTCCGCCTTTGTTTCGTATTGTTTGTCACGAACGTCAGAATGGATGGATAACTTGAATAATAGGAAATTAACGACTGAACGTTCTGAAGGTGTAATTCGTATGCGGCGACTTAAGCGACAAGAGCCGCGCGGCTATAGTCGCCACGACTTTCAAATTGGAAACTTTCTATTTATCGTCGAATATCCCATATAGGCGAAAGATATTGAGATGTCATTATTACACACAATCAATACACATTTTAACGACAATTTTTTCTTATTCCCTACCTTCTGCTATCAGCTGGTTCCGACAGTCAATTGCATGGGAACACATAGGGCGATGACAGCCGATGCGAGTAACAGCCGAAAACGAAATCCGTGCGGGAAGGTAAAAACGAGTAGTGACCATTTACTCGGTGTTATATCGTCAAAAATAGTCCGAGACAAAATTATAAAAATTCGTTTGCACGAAGTTTTGCGGTCGACATTGTATGCGACTATTTTATACCCAGGTAAAAACCTCTATCATTACCAGATAGCCCGCGAAAATTAAGTATAACTGCGCGGAGCTGCTGTTTCTATAAAGCATTGTTTAATTGATTTTCTGGTTATAAAACAAAAATATTACTTTATTGAGAAATTTCTTCTTTTCCAATCGCCGAATCTGGTAACCCTAATCGAATGACTTCAGACCAATTAGCCTATCTTTGACTCTGCTGAAGGCTCTGGAGCGCTTGATTGATACACACCAGTGGCACACAGCTACTATTTCAGTGCACCTTCCATCTATATCACAGCATACCTACTGGAAGGGAAGATCGGTGGACACATTGCCTTATACTCTCTGATTGGCTGCATTGAGAGGACTCTTGGCTGTAAAAATGCACCTTGGTTGCCTTCTTGGACATCGAGGGCGCATTCAATTATGTCGTACCTGTGGCTATCCTCAATTCTCTCTCTGGTCTCAATATCTACATTCATTCTGCAATCTGATAGACCAACTACTAACATCTATGGTTTCCATGTGTCCTTAGAGATATTTTGCACAATGCCCTCTCAATCCTGACGAAGTGAGCTAGTATCAATCCGGCCAAAACACAACTTGTTCTCTTTACATGGAAACCTAACATTGCTACACTCGGTGGCCGTGGTCGTTCGGTCACCGCTCTACGATACTAATCTAGAGCTCGGAGTTCAAATCTCGGCGCGATCAAAAACTGCCTGTGAGTACTTATAGAACTCTCACAGTGCTCCGAGCTTGTCAGTATAAAGACGGCGCGGATAGGACGTGCATGCTAGCAACTGCGCTTCCGAAAAGTAGATATGCTATCGAAATGTCAACAAGGCATAGAAAAGCTAGAGATGTTGACGCGCTCATGCCTATGGAGGGGCCAAGGTAATTAACCATTAATTGAACCACCAATGCTAAGGGGAACGAGCTTTGTTCCCTCTAACAAACCCAAGTTTCTGGGGGTCATCTTGGATTGGTAGCTAGAATGGAGATTTAATATTCAGGAATGAGTAGCGACTGTTGCGCTGTACTCGTGTAGGAAAGCCAAAGGTAGAAAGTGGGGCCTTCAACCGAAGGTTGTATTCTGACTCTATGTCTCAGCCATGTGACCTTTGCTTTTGTATGGAGATATTGTCTCAATTTTGTGGTTCACCGAAATATGTTGGAAAAATTCAAGAGAAAAGTGAATGTTATCATTACATGCGCACTTCGAACTTTATGGGCGGCTGCTTTTGATGTGCTGCTGAATTGGCTGCTCTTAAATATTTTTGCTAAACAAGTAGCTGTGAGCGCAGCCTTCCATTTTCAGGAAACCTGTCAGTTAACCGTGTCAACCACGGGTCACTCATCTGTTTTTAACAGCTTAAACCTTCCTGCGTAGATGGATTACATAACTCCCAAATACTTTTTCGGTAAAAATTGTGTAAGCTTAATCCCGTCACGAACCGTGTAGTCCGACAGACTGAATATAAGCATATCGTTACATCTCCCCGACTTTTGCAGCGTTGTTCAGGCGGATATTTGTGAGGCTCTCATTTGGCTGGGGCATAATGTTATAGCAACTAGCAAGTAGGTACTTCACCATCTTCACTGACAGATCCCTTGAGTCTGTTATGACTAACTCGAAGACTTTGCCAAATGTCGTACCTTCCTCTCGGAGATGGGGAATTTTTCAACATATCCCTATGTTGCATCTGGGCCTGTAGTGGGTTTGATGGTAACTGCAAAACGGATGAAATGGCTAGCTAACGCACGAATGGTGGGACCAGGTTAAGTTATCTTCATTTTGGGTGGTCTTTAGAAGCTTGTGAAACGATGGTAAATGCTGACGCGTCCACAATTGCCAGCGCCAGGTAGAGTAATGGTTGCACATGTGATAGTAGTACGCAGTTTGACCAAGGCTTGATCCTAAACGCTCTGCGGACGAATTGGCGCTGAATAGAGGAAACGTTAGGATTCTTGTTGGAGTAACTACAGGGCATTGCCTGATCGGCGAACATACTAGAAAACTAGGGCTTCCAGGCAATGATTTCTGTAGGAGCTATGAAGATGAGGAGGAGTATATGTCTCATCTACTAAGTAGATGTCATGCCCTGGCTGTAAGAAGAAGGAATACCCTGAGGTCATTTTGTTTTACCGATCTGGACGACCTTGGGGATGTTACTGTCGGCCGGCTAAAACGTTTTATGAACAGCCCTGTCTGGTTCAACGAATAAATATAGTGGTATCACAATGGACCGAGGGGTAGTCTATGTGTGCTCTGTGTTTCGCGGCAGCCCCTTTAACCTAACTTATACTACGCAAAATAGGTAATATATCCAAGAGTGGAACCAACAGTCATATCGATAAAACAGTACATTAAACAAAAATGACAATAAAATAATACTACAGACTTCGTTAATATTTTAATTAATCCAACCCACTTTAGGTAATCGTATGGAAATTTCAACCATTGATAAGCATTCGTCGTACGTAAAGTTCCCCCTTCCGACTACTTTCCTTCGAAATTCCTCAAATGTTTATACGTAGCATGATGTTTTTGCACGTATGTCGTGATCCCGAATCCTTACATACGCTTTAATTTCCGAAAATCGCTTTCATCATCCAACCATGACCCCATTCCTATGCTAATTTTACGAATTTTCCCTTGCGGGAAAACCGTTTCAGTGGACCACGAAAATGGCAAAAATGTGATATTTTTCCCATACGTATCCATATTACATACGAGTACATGATTTTTCAAGAATTCCATAGCATTTAGGATATAGTGAAAAGCTAAAGGATGTTGACTTTATTTTATTCAGAAATGTGAACATTTTATTATAATTTACCATAATTTCTGTACTATTAAAGATTTTTTCGTCCTTTTTAGGCCCGTGTTATTAATGCTATAGTCGTTTTAAAACTTCTGCTACAATTCAGGATACGGTTTGACATATTGGGATAATTGGAATGATTGTGCACTTTAGAGGTAATGTGTGGTATTTGATCCTGCAAAGATTAAAGTCAGAACAAATTTAAATTGAATTGAAACGCTACTTTGCCCGCGGCTAGCCAGTTTTGAAAATAATAAAACAATTAAAATGCCTATGCAATGCTAAATGGTTAGTTTGAAAATTTGTTCATAATATTTTTTGATTAGCATTTCACGACGAATTTTGTGGTGAAGATTGTGCAGGGGTTGGACAAATTTTTTAAAATCAATAATTATTATACAATATAATTATTACTTATAAAAATCCAATTGTATCAAAATCAAAGAAATGTTCCGTTGGAAAGTCAATACGTAGAGGCAACTGTTGTCAAATTTGCCAGTTCAAAATACCGTTGTAAAATTATCATTTAAATTTTTTAGAAAAACTCGATTTCTAAATTTCTTTAAAATTAGAATAGTTGTTTTTTTGTTTACGTGGTTATCAGTTCTGAATCCGTGCACACCTACTTTTTAGCTACCGGTTTACGCTCCTTATACGAACTGGCGATCAGGGAATGTTTTTCCCTTAAGTGTTTTAAGAAGTTTGATGTCACGTTGATGTAGGCTTTACTGATTTTGTGGCACTTTGTACATTGCGCACCAACCAAGTTGTCTTTTCGGTTGAACGAACAAATTTTGAAAAAAATGTCCGTCTAGTATGTCCGGGATTTTCGACCCGTTTTCCCGTACCTGCTCTCCACTAGCTAAAATTTCGTCACTATTTTCCTTTTCGATTTTTGCGCCGAGCATCTAGGGAACGGAGCGTTATCGCGGCGAAATTTAAAAAAAAATTAATATTATTAAGATAATCAGGCGCAGGACCACTATTAAAAGGAATCGACGCGTTATCGCGCCGACATAATTTAAATCAATTAGCACAAAGAAGATCACTTTTACTTATATAAACGTGGACGAACGCGAACCGCCCTCGCCTAAAATCGAAACCACAGTGCAGTGCACTATTTCATCATCATAAAATGTTCCTTAGTTGCTGCTGGCAACGGCAGAAATTATCACCTCTCCGATTTCCGGCCGGACTCTACGTTTCTATACAAAGTGACTGACCGGTCTTCTATTTAGCTTCGTTAAGTGGTAACACTTGTTACTGCACATGAAATTGTTCGCACGCGCCCTACGATCCATATACGAGAAGAGAAACCCAGAGCGTAGCGTATACACTGTCTGAAAGAAATTTACACAATCACGCGAATGCGATGAGACGACCGGCGAGTCGCTGAAAAAGGATGTGTGATGAAAATGTAAAGAGCACATAAAAAGCAATAATTATTATTCCAAGATAATAGTTAGCCGAATCCTCGTCAGAACATTGCTGTTCCTCTACAATATCTGAATCCTTAGGTGGTATATTCTCGAATCGGAATTGGATTCGATATTGGCAAAATCTTCGTTATTAAATGCTTCAAGTGCCAGGGAAATTTCACCGTCTGTAAGTATTTTCGGTATATTCCTATTTCACCGCGCGACGCATCGTGGTTCGCGCCTTGGCTATTAGTGGGTTTACCGCTGTGGGATATAGAGCGAGCAGAGCGAACGTTCTAGGGCAGTATACAGAGGGTTGCAACTCCTTAAGCCGCTCCCCCGCGACCGGAGCCCACGCAAGGGGACTGAGAAATCCACTCAAAATAAAACCTACTATTGATCAAAGACGCGAAACACTAAGCTTCGCCCAGTCAAAAAGGAATGTTCCGCGTTTTCAACTGATGGAGAAACCAGTAGAAAAAGTCAGACGGGCCTTACGTCCTGCAAATAATACGGATATTCCTATTGGTTTAGATTATTTCCAACGACGACCGATCACGAACAGCTGCAGACATAACAATTGCCCTCAATAACCCCTCATGGGTCCAGTGGACCCCTCTTGTCAGTTTGTGTTTCAATCTCTGAATCGAAAGTTTCTGCCATTGTGTGAAAGTATTCTCTTATAACTTTTGCATTGCTTATAAGGGATTGAACAAGTGTAAAATACATGGGAACTTTCTAAACAAATTGTGTACAAGGTACTAAACATTTACAAAAAAAGTGAGGGGTCCCTCATGCCTGTTTAAGGGTACCAAATTTGGAAACTTGGTTTTTCGGGAATATCACTGATTATTCTGAAAATTGGTAAGGAGATCTCTATCGTCAAGTTACGATTACTTCGCGCTTGGAATCCCATTCCTCGGTATCACAAAAAAAAACACTCGCTTCGCTCTCTCCGTGTGCAACGGCGGGCGTCCACTTTAGTATATAAAGTAGCCTAGATACAAACATAGATGACGGGATGCAATATAGAGAGATTTCTATTATTTGCGAAATGGGTATGTTCCAAGTTATCAAGTGGGACCCCATGTATGATACCATGCTCAAATTTTATTAAAATTGTGACTAACACCAAATCAATGCAAACGGCTAACGAACCTAAGTTAGCACTTCCCTACGGGAATACATGATATTTCATCATAAGCCATCACATGCATTTTCCTTCTTCAACACTATTCGCCAATATTAATCCTTATCGGAAGGATTTAATTTTAATTTATTGTCTGCCGCTTACATAATACAAAAGGGATTCTTTATCCCGGTACCGTCATCCCACATAAGTATCGTCAGTTATCTTCGACGTTACTCTGATCCACCATAAAATTTATATGAAAAATTTGTGTGTTGTGTTCGATCTGAAGGGATATATTCCAAATCGAGGCGAAGAAATAAAGTGATTTATAGGCTAACGATGAAAGTATTATAACTAATTTATATAGCTCCGAAGATAATGCAATGTATCTTTTTCTGAATACCGTATGCTGAGATAAAGTTGTATTTCTTTTTTATTTTACGGGAAATATGTTCAAAAGGTTAGTATTTGGGTATTTGCGGAAATGAAGCAGATGTCATTCTGGTTGGTGAAAATTGAAGCCAGCATCTGGCCGTATCGAGCAAAGGATATTATAGACTTTGGAGAAAGTAAGGCCCCTCCTGAATGTTCGGTCTGGTAGTATCTGATATATCTTCGAATATAAAGCAAGTCGAAGTGCCAAGAGCTTTACT
Organism: Chloromyia formosa; assembly: GCA_964017055.1. Lineage (NCBI taxonomy): Eukaryota > Metazoa > Arthropoda > Insecta > Diptera > Stratiomyidae > Chloromyia > Chloromyia formosa. Next base: position 3,261,710 of record OZ024813.1, on the reverse strand, counting down.
AAATTTGAATGGTTTGTAGCATGTGTATAGTATTAAGGTCAAATATGGCAGGTCAGTGATGCGGGTTTTCCATTTTGACTTGAAAACTCGATGTGGAGTACAATAATATGCTTTTGCAACTTGAAATCAAAATTTTTTCCATTGATTCTACCCACTTTATAGTCTAAGCATTATGAGCGACTGGTAGTTCAGTGCGTAGAGACGTCAATTTCATATCTGACCACGGTCGTTACGAGTTCAAATCCCGCCCACGGCGTTCGTGGACTTGGATGTTTGTGTTGTCTTCCCCTGTCGTGTGAGGCGTAATAAGAAGCCACAACATTCCGACTTTTCGCAGGTAGGTGTCTAAATGGGAACAGGAGGTGCATGCTGCCAACGTACATCGTCCGAAACTGGTTTATGCCAACGAAACGTGAGCTAAGCCACATGGAACAGATGACGCGGTAGGCCACACTAAGAGTAAGGACAAATGAGTAAGCATTAGGTGTTAATTGCCTAGACCCCTCCAGGTGCATGGGCGCGTCAACATCTCTAGTACATATTTCTATGCCTTGTTCACGTTTCAATAGCATATCTACTTTTCGAAAGTGCAGTTGCTAGCATGCACCTGCTATCCGCGCCGTCTTTATACTGACAAGCTCGGAGCACTGTGAGAGTTCTAGTGGTACTCACAGGCAAATCTGGTAACACTAACTACACTGAATCTCAACTGTTGCATTACCGACATTCAGCCTGAGATTCTTGTATGTAGCAAGTGCAAGTTCACATCAAGTGTCCACTCTACATTGTATTAAATCACTGGAATTTTTACTCTTAAGGGTCTTGAAATCGCTGAGAAGCAAATCCGTCTTGACACTAAGCATAACATAGTGTGTACCTATATACTACAAACGGAAACTCTAAAAAAATGTTGCAGCTAGTTAGTAACACTCAGACGACTTTCCGCTCTTTTGTTTTTCTTTTCTGTAAAGATGGTATTTCATGTCTTAAGGATAGCATTGCCCTGCTCCTGAGCAGGTTGTGTATATAAAGAACACTTGAGAAGTTATAGTGCGATTAGTATGGATGTTAAGAAGTTTTCCATTTCTTATGGCATGGTGCATAGAAATCAAAGCTATGAAATGGACAATAAAAGTATTATCTGGTGACGTACGTGCCAATAGCATTTTTTTTTCGTAGAGCAAAAAGCGATAAAGTTGAGTTGAAAGTGAAATTTTAAATTTTTATTAAATTCCTGCATACACATCATTCAAATTTAAAATATGGACACGATTGACGTTGCTTTAAGAAACCAGAAAGGCACCTTTAAATGATCAATCAGAAGAAATCAAGCAGATTCTAATAATTTTACTCTAAATACTATAAGTTTATTTGTATCTAGCAATTTTAGTCTCAATCGGATGATTAGTCTGTGAGGGTAGTAGGTTTGAATGTAGACACACAAGTCCTCACGGCTCCCTGGAAATTTCGCTTCTGACCAATGGCAGAACTGTGTTCACTATGTTAATGAAACGGTGGACTCGATAAGGGTCACGTTGCTACTTGTCATGAATTAAAGGCATTCAGTGCGTAGCATAAGATATATAGCGTATAAAATGCATATACCTTATGGAAACATAAAAATAAATAACTGGCGCAACAGTCCAATTTGAACCATGGCCTCGAGATGAGTTAGCATCATCTCATTTTCTAGATCGTGACGGTCTTGTGCAGAGGTGTGTGATCAGCAACACGCTCAACCGAGTTATTTACGCCATAAATGGGTACTCATTTAACAGCTGAGTGGGCTCATAGTCCGACACGTAAATCCTCCTTTTTTATCGAAAACTACCGCATTCAGTAGGAATCGAACCGAGGCCCAGTGCGTAGAAGGCGAACGTGCTAACCGTTGCGCCATCCGGACTATTTTATGGAAACATTAGTTATACTGATATTCAGGCTACATTAAATATCAACAGCCTTGAAGCTCGAAGATATTATTACGATTCTGTATTTATATTCAATTCAGCTAACGGTGTCATTGTTGCTTCCGATATCCTTTTCGAAGTAACTTTCAAAATTTCTTCTAGAAGCACTAGAAATCAAGACCTATTCAGTTTGCATACATTTAGATCTAATTATTTAAAAAAACTCACCAATTGAAAGACTGAAAGCTACTGGGAATTTAGTGGCTAAATACATAGATTTGTTAGGGTTAGGGCTCAATTAAAAAATTTCATATTTAATTTATTTGATTAAATTTTCTTTTCCTTGGCTTTCCAGTTATTTAAGCGTTTAATTGAATTACCATTTTGAATTAGAATTTCGAGATTAGTTATTTAATTTTCATCGTATCAAGGTACCCAACAGTGGATTTTTATGTTTATATTTTAAGGACATTTGTCCGTTTATCATAAATAAATAAATAAATAACGCAGGATAACAAATCAAAAATATAATAAATCATATCATATCATGTTGTATTATATCCATACCGATATGATACCAACACGATCACAATCTAGGATCACTTAATCTGGGATTACTTAATGCATTTTCACTAAATCCAGGATCACCTGGTATCTTTATCGATAAACTTGGTTTCTGTTTCAATTCATGCCCAGAACGGAAAAATGGGCATACGCACAGCAAGCATGCGACTATATGCCTGTCAATTATATTTTTATATAGGCTAACACTCCCTGTGGGTTGGGTACTATATATTAAAACTACCACAGCGTTCCAATCTTGTCGAAAAAAATGGCTATACGGGTAGAAGTTGTATGCTAGCAACTGCTACGTCCGAAATTCGCATGCTGCCGAAACGTCAATAAGGCATTGCTATGTTGGAGATGTTAAGGCAATTAACAATGATTGACATGCCTCACCGCATGAATTTCTTTGAAAAGCTACCTAGCTCTTCTAGCAGCACTCTGGACTTCAGTTCAACACACTGAGTTGCAAAGGATTTGGATGCTGTGGGACCAAGCCCTTCAATCTAACTATCAATCTAGTTAAATACGAGTATAATTGAATCTGTTTTGTCGTACGTACTATACGTTGCGTTGCATCGATTTTCTTGTCGCTATGTTTAAAACTCAGCTTCCTTGTTCACCTTAAATTACTTGTGATGTACATTAATGTCGTTCTTATCCCTCCACCATCATTAGTGAGAAACCTACATTTTCAGTATAAATGCATTTATATTCAAGTAGAAATAGGAATTCATTTGCATTCATCCCATTAAGTGCAACCACTGTTCCACATACCTACATAAGTATGTATTTTACGAGTATATCCACATCTCATCATGTGTCTGTTCTTTCAACTTGGAAAATGGGAACCGAAAAAATGGAAATGAAGTTTGAAAAGGATGCAATATTGTGTCGGGACGCCTAGTTTCAAGGCACATTTTCTCAGGAGGTATTTTTGAACGTTTGCTATGTGTGTCCTTTCCAGTGTTTCTTCCATTTTGGCAAAATGTCTGAATGGGGTGAAGGCTGAAAATTTAACGAAATGTGCGCTTTTGTACTAAGAGCTTCCACTCACCGGTTGACTCGGACTTTGCTTGAACTCTGCTCAATATTGGAATGCTGGAGACCAAATCACATTACTTGCAGAAAAGCGTTTTCGAAATTCACAATTTAAGCACTGGAAATATCATTCATAGACGCTCCTCTTACTGATCAGCTCGACCTCTGCTCGTCCTCCACGAATTCTGCAAATTCTGCAAATAGACATCAATCTCGCTTGGTGGACCCCTACATTTACATGTACATTTTACATATACGAGTACACCGAGCCATCATAACACTGAAATTCCTGCCCTTACATTAGCCATGCTCCTTTCACCGTATCAAGATTAATTTCCATACATAAATTTAAGGTGAGTTCAAACGTAGCAAATATTTTGCAAAAAATATGCAATCGCGAAAATCAACTATTTTTTTTTGCCAAATATGAGCTACCATGACAACTTCCATGTAAACACGCGAGGAAACTGCTTTACAAATTGACCTTTAACCATGTATTTTACAAAAAATTAATGCTTAAATTTGAATTAAGACAGCCACTATAACAGAAACGCACAGGTTTGAATCGAAATCACTTTTTGGCCTGAACGGTTTAAAATTAATGATTAAAAAATAACGAAAAACGCGATTTATTCAAGAAATAACGAATAACTAAAGGAAATAAAATAACGAATAACAAAATGACGAATAAAAATTTATTCGTTATTCGAATAAATATTTATTCGAGTAATGCCCAACAGTACGACCAGTGGGTTCTCATTTATTTACATAGGATACCGAGAGAATGTCGATTTCGTTTCAAAGTCGAGCAAAAGACAAGTCGAGCAATCAAATCAGTGGAGGGCCTATCGCTCCTCCTTTTTGTTTTGTTAAGAATGGTTCATTCAATGGTTTATTAATCATTTTCTGTACCTTGAACTCTACTGCTTGGTAAAATTGTATTCTTCGTTAGGAAGTCAGTGCACATGCATACATATTTGCAATTTCCAATCCACCATGATTCACCCTATCTGTATGAAAAGAAATATGGAAATTGCTTTATAAAACAAAAGTAGAATATCTAAATCTACCAACTTTTGCAAGTGATTTCTGTATTGCTTTGGTCCATTGTGTGCATCCATTCGTTCGCATTCCTGGGAAATATGCCATCGCTATCTTCCTGCCAGTAATTCATCTTTGCTGGATACGTAGACTACGAGTTGAATTACAGATTCCATCTTTGGTTCTTTTCCTCCTCTACAAATAGAAATAACATTGTTCTGATCAAAAATCTAATGTTTCCTTTTATTATTTGTCTTTTAATACCCTTCACGAATATGATAGGATATACTAACTTTGTCATGAAGCTTGCAACGTACAGAAGGAAGTATCTCCGACCATATAAACTATATATAGTATATTCTTCGTCAGTACGACGAGATGAGTCGATTAAGCTTTGTCCGTCTGTCTGTCTGTCCGTCTGTTTCTATGCAAACTAGGCTCTCAGTTTTAAAACTATCGAGCTGAAATTTTGTGCAAAGTCATCTTTCTATTTCACGCTGTTCATATGTCGGAACCCACGGACCACTGCGTCATATAGCTGTCATGGGAACGACCGGTCTAAAAGTCTGTTTTTGTGAGAAATTTTTTTTTATTTCTTAAGGTATCTTAACAAAATTTCATATTTTTTAATGGTATCTATTGGCAAACTATATTTCCGAAATTGGTTCAAACTGGACTACTATATCATACTATATAGCTGTTAGAGGAACGACCGTTCCAAAAGTAGGTTTTTGCAGGAGAACTTTTTTATTTCTGAAGACATCTTACCAAATTTCAAAGTTCATTCATAAAAGTGCCAAGTGACAAACCACACTCTTAAATTTGAGGGAAATCTTCGAATGGGAAATCTCTAAATGATTGCTTGATGGTAGGACCGACCATTCAAAGGGATATTGTGGAGAAAATCTGTCGATTTAGAATGTGGCTGTATGTTTTTCCATGTGATGCGGAGAAAATGTACCGTCAAATTAAAATGGATTCACGTGATTGGCCCTACCAGAGATTTGTGTGGAGGGAAAATGAAAATGAACCTTTGCAAGACTATTCTCTGACCACGGTTACATTCGGTGAAGCGTCAGCTCCATTCACAGCAATTAGAACCTTAAAGCAAATCGCTCTTGACAATAAGGAACATTATCCTATTGCATCTGCAATTTTGGAAAACGATTGTTACGTAGATGACATTCATATGGGAAGCTCGACAATCGACGATTTAGCGGAAGGAAGAGATCAATTGGTGAGCGTTCTACAAGCAGCAGGATTTTCATTAAGAAAGTGGTCAAGCAATAGCAAACACCTACTAGAAGGAGTTCCAGTACACGATCGGGAACAAGAGAAACTGCAGAAATTTATGGGAATACGATGGGACAGTGAAAACGATTATTTATCATACGCATCTGTTGAATTTGACAAGGTGAAAGCAACATATACGAAAAGAGAGGTACTAACGGAAATATCGAAGTTATTCGATCCTATGGGCTGGATCACTCCCATTCTTATCAAAGGAAAAATTATAATGCAAAACACATGGAAGCAAGATGTAGGATGGGACCAAGAATTGCCTCAAACATTGAACAAAGAATGGTTAATTGTTCGGAATGAGCTACAGCAGATTGGCTGCGTTCGAGTGCCGAGATGGGTTCAGTTCGATCAATCTTGTTCTTCAGTGGAACTTCATGGGTTTTCCGATGCTAGTAAAGAAGCGTATGGTGCAGTTGTCTACATTCGGGTGAAACTACCCAATGGCTCATCATCAGTACATCAAATTCTTGCCAAGTCACGAGTAAAACCAATCAAAGATACAATCATAGCGAAACTCGAGCTGAAAGCAGCTGCAATTTTAGTGGAAATAATGAAGAAGTGTATCGAAGCTTTTGGAATAAAGTACGAAAATATTGTCGTATGGTGCGATTCCAAAGTCGCATTGGCTTGGATACAAGGTGGTCCAGACAAATGGAAAATCTTCGTTCGAAATAAAGTAAAGTTGATTACGTCCACTCTACCGACTTGCCAATGGCATTATGTAAAGTCAAAAGAAAATCCCGCCGATATTATTTCGCGAGGCTGCACGGTCCAGAATTTAATGACGTCTCAGACATGGTGGCATGGACCAAAATGGTTGCAGAGTTGGACACCTACGGAACCAGAAACCTTCGATACTGACGAAGAAGCACGGCTAGAAGCAAAAACCCTTACAGCTACAACCCAGGAAACTAGTGAACTACTAACTCAAATTGAGCGATCCAGTTTTTCTCGAACAACTGCAATAATGGCATGGATCCTGAGATTCATAAACAAATGTAGGCGCAAGTTTAATAATACAAGATCATGGTTGACAGTATGGGAATTGAAGGAAGGGCACGATATGGTCATACGATTGATTCAAAAACAATATTTTCCCGAGGAGTTCACATCGTTAACGAAAAGCAAGAGGGTGAAATGTGGAAGTAGATTGAGCAAACTTTCCCCATTTATGGAAAAAGATAAATTAATTCGGATGAGAGGCCGACTGGCACATGCAAACATACCTTATGAGAAGAAACATCCGCTGATCATCCCACAGGAAGCAACCCTGACGATTGCAATTATCAGGGAAGCACATAAAATTATATTACATGGAGGAGCAAATACGACTTTAAACTACTTGAGAGAGAAATATTGGATCATCAAAGGATACCGAATTGTGAAGAACATCATCCACAACTGTGTTATTTGTAGCCGAGCACAACCAAGCCTTCAAAAACAGATAATGGGACACCTTCCAGAACCCCGAGTGAATTTCACAAAACCGTTCCTTAACACGGGTGTCGACTTCGCAGGCCCGATAAGCATCAAATTCCGAGCTGGACGGGGAATACGTTCCAGCAAAGCATATATTTGCGTTTTTGTGTGTTTAGCCATCAAAGCATTTCATTTAGAACTAGTTTCATCGCTTACATCTGATGCCTTTATAGCTGCCCTAAAACGTATGACCGCGCGACGAGGAAAAGTAGAAAACATGTACAGCGACAACGGGACCAATTTTGTAGGTGCGTTCCGGAAACTAGAAGAGCTTCACACTTCACTTGCCACTCACATGATTCAATGGCATTTCAATCCACCTTCAGCACCTCATTTTGGCGGATTATGGGAGGCTGGAGTAAAGTCAGTGAAGCAACATTTGACAAAAGTCATTGGAACTACAATCCTTACATATGAAGAAATGACCACCGTACTAGCCCAGATTGAAAATTGTTTGAATTCAAGACCCCTCTGTCCCTTAACCAATGACCCGGAAGATTTGGATACACTCACGCCGAATCATTTCTTAATTGGCCAATTTAATACGCCAGAATACGACGAAGAAGTTACCGATCGAAAAAATTATCTCCTAACCCGATGGCAACTGTGCACCAAACTATGTCGCGATGTGAGCATCAGATACAAACGTGAATATGTCCACCGCTTACAAGAACGACCTAAATGGAAATATCCAAAATCAAACTTAGAGCCTGGACAAATGGTTCTAGTACAAAATGAGAGTAGAAGTACGAAGTATTGGCCGTTAGGGCGAATTATTGACACTCATCCAGGAGCTGATGGATTAGTGCGGGTTGTTACTGTACGTACGAAAGACAAAATCATCAAACGACCTATAACAAGGATATCGCCACTGCCAGTACAGCATAGCACAACTGAGAGGGAAGAAAAGGAAGAAATTGCAAACGAAAAAACATCAACCGCAACCAACCGTAGAAAGACAAGAAGCTCAGCACTGCGAGGAACAACAAGCCATTCGTTAATCCTCAGCATAGTCCTTTGGTTGGCTGTAGCTACGTTAATCTTGGGTCAGAACATCACGCTTCAAAATTTTAACCACCAACCTGGACTACATTTCAGAAAGGAAGGAACTGTCAAGTTAATAGTCGATTATTGGAATTTCACAATCAAACAAAGGAAGTCTGAATATGATTCAGCGCTCCACACTGTACAACGAAATGTTGAACTTCTTAGCCAGATATGTTCCGAAAAGAAGTATGAATGCCAAACTCTTACAAATAAAATCCGGGGTCGAATCGAACAATTGAGCTATCAAAGATACAGTATCCTCCCAAAGCGGAAAACACGAGCTTTGCCAGTTCTTGCATGGGTAGCAGGAACAGCAGTGACAGCTGCTATAGGTACAGTAGTTTATTCACAAATTTCAACAGCCAACATCAACAAAGAGATCCGAATTTTAGAAGAGCAACAAAGCAGAATGTTACAATTGACCACCAAGCACAAAGATTGGCTGAATGAGACCATCACTATCATGGAGAGGCAAGAAGATAAAAATGTTTTTGACGAGTCTAAAATCAACGCATTCATGGCCGATACGAAAAGTAATTTAGACGCAATAGCGTTCATGCAGAAAAGTTATGAGCTTTTAACCCAGTTGCAGGAATTCACAAAGAAACTAGAAGACTTTAAATCAATCATGTTCCACATTGAAACCAGAGGAGAGTTTAATCAGCCGATCACTGATATTTTGGGAGTAGAAAATATCACGAAGTATTATGATCAGATCCAAGAGAATCTCCCGCCGACATTTGAAATACCTGTCTACAATTACCCGGAAGAATTATTGTTATATCCGAGGGTCCAAATAACTCGTGAAGACATACAATTTATCTTCATGATACCAATAATTTCCCAGTCCAAGTATGATATCTATTCCGTTCTCCCCCTACCTGTACTACATAATGGTAAAATGATAAGTATAAAACCATCAAAAGCACAATTTGCCATAGAAACTAATAATTCTCAAACAGTAATAAACCTCCCTGAACGATGCCATACAATTGGAAATCACCGACTCTGCGAAAAACCTCCAGTGACATCAGACGCCGAGACCATGAAGTGCGAAAAAAGATTACTAATGAACAACTCAATCGATCCATCCTGCTCTGTAACGGAATCTGACATTGCCGATACGTGGTTTCAATTGGGTCCTGGATTATGGGCTTTTTCCGTGCCTGTCCCGAAGATTTACGAATTTGGCTTGACGAGGATTAACATTTCCGGCAGTGGAATCCTGAATGGTCTGTTCTCTTTAAAATCAAATAATAAAACTATAATCATTCTAGATAACGAACAATGGATAACACCTATTATGACGCCGCATGCCAACCTGATCGAATGGATGCTAGCGAACAAGCTGACTGAACGCCTCAGTGTCGATCACCACATCCAAGATGACCTTAAAAAGCTACAAATGGACATAGCAGAGACCGAACCAGCCACGCCATCCCCTTCATCATTCCAACTGCACGATAGTGGACCATATATCGTCCTTGGACTACTAATAGTTGGATGTATTACCTACTCGAGGGTTCAAAGAAGGCCGAACCGAAATCAAAACCACCCAGAAGGAGATATAGCTCTTAACCATGCAGCATTTTTTAGAGATCTGGTTTAAAACTATAAAACATAAAATATTGTGAGCATTAAAAAAAAAAAAAAAAAAAATTAGATATAAATACATATGTATGTACATATCAGAATGTCAAATTAATACAGTAGAATAAATTTTGAAAAGCTAGGCTAGATGTGCTGTGCATTTTCAGTAATATTAATTATTATTTCTATATTGCCGATTTGCAATATTGCAAAATTGTACTAAGTTCGATTGCGGTCAACATTACACGCGTACTTTAAGTTCAATGGAATATTGTGTCAGCAATAAGTTAGTATTTAAGATTCACGAAAATAAAATTTCGTTTCTGTCTTTTACCGGAAACTCTGGTGTCGCGTTTTATTTAACGTTTCTACATTTTGCTCCGATACTGGCCAGGTCGGAGTTAGGTGTAGTCGTTACAGGCCCACTATTTCCCATACATTCATACCAGTGGAATCGGAACAAATTTTACTGCTAATTTCAAAGTGGCAAATGCACAATGGTTGATCCTTCTGAATTTACCATTTAAAGCAACATAGGCTATCGGCTAGCTTGTTTTTTCTTTGTATTTTGATGCATATGAAAGAATGTGAAAGACTTTTCCGAAAGAATAGCTGAAGCATTTGAAAAGGTCTTTTTCAATCTTTTCCAGTTTTTTTACTGAAAACTTTTTTGAAAGGGGTCATGCTTGAAACTCAGGGGGCCGCCGCGCCGCGTCGACGAGTGTACGTTGCTGGGTAAGTGGTGGGGCAGATGCGTCCCCCACGATGGCGCGCAGGGTTAATTGACACACTATGCCCCACTAGAATTTAAGGCAAGTTAGTAATCTCCTAGCGAAAAGAAAATTTCTAGACAAATTATATATCATGGAAAATTACAGGACTTATCCGTAACTTGAATAGTTTTCAACAAATCCATAAACCAATATTGTAACATTGATAATATTAACCAATATTGTAACACGATAATATTAACCGACGATATTCTTGTTTTCGTCTCGCATGGGACTTCACCCAGGAGACCCCTAAGTATCTAAGAAATAATACAATTTACTCATGATCGGTGAGAAGGTGAGAGTGTTGATAAATTGAATTCATAACACAAGTCATATGTAGAAAATTGTGAAAAAAGCTAATATTTGGTATTGTCTAATCATCAATCTCTCCATACATATAGTTCTTTTCAATTACTGGTATACTGAGCTGACTCTTTGGGGACATATGAAAGCAGCAACATAACGACGAAACAGATAATCAATAAGTTATACAAAAACACTACGCTACATATTGTCCTGTCTGCTTTGTGTACTAAGATGTTCCTCAATCCAAGCTTAGAAAAAGCTAATAAATCAAAGCGGACGCATCATGCGGAATAATGTCTACCTGTCAAAAATGTGAACAAATGATTTGTCCCCTCCATTTGTCCATGACACAGAAATAGCAGTTATTTGTCACAGGAATATTCGAAATGTAGTAAAATATCATATAAGCCATTGAGCTGAGTTCGTATTCCCTGATTTCATATTCAATTACAATATTATGAGGAGAAGGACTTCCATGCGGTTTATTGCTGAAAATAAAGTAATCACTTTTAATTTACTTCACTATTTTTAATACATTACATTCTTTTTAATACATGTCAGACGCATTAGTTCGTTAATTAGGAAATATTTATGCTTGAAAAATTTGAAGGCTAAGCCAAGGGTCACACGTGTGTATAAAATACGTGCGTGAACTTCATGCTAGCAACATGCATACTCGTAGTACGAAACCATTTTAGGCTAATAAAACGTCAAATAAGACACATGGGAAAAGTTGTCGCGCTATGCCTTACTATGGGTTAAGGGCAAGTAGTAGCATTAATAAAGTAATCAAACGAAAATAATTTTATCCAAATAAAAATAATTCTGCAATATACAGTGGCTCACAAAAAGGTTCAATAAAACACTCATTTTACATTTTTGGTTGATAGTTATTTTTGTAAGTCACCTTATAAAAAACAGAAAATTTAAAATGTTTTACTACAGCTATCCAAAATGATAAAATATCTGTTTATTTCTCCTCTAACGTTAATGCAATTTGTTATTTGACTAAAACAATTTTTGAAATACTTTATAGTGAATTGTTAAAATAATTATGTGGCTGCCTTTGTCTTTAATGATGAGCAGGATCCTTTTAGGCATACTCGCTATCAACTTTTCAAATATTTCTGAGTTTACCTTGGATCACTCTTCACGAACGAAAGCCCACAGCTCCTCCAGGTTTTGTAGTGATGGTTTCCAGAACAAACAAACAACAGGAAAGTCTGGAGTCATCCTTTATGGACCTTCCCGCAAAATATTTTTGGACACAAGCTCGGCAGACCGTTTTTTTTTACTCTCGGATCACCACAGATCACGCCATAAAAAATGTCGATAAATGGCGAACGAAAATGAAAGCACAACGGGGAGTCTTCATCAAATAATCAAGCCTCCTTTTACCACCGGGTAAACCACACACCCTACAGGATACATGGAAATTAACACATTCTTAATAGCTGGGTTCTTAGAAGAGACTGCTTCCGATCCCGTAAGTGACAGAGATGTAAAATGTTGTATTTCAATGGATGAGAGAAAGAGAGAGAGTCGAAGGATCAGTCTGCTAGGAATCCAGCCAATTTAATGTCATTTTCCCCATTCACAACTAACTGCAGAACCATTCTATCTTCCTTTTTACCCATACTTTGTCGCGCTCGGTGGCGTGTAGGCTGGTCGCTGACTCTACCTTTTTTTAATTATTCACACAATTTTTTTTTTATTAACACGAATGGTTAAGCATCTCCAAGATTGGGACAGTTCATGTCAATAGGAGGATATGAGACACTTCAGAACCCTCGGATTGCGGGCGAACCACTCTGCTTTGCGATTTCATTTTAACCATGGTTCCTCGATTTGAAACCGGTTTCTTATGACTAGGTTTTTAACTCGGTTTTTTGTTCAGCCATGATTTGGTTTTTTAATGACTTGGATGACTCGGTTTTTCAAAACCGGTATTTTAAATCTATGTTCCGGTGCTAAAAAAAATTGGTTCTAAACCGATTTTAAAAACAAGCCCATACCTAATATGCAGGTTTAACACTAATAAAAATTCAATCACAAAATTTATTTCATTGTCATACAATAGAATAGAGAATCTTATATTGCTGAAGCATCTTTACGGAAACAAATGCCAGCGCGAACGTTGAAAGTGTCTGCTTCTTCTTCATAAATGATTCAATTGATCGCTGAAAATATCTCATACACGAAATATAGGAAACGCATGCAGAATCCGGAATGAGTTTGTCACTTATGTAGCAACCGATTGTCAAAGATTGGGTAATAAATTCTCAGAAAGGGTGTAAGTTATCGAAGAATATCGTTTTAGGACAGAAATTGTGTAGAAACGTAGCGTAACAAGTTTCAATGTTCTTCTGATACCACGTACACAATGTTCAGGTGAATTTTCCTTAACTTTATTATTTCCGCTTCTATAGAGATGGGTAGTGAATACAAGACGTAAAAGGAAACAGTTGTTTGATATTGTTGTGAAACAATGTTACATTTAACAACTGATATGCGTATTTGTAGTGATATTGGCATGCCATTATGTAGTTTCATATCGTTTCTTAACTGCTTTTATTTAAGATATTTTTTATGGATTCATCCTTGTAAATCAACTTAAGAGCGTCCACTTACGGTTCTGCTTGACCTCGATTCAAACTATCCTCAACATCGAAGTGCTCTCGACATCCAATGTAAATGAATGGGAGTCCAAACACAGTTTAGCTTGACGTCGATGCTATTTGCACTCTGCACAACACGTCCGACATATTTGCAGTAGAAATGTCGAACGAGTTGACGTTTCGCTGGCATAAACTAGTTTCGGAGAATGCAGTTGCCATCATTCACCTCCTGCTCCCCTATTTAGCCGCCTACCTGCGACAAGTCGATAGATGCTGTGGCTTACTATTACGCCCCGCAACACAAGGAGAAGGCAACACAAACATCCATGGCCATGAACGTCGTTGTGGACTGGATTCGAACCCGAAACGCCGGTAGTCAGATATGCGACTGATGCCTTTGCGCGATGAGCTACCGGTCGCCCCAAGTTTGAGAACTATCTGTGGTCTCCTCTCATGGCACTCGACTCTGAGTAGTCACTTACACAGAATGGGTATTTTCTCTAACCCCAATTGTCGTTTTTGCGAGAGCGATGATGAAACCTCTTAGCACATTCTGCGAGTATGAGGCACTCGTCCATCGCCACTTGGAGAGTCTCGGTGAAGCCTCGGTGAAGCTTTCCCTGTAGAGCTGAGCAGATTTCTGGACTCGACCAAACTCGATCGTCAACCCTAGATCTTACGGTCGCAGTGCTTATGGGCCCTTTGGGCCCACCGCCTATAATTTGATCCGACCTAATCATTCTCAAACGAATTCCTTCCTCCATTTTCAAATAAAAAAAAACCCATAAAACAAAAATTCAACTCATTCAATTTAATATAATTCATCATATCATCATCGGTCCATTAAAATGCTGACCTTCAATCATTTAGAAACATATCCCACAATACTAGCCCCGAAAAAAAGGATCCAAACTGCTTATCATTTTATTGTTAGAATATCTCGCATATTTGCAAAAATTGAATTCTCTCCCACTCTAGTGGAAGGATTCATGCCACTACAATTCCAACCATTCGACACTGTACATGACATGAGATAGATAAAGTCGTCTCGATAAGCACATAAAAAAGTTGCAAATATTGCACAATATGATGTGGGCAATCGATTTTCAATAAACTTTCTTTCAGCGTCTGCAAAATCCCTTCTCTATTATTGCCAGCATTGCTACATTTATGGCATTTCGGAAGCAAGTTAAGCAAACATATCGGTCGGATGATGGTCGGATTTTATTTCATATTGGTAGTGGTTGATTTTTAGCGATTTTGTGGTGAAATGTTTTTTTAAGTAGAGAGGAGGTTCTTTTGGCCAGCAATTTAATTTCACTTCCCGAATTTTGATGGATGTTTGAGCTTGTGAAACGTTTTGAATTAATGGAAAGAAATACATTTTGGCTATATTTAATGGAAAAGAAAGTTAAGGATTGTGGCGGTCTGCATTTGAATCGGTATGGTTTCATAACCCTACCATGATTGAAAAAACCCACTGTTCAACTACTTCGGCTATAGATTAAGTAATAATTCCTTAGCGGCATCCTTCTCATCCACAAGGCACATACATACGGTAGGGAGTAAGTGGTGCCTTTGGTTCTATTGTATTAGATAGATAGATTAGATCCCACTATCACTGTGACCTGATAGTCTATTGTGCTGTAGCCCTATGTCTGCTTACAGGACTAGGCTTGCCGATCATGCTATACTTTGTCGTACTAACGAAGTTACTTAAATCTTGAATTAAGAGTACAGAAACTTCATCTGGTTCAAGAAAAGCACACCCAAAGCATTCCATGCGAGGACCTCATACTCGCAGAGAATATGTATGTTGCAAAGTCTCGTCTTCTTCATTACAAAAAAGACAGGTTGAATCTGGGGCCAAACCCAACATTGCTAAATGATGTCTTAAGTAAGAGTGACCTGAAAGAAGTCCGCAAATATTTCTGACCTTGAGTCGATTCATACTGAGTAGTGCTCAATCTTGTTTTCGAGAGTATCCAGAAATAAACAGCTATACTTGACTCAGACACGGAAGGCTCTCTCCCTTACCCTAATACATGTTTTTTTACGCTGCACAGGGGAATGCCACAGAACGGCTCTCGTCCATGAAGAGGTGTGGATGATGCCAACCTGGCTTGCTTATCAGCTCGTTCATTACCAGTATTGCCGACGTCCCCCGGGACCCAGTATAGCGTCATTCTGTTTGAGTGTCCTAGTCTTGGAGTGCTTGCTGACAGCTTCATACTTGCTTTGAAGTGACGGCACAATTAGTGATCGCCTTGATGGCTGCCTGACTATCAGGAAAGATTGCTATGGACCTATTACTGTAACCATCGGCCCTGCTAAGCACACCTTCTATGGCGTGTATTTCTGCTTGAAGGAAATCCTTCCAAAGGAATGAAGTATAGCTGGCCGGTGCCCACGATGCCCGCTCCAGTGCCCTCCTCTGTCTTTAAGTCATCCGTAAGCTATTTTATGGTGTCAGAGGGTAATTCTCTTTCCAATCCTCTCTATACCAGATTAACGCGAAATAGGAGTGTTCCAAGACTAATGTCTTTACAAAATGTTCCGATGGCATTCTGGCTTCATGCTCTCATTGCTCCAAAGCTCCTGTGCTGACTAAGCATGATGTTGCAATTGCTTGCACCAAGTCTTGCAGATGCTATTTTTGCTTCCGCCAAGACATGGATTTGCAATGGTGGCAAATTCATAAAAACCTCTAGAGCCGCAGTGGAGCAAGTTCGAATAACCCCGGCCACAACAAGGCAGGCCTGCCTCTGCATTTTTCCCTGTGCTATCTTACCATCAGTGGTGCCTGCACTTTTCCACCATCGTGTCATACTGTATTATGGGTCTTACATTAGCTAAATAAAACCAGATTGCAATGGCAGGGCGAGATCCCAAAGTTTTACCTACAAATAGTCTACATATCCATAGTGCCTTGGTGGCCTTATCAGAGATTATCCGTACCCTAAGATAATCCTTCCAAAGAAGTCTTTTTTTTTATCGAGGATGACACTTACGTATTTGGCCTTGTATACTGGGAAATTGTACATTATATCACTACTACTACTCAATTGCACTAAACCCTTGTGGGCTATAGCGCGTCAACTGTTCCATGTGACCCAGTTGACGTTTCGTTGGCATAAACTGGTTTCGGAGAACGCAGTTGCCAGCATGCACCTCCTGCACATCCATGGCCACGAACGTCGTCGTGGACGGGATTCGAACCCGAAACGCCGGTAGTCAAACATGAGACAGATGCCTTAACACACTGCGCTACCAGTTGCCCCACGAACGACAACGCCCTTGGACGGATTGACTCGAAAGCCGTTGGCGTCACACCAGTCTTGCACAATGCACAGCGCTGATTGAAAGATATCGGGTAGGACCTCTTCAAATTGCCTCTAACCTTGATCACCAAATCATCTGCGTATGTTTGAACAGAGAATCCTTTTGTTGTAAGTTCCCACAACAACTCATTCACCATACTAATCACATAAAACCCCTCCTTGCGTGCAGCGACGTGTGACATTAGCTGGGAGGATACAGTCTCCAATAGTAGGTTTTTCCCATATCGTGGAAAGGATTTCTCTCACCCAATTTGCGCAGTCTTAGACCTTAAAGCTCTATCGATGGCTGAGAACGAGGTGTTGTCAAAAGCACCGTCTATATTAAGGAAGGCACTTAGAGCACTGACACTGTCAGCTCAATCTCCCTCACAATACAATGTGCTGAGCAGTCTCAGTTGACTTACCCGGTTGGTAAGCAAACAAACTTTCGTGCAGTGACAGCCCAAAATTTTTTCCATTGCTTTCTGCATAAAAGTAGTCAGGCTAATTGGCCTGTAGGACTTTGGGTCTTCTTTGAGGCCGTTCCCTATTTTAGGAATGAAGACCACTCTCCCTTTTCTACACCAGTCTGGAATGTACCCTAGCGCAAAGCAGCCCCTTAAGATTCTCAAGAGGTAAGGTGTCAGCACTTGCTGCCCTTGCAGTAAAAGGAAAGAGATTATCTCGTCGACACTAGGTGATTTAAATGGATCAGAAGTGCTAATGGCCCATTTTACTTTATTATTATATATAGGTACTATAAGTGAATGTCTTTTTTGCGGCTAACCAGTCTGAAGGTTTTGCTATATGTCGCCTCTCTGAATCGATCTGACAACAATTTTCTTCTTCAGCAACCTTGTATCCTGGGAAGTGTGTATCAAGAAGTAGTTTTCTTAAAATTTTGGCATCCTCCGTGATGCTGCCGTCTATTCTGACCACTGTTTTTCTTTACCAGAACGCAATATATTCTACCTATAGATGCGTTGATAGTGTTGTTCACATCAGCGCAGAAATTAAGCCAACTATGTCTTTTGGCAGCCCCGACCCGATCTTACTGCCGCATTGGGTGAGTGCGGTTCAGTAAGTCTCCTACTCACTAGAGCGCTGGGCTCTGTTAAACAAGCTTCTATTCTCCTTGCTAAGTCGGGAGAGTTCAAGGTTCCACCATGAAACTCCCTTCTGTCTTTAACAGTTCACAACGCACAGTTCTTTTCATATGAGCTAACCACCGCACCTGTAACACTCGAAACAAGACTGTCCTTTCCTATCCTACAAGGAGACATTGTAGTTTGCCCAATTACGAGGGAAAGATGAAAAGTTCTCGGCCTGACACAGAAATAGCGTTACAATCAACAATCAATTTATGTTTCCAACCTGGGTGCACGTGTCATTATTTTGTATGACAAGTTTCAACTTGTTCTCTCAAGTAGTTTGTTTACACGAATTCTTGCAGTACACGTCTTACGTGTTTTTCGTTAAAATGGAGAGACTTGAATATCGTGCGGTGATAAAATTCTTCGTTTTGGATGGATTAACCCAAAGGAAATTCATCCGAAGTTGACAAAAGTTTACGGGGACTCTGCTCCTTCGATGCCAACCGTTAAAAAATGGGCAGCTGAATTTGAACGTGATCGCACGACGAGACGACCCACGTGAAGGACGGCCAAAATCTGTTTGAAAAAGGCAAAACCATAATAGGCGAATATTACTTCAAACTTATTGACCAGCTACATGCCAAAATTCGCGAGAGGAGGCCTGGCTTGAAGAAGAAAAGAATCATCTTTCACCAGGACAACGCACCTGTACGCGAGTGTACGTTGGCGATGGGAAAACTGCGGGATTTACGATTACGATTTGTTCGACCATCCCTCCTATTCTCCTGATTTGGCACCCTCAGACTTCCATCTGTTCCCAAACTTAAAGAAATTTGTTTCTGGGAAGCGCTTCGCATCCAATGAAGAAGTTGAGAGGGCCGTAGATGAATATTTTCACAGCCTCCCAGACTCTCACTTCCGGGAAGGAATACTGATGTTGCAGAAACGCTGGATCAAGTATGTTGCAGTCAAGGGAGATTATGTAGAAAAATAAAATCATATTTTAACTGAAAATCGCGGTCTTTCATTGTCAAGCCGTCGCCTCGTAGTTCGCTGCGGAATTTTTATAACACGTATCTCTGAGGCCATAATTTTGAATTCGAAACCTATATGATTGTGGCCATTTACCGTCGGGCTAGGTACGCAACTGGAATGTCTCGAACGAGCCCTCTCAGTTGCGTACCCAGCCCGACGCTAGATGGCTGTTCAACGCAATACCGAGCACCTCCCGCCTAAACCTCGTATGAGGGCGAATTTTTCAGATGATCAAGAGCACAGAAGTCAGATGAGTTACAAAAAGTTTGGAAAAAAATTCTTATACTGATTTCTGAGCTTTTCTGTATTACGAACCCTAATGTTCCCCATTCAAAAATTAATATTAAAATTCGTCATCAGTCATCCTTCAACTGCCCGATATACCGAAGTTATTTAATTTCACGACATTTTCTCCTCTCTTGCCATTAATCCATAATGACCTTAATCAGATGTCAGATGCACGGCTGTCTAAAGGTTTTTTTTATCCTGCGTCAGTGAAAGTTGACAGCAGAATAGTCGAAAATATTCGGTGCCCAATGTGGGGTCAGTATTATTTTATCTATTGAACGAAAAATCTGCGGTTTTGTTACAAATAAAAA
This sequence comes from Chloromyia formosa, assembly GCA_964017055.1. Lineage (NCBI taxonomy): Eukaryota > Metazoa > Arthropoda > Insecta > Diptera > Stratiomyidae > Chloromyia > Chloromyia formosa. The sequence goes on along the minus strand of OZ024813.1, from coordinate 3,241,994 downwards.
CACCTAAACCGAATCTTTTTTCGAACTTTAAGGCATCAGCTACTTTAAGGCTCTCTCTGATCCACATCTGCGGAATTTACAGTAGAAAGTAGTCGGAAAAGTTTGAAAATATCGGTCGGTGTAATTTAATCTATTCAGCGAAAGCACATTTAACCACAGACAAGCAACCACTTTACAATTAATAGGATTCCTAAGTACATATACCCAGCCAAAGAAACTATTATTCCTGACATTATTTGAATACCATGTGATATTCTTTGATACTATTGAACATCCTTCCTGAGCCTGCAAACGACCGTCTCGTTTTCGAAAGGAAATTACACCGAATTCACATTATCCTCAAAGCCGCAATGACACGAAATTTTCAAATTGATATCCTTTACTGTTACAACCTCTTTTCTGCTTCAGACAAAGGCGGTCAATGGTCTTGAAAGTGAACTGAAGTTACCGGATATTGTATTTTCCAGTGAGGAATTCAATAAAGGATATTCACAGTAGGAGGGACTTGACAATTTCCGGGGAATGTTTATATTTAGCACACGATAAATGTCTAGCAACATTCCTATTATGTTCCATTGAAAAATCGTCCTAGTTCATTCAAAGGTTAAATAGTTAAACAGACATCTGTCTTGTATACCTAATTTACAAAATGCGTCATTGTTATACTAATATATATCATTACATGGAATAGATTTGGGATCAAGAAAGGTGACGTAAAATTGCCAAAGTTCGTGGCCTAAGAAGGTTTATTTTTAATATTTTAATTCCAAAAATAGGAATTTCATTGCAACCAATATGAAATGATAGAAGAAAATCCTTGTATTTTCTCGTACGATGAGGATGAGAAAAAGGTTTCATTATAAACGAGTTGAAGAAGAGGCGACATCAAGATCCAGCCACTAGCTTGAACAGAGCTATCCTCTGATTGCGGTGAAGATACTGAACACGCCCGAATCTGGTTTCGTCCACCAGCAGATCACTCGAAAAGTGCTACCTTTGATCTGCTAGTGCAGTGGCTCTCAACCTTTTGGATCCCGTGCCCCCTTGAGCGGTTCACAAATCCTGACGCCCCCCACTAAAAATCGAATTTAATGTACTGATTTACGGTGAATAGAGAAGAAAATAATTTGTTTTCTAAATTAGGGATGTTTGTTTCCGTTAGCTCTTTCAGGGTGTAATATCCACTAAGCTCATGTCATAAAATAAAAAATACAAGCGACACTGATTAGAAATTATATATATTAAACGCACGCAGTATTATAACATATTTACTTTTTGAATTCATTCGATACATATTTGTTAACTGTTTTGAAAAATGAAGCACTTAAGTCCAATGATCAATGCGACCTTTGATGTTGAATTTTTTTTACTAAATCGGATATTCGAGGTGCAATATTTGTCAGGGCAATTCTCATATCAGCAGCAACATCAAGTCTATTCCGTTGTTTGTTTTTTATTAAGAGAAGAGCAGAAAATCCTTGCTCGCATAAGTATGTCGTGGAAAAGAGCACCAAAAATTTAACCGCAACATTTTGAAGCATTTTATATGATCTCCCACTTTTAATCCAGAACTCTTCCAGACCTCGTGCTTCATAACTATCTTTCACCGTTCTATCATTTTGCAAATCGATAGCTTCCTCCTGCAGCTCATCAGGTAGTTCTTCTACGTTAGAAGTAAACGGATTGCGTACCATATTTTTTATTAGTATTAGGTCACTTCTTTCTTCGGGAAAATATTTTGAAAACTCGGATGCCAGAATCTGAAGATGTTGGACAATCTCGGCTTTTAGGTCTGTGGCCAATTCTTTATCTGAAACTAATTTTGCCAAGTACGCGAAAGATGTAAAATTACCCATTGAAACTTTTTTTTATCCATAAATTGATTTTTTTTTACAAAGGCCTGGATTCTATCCTCGTTTTTAAAAATATTGCTGTTCTCATTTTTTCCCGAACCTTGCAAACTGAGGTTAAGCTCATTTAGATGGTCAAAAATATCTGCGAGGTACGCTAATCCCAGAAAATTATGTTCGGAATGAAATGTAGAAAGTAGAGAACTTTTTTTTCTTCTAAAAATGCACATACTTCGTCTCTTAAAGCTACTAGTCTATGCAACATGTTGCCTTTTGACAGCCACCTTACTTCAGTATGGAATAGCAATTGCTCATATTCCGAGGACATTTCTTGGCATAATTGCTTAAACAACCTAGTGTTCAAAGCGCTGCTTTTGATAAAATTGACAACTTTGATTGATACATTTAAAATTGATTTTAAATGGGCTGGGAGCGTTTTTGAAGCAAGTGCTTGTCGATGGATAATACAATGTGTTGTGACCATTGACGGATTCTTTTTTTTTCATCAAACTAGCAAATCCGGAATCGCGACCAAGCATGGCAGGGGCTCCATCTGTGCATATACCCGCCAGTTTCGTCCATTCTAGCTCATTTTTTTTAAAAACTCATCAATAATAGCCATTATATCAGCTGCTTTTGAGGTGGTTTTAAGAGTGGCCGAAATTAGTAAGTCTTCTTTGAATACATTTTCTTCGATGTCTATGTATCGAACATAAACAAGAACCTGGCAGCATTTTGCAATATCCGTTGTCTCATCGCATTGCAGAGAAAAATACGGTGAGTTTTTAATTTTCTCAAGGAGCTGGCTTTCTACATCAGCTGCCATTTCATCTACCCGACGCTTAATCGTGCTGTCTGACAGTGGTATGTCTTTAAGCTTGTTCGTTGCTTCAGCGCCCAACACTATTTCTGCGGCTTTTAAAATACATGGTTTTATCAGAGACTCTCCAATAGTATGTGATTTCTTCGATTTCGCGATAAGTAGTACAATTTCATAAGAGGCCACAGTATTTTTTTCGGAGTCTGCACTCCTCGTGCCACTTGGACCCAGCTTAACTTTTTTTAGGGACTCCAATTTGCTTATAAAAAACTCTTTCGGTTTGTCCTTTAGAGCTGCATGAACGTTATTCAAATGACGTTCCAGGCGAACTGGTCTTAAGGCATCATTACTTAAAACGGTATAGCATACGACACATTGTGGAACAGTCACCCCGTTCTTTTCTATGGCAGTAAATCCACATTTGATGTAGTCATCTGAGTACTTTCTTTTTTTGTTGGAGGATGCTGTAATAATTTTAATTCAAATGAAATAATTTCTCTAGTAATATTCTAGAGAAATATTTTCTTACCGGCAACAGAAGACATTATAATTAACTGTAAACGTCCGGCGAAATAAACTACTAAATAACGTATGCACTTATTGCGTTTATAAACGTTGACGAGATGTACACACCCTTGCTAAGCACAACGATTAATAACATAATTGGCATGCTTATCAGATGCTTATGCCCTGACTCGTTTTAAGTTAGCGGTATTTTTCCAGAAAAAAAAATGAAATAGGGATTGAGCGTTGATGGAAAATAATAATTGTCCAGCAGAAAGTTTTGGATTTATACTGAAGTTGTTATTGCTGTTATGTCGTAGTCAATTCTCTGTATTAACCCATTAGTGGCATGAAGATCTCTGACATGTTTTGACTATAATTTCATCGACATGTGAATTTCGTTCCGCACCCCCTTGGAAGGCCGTGATGCCCCCCTTGGGGGGCGCGCCCCACCGGTTGAGAATCTCTGTGCTAGTGGAAGCAGAATTAATTTATGAATTCGTCATTCGTGGTAATTTTTGTTAGCCCAACAATGTTGCGAGCTCGCCGATGATCATCTAATATTCTATTTTATAGTCCATTTTGAAAATCTCGGTCTGGCTGATGATGATGACACACATTCGCAGCGAATATGGGAATATAGTCTCATCATCACCCACGCAAAAGGGGCGGCTATTATCCTCCTTATTCATGGTTTCAGGATGGTACTAAAATGCAAGGATCAGGTCATCATCACAAATAATTTTAACCTTATTCCAGTTTAGCTGTGGTTTACCAAAATGATGGATGAATGGATGGATGAGGCTACCGCCGGTTTAGCTGTGGCTTATTAAAATGATAGATGAATGGATGGATGAGGCTAGCGCCCACTGGGAGAGCCCCAGTTTGCTATTAGTCTCTGAAGCGCTTCCTAGCGATACATAGAGGAATCCTGCATAGGGGTTCTGGACCATTGAAGCGTTTTCTTGAAACTTGACTAATTGGGGCCAATATTCATGAGACCATTTTGTTCTTCGGTATAAAATGGTTGTCGAGAATGTCATTCTTAAGCCCGTAATCCACGCTACTAATGAAAAAGAAGAAAAAAAATTACAAAAATGATTTAACTCTGTAACGGTTAAAGGCAGAGTGTCCATTATGGTACCAATTATCCACAAATGAACGGTACTATCTATACTCTCTAAAGCGGGACACCCTGCATATATTTTTGAATTTCAATTTCGCAAATACAAATATGCGCTGACGTTTGATGCGCTCAGTGTTCGTTCGGTCGCCGCTTTACGATGTTACATCTAGACCTAGAGAGACGAAGGTTCGATCCTCGGCGCCAAGACACCGCGGATTGGAGGTGCATGCTAGCAACTGCACGTCCGAAAAGTAGATATGCTGTCGAAACAACAACAATGCATAGCAATGCATGAAATTTTGACGCGCCCATGCCCCTGGAGGAGTCGGGGTAATTAACAAGTACAAATAAGTTTTTATGTAATCTATTATACATACGAGTACTAAGAGTTCTCATAAAATTGGAATATGTAATTACGATATACGAGCATATTCAAGTACATACATATCAATATGAATACGAGTTACTATCACTGTCTCCTGGCAGGAAGCGTATGTATCATTTAAGAGTATTCTTTTCGTTAATTAAACATAGCGGGTGACATATTGGTAGTACAAGGAGGCCAGGAGCTAATCTTAAACATAGCCATATCCAGGCCAGCAATTCATCAAATTGTTGATTTACGGAAGACGATGTTTCATCGGACCAAATGACGGCATGATAGTGTTAATGAATCAATGAGATAAATTAATTGATAGGGATTCATCGTGAACGTTGACATATTCATGAGTTGTCGTAATCAAGCATCTTTGAGTGACTTGGATATTCACCTAATTGGCTGGAAGTTTGTTGGAACCATTTTGGTTTTAACTGCAGTATTTATTTATTTTCCACATTAAACGTGATGCATATTCTTGTATTAAATTAAAATTTCAAAGGATTATATGTTGAAAATAGATAGATTTCAATCTCATTATTACAGATTTTAGTTTGAAATTTCGGTCCCTATGCTGATTTGCTAAATAATTGACATACTCGTATTTGTTTTCCAGCTGCGATGATTGGAGTAACACTCAAATAGTAGCAACAAAGATTTAGCACTAGAAAGATACAATACTTTATACAAATTAACGCAAGGGCCCAGTAGTTGCATATGAGTTGGTTCCCATATGCGTACACATAGGCAGTTGTCATTACTGAAGTGTTGCCGTCTCAAGGCGATTTACCTTTGAATTATTGGCACCGAGAGGTTTTTTTGTGTGCGTTAATTTGTGTGAAGTGCAATATCCTTGTAATGTTTAATCTTTGGTAGCAACTCGAAAACTAAACAAGATGTATATGCGGAATATGGTGGTCGCATGAGTTGAAAGGAGGAATGCAAACGAGTGCTGGTGAAAATTACCTTTTTGTACATGAGGTGGGCGATGGAGGACATCAGTACCCCAGAGTTCTGAGCTTGCCATTAGGTCCTTTAAAGAGTGCTGTAAAAATTTATGAAGATTTTGAAAATTCCGGTGAGTTTTAGTGGTTTCAAAGCGAGTGTGGTGTACTTTTTTTTCCAAGAGTTTGGAAATTCGTTTCAGCGACATTTTTATAAGAGTACTTACTAACTCACGAAAGTGAACGTCCTTGAAATTTTCAGATTGAAGTGCTTGTACTCGTAGTAACAAAAGACGAGCTGAAAAAACGAGACGAAAAAGCATATGGTCAAAACATTGTGTGTGATGATGACTCCTCTTCTTATATTTTTTACCCCTACCATTTGTATTATATGATTTCATTCAATATGCCAAATATCTCTCTCAGTCAATAAAATCGAAGATGTGGAAGAATTGGGAAAATCACACTGATAGAAAATTCTGAATGATGAGTGTACAAACAAATATGATTAGACCTTTATTATTACAACCGAGGTGAGAACATAATTGGATTGGGTTTTGAGGATTTGGAAAATTTTTCTAATTTGCGAGTACATATATCTGAATGCAAGTACGGACCAGATGAATTAATTTAGAACATCAGATTCTACAGTAATTGGCGCTCTAAATACGTAAAATAATTTGCTACGAAAGAATTATTACTTATTAGTATTAGTAACTAGTCTTCGAAAACGTTTGTTTGAACTCTAACTGATAAGTGATAATTCAGAGGCGATCTGAAAAATTGAGTTATCCTTTTGGACTGTATTCAATGGCCTTGCAATGTGCAAGTGCGAATTATATTTTCCAGTGAAATTGAAATTTTTGTGACACTTGGTTAGTATGTATGCGTCTGTAGCTTAGCTTGGACCTGCACTGAGAATTTTTTGCTACTCAAATAACGTACGTTTGAGGTTGAAATCCCTTAGCGGAACATTTTTTTATTGTCAGATTCCCTCTTTTTATTATTTTTTCTCAGCTTAGTGGTTTTGTACGGATAGAAGCACTCATCAGGTTTTCCGTTTTTGCAGCGTTCCGTGTCCCGCTGAGGAGCTTGAACCTCAAAGGACCGTGTTTCGAGTAGCAGAATGTGCTCGGTTCGTTGTCGAGCTAAGCTACAGAGGCATACTAAGTTGGTGTGCAGAATAAAACAAAGTGTCACAAAAATACACAAATTTATTTTATACAAAACCCTATTAATCTCTAATCGCTACGTGATCATGACCCTACCCAATGCTCTCATCTATATATTAATTTTTATTGAAATGCTATTAATGCGAATGTAAATGCACGCCCAACCTTCAGCCATCATCGTCGAAAAGTATTCCATACGCGTAATGTAACCACACATCGTCTGTATCAATTGAAAAAAAGAACGATATGAATGTATGACAAAGCAAAGTGACGTATACCCCCAAGTTGTTTGTGTGCTCCAGATGTGTTGGCAATCGTCCAGATTTATAGCATGCAACAAAAAGACTACATGAAACCTATATGTACTGGTAACGTTCCTTGTTTATGCCAGCCGTATTGAATTTTTGTGCCGAATCACCACTAACCACTAACTTCCGAAATATGACAGTGCAAACGCGACCACAAGATCGTTTGAAGTGAATACGTTTCCCTATTCCGGAAAAGTGTATTGAATACGCATAATGTACCTCGACTCGTATATCGATGATGACGATGACAGCGAACAGAACATGAGATTTCATTGCGAATGAGTCTCTTTCATTTTCACATGTCCCCAAACTAACCACTTTTGCAATTTTACGACTGATAAGGAAACTGCAATTCTAAGTTAGTCGGAATTCCGATGATAGTTAAAAGACGGCTATGAAGTTTGACAGGAAACGCCAGCATTAAGTTCGAGCCTATCCCAAACTTTAATCGTTGGGGCCATCATCCAACCACCCAGAAATTTCGCATAAGCCCCCAACGGAAAATTGATTATCCCGCAGAAACTTTGCGCACACCCTCCACATCCTAAGTAACTGAAGTCACTGAATGAATAGCCACATGAAGGAAATAAAGCGATAGAAATTACGATCCACAATTCATTTCCACAACCTCTCTTCTGGTTGGGAAATTCACAATGCCGACACAGCTATCCACCCAACACCCCCAATACAAGAAAATTTCCCAAACAACGCGTGTTCGACGAAAAGGAAACACAAATTGTAATAAACATTCTGCCGCAATTCGGTGGCACACATTAGTGGCGGAGTCTCCGTTCTTGTTTCCAGCGTCATCTTGGTCACCTTATTACGGAAATTACCGAGCTCAAGTGGTCTTAAGTAGCGCATTAATGAGATAATTTCGTTGCAAGACCCTGAGAGACCACTTCAGACATATGTAAGTCCAGCGCCGCTTATATTACCTCGTATGGGGGAAGACTGAAAATATTAAAATATATGTAGCCATAGCACATTGGAGTTATGTTCTTAGATGATTGGTGTTCCAATTAACTGACAATTTAGGGCGGGAGGTCAGAAGCCAAACCACCCTTTCAACCAAAAGAAGGTCAAATATATTTGTCTAATGTGAGATTATGAATCAGCATGAATAACACGAAGTGGTATCTTAAAAGTATTTATGTACATGCATATACTTATTATCATGAACGGTGTGATTCAAAAGGTAAGAGACTTCAAAGCGATTCTCGCTGGGAAGATGTTTATTTCGCAAATTCCAAAAATTTGATGAGGTCAGTATGGAATTACATTGTGTATTATGTTATTAAGGAGTTCCTAGACGTCATGTCAGTACAGCAATAAACCTTGCGCCAGGCGTACCAGCTATTAGCTCGTTAGACGTCATGTCAGTACAGCAATAAACCCTGCGCCAGACGTACCAGCTATTAGCTCGTCGCGATCAGATACTGCCTGTGAGTACTAATAGAACTCTCACAGTGCTCCGAGCTTGTCAGTATAAATACGGCGCGGATAGGAGGTGCATACTAGCAACTGCACTTCCGAAAAGTAAACAGGCCGAAGTCCGAAGCGTATATACCCTACACTTGCACAAACCTAGTGGTGATGGCAAAAGTACCAATTGGTAACGACCATTTGCATTAAAAGTGAGTTTCCTATATGACCAGTTTTGGTACTCATTCAGGAGGATGTTGACCATTTTCAAATCAATTAACTAACCCATTGTACAAATATTTGTCGAGTTTTCCCTTTAATCCACGTCATCCTTTGGCAGTGGATCCATTAAGGCGCGGGGTGTTTTTTCCTGAAATTACAAAAGCGATTTAGTTGCAATCACTAATGGCGGTTTGACAACTCAGCGATACATCAATGAAACATAGCCCGTGATTTCTTTACTGCAATACGATCGACCTTCTTCGCTAGCGAGCGTGCATGGGAGCAATACGGGCTAATGAGCGGCAGATAAAGCAGAATAAAACATTAAAAAATAAAAATAAGAAATCATAAAACCTTGCTGGATATTCGTTCAGTTCTTTTTTTAGAAGTTCGAAAAATTTGTATGAAACATACCGTTATTTACCAAATTAATTTCTAAAAATGTTTTATACTTTTTACCATCCCTGCCGTTATATCGAAAATAGCCGTCTGAGTTTTCTTATTCTTTTCAGCAGGGAGAATTGTGAACTTTTTTAAGTGGGCCTGTTATTGTTATGCTGTATTTTTTTAATTAAACATTGGCTAAGTTCATAACACACAACAATTGACAAACTATTGCAAATTGTTTTATGAATTCTTATGAATTTATGACAGTTGGAAATGCATATGGTGTTGCGGTTACATTCTATGAGCAACGATATCGGAACACGCTTGAAGATTGGGTGCGTTCTTTTGAGCAAAATAGACATGGAATGCGGCTTTAGCAGGACGGATCCACTGGCCACACTGCTGAAGCTACAATACATATTTCAAGGGGACCTTTTAGGGTTCGAATTCAATATCGAAGAGATCAACAATCAACCGTCCTCCACAATACCTTGATATCTCAAGTTGATTTAATAATTAACCGCTTTTGTGTTTATCATAATTAGTCGAGACGTTTGGCCCAACCCGTATAACAAATTTATAAAATAAAATATATATTTTTTTATTTTTAGTTATCTAATAATATTCCCTACTTCTTCCCCTGTGGTAAGGAGCGTAACAATAAGCCACAGCCATTCCCGACTTATCGCAAAATGCGGCTAAATAAACAGGAGGTGTAGGCTAGCAACATGCTTCGTCCGAAACCTGTTATGCTATGTTAACGAAACGTCAGCTAAGACGCTTAGGAGTACTTGTAACACTTATTCGCCACTGGGAGTTAGGGCAAGTATGTAGTGATAATACTCCCACGTAGAGACCACAAACATTGGTTACCTATATTTTCCTCAACCGAAACAAGGCATGCTTCTATCGTAGCATATACAGTGCAATACAGCCACAATTTAGATAAGACACTGTAATTACATTTTTTAAATTGGCTCATGAAAACTGACTATTATGCTTTAATCTTTTATTTGATCAGTTTCCACAACCAACTGATTTCTTGGACTCAATTCAATTGCAAAATGTTTATTAACAATAATTATAGATAAATTTCCCAAAATTCAGACGCAAGCGCCCCAACTCGCCTATCCACACACTACCCCTTCAATATCTTATTCGCTTTCGACTACAGTCCACACCAAACAGAATAAACAGAATACTGCGTGCGTTCCACTACTGAAAATTTCAAATTATCAGCAGTCTGTTACAAACTTGTAGGAGTCGTTAGTATTTCGGTTTTCTTTTACGCGGCAAGTTCTAACTTAGAATCTTGAAGAGACGAAACAATGCGTACCGGCCGTCGACGACGATATCCTTAAAAAGTGCTTGTGAAAGTTGTTCAGATCGCCTTGTACGGAATTAATTGTAGGATACAATAATAGTGAACATATGCATCTGTAGTAGTCCCTCATAATGAAAATTGAATGGTTTCAGTGCGAAGAATCCTTGCGTCAGTTATTGTATCGATACATATCCATCCCTCCAAGAACCTTGCACGGGATGTTAACGTGCTCTCGGTGAAGTGCACTACTCTTATGTGAAGGTTTTCGCTCCACCTATAATGGGTATTTTTGAAGTTCAACTTTTGAAGAGGATTTCACGTTGATCGGTTGTGTTTTGAAAGTTCCTTGAATAGACGAAGGATAACCTAGTGAACGAGTATACTGTGCAACTATCTCAACAGTTTCGTTCTATTGTTTTCAGAAAATGTTGTGAAATGTTTGAAACTGTGAAGTGTGTGCAAGTGCCAACAAGGAAAACTCCTCACCGCAAATTAATTGACGATACGTTCGTAGGACGGACTTTCTCAGCAAATTGCGAGAGATAATTGCGGTTTTTGATCCTTTCGTAAGTTTTAAATCCTGTTTTTCATGCTTAATTATTATAATCGTCGGATCTCCTATATATAATACTCTTTCAAAATAACGGAAAGGTCCTTATCATTAAGAGAATAATGATAACCAAGTACCTTTCCGGGATACTTTTCATTAGTAGGACAAATTTTTGAGAGCGGTACGAAACGTCGACTTTTAAAATCTCTATTGGCAAAGTCAAGATTTTTTTTAGGAAAAATATTTCAAAATCTCGACTTGAGAAAATCTTGACTACAAAATATCTCGGCTGATGAAAATCATGGGGTATTTTTAGTTTCCGGGGCCCGGGGTGAAAAAATCGTTTTTCACTCGGATTTTTTGTCACTTATCACTCGCGTCACCCTAAGACTCTCAAATTTGCAAAAAAAAAAAAATTTTTTTTTTTAATTTTTAATTTTTTTTTTATTTTTAATCTTAATTTTTTTTCATTATTTTCTTGTTCTAATGATTTATACTGAGTGTTTGGTGTGTTTAAAACTGATCAAAACGCTGTTGCACGCAGAGCGAGCGAAGCGAGCGTTCATGTTTGTGCGATACTGAGGGTTGCGATCCCTTAAGCGCGGAGCGAGCGTAGCGAGCGGAGCCCACGCAAGGGGATTTGCGAATATTTCAATTTTCCATGCCTCCAATATTCCAAACACTCAGTATAAATTATGAAAAAAAAATAAAAAATAAAAAAAATTAAAACTTAAAACAAAAATTAAAAATAAAAATAAAAAAAATTTTTTTTTTTTTGCTAATTCTTCACTTTTAGAGTGACGCGAGTGAAAAGTGACAAAAATCCGAGTGAAAAGTGATTCCCCCAGCCGGAGCCCCTGAAACTAAAAGGTTGCCAAAATCATCATCATCATCGTGGCGCGACAGCCCGACGTCGGGCCTTGGCCGCCTGGATCATTGTCCTCCAGTTTTGGAGGCCCAGCAGCTGCGCGGCGTCCACACCTACTGAGCTCTCCCAACGAGATCTCGGTCGTCCTCGCAGTCTCGCTCCGTCGACTCGTTCTGCATTCATTACTCTCTTAGGCATGCGATCGTCGTCCATTCTTTGTACATGCCCTGCCCATTGAAGTCGTTGTAGTTTGACGATTTTCGAGACTTGCAGCTCATCGTACACTTCATACAACTCATGGTTGTACCGGATGCGCCATCCATCTCGATCGCAAACAGCCCCGAAAATTCGCCGTAGAACCTTACGTTCAAAAGTGTCTAGCATGTTTTCGGAGGTTTGAGTTAGGGTCCATGCTTCGCAGCCATAGCATAGCACTGGTCGTATAATGGTTTTGTACACGCGGAGCTTCGTGTTTCTGTGCACATGTTTCGATTTCATTATGGGGAGAACCGAGAAAAAAGTCTTATTAGCTAACTGTATCCGTCGCTTGATTTCGTCAGTTTCGTTGGCGTCCCTTGACAGGTTGCAACCCAGGTAAATGAAGTTGTTCACGAACTCAATGTTGAGGTCCCCCACGTTGATGCTTGGTTGTGCAGGTGTCCTTGTCACCGATTGCATCATTATTTTAGTTTTACCCTCGTTAATACGTAATCCAACTTCCTTTGCAGCGGTATCGAGCGTATGCAGAAGTTCTTCTGCGTCAGCCAATCTTCGCGACATGATGTTGATGTCGTCGGCGTACGCTGCTAATTGTGTCGACTTGATGAGTAACGTCTTGCTGTTGTCCATATTCATGGCCCGAATAACGTATTCCAGTGCTAGGTTGAAGAGCGTCGGTGCCAGTCCATCGCCCTGTTTCAAACCAGTGCGTGTTTCAAATAGATCAGTAAGTCTATTCTGGATCCTGACTTGTGAGACGGAGTTGGTCATCGTCATCTTTGTCAGTCGCACTAATTTGGCCGGTATACCAAATTGCAGCATGATGTTGTACAGTACTCCACGATCGATACTGTCGTATGCCTGCTTGAAGTCGACAAAGATTTGGTATACGTTTAAGTTGTATTCCCAGCACCTCTGGAGTATAAGTTTGACTGAGAAGAGCTGATCGGTTGTGGAGCGCCCAGGTCTGAAACCGCTTTGATATTCGCCAATGACTCGGCTAATGAAAATATCGACAGAAAAAAATTCCGACTAATGTGAGGTGTAATAATCCATCCCAATAGCGACAATATCAATTGACTTTATTTCCCTTTTGAAAAAGAGATAAAGTCAATTGACATTTTGCCCGCTTTAATAGTGCGGTCCGATTAAGGTAAATTTCCGCTTTAGTAAGCGTTTTAGGTTTATTTCCAGAGGGTTAGGAAACATACCTTAAGAGCGCAGCCCACACAAGAGACTGTTGCACCGAGAACAAGCAAAGCAAGCGTCCCTGTTTGTGCGATACTGAGGGTTGCGATCCCTAAAGCACGGAGGGAGCGAAGCGAGCGGAGTTCACACAAGAGGCAGTTAATTCACAATAGTTTCTTGTGTGTACTTGGAATATTTAAGAAAGAACAACGCCAAATCAAAATGTAACTGTTTGTACAATGAATCAAAAAATTATATTTTCAAAGTCGGCGATTTTGAAAATAAAGTTTTTGATTCATTGTCGATGTTTAAAAAATCGAGATTTTGATAAGCCGGGATTTTCACCTGGAAAGTATGATATAGTCGAGATATTTGCGGTGGATATTTTAAAATCGAGATTTTGTTAATCGAAATTTTGAAAGTCGATGTTTCATACCCAACCCCAAATTTTTGACTCAAAGACGTGGAATTGCTGTTATTATCACCACACGACATCAATTCAATGTCGTTCAACTCCATAACTGGGTCGGTTTGTTAGTTTGGTGAAAGTTTTACGTCCAATTTAATCACATACTCTTGAAATGTTTCATCAGAGGGATGCTTTGAAATTGTTAACAAAGTTGTGGGTACTCGTTATAAGAGTTTGTTTGCGACACCAGGAAGGACTCCTTTCAATTTCACCTCGGAAATTCAGAGTGGTTGGATAATGGATAGCATACTCATATAATCTAATTTCCATTTGAAGTAGTTAGCATATGGAGGATATTTAAATGGTTGATATCCTTGATTCGATTCAGACTTGTTATTGTCAATTATGTTTTGGTATTGTGAGCAGCTTGACGATAAAAGCTTCATTAGAAATATAGAGAAAGTGTGCTATCGCTCAATTTAATTTTAATTATTAAGTCATATACTCAGTCATCTTGTATGGGTGCATACAGACTACTATGTGTATGTATTTTGACTATTATTACTATAATAAATTGGGAAAACGGTTCCAGGAAAAACCTTCCAAATTAAATTTTTAACACAAATCAAATCCGTTGTTCAAGACCGAAAGTTTAGAGCCAATCGTGGATTCATACTGGGCGCTGTTCTTTTACAGTGACCAGTGAAACTGACGTTTGATTCGAGATTCTCTCAAAGACGATTAAATCTCTGACACAACTGCAAAGGTGTGGACAGCCGTCGACTCCACGGGAAGCGCCAATGAACAAATGAACTTTGAAAGACAAAGTCAGAGTGCAGGAGACAGCAGTGTCACACAACAAAGTTTGCTGGTATTGTTTTGAAATATACCCCCAGGCGAATATCAAATGCATGACGACTGCTGCCAACAAATAAAGAGATATAATATAGAAATTTTTTGATTTCTGAAATTTAATTATTAAAAACAATTATTAAACTCCGTCGAAATCACATAAATTTTCGACGTGTGAAAACACCAAACGAACACATAATAATTTTGACAGTACTTACACATACACGCTCTCGATGGATATAAGTATTGTCGGAAAAGCGCTTCGTGTTTTTAGAACGACGCATACATAATTTTTGTTTAACGCATCCGCAAAATACTCCCACAGCATTTTGACTGACGTTTCGTATGTGTAAAACGATATACGCGTCTTCGCTCAGCAAGCAAAGATATTTGGCGAGGGTCACGAAAGCACTTTCAAAGTTTCCAACATTAAAAGAAAAGACACAAACTTAAAAATTAGTTTTATATAAAACAATAAAAACTAAATTCGACAATTTAATCAAATCGATTTAATGTAATGTCCATTGTTTGTGGGGAATTAATTAATCGATAGCATCATGTTACGTTTTTGATAACCATTTTAGTTAGTTTTTGTCTGACTAGTGGCAACTTCTGGATTTGATTTTAATGACTGACGTCACTGGCGCAACCGCTAGCCCCTTCCAAACACAGAGAAAAAGAAAAAAAAGGAGGTCAAAAGGAAAAAAAATAAAAAAAGGGAAAAAAGAAAAACAAACTACATTTTGAAGTGGAAGTTAATATCCGTATTATGATTCTTTCCTTTCAAATGGGCCTCTTCCTAAACTTTCCTTCACACAAACACACCCAAAGCTCGACTATTCACTTCACCCTCTTAAATTCAAAACTATATTACGGTCAAATCGACTTCGTAAATTTTAGTAATTTTTTAAATAATTATTGCAATAATGCATGTTAATGTTTTTTAAATAAAAAGTATTATTACATTTTTATTTTTATTTATGTACAATTTAACCTAAACTTGATTTTAGGGCAACAAAAGAAATTCCTACTTTATTGTTTAAAATCAAATGAACGAATTTTAAATTTGTAAGAACATATTTTTCAATTTTTAAGGGCATATTTTTCTATTTTAACGGTTTACTACCCTATTTTTAGAGCATTTTTTTTTATTTGAGTGCATATTTTAGGCGCCTAAATCAGGTTTTTAGAACATATTTTGGATGCACTAATGATCATATTCCAGGCGGCCAAGGCCCGACGTCGGGCTGTCGCGCCAAGATGATGATGATGAATGATCATTATTGAAATGCGGTTTATATCTTTCGATTTACAATGACCAAATACATTAGAAATCAGTCTAAAACTATCATATAAATTGTTTGAACTTTAGTTTTACAAAGAAATTAAATTAATTGATTAATTAATTAATTAATTAATTCAATTGGTTTGACAAAAAAATAGCAAAACTTTTTTAAACGAAATTTAATTATCTATTAATTGAGACTGAATTGAAACTTGCAGCTATTATACTTACAGAGATAAGGCTATTAAGACGAAAGTGCTAAACAGACATTTCTGCATTTTTGCTCACAACTACACTACAAAAAGGATGATTTGAAATACATTTGGCGCGTTAACTTGAAATCGAATTATTGTAAACTCTTTTTTACCAGCTTATCCATTTGGAGAATCCCTTTCAAAGATCTGTGAGCTTGAAAATGGGTAAGGTGTGATTTTACTCCTAAGCCTCAAAAATTGACGTATTTTGACTATCGATTTAGAAATTATAACGAAATTATTGAAAAAAAAAGGCTCAAATTTCGTGGTTTTTCACCTGCACAGCCGGTCTGCCGCGGGTTCCAAAATACAATAGCTTCATCTCTTAAATTGAAAGTATGAGCAAAGAATAGAGATTGTTAACAAAAAGTGGAAATTAAAAGTGCCTACCTATCAGTTACATATGTGTTGGATTCCCTCAGTACACGAAGATGTAATGCCGAACAACATGCATGCTACTCATACAATGAAACGTAACAGGCAGGTGTCATTGTGATATCCCTCTAAAGGCGACTTTCATTTGTATTATTTGCGTCTCAAATAGCACCGCACCTTTGCTTAAATCGTTTGAAATTTAACCTCTACTAGTAGTTGCTTTATGGCATTGGTCCCAGCAACATTCGTGCCAAACGGCATCTCTCTATCTTATTTTGCAAAGTTAAAACGCTTAGCATCTGAACTATTGTACTATATAAGCAGGAGTTCCAAAATATCGCCGAATACATTTGACATTCGTTGTTTCAAGTAATTCGTACCAAAAATCGAGATTTTTGTCTGATCAATTTGTGGTAAAGACGAAGAAAAAAATTGTACTTGTAAAATATGCTTATTGAGTTTTGATACCCGTTGTAACTAATTTTTCAATCATTAGGATTGTAGGATCTAACTGAGTGCTCATATGATTTGATCTTCGAATTTATTGTATAACGTAATTATACTGATTTCAGTCG
Source organism: Chloromyia formosa (assembly GCA_964017055.1). NCBI lineage: Eukaryota > Metazoa > Arthropoda > Insecta > Diptera > Stratiomyidae > Chloromyia > Chloromyia formosa. Next base: position 3,224,961 of record OZ024813.1, on the reverse strand, counting down.
TTACCAACTACTCATCGTTCATACTATCTCATATGAAATTGTTTACTTCGCAAGTGATAAATTTTAAAGCATGTGGGAGATATGTATTTAGTTTTTAATCTAATCAATTATATTCAGACAATTATTTGTAGATTAATCGATTGCATACAAGAAACTGAACGTGATTTTAACTTTCCACGAATATGTGCTCTTGCTGAGCGGGTGACAGAACGGTGCACTGCACAGGCACTTACGATACTGATATGAAAGTTTTCTTAGGTCAGTAATATTATCTTCGTTATTTGTCGAGTATCTGACCATATCAATATTATTCATTACCTAAGTAAGGGTGCAGTCCTTTTTTTTACAAAATCATTGTGGAATGATTTTTTTAAATATTAAAAATTCTCTACAATATACTGCCTTGTATTTCTAGACGATGTTCGATATATACGACCACGAAATCTGTTCAGAATAAAATAACAGAATTTGCATAAATACATGTCGATGGATCGTCGTGGTAACGAGTGGTTGGCAGCAATGCAATTGTGATAACTTCCGAATAATTGACTACTTACAGATTTTTTATATCGCGTTTATTTTCCCCAGTTAGTGGTATTTGAGTGCGACGTGTTTCTGGTCGCAGTGAGCTAGGTCTGGCGACTAGGGAGGCTGTAGAAGGACAATCGTCCAGTAATTAACTGCGTTCCTGCGAACTGATCAGAATTTGACATTTCTCGAATTCTCCTCCATATTATGCATTCCCCTCCGGTAAAATATGTACGGAGAACTGTCAATTTTTATCTGAAAATTTTCCCCTCCGGATCAGAAAACTTTTCAGATACGGAAGGGAACATTGAAATTGATAGTTGTCCCTACATCTTTGGAGGAGAAATCGAGAAATGTCAAATTCTGGTTCGTTCGCAGGAACGCGGCCATTGGCACAAAACTTGCGAAATAACAAGTCTGAGCGAGCAGGCGCATCGTCATAGTGAAGGAACCATAAGTTGTCTCGCCACAACCGTGGTCTCATTTTTTCTGATTTTTTTGCGCAACCTTTTCAAAACACTTTCATAGTACTGATAATTGATTGTTTGACTTTGGGATAAGAGTTTAAAATGCACAAATCCGTTGAAATAAAAAAGAAAAACAGTGAGCACAATTTTGACAGAAGATCAAACTTGTCGTGCTTAATTTGGGCGTGGAGATCCTTTGCGAACCAACTGTGATGACCTTTGTCTCAATGTCGCATCCATCACACTCGTTCCCTGTGATCATTCGTGAATATTTTTCCCAAGTTTCAGATTACATCGTTACTCTCGTAAAACGGAAAACGAAAACGAAAATCGCCGAAATTTAAAACACGTCGTTTAATAAAATAGTAATAACTCGAAATCTAAGTGAGATATAACCAGCTAGCTAGCTAGCCAAAAATATTTATATAGTTTATAAGGTCGGAGATGCTTCCTTCTCTGCGTTGCAAACTTCATGACAAAATTAATATACCCTATCACATACATATCAGTAAACAGTCAGTTTCATGGAAGTTAAATAAGTTTAGCAGACCTCGTATGTTATATCTGTAAGTCTGGAATCATAAATTGCTCGAGGTGAATATCAAATAGCGCAACGGGTACAAATAACACTTATCCAATGAAAAACGGAAAATTCCATCAACGCTAATTCACCAGGATGTCCTTTTTTCCCTTACCAAAGGATTCAAAATGGCTTTAACAGTATTCTAGTGCATTCGCTCCAACAAACCATCTTGACAGGACTTTTAGCAACGATGAACCTTTAACCAAACTTGGAATGATGCTAAAAAATATTTTTCATTTAGCAATCGTTAACTCTTTGATAATTAGACAAATTACCACCACTACCATGCAGTCGTTACGCGTAAAGGGACTATAACCGGCAATTTTCATTATTCGGTTCAGACTTTAATTAAGTACACGTTCAAGGGTCGTTAATTAAAAAAAAGATAGTGTTTCTAAGCCTGGATATATAAGACGTCTCCCCTTCTTTATAGTTAAATTGCGACCTACATTTGTCCGCGTAATTAATTTCGGTTCATGGGATCTAGAAAAGATACAATTCTAAGAAAAAAAAAATGGAACACAATTTTGCAAATTAATGCCTGTTCAGCTCATTAATTTCAAGATGGGCTATTCGTAACCCAAAAATGGAGCAGCATACATTCATTAATCAATTTCAAGTTTACTATCAATTTATTTGAAAGCATGACTCTATCCTTTTGAAGCATTTTTCCTAATTTGTATAGAATTTGTGCTATGATATCATTTTGAAAAATATTGAGATACTTCATAATATTGAGGATATAATGGATAAAAAAAAATTAGCCAATAATGAGATGCGGATACGATTTTAATTAATCGATTGATTGATTAATCCGATAATGTGTAGTATTTCGGCATTAAATTAATTTTCCTTAAGTGTGTTATAAGCGATTTACCTTCAAGGCCTGAGGCGGAAGAAAGTCAAATGTCACGTCATCAAATTTATTTCAGTGCGATAATAAAGGATATGATGCAGCACATTAATCAACATGTATAAATGAAATTAGTAGTCCGGATGGCGTAATGCTTAGCACATTCGCCTTCTACGCACTGGGCCCCGGTTCGATTCCTACTGAATGCGATAGTTTTCGATAAAAAAAAGGGGGATTTCCGTGTCGGACTATGAGCCCACTCAGCTGTTAAATGAGTACCCACTTATGGGGTTAATAACTCGGTTGAGGGTGCTGCTAATCACACACCTCTGCACAAGACCGTCACGATCTAGAAAATGAGATGATGCTAACTCATCTCGAGGCCATGGTTCCAACTAAACTATATCAGCACACATTTCTTCCCTAATTGCTCGTTTAATTTTCTCAATATCCGGTTTGCGACTATCTGACCAACAATGGTAACCGGAGAAATTTGGTCGGTTAAAATCTAATCGAAACGATAATGATGAAAAATCTAAATCTGGCAACGCCACTTATGTCAACTGATGACAAGCTGATGACACTTTGTGCCATTGTGACTTCTGTCAACAGAAGGAAATTTCGTGTTTTTTAACGCAACTTCATGTAGCGTGCATAAAATGCACTGAATACAAATTGAGAACTAACATACACTAATGCTGTTTACGCATTCCACAGATTATACGGTTTTACACCGTACCGCGCCATAAGATGTTTACACATCAAAAATTGTTGGTTACACGATTGTGGAGTCGTGGCCGTTTATCCGTCCGTCCATTTTATGTCTTTATTGATAGGCCGAATATCTTTTGTAAAACATGGAACAGATTTTACAAAAGATTGTCGGGTGGTAGAACCTCAAAAGATTTCACAACTATTTTGCAGATCTGACTATGTAATTCATACAGTCCTACGGAAACTTGAGACGCTTGAGTGTAGGTCAGCCCTCCAGCTACAGTTTCAATTTCCATCCTGACAACTACTCATGAATATGAATACCATTCTCGTATTATTCCATCCCACACAAACCATATTACGGTTTTAGTAACGAAACTACGCCTAGGGTGTTTCCGGTAATAACTCAACGGAATTAAATTACGAATGAATAGTGTTGGTCCGTGCTTGCTAACTAATGAATTAAACACTGAAACCTCGAATACGCACCTTGGGGTCACATGTGATTCCTGAACTCGTAAATGTTTGTCGAACTAACTCAATAACGAAAAGCATTATAAGAAAAGTTAACACACCGTACGCATCGCTTCCTATTGTAGACAATTCTACTTTTTGTGGCTTTGCTTTTCGTCGACTACTATACCGAATCAAGGTGTCCCAAATCCACTTCCACGCAATATCCACCTCGAAAAATTGTCTCCTTTTGTAGGCCATTCAACTTGTAAATATTTGATAAACTCTGCTCCTTGAATGTCGTCCTTAACGACATTATAGAACTCTTAGCCACAAATCTGAAGTTGATTAGTTAAAGTGGCGAATCAAGACAAAGCCAGGAGCTAAGAAGTGATCAAGGAACAAAGTAACTACCAAAATTGATTTAGAACTGATTTATGGTCAAATTCCATTTATATCTGCAATTTTCACGAGTCCTTGTACGGAATGTATATACATGTCTTAGAGAACCAAGAAGTACAGAGGCGAAGATGAGTTCTAGAAGGACTCCTGTTGGAGACAATTTCGACGCAGATTTAAAATGCTGGAAAAGGAATAAAATGTAAAGGAAAAAACAACTAAACAAGAAAGAATCTCTTACAAACAATTACACATTAAGTGGCTGTAAATATTAATAATGGGGCAAAAGAACATCTTTTGTAAATAATTTTCCGTCTTGATGGTTTTTGTTCGCTTTGACAGTTAAAAGTAATCTGCGAACAAAAGAATTCGAAACTAGACCATTAAATTTACAAAGTTGGAAAACTGTGCTCGAAAATTTCAATTAAATTTCATTTCACGGTCCTTATTAAATGTCATATGCCTCACCGCGTTTTCGTCTTCCAAATTTTCAGTTTTCAGATTTTTTTCTTTTTTAAGTAATTTAGCGAAAAATGCACGTTTTTATTGGTATTTTGAAAATCAAGTTATTTAAACTAATTTATGTTAATCGTTTAAGAGGATTTGTTAACCGTCTTGTCGTCCCTCGGATCGAAGAGCGTTCAATGATTTTTATTAATTTCAATTGCTTTTATTATTTTTATAATGAAGCCTATTAAAATAAATAAATAACTGGTGCAACAGTCCAATTTGAATCATGGCCTCGAGATGAGTTAGCATCATCTCATTTTCCACATCGTGACGGCATGTCATGTGCAGAGGTGTGTGATCAGCAACACGCTCAACCGAGTTATTTACCCCATAAATGGGTACTCATTAACAGCTGAGTGGGCTCATAGTCCGACACATAAATCCCCTTTTTTTATCGAAAACTACCGCATTCAGTAGGAATCGAATCGGCGCCCAGTACGTAGAAGGCGAACGTGCTAACCGTTGCGCCATCCGGACTACAAGCCTTTTAAGATTACTTTAAAAGATTTTTATCATCGAGAGGGATATACAGAAATCATTATGAAGTTACAAATAAACTAGGCACTGACTTTCGAAAAAATCCACTTAGATAAATGGAGCAAGACCACAGACACACGACTGGTAAATGTTACGTCATAGTCGTCATGTCACCCCGCTGCTAATGACCTTACCCGTAAGTCGATTTTGATTCGGTAGCTTGATGGGGGTGGAGCATCGACTTGTCAAGCGATAGGTTACAGGTTCAATTCCTGGCATGAGCATATATTGTACCAACAGTTGCTTTTCTCGCCGACTTCCAGTCAACTTATTGTACATGCTTATCTGCTAGACAGTGGATATATGTTGTGTTTTAATTTTCCCACGAGGCCTATCGACGTTATCACACAAATATCTGCGGCCATAGATAGATAGATAGATAGACCATACAGTGAACTACTGGCCCAGCGGGTAGGCACTGTAACCATAAGCGGTTTATTGTACCGTAGTCCATTAAATTGTTAAAAGCTCATCCACCTCTTCTAAAATCTGCAGTGCAGATAGTAGGCTGCCCGAGAAACGACGACCTTTAGCGCGAGATGGCGGCCTATTAGCACAAGATGTGTTTTGTTGTATCCTCGTCCTCCATGCAGAGACGGCATTTAGTCATTCAGATATCTGACCAGGTGATGTCCCGATGATGAGTCTCAGATGAGCTTTACTCATTAGAATACTACCCTTATATTTGAAGTCCATTATCGGCTCCTCCGATTGATGCAGCCCTGGGAGGTTATTCCAATACTGCTGACGTAATAGTGAAAGCTGATCCGCTGATCTGCAATTTGGCCGAAGCCAGTCCCACGTCACAGTGTGTCTCAACCAGCGGCCATGGAGTTCAAATGTAGGAGTGGGATAAGAAAACAATACTGAACATAGTTCTATTTGAATAATCTACGGGTACGGGTTTTCAGCCCTCAATTATATCTCGGACGCCGGGGGTTGAAGAGAATATTCTTGATTCATTGAAAACAACGGGAGATTCACTGTCACAAAATATTGTTTTGACCAGAATACTTTTGGCTCGGTGGCGCAGGTCCCTGATAGACCAGCGAGAGTCATGGGTTTGGAACCAAAGCACTATGGTCGTAGATCAGCCACCGTAAAAACATAAAGTACACATGGAGAAGGGAGTTAGGAAGAGGAAAGAAGTGTTTCTCACTACGATGCATTGCATATCAGTATCACTGAGCGGCATCCTCAGCTCGCTATTGAGTTCGTGGATTGCGTTGCAAAAGTCACAAATCGACTCATTCGGACGTTGTGTCAATTGCGCATCTAATGTCAAGATCAGACATTTTTTTTCCAAACCCCTCTCTCTTCAATAAGGACTATCTAGGAAATGGTTGTCGCATCCTAAGCCGCCAGTACCAGTCCGCAGCGACTTGTCTCAACAAGAAGTGAAGGTCCATAGCTACTACATCATTCGTCATTCAGTAGCTTGCAGCCAAGGATGTAACGCGGAACATAAAAGATTCCGTGAGACTGTTGTGGGACGAATCAAACAAAAAACCCCAGGATGAGCCCGAAACAACAAGATTCGCCATAGTACCGGTGGTGTAAGTATCAGTGTCAGTATCGAAAGAAGAAAAAAGGAAAGTGCGACCGGTAGCGCAATGTGTTGAGGCATCAGTCTCATGTTTGACTACCGGCGTTTCGGGTTCGAATCCCATCCACGACGTGGCCATGGATGTGCAGGAGGTGCATGCTGGCAACTGAATTCTCCGAAACCAGTTTATGCCGAGAAACGTCAACTGGGCCACATGGAACGGTTGACGCGCTATGCCCCACAAGGGGTTATGGCAATTGAGTGAGTGAGTGTGAGAAACACAAAAATGATAGGATAACTCAAAATTATGGAAAATATAAAAAGAAAGTAAGAACGCGAGATGAGGAAGAAAGTGCTTGTATATGTTAAGTTAAAATAAAAAGGCATGAAGTATTGGGTTCTCCCATGACCTCCAGATGATCACAATTAGTTTGAAAAAGGATGGGTTGAAATTTGAACGAGGGTTAAGGGAGAAAGGAGATAGAATTCTCGTCGCGTCGTAACGTTGCTATTTCTCTATTGGACTTATTCAAGAATGTTAAACACATCAAACGAATTCACCTGGATACAGAACTTCGAGAGAATGCAAACACTACAAATAGAGATGGTCAACTATCTTGGTGCCTCCTAGTGGTAATAGCCAACTTACGGGCCTTATTCCAACGGCTAATACAGGGGCAGCCTAGATGGTCAAAGCCATCCTACAGCGAAATTAATTTCCTATTAAGACACAATGTTGGACATCATTGTTGCAATGGCTGTGGCTGACCACTAAGCAAACAGTCAAACGATGACTAAGCCATCGGAAATAAAAAGCCTTAAGTGCAATAAAATTGGAGTTTTCGGAATAGCCTGAGACTTATTCCCTAATCTTGTCTCCTCCTCAGAGACGCCGTTATAAAAGCTTTATCTGACAAACAGCGTTGAAAGAAAGTAACGGTTTTATGTAAGCTTCTCAATTGCGGCCAAGTATGTTTTGAACATCCTACTAAGTCTTAAAAAAAAGTGTTGCTTAAAAATCGAATGCGTTAGGGTGTTTTAAATGAGCGAAAAGGCGGAAGGATGAAAAATGTCAAAAACATTCACATTTGTTGGATAAACGTTAATACGTTCGGCTCCAATACATTTAACAATTTTCCAAACTGAATTAACGACATTTCTATTGAAACTAACGTCTTTCTGAATCAAACCAATGTTTCTCCAATTCAAATCAATGACCTTTCAAGAGCAATTGACGAATCTTTGAATAGAAATAACGATTTTCCGAATGGAATTTTCGGCGTCCTAGTGTAATTAACGATTTTCCAAATCAAAGTGACGGCTATTCCTTCGATTTTCTGAAAGCCTTCAAAAATAGACCGAAAGTAGAATAAAATATTGAAAAACAATTTTTTTAAAGAATGAAATCAAGCCTGTCACTACTAGCTCAATGCAACAAGATTGAGTAGGCAATACACTTCAGGAAAAAATGATCAGCATAAAGCCTACAGCACAATAGTTGGGTTAGTCGTGCTGTTAGGACGAGGAGGAGGAGGAAAATTGCTCTCACCTTCAATGTAGAAGGGATATCCTTGGATCCTACTATTTTTCCGATTTGGCCGATCTAAAGAATGTTGGCCACAGTCGGCTTCCTCGTTTCGTTGTCAGCTCTGGCTGGTTTGACGATTAAAAGAGGCTCCGATCTGCTGAATCTAGTGGGTATCACAACGGACTCAGTGGTGATTTATGTATGCATTGCTCTTCTTTGACAAGGCAACACGTCTAACATAACCTAACTGCTACAGGTATTTAAATAAAAAAAAATCTCAATAATCGCATGCACCTCCGGCTTCCATTTAGCCGCCAACCTGCGACAAGTCGGGGGATGCTGTAGCTTATATTGACGTCCGGCATCACAGGGGGAAGACAACACAAACGTCCATGGCCACGAACGCCGTAGATGGGACTTGAACCCGTAACGACCGTAGCCAGACATGAGACTGACGCCTCTCCGCACTGAGCTACTGGTTGCCTCAAGCACTCGATTACAGCTGATGCTTTTTCTCTGAACTTTCGAATTATTTTTGAATTAATTTAGGATTAAAATTAAAATAACAAAAATGAACCAGAATTAAGTACTAAATTTCATTTATCTTGTTTTGTCAGATTGTTCAAAATTGACGGCAAATTTCATTTGGGAAATTACTTAGAACATAGAGCCATGGAATGAGCTTGTATTGTATGTTTCTGGCTCCAACATTTGGCGAATAAGTCGACAGTCAGCCTACTCGGTTGTTGTTTGATATTGACATATGTTGACTGTTCTGTCGAATTGTGCATGAATAAAAGTCAGTTCTTGTCAGATTATCGACAGTCAGCCTACTCAGTTGGCATTTCGGTATTGACATAATGTTGACCGCGCTGTCGAATTGTGCATAAACAAACGTCAATTTTTGTCAATATTTAAATTTCATAATTTCTAAACGGTCTACTGAGTTAGCTGACTGTCGACCACATGTCGACTTAGTACCCAGATTTTGGAGCCACTGTTTCTATGGAGACATATAGGACAAGCTCATTTCATGGCTATATATTCAAAGGGAAATTATCAACTTCATTTGAAAAGTGATTAATTTCATTTGAAACTTCAAAAATGAAGTTTGGGAAATTGTCATTCGGAGAGTTTATTATGTTCGGGAAGTCATTAAATTGGAGGAGTGCATTGTTATTGATTAAATTCCTTCTGAAAAATTACAGATTCGTTCGAAAATGTCATTTAGATAATTTTATTCGAAAAGCCATTAATTTGACTCGAATTGCAGTTAGTTTCTTTCATTCGGGAAATTATTGATGTGATACGGGAAATCGTTAATGCGATTCGGAAAATTATTAATTTGATTGGGGTGGTTGGTAGCTCAGTGTGTTGGCCTCAACTTCAGTTTTGTGACCCATGCTTCATGTTTGTGTTGTCTTTCCTTTGTGCTTTATCGCGTAACAATAACCCACAACATTTCACGATTATGCGGCTAAACAGGCAGGAGGTACATGCTAGCAACATGCGAGCAACATGCAGCGTCCAAAACTAGTTTATGCTAACGAAACGTCAACTAAGCCACGGGAATAGTTGACGCACTATGCCCCACTAGAGGTTAGGGCAAATAGTAAATGTGTTTAGAAATAAAATATTTACCAAAAATGCGGCCTTTATTTATTTATTTATGAATGCACATGAACGTTTATCCTTTAACACAAAACTCGTTGCCATCACCAAAGAATGTTCTGGCTGGCATACAAAAATATTCTCTAGTGCATTTATGCAAATTCTGTTGAAATGATTACGCTGTCACGTCGAATGCTCCCTGCTTTCAAACAGAGATTTAATTCATGCTCACGTCTTGGAAAATTTCTGAATTTAACCCTCCGTATACAAGGTGGGGTTTGACAGACCCCAGGCATCGAAGATTTGCTACTTGCTCTAAAATATACTATTGTATATACGCCCGGTAGCTCTTTTTCTCTGCATCCCTTCCAAACGATACTATTTTCTACTTTTGATACCGGAAACTACAATAAGTTGATACAATACAAATCGGACGAAAAAATAATTTTCTATGCCAAATGGCAAGATGATGAAAGTTGTACTTTCATTCATTGTCAAATAAAAGTTACACAAACGAGAAATCATCTGGATTTTTAGTGAATTCTATTTGTTATAAATGAATGGTAGTCTCATGTCAAATCCAGAGAAAGTTAAGATATAAAGATATTATTTTAAATATCTTTTGGGGTATATCACCACCTTATACTGTGCGAGACTTTTAGTCACCTTGTATACTGAGGGTTGAGTTAAACTTTTCCCTGCATGTTCAGGAAACATAAAACGATAAGAGCATGCTTTTATACACCTGGGCGAAAGGAAGCCCGCGGCAAAGTCAAACCAACTCAAAATAAATCCGAAATAATGCTCAAAAAAAGCAACTTTCGCAGGAAGTACGTATGTGTGCCTTCGGGCGAGGAATTTGAAATCCGACTAAAAAGGAAAATAAGCAGCTGGAAAAACTTGAAATATTAGCCCAATTATCCGTTGCAAGACCACTCTTTAATCAGCTTTTGACAATAAATTGTTCTTAGTTTTCTGTCATATGCTGCACGTGGATGATGGTGCTGTATATTGTATTTTATCATGTATCCCATGTATGACCCCGTCCTTCCCTTGAATTCTTGTTTATGATTAGACTGGAGACATGACTGATAAATTGTATCTAACTGCAATGTCAGCTTGGGGAAGTAACTTCTGCTGGAAACGTAAATGCTCAAAACACTTTCTTCAGACTTGCATCTTTGAGAGCACAACTAGAAGCTAGGATCTGAAATTTTCATGGCAAAAAAGCTAGCTAAAATCAGAGGAAAGATGTACTGGGGTTATTGAAGCGAGATTACTTTAAACAGATTTTTTACTGCCTCCTCAACCGTTGACACTGAACACGTTTCCATTCAACATAAAATAGCAATATTTTCCACCATTCCACTCGAGGCAAAGAATCTGCCTTGGCACCGAAAGGGAGACGAAAGTAAATGTTTAATAAATTGTTCCTACTTGGTACTGGTCTATGTCACGTAGTTCTGATTTTATCCTCTTTCCGCTTGCCACTTTTACGACTTTTATTGGTCTTAAGATGCGACAATCTTATAGAGACGTTGGCCATTTTCCGCTTGAATTGCGGAAAAAGCTTTAGAGAACCACGTCAGTTATGGTATCTACCATGTCCTTGGTATTTCAATAGACTCGACCATCTGTTGCACAGAAAACCGAACAAAATAAATTGCTCTTGGAGTGTGTCTGCTAAGATAAGGGTTGACAATGACGGCGTTTCCGGGGAACTGGCGTGAGTCTCATGTCTGACTACGGCCGTTACGGGTTGAAGTCCCGTCCGCGGCGTTCGTGGCCATGGATGGATATTTGTGTTGTCCTCCCCCTGTGGTGTGGGGTGTAATTATAAGCCACAACATCTCCCGACTTGTCACAGGGAGGTAGCTAAATGGGAGCAGAAGGTGCATGCTGGTAACGTGCATCGTTCAAAAGTGGTTCATGCCAACGAAACATCAGCTAAGCCATATGGAATAGTTGACGCGCTATGCCCCATTAGTGGTTAGGGCAAATGAGTAGTAAAAGTAATAAGCCTTAAGCTACTTCAAACATATCCTAAAGGTTCTAATACACGAGAAGCGTTTAGGCGTTCGCGTAATGTTTACCCGTTGAGCGCGCATTCACGCTCAACGGGTAGTGTTTACACAAGAGTTCGGTTTATGCGCTCGAAGCGAACGGAACGGCTGTCGAAGCCATAGGGCTGATTTTTACATTTACCAGATCTGCAGAGCCTCCTTTTGTTATGACAAAAAATATTATACACGGAACGCACGATACTCGCGTTTCCCAATAAAAAGTGCCAGTGAAACCGGCCCAAACCTTCACCAAAATAATATCGACATCCAAAATCCGGCAACAGCCCATGATACCCAATTTGGCTACTTGCAACCACCTACCACAATGTACAATACAACCGGCCTGTATAACCAAGATAACAGCGATTTTATGCGATCGTACTATTACAACGGGTCGGATTCGTAAAGCCGATTTGTATTTACACGAAAAGCGTATTTACGCTTCGGTACGTTTCGTCAGCGAACAAGTTACGCATTGTCATAAACCCGTCTGCTGTTTACAAAGGACGGGTATCGTAGATTTAACGCGCCCGAAAGGCTTATGCGTCACGTGCCTTAGAACCTTAAGTCTACCATAAGGCCATCTTAAGGTCGTTTTCGATTCTATGTCAGTGAAATTTAAGTAAAACATCGGTGAAGTCTGCAAATGTTGGGCGTCCAATCTGGGGGGCGGGTGTGATTTTATCAAGTCATTGAATTTCGAATGGGCAATCAAAATAGGCGCAGTGACTAGACTCAAAAATCTAAAGATCAGGCTACCTTAATCTACCCTAAGGTTACTCCAACCTTTTTTTTATCCTACTTCAGTAAAAATTTGAAGCGGAAAATTATCAAATATTGGTCAAAATGGCTTGGAAATAATCGGCGCAAAATGTGAGGTCCGCATGATTAAATCTAGTGAATGGAATCGAAGTGAACAATCGAATAGACTCCCTGGTACCCTTAGTCACGAGACACAAGAACCGAAACCTTTTTATACCTTAACTTAAGAAGACCATATTATTTCTTTAATGTATCGTGTTCAATTAGAAAGGAAATTTCACGCTACTTCATAATGACACTTTTCTTTAAATGCGATGGCAGGGGTCCGACTTTGTTTGTTACCTGGAAAGAACAGGGTCAGAATAATTTGTGGAATTTTAACGGAACACTCGCGTCTGAGGAGTCACCTTAAAACCAGGCATATTGTATCTGACGCTTTTGCGAGGCCGATGGTGAAACCTCACAGCACATCCTTTGCGAGTGCGAAAGGCATGCTCAAAGACGTACCGAATGCTTCGGCATAACATTTCCCTTCGCCGAGGATATCTCTTCTATTAAACCTTGCGAGATCAGTCAATTTAGCGAGAAGAGTCGGCTGAACCTTTTCATTTAGCCTGCTTCTCGATAGAAAGGGCAATAGCACAATAGACCTCAAGGTCGCAGTGCTTGTGGTTCCAATACGACCCACAGACCTTCTTTATCTATCTATCTTATCTACCTGGAAAGCTAAGGGTATGTTTACACTTATCCAACTTTAGGACCTCAAGAGGCAGATATAAGGACTGCTGTGCTTACCACAGAGCACATTTACTGAAATAGAGTCCGTTCCGTTATCACCACAGATTCATCACCCGACAACTCTAATCATTGAAGCAGACAGAACTTCATTAAACGATAGAGTTTGCCATCATCAACATTAGTTAAATCATTCAGCTCAATGGAGAAGTAGGGACCAGAATATGTCTTCTTCCTTCTTATGCCAGAGGAGAACAGGGTCAGAGAAGATACAAAATACACTTTTAGGACATCTAGTCTTGTCAAAATGCTGCACTGCGTACTGTGACAGGCTGCCTTCTGATGTCTCCTCAGGAGAGATGCTTCCTTCTGTGAGTTGCAAACTTCTTGACAAAGTTAATATACCCTATCACATCCGTGAAGGATATAAAAAGATTGTATGGATCACAGGGTGTGACTTAGTTTTTACTTGAAAACATATAAAATATAAAAACCGCAAAATCGGCAATTTAAAATGCGAGTAATGTTTAAAAAAAAAGTGAAATACCGAGGTTTCGTCCTTTAACAATTTAATATCCACTTAGAGAACTGCATCAGCATGAAGCTAGATTATATACACATATCTCATTCAAATGCAATAGGACACTTTTCCAGTAAATCGTAGGAATGAAATGCAGCTTTATCTCTAGACTTCACTCAATTCAAGGACATTTTCATAAGTATGTATAAGTATGAGGCGATTTCCATTTGCTAAAGTGCTATTTCATACAAATTAAGGTGTGTTTGTTCACTGTTGCTTGCACGGTATCTCGTTGCAGTGGAACACCAAGTGCAAGTCAGTAAGTTAGTTCGCCGGGAAAGTGAGTAAGGGTGGAGTCTTCATCACCGTGGACGCTGTTGAACTAACAATATGGAAGGAAAAAAAAGGAAATTTCTTCTTGAAAATAATGGAAGTAAATGATACAAGAAAAACAAATTGCAGCCCTAATAGTTTCCTTGTTCTAAGCAAGGTGGTTGACGCGTTGCGACGTGGCAAATGGTCGCAAGACATTGAAAAATAAGTTGAAAGTGTCGCTCTAAGAATATTCCATTAAATGCAGAGAGAATGGGCCGTGCTATCCACTTGTTTTATTAGGGAACAATTATTGTTTCTTTGGTACCGGAACAGAATAACATAGACGTGAAGAACGGCTAAAAACCACACCGGAAAAGTGCATGATATCGTGTTGGTTCATAGGCGAATGAAAGTGAGTGATATTGCTGAGGCTGTGGGGATATCGTAAGAAAGAGTGCGAAACATCTTGCACAAAGAATTAGAGATGAGAAAGCTCTACACAAGATGTGTGCCCCAATTCCTCAATGCCGATCAAATGCAAATGCGCAAACGATTTTCGCAGCAACCTTTGCCACCTTGGTGCACCACTACACCCCAAAACAGTGAAACAGCAGTCGAAGCAGTGAGTGAAAACAATAACAGCCGAATATTACTCCAAACTTCTTGATCAGCTGGATGCCAAAATTAGCGAGAAGAGGCCTGGCTTGAAGAAGAAAAAGATCATCTTTCACCAGGACAACGCACCTGTACGCGAGTGTACGTTGGCGATGGGAAAACTGCGGGTTTCGGGGATGATTTGCTCGACGATCCCCCCCCCCCCTATTGTCCTGATTTGGCACCCCCAGACTTCCATCTGTTCCCAAACTTGAAGAAATTTGTTTCTGGGTAGCGCTTCGCATCCAATAAAGAAGTTGAGAGGGCCGTAGATGAATATTTTCACAGCCTCCCAGACTCTCACTTCCGGGAAGGAACACTGATATTGCAGAAACGCTGGACCAAGTGTGTTGAAGTCAAGGGAGATTATGTAGAAAAATAAAATCATTTTTTAACTGAAAATCGCAGTCTTTCATTATCAGGCCGAGATTTTTTCACCTTACCCTCGTAGCTAATTAGGGTTGTGATCACCGGGGACCTTTTCGGTAATCGAAGGGTTAATATTAAGTGAACAGTGATGAAAAACTTATAATATTTATTAAATAACTTTAAAAAAAAAAGTAAAGCGGCCTCTACCCATGCCGAAATTGTTTGACTTACACGATTTTTGCTCCGAACAACTCATGATCGTCTATTTTCTATTCACGCGATATAATAAAAATAAAAGTCCAAAAGGACACAAGCATTGAAGTGACTAAAATAAACTTTTCCACTTTAAAGTATTTTCAACATTCTTAGCCTTGACTGGTGCCCGTTAAAACTATGCTCCTTGCATGTAGATTCCGAGCTCCGAGTAAAAGGGAAAATCTTAAGTGCCTGCCGATTGAATATTTGTAAACAGTCAACGATTTTCACTGGGAATTCTTAGAATTTGTTTACTTTTTCATAGACGCAAGATAGTCCATTGAATTCAGATACATTCGTATTATATATAGATAGACCGACCATTTATGCTTACTAAAAGAGACTATTGAAAATCAATAACCAAATGGAATAAAATGATTGTTCCTGTCGACAGATTGCATATTGAATATTTTTACTTATTTCCCAACAGTGGTCAAATCTTTTATCTTACCACTGACTGAAAATACTGTACAGATACATTTTTCCGTTTCGTGTTGATGAAATCGCCAAAAGATATTTTCGTTGGTGCTAATTAAAAACATATTTTAAAAAGCAACATATGTACATCAGCCAAATTTCAAATCAGCAATATTTTAGAATTCCAGATAGAGTTTCTGAAATAAATTAACACACCACATGCATTATATGCATGGCTGTCTCTCCTGGGATTTAATTATCACAAATCGATTTTTCATTTGAATTTGCATTATATTGTATCAATAATTATTGTTTTCCAGGGGGCGTAAAGATTGTGTTAGCACAAACTCAACAAATTTCCTACGGATTTTCGTGCAGTGTATGAAATGGGTAGGCATTGGGATTTAACCATCATCCTAAAAAATGAATCTTGTAAATGTATCTTGAAATTATCAGAAAGTACATAACCGGAGGGTGTTCTCTGTTTTTGTGTTTTAGTGTTTATTTCAAAGATAAATTCGCCAATTTCTCGACAAAGTGCCATAGGCGATTTATTCGTTGGAAGTTAACTTTTGAATTAAAATGAAAATTGAGACGCCTATTTTGTTGTGTTTTTCTTGACATGTCTGTCTGTCCAGACCTATGCAGGACCTAGTGCTGCTACAAAAACTAGAAATTGGCAACGGCCATATACATTAAAAGTGTGTTTCGTGTGTGGTGAAGGTGCTTTTAACCCTATGATGTTGCCGTGAACACATTCTTGGACATGAAGTGAAATCTTGAAAATACGGGTGTCGTCCAAATCGGAGTGCTGAGGCTAATGCAATGAAGTGTTATTGATGGTCTTTTTAACCCTTTCGTTTTGATATCAGACGGATATGGAGGCAATACCAAAGTAATATCAAATCGATGACATGACATCATCATGTGACATCAAATTTTCTATCAAAACCCTTTAACGTTGCCACTTGAAAACTTAGGCCCGTGTATTTTCTTTTTCATATCATACTACATATACATGTTTAATTTATAGTCATTTGAAGTACTCCTCAAGGATTTTGAATTAGCGAGCTATTGTATATTGTTTAGTCCTAAATCGAATATGCGAATACGATTATTTATCTACCACATACCACTTTTTTTTTTTGTAGTAAATACAAAACCCTTATGAAATCGGTCAAATGTCTGTCTGTCCGTCTGTCCATGGAATATCTCACGAACGGCTGAAGCTATATACAGTCATTTCCACAAGAGCGTATACTTTGTAACTTTTTAATGCACCATTTCTCAAAGAGTGGTGGGGGACTTTTAGTTACCTGCATTTTTCCTCTTTTTCGCATTGTATAAATTTGGTCATTCTAAGTTCAAGTAGGAGAGTGATAAGACGTCAAGTGAAATGAGTGCGATTTACAAAAAACGATTCGAAGCTGTGTTTTTTCAGTAAGTCATCCGAAAAGACCAAAAATGACACCTGCATCGGCCGGAAAGTACCTGAAAGTTTCGACACAGTTTGTGAATAAGTGGATAAAGCGTTTTAAAGATACTGGAAATGTAGACGATCTACCTGGTAGGGGTAAAACCCGAAGCACTTCAAAAACCCAGGATAAGGCCATCATTGATATTTTTGATATTTTGATATTTTGATGATCATTTTGTACAAGAAAGGATTATTGAAGTCTGCTAGGATGCTATATGGCAACGACAACACCGATTGGTTTCTACAAGAAGATAACGATCCGAAACATAGAAGCCGGTTGTGTACACGCTGGAAAGAAGAAAATAACATTCAAGTACTTGATTGGCCTTCGCAATCGCCGGATGCCAATCCTATTGAAAATGTTTGGGGATTAATGAAGCAGAAGCTTCAAGGAAAGCAAATAAAAGGAGAAGCACATTTAAGGCGAACTTATCGACAGACTACGCGGAAAAATTGGCCGAAAGTTGTCACCGAAGATGCCAGTCAATAATCAATAGTGACGGCGATTGGACCATGTATTAAATATAATTGCGAAAATGTATTTTGTATTTAAAATACTTTCAATAAAAAATAAAATTTCTTACTTGTAACATTTTGTTTTTATTTTGTGAGGTATACGGTCTTGTGGAAATGACTGTACATGAAATTTTGTAGGAATGTGTAGAATTACTATAATTCGCCGGAGAAAGCGAATCGTCGTAATAGGTCAACTTTAAGGGGAGGTCCCCATAGAGGGGAAATGAAGGTCGAAATTTTTTTTTCGATTGGTACAGGCAAGTGGGGTATCATAAGAAAGGTACCGTCGAGTACATTCCATTTTTGGAATTTTTTTTTCAAATTTGAAGAAACGGGAAAAGAGGGAGAGGGGAAAATATGTCATCCGAGTTTGTCCCCGCCCCCCCCCCCCCCTTGCATTTCGAGACCGTTATACTTAGAAATATGAAAATTTGCAGAAAAGCGGCATTTTACTAGCGTAGAAAACCTAGATTTCTAAAATTTTGAAATTTTATCAGAAAAGGTTAATAATAGTACATTTCTATAGTTGCAGTTAGCACACCCCTGCACCCCTTACGCGCACCCGAGGTCAAAAATATTGATGAATGATAACCAACATCATAGGCAATAATACCTCCAAGTTTCATAACAATCACATAATATTTAATAATAGTACATTCATTTAAATTTTGAGATTTTGATGCCATTCATACAAAAAATGCACATAAACGGTTACATACTAGTACGGCATACTTGAATATTGTTTATTGTTTTTCGTAAAGTGAATTGGAGTTAACCACTTCTGAAAGGGTGGAGATTGGTGGTATAGGAGTGGTAGAGGAGAGAAGTTTAAGAGGGGAGGTAGGTGGCTTGCTGCTTTAAGAGAGGTTCCCATAGAGGGGAAAACATTTTTTTTCATCTGATATAGGCAAGTGGGGTATCATGAGAAAGGTACTACAGAGTACATTCCATTTTTGGCGACTTCATCAAATTCGAAGAAAGGGGAAAAGAGGCAGAGGGGAAAATATGAGATCATATTGTAATTTGTCCCACCCCCCTTACCATTTCGAGACCGTTACACTTAGAAATATGAAAACATACAGGAAGAAGGCTTTCAACTAGTACAGACAACAAAAAATATGGAATTTTGATATCTTCTCAAAATAGGTTAATAATAGTATATTTCTATAGTTACAGTTAGCACACCCCTGCATTTCTCAAATTCATCCGAGGTCGAAAATATTGATGGCCGACGATAATCAACACCATGTGCAATAATATCTCCAAATTTCGTAATAATAACGTAATATTTAATAGTAGTACATTCATTTAGATTTGGTCATTTTGATATCATCCATACAAAAAATGCACATAACAGGTCTCTTGTATTACATACTGGTACTACGAGTACAACATACTTGCATATTGTTTTCCGTAGAGCGAATTGGAGTTCACCATTTTCAAAAGGGTAATAATTGGTAGGAGAGGAAGAGGAAAGGGGAGGTGGGGTATGCTCGTCGCCGACTCTATTCTCTATAATTATTCAAACAATTCATTTTCAATATTTTTTATGCAAACTTACAATTTGCAATATTGTCATGGTTAAGCATCTCCAAAAGTAGGACAGTTCATCTCCTATTGGCATGGGACACTACAAAACCCTCGGATTGCGGGTGTAGCCCTCTATTTTCCGGTTTCATTATTACATACTTCTTAAATATTACATCCTTTACTTTTTTGTTTGACTTGTGTTTGGCTCTTTAAAATTTCCCCATGTACGAGTACGTTTACTCGCATAAACAAACATTACATCCACCCGCAGCTTTACAATGGAATTGAACTTGAATATAGATTATTTATAGGAACTAATAAGCTTCAGTTTACCTGATCGGAAACGAAACAATAAACAAGCATTAATATGTTTGAGTTTGACAAATAGCACAAACAAATATTATTCAACTCAATCCATCTATTCTTTTTTTCGTTTCAGATACATTGCCCGAAAGAAACAAACAGCTAACAATTGATTTCCTGCTATTAATTCGTGCAGAATCGATTCAGAATGAAAATTTGGAAGAAAAAATAGAAATGAAAAAGCAAAGAAATCATCATAATAATTGGAAAATTTCCATATGTCTCGCTTCGGTTTTTCCAATTCATACGACTGCTGGTCGTGTAAATTAAAAATATGTATTTTGGGATTGTCATGAATACGACAGACACTTTAGGTGAAACAATGAAAACAATGAATAAATCAAGGCAATCAATATGGATTTTATTTACGATAATTTTTGATTTATTAATAATTTATCGTCCAACATATGATTAAATGTGAAACGGGAGCAGAAGTATCGGAAACAGGAACATGGAGATAAATATGGAAGATAATTCAACGTTTACCACGGACTACTATAGCTACTACTGGAATATTACAGATTTTTACAGCACAGATAATTATAATTATGTGTCGACAACAACAAACAGTAGTAATTCAAGGTGAGTTTTTATCGTGTGTTCAATTTGTTCAGTAATTTATTTATGAAAACAGAATTCCTATGTGAAATGGCTGACCGGTCTTTGATTCAGGCCGCGAATGGGATCTGGTCGGATCGGAGTTTATATTGAATTGATTAAATGTCAACATGTACATATCTCGGTAATTCGCCCATATCTATATCTGGTCAGAAGTCAACAGTTCCCCCACCCGCATTTTTGCCACCTATGTCTATATGAGCTGTTTGAATTCGTTCTTCTTAGATCCGTGGCGTTCTATTGCCACGGGATGTGAGTCCGGGTGAAACTAACATGGCTAATATTTGCATTTAAATGTCCTAAAACTCGCAAAATTCCCCCTAAAAAAATCCACTCATACTAATTCAATTAGATTTTCTATGCAATCTATCAATGTAGTCTCGTATTTCAAAATAAATCCGATTTATTGGACCGTGTCTGGTCTTCCTGTAGCCTGTAACATTATCACATTAGGAGGCATCTGGAAAATATGAAAATACCTGCCAAATATATGTTATCATCGTTGTGGCGCTAGAATTATATCGGTCAAGTGATCGCCTCCTCTAATTTGGGAAGCCCAGCAGTTGTTCGGCGTTAGAATCTCCTGAGGCTTCCCAACGAGTTCTGGGTCTTCCTCGCTGGCTTTGCTGATGCGTCCTTTCAATATTTGTTTCGGCATCCTCCATTCATAGATCATGCCTTGCCCATTGAATATGTTGTAGTTTGACGATTCTCAAAACTTCCAGCTCATACAGTTCATACAGCTCATGGCTGCACCGGATGCGCTATCCACTGCTCCGAAAACTCGCCGAAGGACCTTTCGTTCAAATGTGTTTATCATGTTTTCGAAAGCTTGGGCTTGGTCGTATGATAATTTTGTATATGCGGATCCTCGTATTTCAGTGCACTTCCTAGTTTTATCCGTCGCTTCATTTCGGCAGTTTCGCTGACGTTCTTTTGACAAGTTGATACCCAGATATGTAAAGTCGTCTATGAATTCGATGTCGAGGTCTTCGACGATGATGTCCGGTCGTGCTGGTTACCTTCTTCTTAATCACATCATTATTATCGTTTTGACCTCGTTAATGCGTAGTCCAGCTTCTTTTGCAGCCGTCTCATGATTAGGTTGAAGTTCTTTTGAGGCGGACAGATGTCGGATACGATGTTAATGTCGTTTGCGTACGCTATCAATTGCGTCGACTTGAAGAATAGCGTGCCGCTGGTGTCCGCATTCATTACACGGATGGCGTGATCCAGTACCAGATTGAAGAGTGTCAGCGCCAGCGCATCGCCCTGTTTCAAACCAAAGAGATGTATGTATCAAAGAGATCAGTCAGTCTGTTTTGGATCCCGACCTGTGAGACGGATTTGGTCATCGTCGTCTTTGTTAGTCGCACTAATTTTACTACTATACTAAATTGTGCAGCATTATATTATACAGCGTGCCAAGATCGATATTTTCGTATGCTTGCTTAAGGTCGGCAATGATTTGGCTCATGTCGACTTTATATTCCCAGCATTTTCCAGCATTTGCTTGACAGTGGAAAGTTGATCGGCTGTTGATCTAGCAGGTTAAAAGCCGCTTTGATATTCGCAAAAGATTTGTTCAGCGTGCTTATTTTTATTTTCCAGAATTTTCGTCAGTAAGACTAGTGAGATGCGTTTTGTAATTCTCGCACCGAAATTTATCTCCTTTTGTGCGAATGGGCCAAATTATGCTCCTGCTTCAATCTTCTGGGATCAACTCGTTCTCCCATATTCGCAGAAGTAGTTCAAGTATGGCATTTAGTATAATAATAAAACTCGTTCCACCAGATTTTAGCAGTTCAGCTGGAATCTCGTCGCCCGGCGCTTTATTTAGTTTAAGAGACTTCAGGGCGAGATCAATTTCTTCTACTGTTGGGGGTTGTGAATTCGAACCATGATCGATCAAGCCGTCGTCGGACTTCAGATGTAGGATTCAAAATAGGAAGTCCTTCGTTTATTGATGCTACCTATGATGATGTTTTCATTCTTGGCCTTACAGAGGCAGGTCCTCGGTTGATAACTATTCTTAACTAGCCGAGTCCAGTGTGAGTGGATAAATATTTAGATATTTACCTACCACAAAACGAATATCATCCAAACCGTATTATCCATTGAGCCAGAATGATTACATTTAACTCATATGCGTTTGCTGTACCATTAAACTGAAATATCAAAGTAAATATATTTTGTTAGCAGTTTAATTTAAACAGTATAAAGACACAAACAAAAAAGGTTTTGCTTTAGAAGTCCCTTATTAATATTTAACACTATTTTATACTTATAGATTAAGGATTAAGAAAAGTCTTTTTTTTATTATTTTTATACATACTAAGAATGGTATGTTCCTCTCCAAGATCAATGCGTACTTTCAAGTATGGATTCCGATCAATACATACGTTAAACTATGCATTCTGACTGACATGCACTGCAAACTACAGTTCGGTCCCAGTGACCAGCACGGCAAATCACTTGAGATAAAACCAACCGCTCATCTATGCATTCTATTCAAAGCTATCAATTGAAAAGTGTTTAGTTTTTCCTTGTGTTTTATGGGCCCTTAATTAGTATGTTCTCCTTTTACTTTTTTTTGCAAACCACCACCAAAATCCTCGGAGGGTTAATTCGAATAAACTATGAAATGTTCATCTAAATAGGCCCAGTAAGGCGAATTTTACACGGAACGCACGATATACGAGATTTTAGCAGAAAACACCAGTGATGAGCGAGCTGTGTATGTGCGACGATTAATTTAAAATTGCATTCGAGTAGAAAGCTCGCTCGTCACTGATGCTTTCAGCTAGAATATCGTGTAGCTTGCGTTCCTGGTCAAAGTCGCCTAATACTCAGCTCGACCCGCAAATATACCCTTACGACCATCAGCATGTGCACACCAAAGATCAACACGCTCCTTCAACTATGCATTCTGGCTGACATGGATAGCGAACCACTTCACATAATCAACACCAGCCGTTCATTCCTATTCAACTATGCATACTGGATGGCTTCGACTGCGAACCACTTGCCAAAAAACCCACAATTCATCTGTGCATTCTGTTCGAAGTAATGAAATGAATTGTTAAGATCCTTTTTGGATTTTTCTCAAACCACCATCAAAACCCGCTGACAGCTAATTCGAACAAACTGTGAAATTTTCATCTAAATCGGCCCAGTAGTGACTGCACCATTTGGGTACACACACAAAAAAAGGGATTTATTTTTACATACATATGTATATAGATTGTGTTTACTATGCTATCTGTATGCTTGTCTGGTGTTTCTATTAAGTAGGTTATTAACGAGCAGTTGCTGAACATAAGAGTGAGCACTCTTGTGCAGTCTATACTATTTGGTTTTTACCTAGTATATGTAAAATACATATATGATTTCAGTTGGTACCCCTTTTTTGCCTCCCTAACGTGGACGTAAGAGGAAAGTATTAATGCCACACAATTAACAACATCATAGAAAAAAAAACCACCAAGTTTCATATCAATCGCAAAATATTTAAAATAATTATTTTGATTTAAAGTTGTGCATGTATCCTTCAGAAATTCTCAGTCTTAGCTCATAAGCCAGAGAATGTTTAAAGTAAGGATTCCGACATTTTCCAAAAAAACACACTAGAAAACCCTCACATTGTGGACGCAGCCGTCTGTACTCCGGCTCCATTCTTGTTGATTCATAGCTAGAAGTAATCGAATATGTACGAATATACAGTCTCATTTTATGTATATTTTATGCCCAGCTATTAGCAATTGATTACACTGAAATTCACAGTTTATGGCCTTGAATTGCTGTACATTTATTCAATTATTCCAATACTGAACACCCTGCAAAAATACTCCAATATTTTAATTCAATTTAATAGTATTTTTCTGCACCCTATGTTTTGCATTTTTCACTACACTACGCCGAATCTCCAGATTCCTTGTTTATTTCGTTTCCGTACTTTCCACGGAAAAAAAACTGCAAAAATTGTTGAATCGGGAAAAATTTATTGAGCAGTAAATTACGAGGTGATGTGGCGGTTATGTTCAATTCAAAATTGGATGAAAAAAAAATGTGGAGAGTCATAAAACCAATTTTTCCATGGAAACTGCGGTTATAAGCAGCCGATGTCGTGGTAGAAACCAATTGATCGTCGTGTTGTGTGAATGTTGTGGCCGTAGCCGTGGAGTGAGCACTTCGTTGCAGAACATGTTTTTCAAATGGGGTGAAAGTTTAACATCATTGGTGGTATTGAAGGATAATTGGATATTTTCGTCACAAGTTTAACTCAATTTGAATATGATAGTTAAGGAGAAGGGCAAACAAAAAGACACAAAAAAATTAAGTTGCCATTCCTTATATCGACCCGGAGCACTCTAAAAACATATTACGTAAAACGGATGTATTAACCACTATTAGGAACTACTGATATCTATTGCTATTGTAATTAACTGAAAATTATTTGCTAAAGAAAAAGACAATGTCGGTAACATGTTTGTTTTTTTGTGTAGCACATGATATGTCGAATTGAATGACATATAACGGTGCGGTCATATACACGCCAAAAAATTTGACCAACATATAATCCCTGTTACAGACAATAACCTATCGCTGTCAGTTGCTATCGTGCATCTGGACAGATAGCGGTTTCTGGCGATAATGACTGTCAGCATTTGACTTTCACAGCTGCCAATGTCTTTCCCGAGCTTGCAGGTCGGGCATCTGAAACCCCCCTTCACATTGTCCCAATACTCTCTGCGGTAAACTTATCTGCCTTATCAGGCAGCAGATTAAGGGATGGGAGCGAGAGAGAGCTGCTTCGCTATGGGAAGCTCTCCCCGTTATGTGACAATCAAAATTGTTTGTTAACCGGTCCCTTGATATACTCAACCTGAGCAACATGCAGGGTCAGAATAATATGTGGACTTCTCACAGCTCACTGCCGTCTTCGAAGTCATTTCAAAACAATACGCATCGATTTGTATATAAGCTGTCGTTTCAGTGAGGCCGACGTCAGACACCAGAACACATAATCTGTGAATGTGAAGCTCTTGCTTGCCGTCGAACTGTTTGCTTCGGCATTGCCTACCCCATGGCCGAGGACGTAGCCTCGATCACACTTGGCTACGTCAGTCGATTTATCGAGACTGATCCGATTTCAATCAGATTTGGTATATAAGCTTCCTTGCATAATTCTAATCATCATCCGATTACGGTTTTGTAGTGCTGCTGATGAGCGTCATGACAACAGGACCTTCTTGGACATAAAATCAAGCAGGCAGCACATCTAGCAAGTATGGGTATTTTCTACTGATGACCATCGCTACTTTTTGTGTTATTAGAAACCTTTTCGCATTTACCATCTTGCAACGCATCCTATGGCTAGGATATTTTGAGACGACGCAGAGTGAGTTTCTTTTAAACAAAGAAATAAAACCCCAGCAAAAGTCTGAACGTGAGGTGACACGATTTTGTGCGCTGTCAACTTTTGAATATCTGTTTTTTTTCGCAAAGTTTGCATCTTACGTCATGCTAACAAACTAAGTCTTACTTATTTATTAATACTTATTTATTAGTTTTTGTTCTTCTCTTTTATTATACGTAGGCATTTTCTCACTGATACGAGCATTACATTCTAGTGATGTGTAACACAGTAACAAGTCGTTCTTTTTGAGCGACTCAACAGAATGAGCGAAACATTCAGTACTACGACATAGCCTCCGAGTCGTTCAATTTAAGAATAACACACTAAAATGAATACTCAAATTAAACCCCGCATAAATACTATGCAACGCATAGAAAATCCACGCTCATTCAAAATTTCTGATTATATACATATGTATTACATTCATTCACATCCCATTATAATATCTTAATTGTTGTTTTATTCACTGGTTGTTGTTATTCTTCTTTGTTGTAATAATTATATTCACTTTCCAGCTTTTTTGTTTTCAGTATTTTTATTGTATTTTCTCGCGACGTTTCGCCGAAATCGGCATCATCAGGCATGGATTAAATGGCAAAAATAATTTCTAGTATTGCATGATTACTATGCGAACAAAGAGTTTTATCATTATATAGGTAATATCTATCTGAAACTAAAACCACCATTATATATCTACCAAACCAATCCCATCTTAATCCATTCAGAATTATCTCTACGCAGTACGCAATGCACACATTGGGTATACTTCTAAATATACACGCTACAACTCATGCTGATGATAATTGCAAGCAAATAAAAAATCACTTGCTTACGTCGCACACCACAACCAAGTTTCCGAAATACATAAAACAAACCCAACATTATAAAACAAAAGTAATCGTCTTGTATCATCATCTCAAGTTCAACTTTAGGTGAAAACGATACCAAACCAACAACCAGGCAATTTCCTCTGTATACTGTGGCACGAAATGAGTTATTAGCAATGTGAATTTTGAGTTTTTATCACAAACAGCACACTTCTATATTTCACTCGTTCTGTACTGTGAGACATACTGGGCTGTGGTGATAACACAAACATTGATTATTTGTTTAATTCAGTATAGGTTCAAATTTAGATGTTTCACTCACAAAGCGCATACTCCAATTAGTCAAATTCTCTGCCAAATGAGGAATTCATGGCATGGAGCTTTTCGAATAGAGTGGAATGATTTGACTGACTCCGAATATAGGGTCAAAAAAGAGAAAACAAAATTGGGGTCACCCATCCCAGGCTGGCAGCCCCGTTTTCATGGGAAATAGTGGTCTGATCTGGCTGGCTCGAACTAAAGGGCATTGGGGGGTCGCTGACTCAGAATATGGGGTAAAAAAGACAGGGAAAAGAATTGGGGTCGCCCATCCCAGATTGGCAGCCCCGTTTACATGGGAAATAGTGCATTTAACAGCTGAGTGGGCTCATAGTCCGACACGTAAATCCCCGTTGCGCCATCCGGATTACAAGATTAGATTTTAATCGTTTAGATTTGAATCGGTCAAATTCAGAAAATTATAAGTTCCCATGGGCCGCTTTCTCAAAGTCCGGTTAAAGTTTATCTTATTGATAAACGCTAAACGACACCCATCCTCCAGTTAAAAATTTATCGGACGATAATTCCAAACAGGTGATACGGGCTACTGAAATTTGACAGCTATGTAGAACTGTTTACGTTTGCACATTCAACTGAGACAATTTAACTGGTGACAAAGAACAAAGTTCTGGAAATTTATTCGATGGAAGAGGATTTGAAATCACCTCAGTCGCAAATTAATGCTGACGGTGCAGATATATAAGTATGTAAAATATGTACGAGTAGAATAAAATAGAACAGGCGGCAGAATTCCGCGAATAAAATCGGCTGATTTCCTACTACATTAGCTGATTTTTTTTGTTGCATTTACAATATTTTGGCTGTTGCGTACGCTAAGGTTTAATTTAGTGTCCCAGATGGCTGTCCTGTCAGTTTCAACCAGACATTTGAGAAAACGGGCGTATATCCTATTAACTATGAACGGCATACATATGTACATACATATGTACGTATACATAACATACGCATGAATCAGTACGTATTTATCCAGAACCCAAGGTGAATATATATCACACCTTTCTATCATAATAAGTAAATTCATCGGTAATTGCATGTACATACCTTAGTGCTTAATCCATCAACCTTTATAACCATAATTATTATAACCCGATCCAAATACGTGATTCGAGACAGAAACGTTACACTTTGCACTACTACAACGATGATGACACATGCTTTATTCCTACCAATGGCCAAGTTCTTACAAACAACCGGAATCATGATACCAATTTAGTGAGTGACAGTGAGTGACAAAAATGTAAAATGCTGTGTATCCGTAAGTGAAAGAGAGCCCCGGTATCTGGACGCGAATCATATGCCGAACCGTCTACATAGAAATCCTGAAAGTAGAATGACAACTACTTTCTTAATAGCTACCCCTTACTATTCATACTACAGAGGAATGAATAGAGACATTGAAACTAGCCCATTTCTCTCAATTCTCTCTCATATCTTATTACTCTTATGATTTTCAATAAAGATGATGATCTGGGGAGTTTTTTCCGGTCAATTTGTCCTCTAAAAGTAAACATGATTCTGGTTCGGATACCGCGATTCCCTCACTAACGGATGCTCAACAACATTTGCTGCGTTCAGCAGTTACCGAGCAACTTCCGCTCAGGTGATCATGATCAAATGTTCACCGAGCAAGAAATATTTCTGCTCACTGCTCACACTTTTCTTCTTCTTCTTTCTCCTTGACTTTCATATGAAGATCGTGTGACAACAAGAGTAGCGTTCAGCAGGCGGAGACTGGATAGCCGACAAGTTGCGGAACTGCTCGCGAGCGGTACCGACCGCTCGGTAGCTTCTGAACCCATCCTCACTGAAATCGGACCAGAATCAGTTCTATGTTTGCAGGAACGCATCCAACGTCAGCGCCATCGTCATTAATCCTCGTCAATATGTTAAAATTAGCGCGTGTGTGAAATGTTCATGTTTGGTTACGTTTAAATCTAGGGCTAGAAAAGTGGTGATATGCAAGCAGGATTCATAAAAGGATATGTGTTGCAATTACTTGATCAAGTCAGGGGCATATAGGACGAGATAAATGGGTAAGATTTCGTATGAATAGTGGCCGTGTGAGGATATATCCATAATGTAGATGAATGAGCTCGTCATAAATTACATTGACATTGCTATTTCTGAGATTTTTGGGGTTAACTAAACACGCGAATGACTGCATACATTTTTTTATGAAAATCCACAATGCACAGGTAATGAACTGCTTTATTTACTTGCAATCGTTTGGGAAATAAGAGTATTAATTAGCTATGCATATAGCTAACCGAAAACATATCAATTAATTAAAAAAAAAAACTAATGTGCGTGTCCTCGATCTATTTATTCTGTTTTCAGTTTTTAAAATTAATTCTTCCATGTTTCAATTTTGGGAGGCTGGTGGAACAGTGTGTTGAGGCGTCAGTCGCACCATACCGGTTATTAACGGGTTCAAGTTGTGGCCGTGGATGTTTGTGTTGTCCTCCCCCTGTGACGTGGAGCGTAACAACAAGCCATAACCTTTCCCGACACAGCATCACCGAACATCGCCAAATACGCTTTCAGTTGACGATAGTTTCTATCCAACGATGATCCGCCTCAAGTTGAATCCGCTGATAACAATGCCTGCGTTCACATTTTGGAGCGCTTCGGTTGTTCAGCAATTGAAATGCATGTAAATGGAAAAATCAGTGATTTTTTCCGTTTACATGCTTTTCAATTGCTGAATAACCGAAGCGCCCCAAAATGTGAACGCAGGCAATGATACACTCTGCCGAAGTTTCCGCTGTTTTGACGATGTTCTTCAATACTGCAACTCTACCAAAAATACATGATGAATTACTTACCTGGTGACCACAGCCTATTGGTCAATACATACAAATCTACTGGCATAGGCGAAAGTTCTATGGAGTGATCACTCTTGTAGAATATCAATCCTCTTTGGTATAGTCGAGACACATACTTATATTTTTGAAAAGTTCCTTTAAATTGAATAATGGAATTGAATTAATACCCCTTGTGCGGTACTTTTCCTCACGTATAAAAGCCGGATTAGCTATTATTTGTGGTCTTGTTTTGTCTTCAGTGATCCAGGCAGTAAATTAGTTCGCGGATATTAAAAGTAAAGCGTAAATAAAAGAAAGGCCTCTTTTCTCAATGTCCTAACAAAATTTATCGTAGGAATAACGTGCCTGTTAGCACAATCTCATTTTCTCAATGTCTGCTTAGCGTTTATCCGACCGAAAACGCAAAAGGAAAGAAAGAAGAAAGAAAGATAAGCTTCAAAAGTTCGCCACTTAAGCCTCCACTTAATCGTTTATCCAAAACGAAATCCCAAAACCTCGCATTAGGCACAGAGTTAATGGCCACGTTTATGCCGTGGAACTAAAAGGCGATTTAACTAAATCGTTTTAGTGCTAGTCCTTGTTCGTGGTGTGTTTATACCGACCATACGAAGAGGTACTAAACGTGAAAGATATCAGCTGTTGGTTTGTGACTGCGGTGACATAGGTTAAGAAAATGTCAAGGGGCAGTAGCCTCCTAATAAAAACGCGTTTCTATCGCTACAATCAAAGGATGAAACGAATACAGAGTTTCAGGAAAGGATGAGGTATTTATATAACAAATAAAATATAATTTTCAACAACAACACCATTAGCGAAGACAGCAACACCACCTAGTCCCAATTTTTCAGTCCAGTTCTACATAGCAAGTGGAGCTAAAATTGGTACCAAAACTAGCTAGTGCAACATGTTTATGTCGTCGTGAGTTAGCTCGAATTAGTTAATCCTCGAAGATAGTTCCGCGGCATAAACAAGGCCAATGTCACCATACATTGGCCTCATTTATACCGTGGAACTAAAAGGCGATTTAACTAAATCGTTTTAGTGCTAGTCCTTGTTTGTGGTGTGTTTATACCGACCATACGGAGACGTACTAAATATGAAAGATGTCAGTTGTTGGTTTGTGACTTCGGTGACTTTGGTTTAGAAAATGTCAAGAGGCAGTAGTCTCCTAATAAAAACGCGTTTATTCCGCTACAATCAAAGAATAAAACAAATGCAGAGTTTCAGGAAAGGATGAGGTATTTATATAACATATAAAATATAATTTTCACCAACAGCACCATTAGCGAAAACATCAACACCATCTAGTCCCAATTTTTCAGTTCAGTTCTGCCTCGCAAGTGGAGCTAAAATGAGTACCAAAACTAGCTAATACGACATGTTTATGTCGTCGTGAGTTAGCTCGAATTACTTAATTCTTGAAGATAGTTGCGCGGCATAAACGAGGCCAGTCTCACTCGAACTCGATCTCGAACATGGTACAAGTGGACCGGGTTTCTTCTTGTTCATGTGAAGTGTGTGTTGAGCTATTCAGTGGATATTTGTACCAGGTTCGTGGTCGAGTTCGACAGTGTATGGTGACAGTTATATAGAAGGAGGTGAAACCACCATACTGTACACTGAATTCGCATGCGCAAGTAAACATTCGAGCTCTGCTGTCAAATGAATATGTTTTAACTGCAATACCCGTCCATAGGCAGCAGAGATGGAGGAGGTGTAATGGGACACTCGGCCTTTGGTTTCATACCACCGACAGATCATTACTCACCAGGTGCTGCCATTGATCTGCCAGTGGAAGCAGCACTACCAGACCAAAATATGGTTCATTACAGTGAATTAGTTGAATTCAATTTCTTTCTCGGCAGTTCGCCCAATACTGTTATTTGCTGAGTCCGCCATTCGTCCCACGCGGCGAAACATCTGCATGCTGGCTGTTGGCTCGTCGCATGATTCGTGCCGTTCTTTTCACTCTTGATCTTTGTTCGATTGAAAAGAACGAGCCTATAGTATTTGAATGTAATTGCGCTCAACAAGCGGCAGGAGCGAGATACACCGGGATCTTCAAAGGCAACTAAACGGAGTTACCGCTGATTGGCCATTCATCATCATCGTGGCGCGACAGCCCGGCGTCGGGCCTTGGCCGCCTGGATCATTGTCCTCCAATTATCTCGGTCACGTGACCGCGTCCTCCAATTTTGGGAGCCCAGCAGATGCGCGGCGTCCACACCTACTGAGCTCTCCCAACGAGATCTCGGTCGTCCTCGCAGTCTCGCTCCGTCGACTCGTTCTGCATTCATTACTCTGTTAGGCATGCGATCATCGTCCATTCTTTGTACATGCCCTGCCCATTGAAGTCGTTGTAGTTTGACGATTTTCGAGACTTGCAGCTCATCGTACATTTCATACAACTCATGGTTGTACCGGATGCGCCATCCATCTCGATCGCAAACAGCCCCGAAAATTCGCCGTAGAACCTTACGTTCAAAAGTGTCTAGCATGTTTACGGAGGCTTGAGTTAGGGTCCATGCTTCGCAGCCATAGCATAGCACTGGTCGTATAATGGTTTTGTACACGAGGAGTTTCGTGTTTCTGTGCACATGCTTCGATTTCATTATGGGGAGAACCGAGAAAAAAGTCTTATTAGCTAACTGTATCCGTCGCTTGATTTCGTCAGTTTCGTTGGCGTCCCTTGACAGGTTGCAACCCAGGTAAATGAAGTTGTTCACGAACTCGATGTTGAGGTCCCCCACAGTGATGCTCGGTTGTGCAGGTGTCCTTGTCACCGATTGCATCATTATTTTAGTTTTACCCTCGTTAATACGTAATCCAACTTCCTTTGCAGCGGTATCGAGCGTATGCAGAAGTTCTTCTGCGTCAGCCAATCTTCGGGACATGATGTTGATGTCGTCGGCGTACGCTGCTAATTGTGTCGACTTAATGAGTAGCGTCTTGCTGTTGTCCATATTCACGGCCCGAACAACGTATTCCAATGCTAGGTTGAAGAGCGTCGGTGCCAGTCCATCGCCCTGTTTCAAACCAGTGCGTGTTTCAAATAGATCAGTAAGTCTATTCTGGATTCTGACTTGTGAGACGGAGTCATCGTCATCTTTGTCAGTCGCACTAATTTTGCCGGTATACCAAATTGCAGCATGATGTTGTACAGTACTCCACGATCGATACTGTCGTATGCCTGCTTGAAGTCGACAAAGATTTGGTATACGTTTACGTTGTATTCCCAGCACCTCTGGAGTATCAGTTTGTCTGAGAAGAGCTGATCGGTTGTGGAGCGACCAGGTCTGAAACCGCTTTGATATTCGCCAATGACTCGTTCTGCCTACGGTTTTATTCTATTTTCCAGAATTTTCGTCAAAATTTTATAGGACGTACAAACTAGTGAGATGCCCCTGTAATTCTCACACCGCAATTTATCTCCCTTTTTATGGATTGGACAGATTATGCTTCTGCGCCAATCGTCTGGGATCTCCTTGTTCTCCCATACTCGCAGGAGTAATTGATGTATGGCATCAACTAGACTCGTTCCACCGAATCTTAGCAGTTCAGCTGGGATCTCGTCAGCGCCCGGCGCTTTATTTCGTTTTAGTGACCGCAACGCGAGATCAACTTCCTCTACTGTCGGGGGTTGAATGGGTGGGCCTAGATCAACAATATCATCGAGAGCTTCCTGTGTGGGGATGTTAGATGGTCGGTTTAGAAGCTCTTCAATTGATTGGCCATTGCTAGATATAATTATGTAGGGCGAACAACGGAGATCGGATACAGTGTGGATTTTACTAAGTGTCACCATACACTGTCGAACTCGAGCACGAACCTGGTACAAATGTCCTCTGACACACACATACACTTCACATAGGTGTGAAGAAAACCAGTCCACTTGTACTAGGTTCGTGCTCGAGTTCGACAGTGTATGGTGACACTAAGAAGAAGTAGAAGGAAAATCTTTGAATAGGCCTTAGTATGTCTTATCGTTAGTCGTCACAGTGGTTGGAGATAAGAATTTATGTAGTTGGTCTCTACTCTTCTATCAGGTTTTCACCACTCTATAAAAAAAGGTAAATGTACAGAAGCTACGCCGCTTTCGAAGACCTTGAAATGAGAGTATGTTCTCCTGATGTTCCGAACAAGAACAGCTGCTGGATGCAAAAAATAAAAATAAATGTTTTTTTTTTAATAAAATTTTAAGTTTAATGAAAATCTGTGGAAACATTTGCATTAGACTACTTCGTTTGAGGAAAATGACATCATCGCGTAAAGAATTTGCTATTCGTATCGCCAATATGTTGCATTCGGAGAGAGCGAAGCCAGCGTTCGTGTTTGTGTATTACTCGTACTGAGGGTTGTGATCCGTTAAGCACGGAGCGACCGTAGCGAGGGTGCCCACACAAGAGACTGCGCGCTTAAGAGATTACAACCCTCAGTATCACACAAACATAAATTCTCTCTCTGGGTGCAACGACGATACATCGCATCGTTCCATTTTTTTAATTTTATGAAACTCAAAAACTATATGAAAATATGCTTTTCCAAACATGTATACATATTCTTGTTCAGTATGATCATTTGTATATTTTCATCGTTATCATATGCAGCTATTCCTACGATTCGTATATTGTTGCTAATTGATATTATACTATGGGGCAGCTTCCTTAATGTATTGTGAACCCAGTTGTTTCCATGACACTGTTGCCAAGGTGTGCCTACTTGTTTCCTTATATCATAGTCCCATCGTGAGTTAGGACGGCCTCTTGGCCTTTTGATGTTTCTGGGGTACTTTTGTGTGGTTCGAGTTGATCATCTATTGTCTGTTCTTCTTGCTAAGTGACCTGCCCACTTCCACTTCGGAGATTTGACTTTTTTTTTAATTATTATGCGTCGGTAACTTGGGTTTGTTGTCTTATCCAGGTAATTCTTTATGGTTTTGGCTACTGTTATATCTTTTATGTTTACGAGTTCATTATTCATGATTTCAATCCTACTTTTTTGCTGGCTGTGTTGAGACTTTTATCGCCTATATTTAGACTTTTATCGCCCCAGTCGAGGTTACGGACAACATTCTCTAACGTCGCTGAAAACAGTTGGGGGATATTGGGTCTCCTTGCAGGTGGGGAACTACGGGGTATCGTCGAGAATTTTTACTTTTGCCTTGGCTCCGCTATGGATGTTGGCAAGGGTTGCTTTGTATTGTCTCTGGACACTCTGATTTGATAAAGCTTCAATGATTGCTTTTGGAAAGATCGAATCGAAGGCTTTTTCGAAGTCGATGAAAGTCAAGGCTAATGGTATTCGATATTCTTGTGCCCGGCTGAAGATTTCCCCTAAATGTGTTTATGTGGTCGGTGGTGTTGAGTCCACTTTTGAAACCGGTTTGTTCCTGTGGTTTTGCGGCGTCTAGTGTGCTTGGATTCTATTGTTGATAATCTTGGTGAATACTTTGTAGGTTATCGGTAGAACTCTTGTTGGCCGATAGTTCTTAATGTCCTTGTTGTCCTTTTTGTGGATAAGGATTATATTGGCACTGTTCTAAGTTTTAGGAATGCAGTTGGATCGTAGGCAGTTTGTATTGTATATATGTTGCTAAGATGGACCAAGCTTTCCTACCGGCCTACTTCTGCATTTCCGTGGTTACTCCATCTTTTCCTGCTGCTTTGCCATTTTTCATGCTTTTCAGTGCCCTTTCAGCCTACTCCACGAAGACTTCTAGGTTATCTTCTTCTTGCAGTGTTGTTCTCTGCTCTTCGAGGGTTTCAGACGCCTTGTAGAGGTCGCTATAGAAGCCTGTGACGAGTTGTATAATGTCGCTTTTCGTGGTAACATTTTCTCCATTTTTGGATTACTTTGGATTGGATTACTTGTTTCCTTCCTATTACTAGGGCTTTCTTGGCAGACTTGTTGCTTTTGATGTTTTCTATGGCCGTTTCTACTAGTTTTTCGTTGTACTTTTTAACATCCTCTGTAATGTTCGTCCTAGTAGTTTTGCACAGCTCTGAGTATTCAATACGGTGTATATTGTTGGAGATTTTCGACTCTCTCTGCTTTTTAATTAACTCTTTAGTTTTCTCCGATAGCTTGCTGGTGTAGTTGCAGTTGTTGTGGGCCACCTATTTCGGATGTGCATTCTTTGCTTATATCTATTAGTTGGTCGCTGTTATTCTCTTGGATTTGTAACTTTTCAGCTAGCAATCTTTGATAGTTGTTAGAGTTTTATATTAGATCGTTGTTGTTAATTCTGAAATTTGGTGGCTTTTTCGGTAGCTTTAGTCTCTTCGTGAATGTATTTACGGATATTCTGGCCCTTACTAGTCTATGTTCACTACTAGTTCGAACTTTGTTGATTAAGTTAACATCTTTGACTGTGTATAGTTTGTTAGTTAGGATGTAACCAACCTCATTCTTTGTGGATCCGTTAGGTGATTCCCAGGTCCATTTTCTACTGAGGCTCTTCTTGAAGAAGGAATCGGTGATGTATATGTTCTGGTGATGTGCAAAATTGTATCATTATTTCTCCTCGTTCATTCCTGTCACCGTCCGAAGTGTCCTGTTGGATGTTTTTGATGTTCCTTTTTTCCAACTTTGGCGTTGAATTCGCCTATTATATATTTGAACTGGCTTCTGTATATAACAAAACATTTTAAATTGCCATTGGAAGTGACGTAGCTAATCTGTACAATTGCCAAAAAAATATATGTTTCTGACTATCAATCCTGTAACGTACCTACCTTAATCATATTTTTTTATGATGATGATTCAGAATAAAAAGTTTCAATGAACTATATAAATATTCAACCTACTGGAAGATATTTTTAAAATAAAAATAGCAGCTAATTTGCATCCAGCTCTCCCAACAGATTCAAATCCAATTTGATAATGATGAGTCATTAATGTCATAATCGTGCGTTTTACTTTGCCTACACATTTTATTTTTTTGTTAGGTATCCCACTAAGAAAAAAACATTTTCCAACTGTTCTGCATTTCGACGTCATTAGATGAATTCCAGCCGATCAATCTTTTCGTCTTCATACCACAACACCACACACATCTCAATCTTCGAAATCGTAAAACCCAAAAAGAAAAATTCTGTTTTAAAAATAAATTCCTAAACAATCTAATTGGAATTACAATTGCCTACTTTTCATCCGCTGTTTACGATGATGGTAACTTTTTTATTATTATTCTTTATTTATTTTGTGTTTTGAATTGTGGCCATAACAGTGGGAATTTTAACTTTTTCCTTAATTTTGGAAGAAGGAAAAGTTTGATTTTGGATATGTTTTGGGGGTTTTGTGTGATTTGTTTTGAATGCGAAGTCGTTTTCCCTCCAAATTTTTCCGTTTGTTTGTAGGGCCCACTTTTTTTCAACGAGAATTCGCTATACATATTTTGCTTTAAAGGAAACCTAACTAACGCAAAGCAAAAAAGGAAACAAAAATTGAAAAAAAAAGAACGTTATGTTCACATTTATCATTCATTCGGTGAGCTACTAATGAGCCATAAAGTAGAATGGACTATTTTTTTAAAATGAGTCGAGTTGGAACTGAAATGCAGACATCGCCACCCAACTTATCTGACGTCCATTACAAGGAGCATCCCAGCGGCCAACAGCATTAAAATAAATTTCAAGTTGGAACGAAGAGCCCTACTGAAGTATCACCTTGTTGACGTTTGTCCTGCCAACGATCCATTAAATTGCTATTTAACGACTCTCTCAAATTTCTCGCAATTTATTGTCAGTTGTCATTGTTTATTCGTTTCCATCGAACCTGAAGGATACTCCCAAATGTAAGTGGTATGGTTAATTAGTAGCCTATCGGAACGGAAGTGGGCCGTGAGCTTGTAGTGATATTTGTGTCTCCTTTCATTAACGGATAAGTACATTTTTTCAGTCCTCATATATTTCCGCGCACTTTTAATGATTTTCCGGTATAATTACAGCTTTCCCCAGGCAAATATGTTCATATTGCCATGGTGGCGCCAATTCTTGTGGAGCATCCTGTTCGGCGGTATGGTCATTGTCGCTACCGGAGGCAACCTCATCGTTGTATGGATTGTCCTGGCTCACAAGAGGATGCGAACAGTCACGAATTATTTTATAGGTGAGTAAAACTTTATTAGGATATCATGCCCTGTTTATTTTTCCTTTAGCATACGAGTATAATATTCCAACGCCTACACATTTTTTTTTGGAAGCTTTATCCCATTTGACTGCCCTCTGTCCACATTAGTTATTTATGTTCATTGCTAGGAGCGTCAGACGAGCCCGCGCGAATTTTTGATTCCGCTGACATTATGCTTTTCGTTGTCGCACGACAATAGGATATTTGTCTGTGAACATAAAATCGTCCTCTTGGGGATATAACCAAAATGAGACGTCGATTAACGTTTAAAAGGCAGGCAAAGTCATCGTGCTAAGTGGAGAGCTGATAATTATGGAAGAGCATATTTGAGTAGTAGTCAACATTATTAGGTCATCAAATTAACAACGAACCTGCGTCTGGGCAGTAAGTCATTAGTGGGAATGGATGAGAAATACTAACAACTGCTGCGCTATTGTCGAGGGGTATTATGGGCATCAGACGAATATTTAATGCGTTAGCTTTCGTATTTTCGGCAAGGCGATATCATCCTTCTACTGTAGGGGATGGGATATGCTACGCATAACGACCCCTTAAAATAACGAAATGATATAGTCAATCTTGATAGTAATAAATTTCCATTTAATTATCCGTATGTATGAATATGTCACACCATCGAATGCCCTATCTGACATATCTGGAATATATTTTATTGTTATATGTGACATTAATTTAATGATTTCAACTTTTTTATGTCCTGCGGTTAAATATTATCACAAATTATGAGTTTGTGGAATCTGTTTATTGCGGTTACGCTTGCAATAGAGCGTAAAGACAAATATTGTAGAAAGAAAGGCCTTGATTTATACTGAGAATTTGGTAAAGGCATAATCTTTAAACGTATGGTTCGATGGTTTTGATGATGGTCATAAATGCACATATTTAAAGACATGAGAGGAACGAAGCCTCTATATAAGTGAGCCTGCTAATCACTCAAATTCCGACAGATTTTTATTCTAAATTCAAGGGTTTTGTAGTGTCTGTATCCCAGTTGTTCATAGACATACTACATATTACACGCAGATATTCCCGATTATTCTTAATGTCAATAATAAAAAAGCAAAAACTTGGGTCGAACACTCCGTAATCGAACGTGTATGAAGAAGGTACCAAGAGAAAATGAAACTGGAATATGGAGAGCTACGCCCGCAATCCGAGGGTTTTCCAACAAGCGCTTATTTTCGTATGTAAACATCGGCTCCTTGCTCTTCTTGGTACCACTCAGATGGATAAAAACACCATAATTAAAATGTCTTGACCGTGATTTAGTATCTTACCTTAGTAATAATTTTAAAGTGAGAAGCTATACTGTAGATAGATATGTGTGTATACGAGATGAACTGACACATCGCCTTCTCGGAGTATAGCCACACATTCTCACTGAATTTCATGTGTGTAGCTTCTGCCGTTCGGGAGATATTCTATGGCAGACATTTGACTGATTTTATAAGATTTAAGATACAAAACCTAAAAAAAAGGTATTTTATCAATAACTATTTTTAGAATCACCGCCCCCAACCTATCTTTACTCTTTCAAAAATGGTTAATTAAATAACTGCAATTCACTTTACGAAATAAAACATGCAAGTAGTACTCGCACCTAGGCATGAGATCGGTTGTTGTATTATGTTGTACTGATAGTGTCAAAGTGCCTAACTTTAAACGACTATTATTAAATATTATATGAATGTAATGAAACTCGGAGATGTTATTGCCTATGGTGTTAGTTATCATTGGCCATTAATATTTTTGACCTGCGATGTGTTCAAGGGGTGCAGAGGTGTGATAAGATTAAAAAAATTTTACTATTTTTAGTTTTCTATGCTAGTAAAATGCTGCTTCCCTGTAAATTTTGATATTTCTAAATATAACGGTCTCGAAATGCAAACTCTGATCACATATTTCCCCTCTTCCTCTTTTCTCCTTTCTAAATGCCAAAAAATGAATGTACTCGATGGTACCTTTCTTACGATACCTCACTTGCCTTTACCAAACGAAAAAAAAAATTGACTTTCATTGCCCCTCTGTGGGGACCACCCACCTCAAAGTTGACCTATTACGACGCATCGCTTTCTCTAGAGAATTATAATACTTCTTCATATTTCCACCAATACATGGTGTCCTTGCGAACTATCAAGATTTCGTTTGACAATAAAATGTATGCAAAATCCGGTGGATTTGAAGGAGATTTCGCCAAAATCACATTTTACGAGATTTCGAGTCCAGCATAAACGTAGTGTAATAGGAATTAATCCGTATCTTGAGCAACAAAGGAACTTCTATTATTAACCAGATTTTCTTTAAATAGGCAGTCTCAGAACTCATACTCATCGGAGAGTTTGTTCTCCGTTGTAAATGCTTCATGAATTGAGACTGAATCCTTCATAGAAAATTAATTCATTAACATGAATAAAATTGGTTTTCTGTCATATTTGTACAATAGTCAGTGGCCAGGCGTTTTCAAAATAGGTCATTAAAAGGACATTAATTTTGGTGTTATCCTTTGAAAGTTCCTACATTGTGGCATAATTCCGGACTGTGCGAACAATGCTTTGATGACTTCTGTCGGGTTCAAGAGTTCCCATGAGGAAAATTCTTTTGACCATCGAGCTGAAACCATCTTTTGTATACTTAGGATATGTGGACACTTACGATGAAGCTTTCCTAGAGGACGGCATTGTTGCCTTAAATGATTTACCCGGCGACACTTGACAACGGCCAATTGGACAAAATAAATAAAATTTAATGGTGTTTCCTTATACGTATATTCACATATTTTAAGAACATTCTGAAACTTTTTAAAGTACGATTTCATTGCCTTTTTGCAAAGTCGTATGTATGAAACCGGCCTCCCTCATAATTTTCATAATTTCGGCAGCTTTTTATAGACGAGCGGAGCTGTTTGATTCCACTCAACATGGCGTCCTACTGGCACAAAAACATGTTGAAATCATGAGGATTTATATTTACTAATTTCAATTCGACGTCAATTTAATTTCGCCGCCGCGCACGTTATTCGGTTGGTTGGAATGTTTTTGGGATCGTAGCCATAAACCGTTCTTCATCATTTACAACCCCATAAAGTGGGTTCGAAGTCGGTGGGCTCTATCCTAGGGAGTTATACGTAATATTAACCGGATGGAAAGGACC
This sequence comes from Chloromyia formosa, assembly GCA_964017055.1. NCBI lineage: Eukaryota > Metazoa > Arthropoda > Insecta > Diptera > Stratiomyidae > Chloromyia > Chloromyia formosa. Next base: position 3,183,930 of record OZ024813.1, on the reverse strand, counting down.
AACCGACATTAGGCCTCGTTAAATACACGAGTCACTAGCGAATTAAGTGTTTACAACATTTGACTTTAATGGGTAGGCAGTTACGAGTAGACATTTTTGGCTGTTAAAGTTATGTGACTTCAAAAGGGCTCGTGTATAGAAGGAGATAAGCAGTCAAAAAAAATAGTACCAGAACACTACGTTTGGATTGATTTAAGTTGATAAGAGCATGGCAGCTGTACGGATGGAGTCGTCAATTTGCAAGACTCGTTAAACGCTTCATACTTTTTTTTTCAAACTACAAAAAACGATGACGGATCTATAATTGAGACTTATAATAATTTTTTTTTTTTTTTAATCTAGAATTGTCATATATTATCACATTGAGATGGACCTCTAAAATCTTGCATTATTATTTTCCTCATAAATTTCAAGAATTGTTTCGACTTAACGTTTTTTTGTCACTGAAAAAAGTTTTAACGAGTTTTGCAACTGAAAATGCAACGAATGGAATATATTTTCAAAACTAAATATGTTTTTTTTTACATTTTGTGTTGCTGTATAATAGCAAGAACAATAGTAACTTTGGGTTTAACTCGAAAATTAATGATTTTAATTTTATATTTAATTACATTCAACTTTATTTTATATTTAGTGCCGAAAATATTGTATATCGACGTCAAACAACACAGCAATTTTTCGGAAATCATCATCTGAATCGTTTCGGATCTCAATCTTCACATTTTGATCCTCCTCATTGAGCTAATTATTATAAAATTGAAGATTTTGAAGCTTCTTTCGTTTATCCCCAAAATATGTTTAAGTAAGAAGTCTAGTTGACAATTTCTTAAAGTTTCAGTTGAAAAGAATTTGCAGAATGCTCGGTTTGAAAATTGAAATGTTCTTTCCACCTTTAAGCACTGGTTTTTCTTAACCAACAGGCGCGTTCTTTTATTGTAAAATATATTCCAGTGCAGGTAATTGAGGATAAAAGTGCAGAAAAACGTTCCGGGTCAACTACCAGCTTCTTCTCAGTAAGTTCTGGGCGTACTGAGCTGAATTTGATTCAAAATTTTAGAAAATTTAGTGTGTTTTAAACGATAGTCATCGACTTTTTCTATAGGGTGTATACCTTTGGAAATATGGGTCAAAAACCAAAAAAAAGTGCATTGTTTTGGTTCATATCTTAATTATCCAAGCGAATTTTTGTTGGCAAACCACAGATTCGTGTTCACCAACCCAAAATACAAAAGGTACACAAAAATCAAGTAGTCCGCAAAACTTTCGATCTAAAAATCCCTAATAATTTTATAATTTAATTATAATTTAATAATTTTCTTGCCTAGGATGTTGGTAATTGCCAGTGGTACGTACTATCCTCTTAGTCATCAGGGGGGTGCCTGGGGTACCAAGTGAAATCATAGAAATATGCTATTATTAACTTTTTTTGTGAATATCAACATCCTACATATTTAACGTCGCTATGCTCATGATTTGTACCTCCTCACACCGTTATGGCTACTTAAAGTTGGGAAAAATACAACCAACATGCCCATACCGATGAAAAGCAAAAGGGTCCATTTTTTCCTCTCTAGGTAGACCCCCCTTAAATTTGGCCTATTGGCCTATTCAAATGAAAGCTTTGAGCCTTGTTTTAGTCTGTTCCTATTAAGCATCATGAAAGAAATAAAATGGTACCACATAATCGTTTTCCGATAATTTTGGATTTAATGGGTTTTGCAAATGGACGAATCAGTTGCTGCTGTTCGTAATTTCGTAACTGAATTTTGAATGTTTACAGCACACCTGATACTGATATTCATAATTGAGTTACTGCAGGATCCACTTCGCCACAAATGCCTTCGGTTGTACGAGTATCGAAAAATAATCGCATTCGCATTTGCCAACAAAAATCAGTTTCAACTGCTAAAGTTTCGTTATACCAATCTCCAACATACACGACTGACAACAGCCTCTATTGACTTTTTGGCTAATTGATTTTCGATAAATTAATTGCCAAGCTCTCTCACTGCGCATAGTGTGCAATGATTTGCCGAATACTTGCTATTTCTGGCGGTTAACGTTCCTCGAAAACGCTTACGTAACATTTTCCACGCCCAAGATTCATTTCAGCTTGTTTGAAACGTATAACAGCAGTCACAATCCTGCTAGCGAGAACACACGAGCCTGATGTATGGCACGAGATACAAATATCTGCACAACCATTTTCAAGTTGCCAGTACTGGTATATAGATATGTAGTTATCTACATGCGTCTTTTCGAAAGGCTTTCAATGCAGAACAATAAAACAACTTTAGTAAATGGATCCTTTTCATTGTGTTTTCTCTGGCTGGGCTTTCTGCTAGTTACCCCAAAGACTTCACCCAACCCAACGTTAATAGAGTCCAGCGATTTTATTCAAACTTTGCGCCAGAAACCTGTTCCAGGCAGACAGAGTCAAGTTCAACTTTAATTCATAGCGAAATGAATAAATTACTACATATACATATTTGGCACAAAGCGTAGTCTGACCCGACATTGAATCGTAAGGATATCGGAGGAGCGAAGCAATTCTTTGTTTCCTGCAACATAAGTCACTGATTGATGAATACTGACTTTGCTAATCATACCTTATTGAAAAGAGGTTCTTTGACAGTCATCGGGCTCCGCTCCATCAATGTTTTGCACGTAAAGCATGGTATTAGACAGTTCAGTTCAGACAGCTATAATGATGTAACAGTTGGAAGAGCCCAAAAGATGAGTAACGTTTAATTTCCAAGGTTAATTTTGTAATTCGACATTTTGGACATCCAGAGGGACAAGGTAAAAAGTACGATGAGGAGTGATTCTGTTGAAAAGCACTTCAAGGTCAGTGAATTGAGGGTTTCTATTTATAACAGAAATTCTCTTCATAATTCATTTGATTCTGCTCGTGTTTCTTATTAATGTCAAGCATATGACATATACAATATATATATGGAAAAGATCGTAGATTCAAAACTGAAAAGTAAATTTGCAAAAATTAATATCGTTATCATCTGCAGGGGCACACCTCAAGGTGATGTGCTCTCACCGCTCGTATGGAATTTAGCAATCAATAGACTGATTTTGGATCTAGAGTCTGGGATGCGGGGTTGTTTCCTATACCGACGATGTTGCTATCGCAGTTACAGGTAATTTTCCGAGCGTTCTAAGTGAGGTACTGTAGAATGCTCTATCGACTCTGGTCAGTTGGACTAGTCGGAGTGGTGTCAGGGTTAATCCTGACAAAACGGAACTTCTACTCTTTACAATTAGACACAATCTACCTTCAGGTATCAAACCTCCGGTACCGGAGGGTGTCAGAGTGGCATTTCTTGGCAAGGCTAAGGAACTTAGGTTTCCTCCTAGACAGGAAGCTGGGATGGAGGCCAAATATTCAGGAACGTGTTGACAAAGCCACTATGGCACTCTACACCTGTAGGAAGGCGATAGGTTGGAACTGCAGACTACAGTCAAAGGTGGTTTTGTGGATATACACATCAGTTCTTCGGCCCATTCTTTTACATGGCAGTCTTGTTTGGTGGACGGCGCTTAGAATGGGTACCCAGAGGACACTACTGGGGAGATGTAAAGATGGGCGACGATTGCTGCAACCGGGGCTATTAGATCCACTCCATCAGCAGGCCAGGATGTGCTTCTAAATATTATACTGTTCGATATTTTTGCTGAACAACAAGCAGCGATTATAGCATTGCGATTTCGCAAAACCGGTTAGTGGCATGCACTAAGCTCCGGCTACTCTGCTATTTTGAATAATCTTGACCTCCCTGCATATACGGATTATATCTCCCCAAAGTATATGTTTGGTGAAAACTTTGTGAGCCAGATTCACTCAAGGGACATGTGGGAAAATAGGGCAATCACTTACCCAGACTTCATTGTTTTATACACTGACGGATCCAAAACGGATGTTGAAGTGGGAGCCGGTATCTTTTCGGAGACATTGAAGATAAGTTTATCTTTCCGCATACACGATCATTGCAGCGTGCTGCAGGCAGAGATTTTGGCGATTTCAGAAACTCTCACCTGGCTAGGATATAATATCACAATTGATAGGGAACTCACTATTTACACAGACAGTCAAGCTGCAATGCGATCACTTGAATCTGATTGCCGACATCACAGATGGTTACGAACTGTCGATCGCTTCTTGATGAGATGGGGCGTTACTTTGAAGTCGCATTGTGCTGGATTCCAGGCCACAGTGCTTATTCTGGTAATTGTGTGGCTGATGAGCTTGCTCGGACTGGGACGACTGGGGCAATTGAGGTTGTTCGTTGGGACATTGGAGTGCCTTTCGCAATCTGCAAGCGAATTATTAACTCTAACGCGTAAAAAAAAGCGCGCTCTAGATGGACTGAGGACGGTGCGTGTCAAACTATGAAGAGGTTTAGAATGACCCACAGCAGACCCCGGCCGCTCTGCTCCAATATTACCATTGAACAGGAAGCATATTGGTGTGGTGATGAACGTTGTCACTGGGCACTGTCCCATTGGGCAGCACGCAAGAAGACTTCGCCAGCCCTACAATTACTTTTGTAGAAGCTGCTAGGATGCTGACGAGGAGGAGAGTATCCTTGATTTTCTATGCACCTGTCCTGCCTTGGCCGCGAGGAGGCGGGTCTTTCTGAGGGACTCTTTCTTCCTTGTTGTGGTAGCGATGCTTCGAATACTGCAGTTCTTCTTACATCTTACATTCGTTCCTGCGGCAGCCGGTTCTTCGTACCGGAACGACCCGATTTTCGACGGCCAAGAGCTGCCAAACCCCCTCGATGTAAGAAGAACTCTTTCTTCCTTCATTTGTGTTGGCTTTTGAGCAACATATCAGTTTCAAGGACTTAAATTTGAAAATTTGCGAATGTTACGTATTAAAGGAGAAAAACATGGTTTGAAAAAGAAACAAAATTACTTCAACCTTGACTTAACAGATAGTCGACGTTACGAATGAAAAATATGGTTAACGCGATTCAAACGTATATGGTAGCGTGCGTATATTGTACAGCTAACTTTATGACAAGTGCCAGGATAAATATATCTTACATTTTTCGTTGCGGTCAGGGAATCAAACTTTAAAAGAAATGATGGCATTATTTGTTATAATGCCAACCTAATCTGGCTAAAACAAAATATCAACCGAACTGCTAAGCTACTGTCGCTGACTAAGTACCAGATCAGCTTGGTGGTCGGCTCCATTAGTGGACACTGCCTTATTCGCGACTAGCATGTTCGCTTCCTTTCTTTTGATTAGTGTAGAAGCTGTGGAGAGGAGGGTATTGGTCATCTGTTCTGCGAATGCCTTGCTTTTGCACAGTTGAGTAGCTCAACTCTTGGTGACTGCTTTTATAGCCATCTTGGGGAGCTGCCAGAGGTGGCGGTGGGACAATTCCTTCGATTCTTCAGTGGCTCTGGCTGATTCTAATATGTTGTTTTGATTCTCCTAGGGTATCAGAATGGACCTATTTTTCTGGTTTAAGTGTGCTGTTTCAGCAACCCTGCTACCTAATCTACATTTTTTCGTATTATGCAATGACAGTTTAATTTTATTGGTCGCGCTACTCGTCGACGACAATAATTGGTTTTTAATTGCACTGCTTGACGTGCTCGTTGATGCTCCCTTGGTAAAGTTTACCTTTCAAACTAATCAACGTATTTTAAGCTTAAGTTTCATTGATCAAGAATATCATCATATTCCTCCTGATGACTCTGCTGATGACACACATCAATTATTTTACCAGCTACTCATTCTCAATGTGAGCTCGACATAAATATTGAAAAATGTCATCAATTAACTCACTGGGTATACGGTTTGACATTTACTCAATTTTCTTTTAAAAGCGTAACCCTGCTGGGTGGGTATTTTCGTTGAAAGTTGATTTTCACTCAAGGGATGAGGGGTTCCAATTTTTCCCAGAGCACATATTAAAAAAATTTAGTGCCGACGATATATCCTCTCCTTTTGCTATCTCCGCAAAGGGTGAAAAGCGTTTGGAAAACTCAGAATGGAACACTTGCTCACACAGTTTATTTGTACTTATTTGCCCTAACACCTAGTGGGGCATAGTGCGTCAACTATTCCATGTGGCTTAGCTGACGTTTCATTAGCATAAACCAGTTTCGAACGATGCACGTTGCCAGCATGCACCTTCTGATCTCATTTAGCCACCTATCTGCGACAAGTCTGGAGATGTTGTGGCTTAGAGGCCCTCCACATTGCCGGCAGAAGCAAAGCAGCGGCAGCAGCATAATCTGTTTCTTGGGTTAATGTAACGTGCACCTGGCAAATTTTCTGAACAAAAAGCTTAAGATTTTTGAGAAAATTTCCTAGGTGCGAGGTGGGTGTAGGAAAGCACAGTTACCCAAAACAGAGACGATGCTGCTGCCGCTGCTTTGCTTCTGTCTGCAATGAAACTCCGGCATTATTATTACGCCCCGCACCACAGGGGAAGATAACAAAAACATTGATGGCCACGAACGCCGTGAACGGGACCTGAACCCGTAACGACCGTAGTCAGACATAAGACTGACGCCTACGCACTGAGCAACTGTTCGCCCTGAAAACACATATTAAGAAAACTTATCAATAAAAACGATTCAAAAAATTATATTGTATAAGTTTACTTTTTACCCCGATTTTTCAAACCGTGTGCTGTTGAGTACAATATGTATATGAAGGGTCAAAAAGAAAACTTAACCTAATTCATAATATGGAGGTCACCGATAAGATATGTTCAACTTTTCTGGAGGTGCCGATTTCGACCTGTTAGGGAATTAGAAATCAGGACCAACATAAGGACGAGGGTAAAAAAAGAAAAGAAAATCATATGCATGTGCGGGTTCACTTAATTGTGAATCGGTTTCATTTGCCTCGAACATTCTGAGGAGATTATCTTGCACCTGTTTTGTTGGTGGACTCGGAGTAGGTTCACTTGACCCGCAGTATGAGCAGGTCATGTCATGACTACATCCGAGATAGTCCTAGAAGTTGAATTCGTTCTTACTGCCTCTTGATTTTATCATTATGGTGCTTAATCGAATTTCAGATAAACATCTTGACTTGCTATATGCAGCCGAACTTCGAACCCAATTGAATTACTTACAAGTCTGTTAACAGCATTTGGATTAATGGGCAATTCAGGATTGCTATATGCTCGTATTAGTCCGAAATTGGAAATTTTCCTATTATTCTCAACAATTCCCTAATTCAATGACTATCGAGTTTTCAAATCGGCTGGAAATGACACAAATACACAAAGGCCTAATATTATACAAGAATGGCTATTATCATAATAAATATCAAACGCGTAATGGGTGTGTGTCAGACAAATTTTTGGATGAATGAATTCGAAATATATCGACATAGTTTGGCAAAGTGAAACTTGGTGGAATGAATTTGAATTTGGCAAAAAGATGTAATCTTATGTCAAAGAGAATTTGTGAGCAAATGGTACTTCATCGACTAAATAAATATGTACCATAGACACAATGAGTTCATAAGCCTAATGGAAACAGCTTAAACAAAGGTTCCGAATTTTTCACTCGAAGATAAAAAAAATATCCTCTATTCCCAGATTTTGGCCCTACGGGTTGTCCGGAAATTGGCGGATAAACGCACTGCCACAGAACTACCCATGCAATTTTCAGCAAAAAAATTATTCAGGAAATGTTTTTTTTGAATACTTACATAACTCCTTAGCTGCTACCGGCGTTTACATTTTTTATTAAAATTGGCTTCCTCGCATTACTTAAAACACAATAATTGTACCTGGAAAACTGCGCTCAAATAAGCGGTTTAATTGTTACAAATTTGTAAAGTCGAAATTTTTGCTTTGCTTCGAAAATATTTTTTTCCACCACTATTTTATGGAATTTTTGCTTACGTAATGTACTTGTTCTGTTTCAAAAATTAATTCTAGCTAGAACTAGAAATAAACACCACCTAATTTCCCTTGTTTTAAGAATTTAGCCCGTAAAAATAAGAGGAATAGTTTGTAGGTTGTACCTCTATAAAGTGCAAATCTTTGTATTGTTTTGGTTGCGATTGACGTTTTATTTGAGCGTAATAGCTAGCGTAGTTTTATAGTTTTTGTGTTTTAGCAATGTGAAGTAGGGAAATTTCATATAAAAAAATATAAATGCTTGTAGCAGCTAAAGGGTTAAGAATTCGAAAAAAAGTTCCTTAATATTTATTGCTTAAAATTGCATAGAGAATCACGAAGCAGTGCGTTAATGCGCCATTTCCGGACACTGTATAGACCTATGTATGTCAGACTTTGGCCTTGTGGACAATTTTTCTTTCATTGTATTGGTGCAATGACAACGTATTCTACTTTTTAAAGCCCGACATTTTTTCGTCATTCGCATCGACATGATTTTCCCATCAATCACCCTAATAACCTGAGACGCTTAGGTGTTACTCAGCCGGTCAGGCTACAGCTATCTAATTGCCTCAACCAAATGTTTTGCTTTGCAAAACTCGGTCGACTTGGTTCGCCGTCCCAGGGCGGGCCCGCGGGACTATGGAAGAGGACTTTTGTGCCCCTAATTGTAAATACATATTTGCATGAATTTTGACAACACCCTTAATTTGTTCAAGTTTCTCTATAAATATGTCCTGTCCAAATTCAATTTCCACTTTTGATTTAATTGGTTTTATCATTTCAGTAAATTTATCTATTGCGGACGCCATGGTTTCAACACTGAATGTGACATTCAACTATGTCTACATGCTGTATGCAGATTGGCCGTTCGGTCGTTTATATTGTAAAATAGCCCAATTCGTAGCGATACTAAGCATATGTGCCTCGGTGTTCACTCTAATGGCCATCGCCATCGACAGGTGAGTATCTGATTTTAGTATTTTTGTCCAGTGTTAACGATAAAATTTTAAAGTTGATTGGCATCGCAACCGAGCCTCACAGTTACGGTTCACAAGATTCAACCGAATTGCAAATAAATATTGTTATTTTGCGTAACTATTGATGTAACAAATAAAAAAAAATATAGATATTGCTCGGTGAGTGTGGAATTTGTACTAATGAACTTAGTTGGACTTTTATGAACAATACTACACACAAAGGATATCGGTAGATCAGAGATTTCTGACTGACAAGTGCGGTCAACCGTGAATATAAATTTACTATTTATGAACCGACGACCATGTCAATTTTGAGTAATAAATTAACTATATTGAAATGTGATTTAATTGAATGCTGATTGCACAACCGTAAAGTTAATTGTCACAACGTATACCACATCGGTGGTGTATGTACTCGTATCTTGTATCATTGCGGTTTATTGGTGTTTCTTTGAACATGAAATGTTCATTAAGGATAATTAAATAAAAAGTTGAACAATCAGATATTGATTTCAGCAATAATAGATAATCTCGTTTAATTTCTGTTCTGCCAATCCCAAACCTGCTATTTTAATTGGTCGATGGCATCATTTTTTTAAATAATTTAATTAAGGACTATGAAAATATGTAGAGTAATAGCGCAAATAAAAATAATTTTCTACTTTAAATAATTCCCACAATTAAAAAAAAATAATTATCGAGCAGACAAATATCTCTTAAAGTATTTGATCTGCTTACTGCAGATCAAATACTTTAAGTTACAAGGTTTTTAAAATTACATTGCAATTAATTTGCTATAATTCATTGTCAAAATCTGCGTTTCCGTATGTCATAGTTTTTATAAGAAACAACTCTAAAAAATTGTCTCTGCACAAAGTGAAAGATCTTCGGTGATATACGTATGAGTACGTAATCAAATTCCGGAAAAAAATACTCGACGTACGAGGAAAGTCATCAGATTGATTGATTTTATTGCCGTTGATTTCATTCGATTTGGAGTGACCAAATTAATTGGGAATCAACATTAAACTGTCATATAAGTCCTCAATTTTGAACTTATTTAATAAAATAGTTTATTTGATTAATAGAAAAATTCGGTTAAAACGTGAATAGCTTTTGAACTAAGGATCGTATGGAATGGCAGTTCATCCATTCGATTCAGAATAACGAGAAACATTAAGATTCAGCCTAAAACTGTCAGTTGTTAGAACTTCGAAATTATGGAAGAAATCAAATCATTTAATTATTTAATTAATTAATTAATAATTAATTAATTTGTCCGACAAAAGACTTAGCAAAACTTTTTAAATAAGGCTACATATCTTCAAGTTGAGACTAAAATAGAATTTAGCCGTTATATTTACCGAGATATAACTATTAAGGCTGAAGTCGCAATACAAGCATTTCTGCATTTTCGCTCACAACTACACTAAAAACAGATCGATTTGAAAAATATTGGGCATGTTACACCGGAAATCAAAATGTTTTAAACTTTTGTTTAATGAAATTTTTCGTTGGAAGTAACCGTTTCTAAGATCTATGAGCTTGAAAGTTGGAAAAATGTCATTTTTCTCCCAAGGCTCCAGAATTGTTGTTCTTTGACTATAAATTTTGACTATTGGACCAAATTTTGAGTGGTGTATTTGACGCAGAATTTGACGTTGATCAATTTACATGCTAGAAAGTTGTTCGATCCGAGGTATCGTTTAGAAGTTATGAGAGAATATTAGAAAAAGTGCTCAAATTTTTCGGTTTTTCGCCTGCACAGCCGTTCTGCTGCGGGGTTCAAGGTGGTTCTATCTCTTTAAATCAATGTATGGTCCCACCAGTCATACCAAGCAGCATTCATCTATCATATTTTGCAAGGTTAACGGCCGGTTGCTCAATGTCTTAATCCAAAACAAAACCCAACCCCTTGTTTGGAGATGGCTGACGCGGTAACTTAACGAAAATGGTAGGCATTTCGAAGACAACAATCAGCTGACAGACGCAATCAAAGTCGAATGGGATGAAATTTTTCAAAATTATCTCAAATTATTGTATGATTCAGTCTGACAGAATTTTTGAATAAATTTTAAATACAGGAAGAAGTATATGTTACACTACTAAAAAAAAGAACACCTTTACGGATTTTTTTCCTGAGTAAAACCAGAATTTTACTAATGTGCCTATTCAAGTGACCCAATTTTGAACTTAAAATGTTTAGGAAATTTTACTGTTATCTATAGCTCAAAGCTCCAATTTTTTTTAAACTATGAACGACGAAGGCCTTTCATAACAGATACTAAGTTTTTGCACTCTGACCTAACGCAGTGGAGATTTTGACTTGAAACTATTCCTGAAGACGCTATCGCTATTCAAGTGACCGGGAGTGTATTTATCTCGTCGATATTAATTTGTAAAATATGTGTATCTGCAGAAATATAATATATGCGACATCCCCATCTTATGTACCATTAGATAATCCTTCTGCGGATATATAAATTATATTTTCGTATATTTGCTGCCGAATTTGTCGCCATTCCTTACCATAGACAAATATCCCTATGTTTCCTATCTCAACCCCAATGGTTGAACATTCTCTGATTTCATTACTAACCACAGGAACGACGAAAGTCATCAAAATAGCATCCCCTAAAGCAACATAAAGCCACATTGATAATTTATTTCTTTCGTTGATGCTATATAACATGCCGAAAAATGTTTTCAAGAAAAGTTGGTGACGCCTATAATATGGAAAAGTTGTCGTGACTTTTCACGATGAGAGGACCTTAATCTGTTTATAGAATTATGGTGGTAAGACATAGATTGGATGGAATCTTCCTGACTCTCAACCTCTGACTGAGCTTCTGCAGGACTTCTTCGTTCGTGTAGGAAGGGAGTGTCATTATCTTATATATATGTACGTTGATGTCTGTTGCGGAAACTTGACAAGAAATGGTTCTTCATGTTTTTCCGAGCAAATGGCTGAGAGTCTGTAATGAATTCCGGTGGTCACACTAATCTGTATTTATTACTATGGATGTATACAGAAACGGAACATTTTCGTGATAGGATCTTGATCGTTAGAAGAGTATGTCTTGCAGGCGCTTATCAGTTGTTATATTGAGCGGATGTAATTTCTGTGATACTAACCATCAGTTAACATGCAAAATACGCTATCAGCCAAATTGGATTATCCTTCTGTTAGGCAACAAATTATCCTGTCGTGAATTTGAACTAACGAACTCAGAACTCAGTTGACAGGCGTGATCGTTAAAGTCTTTTTTTTTTGCCAGTTTGTAAAATTTTGGAAATATTTCTGTAGATACTTCGATTAAAAAACACGGAAGACTTTAACATTGGGCGGAAAACATACTGGCAATGCACATTACTCTCTGGAATTTATCTAACACGTTTCGGTAAATCGCAAAGTTTAGAGCAGTCCACCAGACGATAATTCCATGGGGAAGTATAGGCCGCAGAACTGAGTCGTTAAACCAGAATACAACCTTCGACCACACTTCCTACCTATGGCCTTCTTACACGAGTACTGCACAAGAGCCGATCTATCTACTCGTTCCTGAATATTAGGTATCCATGTCAGTTTCCTGTCCAGGATGACCCCCTTCTGCATTGGTGGCTCGAATATTGGTAGCCTGCGTTTGGTTGTAAAGAGAACAAGTTCTGTTTTATCCGGATTTACACTTACCCCCACTAAACCAGTCCAATCCATAAGGATTGAGAGGACATTCTACAAAATATCGTTAAGCACACAGGAAACTTGCGCTCAGTTGTTACACCCAAGCGAGTACTGATAACCGTATATGTTTGTAATTGACCTATAAGCTTACAGAGCGATCCCTCCGCCAGAGAGTGAATTGATTATAGCCACAGGGGCGACATAATTGAAATCGTCCTCAATTCCCAAGAAGGCGACCAAGGTGGATCAACCGATCTACCCTTCCAATAGGCATGCTGCGATGATGACAGGGAGCGTGCTGGAATAGTCGCCCACAGTTGTGTATCAATCAAAACCTTAAGTAGGGTTGATATCTTCAACTATTTGGTCTAAGGTCGTTCGCACGTGCATGTGAGCTTTTACCCGCTTTTGGAATAAAGATAACATCGGTCACTCACTATACACGAAGAATGTTCCAGGTAGGCCCTGAGAATGGTGTCCAGCCATGGAAAAGAAATATCCAAAACGTGCTGTAATTCGGCCGGAGTGATGCCATCAGCTCCAGCTGCCTTGAATAGTTCGGAACTTGATACAGCCCACCGAATTTTATCTTCCTAGAAAATGGGTGTAATCACAAGGAGCGGCGAGTTCCTCGTCCTCAGCGAAGCAGATGGGCAAGCATACAGACACACTATCTGTAAAATGGGTATCGACCAGCAACTTGATGGTTGATCCATTCTGCTTTACAAGAGAGTTGGGCATAAGTGGGTTTATGGAAAGGGTATTACGAAGCCTAGAAGCTACACCACAACTCTCAATGCGCTCACAAAAGTCACGCCATGAACTACGCTTCGCATTTCTGAGTTTACTCTTGAAATAACGCAAATAATTTTTATAAGAGTTCCAATTCACTTCCAAGCTAGAGAACTTAGCTTTTTTAAAAGATCTCCTACATGCAGCCCTAGGCTCTGAAACTTCTGCATTCTACCATTCAATTTGCCTGCTGAGAGGACATGATTTTGACACTGTGAGCTCAAAGGCCCCCGTCAGGGTCTAAATAAGGTCATTCAGCTCTTCCTTGCTGGATGTCCGACAAGGGAGGGAGGGGTAGTTGTTCCAAAAAAAAAGCCACTCGAAAAATAGGTCAGTTAGTCCTTCAACGATTATGAAAAACCGAATTTTTGACAGGCCGATCAGCAAACCTAAGCTGCAGGTAATGGTGATCTGAGAAAGAGTGCTCAGATGACACTCTCTAGTCACTAATCAAACCCTCAATATTTTCCAAAGTAAGAGAAATTTCTAAGGCCTCCATCCTGTTCCGTGTAACAAAGGTAGGCTATCCATATTGCAAATTACTAGGTTGGTACCTATCAAGTATCAAGTATTGGCCGAGTTCCTAGGATATGTTTCTGATTTGGATCCTGTGTGCAAAGAATTATGTATCCATGCCGTCAGTCATGCCGGAGAATTAGCGTGGGAATCCAGGGAGTTGAATGACAATTGTTATCGCAATCTCTTACAAATTGTATTAAATAGGAAAAGACAAGAAACCAGTTTCTCTCAGTTCTCTATCTTGTATAGAAACGTAGTTGCTTAGAAATCATGATCTCGGGATATCTGTTTCTACTCTAAAAATCTCTCTTTACCACTTACAGACATACAACACTTTACATCTCTGATCCAGTAAATGACAGTAACACTGTGAATATTAATTTGGCTCAATATTCCGTTCGTCGCTAATGCCATTCCTATACTAAAACTAACACATATTCATGTCAGGTTACTTTTGCATGAGACCATCTGCTCACAATTTGATTGACCCAACTTCCTGCATTGGATGTAGATAATGTTAGGATATCTGTTGTCCACCGAAATCTCTACAATTTGCCCCTATTCTCATGTCGTCGGGTTTTCTTATCGTGACATGCTTCCGTCTCTCACATTTCGCTACAAACATGTTTCTACCATATCCTTTTTTGCCTTTCACCCAGCTAATCGCTGAATTAACCTGACCCTGTACACACTCATATCACCGACTTCCACTTGGTAAACCGATAAAGTTTTGATTATTAAGCCAACTGTAAGCCTGGATACAAATGTGCTAAGGAAGTGATTGTACGAGCAGTTATCATTGTTATAGGTTGTAGGATGACCACTGCTGTATACATACCATCGTTTTTCTCGGAGTGTTTATTAGGGTTGTAGGCCTCGGGTAGATAGTTTAACGTATAGCGCTGGAAGTCACTTTATTGTTCGTTCAGCTGAGCGCAGGGGTTAAAGTTCGAAGGGAATCTTTCCTATTGAACTATACAGGATTCCATGAAATAAAGAGTTAAACCGTTTGGAGTCTATAGGGTGCGAAGCATTTGGGGGAAGATGGTCGTATCTGGGGTTATGGTATCTTGCCGTAAGGGTATTTCTTCTATTTGATTAGGTTCAATTCAGACTATGAAAAAATGGGAGTTTTAACTTCACTTCCACCTTCCTGTGAATGAAAAACCCGAATGTCAGGTGTTTTGCCGGTAATTTTTATTGTCCTTTTTAACGTTCAACGTGCTGGAGACTAAAAAGGTGTTCAACAAGATTAACGTGTAATCTGACATATTTATATTACATATTCATTTTACCAAGAGTGTAATTTTTCATCTGAACCATTCACAACCCATGCTGAAAAAAGTGTACGTAGGACTTTCTCTCTTATCATGAGTCCAAATTGGTATGAACCGAATACTGCAAAAACCATTTTCCGGCCAACTTAAAATAAGTAATTACATCTTAATTACGCGTAATCCTCATCTAGTGTCTTAATGCGATTTTCTTATAATCCCGAAATGGTCGGAAGCGTTTCCTTTCATATATGGGGCTGCTACGACAACCATTACGCCAATCCGATTATTTCCACTTTTTCGTTAAAATGGACTCGAACGGAAAATCAAATGAAAATTAAGTGTGTTTTTTGAACATCTATCCGTTGAAGTTAGGGTATCTCCATGCATTACAACAGCAACTTAAAACAGCACGGGTCAGTCGGGTTTTTCACCTGCACTCGATAGATTGTATAATTGTACCAAAAATCGCGCTTATTGGTATGCTTCGCGTTACTTTGACAATAGATGATGTATTAATCAATTCGAACAGTTCATTAAAAATTTAGGCAGCCATATTCATAATTGCTTAAAACGAACAGAAACGAACGAATTCTGAAAGAAACTGTCAATTTTTAAAGCAATCAGAGTAAACAACACGACATTTAAAAACTTAACCTGGATAGCTTCCCTCGATCGTTTTTTGCTCCACGAGTTACCCTACCCTAATCCGTTGTACAAAAAACGAGCCTATGGAATCTGTGCCATTACAAAACATTTACCCAGTCCGAAGAGCTGAAAAAGTCCAAAAGATTTTCATCCTAACCTCACTACTCCCTCCCCTCCCACAAACAGGAATCGTAAATAATGATGGTAATATGTTTCATTTCAAGCCGTGCATAAAATATGGCAGACACCTCCTCGCCACCAGCGTCACCAGTAACAGCAACCGACACTTTGTGGGAGCTAATGCGGTTTGTGAAGGGATTTCCGAAAAGATGACACAGACGACAGGGATGATGATGTATGTCCGCTACATAAAGCGTGATATTGTATGCGTACTTCATTTCATAATATAAATAATGCCAACTTTCACTTGTGAATTATTCATAAGCCGTCGAATACGAACGGCTGTGGTAACGACGAGGACAGTTTTAGAGCTGGATGTGTCTTCCAAAATCATTCCAAAAAATAATTTCCCGCGAATTAGAACCGCTCGGGTGATATGTGTTTGAGTATGAAGCGAATGATAAATCTGCTCTTTAGAACTAAAGTGGTGACATTTCCGTTTCGTCGTATCAACGTCACAAGAGCTAAATGGCACTTTTACTTTGTACAAAGAAAAGAGGATTTCATGAAAAAGGAGGAAATCACCGTGAATTTTGACAAAGAGTGAGTAAATAATGAAAGTGTTGATAACAATGCAGGATTTTTATAAGAGGATTACGCGTAAATAGGTCTATTTTTTGCCATGTATATGGTTTTGCTATAGGGGTCACTGAAGTACTGAGAATTAGTTGCATTTGTACGCGTGAAGATGAGTTCGCATGCGGGATGTGTGGGTAGTATAAGTAGTAGTTAGTTCACTACATGTGGGCAGCACTACCCACACCTTAATATTCGGTGTGGGTAGTACCACCCATACGAACTGAACGATAATTTTCAGGGAAAAAATTTTGTGATTTGCATAAAAAAAATTTATTATAGTGAATTTTCGTTTAAAACTGGAGTCCATAGTTCCATAGTTATAATATAAAATAAAAAAATATAAATGTAAAAACTTCCTATCCAAGTTGGTCAGCTGATGTTTGAGTTCCGTGATGGAGTTATGGAGGGTTTTATGACAGACTCAACTCCATTCCGGCCCGATAAAAAAAAACTAATACTCGTATATGAGAAAAACCCTAACGAAAAACCGCCCATGCTAGACAAAATGTCGCAATGAAGCGTCGCAAAAAATCGACTTAAAGAATCCCAGCGCGTAAAGCGGTGAAAAACTACTAAGAGAGATGACGTTCTCTGCAACTTCCGTGATTACACAAGGCGTCATAATGTTACAGCTCGGGTGCTCGATACGACACATTGTTTTAGTCCCCAAAATATCCGACATCACTGAGCAGAAACTTTCAGAAACAAAGTTTGTAACCGGTAATGTTTGGCAGGAGTAGCAATCGTGGAAACTCAGGGTCCCAGAAGACCCTACGATACTCAGTTGCCCTAACCCCTTGTGGGGCATAGCGCGTCAACTGTTCCATGTGGCCCAGTTGACGTTTCGCTGCCATAAACTGGTTTCGGAGAATGCAGTTGCCAGCATGCACCTCCTGCACATCCATGGCCACGAACGTCGTCGTGGGCGGGATTCGAACCCGAAACGCCGGTAGTCAAACATGAGACTGATGCCTCAACACACTGCGCTACCGGTCGCCCATGAAAAGAATGCATGACCATTTCTTGAATGCTTATGGGGGTATTAAGAAGACGCTTAAATGGCTAAAACGTATGTTCATGCGAGATGAAGAAAGTTCATCAAAGCTCCCAATCAGAGTTTTCAACGATGAATTGAATGGCAATTCAGCTCTGACTGGGTATTTCAGAGGTTACACATGGATCTGTTATGTCCTTTCTCGAGATCCAATGCGGGTAGTTCACTTACAGCTTCTGAACAATTGACTCAAGATAATAATTCCTTAGACCATGCTGCACCGCAACTCAATATAACTCCAAGCTGGACTTTAAGTTCATCGAGAGGAGTGTCGCGTTATTAAAAAAGTAGATGACAACCGCTACTTGTTATCGGAGTTTACATTCTTGAATGTTTATCTTATATACAATAGCATTTGAATCAGTTGTATCCTCGTAATCATTTTTCAGGCTGTCGGAAAAGCTCAGTCATTTATAGTGTACATGAAGCAAGAGACTTCAATGGAGACGCATTACACCCAATCTGAACTATTTTAGGAAAGTATGTATAGTAGAACATTAAAATCACTCTCCAATAGGCATGACGACTGGATGCTACAAAACCCAACGGGCAATTGTCGTCCCCAACGGTGAATGCTGATTCCGATGATGAGGTCAGTTGATCCGTTATGTGAGTAGCCTGACTATGCGAGTAGCCTGACATAAAAAGTTTAGCCTGCCTTAACAGCAACAACAACAGGTAGATCTGTCGCGATGACACAGTGGCGATGACAGATCTACCTGTTGTTGTTGTTGCTTCTGCTTTCTGCGTTCAATCTGGCGGCATTCTCGTTGGAGCAAACTGTCTCGACGTTGGACATCGCGTTGTGTCGACCTTTTTGCAGCGAGACGCCACGAAGGATGCCATTGATTTCGATAATCATTTCGACGAACCGGATCCCGGAAAACATCTGGACAACCGAGTTCTTGAACAGGGAATCATGGTCACATGGCCATCAGGTTGCAGATTAGTTTCGGCTATGCAACAAGTGTCCTAGCTCAATGGATTTTGGTGTGGGCGTAAATGCAACATATAAATATGAAGTACATATTAGGGCTTACTGTATTTCTTTCTATATAATTCAGCTGCCAAAAATGATGAAAAGCTCGGTCATATGATTTTGACGTCCGTAACCTCCTTCTGAATGCGGTGTGCCCTGGCTTGGAGCTTTTGAATGCACAAAGCTCTTAGAAGTTAACGGAATGAGGTTATCTTATAGTGTGTCTCCAGTATAAAGGATTTCTGTCGATAGTTGTTACTGTTTGATACAGTGTGTCAAGTCATACTGTTTATCAGTTGAAATTTTTTCTCTCTCAGTTTAAATTTTTTCTCTCTCACTCTTTTTCTCTCTGACGGAATATTCAAGCGTATTTTTTCTGATTTACACAGAATTCCTCAAAGTATCTACTTCAAATACTGATAGACACATATCATACTTAAGCGCCGAATATGTACTCGTATATTGCCCATGCCTGTCATGAATTTAAATAATTCAACGTTCCTTCCTTGAAATTCAAGATGAAGTTCAAGTGGATAATGTAATCTTTTAGCTAAGTTGCAGAAAAAAAATACTTAGGCACGTAACAGCTTGAAACATTCAAGAAATTGTTAAATATATGTATATGCGTCTCGCAAATTTTACAGCTGATACTCTCATGAATATTCAGGGAAGCGGGGAGGATTGTATCTTAGACCCTGGTGTATTAGGTGAGAACATTTTAAATTAAATAATTCACACGAAATCCTATATGAGCATGTGTGAAACAATTCATACTTCATGGTTGATTATGGAATGTGGATATTTTCGTATTCTTATCTTTATCTATATGTTAGCAGTTTCGTTCTTGGTAAAATCTTATTAACACAAAGCACCCACTTTAATCGCACATGCACTATCATTCAGTTATAATCCTGGTAGTTTCGTCGTCATTGTGTTCATACAGTAGTCCGATGGATTGGCAACCATTTGACGATATTTCGATTATTTTTGGTGCAAACTGTACTCGTGTCCTTGATTTTCAAAATTTGCGGAGCTTCAAGCTTTTTGCATGGAAGTAATTCGCACTTTGCCATCAGAATTTTTCAACTGCTTCATTGACCTAATTGACTCTGACCCGTAAAAAATATAAATATAATAATATAATTTAAAATGAGAAAATTATTTCAGCAAAAGTTCCCATCTATCCGAAATAATTAGGAAGAAAAAACACAACTCCACACCATCTTCTCATCCAAATTGTTGGCTGTCAGAAAGCTCCTTGAAAAAGCCATTGAAAACGAGAAATTAGAATCATTACACTTCAATTCATCTTTGATATAGCTCATCTAAAATGCCACCATCCTCATTACATAAAGGACATTGCGTTTACATTTAGAAAATGAACTGTTTGAATCTCATTTTGGGTCATTAATCTTAGAGCGAAAAATGATTATCAGCTTCATCCCTCCAGGAGGGGTGCTGAACAATTTGTCATTGAAAATATTTTAAGTGGTCGTTAAAACAACGTTTTCTTGTCGTCTGCTGTCATGGTTTTGTCGGGGGGCAATTCGAATACATAAAAGAAACATTTCACCTTATGGTTGATGATTGCCAGACACAGACGATTACCTGTTATGTTTCTTGAAAGGATGACAGCCTCTTGATGGACAGGTGTCCGGAAAAAAAAGGAATCTTTGCCAGCTGTATGGAACAAACCATGAAACTACTAGCGCGTATAGATGTCTGTCAATGCCAATTAAGCGGAGAACTATGTTAATATTTTCTGCGAAAATAACCTATGTATTTGTTAAGCGTTGGGTTTTTTCTTTGTAAATCTTTAAAATTGTATTATAACTAAGAATAAAAAAACAACGCCTGAGATTATGTACAATATAGGAAATTTGGATAAATCTCGAGAATTCAAGAAAATCTACCCCCAAATCTCCTTGATTTGCCATACATTTATTAAGATTTGCTAATCTTGATATGGAACAAAATTTAAAACAAATTTCGTCCTAAATCTTGTATTTTCCCCTGAATTTGTGTTTCGCCACATTTCGCCACAATAGTGTGTGAATAAATTGAATTGAATTGCGTGCATGTATGACATGTACATAGAGACCATCACACCATCACAGCACAACTACCAACTAAATATTGACGGTTGAAGGAGAAGAAGAAAGCCGTTCGTGTGCATGGGTTTCGGGATTTGCAAATCTATCTAGATTTAGGTCTCTGGTGTGCAAATACTAAAAGACTCCATCATTTTACAGCAGCATGATTGCGGATTTCGCGGTTGTGTTGGATGAGGAAAAATGTCCCAATTAAATTGCCAAGCAGCTCAACCGACTTTCTTGCGTTATCGTGAAGCAGAAGGACAGCTTTTGACAACATTCCGCGCCGTTTTTTTTGGAGAATCCTTCTCAAGTCCTTAGGTAAGAGGTAATCAACGAGCAAAACACCCTTCTTATCAAAAAAAGAAAACTGTGGCCCTTACCTTGCCTGCTGAGAGAACAACTTTCGCTTTATTGGGTGGAAAGGCCCCTTTTTTTCTGCTGTCTCGGTTCAGGGCCGTATGGTGAACCCACGTCCTGATCGCGGCTCATCAGCGACGTTTTGACGGCCCTCGGCGAAAGCCACGCACCATTTGCACACTCATCGCACCTGCGTCATATACAGAAACAACCTCTCGGTGGATTTAATTCGCGTTTTTTCCTATAACATAAAGAATACGAATCACCGAACGCAGTTCGACGTTAACGTAAGAGGAAACGGGGGTCTCCATGGTTGCAGAGCTACTGGCGCCCAGCTGTTTGGCGAGAGACAAAAATAACCAACGCCGGGCTGCCACTACATAAACACCAACATTGATTTAGAAAATAAAAATTTCCCCAAATTTTTTTTTCAATTTTTAATAGTTTCAGAAAATGAGGTCAAATCTCGGATTAAATGATTGGAAAAATTGCAAATTTTGACTTACTTCGGCAAGTCAAGCTTTTTGAAACAATTTACAACAAAAAAACTATGTAACGGTTAAAGGCAGAGTTTCCATTTTGGTACCATTTTTCCACCAATTAACGGTACTACCTACCATTAAAATATTTACTATCTGAAGCGGAGCACCCTGTATATTTTATTCAGGATAAACCACAATTACGGATGAAGAAGCTGTTATTCCTAGTTTCTTAGTGTTGTGTCTATCAATTAACTGTTGTGTCTATCAAGTGAAACGCAATCGGTCCGTTGGTAGGTAAGACTATATTATTCAGAATTATTACAGTAGTAAGAGAAAAAGTTAAATTGATGACCGCTCGAGTCGGTGGGTACAGCGAGACTGCCTCGTAGCAGAGCACGTCTAGGTGGCAGGGTTGCCAGAATTATGCGGATGCAACACCTCCCTCCTTGAAAAGGGTAGTAGTTCGTACCGAACTACTACTTGAGATCCGGTATCTTTGGCGAGAACCCTCCATCATTCGGAGCCTTGGCGGTGGCTGGCGCTCTCTAGAAGGGTATCTTCTTTCCGGAACGTCGGTGGATAATGTTACGCTGGATGGTGTATTTTCCGAACTGATTTCTTGGATCGGCGGAACCATAACATCGAAGCTTTCGACCAGCATTTCGAAGGGAATGTTGGTGGGCGCCACATCCTGGCGATGGTTGTCGTTAGCGAGACGTGGTCGTATTTGATTCGCATGACGGCCTTGAACCTGTCCCCCAATTAGGACATTGTAAAGTACAGACCCGCAACGTTTAATAATAGTTCCCGGAGTCCATGAACGCTTTCCGGTAGTGTAGGCCATAACATAAACCGGGTCCTGTGGTTTATATTCTCGTTTTTTCGCACCATGACGATTGTTAAAATCCTGCTCCATCTTTTTGTTCCTTAAGGATGATGTGTCTGTTGATGGACGTAGTAAATCCAATGGAATTCGGATTTTTCTACCGAACATCAGTTCAGCTGGCGTTGCATGATTTGGTAATGCTGCGTTTGGGGTCGTTCGGTAACATCGTAAAAATGTTTGTAAGGCATCGGACGTCATCTCTTCTCCCCTTGATTTAAGAAGTGAGCGCTTAAACGTATCGACGAAACGCTCCGCTTGGCCGTTGCTTTGTGGGTGATACGGTGGTGAGCGTATATGTTGTACGCCGTTCACTTCACAAAACGATTGGAAAATGCTTGCAGTGAATTGAGTCCCGTTATCGGATACCAGTATTTCCGGGGCGCCAAACCGCGCAAATAACTCCTTAAGAGTTTTGATGGTGGCCGATGCAGTTGTTGACTGTTGTATCACGATTTCTGGCCATTTGGTGAAAGAATCCACGACGACTAAAAAATGATGGTCTTGAAATGGGCCAGCGTAGTCGACGTGGATACGGTTCCATGCCTTAGTAGCAATGGGCCACGAAGCAAGTGTCGTTTTAGGCGGTGCTTTTGCAACTGAAGCACAGCGACTGCATTGTTTGACCAAGCTCTCGATATGTGCATCTATGTTTGGCCAATAAACATAGCTTCGAGCCAACGCCTTCATGCGGACGATGCCAGGATGTCCGGTATGTAGCTGACGTAAGATTTTGGTCTGCAAGATAGAAGGGATTATTACACGCTCAGACATTAATAAGCAACCATTTATTTCGGATAGTGATTCTCTGCGATTGTAGAAAAGTTTGAGCTGCTCCTCAGTAATGTTATCTGGCCAGGATGATTTCATGTACTTTGATACTCGTTTTAAAACCTGATCCTCAGAAGTAGCCTTGATGACCATCTCGCACGTGACAGGTAGCGCGCGAACTGCTTCCGAAAGGGTGTATTGAATGTCGGTCTCCATTGCTGAAATAGATGCTATTACATAATCTTCATTATTTGGCCTATTGTGTTCCATCAGTCGGGAGAGACTATCAGCATGGCCAAATTTATCGGTGGGGATATATTCAATGTCGAAATCATAAGCTAGCAGGGTTAATGCCCAGCGTTGAAGTCGGTTTGCAGTGTGAACGGGAATTCCTTTTTTTCCACCAAAAACTGCTAGTAGTGGTTTGTGGTCGGTTGATAAGGTGAATTTCCGCCCATGGAGCATCCGATGAAATTTTGTTACCGCAAATATGATTGCTAGGGCTTCCTTCTCGATCTGGCTGTAGTTTTTTTCCGCTGCAGTTAAAGATCGTGATGCATGTGCTATTGGCTTTTCTGTTTTGTCGGGATAGCGGTGCAATATTACGGCGCCAATCCCGTAGCTGGATGCGTCCGCCGCTACTTTTATCTCATGTCGTGGATCAAAATGGGTTAGTAACAGATCTGATTGTAAAATTGTCTTTACCTTCTGAAAGGAATCCTGGCATTGTTTTGACCATTGCCAAGGAACATTTTTAACAAGAAGTTTGTCGAATGGAGCCCTGACTTCGCGCATTTGCTTAACGAATTGTCCATAGTAACTTATCATTCCGATGAATGAGCGAAGCATCTGTAGATTTGTTGGTGGTGGCATTTCCACAATTGCCGCCACTTTGTCAGGATCGGGTCGTCGTCCTTCCCTAGTGATGATAAATCCGAGATATTTGATGCTGCTGAGTAGGAAGCGGCATTTTGCGGGATTGACATGAAATCCCCACTCACGGATTCGTTGGAACAATTTAATGATATTTAGGCGATGTTCAGCCTCGGTTTTTCCCACGACGATGATGTCGTCTAGGTAGCTGACAACTCCAGATAACCCTGCCAGCATGGTGTCGACGATTTGCTGGAATATTCCGGGGGCACTCTTCACTCCGAAACATAACCTATTGTATTGATATAGGCCCTTGTGTGTATTTATTGTAAGTAGAGGTTTGGAACTGTCGTCCATCATTATTTGTAGATACGCGTCCGCTAAATCTACTTTGCTGAAATATTGTCCTCCACTCAAAGTTGTGAATATGTCTTCGGGAAGTGGTAATGGGTATTGGTGTGATTCTATCATCTGGTTTAACCCTGTTGAAAAATCCGCACAGATACGGACATCTCCGGTTGCCTTCTTTGTAGCGACAATGGGAGCTGCCCACGATGAAAAATCCACGCGGCTGATTACTTCCAATTCCTCGAGACGTTGCAATTCTTTTTCGACGGCTGGAAGCGCGGTGTATGGGACCGGTCTTTTAGGACGGAAAACTGGTTTTGCTGAGGGCTTCAAATGAAGTACTGCCTTCGTTTTTAAACATACTCCCAGTGTAGGTTCAAACACATCCGCAAACTGCTGTTGAAGTTCGGCTGCAAATTGTTCGGCAGTTACTGCTGTAATTCTTGGCTGACAAAATGTGCTAACTGGCACATCCCAGAGACCTAACCCCTCAATCCAATCGATTCCCATCACGTTGAGATCGCTGACGCCGGAAACATAGCCCGTGCCGTTAATCGTTTTTGAATTAAATGCGATGGTGCAATTAAATTGCGAAGTTAACTGTAACAGATCTCCCGACGCGTTTCTGGCTATATGATCGGTATTAACTGTATTTGGTTTACCGATCAATTCCCACGTTTCTTTTGACATTATTGAAATGTCCGATGCGGTGTCGAACTGTAGTTGAACCGGCCTGCCATTAATTTCGACCGTGACGTACTTGCGATGCGCTTCGTAATTTATTTTTGATACCGAAAACAATCTATTGGTTTTTTTCCCGTCTCCGTGGTATTTGTCTTTCCGAGTGGCGGCGTCACAAAACCCTTCCTTGTGTCCGGTTTTCCGACATTTTGTGCATGTATGGGTCTTATAAGTACAAAAACGAGCGTAATGGAGTGCTCCACAAAACCAACAAGCTGACTTCGGTTTCTTTTTATTCGGTTGTTCGCGTTCGCGCGATTTCGGATTCGTGTGTTTCTGAATCGACTTCCCCACGACCTTGACTACGGACGGCGACTGCGTTTCCACCATGCGGCTGTCTAATTTTAGACTTGTGAGTCGGCCGGCCTCCGAAGCCAACTTATCCAGCGTTATCGCTTTATCGGTGTCGATAAGGGACAGTAATTTTGTCCTGATATCCGTATCACTATTTGCTGTCAGTCCACACACGAAAATTAACGATTTGAATTGGTCTGATGTAAGATCAGCCAATTTGAATTGTTCGCATTTTTTGTTAACCACCCCGGCGTACGCGACAAAATCTTCGGCCGCACTTTTAGCAATTTTCAGACAATTGTATCTCACATTGAACAAAGACATTTGACGGTCAAATATCTTGCGCAGAATTTCACAAGTTTCTTTGAAATTGATCTCACGCGGCGTTTTCGGCAGAATATAATTTACGAACCGAGCATGTGCTACTGTATCGAGTTTCCTAATTAAAAGCCGTGCTTTTGCCGCGTCATCGAGTTCCGCTGCGTCGACCTCGAACAAATCCGCGTACCGAGCATACCAGTCGGCGAATATGCCGTTATTCTCCGGATCGTAGTGAAAGTCTGTCATACACTTTGTAAGTATGTACATCGTTTTTTCGTCCCGCGATGGTTTATTTAACACTGCACTTTCATTATTGTCTGCTAATTTTGATAACACCTTACTGAATAATTCCGTCTGTGTTGCCATGAATTTTTGTTGTTGCTCTAGCAACGCAGCCAAAGCACCGGCGTCCATTGCGAAAAAAAAAATCCTCGTCGCCAATTAACTGTTGTGTCTATCAAGTGAAACGCAATCGGTCCGTTGGTAGGTAAGACTATATTATTCAGAATTATTACAGTAGTAAGAGAAAAAGTTAAATTGATGACCGCTCGAGTCGGTGGGTACAGCGAGACTGCCTCGTAGCAGAGCACGTCTAGGTGGCAGGGTTGCCAGAATTATGCGGATGCAACACTTAGTATAGTCGTAAACGATCTGAACCAGTTGCGTTGCCTCTCATCGGAATACCGCTTTGTGGGATTTCTCTTGTAACGATTCCAATATATCGCCCGATATGTTTTGTCTGTTTAAAATGAGCTTTGCTAAGCACTACTCTGCATCGATTGCAGCCGACGATGATAAAGATACACACAAATAGTGCTCCGTGCTCTCTGGGTTGATCGCTAATCGCGAGCAATGTGCGACGATCGTGCGCCTAGCAAAACACATCTTTACGAAGCCTTCAAACAAAAAAGGAGCCTCAACATTGCGGTGACTTTTTTCTATCGCAAAAGAAACTATCTACCATTTACTCTACTTCCCCAAACTATAGTATCATTGTAGCAAACGTGCGTCTGTACGTCATCTTGACTCAACCCTAATCACTTACTTCAATTTCTCAACTGTGAATTGTCGGAGCTTTTCTATCATCCTTTCGTTGAAATAATACTTTAAAAATAAATTGTAAATCCAAAAATGGTTTCAAATATCTTTTTACGTAAATCACGTCCCGTATTCCGTACCATAAAATACTCTAGAATATCTTGCTACCTCTTCCAGACGCAAAATTATTATTCAACAATTTCTTGAATATTTGAAAAGAGCTTACACAGATACGGGCGATTTACGCCAATCAATATATATTTCTTGATCCATCAAGTATGCCATTAATTATCACTGACACCCCACACAAATCGCTTCTTCCATTCCTCTCGAATATCGAAAGACTGTACTCACTTCGTGGCCATCTTTTCGCAACGTTGGTAGAGAATTCACCTTGACAAGGAATAGACGAAAACCCTAGTTATGAACTTGAACAATCTATTTCTGGATAAATTTAGGTGATTTATTGTTGAATTTTCGGTCGTTCCTCGAATCCTTTCCAGTTCAATACTGTTGAAAAATCTTGTTTGGCTATTGAAATGGAAAAGGAGATTTTTGGATTGTTGCCATTATTTAGTTTGTTCCTTTGAGAAAGGAATTATTCCCGGCTTTGTCCGTGTATATTATTATGTATGTTTTGAGAGAATCTGAAGTCGACCTAATTAATTATTTCACTCGAACATTTTTAATCGGTTTTTCTTATGAAATTATATTCTATAAGTCTTTCAGATCCTCTTGAATTACGTAAACGTATACGTATTGCACAAATTCTCGATGTTCCTAAATTAAGACTGTAATTATCATTATTATTTAATGAAATCAATTATGTTTTCTACAATATTTATACATCTTTTGATTTTGTAAACTTTTGTCTGTTTCCGAGGGAAATTCGTTCAAAGCAATTTTGGGACAAATTAAACTTTTTTTTTCTAATTTCCTGAAGTCAAGCGGAAATTTCTTCATGCAAATAACATCTTTTTTGTTTGTTCCAACAAGATTAGAATTTCCGGAATCGCCATGACCTCCGCCTGTAAATTTAACCAGTCACAAGAGACGTTCTCTTGAACCCGTCTTGGATCCGTCGGTATGCCATTAAACGAAAACTCACCCTACTCCCACTGATCCCAATTTGGGATAACGGTTGATATGTTTTTTTTTAATAAATGTTTGGGAGTGGAAAAGTCAGTTACTGCAAAAATATTTAAACAATTCAGAATCACTGAGTGGCTATAGGCAAACGAGACCCACAGGCGCTTTTACGAAGGCATATGGCAGTGATTGCCGCATTTTATTCGCCCATGATATCCAGAGGGAGCAGGTTGAGCAACACTTCCAAAGCAGCAGACGGAAATGTCCTCAATGTCCCTCTTATGAGGATATTGGCTACTCTTTTAACTTTACTAAGCAGGTTACAATATGCCGCAATACCCATGGAGGGGTCAAGGCAATTAACAAAAGTTGGTAGTAAAAAAAATTGGGGCGGCAGAC
Source organism: Chloromyia formosa (assembly GCA_964017055.1). Lineage (NCBI taxonomy): Eukaryota > Metazoa > Arthropoda > Insecta > Diptera > Stratiomyidae > Chloromyia > Chloromyia formosa. The sequence continues at coordinate 3,155,656 of OZ024813.1, read as the reverse complement.
TATTCTGGCCCAAGGCGGCGGGCAATGTAAATCCGCCACTGCTCATAAAGTTGAAGGGACCATGATTTCATCAAACGTCGCTAAGTCGAATGCTAGAGATATGTCGTCACCATCCTTGCTTCGACCTTGGGGATGGTTTAGCTAAAAATCTTACCTAGATAATGGTATACATACTATGTCAAATAGAATTCTAAAGTATATGCGTGTGTATGTATGTATATATAGAAATTATTTTATAAACTTATCAATGTATGTAAAAAAAGGATCGTCCCTTCAATATTATTTTTAGTAAGATTTCTTAGCATTATAATTTTGATTAACTACCTGTTACGCATTGGATTTCATCTTCAAACTTTGTCAGCGGGATGAAATATTAATTCGCATGAATTACCCCCGACCATCTTCATATTTGTCAATTTAGTACTGCCATCTCCCAGTACCATCACACTTAATCAAGACTTGATAGATCTCGACTGAATAGCTTGCTGAATATTGGGTTTCTTTTCAACTCTATAATATCCCCAAGGAAAGCGAAAGCCTATAATCGTCTTTCAATCATATTATTTGTCTTTCACTGTAAGAAGCTGCTGCTTTAGGATCATTAAATTTCTATTAACACAGCTTCCATTTGTCCCGTAGTGCCATACCATAATTAACCATTGAAATCGACGAATCCTTCCCGGTATTCATCCGTCTTTGTTGGAAAATATATTGCAAGGATGAACGAATCCAATTGGGAACGGAGGGTGGCGAACGCAATGTTTCCTTGAGGAACGGATTCTAATTTCTTGTGGTAGTCATCATCACGTTCTATTTGGTTTCTAGTGCCGTTGGCTACGGCACATAATGAACCTTCAAACAGTAGTAACAACATTAATTAGTTTGTAACTGGGTAGTGGTGGTAACTAAACAATGGACGTAATCTACCAATTCTTATTAAGGTCTAGCAGTGAGAAGACGCTGCCGCTCCCAAAACAGTGTCCATTATTATTTCTCAAAGGTAATTGCAGCAGTTGCGGAATTAGGTTTGAAAGAGTGCACTGTTACATTCGATTTCAAATGAAATTAATTTACCATTAAGTTTGGAAAAGTTTTTCGTAGTCTAAATTTGAATTGAATTCTAAAAAGTCACTACTCGAAACGGTTTTTGTTACATTTTAGTATACTCCGCACGTACTTTATCTCATTTTAGTGGAAGTTGTGTTGGATGTTTGCCAAATTAAATATAAGGGGACATTTTGCATTTTCTTTATAAAAGTGGCATACATATATGTAGCTATAGTATGTATTCGTACTTACAAAAATATAAGGTCTTGTTGGGTTTTTTCCTATAACATTTTTCGTTTGAAGGATCACTAACCCAATTTGACCGTTTCATGGGACTTATTGGTCTGTAAATATTACATCAAGGGATTCAGGTCCCTGGATAAAAGAAAAAATACGATCGAAGGATTAAAAATGGTGGAAGCTAAGAAAAATAGGAAACCTGCACATGGGGACATAGCGCGTCAACTATTCACATGAGGCTTAGAAATTTAATATTCAACACGGAAAATTGTTTAAAGGCGTATAGAGCGTATATTAGCGGAGGGGGATATGCCGTCTTTCAAATTTAGCCAGGGCCATTCTAGAGGACGTCAAACAGGGCAGCAGTTGAGCAATTTTTGTTCTGGAGGACTAACAGGGGTTTTGGGCTCATGGACTGGATAAAACACACCGAATCATATTGGGCGCCAAACATTTTCTTATATTTTATACTGCACTGCTTATCAGAGCAGTAATTTAAAGATAATTGCCAACAAGCCCAGTTGAATAGAATGGCAAATTTTTGTGTACAGCCCATTGTCACAATTTGTGTTGTGCTACATAAGACATTGTTTTTACATCCCAACCTGTTTTAGGTCCTGCAAACATTTTATTTAAAAGAAAAGGAGGAGGAGGCTACATCGAGATCCAACCACCTGTTTGGATTGAGCTTTCCTCCGTTTGCGGCTAAGAGGCTGAAGAACCTCAAATTTGGTTTCGTACACCGCAAGATCACTCGTCAGGAGCTGCCTTCGATTTGCTAGTGTAAGCAACACGACTAGATGTTAACCCGCGAAGCAATATTCTCGACAATGAAGCGATATCTAGTCATGATGGATATCATATGACTGGCGGTGTTGAGGCGAATGCACTTGATTTCTTTTGAGGACATTTGGAGTCCTTTGGTGCGACATGCATGGGTATGAAGCTATATCTAGGGTAGATGGGTATCATATGAGGGGTGGGGGTCATGAGGGAATTGCACTCGACAAGAGTTGATGGCATTTTGGAAATCGGCATCTTCTGGCGCATGATTCAACGGAAATAAACCTAGCAAATATCGATATAGGGCATAGAGGATATAATGGACTTAACGTACACAAATGACTAAAAACGGCATAATGTCCTCGAAGACAACTTAAAGGCACATTTACTCAAGGATGCGCACCACCAATTCTTTTGGTGCGCATCCTTGGGGATTTACGTGTCGGACTATGAGCCCACTCAGCTATTAAATGAGTACCCATTTATGGGGTAAATAACTCGATTGAGCGTGTTGCTGATCACACACCTCTGCACAAGACATACCGTCACGATCTAGAAAATGAGATGATTTTAACTCATCTCGAGGCTATGGTTTAAATTGGACTGTCGCGACAGTTATTTATTTATTTTTTATTTAATTTGTGTCTGCTTTTTAACGTTCATAACTATTTGAAGTGCTTTTTCTCTTAAATCATACAAAGCGTTAGCAGTAGAAAAACTAGAATTTATCTTGAGTTTTGATTTTTTCTGGTCATTTCTCATTTTGTGTCAGAATGTTTTTCGCTGCGGTTAACTATTTTCAAAATAGTTAACTTTGTCGAAAGCTTACTTTGTGTTCACCAGTACTTTCGGTAAAATCTTTCGAAAATTCCACTTCAGGAATACGAAATAATTAATATCTTGGAACATTAGTATCTTTCATAATACACGACTTTTAATGTTTTTTTTTTTTAAACTTTTACCATTAACCGCCACCAAACCCATCCTCAGAGGCTTCACAGACTTTTCTTGGTCTTATTCCTGCAGCAAAAAGCACCGATCGAGAAAATTCTAGCCATGGTACTTATAACGTAACAAAAACGTCATTTGCTTCCCAACTAATAAACACCTTGGTCGGCCCATCATCCGGAAGGACACACAAAACGTGGAGTTTTCAGCCACAATAAGTCCATTGACAAAAAGTTCCCTACTTTAAAAGAGCATTCTGCATAGATTTATCCGATTTTGGTTTATGAAATTTGGTATTACTGCTTATCGGAAGGATGTTTGAATCGATTTAATCCCTACACTTCACTACATAATAAACCAAATAAATAAATAATTGAAATACATTAAATAAAATTACACAACAGAGATTTAACGGTATACAATGTTCCTGAAATTAAACTGCTAATTTTTGCCAAATGCTATTATTATCAAATATTTTATCAATAAATTATGGCATTACTCTATTATCCAAACATTTGACACAAAAAAGCCGTCAAATATTTGACTGTGTAATGGGCCATCAAGAATATGTATCCAATTCTTAATTGAACTGAACAAAATTTGTTTGCTACTGAAAAAAAATTGTTCCGGCAACAAATTGGTTAAATCACGTTTGCAACTAAATTCAGATTTTAGCGTTTCTTTTTTTTTTGCATATGTGTTTCAAATTTAGTTTTTCTTTTCAAACAGAACTAACGTCATCATGTTTTTCACTCATCTTTTACAACCTCCATTTGCTGTACCCGTGCCTGAAAATGAAATGCAATTCGCACTCCTGTGAGAGTTAATTTGAAAAAAAAAAAAAAAAAAACAGATTCAGTAAAAGACATCATGGTATAACTATCGAGGTCGAGTATGCAAATATACAGGATATACAGATCCACTCAACATGACGTAAAATATTATACTTTTTCACGTGTGATGCTACCAAATTTTCCCTAGTGGCTAGGTTGTTAGTTGAAATAGATTTTTCGCGAAAATTGTCAAGGACAATGTTGAAATGGAAACTACAGAAGTGTAGTGTGTAGTTCTAGTTAGTAACGACATGTGGGACTAAATATTGCAACTATATTTTCAAGTGTACTCGCCGTGGGTTTTACAGAAGTGAAGAAGGCGTGAAGTAGCTAATTGGCAAGAAGGGTCTAACTCAAGTAAGCTGAAGTGAAAAATGACTAACGAGGGTTGTTTCGATTCTATGATAGTGTAAATGTAGCTTACACAATTTTGACGCTTCGATGCATGCTTATTTACAGAGCCCGGAAGTCTTTTAAGAATGGAGCTTATCGTTTCAGCGAATATGTCCTGCAAATGTACCTATTATGTCGATTCAATTATTGTTTTTTCTTTTTACTATCATTTAATGTTGTCCTTTTGTTCCCCTTTTTTGCAATGAATTCAAATAAATTTAGATTATGAGGATATCCTATGTAGTCGTATAGAGAGAGGTTTGTTTGCCCGTACCGTTCTGAATATTGAATTTATGAAATTTTATTGAATACTAGCTAAAGAAGGGTCGGCTACGATCACAATTTAACACAAATTTTGGTCGTTTTGGATATTTTTTATGGTAGCTTTTCCTGGGTGGAAGTACACTTTGGGAGCGCCACCATTCATCTCAGCGACCCAGAAAATCATTGGTTTGACACTAATCTCGGTCACCTCCAAGTTTGTTGGGTATCATATCGGCCCTCACTCGAATTTGCATGTCCACCGTTCCCATTCGATCCAATGCAGTTGGAAAACATTATAAATATAAATGATTAACTGGCCAAAGAGTTCAATTTTGAACAAAGTCCTCGAGATGAATTAGCATCATCTCATTTACTAGATCGTGACGGTGTGTTTTGTGCAGAGCTGTGTGCTCAGCAACACGCATAACCGAATTATTTACCCCAAATTGGCACTCATTCAATAGCTGAGCGGGCTCATAGTCCGACACGTAAGTCCCGTACCACCATATTTTCCTCCCCGTCCTCCCGACAGTAGTTCTGAAAATTTCCGTTATACAAAATGACGGTGCATTCTTGGGTTCCGTTAAACGGAGTTTTACGTATCTGGTCGCGAACCACCTTATTATCTATTCCAGCTCCCCAAATATTCTCTTGCGAAATTTGGTCACAATCGCCTCAGTGGTTTAAAAGTTTTTGCACGACAAACATACATCATCTTCACTTTTATATATTAGATTAATTTAGTTATTTAGTTAGGCAAGTTGTACAGAGCGGTCGTACGTCCCGCACTCATGTATGGGTCTGCATGCTGGACTATGTATAAGACATACGAGAGTAAAATGACTGCGACCGAAATGAAAATGCTACGGATGTCAGCCGGTGTGACCAAAAAGGATCGCATCAAAAGTACCTACATCCGAGGCAACTTGTTTGTCGAGCAACCGATCGCCGAAAAGCTCGAAGATCGTCGTATGGATTGGTATTGCCATGTTCTAAGGCGTCCACCTGAGAACCCAGTTATGAAGGCAATATCAATGAACGTTCCATTTGCTGGACCCAAACCCCGAGGCAGACGGAAACACACGTGGATCAATCAAATGAAGAAGCAACAACAACGCATAAATCTCGGCGATGAAACGATCCCAGACCGAGCTGCCTGCAGAAGGAAGCTGAGATTATACCGCCAGAACGGGCGAAGTGCCAACACCACGGGCAGAGCAACGCGAAGCCGCAGAGTGGTATGAAATGGCAAGGAAGAAGAAAGATTAATTTAGTTAATTATAAAAGTGGCGGGAAATCACAGTACCAAAAAGTCCAAATTGATGCGAAATAATTTCTTCTTTAAAAACTGCTTCTACAAATTCTTGGGATTGGGAAAGCAGTAGGTAGTCCTGTTTTTTTTTCTACTTTTTTTCGAACGACGCCCTATCTTGAGTAAAAATATCTACATTTTCATATAAAAATCATTGAATATACATAAATAAAATACATGTACTTATATCCATTTTCACTGTCAATTTTGAAATAAAGAAGAAAATGAAGTCCTCAAATTGACTAATAATGAAATTCAATCTATCGTCGATATAATAAACCCGTATTCTGAAATTTGAATCATCCCTAGACTCGTCGAAGAGCATACTTCAACGTATCCCAATGGAGCAGGTATTATTACCTTAGCGTAAATTAAATGTTATCAGAAAGGCATGTTGTTTGCGACATTGTTCGGATCTCCTTTTATTGCTACCTTGCGAATAATAACATTCCTCAAATACGATACGAAATTTCAGCATATACAAGTATATTGTCAAGGAACGTTTCAGACGAAGACGACATCCGTAAATTGTTATACGGACATGAGTAGAAGTGATCCCAGGATATATTCAAATAATTGTCGTTCGAATTGATTTTAACATCATTCCCGCGATAATACAGGTAGAGCGCTCTCAAAATTAAATATACTCCCACTTGGCAATATTACGTTGAATAACATTCTTCTTTTATCGGTTCCCTCTCCTTTGTGACGATGAATCGACAGAAATGTATACATTCAGCCAGGATATCGTCGACGGTATTCGAATCGACAACATAGGAAAACACATAGTCAAATGACGGATCGACGATACGCTAAGTAATCTTTCTGGGAATGTCGAGAGACTAGGATACGGGAAAGAGGGTTTAGTAGGTTTGTTCCGTACAATAGAATGGTATATCCTTGGAGAAGTCACTTCTTACCATGAATGGGCTACATGGCAATATAAGACGAGAGGAACATACCTATACATAACACTATACATCTATAAGTTTAGTCACGCAACTTTGCTATTTCTGGAATTCCTGGCGGAGTATTTTTTGCCATAGACACGTCTAACGACAGGCTCAACTGAATGCGATGTGGGTTGTATTCTTAAGGTGCTTCTTATGACTGTGTCTACACTTGATGTGAATGTGGAATAACTGAGATGATTGCAATTACGCCTTACAGTCGTTCACTGCACCTTGGGAACGCTTTCAGTTCATCTGCGTATTATGATGAATGACGGGAATAAATTGATTTTATTTGGTTCTACCGAAGGTAAATCTGTAAGATTTGTTGAAGTTATAACATTAACTTACGTTGCATTTGTGTAGAAGGCTACTACTTTGCCTTAACCCCTAGTGGGGCGTAGCGCATCAACCACTCCTGCGCGCCATCGTACTCTGTTCTGTGCAATGGGGTGAAACTCCCCAAACGACTTACACAGCGCTTTACAATCTTTCGCCACAGATCGACGCCATGTGATTTTACGATTCCCTCTTGGTCGACCTTGGTTGGAAATGGGGTCTCATTTCATAGCATGCAGTTATCAACCTTCCGCAATGTGTGACCTATCAACTGCCATTTTCGCCTAAGTATCAATTCGTTGATTGGCATCTGACCCGTATACCGACTTAGCTCTTCATCTGATATTGTTTCGGGCCAGAAGAAGAATTTCACGAAGACATGAGTTGACGTAAACTTGCATCTTTCTGGCAACTCTTCTTGTCACCATACACTAGCGAACTCCAACTCGAACACGAACCTGGTCCAAATGTCTTCCGAATAGCTCAAGACACACACACACACTTCACGTACACCTCAAGAAAACCTGTCCACTTGTATCATGTTTGAATTCGAGTGGAAGTTCAATAGTTTATGGTGACACTTACGGAAACTTTCCATGTACTACCCCGATACAAATGCACAGTCCAGGGAGCGAAAAAGAAATAGCTTGGTCTTGATGCTGAGATAACTGCTCTGCCAGATTTTGGACAGCATGCCGTATGCGCATTTAGCCTGGCTGAAACGACGAGCGATGTCCTGTCCAATACCATCATTTTCGGCAACAATGCTACCCAGGTAGACGAAATTGTCCACCTTCTCCACCGGCTGCCCATTAATATTGCTGGCAATAGATGTAGGATATCTTTTTCGTAATGGCGGGCTAAGATCCTTGGTATTGTTGGTATTAATTATTAGCCCAACCTTGCTTGCCTCTCTCTCAAGATCTGCCGCCATTGCGAACAGATCCATGACATTGTGGGAGAGTAGGCATATGTCGTCAGCGTAGTCAAGATGTTGCAGATAAGATGTTAAAGTCAATTGAATTCCTCTGTCTAGTCCGGATAGGGCTGCATGCAACACATCGCTGATCACTATGAGGAATAGGATCGGTGGGAGGATACACCCCTCCTGAACTCCACTCCAAACCTCAAAGTCCCCCGACACCTCACCTTTATACAGAACGCGACATTTTGCGCCGTCATAAGTTGCCTTAATAAAAGCCACAAGCTTCTCAGGGATGCCTCTCCTGCGCAAGGCCGCCCAAATAGAATCCCGGTTCACACTACCGAAAGCCTTCTCGAAATCGATGAAAAGCAAGTGAAGCGGAGAATCGTACTCAGCGCATTGCTCGATGATGATTCCCAAAGTGTTAATGTGGTCCACACAGGAGAATCCTTATCGAAAGCCTGATTGCTCTTCATTAACTGTGCTTTCTAAGTGAGCCTTTTGTCTATCCATGACGAATTTAGCTATTATTTTGGCAACGGCAGGCACCACACAAATGTCTCTCCAATTATTACAGTGTTTAAGGTTCCTTCCATTCAGTGGGAAAGGTCTCTGTATTCCACGCTTTATCAACAAGCGGGTGCTGCAGCTCGGCTGTTACGCTGGGCGCTACTTGATAAAGTTCGGCAGAGATACCGTCGAGTCCGGCGGCCTTTCCTCGTTTTAGTGCAATCATTGCAGCGACCATTTCCTCTTTAGTCGGGGCAGTGGACCATACACGCACATTTTGGTGGTTAGTTAAATTATCTCGGAGCTACGATTTGACGCCGTTGAACTATTTTTTTGTGGGGTGTCCCGTTGCTCTTCAAGTCCGCCATATCCTTTGTTCTTTGTCCTTTTGTTTATTGCCTTCGTACACTTTATTTATTTATAGCTTGTATCCTTTTTTAAAATCCTTTGTGTCCTTCATCTTCTTTTAACCCTTCTTTTAGTTTATGTCCTTTATATCCTTTACCACCATTACATCCTTTATATACTTAATATCCTCCCACCACTCGAATATTCCTCTTCACTCGAGACATGACCCCTTCTATGCCCTTTCCTACCCAAGACAGAGTTTTTATTTTCGCGTCACAAACATTAAACATTACAGAATGTCTTAGCAAGCCTCTAATCTAACATTTTCATGTTGAAAGAAACCAGGCAATCACTTGACAATCATTTATTGAAATTTTCCAAGAATTAAAAATACTTCAAATAAAGGACTAAAAACAAAACTCCCGAATTTGTACGCTATCAATTCAAATACTACATTCTGTTTTTAAATTGACTATCCTATTGAATCATTACTTTTACTCTCTTGTCTCTAAAGGGTTAACTTTCATCCAACAATACCCGCGACTTTCATAGAATACCTCTATTATCATTCACGACATCACTCAGCCTTGTTAACTTTTTGTTTCACAATTCTTTGTTTTCGGCATTTAATTTATTCAATTCGCACCGAAAAGTCGGCATTTTCAATTCTTCATTAAATTCGGGAATTTAGGTTGTTGTTTGCAAACACGCAGGATTACTGTACAAGACCCGCTCGGTACCAACCAATTACTGGAAATTACTTCAAAAGTTATTTCAATTGAAAATTGAAAATATTAAAAAATCCTCTTTCTTGTTCCCAGAATGAAATCTCCCAAGAGTCCAGTGTCTGTCAAAGGCATTACTCTATAATCTAAATTGAGAACAAAAATCTATTGAATTTCCTACGATTTTTGATTGGGTTTCTTTCCATCTTCAACTCATATTTGCTCATTGAAAACACAGACAGACATAAAAATCCTTTCCGTTAAAGTAATACTCATGGCTGCTGATATTGTGTCGGCAAGTCTTTTCCTCATGATTAAAGCCCTGAAGAATCTTTGCATTCTGTTGAACTTTTACTGGATATTGACGTGGAATTATAAGAAGTGGAAAATTAAATGATTTTTTCTTTTCTCTGGCAGACAAAGGAGTCAGACAATATTTTCAGCGATAAAGAACAAAATTTAGTAGAGTGGGTTGTTTTTTTACGTATTCGACGTTATCTTACACTTCGAGTAATTTGAAACGAGTAAAATCTGTAACGGATAACCCTTTAAATCGGAAGAGTCATGATCTTACTAAAACATTTTTGACACGTGGGCATATTTCAAGGAAATCCTTGTTGAGATTTTTTCTTTGAAAGTCCTTGAACTCGTCCATTTCACTCTAGTCATAGTATACATAGAGGAAGGAAATTTCTCAACTTAACCAAAAAAAAAATCCAATCGGTCCCTTATACGGACAAGTGTTAAATTTGTCATAAACCTGACAGTTCAATATCAAATCATAATAGAGGCACTAAGAATTTGACAAGTTGAGGAGACAGCCTGACCCGATTTCATTCCGAGATACAGTCTTGGAGGTATCTTCGATATTAAAGTCTCCTTGATAAGTTTCGGAGAACTTGTTTGTTAAGTTTTATAGAATGACACTGATGGCATTCCAGTTGAATACAAACTGATATCCCCCGAATGTCATAAAAGTTTGGCAAAGTTTGGAGACAAATGACATTTGTCAGGGAAACGGAAAATACTGTGCGAGAAGCTTATCCGTCAGAACAATTCAAGTTTAATATTTAACGGGCTGAGCTATTGATGAACATATTTTTTTTTATTAGGAAAATGTCGACTTTATCGGCAAGATGGTTTTGTAGTATGTCATTTGTGACCGGAATGTACATAGTCCAGGGTTCAATTCCCTGGCGGGACGACGGTTTTACGCAGTGCACCAGTTCAGAGAACTGAAAGCAAATTGAAATTCAATGAAAGTAATGACTCACTTCAGCAATATCACACCGTGGGCAAAGAGGGTTCTGAAACTATACTCGTATCTATAATGAATTTTGCCACAAAGAAAAATAAAGTCCTCCAATAAATTTTGTGTATAGTAGACTTGCAGGCACTCTGCAAATGTAAATTCTTCCGAAATTTTAGGTAGTCGTCCACCTAACAAACAACCTTAAAATACACCAATTTGGCTGGTATGTAACCACCCACTTTATTTTTATTTATTTGCTTATACTTTTTTTTTAATTCAGTGGAGGATAGGAAACTATGAACGAGTTTCTCTCGCTCTGCTCTTAAGGACTGTCTGCTTCAGTAGGCCGCCTCCCTTCGCTGACTCATGCGTACATAAGTGGTAAGCCGTCCGCATCTTAGCGTCATCGAAGTCATTTCGCAGTTCAATTCTAGCGAATAGGAATCGACTCCGGGAGTTGAAAAATCGGACAAAAGTAGTTCCGTACTACCTAAAGTGAAAATAGCGTGTGGCAAACCCTTAACCGCTGATCGTGCGAAGCAAGCGGAGCATGTTCTTAAAATGGATTGGGCTTCTCCACTTAAATTTCAATGGCCTCTATGAAATACAATTTTAGGTGGATTTTTCATGATTCAAATGATTTTAGAATGCGAAATACCCCACCCCCTTTGAACACACTTTAAAACAAATAACTCGCGCAACTAATGGGGCAAGTACCTCCAGTTAGCATCATCTCATTTTCATGATCATGACGATATACTGAGAGGTGTGTGATCAGTAACACGATCAACCGTGTTATTTACCCCGAATTGGTACCCATTTAGCTGCTTGTTGGGCTCATAGTCCGACACGTAAATCCTCTTTTATTGAAGAGACTATAACCTGTAGGATTCGAACCAGTGGCTCAGTGCCAAAAATGTAAAAGAAGAACAGAATTGTAACATAAGGAAAATGTGATGGTAACTTTTTTAAAGGTAGTTCAGCTAATGAATATTTTTTTTGACACGGTTTCGCGTAATTTACACGACAAATGGCATCTAAGTGGCCCTCTATTATAATAAAACTTGAAATTTCAGTGTGTTGAGATTCAAATCGGAATATCTTTCAATATTTGACTTTTAGCTTATATGTACACCTAGAGTCTGGGGAGAGAATATTATTTTGCCAGTGTGTGCGATCTTGTTATGATTGCTACGAATTTATTGCTGAGGCATAACTGGTCATATAATCGGATGGCCAATGTCAGAGGTTAGGTACATTCTGTTTCTTTCATAAAAATATGTAACGGGGTCAGTTCAGCGGGGGTAACTTCAGTGGAATACTTTAAGGCGTCCTACCTAGTGAAACCGACCTTGCAGTTAAGTTTCGTTTACGAGTAAATGGCATCGTGACGATTTTTTTTTGTGGGTTAAAGGCGACCATATACGTCCCGGTTTACCGCAGAGGTTTATCTCTGCAGTCGCTTGTGCAGGTCTGGGCGCCTGTGCAAATATGTGGTATACATGCACAGGTGTAACTACACATATACTCTGTTATACTTGTACAGTTAACTTGTACAGGTATACCTCTCCAGTATATCGAAACGTATATGGCGGGCCTAACCTTTAATATATCAGTGCAAGACTGCGTCAAGGGCAGCTCCCATCGCTTCAGAGACGATTTAAGGAAAGTATCATTTAAAGCCTGCTATGGATTCGAGTATTTGCCTTCACCCTTTGTGGGGCATAGCGCGTCAACTATTCCTAATAGGCTTAGCTGACGTTTCGTTAGGGATTATGGATTCAATTCATGCATTTTTAAATTTCCAATACCTGGCAATCAATCACACGTAAACGTTTGGACCACAACATAAAAGTCTGAAACGAAAAGTAATCGTTCAATCAACCAGTAAATTCAGCTTGGAACATAACCGAAATTCATATAACTTTCAAAATAATATCTCTTTAGCATGATCAATACCAATTACTAAACCGATATAGCAGGCAAAAAAACGAATAAATTTGACCAAAACAATTAAAACCAACATTTCATTCAATTTTCATTGCCTTCAGCCACGTCACGGTCTGCATGTTAAGTTCAAAATGAGAAAAAAAAATATTTCCCCTTACCGACGCGCACAGTGGATCATATGGCGATATGATAAGGGAAAACGGACTCCTATTTATTATACACGTATAATGCCGCATAATGAGCGAGTCCGCACACACTTAATAGAACCTTCCAAGAATAATCAGTAATAATTTCAAGAAATTGTTGCCATAAACAAATCTTATCTTAACCGACTAGACCATTTAAAAAAATCAGTTTAAATGGACTTAGTACCAATGTCACGTAACCGCTTTCGCACGCAACATAATTTTCTTCACCTTTTTTTCAAAGGAAGTTTCTCATCGAAGCAAAAATACGTGACAGGTTGATACAACACGAGGCCATTAATATAAAGTCTTAAAGTTATTTAGTTTATTTATGGTCACATACAACTAGTCGCAAGGTATGTATAGGGTACATAAAGTTCGTCTTACCACTCCAGCGTATTTCACTCCAAAGTTTAATCAGACTGGTATAAATTAATACCAGTTGGATTTAACTTTGGTAACAAGGCAATGACAGGACCGACGATAGATAGCTATCATATTGGTCGAAATGTGGTCAAACAAGGATAATTGATGGCCATCCATCATGGGGACGTATCCGAACGAGAATATCTGGAGGGGTTGATTGGCTTTTTCCTTTATGTTGTCGGTGGTGTTCTTTCTGAGTGCTTCGTTTGGGATTCAAGGCTTTTAAAAGAATAGAAAGAAAGAAAATAACTTTGGGAATAATTTTGATTACTTGCTTAGGTTTTTGGACGAAAAAACGACAGCGACTTTGTAAATTAAAAACTGGTAAAAACAAGGAGGTGGTTATTTTCCCGGATTGGTAATTTGTCTGTATCCTTAGGCTTGGATGATACATATTACAAAAAGCAAACATAAAGTTCAGAAATGGATTTCATACGAAGTGACTTCATGAAAAATCTAGCGGGGAAAAACTGGAAGTGACTATGAAAATACACACGCCAATAAAGAATATAAATACGCTTTACTTGATGGTAAAAATCGATTCCTGGAGCAAATATTAAATTTTAAGGAATTCTTCCAAATACCATTAAAATTATGACATCAATAAAACCACGAATAACCAACCATTACAATAGACTTGAATATTTAGAGCGTTGCTCTAAATTTAATTACATTTAATTTAGATAATCAAAATTTAATGTAATTTTGTCCGACCTTGGAATATTTTTTGCACAATTCAGGAGCATGCCAGCCATACACTGCGAAATGCGGAGGCCTCCACCTTCAGGACGCTTAACACACATCTATTAGTGCATTTAGTCAGCAGAGATAGCGCATGCAGCGTTTCCTCACTAAGACTTCCCAAAAACTTTCCCGAAACAGCAATCGAGACATCACTGGCATAGGCTGTCACTTAACATTCCAATACCTTCATGTCTATAAGCAATCTGTTGACCGCAATGTTCCAAAGGAGAAAGTACCCCACCTTGAGGACTACCTCTACAAGCACTTCGGCAAACCGATGAAGCTCCTAGTTTAGATGTAATAACCTTGGATGTTAGCATCAGGTTAATGAGCTGGATCAATGAGTTGTCGACATTCAGTCCTGTGGAAATGCCAAAAATCGCCTCCATCTGAATATATTTTTGCAGGCACCTTCTATGTCCACAAATGTAACCATGGTAAATTTGCCGTGGCTGAGTGATTTCTCTATGCAACTCACAATTGAACGGATCTGCCCTAGGTGTAGGCATGTTGCGATACCGCGAATACATTTTGTGGGATCGTGCTACGTAGCCTCTTAAGCGTTTGCAAAAGTGTGAATGAAAGACTAATGGGTTTTAGATCTTTAGGTCTCACATATGAGCTCTTCCCTGCTTTGGGAATAAATATCACTTTGAAGTCCAACCATATTCGTGTAACATATACAAAGTCTACCAGGCACGCTTGCAGATACATAGTTTCAACCTACGGGACTACAATATCTACCGCGTGTTGAATATCTGCTGGATACACCATTATGTCCGGTGGACTTATAGGATTCAAAGCTTGAAAGTGCCCAAAGAATTTTCTTCGTTGAGATAATAGCTCTGGAGATACTAGGAGTCCCCACCCCCTCTAGTACGTTCTGACTATATGAGTAGCCATCGGAAAGAATCGGGGAAATGAGTATTTAAATGAATTTCCAAGGTCTCTTTGTAAGAGGCTGTCTAGGACCCGTCCTGCTTCAGTAATTAGTTGGGTATGGGAGAATCAGTCGATAGTATCTTTTAAGTTTGGAGGCCTCTCTAGATCCCTCAATGCGCTCGCAGATGGATTTCTATGAGCAACGTTCAGCTTTTCGGATTTCTTTCTTGTAAACTCCGTAAAGCTCCTTAAAAGAAGCCCATTTCGACTCCTCCCTAGAAGATATTGCTTTGTTAAACTGCTTTCTGCAAGCAGCTCTGTAAGCAGTAAGTACCCTTTGCCTGTGTTTTTATTACTTTTCGGTTCACTGGCCGACAAGACCTCAGTGTGGCTGGGAAAAACGCATCCGCGTGAATAATCACCATTTTATCAAGCTTTTGCCTACTGCAGGGATGATCAGGAGGCGATGGAAGACTTTGTACAAACATTATTCAGTGCTTACCCCAGGTTGCCCTACACCTATTCAAAATGACAGGATTTGTCACAGGGACACTCTCAAGGCTAAACTCAATAGAGAAAAGGAGTGCTCCGAAGACACTCTCAAGTTTCATGTAAAGTTCCTTTCTCGTCTCTTCTTGTTGCTTGTGCCATGCAATGTCAAACAACAAGCATGTTAAAAACAATTCCCTCAAAAATCCATATTTTTACTCGCCGTGACTCAATACCATCCCATAGAAGTATTGTGGTATATTTGTATGAAGCATGCATGCGAGTGCGGAGATATCGCTTAACACTGGCTGAGCACAAATCTTTAAATAAAACGAGACTAGCAAAATCTGCGGTGAAATCTCATATCCCATGTATGTATATATTTGTCGATCGCAAATATCTGACTGTTTATTGGGCATTCCCGGCTTCGTGACTATAATGAAATCGATTTCGAAGGATATTGATGTTCTTTCCTTTTTTCTCTATATCTGTTAGATACAAAAGTGTGTCAACTCCTTGTTTGTGAGCCGCATAATCAACAAATGATATGACGCGGCGGCTACAAATATTTGCAGATTCTTCTTGGAATTTATTATTTGGACTTATATTTCGCTAGACTTTTTCAAATGTGTATTACATAATGAAAAGAAAGTTACCTTCAGTATGAAATATTGAATTATGAAAGCTATTTTTGGTAAAATAATAAATAAATATGTACGAGTGGTCGTATTGTCGAAATGTTCTGTCTCCTTTGAACACATTAAAGGGACCTTCATGGTCTCGTTATTCACTGGAGGCTATCTAAAATTCAATTTCAAGCCTCAACAATGTCATTGTTTATCCTTTTTTCTCTACGATGTTGATAATATCTATTTATATGTATATTCTGGTATTCTATCATTTCAGATATATGGCCATCATGAATCCTTTGCGACCGAGAATGGGAAAGAGAAGTACATTGTGTATAGCGGGCGCAATATGGGTATTAGGCATCATATTATCGTGTCCGATGTTGGTATTTTTCACAACGTTCAATGAAGAGCTAAACAATGGGAAAATAAGGGTAGTTTGTTATGCCGAGTGGCCGGATGGACCGACTAATCATTCATTACAGGAATATGTGTGAGTATTCTACCAAAGAAAAATAAAGTGATTATTGACTAATTATTTTGTAATGTTTGCCAATGGAATTAGGGTCAAATTTGTGTTGTGTAGTAATCAAATGTAATTGCGGTTTAACTTTAGGTTTTTATGCAAATTTTGCAGGAATGTTTAATTTTTATAGTTTTAAGCTAGTTAAATTTGTAATTTGTTTGTTCCTTACCACAGTAGTTGATACATTATTCGGTCACGTTCGCATAGCGAGCCCTTTTTACGGTATGTTTCATGACTTTCGTTAGTGTCGCTGGCTGCATTTCCAATCTGATAGTTTCCTTTATTCGCTGGATAGTCCGAGGTTTATTCACATATACCCTTATTTACAACACCCTTTCTTTAAAAACAAAAACCTACAAAAATAATTACAAGGCCGTTAAGTCTGGGGATTGCCGAAGCCAGCTGATTGCAGATCTCCTCGAATTATTTGTGTACAGAAAAGCTCTCTGAAAGTCTGCATTGTGACTTCACCAGTATGGCAACAATCAGATCAGTGATGTACCAAGTTTTCAGGTATGTCCCGATATCTATGTTCATCGACTGTAACCGCATCATTTGCAATTCCGAGAAAAACTGGACCCATGATATCCTCTGAAGTCACATAACAGCAAACAGTGCATTTTTCAGACTACAATTTCCGCTGGTGCTTCTATTTCCCTGTTTAATAGAAAGTCAACGTGCGCCTATTTGCGTGAACTTAAAAATCTGCGCCTCAACTTCTGGCTTGTCTTAGTTGAGCCGCAGTTTTGGGGAAGATGCCCCCAAGAAAATAGAAAAGAAAATTTCCTATTCTAAATCTAAACATAGCTAAAAATGGCGTTCTTATTAAGAGCGAAGCGTTTTGTTTTTTCAATTAAAAGACTTGTGGGTTAATTATGGAAATGATTTTTATTTCAAATTAAAGTATAATCGATGCCATTAATTATGGAGTACGATATCGATCAAACGTCCGCCGCGGAAGCACTGGCACGAGTGAATACGCTGGACCCAATTTTCCATGACTCAGACCAGAAATCTCGCTTTCGATATTGGCCTGCAGCTCTTCTAACGTTGCTGGCTTATTGACCAGCGATTTAATGTAACCCCAAAGAAAAAAGTCCAAAGGGGTTAAATCGCACGAACGAGGCGGCGATAACTCGCTTGCCGTACTTGGTCTTCAATAATTCGATTATGTCGTCCGCTGTATGGCACGTTGCGCCGTCCTGTTGGAACCACATATCCTCCAAGTCCAAAGCGTCGAGCTGATCCCAAAAATACTCCGTTATCATGGCCCTGTAGCGATCGCCGTTGACGGTTGTTAGCGCGCCGTTTTCATCAAAAAAGAAAAATGGGCCGATGACGCCGCCGGCATGAAAACCGCACCAAACAGTTAATTTTTTCGGATAAAGTTGTGTCTTGTGCATCACTTCAGGCTGCTCACTCGACCCAATGCGGCAATTTAGCTTGGTGATAAAACCATCCAGCCAGAAGTGAGCTTCATCCGACAAGATGATCTTCTTGTGAAAGTAGTCGTCAGCTTGCATCTGGTCCAGAGCCCGATTAGGGAATGTGCGACGGTTAAAATGTTCGGTTGGCTTCAGTTCTTGAGTCAACGCCATCTTATACGGGCCAAGAGCCAAATCCTTCCGCAAAATTTGCCACAAACTGGTCACACTGATGTTCAACGCGTGGAATCGACATCCTTGACTGCTCACGCACACTCTTTCGAACGGCCACGATATTCCCTTCACTTCGAGCATTACGTTTTTGCACAGGCACTGGGACATTATGCAATGCACAAGTTGTTTCGAATTTTTGCATCAAACGTTTAATAGTCCGTCTTGTTGGACGGTTTCGTCGACCGAAAATTGGCGTAAGCGCGCGCAACGTAGTCGCTATGGAATGTGAACTTTGATAAGAAGGTTGATTTGTCTCTCCATGATTAAATGGCATAGACTGACGTTTGAAAATGTGAAAGAATTGCGAAGCCACCTTCACTCTTGTTCGGAAAATTTTAAAAACAAAATGCATCGTTCCTATCTTTTTGAGCATATGTTTTGTAGATAGAAAATAGAAATAGAAAATTTTTGAAAATATGTACATTAAATTTCCTAATACTGTATACTGTAGAGGTATACCTGTGGAGGTTAACTGTCCGGGTATACCGGAGCGTGTGTGTTGTGACATTATGGTATACCTGCACAGGCGTCCAGACCTGAGAAATGTTTACCGCAGTTCTCATTATCAGTCATTGAAAGTGTCCAATTCAATCAATGATTGATTTGGCGGCGTATGAAAACTTCCAAATTGGATTTTGATTTCTAAAATTAAACGCTAAAGTTTACCACTTCTGTAAAGGGACCACTTTCGTATTTTAAGTTGAAAACCAATTGAAGGTCCAAGATTATTTTCTCTGAAAGTATACCTATTATCCCCAATAGAATAGCTGCCTAGAATATCCGTCTCAGTTATTTAACAGTTCTGTGTTAGTTTCTTTTCTTTTTTATTGTTGGGTATTCCCAAGACGTCATAAGCTTTGGCAAATTGCTGTAGTTTTATATATAAGCTCGTCCCATGAACCTGATCGGTTTGCTTTAAAGCTGCCGATATATTGATTTAGATTGAAATATTTTTCCTCATGGAAGAAAAATTTTGGGTGCGCTTGATTTTGGATTGAGTCCTTTATCTCCACCATGCCCCTCGTGTCCATTATATCCTTCATATCCTTTTTGGCTTTATAACCTGCTTTGCCTAGACTTTACTATATGACCAAGGAAGTTCATTTGTGCTGACCAAAGGATTCAGAATGCCAGTGCGTTAGTATCATACATATATTAACCTCAATTCAGAAAATGCCCATTCTTGCTAGGTTTATTTTCTGTTTCATTTCAGGATAACGAGGACCCTTTGGTCCTGAGGCGCACCCCCAGCAGCACGTGCTGTTGCTCAGTAGTGAATGAACTTTCGCGGTCAATTCGGTAACCTTCAGCTTCATACCCATGTCACGTCGATTTCTTCCGATCATCAAAGGAAATTGTTAAGTTCATTCTTACCAAAAACCAAAACAAAAATCCATTTCTTTTCAATTCTTTGCGAGCTTTATTTGAAATGTGAGTCCTGCTGAGCTAGTGGGCGCATACGAGTATATGAAAGTAACAAAATCATTCAGTGTTCATTCTTCTTTTCTCCCATTAAAATGTTTCATATTTCTACTTAGCGAACTAGTGGAACACATTCAATTTGAAAGCGCTTTCATCTTTCAATTCTACTTAAAATTGAAAATATGGCATCTGTCATAAGAGAATGAGAAGAAAATCAAAACATCAGCCGGAAAGCGTGTCTCTCCCGTCAGAGAAAACTACAAACAAAATTCAAAATGGATTTCTTTAGAATGTCGGCAACAAGCAACATCATCTTCGGAGGGATCATGTTTATAGACGTTTCGTATGAATGGAGTATGACGGCAATGCTAGTAAGATGATTGTGTGAAAGAAAGTGGTAAGGGTTTTATTTAGAAAAAGGAATATTTCTTTGTCTGTCAGTCTTCCCGAGAATTGAGTGAACATTTTGACATCCTTGTTGTTTTATTAGGATTTAGCAAACGCCAAGAACGATATCTTTCTGATCCAGTATTTTTGAATTATCTGTGTCAGTGCGAAAATTTCTTTGACGTGAGCATTATTAAAATTTGCTCTTTGTCGAGCTCATGGCATAGTCTTGCGAGAGCATAAAAATCAAGCGTTATACATAGTATTCCGCTTCAGATGTTATACTCGTATAGTTTAATAGTAAACTGTGTCGTTCACTTTTGGAAAATTGCCACCTAAAGGATCAGTCTGGCCTCAATCGTTTAGCCTGCCATAAATAATCCGGGCTTCCTCTCCAGCAAAACTGATCAGCTCTGACCTTCCGTATTTCCGGATGGTGTCTGTATAAATTGGATTATTCAGTCAGCCGGATTCACGATAAAAAATCGACCCGAAAAAAGTGATCAATTCCGGTCTTCACAACAGACGGTTGGGAATTCCGTTCCGGAAAAGCTGACACGTCCTTCCTTCCGTCTCGTTACCAATATGACTTTAGTCTGAATATCTGCATATGTGTCCTTGGAAATGAGAACTATCTGTTCAAGAAGAACAGATAATTTTTTCTCAACGTGCGAATTCATCTGCCTTTCATCATACAAAACGAAGTTGAACCTAAAATGCTACGCGATATACCTATTTCCCAACGAACGAACATTTGGTGACAGATGGACGTCAGGAAATTCATGAATAGTGAATTTCGAGAAAAGTCCAGAATCATACTGTTAGTGTAAACGCGTACACTTGATCCAGAACAATGTATATACAAATTAAATCCGAGCTAGTCTTTCTGAACTCATCATCATCATCGTGGCGCGACAGCCCGACGTCGGGCCTTGGCCGCCTGGATCATTGTCCTCCAATTATCTCGGTCACGTGACCGCGTCCTCCAATTTTGGGAGCCCAGCAGCTGCGCGGCGTCCACACCTACTGAGCTCTCCCAACGAGATCTCGGTCGTCCTCGCAGTCTCGCTCCGTCGACTCGTTCTGCATTCATTACTCTCTTAAGCATGCGATCATCGTCCATTCTTTGTACATGCCCTGCCCATTGAAGTCGTTGTAGTTTGACGATTTTCGAGACTTGCAGCTCATCGTACATTTCATACAACTCATGGTTGTACCGGATGCGCCATCCATCTCGATCGCAAACAGCCCCGAAAATTCGCCGTAGAACCTTACGTTCGAAAGTGTCTAGCATGTTTTCGGAGGCTTGAGTTAGGGTCCATGCTTCGCAGCCATAGCATAGCACTGGTCGTATAATGGTTTTGTACACGCGGAGCTTCGTGTTTCTGTGCACATGCTTCGATTTCATTATGGGGAGAACCGAGAAAAAAGTCTTATTAGCTAACTGTATCCGTCGCTTGATTTCGTCAGTTTCGTTGGCGTCCCTTGACAGGTTGCAACCCAGGTAAATGAAGTTGTTCACGAACTCGATGTTGAGGTCCCCCACATTGATGCTCGGTTGTGCAGGTTTCCTTGTCACCGATTGCATCATTATTTTAGTTTTACCCTCGTTAATACGTAATCCAACTTCCTTTGCAGCGGTATCGAGCGTATGCAGAAGTTCTTCTGCGTCAGCCAATCTTCGGGACATGATGTTGATGTCGTCGGCGTACGCTGCTAATTGTGTCGACTTGATGAGTAGCGTCTTGCTGTTGTCCATATTCACGGCCCGAACAACGTATTCCAATGCTAGGTTGAAGAGCGTCGGTGCCAGTCCATCGCCCTGTTTCAAACCAGTGCGTGTTTCAAATAGATCAGTAAGTTTATTCTGGATCCTGACTTGTGAGACGGAGTTGGTCATCGTCATCTTTGTCAGTCGCACTAATTTTGCCGGTATACCAAATTGCAGCATGATGTTGTACAGTACTCGACGATCGATACTGTCGTATGCCTGCTTGAAGTCGACAAAGATTTGGTATACGTTTACGTTGTATTCCCAGCACCTCTGGAGTATCAGTTTGTCTGAGAAGAGCTGATCGGTTGTGGAGCGACCAGGTCTGAAACCGCTTTGATATTCGCCAATGACTCGTTCTGCGTACGGTTTTATTCTATTTTCCAGAATTTTCGTCAAAATTTTATAGGACGTACAAACTAGTGAGATGCCCCTGTAAATCTCACACCGCAGTTTATCTCCCTTTTTATGGATTGGACAATGATACTTTTGCGCCAATCGTCTGGGATCTCCTCGTTCTCCCATACTCGCAGGAGTAATTGATGTATGGTATCAACTAGACTCATTCCACCGAATTTTAGCAGTTCAGCTGGAATCTCGTCAGCGCCCGGCGCTTTATTTCGTTTTAGTGACCGCAAGGCGAGATCAACTTCCTCTACTGTCGGGGGTTGAATGGGTGGGCCTAGATCAACAATATCGTCGAGAGCTTCCTGTGTGGGGATGTTGGATGGTCGGTTTAGAAGCTCTTCAAAATAAGAGGCCCATCGTTTGTT
Source organism: Chloromyia formosa (assembly GCA_964017055.1). Lineage (NCBI taxonomy): Eukaryota > Metazoa > Arthropoda > Insecta > Diptera > Stratiomyidae > Chloromyia > Chloromyia formosa. The sequence goes on along the minus strand of OZ024813.1, from coordinate 3,132,945 downwards.
AATACCATCGGTGTCGCTGATGATGTTTCCATCCTTGTCCTTACAAAGGCTAGTCCTGGGTTGGTAGCCGTTCTTAATTGTATTTACTAGTTTGTACGCTTGTCTGGTGTTCCTATTAGCTAAGTTTTCGTTTATGTTCAGCAACTGCTGAACTCGATGTCTTGTAAAAATTCCATCGTGTTATGAAACGAAGCCAAATTGAAAATACAGTATGGATATGTAACACATGAGGGAAATCAAATGTAGGCGGTGACCATTTGTATGTACAATACATTCATTATAGGTCTTATTATATTTGAACAAAAAAAGGGAACGATCCAAAAAGGGATCGATCCAAAAAGGGAACGATCAGAGAGCAGGTCTTATCGATCGAGGGGTCGTTGGTTCAAAGCCTGCCTAGAATGGTTTTTTTCAGCATGTTCATTTTATTTCAAACATTCCTCAAGTAATATTATAATATAAGTATATTCGGTTATGGCTCTTATCTATAGATTAATGGTAAAGAATAATTTCTGGAATATGCGAACTCTACGTAATATGGCCGGAAACAGAAGATGCGTTCACCGGCAACGCTCCCGAGAGGTTATTTAGCTTCTGACGGAGACAAAATATGAATTTAAGAATTGACACGCAGACACACTAAAGTTGTAGAATTCACATGAATATACATACTGGCCACCGCATGATTTTCCCGATGGGGGCTACCTGAGTTCAGTATGGAAAAATGAATATATAAGAACTCAGGATTAACCTAATTAAAATTGAATTATTCATTTTCATTTATAAAATAAAAAAAAATTTCATCAAAAATGATGAGCTGGGACTATATGTTTTTTAGCCCGTCACACTCGGTAGCACCCAGTAGCTCCTAGCGGAAGTTCTTCCTTCTGCTCGCTATGTAGTGTACATAAAATTAAGCAGTGAATACAAACTGAGAATTCATACCCACTAATGCTGTTTACGCATTCCACAGATTCCTCTCCATAAGATGTTTACACATCAAAAACGCAGCTGGATAGCTAAGCTATAGTTGTAGTTGGGTCGAATAATAAAAAAAAATTTAATAAACAAAAAGGTCGGTTTAAAAGCCGAGAAATTGTTTGACAGACTTATTCTGCGAATATCACATGGATGGCTTCCATATAACTTGACTAACAAAGAGAATCTTAGGCCCAAAGGAGATTGTTCAACGACAACTACGTCTTTTTTTTTACAAATTTAAACACAAAGAATACGAGATCATTTTCATTTTTTAAATACTTGAATTTTCGTTCTTTTCAACAGCTCGTCTCGAAGCTATTGTATTACAATTTGAGTTGATTTCCAACGAGTATTACATGTCAAACATTTCTGTGAATGAAAATAAGCGTATATGTATACCCGTATGTTACGTGTTACATATACGATTTTTTTTTCTCCCTTAAGGGATTCAAACAGCTTTTTATTTATTGTAAACTTTTCGAACTTCTTCTGAAAAAAAACCTAATATTGGAGAACCAGGGAAAATCTTATCGTAATATAATAAGATCTTCGTATCAGTCTTATTTCGTTCACATATACGAGTGCTTTGGTAAAGAAATCATTAAATATTAACTGCAAACTCTCCTCTCTATTTTATTCATAGATGGGTGGCTTGTACTTAATGTGCTTATTTCCACTTAGAAATTTCCCTTGAAATTGCTATTTTAATAGCAAAATGCATACTTGATGTCCTCAATTTACTTATCGAAAACATGGAAGCCTTAGCCCCTTAGCTGCCTAGTCATGCGGTTTTCAAGCGAATAACTTATAATCGGCATACATGATATACGTGAAAGTCGCAGCGCGAGACATCTTTCTGACAAATCCTTTGGAAATTTATCAATTTCGTAGAGTGCATTGAATATCAAGTCTCCCGGATCAGCGAAAATCTTTAAATATTTATGGAAGTGTATCACGCGTTGTCGCCATGTAAGCTGAAATTTAAAAGGTAACTAGGTTATAATGGCTGCGTTTCTATTTTGGACCGTGTCGACACGGTTTCATAGATACTTTGCGAAAATGCTACGATTTCAGACACCGGTACCAGAATCTTTGAGAAGTGGAAAAGTATCACGAATTTTTTCCGATCCGATTATCCCTTCAACGATTCCTAGAGTTTTGACAGTTCGCTCTTGACAAGTTCTGTCACTCCATTCGTAAACAACTCTTTATCGTCGTCAAACTGCGTATAGTGATTGGAAAGTCTGTCCTCGCTCGTCATTTTGTTTGGAAATTGTGTTTAAAAGTGTATCCCTTATTAATTGGTGTATGTTTATGTGAAATATATTCATGGAGGGACGGGAATCGTGTCGTTCACCGGAGAAATCACGAATCGGAGAGGGGGTAATGGATAAGTAGTGGAATCACTATGCTTTTGGGATCGCACCCAATGAACTGTAGGATAAAAGGAAAGTTGTACGGAAACATGATGAAAAACTTCAGGGTTTGGGAGGATCTAAAGCTAATGCAATAGTCCCCAATTACAGTTACTAGATTATACGAATAATGAATACATGAAGGACTCTTCACACCAGTGATAATTTTTCGTAACTCATTGGTTTTTTTTACACGAAAATGTTTCATGGGACGGTGTTGTATACCAGTGGCGTAGATAGGGGGATTAAAGAGATCAACCCTACCAAAATTTGGTATGTAACGTGGGGGGTAGCGTTTTCAAAATGTTGCAAAATTGCATTGTCAAGCTCCTACCAAAGCCCAAAAATGTGGAAATATTTTGCTCCTCTCTCCGTTGTAGTTACTTCAAATTAGTAAAAGAACATCTCCTTGCAATTGACACCTCGCGCCTGACTACCATTGAACAAAGAAAATAAAAATCACCTCCATTTCCTTTTCAGTGGAGAATTAAATTCCCCCCACCCCCTTTACGAAATCCTTAATATGCCACTGCACCAAGGTATCTGGGTAGATACCCAGATTACATTCACTGAGAATGACCCTCCCTTCTTCAAAAATTCCTTATCCTTTCTGGCAACTCGTTTCTTTTCCTTTGTCCATATACCACATGAAGTTCATCCAACCCTTTTGGAAATTTCTCACATTCTCCCAACAATATTTTTCATATTTTTTTCCAGATACAACGTTGTGTTTATGTTTCTAACGTACTTTCTGCCAATTGGGTCCATGACTTTCACATACGCTCGTGTCGGTCTTGAGCTTTGGGGGTCACAAAGTATTGGAGAATGTACCCAGAGGCAATTGGATAATATTAAGAGTAAGCGAAGGGTAAGTAGTTTCATACATTCATTTTAATTTTAGGTTACACAGACATCCATTTTAACGCCCCTGTCCACGAACACACCAAAATTCTATTCAAAATTCCCGAATGTCGGCTTCGTCGTCTCTCATAATAAGACAGTGGCACAGACTAAGAAATTTACTCGTAACAAACAACATCCGAAGGACCAAGGTGACGGGGGACAAATACGAGTATGAAAATGAAATGCCTTCTCGGGCCCTGGGGGGAATTTCGGTAAGAGCTCAAGATACGAGAAAATGTTTTTCTGCTTCATCCTTTGGAAATTAGCCGGGCGTGCTACCATTTAATTTCGCATATAAGCAGTGAACCCTCGCAGGGAGACAGTGTGCCCTGAAAAAAATCTATTATGATAATTAAGTTAAATTTTTAAAGTGGATTTCAGCAGATTCCTATTTATCTGTAGTTCTCTTTTAATATGAGGGGAAGATGTTGAATCTGAAATTGCAGATTTTGTATCCTTTTTGTCCCATTCGGTGATGATTTTAAATTTTAATCAAAGTTAATTTGACACTACCATTTAATACCTAGACAAGATAGAATACGTACGAGTATAAGAAAATAGGGAGCCACATTTATTTTTGGAATTCTTTCTCTTTCTTGATGTCTCATACTTAAGTATGAACGTCGTCCACCGTTGACAAATTTTAATTGGTCCTCCTTTCTAAACAGCTTTTTCCTTGCCAAATAAATTTCGTCTCTCAAGTTCGTTACTGCAATTTATAAGCATCGTTTGTCACTGGCAGTAAACAGTGCTAATTGGAATTTTTCAAGGTGCGTCGTTTAATTTTGTTTAGTGACGCCAAAGTGTTCGGTTCGTTCGACATTCACGGTAATCCATCATTTGATGAAAACGTCCTTTTTTTTGCAGGTTTGTCCCTTTTTCAAATAGCCGATCGAATTTCACATAAAACACGAACATAATGAATAATCGCCTACGTTCATTGTGCTCCAATATTCCAATCGCACTAATTAATCACTATGAAATTAAATCTAATTAATAAGCATTCTGATAACCTAAACTGAATACTCGTTTAACATCGAATCCGTGTTGTGCTAATGGCCTACCGGCAGACCCTAAAATTTTCTTAAATGTTCCTTTTCACGCTTCAATCGATTATCGTGCCAGACCTTCTTAATCGCCTTTCATGGCAAATATTTGAATTTTAGAAACTTTCAACACGTAGTGGAAGGGATAGGAAATAGGGAGGGACGACAAACAACTCGCTTGAGCTATTTTTATTTCGAATAGATTAAAGATAAATTTAACTGATAATAATTATTGCTTTGAATTGTTTGCTTGATATAATTTCAGGTTGTTAAGATGATGATGGTCGTAGTTGTAATATTCGCTGTATGCTGGCTACCATTCCATATTTACTTTATAGTTACTTCGTACTATCCTGAAATTACAAGTTTGCCGTACATTCAGGAATTCTATTTGGCCATCTATTGGCTGGCCATGAGCAATTCGATGTACAATCCTATGATATATTGTTGGATGAATTCAAGGTAAGTACCGAATAGTATAATTGTGAATTCTTTCCAATATCAGCTCAGCACACATCTATATTAATAAACGAACTTGAGGCCCATTTTCTCAATGTCTGGTTAAACTGCCAGTTAGCTATCCGGGACATTAAATTTAACCTTAGCGCATGCAACGCTCAAAATATGATAATGTAGTCCAAAGGGCAGCTAATGCAGTAGAAAGTCAGCTGATTTTCTTGGCAGAATTCTGCCACCGGTTCGATTCTATTCTACGTCAGTGCCACCTCTCAGCATTATTTTGCGGCTGAGTTGGTTTCAGATCCATTTCCTTCGAATAAATATCCAGAACTGTGTTCGTTGTGACCAGCTTAGTTGACTGATTTCAATGTGCAAACGTAAACAGTTGTAGCTGTCAAAATATCAGCAGTCCGTGTCAGCTGTTTATTGTCAATAAATTCTTAACCGGAAGATGAGTGCCGTTTAGCGTTTATCTACAGGATAAGATTTAACTAGACATTGAGAAAACGGCCTTGAGAGTTTTAAATGGAAAGCTCTCACGCCAATTGGATCACAGACACTCTCTGAGTTTATCTTAGATATGGATTTCTTAGACCTATCTCGCATCTTTCGTACATATCTTAAGTTTTTGTGCAGAAAATTTGCCAGGTGCGAGTGTGGTGTAAGAAAGCACACTTACTTTCTGCCGGCAATGAAATTTCCGCATTAACCAAAACCATTCAATTCAAATTTATACCACCAGAAAATTTGACTAACTTTGGCGTTTTGCCTTGTTTTGCTTATATTTCCGCCCACGTTAGTCGGACAACTAAAAATAAAAAATCCCATTATTCGCTATAAAATTATCCTCAGCTTTCGCATACAAACTGTCTAGTCTGAACAAACACGTAAAATGTAACAACGCGCCAAATTTGAAAAAAAAAAATCGATTTGCGAATCCATTTGTTGCAAATAACTCAATGAGTATTACCATATACTGTCGAACTCGATCTCGAACCTAGTACAAATGTCCTCTGAATAGCTCAAGACACATACGCACACTTCACATAAACGTGAAAAACACCGGTCCACTTGTACCATGTTCGAGTTCGACAGTGTGTGGCGACAATAATGGTGCATTTCTGTGAAAATTAATGAAGAGACATTTTGTAGTTCATTTGATTCCCTACAATCTACAAACAAAAATTGACTCGATATGTTATCCAGGATAGATTTATCCTCAAAAGTATCTATAATACAAACGAATCGCGCTTATAGCGACACATATGGCAAAATGCTATATAGATGAAGTTTCCGAAAAGCAATTATGACGGTAGTCGATGTAGAATCGATGACAGAGGTCGAATTAGGATCGATGACTGTCGTCAACTTAGAATCGTTACAGATCTGATTTGGATCGATGACTGTAGAAATGTGTAGAATCTATTTAAGCCTAATAAACAATTCGTCCAGAAACTAAAAGTGTCGTGAAATTTCTTTTTGTGTTGATTTCACGGCACTCTTCATTTAAAGCGATCCTCACACCGGCGCGACAAAAATCAAAGCGACAAAATTCGCGGCGTATTCGCGATGGATTCGCGACGCAAATTCGTGGCGATTTTTAGATGTTCACACCGAGGCGACAAAAAATCGCCGCGGAAAAAATCGCATTCAGTATTCGTTGTGTATTTTGTTGTGTAACTGAGTCTGCAGCGAATTTTGACGCCACACCGCCACGTCAAAATTCACAATCGGAAACATTAGCATGAACTCCTAAGAGGAAGAAACTGTTTTGCTTGTAGCAGTGGCTAAGGATGAAGAAAGGCAAAGGTAAATTGAATTCCTTTAACAATGGATAACGCCGTCAGGAAAAATTCTGCCTTCTTAGGGAAAGAAGACTATGGGTGCATGGCATAAATTTCAATGCACCCGTTGCTTACTACTTTGCACCGAAAAAGTGGAAGCTTGAAATAAAAAATAATAATTGGTACTTACTACATTTTGCTCCAAGCTCGTCGGCAATATCTTTCCAAATTTTTTTTTTTTTCTCATGATCTCAATCAGTTTTTCGATACCGCTAGCCATATCGAATAAACAACTACTTGTGAAGTAAACAAGAAGGTATCGACGAAAATCAAATCACACTCAGCGATTTTTTGTCGTCGCGACAAAATCGCTGCACAAAGTGGCGAAATTTCGCGTCGGTGTGGGCACCTCCGTACAATGCTGTGGTCAGATTTTTGTCACGGCGAAAATTTACGTCGCGAATCCGCTGGGCGATTTTTTGTCGCGCCGGTGTGAAGATCGCTTTAAGCTGGGTACATGCAAACAAAAGCTTTCAAATTCATTACTCTCGGCGGCGAAATTTCGCACACGATGTATGGATAGTTTACAATGGATATGTTCGACGACAATCTGCGAAAATCTGTTTCCCCATGAGCGAGAGTGGGTTTCTCAACAGTCATCCATTTTTGGGAGGTAAATGCAAGAACAAAACTCTGAAATGTTCGTCTCGTGAGGAGATTGCCTACTTCGCAACATCCCGCCTTTATCAACATTACCAACCTTTGAAAATTTCGTTTGGTGAGCGAACAAGGGGGAAAAATGTATTGCCGTTGAATGGAATTGAAAGGTCCAGCCAAAGAATCATCATCAAGGTGACGCGACAGCCCGACGACGTCGGGCCTTGGTCACCTGGATCGTTGTCTTCCAATTATCTCGGTCACGTGACCGCGTCCTCCAATCAGCCAAAGAATAGAGATTGTTAATAAGAAGTGGGACTCCATACGAATTAAGAGTGCGTGCCTATTAGTTGCATATGTGTTGGATTCCATCAGTACACGAAGGAGTAATACCGAATAACAAGCATGTTACTCATACAATGAAACGTGATAAGCAGTTGTCATTTGAAGAGCTGTTTAAGATGTTGTCGTCCGTATTCCTCTAAAGGCGACTTTCATTTAATTATTTGCATCTCAACTGGCACCGCGCTTTTGCTTAATTCGTATGAAGTTTCATCTCTAGTAGTAATTACTTTATGGTCCAGCTTTACGGTGAAAGTAGTCTACTGCTTAGTCTTCGTATCCACTTACCTAATAGCTCATCATCAGTAAACTGACGAGCATCTACACCGCATGTAGACACATCCGTACATGGATATGTTTTATGGCTACCGAATGCGTGCTTCTTCAGTGATTAGTCTGTTTGCGAATCACTTCTAATAAACCTATGAATATACACAACACTTTATCTACTGCATTTACCTTAATTCAGTAGATGCCAGATAATTTCATAGCTTTGATAATGTATGTTATTCATCAGTATTCCAATCTCGACATATGCCTCAACTGAATATGTTAATAAAAACTTGGAAAAAGGACAAAATGTAATTAAATCTTGATTCAATTGCTGCAGGCCCCTTATTTATCTCCCGATTAATCAAACTAACCAAATTACATCATAAGAAAGTTATCACATTTGCCAGCCAGAGCCGTAAAACGGTCTAATGAAGCGTTCTCATATATTTAACCAACCTTGAAACCGTGTTTATCGACACAAACGTCAACCAACCTTGCATCACAATTTTATGTACAGTATCAAATCAAAAACTAACCATTTTGGTCTATTTGCATTTGGTTCAAGGATTGACATCATCCTGGTCCCTAATAAACCTAAACTTGATGTGCTGCCATGAATCCTTTACAGAACAACATTAAAGGCATTTCCACCATAATCGTTTTAGAGAATTAAACCACATTGTCATCTCATTTCCTACACGCATACCCATTTGACATTGCCCCGAAGAGTTCTCTCATTCGAGTATAGTCTCAGGTTCACATGAACTTCAAAATTTAATTTGACAAATTGGAATTTACGGAGATGAATTTCTATTTAACTGATGTAAACACTCCCCGGGATGGATCACAACACAACATTGAGTTTGAAATAGTTGAGCAATTAGTTCATGGTCTCACATTACCAACAACAGTAGTCTCACATGCAAATTTAGGGTCCATTCGGAACGTGATATCTGGAGCAATGAAGTACATATCTCGTACGAGTATATTATGAATTCTGACAATATTACGAATACTCGTATGTAGGCCCATAAAGTCTAGTCTTAAGGATTCACACTGGTTACTTAGCTACCTAAACTGGAGTGATTCCAAACTATGTATTTCAAGAAAGGAGCAGTTTCCATGACGGTTAACGTAGGATTCGAATATGAGGAGGCGGCTCCTGTAGAGATATTCAAACTGAAAATTGAATTTGAATATGGTGTCTGCATGAGGAGGAAATTGGGTGATGAAAATTAAATTTTGACTGTATCGTATTGTAAATGTTAAACTTGAATATGTTTCTACTAATTACGCAATGATAGTGGAAATTATTATACGGAGCGATGATGATCTGTTTGGTTGATTAAGGCATTAATAATTGAATTCACTTGATTTAATGTAACAGGTGCCATATGGCTAAATATAAGTGAATGATTACTTCATTGCCTCTGTTTTCACCAATTTAAATTAGGAAGTTAAATACAGGTTTCCGGAAAACTCTATGTAATTCTATCAGGAATATTATCACTCATGTGTGCTCTTCGATAATTGCTACTTGCGAACTCTGAAAATTGTTGAAGGAAGGTGCTATGGGCATTATTTCAAGGGAAATTGCCCCATAATTGCTGGGAATTGAGCATGTTGAGGATAACACCCCATTGCAAGATTTCCCGAAATTCTTGATACCCTCCCAAAATTTCATACTCCATCGAATTTGCCATGTTAAATCGAAAAACCGGTCCTTTCAGAAAGGTTAACCGGGGGTGATTGCAGGAAAAAAAATAAAGGGGGTTTGAAACTTGGCCCGATTTGTTGGTTGATACCGGGAGTATAATTAATTAAATTTAAATATCAATTAAAGAGCATCCTTTTTGATGGGGAGTTACGTGTCAGTCTTACTAATTCTAACTTTCCGAAATTTTTTGCTTTCTTTTCAAATTCATTGCCGAATTTAAAGACGGACGAAATAATCTGACAAACACATTAACGAGCGAAAAAAAAAATATTTTTAAAACTTTCTATTTGTTCCTCTCGGCTACCACATAAAAATTTAACTTAATTTCAACCCTTTGGGCCCAGAATCGCAGTACCTCCTGGACTTCCTCTCTACGGCCCTGGCCATAATTTATTAGTTTATATTAAACTAAGGGGTGTGGGATATTTAACGTCAGCTATAACTAACAGGCGGGAAAGCTACGGATTTTATTTTATGTAAGATCGATATTTAGGCGATATTTTTTGGATATACTAGTAATCGCGTGTCAATTAGAGCCGGATTCAGGAAAACAATGTAGAAGCTTTTTCTCAATTTTGGTTTCTGTATTTTGAATTCAACGAATTTCAACTTTACCAACTCGAAAAAGTGACGCGTTGCGAGAAAACTGCCCAAAACTGCACGACAAATGTTTTTTTTTTATATTTTCGTCGCTAACTTCGAAAAAAAAATTTGGAAGAGAAAGTCGAAAGAACAAAACTAAACTACATCAAATTCGAGACAATGAACTTGTAAATGTTCTTCCATCAAACGGTTAATTTAGACGCTAGATACTCATTTGCCCTAACTCCTAGTGGGGCATCTCGCATCAACTATTCCTTGTGACTTAGCTGAAATTTCGTTGGCATAAACCAGTTTCGGACGATGCACGTTGTCAGCATGCACTTCCCAAAGTTTGACGAAAATTTCAACATCGGTCAGAAAAATAGGTTTTCTCTTATAACTCGAAAACCAATATTAAAAACTTCTCAAATAAGAAATCCATACAAATTAAATACCATTTGAATTCGAACACATTGGAACACCTTTTGTAGATTTACACGTTTTTAGGTTTGGTTGTCGTTATAAAATTTGCATTTATTTGTCCAATTAAAAATCGAATTTTAAGCTGTATAATTTTGGGCCTTAGAAGAATCCAATTAGTGGGCCAAGGTGACAGAGATGAGTTAGCATCATCTCATTCTCAGGATCATGACGGTGCACTTAGAGGTGTGTGATCATCAACACGCTCAACCGAGTTATGTATCATTTTGCCTAGAAGATTTTGTGTGATTGATTATCATCCAATATATTTGTATACATACTCGAACCATCCATTTTAAGGATGAGAATCTGAAACGTCAAATATTCATCCAACTGTTCCTTTCTTGCACCTTCCTTTTTCCTTACATTCGACACTAATCAAAAATCAATAAAAGAAATATGGTTCTTGGTCGATCCTTTTTCCCGAACTTGTAAAGTCAAATCAACTGGCCTTTTCGCAGGATATTCTCACAAACTTTAGTCCGGGGAATTCTCACAAACGTGAAAACAGTTGAAATGCAAATCACATCGCCATGCTTAGGGATCTATGGGAAGCATCATCATCATCGCCACTTTTTCTTTTCTCTCGTTTTTCCATTTTTTCTGACACCATCGTCTACTCTTTTTTCTCATTTTCTATGGCTATACACAAATAATTCAAGGGCGTTACATTTGCCTGGCGTTTGCATAAATGGTATGAAGCATTTTGATTGCAGACCATCCATTTCGGAAAGTGGTCGGCTATAGGAGTTATTCATACCCTTGCGGTAGCCTTAAGAGACCGTAACCGTTTAGATTGTAGTCCCTATTGCGAAAAAAAGGACATCACCACATCGTAACGGACAGGATCTGGGACTATAAAAACATTTCTGGGTTGACACATGTGCTGGGTCCGTGTCTGACGAGTATCTCTCTTTTCGCCAATTCTGTCAGATTTGCCGTTCAGGTCGGCCGGAACCCAACCAAATTTCAGGCCAAAGTTTTCGTTACGGTCGCCTGAAGTTTGTTTGGGTCGAAATACCGTCCACTGAATGCCGTTCAATGTCTTAGGCTTAAGGTCACGTATGATGAGGATATTGTTGCGTTTCTTGCACGTCTCAGCAGTGTGGGCGAAAAAAAAGCTGAAGCCATTACAGCGCCCAAAGTTGTTTATTTCAGAGCCAACAGCTTCTCTTTTCGTGCGTGACCTGCTATTATCAGTAATTAAGCCGGCGCGGCGGCGGCAGATTCATTTACGAATTGATTTGCACCTTTTGCATTTATTGGATCCATTGGTCCGGTCTTTGTATTATAAGATTCTTTCACTTTAATTAGTCCGGATTTCTTGTTAATCTCCGAGCTTATTACAGCACTCTCATTGATTTGGCTTTGCTTTCAGGACACGTAAGTCCATTTCGAAATTGTTATGAAAGAAATGGATGTCCACTAACGTGTATTCAACTCACCTCCATTGCCAGCTGCTGCTCATTGAAATTGGAAGAAGAAATAGAAAATCGATTTAATCCCCTAGAATTTGTACTAATAGTACGAGGTACCTATACATTCTGAAGATTGCATTCATTGGCCTGTACTAGACACATCTCATTAATTTTGAATCCTTTTACGGCATGTATAAATCCGTTCTTTAACCAATAGTCCACAGATATTTTCTCGACATAGTGTGGTGGGAGTGGTATAAGATGCTGTACATTTGTAGGCAATGGTATATTTACTCGTATCCTATGGTTCTGATAAAATTGAAATGATGAATGACTCCATTGAAATTTCTGGTGAGAATTTCTTTTTTGTTTTTACATCATTTGAAATACACACTAATTGAACCGCTTGATGGACCTGGTGTTTATACTCTAGATGAAATCTGAGAGTATTATAAGTTTGCCACAAAGTTTGTAACGCTAAGAAATAAGGCTCGCAGAAAAAAATGAATGATACAGAAGTTCATATTATCACTCGAATATCTCAAAACCGGATGTCCGTCTGTCCGTCTGTCCGTCCGTCCGTCCGTCCGTGACCTCTCTAGCTCGAGAACGCGTTGAGCTATGAAGTTCAAATTTTGCACACGTTATTTTTGACAAAAAATGAAGGCTAAGTTCGTGAACGGGCTAAATCGCTCCACCCCTTTTACCCCCTCCCATACAAAATGACACATTTTTGAAAATTTACAATAATCAGATTTTCTCAGAAACTATAAAACATATTGCTTTGAAATTTTTAATATATCACTTTTATGATAATTGTAACCTACATTATAAAATTTATTGTAATCCTCACCCTCCTTCTACCCCCTCCCATACAAACTGCACTATTTCATGAAATACGTTAAGCCTATTTACTCAGTACGTATACAATTTATAGCGTTGGAAACTTTGTGAGAAACCTATAATGCTGTCAGATTTCATCTCTTGTGTTTATACTCTAGATGAAATCTGAGAGGTGATGGGATCAACAAAGTCTTAACGATGCATCCGAGATTGCAACCAAAATTATTTATTGGCTTTAACCAGGTTCAAATTCATCTAGAGTATTGCATGATTGGGGTTTACCCCAATCGCAGTTCTTTTATGTTTTTTTTTCTGTTTTTGAATCTATTTCAGTATGCAATATCTTCAGAGAGAGAGAATCTTTTAGACTCTTTCGTTATTGATTGATCGTTATCTTAATAATTTTATTTGTGGTGCAGCGTTCTGTGTTAGCAAAATATTCCCTCTTCCGTATCGATTCGAAAATCTGTCTAAGGGTCAGTGTCATGTACTTCCCGCTTTTACTCCAATAATTTTTATCAAGTCAATGTACTCATTCGCAGCTGACTCGACGGCGAGAAAAGCAACTGTTTGAATATGTTCGTGGCAGGAATCGAACCCGCAACCACTCGCTTGATAGATCTAGCCATCGAGCTACCGCGACCGTATTAGACATAAACTAGTCCTTATTTAAGAGTTTGCCTTTAAATCAATAATTATTCAGTGCCCACCAAAACTGGCAAAAAATGTCCAGTTTTAAAGCTCAATAAATTAGTTGCTCTCAATGTTAGTTGCTTTGACCCCTCCAGAAGCATGGGCACGTCAACATCCCTTGCATTACCATACTGTTGACGTTTCAATAGCATATAGATTTGAGAAGGTGCAGTTGCTAGTATGCATCTCACTTCATCTTCCTTCTGTAATTATCCTTTGTTTTTATCATAGGGCTTCGGCCGATTTGACAAATCAGCTGGACCTGGAAGATCCACAACGACCTATTAGCGGTGAAACAAAAGCAAATTTTTTGACTTGAAACAAGCATAGGATCGCATCGATCCAAGTGCGCTAAATAACATCACTAAAGCTAGTCCAGCTGACCAGCCTGACCACGCTTGTCAGAATCAACAAAAACTTGACCGCCCCATTTAACACCCGAATCGTGCTGAAGCAGGGCGACTCAACAAATACCCTTCTAGTGTCAATCACACAACTAGTTGGATACGCGGATGCCATCGTTAAGCCCCGCACCACAGGGGGAAAACAACACTAACATCCAGGGCCACAAACACCGTGGACGGGACTTGAACTCGTAACGGCCGTAGTAAGACATGAGACTGACGCCTCTACGCACTTAACTACCGATCGCCCATGTTGTACGAAATATTTGACGAACCAGTTAAGGCATAGTAATTATCGTAATGGTCGCCACTACGAAGCCCTTCCCTTTAAAACCGATAAACAATAATCCATCATCAGCATATACATATGTATGTAATATGAGTCTGTACCATGTAATATAGTAAGCCCCTCAAGCCAGATCAATTTCGATTTACAGACACACTAATTCCGAGTCGACCTTTGTGCGGGGAAAAGAATATTGTGTCGATTACGAGTGAAAGTCGAGCAATGTTCAAGTCCAGGTTCAGCCTGTTTTCGAAAGCCCTTAGTCATTTGCCCTAACCCCTCGTGGGTCATAGCGCGTCAACTATTCCATGTGGCATAGCTGACGTTTCGTTGGCATTAACCAATTCCGAACAATACAGCACGAACTTCCTGGTCCCATTTAGCCGCCTAACTGCGGCAAGTCGGAAGATGTTTTGGCTTATTATTACGCCCCGCACTACAGGGGGAAGACAACACAAACATCCATGGCCGCGAATACTATGGACGGCACTTGATCTTGAACCCGTAACGACCGTAGTCTGACTTTAGATTGACGCCTCTGCGCACTGAGCTACCGATCGCTAGTGCGGAAGCCCTTACTCGTATTTTTTCTACATTTAATTGGTCAGAAAAAAAAGTTAAACTTTCTGTGGTTTTCTCTGAATATTTTGTCGCCTTAGAGATACTACAATCTCCAGTTAGTTGCTCAACCTAATAATAATATTAATCTCTCGAAATGATGTTTGTTGCCTTCAGATAGCTGATAGATAAAATTTTGATCCATGTTTTTTTTTTTTTTTTTCAAATTAAAAACTACTAAAAAACTTTATATTTGTTTAATACCTTTTCCCTTAGATTTCGTCGCGGTTTCAAGCAGTTTTTTTGTTGGTGTCCGTTCGTTAAACTTACCCCTGAAACATTGCAAAGACGCGAAGTCCTGACATCACGGTATTCATGTTCCGGATCACCAGATCATCATCGAATTGTAAGAAACGGTAAGAAAGGTATGTTTGAAAGGACATTTTTGAAAATTTAATTTCTTTCTTTTTATTTTTCCGCTTTCTCCGATGTTGTTGTTCGTTAGCAGATACTGAAAGATCTTTTTTGTACACGTGTCCGGGCTCGCCGAAACATCGAAGGTTGTCACATGGCGGTACGTGATTTTGTTTTTAATTTAATATTTGATAAAAATACTCCTTAGAGATTTTCAGCTATTAAATGTCTGATTTGGTGAATTGTTAATTAAATTATTTTAGAAATGTGGGAATAAAAGGAATAAAATTATATTATATTCCGAAAAAGTGGGTAAGGTTAGAGTCACGTTAAGTGTACCCTCTTGCGTGGGAATGGATCTTGGTCCGGGTGAATCGAACACAGCTATTGTGACGCAACAACCCGATGTTAGGCTATCTGAGGATGTCTCCCTGAGAGTATGGAACATGTATTGAAGAGAGGCTATCATCACACACTATCCATACGTGTTTCGTACATTTTTTTTTTCATATACTACCTTCTTACCCTCGTTTGTCAAATTAATTGAATGAAAGCTGCGATTTGTGTCGGTTTTTTCCATTACTTTTTTCATTGCCTAATTTCTCCAATTAGCTGGTGCTCCCTCGATTGTGGTATGATTGAAAATCACAATAAATTATTTGACAGCCGGGGGAACATTTTTGTGGTGTGTGTAATATGTCTCAGTGTGTTAATGGGTACCAAAAATCTTGGCTTATTTCCGTTCTTTATTATAATCTTCATATTCTCAGATGTCCCCAGACCAAAAGCATATTCACGTTCAAAATTGTGGCCCTCATCCTTTATCGTATTAAAAAAAATCGCACAAATCGGTGAGTTTAAATGTCTGCTATCTTGTGAACTGCTATCTTGGGAGCTCCTATTCTCAATTACCCTAACCCCTTGTGGGGCATAGTGCGTCAACTGTTCTATGTGGCCCAATTGACATTTCGTTGGCATAAACTAGACTTGGACCTAGACCTTTTTTTTATAATACTGATCTGGGCTTATTATAGATCGTTTTAACTCACTTCTCACTAAGACGAAAAACGAAAAAATGACTTTTAAATTTCAGGTCTTCAATTATTATTCACGCGAGCTTTTCGAGCAAAATTCAATAATGTCCAACCAATATAATTTCCGTGAATGACGAAATGTTAAACGTCACTCTCTAAAATAAGTAAAAACTTTTCCATCAAAGTCAGTCGCCGCCTTCTCATTCAATAAAGCCCAATCCAATTTCCAACCTACATTCATTCATTAGAAGCGTATTTTTTCACGTTTTCCTAATGAATGACAAATATTAGTTAGCGGGAAAAGAAATAAGAAATAATTCAAATATACTCGTATTTTCTCTCCAACTTTTCTGTTTGCATCAATTAAAAGTAGGCGCCTTGTATAGCCTGTAGACTGCAAAACGTCAATATTAATTAGAAGCCTCGCTGGAAAAATGGCCATAAGCTATGAGCTAGACGACTGGATAGCGATGAGCTATGAGCCTCCTTGTTGAAGCTAGCGCGTTTGCTATTCACCACCCACTATGATTCGTATTACTGTCATGATTAACACTTACACCGCCACCGTCATTATCATTATCCTCGTCATCAGTGCTGTGCCGTCAGAATATTGTTAGCAGTCATGCTCATATTCTAGGCGTTCATCACGGATATGACACAAAATTAAAATTCCGAACAGTTCAAAATTACTTCGTTCGCTCTCATCTCGTAATTCGTGATATAAGAAATTAAAAGTTGTTGGTGAAAGAGATATGACGGGGTCGTCCTATTCTTTAGTAATCCTGATGAGAATTAAGTCTAATAGACGTCGGAAGATGTGGGGTGGAAGTATTCTTGCACGTGTCCGCCCAATTCATACAAAAGTGTTTTGATATGACTACAAATACAAAGAAAGATTATTGCCACGATTTCAAGGGGTTACTAGGCAGAATGGTAGGATAAAATATTCCGCTAATGGATAAGTAACATTTGCAAATGTAAGCACATTTTTTTAATATTAAAAAGGATAATGTTACCTTTTTTGCCTTGTCGTAGTAGTACTTTTTTTTCTTATAACTTTATGATAAATATTTTGCATCGTTCCCAGGACTTTCACCGTCCAAACCTCTTATACCTAGAACATTTCACGTGACCTATTAACGTCGCTTTAATTATATTCTTGAGTCTATAGACAAATCGCAGATTTTGTATGTAGTCAGTCGCGAACAATTCGGAACATTGTATATCGACTTTGTAGCGCGTCCACATCGAAATTTAGTTTCCAGTGTACTAATACTGATAGGGGTTTCACCACACTAAGCTTGAGTAATAATGGCACCAATTAAATTTGTATATCTCTAACCGTTACGAAGATATAACTGTTTCTGTTATTGTCGTCAAAAACTACAACCTGTCACACAAAATCAAAATTTGCCACTTTCTCAATCACCGAATCTGTGAGTTGACATCACTTTCTAGCACTGCATAAAATTTCATATAAAATACATACGACCTGGTAATCATGGCTACGGTCAAATTCGTAGAAGTTCTACCCAATACTATTCAAGGCGCGCTACATGAAAACTTCGAAAGCTACCATAGTGCCATTCACTAGAAAAAGGATTTTCGGACACCGACAGGCCCCCTTATGTACAACTCGCCTATATAAAATATTTGGGAGTTTTCCTCATCGAAAAGTTATCCTGAGCAGAAGTGCTTAGAGTCAATACAACTCCCTGCAATCATGCACAATCAAATGGTTACAGACGGCTCTAAAACGGAACCTTTATCCCAATGGGTAAAACGCCGTCCGTGTTCTAAGGGACAATTTACGCCATCGAGGTTCGTGCTAGGCTGTGCCAAACTCCTGGCTATTTGAACATGAAACATAGTAATATTTACCGGCAGACAGCTATCGAAGCAATAACTAGCTTCACTATTAATTCTAAGCTGGTGCTGTCCTGTCAAAATTTCCTCTATTATGTGGGTTCAACGACCAAACTCACACTTCACCACCGGGGTTCATGGTCACTCGGGCATCGAAAGCAATGAGTTAACAGATAAGCTAGCAAGCAAAGCAAGCCTCCGCAGTCCCTTCTACAGCCCAAAACCTTTTTGAGAAATACCATTCTGCTACTGCAGAAACCAGAGAAGAGATTGAGAAAGCACTGCCACATCCCAATGGGAGGCCCTTCCGGGCCTGAGACAGGCCAAACTATTCATCTCCGGCTACTTCGGTTGAACAATAACATTGGCAGATGCTAGCTGTCGCTTTTGTAAGGCTGATGATAAAACCTCACAGCACATCCTTTGCGAGTGTGAAGATCTTGCCCAACGATGCAATGATGCTTCTGCTTAAAATCCCTTTTGGCCGATAACATCTCCTCTATGAAAACTGACCAGATCAGTCCATTTGTCTTTTTATCTCTCTAGCATAATAAGTTAACATCTAAATAATTTTTCTATCAGAGCTTATTTCCAAGTTCATAATCCACTTTTATTTTTCCACGCTTTTTCTATGGCATTGTGGCGAGGTATTTCCAACAATTATTGAAATTTGAATATCTGCGTATATGGAAAATAATATAAATAGTAAAAATATGAAAAATCTCATGTTTACATGGTTTAAGTAAATCGCTAAGATAACCGTTAATTTGCTTAGGAAAATCGTTTATTAAAAACTATTTTCTCAGTCGGAAAATCATGAAATTCATTCGAAAATGTTAATTCGATTTGAAAAGTGGTTCATGAAATTTGGAATGTTGTTAATTTTTTCGAAAAAGCTGATTTAGCGTATATTTGAAAAGGAAGTGCTATGTTGCGACAATTTATGCCCCGAACCATTTGTAGTAGTGTTATATGGGCAAGATCGTGATTTACGTACTTGTGAACATGTATCTCCTGCGCTTGTTAGGATGTTAATGATCGTTACCACCGCAGAAGTGGAGTGTTCATTTCAAGATAGACTACCCAAACTAAAGGCAAAGAACCAGGACCAAAGACTGAACACTTTAACACGTGCGCCAAAATATATCTATTCTCCTGTCTAACCGGCTTCATTTTCAATGCACTATTTTCTTATTCATCTGATTTAAACTCAATTCAAAGTACAGAGAAGATAATGCAATCATAAATACTGTATCCCTCTATACTCCGATCCCCTTAAACAAAGACTGCCAAATTGAATTTTGCAGTTAATGTTTACAAACGGTAGCAAAAGAAAAACTTTTCCCATTACAAAATGAAATGAACAACACAAGAAAAACAAGCACCCAAAAACACATCCTGCCCATAATGGGCCAACGAAACCGCACTTGACTTCCTGATTTTCAAGATGTTCCGGTTAATCCTTGTCCTTCTGAAGATGCTTCCGTTCATACGAATTCCCTCTACAATTTTCAGATTTCTTTTAGATTTTCTTTGCTTGTGCCCGTCCCTATTTTCCTGGCAAAATCCGAAACAACTGCGACAAAGTCAAAATGTTGCCAAGATTTTGTTGCGGGGTCGTCTTCAATTAAGAATTTCTTGGTCAGATGAAAGATGTGTAACGTCTTAAGAAAGATCTGGGATATCTCTCTTTCCTGGACGCTGTACTTTTTTTTCGTGACTGAAATTTTCTTTGCTGAAAGAAATTAAATTAGAAAAGTGCCGAATTTAGATAGTTGGAGGAGAGAGAGTGAGAGAATTTCAGTATCTCCTGTATCCTTTTTTCTTATTATTTGAAAGATTAAGCTTTTTACGATTTGGTACATATACTAGTATAGTATAAACCTTGAATGGCTTAATCAAGAGCGATTTCGCATTTTCAGGTGTGCGACCGGCGGCGTACGCCGAGTTATTCCTAAATTGAAAGTAAACCTAAGAGAGGTGTTCAGGTTTTCACTTTTGACCTTTTCTTTCCGAAATTAAATTAGTATTCAGTTCACATTGGAAAATTCATTACAAATGGATTCCATTAAATGGATTGTGTTAAGCATTGACTGTTGAATTTAATTGAATTGGTTGAACAAAGCATATTGCGTTACCATGAGGAATATCAAGAGCTTTGCTCCAAATTCCAGGGTGTTGTAGTGTCGGATGTATCAATATCGAAAGGCAGATGGCATTGTTATTGGATCCAAACGACCAGCTGATTAATATAACTTCATTAAGGGTGTCTAGTGGATCACGAGAAGCTCGTAAGCTCATTTCAGAGCCATATTAATCGCGGTTTACCCAAATGGAGGATAATAGTTTCGGGCATCATTTTTACGTTTACTGTTAATCTGTTATCCAACAAAATGTCTATGAAATGACTCCGTACCATTATATGAAATATGGCGGTTTGTATGCAACTTTCAATTCACCCAATCCAAGGAATCAAATATAAACGATAATTTTTTTTTAAATATACTTATTGAATACTATAATACACAAACCAAAGCTTCAAAATTTCTCAGTGTAGTCTCCTGTGTTGTCTACACACTTCTGCCACCGAAGTTTGAATATTCCCTGTTTGCGGGCGCACGTGCTCCTCGACTTCTTCATTGCTTTCAAATCGTTTTCCTCCAAGTGATTCTTTCAGGGGCGCGAACAAAAAATAGTCACAAGGAGGTAAGTCTGGACTATAAGGAGGGTGTTCGAGGCTTTCCCAGCCCATTTCTTGCAATTCATTCCTTGTCAACAACGCGGTGTAAGGCCTGGCATTGTCATGGAGAAGGATAAGGATGACATCTCTAATGGGTCTACCTCGCCTTTTGATTCGGTAGGCGGTTTTTGCGCACTGTAACAACTGGCAATAGTAAGCCGCGTTCACTGTTCGTTGATCGTGAAGAAGTCAATGAGTAAAACTCCCCTTGAGTCGAAAAAATCATTGCGAGAGCCTTTCCGGCTGAGAGACGAGTTTTGGCCTTCATTGGGCAGCCTTCATCTTTCCTTCGCCATTCCTTAATCGCATTTTTCGTTTCAGGAGTGTAGCTTACACCAATTTCTGATGAGATTTCTTTAACAGATATCCGGCGATCACGTTCAAAAAGCTCTCGAACATCACTCATGGTGGCATCTGCCAGACTTGACCTTGGGCGTCGGCAGTGACTTTCATTTTCAACACGTTCTCGCCCACCCTTAAATTCTCTGGCCCACGTATATACTCGATTCTGAGACAGTGTAGTGTAAACGAGCCCGTAAACAAGTAAAAATTTCCGAGGGTTTAACGCCTTCATTGGTTAAAAACTGTTGATGCGTTGCCCAACAGACGGATGTACCTCTTGCTCGGTCATGGCTGTACTGACGACAGAACAGGGCGCGGTGGCTAACCAAGCTGTTTTCCCTTAACTATATCAAAGTGAGTCCAACATGAGGTATGCCTGGGGGCATTGGTCTGCTTTGGATTTTCTTCCTACGCTAGCATATGCCTAACCGCGCACTTTGGTGGACATTTCTTCCTCATCCCTCATGTGCTCGTTGCAAGGCACAAGGCAAATCTGAGTTACCAAAGAAATGAAAATGAAGGCTGCGAACTGTCATAGTTAGCTATGGTGCATATTTCTGCACCATTATATAACAAATGCTACTACAATACCAAACAACCAATATAACGAAATTGATTATATGGATCTGCATTGACATAAAGGCTTTAGGGTCCTCTCACTAAGCCCTTTAAGCTGGGAGGTGCTATAAAAGCAAAGCAACCACTAAGCAGACGCACTGCAAAGGCATGGGCTTCCATGAAACTTGAATGAGGTGTACACAACTTTACTATTTGCCTTGATCCCTAGTGGGACAGAGCGCACCAACTACTCCTAAGAGTTCTAGCTGACGATTCGTTAGCATATATGTAACCGGTTTCGGACCATACAAGTTGCTGGCATACATATTCTATATTCGACTATGCCAAGCCGGAGAAAGCTGTGGGTTATTCATACACCTAATTTGAACACAACTGAATGTTCCTTTATTTCATTCGATACAAAAGCCGTCGGCGGGCCGTAATCAACGTTACCCGAGGAAGATACATACCAAATTTGGTTAAAATCGGACCACGGGAGGTTCCCGCAATAACGCAAAATTGAAAAAACACACAGAATGCATGGAACTATACGACCGTCCCTTACATGAGTATGCATATGGGACGGCTCAAAAATGCAAGACAAATGCGTATTCGTACCATTCCAATTAAGCCCAGGTTAACTGTGCATTTATATTTTTCTATTTAAGTACTTAAAGTCAAAATTTTCCTAAAATGATACACACAGCAAGACACACAAGACACATCTCCTTGACAAAAGTCATTATATCAAAGCTAAGGACTTGTCACAACAACCAACTAGTGTTACTCGTGGCCAATTTAGGAAGTTTCCCGTGTCGTTATTTGAAGACCAAAATGTTTGTAACTCTGTGACATTAGAGTGTAATGACACTTTTGAAATTTTCTCCTATATATACTCGTACATTGTCGTTGTTAACTTTAACACGGCACGGTTGTGGTTCAGAAACACCATGTCTACAGTATTTTGCTGTTTCGCGCGTCCTTCTTCACATCTCGTGAAGCATTAACATAACAAACTTGTGAAAATCTGCATAACTCTGTGCTCTGTGTATACTCAATGGTAATTTTGAGTAGGTAAAGTATGACATCATGAGGACTCGTGTATAGTTTACTTGTCAGTATCTAATTACACACAACGTAAGAGTGCTAGTTCATATTATGAGAGCACTAAATCCATATGACGCAAGGATATATCGATTTAGCACGATAGTCTGCCTTTGAGACTGAATAGGATCCAGCTAATTTTTGAAAATGTTGCCTGTCCACAGTACTTAAATATGTTCCTTGGAGAATAGATTATTCGAACTTCCAAAATTAAATTACACGGAAAAAATGTAAATCAAATATTCAAATCAGTCAATTGAAACCCCATTTCAAATATTATAAAATAGAAATCTAATTATTCTAATTAGCTTACACATTCCATTATATATGTATTTATACATGGTTTCCCCACTTTAAGTTTAAAATCTCTAATTGCAAAAAAAAAATTTGCAAAAGTGACCAAGACTATGTTTACGCGACACGTGGTTCTACTAAATTTGGCACATAGCTTCCTTTGGATATTATAAGTACCACACGGTTATATTTTGGTGCTGCTGGAGATGTGCGTCGGGACAAAAGGACTCTCTTAATCATGAAATGACTCGTGGTCATGAGACCAATGCATTGGGAAAACATCGGCAATTAGATTGCTTATTTCATTAGAGCAGTGGCAGTTGAAATATCGCTAATAAAGGGATACGCAATCAACGTCACGTCTGTGCTGAAGTCATTCAATGCGGGAGGTTATACCATAATCACCAGTAAGCCTGAACGTTTTATTTTGAGACTTAATTTCAAGTTTAATTAAACTGAAGCTCGGCGTGGTAATGTAGAACCATTGTTCGAACATTTCTAAACCAAAAAATTTGTAAAACAAGGTTAGAAAAAATCTACAAGTAAAAAACTTTAATTTTAGGATACGGGTTCCGGTTTAGAATCTGCTAAGTTAAAATTTGCTATTAAATGCACCAAGATGTTTCGTGTATTATTCTATTCCTTAGTAGTATTCCTCCCAAAAACTACTCAAATGAGACAATTAAACTGATCACAAGGAAGAGAGTTCTGGATATTCATTCGAAGGAAACGGATCTGAAACCAACTCATCCGCAAAATAATGCTGAGAGGTAGCAGATGTAGAATAGAATAGAACAGGTGGCGGAATTCCGCCAAGAAAATCAGCTGACTTTCTACTGCACTAGCTACGCTGTGGACGCATTATCATATTTTGAACGTTGCATGTGCTAAGGTTAAATTTAGTGTCCCGGATAGCTAACTAGCAGTTTAACCAGACATTGAGAAAACGGGCCTTAGTTAATTAAACAAAAATGGAAAATGGTATTGATTAAAGTGAAGAACGGAGTAGAAAACATTGGCTGTTTTTTCTTTGTACAGTGGAGACAATCCCACGGATTACACTAATAATAATATGACTTAAGACTACGAAAAATTACGTCAGCCCAGTCACCACAAAAACGTTCAACACGGTCAGTATAGGTTACGGACCCAGGCTGGACTGGGCTGGCGTACGTTTTCGTAGTATTCATACCATGTTTTACTAGTAGTGTAAATTCTAACCGGTTACAGATGACGAAGGCTTTCTTGCAGCGGGCTCATAGACTGTATTAGTCAAATGAATATTTATGCTTTCTGCCTGTCCTCTGAACCAGTGCTTACAGATCGGAAAACCATTTTCGGTATATTCCACGGGTGACTCATCGTGGTTCGCATCTTGGCTGGTTTTACCGCTGTAGCGTATAGAGCGAGCGAAGCCAGTTCCCTAGGGCGGCATACTGAAAGTTGCAATTCCTTAAGCAGCGGAGCCCACACAAGAAGAGTGGGAATTCATCTCAATTTAAAACCCACTATTGGTCAAAGACACAAGCCACAATGCGCTGCCCGCTTATCTAGGAGTGTTCCCCACTTTCTCGCAAAACAAGTCGCTGGCGATCTGAAATATACCGGATCAAATGGTTTGATGCACACAAAAATCGTGTGTGGACCTTCCCAACATTTCTTGCAAAATTCCTTCTTAATATACAGGCTAGCCTGTCACGTGACCAAAATGGGCAATGGTAATGTTAAGAGGTGTAATTGCATTTGTATGCGTGCTGTGTTGTATCCACACACCGCCCTCTTAGCACCAAAATGGCTAATGGCGTCAATTAACAGGTAGAATAACATTTGTATGCGGCCGAATTGTTTTCAACAATCTGGCCTGTATAATCAAGATGATGGTGAGCTAACTGTATGCGATAAATTTTCGCTAGTCAGTATAGCTGCTAAGGGTTTTCGGAAGTAGATGGAAAGATTCCAAGCTCTAGACTATGAAGTTCCAAGTATTCTATGGTTGTATGTACCATCAGTATTGACACTAGTACATAATAATATAAACACCGTAAATTAGACTGTGTTAATCAGTGACCAATTGCCTACACTCAATATTAAGCCACACACAAGCTAAACACATTATGTAGGAATCGCCGGTAATGTATTTTAATAAATTTATATTATCTACACTGCTTTGGAGAGTTTCGATAAAACACCCTCCAGAAGAAATCCTACCATGCCAGCCTTGTATAGTGGCTTCGAATATTTTTCTTGTATTTGGATGTATTGTATTTTCAAGTCAAAATTCTGATATTCCAGATGTCAGTCACCAAGCCTGGTTCTACAATATGAACAGCCTGTGCATTTAAACAGCTCAGTGCGTTGAGGCGTCTGTCTGATGTCTCATGCTACCGTTCAGTTACGGGTTCGAGTCCGATCCACGTCGTGATCATGCATGTTTGTGTTGTCTCCCCCGCGGTAGCAACACACTTCCTAACTTATCGCAGGTATGCGGCTAAATGGGCAGGAGGTAAGTGCTAGCAACATACTTCCTCGGAAACCAGCTTATGCTAACGAAACGTCATCTATGTCACATGGGAATAGTTGACGAGCTATGCACCACCAGGGGTTAGAGTAAATAGTATTAGGGATTAAAAACTACGGAACCTTAAGTGCTATGCCATTTGAAAACCAAAACATTCTGATAATTTTTGCGGTGACTAAGCAGATATCATATTCAAAAAATCCATCAAAAATTCCATTGTATAGGGTGTTTTATATAATTTCTGAAAATTATTTCAATTTTGGTTTCAAAAGTACAGGACTGATAAATTTCTTGTTTCATCGCAAGCTCTTGTCGCGCTCGGTGGCCGTGGTCGTTCGATCATCGCTCTACGATACTAATCTAGAGCTCGGAGTTCAAATCTCGGTGCGATCAAAAACTGCCTGTGGGTACTAATAGCCACTGTCCGTGTCATAGACCCAGAAGAAATCACTCCAATCGCCTTTGCGAGAGTTTAGACATCAATCCCTGCAGAACTGTAAAGAAAAGGGTACACAGTAAAATATATTCACCAGTTGCTGGATATCGCACTTTTTCTATACATTCGGTAAATAAATACTCCTGGAATATACAGCACGATAGGTGTTTAAGAAATAATAACTTGACCTGGTGTAAAAGACAATATGGTTAAAAAATATAACCAAAAGCAAAAATTAGTTATTACTCGAATGGGTGGTGTAAATATTTATATCATATTAGCTCTATTCTTTTTCCGAAACACGTATCTGCACATCAGTGAGTCGGTAACTTAGTGCGTTAAGGCCTCAGTCTAATGTATTCTTCCTTCCAATCATGGGCTCAAATCCCGCTGTGACAATGGTTGGTATACGAGCTTTTTACCAATGGAATAAAAACATTCAGTGATTCACCGTATGGATCATTTGTTTTAACCATTTTGATTAATAAATTTTCATCCATTCGGGATATTTTGAGATTCAGCTAAAGGTGTAAAAATAATATCCGAACAGAATGTACTTTATTTATACCGAAAAAAAGCACACCTAATTACTAATTAGTAAATTTTAGCTAGGTAATTTTCTTCTGTGGGTAAAATTCGCTAAAATATTATCTTTATATTTATCTAACGAGTTAGAATACTTTCATCAATATGTTAATTATTTATTACATTTTCTATACGTTTCAGGCTCGATGCGAGTTCCGATGCACATGACAACCAGTCCGGGCATCAATTCGTCATATCTTACATCAAATTCAGCCGGTCTTCATGCTATGAACACCTTTACAAATGACTATCCGTCATATCGTAACAATTCTGCTGGACTGCAACAGCGATGGACCACAACACGAACGACAGCGTCTTGACAATTGCGCAATCCGCACTGTTACCACAAAAACAATAATAACAACGAAAATAGTTGTTATCCGGACAATTGCAGTACGCGTCCTTTTGGGGATGGCGATACTGTTGATGGACCAACACAACGTAGGACTTGGATATAATCAAAATTATAGCCCAGAAAAAATATGTTTTTTTTTATATAAGTAAGACTTTGACATTTTTTAAACGACCTTTAAAATTTATTTTGAAAATGTGAAGATATGAACCATTAAAAGAGAATCAAACCTATGAAAAAAGAAGTGGAATTTCTGCGTAAGTATTTACCTTTGTACAAGACACAATTTAAGCCGAAATCGATCAAAACACACCCAAAAACAAAAAGATATAAATTGTAAAAAGATAATATGTATTGACAAAAATGAATCATAAATCATATCCTTCCTGATCCTGACAATGATGATAAGTTGTTATAAATGTGTACAATATAAACATGGACAAGTATAAATGGACTACGAAATCAACAAAGGAATAATATAAATGTGGTTAAATGTTTGTATGTATAGACACTGAAAATACTGAAGACATTTGGATACAATGCGCAAACAAATGTGATTGATATTACCCCTTATGTTACTATGCTATTGGTACAGTACTCATATAAAAAGAAACGAACAAAAAACTTGTATTTTGGAATAGAAACAAAAAAGAAACCTATAATGTTAATATTACTAAAATATTATTCTGCAATGCAAAGAATAAAGAAAAAGACTTGAAACAGGTATACAAAATATAAATTTTTGATATTTTTATTTCATGAACCTTATCGCAGTTAAACCTTATCCTTCCCATCTCCTCACTGATCTCATGTGTAATTTGAGATTATCTTTCCGTACGTCTTTATATACGGACATTAGCCATACCAGATCGATAAAAAATATTTACATACACTCTGCGGTATCGTTTGCTGGGAAAGAAGTCGAAAAAGAAATAGTTTCAGTCGACTAGCAGTAGAGTATACGAGTACTATACCGCTACTAAGGATATGGATGCTCACCGAGATGGCCAGTCAGAACTTTTACGAGCTCAACATGATACGAGTACAAATTCAAATGGCTACTTCTTGCTCATTGGAGAATAGTATCCATGCTTGAATCCACCCTCCTTTCTTTACAATGTATGTTCATGTTTTATTTACAGCACCACTGGACGCAGAAAATCTCCGCATAATAGCGAACTTCAACACATAAAAAATAATTTGAGCACTCCGTTATAACGCAACAGAACTCTGCCACACAGAGAGTCCTGCACGAGACTTTGGGGCGGCAAATGCAAATTTCGCACTTATCGAGACGAAGTATAGTACATAGTTACAATTTTTAGTGAATTTCGCAAACATAATCTCGAAGGAGAATGAGAGCATATCAGATGAGTATAGTTCTGGTCTTTTTTATGCAAAGATATTATTATCATTATCTACACATCGGACGTAAATTTTTACGAATTGTACGAGTAACAGTCCAGGAAGCTGAAATTTTTAGATGGAATGCCCGTTTATTTGCTTTTCTTAACCTGTTATGGTTAGTGAAATAACACGCAATAAAACAACAATGCTACCCTATATAGGTTAGCGCTTAACCCAGCAATTTGCCGAGGGCCGATCCTAACCTGGAAAGCGCACAAGTAAAGCTTTTATTTAGTACGCATCTAGTGGTTGCTAGGAGAAGTTCGTTCGTTCGTACGGTGTTCCACTGTGTTTTCACCTCTTTCACCTCAATTAAATTCAATGGGATTTCACATTTTTTCCGAATGAAAAAGTGATAGTTGTCGAAATATTAGGAATATTAGTTTCGTAGTTATCGTACAGTGACAAAGATTGGATTCTGGAATGTACGTACTCTCCTTGATGATGGATCAGAAGGTCCCCAGAACGCACAACTCTGTCAATTGGAGAGTGAATTTCTGCGGTGTAAATTAAAAATCTTAGGAATTCCTGAGATAAGATGGTGGAACAGCGGAGAATTTATCTCTGCAACGGGTATACTCAATTGCCCTAACCCCTTGTGGGGCGTAGCGCGTCAACTCTTCCATGTGGCCCAGTTAACGTTTCGTTGGCATAAACTGGTTTCGGAGAATGCAACTGCCAGCATGCACCTACTGCACATCCATGACCACGAACATCGTCGTGGACGGGATTCGAACCCGAAACGCCGGTAGTCAAACATGAGGCTGATGCCACAACGCACTGCGCTACTGGTCGCCCCAACGCTACAACGGGTAGTACTGTAATGTTGTACTCCGGTCGAGATACCGGTAGCGGTCGTGAGTCAGGTGTGGGGCTCACCTTAACCAGAGCCGCACGAAACGGTTTCGTACTGGGATCCGGTCTCCAAGAGAATCATGACCGCCAGGTTCCGGACCAGAATGAGGAACATCGAAATACTACAATGTTATGCTCCAAATGGACCCGACAATGTTTGGCGTAAGACTCCTACGAACAACTAAACGCATCCAGAGCAGAACACCTAAAGGTGATATTATAAGAGTTATGGAGGATTTGAATGAAAAAGTTAGCGCTTATTAGCTAAAGCTTGTCTTGGGGAGACACGGTCTTGGGGATCGTAAAAACAACGGTCAAAGACTTGTAGAGTTCTACAACTTTCACAGTCTCTTCATCGATGGTACTCTGTTTGAGCCTAAGGACCACCTCAAAATCAGTTGGTACTCTGTTGATCGGCGCAGAACACAAAATCAGATCGATCACTTTGCCATTAGTTGTTGCCTCCTGGACGTGCGAATAAATAAGGGATGGGATGAAACCATTATCTCATGATCGCTAATGTTTGATTACGTATTGCAGCCGTGCGCCGTCCTAGCGACGAAAGATCCAGGGGCCGCAAATTCAATCCAGCTCGATTAAAAATCCAGTTGTTTTACAACAACGATCATCTTGCGTAGAAAACATTAACAGCGTGGATACCATCCTTGCCACAACTCCGCCACCACATAATTAATAACAATTCATTTTTAAAATAGAACACCATAAATATTTTTTTTTATATAGGGCAGAGTAGAGCAGGATAAACGGCAAAAAAAGGCTCGAGGGCAGATTAGACTAGCGAACATGAAAAGGGGGCATGTCTTTGATGGGAGTGGGTCTTAGTTTAGCTTAGCATCTAAACGTCAACTCAAATTTCAGGAGGAAACTTAAGTTCTTAGTACAGATATAGTACAATCGGACAAATTTCTTTTAGGCGGCAAAGTCATTTTGTGTTTACTATTCCATATAATCACACAAACTCAACATTTTATTGACAGGAAATGAATTTTATGTGCTTCCCAAACTGTAAACTGCCCAAAAACTTCGACATCTGCGCTGCCTGCATTTCAAAATGCAGACTACTTAACAGAGTAGAATTCTTGCACTAACCTTCTATCCAGATTGTTAGTGTAATTGTGTAGTCTTATTCTACTCTGCCCTGTATGGCTGTTAAAAAAAACGCGCCTATTGTGTTTATTCATCTTGCCTGTCAAACAATTTTGAAATTTTCCAACATTTTGCACAAATATCTTTGCCGCGCAACTCATCCATATACGGCTTCCAGATAATCCTTTACCACCATAATCTATTGACAAAGACAACCAAAGTTAATAATTGCGGTAGAGATTGCCTGAAAATGTGATGAGCTTCAATTAAATTATCAGCTACGCGGTAAGATTCTAAAATCCATCGACCATGTCAGCTCAACTCTCGTGAAACTTTTTCGATTTAAGTTCCTCGAAGAGATGTTCGAAAGATAATCGCATTGGACTAGCTAGCTCGACTTATGTATTTCACTTGTAAAACGATTGAGCTATTTGTTATTCCATCGGGAAATTTTAGGAGTCAATGGAAAAGTACCAGGAGTGGCTGAAGCGAGAGTATAAGTCTGCATTTGAAACAAAGGATCATGGTAATCGGATGATAGATTCGTGGAGGTTAACAAAGGGGAGAATACCACCAAAGTACTTTCGATACAAGTAAAAACGACTCAAGTGTTTGGACGATTACCATTAAATGGGGTAGTACAGTGAAAACCAAAATGGAGTTGGGATTTATTTTCAAAATTTCGCTGATTATTCTTTTGTAATTGCTTATCGAAAAAGGGGGGAGAGAATTTCTTGGATTAACAAGTGAATTGGTGATGTTTGCCAACACGATATACACAAATACAAGAAAAAGAGAACGGCAGTTGTCAAATGCGAAAAGTATGCAAATTCTTTACAACATACTCACGCAGGCAGTGGTATTCTTCTGCCCAAGTATGCCAAACAACGTAGTAAAAATACGTCATTTATTTCCCAAAGAATGAGTGGTCCTTGCGAATAATAAATAGTCAGCATACTTTTCTATGCGAGTATAACAAAACAAAAGTCATGTCTCGTCCCTAATTTTGAAGGTTGGTGGTTTTCAAACTTGCTCTTTTTCCTAATACATCTCCATTAATATTTGAGGACCAAACCGACAGCCCAATAAGAGATCGCCAATATTAATGGAATAAGTTTTTAGAATGGTTGTGAACCATTAACAGTTCGTTGATAGAATTTCAATGATTTTGCATCCGTCAACGCCGCGGGCTTTCTTATATGCAAATATTTAAATATTCTTTTGATGACCACAAAATGAAGACAAGCACTGAGAGAAAAAAATCTGTAAAAATGGTAAACGCAATTTCACTCCTCATTAAAACAAATCCGGACGGACCTTCCATTCAAGGCCACTACGGTGGCAATAAAGGTAATACGAATAGCAAAAACATGGTCACGGAAATATCCCACGCCCACCCACTACTTAAGCAACTCTTAACAACAATTTCACTCAAATTTCGATGAAGGTTCGATCGATTGCGAAGTATATGAAAAAGGATACTCATCGTTCGCGATGGGGTTTCCGATAAAAGCATCGTGCGTATCCGTATGACAAGGGTACGATTGAATTTCGCAATTTGTTCTTTAGGCTCGCCACATTTTCGCAAGACTTTTCCAATCGTTTTGCGGTGTTCTTTACCGATGGAGAACGAACGTCATCACCCAAGTCATGTATTTTTGGGGAGCAAGTTAAAGTCTCGGGGCAATCAAATACGATTTTCGGAAGAGACAGTAAATGTGTGAAAGGGACGCATGCCACAAATCAGGTGTTAATTGGACAGGTGGAATGAAATGTCAAAATAATATTACAGGGGTTACTTAATTGGGGAAACTTAATTGGATTGCTTTTCGTTTGTTTTGATTGAGAAAATTTAATGGTAAAAGTGTTGCGAAAGCGAAAGGAAAGGATTAAATTGAGCAAAGTCCTTTCCCTAATTGTCATTAAAAATGAGATAGAACAAATTTATGTTTTTTTTGCTCATCCCATGTTTATATAATGGACGCGGATATACCATAGTCCGATGCATGCTGTTTATGTGTCCTTCCGAGCACTTCCTTTGGTCGGATCTCAACTAAATTTTGTACGAAGTTTCCTTAGGTGACACTAAGCCTTGACGTTTTTTTTTATTTATTGTGGGCAAGACTAACGGAACATGGTATGTTATGTTCAAATCAGGGAGTCTCTCGGCTGTGTGGCCACCTTTAGAAAAGGTATTTCTAAATGTCGCCATACACGACAACCATTTTGGTCGCGAGCACGCATCGAGCCACGTCAAACTCAATAGAAAAACGAGTCCAAAGCGTATATACCCTAGACGTGTGCAGACCTAGTAGTGACACCAAAACTTCAAATAACATTAAAAGTGTATTTTGTATATAGTCAGTTTGAGCAGAGGTCAATCGACGAAGCTACGATAAAGCAACACTAGTTCCGCCATTTGAGACGAGTGAGCTCTTTTTACCACAACTTTATTTCTCCCACATAAAAGATCTTGACGATTCTTAAAATCAACTAACTAACCCTCACTACAAATATTTGACCGAAATTTCAAGTCGCTAGCTCCACTCTATTTATTTAGATAAAATTTGCAGGGAAGGTAGGCGCTCCTCTGGTCCGATCAGCGGAAGCGATCGGCTCTTTGAAACTTGGGCAGCTGAGCAGATTTGTGGGATCGATCAAACTCGATCGTCCACTCTACATTTACAGGGCTATCGCACGATAGACCCTATGGTAGCAGTGCTCGTGGACCCTTCGGACCCACCACCCACAACTTAATCTTAATCTTAGACTCGCAAACATTTATATACCTATGATAGGAAGAAGACGTTGAAATTCATCTAGCGTATTTTTATGAAAAATTTAAATTGGCAAAAAAAATATAAACAGATTCGTTTAGCATGTAACTAACATATTCTAAGTTCGTAACAGCAGAAAAAAACCAAGATCTTTTTTTAAACTAAAGTTTATTATGAATTATAGTTAAGAGGCCATTTTTTTGCTTCCTGACTACCCCGAGGGCTTCCCGTGTTGTTTAGGTAGTCGGGCAGACGCGTGAATTTTTTCTGTAACGATGAAGAGGCAGCTTGACCGTCAATAACTCCGCTCACACAACCGACAGCTGAGCTAGTGTCGAGCACGCGTCAGCTCAGGTCAAGTCTGAGGAGATTTTGGCACTCAGGTGTCACGGCGGGTCTGAACGATCAGCCTCGATCTCCGTCCTCAGTTGAGGTCTACCTCAATCATAACAATTCGTTACAATCGACTGGACTAACGGCATAGTCTGTTATGTTTAAGCCAGAGTTACTCCCATAAGTCTTTTTATTGATCGCTCTTGCAGGCATTTTCCGTGGTCCAATTTCAACCAAGCAAGGTATGTGCTTCCTTGGGTTATTGTAGATACAGCCTTAAATATTTTGGTCCTGCTAGAGGTGTGTGTCTTGGTCAAGAAATGAAACACAAACCAAACTTTACAGATCTGGGTACCGGCTGAATCGGGGTGATGGGACCAGTGCACTGTAGTATTTTTGAAGGCATTTTGAGTCCTTTGGTGAAGTAAACAGGACATGCTTGGCAATGAAGAGACATCTAGGCGAGATGGGTGTCATATGACTGGGTGCTCGCCGTTGCAGCTCCTCTAAGATCATTGCAAACCATGGTACAACTTCAACTGTGACTGGGATCTACCCTATATAGCCATCCATTCTAATGAGAAAGTTGCCACGTCAAAGTTAGATTTATCGACCCTTATAAATCTACCAGTACGATTCTAATATTTCCAGCCAATCTGCTGAAGTGGGAAGAAATTATCATGGTATATCACGTGCACATTTTTAGAGATAGCTTCGCTCTGGGCTCTAGATCAAAGAGATTCCAGATTACTGGGATCATAGGATAGCTTACGATTTCAGGCGACAGGACAATAGACTTCGATTTGTTGTGATGAAAATATCCACCACCGATCGCGTGGATTGGTGTGCGTAATATTTTCCTTCTACAATCTGCAAGTTCATCCTGTAAAATGGACGTAACAATACCCCTAAAGTCCTTTCGAATGAGCTTCTTCTCTACCAATTCGATTCTAACAATTGCCCCGTAATTGGATTTGACCGACGAAATGGGTCCCAATCTCCCTATAAATCCCCCGGAAAAAAGGTACAATTTTTTTCACACAAACGTTTTACTTATGAAAAATGCGGATACGTGGAAAATTCATAAATCAAATCAACACTAACAAGGCGTGGCGTTTTCCTTTCAACATTATCCCGCCGTATGCTCGTCACCCTTATTCCGGAATGGTATGTTTCAAAGCTCGCCAAACTTCATCCTTTCCGCACAGTGAATGGCAACACAAAAAACCATTTGATAAATTCCGCTTCCAACGGAAATGAATCTTCTAAATATTCATGAACCGTGCGGCATCGATAACCTGGAATCCGTGGCATTTTTCATGCCATTAGAAAAAGGGGCAAATTTTATCCTATATCCTTGTACAAATGTGCGACATATATATGTGTGTTTGTTGGCGCGCGTTCCTTTTCAAATGGAGCGCGTTCTTTCATTTCGGCAACCCTATGATTTCCCTGAATGGTGGATTTCGTGGCTCGTTTGATGAAAATGCTGTTGCGTAGGTAAATAGAACACCACCTGTTCCAAATTTGATTAGATTTGCAAACTCTATACAATTTTCGTCGTGACTCAATATAAAAAAAAAAGTTGCCTCGAAGAATCGACGACAAACGTGATTTGAATTTTTCATGCAGAATTTGAGAAGTCGTTGACTAACGTCGAAAGGAGAAAGATGACAACGTTCGACGTGTGCTATCAAGAAAATTTGATTCATGAAAAAGTTTTCATTTTTTTATGATAGGATGGAGTTTATTTTGATTTTTCATTCTCCAACCAGATCGGAGTGGATTAGAAAAATGGCAGTAATGAGATATTGTATGGTATTTGTCAATTTGAAGATGGTTTGTATTAACAACTTTTTACATCATTTAATCCAACGATAATACTCGCAAGCATGCTAGTTTCACTTAACAGCCGCGTTCCTTTCACTAGGTTTCGGTCTCAGACCGAAAAGAACGCTTTGGATCTATGTCGCGCTAACTTAAACAGCCACCATACAGATAGTTTACCGCATGGGGTCGAATTGCGGACTCAGTATACATTTAGATAGAGTCGAAACCAGGTGTTAATTGCCTTGAACCCTCCAGAGGCATGGGCGTCTCAACATTTCTTACATTTCTATGCTTTGTTGACGTTTCGATAGCATATCTACTTTTCGGAAGTGCAGTTGCAGTTCTTCCATTGATTCACCCAACAACGCACACTCGTTGGCCACTGATTGGTGCCATCATCAAGGTTACCCCCTTAGTCGGCCTAAATTGGAAATGGGGTTGAATTGCATAGCATGTCCAGCAACGCAGTATCACCCTTTCGCAAAGTGTTACCTACCCACTGCAATTTTCGTCTGCGTAACAATTCGTCCATTGATATACGAGTGGTTTGGGGCAGAGAACTCGATGAAGGCACCATTTGATGAAAGCCTGCAGCTTTCTGATATTTAATGAGATTTCCCATGTGCTGCTCCCATGCAATAACACAAACAGCACCAGAAAGTGAAACAAGCCCAGATTGGTCTTAACACTAAGATAACTGCTTTGCTTTGTCAGTTATTGGACAGCATGCCAAATGCACATTTACCCTGGTAGACAAGATGATCGGTGGCTTGCCCCGTACCTGCATGTAATAGCCCACATATACGATCCAATCCGTCGTCAGATCGATCTGACGATATTGTGATCGTCAGATCGATCGCACTGTGTATGTGACTACCGTTGACGATTTTTTTGACAGTTCCATATAATTTTGATCGTCAGATACAATATTTTGCGGCGATCCATCGTCAGATCGATCTGACAATGGATCGACCGTTAGCACAATGTGTATAGGCGTCAGTCTCATGTCTGACAGCAGTCGTTACGGGTTTGTTCTGTTTCTTTTCAGTATCTCCTAAACTGGTCTCGCAAGAAATCTTGTAAGACTTTACTTAACTAGAGTAATTTATCTACAATTTGAGACTAAAATAAAGCTTCTAGCTGTTATACTTACCGAGATAGAGCTTTTAAGGCATAAATCGATGAGCATTCATTTTTGAATTTTTGTTCATTGCTACTCTAAAAATGGCCCGAATTGAAAAATATTGGCCACGTTAGGCTCACAATCAAATTATCCCCAACTTTTACAGACAAGCTTTTCCATTTGGAGGATCCGTTGCAAAGATCTGTGAGCTTGAAAAATGAAAAAGTGTTATTTTTCTCGGGAGCCTCGAAAATTGTCATTTTTTGACTATCGATTTTGACTACGCTACTGAAACGAATTTCAACTTTGAGTAGTGCATTGAATGCAAAATTCAACGGTCTTTAATTTACTCCTGCTAGGTTTTCCGACCCGATAACGATAATATTAAAAAAAGGGCTCAAATTTCTCGGATTTTCGCCCTCCAAAAGTTAAACTCACCTTCTACGACCGTGCAAACTCAGTTTTTATGTACTCAGTATCTATGGAAGGGATTTAAATTATTTCCAGATCTTTCCCTCATTATTATTAATAATAATATTTAATTTGACTGGCCTATAGGGCAAATGAGTATTTATTAGCTTTATTAGTCTTTCTTACATCGTCCGAACCTCTCCAGCCTCGAATAGAACAAAAATTCAAAAGTTTTTTGATTTCTCCATCTTCCTCGTAAATAAATTAAATTATTAAATAACTTCGGGAATATGATTTTAATTGGTGTCCTCGCAGGCCATTTTCGGCCATTCTTTATTAAGTCAAGTCGTACGTTCACACACAATTAACAAAATAAACCGACCATGTAAAAAGTCAAACAAAAATAAATGTTTTGGAAGCCAATCTCGCGGTAAAACTTTTTCTCTCTGTTCGGCCTTTCACGACAGCAACGTCAATTATACGGAGAGATAAAGAAATTATAAGAAACTTTAAGAAGTTCCTAACTTCCGTAACATAACGCCCTACTCCATGAATGTTTTGGGTCCAGGTCTAATTATCCTTTAAATTGGTGATAAATGAAAGACTCAAAGATTATCTTAAAAAAAAATGTTTGTTTGCCTCTAGCACAAAATAATATAATGAAGATGGGCCGTGCGACGGATAGTGAAAAGATGGCAAATGGAGATAGAAGATTGGAGGACATTAGTGAAAATAGCCGTGTTCTTTTCAAAAGGACAAAGGCGCATTATCCCGCATAGAAAACAACTGACCGGTCTCGTGCAGGACCACATCTGGATTAGAGTTTAAAGTGAATTGGTTAAACGTTAATTTCATTTTTTTTCTATACTGAGCCCGCAATTCGCCCCCACGCGGCCGTCGGACGTCACTGATCCAGGCCGTTCGATCCATTGATTGTCTTTCTACGATTGTCTCGAACACGGCTAATTTGTAGTGTTAAGGTGCGTTTTGCTAGGCACACGATTGTCGCACATTGTTCGCGATTAGCGATCAAGCCATAGAGAGTGGTGCCTAGCAAAACGGACCTTAAATAGTACATTTGAAATCTATTTTTATTCAATTTTTTTATATTTATTCCGTTCTTTTAGAAAAATAAAAGTCAAGACAATATGAGATCCAGAGACAATGATATTCAGAAGCCGAATTTTCTGGGACCAATATAATGGCAATAGACGTTCGTTTCACTCTCAGTCCAGTCACTTGTGAAAACAACGACACGAATTTGAATTAAAACAGCCACCATACAGACACTTCGTCGCGTGGTGGCGAATTGCGTGCTCAGCATAAAAAAATATAGAGGCGAACTGCCGAGAAAAAGTTGACCTTCAACCAATTTACTTTCATTTTTGATCCGATTAGATCCCAAATGAGACCTGGATCAAAACTGGTCTGTCGTTTTGTATGGAAATAGACCGAAATCCGGTGAAATGAACGCAACTTATGAGTCAGCCTATCTGTCCCAAAAACTCGGCTTCGGAATATAATTTCCTCCTGACTGAATAATTACCAGTTCTTCAGGGCAGAGTTGGCTACATCACATGTCTTTTATACGAGTATTATTATATTTTCGAGAAAAGTTCGCAGATTTTCCCGACTATCCCAAAATTAAACAGGATAACATCCAATAAATTCTCTCTTGATTTTTTCCCCACATTTCACCTAAAACCTCCCTTGACACTAGACAAATTTGCAATGTACTTCCTTCCTCCTTCTTCTAGGCACGGACTATTATCCTTGTAACCATGAAAAAAGCTTTTGATCTCATGAGACTTAATTGCCACTTTTCACCGAAATGAATGGCCAAATTCACTGGATGTAAAAACAGCCTTTTTTAATGTTTACTAATTACTAACGACAATGTCGCCGATAATTTTTAGCTAACGAAAAGATCTTAATTGCAAAAGTTTTCACCACTAATAAACATTACGGATGAAATTAAGTTTTCCTGACTGCTTTATAATTTGGTCGTGTACAATATCGATAAAAGAGTTTATTGAATCAACTTTTGGCTTTGATAAGGATTTGATTTTAAATACAGTTGAAATGTTTGTCCATTAGTCAGTGATGTGGGATTTACCAAATGAATTTGATGTTAGCTTTTTGTTATATAATTTCCAATTTTACTGAAAGATAAGGACATCAAATTATTGGAAAACAAAAATGACGCCATTAACTGTAGTCTATTCGCCACGACGGCCCCAGTCATATGGTACTCATCTTGCCTATATATCACTGCTGAAAATGTCCTTTGTCTTCGCCGAAGGACTCAGAATGCCATCAACGCTAATACACCAATGTCCTCTTTCCTTACCAAAAGATTCAAAATGACTTCAACAGTAGTCTTATGCATTCGCCTCAACAAACCGTGTCATATGATACGTATCTTGTCCAGATATAACTTTAATGTCACAAAGGTCCTTTTATCCTCCTGACGTACACTTGCAGCAGTACCAAAATATCACTGTGCGTTATTTATAATAACACAAGGAAGCTACATGCAAATTTCGTTGAAATTTGGAAGAGTGATTTTGAAAAGACTTAAGCCCTAACCAGATTGAACGCAGAATGCAGCAGCAGCGGCAGAAGCAACAACAACAACAGGTAGATCTGTCGCGATGACACAGCGGCGATGACAGATCTACCTGTTGTTGTTGTTGCTTCTGCCGCTGCTGCTGCATTCTGCGTTCAATCTGGTTAGGGCCTTAGGCAGGTAACTCTGGTTTGGACTCAGCAGAATATATTGTTACTCCAGTCGATGACCGGATTTGCTGCCACGATCATGATCACTCAAGGGATCTACGTACCGAATTTGGTGTAGATCAAACCACTAGAAGATAGAAGTGCTCGGACTAACGCATATATGCACAGCATGGATCATTGCATACGCATTTGCCCGTCCATCATATGAATATACGGGACGGACCATCTATCAATGTAGTTTAATTTGCTTGTAATTTGTGTAATGCGTCCTCGTTACACTAAACTACGTTCGATTGATATGCAGAAAAGGTAGATTGAAATCTTAAAACTACCAATAAAAATAAAATTAATAAATAAGGGCACGCTAAGATAGGCACTGTGGCCATAAGGTCTATTTTACGATAGCCTTCACTAATCCATAAGACCCTCAACCAGCCTGATGCAAGCCAGAAGGTCCTTTCTAGGAGCGCTCTTGATGGCAGTATAACTAACGATAGAATCTCCAAGGAACATGAAGCTGGAACGAGCAACCGGCAGGCATTCGCAATGAAGATGTTTGGTGTACTCAGTGTCGTCCAGGTAGAGACGGCATTCCATCTCAGTAAACAGACCCATTTTGTTGAAGTGATATCTTACCCAGTGGGATCCCGTGAGATAATCACCGATTAACCGTGGGCTTAACCCAAGCAGCTAGCTTCATTCATAGGAGAGCATAATAAAATCTTTGCATTGTCCGCAGTTCTGGAAGTTTATTTCAGTGTCGCAGCCTTTCGTTCGCAGACCATGTCTTCACCAGCACCCTGGCTGTACCCGAGCTCAAACCCAAAAAATTTTGCCCATGAACCCTATCAATGAATGAACGCCCCGATGTCCTACTAATCAACATAGAGTTACCCTATCGGTGTTAGTGAGATACTAAATGTTATCCGAACACTGTTTCACTAGTATCGATGAGATGGTATGTTATATGACTGTCAGCGCAGAGAGTGATGTTAACGCCATTTAGCTTCTTAAGCAGAATTCTCCTATTCCAGGCTTCAATGGAATGGATTTCGGATTGAAATATGATGGTGTTCTATCTATGAGTACAACATCTTGACTACGCTGACGACATATGCCTACTCTCCCACAAAATCATGGATCTGTCAGCAATGGCGTTAGATCTTGAGAGGGAGGCAACCAAACTTGGGTTTAAGATTACTACCAACAAGCCCGAGGGGCGACCGGTAGCGCAGTGTGTTGAGGGAGGCATCAGTTTCATGTTTGACTACCGGCGTTTCGGGTTCGAATCCCGTCCACGACGACGTTCGTGGCCATGGATGTGCAGGAGGTGCATGCTGGCAACTGCATTCTCTGAAACCAATTTATGCCAACGAAACGTCGACTGGGCCACATGGAGCAGTTGACGCGCTATGCCCCCCAAGGGGTTAGGGCAATTGAGTAGTAGTACTACGACAAAGAAATCCGACACCTATTGCCATCAATATTAATGGGCGGCCAGTAGAGAAGGTGGACAGCTTAGTCTACTTGGGTAGCATTGTTATCGAAAATGGTGGTAAGGAGCAGGACATCGCTAGTCGTATGTATCAACTAGGCTAAATGTGCACGGCGTGCAGTTCAAAATCTGGCAGAGCAGTTATTTCAGCATCAAGACCAAGCTAGGCATGTTTTGCTCCCTGCTACTGTCTGTACTTTTGCATGCAGAACATGGAAAGTTACAGGCGTATAGGTCAGATGCTAATCGACGAATTGATACTCAGGCGAAAATTATAGTGGATAGGTCACACATTGCGGAAGGGTGATAACTGTATTACTTTATATGCCATGAAATGGAACGCCGTTCCCAACCAAGGCCGACCAAGAGAGGATCCTAAAATAACCTCGTGTCGATCTGCGGCAAAAGAGTGTAAGGCGATGGGCAAGTCGAGGGCGATGGGCAAGTCGAGTACGATGGCGTGCAGGTGTGGTTGACGCGCATTGCCCCACTAGGGGTTAAGGCAAAGTAGTGGTATATGTATATGTATTACGTTCAGAATTATTGCAGAATGTTAGATGCTTTTAACTTTATAATCGGGTTTTAATAGGCCAAAACAAATTGCTCACATCACTTAATAATGCGGTAGTATATTAATTCTCATGTTAAATACTATTGTAACACTAACTCGCCATTTAGTTCTCAACAACATTTCGATTTTGAAGAGTGTTGCTGAAATGGACATTGCACTATATTGCATCCTGCTATTGACATCCGGAATGCTTACTTCGGCAGGAAGGGTAGGTTTGTGAGATCTTTTCACCATCACTCGACTATATGATTTTCAATTTGCAGATGTGCTTTACCATTGAAATCGGGGCCTTGCGGAGTGGACAGGACAGTAGATATGTGCTAATGGACAATGCTTTAAACGCGACCCACTTTCGTTCTAATGTGCAATTACTAAAGTCCTTGTTAAATCCAACGTGGAAAATAGTGGCTTCACGATGGGGCTTCGGCATGAAGTCAGTTGAACTTTTGAATAGTAGACAGCGCATCTGCGAACTCCCTCGATCGGCGAGAAGAAATCTCTTCTTG
The DNA here is from genome assembly GCA_964017055.1 of Chloromyia formosa. NCBI lineage: Eukaryota > Metazoa > Arthropoda > Insecta > Diptera > Stratiomyidae > Chloromyia > Chloromyia formosa. The sequence goes on along the minus strand of OZ024813.1, from coordinate 3,090,707 downwards.
AAAGCTATTCTTGAACTTCTGTCCACGTATACCAACACTACCTTGACGTGTCCCATAAATAGTGGCTCATATTATGCACAATTCGACATGAGTATTCTCAAGAGACTGCTTCCAGTACGACTATTTTATCGACGAAATTCATATTATAACATTCAGTGGTTTTTGTACGAGCAGAATCCCATCGGAAATTTCACATATATGGCTGATTACTTCCTTAGTATATTAGTACCGTCCACAAAGTGTTAACTTTTGATATTTTGGTATAGTATTCTATTTCACCGGGCGACGCACCATGGTTCGCATTTTGGCTAATAGTGGCTTTAAGCGTATAGAGCACGCGAAGCGATCGTTCTATGGCGGTATATTGAGGGTTGCATCCCCTTAAGCCACTCACGTAGGGGAGTGCGAAATCACCTCAACTTAACATTGGTCAAAGTCGGGAACCACTATGCGTCGCCCGGTCAACTAGTAATGCTCCCATATTTTTATTGGTTTCAAGATACCTGAATTGTGTTGTGAAAAGTGTACAGAACAGTAGTTATAATTAAACAGTTCTTGATTGGAGAAGTATTGCTGCACTTTTAATGGATATAGATTATTGATATAGATTAGATTATTGATATAGATTATTGATATAATATGATATATGTATGTGTAAACTAATAAAGGCTGTGTGTTAAATTAAAAAAAAATGGTTTTAATCCAACTGGCTAGTTGCACATGTTTCATTAACTGAACGTACTGAAAGTAATTTGATTTTGGATTTTATTAACACGTGAAGCCGCGGTAGCTCGATGGGTTGACCGTGGACCACAGAAGAGAGAATTAGAAGGAAACGAAAAAGAGCTAGAGAAATGAAGTAATTCGGCACAAGTGATGAAGTAGGAAGGGGGATGGAAATTTGGCATCTCATTTGCTTCTATATGGACCGGGCGGGTGTTCCGCGGCATAGAGACAAGATGGAATGTTATTGTTCACAGTTCACAAAGGAGAAGTATGAGAGGGGATGACATCTCATGTGCTTCCTGTGTTTCTGTATGGACTGCGCGGGTGTTGCGCAGTGGAGGGCGTGTGTCTCTACTAGTTCGTATGTGGTGGAATTACGTCCAGAATTTTTTGTACAGGTTTTTGTTACAGGTTCGATTTGGACTATGGACTAGTATTTACACGTAAGTCGGAAATAATGCGCATGTCGTTATGTTTACACGAGGTGCCTTTACGATTCGACAGCATATGTGCGAGTACTGAAATTATCTTTTTCTTCTGTTTGTTGTTGGTTTCATTGACTCATCAACGGCGGGTGAGGACCCATCTTGACTCGTCGTCAGCTAAGTTAGGCATTGTCGTAAACTCGTTTCCCGTTTAACCGGGACGAGGGTCGTAGATTTGATCCACCCGACGAGTTTACGCGACGTTTATTAGATCCTTTCTGGTGATGGACGGCGGTGATTTTTTTTAATTCTTTGTAACGAGTTAGTTGATTACAGCGAAGATGCTAGGAAATCATCAATACTATTTTCTAAGGCCAGCTGCAAATTGGCATGCACGTTGGGCACGCTGACTAAATTGTTTAGTTGGCTGCTGTGTGCGCAGCCTTATAAACCATTTATTATATTTTTCGGACTGGGCTTAAATTGCCACGCACGGCTCGCAGGTTTTACTGCGTTCGGCTGGCGCAAATTGCAGCGCACCGCATGGCAGCCCACCGCAAGGTCGCAGTTCTTCGCTGGACATTATTGTATTTTGTTGTATTCAACCGCGATGGCTCCATTGTGTAATTATTTTTTTTTTTTTATTATATAAAAGCATCCAAAGTAATTGCAGCAACTGATTTGAAGTGTGTATGTCTTTTAGGCTGGGGATTCGAATAAATTATGCGTAACGTAACGCAACGTAACGTAACGATCGTCTCGCTCTCTAAGCAAAACCAAGTAATTATGGGTATTTTCAGAATGGGGGTGATAGGACTAATGCACTGGAGTACTGTTGAAAACATTTCGAGTCCTTTGGTCAGGACGTAAAGACATGGGCATGAAGTGAAATTTAGGCAATACGAGAGTCTTCTGAGTTAAGGGAGATGACGAGAAAGCACAGTGGGAGCTGTAAAACGCATGATGAGTCCTTTGATCAGTACTAAAGGTAAATTGATAGTAGGGTACAGTATGTGGAAATGGAAGAGTCCGGTGGGGATACGGAAGAAACAAAGGAAACTGTGAACATTCCTGTTTCGCAAAAATTAGGAGAATTCTCTCTATTTTTTTTTTTTTTTTGTTGAAGGCGTTTTGGAACATTCCTGTTTCGCAAAAATTGGGAGAATTCTCTCTATTAAATTAGGGAGAATTTTCACAAAACTTAGGAAATTTCCGCTTTAGGACCTACTAATCTACTAGGTTCTTACCGCCTAAAGCGGAAATGGACTACCTAAAGCGAAAATGCCGGAAATTAAGGAATTAAAAAAATTCTCTCTAATTGCAATAGAGAGAATTCTCGTAATATTTGGGAAACAGGAATGTTCCGGCGTTTTTAACCATATGGTGTTGATATAAGCACATTCGTGGACATGAAGTGAAATGTAGGAAATGCGGGTGTCGTCTGAATCGAGGTGATGTGGCCAAAACACACTTCCATATGGCCCAGTTGACGTTTCGACGGCATAAACTGGTTTCGGAGAATGCAGTTGTATTAGACTACTTCGTTCAACGAAAACGACATCAGCGCGTAGAGAATTTGCAATTTGCATCTTAAATATGTTACACCCAGAGCGAGCGTTAATTTAGTGAGGGTTGTGATCCCTTGAGCGCAGAACGAGCCTAGCGAGCAGAGTCCACAGAAAATACTATTGTGAATCTACATTCTCTTCTCCCACACAAAGGTACAAATATTGTGAATCAACAGTCTCTTGTGTGGGATCACAACCCCCAGTATCGCACAAATATGAACGAAGGCTTCGCTCGCTCTGGGTGCAACATATTTATGATACATCGTTACAAATTTTTTTAAATCATTCCAGGCCCGAAAACATGTACATATATATATATTCACCCAACATGTATATACATTCTTACTCAGTATGCTGAACTCTACAACAAAAACCAAAAAAACTCAAGTCATCGAAGGTAAAGTTAATCTAATCTAACTTTATAATCGAGTTTTAATAGGTCAATAATAATTGCTCGCATTATATAGTAATTTAATGATTTAAATTCTAATGTTAAGTACTACTACTAACACTAGCTCAGTAGTAGCTTCAGTTCTCAACATTTCGATTCTGAAGAGTATTGTTGAAAAATGGACGGCATTTCACTACATTGCATTCTGCTATTGGCATCCGGATTGCTTACTTCCGCAGAAAGGGTAGATTTATGCACCTGGGATCAGGACTAAGATTGCCATTCCGAGCAGCTAGGGATGGAGACCGAAATTTTTCTACCGAAGCAAATTAAAAAAAGCTGCGTGCTATAGAATTTCAGCCCGATAGCTTTAAAACTGAGGAACTAGTTTGCATAGAAACAGACGGACAGACGGACAAAGCCTAATCGACTCGTCTCATCATACTTACCAAGAATATATATAGTTTATATGGTCCGAGATGCTTCCTTCTGTGCGTTGCAAACTTCGTGACAAAGTTAATATACCCTATCACATCCGTGAGCAAAAGCAAAAAAAAAATACCATTTAAATAATAAATGATCCATAGTGATTCTGGAGCTTAAATCTTCTTTGTTTCATTTGTTCTGTTGGGATATAAATTTTGTGGGTTTTCATATTGATTCAGCTTGATCAATTTTGAATTATCCTGAACAATTTGTTCTTTTGAGACAGGTTGATATAGCCCACGATCGTTGCAGGTACCAAGGTAGCAGACTCTTGATTTATTCACTTTTCAACAATTCTGCTTCTGAACAGAGGCGAACCAAATTAAAAGAGCTTCCATTTAAATGGTTTTCCACTAATTGACTTGACACCACTCGCTAGGGAGCTAGTGGATATTTTTTCACAGCCGACACTTAAACAAGTAAAAAATAGTCTTTTTTTGTGGCATTTGCCACCTAATGTGCTATCCGAACTTTGCTTTCAGGAATACATACTAGACTACCCTGCGTATAACGTTCACCCATCTAACAAAAAACTAGCCAATCCTTTTATGAGACCTTGTCACGAAAATTCCGGATACGATAAGGGTGAACCTAGTCAATGGCTCTCACCATTTACTTTATAGGTTGCGACATGAATAACTCTTGCCGTGATCCCTATCAATTGTCCTTCCACAAGAAATAAGGACGTCCAACGTATCCTTTTCAGCTGAGAATTTTACAATCAACAAGCCTGATATCTATACTATGCTTTGTATGAAGTTGGTGCTTTATTATTCCCTCTATTTCGGATACTCAATTTTCGTAGTTCGGTGACGTTATTATAACCAAATCATCCTTGTCTTCATTGATTCACATTCGCTAGCCCGAGGACTTATTCGATGTGATATTCCGTTCAGAAAATTCTTTGAAGTTCGTGCGTAATCCGACATTAGCACATTTGTCTCTCCCAGACGAACTATAGTAGAAGCTATGGGCAATGAATGAAAGTGTGATGTGATAGACATGTCCTTCGTCTTTATTCGATTCGGAAATGAGTCCTAAGGGAAAAAAAAGCATGTTCGATTCGAATCGGATGCAGCTAGGAACGCAAATTTGTTTAATGTGAAATAAGAGTAAGTGAATGGTTTCGTTGGAAGATTGGTCGGTACTTGGTAGGTCGCTTAAACGTGCCATACACACACCGATCGATCGGCCGATCCATCGCCCGATATCGATATCGGCCTATGGAGCGGCCTGTGTATGTGCTTATCGTTGACGATTTTTTTGACAGTTCCGTATAATTTTTGATCAACTGACATTTTGTGGCGATCCATCGGCCGATCGATCGGGCGACGGATCGGATAATGTATGGCGGCTATTATATTATTCAAAAATTGCCACATAAATAAATATAAATGTTTCTCTTCTGCAAATTTATTAGATGTGAAATTCAGTAGCCCTGAAGTAAATTCAATAAGAGGTAAAAGACCATTAATGGACCAGGGGTCGGCAAAATTTTTCTGGAAAGTGCCAGATTATTTATTTATTCCAACTTAATAAATACAGTAAACATTATGGTCTTAAGACTAAATATATCAGATACATAGTTTTTTTTTGCACAAAACCTCGGGTCAACTACCCTTGACCCGGAAAACTCCAAAAGAATACGCCTAGTGTTGTTATTCTGAATCCCCCCCGTTCTCTTTTTTCTTTTGTACAAATCAAATTTCGCTACACTGTTAAAATTATACTTATGTTATAGACCTTTTGTAAGCCACTGTCCGTGTCAGCTGTTTATGTTTACTATTGCATCATTTGACATTTGTTGTGTCGGATAGCATGAACAGCGCTGTTAGGAATTGGATTTAATTTTATCGATATGGTTGTAAATATTTTAGCTCATACCATTAAACCACTTGTTACCAACTCTAGCCGGTACGTTTATATGTCAGCAGTGAATTGTGTGTCATTCAGGAAATGGTATCGCGGGCTTTGGGAGCCCAGGACTAATGAACCGCCATACGTGCACATCACGCAAATCGGTGACCCGGTTCTCAGGAAAAAAGCGGAAAACGTGCCCGCTGAATATGTAACAAACGAACACATCAAAGTGCTCATCGATCAAATGGTCACGGTGCTACGCAAGTACCAGTTGGTGGGAATTGCAGCCCCGCAGATTGGAATCGGCCTGCGAATAATTGCCATGGAGTTCAAGGAGTCGCTGAAGGATAACTTCCCGGCCGGCGTCTACAAATTGCGGCAAATGTCGACGCTGCCCCTGACTGTGAGTAGTTCTTATGAATCTTAGCTGAGTGTATCATTGGGTGAAATTTGTAGACCCTATTGGGAACGAATTTTTAATGTTTCATGAAAGGACTCAGAGTACCAGATTAGTCCTGTCCTCGGTTGCTACATTTTTTGTTACTTCAGTTAAAGGATGCTTGGTTTTTTTTTAACTTCTGCGTGAAAGCTCTTAAAAAGAAAATGTTCTAATTCTTTCTGAGTGTCACCATACACTGTCGAACTCGAGCACGAACCTGGTACAAATGTCCTCTGAACAGTTCAAGACACACGCACACGTTTATGTGAAACGTGAAGAAAACCGGTCCACTTGTACCATGTTCGAGATCGCGTTCGAGTTCGGCAGTGTATGTTGACACTTATTTTCTTCCAAAGATTGTCATTAACCCCGTCCTGAAAGTTGTCAACTACTCTAAATTGAAATTTCCGGAAGGCTGTGCCAGCGTAAAAGGCTACTCGGCTGAAGTGGAACGCTACGAGGAAGTTCATCTCAGCGGAATCAACGAAAAGGGTGATGCTGTGGAACTGGATCTGCAGGGTTGGAATGCTCGGATCGCTCAACACGAAATAGATCATTTGGACGGACGCATTTACACGGACATTATGGATGCATCGACTTTTAATTGCACATGCTGGCAGGCTATAAATGCTCACGGAGGGAGAGTGGAAATTCGATTTTCAGCAAAATGAATTGTTCTGAAAATATGAAAGAAAATTTGTAGAACAAAAAGTTGTTATTTTGTATTTATAGTGATATGCCCCTACTGAACCCGACAATATCTTGGCAAAAGGCTCCTTCTACGAACAATTAAACGCACTGATAACTATGGGCTCAGACATGTGATGGGGAGAAACGGTCTTGGTGATCGTAATGACAACGGTGAAGGATTTGTAGAGTTCTGCAACTTTCACAGTCTCTTCATCGGTGGTACTATATTTCAGCACAAGGACCACCACAAAATCAGTTGGTCTTCTGTTGATCGGCGCAGAACGCAAAATCAGATCGATCGAGTTGCCTCCTGGACGTGCGAAAGATACTGGTCGCTAATGTTCGATTGCGTATTGCAGCCGTGCGCCGCCCTAGCGACGAAAGATCCAGGGGCCGCAAAATCAACACCGCTTGATTAAAAAATCCAGCTGTCTTGCAACAACAACAACAAAGCAGCTGAGATAACTAATCACCTAGATAGTAACATAAATGAAAACTGGGATGCAGTAAAAAATGCGTACATTGATAGCGCAGATACCATCCTTGGAACAAACACGGATTACCGAAATAAGCCCTGGACGTCCGACGCTTCATGGCAGCGGATTGTTGAAAGAAAAGAACTAAAGGGTCCGCTTGGCTGCAGCATCAGACGACAATCGAAGCAGCATCGAACTCCTTTACCGTCAGAAAGCTCGAGAAGTTCAGCGTAGTGTGCAACGCGATAAAAGAGTTTATGCGAATTCTCTTTTAGCCTCAGCAGAAGAAGCTGCAAGAAGTAACAACTTAAACGTCGTATACAGTGTCATCAAAGAGTTAACAGGCGGTCGTAACTCCTGCCAACACCCGGTGAAAGAAAGGGTGGGGGAACATTCCTGTTTCGCAAAAATTGGGAGAATTCTCTCTATTAAATTAGGGAGAATTTTCGCAAAACTCAGGAAATTTTCGTTTTAGGACCTACTTATCCCCCCGGGTGGGTTCTAGGTTCCTACCACCTAGAGAGGAAATGGACTACCCAAAGCGAAAAGGAACATAATGGTTATAGCCTTTTTCGGAGAATTCTCTCTATTAAATTAGGGAGAATTTTCACAAAACTCAGGAAATTTCCGCTTTAGAACCGACGACTCCCCCCCGAATGGGTTCTTTACCAACTAAAGCGGGAATAGACTACCTAACGCGAAAATGCCGGAAATTAAGGAATTAAAAAAATTCTCCCTAATTTAATAGAGAGAATTCTCCTAAAAAGGCTAAAACCATTATGTTCCAGCGAAAATGCTGGAAATTAAGGAATTAAAAAATTCTCTCTAATTGCAATAGAGAGAATTCTCGAAACAGGAATGTTCCGCCTGGGCTAACGACGGGCAAACGAAATAGCCTATAAAATCGCAAAAAATCGAAATTTTGTTTTTCAGTGGCTCCCAACCTTTAAAAAATACATTTGTTAATAACTTTTTTTCTAAAAGTGGACAGACGAAAAGTTTTCCCGGGTAAACGTGGGCTAACGATGAGCAAACGATTTACCTAGTTTGCTTGCATGAAAAAAAATCATCCCGAGGTGCCAACTTAACAGAACTGAAAACGAACGTTTTCTACCTTGTGCACTTCAACCAACATTAGCATTTTACGGCAGATGAATCATGGTGTGGGAAGCAACTCCCTTATAAACTGCTGTCTTGCGAGTTGGTGCCTTGTGGTCTATAGCAGTCATTTTACTGGACATCTGCAAAATAAGCATCTTTACCTCCACTAGTGGCTTAAGTCGAAATCACGATCATTTTTACCAATAAAGTATGTGTTTTCATGATTTTTGAAGGCTTATAGTCGCATAAATTGGTCCCCACCTATTGATATTCCTTTTGACCGGCCTTGTAGTCTTTTTGTCAATTTACATGTTTAAGTTAATCAATAAAAGACATTAAATTAGAGTTTCTTCATTTTCAAAGTTATAGAAGTGTTCGTTCAAGAGAGGTAAATTGGTAAATTTGTGTCGAAATTTAGGCTGTCCGCGTCCGTTAGAGGGGTCTCCGTTGGGGGGGTTTATATGCATTAGTTTCCCATTCCTTACGTTCGCGACTTTTCAAAATTGTCCGTAACGAGGGGTTTCAAGTCACCAGCTTCATTCTATCAAAAATTATCGTGCGAACGGACCGACCGGTAGTTTGTTTCGTCGCTCATTTCTTGCCTAATTATCTACTGTAAAGGACAACAATCAACGGAATTTTCTGATACGATGATGTCCGAGTGACGGAGTTTCATTCTAGCAAAGATCAAAGATCCAATCCGTTTAACATAAAATACGCGAACGCGATCAATGTGCGCTCAGCCTTAAGATGATAAGGTGGACACACATGCGTCCAAAATTCAACGTTTCCCGCGTCCAATCCAAAATTTCTCCGGTCGATGTATGGATTTGACAGGGAAATTTTGGATTGGCTCGGGGAAACAATATAGTCTACACTTTATAAAGACTAGCGTATAAAAATATTGCTGGATAATTTCGGATGCACTGCTAGAAACAAAGTTCAACTGCAACCTACATATATGCAATCTTTGTAAAGTCATTAGAAAGCCGTTAGTGTGTAGATGTAGATTACAAATCATTTCATACGAGCAATTGTGCATATGATTATTCACATTTCATCATTTTAATTAATATCTGAGAACGTGTTAAATGTGCGAACAAAAACGTGCCGCTGATTCCAATCATCTGAAATGAATATACGAGTAAGCATTGTACGATGTGCAATTGCATTTCTGCATTGTAATTTAGACTGCATCCATATAATGGTACTCGTATCATGGGGTACCTGTGAAATTTTTCGAATTGAGTAATTGATATATGGTCTAAGTTCCACCATCAGTATCGTAGAACACAATAGATGGCAATACGTTACAATCCATTTCCATTCATTGAAATCATATTTACCATTATCATACAGCGCAAGCACTTGCTACTCAATCCTCAACTTCTCAAAAACTTCTGTTCGGACCCCTAAAGAACTGCTCGCTACCGAGTGGGCTTCCCATTTCCGGTCTCCTGGCTAAGTCATTCACGGAAGCTATCCGATAGCCACCCTCAACTTATCGTACTGAGCTGTGCATTCAAACCTCTCCAACTCTAAATACATGCCGATGCATATGGCATCAGATTCGCACGCTCTTTGATTCTCTTGTTTCCGGTCATGGACGTAGTGCAGTCATATATGAAAAATTGGTGCATTCAGTGCACCCTACGTATAAACTTCGGTAACCGAACAATGCAGCTCCTCCACAGGTGCCATGTGCTTCGGAGTGGTAAGTACATACCAGTAAAAGAATCTTTTTGTTGATGAATGGGAAATTGTAACCACGTTAGTAGCACATATGGGACGAATGGAACATGGTAAGTGGTTCAAGGTTTTCGGATGTGTGTTGCACAAGAAGAGTCGATTGAATTTGTGTTTGGACTTCTGAATGAATTCTAATGAGATCGGGAAAAAGGAAGAGTAAATTTTCTCTGAAATGGAAATTTGAGTATTATGGGTTGGAAGTTTGCATCCTAGAATACTTGTTGAAGGCTTTATTACATTAGCGTTTGACATTTATTATGCAGATTGTGTTTGGTTTATTGAATTTTCCATTACGATATGTGATTTTGATTTGTATACTTTTTTTCAACATTTATCTTCTCCAACAACAGTGTATTTGCACCCGATCGATCCCCTTCGTGTTTTTCAAGGATCTGTTTTCCTGAAAAAAAAATTAAAGCTGTTTAAAAAATGGCTCCAATGATATGTAGGAAGTTATATGCTGCGGTAGTCATCCATCCGATTCCGACAGTTGACTCAACTCACACAACATCCTCATGTGAATGTACTCTGATGAATACTTTAATTAGCAAAACAATAACGAACGAGGCACCTCTGTATTAAACACTTATGTAGCATATCTCGGAAAATGCAAACGAACTCGAGCTGCAGACTCTTGAGTTAAAATGGAAATCAGTTCGAGGTCGTTTCGGAATGTTGAACAAATCTACAAATTTTTAGTATTTTGTGCAAAAATACAGATAGGAAGATACAAGCACTTTTTCAGTACGTTTGTTTTAGAAACATCCACTGATTTTTAAATAGAATGCAAGTATGAAGACGAGTGCGGTCAATTAGAGGATCAATGTCACAAAATAACAAAACAACAGATGCGTATCGGACAAGCATAAAAGAATAATACACTTTGGTGTTGGGCTGTTTATGCAATTATGCTAACGACACGGTGGGATTTAATTATCATGAAAATATTTATAGGATGAGTGTTGCGAAAAAAAATCGACATGTTATGGATGATGACAACTTTTTTCAACATTTTTCAAGTGAAACTTTTGTAGTGGCGGTGTTCAGCATCACACAGAAAAAGTGCGGAGTGTTATCAAGGTGCAGTCACAGAGCTTTGAACCTAGTTTACCCTACCGACAATTTATTGCAAATTTCATGAAAAAGAAAAAGGAAAAAAAAAATCATATTAAGGCCAAAGCACACTGCTCGTGTCTCGCCGAGTCACGAGCAAAAGTTCGCCATATGGCGACTACCTTGAGTATGCTAACCACACTACTCGCGACTCGAGTCCCGATCCCGAGCAAATGCTATCCGCAGCGTATGGATATCACGAGTATTTGCTCAGAATTCGTTGCGTTTTTCTTCTTTCTTTCAAATGGGTGTCTTCCTAAACTTTCCTTTAGGCAGCTATTACACTAAAAAAGTCATTTTAGAAATATCTTTTACAAAAGATATTTTGAAAGAACTTTTCTAGTGTAATAGCCGCCTAAAAACAGATATGAACATTGCTTGTTTCAAGTACTTTTCATACAAGCTTCCGCACCTTCCCCCTTAGGCTGCATTCACATAGCGAGCCGACCCGGGCGATGCCATGCGATGTGATGGGTGTTCACATTGCACGACGTGTGGTGCCGAGCCGAGCGATAGCTTGCGATGCAATGAAGGTCAGAGATGCTCACACTCCACGCAATGATGGAGAGTAGAGGCCAATTTAGTTCAAGGAAGACAATCTAGTCGACATCATGTCGTTTTTGCTTGACCCAATAAATTTATTTCTGTTTAAAAACAGTGCACTAAAAATGGAAGGGCGTCGCATGCATGGTGGTACGGAGCAGGACATCGCTCGTCGTATCAACCAGGGTAAATGCGCCTACGGCATGCTGTCCAAAATCTAGGAAAGCATTTATCTCAGCATCAAGATCAAGCTGGGCCTGTTTCGCTCCCTGGTGCTGTTTGTGCTTTTGTATGGGAGCAGTACATGGAAGTTTCAGTAACAGTTACCAGAAAGCTGCAAGTTTTCGTCAACTCATGTCTTCGTAGAATTCTAAGAATCTTCTGGCCCAAAACAATATCAAATGAAGAGCTAAGTCGGCGTACGGGGCAGATGCCAATCGATGAATTGATACGCAAGCGAAAATGGCAGTGGATAGGTCACACATTGCGGAAAAGTGATAAATGCATTGCTTTGCATGCCATGAAATGGAACCCTTTTTCCAACCAAGGCGAACCAACAGAGGGTCCTAAAATCACATGACGTCGATCTGTGGCAAAGGAGTGTCAGGTGTTGGGTAAGTCTTTTGGGGAGTTGCGCCCCATTGCTCAGAACAGAGTACGATGACGCGCAAGAGTAGTTGACGCGCTATGCCCCACTAGGGGTTAAGGCAAAGTAGTATCAACAGTAGTCTAATGCATTCGCCTCATCACCCCCAGTTATATGATGCCCATCTTGCCCACATATCACTTCATTACCAATGTCCTTTCATCCTAACCAAAGGACTCAGAATGCCAGCAACAGTAGTGCATTCGCCTTATGATACTCGGCCACTAACATTCAGCCACCATCACCTAGCCATAATTATCCAACCACTATAGCAAATATCACGTACAATAATCTTACACAGAATGCATATAACACATTTAACTGTATATCTATTCATCATGTTTCATAAAACATTTCAATAAACATTTTCATGTCAAAATATACCCCTAGGGCAGTGAGAGATGAATTAAGTGGTTATTAGACACTTAACCAATCTAGCTCGAGACCAGCTACGTGGCCAGCTGCGAGACCAGCCAGGCCACACAAAATCGCTCGTGGCACGTCTCGCAGCAGGTTTAGTGGCTGATCCCGTAGCATATCTAGTAGCTTATCTTGATGAAAGCCACATAAAATCAATCTATACTAGGTAAGCTAGTTTGCCTTAACCCCAAGTGGGGCATAGTGCGTAAAAAATGGCGGAAATATCATTTCCACTGCAAAATAAAGCAAGCCTAGGTAAACCCCCCGCAATACTGCTGGTATCATAATGAATACAGCTGTGAAACCTACTACTTGCTACGAGGCATCCATGCATCTTTGGAAATTATTGAATCAAAAAATATTATTTTAGGACGGATATAATGATGTTGCAACTTATGAATTTCTCAATAGTTCAAGTTAATGTGCTAACCTTGATATTTGGTCTAAAACAACGAGAATTGGTGACCATAAAACATCACCGCTACCTATGACTTTCTTAATAATACATAATTATTGTTAGCGTCTTAACTTGTTACATTGCGGTTCTAGAGATCATTAATTTTATCACTATGTCATAGAAGTGACATAATTATGGACTTGACTCCAGTCTTTTATATATGTAATTCCAACACGTTATGATTTTCTTGGTTTTGTTTTTTTTTTAAACAAGATTTGAAGAAAAACGGTTTCCCTAATATACCGGTATACTTCAACTGGTACAATAGCCATTGTTTGTGCGTCACATATTTTTGTGCTAATTTGCCGTAACATTGCAATTTGGGTAGATCTTCAGAACTTGAAAATCATAGTGTACCAAAGACCAGCACAGTTTAGGAGACCATTCTACAAGAATTATGCTACGAAAGACTGTAGTCTGATTTTAAACCTCTTGATATTAGTAGAATTTTTGAATGAACTTTATAGCGGAACCATGTACGTATGGTCAACTTAGCGTAACAGATGTATTAATTTAATTCAGCTTCATCTTATTTTTAGGTACGAGTATTCTGTTCTATTTCAGTGGGTCACTAGACCCTAAATTAGATTAGCTGTTACAAAGTAGCTGTAAGAGATGAAGTTATTTTATGAAAATTAAATTGCTAAGCTAATGGAATAACTGTTAAAAAAAATATAAAAAATGAAAGAAATGAGACACGATAATGTGTATATGTATGTGTAGTGAAGTAAGTATGCTGATGTATTGGTTGCTGTCCTATAGGTCCTTACTAAGATTACTAGTTTCCTTTAATCGCTTGCATAGCGCGAAAACTTAATTGATGGTTCGTTGGCATATAAAAGATTTCGGATATAAAGTTCTTGTCGTAGAAGGCGACTAAATGAACAGGTTGTGCCCGCGATATGAATCATTCGAAAAAATTTTATGCTTATGAAATATCAACTAGGTTTTTCAGGAGTACCTATTGACGCCACAAACCCCACAAGGGCTTACGGCAAAATAGTAAGTTACCGAAATATTCTTTTAGTCGCCTTCTACGACAAGCCGGAAATGTAATTATAATTTATTAAAAATAATAATTTTATGGAAGGATATAGAATACTCGTAAAATAGCCGCACGTGTGCATGAATTGAGATCGGGGAACCGACTGACTTTTTGACGTCGTAAGTTTTAGCTATGATACAGTGGCGGTTCCAGAAGGGGCTATGGGGGCCCGGGCCCCAAAATATTTGGTATGTAGAACTTGGGCTTGGTATATTCTATGAAATGCTCGAAAATAATTTATAAAAATGAAAGCGAATACAAAAGACACCCGACGCAAAGATTCCGGCAACGACTGACTACACCACAACCAAATATGCACTTGACTTGATTTTGTCATAGCCTGATAAAATCCCGTAGTCAATGGGAAGAGAACGCGCTTTTGTTGCCTAATTAAATAGGTCTCTCTAAATTGTTGATGGTGTCCAAATCCATTGTTTTATTGGAAGCTCTGTCTGGGTTCAATGATTAGGATTATCAACCGATGAGGTCCTGGTGGTAACAGAACGAAGCTCCTTGCAGTTCATGTGTGCTGTGCTAAGCACTGCAGCCCCTATACCTAACCTGAGTTCATGGTTACATTCATCATTGCCCGAATAAGGAATGCGTCCATACTTTCAATAGACATAAGTCTCTTGATGACTAAATGTTGGAAAACTGTGAACATAATCTTAGCTCTCTAGGTAACAAACAAAGTCGGGCCCCTTCGGAACTCAATTTCTAGATCCTCCACTGCTATAATAGCCTTATATAACAACATGCATATACAAAATATGAAGTCTCACAAAGTCAGTTACAATGAGATAAAGTGGTTTCCAAACACAATAGGAATTAGACACGAGATTAGCACGGAGGCATGCTGCGAAAACAGCCACGATACATCTTGTGAGGCTTGCCGTCAGGAAAACGAATAGCTGGTCTGATACGATGCCAGATGGCAGGCCTAACCAAAAAAAATTAGTTTTTGCTTAGTTTAGGTTAAAAGGGCTACTTAAGCACCCCAAGATCACCACTGGAGCCCATTGTGATACCCCTAGACTCAGCAACCTGAGACTAACTCAATCGTTAAACCAGCCACAGCTCATAATGGAGCGATGAAGCCGACCAACATTTACCTCTTTCAGGTCATCCAGATCGGTGAAAAAGTAGGAACCAAGGAGGTACTTTCTAAAACTCGCCAGGGCGGATAGATACACAGAAGATGAAATATACTTTCCTCCGGCTCGTCCCCACAGCTCCTGAAAATCCTAATGTTGAAGACATAATCTCCAAGCATGCTCCACAATTAGGCAATGTCCAGGTAAAACTTCTACGACCGTTTTAAGATGATTTCTGTTGTGTTTAGCATTAGCAAACCAGAGGTTCATTTGCGATACAGTTTGGGCCACATCTAGCCACAAAACATGTATTGCCATTGTTCCACCTATGCAGGCCCTCTCATACGCCGCATCTTTAATAGCCAATTTACAAACAGCTAGAGGCGTCCTGGTGCTACACAACAACCCGCTGATCTCATTGATCGTACCCGCCCGAGCCAGTTCGTCAGCACTGTAGTTATCAACATAGCTACTATGGCCTGGCACGCAGCACAAGGCAATGTTGAAAAGTCTTCCAATCTCTATGAGCAAGTTGGGACAATCCAATACTGTCTTCGAATTTACCAAGACAGAGCAAATCTATTTAATCACCGATTGGCTATCCGTGTAGATCATAGTGTCCCTTTGAAATATAACATTTTGCGAACACTAGGCTAGAGCTTCAGATATTGTTGTAACTTGGTCCTGAAAAATGCTACTGAAATCCGAAAGACGGAACAACAAGTTAATATCCATCTCCTCCGAGTATACGCCAGTCCCCTCTAATTCGTCAGCCTTAGAACCATCAGTATAAATGCTAATAGCATCTGATTCCTGAAAATCGTTTTTGGCCAATCATTCCTTGAGAGAATCGTGCCTGTAAAGCCCCTTTCAAACAAGTATTTCGGGGAGGTAGGGTTCGTCTCCTCGGGAATATTAAGGTTGATCAATAGAGCCGAGTGACGCGGCCCAACGACCGGTTTCACGGAGGCGAACAGCCCTAATCGCCACCATCTACTCTGCAAAATGTCCAAGGGAAACAGATTGAACAATGCGAACAAGGAAGCGGTCGATGTAGTCCTTAAAGGCCTCGTCATCGCAATGCACCCTTTTCCTGCCAGGTTCTGTAGGATACAATCCTAAGTACCGCCCACCAAACGACAACCCCATGCAACAGAATGGGACGCAAAACCGATAAATAGAGCCAGTATACTGCCCTTTGTTGAAGCCTTATTTCTTGCACGCGTATAGTGCAACAGAAGTCTTTTTAACACATTTCTGAACTCTCAACTTCCACAAAAATTTCTTATCCAGGATAAGAATAAGGAACTTGGCTTTATCAGTGCGGAAAAGCCTTGTGCCCTCCATCAATGGCGGTTCGAACGAAGGTAGGCTCTATCTCCTAGTAAAGAGAACAAGTTCCGTTTTATGCGGACTTACTTTGACCCCAACCTTACTAGCCAGTTGGTTAGGATAGAGAGGTCGTTCTGCATTACACCACTTACGAAACAGCGAAACTTTCCCGATGGCAATGGCTGCGTTTTGGCGAAATCCGGTTAAATACCATGAAACTGACTTCTCTCGATTTTTGCTTCATGTAATTTTCTCTCCGGTAAAATATTTACCGTCAACTGTCAATTTTTGGATTTGAGAATATTCTGCTCCGGATCTGAAGCTGACAATTCCCCTTCGGATCTGAAAAGTATTCAGGTCCGGAGGGGAATATTTTCAGATCCAAAAATTTACAGTTGACGGTACATATTTTACCGGAGGGGAAAGCATATGCAGGAGAAATCGAGAAAAGCCAGATTCATGAAACTTAATCAGAGTTTTGCCAATCGCAGCCATTGTCGTCCGCATAAGCAGTGACCTTCCCTCCCAGTCCTTCTAAATCTAAAAGTAGTCCGCTGATGGCCAAATACCGAAGGAGGGGAGAGAGAACACCACCCTGGGGAGTACTGCAGGAGTTTTTGATTTCATCTGCGGAATAAATTCTAGTGAAATATATTCTAGAAACAAAAACATGTCCGCTCTGGTCAACAGTTTCCGATATTCTCACCAATTTATATGTAAATCACTTCAGCTCTTCCTCATGTAATCTCTAGACCCAGAGACAGACAGACAGACGATTTAATAAAGGTCTTAGTCCAGTTTTCTTTACGGCAATACAACCACCTGATTTTACGGTTTAATCGCGTCTTCTCTGGCTTAAGATGGATTTTTAGAAATCGGTTGCTGTTCCGTGTAATACATGGTAAGAATATGCTATAGGTACTTGGCCTTTTCATAGAACAATTTCCATTAAGGCTCTTTTATGGATCAAATTCGACTTTAAATCCCCTTTCAGCATAAATTTCTGAATTCTATGACTCAATGGGGGTCCCGGAGTTTTCGTGCATTGTTGATCAACGTTGGTTTTTTTTCATTATTCGCTGTCCGGGTCCCGGAAATTGGTTATAATGAAGTCTTAACCATAACAAAAATTCATGATTACTAATGCACAGACATTCTTTCCGCAGCAGTTAATCCCTTCCATATTTACCAAATGTTGAATGGTTTTTTTCTGCTCTTCCGTCAACCTACGGCTCATCTACTATGTAGAGTTTGCGTGCCGAAAGACTGGAGTTTTACTTTTGATAGTGTCATAGTTACGCTTGGCTGACAATATAAGAAGAGGGTATCTGTCTTGCTTTACCATCGTACTCGGTGCACTGCATTTACCTTTACAATAGTGTCATATACCACTGGGCCATGTAACATGGTAGTTCATTTCGTGTAAACAGCGGACAGTATAACGTCGGTAGTAACCAGTTAACCTTTGTCATCACTCACCTACCACAGGTGTAGCGCGTACATCTTCTGTCGGGCAAAGAATCAAAAGAAACGCGTCTTCAAACGACACGGTAAATCGATTCCTTGTGAACATAGACATTTATTCGAGGGGTTGCAAGGAAACCCAACCCCTACGAAGTGGACAGACATCATAATCAACCCCTGCATTTAAACAAAGTGTCGGTTACTGTAGGAACGTGCCACATTCACTCGATTCCATGTACAAGGGTGTAACTAGCAACTTGGGAATTGTACTCGTCAGCGGTTCTTCTTCGAGGGCGTACTTTCTTATATGGTTCAACAAATTTGTGGTTAAAAAAGTTTCGTTGATCAACATCTTAAAGAATTTCACTGGAGTGTGTCTCAAGAAAGGTGCGAGTGAACTCGGTATTTGTTTCGATCGTTACCAATGTGTGTTAAGGAACTTCGGTTCATTTAGATAGAAGTTGAAAAATAGTTTATAAAAGTGTTTCTATTTTGGCGGCGTAATTTCGGATCTGTCAAAATTGTGATAAAACGTTAAACTTTTACGAAATATAGTGATTGACAAATTTAGAAATCTCGTTTTTAATATTACCGGTATTTTCGATATAGTTTGGTGAAGAATAAATAAGAACAAGTGAGTTATAAGAAGATATTTTAATTTATTATACATATTAATATAATCCACATGTTAGAATTTTGTAGATATATTGTACTCGAAAATACAAAAATAATTAGTATTTATTCGGTGAATTAAGAAATATTCGATCTGTTTTAAAGCTTATGAAATAAAATTCAGGATACAGCAGAAAATTAAAATAAAAAGAAACAAAATAATGAAACTTCTCCATTTTTTCTACCCTACGCAGAAATGGTATATGTACTCGTATCTATTAACTTTGTAAAGAAGTTTGCTAAGCATAGAAAGAAGCAGCTTCAACTTGGGACCATACAAAGTATAGTAAAACCGCTCATAGTCGAAACTCCTTGCCGTTCTGCTTGTTAGCCTGTCCTTGTCAATTGCCTTGACCTCTCCAGGGACATGGACGCGTCAACATCTCTTGCATTACTATGCCTTGTTGCCGTTTCAATAGCATATAGATTTCGGATGGTGCAGTTGTCAGCATGCACCTCCTATCCGAGCCGTGTTTTACTGACGAGTTTGAAGCACTGTGGGATTTCTAATAATATCCACAGACAGTTCTATTGACACGCCGGGGATCGAAATCATGTTCTCTAGATAAAGCATCGTATAGTGGCGATCAAGACTTCACGGCTAACGAGCGTGTCGATGGCCTGTCCATGCATTTATTATAAACAACAAACAAACAATCAATTTTGGTCCTACGTTGGGCGCCTTTAAATATAATAAGAAACATTCACAGTTAGAGACAGCCAATGCTAAAGTAAGTAAGCTAGAAAAGTTCCGCAGTGCATGTTAGTCAACATTGAAGGTAAATTTCCCTACCGACTGGATACCTACAAATACGCCTCCTCCCCCTCTCATCTGTTTACAGATGAATTTTTGGCTTTAACTCCACATGTACGATTGAATTTCTCCAGCTCCATGACTTGAGCTTTGGCTGCCACTAACTACGCGCCCAAGGTGGGGTTCAAGTTTGCTCTATTTTTCACGAACAAGATCTTTTGGGAGCATTTTCACCCTCTCGCAGCCTTAATAAGATAGTATTTATAAAGACAAATAACTTAGTTTATTATTTATTAGGCTTAGTAAATGACTACCGCAAAAAATCTCAACGTGACTCCATGGACCATTGCATTGCTGTGCTCGCTTGAGGAGAGAACAAAACAACAAAACCCTATACCTAGTGATAATACTATAAAACTACAAATTTACAAAGAGTGTGCTATCATACGGCTTTACGTAACATATTGAGGCCCGACAATTAGAGCTTACTTATCTAGATATTTTTTCAATACTTAACCTGCCAGTTTGTAGGGTAATACGGAGATCTTTGTAACTGGAAACCAAGAGTAATCCCAATAAATCGTTTTTTGTGCCTGGGGCAACGACGACCCCCCCCCCCAGCTACGCCGCTGCGACCAACCAAACCTTACTACAAACATTTGACCAAAATTTTAATTTGCTAGCTTCGATCTTTAGATAGTTATCGTGCGAACACAGACAGACGGATGGACAGACAGACATGAATAAATCGATTCCGGAGGTGACCCTGACCCATTTCCATATTTCACGGTGAATATTTCTTAGAAAACTAAGCTACACAAACTTAAAAATACATGTATTTTTAATAATGAGGAATTGAAAAATATAATTTTCAGTAGAGATTTTTAGGAAAGATTTAAAGACATTTTTCCGCTGGAGTGAATTTTAATTAGAACTCATTTAGCTATCTAAGCTATCCGGTCTAGTAGATTTCTTTCAAAATGCCTGATGGTAAATATGCGAATAAAATCACTACCATTGTTGGAAAACACGCAAAAGGTTTATAATACGAGTTTTTAATCTTCGAATTTAGGCTTCTACTAAACGGTGTTGATGTTAACTTTCAACTTTTCTATCCAATTCTCGGCGACTTTTGATCAATTTGTCAATTTATGAAAATATTTTGGCAGGTTTAAAATTTATAGTACAATAAATTTTAAACCTCAGAATTCTTTTAAAAAATACTTCCTTCTAATAATTATTTTCTTCTATTTTCGATGTGCCTTTGTGCAAGTTTTTGACGAATGTCGGACGAATAAAATTCAATTAAATAATAAGTAAAGCTAATAAAATTATAATTAATTACTTCAGGGTTACCCAAAGTTTAATTAAACGAAGGACCCGTAGTTGATCTAAATTGCTTTAGAGATTTTCGTCGATTGATTTTTTAACAATTTACTGAATTTCAAAACAATGTTTTGATAGTCAAAAAAATAGTTCTTAATGGCGCGAATTTCTCTTAGCAGAACCTTTTCTCTGCACCTTGAATTGAAATTGATAAAGTAATTTCACATGATGATGATGATCACATAATTTCGCAACTATTTTTGAACCTATATAATATTTTTATATAAAATACGCTAGTTTATTGTGGACGAAAAGTGGTTTGATTGCCTTTATTAGAGGCTTGCTGACGTATTAATGCAGAAAAATTGCCCCTCGTGGTCGCAAAATTTGGTGGATTCCGCTCAGAATGAAAGTAGGCAAGCATTGAAATTAAACCGTCTGCCTTCTTCTGAGCTCTTTAAGAAATTACAACTCCAAGATTGGAACCTAAAACAGTTTTTTTTATTATTGGTCTTGGCTTTTAGATCGTATTAAATACGAAAATTCAAAAAAACAAAAAACAAAACAAAAATGGCACTTGGATTCTTTTGAATTTTTAACTTTCTCGAGAAGGAATTTCGACGATGCTCTTGAGAATTTTAGCAACTTGCAATTTCGAACTTTTTCTGGTTGTTTAGGCAAATCAAATTAATTATCTTGGGGACTTACGTGAATGAAGGTTTTCAAGTTAATTTGAAAATGCTTTAAGAAGGTTTTTGTAGCTTCTTGAAAATTTTTACGATTTTCAAATTTTTTTTTGGCATTTTTTGGCAAAATTTACACAGCTACACACGCTTTCCCCTAGGAAGTTTGGCCAACTAACTATCTGTGGGAAGATTTGATGAACCTGAGATTTTACACAACTTTTCATGATATTTTCAATTTTTTTTTTTTTTTTTTTTTTGTAAAATTATTTTATTATTCAATAATGAGATGGCGCACATCAATTTTCACTACTGATGAACCCGCCCCTCTCTGTAAGGCTATTCGCTACAGTTTTTGACGGTACTTTTAGTGTTTTAAGATTTAAGGATTTGACTTGCTTTGCTCCTGTGTGAGTGCCGGAACGATAGATTTGGATTAAGCACCTCGGAATGTATTTATGAAAATTGAAACCATTTGTGTAGATAATCAAATATCATAGTTTGAGCTTACGAAGAATCCATATTTCTACTTTAGTTCGGGATGGGATTAAGTTAAGATTGAGTGCGTTCAGAAGGTGGCAAAAGAGCAGAAACCGCTCGCGAGCAGCTCCGCAACTGCTCGCGAGCAGCTCCGGAGCTGCTCGGTTTGGAGTCTGCACCTGCTGAACGCTACTTCACCAGCTGAAAAATCGACCAGCTGAAAGCTGACGATGACAATTTTAGACGTCAAGTGCCGAAAAGTGGAAAATACATGAATCCCACGCTGTTCATTACAAAAATCACGAACAACGAGAAAACAAATTCATAACCACCCGAAAACCAAAGAACTAGAAGCCGAAAACGGCGAAAACACAACAACCAATTTGATAACTGTCAAAACTCGGAAACTCGCAACATGAGCGTGAGGTTGAAAAGAAGAAGAAGAACCTGAGCACTGATCAGTGAGCAGAAATATTTCTTGCTCGGTGAAATTTGATCATGATCACCCGAGCGGAAGTTGCTCAGTCACTTCTGAACCCGCTCGTTCTGAACATGTTCGCTGAGCGGAAGTTGCTCAGTTCCTTCTGAACGCACACATTGTGTACTTTTCCCGAAGGAATACGTTGAGAGTTCGAGTTGATGAATTGGGTTCTCCAGAGTACACACCAATTTATTACACACACATGAAGCAAATTTGACAACAATAGAAAAAAACTTTTCCTAGGTTTCAATGCTTTTCATTATAGATAATAATAAACAAAATTGATAACTTTTGATTGCAATGACAATCTGCGATGATTTTAATCGGCTCTTCAATGATTTTTCTGCATTTACATATCCGAAGGTATACAAGATTGCAAGAGTATGTGCATGCATAAATTATATTGTCGATAAGGCTATCAATCAACTTCCGACTAGACAGGTGAAAGAGCATTCAATGCATTTCCCATCTGAATCACCTGCTAATTAAGGGAAGAAGCGACAGATTACCTAATTCAATGAACTCATGGCATGGTTCGTCATGGTGGTGCGGTTTTGTCGTTACACATGATGGCGTCATGGGTGGAAATTCAACGGAGGCTGATAAAAACAAAGTGATACTTGTAAGATACCTTGAGCAAGTACTTGAAAATTATCCATTATATACAACACATTTACGAGTATTCATATATACATACGAGTGCATGCATTTGTATTTAGATGGGAACTACTCAGATGCTTCCACTTCCATCCTGCCTGGCACAATGAGCTAGTATTTCTTTTTGCCCTATCGGTGAGCTATGGCGCATTGAACTCCAAACTATAATACAAACAAACAAATATTTACCGAATCAAAAATAAGAGTAACATAAATACAAACAATTGCTTTAAAAGTACATATATTTCTTTCAAGCATATTTTTCCCGAGCATGTGCGATTAGTTTCGATTCAAATGCGGTTTCATGCTCCTGTGCAGACCAGAAAAAAAGCGTATTTTGCAATTGCACTGCGTCGGTGTAAAAAGCGGGAAGGCATGAGAAAGATCTGTGTTTTGCACGTTTAGTTAACATTGCTTCCTAATGGTCCGCAAGTACGCATTCAAACCGATTATTAACTACGTTATCTAACATTAGTTGTAACAACTTTTCCGCAATTGGGCTAATTTGCTCGTTAGCGCGCAGAGTTATGCGATTGTTTGTCACTTTCGGTTTTTATCTTTGTTGGTTTTAAGAAGTGTTTTTGACTAGCGCATGTGATATCTAATTTGGGGGACCGGTAGTTCAGTGAGTTGAAGCGCCAGTCTGATGATCTTTCATTTCGTCTCAGGAAATTTTTCACTGAGATTAGTCGTTTTGAAAATATCAAAAATAGGGCTTTTTTTTCTTTCAGAAACTAAAATTCCACTAACAAATTTTGGAGGAAAAACTTCAGATTCATAATCAGCACCCCGAAAAAAACATCAAAACTACACCACAATTCGTTTTAGAACAATTCCTATAAACACTTAATTATAACAAACTTTTAGACTAAATGATGTAGCTGCAATATCGCGTTAAAACTGGTCAAGTTAGTTCAAGAGTTTACCAGCTTCATCTGATAATGCATGCACAGTTTGTGTCTTTTACCTGCAAAACTATCAACTGAAGTTGTAAATCTCTGAATGTTTATCATAGTGTTGCGACACAACTAAACAGCAATTAGAAAACTACGTGAGACATAAAACGGCCATTAAAGACCGAATGGCACTGTGACTTATGACCCTTAACATACATGGACCTGTAACTTTTACCGAATGACCATAGAATAAACGTACATATACTCTAATGTCGTAATACAAAGAGTAGTTCCGAAATTTCATTCAAGTTCTACTGTCGGACTTTTAAGCCTGCAACACGGCCGACGGACAAGAAAATCATTTGGGATAAGACAATAGTTAATTTTTAGGCTTTTATAGCTGCAATTCGAAATAGGTCCACTATACGGTTAAATGCTTTTATGTGGCATTTGTATTATCGTACATTTTGCCATGTAACGAGTATTACTCGTTACATATCTAGTTCATCCTCTCGGACGCGATACATGATGTACTCATACAGAATATACTTAAGATTCAAAGATTTATTACTTAGACAAGAAGAAATGGGATCTTTAACGCTCTAGAAATTTTAAAAGTTTGGCCTTTTTCGATGTTTAGTAACTAGTCAAGCTTGTTGAGCCAGTGAATTAAATGAAAACATGATTAAGATACTATCGTTACTAAATGTGAGCAGCTATTGCAATATAATTTTTGTCTAGAAATTAAATGGACTTTTTTTTTACAAAAACAGTTGTATGTACATTTCTAAATATCCGGATAAGGTTACTTAACAAAATCGGTTATTTTAAAATGCAGTAAAATTATTTTGATACTCGCACTTTGCTTGTTTTTTGTTTTTTTTCTTGCCAAAAACCTCAATTTTTTTTTTACAAAAACTGGATTATTGAAACTAAAGTTTGACCCGTTTTAATCTTGAAAATTTTAAATTTAATTAAATGAAGTTTTTACAATGGTATCTAAACATAGAAGGCTGAAATTTTTGGAAAAATTACATGAATATGTTGGCTTTTGCCATTAAATTGTTTCTTTGGGGACATTTTTTCAAAGCAAATGGATCAAAATGAAAATGTATTTGTAGGGGACGGGCCTGAAGTGCCGATGAACATCATCACTCTTTTTGTATCATTCTTTTTATCACGCGTTACTATCGCTTAACCGGAAGTGCAGACAAATGTAAATGGCGAATATAATAACAATGTCTAAATCCTGATACCTTCGTCCATGACAAGCACCGGCAGAAATTTGTCACAATATATTGTACAAAATACTATACCGAATAGTACTCATACGAAAACCTATAGATTATTGAGCCTGCGGATTGAACATTTTTATAATATACCTTTAGAATGTATAGGAAAACCGCAAGCAGCTCATTGATCAAACGAAAAACTTGTGCGTCAAACAAACAGATTTACAGTTCGAAAAAACCCCTGATTTCTTGTAAAATGATAACTCTAATTATCACGTTATATAATTTTAAATAATTTTAAGAATTCAAAAAAAGTCTTGATAGTACCCTAATTCCCTTGCCTTATCTCTTATAGCCGCCATCACAACATGCTCATTTAATTCCTTTGATTTGAACACTATTCTCAACGAACACACTTGCTGTGGTGCCAAAATGTTTGACCGATCCAAAAGATTCGAATTGGGCAAATATAAAACTGTGCGATTCAAAGAAGATAACTCCATAATAGACAGTCTTTTCATAATCCTGCTCATACTTATATCCTGTGCCCCAACTAGTAGTAATAGACCACCACGATTTCTAATAGACGGTCAATCGGAAATTGTATTACGATTGAAGGAATCACCGGAGACACCTATAGGTAAGACATGAACAACGGGTTTATTGATTGTATTATTGGTTTAATCATCACATATAATATCTGCCCCAGGAAAACTTATTTATAAGCTAAAGGGTTTCGATCCTGACAACGATTCTCTGACATTTGGAGTTCAAAAATCGACCGAATCGAATATCATTCGGATTTCCAATAACGGAAATATGGAGGCCGATATTTATTTGGCAAAAGAGTTGGACAGAGAGGTATGTAATTTCGGATTGAGAATTATAAAGGAACTAACGACACCAAATTCCAGGTTCGCGACGAGTACTCATTAGTTCTAACCTTAACCGATGGCAACTTCATCGTCACGCAAAGTTTTCTACTCCTTGTCGAGGATATCAATGACAATGAACCTATCTTCAAGCCATATCAGTCTTCTATTGAAATACCTGAAGATAGTCCGCCTGGAATAATAAGTACACTTGAGGCAGTGGATCGCGATGAAGGAGCCTATGGACAAGTCGTCTATTACCTCCAGGATTTAGATGATGGCGATGACAAAGAAGTTTTCTCAGTTTCAACCTACCAAGGTAAAGGTATTGTCCGTTTGGTGAAAGATCTGGACTATGAACGAAAAAATGTATATCATCTACGAGTCCTGGCAGTGGATCGGGCAAATCAGGTACACCTTCCATCCATCCAATTTAGTCCAGGGTTAATATAATGCTCCATTTTAGGGCCCAATAAACACAGGCACAGCCGCAATTCTAGTCAAAGTGAAGGACATTGAAGATCAGCCGCCGGAATTTGTTCAGGTCCAACCGGTGACACGAATCACGGAAGGTGCTAGTCCTGGAACGGAAGTTCTTCGGGTGCGTGCAATCGATGGCGATCGTGGTGTCAATAATAAAATCAAATACTCAATGGAGGCAAGTGGCAACGAATTGTTTGCAATTGATGAGGACACGGGAGCTATTTATACAACGAAGACTCTTGATCGGGAAGATACTAGCAATCAAATTAATGGAGCCTATATTCTGAAAATCTTGGCCGTGGAAGCCACGAAGATGAAGGTACACAAACCAATCATATTCCATTTGATCCTAAGTGTCAAAACTTGATCCTATTTCCAGCCCTTATCGTATGCCAGAACAGAGGTAACAATCATTGTCACCGATCTCAATGATGAAACTCCAACTTTTCGGGAGAGTGAATATCGATGCGAAGTTAATGAAAATGCTCAAATTAATACTCCTCTTAGTTTTTTGGGTCAAGTGCTAAATGAAGTTTTTGATTATGATCTTGGAAACAACGGAACGTTTGAATTGTTCTTTGAACCTACGAACGATATCTTTGAAATTACTCCCGGCCGAGCGGTTAATGAGGCATCTTTCCTGATTCGTGTGAAAAATCCTAAAAGGTTGGACTTTGAAAGCATCAGGGAGATCGACTTGACTATTATTGCCAGGGAGGTAACGGAAGCTGCTAAACAGAGGTATGAAAGCTTATTTGGCTCTCAATTTTTAATGCTGTTTGGTTTGATTGGTTTCAATACAAATTCAACGTTCTTTCAGTTCGGCCAGGGTACACATTTTCATAAGAGATCAAAACGACAATATACCAGAATTCAGTGAGCCCGCATATGAAGTCAACATTCCAGAAAACGCAGAGGTCGGAGCGACAATTCTCCGAGTTCAGGCTACGGACAAGGATTCAGGAGATTTCGGAACTTCCGGAATCCGGTATACGAATATAACTGGCAGTGTGGCTCATTTGTGAGTAGTCTTTTCAAAATTCTCCACCCAAAAATAACTACTATGCTTTTTTTTCAAAAGACTTGCTTTAGATCCTATCACGGGCATTGTCACAGTTAAATCGTCCACTCGCTATGCTTTCGACCGCGAACTAATTTCGCGCCACTATTTCTCGATCGAAGCACGTGATAATCTAGGCGAAGGGAATCGTAATACTGTTCAAGTCATACTCAATATTGACGATGTCAATGACAATCCACCGCAATTCCTGCAAAATCAATACCAGGCTAAACTATTGGAGAATAAGGTCGTCTTTGAAAATCCTCTTATAGTGGAGGCTCGCGATGCCGATTTGAATGGAACGAAAAACAGTGAAATCACCTACGCAATTGTCGAAGGACATTTACGCCATAATTTTACTATTGATCCACAAATGGGTGTGATCATGCCCAAATTACCAATTGACTTTGAGGAATTGCCGATGGGCTCGGGAAGTGTTAAGTTAATAGAACTTGTTGTTCGAGCCAAGGATTCAGGCATGCCATCGTTTTCTTCCAGAACAAGAGTTCTGATCTATGTGCACGACGTAAATGATAATATACCGATGTTTCAGAAGCATTTTTATGGGAAAATGATTCCGGAAGATTTGCCCGGAGGTAGTGAAGTATTAGAGGTGAGATGAAGTTGTTGTGATTTCGTTAACATGATTTTTATGTTTCTATCTCATTTATTTCGTCGCCCAGGTTAAAGCTGTCGACAAAGACGGATCGGCGCCGAACAATGTGATTGTCTATCGTATCAAGAGTGGAGCTAGTGATAAGTTTGTAATTGATCCGGATAACGGTGTCATCTATGTAGCCAAAGGAGCTTCCCTTGATCCGGATCTTACCACACCAAAATCAACATCATATTCGCTGATAGTGGTAAGTAGAGATGTTGCCGCGCTACTGCCCCTGGAGGGGTCAAGGCAATTAACATGAGGTTTGCTTCAGTCTGTATTACAATAGCCGAGCCGCACACTGTCGAACACGAGCTCGAACTTTGTGTGAAGTGTCTTGAGCCATTCGAAGGAAATCGCTATCGTATCGCTTGAGAAAAAAGAATCCTCAAGCGAATGACTTAAGAAAGTTCACACAAATATGAAGAAAATTGTCCACTATGACCGGTTTCAAGTTCGAGGCCGGGCTTAGTTAAAACTTATCTGTGGATGCAGCGTCACATGTGCACTGCCGTATTCTCAACTGTGAAACGCTGGAGCTAGAAAATAATGCAAATAAGGGAAGGAACCAGCGGCAAGCCCGGATACCTATTCATAGATAGGCCAAGTGACGCCGATAGCTATCGCATTGCTCCATTGCTCCCAATGTATTTCTTCCTATCCGATTGAAAGTGACGCTGCGCGGCGTCCCGATTACCTTTGACGTCCATGTGCATCGGTGCTAAAACTACATTTTTTGAGAGAAATTCTGAAAATTCTCAAATACATAATGCAAATTCTCTTCAGTAACCTTTAAAATAAGTCACACAAACATTTTCCTTATTTCAGATGGCGCTCGATAGCGGTCTGGGCGACAGTCAACTTATGGCCATTACGACTGTAAATATTAGCATCAAGGATGTAAATAATAAGCCGCCTGCTTTCCATAATATCGAAACTCTTCACATTAAGGAAAATATCGCTGTCGGAACAGAAGTTTATCGTCTAATGGCGTCCGATCCCGACGAGACAGCTGTCTTGCGCTATCATTTGGATGCCAAAAAATCTGAAGCCAGAAACGAGGACGGAACGTTTGTTAAATCTCAAGAATATGATTTTATCGGTTGTTTTGAGCTGAGCCCTTTGGACGGTATCATCAAGGTAAGCTGCTTTCCATTCCAAATCCATTTCGCCATATCTTTTCTCCGTCAAGCTTATCCTTGCGAACTGTGTCATGGCAATGGGATTTTTGTTGGCTTTCAGGTGGTGAAACTTTTGGATAGGGAACGAGTTGAACAAATAAAATTGAATGTTGTCGTTCAGGATTTAGCAACGGTGAAAGGACCAAAGACCGCAACATGTAAAAACTTTTATTTTTCCGTGGAATCAATCGTTTTCATCCTCAAAAAATATATTCATAAATTTTCAGCGTCTCTGACGATAGTCATTGAGGACGAGAATGACAATAATCCGAAATATAAGATGCCATTTTATCGGAAAACGATCCCGGAGAATAGCATGAATGGTGCCACTATTGTCAGCGTGGTGGCCTTTGACGTCGATAAAAATAAGACGATTTCCTACTCTTTGGAAGGTAAGATGACAAAAAAGGACGCAAATCCTTTTCAATGAAACACAATCCGAAATGGGACTTGTGGGTTTTTATTGAATCTTGAATTCTTTTATCATTCGTATTATTATGATGGATTCATGCAAACTGTTGATTGTCTTTTGTTTATCCTAGGAAATCCAAAAATCTTGGAGCTCGTTCATATGGATAGCGAGTCAGGTGAAATTGTTGTTGCCAACAAAATCGACCATGAAATGTTTCAGTGGTTGAATTTTTCGGTGAAGGCAACCGATAGTGGATATCCACAAAGGACGACATTGGTCGATGTATTTGTGTCCGTTCTGGATGAGAACGATAATAATCCTTATTTTCTGACAAGTATTAAAAATTTTACGGTTAGCGAAAATGCTGCGATTGGAGCTAGAGTAGGAACTATACAGGCCAGTGATGCAGATTCGGGAGATTATGGGAAAATTACGTTTTTAATGGATCGCATTAGCTCAAGGGTAAGTTTGAATACGCATAATATGTTAAATTATTGTAGATCTTTGAAGGATATGAGACCATTTCTTTAATTTGTGAGAGTTTTCTGGATGATGTACAATTTGGAGGAACAATTATGTGTGCCGAACGCTCTAAATGTTCCATCCATAAACATCCTCATTATATTCATATAGCGATACGTTTCACGCTGAGGTCAAAACTGATTTCTCTCAACAATAGGTGAATTTTAACTACTCGCACTTCCTAAGTTCGCCTAAGGTCGCGACCAAAGGAAAAACTTTAAGTCGAACAGAAAGCTGGATCGAGTTTGAAAATGGTATTATGGCACTGTTACCCATAATCCATAACATATACAAGGAATTTTCGGTAACAATATGGGTAACCAAACATTCGGTGCGGGTAGCACTATCTATCTCTCTCAATTGCCTTAACCCCTTGTGGGGCATAGCGCGTCAACTGTTCCATGTGGCTCAGTTGACGTTTCGTCGGCATAAACTGGTTTCAAAGAATGCAGTTGCCAGCATGCACCTCCTGCACATCCATGGCCACGAACGTCGTCGTGGACGGGATTCGAACCCGAAACGCCGGTAGTCAAACATGAGACTGAAGCCTCAGCACACTGCGCTACCGGTCGCCCCAGTATACTACCTATACTACTCACATATATTTCGTTAGTACTAACCTGATGACTAGCGTATCCAAAACTGATTTAATAAATTAATTAAATTGGGTCTTGCAATTACCTTCATAAATAGCGACCACTTTTTTGTCAAAGGTGATGTAAGAATCTTCAAAAAATAAAGATAGTGATGCGGGAATGTGTCTTCCGTCGTGAACGACTTCATATACCTGGATTGCAACTTGTCAAAGGACGCCAACGAAACTGACGAAATCAAGCGACGGCTACAGCTAGCTTATGACATTTTTTTCTCCATTCTTCCCATAATGAAATCGAAGTATGTGCACAAAAACACGAAGCTCCACGTGTACAAAACCATCATACGACCAGTGCTATGGTATGGCTGCGAAACATGAGCCCTAACTCAAGCCTCCAGAAACATTCTAGACACATTCGAACGCAAGGTTCTGCCGTGAACATTCGTGGTTGTTTGCAATCGAGATGGATGGCGCATTTGGTACATCCATGAGTTGTATGAACTGTAAGATGAGCTGGAAGTTTCGAAAAACGTCAAACTAAAACAACTTCAATTACAATTACAATTTATATACACCGAATGGACGATGATCGCATGCCAAAGAGAGTAATGAACGCAGAACGAGTCGACGGAGTGAGACTGCGAGGACGACCGAGAGCTCGTTGGTAGAGCTCGGTATATGCGGACGCCGCGCAACTACTGGGCTTCCTAGATTGGGGGATGCGATCACGTGACCGAAATAATTGGAAGACAATAGTACAGGCGGCCAAGGCCCGACGTCGGGTTGTTGCGGCACGATGATGATGAAGTGTTCTGGTACACCAATCCTTTGCAAAGCCCTATAAATGCAGCTCCAATTCGCGGAGTTGAAAACATTTTTAACGTCCAGTGCCAACTCATCACAGATTTGTCATCTCGCAACGCCTGCTAAAAATCAAATATACATTTAAAGAGAAAAAAACTGAAATAGACAATTGCACGTCAAATTTGTTCCATTACAAATTTTATGGAGAATCTCCCTACACTACTGCATCACTCGAACAAATACGTAACCATTATTCCTTTCCAACCATTCAACACAATACACCTAATTGCCACTATGATTATAGGGAAAATTTTCAATAGATGCGGATACAGGAGTTCTAACAGTAGCCGACAAATTGGATAGAGAATCAAAGGATTTCTACATGCTGGTCATAGAAGCCTGGGATAACTATCAGTTCGGCTATCTGGCTGGTGAAAGTCGCAATGCTTTCAAACAGATTTTGTAAGTTCACTTTTCCACTCATTAAAAAAATCCAATCTAAAATTAACAATGTATCCAATTAAAAATGCCACCCTCCAGCGTCAATGTACTAGATGAAAACGATTCGCCGCCGATTCTAATTATACCACAAGGATGCGTTCAAATCACAGAATATCATGAGCCGAAAGACATTATAGTGACTATAAAGGCCACTGATAATGACAACCCCCACCTACCGAATGGACGCGTTGAATTCACTATAACCAATGGAAATGAGCATGGTAACTTAGTATTCGATTATTCAGTATTTCAACATAAGGACTTAAAGAGAAAATCCTTTCATTGGATTTTTTTATTTGCAGAACTTTTTCAACTAAAACAAACCGATTTCTGGACCGCTCATTTATATTCGGCTGGAATGCTGAAAGGCAAATATGGTAACTATACGCTGACCATTGAAGCTACGGATCTGGGTAGCCCACCCAACATTGTGCAAAAAGCACTTGAAGTTTGCATCTCGGATTTTAATGACCACCCGCCCGTTTTCATTTCGCCCTCGCATAATGTTACCGTACGGGTTCCAGAGGTAAGACGCGGGGCGTAGTTCATCCTTTGTCGCCAACCAACATAACTCTTCCCTTTCTTTTACTGGAAAGTAGAAGTATTAGAAGTGGTTGGCTGATTTAAATTTTATTGGTTTCGAACATTTTACTCGTAGAATGCCACCGTGGGCAGCCTAATTATTCAAATACATGCCGTCGATGAGGATATTGGCGCCAATGCAGCGATACGTTATCGACTTAAACCCGATTTTCTGGGCAATTACAAAACGTTTGATATTGACGAGAATGATGGAAGGATATTTTTGAAAGAGCCACTGGATAGAGAACGCCAGAAAATTTATGAGGTAAAATGGCAGTCCGTTGGCAATTGACGGATCATCAAGCTTTGATTCTTTTCATCTAATTCCCAGATTCGTGTAGAAGCATATGATCAAGGTATTCCAACAAGCTTGAGCTCTGATTTGGACCTAACCATCTACGTTCGAAATGTTAATGACTACGAACCACAATTTTTAGTGGAGGATATATCCGTAAATTTCACAGGTAGAGATGCTGTTGCCCTGTATGAAGGATACTTGCTGATGATTTATATTTCTCTTTCGATTTTCCTCTAGAACACTCGCCTCCGGGACATGAGAAAGTAAAACTTCCCGATACCATCGACAGGGACGAGGTCGACGAATTGGATGATCCGCCAACGACCGTATGTTACTTCATCATACATGGAAATGAGGATGAAATATTTCATCTCGACAGTGAAACACATATATTTACCATTCAAAAGGAGCTGGACCGCGAAATTAGAGCAAATTATACACTTTTTGTTCGTGCTACGGAAAATTGTTCGGTTCCGCCAAAATTCAATGCGGAGCAAGATGAATTTGATTCGTTAATACGTACGACAAGATTGAATAGCATGTCTTTTAGCCGAAGGACGAATACGACACGAGAAAATGCTTTTGATCGATTCAAGTATTCGAGAAATTTACGTAGTGCCAGAGATACAGGAGCTGTGTCCTTGTCGCTTCCAGCTAGAAACGACATAGATGAAATGATTCTTATGCAAGATAGTACGACGGTACGAGTCAATGTCTATGTACAGGATATTAACGATAATCCACCTAAATTTATAGCGAGAATTTTCACGGGTGGCATTACGACAAGTGCGAATTTTGGAACTGCATTTATGGAAATTAAGGTAAGCAATTTATAAGGATAATTTTATTTCAATGCAATGTCTTATATAATTTTATTCCAAGAGATTTAAGATGGATTATGTATTCTTCATATGTCTTTACCAAAATTTAGTGCGCTTCTATGCAGGACTAACAAAAAATTAGGTGTATTCAAGGTTTTTGCAATATGCAAGAACGAACTATTTTCAGTGAAAATTTGGTTGATGACTTTGGTTTCATTCTGTGTGCCAACTTAGAATACGTCTGTGGCTTAGCTTGGCAGCGCACCATGCACTTTTGTTGCTACTTGAAACACTGTCGCTCGAGGTTCGAGCCCTTGACGGAACAAATATCTTTTATATTCTCAATACATATGTATATATATTATATTCTGAATACATATAGTAAAATAGAGAGGGAACAATTATCACCATTATCATTATCACCCTCTCTCCACCCCCTCTAGTGAGTTAATGAGTCACTTCGTACCATCTGGATCTCCACGGTCGAGTTTTCAAGTAAAATCACGCTTTCACGGCTAATACTAATAGAATTCTCACACATTCGTGGTCGTCTTGCACACGGATAGCTGCATATACACATGCAGATAAAGATACACTTAATATAAACACGTTTTCTTACAAAAACTTACTATTGGCTAGGTCGTTCCTATGACAGTTATATGATATAGTACTCCAATTTCAGTCGAATTCTGGAACGTGATTTGGCAATAAATATGATTGAATAATATGAAATTTAGTAAAGATATATAGATAAGGTTTTTCTAACAAAAACAGACTTTTGGGCCGGTCATTCCTATGGCAGCTATATGACGTAGTGGTCCGATTCCGTTGATTCCGACATATTTACAGCGTGCAAAATTTCAGCTCCATATCTTTGAAAATTAGAGACTAGTTTGCATAGAATCAGACGGACAAGGCTTAATCGACTCATCTCATAATACTGACCGAGAATATATAGTTTATATGGTCGGAGTTGCTTCGTCCTGTGCGTTGCAAACTCCATGACAAAGTTAATATACCCTATCACATTTGTGAAGAATATAAGAAGATATTACAATAGTTCCGTCAGGGATCGAACCTCAAGCGACCGTATTTCAAGTAACAACAGAAACACATGGTGCATTAACAAGCTAAGCTACAGACGCGTACTAACACCTACCTCAGACTTAAAAAAAAAAATTTTACAAAAATTTTAAGGTCTGGTGTTTGTGCAAAAATATTAATCGAAAACACCTCTATTCTGGTCCAATGTTTTGGCTTAGCTTTTTTAATATGTGATGTTTCGTTAGCGTAAATTGGTTGGACGATGCATGTTGCTAGCATGCACTTCCTGTCCATTTAGCCGCATACCTGCGACAAGTTGGGAAAGGTTGTGGCTTATTGTTACGCCCACACAACAGGGGCAGACAACACAAACATCCATGGCCGCGACGAGATTCAAACCCGTAGCTAACCGATAGCATGAGACATCAGGCTGATGCCTCAACACACTGAACCACCGGTTAGAAGCTTAAAAAAACGTCGATGAGTCACATAAACACGTGCAGGAGTTGACCAATTTTGTCGTGGAAGAGTGGCGGGGGTATCATCATGTAGATATTGTAATCAATCCTGATCCGTCCGAATTAAAGTTTAATCGATACTGACCACAAAAATGATACTGAGTAAAAAAAAAACTAGTACCTACACACAACGCCGGTTGGTTTACTTTTGGTAATTCCTGTGATAGTATCAAAATGCCCAGGTTCAAATCAATGTGTTATTATTTAATATTATTTGATTGTTACGAAATTTTATGGGATTGTTACCTATTGTGTTGATTATTATTAGCCATCCTTATTTTTGACCTGGCATGTGTTCAAAAGATACAGCGGTGTGTCAACTGCAACTATATAAATGTACTATTATTAAAATTCCATTTCTATGCTAGTGAAATGCCACTTCCCTATC
Source organism: Chloromyia formosa (assembly GCA_964017055.1). Taxonomy (NCBI): domain Eukaryota; kingdom Metazoa; phylum Arthropoda; class Insecta; order Diptera; family Stratiomyidae; genus Chloromyia; species Chloromyia formosa. The sequence continues at coordinate 3,054,762 of OZ024813.1, read as the reverse complement.
AATTCCTATATTTACGTGTAACAGTCTGGAAATGCAAGGGAGTGGGACATTTTATGATCTCATATTTTCCCCTCTCCCTCTTTTCTCCTGCCGTGAAATTGCAAGAAAGTGCAAAAAATATAATGTAATCGACGGTACCTTTCTCACGATACTCCACTTGCCTATACCAGACAAAAAAAACGTTGACCTTCATTTTCCTTCTATGTGGAATCAACTGGCCATCCGATACATTAAGTCACACACCACAAATACCGACATGTTTTAAGATTAAAACTTCTGTATTTTTTGCGATTCACAGTAGAAAATTGTGGAAAATCCTGCAAAATATTCGGCACCCAATGTGGGGTCGGCGTATTTTGGCTAGCCTTTTCATGCGTAAATGTTGCACTTATCTGTCCCACGAAGAAGTCACGGTGTAAACTTCCACACAGCACATACCCGCGGCGCTCTACATGACACTTGAACTTCCTTCTTGCTCAAAAGATCGATTTTCAAGCGAAATAAAGTGCAAAGTAATTATTTTCCCATGAAAATAGCTCAGCTAATTTGGAGACTTTTTTCTTCGAATGAAATACGTTAGTACTGAGACGGCGAAAATTTTTTGCACGAGAGTTCGCACGAAAAGCCGACCTTAGTACTATGCTTAAGCGAGAAGAGAAAATTCAAGTGTCGTCTATTGTGCCGCGGATATGTGCTGTAAGAAACTTTGCACTGTCACTTTTTCGTTGGAGAAATAAGTTTTCGCACGAAAAGGTTAGTACTTTCCTTGAAGACGAGTACTAAATGAACGAATAATATTATGATGAATTTCGAATAAACACAGTGCCGTCCCTTATACCAATAACTAGTTGACCGTATTAACACTGACACATCAGCGTAACGAAGTGATTCACGTAATGTTAACCGCCATTTTTCTGATACGCCGGATAAATAAATTAACCGACAGTTCAACCGGACATTGAGAAATCGAACCTGTATTAAAATTGTTTGAATATAAAAAAAAAGTTATAAAATTGTTTGAATATAACTCTGGCATTTGTTAAAAAAAAAATATTCGCAAAGACTACAGTTTAACTTTGCTCGACAATCGCCAATTTACAACAGTTGCCTATGGTTAGTTATATTTTTTTTCTTCCCCGCGAATATAGCCATTTTACCGTCTCGAATTCTCACAAATTCCATTCACACTACCATTAACCTCGTTTATTTTCTTACAGGCAATTGATCCTGATGATGGGCCCAACGCCAACATATCGTACTATCAAATCGGCAAAATACGACAAACTCTATCCGAAGGCTTAGAAAACATACACAAAGCACCATTTTTAGTGGAAAAGTTTACAGGAGCGATACGTCTGAACTTTGACCCGCAAAAGGGTATGAAAGGATATTTCGATTTTGTAGTAAGTGTCGGAATATGTATATGTACTCGTACGTGCGTCATTTATGGCATAAAGTTTCTTCATGTAAAGTTTAGGTAGTTGAGTGAACAATCAAAGAAATGAAATTTCCATAACATTTGATTCGTTGATATTATGGACGGATGTGAATTGTAATTTTGTTGCACATAAACGAATGGAATTGGGAAACGGTCGAAAGTTGATCTCTGATTTCATGTAAAACTAATGAGGGCAGAAAATAGATTCATGGTTTGGATAATACAAACGAGTTTTGGACTGCAACGATATCTTTTGGCCTTCAAATTAATATTTTATTATATGCACTAAAGAGTCAAAATTTACGCAATTGGAACCACGGACTCGGAGCGGAGTGCCGGAGCAGATTGGAGCGGGCTTAAAATCCGGAGCGGTGGACCGGGAGCGCGTAGCGTTTTTTTTTTTAATGGAGCGGAGCGAAGTGGAGCGGCTTTTTTCTTTTGTAAACCGCTCCGCGGTTTGTTTTTCTTTGGTAAATTATAAACCGTAGATTTTTGGGTATATTCCTAATTCACCGGGCGACATATCCTGGTTTTGCACTTTGGCTAATAGTGGTTTTACCGCTGTGGGATATAGAGCGAGCGCAATGAGCGTTCTAGGGCTGTATACTGAGGGTGGCAAGCCCTTAAGCCCACGCAAGGGGAGTGAGAAATCCACTCAAATTAAAACCCACTATTGGTCAAAGATGCTAACCACTATACTTTGCCCGGTCAAGTACTAAGGTTCCCTTTTTTATTATGCAAGGTCGTTACTAGGTGCAAAACTACTTGATCTGTCTAAATCTCTAAATAATTTGATCAATAAATCTGTCAGATCAAGTGGTTTGACCGCAAGTGTGAACTTAATGTTAGATGAACACTTGGATAATTTAATCTTAGCCAACTTAGCTAAAACTTAAAATGCTTGAAAATTATGTTTGATGTTGAGGCTCTCTTTTATTTGGAAAACGGAACTAGAACTAGGAACAAGATTCACAAGAGAATGATGATAGGCCGCAAAAAAATCGAAGCCTGCCAACCAATCTTTAGCGCGTTATTGGTGAAATTAAGCCCGAAATTTTCAAAAGAGTGGTCCATTGGACTGACGAAAAAAGGCTGAGGATGCCATATGTTTTACGTAAAGTTCACACTTCCAAACAAATCAATTAACCTAGAAGGATCAATTGACATGAAATTCTCAGTAGTATACAAATGTCAATTTTCTGATAAAGAAATCTTTAAAAAAAATATCAAAATGTTTATTTAATTGTTATGGAGCGTGGAGCGGGAGCGGAGAGGAGTGGGAAAACTGCGGCTCCGAATCCCTGCTTGGAACCAACGAAATGAGATCCATTTAACCTATTTTGGCTCTAAATTCTTTTTCTTAGGTTCTAGCCAACGACACTGATGGCCAAAAAGATCAAGCACATGTTTTCATATATCTCCTTCGTGAGGATCAAAAAGTACGAATCGTTTTTCGTCAACATCCCGCTGAACTGCGTGAGAGGATCCATCTATTTCGAGAGTATGCTATAACAAAATTATTATACCGAAACAATATAAAAGAAAGTCGTCCTTTTTAGTACATTGGGCAACGTAACACAGGCCATTGTCAACATCGACGAGTTCAAGGTTCACGAAAACAAAGACGGTTCGGTAGACAAAACCAAGACCGATCTCTATCTTCATTTGGTCGATCGGCGTGATAATTCGATCCTTGAAGTGGCGGACGTTCTCAAGCTAATCGATCAACACATTGAGAAATTGGATAATTTGTTCAAAGAATTTAATGTCCTCGATACGCAGCCAGCCGAAGCACAAATGTTGGTTGGCTCGTTTGAGAAGGGCTCAATGTTTGTGTGGCTCATATTTTCGAATATTTTTATTGCAACACTACTATTGGTCACTCTGAGCTTGTGCATGTCACAACGATCTAAATATCGGCGACAGTTGCGGGCGGCTAAGGTCAATATTTTTGGTAAGAAACATAACTCTCCCAAAATCTACATAGTTTATTCTTTGGTAAAAATCTGTAATCCACTTTCAGCGCAAACCGTTCCTGAAGCTATTAGTCGTGAAACTACCACACGAGTGCCAAATACGAATAAGCATAGTGTTGAAGGGTCTAATCCGATATGGCTAAGTGCCTATGAGAATGAATGGTTCAAAAACGACGAAGAAGTCAGGTAATTAGTGGATAAAATCTGATTAAAGGCGCTTATTATTATTTAATACCTATTTCTTGAACATCTTATCTAAACTATTTTTTTGTTTATCAAATTTCAGTAACAAAGGACCAGATTCACTAGAGGATAATGTCGATGTTAAAAGTCGAAGTGATGATCTGAATGCTGGTCGACTTTTCGACAATCAGCAGAATGATCTTAACAAATATTACAACGTTTACCATCAAATCGATAAATTAACGAACAGTGCTCAAATTTTAGCAAAGAAGCTTGAATCAACGGAACTGTAGTAGAGCATATTTTTTTAATGAAGTTGAGTTTGCAAAGTTATTTGAGAAACGTTTACTGTACATAGTTTAATGCGAAACTTTTTTTAATGTTTTAAGCTTAACTTTATTTTGTAGTAATTTATTTGCAAAAATCTAGAAATAGAATATTTTATTCAAGAACAAAACACTTGTTTATTGCTGATCTGGGAGGAAAGTCCTGAAATAAAATAAATAACTGGCGCAACAGCCCAATTTGAACCTTTGACTCGAGATGAGTTAACATCTTCTTATTTTCTAGATCATGACGGTCTTGTGCAGAGGTGTGTGATCAGCAATACGCTCAACCGAGTTATTTACCCCATAAATGGGTACTCATTTAACAGCTGAGTGGGCTCATAGTTCGACACGCAATTCCCCTGTTTTTACCGAAAACTACTAACAAAAGCACTTATGCGTGACGAACAGAGTAAGTAGCCTATTTTCGATTCATCCACCAAAGGTTTGCCCCAGAGCTTCCGAATACCTTAATCCGGCCCTGGTTGTAAGCTTTTGCTCTCCATAAAGAATCGTATACTGTGCTGTTGACTAATTGTAGTCATACCTACATACTCGTACGATAATCGAGTAACCCCACTGAATTTCTATCATAAACGTCATTGCATTTATAATTAAATGTATATTAAAAGCGCGTGATTAACCGAAATAAAAGATTTATTTTTCTATTTGTCTTTTTTGAAAAACGAATCCCTTTAAAAGTTAAAATTCGTGAAAATTACATGCAACTCTTTTGTTGAAGAGTTCTTTTTTGACGATCGGTAACTGCCAGTAAGTTATTTACTCTCTAATAAAAAAAATCTTAAATCCTTAGTACCATTTTGTATCACAGATTTATTACACGTGTGATACCTGCTACGATGGCACGAAATTTAGCACGTGGGCTTCTTTATATGTCATCGGCAAAGGGTGTCTGTAATCATTTTTCAAAAAGGCTCCTAGCAAGCGTAGCTTCGATTGCATCAAAGAATGCAAACAAACCTATGAAGGGCAAAGGCGAGAATGGCGAAGATAAATGCTCAGATCCAAGTCTACGGGGTCTTGTGCTTGGCGTATATTCGAACGAGGAAGATAAATTGGATTCTGGAATTTTGACACCAATCGCCTATAAGTATAACAAGGTAAAAGATTTTTTTTTTCATAAATATGTATACCATAAGTGGCAGCAATTCGAACTAAATATGTATGTCCCACCTTACTCGTATTTTTATAACTCTTATTTTCCTTCTTTGAAAAATATTTTCCTCGGTATATTCCTATTTCACTGGGCGACGCATCGTGGTTCGCGTCTTGGCTAATAATGGTTTTACCGCTGTAGAGTATTGAACGAGTGAAGCGAGCGTTCTATTGCGGCACACTGAGGGTTGCAACTAGCGCTAGCGGAGCCCACGCAAGGGGAGTGTGAAATCGTCTCAATTAAAAACCCACTATTGGTCAATGACGTAAAACACTATGAGTCGCCCGGTGAACTAATAATGTTCCTTCTCCTCTATGCAAACATAAATCCATCTCAACCTTTTTTCTACAGACAAAAACAGAAGGTCGCTTGCTGGAACTGCTTCGAATAGCAGGCCCCATGCCCAAAAGAGGAGAATCTCGAATATTCTACAATTTGGAACCTAACTACTCGGCCGTGTGTGTAGTCGGCCTAGGAGCCGAGTGCTTAGGCTACAACTCATACGAACTGATAGATGAGCACAAGGAAGCAATAAGAAGAGCAGTTGCAACCGGCTGTCGAGCTCTACAGCAAATCCATACCGAGCACATAGTCGTGGAGAGTTTCGGTCATGCCGAATCGGCAGCAGAAGGTGCCGCTCTCAGTGTATGGGCATACCAAGATCTTAAGAACAAGGCCGACCAAATGATAGTTCCACCGATCGATTTGTATGTAGAAAAGGGAGAGGAGTGCGATTGGGACGGTTGGCGTATAGGCTTACAGAAGGCATCCGCACAGAATCTAGCACGGCAATTACAAGAAACTCCTTCGAATATGCTTACGCCGACCTTGTTTGCGCAAAATGTTGTAGACGTTCTCTGCAAGTCTGGGGTCAATGTTGAGGTTAAAGTCAGAGGTTGGGCCGAAAGTCAACAGATGCATTCATTCCTCGCTATATCAGGGGCTTCCTGCGAACCACCGATCTTTCTTGAGTTAAGCTATTACGGTGCAAAACAGGACGACCGACCTGTGGTACTGGTGGGTCAGGGGGTTACATATGATTCAGGTGGATTATGTCTAAAGGTAAGGTGAAGTTTTGTGATGTATGTACGAGTACCTATATATACCACAGACAACGCATTAATCTACATACGTTCTATTCTGCAGAGTATGGACGAATTGACTGATATGCGAGCAAATATGACCGGGGCGGCTTGTGTTGTAGCTGCTTGTAAAGCGATAGCCACTCTTAGATTGCCCATTAATATCCGTGGTTTAATACCACTATGTGAGAACGCCCTCGGATGTAATGCATTTAAACCGGGTGATGTTTTGAAAAGCATGAGTGGCAAACAGGTTGAAATTCAGCATACTGGACAGGAAGAAGCCTTGGCAATGATTGATGCCCTGCTGTATGCCCAGAATTTCTGGCCCAAATTAATTCTGGACGTTGGAACAACAACAAAGGAGACAACTGATACTTTCTGTGAGGCAGCTACAAGCGTTTTCACAAATTCCGAAGAGCTATGGCAACAGATGAAGAATTCAGCAGCCCATACCGGCGATCGAGTTTGGCGTATGCCACTTTGGCAATATTTTTCGCATCTTGTTAAGCGCGGAAATGCGGTCGATGTCGTGACTCTTGGAGAAGGATGCGGTGGTTGTCCATGCAAGGCAGCGGCTTTCTTGAGGGAGTTCGTCCCATGCGGGCAATGGATGCATTTGGTACGTTTTTTTTAAGGACTGAACGTAAATGGGGGGTTCATAGACCAGAACCTAATCACTCTTTTTTTTTCATTAACGTAGGATGTTAGGAATGTAATGAAAACGGCCGGACAAGATTACGAATATCTACGGGCGGGAATGGCTGGACGACCGACAAGGACGATTATCGAGTTTTTAGCTCAACTTGTATGTAAAGAAAATGAGTCCAACAAAGAAAAAGGCAAAATGACGGTATGCCGATAGTGGGAAATTGCGTTTAGAGGAATACAATAATTGTTAGACACAAATAAATTATGTAAATGCACTTGTGCTTGCCTCATTTTAGATCAAATTATGAAATTATTTAATATGCTGCAAAATATTTTTGTGTGTATTATGATATGACACAATAAAGACACATTATTTGCATTAAATAATCAATTAATCATTCAATGACTAATTCTATGCTATTTTTAAATATTATAGCTTTAAATTAGCTCTAATATTTCGTAATATCTTGACGTAACTTGCAACATAGATCTTGGCAAAGTGTATCCGATTTTGTGGATTGGCTACTACAATTTGGGCTAAAAATAAGACCAAGGTTCTAAGCCTGTCTTGAAATCGTAACTCCTGCCATTTATACCAATGCACAGTCCGCTGAAGAGGTACCTAGCTAACATTATCGGCGTTGTTTTAAACAGAATACTTAGTCGGCATGATTTCCAAAATCAGAAGATCCTTGAAACTGTCTAGTATACAACTAGAAAAAACACATCGCTGTAAGTGCAAAAAACAAGTAATAATTAGACCCTATCATCTTCAAACAATGTATGTGGTTCAATGATGAATGACCCCACTGGCTTGCATCATCGATTACCCATTCGCGTTATCAATTTGATTATTTAACGTCAAAAAAATATTTATTTATATTTAATTATTAATTTATAGTTCAGAACCACCATTCAGACTATGGTCCAGCTACGAGTCTGAAGAATTTGCCAAATTCGCCAAAACACTATCCTCACTATCACCTAATTTTTCTTCTGCATATGGTTATGCAGAAGAAAAATTAGCTGATTTTCTAGGCGGATTTCTGCCGCCTGTTCTATTCTACGTCTGTACCGTTTCTCAGCATTAATTTTCAGCTGAGTTGGTTTCAAATCCTCTTTTATCGAATGAATTTCCAGAACTCTCTTGTTTATGATCAGTTTAATTGTCTCATTTGAATATACTACTTTGCCTTAACTCTTAGTGAAGCATAGCGCATCAACTACTCCTGCGCGCCATCGTACTCGGTTCTGGACAATGGGCGTCCCCTTGATAATGGCCAATAATTTGTTCTGTGTACGGTTTTATTCTATTTTCCAGAATTTTCGTCAAAATTTTGTAAGACATACAGACTAGTAAGATACCCCTGTGATTCTTACACCGCAGTTTGTCTCCCTTTTAGTGAATTGGACGGACGATGCTTCTGCGCCAATCGTCTGGAATCACCTCGTCCTCCCATACTCGCAGGAGTAATTGATGTATGGCATTAACTAGACCCGTTGCACCGAATTTTAGCAGTTCAGCTGGAATTTCGTCAGCGCCCGGCGCTTTATTTCGTTTTAGTGACCGCAACGCGGGATCAACTTCCTCTACTGCCGGGGGTTGTATGGGTGGGCGTAGATTAACAATATCGTCGGGAGCTTCTTCTTAGACAGTAGGTTCAGAAGCGCTTCAAATAAGCTGAAAGAAAGATATTTTCTAGGAATATCTGACGGGCTGGATTTGTAGACACTCAGTGAATTGCAATTTTAATTTTCGGTTGCAATGATCGGAACCCGGCGACTAACAAAATCGACTGAATAAAATACAATTTTTTAACATAAAATTAAATAAGTAAGCGAATACATATATTTTCATGTCTCTTTATTCAGAATTCGAACAAATAATAATAAATAATTTGAGCTTGGGCTACATACATTTACAGTAAATTCCTTGCGATCCACGAGTGGGTACTATCTTAAATAACATTTATCAAAAAGAGAATATATTGCAAATACTTATTTATACGAAATATTCAGTTATAATCTTTTATATTGTAGAAAATTCCTTTAAAAAAATACAATAGCACATGCGAGATCCATTACATGATTTTTCTTTTAATATTAATATATGTGTTGTAACGATTTTCGAAAATTATACAAATACAAAAGATCGAGTATAATAATCCTAGTGGTAGATAATAGCTGCGTTTTTTTGGCAGTCCAGATCAAGTGCAGAACAACAATCGCACGTATTACATTAACAGCCAGCTCTATCCAGAATAATGTTGTTAGTGTAAAGCGTGCAATTGTTGTTCCTCTCTGGTCTAGACTGTTGAAAGAAAACGCAGCTAATATTAAATAGAGTATTGGTAATATAGTCGTTTGGGTTAAACGTTGATGTAATTATGATTTTCGTTATTCTCAAGCGTTTGATTGCCATTTTCGATGGTCTTTCGTGTTAGCATTTCCGCCACCGATGCACCATTCAGATTCTGGTATTCATTCTGATAGGCGGGAGTTTTGAATCCGTTCTGTGGAATCGCCGTCGGTGAAATTGGTGACGTTGGTGGACTTTTGAATGAGCTACAGCACGCAATCGAATCCGCTTTATTGCGTTGTTGTATTTGACTATAAATCGCATCGTTATTGTTTTGTACTTTGATCGGTTGCACAGTTACACCAACACTATCTGTTGGTGTTTCTTTGGTTTCTACAATGGTATTCAGGTGACTTACAAACGGTGATGACTGATCACTGCAATGACTCTCAGTCGGTGACGGGTAGACGGGAACATTAGACGGAAACATAATATAGTGCTCGGATTGATTCGTTGGAGTAGTCGCGCGACTGCTATTCGTAAAGACCAGACGATCTTTCTCTTCGGATGGGGTGGAGGCGGGCGTTAGGACTGGTCGTGGGGCAGGTGGGACCAAGTAATTATCGAGTAGACTACCCGGATTACCAACTCGGCAGTTGTATATTTGTCGACGATCCTCGTGATCCGAATGTGTTCCACTATCGCCCAAGCTAGTTCCACTGCAGGCACTGCCCGTGCTCATTCGGCCCGATGACGACAGGCTAGAGAGACTCTGCAAGCTCAGACTACTAGTGGGTCGTTGACTAGACGATTGGAACGATGTAACCGACGTTTTCATTTCGTCATTCTCTTCGGCCGGTGCGGCTTTGGTGGATTTGTTGCGGGAGAAAAGCTTTTTAACTCGTTCGAATGGGGTCGGACGCTTCAATCGTTCCTTCAGCTGATCCTGAATCCGATCGTATTCCTCACGCATTTTTTCAATTTGATCCTGTTTTTCTTTGAAACTTTGCTTAACATCATTACGATTCTTCCATTTCTCCACCAGCTGTTCGACTTCTCGAATCGTCAGAACGTTATTCTTGAAGTCATACATGATTTCAGCCAATTCATCGTCAGCGTTACCCTTTGACGTATCACTCGCCGATCGCTTCAATGTACCAAATTGCGGTTTTGATCCGTCACATGGCTTCTTCTTTTCGAAAACTAATTTAAAGTGTGAATCGGAGTCTTGATTCAGTCGTGGCATATGATCCTGACTTTGAATCGTGTCGTTCATGTAATTATTTGCTGATTCCAGAGGACGATTCGATGGCTGGATCATATAGTGACTACTATTGTGTAAAAGCTGCGGAACTGCCTTTGGTGGTTCACTGACTGGAATATTCGACGGTTGCAGGATATAGTAGGATTGACTAGATGACGACTGATTCGAATTCGTGCTACAATTTTCCAAAACATCTAAACAGTCCGAGCTGAATTTGTCGCCTTTGTTGCAATCCTTGGAGTCATAGTAGGGTGGTTCGTTTATTCTAAGCTCATTGGATAGGGCCTCGGATCCCTCGATAATTTTTATTTGATCCGCCTTTTTGACAATGTCACCAGAACCTTGTAGGTTGCAACTATCCGTAGTGTCGATGTTAATGTAGTTCAAATTCTCAACGGCCAATGTTTCCGGCAGACAGGATGCTTCTCCTTCACTACTGCAGCTGCTGCTACTGTTCATCTCCATGTATTCGGCTTGAGCTTGAACAACCGTCCCGTTACCATTGATTTGGTGCATTCGTACTTTGGCTTTCTCTTCAGCAGTCTTTGGTGTTTCCGGTTTCGAATCAATTATGACCTTGTTTTGCGGTGTGTAGTTGATGCAGCGATGATAGATGGTGGTGAGTTCTTGCATTTGCTGCAGAAAAAGAAACAAATTGGTTAGATTGTTTCGAGATGAGAAATTAAGAGAGTAAGGAAGAAAAAAAACGAGCCCAACGTGGGACATTTGTTCATGAATGAGAAAATTGACCTCATTATTTTGGTATTCAAATTTTAAAATTGATTTATCGTTATAGAAAGTTATTTATCGTTAGAAAGCCAACATAATGAGGCAATTTTTTCAGCAATCGTAGGTGTCTCAGTTCAAAATACCGTTATAAAATATACATTTCATTTTTCATGAAAAATCGCATTTGAAACATCTTTTAAATTGAAACGTTTGTAATTTGGAAATAATCAGGAAAGGGTCATTTGATATGATATTTTAGGTAGTGCTAGAAATTGAAGTCAAATATTTAGGAGAGAGTGACTAAATTTGGTTTATGTCGAAAACTCAACGGTTTAAGATAGAGGGTTATGTTATGAAGCCTCCTTTGAGTCCGACTAAATAAATCGGTGCACCGTTTCTAAAGCTTCGTGGATTATACATTTACTTAGAAAAAATTGTCACCAAAATATATTAAGACCACGGACGTTTTTTTATAAACAAGAGAATTCAATCTTCTTCCCTTCATACTTAAACCTTAAATGTAAAAATACCTACCACAAAACTTTTCAAACTCTTCGCCAACTTCATGAATCCTCCTTGTTCGGCCATTTCGGCTGGTGTTTTTCCCGAATAATTTCTAATCTCACAGGCTGCATCACCTCCGGGGCATTCCAAGAGTTGAATAGCCAGCCGTTCGAGTCCCCATTTGGCAGAAAAATGAAGTAGGGTCGGATATTCCTCAGCATCTGCACAGAATAAAAGAAAAAACTTTAGAAACCAATCTACAGCAGAAATGGGTCTCCGATAAACTTACTGCTATCCTTCAAAGCGGTTATATGATTTTGCTTCTCATAGGGTCCGCCGAGCAAGTGGAAATTGGGAGGCATATTTCGCTGGAAACACTGAAGCAAGTGCAGATCCAATGAGTCGCGATCAGTCGAAGGCATTCCCAACGAATTGCACATAAACTCAACTGGCGAATCTTGACTTCGCAATAGTTGTTCAAGCTCACGTAGTCGACTCTCGCATTTCACCGGACGGCTGCCCAAATCTTGACCGTTTTTCTCAATACGAATTTCCACCATAGTTGAAATTTCCATGCAAGTTTCTGGAAGCAGAATTATTAAGAGAAAATTTGAGGTTAAATTTTAGGAGCGTAATGATCATCCAAAATTTAATCCTGAAATTTTATTTAGTCGATATGTCAAATGTTGAACATTTACATATCTTGAATTCGAGGGCAAAGTTTTGGTGAGTGGCATCCCCTTATATAACTAAATAAAGTTTTGTATTTCGATCAACAATTTCACTAACCTGGCACAGTAAATTGTAAAGTGTATGGATTTCGTCGTTTGAAAGTCATCACGTCAATAACTTCGCCGCCCTTTACAATCGTTATTTTAATCCAATCGTCTTTGGTCAGGGGATCATTGAGCATGGCCAGAACTTTATTTTGTCCTATTTTCACTTTGCGTGGTATTACTGTGAATGCTTCTATATTGCTGGCAGCTTTCAATTGTTGGCCTGCGCTATCTTGGCACGGTGGTCTTTGACACAAAGCTCGCCCCAAAATGTCCGTTGCAATACCCAGAATATTTCCAATTAGTGATTGATCGTTTGTTGTCACTTCACATTTACGCCATTTTCGGAATGACGGAAAGGCTGAAATTGAAAAGGGTTGGAGATTGTTAATTTTCGTGCATTCTCGGTTGTTAATATAATCTAGACATAGTATATAGTAGGTTACATACCCCAAAAGACAGGGAGTTGTTGCCTTGCAAAAGGTGCGGTAGTTCTGAATTTATAATATGTTGTATAGGTTGTACACAAACTTGGATTTTTTACTATCCCTCCTACCCATAAAACATATCCAAATGAGAACTACGCTAACCCAAGGTGGGTTAGTGTAGTTCTCAATTTTGGTTTCTATTTCTTGGGTTAATGGGCCGATTTTTAAATTCGATAATTTTGCTTTAAACTGTTTCGGATCGACTCATGTTATTCTTAATACATACTTATCGAAACATACATTCTTAATTTGCACGAACTAGTTCGATAAAAGAACTAATCTCTAGTTCTGCATCATATAGTTCCTCGTATAACCTGGTAATAGCTTTAGACTACTTAATTTTGGCCGGTCTGAATGGGACAACATTTCGTTCACACATTAAATGCTGAATCGACTAGCCAGACTGAAATATACCAATATAGTTCTAGTGGTATGTATTAGAATTTAGTTTACGAGCATTAAGTTAACGCAGTTTAGTTCGTGCAATACAAAAATGGCTATCTTTGGAGAAATATTTTATTTTAGGACATTCGTGGTACTGTACCGACTATTTATGTCGTTTATAACTCAGTTCGAGCAAATGTGCAAACGATTTTTACGCTTGAATGAACTAGTTAATCAGCCAACTAGTGCGCAAAATATAGACATGAAAATTCTTCCTGTTATACTTACTTTCTTTATGCGTTTCCAACACTTTACTCATCGGCACTTCGACAAGAATCGCCAGGACTTTTTCAATATTCAAGATGGCCGATAATTGGCTCAATAGGATCGATTGTGACAGTGCCATCAATGCCGGACATATGATGACAATTTGAAGTGGTGTTGTTTGACATGTTTGAATGAGTGTGGGCGTAAGAGTTCCATCATCAATTTTGATATGAAGAAAACTAGAAAAAAATATAAATAAGTAAATAAAAATAATCAGAATTAATCATTCGTGTTATCTCCATCTCGACTATACAGTCCAAAACTCTTAAGGATTACATCAAGGTTCAAGTGCAATACTTACTTGAAGGGCTTACGGCCACGTTGCTTTGTGATTTTATCGAATCGGGTCTTTAAAAAGTTGGCCCAAAGTATGGCACGTTCACTATGTTTTGCAGTAATTATTAAAATGTCGTCCATATTTAAATTTTGACAATTATCTGAAAGAAGACAAAATAGAAAATTTATAAGATTTAACGTCTCATTATTATTTGACTTATTTTTATACTTGTTAGTGTCTTTCAAAATTTCACAGAAAAAAAATTGGATGATCCATTGGAATTGCCGTTATATTTACAGTCTTTTGAAAACTTTTGTGAAGAGTAATATTTTAGAACAATCATTGCTTTTTTTTAAATCAGGTGACTACATTTCTTTCAAAATCATGTTCGCCTTTTCAACCTTAAAAACCAATAGAACTTGAAATTGCTGAAGGTTTTGCTCCCCCTGAGCAGAGTATATGCATATGCCCATCGGCGAAAAAGTAGCCAAATCTAATACATAACTACCAACAATCCGCATGCGATGTTGTGAGAAGTAATCAACTCATAAGGAAACTTCCTAGGAAATATTTTAGAGGAGAAATAAGAAACAACAAAGGACTGAAAGTTGAAAGTTTCTATCTTATGTTCTATCAAGCTTTAACTGTATATTTCCATCACATCGTCTACAAATCCAGAATCTAGAGGATTTGAGAGGAGAATATGCTTTATATCCTCTAGTTTCTATACCCGTAATATCCTGGCTGCGTATCAAAGTTGAGGTCACTGTAAATGTTAAGTTGGTCCATCAAAGTTGTACTACTACTTTGCCTTAACCCCTGGAGGGGCATAGTGCGTCAACCTTACCCTGTTCTGGGCAATGGGGCGCAAGTCCTCAAACGATTTACTCAGCGCCTTACACTCTTCTATCATAGACGCCATGTGATTTTAGGCCTCTCTTGGTCGGCCTTAGTTGGAAATGAGGTTTCATTTCATGGCATGTAAAGCAATGTATAGTAGTTACCATCCCTCCACAATGTGTGACCTATCCATCGCGATTTTCACCTGCGTATCAATATGTCGATTAGCATCTGACCCGTGCGCTCTTCATTTGATATTGTTTCGGGCCAGAAAAATCAAAGTTGTGGTGATCGAATTGTGAAAGTCAAGTTGGGTATTCACAATTGTGGTCATCGAATTACATATGTCAAGTTGGGTCATCAAAGTTGGGATTATCAAATTGTAAATGTCAAGTTGCATTACCACAGTTGCGGCAATCAAATTGCATATGTCAAACTGAATCACCTAAGTTGTGGTCATCAAATTGTAAATGTCAAGTTATGCCATCACACTTGTAGTCATCAAATCGCAAACGTCAAGTTGAGCCACTGCCTTCTTAAAATACCGAAAATACCGGCTGAACAGTAGAAAACAACTCACCCGAGCACATAAATTCTGCCTTCGTTGACTACGTCATCATGACGTCATTGAGATTTTTTTGTACAAAGAAGGCAGTGGTAGGCAGTGTTTTTTTTTTATTTTTATTTTTTTTTTGACTTCAGATTCGTAATCAGCGATCAGAAACCTTCTACCAGTGTTTTCCAACATTATTGGCCATGTTTTTTTAATGGGTTGCCGTTCTGAATCCCCATTTTGTTTTTGATTTTTTGCAATTCTGGCTTCAGATTCGAAATCAGTTTCCTCCAGCCAGGGTGGCCGTGTTTTTTAAAACAAAAATGTTGCAATTCTCGATTTCCCATTCTGTTTTCTGTCGTTTTGACTTCAGATTCGCAATCAACGGGCCAATAAAAACCCTACCAGTTCTTTCCAGCACGATTGGCCATATTTTTTAAAAAAAGTGTTGCCATACTGAATTTCCATGTTGTTTTTGATTTTTGTAATTTTGACTTCAGATTTGGAATTCGCGACACACAAAGCAAAATATCGGGCTTTCGAATCCATTTTTCATTCAAATCAAAGCAAACTATCGGAGCTATCGGGACTATCGTAAATATCGAGACTATCGGTCGCTAGTTATTCGAATAACTATCGATAGTAAAAACTATCGAATAGCTTTCCAATAGTTATTCGATAGTGCCCATCACTACATGATATCTTTGGCCAGTCAAAGCAGCGCGACCAGCGTCATCGCCCGAAGTGTTAGAAGGAAAGTAACTTTTTATCTAGATATGAAACTTTACTTTTTACAAAAGCATGTGCGTGAAAATAGTGCCATATGCTTCAAAAAGAAAAAAAAAAACATGAGAATCGAATCACTAGCCACTGAATATCAGAATACCGTTTATACGTAGGGTTATAAACACAACAAATAAGATTGACTATGTTCAAAAATTCCAAAATTGAACTCGCAATATTTCACTCGAATCTTACACTAGTAAAGAAAAAAAAACATGCATTGACGCAACAGGTACCACACAAAATTAAAAATTAAAGATACACAACGTATGTACTCGTTCGTACTTACTTAATTATTCAGATGAAGACATTTAAGCAATAAGTAATCACTAACACCAATCTGTCGTTCTGAGAATCATCTGTTCAACTTGGCACTGTGCCCTTGTCTGATTTAACTAACTAATAATAAAATCTCATACAATTGTTTTACAGTACACTTTCGGTACCACAAAAATCGAATTGTCGATATGTAGGAATAAGTTTATTTAAAAAAAAAAAAATCTTTTTCATTTGCGTCAAATAAAAATTAAAAAGCGACTAGCGTCGAAACTAATAAGCACTTGAACAATTTCGGATGAATAAATTGCATTTAAATGTTTTTTTCGAACGTTATTTGGCGCCTATTGAATCGGTTCGAATGACGTGATTATCGTTAACTCTATGCTATTTATGATCGTCATAAGAACTGAGAATTTTATTTTTATTTTTTGTTTTAAGATTATTTGAAACCAAGAGAACACATTTCACTTCCCCGAAATGATAAGATACAGATCCGATTTTAACACCTTCCCAAAAAGAAAAATCCGATTGATTATCATTACGGCAAGATTGCAACACGCACTATCAAAAGATTCTGGCTACAAGATAGCCATTTGGTGCATTTATAAAAAAAAAGTTGTAATCACTAACAATCAATCGAATCAACCGCAAAACACCAATCTTAAGATGCAACTGAACATTTTCAGTTCGTTAAGTGCGTGAAGTGAAGAATCGTAAACAAAAAACCCAGCGTACTAAGTCTTCGGCTTCAGCAGATACATGTAGCTTTTTAGTCATCATATTCTTCTTGCTTCGCAATGCGCGCTTCCTTACCACACTCTACTCTAGCTTGAACAGTTTCCCTATGTGCAATCATTCATATGTGACGATTGATATGCTAATGATATTCCGCGCATGGGAAATACTTTGGTTAAGAACAGTGCACTCAATACTTACGCATGCAATCGAGATACTCGTATAAGAGTATTGTTCGTGTATTAACGAAGCAGTAGCTAGCGGCTGGTATCAAAGTCATCGGCGGACATACATATTTATATGCAAAACGTTTAAGATCCAACTTAAAGAGATGCGTAGGAAAGTGGTAGAGGGCCTTATGAAAAATGTTGACGCCATCAGAAGTTGACTAGCAACCACCCCAAAGAAGTGCCAATTAATTAAGTCATCTCCAATCACCTCGTAATTCATTTCGGCACCAACGGAGAGTCATCTGGTGCATAAAGCAATTTTTCAATGTTTCAGAATGACTTGAGCGCACAAGGTGAAGGTAAAAGTTGCAATGAAATTTGAGTTTCACCCTGAAATTAAATGTAACGCGAACGCAATGTCGCCCAGTCGCAGCTATCGAAAATCAGTTGTTTCTTATAATCAAATTTCTTGTTCACGCCGATTTGACCTGTATGACCGCCGAAAATATCTCCACAGAAATAGTGGCTCCAATATGTGGGTACTAAGCCGACAGGTATAGTCGACGGTCAGCTAAAACGTGCCATATACGCAGCGATCGATCGACCGATCCATCGCCCGATATCGATATCGGCCGATGGATCGGCCTATGTATGGTGTTTTTTTGACAGTTCCATATAATTTTGATCAGCTGATATTTTGTGGCGATCCATCGGCCGATCGATCGGAAGACGGATCGCTCCGTGTATGTGAGGTATTAGTCAGTAGACCGTTTAGTAATTATGAAAATTAAATATTGACAAGAATTGACGTCTGTTTATGCACAATTCGACAGTGCGGTCAACATTGTATCAATACCGAAACGTCAACTGAGTAGGCTGTCTATCGATAATCTGACAAAAATTGACGTTTGTTTATGCACAATTCGATAGAACAGTCAACATATGTCAAAATCAAACAACAACTGAGTAGGCTGGCTGTCGACTTATTCGCCAAATGTTGAAGCCAGAAACATACAGAACAAGCTCATTCCATGTACTGTATATTCTAAGACCAGAGTGCTAAAATACATACAAGCAATCGACTGCGACAAAGTCGAACTCGGATCAACTTTCGCCGACTGAGCAACGTCCTGGTCGCGTTGAGTAGACTCAGCGCAATTTGAAATACAGCGGTTCAACTTTTGACAGTAGAATCCATCTTGATTGCGTCCAGTATAATTCTGGCTTTAAAGATAATCGAAAATAATTTCTACTGTCTTTATTCACGCATAAGCGCATATTGAAGTTGTTAAAAATAAAGTGGAGTGGGTTATTGCGAGTCTAAGTCAAAATGACTCAACCTCGCTATAAAATATCACACAAAAATAATAATCTAAATTCAGATTGGTACGAAAAGTAAGTATGTACTTATATCAAATGATAAAAATTTCTTTAAAATATTGAGTGAGTGTAACCGAAATGGTAACGATCACGACTTTACAAAGCAACATTCTTTTTAAGAGTAGCAACTAACTAAACAAGACTATTGATGAACTCCTAATAAATCTTCATATTAAGAAAAAGCATATAAAGACTTACGAAAGCCATAGCACACTGTGACATTTTAACCAAACTGCCTACCTGTTCTCTAAATGTCACAAAGAGCACTGAACCAGCTACGTTGAAAATGCACGTTCAACCCTTAGAAAGTAAACTTTTCTATGGAAGAGTGTCTCACGTTGGGCGCCATTTTTCTTTTCATATTAACTTTTTACTTCGATTCACGAGAAAAATTGCTTCATTCAATAATTTTAAAAAAGTGCTTCTATTTTGCACTTCACTTTTATATTTGAACTCCACAATCAACCACTTCTTGTGTTGCTCACATGATTACTACAACTGTAAACTAGTCAGCAAGCTTTTCTAGTTGGCGCTTTGAAATGTGTGTGCTCGTGCAAGATGGACGTCATTTATGATTGACAGTGGCGCTATATTCACCCAAACCCCCATCGAGTACCACTTAAAGTTTCAAAATTCTCAACGCAAGCCGTATCTATAGTAATGTTATGAAAACCAATCTTCTTATCCACCCCCCCCCCCCCCCCCCCCCCCAAAAAAAAAATCTGCCACATCTAACCCATTCATATTGAATATTATTCAAAACCTGCAACAATGTTTGAATACTAAATCCGTGCTGGCATTATCCTAATCACCCTACACCATCTGTGATCGCTTCATCATGATCATCATTATTATGACGATCAATTCAAACGATCCCGACAACAGCTGAATATAAATCTCTTGTTATTTACAAATAGGAAATAGCGATCAAAATTAGTCATTTAAAGATTTAGACACAAAATGTGTAAATATTCAAACAATGCCACTGTTTGCCACATACCAGAGGGATGTTGAACACTTCACGGATGAGACAAAATGGACATGGGCGTAAGGACGCCCACCCACAGCAAATAGGTGATCCGAAAATTGATCGACACGAATTCTTGAGATTCATCAGAAATGCTTAAGATCAAGTTGATCGTCTATACAGAATTCCGTGGTGCTAATTTCATAGTTTACTATTTGATATAGATATGGAAATGAAGCCCTTCATTCGATTTATTAATGACTTCCCATTAATCCCAGGCCAAATCGATTCCAGATGCAAATTCATTAAAAGTATACAATAATTCGCCCTCCCTGCAAACAGACCGCAACTTGCACTGACAACGGCAAGATATCTCCTCTATCCCTGAAGAAAGTTTTCTTAAGTTCGTCTTTCTCACTGAAAAGATAACAAACATCATGGGCTCTGCTTTTACTGGATTCTGTAGGATTTGTGATAGTTCTTAGCTTCCCGGATCACTATTAACGTTATATGTGCGTATCGTCTATTCAAAGATGTTTTCCACAAGTAGTCTATTTGTTGCATTCCACATTCGTTTTAGTCTGTTTCGATCGCCATTCCACGAATGTGAAATTAATTGTATGCGATCAATGGTGGATCGCTGCACAGATTCAGTATGTTGATTTATACAAATTGTTTAATGATGCACGAAACATTGCAATGTAATTAGTGAAACATTAAACAGTTCACCCATATTAATGGTCCATGCTACGCAATAATCTGAGGGGAGGAATGAACAGGTTAATCGAAGGCGAATTATAAAGATCTTCCAGGATTGGTAGAATATTAAGAAAATATTGTATGGGTGAGTTTCGAAAGAAAGGGCACAAAAGTAAAAGTGGATCATATGGTACTACTGGCCGAATAAATGATACCACTCTGAGAAATCCCAGACAAAATTTTCGCTTTAGGCAGTAGCAAGATCTGGGTGGATTTTTCGGTCTTTCTAAAAAATGAGTTTGAGGCAATAGTTATACATCATTTTGGGGTATTGTTCGTTCGGTTTTGGTGAACAATTATCCCAAAATTGAGGCGATTCACAGTGTCGCGAAATGGACAAAAATTGATTTTTTTTTTATTTTCATATTCAGTTTGTGTGCCATCCTTTAAAGGACACATTAGGGCTTTCAAAAAATATTTTTTAGGTTGTTAATAATATTATCGGCCAAAGTTAACAAATTGGAAACACTGAAAAAGTAATATATGAGTTGAGATTCGCCTGTTGGTCCTAATGCAAGCGCTGGTTACCCAAAAATCAAAAATCAGTCACAAGTGTAGCTCTATCCAAATGAGTCGCGGGTTCGATCCCCAGCAAATTATTATCTTCTTTTTCCTTTTTAGGGTTTTGTAGTAAAAACAAAACCCTTATGAAATCGGTCAAATGTCTGTCTGTCCGTCTGTCCATGAAATTTATCACGAACGGCTGAAGCTACATATATGAAATTTCGTGGGAATATGTAGAATTATTACAAATTTCACACCGGGATATGGTTGACGACATAGCTCGGTGCCCCTGACGAAACCTCAACCGAATTCTAAAGACGTACGTCACTAGTCATACGTCTTCAGTCGTCGCCTAGGAATTCCTCCTTTAGGATGAAAAGCGGCTATGATCTTGGTCCTACTTTCCACACCTATATGACCAAAGAAAACATCAGACATCCTCAAAATATCAATGGGTCAGCTTCGGGGCAATTCATCCCACTCTCAGCATTCGTTTCGGTCAAATTCCACTTAATCTAATTCCGCTCAATGGATAGTAACGACCGTAATACAATAAATGTCTTCTCGTAAACCATCTTAAGCTCAAGAGATAAGCAGTGGCGTCTCGTGTGTCCCTTATTGTTCATTCGAAGATTTGAATTACATACATTTATAGTGGAACTCAAAAGATTAAGAGCATTCTTCTTTCTTTTCGTTTGAGATTCAGATAAGAAGAAATGGAAATGCTAATTAATAATGCACCAAATGAATCGAAAGGCGAAAGGGCGGGGAGGGGTATGTCTAAGTATGTAGACGAACATAATCATTTCGAAGAAATTGACGCACAATCACAATCGACATAAAAATCTTTCTTCTTAGTTTTGATAGAGAAATAATATTGATCGGAACAAGACACAATTTTTATTACATGTTCGAGATTTATTGGCCTCTTGTCTATGAAGAAGATATTGATGGAATGGAGGTTTTGAATGAAACTGCGGTATGTGTGGTAAAGTTGGGAGCCATTATTATCAACGTAGATATTCAACAATCTAAAAGTATAGTGGAAAGTAATAAATATATTAGCCCAAAAAAAAAATGAGATTTAACAACTACATATTAGGATAACTCATTGTTTTTTTCGCCTGTGGTGTGGGGCGTAAGCTACAGTTTTTCCCGGCTTGTGGAACAAGGTAGGTAAATGGACAGGAGCATGTAGTTGATGCGATACACCCAGGGTTTGAGGCAAATAGTCTATACTATATGTACATATCTTTATGTAAACTATGAGTAAGGGAGCAAAATATGTGAACATTTTTGGGCATTTTTCGGATTGAGACAATGAGATTTTGCAGAATTCTTAATACGCTGCTTACTACTGAACAATCGCGCTCGGTGGCCGCTGCCGTGGCCGTTCGGTCAACGCTCTAATCTAGAGCTCGGAGTTCAAATCTCGGCGCGATCAAAAACTGCATGTGAGTACTAATAGAACTCTCACAGTGCTCCGAGCTTGTCAGTATGAAGACGGTGCGGATAGGAGGTGCATGCTAGCAACGAAAAGTACTATAGATATGCTATCGAAACGTCAACAGACCATAAAAATGCTAGATATGTTGACGCGCCCATGCCCCTGGAGGGGTTAAGGCAATTAACATACATATATGTATTTGAAATTCTGATCTGAGGGATTGCCTGCAGAAAGGGATAATAAATTAAGCGATAATTTCAGGTATAGTCCTATTACATACCGTACACGATGCACCGAAGTTACTGTGCAAGATTTCACCACCATGCAATTTCTAAAGAAATCCTAATCAAAAAATTTTAGGATTTTGATTCATGATTCCTTCAACTTTTTAGGTGTTTCAGGCATTCTAACTGATCTCGCGTTACTAAAAACCTAATAACTGTATAACTTCGCAAAGTAGAACACAAAAGCTATAAGGTAACATAGATCTCTGCTCTACGCAGCTGATACTCTGAAAAAAGACTGCGTTTTATTCCGCAAAATTGGGTAAATAAATTGTGCTCTTTTGTACTGCGATGCAACTTAATTCGGCTTAACAACACGCAATCACAACAATGCGTTGACTTGAATTAGCCTGGTGAGCTCTACGGGTTAGCTAACCTGCACTGTATAGTAGATAGCTAGATGTCGCTTGAATCGCTAATAGGTGATTTTATTATGGAAAATACAAATTTTTTGCAGTTTAATTTGATTGTTGGTTTAAAGTTTATTTGTAAATATGTCGTAGATATTTTCCCTGTATATTAAATCCCGCGATTTAATATAAAGAATGAGGGAAAACTAAATTGACGCCAGGGGTCCATTGCACTTTGACACTTAACCGGGTAGTTAACCCGGAACGTTCTTGAACACGGCGCTTACCCTTCACCCGAATTAACCTGAACTCGAGTGCAACAGAACACACCTAAAGTTTACAAGATATAGCTGTGTGCAAGTAAAGATTTGGTTAAGCACTCTGAAGCTATTGCATCTCTTTTTGTTTTTCAAAATTTTCACATACAGAGCACACTAATTTTTATTCAAAAATTACTTATATCTTTATTTAATTGTGATTAAATCGTATTAAAAACATTTTATTTTACCCAATTAAGTGGATAATACCTATACATTTTTCTGCGTTAGTATTGGCTGCGAGGTAAAATGTATCGTATATCAATTTTACGAGAAGTTATTACAAACGTTTCGGCATTTCCACGTCACATTGCTTATACGCCTTCAATCGTACTCTATCCTACTTTCAAAGAAAAAAAAAAGTATAAAATACGGACAATGAATTTTTATCCATTTTTTATTTTAAATTTCATCGGGCAATAAAAAATGTAAGTCCCCTTAGATCCGCCACCGTAATGTACAATACATAAGGTTCCTACTTCCTAGAACGGAGATCTACTGGAGCGTGTGAGTACCTACTGCCTAAAACTAGGCTTTAGACAGTACGAACCTACTTTGTTATTGTACAGTATACATTTTACAATATTATTCTAATTTCTTCACTAACAGGAAAAATGACTTGACAAGCACTTTGACCCTACAAAGAGTACAATGTTGCCTTCTGCATCTGGAAAGGTCAATTGCCAGACCCAGTAAAAAACACCCTTAAAGCACTGAAGCACTCTGCTATGTCTAATGGCAAAATATTTATATTTATGTGTTTATTTTATTTTTATATTTTATCTTATTATTGTACATATCCTGAGTGGTGAAAAATTTTCAATAGTTAGTTAGCTAGCAGGCAGATAGGGGTCGCGAATAAAAGAAGTTTAAGAAGTCCTGGGCTAACTCATGGCCATTGATTTTATTCTACTCGTATGATCAACAATCTAACTCCAGAAAGCAGAAGTTTTTTCCCCATTTTAAGACTGTATTTAACACAACCTATAAATATTCCCCCTAAATAAGCGTGAAATTTCTTTCGTCCAATCAGTATAATCTCTTCGATTTATCGACTATTGTTGAGCTCCTAATGTGCCCTTTCAATTCGAATGCAGTTAGACTGCAACTCAGATTTCCTTACACACGGTCTATTTTATTCGGTCTTAAATTTAGGAGCGATTAAAATTCATTATGAGTTTTCATTCGCATGAACGTCGTTTTACACACTGATCTTGAAAACTTGGCCCTTTAAAAAGACTTTATTGCTTCGACTGTGGATACTGTGCGCTCAGATATCAGATACTTGCATGAAGTTTCAAATGAATTCTAATAATACAAAAACTAATATACACATATTTCCACATCCGGAGGAAAGACCACATTGGAATTCAAAGCAGCCTCTGTGCAGTATATGGTCCGGATTCTTGGGCAGGGAATTTATTGAAAATTTTTACATACATATATGGATAAGATTCATTGGTGTCGTTGTAGCTGTTTTGCAGATGCATCCTTTATGGCGTAAGGGAACTATTGGAATATGATATTGCACTTGCCTGTGTTCGTTTCCAGGTTGCATCGAAAGGGAAAATAATCCAGATTTGTTGTAATATCAATTTTCCATTCCATTCCATTTTTCGTTATTCATTAAAATAGGAATTGGTTTAGTTCGCCAAGGTTGGTTTGAATTCCCGAGAGAGAGAGAGAGAGTACATATTTGAGGGTATCGGAGACGAAACCAATATTCCCCTTACCAATACCTTCCAGAAAGATATAAGTAAATTTCTTCTAAGCATAAAATTTTCTTTTTTTTTTCTTTTTATTCGAGAGTAAGAACTATAATTTCTCCAATGTTTCTATTACTGGAACGAAACAGACGATGCCAAGATTATAAATAGCATGCAGCACACGACCAAGCCAGATTCCCTTCGGAAAAACTTACAAATGCAACAAATAATGCTATTTGGAGACATTTTGTTGTCAACAGTAATAGCTTTTCCTACGAACGATCGACTGCAGCTAACGCTAAACTACTCTGAACCCCACTTTCAGAAATGACCTCAAAATCGCCAAATTTCCATAGACTTTCTGGGTTTCGAAATCTTCTTAGACAGTCCGGGAAGATTCCCAGCAGGGAGAAAGAAATGGATTTAGTGCTATGAAAAGTGCTAAATGTTATGGAGATGTGATGGTCTGACTGAAGACATAACCCCTAACTACAATCGTCTTAAGACATCTTAGCCCAGGCAAAAATTCGGTACGAATCACATGGAAATGTGACACAGTCAACCATAACGGTTCTAGGACAGATGGAAATGAATTTGGGATCCGCTTCCGAATCATTTCAAGTCCTTGATGTACGGTCCGGACCGTACAAATCATAGAGATTGTAACATATGAAAATAAAGTTTGTGAATGTTCCATCGGGCAGGTAGACGTGAAGAAGAAGAAGACGGACGTGTTTTCTGTGCTTTCTACATAAGAGTGCAACAGCACGTAATTAATGATTTGCAAATAGCTACAATAAGAAAACTAGTGGGCTAAGGAAAATGATGTAAAACAAAGAAAAGGTCGTCCAGTGCTTAAAAAAATCGGAATTGAACATTATTAAAAATCAAACACAAAGATGTAAAGCAATTTTTCAAAAAGTTGTGGGTGGAATCCTTATGGTTTCTTTGTCTGATAACACAAAATAATAACTAAAAGTTTAATTAAACACATTAAAATTTTTAACCTTCCACGTCTTAAAATCATTATAGTTTTCTGTCACAAAAAAATCCATTAAAATTTGGCAGCACCTCTAGGAATCATAACCAAATTGAACTAGAAGTCTATGGACGTCATATGTCCATTGTAGTTAGGGCTAAAGTGCTCTGGTAGCTAGAGAATGCGGTCAAATGCATGTGAGGATGACGATGGTGAATTTGTCACATTGACAACGTACGTATAGTTAGTTGTACGTGGTAGTTTCGATTAAAGAACAGGAAGCGTCTAGTTAGTTACTCCATTAGTTTACGCTGTGTGCATGTTTTGGCGGACCAGCAGCCGCGAATGTCCATATACTCTCTTGATGATTATTTAATTAGATTGTTCCCACTTTTCTTTTTTTTTTTTGTGTGTACGCATATACTCAATATTGTCGAGATGTCGCAGAATGTGTGTCATTAGACGCCTTTTTTGATGGGAAAACATGCCAGCGATTGAAATTGTTGCAAGAGCATAGCTAATTTGTAATTGGGAATAAGTGTAGTAAGAAAAGATAAACATATTTTGAAATTTTATGAAGTGAGTATCGTTTTTCAGTAATTCCCAACTGAATTAAGAACAGTATATGATAAACAAACTGGGTATCTATTTAGTTTAGTTTTTATTCCCACCTTTTTTCTTTTTTGTTAGTTCTTTAGAAAGGGAAATATTGAATAAGAAAATAAAAACCGATTTTTTTAACTAATTAGAGCTTCGCGTCATACTGAAGTTTTCCCCCGGGCGCTAAATATTTTAGCTACGCCACTGGCCTGATGCACACAGATTGGGGCTAACCACAAGTAGTGGCTGCAGAAATTGCAAGCTAACAAATTCTAAGGAAACTTTGGAGCACCTCCTGTGTGAAAATTTCTAGGGGTCTACCTCATTCGCAATCTAAAAGCAGTTGCAGACCTCAGCATAGTCTTCTAAGCTACGCAGATGCGACGAAAAGTTTTGATCTCAACAAAGATCCGGCACTAATGATCAACACAAATGCATAATGTGCACTGTAAATATGTGGCATGGCTATGGTTACCGAAGCAGCTGTATCCTTTCATTAACATGCAATTTTACTAGCCAACGTAACTGATTATAGATACTCGTTTGGCAATGTAGCTGACCAAATGCGACACAGTGCGGTGACCTATTAACGGCGGTATGGTGTGCAGTTCTAAGGCCACAATTGATGACAGTCACACACTTGTCTGGGTATAAATATCCGAATCGCTGCAACGATGGATCGATAAACTCGTTCAGAAGAATTAGCTTGAAGCTAGTAAAAAGCTGAAATATAACACTATGTCAATCCAGCGGCGTTGGCGTGGAATATTTTTTATTTGCCTACTTAGCCACTTTAGGTCAAATATTTAACGTTCAACGGCATTGAGCATCTCGTTAATACATGAATGCTACAGCGATAGTCATACACTTTCTTCAGCAAGTCAACCGTAGATAAAAGCGTCCATGATTGATTGTTATTTCTTCAACTCATCACCGGTCGCATAGGGGCCTTTGTCTGTTCATGGACTTACCCTTAAGCGATATAAGCACGTGCATAGGGCATCATCAAAAGGGGGCATCACAATTTATCAATCCGAAATTTCAATTTCCACATTTACTTCCAAAATTGTCGCAAAATGGAAATTTTGTAGGACTACTTGAGCTGATAAAAGACTTTGATTTAGTTACGAAAGGCATTCTACGATTCCCATTCACATAAGGTTTATTTTTGCTTTCCGCTTTTTCACTATTGGAAACTTTCAACGTACGATTGGTCAGTTTTTTTTTGCGTCTATATCCCAAACACCAATTCACGCGTCATGTTTGCGATAAGACTGCACAAGAAAACCTTCCTTTCCACCCATATTTGCCCTCGCGCTACCCAGTTCCATAAATCTGTCCGTTATCAAGTGCGTTAATCTTTCAACAATATTATACCTAAAAATCTGGGGTCGATCCCTCTAAAACTGTCGATACATTTGAATGCCCCTTGACACTGCTATTCTATGCTATTCTTTCGCCCTCTTGACATCATATCCAATTAATTTCAATAAACATCTCATTACTAGTGTCTCTTGACTATTTCAAAATAAATCACAATCCATTAGTCACAAATGATTGATACAATATGTACTGAAATTTTCATTTACATACTTCGAATGGACAATGGCATGTTGAAACATAGTCCGTACATAATATCTGTCTGCAGCATTTTAAAATAAATATTATAATATAAATACATATACGAATTAATTCTGAATTATTTTGCATAAACCATGCGGTACAATTCGTTATTTTTTCAATCTTGTTCGTACCTAAGAAATAATCTCATTAAAATGCAGTACAGATACTTAGTATCCAAATGAAATATTTTTGTTGGGATCTTATGAATGAGTTTAAGTGTATTTATGTATTTTTCTTAGTAATTTCTTTTTAGTAGATTGATTAAAAGATGTCTGGGTTTGAGACTTATTGAAAGTATGTATGATGTATACAGCCACAGATGATCCTTAAACACCTGTTTAGATGCACAGCTTACGCTAAAGTTTAAACATTTAAACCATTATAACAAATTTTATTCTCAAAACAAATTTAATGAAGGCCCCACGGAAAAGGCTTCCTTTTTGACATATATTTGACATATACAACGCACCTACATCATCTTTGTCAGCCAAAGTTAGTCCCATTTGGATATGATTTCTGTCAATTGGCTTTCAACTCTCAATTATTCCCTACATCGGAGGACGCCGCGCCGACCGCTCAGTGCGCCGAGGCGTCAGTCTGATATCTCATCATACTGGTCTTTCCCGCCTGTGGTGAGGATCGTAAGAATAAGCCACAGCCTTTCCCGGCTTGTCGTAGAAGGCGACTAAATGGACAGAATGTGTATGCCAGCAACATACATCATATGAAACCTGTTATATGCTAACGAAACGTCAACTATGCCTGTTGGGAGTAGTTTTTGCGCTATGCCCCACAAGGAGTTCAGCAAATTGTAGTAGAATCTCGCCTGGCCGTGGCTATGGATGTTTGTGTTGACTTTCTCCTGTGGTGCGAGGCGTAACAATACATAAACCACAACAATGCCTGTCTTGTCGCGAGAATGCGGCCTAATAGGTAGGAGATGTATGCTAGCAACACGCATCGTCCGAAACCAGCTGCATTCTAGCAAAACGTCAACTTAGCCTCTTAAGAGTAGCTGACACGCTATGCCCCCACAGGGGTTAGAGTAGTAGTAGTATGTGCGTACATATAAGCATACCATTCATGAAATTAAAAGTGAACATAAGCCAAACCAAATTGTAAATTTTTCTTCAACCCCGTACGCTACTAACATTTTGATTTACCCAAAACGTTGTTAATTTCCATCTGACTGTCAATGTCGGCTGCATTTTTTGATGAATGTCCATTACAACGATCATTTTAAGAATGTCTACCAAAAAAAAAACAGTCAGACTCAACATTCAACGTCTGCAAAAATCTTCATTTCATTTTCGGGCTCTTAAAATGTACGACATGTAGTGTCCATTTTAATAAATGCAATTAAGTGTGTCATAAATTTTCGTAGGACCTTTGCCTCCTTGCTTGCAATCACCACCACACTGAACAGAATTCTTCATATGGTCGAATTCAACGTACAAAACATCCGATTTTCGATCAGTTCAGTTGACATAAAAAATTAATCTTTCATGGGAAATCGGGCAGACAGATCGTTTTGTTTTCAATTCTCATTTTTTTTTTCGGTTGAGCTTATGGGTATATTGGCAATTTTCTCAAGAGGATGCCTCTTAAATGGTGCGGTTTCCACGAGTGTCTATATTGTTGGATAGAAAGGCATCATTTGAAGAAATTGTTGAGGACAACAATATTACAAGTGTGTGCTAAAGGACATGTGGTGGCAGTATGACTCTCATTTTATGTACTTTTTCTTTGGGTTAAGTGATTTTGAAGTGGACATGAGGACGACCTCTTGACATTAAACTAGACAGTCAAGAAAAATGAACCTAAAAAAATGTCATTGGAATTTTGAAAGGACAAGCAGAACATCGGCTCTTAATTAGCTGAGTTCGTTATGGTGCAGGGAAAAAATTAAATCTTTGAACTTTCAGATATTTAGTGACAGTGATGAGAGATTCCAGGATACCTTTTTATCCTGTTTTACGAGGTTTTTCAGGAATCCGACTTGAGGACGTTTTTGGTGTTCAGTACAATGGGAACACAAAAGGAAAATTGTCAGTTATTTAAAATGCAAAAACAGTCATTTAAAATATAAATCGTGAAATTATCCTAAAAAACCTCGTAAAACAGAATAGAAAATAAATCAGTTTTTCAGCCAAACCTGGAATCTTCGCTATTTTTATGATGTTTGTACAGACCCAAGTGAATTTCCGCTTTAGGCAGTACAAAACTGCCGGGTATACGTCAAGTGAAATAATTTCAATTTGACGTTATTTTATTTTACTTTTGGAAAAGAAAGCTAGCTATTTGCATGGTTATTTTACCCAGAACAAACGAAGCGAGCGTTCTTTTTTGTTCGATAGTGGGGAGTGTGATCCCTTAAGCGCGGAGCAAGAGACTGTTGATTAACAATAGTCTGTGTATTTGCGTGTTCTGGGAACATTTACTATGATTATAGTCGAGAATAGTCCCTTTGGAGGTAATTATACCGCAGAATAAAGTGTGAGCTCGGCTCGCTACGTTCGCTCCGCGCTTAAGGGGTCACAACCCTCAGTATCGCACAAACATCGCATTATTGGAACCATCCTACAAAGCCCCACTTCAATGTTGAATATCGACATACTTTATGAAGTACAATTTTGGGGACATTGTTCACAATCGATTTTGGAGCCTTTTCCATATGAATTAGCCCTTCCCCCACAATTTAGGGGATTATTAATTTTTTGATGGATCAAAACACACCTTTTTTAGGGGATAATTAATAATGAACAATCCCCAAAATAGGGCCTTTTTCCATTATTTGGGTGTGTGTGTGTGTGTGTGGGGGGGGTGGTAATTGGGGGATAGTTCGCAGAGCCTATGTCAACTAGCAGCCTAAGTCTAGTAGTTTATGATTGGCTTTGAACATTTTTATGTACAATAGGAGGATATTGCTCCTGATAAAGAAAATTAATCATAGTAACTGAAAAAGTATGATCAACAAACTGAGCCACTCAGTCGATGAAATATGTTTTCCTCACAGATACCTCATCTGATCTTATAGATGAAAAACAAAACTTCATGATTCTTGATTTAATTTATTACCGGTTGATATGCGGATATAATACGAGTATAACAAAGAAACTATTCGTTTGTAGTGCCAGTAAGTGGGGTTTGACTTTTAAAAATAGATTCGGAATCTAAACAAAAGCTGTAAGATGTGCCATCTTTTCTTCATGTTCTCGAGCCCAAAAGACGACAATTTATTACCGTAAAAGACTTTCTAGTGGATTTGTAATGATCCCTATCACATTGATCTTCTTGATTTATTGACGAATGCTTCAAGTCTAATACAGCTAAAGTAGCTTTTGAAGTGATTGAGTCAGGATCACATGACTGGAATATTTTAGAATCGAGTGATACTTGATAGCCTAACGCAGCTGAAACTCCCCGTGTTGTGGGGCGTAAGAATAGACCACAGCATTTCCCAGCTTGTCATAGAAGGCGACTAAATGGACAGGATATGTATGCTAGTAACATGTATCATCTCAAACCTGTTATACGCTAACGAAACGTCAACTAGGCCTTTTAGGAGTAGTTGGCGCGCTATGCCTAACAAGAGGTTAACGCAAATAGTATTGCAGCTGAAATCCAAATACAATTCATTTTTCAGAGAGCTAATTGTGAGTCCGGCGGAAATCGAATGAAGGTAACGATTTAAATTTACAAGGCACGAATAGGCTGGTAAACAAGAAAAAAGAAGAGGCAGCTCCTGCAAGGCTCATATAAACTAAAATTTATATTTCCATCGATTCGTGGAGCCAGTTCTTTCCTACCAATTCGTGGGTTCGAGTCTCGCCGTAGGTGATGGTTAATTATGTTGTCTTCACCCCGTGGTGAGAGGCGTAGGAATAAACAATATCCTTTCCCGACTTGTCGCAGAATGCAGCTAAATGTACAAGATGTGTATGCCAATAGCAGGCATCATCCGAAACTTGTTACATACTATATATGCGAACGAAACGTCAACTAGGCCTCTTAGGAGTAGTTTTTAGAGCCCGCACTCACGACAAACTTTTCAGTTCGCAGACAAACTAAATAGTTTAGTCAGAAAAATATAACACACGGCCGTTTATGAGACCGCGCACACAGCAGCCTAACTATTTAGTTATCGCTGTGTGCGGTTTCATAAACTTTCGTGTATTTTTCTGACTAAACTATTTTGTTTTCCTGCGAACTAAAAAGTTTGCTGTATGCGCGGGCTCTTAGCGTTGTACTCTAGAAGGGATTAAGACAAACAGTAATATCGATTGGTGATTTATTTATATTTTCAGTTTCGCCTTTTCATCAAATATACTTGAAAATGCCATTGAAAAAGTCACAACGACGACTAAAGCAGGATAATTTGATTTATGAAAAATATTTTTCCATTTATCATTTCGGCCAAAACATGCCCAATTTATCAAGTGAAAGCAACAGTAATACCACAAACATTTTTCGTTAATGACACAGGGACGGGTTTGATTTTTTTTTCCTTTTCATCAATTTATACACCCTCCAATAAGGGTAAAAAATCATGCACTCACAAACATATATGCATATGCATTTTGTGGTGATAAATATCCTCCCATGATCCATTCTTTCAATTAACATTTGGAGGGTACCGAGTGTCATCTTGCAAAGATGTGGTAAAGAAAAATTAAGAAATTTTTTTTAAGGTGCAATTATTTTGGATTTTTCATTCACGTAGTGGAAATTTATGGATGCCACACGACATTTTGAATATGCGATGTTGTTGTCACATGTGACAAAGGACCAAAGACGCGCTTTCGTTCAGTGGAAATAAACATTTTGGTAGTGGATTTCGTAGATTGCCGGGAGGGTTATGGTGTTTCGCTAATTTTTCAGGTCAAAAATAGCGAAAGTTGAATACTTCAGACTTTTTTTTGCTATAAGTCATCCAATTTCCATGGCTGGTGGTGGGTGCTGTAAATCGTCTTTTCCATTAAATTCGGTGAGCTCAAGACTTTACTTTAGGTTCTGACACATTAGGTTATCTGGATATACAGATTTCATACGGTGAGGTTAGCACATGGCAACAGTTCGCGAAGTGCGGATGGCGCAACGATTAGCACGTTCGCCGTCTACGCACTGAGCTCCGGTGAATGCAGTAATCTTCGATAAAAAAAGAGGGACTACAAACCCACTCAGCTGTTAAATGAGTACTCATTTGGGGTAAATAACTCCGTTGAGTGTGTTGCTGATCCCACAACTCTGCACAAAACACACCACCACTATCTAGTAAATGAGATGATGCTAACTCATCTCGAGGCCTTGATCCAAAATTGAACTATTGTACCAGTTATTTATTCAGTTCACGAAACCTGGTTGAAACAAATATTCAGATTCAGAGCCCATGGTGATAGTAACACCCACAAATGTTCCCTAAACTTTTCAAGTCTCTATGTTCTGAACCACTGCCCTATTTGTCGAAAGATTTCTTATAGGCATATTCTTGTTCGTACTTTTCTCTTGTGTCTCGATCTTTTTATGATGATGACTCCTTGAACCACACTCTGTTATAATTCCAGAGATTCTAACATCTGGCAAGGGTATGTATAGTACATGATGTGTGGTGCAAAGTTGAGTCTGTTCTGTTTTTATTACCATTACCATAGTCTGTACAGTTGGTGTACATACGAGTACATAAAGTTTAGTACTTCATTGCATCTGAGACAGGCAAGAGAATTATGTTTTTGTTATGAATGGAAAGACTTGCTTGTGTTGTGTACAATATAATGTAAGTATTATGAGCATGTGGCGTCTTTGGAGCAACCTATCCAATGGATACTGTGTAGTTAAGGGCGACATTCTAATGACAAATCTTCCAGTTTAGAGCGGTTCCCCAAAACAAAAAGGTAGTCGATTGTCTAGTGTGGAACAAATTCAAATACATCTCGTCAATAATTGCCTAATATCCGTTCTAAGGCTGAATGTCATCGTCTGCGACGTCTAGAAGACATTTCCCCCCGAGGCTTTTGCGAAAAAATTACTAAGTTTTATACATGGGGACGATGAAGACTTCAAGTAATGTCATAAAACAAAATTTGTAACGTATGATTGTCACGTGTGAGTGTTGCACCCACATGCGTGTAAGTAAAAACAGCATAACTTTATTATGCTTTTTTATACGAGTTAAAATACATATTTGGAAATCGTTTGCCTTGACGAGTACTTAATTTTATTGAGCTCAAATTTATTGATAGCAACTGTATTTGAATATTATTTTGATTGGTACGAGTAAGCACTTAATGCCTTTTTGGGGGAGATTTTTATTGCTTTTGAGATTAGCGCTATGAATTCAGCCCGACTTCGACCGACCATAATAAATCACCCTCTTCCAAGCCCCAATTGAGGGGGCTCTGTGCTTAAACAGTTATCAGTATCACCATCAACAACGCTCTGCATATAACAACTGTAAATCGTGCTAGCGTGTAGCGTATCTTCAGCAAATATATTTTCCATGACCCGCTCGGTGGCCGTGCTCGTTCGGTCGCCGCTCTACGATCTAGATAAGGGAGGTTCCATCCTCGGTGCGAACAAGAACTGCCTGTGGGTACTAATAGAACTCCCACCGCGCTCCGAGCTTGTCAGTATAAAGACGGCGCGGATAGGAGGTGCATACTAGCAACTTCACGTCCGATAAGTAGATATGCCATCGACACGTCAACAAGGCATAAAAATGCAAGAGATGTTGACGCGCCCATGCCCCTGGAGCAAAACTTTGCTCATGTGCGGTAGGTGTAAGAAAGCACATTACCCAAGGCACAAACGATGCTGCTGTGCTTCCGCCGGCAATGTGCACGGCTTGTTAGTATACGACCCTAGAACGCTCGCTTCGCTCGCTATATACGCCACAGAGGTAAACGCACTATTAGCCAAGGCGCGAACCGCGATGCGTCGCCCAGTAAAATAGGAATATACCGGTGTTTCTTTTTCCGGCCACCTTTTTCCCCTCTTTAATGTGACTTATGTTAGTCTCCAGATCCATCCATCATGATTCAATTGGAAGGATTTGAAATCCTAGTTATTCATAGGAAAATTTATTAGGCCATCTCTGGCAACTAGCCGACGACTTTTTTGTGACGCTCCGTTGAATTACCCCTGAAATTGAGATATCTCAGTCAAAAGTCTCAGCCCCAATGGCATATAGCTTTCTGCAAATTGTCACTGTGTCTCACATCGACTTTCAGCTATCTGGACCGTCTTCAGGTCGATAGTCCACATCAGCCACTAAAATTAGCCAGTGTGCGAAGAGTCGTAGAGTTCACGACAATACCATTTCGAATACAAATTCAACTCATATATTTCAGTCAATTAAGATATGCATGGCGCAAAAGAATAAAAAAATAAACAGTTCAAATAATATCAAGG
Source organism: Chloromyia formosa (assembly GCA_964017055.1). NCBI lineage: Eukaryota > Metazoa > Arthropoda > Insecta > Diptera > Stratiomyidae > Chloromyia > Chloromyia formosa. The sequence continues at coordinate 3,019,198 of OZ024813.1, read as the reverse complement.
CCTGGAGATGGGACGGCATCATCTCACATATTCGACCATGACGCTTTACATGGGTCCTCCAAGACCTATGCTTCTGAAAAAATTCTAAATGACTGTCCTCCAACGAATTATTGGAGAAGGAAGGAGACCAGTGGCGACATTTATACAACCACCAGCCGTACGAAATATTTGACGAACAAAAGGCCCTCAAAATTCATTATGGTGCGAAGTGGATAGGACAAAGAATGGATAACCACTGAATTCAAATAAAAAAAAAGTAATTTGTAGAAAGTAATTTGTAAAGGCACGGGAAATCCATGAAGACCAAAGAAACGATGGGAGACGTTCGTCCAAGAGGGCAGTAGAAAGCTGCTCGGACTGACAAAATGGAAGCAGCAAACGTATGGAGACCATGAATTGGAGAACCCAAGCCATGAGGATTAAGTAGTAAAATATGAAATTAGGCATCCATGCGTAGTCTTGATCACACAAAAAAAAACGACATAGATCGATATGTACAACTGAACCCTGGATCTCAAATGCTTTGAAACCTTGATTCCCGAATCCTCTTTCACTTCAAATTACGGATCAATAACACCACAGATGCATATGTACGCGTATCTTTATTTTCTGACATGAAAGACTATTTTGTATCTCCAAACACCTAATAAAATCTAGAATTCATTTGATCTATCCACAAAAACGTCAATTTCTCCTAAATGAGTTCATCGTTGCTGTCTCACCTTATATGTATGGAATACATTCACCCCTTTGATGACCCACCATGTGCCTATATAAAACCCATATCCCATTCATGTCTTTCAAACAAAAAACAACAAATGTTATCCTATCCAAATGTCGATCATTTGAGGTTTCATGTAAACACCGGGTGGATTGAATGTTCATTACTCAAACGAAACATCCATCTTCAGCAAAAACAAAAGATCCAGAAATATAAGTAATTGTAGTTTTTGGTTTCCGCTTGACTTCTCAACTCGTGTGCGCGTTGATCTGTCAATATTATTCAAAAGGGAAGCAACAAGACACATCTTTAATTGAAAACGTATTGCCACCACTGAAATGTATTACAGGTGTTGCACGATGGGGTGAGGGCGTGTTCACGTAAATGGTTCCAGGAACGTGTTTGTATATTATTCTCCAGAAATTATTTAGACAGTAGCCCTTATGTTCGTGTCGCTTTTGTATATGAAACACGCGGGCACGCGTCGTCTATCTGTCGCTTGTCTACTAAAATTTTCAAAATCCTCCAAAGGGGACCGACTTTCTAAGCCTTCCGCTCGAAAAATCTTTTTTGAGCTCCGCCGTGACGTCCGTACAGAATACTTGTACCATACAATGGCTCAATTTTGAATATGTTTTATCAGCTGACGAATTATGAATAGATGGGTTTTGTGAAAGACTGGTTTTGCCGGGGAGGATTATCTTTAAATAGATAATTTCCGGTATGATTTCGAAGAAGAAAACCCGCATCCACAATCTTTTGAAAACCGTTTTTCACCCCATATTTCAGTTGTCAAATTTCGGGGGTTCTCCTATGTCAAACTTCCCGGGTGGTGCTGCGAAGTGCAAGACATGCAATTTATCGTGGGGGTTTATTCACTTGATTTCTTTTAAGAACCATATTGATTGATTGGTGTGGATGTGTGTTGTGTTATCTCTTTTCGAATACACTGCATATATCAGGAAATTAGGGCAATTGTTCTGAAATCAAGAACTGAAGTGATGAAGCGTGGCATGGTTCATTGGGTTGGAACAAATTTTAGTATTGAAGAAATTAGCGCACAGAGAATGAAACAGGAATGTAGTAGTCGTCCATAGAGCGGCAATGGACATTTTTTTTTTGGGGAACTAGAATAATAAAGATCTTATGAATGACCTACGCCAATTCGAATAATATTATTGAAATATATAATCATAGTCATGTCATGTCTCCAAACATTAGGCTTAATAGTGTTTAAGTGGCTCTTATTTTTGAACACATTTTTTTTTACCCAGAAATCCTTGACACATAACACTTGAACATGAACATACATACTAACATTACAACGATAACACATTAAATTCTTCTTATTTAAGAAAGACCTCTTCAACTTTCCTCTAATGAATTCAAATTACTCCAAACGTGCCGCCCGGCAATTCAATGTTAATTGTAAGTGATCCTTAAGTTACGTTATGCTAAATTAAAGACCAAATCAATCTTTTTTTTTTCTTCTCAGGGACAGTTTCTCCTTTCACAGTTGAACATGGACGGTCGGAAAAGATAAAAAGGATAATCATCATGGGTGGGTTAAGTGAAATCATCGAGTGCCGAGTTAAGGCGACTGAAAGAAAGCGTCGAGACGATATAGATCTACGAGTATGTCAGATAATGAATGTTAAGCATTTACGGCTAATACGGGATCTGCTTAATTTAAATAATTAACGTAGAAGAGGACTCGTAGAAAATCGGTGTTGCGATAACATGTCTAGAAAGTAGGAAGTGGCACTTATTCAAATAATTCGAATGTTGACTTAAGTCTAGAGAAAGGATGCTTTCACAATATTTCTGAAGAAACAACAGAAAATGGTTGGAGAATGTAGAGGGACACATGAGTTCTAATAGTTGCCAAATGATGATAATGATAACACGGGGGAACAGCATTTTGTTTATTTCGATTTGATATTCATTTCTAGCTAATTTTTGGTCGTAGAATCCGGAAATGCTAACCGTTTTTCTTCTATACGTCCAGTTTTTGAGATACAGGGGGATCAAATTTTGGCCCCCATACAAACCTTCCCTTCATTGAAATCAAAACAAACGAAACTCGTTACAATTTTTTTATTTATAAATTTTGATTTTACATCTTAACAATATTACCTAAGAACTAAAAAAAAATTATGGCAAAAATTTTCGTTTGTAGCTTTTCCTGGAGTGTTCAATTTCAGGACAGTCCCGTTTTATGCTCCAACAATAGTCCGCCATCATATTCGCATCCCATCTGCCTTGATATCGAGTTTCCATGATTTTTAAATCTTGATGAAATCGCTCTCCCTGCTCATCACTCACAGCTCCAAGATTTTCCGGAAATTCATCTAGATGACTGTGTAAAAAGTGGACTTTGATGCTCATATTGCAGCCAAGCCTTTGAAAACTGTCCAATAGTTGCTCGACTACTATCGCATAATTTGATGCACGTATATTGCCTAGAAAGTTGTTCACTATATTCTTAAATGCCAGCCATGCTGTCTTTTCATTTTCTTCCATTGATTCAATAAAATTTGTATCTCTAAGAAGCTGTCGAATTTGTGGACCGTCAAATACACCAGGCTTTATTTTTTCGTATGATAGCGCAGGAAGTGCCGACAGAATACACTTAAAACAATTGCCTTCTGTTGGTAAGGCTTTCACAAATTGTTTCATCAGGCCTAGTTTTATATGCAACGGCGGGAAAATGATTTTTTGTCGATCCACAAGCGGTTCATGAACAATATTCGGATCACCAGCCTTCAGATCAGATCTCGGGGGCCAATTCCTTTGTGTCCAGTGTTTATCACGAGCTCTGCTATCCCATTATTGTATACAGGTACTAGAAGGTCCTGCACAAGTATGCAGCCCCGTAGCTTTTAAAAAAAGTTGTTTTTTAAGGAGGCCTTTTGTAATTTTCCGTAAAATTAAAAAACAAACGATATCTCGAAAACCTGACGTATAGGGGAAAAACGGACTGCATTTTTGGAATCAGCGAAGCCGTTTTACTATAAATTAGGTGCAAAATTCAAAAAAACAGAAAAAAGTGTCAAAATTGTTCTCCCGTGTAATATATCCGACAGCATTTGCAGTACACTCCTTTCACATTTTACAAGTTCGGTCGGACCAGCTTAAAAGAAACCGACAAAATTCGAAAAAGGAACATATTCAGATTTTACGATTAAAACCGGATCGGCGTAAAAAATCCAATTCAATTTAGACCTCACATACGCAGAGCGTCGGTCGATTCTTTCGGTGACGGATATTGAGAAAATATCGGCCGATCAACAGCATGATACTGCCAACAAAATCGCCATCACTAGAAATACACTATGTGAACCATCGGGTGATCACAAAATAGGCCCATGATTCAACAATACAAGATTACGTTTTCCCGCATCTCATTTGTAAAATTCTTCTGCGCATATCGTCATACGTGAATTGTTATTTGAGAAGCGAATTTGGTTTTTAATTATATCTCTATGGCCCATTTTCTCAATACCCTGTTAACTGCCTGTTAGCTAACAGGGACTTATTTATCAAAAGCCTAAACCTAAACCATATACAACACCCAAAATACGATAACTCTAATTGTCTTGACTCATCAACAACATCTCTAGCATTTCTATGCCTTGTTGACATTTCAATAGCATTTCTACTTTTCGGAAGAGCAGTTGCTAGCATGCACTTCCTATCCGCGCCGTCTTTATACTGACAAGCTCGGAGCACTGTGAGAGTTCTATTAGTACTTACAGACAGTTTTTGATCGCGCCGAGATTTTAACTCCGAGGTCTAGATTAGTATCGTAGAGCGGTGACCGAACGATCACGGCCACCGAGCGCGTCGAATACGAAAAAATACGATAATGCATTCCAAAAATAAAGAGTGGGAAATACCCATATTTTGTCGTATTTTGAGTGTTGTATATGGCTTAGGTTTAGGCTTTTGCTCTTCATAAGACCGCATCAACCTCTGATCGAGCCAAGTGCTATTCCTGACAACAGAAAACTCCTGGGTATTCTCTCTTGTCAGGAAGTCTGAATAGGACACTTTGAAGGAAGCCAAACATTCAGGATTACGTTGGTCGGATCTTGCTAATTTTCAATAGTCGCTAACTAGGTCCAATCTCAAACATTTGACCAAGATTTCAAGTCGCAAACTTCATTCCATTGGACGTTATCGCTTATTTGATGTTTAATTTACAGGGGAAATAAGGGTTTTTTTGGCCGGATCTTGCCCATTTTCAGTTGGTAGTGAAAATGGGCAAGATCCAACCAAAGAACTAGATCTTATTGTCAACATACGACCAAATTTCCAACTTGCTAGCTGTATCCTGTCAAAAGTTGTCGTAGTTAAAGGAATATTTATTTTTTTTTTTTTTGACATTTGTAGGGGAGGTAGGCGTTTTTTTGGCCTGATTATGTCTATCTTACTAAAGCTCAAGCAGCTTCTCATCTGAAGTTTACGTACCAAAAATCAACTTCTTACGACAATTTGTTCAAAAGTTATAGAAAAAAACGCTGAAAAGTAGGGTAATGCGGGGCTCGTTGTAAGAAAAGTACCGTTATTTTCCAACTGATCAATCTCATTTTTAAAGGAGAGCACAAAATTACCCTTTCGAGTCATCTGCCAAAGTTAGAGGTTCTCAATTTTAGGAAATCGGGAATTATACACACATTTAATTATTTTGAATATGTAGGGGAGGCAGCGCTCCTTTGGCCAAATCACGCCCATTTTCAATACCAACCAACTAGATCATACAACGAACATTTGAAATTTCAAGCTTCTAGCTTCATTCTATTGAAAATTATCGTACGAACAGACAGACATGGCTAAATCGAATCAGGAGGTGACCCTGATCATTTACATATATGTATATACATTACCATACCTACGGAGGCTCCTTTAAGATGTTACATATTTCCGTCGAGCCAAAAACAATATACCCTATATCTTATAAGGTCTAGGGTATAAAAAAGTTATTCCTACACTTTGTATGAAAAATGTTAGTATGTATTTAACATTTTCAATGGCTAGATAGAATAATGCAATCTTGATGTTTAAACTCAACATGCTTTGTAACTTCTTCAAGGGGACTAACATGCCAAATCGTTGGATTTTTGTTAATTTCAAATACAAGTCCTGAATTAAAAAAATAAAACGATAAGGACAATCGCGCTAGTTTATCTGCCATACATCAGTACATTAATTTAAAAAAAGAACATATTTACCACAACAAACATCATCTTCTGAATCCATATTGCCGTCGATATGTCTTAATCCTTCAAACATTTACGAAAACTGTCTCAAACCAAATAAAAATCGGATAATTGATAATCAATTCATCGGTAAACACATATGAAATCCATTATTAGCACAACCGAAGTATAATCAAATTGAAAATTTACTGCCACTAGATTTATGTTTCATCACTCAGTGATATGGGTACACACTACTATCAGGCTCCAAATATAAAAATTCAGTTTCGCTTTTTTATTTATTTCTTTTCCCGAATTGCGAACAATAAGGATACGCCCGTCTATTGATTACACTTTATTTTCAAAATTCAAACAATGAACATTTCTTTTTGTTCTCTAATATCATCCAAGAAGCAAAACAAAAAATAACTATTCACAAAGAACGTTAGGTTTTACAATAGATTGTCGTTGGCCATTAGAGACCACCGAAAAAATCGATAACGCGCACACAATGCAATTGAAGACACAACATGGAAGCAACTGATATTGGCAAACTTAACATTGTTGCAAATTGCAAACATAAAAAAAATTATAGACAACTCGATTAAACCAAAAAATACATAATATACAATTACAATAAATTATATAAGGACGTGAAGAAGACAATAGAAGAAAACGAAATATCTTCTTAACTCCAACTTTCAACAGTTTGCAATGACTACTCAACTGAAATAATGATTCTCAACTTTACCAATTGAGACCCCAAAGAAGAGAGAGGTGGATCGGCTTTTATGTATATGCATACGAGTATGGTCGTTGCAGTCAACAATCATATCGGAATAATATAATCAAATAGTTCCTCCGTCCGTCACACACCTCTTTTCCGGTCACCCGTTTCGTCACATAACGTTTATACCTGATGATAATTTGGATACGACTCTTCAAAACAGCACACGCACACAGACCCATGCCCAGGTAACGAACGATTCATATTGACGTGAACACGATGAAGAATTAAAGAAAAGTATCGATAAGCCACAGTGATAAGCGTTCTCCCATATAAGCCTGAGGTGGTGTTCATAATATGCCTCTTAAATAACATAAGCAACTTCCACCTACTACTGTTCTTGATCGCAGCAACACCTCACATAGGAGTAACTAAGATTTCATCAATTCAAATATGATGGACACCCTCGTACATATGCGGCAACACAATCATGTTATTGCATCTTCAGCGGAGGGTAGTTAATTCCTCCTATAGTTAACGTCCAGATTTCCAGGGAGGATTAGAGGAAGAGACACTTCTTCGTCCATACGCAATCAAAGTCCACTACTCCCATACATTATGTATTTTGATGATAGTTGAATTCAGCAATTTTAATTCTCGAGGAACGACAAGTCGTCAGTGCGGTCATATCGCACAATCGTTAGATGGTTAAGAGCATAGGCTCAAAAAGGAAACCCTCCGATACGTGACACACCTAACAATCATATCTGTAATTAATGGTAGTTCAACGTCAACGATGAACAACAAGTGGCTATGTCTCGTTTATAAATCCACCATCAGACTCAACAAATTCATTAACAAAAGGCTACTGTACTTGATCAACCCCCGAAAATTCGATACCACTCAAATTTGGAAGGTGGAAAACGTGTGGATAAAATATAAAAGGTACATTTGTGATTTATTCTGTCTTCAATATTTTACAGACGAAATGAAGACGTTCTACGATAGTGGAAACAATCAATCTGGAAGAATGATAGGAAGACAGATAAAGAAAACCGGAAGGCCCAATGCCTATTGGTCGGGTCAGTTGAGGTGTTGAATTTAAACAATAAATTGAGAATAAAGACATTGAATATGACATCAAAAGATAAAAATGGTTTGGGTCAGCGTTTGTTGAAAATGAAAATGCAAATGCATTTGAAACACAGGTAGATAATGGTGACGAGCTTCGTACACGGCATTTGAAAGACACACTTTACCTATCCTAACAAGGTTTTGTCCAAGAGCGGTCAATTTTAGTGCAATCGACAATTTTTGTTTAAGACAAAAAGAGTCATGAAATCCCATTAGATCCACAAATAAGCAAATTATATACTGTACAAATCAACCATATAGCAATGACCGATTAATGATTTACGAGTACAGCTGTTAGAAACAACAACCCTGCTAACCATTGCTCATCAGTCGACTGCAGTTTTCGCGGAGAATTAGCGGTGGAAGCAAAATTATGCAAAGATATTTGTAGACATACACATACCCTTTTTTTCGCTTGTTTACCATTGTTTAATCACTCGCCTTTGATGAAACGACCTGATGCACGAGTATCATTGATGAATTCATCAGGCCGTAGGTAGTGAAATACTTGATGAGAGTCATTGATAAAATCATCAGGCCGTCGTCAGCTAATACCATACTCAGATAAGCACTTGATTTGCCAAATCTCGGGATTTGGTCAAATCTACCGATAAATCCACTAGACGTTCCTTACATTTTTTTGGAATGCTTGTCTGAATATGTTATAAGAATAGTTTCATCGAAGCATTGATCGAGGACTTTAATATTTGGTCAATAATTTTCAGAAGAAAACAGCTGAAGTAGCTAAATAGATAGGGACTTGATCTCATATTCGTGCTGTCGCGAGTTCGAGTTCTGTCACGAGCAAATATTTTTTTTTCATCATGACTTTCCTGATGACGTCCTGATAAATTTATCGATGACCTTCATCGAGCACTTAATTAGCTACGGTTTGGGAGAATGGGTTAATGATACTCATCTAGTATTTCATCAGCTAGGGTCTGATGAATTCGTCAATGACTTTCATCAAATGTTTCATCAGCTACGCTTGACGAATTAGTCGATGAGGCTCTAGTAGCAGCTCTGAGTGGTCATGTATCGTTTCATCATATACTTCGAAAGTAAATAAGTGACATTAAGAATGAATTGGAGTGGAATCTAAGCTGTAATGACTTAGGTTAGCTGCTCACTAGCTCAAAAATAAAAGCAAATAAATAACTGGCGGAGCAGTCTAAAATTGGACCAATGCCCCGAGATGAGTTAGGACACATTCGCTTCGAATGCAAATCTCCTATAACCTATAGGCTAAAGAAGGAGATGGCCTCTCAGTGGTCTCAGTAGATCCACGGTCTATAGAGATAGTAAGGCAGCGGAACGTCTGCCTATCCTACAGGTTTGGGAAAGTCAATGTCCGCATGAGGAACCGGAGGAAACCTGATAGTGTAGTGACCGTAGCCACGAAAGTCACACTCGGTGTCCCTACCTCATGCAGTCTCAATCCAACATCCTGTGTACCTGCCGAAACGCAGCCTGATACAAGTAGGGAGTGCAGAAGGGGCAATGCTGCTCTAACTTTCACAACCATGAATGATCCCATGGAGACTGAGCCTATTCACTCTAACTCCGAAGGTGAAACCGGATATGAATTCAATTTCGATGATGAGACAGTCCTATGATCCGAGCACTGGCGTGATCCAAATTAATCTACATCACGCCAAAAATACTTCGGATATTTTAGTAGCCAGGTTCATAAAAGAAGACCTAGCGGTGGCCTTCATTCAAGAACCATGGCAGGTCAATGGAATAATTAAAGGCCTAAGAGTAAGTAACACCACCTTAATTTACGATTCTGGTTCTACCCGACCGAGAGCCTGTATCATCTTAAAGAACACCATAAAACATATCTGCCTTACAGACTTCACTAGCTGTGATCTAGTGGCAGTAGCTATTGACATGTCTCAGATGAGCCATCTCTGTCCGATCACAGCCACATACATATGTTTTGACATAGCCGCATTAAACCAAGTCAAAACAAGGAGAAGGATTCTCCAACGCACTGACTGGAAAGGATATTCGGTCACTCTGCGTGAGAAACTCGATCAGGTAAACAATAAAGTCTCAAGGGGGCTCAGCTTTGATTCCCTGGTATCCAACGTATCGGAAGCAATCACATCCTCCTGTGTAGAAAATTACCCTGTAGGTAGCTCTACTGAGTCTAGAGGCGTTCCATGGTGGAACTCCGAACTCTCTGCGTTAAACAAGAGTACTAGAAGACTTTTCAATATAGTGAAGCGTACTGGTGAGTGGCAACAGTGCGCTATGAGGCATCCCGCTCTGACTGGAGTATTGCCAAAAATATCTTCACCTACAATTAAGTGAAAAGTGGGTAAAAGGAGTCAATGGCCCATTGACTCCTTTTACCCATATAAATCTTCTAGCAGGGATGGAATCTTTCCCGCTCTGTTACAGAAAGGAAAGGATATACTAATTCCCGTTTTTTTTTATTATAAGTATTTTGCACTGTCTAGCCGTCAGAGTAGCCACAAAACCTGCTGCCGCCAGATCAACCATTAGCCCTGATATCAGGCCAGATGAAGCCCAATTACCCAGTAAAAATAGAGTTTCTACTCGACGTACGACGAATTTTTGTTTTGTTATTTTCGAGTTGTGTTCCGGGAACATTGTACTGAATGTCCTCAAAAATACAAAGTGTACTTTCGATAGAACTTCAACGCAAAAACGCACGTACATACCAACATTTCAAAACCTCTTCCCCATAGCCACTTCGTTTTAACTATCATCCAAAACTCTTGGGTGTCCGTAATTTATTACACTTGTTTGCGACCACTGGCGCCAATTATTTTATGTGATTGGAATTCCATTGACAACATTCGCTTGACTCGCATCTTTCAGCCTTATTTTTCGCTTTATGCAGATTCTTTTTACTCGCTGGGTATTTATAGGCCTATTGTTGTCTTCGTTTGAGTGGACATCAAATAGCTTGTCGCTAGCCGATGATGATGATGAACAAATTGCCTATGTACTACATGCTGTTTGCATGTGTCTTACTAATCAATAAAATTAAAAAAAAAAAACAGTAAAAGGAATTAATGAATAAAGAAACAAAAATAAATAAATGCCACGAAAGAAAGAATAAGAACTATCAGCAAAAAGTCAATTTGCTGGTATCCGCCACAATAATCAGTGTAATCAGTAATCCTAGTACAAGCCACGTATTTTTTGCAGTGGCTGGAAAGATTATTTATAATTTATTTATTTATTTATGGTTGAAGGATTTCACGGCCTTATCAGAAGTCGCCATACGTGCATTTGTGACTTTTCTGGCATTGATCGATCCCTTCAATACCCAGTGGTGCTCATTGTCAACGCATACCGCAAAATATTTATCGGCATAATGAAAATCTATTTCCGAATATCATAAACTCATGATCGAAATGAAAATCGTATTTCTTGGAGTATGTATCGTTGTAATTACATACGTACATTATTGAAGTTGTTGATATGCATTCGTATCGATCGTTGCAAATCCGTTCATTCGATTTCCTCATTGTCGACATACACAGGCGCTGTTAGAGTTAATGATCGGAGTCAAAGAAGCTAGAATTGATGGATTTGATACGATTTAAACTACAATATTTCGCTCTAGTATGCTAGGACACGCTAGATTCTTCGTGTTTTATTAAGATGGCGTCGACCTCGTAGCTCAGTCATCAACTTCAGCAAACATCTTGCAACACCATTCCGATCTCTGCATTTTGAAGAAACAATAACAAGAACGTGCATCCCTCAAATGTTCGCCTAATATAAACATACTGATGGAAACGCATGAATTAAAGAAACAGTACACATTGATTCGCCAAATGGTTAATATGGAAACAATAATAAAAGGGAAGACAGTAGCCAGCTTCGAGCTGACTCCATTATTATTTATTTAATACAACAAATAATACACAGTCGAAGGTGTTAACACTTTCCAATATGGAGACGCCGATGATTATTTAATGCGCGTGCCGCGTGCACACGTACTTACATTTCCGTATTTGTATTAATAAAACAAATGTGTTGCTACAAAGAAGCTTCTTCAATTGGAATAACTTCCTCATTTTAACGGCTTTCTTGAATTTATTGGTTTCTTTAAGTGCCAATCGTATGGGGCCCAAAGATAGAAACCTCCGACATTTTATGCATTTTATGGACACCAAAACATTCCTAGAGTTTTGTACTACAGAGTCGGGGCTGATATAAAGAAAAGGGGATGAGAATGAACATGCTAAACTGTAAAGTGCAACCCAAGAAGGAAGCAGGTTGTTAGATATACATACATCATAATGTAGATACTGCAAATGGAAATGCGAGCACATTAGCATATTTATGAATGCAAAAGATAGTTGAACATATATTTTCGTAGGCAAATGCTGTTTCAGAGGCATTTGAACCAATAATTTGTAATTTATGATATTTTAATGGGACGGTTTAAATGTCACCTGAATTGAGCTGGAGTTGCATAATGATTATTTAATTCTCTGGGGTGGTCGATCGTCGGATGTGTGTAACCAATGGGCTACTAACCTGCCAAAAAAATACTGGTAAGGCTGAAAGTTATTCCCATCGACTTGTGTGGCTTCGAAAGCTCATAGAAGCATTAGTCTCATCCCAAAGTCAAAACAAATATTTTTTTTAGCAGTTTTCTCACAGGAAATTTATTTGTCCACTTTCTTTCACAAATCGTTTGTTGCAGTTTAGTTAGGGTTAAGTTCTTTGGTTTATTAAGGGGTTTTTAGACGACATGTTAGTCCTGTTATCAAACCCACCATCACAAGGTGCCATCAGGCCTGCTAACAACCTGCTGCTGCTACCAAACTTTGATAGTAGGACTGCTATCCAGTTGCAGGGACGAGGATCCGTTCCTCGTCTGCCAGTTTTTTGTTTATATCGATCCGGTTAGGGACATATCCGTTTGGTTTCTGCAAACGATTTTTTTTTGTTTTGTAGCATTGAGCGAGGCAGAAGTGGCATTAGCAAGTCCCGCCCACACTATCGATAGCTGAGCCAGCTATAGGGATTATGGCTGTGCAATGTAGTGTATTGAAGCGAGGATAATAATAATAATAATCGTATTCTGGGGGATCTCCGAAGCAGACCACTAATGTTTTGGGTCCCTTTTCGCCCTCTCCTTGTCGCCCAGATATCCAGATATCGACTGATAATTGTCCCCTCTCTTCATCACTGAGTGCCGTGTAATTGCCAGCATTTCTTTAAGGCTGAGTTCACTCATGACTTCCACACTTATCGTGTGCTTGCCTGTGATCCACAACCTCCTGCAAGCCAGTGCTGGACATTCGCACACAATGTGTGCTGCCGTCTCAGCCTCCTCCAGGCATAGCCTGCAAACATCATCTTCCTCGATTTTCAAATGAACCTTAAAATTACCATGCCCTGTAACCGAGGTAATTATCCAGCTTAGGGTATTTCGTTTATACCATTTATAACTGAGTACCTTTTTCAGCCAGACACGATCTGATATTCCTCAAGGCCTGATCAGTTTTTCAAGGCCTGATCAGTTTTTCCGGACAGGAATTCCGGATGGTGTATGGTCGACTTTAGGAAACATTCGTATGGGAATATTAAATATCATAAAACAACAAAGGCCTAATTGCATACGGACAACAGTGAAATACCCAAAATGACTTAAAAATCCACAAAGTCTATCCGCATTTGGTGGCATTTCTAATCGGTGTTAATCCCTAGCAAAGATCACTGATGGTTTTCCACCCCCATAAACAACAAACTGGGAGTCGCTCAACTATTGTAAAATTAATAATAAACAAAAGTGTTGTTCAAATTTTACGACGTCTAAATACCTTTCTTAAGATAAGTCTGCATAATATGATTAAAGTAGCCCGTAATGACTTTTACGACCGGATTGAAGCCTGAACGATTTACGAGTATGATGGCGCGGTGTTAGTTTGCGATTTGGGCAATTACTGAATTTTTGTGGTTTTTCCAAAGAATATGGTAAACCTCTATGATGATATGGCTACATCTTGGCCACACATTTCTCGAGAGTGTGTGTGTGCGTTATGGGGGTGTTAATAAGCGCCGTCAATAATTTCTGGTTGGAAATTCTACAGTAAGAAGGTAAATTCTAAGGTAAGGAAAATATCATAGAGGACTTAAAGTGCAACAAATACAAAAAGCAATTTTACCGAAATCGTAAAATTATTTACGGAATTATTGCACTAGAAGAGTCAGTCGAACAAAGCAATATTCGTCTTGCTAGGCACACGATTACATTGTTCGCGAGAGCATGGAGCATCGCCTTCGATCGACGCAGAGTCGTGTCTAGCAAGACGAAGCTTAACACTCGTATCCTGATCTCATTATTTTCAAAGATTTTACGATGAATAAGTAGTACTTGTCATTTTAAATAAAATACTGAAAGTCAAGCCAACCGAAATGAATGGGAGTGAGACATCACTGGAGAGAAGTAGCGAAGTAGAATTGGCAAAGAAAGAGAGGAAGTGGAAGCACACTTTTCTTTATAATAAATGCGTATTTCATAGTTTTGGAACGATTTTAGTTGAATCGTGTATTTCGAAAAGGGATTAAGTCCAAATTGAAAAATTTTACATTACCGGCAAAAGAACTGTTTTAATCCCATGAAATTTTGATCACAGCAGTAGCGCAGGGCACATACTGATGCAAAAACAAAAATTTATTTTTGGTTCTAGGTGCCCTGAAGTTTTTACCTTCTGAGTATCATGAGTGAGAAATCTCGGACAAAATTTGGAATCGATTCAGTCATAAATAAAAATAAATAACTGGCGCAACAGTCCAATTTCAACCATGGCTTCGAGATGAGTTAGCATCATCACATTTTCTAGATCGTGACGGTATGTCTTGTGCAGAGGTGATCAGAAACACGCTCAACCGAGTTATTTACCCCATAAATGGGTACTCATTTAACAATGGATTCATAGTCCGACATCGAAAACTACCGCATTCATTAGGAATCGAACCGGGGCCCAGTGCGTAGAAGGCGAACGTGCTAACCGCTGCGCCACCCGGACTACCATTCAGTCAGGGGGTATGACCAAAATTAATTTTGTAAGAACTGACTTCATGGGTTCTAGTCTTAATATCCCAAAAACTATATTTAATACAACAAAATGCAATGAAATTTATGTATGTACGTACATACTATAACACACCAGCATGCTCAAACTACGAATAAAAATAATAGAAATCATAACAGAAACACTAGAAAAACCAATTTCAGGGCGTTAGGCTAATCAGTGTAACTCAGGGGGCAATTCAGAACAATTTAAATTCAACTTATATGCGCCGCACTCAAAGCGCCCGTACATCACTTGCATGCACATACAATTTATGATATATGACTTCCTTACGACACATTCACTATATAGGGCTGACCATAGTGGCATCTTCGAATTGTCACTGGGAGCCTGTTATCAATCTTCTTGTCTAAACGTACACAGAATCATAACAAATTCAAACCCATACATACTCGTGCGAGTACTCAGCACGCTTCAAGCTGATCTACCAACTGTCCAGTTTGCTTTATCTCCGTAGATTTTAAAAATAAAGAGAACTAGGGTATAAAAATCACTTACTATTAGCACTAAAGACAAGGAGTAAAAACTGTCTCGTGAACAATAACTCTAAAACAAATGGACTTGGTTCAAGCAAAACCGCGACGTTTGAACCTTAAACTTTGTAGATAGGTCGTGACAGAATCGTCACATTCCGGGGGAGAAGAAGAAATAAAAATTACATAGTCCAATTGCAAAGAATCTGAATGCGTGCCGAAGAATAAACATACGAGTACATATCTTTAATTTTTGTCACACTGAATTTTCACGCACCGAACGAGAAGACAATTCACATTTCAAGAAGGAAACACTTAAGGAGGTCTGATTGTCTTCAATTTGTCCGAATTATACACTTAATGTGTATCTTCTTGATATACAGAGCATACATTTAGTTTCTTATGCTGATCTCAAACTTAGCTAGTTCTTGACTTGAAGATATGTGCATTTTTGAATACATATGCTTAAAGATTGTGAAGATGGCACAGCATGATCGCAAGAAACGTTGGCTCTCGTCAAAACATAGCTTTCAGAATATCTCCGTCCTCCATGAATGAACAGAATGCATGATCCGAGAGTCCTCTCAACCGCCAATGAAATCAACAATCTAGATAGACATATGTACTCATCTCAGTATATTCATCTTATCTGCATACTTTGCTCTGCATATAGTAATAACCTCCTAAACGAGCATAATCGCAACCTATTGAGGGAAGATGTCACATCTTTGGTATGCATTCATTTCTGGACCCTTAAATTTGTGAATGACATACAGTAAAAGACTAAAAAGATGCATTCTGAAGTCTTCGAAAAAAAAGTACGTACTGAATTCTTCCACTTACCCCTTTTACGATGTCTGGTCGAATGTACGACCGGTGGTTTTGGTGCAGGCATTTTTGGTACTTCATCGGAAATAAGACTACATGTGTTGGATCCTCCGTGGTCACGGC
This sequence comes from Chloromyia formosa, assembly GCA_964017055.1. Lineage (NCBI taxonomy): Eukaryota > Metazoa > Arthropoda > Insecta > Diptera > Stratiomyidae > Chloromyia > Chloromyia formosa. The sequence goes on along the minus strand of OZ024813.1, from coordinate 3,002,894 downwards.
TACTGAAATTACCAGCTGAATGTCGTCGCAGACCGTTTGGTCCGCTGTATTTGTCGGGATATGTTCGAGACATTGGATGCCTGCAGAGATTGGGAAGAGGCAAAAATACATTAACACTAATTGGCCAAAAGATTTTCTTTAAATAAATCTGTGTAAATATTTTGAATCCATATGATTCAAAATTTCGAAATAATTGGGAGCATAATGAGCATAATGGCCCGCTTGATGGCTTCTCATGTGGTCAACATTACGTAGCTCTTTCTAAGGCAAACTTTCCACAAAGTTCGATGCAAATCAAAAGCAGACATTATCAGTATATTAAATATTAAATTTTCACATATACACACGAGTACATATATCATTTCCAGGCCAAGTACATACATTTCCGAAACAACTAAATAAATTTCCGTATCAAACAAATAAATTTCCAAATTGAATAAGTAGGTTTTGCGTAAAAATAATTATAACCTTTATTTCAACAAAAATGAAACGACGAAACCAATTAAACAATTTCCATGTGCGAAAGTTTATTTGCTTTAATACGAAACCAACTTACTACATTTACGGAACTCTATTCATTTGATGCACCAATCAAATTTAACTATTTGATTTGAAAATTTATTAATTTCACGTGAACATTTGATGATTTGACCCGTAAATTTATTTATATGGTCCGGAAATTTATTTGTTTGATTCGGTGCCTTACTTATTTCATTTGGAAATTTATGTATTTGATGTGGAAATTTATTTATTTGCCCTGAACATTTTTGTTTTTGTCTATACTTTACCTGCTATACACACATACACACCAAAATATGTCTTCACTGTCATTTATTCCTAGAGAGTTGAAGGGCTGAGGGTACCCATCAAAAACCGAAAATTCATATTCCCAAAATTACCTTGGTGGAATCGGCACGAACACATCATCGTTATCGTGATAACTGATGGACTCATTATATGATCCTAAACGTTCACGATACTGTGCAAAATTGCATCGTCTTAATGTGGCTGAATTAAAACTATTTGAGTGTACTTCAAAAGTCTGAAAAGGAGCAAATAAAGAAAAATATTTAATTTTGATATTGCATCAAAGGTACTAATCGTATACTAATATTTTGCGTATTTTATTTGAACATACCGGTGAACATAAAGGACTAGACGCTATTGATCCAATACTTCCGCGTGGGCTTCCCAATACTGATGCATCCGACATCAATGAAGCCGAATTGATACTTCGGCATTTTGTCGGTGTTGTTGTTTTACTACAATTACTAGTGCTACCCTTAGAATTACGACGTTTGAAAAATGAGAATCCTTTGCTGCTAGAATCTGGCGTCTTTGGTGATTTGTCGTTGTAAAAATAATAGGGATTGTCTGTAACGAGAAAATGAAATATGATTTTTTGCATACAAAGTGTCTTAAGGATACTTAAAACTACAATAGTATACCGTACACCGTTGGTATCACCAACTTGGTAATATGTAAGTACATTCAGTGCCAATACTGTGGAAAGCGTCTTATTAGTTAGGCATATTTTTTTTTTAACAAAAACAGAGATTTTCGAGGGAAGGCCCTAACATTGAGCATGAAAAAGTTTACTAATGTACTGGCGGGCTCGTTCTCAGCTCGGTTATGATGGCGCACTCTAGACTCGATCCCGGCTCGATCCCGGCTTGGTCCGGATACAATCAGATATAATCTCCGCACCGAATCATGTAACGAATGAGTCACGCACGAATCGTCGCAAACAAGACCAAACTAACCCTCTCGAAGACATGACTTCGTCTTCGAGACGGTAAATTCCAGCTCAATCCGTGTCCAAGAAAAGTTGGATCAAATCCAATCTAGCTATGTGCCTTCGTTTTGACACTGCACCGTCTTGAATAAAAATTAAACATAATTGATCGGGGTCGGTGTAGATACGACAGGTGCGGTGTGGCATGGACTAGTACATACATTATGTTAGTTATCAGTTGTTGTCGGTCGCCATATGACGGCCGTAGTACGGCTTCTTGCAGGGGAGACTCACAAACCGTAACCTGACAGAATGTTCATACATTCATCTGGAGTTTAAGAAGACTAAGGCTGCTTTCACACGACGTGTACGATACACATTATTTGACGTAAGTTTTTATCGAAATAAACAGTGGTAGTGTGGCGACCGGTAGCGCAGTGTGTGTGAGGCGTCAGTCTCATGTTTGACTACCGGCGTTTCGGGTTCGAATCCCGTCCACGATTTCGGTCGTGGCCATGGATGTGCAGGATGTGCATGCTGGCAACTGCATTCTCCGAAACCAGTTTATGCCAAGAAACGTCAACTGGGCCACATGGAACAGTTGACGCGCTATGCCCCACAAGGGGTTAGGGCAATTGAGAGAGAGTGTACATTGTATGAAGATGTTCACACGGAGCTAATGCGAGAAAATCACCTAATCGAGAAATGTAGTTTCTCGTGTACATACCACATTTGCCACTGGGGATATTTTTAGTTTCCGGGGCCCGAAATGAAAAAAACATTTTTCACTCGGATTTTTTGGCATTTATCGCTCGCGTCACCCTAAGACTCGCAAATTTGTAAAAAAAAAAAGTTTTTTTTATTTTTAATCTTAATTTTTTAATTTTTTTCCTTATTTATTTGTTCTAATGATTTATATTGAATATTTGGTGTGTTTAAAACTGATCAAAATGCTTTTGCACGCAGAGCGAGCGTTCATATTTGTGCGATACTGAGGGTTGCGATACCTTAAGCGCGGAGCGAGCGGAGCCCACGCAAGGGATTTGCGAATATTTCAATTTCCCATGCCTCCAATATTCCAAACTTTCAGTATAAATTATAAAAAAAAAAATTGAAAATTAAAAAAAAAATTAAAACTTAAAAAAAAATTAAAAAAAAATTTAAAATTTTTTTTTTTGCAAATTCTTGACTTTTAGAGTGACGCGAGTGAAAAGTCACAAAAATCCGAGTGAAAAGTGATTTCCCCAGCCGGGGCCCCGGAAACTAAAAGGTTGCCAAAAATCAGCTGGTCAAAGTTGTTGTTGGCTGCTTAAATAAGAATTTTTTAACTTAAACTCTTTTAAGGCTCAAATTATAAGAACCATAAGAGTTAATTTCTTGTAGGAACATTTTTATGAGAGTGTAACTCTTCAAGAGGTGAACTCTCATAAAAAAAGGCTCTATGAGACTACATAATGACAAGATATGATCTTGTAACAAGAGTAGAACTCCACTAGAGTAATACTCCCATAATAATGGTACTATGAGAGCTAATTTAAATCTTGTTGCAAGAGTCACGTTATGAGAGTGGCGGAGAGTCTTACTAGAGTCTTTTTTCAGCCCACAAGAGTTTAACTCTCAAGAATTTGTTAGTTGGGAAGGAAGCTGCATAACAAATTTGGTTTAGATCGGACCACGGCAAGTACCTGGCCAAACACACAAACGGACAAACGAACTCCATGTGTGCGTCCATTATACTCGTATATGAATATATATGGAACGAAACAAAAAGTAAAGCTCATGTTATTAATAAATAGTAAGGGTACACAAAAAATACAAGGGTCATTTAACTACTTCAAAATATTCCATCGTACTCCCCATACATTTATTTATTACGAGCATAATATTGTATTGATCAAATTATAGGGTCCGATTCACTTATATGGGAATCGCCTCCATAAAAATTCGATTTGAATACTTTTTTGACAAGCCGACATCCGCATAAAACATAATTTCATGTGTCTACAATAACAATTGCCCAAACGAAGGCCAAATATGGAAATCAATTGAAAGTAGTTCTCAAATATATGTAGGTGTTGGTATTAAACAGCGAATATTTGCTCAATAGCTACATTCGTAATCGCATACCAATCCCTAAACATATCAATCTAGTCAATCGACAAAGAGATAGTCCTTTGAAAATCGTATTAGATAAATCCTTACAACAATTCGCACTCTCTTACCTGATACCAACGAAGTTTCCGTGTTGACATACATTTTTGTAGTCATACCGGCAAATGGCCCTATTTGCTCTATTCGCAAAAGCCAACAACACACGGAAACACTGGATAAAATCCTAAATAAACATTGTTCTTTGATTTGTATAAACCACAACGGTATCAACACCTTTTTGTTTATCAGGAAAACTCAGGAGAAAATCACACAATATAAATGTTAGCACTTCCACTTTAAAGGTCCTTGAGTCGTAAGCAATATATCAAAATTTTATCTTGTAGGATCCTTTGGGTAATCAGGGTTTGTTTACAATCGTGACGTCACAAAATCTGAATGAAATTTGTAGGATATAGAAATCCGAATATTTTAAACACTTAAGTTCCTCCCACAACCGTCACTTTTCACTATCAATTTTGAACTGTTCGTATGTTTACATAACATAATCCGCGATAGGTTGAAAAGGAAAAACTCGTGATCGCGATCTGCGTTTTTTTCTTGTAATTTCCCACCGAAGTTGGGATTGATGAATGAATACGCGGGATCTTAGAATCTTTTCTGTATCGTCTTCATCTTTTTGGGAAACGATACCTTGTTTGCTTGTCAGTTGGCGCAAAACTGATAAACACTGACACGCTCAACAAAAGGGCAACCCCTCGGAATATGATGATCATGTGTTGTTCCCTCCATCCGGAGACTGTGTGTAGGGCTATTTTCAACCTTCGAATCTTATTTCGGTATAGCTACGCTCCGATGTTGTATGGACGAGTGTATATTCTAACGCAAGGCCCAAGCATATAAGCACAGCATAAAAGATACGCACAGTACGTACATTACGCATACAAAACATGTTGCATAGGAAAAAGTGTATGTACGAAGTACGGCGGCATAATGTAGAAGAGAGTGCACATATGCGGTGTGGATGATGGAAATCATCAATGAGAATACGCGGCATTGAAGCAATAAATATCCAGAGAAGAGACAAATCTTTTGATACGTCAAGCGCAACATTAGCATAGGAAGTAACGAAGTAACGTAACGTACGCCTCGTACTTGTATATTGGCAACGCGCTGGTTAATAGAACCCTTTTCAAGCCAATTGCCATGCATGGGACACGGTTCGTCCGTTACTACTGAAGACCCCGATTAGGGTAAATACCCTATCCCTACGTGTTGGTTTACTCATACGCAGCGGAAAGGTCCCGGGGATCGTTATGGTCTTACGAATATGTTTTCTCCCCCATATGAAATTATTGGGAGGCAAGATTGGAATCTTCGAAACGGAAATAGAAAAACATCAGTAGCAGGTTGATTGCCATGGATATTGAAGAAATGTAATTTTCCAGAAAAAAAAAATTAATAATAAAAAATGTATTGAATAATAATTGCTGAAACATACCATGGTCTATAGATTTCTATATAGAAACTGTACAGCCATTAAATTGGTTGCACAGAAAATGACTTTTATTACAAATACGTGTACATACTCTGCTGTAGCATAATCAATATTTCTATGTTTTGTTGAATCACCCCCAGAAATTATTTTCTGGGGTCACAAATCATAGATTTGATCGTATTTGTTAGTCCCAGGACACAGAATTACAATTACAAGCGGGGACAGTTATTGATCAGATCAGTATCACGGAATCACGTTATATCTACGAGTGTGTTACAATAGGAAGATTCTTGAATAATAGTTAGAGTGCATGGTTAGTCCTTAGGTATACAAGTTTTTATTAGGCAAGTTTGTTCAGAGATTGTTTATTCTCGAAGGAATTGACTAGATATGCATTGATTAATGCAACACAATAAAAATCATTCACACACATGTAATTTGTATTTTCGTCTCATTCAAATACACAGGATCGTAAAAACTTACTTCTCGAATACTTAGGTGAGAAATTCACTTTGAGTAAAATACTAGTTTGGTTAGTTAAGTTAATGGTACGAGAAACCACCTCCGACAGGTAGAAAAAAGTAACTATTACGCCCCTCTATCACCCTATTACCAATACATTCGAACTTTGCGATAAGTATAGGTAGTGGTTAACATTAAGCCACACTACACACACTAAGAAGGAAGACTTCTATAGCCATCGATATTGAAGATGGACTAAAACGCAGCTGTTGAAAAAAAACAGTTCCCTTTCGTAATAAACACGAAAAAAATTAATTGTTATATTAAAAACAAAACTAACGAAAAACCCAACGAAAATAACAAAACTAAAACAAAACTAACAAAAAAAAAAATAAAAAAAAAAATAACAAAAAAAACTAACAAAAAAAAGCTAACAAAAAAAAAACTAAACTAACAAAAAACCAACAAACACAAATCTACAATAGAACCAAAATCCGAAAAACAAATTGTTCCACGGTGCATAAGACTTTTCGCACAACGGAAAACTATCTCGCAGAGAGATACAGAAACGTATCAGAAGGTAGGTAAAGTACATATTGCTAACAGATTGGTATAATAAAATAAATAAATGGGTGGCCTGGAAAGTCTAGCATATTGTACCGAACTTTTCCATTTTACTCTGTATATACAACAGGACCCTTGTCTTTCCTGCGGAACATCATAAAACCCACAACTTAATCATATAGAAAGCATCCTGCTCATTCATTTATCAATCAATTAGTAAAGAATGTGCAATAGCAATACTATAATAAATCGCACGGGATGCTGTTTTGAGTGAAAAAGTAATTTTGTTCTAGTTACTACTACTACTACTACTTTGCCTTAACCCCTAGCGGGGCATAGCGCGTCAACTACTCCTGCGCGCCATCGTACTCTGTTCTGGGCAATGAGGCGCAACTCCCCAAAAGACTTACCCAGTACCTGACACTCCTTTGCCACAGATCGACGCCATGTGATTCGAGGACCCCCTCTTGGTCGGCCTTGGTTGGAAATGGGGTTCCATTTCATGGCATGCATAGCAATGCAGTTATCACTCTTCCGCAATGTGTGACCTATCCACTGCCATTTTCGCCTGCGTATCAATTCGTCGATTGGCATCTGACCCGTACGCCGACTTAGCTCTTCATTTGATATTGTTTCGGGCCAGAAAATTCTTAAAATTCGACGAAGACATGAGTTGACGAAAACTTGCAGCTTTCTGGTAACTCCTACGGAAACTTTCCATGTACTGCTCCCATACAAAAGCACTGATAGTACCAGGGAGCGAAACAGGCCCAGCTTGGTCTTGATGCTGAGATAACTGCTCTGCCAGATTTTGGACAGCATGCCGTATGCGCGTTTAGCCTGGTTGATACGACGAGCGATGTCCTGCTCCGTACCACCATTTTCGGCAACAATGCTACCCAGGTAGACGAAGTTGTCCACCTTCTCCACAGGCTGCCCATTAATATTGATGGCAATAGGTGTCGGATTTCTTTTTCGCAACGGCGGGCTAAGAACCTTGGTCTTGTTGGTATTAATCTTTAGCCCAACCTTGATTGCCTCCCTCTCGAGATCTAACGCCATTGCGGACAGATCCATGATTTTGTGGGAGAGTAGGCATATGTCGTCAGCGTAGTCAAGATGTTGTAGATAAGATGTCAAAGTCCATTGAATTCCTCTGTCGAGTCCGGATAGGGCTGCATGCAACACGTCGCCGATCACTATGAGGAATAGGATCGGTGAGAGGATGCACCCCTGCCGAACTCCACTGTGAATCTCAAAGTCCCCCGGCACCTTACCTTTATGCAGAACGCGACATTTCGCGCCGTCATAGGTTGCCTTAATAATAGCCACAAGCTTCTCAGGGATGCCTCTCCTGCGCAAGGCCGCCCATATAGAATCCCGGTTCACACTATCGAAAGCCTTTTCGAAATCGATGAAAAGCAAGTGAAGCGGAGAATCGTATTCAGCGCATTGCTCGATGATGATTCGCAAGGTGTTAACGTGATCGACACAGGAGAATCCGGATCGAAAGCCAGCCTGCTCTTTTCTTTTTCTTCCGTGAACCGTGTAGTCTCAATAGAAGGCTGACTCCGTTAGTTAAGTCCTTGGATATAGCCTAATGAAGGCGCGCTGCTCCGGAAGCGATTGACTGCTCTCACAATGTATCCTCCAGTAATCTCGTTTGGAATGCCTAATGAGCTTGTTGTATATGCATACTCGGTGAGAGCAGTTCTATACTGAGTCCACCTATTGCAGCGCACGGCTTTGTTGAGCACCCTCCTAACCTTAGCTCGCTTGCGGGCCAATTCCTCGTTCCACCAGGGCACTTTACTCTGACTCCAATGTTCGTGAAACGGTACTACTATCTCTGTAGGAGGAAGTTAAGCATTGAGCTCATAAACCGCCAAGTAAATTTCCCCAGTAGTGCTGATGGGGCTGACCAGCAGTACAGCTTTGGAACTAACTAATTCACGGAATTGATTCCAGTTAGCAAACTCGGGAACTGGAAAATCCGAAAAATTTAAGGCTAGGCGAATGCTGAGACACAGGTTGGTAAGGTGATGCAAGGTAAGTTTCTGAGGAATAAATGCATCAGCGGAAGTTCCAACAGAAGCTGAAGTAGTTTTTTTACGGCGTAACACTGTGAAAATCTGTGTCACCATACATCATCTCCCCGACATTTGTCTCGATATACGCTTTGCATCAGCCACTTCTTCTGGTTCCAAGGTGTCAGTCGCCTAACACTTTAGTTCTTTATTTGCAATTTTAAATAGGGGATGGCTAAGTCGTAAAGGTTTGTTCATTAGTTTATTGGTCGTAATGGTAAATAAGCAGAAGAAGCAGTTGTCGCAGGGAACCATACAAAATCCCTGCTTTAAGCGGTTATCTACCCAAGCCGATTCCCGCTTTAGGCAGTATGAACCTACCTTGTACACAACATAATATACTTTATTCTCGGGTTGAAGTCCTTGTCAGAGGACTTGATTGCAAATCGCTTAAATCAATTTGTCAGCGTGACTAAAGCCCTTTTGTTATTAGAAGTGTTGCAATAACTTGGCTCGTTTAAACAGTACTTTTTCTAAAAAATTACCCGAGAAGTACCACCATTTAAACGAATTTAGTCAAGAAAATTATAAAATGAAAAAGGAAAGAAGAATAAATTATTATTATTAATGCGGGCGCGTTCTAAGGATTAAACCCCAGTATTTAATTCGAAGGCTCTTGAGTTCTCATAAAGCCAAAGCAGCAATCAATGCGTTAATCTCTAATCTATGAAATATGCTAATTAACTCCGATAACAATCGTCAAATTTGAATTAACACATTATAAATTCAATACAATTACACATTTCGAATATGTAAAACATGCTGTAATTAATTCCATTTCCTCTTTCATCAATTTGACTTTTCGACTAAATATCCGTCGTCACACGACATGGAAGTAAACATAAAAGTGCAATGTCTTACGATGAATTGCGATTAGACGAAACATTTAAATACAGGAATAGGAAAAAACGAAGAACTATTGAATAAACAATGAGACAAGTACGGAAAATACAAGAGAAAATCTAATCACGTTTGATGTCACAAAGTTTATTTGAAAGTTTTACACTAACATCCCTTTCCTATATGTCGTTTGTGTGTATGTTTCGACTAGACGTACTTGTAGTACTTAGTACTTGTAGTACTTGCTTTGATGTCTTATGTAATATCGACGATGGTAGTGCATCTATTGCAAGAATAGTTTAGCTTGGCCAGTTTAGGGCTGAGATATGTGTGTTTTCATTTAATATTTATTATTTAGTAGCAAGTTTGTTGTGTTGTCTGGAGAAGAAGAACCACTTCGGAATATGGAATTGTCTATGCGATGGTGAATGCGATTACTACTTGTTCACCCACTCAATCACAAAATGAAGCTTTTCCTGGCACAAAATCGCATAGGCTATTACCCTCGAACTGGCATGAAATCGCAAAGATAATTACCACTTGTACTGGGATCACACGCATCACATCACAAAGTGGTTCAGGAGTGCATTTTGCTCATCGCTTCCCATCGCCCGTCATGCACGCTAATTGCGCGGTTCCATATAAAAACTTTCCGTTTTCTTACGATAACCGCTTCTTATCATAAGGCATCGCACTGAGCCGTGTCGCTTCGCAGACAGTCTGAACGCCGCATAATAGTGGTGAGTCTTGAGAATGGCTGGGTTCATGAGAAAACACTGAATACGATCAAGTGTGACAGAAATGTAAAATGTTCAGGATCAGTGAGGGAGAGAGAGGGGAGTCTCGGTAACTGATCCTGAGTTTATTTCCCCTTGGTCCGCTTGAATGTATTTTCCTGGAAATATCCTCCTCCACGAAATATTGGTGGAGTTTTTTTGGTTTTTCACAACAATAGAAGTTTTTGAACAGGAATATCTTTCGAAAATCGTTGCATTGTAGCATTCTCTACAACAGGACCCGCTTTAACCCTTGCATATTAAATCCCTAGCTTCCTAAGAAGCAGGAGGGATGTATTCTTAATATGTGCACCCATATTAAGAATACATCACATCACATTCACAAGGTGAAATGCTTCAAATGAAAAAAAAAAATGAATAAAGTTCTATACATAAATCTGATATACTAACCTACATTAATGTAATATGTGGCCTCACCTACACTAAACATTCATAATACATATAGTAAACCGTTTTACTACCATTAAATGAAAATCACATGCACGTCGATAGTTTAAACAGCAGTGCTCGAAAATTCCTTTGTAATTCAATATGTTTTTCTTCACGCCTTAAACGTACTACTATTCCTTACAGATTAGACAGCGCCCACGGATTAAGATGGCCATAGTCATGGCCACCATAGCAAAGAAGTTTCAGTAAAAAAAATCCAGTTGCCTTTCAGGTAGTTTTGTGAATTGAAGGTTTGTAGATTTTGTGGTTTTTCAGATGTCTCGAAGGAATAAAAATCCTTAAACAGTATGTATATAGAACGCGTCAACTATCACAGTTTAAAATATGCCTAACAGATGTCCTGCGGGATAATGTTTCAGAAGTCATAACATTTTTCATCGTTAATGAAGTTCGAAGGAGGCACGCGTCGTAACGTCTTAGAGAGCATGAAAGGATATTATGCTTGTAGAACATACGAAGATATTCGAGTTGTTTTCTAGGGATGACATTTATTTTAGTATGTACGAGTAGTATTTGAAAAATGCAATTGTCAATAATTTGGCTAAAAAATGTTCCTCTTGTGGAATAATGATAAAACCAACCGTTCGCATATCTACAGTGTTGGTAATTTGAATCGGTTGACCCGCAAAAAGTGACATTTCACGGAAAGGGTAATAACCACCAACCTATACAGCGTATCAAAAATTCAGAAGTATTCAATCTTTTGCACACTAACCCCCCTTTTATTGGTTTAATTGTAGAAGTTAGAAAAATGAGAAATTTCAAGCTACTCCAAAAATAAGTGTCCTAGGATACGTCAATAAACAGCTGCATACGACCCCGACTCTATTCGATTATTTAAAATGTTTTTATCCTCACAATTCTGTCATTAAATTGGAAAATTGAGCAAATGCTCTTTGCACCGATTTTTGTCACCATCTCCTCTCTAATAATGAATCCGTAACTAAAAATAAATTCCTGTTCTAAAAGAAAGTCCACATTTTATAGTTTACTCTCAACAAACCTCCTAAAATTTGTTCCTAAAAAACACCATAAAATTTTTATACTTTATCCCATTAATCATTTCGTTAATACGACGAATAGACTCAGGAATAGATAAATGAAACGCATTTTTTATGACTAAAATTCGTGCTCGCATTCCACTGCATGCTGCCGATAGATTTAATTTTCCGGGCACACGTTTTTCATTTTTGCTAATGATGAGCGCCATCAAGCGTATGCTCATATCGCCACCACATTGAGGCGCCTCCGCATTCCGACATTGGACTTCCTCTCGCATATCTATTATTTCACTATTTCACACATATGGAATCTGAAATCGAAGATATGCATTCGATACTGAATTTTCATTAGATAGATCATAATAGACGCTTCAACACACACATCCAAAGGAAGACATCCTCTTTGGCTTGGAATGGAAAAGGAATGAAAAGTATCTGGCGATGAATACGAAATAAGTTAAGTTTAGGTCCATTTGTTGGGTGTTGTAGCGGATACGCTCCAAAGAAGTTAAATGAATGAAATTACGAGGATGTTTTTAGGAATTGTTGGAAAAGAGAGGATGTGAGGTGATTTTGATATTAATATGGTGCTGACATCTCCTCTGAAGTGTTTCGATGAAAGCAAACTCAAAGCGCTTTTACAAACGAGCCTCGGTTACTATTTAAAATCTAATTAAAAATCCAAGTCAAGGTTTTCCATGAGCAATCTCGACTTGGATTTTAATTAGGGGCAATTGTTCGCAGGTCTATCAGTAGAGATTGTTATGTACGAGTATGTTAATCGCAACATACGACTACGTGTACATTACGATAGAAAAAGCGAAGCGATTGGGTATAAATAGGACTATTTAGGGGGTAGTAGGATAATGTGAGAAATATTCAAAGCAGGTAGTTGAAAAGATAAGAATCAGGGCGGAAAATTGTAAAGAGGCTTGGAAATCAAAATTCAGCGTATCAAATCGTTTTTGTTTTTATGAGAAATCTTATTTACCAAAGAAATTCATTAAAATACTCAAGTCCCGCCACTCATTTCGACTCGTTGTTTGTTCGACCTCGCGCCGACGTCGAAATGCCTCTCGCTTGCGTTACACGAAATATATTGGCGCGTCCGCCCGATTGGGGAATGGAATACAATAAAATAGTCCCTAGGTAGTTAGGTAGGTAAATCAGGCTGCCTTGACAATTACAGCACACTTAGACCACAGAACTAGTCCATTACGATACCCGGCGATCAAACAACCATAACCATACTAGTTCTTGAACCAGCCTAAGCTAGTGATAAAGCGAAGAAGACTACCGATACTGGAAGCCTTAGTTCCTCAAGTTCCTGGAAGAAATAGGAGCCAAGAATAGATCTCCCCTTATCTGCCAAGGCCGGACAAGCACAGAGAAGGTGGTAGCAACTTTCCTCCTCGTCAATATCTCCACAGCTTCTGCAGAAGTCATTGAAAGGAAAACAAAGACTCCTGGCAATAGTCCTTAACAGAATCGCAAAAAAACTGATCATTGAGAATCCGATCCTCACCTAAAACTAACACCGGATCTCTCTGATGGCGTTTGGAGTACTACCAATACCCAAGCCTTGTTGCATTAGGCCGCATTTAGTCTAATGCTCTTCATTTCTGAGAACACGTACTGCTTAAAATTGTGTTTTAAATTAAAAAAAAGATAGTTAAAAACTTTGTCATATCCTAATACACCTACCCCACATTAGCAAATTTTTGTACATTTTTTTTTAACAAAAACTTAAAGCTCTGGTGTTTCTACGAATACATTGGGCTAGAACAGAGGTGTTTACGGTTAATATTTTCGCACAAACACTAGAGCTTTAAGTTTTCGTTAAAAAATGTGAAGAAAAATTTGCTAATGTGAGGTACGTGTAAGGCTGCCCCTTTCTGTTAACGGGTTAAGCCTTCTCTCTGTTCAGCAATGATGCCACTCTGTCTGTTGTTTTTTTTTTCAATTGACAGAGTCGGGTCGGGTATTATCGTACCAACAAATTAACCCTATTTGTTGTTATTGTTGTACTTTAAGACAGAAATTGACTAGACAGTAGTAAGATGCATATCAGCATAAATTTCTTATTGTTTAATTAAATGCATAACAATTAATTATACGATAGCAGCCGAATATTTGTCAAATTGCCAGAGTTGCGTCTTTGCCGAACAAAGCTAGTGTATTTACGCGATGCAATGCGGGCAGCCTAATCGTATTAAAAAAAAACTCTTTCCAAAGCCTAATCTGGGCGGTCACACACACTAGATGTTACCACTAATTCCGAAGGAAACAAATCCCATGATTTTCTTGAATTTCAACACAATTCGGGATGCTTTCTATTTTCTTAATGAATCCTGAATATCAATATACTCGTATTGCTATAGTACGAGTACCTACACTCGTTTGAGGATATGCATTGAATAAGAATTTCAAACTAAAACTTACCTATAGACATGTTGAGCGTCTCCAAAATCTTCTTCGATGGCCAACGTTATATGTACTAGGATGACGGAATATGTGGACTCGGATATATGAGGAACAAAAGAATACGAGTACAGAAGATCTAAGACGCGATGAATAAAAAAAAATACTCAAAACGAATGCTAGTAGTATACTCGTACACGTTGATCGGTTTATCGGTCCTCGCCTTTTTTCAATTATGACTTCCGCCGGATGGGGATAGTTCCGTGTTGAGTTTTCTTAATTTCTCTGGAACAGTTAAAAAGACAAGAGCCTAAGTATATAATGGAGACACATTTATAAGTACACAGTATATTTATAAGTACGTGGTGCATGCGCATATCATCTAAATTAATTCTAATAATGAATGAACGTTACGAAGTTGACCGTGGATTCAATGGGTATGGACAATCTAACTCTTCACTAATTAATAGTTGCATTTCTGACTCCATTTGTACGTATAATGGATTAGTGCTAACGAGAAAGAAAGAAGCCGATTGCCATTTATAATTGGAACGATCAAACTTCCGGGCCGCAAATAACATTATTCCTATAGAATACAATGGATGATAAAATTTATTGGTTGAAGTCATGGAGTTATAGGCGCTTTGACCTTTGGCAAACCTAGATTTGGACACTGAACTTTTAGACACTTGACCATTGCGCCCGCATATGCTATTTACTGTGGCATATAAGATTTAGTGTTCCGCACACCTGTCAGAAAAGTGACACAACTCGTAACACAATTATGAGATTGCCATCGACTTAAAAAATAATAATTAGATATAGCGTAAATCATTGTAGCGCAACAGCCCGACGTCGGGCCCTGGCCACGTGGACAACGTAAATATTAAAGCGTAAATATATGTAACATACAAGTGTGATTTGATTTATCCATACGTCCATATCGATTTGTATCCACAATGATTTACAATAGACGTGCTTTCTTTTGCACCAATGCAGAGCAGAACAACACCACATACACTAACAACTCGATTGATTGTTAGTGTAATTGTGTGGTGGTTCTGACTTCTCTAAGCTGGTAGAGCAGAAGTAGCAGACATAATTGAAAGAATTGTACTAAATTCGGGCCTATTTAGTGCTAATTTAGTACAGGCGAAAAAAATAGTTGTACTTTTTTATGTTACGGTACTGAAAAACAAAACGAAAATTTAGTCAGTCACACAAGAGACTCTTGGTTCACAATGTAATGGGTAGTCACGTGCATAACTTTGATTCGCGGAAAACACGACTACCGAGTATTTTTTCCGAGTAGAAAGGCTGTACTAAATTAGCACTAAGTACAAGTAATTTATGACGAAAAAAAACACCAATTTTTTTTCGATTCTGCCAGTTTAAGTCTTAAGCCTTAGGCATTGAGTTATTACTAAGACCGGAAGACTTGTCCTAACGAAAAATTACTAATACTAAACATGTATCCAGGTTCGAGTCTTGTGAATCGAGTTGAGTGAAGTGAACTGCTGCTAGTCAAAGCTACTCGCTATGGATGAGACCACTACCACAATTTTATTCGGCATAAACGCCACCCCATCCTTGGTCCCCTATTTTTGTCTATACGATGGATCATACTCATCAGAAGCTGTCTTGATCCATCAAAAAATCAGCACGAACAGATGGTAGTAACGTCATCCATAGCGAGAAACTTGCACTAACAGTGACCTACTCAACTCAACTCGCGTTAGAGGACATTAGATCAGATAGTGTCGACAATTTTTAATTTTTGGGTCTCTACTTCTACCATTTTGCCCGAAGCTTTAAAACCGCCCTCATTAGACCGCTGTCGTATGCTAAATGCACAAAATGGCCAGGATGTGTATGCCACTCAGGGCATATAAAGGCAAGAGATGTTGACGCGCCCATGCCCCTGGAGGGGCCAAGGCAATTACAACAACTATATTCCTCTAATCTAACGAAAACCCACTCAAAAATGCAGTCTGATGTCTTTTATACAACATTGATTGCAACGATTGGCAACAATTGCTACTACTTTATTCATACATATACGAGTACTTGAAATATTATTCAAAATAGGTCATTGTAAGATACTGAACATTTCTTGTAATGTTGGCTCAAGTTCAAAATCAGCATTCGAATAATTTACAAGCTGTCATAACTGAAATAAATTTAAGTCGAAAACATAATGAAGATTGACATTGTGTTGAAAATTAATAAGTTGCCAAAAATAAGATGGAGTGGACTCGATGGTATGATGACGACGTTTGTGAAAATTTGCATTCGACCAATAAACTTCCTATTTATTATGAAGAAGTATTATAGCATAGTGAAAGCTTTTTATATCATTTCAGTTTAATATGTCGTTGTAAAATTATAATTTACGTGGCGCCAAAATTTTTATGGTCTTCAACATTGTCGGCCTTAACTATTTTAGCGCCCTGTTCAACTAATAAGAAATAGCTCTAGGATTACACACACACAGGAAGGTTCGCTTCGAAATGTATATACCTGTTAAATTCGATCATTAGTTAGTTAGCTAGGATCAGAAAAGATAACAGTGAGTAACAGAGATGTAAAGTGTTGTATTTATATTTGTAAGTAGAAGAGAGAGTTTCGCTGTATCTGACAGGATCTTTAGAGGGAAAGTAGACCGAAACAAATTTCTAATTCGTTTTTTTCGGACCATGATTTCTAAACAAATACATCCACCGCCCTTTCTGTCTCTTTCACTCCAGTAAAATTACTAAGGAACAAGGATAACGAAACTTGGTCCGTTGTCATTTCGCTCTCGGGATTCGTATGTAATAGATGCTTCGGTACGAGTTGGGTTCAGATAATGCGTGTCTCTTTCACTTATGGTTACACAAAGCTTTATCATCTTTGTTATGCACTGTCACTCAAATCTCAAATCTAAATCATTTTTCTGATTATTTTCAGGTTTTCAGGAACTCGACCAATGTATACAAGGTAGATTCGTATTGCCCAAAACGGGAATCTGCTCAGGCAGTAACAAACAAGTCCACCCTCAAGTGAATTCCCAGTTTTTACACTAATCACAACTATGTACCTTTAATTCTTGTCATAAGTTGACTACAAATCAGATCAACTTATCCGCACAACAAAGATCATTTTGTTGTTAGGAATATTGTAACAACGCATATGAAGCGCTTCGATGGCCGCGTGTTCGTTCGGTCACCGCTCTACGATCTCTAGAGAATGGAGGTTCGATCCACGGCGCGAACAAAAACTACATGTGGGTACTTATAGAACTCCCACTGAGCTCCGAGCTTGTCAGTGTCAGTATAAAGACGGCGCGGATAGAAGGTGCATGCTAACAACTGCACATCTGAAAAAGTAGAAATTATTTTGAAACGCCAACAAGGCACAGAAATAGAAGAAATGTTTATGTGCCAATACCCCTGGAGGTGTCGAGGCAAATTAACAACAACATTTCCACTACATCACCGCGTGGAATGAGGCTTAGGAGATTTTGCGTTTTAAGGCTTTCGTTTTGGCAATTTTGTGTTTGCGGATTTGTTTCCAAGGATTTCGATTTTCGGAATCCCTCAGTTTTTTTGTGGACCTCAGCTGATGAACCCATCAAAGCACAAACCCCGATATTCGACTGCACTCTTCATTCATTGTCATATTGTTTTCACTATGATAAAAAAAAATCAAAATAAACTTTTTTGAAAATGTATTAGTGAAATTTACGAAACATGGTACATGCATACACCTGCTTGCCGTATTCACCAGTCACCACAAAGTGTGAAAGTTGTAAAAGGGTTCATTTATTGACAATTTATCTGTCCTTAAATCCAATTGATTCTCCAATTGCCATTGACAAATAATCAACATAACATAAGATTATTATGTCATTTATGTTGACTCCATACTACACAAAACATTAAATCCAAATTGTCCACCCAAATTCCCATTGATTAAATAGGAATGAGGTTAATAGACACAATTTATCGAATATGTACATATGTATATGTCAGCAAATGTATATTGCTAAATGAAGGATATAAATTTCGAAATACGTCTCTAGACGAACGATATCGTTTTAAAACCAATGCGATAAGTTCACCGAAAATAGCTCTGTGTATTTCGGCACTTTACAAACAGACTTAATGGCGCCGCAACAATCTCCTTCCTTCCGCACGCACGCAAATCCATCCAAACAAGAGATGGAATAATTCGTAATTTGGAAAGCAATTGAAATAAAATTATTTCAAATGAGGGAGAATATGCACACATATACTTCAAACAGCTTTCTAAGTCCAAGAATGCTCAGCAGTGTACCATATTTGACTGAAGCCAAGAGGGTACTTGTGAAGGTATCTGAAATTGAGCAATTTTATTAAATGTAAACAATTATACGAGTATTAAGAGCAATTTAAGACTTGAGAATATGTAGTTGAAATATTTCGAATTATTTTGACATTACGAAAGCGAAAACTGCAGTGATTTCCAGGAATTTGTTTGAATTTGATTTGGTACTCCTGTAGAGATAGAATTTAATTTGAGATTTAAATGTTGGCGTCTTGTGTAATGTTGAACGTCGATGTCGGCGAGATAATATAAGTAGGTCATGCGCCTATACTCCTATAGGTAAGCGCAAAAATCAAACAATTTATTGGCATTCATCATCAGAATGGAGGTACTGAATGCTAGCAACTGCACCACCTGAAAGAAAATTTGCTATCGAAACGTCAACAAGGCACAGCTTCAGCTATGCAAGAGATGTTGCCGCGCCCAAGCCCCTGGCGAGGTCAAGGCAATTAACAACAACGTCATTAGCATGTCAAAACAGAAACAATGAGCCTAACTACAATGGTCATATGGCACCTTAAGATTTTCAATTTGGATATGATTGCTCGTGCGTAATGCTGCCAAATCTTAATGGGTCTTTCGAAGAATACGATCACGCTAGATTCATTAAGATTCGACAATGGACCATGAGCGATCATAGCCACATGATTGATTAATAAATGAGTAATCTAAAGGCTTCATGTCACCCTTAAGGTTAAACTCAACGGCTGGGTTCCTGTGATTCTGATTATGATGAGTAACGTGTTGTGTATCCGCAATTCGGAGAGACAGTGTCGCTGTATCTGATTCAAATGCTTTTACATTTCTATCGCACTTAGAGAGCTTGCTGATATCGTTGGCATTTCAAATGGATCAGTCAACACCATTTTAAAGGAAGTTTTGTGCCTCAAAAAAGTCAAATCTCGTTTGGTTCCAAAAATCCTCAGTTTTTTTTGGAAAAACAGCGACGGGTTGATGTGTGTGAGTGAAACAATGCTTTCCGACTATCAGGACAAGATAAAAGGCATTATTACGGCCGATGAAACTTGGATTTATGCTTACGACCCCCAAACAACCGATCAATCAAGTGAATATCGTGCCAAAGGTGAGCCAAGACCGAAAAAATCGCGCCAAAGTCGCTAAAAAATTAAGGTCATGTTAACGGTTTTCTTCGATTATCGTGGTGTTGTGCATTACGAATTCCTTCCACCGGGCCAAACTGTCAACAAGGAATATTATTTGAGTGTTAGGCGTCGTTTGCGTTTGTTCCGCAACCGCCGTATTCGCCTGATTTATTCAGCAAAATGAAAAGACCGCTCCGGGGACACCGTTTTGACACGATAGAAGAGATTCAAGCCGAATCGAAGAAGGTGCTGAAGGCCATACCGAAACAGGACTTTTCAAAATATTTTGATGAGTGGAAAATTCGCTGGCATAAGTGCATTGCAGCCGAGGGGGATTACTTCGAAAGAGATGAAATAGATTTTTAAGAATAAATAAGGAATTCAAAAATTATTACAAAATTCCGGGTTACATTTGTACACAGTAGAACCTAGTCTAGCCATAAATATTGTTACAAGGTTTGGCAACCCTGCAGAAAGGAACCGTTATATTGCATTTCTTAAAAATTGAGCTAATCGCTATAGTACGCTTGTGCTTGATGCATTTGTCATCATTTGAGTTTAATTTTTAGTGTAGTGAACATGGATTGGAGTGACAAAGAAAATAGAATTGCTGTGATTGCACTTCATAAAGTAGGAATGCAACCAAGTGATATTTTTAAGACTCTGCATACCCTTGGTATAAGCCGAATGTTTGTATATCGGCCTATTGAAAGATTTAATGATACGTATGGAGTAAGTGACCGTGAAAGAAGTGGCCGTCCGCGAACTACTCGAACACCTCAAGCGGTTAAAGCCGTGCGCGAGAGAATTCGCCGTAATCCTCTTCGGAAACAAAAAATTTTATCGCGTGAGATGAAAATACCCCAAAGAACAATTTCACGTATCATCAAAAGTGACTTGGGGTTGGGTGCTTATCGTAGATCTACCGGGCATTTACTAACAGATTCGTTAAAAAAAATAGAGTGGAAAAATCAAAACGATTACTTTGCCGGTACGCAAACCAAGAACACCGTAAAATTTTGTTTACGGACGAAAAAATTTTTACTGTCGAAGAAACATTTAATAAACAAAACGATAGGGTTTATGCTCGCAGTGCCAGAGAAGCTTCTCAAGTTGCCCAAAAGGTTCAAAGAGGTCATCATCCAGCCTCAGTAATGGTTTGGTGGGGTGTTAGCTACAACGGGGTGACAAAGTTGCATTTTTGTGAGAAGGGCGAAGTCAACCCAAAAATGGCTTGAAGAAAATGTTCCAGATTTTATTATAGCTGAAGATTGGCCTTCCTCTAGCCCAGACTTGAATCCGCTGGATTACGAATTATGGTCTGTCTTAGAGCAAATGACGTGCTCTAAAAGACATTCTAATATCGAATCCTTAAAGAAGTCTCTTACACATGCAGTCGCCAACTTTCCGATTGAAGTCGTGCGTGCTTCCATAGATAAGTGGCCAGCTCGATTAAAGGCTTGTGTAAAGGCAAAAGGCAATCACTTCGAATAACTTGTTGCAATTTCCGTTGTTGACAATGCATTTAATAAATAAACAATGATTTCTTAACATATAACACCTCTTTTATTGAACAGTGCTTCAAAAAGTTTGTAACAGTATTTATGGCTAGACTAGGTATTATGCACCGTGTCAATGACAAGGTGCTGTAATAAAAGGATTTGTAAAAATTAATCCAAAATTTTTAACCGTGCATGCTTACAAAATCAAAAATAAATAGAATACTATAAAAATTTCAAACATTCGTAATATAGTCATCAATGCATTTGAAAAAAAGGTTCGTTGTATTGGAAGTTTGTTAAATCGGTGTTCGTTATACTGGAGTACTACTGTACATACATATATACATATGATCACCGTGGGAATCGTCAATAAAACAGATAGGAAAATAAGATTTATATTATTCTGTATGAAATAAAGAGTCCAATAAATTCCCGACGGGCCAATTTCCTTAAATGTTTCAGTCTAGCTATCCTTCAAACTAAGCTACATATTGTTTATGCGCTACTTAATCTATTTAAAGCTCACTATTACAATGTTGTGAACAACATTCATTTTTTAAGCAAATAAAAAAAAACAAATGATCGAATTGGTCATTGCTAAATTCCTCAAAACACCAACAAACGTGGGTGCTTTCCCTTGGTTTTCATTTTTAAATGCTTTTCTGAGAAACGATCGTCGATTGATCGCATCTAATTTCCCAGTACGTCTATACGAGTATGCGTTTTGATTGAAAAAAAAGAACCGAAAAGACGACGAGATTTTTGTTATATGGATTTTGTTATATATTTCATAAACAAATGGTATCAGATTTTTCATATGCCTGAAGAATACTATAATATACATATAATATATGATAACCGCACTAAACAAATTGAACAAACCTCAGTATGTCTCATTTTGTTGATGTACCTATATAGTATGAAGGGAATTGTGGCGATGATGCAGCGGTAGATCGGTTTTGATCTTTTCAAGTGATCTTGCCTTGATCCTCGTTGGTGGGCTTCGAAGCTAACGTTGTTTATGCATAATGCAGAGTGGCACAATATTACACTTAAGATCTCGAAAAACATTTAAAAAAGTTGTATGTTTATCAGATAAGAAAATGTTGTTAGAACACATTCGTCGTAAATGACCGCGAAGCAATGTTGATCAAATCCAAATCCAATATGTAGAAGAACTATCTTTTCGCGAATAACAGAAGGAAAACTCGAATTAATCAAGGACGATCAATAGTCATAATTCGCGACCGCACAATACTGTTACGAGTATTATTGTTCTTTCTACCAACATAAACAAATCCCAAATTCTAGGCACAATCTCAACATAATTTGTTAACAACTCGACCACAACTACCGCAAATTAATCGGAATTTTCTCAATAGGGAGAGAGAAATATTTCAAGATTGCTGCTGCGTGCGTTTTCTTTTTCTTCTCGTCGTCGTCGATCGTAGTTGTCGCTGTCGTAGACGCTGCTGTCGACGATCGTCATCGTCTTTATTTCAGTAACATGCGACCTAACAAATTTCATTACTGGAATACTAATTGATATCGTCCGTTAAAACCGCGTACACTATAGCTAAACACACACCGTATTATTTTATTTTATAGGATTCGATCTTTTTTGATTTGCACAAATCGCAGACATTTTTATTTACTTATTTAGCTGTACTACGAACTTGTACTACACACGATAAGTGACGATAAGTTTCTTTATTTTCAAAATTCTTGAACGTACTATGCATACTGTATCGGGAAGATTATACGTATGGATGAAACGGAGAGACGCCAAACTATATCGGAATGTTGGATGTTCTCGCGTTCCAATGACGAAACTATTGGGGTGATCCAATATGATGTGCTGGATTTCTCATATGAACATCTTTTAATTTTAAATGTCCGACGGCGAACGTTAAAACGGACGGACGGACGACGGCACATCATTCCGCCAGAATATCCAAAGTTTGCACCATCTTCGACGACGCATGCCCACCCGTTGTAATGAGACTTACGCTTTTCACATGACCTCAACGAATATGTAGGAGTCGCGGGTGGATAGGAAGCCAATCGCGCAGTACAGAATATTCAGATCAGATTCTTTCGATGCAATACTACATGTACAAGTACAGCTGGTACTGACAGACATGGCCTAGCTTCTTCAGTATAGTTATAGTATGCACCTGACTGTCCTGGGAATGGCTAGACAGGGGATATTAACCATAGACATACATAAGTATGTGTCGAAGCACAAAAAGAATATTGAAATTTCACGTGAGAAATGAGTGAATACGAAATCCAAATGGACGCATTTCGTTTCGACATACTGTAAGTTTATTTTTGTATCCAACATGAGTGTTTGTTTATTGGAACACTCTTTGTGGCATTCTAGCGCATATTCATATGGGTACGTGCAGAATATGTGAATCCGATCAATAACAAATGATCCAATTATTTTTGCTCTTTTCCTTTGGAATTAAATACGTGCGCAGTTTAGGCCTAGCCTAGTTGCATGTTGACAAATTTTTGAATGAGTATTGCTTCAGAAAATTTTGACGAAAATTCTGGAAAATAGAATAAAACCGTACGCAGAACGAGTCATTGGCGAATATCAAAGCGGTTTCAGACCTGGTCGCTCCACAACCGATCAGCTCTTCTCAGTCAAACTGATACTCCAGAGGTGCTGGGAATACAACGTAAACGTATACCAAATCTTTGTCGACTTCAAGCAGGCATACGACAGTATCGATCGTGGAGTACTGTACAACATCATGCTGCAATTTGGTATACCAGCAAAATTAGTGCGACTGACAAAGATGACGATGACCAACTCCGTCTCACAAGTCAGGATCCAGAATAGACTTACTGATCTATTTGAAACACGCACTGGTTTGAAACAGGGCGATGGACTGGCACCGACGCTCTTCAACCTAGCACTGGAATACGTTATTCGGGCCATGAATTTGGACAACAGCAAGACGCTACTCATCAAGTCGACACAATTAGCAGCGTACGCCGACGACATCAACATCATGTCCCGAAGATTGGCTGACGCAGAAGAACTTCTGCATACGCTTGATACCGCTGCAAAGGAAGTTGGATTACGTATTAACGAGGGTAAAACTAAAATAATGATGCAATCGGTGACAAGGACACCTGCACAACCAAGCATCAATGTGGGGGACCTCAACATCGAGTTCGTGAACAACTTCATTTACCTGGGTTGCAACCTGTCAAGGGACGCCAACGAAACTGACGAAATCAAGCGACGGATACAGTTAGCTAATAAGACTTTTTTCTCGGTTCTCCCCATAATGAAATCGAAACATGTGCACAGAAACACGAAGCTCCGCGTGTACAAAACCATTATACGACCAGTGCTATGCTATGGCTGCGAAGCATGGACCCTAGCTCAAGCCTCCGAAAACATGCTAGACACTTTCGAACGTAAGGTTCTACGGCGAATTTTCGGGGCTGTTTGCGATCGAGATGGATGGCGCATCCGGTACAACCATGAGTTGTATGAAATGTACGATGAGCTACAAGTCTCGAAAATCGTCAAACTACAACGACTTCAATGGGCAGGGCATGTACAAAGAATGGACGATGATCGCATGCCTAAGAGAGTAATGAATGCAGAACGAGTCGACGGAGCGAGACTGCGAGGACGACCGAGATCTCGTTGGGAGAGCTCAGTAGGTGTGGACGCCGCGCAGCTGCTGGGCTCCCAAAATTGGAGGACGCGGTCACGTGACCGAGATAATTGGAGGACAATGATCCAGGCGGCCAAGGCCCGACGTCGGGCTGTCGCGCCACGATGATGATGATTGCTTCAGAAGATAATTTTGAAATTCAATTTGAATCACTTTTTGGCCCGGCCCATATACAAATATAATAGTACAATCAAATTGAAAAAACCCTTAACGACAGGGAAATCGCTCTATGCGACAATATTGGCTACATCCATAGATTGTACATATATTGAACAGATCTGTAATAGTATTATCCCCATCCCCATGTTTTACTGCGCAGACGCGAATATGTCAACCATAACTCGATATTCAAATTTTTACCCCCACTCTGTGCCTATTTCCTATCTGTTCAATATATTTCTATGGCTAACATCAGTATATCCAGAGCACTGTGGTTATCTTGCTATCGGATACGCCGATGATATAACCATAATCATAAGAGGAAAGTTTGATGCAACCGTCACAGAGGTGATGGGTGCGGCAGTCGACCTAGTCCTTCGCTGGTGCACTGAAGTTGGCCTGAGCGTTAACCTTCAGCAAACCGTCTTGGTTCCATTCACCAGGAAGAAAAATCTTAGTTTAAGCCCGGTTAGCCTAGGCAACACGGCACTCGTGTCGTGCTCTCCACCGAAGTGAAGTGTCTAGGCATCACGTTGGACTCGAGGCTTAACTGCAGCAAACACGTCGAGACTGTCATTAGCGAGGCCACTCAAATTATGTGGGCTTGCAGGCCTCTCTTCGGAAAAACCAGGGGTCTCACCCCTAAAATGACTGAGTGGTTATATTCTACAGTTGTGTAGCAAATTGCAACGTCTTGCATGCCTTGGTATGACAGGATCCATCCGTACATGTCCCACATCGGCCATTGTTGGACTGACACCACTACACATTTTCATTCAGGAATTTGCGGTTCTAAGTACACTTCGAGTGAATCTAAGTGTCACCACTGTCGAACTCGAACACGAACTTAGTATAAATGTCCTCTGACACTTCACATAGATGTGAAGAAAACCAGTCCACTTGTACTAGGTTCGTGTTCGAGTTCGACAGTCTGTGGTGACACTTACATATGATACTCATGTGTTCAAACAGGGCCACATGAGTATTATGGATTCCTGGCTTGCCGATCTGCTCGAGATCAGATTACATGACTACGGAACTCTGCTTTGGTAGGAGCTTCGGTCTCCATTCCTAGTCAATCGGAATGGGATATTGGCAATATCTATACTGACCCCGGATGTATCATGTGGTTTACTGATAAGTCAAAAACGGGACAAGGAGTTGGTGCTGGGGTCTTTGGATCGAACACCAGGATCTCAATCGCTATGGGCACTGGCCCAGCGTTTTCCAAGCCGAGATCCATGCCATTGAGGCTTGCGCCAGAGAAATTGTGCACAAGAATCGGGGCATTCATGTCAACGAAGCTGCGGATGAACTTGCTAGGCAGGGCTCATCATACAAATTTTTCGGACCTGATTCCTACTGCGGTCTAAGCTGGGCCACAGCCAGGGCGCTGGTGAGGGATTGGTCTGCGGGCTAAAAGCTGCGGCACTGGAATAATCTCCCAGGATTACGATAGTCCAATGATCTTATCAACCCCTACGGTCTCACAGAAGCTAGCCATTTGGGCAAAGCTGACTTGAGATTGGTCGTTGGTTTCCTCACAGGA
Organism: Chloromyia formosa; assembly: GCA_964017055.1. NCBI lineage: Eukaryota > Metazoa > Arthropoda > Insecta > Diptera > Stratiomyidae > Chloromyia > Chloromyia formosa. The sequence goes on along the minus strand of OZ024813.1, from coordinate 2,976,563 downwards.
CACCACTTGGTGAGATATCACTTAAATAAAATGGGTCTGTTCACTGAGACGGAATGCTAACTTTGCCTGGAGGACATTGAGTCGACCAAACAACTTCCCTGTGAATGCCCCACGGTTGCTCGCGCCAAGTTTATGTTTCTTGGAGATTCCTTCGTGAGCATCGTGATGTAATTTGGAGATTCCATCGTGTCATTAAGAGTACTGCTACAAAGGACCTACTGGCCTTTATCAGGTTGGTTAAGGGTCTGTAACTACGACGGAATAATTGGACCAAAATGGACAAATTCTATGGTCACCCATTACGTTTGCAACCAAATTCGTTGTTATGCCTAGTACATATTTATGTACATACTAACCTTTTCTTTTCGTGAGAAATTTCATACAAATACTGTGAACAGGACGAAACTTTCGACAGTATTTGAATGAAATTTCGCACGAAAAGAGAAGGTTAGTACTAGGCATTAAGTAGAAAAAACAACATAAGGCCAATGTGTAGTGGTCAGAGAGTCTAACTCATTTTACGTTAAAAAATATCGATAGGAACGCTCCTAAAAGGACGAAAAGGTATAATTTTATTATCGGGGATAGGCATGAGGGATGTCATTTCAAAGTAGATACCATTTCTGGTATTTTTTTCCAATTTCAAGTAATTACAATGGAGTATTGTAATTGGACCAAATGATACAAATTGAATGGTCGCCCATTACGTTTTCCATATTTGCGTAGCCACAGATAACAAACTTTAAAAAACACCGAGTCGTAAAATATGAGGGATGTTGTTATTCTCTAAAAAAAAAAGGTTAACAATAGTATACTCCCCTAATTTGAGGTTATACACCACTTTGCCCCTAAACATTAACCTAGAAGCACAATATTAATGCCAAATAATAAACAACATCATAGAGAATACGAGGGTCACGTGAAAAGTTCTCGGCCTGTCAATGGAAAACTGCGATTTTCAGCTAAAAAATGATTTTATTTTTCTACATAATCTCCCTTGACTTCAACATACTTAGTCCAGCGTTTCTGCAACATCAGTATTCCTTCACGGAATTAAGAGTCTGTAAGGCTGTGAAAATATTCATCTACGGCCCTCTCAACTTCTTCATTGGATGCGAAGCGCTTCCCAGAAACAAATTTCTTCAAGTTTGTGAACAGATGGAAGTCTGAGGGTGCCAAATCAGAAGAATAGGGGGGATGATCGAGAAAATCGTACCCAAATCCCGCAGTTTTCCCATCGCCAATGCACACTTGTGTACAGGTGCGTTGTTCTGGTGAAAGATGATTTTTTTTTCTTCCTCGAGCCAGGCCTCTTCTCACGAATTTTGGCAACCAGTTGGTAAAGAAGTTTAGAGTAACATTCGCCCGTTATTATTTTGCCTCTTTCAAGGTTATCAATTAGCAGGATTCCTTTCGCATTCCAAAACACGCTGGCCTTTCCGGCAAATGCGATCGACTTCGCTTTCTTTGGCACTGAACCACCGGCTTCCACCCACTGCTTCGACTGCTGTTTGGTTTCTGGCGTGTAGTGGTGGACCCAAGTCTCATCTATGGTGACAAATCGCCGCACAAAATCGGTCGAATCCCGATTGAATAGGTGCAAAGATTGCTGGGAAAATCGTTTGTGCATTTGCTTTTGATCGGCATTCAGAAAATGCGGCACTCATCTTGCGCAAAGCTTTCGAATCTCTAATTCTTTGTGCAAGATGTTTCGCACTCTTTCTTCCGATATCTCCACAGCCTCAGCAACATCACTCACTTTCATTCGCCTATCGTGCAACACGATATCATGCACTTTTCCGATAGTTTCCGGAGTAGTTGCGGTTTTTGGCCGTCCTTTGAGGGACGTGCACCCACGTTTAAATTCAGCTGCCCATTATTTAACGGTTGACATTGAAGGAGCAGAATCCCTGTAAACTTTTGTTAACTTCGGATGAATTTCCTTAGGGGTTAATACATCCAAAACGAAGAATTCTATGACCGAACGATATTCAAGTTTCTCCATTTTAACGAAAAACACGTAAGACGTCTACTGCAAAAATTTGTGTAAACAAACTACTTTAGAGAGCAAGTTGAAACTTGTCATACGAGGTAATGAAAGACACGTGCACCTAGGCAGGAAACATCAATTTTTGCTGATTGTAAAGGTATTTGTGTCCTTTCATTTTGTAAAGGCAGAATATTGCTAGTATGCATATGCAAGTTTTCTAGTTATAGCAGTCTAGCTTCTCCATGAGTAGCGTCACTCCAAATAATTAATTTCCATTTTTTTTACCGAAAAAACCTAAACTTATAGAAAAAAGCTTTATTGGCAAATACAACGAATACCTCTCAACCTCAACAATAGTTCTCATTATTTTCAATAATATAAATTGATGCGTATTTTATACGTACGAGTTTATACGATTCCATCTTAAATTTATCTCAAAATTCACACTTTAGGCTGCGGCTTGTAGCCTCTTCACCTCTTCGCACAAATTCTCTGGGCTGAAAACGCCTTTCTCTGTTATAATTCCTGTTATCAGATTAGCTGGCGTTACATCGAATGCAGGATTCCAACATGCGATACCTAAAACGCAAAAAAAAAGAAACCCAATTATTTACAAAACAACGAAATGAAGAAGCAATAAAAATTTACCTGGTGCTGCTATTCTATGTTCGCCCACATGTGTCATTTCTCTATCCGGCCGCTCTTCAATGATTATATGATCGCCCGTTTGTATGGCCAAATCGATAGATGTAAGCGGCGCGGCAACATAAAATGGAACACCATGATGACGTGCAACAACAGCGATTTGATAAGTACCAATTTTATTGGCTGTATCACCATTAGCCGCAACCTATAATTATCGGAAGTTCATAAGCGACTACGGAAACAGATTTTCTTAAGATTTTTTTTTGTAAACAAAACCGGAACCGCACAGAACGCATGATCAGTACAATATAATGATACATACTAGCGCTGGTGCGTTTGAACTTGGCGAAGATAATCCGATCTCATCTCCCATAAAGTTGATTACATTTTATTGTCATTTTTTGTAATTTGTAAACATTTGAAGTGCACTTGGCACTTTTCTATTTTCTTTTTCGAAATATTGCGTAATTAAAGGGAGTGATAATTCGTTTATTACCCTATCGGCTCCGACCACCACGGCGGTAATTCGCTTTGAACGTAGCAGTGCTGCCACCATGCTGTCTAGTATTAGCGTTGCCGGAAGTTTATCATGAACTAACTCGAAGGCTGTTAACCGTGCACCCTGATTATATGGTCGCGTCTCCGTAGAGTAGACATGCTCTATTCCCACATTTGGCGGAGAGAGATAAAATAAAACCTGTTAATAATTAGACAATTGGTGCGAATATATTTCGATATTTACCGAGTTTATTGAGTTCATGTAATTTACGAACTACTCCGAGTGCAGTACCATATCTGGAAAGTAAAAACAGAAATGTTGAAAAAAATTGCAATACATACATGAACATTTTTCTCAGTTTTAGAGACAATTTTCAAGAAACGAATAAACCGAGATTTTCCCTAAATTCAGTGGTTTTGCAGTAGCTCTATGAGACCCTGGAACTATCTTCCCAATTTTGGGTTGATAGTTAATATGGAATTTTCACCCCAAATATAGACTTTGAAGTGAGTCGAACAACGTTTTCAGACGGCTGTAAAATTCTTTTTTCACTGCTTTTTCCTTGGATGGTGGCATGCATGTTGATAAGCCAAAAATTAATAAACTGAGTTTTAATGCGATTTGCACACATCCTTTCATTGACGGGCTTGAAGTCAATAACGTGCGGTTTGTTAAGTTTTTTGTTACGATGAATGCGACTCCAAACTCCAGTGGGTTTCCACTTTGGAAAATTGTTTGCGAATTCTTGTACTCGATCTGGTTGCAAGAGACCTCTACCATAGTCTTTTATGTGGGCTGCGGACAGTGCCATGCGAGGGAAAGTTGGCGCCTGGGGCGAAGATGTAATATAGCGCTCCCACATATATGCACTCGTATACTGGGAGTCCCGTGTTAGATGGGCAATACTGATAGGGTGGATAGTAAATGTAAAAAGTAAAGTAAATGATATATACTTAAGGGACACTAGTCTGTCACACCTTCTCCCCTTTTCGCAGCATGCCTACTGGAAGCTTTGCATTCATTGGTAGCATGTATTGAGAAATCTCTGACTTGCAAGGAGTATACATTGGTTGCCTTCTTGGATATTGAGGGGGCCTTTAACAACGTCAAACCGGCAGCTATTTCGAATGCTTTCTTGAGTTCGGGTGTGGATGGCCCGATCTGTGAGCTTATTAGTCTGATGCTAACATCTAGAATCATTAGTACCAGTTTGGGTTCATCAAAAATACGCAGGCAAGTTTGTAGGGGGACTCTCCAAGGAGATTTCCTGTCCCTCCTTCTTTGGAACTTGGTGCTTAATAGGTTGCTTCTGGATTTGAAGGAGGTTCGCTGTGAGGTTATTGCGTATGCGGACGATATTGCCATTGCTATCTCGGGGAAGTTTCCCGGGGTCCTTAGTGAGATTCTGCAAAATGCCCTAAATATTCTATCTCAGTGGGCTAGGCAAGTGGGTGTGGGGGTCGATCCGTCCAAAGCAAACCTTGTTCTTTTCACCAGAAGGAACACTCTACCTTCATTAATGGTGGTACCATTACTGGAGGGGACGAGACTGGCCCTAAGCGAAAAAGCCAGATTTCTGGGACTTATATTTGATAGAAAGCTCTCCTGGAAGGCAAATATCGAGGAGCGAGTTGTTAAGGCAACAGTTGCTCTGTACTCTTGCAGGCAGGCTATTGGCTTGAAATAGGGCATGCGACCAACGGTGGTATTTTGGTTGTACATATCAGTCGTACTCCCTATTTCAATGTATGGAGTAGCAGCTTGGTGGATTGCACTCAACAAGGCGTCCTACAGGGCTCTATTGAACAAAGTTCAAAGATTATCCTGTATTACTACCACTGGTGCTCTCAAGACCACACCTTAGTGTACTGCTTAATTTGCTTCCCTTGGACATCTTGGCTGCAATCACGGCCACCCGTCTTCGGGAAACGGGACAGTGGAAAATGACTACTATTTGTCACTCGGCTATAGGGGTCAATCTTGATATTCCAGAAGAAACAGATTACACCTCTCCGGTGTACTCCTTCGACAAAGGCTATATCAGCCTAACACCCTCTCGACAAGAGTGGGGCGTAAACAGTACTCCAGAGTCGGGAGCTATAAGCTTTTTTACGGATAGCTCGAAAACAGAAGAAGGTGTCGGCGCGTGTATGTTTTCAGAGAGACTGGATTTTGGCTTGTCACTCCGTCTTCCAGCATTCTGTAGTGTCATCCAGGCGGAGAATACTGCAATTGCCGAAGTTTTGGCTTTGTTGGGTTGTAATGTCGTATTTGCTAGGACTATGTAATGAACCACCTGTAATGAACCTTATTATGGTCTGGTAGTGCTGCCCCCACCAGCAGATCGAAGCAGCACCTGATGAGTAGTGATCTGTTGGTGGTACGAAACCAGAGGCCGAGGGTCCCATTACACCCGGACCCAGGTGCGACCGCGTGGGCGTCTGATCCGTCCGCCAACCATTCCATCCTTATCGACTATTTTTTTTTTATTCCCCATTTTTACCTCCCCTGTTTGTGTTGTCTTCCCCAGGCCTATGAATTTTTGTTAATACGTAAAGGACAGGGGCAACGAGCGGCGAAAACCCCGCCCACATCTCCCGAACTGAGCTACAGCAAGCATAGGCCGCTGCTTAGCTCGTTGAGGGGCCTTTTTCTTCGCCAGATGGCACGGCCCGACCTTCACGGTCATTATACTACCTAAGGCTCCATCCCCACAGGCATCTCCGGATGCCCACGAAACCGTCCGTTACAACTATTACTATATATACCGATAGTCAGGCGGCGATAAAATTCCTGGACACTGCACTTTCTACTTCGAAAACCGTAGTGATGTGCCGCTCTGCTCTCAAGGAGCTCAGCGACTTTTTCAACATCACTTTGTGCTGGATACGAGGGCATAGTGGTTTCAGCGCTAACTGCCGAGCGGACGAGCTGGCTCGGGTGGGTACCACCATTGTGGACATACGGTGTTTTTGCCCTGTCAAAATACCGTTTGCAGCTTGTAAGAAGCTGATCAAGACAAACTCACTAGACCGTGCTAATATCAAATGGCTAAATAGGACTACATGCAATGTTACAAGGCAAATTTGGCCGGCCGCTCCTCAGGGCTGGAGAGAAGGCATCTAAGGTCGTGGGGATAATTACAGGATATTGCTTGATAGGTGAGCATGCCAGGCGTCTTTGGCTTCCGTATAATGATCACTGCAGAAGCTGAGGAGGCGAGGAGGAGACAAAAGCTCACTTCCTGTGCACCTGCCCTGCTCTGGCCGGTAGAAGAAAGGATACTCTAGGTTCCCTTTACTTTCCTGACCTGGATGACTTGAAAGACGTAAGTGCTGGTCATCTACATCGCTTTATTGATAGATCCGGGTGGTTTGACGACTAGGCTGTTATGGCGTTGAGGTATCACAACAGACCCATTGGTGGTCTATGCGTGCTGTGTTCTATACATCAGCCTTTTTTAACCTAACCTAAAGTAAATGAGGAAAAATGTTCCCAAAAGAATAGCTATAGTCGCTATCGATTCATCGGATCACAAACCTTTTTTTATACAAAACGGTTATAATCCAGGCCTCGTATGGGATCTCATCAGATCAAAGTTGAAAGAAAATTGGTTCAACGTCAACTTATTTCGCCTCCATCTAAATGTATACTGAGTCCGCAATTCGCCCCCACGACGGCGAAGTATTTGTATGGTGACTGTTTAAGTTCGTTCGTCGCAGTGCCGTGGCGTTCTTTTCGGTCATCAGTATAAACGGTAAACGATGAGGTTATCCATTCTAAGGTCTCTTACTCTTATGGCTCGGAAACTTTTGGAATGAAAGATCCTGAGGAGTTTCCATATTAAATCCCTCAAGCTTCAAGTGTGATGGATGTCTGATCAAGCCGAGGAGTAAATTGCAACTCCGACCATGATTTGGTAAAGACAAAATATCGGTGTAGAATCTCTTCAGCACACCAATCAAGAATCAGCCCTCCCAAAATCTTATGTTGAAAAAATGAGTTTATGTATCTTTTTAATTGCCTTGACCTTTCCAGGGGCATGGCCACGTCAACATCTCTTGCATTTCTATGCCTTGTTGACGTTTCGATAGCATATCTACTTTTCCGACGTGCAGTTGCTAGCATGCACATCCTAGCCACGTCGTCTTTTTGCTGACATGCTCGAAGCGCAGTGGGAGTTCTATTAATACTCACAGGCAGTTTTTTGTTCGCACCGACCACCGGGGGCATCGTTTGAAGGTAGTGAATCGAAAAACATTTCATTCTTCCCTAAATTGTTGCAGTTTAGGCAAAATGAAAAATATATTTTACATTGAGTCTGATTCTCCCATCTAACAATCGTCCAATTCTATAAACATCCTTGGCAACATACACCTGCTGTAAACAAATGATAAATGCAAATATACTAAAATCAATCAATTACCCTGCTGTCGCCAGTGATCCTGTGTTGCAATGCGTCAGAACTCGTGCCATATTCTCGCCCGCCGAATTCAAGATCGCCTCAGCACCGGCCGCTCCGATTGCCATGTTGTCTGCAATGTCTTTCTGTAGCATCGCTTCTGTGGCTTGCAAAAATCTTATTAATTCGCCAGGAAATCCACACAAACATACAGAGAAGACAACGAATCATTAGTCAACTTCAACTCTTTGACATGCACCACGTGCATGTTATTAATAACGCGAAGCAGCCTCACCTTGATTTCATCTCGTCAGCTGTGCAATTTTCATCATTGGTCAGTTCATTAGCCAACGCAAGTAATTCATCAGCGGCGATTTTCATATTCACAGCTGTCGGTCGCGCCGACACCAAATAATTGAGTTTGCCTTCGATCTCCTGTCGCAACGTCTTCTTTGAGTCGTACTTCTCGGGAAAGATTTCGACGGCCAGTGACAAACAACCGACAATGGCAATAGCAGGTGCCCCGCGAACCTGTACGAAGGAATCAGACGTTAGTTAGAACGTTAGAACTGGCTCTTTACCTTGTTTAAATATGTGTTGTGTATTAAATGATTTACCTGCATCTTGTTGATCACTTTCCAGCCGTCCTCCACTCCTTTCACCGACAAGTACTTGGACTGGACGGGCAACAGCAACTGATCCAGAATCTCCAATTTTCCCGGCTCATACTTGATCGACTGCAAACTCATTTTTGTTTCGATCCGAAAACGACATCCACATCAGCATACACTCACCCACTGTCTGCTCTGTTACATAAATTGTCTGCGAATCGCGGAGACACTGAAACGAAAGATTGTGGGTGCTGATAAGAAAGATGCCTTATCACGCGGCCGCAATATTTGCCGTCCTGTAGACAGATCAACGCTGGCACAACACTCCCGGGCGATAAAAGGGCAGCCGAGATGAGTAGCGGAACTGATAACACCGGACTTGTGTGCTGCGACTTCAGACCGAGACGACCCGGAGCAACCTACTGGCCATCGCAAGGCTGCTCGGCTCCTTCAGCTGACCATCAGTAGGCCCGGGGGAGGCATTGTAGACGACGTCCACCCAGTCCCGTAAACGCCGCACAGCTTCCCTTGTTGCAATGTTTGCACGCCAAATATTCACAGCGATTGATTGCCGGGTGGTATTTTGGCGTCGCAATGCAAGCTTCACGGTTCCCCCCTTTGATACGCTGCGAAAAGTTACACCAATCGGCGATACAAATTAGCTAATTACAAGAGCGCAAAATTTGGACCGGTGCCGGATATTGATGAGTTGCGAGACAGACATGCTCACGGGCCCCCCTGTCGATGACGCAGGGAGCAAACACCTCCAGACACGTTTATTATGTGATAAGCAGCGTTGATCGAGTGGTATTTTTAGAAAAGCAGAAGAATTTGTTGTCATGTGGAATAGAGAGAGGGTGACGTCGGAAAAGACACTAAATCAAACAGACGGTCAACGCAAACCAAGATGTTACCTCTGCCTCCAACCTCCAAGCTGCCTTCGATCTCCTTGCGATTGGAGATAATTCTCGAATTTTAACGTACTTAGCTTGGAAATTGCAAATAAACAGAATAAGTGGAAAACACAACCGGCAAATCGGCTTTCAACTACGACAGCAGACGGCTGTCATCGAAATTTGACAGCAACAACAAAGAGCAGTGAGCCACTGAACGGTAATAAGAGGTGTGTATGCCTTGCAAATGCATACATTTCATAGATGGCGGTACAATAGTATGCAAGTTCGATTAAGGTGGGCCTATGAACGGGGGGACTAATAAAAGTTCAGTAAGATGATTTTTTATCAGTACTTCAGAAATTAAAGTCGATAGCTTATTATGGTTTCAATATACATATTTCATTCCAATTGTGAAAATTCTTGTTGAAAATGGAGATGAGAAATCGTAAAATTGAAGAAGAAAAGTCGGTGGCTACAGCTGCCAACAAAGAAAAAAATTCAATTTTTTTACAGGGATGAAGGGATAAGTGTGCTATGGCATTTTCCTCATCATTTCAGTGAATTGCAAAGCTGTTTTCAACATTTCCCTGGGAGGGAAAAGGGAAATGGGAGAGGTAAAACATTAAACATACAAAACAAAAAAATAGATACTACAAATGGAATTAAGAAAGGATTTTGGTTAACAGATAACTCAACCCCAAACATATACTAATTGGGAATGAAATTAATAGGCGCCACAGGCAAAATAAAAACATTAAACCAGCAAACAATTTCTATCTTCCACGATAAGAACGCGATTTGCCTTGGAAGATAAATTTATCGACGGGGATATCGCCATCTTATCGCGAGAGTCACCCCCTTTGGGAAAAAATAGTTACCGAAAACAAAACCTCCAGGAGAAACTTTGGCGAAACGAGTCACGGCAACAAGAAAGCGAATCGCAACGGGGATAAATTGACAAAATGTCGCTTAGAAGAAATTTAGTCGATGAGAGTCAACTAAAACAAAAATTATTATCGCTTTTTTTATTTTATTAATCTTCATCCGTTCGTTCGGTCACCGCTCTACGATACTAATCTATAGCTCGGAGTTCAAATCTCGGTGCGACTGCCTGTGAGTACTAAGTACTCTCACAGTGCTCCGAGCATATCACTGTCAGTATATGGCCCGGGTAGGAGGTGCATGCTAGCAACTGTACTTCCGAAAAGTAGACTATCGAAACGTCAACAACGAAGGTAACTTCGGCAAGCTAGCCGTTATTTCATTTACTGCTCATATTGACTGATTCTTATAGACCAAGAGGCGACTGTCGTAAAAGTGTGGTGTCCGAACTGTCGGGATTTGGTATTATAAAAAGAAGCACATAATAATGTTGAATAAGAAATCGTTGGTCGGCCGAAGCAAAACTTGACCATTAATACACAATTAACGTAATTATCTAGGAAATTAAGGGGCCAAAATGCGGTGTCCGAACTGTCGGATCAAACCTTTTCTATTCGAAAGACAAAGTTGCTCTCATGTCAAAAACGCCGGTCGGCCGAGCCGCATCCTGTCGGAAGTGCTCGGCCGACCACTTTGAAAGTACCGATTTTTGTGGTCTAGCACCGGTGTCCGAACTGTCGGATCGAACCTTTTCTATTCGAAAGACAAACTTGTTGTTGTTAAGTGTGAAGTGAAATAATGGTACGATTTAAGGGAAGATATAGCGCCGATGCGAGAAAGATGAGGGTAACAAGACGGGTAGAATAAGGAGAACGTCTGCGCGGTCTTTGAAGAGTTTGCTGTAGAATTCGCGAAATAGGAGGAACTGGTGAAGCGTGCAACCGAGAAACGCTACGATATCAAATCAACGTAGATATTTGGTGCGATGGTTGCATTCAAATATGACAAGAATTTAGATTAGCACCAGTTTCCCCGGGGTGAGTGGCCGCGAAAAAATATCCAAAACAGCTGAATTAGTGTCAATATTGTGACCGTAGCGAACCCTAGATGAAAAAAGTAAAAAAAAAAAACAAGTTTAACTCTTTTATTTAGAGAACTTAATTCTCTTCATCTCACTCTATTACAATATACAAACACTTAAAACTAACTTTGGCACACAGAATACTTAAACATGTTGTGGCTTTTAAGAATATTGTAAATCACGTGGACTAGCTCATCAGCATCACTCGTATATACAAAATAAAGGCAAAAGAAAAACTTTTTTTTATATATTTAATGTACAGTGACAGTCGACATTGTTGATATTGTGCTATTGCGAACTGTCGTATATCGAATCGGTGTATTGAAAAATGAATTTTGCTGACTCAGCTTCCGACGCACCATCACAATTCCAAAGCCTACAATTAATGCAATGCCAACGATCACCACACTGCCAACAATTGTAAATACGATGGCGCGGGGTCGCAAAAAGGAATGACTGCCCGACGGAGGATTGGAAATAATTTTCAATGAAAGATCTTCACATGCCAGCTCTGCAGTTAAATCTTCCAGAAGCGTTCCAGCCAAGCCGTATGGCGTTGAACAGCGAGCTTTAAAATTGCTATATTTGGTTGCATTATTATATTGAACAATTGCAGCTAGGGTATTAGCCATGAAACAATCACAATTCCATGGATTTCCCGAGAGCCGGACCTTGTGCAAGTTCTGCCAGTATATCGTTCGGTTCTCGACGGGCATCTCGAATTCATAATCGGCGTTCAGTTTGGTTAGATTGCAATTGGATATGTCTAGCTGAAAGATAAGCATTTTAAATAATTAAAGAATTAGATTAAATAAATTCAAGTTAATGAAAAAAAAAACAATTAAAATAAATATTAAGAAATTTCCCAAATAAAAAAAAAATAAAAAATTGCTTGTACAGTCATTTTCGAATTGTAACTTATAAATTTGCAATGGAAATTTTATAAAATTTCTAGTGACTTTTAAGCAGCGCTCCCACAAGACGACTTTTGTTGAACGACTAGAGTCGTGAACAAAAACGCTCACGAGTCTCCTCGTGGGAACAGCAGACTTTTAATCGAACAGCAAAGTATTGTCCCGGTCAGGCCAATACTTTGTCGGTCGGCTCTGAGCAGTCCGATATGATGTGATTTTCAACGAATGAAATTCGGCCAATTACGTGATTTTAAGCCAAAGAAATGAGATTATGTACAATACCTACGACGAGGTTTGTGTGCGTTAAATTAAATTGAATGGACTAAGGTATCTTATTAATGTTTGATCTTTGGTAGTAGCTGTCCGTTAAGCAGTTGGGTTTCTTTCAACCAAATGAGAGGAGCTCAAATAAAATAAACTATTGCACTTTTATCTTTCGCCACAAAACATCGAATCAAGTCGAATCCTTTTTGATGACTAATGAACGGAACCCTTTTTGTCGTACGCACCGAACCGTTGCAGTTAATAGGAATGTGCGGAGGAAATTTCTAATTTTTCCTATTTCTCGGTTCCTAAATGGTTTGGTACAACCGAAAACGGTTTGGTAGTTGGTAGTAGCCTACTTCACGAAAAAGATTATTCTTGTCTATATACAGGGTGTCCTCCTTCAGATGGGATATACTTTTATGGTAGATAGTACCATTAATTTGTGGAAAATTGACATCAAAATGGACACTTTGTCTTTAACCGTTACAGAGTTAAAACATTTTTTTGCAAATTGTCTCAAAAAGCTTGACGAACAAAACCGAAATTTGCCACTCTCCCGGTCATTTAATCCGATAGAGAGTACCAAATTTTGATTTTGTACGGCAAGTCAAGCTTCTTGACACAATTTACAAAAAACCCTATACCTCTGTAAAGACAAAGTGTCCATTTTGGGGTAAATTTTCTACATATGAACTATGCTATCTACCAATAAAGTATTTGCCATCTAAAGTGGAACTCCTGTATATCGCTTTTATACATTGATTAATCAAGAATAGAGCAGTTATCTAAAGTAAAATTTTCAAATTATTTTTTATAAATATGTAATATGAACCCTTTCCCTTCCGATTCGGAACATGAAGAACGAAGTGTAGTAGAGCACATCATTTCCAAGACCCTTTTTAAAGGCCTTTTTGTTCACAGCTGAGTCGACTGAAGACCGGCGGGCAAAGCAATTGTTTGAATATGTTCCTGCAACCTCTCGCTTGGTAAATCGATGCTCCGCGACCGTCAATAAATAATATTAACAAAACAATAAAATATGAAACGACATAACTTACTTGTCTCAGATCTGTTGCCTCTTTCAAGCTTTCAATGTCAAAAGTTTGCAGTTTAGGATTATTCATACAGCTCACCACTTGCAATGCTTTCAAGTATCTAAATGTTCCAGAATTTACAGCTTTCAATTCGGGCATGGCACTAATATTTAAATTCGTCAATTTCTTAAGTCCACTGAAAGTATCCGCGGTGATAGCTTCGATTGGATTTCCTCCGATATCAAGAGATGTTAATGAGCCTCCTAGTTGGCTGAGACATCCCGGTAAGATCTTGAATCGATTGCCCACTATCCGAAACTTTTGAATATTTACCAAAGGATTGAAAAGGGTGTCGGGTAAAGTTGTTAAATGGTTATATGATAAATCCAAATGCTATAAATATATATAAATAACATTTAAAATACATTATATTCATCCGACAAATTAACAACATACCGTCAATTCTGGAACATTTGTCAAAGCGTCCATTGTTGTTTCGTCAATCAAATCGAACTGATTATATGCAATATTCAAAATTTTCAATCGTGGCGTATGTGCGAATAATTTCCGTTCCAATGTATGAATCCTGTTGTGACTTAAGTCCAATTCTTCCAGCGGTATAGGATCGTACTCTCGATTATTAAATCGTCCTCGAAAAATGTCAACTCTCAACTCATCGCCAGATATTTCATTCCAACTTAAATCGACACGTTTGATATAGAGTACGTCTACAAAAATGGCTGAACCAATTTCGGTTATGTTACAATGGCGGCAACTGAACGAAACAGTTGCGTTCGTTTCCGGTAATTGATTGAGTTCGTGTATTTGATTCCCCGAAAATGAAACTAATATTTCACTACCTGAGAGAAACAGGAGGAGTATAATTAATTTGGAAATATTTAGGACGTAATAAATAAAAATCATGAAATCATTCATTTCGGAATTTGTAAACGTATAACATTTTAAACAAACGAGGGCGTTTTATTCTAACGACTGTTTTATATTGGATTCATACTAGGCGTTGAGACGAAAACTAAACACGGAACGCACAAAAACCGGGGACTCGCCGCCATCAGTCGCCGACCACTGGATTCTGGATGCGACGAAATCGTAGAAGTAAGTAATTACGTAATTTAGCCGTCAAAATCAGCTGAGCGGAGGCCTTCATTTTTAGATGGCAATGGATCAACTCGATCACGGAGATCATGGTGTGGTGAGTTTAGTTGTTCACTTGATCTACTCATTAGACATATCTTTTTTTTTGTCATGGTCATAAAACACGGCTATTTTTTCTTGCTCTGTTAGGCGCACGCCTATTCTTATATATTTTTATATATGTTAATACAGTAATCCCTTGACTTACGTCTCCCTTGTTATACGTTTTTTCGACTTACGTCGTTCATTACTTTGAGACCAAACCCTTGAAATTACGTCGTCCGTCCCTTGACTTACGTCGCCGTTTTCAGCGAAGATCTTTCCAAACACTTTACATGATATTATTGAAAATGGAGGATATTGCGCACAGGAGGTGTTTAATGTTGACGAGACAGGCCTGTATTAGAAACGCATGTCCTCAAGAACATTTCTTTCGATTGAAGAAAAAAGAGCTCCTGACTTTAAGGCAGAAAAATCCAGGATTACTTTGCTTCTCGGAGGGAATGCATTAGGTGATTTGAAACTGAAACCTCTTGCTGTTTATCAATCAGAAAATTCAAGAGCTTTCAAAAATGTGTACAAGAAAAATCTACCGGTTATTTGGAGGTTCAACAAAAAGGCCTGGGTTACTTCTAATATATTTTGTGATTGGTTCGATCAATATTTCTGTCCGACAATAAAGAATATAAATAAAGAAATATTTGGAAGCCAATAATCTTTCTCATAAAGCGTTACTAATCATAGATAACGCTCCAAGTCATCCAATAAATCTCAACAATGATGCCATTAAGGTGATTTTTTTGCCTCCTAATACGACCGCGATTCTTCAACCAATGGATCAAGGTGTTAATGCATCGTTTAAGGCCTATTATTTGCGGCGTACATTTCACCAATTAATTGAAGCTATTGAGTTGGGGGACAACAGTGAAATGTCAATTAAAAAACCAGGCCGAAGCTTCGTTTCGGCCCGGAGTCCGAAGCGTATATACCCTAGACTTGTACAGACCTAGTGGTGATACCAAAAGTATCAATTGGCAACGACCATATGCATTAAAAGTGAGTTTCCTATATGGCCAGTTTATAGGGGAGGTTGGCACACATTCAGGAGGACCTTGGCCATTCTAAAAATCAATTAGCTAACCCATTCTACAAATACTTGTCGAATTTTTCAAGTCGCTAGCTTCATTCTATCGAAAGTTATTGCATATTTGAAGTCTCACTTAAAGGGGAGGTAAAGGTTTCGTTTGGTGAACCTTGCACATTTTTAATAACAACCAACTAGATTCGAGTACAAATATTTTACCAAAATTTCAAGCCACTAGCTTAATTTTTTCGAAAGTTATCGCTTATTTGCCACCAACCAATTAGATCACCCTACAAACATTTAAAAAAAAAATGTCAGGTCTTTAGCTTCACTCTATCGAAAGTTATCACTTATTGGAAGTTTCATTTGTAGGGGAAGCAGGGGTTTCATTGGTCGGATTTAACGTATTTTCAGTATTAGCCAACTGGATCCTACTACAAATATTTGATCAAAATTTCAAGTCGCTAGCTTTATTTTGTCGAAGTTATCGCTTATTTAAAATTTTATTTCTAGGGGAGGAAGGGGTGCCTTAGGTCGGATCGAACCCATCTTTAATGCCAACTAACTTAATCTCACTTCAAACATTTGACCAAAATTTCAAGTCGCTGGCTTCATTCTATCAACAGTTATCGCTTATTTGAATTTTCATTTGTAGGGGAGGTAGGGGTTCCTTGGGTCGGATCTTGCCCATTTTCAATGCCAACAAACTTAATTTTACTACCAACGTTCTGCCAAATTTTCAACTCACTAGTGTTATTTCTATCGAAAGCTATCGTAATTAAAGTAATATTTAATTTTTTTAATTTTGTAGGGTAGGTAGGCGTTCCTTTGATCTGATTATGCCCAACTTAATGTAAGAAAATTACCGTTAGTTTTTAACTGATCGATTTTATTTTTCCAGGGGAGTGTAGGATTACCCTCACGAGCAATCTACCAAAGCTAGAACTTTTGATGTTTATTTAATCGGGAGTTATAAATACATTTATTTATTTTACATATGTAGAGGAGGTAGGCGTTCTCTTGGCCTGATCATGCCCATTTTCAATACCAACCAATCATCAGATCATACTTCCAATATTTGATCAAAATTTCAAGGCTCTAGCTTCATTCTATCGAAAGTTATCGTGCGAACGGACAGACAGACAGACAGACATGGCTAAATCGAATCAGGAAGTGACCCTGATCATTTATAATACATTGCTATACCTCCGGAGCCTCCTTTAAGGTGTTACATATTTCCGTCGTGACAAAACAATATACCCTATGCCTATACTAAAAGTCTAGTGTATAATAAATACAATGCATTCATATTCAAAAAATGAAAGCTTATACATTTATCGCCTGAAGTTGTTTCTACCCTCGAGTTACGTCGTTTTCGACTTACGTCGCAAATTCTCGGAACCTAACTCCGACGTAAGTCGAGGGACTACTGTACAAACGAAGGAAAAAGATAAGAATGATGCTGGGGATCGAACCCGCGATCCATTTAGATAAGAATCTACACCTACACTGTTACCGATAAGAATTGGCGAGGTCTATTCCACGAACCAAATTTGCAACCCCGAACTTTGCATTTTGCACTTTCACCATTGTGGCGCAACGACCTGTCGTCGGACCTTGGCTATGTGGATAGTTTTCCTCCAATTGTCTCGGTCATTTGATCGACTAGCGAGACTATGCAGATGGCCAGGCTCCGACGACACAGACCGTTGCGCCACAATAATGAAAGTGAAAAATGCAAAAGTCGGAGTTGAAAAGTTTCGTGGAATCGGCCCCTGATCAACACACCTTGAATTCCGAGATCGAGTTCATCTCAACGCCTGGTGGGAACCCAATATTACATTCGAATTTTTCATTTATTCTCACCACAATGTGTGGTGAGTTTAAAAATCTCAATCTCGGTGCTTGATCTCCTGCAGATCGAACTACGCCAGATCAATTGATCTGGCCCCAGTGTGAACCCAATATTAAAGCATAAATATTCCACATATATTTATATATTATTCTACATATATTCAATTTACCTGTATGATTGTCGCCAAATTCAGCAGGCCATCCTGCGAGAATATGCTTCATATTGCGTACGGAGCAGTCAAGAAAATAGTGCTTAGTATTATTTACGTCTTTGGCTTCCTGGCAAGAGCATCTATCGCATACGTTAGCATAGGACTCATATTGTGCGGGTCTTTCGTCAGTGAAGCATTTATGGATGAATACCGTCAGAAGGACAAAAATCTGAAATGAAAGACACAAAAAATATGCAAAATCTTAACAACATGGAAAACGTGTTTGTTATTATTAGTATTTATTTATATTCATTCAAAATTCAGCTGTCGTAATACAGTTTTGATATATTGTACATATTATAGTATAGAGTTTAGACAATAGGGAGATTCATGCTCACATCGTAAACGTCGTATTTGTCGTAAAGTTGTAAACTTCTGTCATTTTACTATGAGGATGACAGAAGTTTACGACGAATATGACGTTTACGACATTTACGAAACTGAGCGTGAATCCCCCTACTGTCCTTACAGTTAATATTACGTTTACACTATAGCCAGATTACTTCATCTGCGGCGTTATCTGGGTGTGGTGAGTTTAAAATTGTATGTATCTGATAGTTTCAGATTAAAATTACGTTTACACTATCCCCAGATTACTTCATCTGCAGCGTAATCTGAGTGTGGTGAGTTTAAAATTGTATGTATATGACAGTTGCAGATTAAGTCAGCCGGCTCAGATGAAGTAATCTGAGGATAGTGTAAACGTAATATTAATCATCTGGCGCAGATGAAGTAATCTGGTTGTAGTGTAATATAATATAAATTAGGATTATAGGTGACAAGAAAAGTAGTTAGCAATTTGCTGATAATATGTTGAGGAAAATTTTTACTAAAAAAAACCTACTGTGACTTAATCGCTAACTTATATTATATTACGTTTACACTATCCTCAGATTATATTACGTTTACACTATCCGCAGATTACTTCATCTGCGCCGGCTGATTTAATCTGGAACTGTCAAATACATACAATTTTAAACTCACCACACCCAGATTAAGCAGCAGATTAAGTAATCTGGGGATAGTGTAAACGTAATTTTACTTCATCAGTATAGTAAAACGTAATATAATATTACGTTTACACTATCCTCAGATTACTTAATTAATCTGGGTGTGGTGAGTTTAAAATTGTATGTATTTGAAAGTTGCAGATTAATATTACGTTTACACTATCCCCAGATTACTTCATCTGCCCCGGCTGACTTAATCTACAACTGTCAAATACATACAATTTTAAACTCACCACATCCAGATTAAGCACCAGATGAAGTAATCTGGGGAAAGTGTAAACGTAATATAAATCAGCCGACGCAGATGAAGTAATCTGGGTATAGTATAAACGTAATATTAATCTAATTTAAAATCTACATTAATCTATTATCTATCCTATTACATATTATTATATTTATCGCGCTCGGTGGCCGTGATCGTTCAGTCACCGCTCTACGTTACTAAAAAAAAAATGCTGGTAAGATCTTATTGTTCTATGTTCAAAATTTATTTTAAATTTACGTTTTACTAACAAAAACATTCTTATTTTACAACGTAAAGGGTTAATAAATACAAAAAGTGCAGTCGAAAATTTTGAAAAATATTTTTTTTTGTTGATAGAATCAGTCTGATTCGACAAAGTAATAGCTTTAATTAATCGAAAGTTATCGTGCGAACGACGAGCAGACAGACAAATAGACATGGCTAAAGCGAATCGGGAGCTGACCCAGATCATTTATATATATGTATGTATACATTACTACGGAGGCTCCTTTAAGGTGTTAAATATTTTAAATCCGACTTAGTTGTTTGGATACCGTTTACGCGACTCGGGTAAAATCACGCGATCGCGTATACGTCTCGTGTATCAGTCAGAACCTTAACTCTTTGAACACAATAAGCGCGTTTTTAACAGTTATGCTGAGCAGAGCAGGTTAACACCCCACAATTGCAATACACTAGCAATTTGATCTGAATTGCTCTGGATAGAAGGTTAGTGCAATTTAATAAATAATTACGAGAAAGAAAAAACAAAAGGGATATTTTGTACCCTTTGTGGGGCCCCTAAGCTTGGGGGCCCGTGTTCCATGGAACACACGGACCACCGACAGTTACGCCACCGGAAGAAGCGATCCAACATACTGGGATCGTTTTTCTTGGCCGTCCAAAGCCTTTTTTCCGCTCGATGGTTCCCACTTCCCAAAACTTCTTCGATACGATTGCAACACATTGCACACTAAGGAATATCCAGTCTTTCATCTACATATTTCACAAATAGTTCGATTTCCTCACACCAAAACCAAAATATTGCTTTTTTTGTTTTCCGCATTAACTTTTTCCGTTTTTTTTTTCACTCAAATTGCCTTTTCTTACTTATTACGGTGTTATCATCAACTGAATTAATTACTTTCAACAAGTTTACACTATCTCTAGAGAGGATACAGTGAATTTGTTATCACCTGTGCCAATAAAACATTGGTACTTTCAGGAATTTTTGCGAAAAAGGAAAGAAAATGATTTGAGCAACTTTTTTTGCACAGCACTGTATTTATTTGGTCTTCTCGTTCGATAAAGCTGCATCAAATGCTACGATGAAAGAATACAGGATGTAATATAAGCGAGAATTTTGGGAACCATTTTCTTCATGTGGTTGTGCGCACCAACACTATCTCATTTTCAATGGGCTCATTCACCAAACATGAGCAACAACGCGGCAACTACTGCCGCTCCGGAGCATTCGTTCTGGAATGACTTCCACGCTTTGTTATTGTGTGTGCTATCGGAATCCACATGGCACATGATCCGAGCATACAGAAGGTCTTATCAAGACAAATATTTCTATCTCTACGATTTTGTGAAATTTATCCTGAAATACAACGCGAAAACCACGAAACTAGTACGAAATCTTTTTATTTCCGGGACTCTCGCACTTTTCGCTACGGAGGTGAAGTAGCGGCTCAGCAATATGAATGAGCCCAATGGTGAAAATGACAGACGGACATCTGTTTACCTTGCGACTGGCGAGAAATGGCCCGCGAAAGAAAACGATTGTTTTATTAAGAACACAATTGTATTTTATTTATTCCAACGCCACATCACGGTTCCGCACATCTTAAAGGACGCGTTCAACACTTTTACGTGTGTAATGAGATTCTTATTTTCCGGAAATTCTACTTGTTTCGGCGGACTTTTACGACGCGCGCTATTTTTGTAAAATTTGGGTGTTTCGCACTATATTTTACATTTACAAGCCCACAAATAGAATTTAAGATTCGAATCTCGCAAGATTACGAAAAAATTTCACCAAACAAACTTAACTTTCTCTTATTAAACCGCACTTGAAAATTCCACTGCGCCAATTCACTTCTTTAAAACTAGGAACTGTCAACCAAACAATTGTCATCCAGTCCAAACAACCAAAACAGCTGTTAAAGTTTGGTTCCCCACACACATAGTGTATATGTGCGTTAGATCTCATCCATATAGATCGTTGATCAAATGTGAATGTACGAGTACTTTTGCCCCAGTATAACACAACCATTCATGAAAATTCTTTTTGCACGAATTACAAACACGATACAGTTTCTGAATTCATATAATGATCCACTGTAATTATTAATGAATAAATTACGAGCAATTTCCAATAATTATTGTAATAATACGACGACAATATATTCATACATAATTAAAGATACAATTACAATATTTTGTACGTACAGAAAAAAAGTCCGCACTTGGAGATGCCGGGGTTTGAACCCGGGACTTCTCACATGCGAAGCGAGCGCTCTACCACTGAGCTACATCCCCGTCGGATATTCAGGTTTCTAAATTCATATTTAGAACTTGTATGAGGTAAATTTGCAGCGATGATTGTGACGAGAAGCTTTCTTATCACAAGAACGCAGTGACGAATCCGATGAGTAAATAAGTCGGTTACATTCCGTACGAAGTGGTATGATTCACAGGGTTCTTATACATTTGGGAAAGAGCAAGAATAATTCGTACCAATCTATCTATTGGGTGATTGATTAATGATTACTATGAAAACAGAAATTTATAGGATTTTTTGTTCTGATGTAGCTATAATCCGGTAATTTTACATGTACAGCAGGTCTAGTTGGGGAGTCAGCGACGGTTTTGTTACGTTGTAAGTACCAAGGCTAGAACTTTTATTATCGGAGGAATAAGAGAATGAGAAGTCTGGCAAGCATCTGGGGTGGGTTTGGCGGTTGTAGAGGGTGAAAGTGTGACAAGAAACGTTAAAATTGCGTCATTTTAAGAAGGCTGCCACTTTGTAATATGAAAGATACTAACGTTCCAAGATAATACAAAAAATCGGCAGATCTTTTTCTGAGGGTGGAAAGCAGGTGCCGGACGGGAAAAACATTTTACCTCAGGCTGCTTGTATCGCTGACGAAACTGATGAAAAGCTCAATGTTGCTCATTGGGAAATAGATCTTCGGAGATCATCGTCGTACATATCCAGAATAATTTATGCATACTATATATCGTGTTCGTCGACTTTTCGCGGAGAGCAATGACATTTGTACATTTGTTTACATGCACTAGCTGTTGTGGAATTTGCATAATTTGAGATGTACATATGTATGTCATCATGACTATGGGCTTTAGTCAAGACAATCGAAGGGTGCGCAGGGCGTTTGATAGTTACTACCGCAGTTGTTTGGTCCGAAACCTGATTGCACCATTTTTTATATTAAGATAAATTTTCTGAAATTTTCTGCGGAAACTAGTGGATCTTTTAACTTTTTTCCACCCATGTTTTCCCATTTTGAATGATAAAGCTGTGCTCTTAAGGTCGCCACCCATGAACGAGCACAACCACGACCAAACTTCCATCGAACCATCAATTTCATAGAACGTGTGGAAAAAAAAATTCCCCCTATTTCCACCGTTCTATGATATTTGATGGTTCGATGGAAGTTTGGTCGGGGTTGTGCTCGTTCATGGGTGGCGACCTTTACCTTCCACATTCGACGAAATTTCAGCTACAATGACGTTTAGTCAATAATAATACTCTCTGCATGAGTGATCTATTATTTTGGGTCTCATAAGAGTATTACTGCAAGCAATTTTACACTGAAGCTCCTTAAGTTCTAAGGGGGGGCAAAAACTCCTCTTCCATAGTCCTCCGCGTGGGCGCCCCCTGGAACGGCAGTGGTCACTGACCATTGCCAACCAATGTCAAGCCGCCAGTGATGGCGGTGCGATGATTTGGTTGAGGTACCCCTGTGGTGTGGGGTGTGAAAAAAATACCACGGCCTTTCCCTTTGAGGGCCTGTCGTTAAAACCGACAATCAAAGGACAGGATGTGTATGCCAGCAACTTGCACTATCCGAAATCTTTATATGCTAACGAAACGTCAACTATGCCTCGGATAAGGACTGACTCAACGGTTACGACTTTTAGCTATCGTACAATGACAAAGATTGGATTCTGGAATGTGCGTACTCTCCTGGACAATGGATCAGAAGGTCCCCAGAACGCACGATTTCTTCAATTAGAGAGTGAATTTCTGAGGTACAAATTAAATATCTTAGGAGTTAGTGAGATAAGATGGTGGAACAGCGGAGAATTCATCACTCCAACGGACAGCACTGTAATGTTGTACTCCGGTAAAGCTACCGGTAGTCGTCGTGAGTCAGGTGTGGGGCTCCTTTTAACCAGAGCCGCGCGAAACTGTCTCTTATCCTGGGAACCGGTCTCTGACAGGGTCTTGACCGCCAGGTTCCGGACCAGAATGAGGAACATCTCAATAATACAATGTTATGCCCCTACTGAACCCGACAATGTCTTGGCAAAAGACTCCTTCTACGAAGAACTAAACGCCGTTCAGAGCAGAACACCTAAAGGTGACATTATAATGGTTATGGGTGATTTGAATACGAAAGTTGGCGCTGATAACTATGGGCTCAGACACGTGATGGGGAGACACGGTCTTGGTGATCGTAATGACAACGGTGAAAGATTTGTAGAGTTCTGCAACTTTCACAGTCTCTTCATCGGTGGTACTATGTTTGAGCATAAGGACCACCACAAAATCAGTTGGTCCTCTGTTGATCGGCGCAGAACACAAAATCAGATCGACCATTTTGCCATTAGTAAAAGATTCAAGAGTTGCCTCCTGGACGTGCGAAACAAGAAGGGTGCCGATATTGGGGTGGAAAGAGACCATTATCTTATGATCGCTAATGTTCGATTGCGTATTGCAGCCGTGCGCCGCCCCAGCGACGAAAGATCCAGGCCCCGCAAATTCAACACCGCTCGACTAAAAAATCCAGCTGTCTTACAACAATATAATGACCATCTTGCGCAAAAAGCGGCTGAGATAACTAGTCACCCAGATAGTGACATAAACGAAAACTGGGATGCCATAAAAAATGCGTACATTGATAGCGCAAATACCATCCTTGGCCCAAACCCGGATTGCCGGAATAAGCCCTGGATGTCCGACGCTTCATGGCAGCGGATTGTTGAAAGAAAGGAGCTGAAAGTTCGTTTGGCTGCAGCATCAGACGACAATCGAAGCAGCATCGAACTCCTTTACCGTCAGAAAGCTCGAGAAGTTCAGCGTAGTGTGCGACGCGATAAAAGAGTTTATGCCAATTCTCTTTCAGCGTCAGCAGAAGAAGCCGCTAGAAGTAACAACTTAAACGCCGTATACGGTGTCATCAAGGAGTTTACAGGTGGTCGTAACTCCTGCCAACATCCGGTGAAAGATAGTGATGGAAAGCTACTTATCTTGGAAGAAGATCAAATGAGGCGGTGGAAAGAACACTTCGCCGCGGTCTTGAACCGTGTAACCTCTGATGAAGTTCCCCCTCATATAGATAATTTAGCTAACCATCAAAATGTGCGTATACGGTCCACTGCCCCGACTAAAGAGGAAATAGTCACTTCAATTATTGCACTAAAACGAGGAAAGGCCGCCGGACTTGACGGCATCCCTGCCGAACTTTATCAAGCAGCGCCAAGCGTAACTGCCGATTTGCTGCACCCACTTGTTGATAAAGCGTGGAATACAGAGACCTTTCCCACTGATCGTGAGTGGAAGGAAGGTTTGATCATCAAACTTCCAAAGAAGGGTAGCCTCACAGACTGTAATAATTGGAGAGGCATATGTGTGCTTCCTGCCGTTGCCAAGATAATAGCTAAAATCGTCCTGGAAAGACTAAAGGCCCACTTAGAAAGCACAATTGATGAAGAGCAGGCGGGTTTTCGACCCGGATTCTCCTGTGTCGATCACATTAACACCTTGCGAATCATCATCGAGCAATGCGCTGAATACGATTCTCCGCTTCACTTGCTTTTCATCGATTTCGAAAAGGCTTTCGATAGTGTGAACCGGGATTCTATATGGGCGGCCTTGCGCAGGAGAGGCATCCCTGAGAAGCTTGTGGCTCTTATTAAGGCAACCTATGACGGCGCGAAATGTCGCGTTCTGCATAAAGGTAAGGTGTCGGGGGACTTCGAGATTCGCAGTGGAGTTCGGCAGGGGTGCATCCTCTCACCGATCCTATTCCTCATTGTAATCGGCGATGTGTTGCATGCAGCCCTATCCGGACTCGACAGAGGAATTCAATGGACTTTGACATCTTATCTACAACATCTTGACTACGCTGACGACATATGCCTACTCTCCCACAAAATCATGGATCTGTCCGCAATGGCGTTAGATCTCGAGAGGGAGGCAAGCAAGGTTGGGCTAAAGATTAATACCAACAAGACCAAGGTGCTTAGCCCGCCGTTGCGAAAAAGAAATCCGACACCTATTGCCATCAATATTAATGGGCAGCCTGTGGAGAAGGTAGACAACTTCGT
This sequence comes from Chloromyia formosa, assembly GCA_964017055.1. Classification (NCBI taxonomy): domain Eukaryota; kingdom Metazoa; phylum Arthropoda; class Insecta; order Diptera; family Stratiomyidae; genus Chloromyia; species Chloromyia formosa. Next base: position 2,951,204 of record OZ024813.1, on the reverse strand, counting down.
CTACCTGGGTAGCATTGTTGCCGAAAATGGTGGTACGGAGCAGGACATCGCTCGTCGTATCAACCAGGCTAAACGCGCATACGGCATGCTGTCCAAAATCTGGCACAGCAGTTATCTCAGCATCAAGACCACCTGGGCCTGTTTCGCTCCCTGGTACTATCAGTGCTTTTGTATGGGAGCAGTACATGGAAAGTTTCCGTAGGAGTTACCAGAAAGCTGCAAGTTTTCGTCAATTCATGTCTTCGTCGAATTTTAAGAATTTTCTGGCCCGAAACAATATCAAATGAAGAGCTAAGTCGGCGTACGGGTCAGATGCCAATCGACGAATTGATACGCAGGCGAAAATGGCAGTGGATAGGTCACACATTGCGGAAGAGTGATAACTGCATTGCTATGCATGCCATGAAATGGAACCCCATTTCCAACCAAGGCCGACCAAGAGGGGGTCCTCGAATCATATGGCGTCGATCTGTGGCAAAGGAGTGTCAGGTACTGGGTAAGTCTTTTGGGTAGTTGCGCCCCATTGCCCAGAACAGAGTACGATGGCGCGCAGGAGTAGTTGACGCGCTATGCCCCGCTAGGGGTTAAGGCAAAGTAGTAGTAGTAGTAGTTAAGTTCTTACAGCGGGCTACTTATGCGAGTCAATAACAATCCTTGGGCTCATAATACCCTCCGTGTGATCTAGTATTTTGAGTTTCATAAGAGTATTATGATAAGCAATTTTACATTCAAGATCTTATAAGGGGCCATCTATGCGAGTATAACTCTTCAAGAGATTAAATCTTTTAAAAAAGGCTCAATAAGACTACAGAGATGATCCTCTTAGAAGAGTGAAAGTTTCCCTAATTTTAGCGGACTTAAACTCTCATCAGAATGGTGCTACGAGAGTGAACTTAAGTTTTGTCCCAAGAGTTACGTTATAACAGTGTCGGGGAGTTTTACTAAAGTATTATGACGGCTTTTTGTAAGCGGTAAGACTTTAACTCTTGAGAGTTTGTTAGTTGGGAATGACTATAATACCTAGTAATAATTGGAACGCCGCTTGATTTCGTTTGTTACACGTCGTCTTTATGCTGACAAGCTTGGAGTGCTGTGGGAGTTCTAGTCGTACCAGTGACGTGCATTCATAGTAAGCAATTCCAGACTGCTTGACTTGCCAAATAAGACTTTTCTCCATTTTCTTCGCATTTGTTGTTTTTTGTACTCCGGTCCAGGTTAATTGGGGGTATCCGGATTAACATACACACATTACACAAACAACAAGGGTGTGTTCTTTCTGTAATGTGTGTAAGTGTCACCACACACTGTCGAACTCGAACTCGATCTCGAACATGGTACAAGTGGACCGGTTTTCTTCATGTTTATGTGAAGTGTGTGTGTGTCTTGAGCTATTCAGAGAACATTTGTACCAGGTTCGAGATCGAGTTCGAGTTCGATAGCGTATTGGTGACACTAACCCCCAATTAACCTCCACCGCAGTACAAGAAAACATGCCTATTGAGTCAAATAAAAAAATGAGAAAAATTCTAACAAAGCGTAAATAAACAAAATCGCTTTAATCACGCACCTTATCTCTAGATAAGGTGCAAGATACGGGGAAAGCAAGATTGGAAACTGAATAATACGTACTAGTGATACGTGCGACTATCACCGAATGTGTCACTGCTCGTTAATTATTTATAAATCCTACTTTTGGACAATATATTTCCGATTACAGAAGGAAACAGGCCCATGTACATTAATTAATTAATAAAGTCTTAGGCTCATAATGTCAAAATGTATTTTTAGGATATGTACTTACAATTGCATTATATATCCGAATAGTATCCATTATTTGCTCCTTTGTTCCTTGTTCGATGATTTTATACAGAGATTTGAATCACAATGTGCCACTTTTTTCATTCTTTTTTCACTATATCACATGAAATTCACATATGTATTCATTTTAGATTAACTATTTTTTATGGATTTGTCAAATTCATTAGTAATTTCTTTTTTTTATGCACTTTAAAGGATTCACTAAGCACTTACAGATTTGTATCTTTTTTAATGGGACGGATCTATCTATTTTGTCCTGAAGTAGAACACACCGACACAAATCACCGAACGCAAGCCCGATCGATATAGACGTGTGAATACGATTTTGTTGAGGTGGCCCCAGTATCATAAAGTTGATAAGATATCACACGATTTCGAAATGATTTCAAAGTACAGGGTGACGATAAGCTGGAAACGTGAGATAAAATGTGTCATTATAGAAAACATAATGAAATTTGGCGGTTGTGTTTAGTTAATATGTATTTTGAAACTGGCCAGTTGTAATTTTTGACATGCTTTTGAAGCTACCAATAATCTTTAATTTTTAAATATGTAAACGTCATTTAAATTTCAAAGGTCTTGTAGTTATGTATTGTTTTTAAAATATTAATAATTAAGTCGATGATGATAAGAGTTGTTGTAATGTCAAACTGTAGATAGGTTGCATACGACAATATTCAATCAATTGACATGTAAAATGTGGTTTTGGGGCGACCGGTAGCGCAGCGTATTGAGGCATCAGTCTCATGTTTGACTACCGGCGTTCCGGGTTCGATTCCCGTCCACGACGACGTTCGTGACCATGGATGTGCAGGAGGTGCATGCTGGCAACTGCATTCTCCGAAACCAGTTTATGCCGACGAAACGTCAACTGGGCCACATGGAACATGGAAATATGAAAACGTATTCAAAGTTTTTACTGACTCTGCCAATGACGCAAGCAACTTGTGTAAGAAGTTTTTCCACATTAAAAATGACAAAAAACAGATTGAGGGCGGCACAATCCCGGTCAAAATTTAGAACCCAGCACGCCCCTGCATATGAGGCGCACCACTTGACATCAGGATAGACAACTTCATGATTCGTAATGTAACTTGGAAGCTACCCTAGAGGCTTTTTTTTGCACAACCAGAGCAGGAACCCTACGCGGTTACGTAAAAAACACACCTAATATTATCCAATGATAGAATTGGTCGAAGTTTTGGGACGGGTCCATTTAGCCCAGGGGGGGGGGGGAAGAAACGAGGGTTTAGTGTTAGTGTATTATATGCACATTTTGAGAAAAAAAAATAATACCACGCCTAATATCCAAAAATGTCATATCAGAGCCCGCAGCCTACGTCTAGATTTGTCTACCTGTTTTTTTTTTTCTAATTAAATTCCAGTCATCATCATTATACAACATCAACTTAATTAAAATTGATTCTACAAAAAAAAAAGACACTTACCTCACTATTTTATTAAACAGCGGCGACAGAGAAGCAACAAACCAACGGCGAGTGCTGTAGTTTTCCAGCAACAAAACAGCTTTTGTTGTTCCAGCGTGGTTCATTCTTATGGCAATTATCGTAACTATTGCACTTATTACCATGTTGAAAATGGCAAGTGGCAGTCGATTTGTAAGTGGACACTACGTTCGTATGAATCATATTACCACAATGGTTTTTGTTACACTTAATATGAAGGAAACTCAGATTCTTGGGCAGTCCCACAAAAATGAGCACATGGTCTCCTCAATGAAAAAACGCATTCAAATAACAACACTTCACGTACGTTACAACATTTCTGCTAATTTGGAAATTAATTTAAAAATATTATCAAATAATTGGGGGCATATAGTATGCAACTTTATACAATAATATAACGACGCGCACAAATCTCCAAAAACAGATATTTTAGAATATCCACATTTATCTAGATTCTTATTTAGATTCGAATATTATGAAACTCTTGTCATTCCCTTGGACTACCTTTACAAACACGCACTTAACGATAATGTTGGACGGATGAAAACAAAAACAAAACTACTTAGACATCCCCCTAAGATACCGGTTTCACCAGGCGCATCACGATATCGTTACTGGTGAGTCGAGAGTTACTAACTGCCCGGCAAGTTATCGTCTACCTACTGTAGTACAAATGCAAGTGCTAGAGACTTGTTTTCGTGAGTTATACTAATGCCCAATAGCAGAGTCTTTTCATCCATGGAAGGAAGCACGTTTCAATAATGTAAGCTGAGGGCTTTGTTGCTTTCGTGCGCTTATATTTGCAACAAAAATTAATCATGGTATTGGGTCTATTAGAATTTGTAACAGTTCAAACACTTCCAAGTTTCAAGCATAGTACTGAGACTGAGGTCGGTTTTTCGCACATACGGACAAAAGCCTTCACGCCGTTGTGTGTAATTTGAAATCAATGTTCCCTTGATTCAGATCCTGATCGTAGAACATTTTTGCTCTTACAAACGGCATATCCCGTCGTCTTTTCGAACAAAATACGTCAATACTCATAATATATCAAATTTTAAGCCCCTACCTTTCAATCAAAAAAACTTTTCACAAATTGTCGTTTTTCACCACCGCAGCGTTGTTCTCGACGTGATCAGTAGCCGTGTGGTCTCGGTCACCGCTCTGCGATGCTACATCTAGAGAGACGGCGGTTCAATCCTTGGTGCGTTAATAAAAACTGACTGTGGGTACTACTAGAGCTCCAACAGCGCTCTGATCTTGTCAGTGTGGCAAAAACGGCAACAAAATGCATTTCACTGTCTTTTTTTCGTGGGAAAGATAAGTGCAACATTTTCGCACGATCATCTTAGTACTAGCCTTTATATGGAACAAACCACCCACAATAAACTGCTCCCACGAAAAACACCATCATTTGAATTCAACCTCACCCCGATCAGGCGAATACTACCTAAAAAGGGTTTCACTGGCTCACTCTGTATTTAAAATTTTATTGATATTAACAGACAAAACCCTAATTTTTGAACATACTCTTCAACATTCAAAGTTCACTCTATAGATTCAGGTTTGAAGGTACAAAGCAATGCTTCTTACCCGATGGTTCATATTGAACTTTTACTTACGGTGAGTTCCGTGAGAATGATACTTAAACAATATCGAGAAACTGTCCATTATTCTCTGCTTGTTGTTTTCTGGACATTTAGTCACATGTACACGGTACGATGACTAAGAAAAATCTTCGGAAGAATATTGTTGAAAACTACCATATGCCTTTGGCCATACATCAGAAGGCATTGAATTGCAAAGGGCTTAATATGTTTATTGGAAAAACAGATTCATATCGGCTACATGTTGCTTTCAACAATAACCACAACAATATTGTCGTTGACAGTTTAAAGGAAAATATGCAATATTTGAGTGTATACCTCTTATTATATATACTCGTATTATCCTCTTATTTCACTGAAATAAGAGGAATGAAACAAAGAAGTTCAAAACAACTTGTTTTTTTTTTTAGTACTACTCCTTTATGCAGGGGTTGGTACATATTTCCAGTTCATACATTTGTGACAATTATAACTGGAAACTCAATTGTGAGTAGCGTGTGCCTGCTCCAGACAGTGGCCCAGCGCAATGGTGACCATGATCACCGTCATCATACACCAAATTCAATTCAAATTTTCTTCGTCCACACAATGGTCTTCGATGGGCCAATCAACATTCAAGTCCTTCACATGGAAGTGATGGCAGCACAAAATTTGCCTGCGTGTTGTGTGTAGCAGTCAACAACAACTTTGAACAGCTAATTTATGTAAATTGACAGATGAGCGATGGGCCATTGCGTGGCTAAAAATGGCTCTCGAAGCCGTGGCCATCCGATAGCCCATCGCTGCGACGGTTATGTGCCATTGGCCGCTGAATGTCATCCGCCCGTCCAAACAATGGCAGTGGCTTCAAATGGCCAGGATGGGCAGGCATTATAATTCAAGCACACACAACTGTGATAAAAGTTCTTACGATTTTAAAATAGGTTGCCCGCAAATTATCGGCTCGCGCTCACGTGTTCTCCGTCAACGGGCCGCGTCTTGTGCTGCTAAAACCACTATGACCAGGAATCCAGCATAACTTAGAAGCAGGGATGTAAGAGATATTCACATCCGTAACTGCTTATCTGCATGAAAATTCGTGTATATATGCTCATCTGCATCCTCATCTTTTCCTTATCAATTATCCGAATTCTCGTCCGCATCCTTAGCAATAGTCCAGGCTAGGAAGTCCGATAAAGCTTAATTAGGAAAAAAATCGTGTAGTTTTTAAATTTGGCCAAATAGTTGGAGACAGTCCCCTGAATATGTGCTCACCCAAATGGGGTCGCGAATCAAAAATCTGGGGTCGTGAAAAAAATTTCAAATACACAAATTAAACATTTATCGCAATCTCTCCATTATCTTGAATAATTCTCATACATTACATTGATACTTTACAAAATCGTAGTTCGTAGTGCAAGTTGAATTTTAAATTAGAACATTTAACATTACATATTACTTTTCAGAATACCATATTTTACATCGAATTTCGCCTTTAAAAAGTTAGCTTGGATTCAAAACCTATTTTTGATCGATATTGATGAGATTATTCCTCTGTCATTTCAAGCCCGGTATATTCCTATTTGACCGGGCGACGCATAGTGCTTTGTGCCTTGGCTAATAGTGGTTTTACCGCTGTAGCGCAGCGGCATACTGAGATAGATATACGCTATCGAAACGGCATATAAATGCTAGAGATGTTGACGCGCTCATGCCCCTGGAGGGGTCAAGGCAATTAACAACCCCTTAAGCCGCGGAGCTCGCGTGACGCGCGAAGCCCACATAAGGGGAGTGCAAAATCATTTCAATTAAAAACCCACTATTGGTTAAAGATGCGAACCACTAAGCGTCGCCCGGTGAACTAGGAATGTCCCTCAAGCCCATAATGCATGACTGAGCTATCGAGTGACCCAAACTTAAGACTTGAATTTCCACAAAAATCGTTAACTGTTATTCTGAATTCTTTTAGAAGTGAATTCCCCGCAATTTTAGAAATGGCACTAAATGTTCTTTTGTCATCCAGTATCACATACTTAAGTGAAATACGAGTAACTTTTTCAGGTCTTATTACATCCAAATATTGTTCAGCGCTGAAAATTGGAAGATGCCTTGCGCTACGACCAGTAGTGTCAAATATTCTATTAAGATTTGAATTGTTTTGTAGCAAAAAATAAGTTATGAGAGTCGTTGAATCAAAACCGTTTACTTCCATCTGGCTTGATCAAAACCTTAGAATATAGAGCCATGGAATGAGCTTATCTTGTATATCTCTGGTTCCAACATTTGGCAAATAAGTCGACAGCCAGCCTACTCGGTTGTTGTTTGATATTGACATTTGTTGACTGTTCTATCGAATTGTGCATGAATAAAGGTCAATTCTTGTAAGATTATCGACAGTCAGCCTACTCAGTTGGCGTTTCGGTATTGACATAATGTTGACCGCGCTGTCGAATTGTGCATAAACAAACGTCAATTCTTGTCAATATTTAAATTTCATAATTGCCAAACGGTCTACTGAGTTAGCTGACTGTCGACCACCTGTCGACTTAGTATCCAGATTTTGGAGCCACTGTTTCTATGGAGACATACAGCACAAGCTCATTCCATGGCTATATATTCAAAGATCAAAACTCTCTTCTAACCATGGCAACTAGCACGTTTCGTTGAAAATTAAGAAAATCGTTATTTAATGTTTTTTATACACGTATGCCACATATTAAAATGTCATTCTAAAGGTTTGATTTGTCCACCGATTATGCCGAATTGGAAGCACAAAAAATTGTACATTGATGTGTGACCGGTTGTCTTCAGGATGTGATGCGTTTTCATCAAGGTTTTTACGCCTCAACCAATAGGAAATACCCACCTTCTGGCTGCTTTGGCGTGAATACAAAAAAAAGTGTTCGCCAGGAATACTTAGAAGTAAGTTACCGGTATTTTTAAAAACATTCAATTTCGATTTCAACATCAGCTTCCGATCACCTGCAACGGACGCTTGTTCCGAATGCATTAGCATTAAATCCCTAATGAAAATTTCACCATCTGAAAAAAAAAAAGAATTAATGGTAAAACTGACTGTGCACAAAGTGAAATACAAAGCATTTTACCAGATACTAAAAAAGGAAGAGGGACCAGAAATTGTAAAAATTTCTTTTGACTGCCAAAAAAATCAGTTTTTCCCAAAAGTTCCCGATCAATCGGCCTATTATAGTAGGCAGCTCTATATTTAGATATAATTTTACCATTTGTGTAGACCATTCCAAAAGTAATCAATACGCAACATCTACTTTTTGCTGTACGTGGCGCGAACAGGAACGACTAAAGGGCAAAGTCCTTGATAGACACTCATGTCAATAAAACCGCAATAGTCCATCCGAATGATCAAGAGAGAATATTTTTTTTTTTAAATCGGACTCAAGTTACAATTTTTGTCTTTGTTAGGAACGCACTATAAGCTTGTTATATCTATCTGATCAATCTATCGTTACATTTTAACAATACCACGAAACATTTGACAATATGATTATTCGCGCTTCGTTGGACGTCTATCATTATATGCGACCTCAATTCGGCCATAGGATTGATCCAAACGGTCATTTATTAAAAACTTTACTTGTATTTATGGCCAAACGCATGATTGCTCAGAGCAACATTCATCCTGTTTATAGCAATTCACAATTTTGACCTCTTAACTTGAGCTGTCTTTTGTCTAGATTCGCCATAATAAGAATCGAACATGCACTACCTATTTTCAACAAGATTTCAGGTTTCAAGGTACACGAAAGAAATTCATTACCTAAATAAGCGGATGAGAACATACCGCATTTCTAGATAGTTATCGCCATTAATATATATAAGTGCGTTCGTGTTCGAAAGCGTACTATTTGGAGCTATACTCAGATTTGCCAAACCATTCATTGGGAACTTTCAATCAATTTCAATACCCAGCTGCGAGTGCTCAGCTTTTGAATGATCAGCTCGTTGCTCATCAAATCAAAGGCACATAGTCTATGAATCAATATGTAGGAGTATTACAATAATCGTTGAGTTTTGTTCGCAGATAGTAATCGAAATTACTGTTGTACCGTAGATCAATGGATTAGTTCATTGGACTTTAAATCATTCTGATTAAAAAAAAACATGACGAAATGACAGACAAAAATCAAATGTACAATACATACAATTCTATGTACATAGTTTAGATACCCGGTCCATTTAATTTATGCAAGTTTAATCAATTATATCGACCATTCTACTTGAATAAATAAATCGATTCTGAATCTGAACATGCAAACGGTGCGGATAGACGTTATGTAGAAGATTATCGTTCTTTTAAATAATTGTTAGTTGAACATGTTAGGAAATTGTTTTATTTTCGTATTTTTATGTATTAAATTTTGTTCTATCCAATTCGCAAATAAAATCATATTATACTTATAAAAAAAAACCAATATTATACTTGTTATAATTACAAACTTTGAAATTTCGTGAGAAAATATATACTCAATCGCCCTAGCCCCTTGTGGGGCATAAGCACTTATTTACAGGTATATTTTTGAAATTTATAGATTAGATAATTTGGTTGGACATTGCTCAGGCAGTTTGGTCCTTAACTTTATGAAATCCTAAATATGACTCTTTAATGACGAGCCTTTGGGATTCTATTTTCGTCTTTCTCGATCATACTCGTACAATAACGGTAAAGTTCACACATTTGATTTGAAAAGTACTTCCTTGGTTAACAAAATGTGGAAATTTTCCGAGCATCACTAGCTCGCGCCACCAAATGAAACAACCAATGGATGCGTTCTAAAATTGATCGAAATCCTTTTCTTATGATTCCGTTTAAATCTTAATAATTTATTTGAATTTGTATATGGTCTTTAGTTGTGTCTATCTTTAATTAATTTTAATTACTTATGTAAAATTTATGATTTTTACTAAGTTTTGTTAAAAATGTTAGGTAACTTCTGAGCTCGCGGCCTCTCGGACCGGGGCCCCCATCGGCTCGGGGCCCGTGGCATTTTGCCAGCCCTGCCACCCTATAGTTACGCCACTGTTTCGGACCGCTGTATCTTTGAAGTAACGGTGAATTTCGCCAACCAGTTTTATGTGAAATTTTATGTCTTTTCAGAAAGCAGGATCAAATATTCGATTAAATGATTGAGAGACTGGCAAATCTTGATTATGATCGGTATGTCAAGCTTTTAGACACAATGTACAAAAAATTCTATAACTCTGTAACGGTTGAAGATATAGTATCCGTTTTGGTATCAATTTCTACAAATAAATGGTAATATCTACAATTAAACTACAATACTTACCATATGAAGCAGGACACCCTGTATTATCGCGAAACGGCTGCAAAAGAAGTTGGATTATGCATTAACGCGAACAAAACGAAAATAATGTTGCAATCGCGAACAACACAACCGAGCATCAACATCGAGGACCTCAGCATCGAATGTAGACGACACATACCTGGGTAGCAGCAATCTCTCAAAGGAGGCCAACGAAGTGGAGGAATCAAGCGACGGGCACATTTAGCAAATAAGACTTATTTTCGGTTCTTCCAATTATGAAAGCGAAGCATGTGTACAGAAATACGAAGTGCTATGCTTTGGCTTCGAAACCTGCTGGACTAACTCAAGCCTCCGAAAACATGCTTAACACATTTGAACGAAATGTTCTTCGGCGAATTTTCAGAGCAGTTTGTGGCCGGAATGAATGACGCATCCGATACATTCATGGCCAGTACGAACTGTGCGATGAGTTGGAAGTTCCGAGAATCATTAAACTACAATGTCCTCAATGGCAGGGCATGTACAAATAAATGATAACCGCGTGTCTAAACGAATATTGAGAGGACGCATCAGCAGAGCCAGACTGCGGGGAAGACCGAGAACTCCCGTTGGGTAGGCTTTCGAAACTGAAGGACGCGGTCACTTGACCGAGATAATTGGAGAGCAATGGTCCAGAGGACCAACGTTGGAGTGTCGTGCCACAATGATGATGGAACCAGTGCTTGTAATGAAATGAGTTACCATTCGAGGTAATTTATAATTGAGAGCTAACGAGTTATCGAGTGAAATACATTTAAAAAAAAATGTTTCGACATTTGATTTCAGATGTTTAGAATGCTTTTCCTCAAATTACTCTCTACGATCAAAAGTAAATATTTTCATAGTATTTGCCATTTACCCCGGTAATAATGAAGAAAACAATAAAACAAAAATTTATTCAATCATGAAATTTCATTTATTTCATCCAAAAACAGATTTGACAATAAGAGGACGAACATTAATTAAGAAACTTAAATACTTATATGAGAGAACATTCTGCCGGTATGTCTTAAATCATATACAAAATGAAACGCCAAACAATTACAACGTGAGACTACGTTAAGCCAGTTTCAGGTTTTCAGTTTCCGAAGATTGTATTAAAGCGTGCACGATTCTCACTGGCGACTTCTAAGAATCTTACCATTTTTATATAAGTGTAACCGGCTGTATAGTGGAAGCAACCTTAGACTATTTCAAAACGTCGTTGTTCTTGATGAAATGTTTAAATATGATATATTAAGTAATAAAATGAAAACTTAAAAGAAATATTATGCGAAAGTTATAAGAATAGTGTGTTAACTAAATTGTCAGCAAATCAATATTGTATTGCATCGAACAAAAATTTCTACTATTTGTGTAAGAATCGATGCGATCACTAGAATGTCAGTCAAAAGGACCAGATTCATAAAATTTACAATACTCAATTGAGCGAAAAGGAAGTTTTCCACAAATGTTACAGTCTCCTAAATAAAACAAAAACATTTTTTTACACTAATTTCATAAAGTCATTGTTTGCAATTCACAATCAGCCTGGGATAATCCGATTAATGTTTCTGCGTCGGCTGCGCACGATGAATGTTTACATCAAATGAAAGAAATTTGTTTTTGCTTTGTAGTTGTTGCATTTCTGCAATCCTTCTTCATTTATTTTCACTTATGTTTACTCACAAAATATATTTTATATATATATAATAATATATACGAATGCAGCTAACTATAGATAACTGTATGTGTAGTAGTCGTAAATAAAAAATAAAATATCCTTGGACTAAGATACAAAATAAATGGGGGGAGAAGTGAAAAGGATGAAAGTGCGTTTGGATGCTGTACCGGCGGAACCTCCATACGCATACGTAACATGTGTTTGGGATGAAGGCTATTTTTTTTACTTTCAGTAATTATAACAGCGTATAGCTTCAAAAAAAAATATCAAGGAGGTCAGATCTAAATCCCATCGGCAAAACAAATTAAATAATATATAAATTCAACTTAAGTCACGTACATACATATTTATCAGTTTACACTTCTCATACGTCATTGACACGCCGATTTGGTTATTTTTAATTAACTCCTCGACACATGAATCAATTAATTTACTAAATTAAAAAGAAAATCATGTCATCTTTATAAAATGTTTGTGTGTGATTTTTTTTCACCGAAAAACTAGAAGACAAATCTAGTCAAGAGTATAATTTGACTATGAATTGAACTTTGTTTAAAAAAAATCGACTATGAATTTGCAATTTCGTTTATGTTCTTATCTAAATATAATCGATAACAAATTTATTTTGCTACTTACGTAGATAATAAAAATTACACCAGTAAATCAAGGTAAAAACGAAACAGAAAGTCGCCATGAATTTTCATTTGTATCAAAATTAAATGAAAATAAAATATACATGTGTTTTGTCTTTGTCAAAATTCAGCTCTCCCCCCATCGTTTGGCTGGAGAAAATGAAGTACTTTGGTGTGAATTTGACTCTACTAATCAAGTTCAGATACGGATTCAAATTCCGTATCATCAATCAGCTGCTGTTTGCGTCCGTTTATTTTATTTAAATATTAAAAAAAAAAAAATTAAAAACAAGTGACAATACATGATATTGTTCATAAAAAGTGATTTCTGAGCTGAACTGTTTCCAGAATTTTTTAATCATATGTGTACGTTACTTTGTGTTTCGTTTCTCACACATAGGCATGAACCTATTGTTTTGTTTATTTTTTTCACACATCCATACAATCTAAAGAATAAAATTATTATTATATACTTAAATGACAATTCAGTTTCTTTTTCTGTTATTTGTGTCTCGGTCTATTTGATAAAAATAGACTAATCCCTATTTGTAGTACTAACATGTTGATGCGCGATTTTGCATTTTGTTTTACAGTTTTGTTGTCTCTATTCTCGTTAACGTTATATTTATAATGAATCAATTAATAATAACCAAATCGATTTGAGTCTCATCTTGACAGACTGTGCGATCGTTCACGGCTGCTACTACCCGATATCGATTTTATAGGTTCGCCTACACGCTGATGACTTGGTAACTTATCAAAAAAAGGATGGCGCAATGCATCACCTGATTGCGAGATTGAAAAATAGGACAAACAAGAATATTATTAGGATGAATGAAATAAAAGCTTATGATTAATATTGATGTGACTACTCACCTAGTGTAATGCGTTGACTTGGTTCGTAATCTAACATTTTCTTAATTAAATCAAACAATTGTTTATGCTCTTCACTATCAGACATCAGGTACCTATGTAACGGCTTGCAGTGATCGCGAATATAACGGCCAGCTGACGATTTTTCGTCCCATTCTAGTTCGCCACGATAGAAGAATTTCGTCTTTGTTTTTCTGGAAATAGAAAAGTGAACACTTTGTTAGAGAAGGTATATTAAGTTTTTAAGAAATGTATTTGCCGTCGTAGGTGAAATTTGACTGAACGGAGATCGGAAAGGACTGAAAATCGAATTGATGAAACAAACCTCCTTTCGGGCTTGATTGAAACTAAAATCTAAAAGTGACCAGGAATAGGTCTTTTTGTTGTTGTAAATGAGGCCATTACCGTTTATCGACCAATTAAGCTAAGTGGAGACTATGGCTATGGCCAAGAAGAAGAACATTGTCGGATGGAGAACATAATGTACGTCCTTTTTCTCCAGACCGATTCTACGACTTTTCTTTAGAGATAGAATTGAGGTTTCATGCTTTTGCTAATATTTTTTTTTTATGAATGTTGTTGCTTAAGTAGCGATGCTACGTTGACGGGGTTAAGCAGCTTTTGGCCGTTATTACTGTTGTTTTTATAGCAATAGTCAGAATTTCGGTGTGTGTTTGTGTAATATGCTTACGATTCGATATCATTATCCTCGGCATCGAGGCATAGAAAAATAGGACCAGCGACTTGGATATCAGATGCGTGTATGCAGCTGGGCAGTTGAAAATATGGTCCACATCATGGAGTGTCCTGTTACAAGCAGGACAGGTATTTAAAACGTTCTGATCCATAGGTAAGAGTTAAGGAGCGAACACCAGCCTGACCGCAGTTGGCCAAGTGTCGACCTTGTTGTTCCGGGAAGAATTTCTTCTTCTGAAGATATGGCTGGTGGTTGGGCCGCGAGTACTAAATTTGCATCTAGTATCGCGATCGATGATTGCACCTCCTGTTGATGTAGTGCTGCGATGACCGATTCGAATGCATTGTTATCAAAGGGAACCCTTTTGTACCTTTGGACATCTCTCTCGAGGTCCTTCAAATAATGCTTAACATGTCTTGGCGGCGTCTTGTCCATAAAGTTAAAGTTTGGATGCTCTCTCCGGTAACTCCCGCCAAATTATGTTTGACAAGAAGCTTGTTGTGGTCCCTTAAAGGCAGTTTGCTTTACAGATGTAGATGGTTCTGGGATGACATCAGGAAACAGTTAGTGACAGTATGGAGAGCGGCATTTTGGATGTTTTTTCACTGTGTATCATAGAGGTTCTGTGACCACACAGGGGCAGCATAATTGGCCACTGATTGGCCGACTGCTTTATGTGGTTTAGGGTTTCTTTGTCTTTACCCCAGGTGCTATCAGCCAGAGGATTTTAATCCTACAACGCATCGCATATGGTTGAGGCATGGGCTGATGACGTGGCCATGCTGTTTAGAGTGACTCCGAGAATTTTAGGATAGTTTATGGTAGGAACTGGTTGATTGCCTATCGAGATAATTGCGTCTTGATTTCCTTCGTCCAGGGGGTAAGGTAAATAGGGTTGCCGAGAATTTGGACGCTGATACGGTTTGCAAAGGATAATCGTTGATTCGTTCGAACATGTCAGTGATATTATTCAATGTTGCCAGAATAGAACAGCATCGATGTAGAATACGATTTCGAGTCCTTCAGTTGGTGTCGGGAGTCCTGGTAAATAGAGATTAAACACGGTGGGAGATAAGACTCCTCCTTGGGGAACATTTTGTTTATCTTCCTAAGGTTCAGTTTGCTGTTCCCAAATTCTGTATAGGATTGCCTGCCAGCGAGATAATTGGCAATCCACTTGACTGATTGCATTGGAAGCGATGTACAGTTTATTCCAGACAGTGTCGAAGACTTTCGACAAGTCAAGTGCCACCAGAATTGTTCAGTGACAAGGACGGGACTGGTTACTATTGTGCATGCACGATGAAATGGCATCCAAGGCCGTCGTCGTACTGTAAATTCCTTCGGAACCCGTGCTGGTGATCTGCTAACTGAATGTGAGGCGCAAGAGCAGGGTGAATTAGTGCTTCTAGCGTTTTGGCAACTGGTGATAGTAGTGTGATGGGACGATAGAATTCACCGAGTGTCGCTTTTCCCAGGTTTCAAAATTGGGATCACTCTCCCTTTCCAGTAATGATCAGCCAAGTGATGGACAGGTCAAATGTGACCGTAAGATAGTTAATCGCTGGTATATCGAGGTGTTTGAGCATTGCCATTGACATCCCATTAGGTCCCAAGACTTTAGAGTTCTTTGCTTTCCTAATAGCTGCAGCTACTTCGCCGATTGTGGATCTTCCTACGAAATATGCGCTTAAGCCTGTCGGATGTTGGGTGTTCAATAAATTGCCTATTGAACTAACTTGCAAAGTGAGTAGGGTCACTTACTGAGATGTCACCGAAATGAATAGTAACATCCCCTTTCTGCTTTGATGAGTTTGAAAGGGCACGGACAGTCGACCATAATTTATTCACACCCGTTAGGTTGCAGTGTGGGGATATATATTCCCCGATAATGCACGGAATGGTATATAAGGAAAGCAAGCCCGCCTCCAGCGTTGGTCAGTCTGTTTTCGCTAACAATCACATAGCCTCCATGTGTATTGAGGAACGAATTAGAATGTAGTTTTGTCTCCTGTATGGCTCGAACTTGGATGCAATGTTTATCTATGAATGGTGACAATTCGACAATTTTATGCTGTAACTCAATGCAATTTAGTTGCAGAAGTGAGAGCGTATCAAGGGTGATGGTCGGTGGTGCAGGCGTAAGGTGTTGAGGAATCCTTTAAAACTATTCGCGGGAGTCGTCGGAGATGACTGGAGACTTGTCTGAGTGCTCAATGGTGTTTGAAGGTTTGGCGTATTATACGATGCTGGTGCTGCGCTGACTAGCCATAAAGGAGTAGCCGTAAATGAGGAATCCCAATGCCTGTGATGGTCCAGAGCACTTTCTGAAGCTGGGATCTAATATAAGCGTATTATTCGCGCGGTGTTCCCTTTCATAGGAACGTGTAGGAAAATAAGAGCATTTTTCCGCATGTTCCTACGAATGGGAACAGCGCACAAATTATTCGCGTATACCAGATTCCAAGCTTATGATGACACCGCTGATTGCAGCAATTGCATCTCACCGATTTAGCGTTGAGACAAATTGCGCCGAGATGTGTTGCTCCCAATGAACATAAAAAACGATTCGAAGCATATCACAAACAAACACATTTTCCTTCTTGCATTGAAGGGGTTTGGCAGCGCTTGGCCGTTATAACACGGGTCGCTCCGATGCGTAGAACGGCTTCTGCTGGAACGTGAATAAATGAATTAATGATCTTTTGTGTTTCTGGCCGGACGGCGCGGCGTGAAAAACGTCGGCGGTGGGAACAGTCATTCGAAAACGAAATGTCGTGAATTTCTAAATTTTATAATAACATCCGCAGTTCTAGAACATAGGGGCACTTTATATTGACAAGTTCCATCTCTCGGATATCAATGATGAGTCAATCCCGAAATGACATAACAACAACTGCATAAGAAAAAGGCCAAGAAAACAAAGGTAATACCCAGCCTTAGTTCATCGACTGCATGCCGTCCTGTCACCCCTTCTTTGAAACTTGGTGAGATGTTCGTTGCAAGTACGGCCACCCGCCATTGTGATATAGGGCACACAGTACGTGCCATGCTATGAGATAGATTTGGCAATTAAAATATTTCATCCTAATCGCTTCTCAAGGCAGTTGTTGCTGGGAAAATTCATCTCAGGAAGGTCGTGGGGATAATAATAACGCGACACCTAATAGGTGAGCACGCTAGGCGTCTACGACTTCCACATAATGAATACTGCAGGAGCTTTGAGTAGGAGAAGGTAACCCCATTATCTCCTCTACGCTTGTCCTACTCTGACGGGTAGACGGAATGACACTCTGGGTTCACCTCACCTCTATTGACTTGGATGACTTGAAAGACGGTAATTGCTAATCGTCTATGTGTTTTCCAACCATTGACAGTTCCATCTGGTTCGAATAGGATTTCAATGCGATGATCTTATGGGGTACCGAAACGGACTTAGTGATGCTTGTTCTTGGTACAACGTGGTCTATTTACGATGTGCTTTTGCACGGCAGCAGGTGGGTGAATATGTGAGAACTCCAGATAAACTCGAATGTAGCACTATTAGCTTCAGACCTAAGTATTTGATGACTGAGTGTGAAAAAAAGCAGACTGGGGCTTGAAGGGATAATTATCTCACACTGACATCACCTGATATGGGTAAGTCAGCGGTTTTTCCCTAAGAGCTGCCAGTTGCACGTGACATAAATCGGGAACTTCGTGACCCGGGTACCCCTGCCGAGCAAGGAGCAAAATCCTATTAAGCATAACAAAAAATTTTCTTTTGGATGGTGAAAAATAGCCTCAATTCTGCTGTTTATTCAGGATGTGTTTTTTTCTTCAATCACTAGATACCCAAACAGTTGTTTTCAAAATTATATTAAATGAATTTTCAATGCAATATCACTTACCGTGCCATACGATATGGTATTTGTCCTAAAATTCTTTCCATCATGGCTAAATGTTCGCGATTATCGTGCGTCTGAAACAGCGTGATGCCAAGATACAACTCAAACAAAATACATCTACGAAAAAAAATAATGATTTTTATATATTTTATTATCCCATTTATTTTTAAGATACAAAAAAAAGCATCTTCAACACATAGAAAACAATAAACTTACCCAATTGACCAGACATCGCACGGTTGCGACCATCCCAATTCGAGAATAACTTCGGGTGCGCGATAATGACGAGTCGAAACGATTGTACTATGATGTTCGTGATCGAAAGTAGCACTGCCAAAATCGATTAAACGTATATCGGTGCATTTGACACGACGTACTTCGCGATTCTATTTGTAGGTGTGTAATGAAATTGCAGAAAAAAAACAAGACGGAAGCGTTAGAGAGAGGGGCTATCAAAATTAATAATAATCAAGGCAAAAAAGAGTGTTTCAGATAATCTGATTATAATTCAAAATCTTTAAGAGAAATAGATTATATTTAAAAAGTTTAATGGGAAGAATAAGAAAAATAAAAATGACCTAGAAATAAATCCAATAAAATATATTTAAGCATATAGGAAAAATGTCATTTAGGTGTTTGAGAGATATGTATTTGTTTTAAAGTGAGCTGTAGTATAAATAACGAGTAAAATGGAATAAGAGATCCTTACCTTTCGATGATTGTAGTGGGTTGAGTACTCCGAATCAACAAACAGAATATTTTCAGGCTTCAAATCTGTATGCGTAAGCCTATTGTCATGGAGAAATTTCACTGAATAGCAAAGCTGATAGCCAATGTGACGGACTTGCTCCAATGGGTACGGTTCATAATTGTTCTCACGCTAAAAAGAGGTGGTAATAAACAAAATGTTAGTATTTTAACGAATCAGAGGGAACATGGAGAAAATGCAATTTACAACTACTTCAATTTGAGATACACAATTTTTTTTTTAATTAATTTTACTAAAGTAAAATCTACTAAAGTGGGAAAGGCGTCACTCGAGTTATCTAGCTACAATTGTTTTCAATGTAAATACAGGGTGTTTCACTTCGGAAAGGTCATACATATAAGATGAAGGGCACACTCTTTTGAGATAAAACAGAGTTATTGCTCTATCTTTAACCGTGACGGAGTTCTAGCCACTTTTTGTTCCTGACTTGACTAACTTTTTGATAGTTAACCAAAATGTGTTACTCTTAAAATTATTTAATGTAAGATATAAGCACATTTCTTAAACTATTTGGTCTACAACTTAATAATGAGACTTTTTTTAGAGATGGCAACACCGATAAACCAATGGTAGTCCATCTTTGACATACATACCATTTGAAGTTTGTATTCATAAGCTGTCAATGTCAGTATAAACATTTCGTGTTGATTGTTGACAACGTATTTTACCGGACCATGGAAAGTTTCGAAAATTCACGAAAAAAACAACATTTGCGGGAAGTTTTACTTGGACATTATTTTGCTAAGAAGACTGCAGCTCAGAGTCATAAATTGCTCGTGGAAGTTTACGGTGACGATGCTTTTTCGCGTGCACAGTGTTTTCGGTGGTTTCATCGGTTCAAAAATGATAATTTCGACATTACCGACGAAGAGCGACCTGGCCAGCCAAAAAAGTTTGAAGACGAAGAATTGACGAAATTACTCGAAGAAGATTCGTGCCAAACTCAAAAAGAGTTGGCAATTTCGTTGGAAGTGACTCAGCAAGCCATATCGAAGCGGTTAAAATCACTGGGAATGATCCAAAAGCAAGGCCACTGGGTCCGTACGAGTTGAAGCCAAGAGATGTTGAGAGGCGCTTTTGCATGTGCGAACAACTGCTTCAAAGGCAAAGACGGAAGGGTTTTTTGCATCGTATTGTGACCGGCGATGAAAAGTGGATTCATTATGATAACCCAAAGCGAAAGAAATCATGGGGACCGCCCGGGCACCAATCAACATCGACCGCGAAGCCAAATATTCATGGTTCCAAGCTTATGCTCTGCATTTGGTGGGACCAGATCGGTGTTCTTTATTATGAGCTGCTAAAACCGAATGAAACCATTGACGGGCAGCGCTATCGACTGCAATTGATGCGTTTGAGTCGAGCATTGCGTGAAAAACGGCAACAATTTGCTGAAAGGCACGACAAAATAATTCTTCAGCATGACAATGCTCGCCCTCATGTTGCGCAAGTCGTGAAAACGTACCTGGAAACAACCAAATGGGAAGTGCTACCCCACCCGCCGTATAGCCCTGACATTGCTCCATCCGATTACTATTTGTTCGCTTCGATGACTCATGCGTTGGCTGATCAGCACTTCACTTCATATGAGGATACTAAGAACTGGCTCGATTCATGGATAGCCTCGAAACCCCAAGATTTTTTTCGCGACGGAATTCGTAGACTTCCCGAAAGATGGGAGAAAGTTATCGCTGCTGATGGCCAATATTTTGAATAATTTAGTTATATGAATAAATCTATGAACAAATGCCCAAAATTCCAAAAAAAGTCTCATTATTAAGTTGTAGACCAAATAAATAAATTTTGTTATAAAATGACTCCTTGCTGGCTACGAAATTCACTGCAATTTCCAAGATAGATTAGGTTAAAGGGTTGCCATGAATAACCACAGTACAAGTAGACTGCATCTGGGTCCGTTGTGATACCCAACGGGATGTGTTGCCCCGACCCACTCTAAACCTCAAACCAGCCTGAGTCCACAACGAAACGTTGGAGCTGGCCAACATCGACGTCTTGCAAGTCTCCTAGGTCGGTAAAGTAGTACGCTCCAAGAGGTTCCCTTCTAATACTTTCCAGGCCCGAGCATTCACACCTTAGCAGAACGACTCATGTTCGCTACGCGTGGCATCTATAATGATAATGGGTAGGGCCTAGGGCTAGTTGACCACTATCCCACCCTATACCTCCCGTCACTGAGCCCTATACCTCCCGTCACTGAGCATCGATTGACCAATGTGGATAGGAAGTTTTGACACTTTTATGTCTGACAGGCCTTCACGGCAACGTCAAACTACTTATGCTCTTGCTACCTTTACAAGATAGAGCAATAATTTTGATTGTATTTTTCGCACAAACAGTGGAACAAAATTTACGGCCCAAAATATTAACGATTTTTTTTCCTTAACTCTTCAGCTGCTACAGTAATTTTAATTTTTAGAAAAATTCGCCGGCCTTCTAATCGTTTTTGTTTTTTACTAACCCGAATAGATTCTAAAACTGCATCATCCACTTACCAAGAAATCGAAAACACTTAAACCCAACATTTCGAACGCTATACAGATATGTCCATGGTAATCAAACCAGTCTAACATTCTTACGCACAAACTGTAAAAAGTAAAAAATAAGTTAATCAAATAACAGAGAAGATTTTTATTTTGCTATTAATTTCTTTTGTTTTTAACAAAGTCTACTTACTGATCACAGTTGGGGTCCTTCTTGGACAGCTCTTCGAGTACATTAATCTCCAATTTGGCTGCTTCACGATATTTCACGACATTTTTGATGATCTTCAAGGCCATACAATGGTCCCTGCAACAATTAAATTTTGCAATAGAAAAAAGATCTTATAAGAAATGCTCGAAAACTGGCGCAAACAAAAAATAAATGAGTATGTTGTACCTTTCCAAGTCTTTAACTTTAACAACTTGACCGAATGTACCTTCCCCCAGGGTGGTCATAATCTTATCTGTAAAAATAAAGACATAATTGAAATATACAAGCTCTAACCGATGCCAACATTCTGTTGTTTTCGTATTTCGTTTTTAAGTTGTGAAAACAGATGGCTTTCGAAAATTAAAAGAAAAGTGAAAAAATAGTATGTTGTTTTTTTTAACTGGAATATATAAAAAAAATATTTAGGAAAACTGGCATTTTAGATATATTTTTTGAACATATAGGAATTTAATAGAATAGGACTTTGATTTCCTCATAGAAATAAATTTATAAAGTTCAAGATTGTTGTAGTCATAATAAAATAATTAAATTGGGTAAAATAATGCATGAAACAATGAACAAAATATGTAATAAAAATTATTGTATAAATTAAACGATTTTCAACCAAAATTTTAAGAGAAAAGGAATTAAATAAATTCTATTTGAAAATCAAAGTCCACTAAATCGATAACAATTAATTTGGAAAATATATATATATCACTAAAATGCAGTTTTCATGATTTCTTTTTTGTTATATTAAATTTGTCACGAACATATGTCATGAAGAACATCGCCCGCTTGGTATATCAAGTGGCCTTCAGCATCATCTTGAATTGTTGGTTTCTGCTGCTGTGATTGGTAATTGGCAAGATGCAGGTTGTTGTCAAATTTTTGGCGAATTTTGTTTCAGTACAGTTGATTTGTTGCAGTTGATTATCGATTCGAATCGTTTTCATCAAGCATCATCATCATCGATCGGTTCATAGTCAGCCGTGTTGATCATTGAGAGGCATTGAGTCGATTTCATACATTCGTCAATGGTCGTGGTTGCAGATTCGTGAATGCAGCACAAGAGGCACACAGGACACACACAGATATGCAAGAATGGCGGCAAGCCAATGGGCCAACAAACCCCCAACAAGTGTCCAAGCAGAGTTGTTCAATCCAGGTTCAAACAAACACCATCATGTGTATAGTAGTGAAACATATTTGCAAAATACAATATATAGCAAGAGTAAATTTTTTTAATATATTGTATACGTATGTGAATCACCGGGAACCCAAAAAGTTCATTGACAACATTCATGTGTGTCCAATGATTTATTTGGATTGAAGCAGGGAGGTGTTGAGCAGATATTTGTGCATCACATCACGGATCATCATCATCATCGTCGCCATCAGGGAGGCAGTAGAGGAGGTGGCCATTGTTGAATGTTTCAGAATATTTCAGCATCGTCACCATCATAGAGGGAGGTAGCCATCCAGCAATCGTAATCGTCATCGAGAGACAGAGAGACATGTTCAGCGCATTGATCAGAAATTCGCAGTCGAGATTCAGTTGTCATAGCAAAACACCAGGGAATAAACATCGATTCCATTCACCATCATCACCATCATTGTTGTTGATTACACACCCAAATTCACCATCATAATCATCGATCGATCGGAGAAACACGAGAAAAATACGGTATCGGATTTTGCGTAAGATAATTGGTTCGGACAAAATAACAATATTTTTTTCATGGTTTTGTTTAGTGTGTTTCGTGTTTTGTATTATTTTTTTAGGAAACAATCTTTTTTTTCAAGTGTTATCAAAGAAAAAACATTGTGTGTTTAAATAAATTTGAAGTAAAAAAAATCGATCAATTAAGATTTAACTGTGTGTGTTTTTTTCGACGATCGAGTAGCATTTTTTTCTTAATTTTTTGTTGTTGTGTTAAATTCTTAATATTTACCCCAAATAAAATAAAACAAAACAAGGTGGAAAGAAACAAAATATAAGAAACGTACTCATTTAAATTTAAATTCAATTTTTTTTTTACTAATTACCATGAATTGCAGAATAGACAGAATAATTTTTCATTTCTTTTCTTGCGTTAACACTGGCTCAGCATATTACCACAACCTTCCATGATTACATACAACTACTTTAACAAATCGAAAGAGAAAAGTGCTTCAACTTCACTTTAAAAGCTTTGCAATATCTAGTCAAAGTCGTCTACCCTTCTAGACTTTGAAGTATAAAAATGACATTAATTAGAGTTGAAGTGTATTTTGAAGCATAAAAACGACATCAAAATAGACTTTAAAGATACTCTGAAGCAAAACAGGACATCAAATTAAACTTGATGGGTTCTTTGAAGCATAAAAATGACAATAAATTAGATTTGGAGGGTACATTGAAGAACAAAAATTACATCAAAGTAGGCGTGAAGGGTACTTTAAAGCATTTTACATCAAAGTAGGCTTGAAGGATACCTTGAAGCATAAAAAAACACATCAAATTCCACTTGAAGCATAAAAAATCGCTCACAATTAGTCCACTACTACATTTTTCACAAGCTGACATTGTTGCCTTGTACAGGGTTGCCAGATTGGGTTATTTTGTTCCCAAACTGGAGAAAATTTCAAAGCAGGGCGAAATTGTGGGGAAAAACAGTTCACAAAATGTTGCTGCCGCGTTCATTCGGTATTGCAATCGACGTTCCCTGACGCAAGATCTCAGCGTAAAATCGTGAACTATCACGTCAGTCTTATTATATTGGACAAACTGAACGACGAAATAAAAAAAAAAATGGCTCCATATGGCTTCTGTTTTTACTACAAAACCCTAAAACAAAAGTCAGTTGATTTTATTTCAGGTTTGAGTGAGAAAAAATTGACATTATTGAGTACGTAATTTAATTACACGGCACCGTCGCTACCACATCAAGTAAAATGATGTGCCTATAAAGGTTACCAGATGAACGCCGCATTATTTTGAGCGAAATAAATTTTATTTTACACAATCCGAATGGGTGGGGGGCACTCTCGCTAGTGGATGGTTGGGGTATCAATCAATCGAGATGCAGATTGCTCGATCGTAGCCAAATTTCAAAAGTGCTGCGGCACACTGTGAAATATATGACTCTTCTTTCATATTAATCGACTTAACTAATTTATAATACATTTAAACAATTGTTTGCCTAGAAGGGCATTTTCTCCTAAATCGCACTCATCGCAATTTTAATTTAAGCACAGCTTTGATCTTTTTGTTGCTATAAATTGTAATGAACCATATTCTGGTCTGGTAGAGCTGCTTCCACCGGTAGATCGATGGCAGCACCTGATGAGTAATGATCTGTCGGTGGTACGAAACCAGCGGCCTAGGGTTCCATTACACCCGAACCCTGACGCGAGCGCGAGGGTTCCGGAGCCGTCCGCCAACCATTTCATCCTTATCGCCCAATTTTTTTTATTGTTCCCCATTTTTTCTTCCACTGTTTGTATTGTTTTCCCTAGACCTATGAATTTTTGTTAATACGCAAAGGACAGGGCAACGAGCGGCGAAACCTCCGCCCACGTCTCCCGAGCTGAGCTACAGCAAGCATAGACTGCTGCTTAGCTCGTTGAGGGGCCTAAAGACTCCGTTCCCATGGGCATCTACGGATGCCCACCAAACCGTCCATTACAAAATCCATGACTATTTTTTTTAATTCAACTGCTGCATCTATCAATTTCGCAGAATAGTTGCTAAACAAATTCAATTAAAAATAGATTGCATTTTGGCAACAAGTATAATTGTAATAAATTCGTTGTTACGTACATTTCAAGGCGAATAAATAAATAAAATAAATGAAATTTAAAAGATTAATCTGCAGTCACAGTTGTCTATATCTTTTCCGATAATGAAAGAAGAAATATTGCAGTTAGATATTATTAAAGGACTTTTTAGACGGTCATACACGTTTCAGTTCTTCCATCATCTGAGCTATCAGTTGAGCTATCCGTTTTCAATCCAATGGTATCTAAAACTTATGGAAAACGGATGGAGAACAGTGACAAAATTGTCAATTACAATAAACAGCTAAAGTAATGCTAACTTCGACTAGCAGCTTAAAATAGCGGACATAAATACTAATTATAAAGAGATAATAACTAAAAAGAATAAACGTTTCTTGGGTCGTCATACTTTATAATTCAGGCGCTATTTTTCCCGCTTTCTCACCTCAATTTCGACGAGGAATAGACTTTAACAGCATTGGAAGTGGCAGCGGCTCCGATAACTATGGATTTGACAACTAAACTCTGTTAATTATGGATATTATTTATCCGATCGTCAACACGCCCCCATAATTTTGATTTTGACGAAATGTCCACATGACAAAAGACCTCAAAATGAGAAGCGAATGGCCATCCTAACTTTAAGCGTTTTTTTTTTTCAAAAGATAGGGGAGGAAACAAAGGACTTTTGGGGCGATTTTTCCCTCGCTACACACATTTCTCGCTTAAGTTACCGACACTATCGGTAGAGCACACCCCAAATCTCGTTCCGCTCGATCGATCGTCAAAGATTTTTCCAGCTCACTCCTAGGGAATAGAAGAGCCCTCGGAATGGGCTAATTCGGAAAGCGTAAATTCACTCTGGACCACGGATGAGTCGATTTTCGCTTTAGGCGGGACTAACTTATGTTTTCAGTTTGAAACTATTTTTATTATTTTCTTTAGTCAGTACGGACATAACGTGTCTGCACATGTCCAAACTGCTTAAAGCGGAAGTCCACTTTGGACCTTACATCATTTTTTCACACTAGAGTCATTATCCACATGAAATAGCGAGTATTACGAGTATTTGTTTATAATTTGGATATCAAGGAATTTGTAAGATCTTTAACCTATATTTGAAGCTCAGGGTTAACGCTTTCCTAACAGTCTGTACAATTATTCATCATAATTTGTTTCTTTCAAGAATGTGTTCATGTGTATTTTTTAAAGAAAAATCATCATAAAAATAATCACTCATAACGATACAAAATATAAAATTAAGATGCAGTCGTATTAGTGAAACTCGCAAATATTAAAAAAAAATAATTGTATTAGAAAACTCAAAACACATACGCACCTGAATTCTAACACATAATTTTAAACTCGTATCATTATACCATGGCCGGACAAGTAAATTTAATCAAATATTTCCGACTCGCGACCCAAAGTATTAGAATTGTGTCAAAATTACGTGTTATGGTTCCAGTGCAAAATGACTAGTATCTTCTCATTCTATATAAACTTCAATTAAGCCTATTTCATTAGTACAGTAGCAGCAAAAGTCACTCACATTGCAAGCGGTATCATCACTCTCGCAAATATGTACTTAAAAATTTGCAAAGACAGTACAAATAAACGCAAGCCACATCATATCACAATAGAAGGTAAATTGTCTCTTACAAAAGTTCTTGGAATGCGTGACCTAGATAAGATTGACGATGTCGACGAAGTTTTAGCCAATGGCAATAGTTGTTTCTTAAGATGTGCATTATAACCACCTGCTCCTAGCCGGGAAGATCCCAGTCCAAGTCCTATTGCACTTGCACCGCTAGCACCACCACCATACCCACTCGGACCAGCGAGTGCATGATGGGTTCGACCAAGAGCCGCATTAAGATGATTGCTAGTGCCGAGCATATCGTTATAGTAAGGATTGGGATGTCCTTTGACACTGGCCAGTGCGTTCGATCTTGGATAGTCGTCGTTTCGTACGCCATTGGTTAGGGTTAGTGGTTTAGATGGTCCTGCAGTCGCCGTTGCACTCTCGGCTGCTTTTGACGTAACAGAAACATCATCATCACGATTTCCATTCTCATCCGCTTGGGCGTATTTCATCATACGATTTTTCAGTGCTTTCCTTTTAGCCATGCGCTCTTTAAAATCTCTGGCTCCTGTGTGGTTATTGTCTTCTTCCAATGCGGCAACAATGGCTGCAATATCCGCCGATGATCGATCGTCACCATCTTCGTCGGCACGATCAAATTCCGAATCCAAAAACTGTTGAGTCTGAGAGAGCTGCAGACCTTCACCGTTGCTTCTTCGGCTTCGAACAAGATTGCAGGTGTTCGAACTAGGATGGTAACTGCGACTATCAATGTCATCGATATTATTGTAGTGAGTCGTGTGCCGTCGCTCGGTATCTTGATCGTTATTTCGATTTCTGTACGATTTAAATTGTCTCTTAGGCTTCGTACTGACCCCAACGTCTCGTCTATTACTGCTATACGCCGATGATTCCAAATCCACGTTATTATTGATCTCTGATCGTAGCACATCCGGATCATATTTCGACTTGTAAATATTCTCCTTTCCGATACGCGATGCATCGTAGTAGCCATAGTCCGCGACCGTTCGTGGCAAATACGAAAGATCATTGTTACTAGCAAGTCCCGCCCTATGACTACTACCGGCTGCCAAAGCATCGTATATTGTGTCTTTATAACGATTTGTCGAGCGATCGTAGTTATTCAATTTCGGCTTGTAACGACTGCTTCCCGTATAGTCCAAATTGACATTATTGTTCAGCAAGCCCAATTCTGATCGAGGCTTGGTCGCCGTCGAAGAACCACCACCATAACTTGAATCCGACAATAAATCTAAAGTACGATTTTTATTTTTAGTCAGTCTATAGGGAGTTCGTTCCTTTTTATCACGATCACGTGCCAACGCTTTGGCCGTATTCGAACTCTTGTAACTAGTGGACGACGACGGGCCGGCGGTATCTAATGCAGAGATTCCCGACGACTTGAGGCCTAGAATATGACCAGCTGTAGCCGATCGCGATAGCGGATTTAATCCAGAGCCGGTAGATGTACTGTTAGATGTTTCTATACCATTCTGACGATCGGGTTCGAGGGTCTTGTCACGATCGATTTCTTGACGTCGTCTTGTTGACGGGCCCTCACCACGACGTCGTGCAAAACGATCAAGAACATCCGAATATTTGGACTCAAGTCGTGAGATTGTCGATACGGGCTTATCGTCGGACGGAACGGGAGTTTTGTCCTTATCAACTCCATTTTTGCGCTAAATGATTGAATCATAATAGTTTGGATTTTGGTTAGTTTGATTCGGATGAATAATGGCTGTAGACTATTTTATTGATGGATACGTTACATATATTTGAAAGGATCTCTTTGCGCCGACAGGGAGGCTCATAAAAGACACCAATAGCCGATTTTCTAAAACCAGAGCCTGATGACGTTATCGATGTAGTTGATGACGTTGAGTGACGGAGATGTGTGAAATATTGTGTATCCGTAAGTGAGAGAGAGTCCATGTACCTGAACCCCGAAAGTAGGATAATCGGCCTACTTTCGTTATCGCTGTCACTTACTAATTACGCTAGATAGAAACGGGCAGAGAGATAATAAGTAAGCCGGTTTCAATTCTCTCTCCCTCCGTCTCTCATCTTGAATCAAACGAATCATATATTTTTTTCGGGTAATTTCCCGTCTCAGATCCCATATAGAGGAAGCGACCCGCCACACGATCGATCATCTGATGGATCGCCACATACACTGTGCGATCCATCGGGCAATATCGGCCGATAAATCGGGCGACGGATTGCTCCGTATATATGGGGTCTAAAGATTGACATCTCTCTCTCTCTCTCACTCATGGATGCACAATATTTTACATCTTCGTCACTCACTGTCATTCACTGAATAGGTACAGTGATCAGGATCTGCTGATCACTCGGCTATTAGCCGGAACGCATATTGCTCCCAACCCACGCACATGACAATGTTGTTGTAAAATGTGATTTTGACACTTGTTAGAGCAACAATTCCATATGGTAAGTACGTAGGTTGGGAACGGTTGGAAGCAATATGCTCCGGGCCTTAAAACGAATATTTAAATACTCTGGCAAACCGATTCGATTCAACTGAAGCATATTTCGAAGAGATGATTCAACTGAATCATATCTCGGAGAGATGATTCAACAATCCAAATGACTCAAAAACACAAAATATTGAGTCAGTGTTATCGTCACATTACAATTAATAATTTGTTATCCTAGATCACACGTGAAAGATGTCAACGGCCACATGGCTTCATAAAAAGGAAGATGAATGAATCTCGTCCGTGAATCATTATTCTGTTTTTAGGATTGTGTTGTTAATAGACACAACGAACGATGGCAAAATTTTCAAGTCTATTCGTGACACCACACACCTAGAAAACAATCCATATTTAAAGATTTTTGTTTTCATGTGTCTATATTGCAATCTTTCCAAGCGAGCGATACATCCCACCTCACACGACAATCTTAATTTCAAAATTTTCTAAATTTATCAGTGCGAAAGGTAACATGTAGAAATGTTTCGAATTTTGACATGGCTATTTGAGTGGATTTAAATCTGGACCATCTCATATGATCGCAGCGAAGTTAAAGACGACAATCAATAATGAAAATTATACGCATTTGGAACGCAAGTAACGAGATCATTTCAAAGATACAAGTACTCGTATACCATCAATTATGTATGGCAAATTATCAATTACTAACTTTTGGCGATTCATCGCGCTTTCCAAAAGTCCGCATCAATGGCTTATAGTAAGAACTGACTGGACTTAAATTATTACGTAACCGATCCAGTGCCGAACCACTAGTTCCAGTAGGTTTTGTATTCGATTTGAAGCTTCCATAGCCGGACGATAGATGTGATCCTGTACCGTATCGTCTACTCATTGAATCCTCTTCACTGCCGTCCTCCTCCTCGTGACACTGTACAGCGTCTCTCTCACCACTATGCTCCTTTGTTTTATCGCGAATATGGGTCGCGGATTTTGACGGACTTAGTACAAAACTAACAGACACAAATAAATACAAAAAAAAAAATAATAATATCACTTAACGACTCATGTGTACGCGGTGAATTCGAACTAATTTTAGGATATTTCTCGTTTTTTTTATTGTTATTTTTTTATGTTGCAACAAACATAAATCGGTAAAAAAGGGGGGAAAACTAAAAAGTAACAAGTCCAACTAAAAAATTGATTCGATTCTATTAAACGAAAAGTATTAAAGTATAAACGATACTGGCGGACATTTTCCACAACGAAGTTTTCGAAAGCTTGGCGAAAAATCAGCTTAAATGTGTGGCGGCGATGTTTTTTTGTATTTTTGTGTAAAACTCACATTTTATGTGCATACGTATCATTAGAAAATGAATAAGAAACAAAAAACCGAGAAATCTTGGCAGAATCAGGAGGATATATATTTCACACCTTTTTATATGTGCACACACTTTGGAAATCGTTCTGAATGTATCTTTTTTATCATCGGTTTTTATTTGATATTTTATATGTGTGCGCGCTTAATTTCCACACAATTTTTGAAAGAGATCTGAACGTTCCTATATGAGAGAAAATGCCGAGTGGTCATTGCCGGTGGCATATTTAAGTATACTTCTGTTTATAAATCAGAATGGACAGGGGATATTTGTGGATTTCTCTCCTCGCGAAATGTGTAACGAAAAATAAGTTAAATTTTTTATTCAATGTGTGGGGTTATGTGTTTATACCCATCATCATATTGAATCCTCCATTTTAAAACACCCACCCTCTTCCTTTAATTCCATGAATTGAATAAAAGAAAAAAAAATTGTTTAGCTTGGAGAACAATAAAAGTGACTAACTAGGTTATTTTTGTGTATAGACAAAATTCTTGTTTGTCATAAATTTAAAATTAAAACGTTACAAAAACATGTGGGAACACAGCTTTGAATAAAAACACCATTTTGTGACTACAAGCTTTTAGCACATCCGTAAATACATATCTTCAGTTTACCGCAAAAGAAGTTTGACCTAGAGACAACGACTTCATTCCATTGTAAAAAAAAAAAATAAATAAATGAAAAGGGAATTCAAAAAGCATAGTGTCCTTTATGTATGGACGGGAAAGAATGCGACCGCACAAAAATCAGGGACACAAAAATTTTGTTTCATAAAAAATCACAATTCCTGGTTGCAAAATTTTCAGCAGTTTTAAGATACAACCGCCTAAATTTTAAAAGAAATTTCAAATTTGATTTTGCGTTGTAGAGTTAAACGAAAATTTTATAACGGTACTTACACCTTGAAGTCCACATTTTTAATTCTAGATCTATTGATTTTTGAATGGAATATCACTTAAAAACAAGCTTGCCGAAGGTATAATATCGAAGCGTATCATACCTTCGGTGTGTCTAATGGTGCATTTGCCGCTTTGAAATTAGTAGTAAAACTTGTTCCGATTTCACTGTTCCTATGAGAGGTGCATATGTGGCTGGAGATATCAACTCTTCAGGCCCTACTACACTACCTGACCTTTCCCGGTATTGCGGAGTATTCCGTACCTGAAGAGTCGATGCAACCGGTGATTTTTCCATTTTAATGGAATGTAATATTATACTAATTTTTTGTCCATGATCCCAATTAATTATAAAGATCGCTTTACGGGCAAGACAAAACTAAAAAAAAACATGGTCACGGTGTGATTTGATCCCACGGTCGGCAGACAAAAATAATTGTAAAAAAGCTAAATTTTTCATCGTCGGCTTTAGGAAAAACAAGCTAGCCTTCATATGATATCCTTGATTTATGATGCATTTGCTACTTTAAAATTAGTAGAAAAACTTGTTCCGATTTCACTGTTCCTATGAGAGGTATATGAAATAGTGAGCCGAAGGGTATCATACCTTCATTAGCCATAGGCTAGCTTGTTTTTTATCAAATAATGTTATAAACGCTTTTCAGAGGGAAATATTCACAATGTTGGGGAAATATATAGGTAAATGGTGTGTAAGGATCAGACTTGCCCACAGCGGCTCACAAAAGTGCCGCAAGACGGCTTCTTTGATCCTAAAAACGAATGGTTGCGGTAGCTCCATGGGTACAGCGTCAATTTACCAAGCGGGAGGTCGTAGGTTCGATCCCTGCAACGAATATATTCAAACAGTTGCTTTCTTGTCTTCCTCAGCCGAATCAGTTGTGAATAATTATATTCATTTGATAAAAATCAATGACGAGACGTGCGTGATACTGACCATTCTGGATGGTGTCGTAAAGACGGTCTTGGAAATTAAGTTCTTAACAGTTTGTACCGCGATGATAGAATCCCGAAACGAGTACTTAAGGGTAAAGCCAAAGGAAATAGACCGCAAGGAAGACCTCGTGTACGATGGAAGGACTAAATTGACACAGATTGCATGAAGCGTCTACAAGTTTTGAACTGGAGGAAGCGATCGAGATAGTTGGAGGAGAGTGTCAATAATGATGACACTTCATACTGTGGGCCAGCAACTTGCTTTATCCGAAACATTTTATATGCTCATAGAAGTAGTTGACGCGCTGTGGTGAGAAAGCAAAAAAATAACAAAAGGGGAAAAGTGAGTTTTAAAAAAGGGCGACAAAGTGTTTAAAAAGATGAAAACTTTTAAAAAGCATCTTATCTCTAGGCTCTTAGTTCTGCATGGAATGATTAATGACAAAAGCCTTTCATAAAAAAATTGGAACATTCTCTCCATTGCGTTTAGAGAGAATTTTCAAAATTACTTAATTTCCCGCATTTCCGCTTTAGGTAGTCCATTTCCGCTTTAGGTGACAAGATCCTAGAATCCACTCGTGGGGATTTTTAGGTTCTAAAGCGGAAATTGTTTGAGTTTTGTGAAGTTGAATAGAGAGAATTCTCCTAATTTTTGCGAAACAGCAATGTTCCAAACAATCGGAATTAAGACATGTCTATACTATTGTAAATTTTCTGCCTGTGGGTACTAATAGAACCCTCACAGTACTCCCAGCTTGTTAGTATAAAGACGGCGCGGATAGGAGGTGCATGCTAGCAACTGCACTTGCGAAAAGTAAATATGCTATCGAAACGTCAACAAGGCATAGAAATTCTAAAGATATTGACGCGCCCATGCCCCTGGAGGGGTTAAGGCAATTAACATACTAAATTTCCGGAAAAAAATCCGTCTCTGTATTCTCTGTATTGCATTGTACCGCATACTCTTTATTCACACATGTCAAAAACTCTTTGTGGCGGCAGCTGACACTTCGTGCAAACGATATCAATCATCAGCCCAGCACAGAAGAATCGTGACTTCCTGGTTTCTGGAAGATTTAGTTTGAAAGACTTCGTTTGAAATTAATCATCATCTTTTGTTTGTTCCACTGGCTTTTACTAATTTCCCCCTTTTTCCTTTTTTGTTTTAATTTATTTATAAATTGAAGTTTAATTCATGAAATGTTCCTTTGAATTTGATGTTCCTTTCAATATGGAAAAAATGTTTTAAGTCACGTACCCGAGGTTCAAGTACAACAATGAAACGGATTTGATAAGAACAAATTACACACACACTGAGTTTTCGCACCGGGTGTCGTTTGAAAAAGATCTGAATGTACTGGATGTCCATATAGAACAGTTTACATTGACTGCAGATATTTTAAGAATCTCTGGATGACCTCCTCTTGAAATTTTTGTCAGTTCATAAGTGATATTTAAATTCGAGGAAGACTCAACATGTTGCTGGTAAAAATAGAATTGAATATTCAAGGCGGGGTGCGCAGAAAGTCACAAAGTAATTAGTGAATGCCAATTGACAGTTCTGCAGATCAATGAAGTAGACACTGCTTTCGATGGTCTTAACAAAAAGGCTGAATTGTTTCCCCGACTATTTTCAAATCCGTATACAAACAGAGCCTTGGAATTCGAATTGCGAATATATGAGCTGTCAAATTTGAGGTTCATCACACAATAAGTTCAAAGTTCTAACCACAGTATCCCTGAACTGTCCGTCTATGTTACATACAGTGTGTATAATAAAATCTAAATGTGTCTGAGGGCAAACTGCCCACTATCACAAGGTTGTAGAAGATTCGCAAAATTTAGCCATTTGATTTAAATACCGCACGCCACACACTTTTCAATCACAACTAATTTCGTACATACACACTTTAGTTTATGTATTTTTTTATCTTATCTTTAATTAACAGCAATCAGTCAATCAGGTGCGGTGTATCGTTTATACTTTTATTTATAAACATTAACGGCTTTGGGGCTTTTTAGTTTAGTCTACATGGAAATATAAAAGTATGCGTCTATATACCGGTTACTATTATTATTCGATTTTTTCTCCGGTCGTTCACTTGGATTGCGTCGAAATCTTTGCAATATACTATTGCAACTATCGGACAACAATTGCGTTACGCTTGTTGTTGAACTGCGGCTGTAACGATGACGGCGTTGCGTTGAATTTGTCGCATCCGCGGCGGTGTTGGCGACATTAGCTTTTGCGTTCAACGCACTCAACGCGGCGGACTGATCTTTAGTAGTAGCTGCTACGAATTTTGGTTGATCTAAAGATGCCGCGCTAGCATTATTATTCGACGCCGATGTGCTCGTCGTAGTCGTCGTTGTAGCCATTTTGGCATTGAAAATTCCGTTCTCACCAAACATCCTACGCAAAATTTTATAGAACTTTCAGATTTTTTTTATTTATGTATTTAATTTGGATTCGTGAAAGATTTCAATCTTTTCTTTATAATTAAAACTTTTTTTGTAGCTTTGGTAGTTTTATTTTATTTTTGCTTGATTCGTATGAGTAAATTTCGAGGAGTAACTTCGCAAATTTTAACAATGCACTTTTCACATGTTTAGTTTTATTTTTATCGTAGATAATTTGTGAATTTAGGCTACGATTGTTTACAGATAGATGTTTGTGTATATATTGAAAATACGATTAAATTCTGAAATTGTTAAATGGGATAATTGGCAAATTCGTATAATGAAGCTGTGATTTAAAAATAACGACTAATATAAATTACAATATTTATTCGGCAATGAATGCTTCCTGTGGCGCATGGATTAATTCCGAAAATTATAAATCTCACGCATTACGTATGCATTCCATTGAAGCGAATATATTTGGTGCAGGTTAACGGAGATTACAAAGGTGGAGGTGGTTATGGATCACAGATGGAAATCGTCTGTTTAAAACAAACAAAAAGACTAATCTGAAATATGCCGCCATTCTAAAAAGGTTACCGTTCTAGGTTTTTGATGAAGCCAAAAGCCTCGGAGAAGTTTGGAATTGTTTTGAAATTTGCGATAACTCGAACACGCAATATTGTAAGATCAAAGGCAGCACAAAAGTCACCTCACTGTTTACCAGTAGACACCAGAATGCGATTTGTTTATTTTCTGATTGGAGAGTATCAGTTGTCCTTATGTACTATCTAAAGCGGCAATCCAGTTTAGGCTTTACGCACTATCGGCAACGGATGTAACATTTGGCGCCCAACGTGGGGTTATCAGTATTCGTCGCAGTAGTGAGGTAAGTTAACTCATCCGCCATAATTCCCTACACCGCCACTAATCCCTATCCTCCACAGGTGCAGCCTTCAGTTTGACGCGCAGCGTAACAGGCTCCAAAGTGGACTTCCGCTTTAAGAACTTAGGATGTAAACACTACACAGTATAGCATGTATACACTCTAAATATAAAGCGCAGAAATTCACTTAAAGGTCGGTCAAAAATAAATTTGTGCTTTCGGCAGTACGAATCAGATCTAAGAGTTAACGCCTAAGAAACTATCGCCCGAAAACTAAAATGAACAATTGAATATTTTGGAACGATAGTTCATAAGAATTCGTCCCAAAAACACGACGAACAATTGCCAAAATTTGAAAAACTATCGCCTCAAATACTTCTCTTTTATCAGAAAAGACGAAAAATCGCTCAAAATTTTAGTCCTGCCTATAGTGATGCCCACGACAATGCGAAATTTTGTCATTTTGTGCAGCCAATGTTTCGATAGCGTCAGTTCGCTTCTGCCAGCGTTATTTTTTCTTTGACAGAACGTCTACCCCAGTAGCCGTGAGTTCACGGTCACCACTCTACGATACTTTATCTAGAGAACATGGGGGTTCGATCCCCGGCGCGTCAATAAAAACTGTTTGTGGGTATTATTAGAACAATCAAAGCGCTCCAAGCTCGTCAAGGAAATTAACAACATCTTTCTGTTCGGAAACAGTTGTGTTGTTGTTTGTTGAGGTGGTATCGGGACTAAACGTTTTGCAAATCTCCGTAGACAGTGAGTCGCACCGACTCTTTAGGCGTTTACTTAAAAATATGGACCAATACCATGATGAACATCGAACAGTGATTTTTTAATAGAGAAGATTAACAAGCAGGAATGTTTTAATGCCTGACGTTTTCCGAATGCGAATTTTTCTGCGCCGGTTAGGATAGTTTAGAAATTATCGGGAATTCTCACGGAGCGATTTTCTCCGTTAGTGTGTGGAACGATTAGAGCGAAAATCCTGTCTGGGATTTTTTAGGATGGGATATCCCGAAGTAGATTCCCACTCTGGAAAAATCCCAAAGAGAACTTCCGCTTTAAGGTTAGTACTAAACTTTTCGAGCGAAAATTTTTGATTGATTGAGTTTTGTTGAGTTCCGCATTGTTTGAGCTACCATACATCGATGTCTGAACTGTAACGAGACGGTTGGCAAGGCCAGGTCTATATGATCAGCAATAATCGTGCGAAAATGTTGAACCTATCTTTCCCACGAAAAAGTGACAGTGGAAATTTTCACACAGCACATATCAAGGGCGCTCTACCCGACACTTGAACTTCGCCTTTTCACTCCAAAGAGAGCGAACACCACAACTGTGATGATCGATTTTCATGTGAAGTAAAATGTAAAGCAATTGTTTGCACGTGAAAACTGCTCAGAACGGTGGGGAGATTTTTTCCTATGTGTGCGGTTTCGTGGGAAATATGTAGTACCGAGGTAACGAAAACTTTTCGTGCGAACGAAATTTTTGGTAGTTTTTGTATGAGATTTCGAACGAAAAACTGATCTTAGTACCTAGCATTAACCGGTGATAACACACGAAAACCCTCTCTGGGAAATCCGAAAGGGTATTTCCCTTTAGCGAGTACGAATATAAATCCCAGAGTAGACTTTGGCTTTAAGGCTAGTACACACAAGATTTACGTGTGAAAATGTTGCACTTATCTCTCCCCTGAAAAACAGACACGGTGCTCTACAGAACACTTTCACACAGCACATATCTGCGGCGCTCTACACGACACTTGAACTTCCCCTTCTCACTCAAAATGAGAGCAGTCACCACTGTGATGACCGGAATTTATTCGAAATAATTTCCAAATGTATTGTTTTCGTGCGGAAACTGCTCACAACGGTGTGGAGAATTTTTTCTATGTGTGCCTGTTTCGTGTGAAATATGCTAGTATAGATAATAACGAACATTTTTCGCACGAACGAAAGTTTTGGCAGTTTTCGTCTGAGATCTCGAGCGAAAAACTGATCTAAGTAGTACGAATCCATAGAAATCTAGTCTGAGAAATTGTAGAATGAATTCTCCCTTAAGTCTGGTACTAACCTTTTCGTGCGAAAAAGCTGCACTTATCTCCCACGAAAAAGTTACAGTGAAAATGTGAAAACAGCACATATCCGCGGCGCTCCACACAACATTTGAATTACACCTTCTCACTTAAAAGAGAGTGGTCACCACTGTGATAACCACTTTTCACACTAAAAAAAATGTAACAGAATTGTTTTCGCGTGGCAATTGCTCACTGCGGTATGGACCATGTTTCTGTGTGCGGTTTTGTGTGAAATAACGAGGTAGCCAAGATTTGTGGTGTGAACCAAATTTTTGATAGTTTTTGTATGAGATTTCGTACGAATAATGGAGGTTAGTACCTAGCATTCGACAGTGCGAAAAATTGGAGCGATTTTTCGTCGTGAAAGAATAATGTAAGGTAGATATTTTTGATTCGGAACTGTTGTTCCAAATTTTGTGAACTTTTTTCAGAAAATTTTGCGAACTTATTGCACACAATTTGGGATAATATGTAATTCAAAACGAACAATTGCTCAAACTTATACAAAATGTTCATTTTCGTTTTGGGCGATACAGGTCCTGGGGCGATCATTCGTAGAGCCAGCACGCAATACTGAGTTTCGCTGAGTTTTCTATGGAAAATCTGTTTAGTGTGAGGTTCTGTGACAACTGGAAGGTATCGTGGCATAAGTCCGGCGATAGACGTTCCGGTATACCGGAGAGGCATACCTGTACAGGTCAACTGTAGACCGGAGCGTGACTGTTGTCACGTTATGGTATACCTACACAGGCGACCGGAGAAGATTCAATTAGGGTTAACCGAAAAGGTAAACCAGAGCGAATATGTAGCACGCCTGGGCAGGTATACCCTATCAAGACAACACATACGCTCCGTTATGACTGTACAGATATACCTCTCCGGTATACCGGAACGTCTATGGCCGCCCGAACGGGCAAATTTAGCGTTAAATTTGAATACCATTTTCGAATGAGTACTAAGCGATTAGTTTCAATGCGGCATTTTTACATATAGGTAAAGGTACACACAGGCAACGTGGGTTATCAACTCAGTGATCAATATCGCAATTTATGTCGAGTTAAATACCTCGATGAATAGATTTTCCGTTCTACACGTCGAAGGGCTGTGAATTTAACTTCCAGATAACTTAGGCGTACAAAGAATGTACTGATAGCTCTCACATGCAATACAGATGAACATTATTGTTGTCTGTACAACTTGTTCCACGAATCGAATTCTATCGGCATGACAAGCTTGTCTGCAGGCACATGGACTTCATAAGCGTGACTAATTGGTGTTTTAAAGAAATTCCTAATAAATGTCATTGGCACCATTTCATATAGAAGAAATACCGGTTCCATTTTCGTACCAGTCAATCAAATTTAAGAAAACAGACACCGGACGTTTTGAAAAATTTGAAAAATACAAATTACAAGCTTACTCAGATATCGAATGGCTTTACGTGCAGGCAGAAGGCACTCAGTACGTTAAATCGAAACATCTTTGGTGCCAAAAGAAAGCATTCAATCTGCTCCATTAAATTTCAAACAGCTTTATTATGAGCTCCAAAAATCCCATTCACTGCAATTCATATTTGCATGCAGACATGTGCATCTAGTATGTATCTTTTTATATAAAAGAATATTGGCGATAATCCATCAAAAAACCGAGCAGTTTCACACCATTGTTTTAAATATAGTTGCCACCGTTCTATTTAATCTGAACGAATACGAGAGGAAGATGTTCTCCTCGAAAATTGCTGCAGCCCATGTCTAGCCAGTATTTTAACTACACACAATATCACCACCTTTAGTCGCGTTTTCGGGAACGTAACAATTATAAATAGATATTTTTAGTGTACTGCACGTAAAACAACACACTTATTTTTAATACCGCACTCATCGAAAGGATACTATGCGATTTTATTCTGGCTAGCAGGAATTTATTTTATACTTTTTTATCTATGTATTTATGGAATTGGGGACAATCACATATTTTATATAGGACGGAAACATGCACCACTAACAAGGATCACACAATATATTTTATTGAAACTATCACCGAACTAGTAGAGTCCCGAGGTATCACATTTATTCAACATGTTCATTCATAACTGGGTTGTGGGCCGCGGTTGTCACGAAATCCGGAAAGAAATTATAGTTTTACGCAAAAAAACACCATTATTGCCATTATTACTCTGTGCAGTTAAGAAATTCGGAAACGAATATCGGATTCGTTTATGAGATACGTAACCAAGAAGCAATAAGAATAAAAACAAAAAGGCGAAATACGTAGGAAAAATCCACAACGCGTCAAAGAATCTTTGGACCGCTTATTTTTCGAGTGGACGAACCATATTTATGATTTTCTCACGCGTCATCGTCTCCGCAATACACGGCGCGACGTGTAGTATATTCTCTATGGAGACGGTGTTGATGGAAATCCTCGTATGAACATATTGTATCATATGATCGCAGATAACAATACGAGTATATACGAGAACAGTAAAAAAAAAATAAGAAAATTAGATTTTTTTTGTAAGGGTATAAAGTCAAAGTGGATCGGCCGAATAAAGCCGGTGGGTTCGATGCTGGGCCCACTACTGTTTTGTCTCTTTCGGAAAATTTCTAAATTTCATGTATATATTGAAGAGAGCCGCGAGGAAAATGCTGCTCCCTCAAGTTCCAATGCAGCCGCATCAGCAACAGCCAAGTTACAGCGCAGCCTTGAGAACGCATTTTTCATGAAATTGTCGCTGCAGTATGTTTGATTTTAATGGGAGTGTATATTTATATAAATATGATCTGACCGACCGGTGGTGTGTGCTTTTCTGACTTGAGAGTACGATCGAATTTGATCGAAATCTACCTCCGATCAACAGGGCAACGTCATTATGTTGTGAGATCATTTCCTAAATCATCGCGTATTCAGTTTAACACTTACATAGTCAACAATGATCGGGTCAATGCATGATACATGATCCACTTCTGTGAATTTTGATAATTCGGATCGAATCTATTGACAATCAAAACAATCTTGTTTCCAGATAATCAACTTCCAAATTTCAACACATTTATCTTATTGAAAATTAAAATATCTGCATAAAAAATCGATGTGCTGAAATCGAAAATTTCACACCATCCGATCTTGATAGAAACCATATTGGTAAGAGTCGGGGAGAGAAAAGAGGCGATCGTAAATTGAGAATACCCCACACGCTGAAGGAGAAGCTGCATGAGAAACAACAACATGACGAATCCCCACTGCGCCGTATAGTTTAAATACATTCACCAAAAGAATGTATCTTTGACGTTGACTTTTGTGTGTGTGTATGAGATGGTTGTTCTTTCAAATCACAGTTTTCAGTACGATGAAAATTTTTATAAATAGATACAATACAAAAAATAGACATATTTGCTCCGATGAATAGATTTCTCACGAGTTTTGTTCTCAATTAGGATTCATGTAAACAGATAATGTATGTGTCTGCCAGGGGCTACAGTGTGTTTTGAAAAGACATATGTTAGCAAATAAGTAGCTGGATAGTTTTATTATCAAAACACCCCTAATAATAATAGCGAAAATTATAAATAAAAAAAGATCAAAACACTTGGTACAAATTACCGTCTCCGATAATTTGGTGTTAACAATAAAGAAAGCCAGTATTATCCCTTATATCAACCACCGGTTGCTTTGCTTCCGAGATACTACTATATCTACAGCACTACGTGGAAATTACGTCGATAATTGAACAAAAGAAAAAATGAGCATGACTAGAATACGTCCATAGCTTTTTGTTTGTGCCTTTGGATTTTTTGTTTGGCTTTTGGGCGTTGCAACATTTTAAGATACTTGTTTATCAGTGCACTATGTCAATTTGCAGCATAATCCGACGAGAAAAATATTCTTAAGGATAAAAAAAATGTAGCCGTAATGTAACGCCATATCAGTAAATATCCGGGGGTTCTTAGTGAGGTTATGCAGAATTCCCTCTCACTATTAACCTCATGGACAAACAACTGTACTCAATTGCCCTAACCCCTTGTGGGGCATAGCGCGTCAACTGTTCCATGTGGCCCAGTTGACGTTTCGTTGGCATAAACTGGTTTCGGAGAATGCAGTTGCCAGCATGCATCTCCTGCACATCCAAGGCCACGAACGTCGTCGTGGACGGGATTCGAACCCGAAACGCCGGTAGTTTAACATGAGACTGATGCCTCAACACACTGCGCTACCGGTCGGCCCCAATATAAATAAATATTAATCCGAACAAAACGGAGCTTGTTCTCTTCACTAGGAAGTGTAGTATACTTCCATTTGACCCTCCTGTTTTGCTGGGGACAAGCCTAGTTGTTGCAAATAGGGCGAAATTTCTGGAAATCATTCTGCAAATTAGCTGTAAAGTCCGTAGCGATTAGCAGGGCCAACTCTAGATGGATGAATGATTACACATGCCTTTCAATAAAACCGCTGTGACTTAGACTGGACTCTAGTTGATCCGCTAAGCAGCTGTCGCTGTCGAGTGGCTTTGGGAATAATGTAGGCGGCAATGCATAATTGCTATCTAAATACAAATAATTCTTGACGAAAAAAAAAAAATATTTCATGCTCGTCTACTTAAAGCTTCTAATATACGCGACGCGTATACCCGGTCGCGTAATATTTACCCGTGTCGCGTAAACGCGACTAGTGTTTACACGTAAGTCGGGTTTACGCGGACGAAACGTCGTGTTGGATTCGTTGACTCATCAACGGCGAATGAGTACTGGTCGGTACCAGTTGTCAGCTAACAAGTTATACGTATGTCGTAAACCCGTTTGCTGTTTACACGGGACAGGTATCGTAGATTTGATGCACCCGACGGGTTTACGCGTCTCGCGTATTAGAAACTTTTATCTTAGCTGGCAGACACTGCGATAACTTTTGAATAAAAAAAAAATTAATATTTTTTTCCGACTACGAAATAACCACGAATTTAGTACACTTCCTACAATTAAGTATGTTTTTGCTGTGCCAGTTTAAGAGAGGTAGGTATGTAAATCGGATAAAACACGAAATACCGATGGGAGTAAGCAGGTACATTAAATTGAGGGCTGCGGCACCAAAAAGGCCCATCGATACCGAGGCCAAACGGTCTACTGTACTATAGCCCTGGTCTGGTAACAGGCCTAAGCCGGTCGATCAAGTTTGATAGCATTCATGAACGTCAGCGAAATCGAAGCAATGTCATCTGCTTCAAGTAAGGCGTCGTCAGCGTATACTTGACGACGTTGTGCCAATGCTTTACGACGTTGTGCCAATGCTTTACATTCTCAAAGAATGTGTAGTGACGTTTCATCATCGCCTTCGCAGAAACGACAGCTAGAGTCATGGTTTTAAGGTAACCTTATAGGCAAGTAGTAGTAGTCCGGATGGCGCTATGGTTAGCACGTTCGCCTTCTACGCACTGGGCCC
Organism: Chloromyia formosa; assembly: GCA_964017055.1. NCBI lineage: Eukaryota > Metazoa > Arthropoda > Insecta > Diptera > Stratiomyidae > Chloromyia > Chloromyia formosa. The sequence continues at coordinate 2,907,898 of OZ024813.1, read as the reverse complement.
CGGTTCGATTCCTACTGAATGCGGTAGTTTTCGATAAAAATGGGGATTTACGTGTCGGACTATGAGCCCACTCAGCTGTTAAATGAGTACCCACTTATGGGGTAAATAACTCGGTTGAGCGTGTTGCTACACATCTCTGCACAAGACATACCGTCACGATCTAGAAAATGAGATGATGCTAACTCATCTCGAGGCCATGGTTCAAATTGGACTGTTGCGCCAGTTATTTATTTTATTTATTTATATAGGTAGGCAAGAATGTCCAGTTAGAAGGCCACACATTTTTCTGACACTGTAACAGTTCACTTTTAGTAGTTCATAAGATCTGTTACGCAAGTAACCTGAGACAAACTTGGCTTGGCTTAGGCTAGGGAAATATTCCCATTGGACGGCGGCTTGCCAGTATCTGATGAATTTATTAACGGAACTTGGCGGAATTCCGTAAAAGGGCGTGTCCAAGGCCAACCTGGCCAGTTCGTCAGCCTGTTCATTCCCGGAAATGTCGACGTGGCTTGGTACAACATTACTCTATTTAGGGACCAACAAACTTTTAGCAGTGCGTTCTGACAATTATGCATTAGCGTGCATTGCATTTGAATCCAAACATACTTTTCAACAATCTTTGAAAAGCAACAAACAACTTTTCTTTTTGTAAAACAGACTGTTGTCAGTCGAAGCTACACAACATCACAATTTATTGTAAGCATAACAAAGATCCGAGTGAGATGACCATGGTAAAGAAGTCGCCGCAAAATGAGAACATAGCATAGAATAAAGGGCACTGCAACCATAGGTCTTTTGTAATATAGCCTTTAAGAAAGTTATAGCAAGAGACCCTCCACCATTCTAACGTAGGCTAATATTATATTATTCCTAATATCTGCAGAGCTTGTGACGATCCGCCCAAAGAGCGTAAAAAGCGCATGAGAACATACATATATACATAGTACAAATATATGAATCCGTATGGCAAGCCAGCGATTTTAAAATGTACACTAATTTTGTAACAGTTTCGTGTAAAAGTTGCTATTTGTTTCACATACTATAGAAACGTATGTATTTATAAACTTTGTTTCTATACACATGTTCTGAATCTGGCCAATTTACGACAATTTTAGAATTCATACAAATGTCTCACAAGAATACACATTGGTCTAAAAAAATGACGAAAATGCATTTCTTCTAACACCTACAATGAACTTATTTGCCTCAGCGCGAGTAAACTTGACCCTATTTTTAGGAGAACTTTTTTGGATCACGCAGATACAGGGCAATTTTTTGGATTCAGAAAAAAAAAAACAATTCAAGGTCTTGTAAAAATGTGAATATGTTGAAAATATTATTTCTTTCTAATGCGTTTATTTCTGGGCTTCTTTATTTTCTCTTTATTGTTTATCTATGTTTTTCTACACGTAGAAATCGAAGGAAAAACAACATAAATTTTGTGTCGAAAATAATTCTTGCAATAAGTGGTGGTCAAGACATTTAAGTGGTTGGTCGGATTATTTTTGGTTTATATTAATTTCGTTTTACGTTAACAGAAAGGAAGCTATAGTCTTCCCAAAAACTTACGTGGGAAGCTACCTCAAGAGAGTTGCAATTATATTTTCTTTTACGAAGCAAAAACATAGATTTTGGAATCTGTTTCCACAATTTATACCACGGTCTGATGCATTTTCAAAATTCTGAAAAGTTATGGACAATACAAAAAAAAAAGTCCGAAGTTTGGAACTAAGACAGTGAAATAAGAACATAAGGTTTTATTGTACAGAGACAACCAACCGAATGATGAAATATTCGCTGCAGATAAAAAGTTCATTGCAAACATAACCATTGAGCATTTTATGGTTAATTTTTAAGTACTTTGGGGATGCTATATGAATTGAGAGAGCTTAATTTCATCATTCAACATACAACTCATAGCATAAGGGGAATATCGACATTGCTAAGAAAAAAAAAATAGTAAATTATCGAAATTAGTGTTAAATACTTGGTTTCAGAGGTCACGGAGAATTGGGGTAATATTCTCGCTTCGGCTCAATATCAGCCCCTATTGGGGCAACCAGTAGCTCAGTGCGTAGAAGGGTCAGTTTCAAATCTGACTATGGTCGTTACGGGTTCAAGTCCCGATCACGACGTTCGTGGCCATGGATGTTTGTGTTGTCTTCCCTCAGCGATGGCCTAATAATTAGCCACAAAAAGTGGTAAAAATTACTATTACATCGACTGTCGAACGGTATAACTTGAAAATATATATAAAAGCTATGCATGTTTTCATGAATTGGACAGTAAATTACCGCCCGCGTGCCCGGATGAACGTTAAGAAGGAGAGGTCTTTGTATACGAGGTAGGCGTGACTTTCGACCGAGCCGACTGATTTTACGAGATCTTAATCAGTAAAAAACTGAAAAGTAGTGCAAAAAGGGCACTCGATTCTGCTTTATGGCGTAAAAATACACCCAATGGACAGGTATCATCATATTTTACGTCGAAAGTATCTAACAATGCAATCATTCATTCGCACACGTTCTAATCAACGCAGAAACACCTGATCGGACTGCAAAAATGATAATAAAATCTCCGTCGTGCAAAATGATTTAGGTGACTGATGATCTTTTGACGCCACCTGATAATAATTTAAGATGCATCTGCGTCTACATGCGCATTTGATTTTATTATATGGCTTTCGTCTGAATTCCGTGACCAATATCGAACCAATACGCCAGCAATAAAAATTGTCAGTGTGCCAATAATTCAAGTTACTTATTCGTATAAGTATGTGAACGATGTTCTTGAAATTATAAATTTCAAACGGAAGGATTAGGACATTGTTGATTGATATTGGCATAAAATAAACTCGAAGGACAACGGAAGTGATAATATTTTCAAGAATACTGTACTACGTCATCATCATTGTGACGGTAGACCCCGTCGCCGGGCTTTCCCTCTTTAGTTTTTAAATACATATACATATACCTACACACAGCAAAACAATTAAAGGGCCACTTGAAAAAGCCCACAATTGTTCCAGCTGAAAAGAATAAGGAAGCCAAGACGGGCTTTTTTGATATACGTGAAGGGAGGGTAAAAAAGATAAAACTTATGCAAAAATAAGAATGGAAGGTGCCACGTTTAGACGATTTTTGAGGTCGTTGCTCTTGGTCTCTTGAATTGTCATGTCTTCTGGAACCTTTTCCAATTTTTTTGGATGACAGAATGTCCCACTCCAGGCCAATGGCTCACTGAGATGTCTTCCAACATCTTGTGGAGGATCCACCTCTAGTAAACAATAGCAAATTTAAAGAAAAATACACAGCGGACCAGTAAAGACTGACAAAGAGGAATCAGATATCAAGAAAAAATGACTGTTTCATTATCAGTTTTATGTAGCCAAATTTACCGTTATGTTGGGAACTAATATTTTGGAATGTGTGTTACGTTTCGGTGTTTCTGCGCTTCGACTAACAATCATAGTACCGGCTTCCTTATTCGTATTAACCGTAAGAATTTAACCGTAAGAATTGAGAGCTTTTTAAGTGGCCCTTTAATTGTTTTGCTGTGTGTATGGTCAGAGGTTAAAACAACTGTTTTCACCATCGATTATTTTCGATGTTTTCTACCTTCAATGTTTCATTTTTGATGTTTTACCATCGGTGTTTTATTTTCGATGTTTCGACCATCGATGTTTTATTTTTGATGATATACAATCGATGTTCAATTAACGAATTCTTCGATGTTATACCATCAGTGTTTCATGTTCGATGTTTTCCTCCATCAATGTTTTATCTTCGATGTTGTATCATAGCTACTATACATCATCTTCGATGTTTTTCGACCATCCTTGGTTCGATGTTTTTTTTTCGATGACGAACATCGATGTTTTTTTTTCGATGACGAACATCGATGTTTTGTTTTCGATGATCAACTCTACTTTTGAGATAATAGTTTAGCGCTAGGGTTAGGGCAATTAAGACAAGGAATTGGTTGAGTTTGGATGAGATACAGGAGAGCGTATTAGAAAGGGCAAAAAAATATTAGAGAGGCGCCCGGTAGCTTAGTGCGTAGAGGTGTCAGTCTCATGTCTGGGGTCAGTTTCAAATCTGATTACGGTTGAAGTCCCGTCCACGGCGTTCGTGGTCATAGATGCTCGTGTTGCCTTTCCGCTGTGGTGTGGGGCATAATTTTAAACCACAATATCTCCCCGACTTGCCGCAGGTAGGCGGCTAAATGGGAGCAGGAGGTGCATGCTGGCAACGTGCATCGTCCGAAACTGATTTATGCCAACGAAACGTCAGCTAAGCCACATGGAACAGTTGACGCGATATGCCCAACTAGGGGTTAGGGAAAATGAGTAATTTCGAATTCATTTTTACGAACATTATTCATATTTAGATTGGCAGTTTTCATACAAAAACTACAAGAATTTTCTGCAACAAAAACAGATCAAATAATCATAATAATCATTATTCAAACTATTCGCCTACAGTCAACCATTCAACATACTCATTTACATCTCCCCTGTAGGCTTGTTCACAACAATATCCAGTAGCTTCTCATCAAACATAAGATTTGTAAACAAATAGTAGTTAGCGCTTTCTTACTATAATTACGAAAATTGTTTACAAAATATCTTTGAATCGCAACTTGATGCAAATCATATGTTCAAAAGACACTTAGGATCACGATTATTCAAAGCAACATAGTGCAGGAGCAGAGGTAAAGCCAATCATACCACTGGTAAGAAATAAAAAAAATGAAAAGTGAGAATTTTCTTTTGAAAGATTTAAGCTACGAAAGAAAGATACAAAAAATGGGTCACGGCGAACAATATAGCATACCGAGCACTGAGAAGAATTGCCATGTAATACAATGAGGGGCTGTGGTATATTATGAAAAAAAAAAAGTTTACTTTTGTACTTCAAACGGAAAGTGAAATCAGCGTTTGAGTTTGAATTACGTTATGCCGATGACTGTACGATTATTTACATTACAAGTGTGAATAGTGATTATGAATAAAAAAAAATCACAGCTACTTTCGTTTTCAGCATAAACAAGAATGCCGGTGAGCAATGACCATTTAAGTAGCAGGCCGACAATAGAATAAAGATCCTGATTGAGATACTGATGCAAAATTAGTAATGATTGCAATTTCTTAATGACAATTGAAGACAATTTTTATTTCATTACTGGAAGAAGGCATTAAAAAAAAATAGTTCGGATGGCACAACGGTTAGCACGTTCGCCCCGGTTCGATTGCTACTGAACGCGGTAATTTTCGATAAAAAAGGGGATTTACGTGTCGAACTATGAGCCCATTCAGCTGTTAAATGAGTACCCATTTATGGGGTAAATAACTCGGTTGAGCGTGTTGCTGATCACACACCTCTGCACAAGACATACCGTTACGATCTAGAAAATGAGATGATGCTAACTCGTCTCGAGGCCATCGTTCAAATTAGACGGTTGCGCCAGTTATTTTTTTTTATTAAAAAAATGGCATCACTCCTGCCTAATTCTCTGATATGGACTTCTTTCTCCTCTTGCTTAACCTTTGTGTTTATGACACATTAATCCTTGTTATGCTACTCCAGCTTGATTGATGGTGAAAATGGCTAAACATATGTTTAGACCGAAGCAGCTATCATAGCTGGACTATTATCGCCGATAATCACGAAATACAAATTGTATCTCCTCCGAGCAGCTGCGGCTTAGATCGCAATCAGAACAATAAGTTTCAAGCATAAAGCTCAGCTCAGAGTCACATCGAAAAATCTCTAAGGACGGCTCTCTAATTGCACTTACAAACCTAATGTTACCATCCAGGGTATCATCGAAATTAGAGGCTTCAGCATGTATAGGAACGTATGCAGGGGTACACCACAAGGTCATGCTTTCTCACCCCTCCTATGGAACACCACGGTTAACAGATAACTCATAGACTTGGAGGGATTGGGATGTAAGGTGACAGTCTATGTTGATGATAAAGTTCTCAACTACCATAGCGTAACTGCTCATGGCAGTCAAATAGACATAGAGGATTGCATCGTACTGGTCTGGATAGACTTTAGGAAACTTAATAAGTACTCGGAGTAAGATGCTTACTGCTGGAAAGCATACGTCAAGGATACCATTTGTGATATGCTCATTGGGTTGGTTGACTTTTTCGTGACCCTGCCGGCAATCTACTATCGCGATGCAACTCGAACGGTAGGTCGAAGACGCAGGCCAGGACCTTCAAATAATTTTCGATATAACAATTTGTTAATATTGGTACCTTGGAAAACCAGGAATTTAATATACGAAAAGGATGTGTGTGTTATAGAGGCAAAACTAAAAGTGGCCCCATATTGGGGGCCAGACAAATGTGTTATAATCGTTGATGATAGAAATAATGGTTTCCTGCAGTTTCAATTTACACGTAGGACTTGCAGAACAGATAGGCTTAAGACGCAGCTATTCGTGTTTACTCGTACATGCAATAAAATCGGGATAATCCAACTGACACTTGAATGAGAACAGAAATGACCGCGTGAAAGCCACTTTACACTCAACAATACAATTTCATAATCTTAATCGTGGACCTTACTTTCAACAATATGGAAATTCAAATAGTATATCCTAAGCTAATATAAAAATGGAAAATTCTTAGCAAATAACTCGCTTTTACGAATATTCTTTAATTAGAAATCAGAACGGCACACGCTATAGTAAAAAAGTAAATTATTTTTAGCCAAAAGTAAAAATTCTCTGCTGGAGGGTGGAAATCTCTTTAATGCAATGCAAGCAACTGCTCTGATATGTTTCGGCTCCAGCATTGTAACGAGGAAATATTAAGGAGAATGATGTGGATGGAAATTGAAAGAAAAATAAACAAAAATCCATACAGAGTAAACATGAGGTTGAGTGGGAAATGCACACGGCATGTTACCAATTTCATTAAAGGTAAGGGCAATATGTGTATACAGGCATGTATTGAGAAAAGAAAACATACAAAGTTCTGAACGTATTGCAGATGAAGAAGATACAAATAAAAAAAATACTGAAGTAATTCCCTTTTTTATACCGAAGCTATGCAATCGATAATGAAATTGTAGTAAAAAAAATTAAAGTATCTTTAGACAACTCTGACTGAAACCCCAAACACTTTCATAAAAGTGCTAACATGCAATCCATATTAAAAACACCTGCGATTTTATCATTTTCGATATTATATAAAATTTTGCAAATCAAACCGCAGCTCCGAGGAGTCATCTCACTCGTCACCTACACGTCAATGGAGAAGCGAACGTCTTTAGAATTTCTCCAATATCGATTTCACTCGTTTAGAATAGCATCTTACAGTTTTAATTAATTTTATCGCATCTCAGCGTATAGTGCATTTGTTTATATGTTGAGCATAATCACTTCAGTGCAATACAACGGCATCGACTCTTTCGTCCCCATTTATTGTTTTGGAATGGTGCAATTCCAAGTCGAGAAAATACAATCCTGTCATGAATTTTAATTTTTAAAACTTCATGAAACATTGATCCAGCCCATGAAATATCTGCGAGGACACCAGAAAATACCTGCAGAGTGTCAGAGGCAATCACATCAGAAGCCTGATTTGATCCACACGTCAACATGCATACGATTCGCAAATCTGTATGAGAAAAATTCCATCCATATAAAATGCGGATGTTAACTCAGAACGATACTTTTTTTCGACCAGAACTTCAAAGACGAGAAATAAAAATTAATCAATTTTGGAATTTGGGTCGCAACGCGCTCATTTTTAGGATTGGGGTGTCAAGGAAAAGATGCGCATAAAAGCACAAAAATCTTAATGTCTTGGTCATCGGAAATCCAGATTTGACCGTAATCATGCCCAGTCAATTCGAAAAGAGAGAACTATTTCACATGTAGCCGTATGACCTGATTGGATCAAAATCGTGTCAAATATTAAATCGACTCAGCAAATCGGATGTTGGCAGGGATGTAGTGAAAAATGTGAGCAATTGGAGCAATGATTCGTTGGCGATGCAAAACATGCGGTTTTCACATTGGATGATTGAAATGAATCAGCACGGGAAGCTGTCAGTAATTAAATTACCGCCAAACCATATTCCTAAATTTAGGTGAAATCGGGCCACTAGAGAGAGGTATAGGTCTCATAGGAACAATGGAATCGGAACAAGTTTTACTGCTAATTTCAATGTGGTAAAAGCAGAATTCTGCATTTACCATTTATAGCAACAGAGATTATCGCTTCGCGTGAAGCTTTGGCAAGCTTGTTTTCATCCGTTCGGGGTATTTGGAAATTCACCTAAAGGTGTAAAAATAAGATCCGCACGAAAAGTATTTTATTTACACCGAAAAAAAACCGTCATAATGGCATACCGAATCGGTGAATTTTCGGTAGGTATTTTTTTTTACTGTGTAGCACTTAAGCAGTAGTGTTATGGAATTTGACAGAAAGAGGAAAGAAAGCAAGTATTTTTTTTTAATCTTGTGAGTCTTTTTTTTTGTCTTTCGTAAGTTGAAATGCCGCAAAAATGTTAGAAAACCCTAACAACAGAGAATTTTATCGGATGAACATCGATTTGTAATCAACTCCTAACAAGAACTACAAGTGGTTGCGAGTGGTGTAAATCATAATCATCTATACAAGATATGTTAGTACTATCTAAAGCGGAACTTCACTTGAAGATTGATGAGTTACTGCCAGAAGCGGAAATATACTCGAATGACTTTCTCGCTCAAGACAGTATGAACGTGGCTTGTATACATTATAACATTATTTTAAATCCATGACTTCATATTGATGTTATTTGAAAACCACCAAACTTTGATGCCACGATATAGCGAGCTAGTATAATAAATAAAACGAAATTTTTGGGTCGACATTCAATTCGTGAACTTAATCCTCTACTTCCAAGTTGACATCACATTAGGAAATGTCCAAGCATCTTGATTCGAGTAAAATTGATTTCGATAACAGAAAGATATTAACCTTTAGATTCTTTGGGCTGGCTCCATTTGATGCAGACTGTTAATCGAAGATAGTTGAGGCATGAGTCAATTGCTTAAATAACCATGACTCTAAATCCTTATTGCCTTAAATATATAACATACACGAATTATAGATAATTAAAATTCACTTCCTTATCTAGGCGCACGTTTACCTTCATCGAACTTAATATCATTTAACATGCTCATTGGAACAAGAAACCGCAAAATCGCACTCTAATTAGTAGAAAAATTGCAATTCGTAATGTTGGAGAATCATGCAAACATGCTCGCGGCCACCACACGTGTACGGTTAGTGGTCACAAACAAACAATGTTTATGGTGAAAAGTTGGCGAAACACTTTTTATTTTCACGAATGTTAACAAGCGCCCAACACGCTGAAGCAAACATTAGCACACGGTGAATGCTGCTCCTTTCACTTGAATCAGGATCAGTGACTTGGATAAAATAGAAAGGCGTCGTCACCATTTGCGATCCTCATTTTCCGAGTGAATGGAATTGCAACAAAGTGCACCCTGTCTTTCTTTTTTTATTTGACACAACAAACAACCAAACAACAAACAAACACAAGACGACATACAAAAGGTATGAAAGAAATGCGAGTCTACCTCAAATGAATTAAAATGATTGTTGCTGTTGTTGATGCTACTTGGTAGGTTCACCATTGGACCGAACGAGGGCTGTTGCTGCTGTTGCGGGGGTGGTTGCTGATGGCAATTGTAGCCCATTGGAACTTGGCCGTTCAAAGACGAGGATGAAAGTTGCTTCTGCAAAGGTTGCCCGCCTGGCAGAGGTTGTATGGGTCGTATTGGTCGTATGGGTGGAATTGGCTGTACAGGAGGAATCGTCTGCACCGGAGCCACCACTTTGCCTGGATGTTGCTGGTGCTGCTGATGATGATTCTGATGCTGGTGTTGTTTGGGCTTGGGATAAAAGTACGGATCAAAAGTTCGCAAGATATCCGATCGAACATTCTCATCGCCATAAGGATTGTTATTGCATTTCAAATGATCCCCATGTCCGTTCAATTGGGCCTGATTGATTGTGGCTTTTTTATTGTTGCTAGAGAGTGGCTGTTGCATGTTTGTGTTGCCACCGACTGGGCCTGTTTTGCCCACGATGTTCGTTTGTTGCATCACTGGAGGCTTTTTTTGCGATAGTGCGGCTCCATTGCTCGGGACCGGAGCACATGCAAAAGTGGACATTGAGGAGGCCGTAGTTGTCGCAGCAGCCGGTAGTTGCTGTCCACCGGTTATACATTTGATGATATTACTGCTGCTATTGTTGTTGCTATTGGTTAGCGCGGTAGCATTGGATTTTGTCGCCAACCCCTTGGTAGTGGCAGCAGCACCAAGACTCGTTGCACCACTTATGGGAATTGGACGAGTTTTATCATGGCACTCGCTAGCAGCTGTGGGTTCACCAACAGGTTGTTGCAAATGCGCTGCTTGGGAATCGTTTCGAATCGTCGTAGATGCATTTTGATGGTAATTTCCGGCAATCTTTGAATCGGCGACATTCTTACCATCAGTGGGACGTTTTATGAATCGTTGCTGTTGTAGCGGCAGCTGTTGTTGTGGCGGTTGTTGCTGCGGCTGTTTGAAGAAACTCGAATACATAGATTGTGGCACAGCCGAGGCACTCACAGACTTCTTTAGTGGAATTGCTTTCTTCTCCTTATTTTGCTGGCCATAATTCGAGGTAATTCTCAATATATCATTGAGTCGCTTTTCTAAATTATTCTCAACATTCTTCTGCTTTTTCGTGGCTGCCATATCCGGCGAGTGTGGCGCTGGCGGTTGGGTGGCTTGTTGCTTTGCGGAGGTCACTGCAGTGGGCCGTACATTCTGCTTGACAGCATTCACCACTATTGCATTGCCGGTGCCAATGTCCTTTTGTCCGGTGGGTTTCTTAAAAATATTGCAAATATACGAGGTAACATGTTCCTGAGGCTTTGACACGCATGACTGATTGTGGAGTGTTTGTTGTTTTGCCTGGAGTTGCTGGGCGTTAGACGGCTGCAGCGGCTGTTCTTTTCGTCGCAAGAAGAAAGGCTGATAAGGTTGTTTTGTATTGAAAATGGCACTACTTGAAGAACTTTTCATCACAGTTTTCGATGGTGGGGCGATTCGGGTTGACGCCACACCGCCACCAGTTTGAGTTGAATGCACCAGGGGCAAGTGGTTGTTTGAGCAGCTCTTGTTGAGCGTGGATATCGTAGGCTTCGCATAGCAAGGAATATGCGATTTGCTCGAAGACTGGCTTATTTGTGGGACGTTTGAAAAGGAGATGCTCTTGCCAAGATTCATGAAACCTGATGGATGATGAGTTTGCCTCTGTTGTTGCGAAGACATCTCAAATGTGGTCTTCGGCTTCAAATCAGCAGGCTGAGAAACTGGCACATTTCGTTGAAGCTCTCTTGTTGGGGACAGCTCCTTAACAGGTGTGCCTTGGACGATTTTATCATAATTCCAAGTAGTGCTCTTTTGATCCTTTCCATTGATATTGTTCGACCAAAATGCGCTCATCAGCTGCTTTCCCATTGGCCTTAAATTGATGCATGAGTTTGATGCACTTTTCTGAACACTTTTCTTTGATGCAAACGCCGCACTGCTAGCAGATTCAGATTTCTCTAATTTTGGCAGAAAGCCTCGGATCTCTGGATGATCTAGTGGATAATTCGGATTCGGCATTGCCGTGCTGCTGATACTCCTCGTCAATTTGTTGGCGACATTGGACGGACAACTACTAAGCGCTCCAAATGCCAGATTCCTATTCGAAGTTCCGAATGTTGAACCGATACTTTGCTGTGAAGTTGATTTCGCCAGTTGATTTTTGTGAGCTGCCAATCCGCTATTTATGCTTTTGATTTGATCGTATAAGTCTTCGCATTTCTTGAATTCTTTGTGTATTTTCTTATCTAGTTCGCTGTAGTCGGGCAGACTTTTGAGATAGTTGTTCATGTAATCAATGTCTGCATTGTAGATTTCGCTGGTGAGATTTTTGGCATCTACTTGTCTCGTGGGCGGGACCGGTGCTTGCTTTTGTTGTGCGATATTTACAGCGCCGATCGCCGATGCGGTTTCCTTGTCGGGCGGACATTTGAAGTTGCTCTTTACCGTCTGCTCTGATGGAGTCTCTTTTTGTGGTAAATACTTGCTGCGGTTGATGTGCCCGACGACCATTGGACCGTCCGTGTTGTTCAGGATCTTTGAAAGTTCAGACAGCATTTTAGAGGACGATGACTTTTGCGGTGGCACTGGAGGAATTGCAGATTGGCCTTTGGGTCGTGTCGGCGGTGGAGGTGAACTGGAGGACGAGGATGAGGATGAAATTGATATTGATAGCGACGGAGAGCGCGGCTTGCCTGGGGGTTGAGTCATTTTCGCTGAACCCACGGATGAAGATGGGACAACAGCGATCCCAGGATTTTTTTCGTCACTCATTCCAACCATGGAGCTTGGTTTAGTATCCGGTTTTATTTCGGCGTTCGGCGCTGTATTAAAGTAATTAAGGTAATTGAGTTTCGTCGTTGACGCCGATTTTAGGGGCAAAATTTGTGGGGTGGATGATTTTGACGGAGTAGCAACTCTTTGCGATGACGATGCTGTCGAAGTTTGAAGCTCTTTTTCGGATGGCGTCGCTGCTGGCACTTGATCGCGTATTTGCGGCACGAATGATTGCGGTTTATCACAATTATGCATTGTTGCATGTTTGCTTAGTTCATTTTGACAGAGCAATGGAAAATCGTAAGTGGATATACGATTCTGGAAAAAAAGGGCGAGCATAGGGTTTTTCCATGGTCTATTTACACACAAGTTGTGCGGCGCTGTTTAGATGGGATGAATGCGAACGTTTAGGTGAATTAGAGGTTATGGTCAATGGAATGTCTGGATTAATCGGTGAAATGAGAAGTAAATTGGGCCGTGTATTACTGAACGATTACATATTCAATGATACACAAATTGTATGAAAGTTTTTTTCTCACTTGGAATGAATGCGAATTGCTAACACCTGTTTTAAGTTTTTAGGGAATCGGCTTGAAAATAGAAAACACCCAACGACGATCAGAGGTTAAATATTGTGTGTCACGAGCATAGCCAAATATCCGCCTTTGAAGCATCGAATTTCAAAACTCATTAGCACAAGAAGAGTCTCAAATCACTGTTCTAAATTTTGATTTTAAGTTCGGCGGAGTCGTATTCATAGATACGTAAATATGTATAGCATATAGGAAAATAGATAAATAAAGATTATGTGTGAACTGCCTAAGGCGGAGCACACGCTCACGAGAAATTACGCTTTAGGCAGTACGAACCAACATTTTTTCAGAGTGAAACTATTGTTACGATGCATTTCCATTATGTCCGTACTGCGTTTTGCTAGGCACCACTCTGCGTCGACCGCAGGCGACGATGAAAAAGATACACACATATAGTGCTGCTATGGGTTAATCGCTAATTGCGAACAATGTGCGACGATCGTGTGCCTAGCAAAACACACATTTAAGCAGAAATTACCTCTGGGCATACCCTAAGGTTGATTTTCGCTTTAGGCAGTACGGACATAGCCTGTGTGCATAATAATAATAACAATAGTTTCACACTGAAAAACAAATTTCTACTGCCTAATGAGGAAATCGACTTCAGGGTAAGCCCAAAGGGAATTTCCGATTTAGACAGTACAGTTAGGTTCGTCGTGCCTAAGGCGAATATCCACTTGAGGGTGGGCTCCGTTAACCTTTCCTTAGTGGTATACATTTAAAATACAATTTCTGCATGAGATTGGATACCTTTTGCAAATTACATATCCCCGCAATTTTAGAGGGATAAATCATCATCCTAATTTATGCATTTGGGGGACTTTTGTCATGATAACTATCTCCGCCAAACAAAATCCAATTATTGGAGAGAACATTGCAAACTATCCCCCAAATTTGGGGGATATCTTATTGTAAAACGCCCCCACCTACACAAAATGTTCGGAGAGATGGGGGGGGGGGGCATGATCATATCATATAGAATAGTTCGCTGAGCCCCAAATTATATTCTTTTTGGCACATTTTTGGATAAGTACGAGTATATATTTCTTATCAATGGCCATGACATCCAAAGACCTTGCCTTGGATCTTAATGTCAAGATGTTGTGAACCTTCAAGGAATTTCGAGGTAAATTTATTTCCACCGTATGACTGAACTGAATGGATTTGAATGTCAATATCGATGATAAAAGTGCAATAACTTGTTATTGCAGTAGCAACGTGAAACAAACGAGGTGTCACACTTCTATCATCGATTTGTTTGAAGCGTTTTTGACTGAATTTTCACCCGGAACATAAACAACCCCCGCAAGATAAAAAAAACTAGGCCAAAATGCCAAAAGTAAAAAAAGTTGTTAGCAATCGATCATTTCCACCAAAGTGAAAAAAAATCTTTGAGGCAATGACAACCTAAGACGACGACAATGACAGTATTCACTAGTAACAAAGACAATACGAAATTGGTCGCACTGTGCTTTCTAAACGGACGATGGGGCGGATTCAAAGCCATATCACATTTAAAACTACCACTAATGTATCACTATCTAATTTTTTTTCAAAGTCCCTTTAATAAATATTTACGTCTCAAAAAAGGTCAACGAAAGCATTCCGTCAAAAAAAAACCAAGTCATCGAGCTCAAAAAATATTCGAACATAAAAACCTTGAGTATATGCTCGGGGATTTTTCCATTTTTCGGCACAGCAATTTTTTTAATAATGATAATTTTATCACCCTCAAACTTGGTAACTGTAACGGGTGCACGTGACTTATGAGCATGCTGATGTTGATGTGAGCTAGCTGATTTCGTTTTGGCAGTAGATGCAGTAGCAGTTTTATTAGTTGATGATGAAGCATTATTTTGGGCATGGGCTTTCTCTTTATTGAGACGAGTCTGCTCGGCAAGCGAAGCTGTAGTAGCAGTGAAAGATTTAGTAACTGTTTTGGCTGAGGTGGCATTGCTTGAAACCGTTGCACTTTTAGAAGTTGTCGCCTTGGATGAACCACCCGACTTGGAATTATTATCAGAGCTGCGAACAATTGATATTGAATAAAGTGGTTTGTCGTCGTCGAGTATACTTTTTGGAGGAACGTATTTTTTCTCAACTCTACGCAGGACTACACCTAATATAGGTTCGTTCTCTTTCGGCGGTTCAATTCTCTTCAGCACAATTCCATCCTTCGGTGAAGTCTTAAATTTGGGAATTTCATTCGCTTCTGATATAGCGCCATTGGTAAGCGCTTTATCGCCGTTACCGGGCTCTATATCGCCATTTGTTCGCTTAAGATCGCCATTGATAATAATTCCATTCGTACTGGTCATGTTTATATTAGCTAGATTGAGTACCGATATTGGATAAACCGTCTTCGTTTCAGTCAATTTCAAATCGGCGGTGTTTGAGTTGCTGATATTGTTGTTGTTAGTTTCGCTAGTAGAAGATTGTCCTGTCGAGGGTGGTAATAGGGCTGTCGTGTCCATTGTTTGTTTGTAATCTACTGGAACGATTTGAGGACCGGTCGAGATACTCAAACAAACAGGACTTGAACAGCAAAAGAGTGCATTTCGCGGTGTGCAATTGGGGAGAGATGTTGAAGTGGTTGTTGTTGAATCATTGCTAGTGTTGCTCAAATTAGTGCTGGAGGTGTTGATGAATTCACTCATGGACGGTGACTGCGTGGACATTTCCAATGAATCCGATATTATCACTCTTTGATACCGGTTCAAACTCACAAATAATTATACTATTAATTTTGCACCGCACTAGCGATTATTTTATTTTCGGCGGCAAACTAGATTTTGGACAGTAATTCCGAACACACTACCAAATAAGAGAACGAAAAAAAATCCGATCCGCTTGCAACGAGAGAACTACCGAAAAAAGTTCACTCAATTAAAACAAATAATGTTCTGAAGATACACTTCGAAATCTAATTACTAAAAATAACAATTAAAATAAAAAAAAAAAAAAAGATTGAATTTCGCGCAACGTGTCAATCTGACGATACCGTCCACTGTTCAGATTGATGGGATGATAGAAAAAAAAAGATAGCGATATTTTTCGTTATTTTTTTTGCACTGAATTCATTCATGAAAACAAATTATCGAGGAAGCTTTCGTGGTAACACCTTCCTTTGTATGACATACATACATAGAGAGCACCGGCAGAGTGTTCAAAGTTTGGCATTTTGGCATGGTCGTTTTTTTTAAATATATTTTCGTTCCGCGAAAAAGAAACGCAAGTCGCCAATTGGAGATACCTGTGATTGTATCACCGTTATTAAAAGCACCAATGCGCGAGTTCATAGATCATTCATGACAAGGATTCAATGACATTTTGACACTAAATTTTCCCCGGAGAAAATTGAGATGTTGCGTACATTGGAATCTTTTTAAGGTACGGCTCACACTAGCAGGGGGTATTTTAAAGGGATGATTATGTCAAACATAGTCGGGCGTACACTAGACGATAATTTCACGTAACATTCTCGAAATCGCCCGCGCGTAAACACAGACGCGGCTTTCGCGAGGCGAGCCTTAGCCGCGTTTTATGTCCACATTCACATAAACAACAATTCGCTAGAAATCAGGGCATGGGAAATTGACACACAATAGCAGATAAACCATAATCCAACAAAGTTGAAATCGGTTGCAGAATAATGAAAATTTAACCGTTTTCTTCTTCTTATTCAATGTCTGGTACACACATCTTATCCAAATTAACTTTTTATCGTCTGTTTTTGTACTCGTCGCTCTACAAATCAAGTGCAAAGGAAACAAAAAAGCGACAACATCGAACGATCAGTAACACAGTTCGCGAGATGACCCATGTCTTTTAGACGGCATTTTAGAACGGACGTGAAACTCATGTGAATAGCGAAGATTTCAGTTACAGAAATTGTCGAATTTTCAATACAAAAAAAAAAAAAAATTAAAAAAAAAAAAAAAACACATTACCACCCCGTGTGAATGTGTGTATAAAACACGCGAAAACCGCCAAGCAAGCACCCGAATAAATATAGAACTGACAAGAAAAAAACCCGACGTCGTTTCCCCAAACTTCTTCTCCTTGAGAAAATCAAGAAGGAGAATCCCACTAGTCCCACTATACATAATGCATTAAAAATATCTGTGGTATTACTCTTAAAGATACTCGTACATCATATCCTCCCGGATCCCCCCAAAAAACAAAATGAAAAACCAAGCCGGCAGGCACACATCCGCCGTTTTCAAGAGCGCCAAGTCTTTGAAATTGGCCAATAGTAGTTTTTTCGTCATCATTTAACTCTGTATAGCTCGCAGCTCTTGTTTGAGGGAAAAGTCATTTTCCCAGCCGACTAAACACGAGAACGATGATCGGATCGGTTTGTGATGATCGCATGGTGATTTTGCTTTTCTGAATTTTCTCCCTCGAGATTTTCGCGTTATATAGACTTTTTCCCAAAAGCTAGCCGATTTACGGACGACTTTATTAAGCTAGCGCAGCTAGAAAATGTGTGATGGTTCTGTGTGCGAGCTTAGTGAAGAAAAAAAAACATCAGGAAAACGATGTCTGAATTGTACTCGTGGCGATCTGGGAAAATTATTAGAGACATGACGCGATGAGCAGATTAGACAAAATGCTAAGGGTGGCAGATGGATTTTGTTTGGGAGAAATGGATTTGTCTAGAAGTTCGATCTGTCCATTCAAGCATGAAATAATCTGAATTGATCAGATATTTGAGGTGGATTATTATCATCTTGGAAGACGGTGGAGTGGAGTGATCGTGATCAAAACTTATAAAATTTCCGGCGAGTTAGACAGTAACAAGGTCTGATTATTATAGTTAAAATAGAATGTATAGTATGCATATTAGCGACATATTAGCACAATAACTCTTTTTGCTGTGCCGGCACATAAGCTTCGAGTCTTTTCACTGAGTAGTTAGAAAAGAGTCGTTCAAAAAGAGCCCCCCCCCCCAAATTCGTGAGAGTACTAAAAATATACGGGGTACCGTATCTGTGCAATAAAATAAATTGGTTAATATCTGCATTGAAATTTAATTAAGCTATCAATTCAAATTCATGTTTTTTTTTCCAAGTCTGATTTTCAGTGTTCCAAAACCCGCCTCTAGTTTCTTGCAGCAAGATTGAACGTAAATTTCGTACAAGAAAATCTAACAATAACCGCGTTCTTTTGCGTATCTGTTCGAGTGTAGGGTAGGGTAACAAACACGCATTATACAAACAACAACCGACTTGTTGTTTGTGTAATGTGCGATCGTTACCCTACCCTACACACTCGATAGATACGCCTGAAAACGCCCCTAATAATTCCTTCACATTTTAAATGAATTCATATCTAATCTAACCAGACCTATAGTGTAGACCTACCCTGATCTTCTGTTCTTTGAAAACATGTGTATCTATCTACTCCCGCTTGTAAACTTAATTTCTGCACCTATTAAATCAATTACATTTCTATTCTAACCAGACGTTAATGCGCCAAAAAGTTCGCGTGCTGCATGAAAACAGGGTTGATATTCAGGGATGGCCAACCCCACTTTTTTTTTGTTTTGATTTCAAATTCGGAATCAGCGACCCAAAATTATTTCGTAGTACGAGCCAGCCAGATCGGACGAGTATTTTCCATGAAAACGTTTTTTTTACCGCAGATTCGAAATCAGCAATACTAATTTTTTTTCCTTCTTTTTCGACTTGACGAAATAAGCGATCCTAATTTTGTTTCCTTCTTTTTTGACTTGACATTCGAAATCAGCAAATGCCCTTTAGTTCAAGCCAGCCAGATCGGATGAGTATTTCCCCTGAAACAGGGTTGCCATTCTGGAATGAGCAATTCCAATTTCTTCTTCTTCTTTTTTGACTTCATATTCGGAATTAGCGATCCCCAAGTAGCAAAGTAGTATCGGATTTGGCTTCAAAAATAAAGCCAATTGTCCTGCGAAAAATATTCGCAATTGGTTAGATCTTCGCTTTCTAACTGGCGCCTTTAAGCCACCCCTTTAATGTACATTTGCACATTAAATATTGTGCAGATGACATATACATATACACGAGTATCTTTCCCGTTGGAAACACTTAACATGATTCGCAAAAGATTTACTTTTCGCGTAAAATAACAAGGCCACACTATGAATAGGTACTCGTATTCATGTGAATATGCGTGCGGCAATAGGAAAAAAAAATATTCTTAAAATAAAATATTATTACGAATATATAATTAAACCGAAAGGATACGCAGCAGGCATACAGGTAAAACATAATAAGGCATTGCTTTTGAGGCATGACCCCAACCTTGCACTGAACTTGATTGATTTAAATAAAAAAATAAGAAAAAAAAATCGTATCTAGTTTTTTACATAATCCAATTAATTACACTATGCAGACTAGACCTACCAATCTATTCAAGATGATAGAAGTGTGAATTCCTCCGAACAGCAGTTGTCTTTGTATATGTATTTGAAAATACAGACAATCGTATAATAGAAGAATTTCAAGTTGGTCTTACTATTCTAACAATGCTGCACACTCTGCGTCTAAATAATTTGGCAATTCTCCACACGAATACATGGTCTTCTTATCTGTGCATCTCTATATCCTCAGCTCTTATCATCTCTTATTATGCCAATCAACTCGTTGCCTCTTGAACATAATAGCAGCGATTCTTTGTAACCAGAACAGAACAACATGCACGCACTACACTAACAACATTGTCCCCGAAAGCGCTCAATGGAGAGCTGATATAAACCTCGACACACACGACAACCATTTTGATCGCGAGTTAGAATCAATAGAACACTGGAAATGAGGAGAATCCTTTTTAGCACGTTCAATTGACTTGGATAGCGACCAAAATGGTTGTCCTGTGTGTCGAGTTAAAGAAGCTTGATCTGTAAGAATTTTTCCAGGTTGAAATATTCGGAATTCGCTGCTGTCAATGCAGTTCGATCATGCAGTTTAAGTCGATAATACAGGTTATTTCCTGTGCTTATAATGCTGATTTTCTGTGTTCTATTTTTCTGACTAAACTATTTAGATTTTCTGCGAACTAAAAAGTAGGCCGTCTGCGCGGGCTCTAACCCAAGACACACCCTTCACCTAGGAAATACACACTACATTTTCCATGTTCGCCTTTCAGCCTTTCTGTTCATTCCTGCTTATTGTGTTCTGTGGTGCTCTGGTTACAAAGCAACACGACAAATGATTTCTCCTGTGCTGTTCTGCCCTAGCTTCTTTGCAGAATAGAAAATGGACCTGAAAGGATCATTGTTTTTAAATTTGATCGCAGATACATTCAAATCACCTTTAAAAATAGCTTATTTTCGTGTGGATGCGACAAAAATGAATTTGCGCAACGAATGCCTTGTAACAATGCAAGCTAAAAGTCGGAAGAAATATGTCACGTAATAGGTGAATAGCGTCACGGTCTTCTTCTTAAGCACGTACGTATCTCTGACAATTTATATTGTGTAAACGTAATGAACGGTCTGTGCTTACAGAATTATTTCTGACACCTTTTGAAAAAAGAGTCCAAAGTAAATTCGTAATAAAAAGACACGACAAATCACTTGATCTGACCAGATCAATCGATCTGAAACTGTCAGATGCATTGGGTGGGTATATCGGTAGGCGAAATTTGAATTTTATAGCCCCCGCATGGGTGGTACGAAATTGTATGAAAAGGGTAGTTAAAAAAAGGCTATTAAGGTGCCAAGTAGTTCACCTACCAGCAGTGGCCCCCAGTGTTACTAAACAAGTAGCCCCCGTGTTTACCTATGATAAGTTGGTCCCCTAAATACCCACCGTAAATAAAAAATGTATTTTAATAAATATTTGATTTTACGGTTGGATCATTTTCGAAAGAAATTTTCCAATTCGATTTCAATATGTATATAAATTAAATTTTTGTGTTTGCTTGTCCGACCGACATTCGATCTTGGGTCGTTGTGATTTAGAATCCATCGCACTACCGCATACGCCATTGAGGCTACTGTGGAATGGCTTCCCATCAAAAAGACTCTATGCCTACATTGAAAATGATACCCCCGCATGAGCGGTACGGAATTATTAGTTAAAAAAGACCAGTAAGGTGACAAGTATTTAACCTACCAGAAATGCCTTTTAATATTACAAACGCTTACCGGGGCTATCCAGCAGAAAGCATGGCTGCCCACGTTGGGTGGGTACATGGGTAGGCGAAAATTAAAAATCATATCCCACATAGGCGGAACGGAATTGTATGAAGAGAGCAATTTAAACGATTGGATTTGTAACTCATCCATAGATCAACTAACTGTCAACACGCATCTTCGAACTAAATCTGCTGAGAATAGTATGTACTAATATAATGTAGTAATGCGTTCCAAATTTTGGTAATCAAGTTAATCTAGTTAGTGGTAATAATCTTCAAGATTCGCTTAAATGAAATAGTCAGCTTTTAGTGATCTGAATTTTCTCAACACATTTTACATTATCATTGCTGCTTGTACAGGCAATGTATTAACGATATATGTTTTTATGGTTGCAATTCATGGTAATATTTTTTAATTCTAGTATTAAATGCAAATAAAAAAATGATAAAAAATATTTATATTTCGATAAAAAAAAATAATAAAAAAATGCATTTTGAAAATGCACTCGATTGTCATTGTTTTCCGCGAACAAAAAATTTACGTTGTCGCTACGTGTTTCGACTAATTTTGTGGAATAGTTGTAAAATAAAAATTTATAAAAAAAAAGTAGAACTCAAGTCCAAATTGTATTTTTCCTTTTGAATATTGAATAGTTAGAATTTCGTTTAAATTTTTTTTTCTGTATTATTAATTCCCTGCATATAAAATGGAAGTTTTTTACCTTGGCCGGTGATATCCTATCTTCCCTTTCTTTAGCACGTTCACGATCACGGTGACGACGTCGTGACGTACTGTGAGATCGTTCATCACGATGACGGTGCCTATGGGCACGACGTCCTGATGTCGGACTACGACGATGATGGGAACGTTTAGAACGTTCGGCACGACGACGTGATGACCTATCATAGCTGCAATAAAAAGAAAAAAAAAGAAGTTAGATTTGACTGAAATTATTATTCACGGGCAAATTTAAGTTTGAAAAATGTGCGGTGTAACCCAAAAACAGTCTGTAGCGACCATGGCTACTCGCCACTATCGGTGCATGCAGCACTAAAGTGCATCCATCAGGTAACCCGACTGACAATAGTCAGCAGGTTGAGACGCCATCATCATTTACCATCTCGTAGAAATAAAGTTAAATGTTGTCTTTATTAACACGAGTGTTCCGTTTGTCGAGTGGTCGTTTGGGGCGACCGACAGCGCAGTGTGTTGAGGCATCAGTCTCATGTTTGGCTACCGGCGTTTCGGGTTCGAATCCCGTCCACGATGACGTTCGTGGCCATGGATGTCCAGGAGGTGCATACTGGCAACTGCATTCATCGAAACCAATTTATGTCAACGAAACGTCAACTGGGCCACATGGAACAGTTCACGCGCTATGCCCCACAAGGGGTTAGGGCAATTGAGTAACGTTGACGGTCAAAAAGGTAGACTTGCCGAACGAACACAAAGTTTGCCCCTCTCCCAGTTTTAATAAATCTGAGAATTCACCTCACTTTCTGAAACTACATAAAATTTGTACAAGCAGTGGCAACCGGGACCAAATTCACCGTTACTTCAAAGATACAACTGTTCAGACTTTAAAGAAATTTATAAATTGATTTTTCATCGAAATTTTGAAATAAATATTTTACAACGGTACTTTGATCTGACAAATCTACAAATTTGACAAAAGTTGCCCAAATGTATCAGCTTTCCAACGGTATATTTCTTTGGTATAATACATTTGGATTTGAAAATTTTGGAATAATACGCATTAAAGGAAAAAAATGGTCTTGCGATGAAACAAATTTACTTCAAATAATTTGAGTTAACAGGTAGTCCACGCTACAAATGAAAATAGGAACTAAAAATGTCGTGTAGTTTCGAAATTTGGCACAATTGATGTGGAGAGTCCCTTGAAAATATGCTCCAAAGTCTCCGCTGATAGAGGAAGTGTTCTATTGTTCTGTTTTTTTTTTGCAAATTGTTTTGCTGTACTGTACCTATATAAGGCATCTTCCACCAGAGACTTTTAGCTTTTATCAGCTTCTTGATAGGAACGAGTCCTTAATACATTACGGACAGCTCCCCTTCGACATTTTTTTAGTGTTGGAAATTTGAACTACTGTCCAATTGGATTTTATGAATTGCAAAGTCCTACCACTTCCTTCACGTCGAATGTACACGAAATTTAAAACGAACGAATTATCCAGGATCATCATCCAGAGTGACTAGTCAAAATTTCCTATTAACACACGGCATCTTCCATATGCGTTTCTGACATTTTTCCTGCAGTCTTGCCTCAAAGGTGATAAGATAATTCTTTTCACGAATACTCAAATATCTCAAATATGCCGCACATACCGTCTTTGATAAGCACTAATACGTTGCTGTACTGGGTGTAAATTGGACACATGGACAATCTCAATTGTAACTTCTTTACATCGCGATCGATGAAAAATGTAGAATTTAAAGCACATCTTGAAAAACGAACCGACAATGCATCGCGGCATACTTAAGCACGACCACTCACAGAAAATACCATTAACAAGTGAATAAAAAATTAAAATAGTTCATAAATGGAAGAAAGTTCTCAATTTCGCGGTTTTGACTAACAGAAATCTATCTAGCAGCAATATTGCTGGTCGCTTAAGATAATCAAGGCATTTGATAATAATTATTAACAGTGCATGCTAGTTGAAGCGAAATGAGAGCACACAACATGTAGCTAAGCTATTGTATAATTCAAAACTGATAAGCCTAGAAACAACGCGCAACATAAGAAGAAACGACGTAAATGAGGCTAACAATTATTATTGTGACGATTGGAACAGGCATGTGGTTACGAAAGCCAGAGAGAGATTGGTCGATGTCGTATCACACACGCAATTTTATAAAATAATTAAAAATAAAATGAAAATTAAATGACGAGTGCCTGGTGGAGTGAGATAAATGGCTCGAAGAATGTTACTCATATATTGCATTGTACGAACCAACAGTAAGTTGGTTCTAACCAGCAAACTGCAGCTTTATGTATAGGAACTTTTTGCATAAATTTAAAGTAATTCAATGGAGTACTTTGAGCCAAGTCTAAACTGACGTAGCGGATGTCTTTATCGTAGAAAAGAACCCTCTAAGATCAGTAAAGATTTCACTAAGAAAAAGTGAACAGGAAGAACATTTTAAAACTGATTTGAAACTTCAATACATATTAAGAGTCCGACCTCATTTTTTTTAGAAGTGTCAGTATACGTACATCTTAGCGACCCCAAAAACTATTGAATTGACACTAATCTTATTTATTTTGGACATTTTTTCACGATCACTTAGCCGCGAGACTCACCCCCATGTGGTGGGACAGGGCTGCGGTCAAATCGAAAAATTCAAAACGTGACAATCTATTCCTGATCCTAACGGATGCATTTATGGAATTTTCATGGAAATTGGTCGAGACATTTGACCGCAAAACACGGACAAACATACAGTCCATTTTTATATTAATCAATAGATTAACGAGTAAAGATCATCAGTTAAGTTCAAATAACATAGCTAATTAAATGTACTATATGTATGTAAAATCATATCTCAAAAACGTCAGCATTTAATTTATTGTAAAAACAAACCCAGAAAATTAAAATTAATACAGAAAACATACAAACATTTCATCTTTATGTGAATTTATTTAATGGCGACAAAAATGCATATTAATGATCACATAATTCAGAATCATGGTCACTGGGTTTTCATTTGTAAGGTCAACTATGCGTATGCATCCATTCATTTAATAAAATCATTTTTTTCCTATTCAGTTAGTGATGATTTTTCGCATTTTGTGCATTCATAATTTGTATACGATTATACCATTATCTGTAGAAATTACCATACTAAGACGACAACAACAAATTATGCATAATCTGTACGAGTTTTATGTGCGTAAGTATAGTCGTATAAATTCAATAAACGTCTTATCAGAAAGCTAGTATGTAGTAGAGTAATAAGTATTCTAGTAAAAATATCAACGATTTCTCTGAGAAATGCTTAGTATGTGGTAGACGAGTGCTCGTCGAATTAACATCATAATATGAATGCAACCAACCAGTAGTAATAATTTCTTGCTTTCAGATTACATATACTCGGTATTTGCTTTTCAATTGACTATTTGAAATTTAAATACACGGAATGTAGAGAAAAATGTATTGTATTTATTGAAGTATGTAATGTAATACATACTCGTATTTTAATAGGTAAATTTATTATATACGAGTAAAAATCGTATACAGATTTTTCAAACATATTTTTTTTTCTGTAAGGGTTTGAAGCCTTTGGTCAAGTTTTTTTTACATTAGATTACGACAACGGGAAACTTTTAAGGACTCAATTCGACACAATTGTGATTTCGCCATGATATTTCCGAATTAACGCTGAAGTTCTGCCCTCATCCTGGTGTGAAATTTCAATATTGTGGAGGTTACTCGTACCATTCACGTTTCACACAATAGCGCATATGTATAAGATATCACAATTCTGCATAGTCTCTACGATGCTGTGCGGCAGTTTCAATTTGTCAAGTGAAGATAAAAACGATTTATTCACTATGCTGTGAGCCGACGATATTATAGGCACTACATACATACACTTCGCCGGGTACTTTATCTATTACACAGGAAATATATTGTACACCAAACCATATTACAGTAAATTCCCGGTTAACCGACCATCAATTAATCGAGCTCCGCATTATCCGAGAAGCCATAGACCAGACATGTTTAGGGGAATCTCCACTTTTCACAAAATTTCCTGTCGAGATAGCAGTATTGTTTGAGCTACATACCTTGCGGTCATGCATAGTGCAGTTTTCAACTGTGTATACAAGAGGTTCTCAATATTTCTGCCGGTGCGACCCCTTTAGAGAGAAAAAATCATAGGCGACCGCCCCATTATAGCTTAAAAATATATCGAAAAAGTTGTGATAACATTTTTTATGCATTTCATTATGGTCTCTCTTTTTGTCTCAGATTTTTTAGTGTAATGTTCCTGGGAACACTTAAAAAAGAAATAAAAAACTTTGGTAATTAGTTCGAGTAGAAACTTTAATTTGACTGAACTATAATCTAAGCTTACGGGAAGTGTTCTGAAATTTTTAATACCGTTCGCAATGGCTTGGCGCCGAGCGTCGTGTCTACAACCAAGTCAAAATAGTCTTATTCTTATCCCCAAAAAATTTATGAATGATTTTTTTAGATGTATGTTGTTAATTGCCTTGTCCCCTCTAGGGGCATGGGCGCGTCAATATCTCTAGCATTTCTATGCCTTGTTGACGTTTCGGTAGCATATCGAAGTGGCTAGCATGCACCTCCTATCCGTGCCGTCTTTATATATTGACAGGCTCGGAGCACTGTGGGAGTTCTATAAGTACCCACAGGCAGTTTTGTTTGTTCGCGCCAAAATTTGAACCTCCGATCTCTAGATGTATCGTAGAGCGGTGACCGAACGACCACGGCCAGCGAACACGACAGGGAACAATAAGTATGTATACCCAAAATCCTAAGAAAATGCAATGTTAACTTCAAGCAGTATATCTAAAAAAAAGCGACTTTTTTATTTTGAAAGAATATTTTGAATATCCTAATATTTAATATAAAAATCCGTACGTGACGTGTAGGTTTTTTCCAGAGAAAGTGCATCACAAATTGGAATATTTTTTTTGAGGAATGAAAATTCTTGAATTTGGTGTGATGTACTCGTAATTATCAAATAAAAAAAAATACGCTTTAAAAAAATTAAAACTGAAATTTTCTCTGGTAAAAAAGCAGAAATTACACATTATCTCCAAAACTTATGAAGGCGTAGAAAGTGTTTCGAACCTTGTTTTCATACTATAGAATTTTTAATAATCTTTACACTGACAAGCTCCGAGCCCTTTGGGAGTTCTAGTTGTATACACAGACAATTTCAATTAACGCGCCGAGGATCGAACCTCCGTCTTCTTAGATGTAGCATCGCACAGTGGAGTATTTGTATCAAAAAGCTGGCCAAAATTATTTATTAGTACCATTTTTCATGTGCAAATGCATTGAAATACGATTTAGATATTTTTTTTATTTATTATAAAAAAGTATAAAATTAAATATCAAAACTAAATAAAAAAATAAAAAAAATTAAATTAAAAAAAAAAATTAAAATTAAATTGAAAACAAGCTAGCCGAAAGTATGATACCCTTCACGCTTCGCGTGATCATACCTTCCTTTAGTTTCACGGTATATTTACCACTTTGAAATTAGTAATAAAACTTATTCCGATTTCACTGTTCCTATGGGAGGTATATGAAATAGTGGGCCGATTTCAACCAAATTTTGGGATATGGTTTGACGATAAATATGATTGAATAATATGAAATTTGGTAAAGATACGTTTATAAAAAAAAAGTTTTTCTAACAAAAACTTGTTTTTGGAACGGTCGTTCCTATGACAGCTATACGATAGAGTAGTCCCATTTTGACGAAATCCGAGAATGTGATTTGGTTGTATATACCATCCCGTCCACGACGACGTTCGTGGCCATGGATGTGCAGGGGGTGCATGCTGGCAACTGCATTCTCTGAAACCAATTTATGCCAACGAAACGTCAACTGGGCCAGATGGAACAGTTGACGCGTTATGCCCCACAAGGGGTTAGGGCAATTGAGTAAATACCATTGAATGATATCAAATTTGAAAAAGATAGCTTTAGAAATAAAAAAGTTTTTCTCACAAAGACCGAATCTCGGAACGGTCGTTCCTATGGCAGCTATATGACGTAGTGGTCCGATTCCATTGGTTCCGACATATATACAGCCTGCAACAGAAAGAAGGCTTTGTGCAAAATTTCGGCTCGATAGCTTCAAAACTGAGAGACTAGTTTGCAAAAAAAATCGTTAATTACGCATATTACCTGGAAGTTTAAACACGTGGTAAAAGGGAAGGGGGGGAAAAAGTGGAATACATTTTTTTATGGCAATATTACGGAGGCATTAAACTAAATTACCATGAAGGTCTGATTGCCGGAGACCACAGGGAACCCAAACAAAAACACTATTGATTATTTTTTTTCACGAAAAATAATACATTTTGCCCTTACTATTTAGTTATATGAAAAAAGAAGTATTTTCGTAACTAAAGGGATGATGAAATATTTTTTTGGGTAAAGTACACACCCCAATGCTTGATTATATAAAACAATTTTTTTGCTGATTGAATCGGAAACCAATTGAAAAAAACATGAAATTCAAGCAAAAATATGACTTTGCAAGAAAAAATACAATACAAATTGCACTTTTTTTGAGTTCTAACCCTTCGCAAAAGGGGTAGAGAGGGAAGCGGCGCACGAGTGCTTAGGATATCATTCAGCCATTAGTCTTGTACTAGAAAAATACAATTTTAACGGGATTTGCTAAACTTAAGATTTTTGACTTCTGGCCAGCTTTTTGGTATAAATACTCCACTGTGATCGTTACAAAGCTCGCCGCCTGCTGCTAGGGCTTTTTGGTGAAAGTTCATATACCGTGCGTGCCGTCAGAAACCAACCTTTGTGTTACATTGATATCAATTATTTTATTTATTCGAACAATGTCACTATCAGGAACGTCCAATATACACTAATATAGCAAATCTCATCGCATATACGTACATATAAGTGTAAATATTTTCCAGATAGCGCGGGTAACTTAAGAGACAAATAACTTGATTTTTCGAATCATAATTAAACATTCATTACCTTCTTCGATGCAACAGTTCAATTTCATTCTTAATTGACAGACATCAACGTCTTTAGTATCTATCAAATACGCTCCCGACATTTATTGTCGACGGAAGACTAAGTTAATTTTAATTTCAACAGAAAATGAATTGCGTAGCCTCGCCATAGAATTAAATAGTTCAAGAGCTGCTTGTATTTGCAGCAGCTACTCTCGTTCATAAAGATAAAGAAACGTCTATGCAAAAAAAAAAGCGAAAACATATGCATAAGGAAGAAGTCGCATTCGGTAATTGCACGTGGGAAGTCGATGTAATTTGAGAATGTCGTTTAACGCAAGGTCTAAATGGTGGTGATATGTGCAACGTGAAATACCAAAACGATAGATCAGATCAAATTATTTATGCATTTGAAATATATCTATTAAATCGATTTCTATCTAATCAACTCTTGTTTCCACTTTATGTAAAATCTACAGTCTAATTGAGCTTGAAATTGAATCGTTTACACAGAAAAAAATTGTCAATTAAATTTCAATTTATAGAATGGATCAGATTGCAATAAATTGATGTTTGGTGAAAATCACGTGAAAATCGTGTATCATAACACATAATTGTGGAAATGTCTCAGTTGGAAAGATGAG
The DNA here is from genome assembly GCA_964017055.1 of Chloromyia formosa. Classification (NCBI taxonomy): domain Eukaryota; kingdom Metazoa; phylum Arthropoda; class Insecta; order Diptera; family Stratiomyidae; genus Chloromyia; species Chloromyia formosa. The sequence continues at coordinate 2,878,363 of OZ024813.1, read as the reverse complement.
GGCATATGAATGTGCAATCGGATACGGATATTCACAAAAGTAGTGTTCAAAGTGATTAACGGATTTTCTAACAATCATATTAATGACAACTTCTATTGAACAAATATTTCAGAAGCATTTCAGGCTTAGCAGTTACGTTCAAAGATGCAGCTGATTTACATATAGCGCTACAATTTTATTCACAAAAAATCACCTGGCGTATGGAAGATAATCTTCTCAACGGTGATTGGAGATTAAAGTTTACTTAAAGATACCCGTCAGTTATCTAACTGATAATATTAATGCCCTAGTCTGGATAGCTTGCTATATGTACTGACTACGTCAAGAAGTATAAAACCGGTTGCCCAGACATGGGTATATTTATAGAGAAAATATGGAGCAATTTTAATAGAGTATATGATAGTAACAGCGCCTGTTATTCATATTTATCAATTTTATTCATATTTTGGACATAGTGTATACGTAAATTGACCAAACTTAAATTGCTGATCAATATTCCCATACAACGAGCTGTCAAAATATTCATATAGATATCATTCCCTTAATTGAAATGAGGCAATTCACTTTCCAATTCCAAATCACTTCAAAATCGACTATTTCGGAATTTTAGTATCAATTATCGATAATCCAGAGGTTGATTTTAGCTTTATTTTGGTTACCGAAAGAATCTACATATTACACAAAAATGTTTTATGGACTATGATTTATATAGTTTGCCCATTTAGAGATATAGAAGGTATTGTTGTCAAACGAATACTGTATGTGTGTTCACTTCGCTCAGATTTTGATCATGGGTGAATCGAACGTTATGGATTTCTAATGTCAAACAAGAAATATCCGTATGTCAATTGGAATGTGATAGAAATACCAAAGTAATAATATATTTAGTGAAGACCACCCCACATTGATCCGACTAGATCCTATATCAGACCTGAATCTGACTGGATCAAAGACCAGTCAGCCGTTTTGTATAACAATGTATCCAAACCAAGCGAAACGAACGTATCTAATATACGTCACGAGCCGGTATCGTATGAAGACTTTTTTTTTTGTATTATTTTATTACTTTGTGTCTTTTTTGAAGATTCACCGGTAAATTATCCATTTTATGAGAGAGTGTATCTTCCATTTTTGCGATGATTGATGATTTGTTTATTTTAATAAGTGAATAGCTTTTAAAAAATATGAACGTATGTTTTCATTGATATCATAAACGCATATTCGTGCATTTTATCAGTGTACCCTAAACCCAAGACCGCCATAAAACGACTAAAGTCTCCCCCACACCAACGCGATTTATTCTCTGTGGATTTTCTTTACTAAAATTCATCATGATGAATGATTCATAAAGAAGAAGAAATCGCTGTAAAATTGATGTAGACGCGAATTCGTGTCGCGCCGGGCCGCGCCGACCGCTGTAAATAGCGCTCCACTGGACACTATGTAAATGAATTTGCGAATCCGCAGCGAATAAATCGTACGGTATGTGGCAAACAGAACGGTCCAGTTGCGGTGAGGATATAGAGGAAACAAAAGAAACTTAACTGTTGCTAAAGGCGTTTTTAATCCTTTGTTGTTAACAGAAGAATATTCTTGGACATGAAATGGTCGATCGAGTTTTCAAGTAAAAATCACGCCTTCACCGCTTGTACTAACAAAATTCTCACACAAATTCGGTCAGCCGAGGTAGCATCAGGTGGCTAACTGCCGATACCTGTCATGTTGCGCGACAAATTTGGCCGGTTTTTAATCCTAGTCGCCCCTTAGGATTGCTGTTGCTGGAGAGAAGACATCTCAGGAAGGTCGTGTGGGTCATTACTGGACACTACCCAACCGGTGATCACACTAGGCGTCTCCGACTTCCATACAATTACTGTTTTAGAAACTGTGGGAACGAGGAGGAATCCATCCATCGCTTCTTGGGCCCCTGTCTTGCTCTGTTCAGTAGAAGCAAGAGCAATTGGATCTTCTACTTTACTGACTTGGAGGACTTAAACGACGTAAGAGCTAGGCTCTCGAGATATTGAGTTTATGGGGAATCACAACGGACTCAATGGCGGTCTATGTATGCTGTGCTTCTGCACAGCGGCCGCTTTACAATTAACCTAACCTACCACTTCCATCTTTAGCAGAGAAAAAGAAACCTTCTTTGCGCAAGCGCTGCTGGGTTTGAAAGATTCAAAGAGAGAAATTCCTTACCAAATTTAAAACTAAAAGGTGAAAAAATACTCTGCTGATTCACATGCAACGGTTCTTGCAGAGTTTGCTGAAATTATTAGCGCCAAGTATAGTATTAAGCGCGGTTTACATGCTTCGTCTTACCGTATGTTTTGTTGGTCAGACAAAACGGACAACTGTTTTTACACGCTCATACAATGCGAGAAGACTGCTTTAGAATTAGGGAGAAAATTGGGTAATCAAAATGATTCGAATGTGCTGGGCCGGTCAAAGGCGAAGCAGGCGGTCGCCTAGAGCCCCGACTCGGAAGCGCACCGGAGAGAGCGCAAAGAAGATGAATAACAAAGTTTTATCAATTTAGAGCTAAATTTAATATTTCTATTTAGTTATAAATATTTGGTGATTTGTCAGATCGAATGTGAAATTCACAGTTCAAATTCATGCACGCATTTAATGTCGCATCCTGGGCTTTACTCTCCAGTAAAAGTGACTTATCGACGATAATCATTACCAACCAAAACCGCCCGGACAAAAGTGGCGCTTGAAAGTCACTCTCAAAATAGAGCTTGTGCAAGCATACTACTATTTTATTATTATGGTCTTTTATGTTATGCTAGTATATCACATTAAAAAAAAGAAGCTACAAGTATGCACATTTTAGCCTGCTATTGATTTACAAGGATTTACTATGAAAATTTAAATTTATACGGTTTTCTGTGCAACTTATCTTCCGTGTAAAGGAGGGAATAGGTGTATACTGATTCGGTGAATGAGGGAGGGCAACCTAATAATGCTAAAAATGTAGCTGCTAAAAAATAACAGATATGATAATAGCAGCTGTAATGAATTTGCGAAATAGTGTAAATATTTTTTTGTTTTAATAGAAACTGGTACACATGAGTGTCGCATACTAATAAGCGTGCAATCCATAATTTGTTCGAGTCGTAGTCGTACTTTGCAGTCGACCCGACCACACCACAAGTCGAATCGATCGCATCAAAATAAAATTTCTCAGAAAAATCTTCTGAACATACCGGCACCGAAAGCAGTTTAACCTGATAATTATTTTGAATGAACAGAGTAGGGACACCTATCAGATGCCGCTAAGTTGTTTAGGGTAAATTTATAAATTACGACCTGTTTTTTGTTAATAGGTACTACACAATTTCTTAGTGGCTTCAAAATCTACGTATCATGCTTGAAGCCATTTCAAAAACTAGTGGCAAAAGCATACAAAAAATTTTAGGTTAAATTGTCTACTTCACCTAAAACTACTACTCTAATTTCTTGTTTCAAAAGTATATTCACATATAATATATGTATGTATGTACATAAGTATGCGATATGACGGCTATACAATTTCTTGTTTCTCAGATTGGTGTCAAAGTCATAAAACAAAGCTCATTTGCCATCATCATTATCATCATTGGAGGTAACATCAAAATTGCACCACGATCACTACTAGGCGTTTGTTTTTAATTATTTTTTCTTCGTTCAAGCTATGCTAAAAATCTCTTTACCGCAATGGACGTGTGTTTAGTTTAATACGCAGGCAATTTTGTTAGAACAACATGAAACAGGCTTCCAAGTTGAATTGCAAAATTCTCTTGATGCCCTCATTACACCTCATATTACATTTAGAAAAAAAAATTAGCCTAAATTCATAGAGTGGACGTTATTGGGTATACAGAAGGAGAGTGTATTGTAGTTAAATAGTAGCGAAAGTCGTGTTAATGTCAGATAAATTATGGGAAAGTGAATTTACTTTATGTGAGCGTTGAGATGCTCTAATCAAAAAATATACTTTTGCGGTTACAAATTCTATAGTTGATTGCCTTCATGTGCTACTCGATACAAAATAATAAATTTGCAGAAAAGAGGTTTACGGTAGCGATTAGTAAGAAGTTTAAATGACCAGCTTATTACATTATTTTTATGTGTACTCCATTAACGTATGTTGTATCCAGAACCTGAATTGAACTATGCAAACGAATTAAATTCTATACCCGCTGTTTCCGACCACACTTACATCAACTGTAGACATGGGCCAGCATATCAACGTAAAAGACAAAGATCAGGTAGTTGTCCTGCAAATGTAGGCTATGACCTAAATTCAGCATGCCTCTAGGATAAATCGTGTTAGAGTCAATTATTTCGAAAACAAAAGTCAATAGCTGCTATACTGGAACACAAGACATTGACCATGCACCATACTCTGACCTGTTTGTTACAAAAGAAAGGCTATCTCACAAAACTAAAATAACAGACCTAATAATAATTTTCATCATTCACTCATTTCAAAATCTAACCTTGAGTAATAATGTATCTATCTCGTGAACCATGCTAATTTGTACCGACATCATCATCATCAAAAAAAACCGATCAATTGAAATTTATCAAAGCCAATTTAGGAAATGGAATGCATGCAACAACAATCAGTATCTAGATATTATGCTCAATAGTATGCCAAGATACATTCGGCGCTATTCAAAAAAAAAGTTATATCTGCCGCTTTCCATTGTAAACAATTTTACCGGAGTTTTAAGCACCACAACACAATTGACCTACATTTTATACTGAATCTGCAACTTAATAGCATAATAATGCTTTGATACAATTCAACGGCTCGTTTGTCGCTATCGCACGATTTTTTCTATGCAGAAAGACAGTCAGTCAGGCACAAAACATAGTGTTGTTTTGTTGATCACGCTTAAGATCGTGAAATTCAATTTCTAACAATCTTAGTTATAGCGTGATAACAGATCAGATAGTAACAAGGTCGACTGTCTTTTTTGTTGCTTTCGGTTGAGAAAATGTTAAATGCAGAAAAGTTAGAGAAAAAGAAAAGCAATTCATAAATACGTTCGTACAAAGTAGTACCACCCTGGGCAATGTCTGTTTTGTGGTGAATTTTTGATTGTCAGTATCAAAAACCATGCACAACAATATCAAGAGACAGTTGGTCGAATTTAGATCGATTACTAATCCCTGTCTCCGAAAATTTATGATTGACACATTTATATCGATGTCGAGGAAAAAATTTGTCATTTCAGCGGGATTGTTCTCTCTTGCCTGTGGCGAGAATCCATTTGTCAAGATGGCCAAATGTGTAGGTGGCATGACTGGGCCACCTCCATGACGATCTATTTCCAGCCAGTACAACCATGATGATGGATGCAAATCAAGATGGATGAAAACGAACGAGTGTTAATAAGAGTCCTTTGATTTTGACTGCGGACCTACTTATAGAGTTTATTGTTTGATTAGCAAAATAATCCCTTTTCCGTTCCAAATCGGAACATGGGATATGAAGTGTAGTAGCGCTTTTCATTTCCGAGACCGTTTTAAGGGGAGATGGTCAGGGCCGACGACAGGTGAGTTGAATGTCTTCTTCAACACATGGAATTTCTCGATCTAAGCGAACCAACCCCATTTCCTCATTGACTTCTGTTGATTAACTCTACTCGCCTTAAGGGTCGCCATATAACATTGAACACTGTTCCGAATGGTTTCAGACACACATACACTGCACACAAATCTGAAGAAAAAGGTCCAATTATACCATTTTCGAGTTCGTGTTCGACAGTGTGTAGCCGGGGTTAGAACGGAGTTCTCTAGGAACATGGCCAATTAGCGCGGTACTCACTGGCGAGAAGTCATCGTAACGACACAGCAACCGGGACCAAAAATATGCAGCATAATTCATGGGACGATGCACATACAATTAGCTCCGACTGACTGATCCGCTCGTCCAGCAGTTCAAATTTTGTCGGCAAATGCTGGAAATACTGCTTATGTGTGTGCCCATTTGACTTTGAGTAATTCAGACAGCCAGCGACTCGTTTGCGAGAAACTGGGCTCTGTGACCATAGGGGCAGAGCCATATCACGGCTTTAGATTTCTAGTTCAATTTGGTTGTGATTTTCTCATGCATGATCCTGTCAATTACTGTGCCAACTAATCGTTAAAAATTTAATTAAAATTTCAATTATTATTTGGCACTAGACAAAGAAACCATAAAGAACGATTCATTCGACTATTATAGTCAGGCATATATGTAGATACTCAGAAGTAGCTGTCCCGTAGCGGTAGTGGTCAGCCAAATTCATTTTTAAACTAATATTATATCTTGCTTTGATGGACCCTTGCCTATTATTAAATAATACATTTTCAATAGGATTACTGAAAATATCAATAGAACAAAATAAAAAGGAAAAAAAGAGAAAAATTTGCTGGCGATCGAACCCGCGACCCATTTGGATAGAGTTGCACTGGTAGCTGTCACTGGTAAATAACTCGTTTGAATGATGTTTGTTAAGTTAGAGCGGTACGCCAAGTTTATAAACGTCCGTCGTCACAATAAATAAACGATCCGATAATCAACCTGATTTTTCATCCGAACTTTTAATTTATTTTCACCACATATGAGGCGCACCACTTGACGTCAGTGTAGACAACTTCACGATTCGGAATTTAACCTGGATGCTACCCTAGAGCGTTTTTTTGCGCAACCAGGGCAGGGACCATACACGGTTACGCAAAAAACACGTCTTATGTTAGAATTTTGTATCACACGCTATATGATGTGAGTGCACGTGTTCCCACGTCACTTCAGAGTAATCTGCAGTTACTCTTATTCCATACATTAATATAGAACGTACGACAGTCGCATATATCCAATATACAGTTTGCGATTGCAAGCCCCAGTTTTTTGGGCTTCCCGTACGAGTAGAATGCAACAGTATACCTTTTCTAACCCGTTCTGCAATATTAGCCTTCTTTAGTTTCCTGTCTAAAATGAGATCGAGGCATTTAGCTTTGCCGGTGAAAACCAGTTGAATGCCCTCCAGTGTTGGAGGCTTGATAGGAGAGATCGTGTGTTTTTAGCGAAGAGGACAAGCTCCGACTTAATCGGGTTAATTCTAACGCTACGTTAGAATGGAAAGGGCATTCTGCAGCAACCCGTTGATGACATCAGGAAACTTATCTGTACCAGCGATGATAACGTCACTCGCATATGAAATGATTTTGCACCTAATCCTTTCCAGGTTCAGAAGCAGTCTGTACTCATTTGATTCAAATAATTTCGAAATGATGAAATTGCCAGAAAGTACACCTGTTCCAGGACTCGGGCAGTTCACCGTTTTCATTTTACCATTATATTAAAAATACTTTTCTGTGCACCTCTTACAGTCATTTGTCATTCTTAACATCCATGTAAATTTACCACTCCCAAACCTGAATGGCCTGAAGACATACTTAACTTGATTCTTCCTCCTATCCGATAACCACACTGTCAAGTATTTAACAATAATTAATTTTGCTTAATTACATGCAAATTTAATTACATCCGATCTTGAACTCGTTAATTCTGAAAATTCCTCGAGCATTAAGACAAGTGGCTTGCATAATAACTTACGAGTACAATTGGCTCTATCGCCGTTCAATCTGATTACTCATCTTAATCCGACATTTGATGCTGGCCAAAAACAATCCACACCTAATTATCATACATACTACCCTAACTCTCATGTCGTCTTCCTATATTAGCAAATTAATACAATAATACACTGACCAGCATGCAATCCGTTTCCGGTATTCATTAAACTTACGACACGGGTTCAATATTCTGGACAGTAAACCTTCTAGTCGCAAAAACAGATAAAAACAATCTGGGAAGTTGCTTGCTCTGCCTGATACTCCGAGTCACAACAATCTGAGATAAATATTCCAGGTGTGCCTGACGGACTCTATAAAATAAAGTATATAGTCATGGGCGACAGTTTGACCACAGTGTGGTTCATGTGGGAAGAGATTTTCGCTTTATAACGTTGACCACCTTGAAAAGTTACGGTCTCCGCCAAGTCGTCAAAAGACTGTACAATGAAGAAACAATAAATAATTAATCGTAAATCTTTTGCACCAAAGATATTCTATTTGCATTTAATCTAAATGGAATTAATTTCCTGTCCTCAATGAGCAATTGACCCGAACACGGGTATATAGTACGTACTACTACTACTACTCAGCTTCCTTGCACGTTCTTGAGAAAGTTCAAAAAATAATAAGTGCATGACTATGGTTACAGAAAACATTTTTTTTAGTAAGAATCATAGAACTCGGCCAGGCTGGTCGACGACGCTAGTAAGCGTGACCTGACCTCCGTAGCATAAAAAGTGCACAGTCTGTCCTACTTTACAGTGTGCACGCTTTGTTTCGGACAATTAAAACAGAAACTTGCTAGTGCATTCGCACACTAGTCGCACGACCATTAACACTTCTGACCAAATGTTATTGACTCTGGCCGGACTTTCGCGGAATAAATTAGTATGTTTTTGTGAAAAGCGTAGAAAGTATATGGACAAGTATAGCTAGCCATTTTTTTTTTGTGTTTATCATCTCTAAATACGATCTGTATTTGAGTAGCTAAGTTTTAGCGGTCGATTTGCATAATTAATCGACGCAAACCCCTGTGACACTAAGGAAGATTTGTGGGTGTAACTGAACGTTGCCAAAATTAGCTTAAAATTCGAACGTCATTACCGAGTATTAATTTCAAGACTCAATTTTTGATTGGATACGTAAACATACGAGTTTAGTTGTGGCGATTTTATGGATGATAAAATTGCCGTTTTGGTTAAGTTGGGTATGGGTTCGAGATAATATTCACAGTGTCTTGTATCTAAATCCGTTAATGTGGCACCATGCGGGGATCGACGTTGTCATGACTACTATTGGCGAATGTCTCCCGAAAAATAAATAAATCACTAGCGCGACAATCCGCACACACCTGGTCCTTGGACAACATCACACATTTTAAGGTCTCGTGTAGGAGTGGGTGATCAGTTTCACACTGGACTGTCTGATTTACTTGTGATTTATTTTCCTGATGAGAGGAGATCGCAGGATGGCATTCATTTACCAGAGTTGTCTGCACAAGCTAAAGTTGCTTTTTATCACAACTGATGAAGTAGTGGGGACTGACGTATACTGCAAAAGCCTAAGTAATGGAAAATGGCGCTAAAGGCTGCTAATACTAGATGGAACACATGCCAAGTATCAAGACAGTGGGTACGTCAGTTCTATGCTTCATGTAGAAGGGGCTAAAATGGAAACAAAAAGGAAAGTAGGTACATTTTCACCTTTTCTTTACCTGTCCTGCTCCAGCTAAAGGATAGAGAAATATTTTTGGATTTTTCTCCACAGACGTTGAGAACCTTAACGCCATTCATCCAAATTATTGAATACTTAAAAATATTTGAAGCCACTTTACACCAGCTCCTGGATAATTTCCTTTTTGCTATCTACTATTTAAATGAATACTCCCGAAGTTAACAGCACGATTGGTGTGCGAAATATAATACCTCTATCTGATGTATTTTATTCACAAATGATGTGATAATGTGGCTACAAATACATAACAAATACATAACCTAAAGCAGAAAAAAAGAAGCTTCGTTGTAGTGTATACATATGTAGGGTATAAAAATGGAAGTCATTTGTCCCCGTTCGATTCATTCGGATCAGATCAATTTTCATACAAAACTACTGACTGGTCTTTGATCCAGGTCACGTCTGGGAACACATCTGGATCAGAGTTTGACGTCAACCTTTTCTCGATAAATCCCTCCCAACCTACCAACTGTTTTTTTTTTAACCATTTTGGGATACTTTCGCTCATTTTTTTTTACTCTCCGACCACTACAAATTAAACCATTGAAAAATCAATAAGAGGATTATTCGTATTTCAAGCAAAAATTTGGATAAATTAAATGGAAACAATGTCGGGGAATTCACTTCCAGACAATTTCGCTGTAGTGTTCCTACACTACAGCGAAATTGTTGTTCTGTTTCATACTTCCCCTATAAAAGGCGCGCTATGCAATAGGATCGATCTATATTTTAAAATTTTGTTTTGCAAATTTTTTTTCAGGCATCAAAACTGCGTCGAAAGATGTTTAAATCAAAGCCGCACTACTACCAAGAAACAAATCTACAGTAGACGAACGGTGCTCATTACCATAAATGGTATACGGTTGTATAAACCAATGATTTGACCTTGTCTTCTTAAATTAAATTAAATATTGTACATAAATCATTTTTTCCGACACATATTAGCATAACTCTCACGTTTTACTTCTTTTTGGATAGTTTCTTTTTTATTTAAACTGAAAGTGCATCTTTTCGCTTTTTCTTTCCAATGCATAGTAAAATAATGTAAATGCACATAAATATGCAACAATAACAATAATTATGATACAACAGAGTTGTTTTAATATTGGTCGAGATGAGGAGCCGCAAAGACTAAATTAACAATAAAATCGAAATAAAATGTAAAACGAATGATTTTATGCACATCTTAATGAGTTCTATAAGATTATTGTGTTGTTGTGTTTTAGACGTACAGACACACACACGACACATACCGATTGTTTTACACACATTTTACGAATTCACTGGTGCGGCGGCAGCGATTAATTTTCCATATAAGGGATATATGGTTGGTTCAACTCTTGCAAGAGCTGCTATTTCATGGTAATTATATGAAAGTTTTGTTGGAAAGACATTTCCAAGATATGGCATTGACATATACGACAAGTTGATCTTAGAATAATTCGATCGGGTGACTCACGAGAGATTTGTTCCGTCTATTGTAAGTGTTTCGGTTGACATTTGAGATTTGGATGGAGATTATGTATTTGTAAAAAGTTAGATATTATTTTGTTGGTATTATAAATGCACAAACGACCTTGGTCGTGCTACTCAATGTCAGAGAAAACGTTGACATAGGTTCGGTAGAGAATACTACAGAAAAGTATATATATTTCGTTGAAGACCCTACTACGCTCTTCGGATTAAAAAAATCTGTTGCAGTGCGCTAAACGAAAATCTCGTATTTTTCATTAACCCTAATGAGGCTAGAATATCCAGAGTGCCCGCATAGTTTTCTAAACTGATTGATTGATTTCTCTCTGCCTATGCAGACACCCTTGTTGTCTTTATCCCAGTCCCAGAGGCCGACGAGTATTTTTTGCCATCGTCAGTATGCGGTTACAAAGCCTTTGATGAGCCGAGTTTAATGGTCCACTGTAAAATCTGAAACTCGTAATCTAAACGCAGTGAAAGTTATTAAATTATCTTATTCAGCTACTAACAGAGAAACTATCAACCTAGAGGAATCTAGATCTTTCTTTATCAACTTCACGCACTACCTATACTAAAAGATAACTAAAATCGAAGAGGAAAAGCGGAAGTGAAATCGCCTTCATTTTGAGCGTATGTATTCGATAAACAAACCCATTTTTCTTTTCTTTTTTCCTCTGTCGGTCTATACGATCCTGGTGGGATATCCTTTCAGAAATAAAAAAGGTTTTTCTAACAAAAATTTGCTTTTGAAACGGTCGCTCCTATGCAGCTATATGATAGAGTAGTCCAATTTCAACCAAATTCAGGAATGTGATTTAGCTAAAGATACTATTGATTAGTGACAGATTAAAAAAAAAAAAAATCTATAGAAAAAATTTTTTCTCACAAAGACAATTTTCGGAACGGTCGTTCTTATGGCTGCTATATGACATAGTGGTCCGATTCCGTTGGTTCCGACATACATACATATATGCAGCGTGCAATAGAAATAAGGCTTTGAACAAAATTTCAGCTCGATAGCATTGAAACTGGGGGACTTGTAGTTTATATGGTCGGAGATGCTTCCTTCTGTGCGTTGCAAACTTCATGACAAAGTTTATATACCCTATCACATCCGTGAAAGGGTATAATAATGTCGCTAGCTCCTGGACTTCCTGATTTCACTCCTCCGCTGTTGGATGAGTCGGTGCTGATGATCACTGATAAATCAAAGTTTTTTGGTATTATCTCCTATACAAAAAAAAAATGCTTTGGAAGCACAACTTACAGGAGCGTGTGAACAAGGCGACTGTGGCGTTTTACTCATCAAGGCTATAGGTATAAACTGGGGCCTGCAACCAGAGATATTCTTGTTAATTGCCTTGGCTCCGGGGGCATGGGCGCGTCAAAACCTCTTGCATTTTTATGCCTTGACATTTCGGTAGCATATCTACTTTTTGGATGTGCAGTTGCTAGCATACACCTCCAATCCGCGCCGTCTTTATACTGACAAGCTCGCGATGGGAGTTCCATTAGTACCCACAGGCAGTTTTTGTACGTGCCGAGGATCCAACCTCCATTCCCTAGAATGCACCTACACTAGATTTCGTACTGTGATAGGCTTCAATAAGATTTGAAAAATGCCTAAAACGGATTCTGCACTCTCGGTTCCGAATCATCTTGCATAAGCAATTACAGTTTTACTTTATATATAGAGTTACTTCTCTATAAGATCATAAAAACATATAAATTAGAGTCGACTACTGACATTCGTACTTTGCTTGGAGTCATTTATTCGTGTTCACACACCAGCACTCCGCTTTGTCATGAATAGGTGCGTAGAAGAGTAGGCCACAGGGAACAGCGAAAAAAACTCGTATAGTTCCACTTCAAACGGGTGATACGGCTATACCATACCGCAAATGTATGATTGTTCGCCCTTACCGATATTCACCACAAATCTTTTCTGCAACGTAGAGGACACAATATTGTAGTCTCCGTGAAATAAGGCAGCCACTGACGTATCACGGATTTTCACTTTATGAATTTACAACATCACTGGTGAAACTGCCCTACGAGTACCAAGATAACATGACATGATTAAAAGAAATATCCTTACCGATCAATTAGAACCCAAGGGAAAGTCTCCACAAGCATCACTAAAGGATGTATAGATAACACTAGAATTCTCAGACCAAATCCTCCTTACTGACTTCTAATTTCCATCGCGAACAAAAAATCATGCAAAAGGTGCACAGGAAATCAAAACCACACGAAACTATCCATTCTGCCCAGAATGTTCTCGAATGAATGACAAACGATTTTCACGTTCTCACTATACACTTCAACTTTCAAATGATTTTCATTTTATGAACTTGACTTTTCGCCATCACGAGCACTGGAACGAATCAATGCTTATCCACCTTCACAATCAGCGACAACAACCAAAAAAATAATGAGTCCTACCTACTCCATGATCGAACCTTTTGACATTAAAACTTTTTAATATATTACAAGAGAGAGTAGGATTCGTTTCAGTCCATTTCATGTTGACCTTTCGAATTCATCTTTATATCGTGCCAAAATAATTTATCATGAAAATCATCATGAAATACAAGCTAGACAACTCCACTCTCGTAACTGAATTACGAGCACAATGATTTCGAAACACTTACACAAGGACTCGGCGGCCGCTAAGTTTCAAGGGAGCACGGTAGGGTCCTTGCTGGACGACCGACGAAAGACCGAAAGAAGTTAATTTTCGAGGGTTCATGCTTATCAATGATAATCACATACAATTGGTTGAAAACTTTTATTTTGTGTAAGCATTCTGGAAGTTATTCACTATATTTCTCTTCAACCGGTACAACGAGGGAAAAATGTCGCAAAGGAGCCAATTATGTATTTGTATTCAATGACTGACATGTGACATGGTCGCTAATTAAATGGCCAAATGAAAGATCGAAGCAGGTTAAAAGTCGTAATTAGAACATGGAGTATAGGTCCAGAGTATCGATACAAAAATCGAAGGAAAGAAAGGATTATTGTGCAGATAATATCCACATTCACGGCCATTATCTCAATGTCCGATTAAAATTTATCTTATAAACTCCCGTTTAGAATAGTTTGATTTTCTCATTATCCGGTTTGCGACTATCCGGCCGACAATGGTAACTGGAGAAATTTGGTCGGTTAAAATCTATTGTAATCGAAACGATAATCATGAAAAATTTAAATCTGGCAACGCCACTTATGTCAACTGAAGACAAGCTGATGACACTTTGAGTCATTGTGATTTCTGTCAACAGAAGGAAATTTCGTGTTTGTATCTTGCGTTTTGCCATTGCTTACCTCAGATTCGCAGATTTCTCAAACCAACTTCCGCACGAACCACACAGAGAAAAACACAACACAAACACAAATGTCAAGATAAACAAAAACAGCTTTTGCTAGCGTTACCATACCCACTAAACGCACGCAACAGACAGTTTTTTGCAGATTGTGCAGATTTTACAGCAATGTTACCATATACCTGAGGGGTAATACCATGTTTAAAGCAAATAATTTAACCGGCTTATGAGAAAACGAAAATGCTTACCGGACAGTTTACAGCTAACATTAATTTATGTCCCCGTTAGTTAACAACCAGTTTAACCGGACATTGAGAAAATGGCCCTCAGGGAAATATTCGAAATGTTCGATATTTACTTATTCAAAGATAGCAGACAATCAAAAGTAGAGTATTCCCGCATTACGTTCCGACGGAATAGGGGTTAAGAAGTTTTTTTTTTTCAAGATTTGAAATGGTGATAATTGGGAGGCGAATGCCCACCTTTACTCCAATAATTTTTATTAAATCAATGTCGGAGGTAAACTGAGTGCACATTTCACATATGCTCGTGATAGGATTTGAACCTGCTACCTCTCACGCTGACGCTCACATACGTTTTCTCAATGTCTCTAACTTACTAACTTATAACGTTTTCGTATACTACAATAGGAATATGACTTACACGTTTACTTTATTCCAGTACATTTTTGAAGACGCGATTTGGTTAAAACAATCCCAGAACCAGGACTTAGGAGAGCACTTCGAGAATAAAATTTCGATATCGAAATTGCCATAGCCATAACAAAGCAACCCTAATTATCGCTTTCATCCGTAATTAGCAAACTAAACATAAGCCCACAGTTAGCACGCAATAACGCACAAAGAAAATGCTTTTGTCATTCCTATGGGTTTGGCCACCAATACCCAACACCCGGTAAACCTAAAATCAAATCTTTAAAACATTTTCTCGCGTGATTGTCGAGCATTAACAACTTCGTGTATGCAATCACCTAGAAATCGAGATGATTCTTTGGTAGCAGAAAATTTTTCTTTCTGCCGAAACAAATTATACATTTTCAAACTATATATCTTAACATCTAATCCGATCCCTTCCCACAATTTCCAATCTTTGAATTTACTAATAAGAATAAATACAAGAATAAGCCAAGGTTGTCGAGGATTAAAGCCGCCGTCGAACAATGTGTGAAAGACGAAAATACGTCACAAATTACCCTTCTCCACAAAAAAAAATCCGGATAATTTGCTTTGAATCAAAGGGTTGAATGCTTTCACGAAAATGCCAAAGTAATCATTAATGTGAAATTCTTAAGAAAATGAATCATTTTTCAGAACACCTCATCTCCGATTGCTGGAAGCAATCAACGTATCTCTGTCTTGTACTTTTTTTGCCAATACACCACGAAAAGTGTAGATACTATGTTGTTGAAGCGAAGCTCTTTTAAGCCAAAAATCCTTAGCTTAGACTTAACGGATAATTACGTCAGTAAATTATAGGGGTTTTCACTGTCATTGTCTTCTTGCGTCTCCAACGTTCATTGTATTGTTATAATGGTGGCTTGTTGGCGGCGGGCGTAACCATAATAATAAAATTTTTTAACGGTTTCACCTATTTGCTACCGGTAATTTATAATTTGGATTTGTTAAAAGATGATGGCATTTCGGATTGTTATTTCTTTTTTTTTTCTAAGCAGTTGCAATGTTGGTAAGGAGTATCTTGTTCCGAGACGATTATATTCGTTGTAGATACATGAGATTGGCTGATAGTGATATATTAGTCACTAGAAAAAAAAGGTCGTGGACCTCTTGATTTTGATGAACGAACAGTTTTTTTCCGTTGTCGTTGTTCTGACGGTAGTGTTAATGATTGAAAAATCTATGAGAAGCGGCCCATAAAAAGTGGTTTACATGCGCCAAAAATTTGGTAATCTAACACCAGGTAAAACGAACGGTACTATCTAGAATGATTATGGATGGAGGTGAAGATGAGGCGCTGGGAATTTGAACCGATATGGGTGGTATAAAAAATAAATATTTAGAATCGTATACATGTTAGTTGGTTCAAATTACACAATGTGTCTCTTTTTTATGGGAAGGCCTGGCTTGGGTTGCTCAGCGCGTTGAGACGCCATTCTGATGCCTCGTTATACCGATTTTTCACGAGTTCGAGTCCCGCCGTAGCTGTGTATGTTTGTGTTGTTTCTCCTCCGTGGTGTGGGGAGTAACAATGACGTTTCCGTTTTGTCGTTAAGCTTTATCCGTCTGTTTTTATGCAAACTAGTCCCTCAGTTTTAAAACTATCGAGCTGAAATTTTGTACAAAGCCTTCTTTCTATTGCACGCAGTATATATGTCGGAACCGACGGAATCGGACCACTACGTCATATAGCTGCCATAGGAACGACCGGTTCAAAAATTCGTCTTTGTGAGAACAACTTTTTTATTTCTAAATGTATCTTTTTCAAATTTCACAGGAGTCAATAATATCTATAGTTAAATCACATTCCCGAATTTGGTTGAAATTGGACTACTTTATCATATAGCTGTCATAGGAACGATCGTTCCAAAAGCAAGTTTTATTAGAAAAACTTTTTTATTGCTGAAGATATCTTTACCGAATTTCATATTATTTAATCATATTGACTAGCAAACCATGTTCCTGAATTTCGTTGAAATCGGCCTACTATTTCATATACCTTTCATAGGAACAATGAAATCGGAACTAGTTTTACTACCAATTTCAAAGTGGCAAATGCACCATAACTCATAACGAAGGTATGATACCCTTCACCTTCGGCAAGCTAGCTTGTTTTAAATTAGGTTCTTCGGGACCTTCTTTTTCGGTGCTTGTGGGACCAAATGTATAAAAAGTTAAAAAATATAAATACCTCATGCAGTAATACAGGTAAATCAACATAATCATTAAACTTACCTGAAAGAGAAAAAAAAAACCTTATAATATTTTATGTACATATGTATATATGTATTAGGTATTAAGATAAAGACAAACAATAATATTTCTCCTTATCGTTAGTATTTATAGAATTATATATTCAGCGTGTCCTGAAACTGAGCTGTTTAACACAAAATTTATTCCTAAGCAGAAAAAATTGCTTTTAGGTTGAATAGAACGTATATTCTCAATTCCACGCGGGTATGCATTTCGAATCTGAACATTTTAAAGCAAACACTACACTATAATAACCTCATGGGGTTATGATCCACTAAAACATTACGTATGGCGTTATTTCAGAATTCGGAAAACGTCATATGGTGTTACGGAGGTTGCCTTTTATATTTCGGGATTGGACAACCCTAGTGTTACAATCTGGCAACTGACAGCTCTATCGTAAAGTTTGACATTTTTGAGGTTACACGTACTCAGAACGTTTTGACATACGAGCGCTATTTGTGTTTTTTACAGTAACTTAAAAGATTAATCTCGGCCAAATAATGGAATTCAATCGTGAACATTTTCATGCGATTATTTTTTACAACTTTCGACGTGGATTAACTCAGCAACAGTGCATGGATGAACTGAATTCAATTTTTGGCGATGAAGCTCCATCAAGGACTAGTGTTTATCGATGGTATGGTGAATTGAATCGAGGTCATAGTTCACTCCAAGACGAATTTCGTGAAGGTCGTCCAAAATCAGTTGTTATTCCGGAAACCATTGATGCTGTGCGCGAACTGATATTGCAAGATCGTCATGTGACCTATCGTGAGATTGAGACAACCTTAGGCATTAGTGGGACCAGCAGACATTCAATATTGCATGAACATTCGACTGTCAAAAAAATTTGTTCGCGTTGCATCCCACACAATTTGTCAATCGCTCAAAAAAAGGCTCGTGTCGATTGGTCGAAAGAAATGCTCAAAAAATACGATCGCAGGTGCTTTGAAACACGTCTATGACATCGTGACAGGTGATGAATCGTGGATTTACGCGTATGAGCCCGAAAGTAAACAGCAGTCGACTGTATGGGTGTTTCAAGATGAGCCAAACCCAACAAAAGTTGTTCGCGCACGAAGCACTTCCAAGCAAATGGTCGCCTGTTTTTTTCGGAAAAACTGGACATGTCGCAACCGTACCACTAGAACAACGCAGAACAGTCAATTCTGAGTGGTACACAACCATTTGTTTGCCAGTTGTCTTCCAAGAAATCAGGAAAACCAACCGCCGAAGACGGATCACTCTTCACCACGACAATGCGAGCTCTCACACATCAGCTCAAACAACTGCATTTTGAGCACTCAAAACATAGATTTGATGGGTCATCCGCCGTATAGTCCTGACTTGGCACCGAATGACTTCTTTTTATTCTCGTACGTAAAAAACAAACTGAGAGGTCAACGTTTTTCAACACCTGAAGAAGCGGTTGCTGCGTTCAGAATGCATGTTTTGGAGACACCTCAATCAGAGTGGCAAAACTGCTTTGACAATTGGTTCAAACGCATGCAAAAGTGTATAGATCTTCATGGGGAATATTTTGAAAAGCAATAAAGCGATTTTCAATGATTAATATTTATTTTTGTTCTCTAATCCCGAAATATAAAAGGCAACCCTCGTATTAGGCTTTGTGACATACTAGGTCTGTCTGTGGAAATCCACTTGAGTGTGTACCCAAAGTGGAATTTGATGATCCACAAAATTGCTGTCGCTGTCAAAATAGTAGATAAGCGTAAACGTAACAGTGTGTCATCCATCAGTGACCAAGTCAGAAGGTTTCGCCTTCCATCCACAAGGCGAATTGACTGCAAGGTGGTAGACAGCCTCAGTCTTAATAGTACTTCCACGTGGTGGCTGAAAGCTTTGCCTAAAATCTAAGATTGATCTGTCGGCCCAGTTATCATTAAACCTATAGTTCGACAAGGCTACGAATAATAAGTGTACTGAACGCCATGTATATTAAATGTCAAATATGACACATTGAAATTAAAAGTGATATGATTACCAGAACATACATTTTGCAAAGACCTGTCAAGGTACATATATCATACCTGGATCTGCCTGGATCAAAGACCGGTCGGTTGTCTTGTATGGAAATAGATCCAGACGAAATGCACCCACCAATTGATTCAATCTTTTCTTCAAATTCATTGGATTACTTGACGAAAACAGCATAAATGCTGTTTTCGGGATACAATTGAATTGTGAGAAAACGAAACTTGGTAGGCGTTCCTTTGGTCAGATCATGCCCATTCTACTGAAGCTGAATTAACCATTTGAAGTTTACATGCTAAAAATCAGCTATCTACGTCAATTTACTCAAGAGTTACAGGCAAAAACAATGAAAAGTAGGGTAATACGAGGCGCTTCGTAAGGACAGTATCCTTGGGTCCCACTTGATCCATCTCATTTTTAAAACAGAGTACAAAATGGGCCCTTTTCAGTCGTCTACCAAACTTAGATCTTTTCAGGTTTATTGGATTTAGAGTAATAGATACATTTAATTATTTTACATATGTAGAAATAGCCCGGTTCACGCGGGCTGTACAGTCGGCCAGTCCAGGTGGCAGGATGCAAAATCAAAAATCCATCCGGATAAACTGATGCGGTCTGGCATTTACCACAGGCGTTCCGGAATTTCTCTCCGGAAAAAAATGATCAGACTTGGCCTTGAGGAAATATGTGAAAGCTGGCTGGTTTAGGCGGTCTAATCAGTCGGCCGGATGATAATGAAAAATCCACCCGGAAAAACTGGGAAAGCCTGACTGCCTACATACACGATCCGGAATTCCTCAAGGCCAGACCTGATCAGTTTTTTCGGACAGGAATTCCGGATTGTCCGTGGTGAAGGCCAGGCTTCAACAGTTTTTTTCGGATCGATTTTCAATTTTGATCCGGCCGGCTGAAAAGGAATTCCGGATCGTCTAGTGCGGCTTTTACATATTTTCGTCGTGACAAAAACACTATACCGTATGCCTTATAAGGTCTATGGTATAAACAAGTCAGTTTGTTGACCGATAAGGTATTCTGCAAACATTATTGACTCTAGAACCAAAATTATGACAATAGCATACAATGAAAGAAAATCAACACCTGCGGGAAATAGTTAATAACATTCCATTTCCTAACGTAAACAAACAATCAAGAAAACAATGATCCTCGTCTTGCACACCGTGATAAATATAGATGCGCATAATTTAACAGTTTCAAATTCATTACGACTATCGTAATCAACTCCACATTCAATCTGAAACCCCTAGAGACCTGTATGATCCAAGTTTCGCAAGAAGTCGTCAAACTATGTGTCTTTTTTTTACACATTTCCTTTCCGGCCAACGACTGGGAGTGGGAACAAGCGGACAAGAAAAAAACTGCGAATTCTGAATGCAAATCAAAATATCGCTCTTCCGATCACTCAAATATTCCTATCGACATACCAGTTTGGTGGATCATTGTACCGTCCCGCGCGGGGAACCCACAAATTCACGTGTGCCATTTTGCCCGGAGGGGCAATGAAAAAAAGCCCCCATGCCACCACATGGTGGTAATTGACGAGTATGTAAGTCCCCTGTCTGCATATTTAATATTTCGCACCATTTATAGTAAGCCAACGGTTGCAGTAACAAGTAATAAAAATAAAAAAAGAACTCAATAAAGTTCCCAAATCAATTGAACTGTACAAGTTTCTTATCATTGAAATAAATCAGAATAAATTTAGAACCATTGTCGATTCAATTTAAGATATACCAAAGCAAAGTACCGCGAGTGGGCATCAGTAACAACAATCTGGAATAATGATTTGGTGGCGATAGAGAGAGATTCTCAGAAAACTCGATGAAAAAGGAGAACAGAGCAGTTCATAGGGGGAGGAGGTCAATCCGGTAGAGTGGAAAAGAATATTTCTTGTTTGCAAAGATATTATGTACATGTTTGAAATTAATACCAGCCAAAGGAGACCGGTCGTTGGCATTATATCTCTTCATCTAGCATGACTAATTGAATAAATTAGACATGACAACAAAAGCTAAAAGACATGCCCATGATAATGTACATGCTGTGCCAATGAGTCAGGAAAATTGTCCGGCAATCTTAGGCGAGTATACTTGGGGAAAATGAGGACAAATTAAATAATTCGCTGACGTGCCGATTTTTTTTTTATTTTAAACATGAAACAAAAGTCTTCTGGACTTGCAAGTTAAAAATTAAATTCGCATTAATCTTCATGTCGCAGTGTCATTTACTAGATTAAATGTAAATCAAGACCGAGAATTGTTTCCCAACATCCCAACAGCGACAGTCATGTTCATGTCGTTGACCGTATCTATTGGACGTCAAAACAGCAAATTGTTTTTAGTCTAAAAACTTCCAAATCTGTGTATATATTCATATCTGTGTATATATCCTATCCTTAGGATGTGTACATATCCTATCCTTAGGATGTGTACATATCCGATCCTTAGGATTATGTACACAGGAATTTCGGCTACCTCCTGTAACCACCAGTTTACCAACGAATTAACATTTGCTGTTGGAGTATGAAACTGATACATTTTGCACCCATTTTATTGAGAACACAACACTACACTATCCATACGCTCCGTTCACATTATGCGATTTTGGTCGGACCAGTTAAAACCGAAACGACAAAAATCCGAAAGACGACTAAGCCCGGATCGGGCCAATTCAATTTAAACCACACCTACCAAGAGCTATCCGTTCCCTGCTTAAAATTTTTGTACGGCAAAAACAAATCGCTAGATACATGGACTGTGAGAACCACCGGGCGATCACAATATCGGCTGATGGATCGGACGACGACGCGACGGCGCGATCAACACTCCAATTTAAAACCGCATAATGTTAAAACATACATCCAATCACACCACTGGGTCGCTATCCGGGCGCTGGCCGTGAGGACAGTGGCAATTTACGGTAGCTATACGGCGAGTTTTCGGATTTTAAATGTGACCGTGTAATGTGAAAGGATCGCTGTATTCTTCTTAAGTTAAAAAAAAAATGTCGGATCGATTTTACTCGGTCTGACCGAAATTGAATAATGTGAAAGCCGGCATAGCTTTGGTGGGGAGCGTAAGCAGAAGTCACAGCCATTCCCGGCATGTCGTAGAGGGCGGCAGGATGTATATGCCAGCAACATCCATCATTCGAAACCTGTTATATGCTAACGAAACGTCAACTATGCCTCTTAGGAGTAGTTGGGGCGCCATGCCCCACAGGGGATCAAGCCAAATAGTAGTAGCATGACCATGATCGCCTTTTTTTACATACCCAGCCAATAAGTTCTAGAAAGTGCAAAATTCTTAAGTACATTTTCCTGTACAGTACCTCCCAGTTAACTCGTTGTTGATATAACGGATGACACTGAAAAGATTCAGTACCGAACTTTTGCAATATATCATGTAAATGAAACTTGTTCGCGATATTGGGATGTCTCTCTATCGGCACTCTGAAATAAATCATATGTCAATGGACATCCCTGACATGAGCTTAGGTTAATTGAGCACACCGATGAAACTGATTGATTCGCGGAAGATAGATATATGAATGATACACGACATTTTCCTCGTGAAATTTTTCTACATAGCAATATTGCTGATCGCAGCGTCGTTTATGCATGAATATTTGATTAGAAACATGCAAAATTCAAATGATAAATTTGATAAACAATCTTACGCAATCGCTGTGTGTGATTTACGATACGAAAACTACCTTGAGACACATTCATTTGTTAAATAAAAAAAGACATACATTTATATACAAATCGGTAAGGCGACAATCAAGATTCACACGATACTGAAACAAGATGCTACCACTACCAATTTTCCTCTTAGGCCTTATGGTAAAAGATACTCTCGCGGTTGCAGTGATCGACGATTGCCATCTTTAGTTGATGTTGTTAGGAAGAGTAACGTCTTCCAGACAACTTTTACAGAAGCATCATATGGTATTATCGATTGTGGTGAATACATCATTTCAAATATACATCTACCCATTAATTTACTTTTTCTTTGTGTTTCCGCTACAGGTGGAAATGGAAATCAATGCGACCATTTGTTATAGCTTTCTAATAATGTTACTTTGTGTAGATGAAAATCGGAAATAAAGCTTTGGTAGAAGGGTTTAATTGTATCAATCGACAGATGTATTCGGTAATGAAGTAATTCGGTGCGTAATCTATTACAAAATTATACTCTTACAAAATGAAGTTATATTACATTAATTGTCGATTAATTGCTTGGCAACCGGCGAAACTCTATTAATTAGGCATGTATGTATTTTTTATATGTAAACATTTTATCGTGCGGTACGTTGTAAAACCGTGGAATCTGTAGAATGCGCAAACAACTTTCGTGTGTGTACATGTGATTTCTCAATTTTTTGCATGTATTCGCGTCTTGTCGACCTAATTACTCTCTGGTTCCTGTTAACCCCTTGTAGGGCATAGGGCAATAACCACGCCCTACTTTCCACCTTGTCCTGTTCATCGCCATCACTTTCAGCTCACTCCGCGACTTGCCTATTGAGGCACCCTCTCTCTTAATTGATCTTCTCCAGGTGTTATTAGGTCGTCCAACACGGCGACTTACGTTGGTTCCCTGCGCGTTCCAATCGAGGGCCTGTTGAGCAATGTTGTTCGGCACTTTTCGGAGAGTGTGACCTATCCATTGCCACTTTCGCCTTTTAATGGAAGTATCTCTCCTGTCCTAACCAGTAATAGTAAAGAGGTCGTCGTTAGAAATGACCTCCGGCCACCATATGTGCAGAATGCGCCGTGGACACTAGTTCACAAAAGTTGTCAATCTAGTTGTTATTTCATTGGTCACCTTCCAAGTTGAATAGCCATATAAAAGCACCGATTTTACGTTGGTTTCGAACATCCGGATTTTGGTGCGTCTGGAAATGTTGTTGTTTTGCCAGAAAGGAGTCAAACTGAAAAAACTGCTCGAGCCTTGTTGATGCGAGACTGTACATCAGCATCTGCTTCACCATCTGCTGTAACAACGCTTCCGAGGTAGCAAAAATTGTCAACTTTCTCGACTGCCTGCCCCAAAATACAAATTCTGCTTTGCCTTCTTGGATCTAAGCTCAAGTACTTAGTCTTGGCAGCGTTGATTTCAATCCCCGTATTACGGCTTACGCAATGCAGAGCATCAGACGTTTTAGCTACTTGATCCTATCATCCACGAGCATTTGAGTCGCTCCTATCTCATCCCACATGAGATGGGAACGACTCAAATGCTCTGAATTCATGTCGGCCATGTAAGAACAGAAAGGTATCTTTTTGTTGTTGGTGCTTTGCTTTGCCTGCCTTCTTGGATCTAAGCTCAAGTACTTAGTCTTGGCAGCGTTGATTTCAATCCCCGTATTACGGCTTACGCAATGCAGAGCATCAGACGTTTTAGCTACTTGATCCTATCATCCACGAGCATTTGAGTCGCTCCTATCTCATCCCACATGAGATGGGAACGACTCAAATGCTCTGAATTCATGTCGGCCATGTAAGAACAGAATGGTATCTTTTTGTTGTTGGTGCTTTTCAATGCAATTTTTCAATGTTCAATGTTTTGCTCAATGTTCACGTGTAAACAAAGCATAACATGCCGCACGCACCAGCCTTTTCTACTGGCTGGGTATTAGGCATTTCAAAAACACTTGGTTGTTGTGCTCCACTCTGTATTAGTTAGGATCGAACCTTAATTCTTTAAATCGTAAAGCGGTGCCCGCACGAACACGTCCACCGAGCGCGTCTCAACTGGTACTTGGTGTAAGGGATGACTGCTTCTCTCTAAAGCTTCAAAACTTTTAGAGAAGATCCCACTACACGCACCAATTATACATTTCCACAATAAATCCCAAATTAAACGTTATAAGGTCGATTTTTTTCATCAAAATTTATATATAGAATTATTGAAGGGCTGTTGAATAGAATAGTGAATAGAATATAAGCGTTGTGTGATTTGCATAAACTAAACGGTTCTCTAGGATTGAAACTGAATGTGTATTATAGGCTGGTCGATAAAGCGATAATTTCCGAAGAGTATGTATGTCCAGTCACCTCCTTCCTTTTTAAATTATGTTAAAATGTTTCCTAAAAAATTTATACTTAATCAATATTTAATATATTTAAAAAATAAATATACAAATAAATAAATACGCAAATAAATAAATAAATATACCAATAAATATATATATATATAATATAAACATACTCATGATTCGTTTTCGTGGGTCCCAATAATGCACCATTTTCCCCGCCATTTGTCGTCGTCGTCGTTGTTGGTGATATCAATTGTTGATTGCATTTTGGGACCCACGATGCAGCTGCCACGTAGACACAAGCCTGATCCTGAGCAAGTCCCCGCTTTGTCGATACAATAAATTCGTTGTTCGTATTAAAACCACTCTTACTCACACTCTCAAACTTATAAAAATAATCATGTTGACCATTAAAACTAGCTGATTGATCCATACGCTTCATATAACTGGAGGCACTATGGTTATGATGAGTATTTTTATAATTGTTATTATCGCTATGGCTCTGACGATTATGCGATGAAACACCATTGTTGAGTCGGTCATTGTTGCTATTGCGTTGAATAATTTTGGAAAAGTCCACGTAGAGAGGCTCATTGGACGGTTTCCGTGTGAATTCATCATCAACGCCATCATCATAGTCATCATCATCTTCATCAATATCACCGTGAAGACGATCTTCGCGATACAACAGCAGATCATTGCTATCTTCATCGTGAAGGCCAGCCGCACCACCGTTCATGCTATTCTTAGCGGTTAGTTTGTTGGTGTGATGACTGGTCGTGGCTACACTGTAGACACTGTAGTTACTCGAAGATTGCGAATAGGATCTTTGACGTCTATAGAACTCGTCTTCGAAGGGCAAGCCATTTGGAAACTTACTTGAGAACGATGAGATATTGTTGCGACGAGACCTTGACGTCGTGGCGACCGGTACTAGGGCTGATGATTTGTTTTTCGATGACGGCGAATAGCCTCCGCCCATTGGCGACGAGTTTGTCGATGAGTTGGAGGAGCTCGATATGTATTCCTTGTACTTCTTTTTGGATGATCCGCCACATGTTGTTGGTATACTCCTTGCATTGCCGGCAACATGACTGAACACTTGATGATTGTGATTGCGACGATCACTATCGTTGGTGACGTTGCTGCTCTTGTGCATCGTTGTGTTTATTCGTAGACTATTGTTTGTACCACGATAATAGCTACTAGGAACATTTTCTTTAGACACTTTAACAGTGTTGTAGGCACGTTTCTGCGAGCCATTGAATATTCCACCGGTCGAGCCAACGTGATTCCGATTGCCCGCTGCACCGCCACTGCCAGTGTAGTATGAGGAACTGCCGTTTGCACCATATTTGGGCATGATCGTCTCAATAGAAACTTCACTACTACTATTTGGTGACGACTTTGAATGCAATTGACATGTATGGTGAAGCTGGTAGCCGTTCAACGTGCTATTGCTATTGCGCTTGATTGCAGCACTGATTCCGGTCGTACTTGTTGTCATACGATTGCCATGACCACCACTGCCAACGCTGTAGTTTGTCGATGATCGCGTTTTAGTATTATGCTGCAGCTGCTGCAGTTGCGTCTGTTGCTGTTGTTTGTTCGAGGAGGTCATCGTTGGGTTGAAACTTTTCAACGCCACCCGATTGGAATACGATTCGATACGGCGACATAATTTAGGCGTGAGCGGTTTTATTGCCGGCAGTGCTTGTTGATAATCACTCACCTTATTATTTCGATAGTTTCGTGGGGTGTTAAATGAGCGGGCTGATGATGAGATGACTGTTGATCGTGTCACGATCGGCGATGATGGCGCATTAATTGTAAAATTTTGAGTAGGTTTTGTCGCTCGAAATGAGCTATATGGTCGACAGGTGATCTGACCCAGAGACATTTTGTATCACACGATTATCAAAATTTCCAATATGAAAGATCTCTCTCTCTCTCTCTCTCTTTCCTTGTAAAGACCACGTGCAGATTTTGGTCGAAGATATTTCTCTTTACGTTTCTCCACAAGCTTATAAATTAATATCACATCATCAATAATACACAATTGTAGAAAATACTATCACAATTTTTTATATTTCAAAATTAGAAAAATAAAATATTATTCGCGTTTTATAGTAAAAAATTAAGATAAACTAAAAAATATTTGTATAAAGAATGGAAGTAATTCCACATTGCGTGATTATTATTTTATCATGGATATCTTTTATCTTTTGTTGTTACGTTATCATTTAGATCACTGTTATTATTATATCTTGTGTTCATCACTATCGAATGTCTTTTTATTAACTTGTTACGCAGATAAATTTTCAGATTCATAAATTTAGCTCCAACAAGTTGATGAAATTCACTGAAATTGAAAGATTTTATTGAATCGTTCCGCGTGTATAATCACTTTTTGGGATGCGCGGAATTCACTGATTTGTTGCAACGATAATGTATCATTGAGAAGAAGGAAGTATACTCTAATCAAAGTGGATTAATTTCGTAGATGAACGAAATTAAATTTAGATTTTAAAATTTTATAATATTGGATAATAGATACGAGTACATATTTCTTTGCTAGTAGGTAGATATCTTGTATTGGTGGCGGTGGTTTTGAAAAAAAAAAGAATATAACTGCCGTGTTTGTGGGTGTCAAACGATCAAATTTCGCGTAGAATATTAAGCAGTTGTGCGTTTTTCGTGTATTTTGCATGCAAGTCTTACTGTGTCAAAGATACATCTCACTTAAGGTGTTATTATATACGCGTGTTTCCAATTTCAGAAGATTTACAAGACGAATACATTTCTTTAGCATTATTTTCGCTTTTGCGAAATAAAATTACGCACATAGAATAAAAATTAGCATTGTGAGCAATCTAAAGAATGAGAAATTACGTATACACTATCTGCAAAGGCTATTTCAATTCATAATAATAATTAAGCATCCAACCAAGGACACTATAATAACTCAAATTGACGAACAAAAACATTCCAGATCAACTACAATAGTCGCGTTCTTTTGTACTCCAGTGGAGGCTGATTCTGGTGAAGGTTAAGCGGCGTTCAAAAAACGATCCGAGTTAATTACTCGGTTAAGTGTCAATGTGACAGACTCCTGGCGTCAATTTAATTTTTTAAAATGTTTGACTGTGCTCGCAATATTAAAAATATGGATCATATCCGGAAAAATATCTACGATAAATTTACTAAATTATTAATAAAATTAAACTGCAAAAAGTTCTAATTTTCCATAATAAATTCCCCATTCCCCATCTCTTGACATATCTATCAAGTGCAGGTTTATGAACCCGTGGAGCTAATTCAGGTTAACGCATTGCGTGTTGTTAACCCCAATTAACCTAGACTGCAGTACAAAAAACGCGCTTAACGTCAAGTGGAATTGAAGTACGTCTGTAACAACAATGTTCTACTTAGTTGAAAATTACTTAGGGAATATTCGCCAATTTCGTGTGCTCTTATGGCGGTTTTATTTTCGAGTAAATAGCCTTCTGTGCGGATATTATTTTTACACCTAGGTGAAGTTCTGTCCATCAGATTTGTGTTAGGGTGATTACGTCAGTAACAACCCACAAGGTACTGCTTCGCTAGGAGGTTGTTACGGCATCTTAGAGGCAGCATATGGGTCTCTTGATGTGTAGTATGTGGTCTTGAGATGACATCAAGAGGCAACCTGTTGCTGT
The DNA here is from genome assembly GCA_964017055.1 of Chloromyia formosa. Lineage (NCBI taxonomy): Eukaryota > Metazoa > Arthropoda > Insecta > Diptera > Stratiomyidae > Chloromyia > Chloromyia formosa. Next base: position 2,849,506 of record OZ024813.1, on the reverse strand, counting down.
ACGTAGAGTAGAGTTCTGGCCTCTCATCTGGATGTTGTTCCGTTCCACTGCATGTCATTCAAGTTGCGAGACCAGATGGGAGCTAAGTAATTGGTCATAGATCTACCGATAGCCTTACAGGATACTAGTAGGGTCTCCTTATCCTTACCCCAGGTACTTCCAGCGAGCGCCTTGAGAACTTTGTTCCTGCTCTTCTTGTTACAGAGTTAAAACGAACTTCTAGTGGGCAGCGTTGAAAAGGCCAGCACTAATTTTGAGATATCTATGATCCAGTTAAGCCGGTTGGAGTGTCTCCGTTTAAAGGACCAAAATTTGACACGTCTAACTGCCCCGCTATAGCAATTCCTCGGGAATCGTTGTCGAGGTTTAATTGCCGCAACTCATGATGGGCGTTGAAATCGCCTACTTTAAGGTGGTATTGGCCGGTTAAGACTGATGTTGGTATTATATTCGGAGGGACAACTAGAAACAGAAAGAAGATAGATGTTGAATATTTCAACTTCTACGTTTTCCGATTGAGCAGCAATTGCCTGCTCTTCAAGGACGTCGTCATTGACGGTAGAAGATATCTCACGATATTGCACAGAATGGTGAAAAAAAAATCCTATTCCGCATTCAATCTTTCCTTCCTTAAGATGTTATAGCCACCGACAGACTCCTGGCTATGGCAGGCCATGGACACTTGATCCAACAGAAACTAAGCAAACATTTCAGACATAGTTTGGGGACTGCACCCTATGCCTGTGTCTTTTAATGCTACAAACAATTTTTAGAGCCAGTACTCCAGTATAAGGGAGACCATAGCATTTCCATATTACCGGATGAATCTAATTTCCGTATTCTTGGTTTTATGTCTATGCTAGAATAGAGTTTTGATGTCTTTCTAAAACTCAATTTTAACGTAGAAACAAATCCATAATTCAGGATATGTACAATGCGTCCCCTGGTGAAATAGGAATGTACCCCCTGTGCGGTTGATATATGTACCCTCCTGAAAGAACACAGCACCGATTATTTTTCGTTTCATCGATGAACCATCCTCAGTGTTGTAATTTGAAGGCGGCAAAAAAAGCATTCCTTATAAGTCTTTACATTCAATTGGATCTCTTATTCTCGGAAATTCTATTAAAACATTGATCATGATTCCCAGGGTCAAGCAAATAATACGTTTCATTAACTAAATTCGCCACTTTTTCATCAGCTTCTTCCACATGCCAGTATGAAAAAAAAATATTCGGAAAGTAAAAAAAAAAACTTAAACGAAGCGTGGAGCTTAATAGAGTTAATATTAGCTAAGGCCGAATCTTAATTAGAATATCATTCACCAAAAATGTGCAGAATCATAGATACATATACGAGTATAACAACACAAAGAAAAAAAAAAGGTTCTGTGTAACCACATGATTTATACAAAGTCAATCATGATTTGTTGTATTGTGTATATTTTAAAGTTATTTTGTATGAGTATTGTGCTACTGTGATCTTTCTATTAACAAGATCATCGATCAACGTCAAATGAAATAATTTCGAATTTTGACAGTGATTGGTGTGTTCTCACTCAGTTGTCGGGGCGAATAAGAATACGAGTTTTTGCCATTTATCGTTCCAACGAAAACAAAATCCACTCACTAAATACGAATCGTCGGTATGATAATAAAGGATGCTTAGCAACGATTGTTTCAAATTCGAAATAAACGAAAAATCTGGGAATGAGCTGGACAGATTTTAATCATTCTTCACATTTTGAAAAACTCAGTAGGGAGCGGAAGTAATTTTGACGATAATGGCTAAGTTCATAGCACACAGCGGAATCGCAACATGCTGTGGCAACAGTATCGAAGCAGCATTGCACCACGTTGTTGTGTTCTGAACTGCACTCGCATCTAGTCATCCATCAATTGTCAAATTTCCAGTTCAAAACTGACTACTGTCGAAAAATCGTATGAATATGACAGCGCGAGTGTCATTTCAGGATTGTCATCATATGCTGGTCCTAGCCAGTGGAGAAATTTTTGTGATGGAGAAAATTACATTTTTCACAGCATGTTGCGTCCATCAAAAACTGGGTGGATAGAGTTCATAAAACAAATTGGCAACAGTATGCCAACTGTTGTGTGATATGAATTTAGCCAATGTCTTTGAGGAGTATGTCGGAAAAGCTGGGGACGGAAGTAGAAATGCTTGAAAATCAGTTTGGAGATCGCAGCGCCCGCCCTTGTGATCAACTTTCATTTCTGCAACGGCGGCAACCCATTTGGGATCTCCTAAGTCTTTATGAGTTAGCTAAAAACCGCATCGATGACAGCGGCACAACAATTATCAACTATTCAGCAGCCGGGTAGTTCCGCCTGGATGATGGCGCAGCGATCGATAACTACCAAGTTACAGCAGCGAACTTGTCAAATTGTTGACTGCGAAGTGGCCGCAGAGAACTTGTTTCATTGTTCTTTGTATATTAATGTGATAACGTCCGTAGCCGTATGCCGACGTACAGAGGGCTGCGCCCGCAGTGCAAGGGTTTTTGTAGTGTGTTCTGGAAAATGTAAAAATCCTTACTAACCTTTCTCTGCTTAAGTAAAAAAGTACGAGTGGACGAAGCAGTTAAAAAAATATACCTTTTATGCCAACACACTCGACTATTTTTTTATTGCCTTGACCCTTCCAGGGGCATGGGCGCATCAACATCTCTTGTATTTTTATGTCTTGTTGACGTTTTGATAGCATATCTACTTTTTTGTCGGACGTGTCGTTGCGATTATGCACCTAATATTCGCGTAATCTTCATACTGACAAGCTCCCAGACCCGCAGGCTGTGATTGTTTACTCCGAGGATCGAACCTCCGTTCTCTAGATGTGACCGAACGAACACGGCCATCGAGAGCGTTACTTCAAATTACAAAGAAATATCAGAAATGGAAGGTGTTCATTGTGCCCTTTGATACGGCATCCCACATGTATGTCGATCTTTTACTTCTCTGTTCACGAGATATTCTCTGGACAGACGGATAAACATTTCACCAATTTCATAAAGGGTTTTCTTTTTCATACAAAACTCTAATATACTCTATTAAGTTTACAGTAAGTATGTATACAATGTTAAAATTACCATTTCATTCATACGTACGAAATGTATAAACTATGTACCATTTCATCTTAATCAAATATGATTATCTAATCTACCATTGAAGCTAAGCATCTGTTACTATCAGCAAACAGACGACAAATGACAATCTATCGTGTTACTATGTATTTTATCTAACAAAAGGTCATAATCTTCCATGTAGCGCATATCTTCCGATAATTTTTTCTTATGAAACCCTGCTCGTACCATGGAGCTTCGAATGAAATGGCTCAGAAGAACGGTCAATTCGCTTATACATCCTCGTATGTGCATATTAACGAGCGAGTGAATCACCATATTCAGCGACTAGACATCGCGTACTACAGATAATGTAAACAGTTTGTAGATTTTTTATTTTGAATTGACATGATTGTCATCGTATTCATGTTTAAACAACTAACATATCTCTTTCTTCTTATTGGATGTTTTTTTTTTATGGTGAAAAGATTTTAAATGATCAGTAAACGGCGTGGAATTTTTCGGAAGCGCTATACTACCGGTGTGACTTTCCGCCGTGAATGCAAATTTGAAGATATTAGTTGTTTGTTGTAGAATTGTAGTATGTATGTATTTTCTTTTTTTATTGCTTCTGGGGAATTTTATACATAAGTATGTACATATTTATATTGAAAGTGATAGTATGACGATGCTATGGTGATTATGTTGAGTTCATTCTGAATTGTGTTTTTTCGATTAATCATGAGCCAATTTCTGCGAAAGAGAAACAATCAGCGAGGTAAGATGATAAAGATAATTTTCAAAGAAGTCGCACAGATTGAATCCAGTGGAATGCGATATTATCTATGATATGATAAATGACGATTTTCTTCACACCAAGTTCCGATATACACAGGGTGTACCGTACCTGATAGTAAATACTTTAATAGTAGAGAGTAGTCTTCCTTTGAGAAAAATTAACATATGAAATGGACACTCTCTCTTTAATTGTTACAGAGTTATAGATTTTTTTATAAATTGTGTGAAAAACCTGACTACTGGAACATAATCAAAATTTTCCACTCCCCCGGATCATTTAATTCGAGATTTTACCTCACTTTCTGAAACTACATAACATTTCATGTAAATGGACTTTTACTCTCTATAGGTAGTGTAGCCATACCAATACCAACCACCTGGCCAGGTCGAGCCGCTTCGCCGAAGTGATTAAGGCCGCTCCTGAGTAGTACAATCCGTCGTATGGACGAAACCAGGAACAGTGGAAAAGTTGGCTTAATGCTGATCATTTTTGTGGTAGTAGATACTTATTACTTACTCAATTGCCCTTACCCCCTGTGGGGCATAGCGCGTCAACCGTTCCATGTGGCCCAGTTTACGTTTCCTTGGCATAAACTAGTTTCGGAGAATGCAGTTGCCAGCATGCACCTCCTGCACATCGATGGCCACGAACGTCGTCGTGGACGGGATTCGAACCCGAAACGCCGGTAGTCAAAAATGAGGCTGATGCCTCAACACACTGCGCTACCGGTCGCCCCATGTGGTAGAAGATAGCTAAACTAAGTCATTACGACGACATATATTCCACTTCTCTTCATTTTTAGAAAAGGTAGTTATGCGCTTTTGAGTGATTAATTAAAAAGATTTTGGCTGTTTTTGTTGTTCTTTTTTTTTCAAACTTCCGCTTTTCCCAATGATACGATCACAACAATTGCAATCAGGTAAAACAACAAAGCTCCATATATTCAAACAAAACTACATTTAACGAACTGAACAAAATCAATTTCACACCAAACAACAGAAAAAAGATATTCACATTCAGATACAACAAAATCGAGAGTCTCTTGACCCAAATGATATTACAATACATTAAACTTAGTGTATTGTATACATAAATTTCCATGTCTAGATCCAAATTTGCACATTCGGTCGTTCCATGAAAAACGCTCACAACGCGTCGCCGCATTTTCAGCAGAACCACCACCTAGTAATTTGGCAAATAAATACACACCTAAAATTTACGAGCACACTTCAATGTGTTTGAAGAAAACCTGGTCGCAAAACGATTCTGCTTGCACAAATATTAAAAGATGTTATAGGTAAAATATTGTAGAGTTCGTCATTTAACTATGATATATACTCTTCCAATAGCGTTATTCAAATCACATATGGTAACAAAGTCGCGCGTTTACTACGATGGAGACGACCAACATGTTCATTGCAACCAAATGCTTAATTATTATTAACATGTTTTCTACAAAAGGCAATTGAAATTTTGTTTGATGTAGCTGTTATGTTGCTCGACTCATTTCAATAAGTTGTGCAGATTAAGGTGCGACGACCACGGCACTATTGCGCCGTTGGATATATTAATTTTAAATCTAATTTTAGATTTGTCTCCAGCACCAAAGAATCTTGACCTGTTGCAATTTATATAAAAATTCATTGCAAAATTGCACAAAAACAGGTTTAGATAGTGGCGTCTAAAATTAACACCCCCGGAAACAGAAGTGACATACAGATGCTAAGTTAGTATTGAGACAAGGTTGCAAACATCACATAACAGCTGTTACTTGTGTTCATTGTTGACAATGTTGGTTAAAAATAAACCGAAATATTTCTATCTGTAGGGATAGGTAGAGAAAAATTCGACAAGATCGCTTGGATGAAACTTCTAATTTCAAACTTGTGATTAAGTTAAACGTGATAATAACAGTTGTCTCACTATAAATCGTTCTGATCTAATTATATTTTTTTGCCATTTCCCCCCCTTGCTTTTATTAATGTTAACTTTCAGTTCAAGAAAAAACTTAAGGAATAATTCCCATGCTGCGTTTTACGCCGTACGGATAGAGCCGTATGTCAAATTGGAAATGGAATTTAAAGGATTGCGAGAGTAGAGAGTAGTTTGTTTACGACGCGGTAATTTTTCAAACTGTAAATTCGTAATTTAATTAATACGTGATCATAATGGGTACCTATCGATTAATTAATTCCATGAAATTTGACATGCGGCTCTAGCCGTACGGCTGAAAACGCAGCATAGGAATTTCTCCTTAACCGAACACCAATTCTGCAACAGCTGCCTATCTAGAACTATCGACAGTGCTGACGGAGTGGGACGCTGCCCAAAAATAAAGTTCAGTAGTCACTAAAGAAAACCTGACGACTAGTACAACTTTTGTTAAAAAAAATTAAAAATCGTGTGTTTGTGCAAAAATACAATATTAACCGTAAACACCTCTTTTCTGGCACAATATTTATCCACACACAGTGTAGAAACACACAGTGTAGAAACACAAAATATTGTTTTTGCACAAAAATTTGTAGAAAATTTTGCTAGTTAGTATGAGGTGTCTATCCGCGACGAATATCATGGCAGGCCCGTGCGAGAAATGTTCCAAGGGAGTGGTTTTAACTTGCACTATACTCATTATCTTTCGAAAATTGCCCACTCAATTGCAAAAATAAAACTTTCTATTTATAGTGAAGTGAATTTGCTATAAAATATGGCTGGAATCTATTGTATATGAGCACATCCACGGTTAATTTGCAATTACCATTGCAATAAATTCTTGGCCATTTTTATTTACATATCTATCAATCACAAATTAAATTTCTTCGCGGCGAGATTGCATTTAAATTCAATGTAAATTTGTAAACCGCTTGCTCCCGCGGCAGTTCCAGTAGATTGGATAAACGTGGCCTAAGGAATGCTCATCTATTCAAATGTGGAATTTTTTCAATCATTTCATTTAAGTAGTATCACAAGTTAAATTCATAAAAAAAAAACATTTTCCCTGCTAAATAATCTTCTAAATGTACTGTTAGATATTTATTACCAGATTTATGCCCAATTAACAGTTTCTGCGTTACGCCAAAATTTAATTTCCGATATGTACACGTTAATTTTCAGTGAACGAAAATCCCAATGCAAGGGGTTTGAACCCCCAAAATTCCTCTCGCGCACACGGTATTGGTTTTGGTACTTAATGTCAAGACAACGATGTACTCAGCGAACAAAAATAGAACCTATTCTATTTTCTCAGCATAATCGATTTAGTAAATGGACGGCTTTTGCGCTGTCAAAATATTTAACTACTTGAATCAACAGTGTTCCATTATAAATGTAATGTAAATAAATAAGTGCATCCGATAAGAAGACTATTGACTTTGGAGATAAGGTGAAATTTCTGTGGCTTGTTCAGTTTGTTGGCTTGAAAATGATATTCATTTTTTTATAGGCGGAAAAAAATACCAAAGTTTGACTGACATTGAAACGTAAAACTTCTTAAGCGACTGTTAGACAGTCAAACAATTTTTGTTTTACATACAATCAATTTGACAAACTTAACTTAAAACTTATTGCTATAATACAAGAGAAATCATTGTTGTTATTCTCAAATTTGACAACAATAGTAGAATTAAAGCCAGTTTGAGGTCAAATTAATTATATGTCAAACATGTCAAATTGTTTAACTGTGTAATGGCAGCTTTAGACAATAGCTTCTTTCTTTTTATGGTTTATGGAGATATTTGACAAATAGAATTCCTTCAGTTGAAAAAATTTTAACAACACTGCAATAAAGCTGCGTTTTCATGGAGCGATAACTATCGACTGGGATATAAAAATCCGTCTTTTGTTCACACGTGTCAACAAAAGTCTTTCAACATTTGCAAAACACATGCACGCATTTCACATGATTTTACACAAAACAAGCGCAAACACTATCACAGCTATGAGTCGTACGTACATCTCATGATTTCATTGATTTAAAATCACGTCATTGGCCGGATTTCATTTGAGGCAAATCACATCATATAGAGAGTGGAGCGACAAAGTACTGACCGGGACAAAACTGTGGCGTTCGACTGAAAGTCTTTCAACACTGTTGAAAGTGCTGTTTCCACGGAGAAATGTTGATGTCTGACTTGTGTTCTTCAACAAAAGTCGCCTCGTGGGAACCCTGCTTAACCGATTACTCTTGTATTATCGCTTCCATTCAGGGAGAGTACTGCCCCAAACCTAAATCCAATGTATCGTTGTAAATGATGAATTAGTGCAAGTTAATGTTTTAACCTTGGCTTGAGTAAAACAAAACGCCTTTTGACATTCATCATCCCAAACATTCTTCTTTTCCAACTTCGATAATTTTTGTTTTTGACCCGCACCGTCCAAGTGAACGAACGTTTTTTCTCGTGTAAATCTCTGCGTGTTTAATTTCAACTCAGTGACTCAGTAATTTTTTTTTCAAGGCAATATTACTGTCCGCTTTTTCGTATCTTTTTTTTACCTTCGCGTAGAATTTGTGTGCGGAGCACTGCGAGTGCAACAATCTGTGCGGTTACCCTTAGCGAGGTAACACAGAATGCCCGCACTATTTTGGCGAACTGAACCAAAAAAATGCGGTCTCAGTATTAACCCAAATAAAATCGAGCTTGTTCTATTTACTAGGAAATATCGCCTTCCTCCGGTTGAACCTCCTGTACTGGAGGCGGAGAACATCTTTCATGAACAAGCCGGTTTTCCTAGGTCTTATACTTGATAGAAAGCTAAACTGGAGGCCGAATATTCAGGAACACGCCAACAACAACATAGAGCATAGTACTCTTTTGCTGGAAGAAGGCCATAGGCGAAAAATGGGATCTGCATTCAAAAATGCTCCATTGGCTTTTTGTACTGCGTCCCATACTGTATGGGGTGGTTGTTTGGTGGAATACCCTACGCAACAGAGACAAATCGCAATGTCCTGGCAAAGGTACAGAGAGCGGCTTTTATGGCTATAAGTGGGGCTGCCCGCTCAACCCCATCACAGATGGTCAGGCGGTAGTGAGATCCCTGGCATTCAACCTGGTATCGACCGAAACCGTGGCAGACTGTCGTACATACATGCCTTATGGAAATGGGGAATTTCTTCAATATTATTTTATGCAGTATATCAGGCTATAGCAGTTTCACTGGCAACTGTAGAGCTGACGAGCTCCCTAAAAGTGGTACTATCGATGGTAGTTTGTAAATACGTCGAGACATTGCCATATCCCTCCAAACACCTGTAAGTACAGATAGCCTCGACTGATAAAGCCAACTCGAAATGGTTAAATTGAATAGTAATATGGCCGAAGCTGGAATTAAAAACGATCCACTAAACTGTTTTTGATGAAAAAATCGCATATCAGTCTAGTTGTGGGAGTCATTACTGGTCGACTTCAAAAACACGACTTCTGTAGAAGTTGCGAAGATGAGGAGGAGGAGAGCACCTTCTATCTATTTTGTACTTCCCGGCATCGGCACATCGAAGAAGGTCTAATCTGGGCGCCTATGTCTACACTCATCTGGAGGACTTAGCTAGTAGGGAGGGGATGTGGGTCTGTAGTCCTTTGTCTAGTTATTAGCTCTGGTTGGTTCAAATATTAAATGATGACTGGAGGTGTGAATTACTAAGGACACACAAGGGACTTGCTGTGTGTGATTAACTGATTTTATTTGCTCATTATAAAATAGAGAATTAATTTTCGAGACAAATACATAACGTATGCAAAAACTCAAAAAGAAATGTGAATTGTTTTTTCCGAGCAAAACAAAATTTTTAACTTTACAAGTTTATAAAAAGTAAACCGCTTGTCCGATCTTTTAGTTTCCGGGGCCCGGGCTGGGGAAATCACTTTTCACTCGCGTCTCTCTAAAAAAATTCGTTGATTTGGGTTTTAATCTTTGTTTTAAGCTTTTATTTTTTTTTTCACGATTTATTACAACTTAATAATGAGACTTTTTTTTGGAATTTTGGGCATTTATTCATAGATTTATTCATATAACTAAATTATTATATACGAATTATATTATACGAATCTTCTTCGAGTAATTTCGTCAATTCTTCGTCTTCAAACTTTTTTGGCTGGCCAGGTCGCTCTTCGTCGGTAATGTCGAAATTATCATTTTTGAACCGATGAAACCACCGAAAACACTGTGCACGCGAAAAAGCATCGTCACCGTAAACTTCCATGAGCAAGAGCTGCGGTCTTCTTAGCAAAATAATGTCCAAGTAAAACTTCCCGCAAATGTTGTTTTTTTCGTGAATTTTCGAAACTTTCCATGGTCCGGTAAAATACGTTGTCAACAATCAACACGAAATGTTTATACTGACATTGACAGCTTATGAATACAAACTTCAAATGGTATGTATGTCAAAGATGGACTACCATTGGTTTATCGGTGTTGCCATCTCTAAAAAAAGTCTCATTATTAAGTTGTAGACCTACTGAATGCTTGTTGGTATATTGGGCATGGAAAATTGAAATATTCGCAAATCCCCTTGCCTGGGCTCCGCTCGCTCCGCGCTTAAGGGATCACAGCCCTCAATATCGCAACAGCGTTTTGATCAGCTTTAAATATACCAAACATTCAGTATAAATCATTAAAAAAAAAATTAAAAATTAAAAAAATTAAATTTTTTGTTCTGCAAATTTGAGAGTCTTAGGGTGACGCCAGCGATAAATGACAAAAAATCCAAGTGAAAAGTAATATTTTCACCCCGGGCCCCGGAAACTAAAAATATCCCCAATTTTGTATTTTAAGGCAACGTATTACCTATGACTCACTTTTTATTTGAGCATTCTAGCTAGCGTAGTTTTCCTGATATTGTGTTTTTAGAAATGTGGAGTAGGCAATTAAAAAAAAATAATGTAAATGCGTGTGGCAGCCAAAGGGATAAGAATTCGAAAAAATGTTTCTTAATATTTTTTGCTAGAAATTGCATGGGGAATCACGTGGCAGTGAGTTTATGTGCCAATTCCCGGACACCGTATACATATATCATATCAAGCATACGAAATGAAATTTCGACCGAATTTCGAGAAAAAAAACAACGAAACAACTACTTTTGGAATTTAAAAATATTTTGAAAATTGTTAATCCTAGCGAAAAAAAAAGATTAAAAACAAATTATCATTACATTTTCCGTACCAAAAATAGTGATTAAGATAACCGATGGATAGAGAATAAGAGAAACATTTTCTAATGGTCAACTTTGGGAGAGAGAACATCCCATACAAAAAACGACATCTATTGAAACAAAATATGCAGATTCCCTTGTCTCAAAGATTAACATTATTGAGAGACAAAATACATGCATTTGCAACGGAAATCTAATCTAATAAGAGTATTAGCTCATAATTATAGAATGTACATATATTATATGTACATACATACATACATACTATCGTTACCTAACTGACCAAACGCCAGATTTGACCGAGAACTGTTTCCTATAATCGTTACGAAGCATTGTTTCCTCTAGCGACTGCAGCTGATTGTCTTCTTTTCAGCGCAAAAAAAAGGCATTACCCTATAAAGCTTCTTCGCTGCTTGTAACTCATTTTTTAACCATAAAGGCCGATTATTATTAAAGAGCGCTCCAACAACCTTCGACTGAACAGATACGGAAACATCAACAATCAAACAGGTGTTGTGCAACCTCATAATTTCGACCTATTGTCTGAACTATTCATCTCGCGAATATGGATCGTACGCCTAAAGACGACACCTTAGCAAGTGCACTTACGCCAATACCCCTGGCCCTGGAAAAATCCAAATCAATTTGGAACATGGCAAAAATGTGACAATTTATCTTATCACCGTCCAATACAAGATACGAGTACACGGTAAATTTGATGATTTATTTACTTTTCGATAATAAATTAGGATTTTTTAAATCTATCGTCGAGAAGCGGACAGAGAGTAACTCAAACCATGTGCAATAGTAGTTTGGTGTGCAGTGTATCTGGAACATAGCGCGCAGTTCAATAACATGCCAACAGCATGAAATTATAATCGCCACAACTGGTTTTCCACAATCTTTTATTTTGACACACAGAGAGAATATCGTCGTAGTGCGGGGTCGTTATATGCAAAAGTTAAGAAAATTGGATTATACACAAGCATGTGTCATGCAAGACACATGGGGGTGTGGGTTATAAGAACAAATCACAGCCGCACACTATGTATTGTACTATCATCGTCACCAATATTTTGATTTGTTTCTTCAATTACATATCTCAAATTCACTTTATCACATATACTTTCTTCTTCTCAATGATAAAAAATCAACTACGTTTTCGTTGCAACAATAATCATTAATTAATGGTGTTATTAAATAATTTCATATTCAGTTCAAGTTTCACACTAGCACTGAGGGGGGAATTAGATTTTCATATTTTTCAAAGGTAAAAATGTTTCGACAAAACGCACACATTTCTTTCCATCTATCAACAATCACAGAACATTCGTAGGAAGGTGGGTGATTGGAAGCAGATGTCCGGCAAATTGCTACACGGAAACGGAACGCGTGCAACATGTAACGAACGAACAACGAGAGAAAGGCGATAAACTTGCAAAAATATAGCTGGCACACAAATTAAACACACCGGCGGCGACGAGCACTTATTCAAATGATTGCAATAAGGCCAATAATTATGCTAGGCCATAATTTTCATAAAATTCAGCGCACGATTATATTACAGAAAACTTAATCGACAAAAACAGAGTTCGTTATTCGACAGATGCTTTTAGATACGGATCGTATTTCATTACATGCAGTACAAATGCCACTATTGCTTCCATCCACGTTAGAGTAATCGTAAAGACTGACAATTGAGTCGTACAGCGACTCAGACAAAGCCAGCACAGAGACTCTGCGTTTACTGAACCGTCGTCGTCAACGACCGTGGTCTCTGGTCTCGGGGCATTCTTGTTTCAAGCCTACTACTGTTAGCTGGCTAGCTAACAACAGTCAGTTACCAGAGAGTGGCTAGCTTCCTATCTTTCAGTCCCGGCTTTGCCGCTACCAACGTCCATAGCCGTCGCACAAACCAGCTGACTAAGTCCACTCAAGCCCCCACTTTTCTCCCCTCATAGTACAAGAGAACGAGTAAATTGAATACTCGCGCTTGGAACGTCTTGAGCTCTTGTATTTTTTTCTTCTTATCTTTGTCTGCTGCCTTTAGGCTTTCTTTATTAGTCGAAAAGCCAAAGAAGAGATATGTAGATTGTGCATTTTAGTGACGAAAACGACAGCGAAAATGAAAAACACGGTATGCAAATGACGTACACAGCACGACGATAAAAAGCGTGCCGCACACAGACCACCTCGTCATTGTCTGTTCCATACAAAGCACAGCAGAAGAAGATTGATGTTGCAAGCAAGCAACTGGGGAAAAAGATACAAGAGTCGAGAAGAGTGCAACAACGACCAGAGTGCAATAATTGATATTATAGAGACAAAACTCAGAGGGACCAACAAAAAAACAGACCTTCAAATGCAACAAGATGAATAATATGTGGGTTTGAGGTTAAGATTAGAAAAACGCAAAATTTCGAACATCACCCTGAAGATACCACACAATGCAGCACGGCGAAGAGATTGGTGGAACCCGGGAAGAGCAACATCCCAATTTGCCATGATAAGATACTACCTAGCGAGTACGTACACATGTGTCCACAGTCAATTTATCATGACGTAAACTCCTGTAAGTCTTGATCTTGGCGAACATATGGTCAACGAAAAGCAGTTGTACGCGGTTAGCTTCAGCATTTGCTGGCTATGGGTATAGCATCAGCGATCTACAAGCTTGAGAAGCTTGCAATTATAACCCTTTAGTGTTGATCATGATTCGTAAAGCAGTTTGTCGTCAAAGTGTTAATCGTTCTAATTGGAATAACCTCGGAAATTAAGCTGTAATTTGAAGCATGTAAATTAACACTCAACATTTTGAATGCTCCATTTAGTATGCTAATTTTTTCTCAATTGACACCTTAATAAAATTGATATAGAAGTATTTTTGGAATGGATTACGATGCCCCTTAAAAATTTTAATTAGTGCGAGTAAAATTTAGGTTTTTTTTTCGTTTTCATGAAAATAAAGTCCGTACTAACTATTAAACTCTTAGAGTTAAGGTCTTGTAGATTGAGCGCTTATAAGACTCTAGTAAGACATTCCGGAACTCGCATAACGCAATCCTGGCCACACACTGTTGAACACGGTACACTAGAACAGAACCTGTTTTCTTCAGATTTGTGTGAAGTATGTGTGTGTCTTGAGCCATTCGGAGGACATTTGAACCATATTCGAGCTCGACAGTGTGTGGGCGGGCTAACTCTTGTAACAAATCTTAAATTAGCTTTAATCACTCTATAGAGTTGCCGAGATTGTAACTCTTGTAATAAGATCATCTTATGTCATCATTTGCCCTCATTTTTCATGGCAGTTTTAAGTCTAGAAGACTTATACTCTAATAAAAATGTCCTTACTCTCTTAAGTTTTCTGACACTTTAAACTCTCATACGGAGTGTTTTGTTATCATAAGAAGACAATAGTGCCCATATTTTCTAAAATAGTTTTTTTTTTGTGGTAAAATATGACCCTAAATTTTGGTACTGCCATGTCTGAGTTTTCCCTGGGCGGATTTTGGAGGGTTTTACTACCTCTAAAGCGGAAATCATCTCTGGCATGTATGCTCGTACTCGATAAAGCGGAAACGCCCTTTGGGATTTCCCAGACTGAATTTCCATGTATTAGGACCACCCGAAGCGGAATGCCCTTGGGGATTTCCCAGAGTAGAATTTCGTGGCCTAGTACTGTTTAAAGCGGAAATTCTCACTGAGATTTCCTCAAGGCAGAGCGTTCAGCTCTTGACGGCATTGTTTTACTATTCTTGATGACACTGTCGCCGAATCTAGGGCCATTATAGCGGCCTGACTATCCGTGAGAATAATTTCTATTCTCACGGAGAGTCAGGATAGTCAGACTCGTATTTGTTATAAATAGTATTGGGACGCAGATTAGGCAATTAAGTTTCTGAATATATACGGATAATGTAAAAGCGTCTAAGGACGAATACACAGCTTCTTTATACTTCTAGTGGCAAATTTAATTTTATTATTTAACAATAGCCTTCATCAAAACACACACAGCCTTCGATTCAATCCACCAGTTCTTCCATCGGTATTTCATAATAATTCTTTGATGTTTTCGACTCAATGTCTCCAATTCTTTTATGCCTCAGCTGACCTAGCAGTGCGCTTTGTCCACATCGCCTTATTTTTCAGACACACTTCAAATGCCCACCCCCGAGAATTTGCAAATTGCAATTTTGCAGAACAAAGGTTGCACGATGACAATGAAACACAAAGGTACTGGGCCGCAAATAACACAATAAAAGTGAATCCACGCTCATTTTCACTTACGCGCTACGATGATTTTAAATGCCTGTGTGCAGGTGACTTCTGCATGTCGGTGATTACTAACTAATAAAAGCGAAGGTGTTCACATTGTCGTCAAGTATCTGAACCATATATGTGTAAGCATTCATTCCACAATCCATTTTGCGGCTAACTAAGCCTATAGTTGTACATTACACGTTTAGTATAAAATCTCTGCATTCACGCAAAGACGAAGAAGATGAAGAAAAAATTAAAGAAGTTACATTGGTCGCCATGAAAGCGAAGGTGTTTTCGACTGACATCAAAGAAAAGACAGATTTTGACAACTTTCCATTTCAATGTCTGAAGTAGGTTAAAAATACTATTCAGTCTTTTAGTTTGAACGACTTGGGAGTACCGAGTACTACTTGGTTGAAGTGAATTTGTGGCGAGCTCATGAATAGAATGAAATTCACGGTACCAGTTCGCTTACCGACATTAATAGGCGCTCAAATGGAGAATACTTATAAATGAAGCATTTGCACAGGCGGAAGGTAAAGAAAAATTGAACAATAAAGAATGTTAATTATAATCTTCTTTTGTATTTTGATGGGTTTAATATTTATATGGAAGCGACGCTAATGTCATACGGATGACCTTCTGTATTCTCGAAGAAAAATGTGTTTCATTAATGGGTTTACAACTACATATTTTAAATAATTTAAATATAATAATATAGTTATTTTTGTATCGCTTATAATACCTTGCCAATTCATAGTTTGGATGAGCAACAGATGCTTAAAACCAAAAGTCAGAAACGTGTCAAACACTCCTGTAACAGCCCTAACGTAATATGCATTAGGATTTTTTGCCACTGAGGTCCAAGAATAAGGCCTAAACAAATCCAATGAAAATTAGGTTCTAGAAATGGCGCAATAGGTTAGACGGGCAGCCTTAACAGAGAAAACCAAGGCGCACATAGAAAGCCACTGGGGCCGTTGTGATACCCACTAGATACAGCATACTTGAGCCTGTTTCAATCGTCAAACCAGCCAGAGCTGACAATGAAACGATTAAGCCGACCAACGTTAACATTCTTTATATTATCCCAATCGGCAAAAAAGTAGGATCCAAAGAAGTCCCTCCTACGTTCTGCCAGAACAGGGCAATAGCATAGAAGGTGAGAGCAACTTTCCTCCCCTCCTCGTCCCCACGACTCTACAATAATGTGTGTGTGAGAGCTTCACCACATCTATTCAGTATCAGTAGCCCATAGGATCGGTCGGCATCCAGCTTGGGCTACATTTGCCTAGTTTCATGACAGGTAGTGCCACTAATCCATCTCGCGCTGGCCCTATCATATGTCACAGTTTGGGTAACCAATTTACATGCTCCTGGATTAGATATGTATATCTGTGCTATGTAGGCACTCCCTGATCTCGTTGGCAGTACCCGCCCAAGCCGGTTCATCAGCTATACAGTGCCTAAGAAAACGACTGTGGCCCGGTATCCAGCCCAGGGAAATGTTGAAAAAACTTCTCATCTCTCAATTGCCCTAACCCCTTGTGGGGCATAGCGCGTCAACTGTTTCATGTGGCCCAGTTGACGTTTCGTCGGCATAAACTGGTTTCAGAGAATGCAGTTGCCAGCATGCACCTCCTGCACATCCATGGCCACGAACGTCGTCCTGGACGGGATTCGAACCCGAAACGCCGGTAGTCAAACATGAGACTGATGCCTCAACATACTGCGCTACCGGTCGATCACGCAATTCCGCAATCTAGATTAAGACATCAACTTGGTAATCTTTCTATTTTAATTCAACTTGATAAAATATTTGCCCCATTTAAATGTATGACAGCACATTTATTTTAAACAAAGGATTTCTCGTTCTCTAAAAATAGTCGATTTCATTGACCTGACACACCTGTAAAGTTCATAATTAATAATTAAATAAATAGAAAGCATTACCCCATGCCAATAAATTATTGATAAAATGCATGTCTTCCTATTTCCGGTTACCTCACTATCGTGTGTCTGGTCAATATTTGTATCTGCATGTGAATCATCCGTTCACCACTATACGAGTACAACCGAATGTTTGTCGTAAGATTGTAAACATAAAGTTCAATGGCAATGGTTCAAATAACAATTTCGTTAATATGTATTTATGATAATAACAGCAATCAGATAGAGGTAGCTTAGCTATAAATATTTACCAAAAATGTTTGACCCAAATTTATTGTAATTCACATGCTCAACAATTGCAATTTTCTTATCAATAGCCTTTTAAGAACGCTAGTAAAATATACGCCTCATATTCCATTCTTCATTTCACACATTGCTTTCGCGATGTTTTCAACTTTTTTTTGTGAAAAGAAAGATAACCGCATTGAACTTGCACCGAGGCCATATTCCATTTCTATCGACGAACTTGTGTTGTTTAGATTTCGTTTTTTGGTGTATTAGTACGAATGACATGGCATATGAGAGAGATGATATATCTTGCACTTTATATCTGCTTATCTGGTCAATTTCGAAATTGCACGCTTAGACACAAATTGCCGACAAGTAGCCAATGGCTTTTTTACGACAGTCCGAGACGGTGTCTTTGAAATTGTTAATAAGTGGACAAGATGATTATACGCACAATGGCAGTTGGTCATCTTGTGAGAAGTGAGGGAATTTTTACACAAGTTTGCTTGACATCATGTCTTGTGAATGTTTTTTTTTTTATTAACCCTGTCGTTGACAATACGATTTTTTAATGAGCATAAATGGTCGCGGTCCTGAAAGCCGGATCTGAAACAGACTTTTTCGATTTCTCCTCCATATGATTTCCCCTCCGGTAAAATATGTGACGTCAATTGCCAATTTTCGAATCAGAATATTTTTCAGATCCGGAGGGGAATATGTTCAGATACAAAAATTGACAGTTACTTAATTGCCCTATCCCCTTGTGGGGCATAGCGCATCGGCTGTCCAATTGACGTATCGTTGGCAAAAACTAGTTTCGGAGAATGCAGTTGCCAGCAGGCACCTCCGGCTCCCCCATTTAGCCGCCTACCTGCGACAATTCGGGAGATTCTGTGGCCTATTATTACGTCCCGCACCAGACGGGGAAGACAACTCAAACAGCCACGGCCACAAAAGTCGTCATGGGCGGGATATGAACCCGTAACGCCGGTAGTCAGACACGAGACTGATGCCTCTACGCACTGAGCTACCAGTCGCCCCACACAGGTAAACAGTTACACTTTGGAACTTCTATCCGGCCTGCTGAGCCCAAAATTCCAATCATCTGGCCATTTCTAGAAAAAGTTGGCCGACCCCTGCCCTAGGCAATCGTCGCGTCGGCTTCGCATATGTAGGCACAACGATTGTCGTGAATACAGTGCATTGTAAAATTCACCAGCAATCGCGTTAGGCTATATATACTTTTTTTTATATATTCAAAACTTAAAAATATGTATTTAAAAATATTAATATAAAAAAATATAATACCTTTTAGGAGAGGACGCTTCTACAATTGGTTGACTATCGATCTCACTTCTATTAGAAAAAATGCTCATTACTAACATTTTTGCAAAATTGAGAATAAATTTTAATTTTACCTGTAAAGAAAAGAAAAAAATAATTATTAATGAACAGTACATGAATTTTACGCACATTTAAATATAAAATATGCCCAGCATCCCTTAGGCCACAGTTTTCATTTTCTTTAGAATAAAACCAGACCGAAGCGTATACTCGTATGAAATGTTCGTCTCATGAAACAATGGCATCCTGCGCAACGTCCCTCATCTACAAACACAGCGAGATTTTGAGAAAATATGTTTGGTTAGCGATCAAAGGGGAAATGTTTGCCGTTGAATGTTCGAATGAAATTATGTACGTCTGCCCCTGATCCCGTGATAATAAACTAATGCAATTACGTCCGTTCGTCCGTCGCGTCCAGTCGTCTACATGTAATTTGACCTTAAGGCTCGAGTGTCGGTGTGTGTCGTCCGACTGATTGCTAATGAAAATTCGAATACAAGAGTTGATTTCCACGGTCAATTCAAATCGGAGAAAACCATGATTCACAAGTAGCTATATTTCACCACTATGTAGATAAGTTACTCCAGAGTAATTGGTCCATACTTTTTTTTCCAATTTGCAATCAATATTGTGAAATAACTTTCTTACTCAACATAAATCCAAACATTCTGACTCAACTCGGTTCTCTCCAACTTTCACTTGATAGGTATTTGTTCATTAACACTCTGTTGCGAACAATGTAAACACAATCGGTTATGAAGAAATAACATTAGTTGGTGTAGTCATCCAACATTTCAAAATACTCATACCAAATTCAGAACTAGAACAATGAATAACCAAATCCAAATAACTACTACTCGTACGAGTATGAATACATCTCAAACGGTGCATTGAAAGCACTCATAACTATCAAGTACCTCCCAAAAATGACGTCTTTTTTCCAAGCAATCCAATGAGAGTGAAAACACAATCCTACTCATTTCATTATTGTTTAACTCGGGCCGAAAAGAAAAAATCTGTGTAGTCTTTTACTTCCGCAACAATGACACCAAGTGAAAACATACAAATCTAACAATTGAACTCAAAATTAATTTAAGCGACATCTTAAGCAGACTCTGTGTCTAAATATATTTTGACGTCCACACACCAAACACCTATGTATCTGTCAATCATTTTATCTCCGAGTTAATTTTGTCAAAGATTGTAGGTAGCGAAAATTTCAGGGAGAAAAAATCGCACGATCCATTAATTGATCGATACATGGAAAAAAATTTCGTAAAACATGGTCAATAAAATAAAACTGTTCCATGTGGCCCAGTTGACGTTTCGTTGGCATAAACTGGTTTCGGAGAATGCAGTTGCCAGCATGCACCTCATGCAGGAATTGCAAGCTAGCAAAAACAAAAGCAACTCTAATGCACCTTATGTACGACTGTCCAGTGCTCGCTAGGAAAAGATTAAAATGACTGGGGGCCTATTTTTTCAAAGACCTAGAAGGAGATGCTGGTCTCAAAAGTCTTTGAAGCTTTGCTAATGAGTCAGGATCCTTTGAGCTCAACAAAGATCTTTTGGTAACGACTAACATCGAAACGTAATGGGTACTGGAAGCATGTGGTATCGCTATGGGTATGGACACAAGCGATCTATGCGGAGCCGTTAGGCTGCTACCCAACCTAACCTAACCCAGGATTGGTTTTCCGAAGAGGACCTTTGATTTGACACCGCGTTTAGTGGAAAACGTGATAAGGGTAGTTCGTCGATCGCAAACATCACTTTTGGGCTCTCCTGCCAGGTGTTGCGGCAAGCAGGGCAAAAGCCACAGAATTATCTGCGCCCGCGCTTTATTGTTATATGATTTATTTTTCTGTTTTCATTTCCGTAAGCTCATCTTTGTAATTAGCGTACAGTTTGTCTTCCGGTCATGCTGAGAGCGACTTGCGCGCCTTAATAGGCACTCAACAAAGCAATGCGAGCCAGATTGATGGTTAAAAATCGAATCACCGAAATTTACCTAATCAAGTGAGGGTGACCTTCAATATTTTCTTTCTATTAATTTTGACGACAATGAAGAGAAAGTGCCGAAATGCATTGCTTGAAAGTTTAACCAACAATTATCTACAATTAATTTGTTTCTTCCATTTTGCCCATGCTCAGTTGTTAGCCAATATCGAGTACTTCAGTAACCTCCAAAATAAACACAGTTACACAAAATCAAATTTAAAAAGCACAAAACGCCACAAATCCGATAATCGAATTTTTTATTACGCTAAACACCGCAAATTGCATAAGAAGTCCATCAAAATATTTACAAATTTCCTAGAAAATATTGGTTTGATGTATCTGCGGTTATCAATCACAATTCATAGTTATTTAGTTCGGTTTTATGCAATTTAGTGAGTTGTGTAGAGACAGATTGGCGAGTACGAGTAGTAACTATGATCGAATTATCGGCTCTCGGGTTTCCTAAGATTTGGCAGTTCTTTAACGAATTTGTGAATGCTTTTCTGCTCGTCTATTTTGATTTTTCTTCACACTCCATCAGCTGTGAGTTATGAAATGAAATTCATTCAATAGTTGAAAAAAAAAATGTAGTTAATGACTATTGTTAATTCGATTATAATGGAATTGGGTACAGATGCGGCCCAACCGACACACGGGTGTTGTGAGCTTCAAAGAAAATAAACTCATTTTTCATAGCGATTTTTTGTTAATCGTATCATTGCCAGTTACAATAGGCATGACCTTTTCGAGGTATCCTTGACGCTAGTGTGTCTAAACATATAGAAGAAGTGTCTTTGTTGTAAATGAGTTGACTTTCCTTCATGAAGTAATCTTTAATTGCTGCAATGCAATTAGCTATGTGGGTACTTTGAAGGGCAATTATGAAGACATTATGCAACTACTGTCATCAAAATAAAAAAAAATAAATTGTATTGTTTATAACGATTACGATGATCATTAAAAATAAAAATATTCAACCAAACACTATCCGAGACCTTCAAGAGATAAAGAAAAGAACTAAACGCTGGAGAGTACTTTGATTTGTAAAAATCCTCTTTACTGAATCCATCCAAAGTATGTATTATTGCACATATTGTACATTCTGTCAAAAAAGTACCGGGAATCAATGGCTAAGTTCATAACACACAGCGGAATCGCAACATGCTGTTTGTCATCATATCTGGTCCTAGCCAGCGGATAAATTTTTGTGATGAAGAAAATGACATTTTTCACAGCATGTTGCGTCCATCAAAAACTCAGTGGAGAGAGTTCATAAAACAAATTGGCAACAGTATGCCAACGGTTGTGTGATATGAACTTAGCCATTAATTAAAAAAGCCTGCCCGACAGGATTGTCAATATTCTTTTTGCCGCTAAGTTGGCCTCTATACTGTCACGGAGTTTGACAGTCATCTGGCATTTAGTTTGGGACATGATGTTGATGACGACACAGGACGCTTTCAACTGCGTCGACTTGGAAGAGCAGTGTGCCGCTGTGGTCAGCTTTCATTACCCGGATGGTGTGTTCAAGTGTCAGGTTGAAAAGCGTCGGAGCCAGTCCATCGCCTTGCTTCAGTTCAGTACGTGTTTCAAAGAGATCAGTCAGCCTGTTTTGGATCCTTCCCGGTGAAACGGAACCACATCGTCATTTTCGTTAATCGTACTAATTCTACTGGTATACCAAACTGCAGCATCATGTTGTACAGTACTCCACGATCGATATTACCGTATGCTTGCTTAAAATCAACAAAGATTTGGTCAACGTTGTATTCCCAGCACTTTTCCCGGATCTGCTTGACCGTGAAAAGCTGGTCGCTTGTAGATCGGACAGGTCTGAAACCGTCTTGATATTCGCCAACGATTTGTTCAGCGTACGGCTTTATTCTATTTTCCAGAATTTTCGTCAGTATTTTGTAGGACGTACAGACGAATGCCTCTGTAATTCTCACACTGCAATTTATCTCTCTATTTCTGGATGGGACAAATGATGCTCCTGCACCAATCTTCTTACAAAGGCTAGTCCTGGGTTGATATAGCCATTCTTATTCGTGTTTACTAGTCTGTACACTTGTCTGGTGTTTCTGTTATCATTAATGTTCAGCAACTGCTCGTCAAAGAATTTTCTTTTCTTACATCTACAATAATTATTCTATTTGATATTTGCCGTAGCTCGTCCTATTTTTCTCTCTTAGTCGTTGTTGATCCGTCCAATCCGAGGCTTTGTTTTACAAGGTCTTTTGACATGGAGTAATTTTTACAAGGAAGGGTTGTCGGCCGATCGCGAAACCCTATTCAGGGGTGGCCACGGTGATAGCTGCTTCAGGTGGTTCAGAACACGTCAGAGTTCACAGAACTATGTTGTTGTTGTCACTACGTGATTCATACGACCCTAATGACCTGAGACGCTTAGGTGTGACTCAGCCAGTTAAGTTAGAGCTATCATTGCCTCCTCTTTGCACAACACTGGCTTGGGACAGGCTTCGGTGGAGCTCAGCAAGTAGATCAGCCTTTGCAAAATATTCCTGGAACAAATCATGAAGTGTCAAACCAATGCTTTTTGGGGACACTGAGATGAATGGTGGCGCTCCCTCCCCAGGGGAGAGTTGTTGTTAATTACCTTCACTCCTCGAAGTGAATGGGCGGGTCAACATCTTTGTGTTTCAATGCCTTGTTCCCCAAGAGGCGAGTGATCGTGAAAAAATATCCAAAATGACGACGAATTAGTGTTGAATTGTGAGCGAACCCTAGGATGAAGGTAGCTAATATAAAATGTATATGACTTAACGGGCATAAATGATGTAAAAACACACCAGAATGAAATAAAGGACTCGAAGTCAAAATTCATTTCAAAGACACTTGCTCAAGATTGTGAATTAAACGATTTACTTCTTTTTCGTTTGGAAAAAATACCACTTGCAGATTCTATTTGCAATAGTCTGTATATCCATTACATGTAGCAGATGTAGTTTTACCAAATAAATGACCATACAATTTGACGGTCGCTTCCTACTTTTCAAGTGGTAAAACATGAAATTTGTCAGAGTTGCGTCAAAGAATAAAACAAACGATTATTCAATGCTTGAATCAATAGATATCAAA
Source organism: Chloromyia formosa (assembly GCA_964017055.1). Classification (NCBI taxonomy): domain Eukaryota; kingdom Metazoa; phylum Arthropoda; class Insecta; order Diptera; family Stratiomyidae; genus Chloromyia; species Chloromyia formosa. The sequence continues at coordinate 2,825,596 of OZ024813.1, read as the reverse complement.
TCTATTACTGACAGAAAAGCCATTCGTTTAATTGAAATTTAATAGAACTCTCAGGGCTAAATCGAATCAATAACAAGAGGCATGATTCCTGCTATTTTACCAAAGATCTTGTATCTTTTGTTAATTTGTCTCGCCTTAAGAGACGTTATAAACAAATAGAAAGAGCAGGAGCAGCAGTAACAGCTCTTGAGTATGCGGATATTTAACGGATTTGCAACCTGTTGGACAATTTCACAACACTTCCTAATTATGGTGTGCCCTCCGGCCTAATGGTTTGGTTGGTGATGGCTCTTAGCTCTTGCTGTCATGTTTCGCGAAAGTGTTAGCGGCGCATTTCAAGTTCAATGACTGTGCTAGCCTTAGCGGAAAAGCCATTATTCGATTTATAGCACGATTTAGCGGATAAATTTGTAGATAAGTGCCACAAAGATTGTTGTCGGTGGATGTGTGCTCGTTGATGACTTACCGCGCTCATTGTCAGCACGTTGTCAGATCAATGACGGATAGAAAAACTACCGTATGGATGGTTTATGGAACTTACGAGTACAACTTTTACCGCATTATACACGAGTACTTCTTCGACTGCTGTCTATAGCTTTGGTGCATCGCGAAAGAGTGTAAGTTTTTTATAACATGACATGGAAGAATACAATAGCGCTAGTGTGCTCAGTCATAATCGTCATCATGATCATCTTTCGTTAGTGGGTTTACTATCGATCAAAGAAGTTAAGAAGAAACGATGAAACCCATGACGCTTGACATATACGACCCGGAGAGAAAGAATATGAAAATAAGTATTGTAGGTGGTTTTTAAGTATTGTCTTGTTAGTTGTATTCATAGAGGAAAAAAATATGTACATATAGTTATATAACAACATTTATAACAAGAGCGTATATTTTGCCAAGACTTTTTGTACGAAAATAACTTTCGATTTCACCCGAATTGAAGCCTCTAGCATTCAAATTTCTAATTTTGAAATGTCATAAGTGTATGTATATGCACTAAATCCGCAAAGTGAGAAAGTACTCGCAAATTGTGATTTCAGTTTAAGTTTAATTTTCTAGTAGGTAGAAGAATGGAACTGATCGTGCTTTGTTAAAAGTCGTGACAATAAAGACAGTCATTGCATGGAAGAGAGGCTGTCCGATACGCCTACAATATAAGTATATAACAGAGATTGTATTCAACAATTATTAGCTTAACGGATGATCAATCGACGAAAATGTTCAACTATGATTCCTTGATTATGTTATGGAAAACAAAATCTTTATATAAGATGAATAACACAAAAGCCAATGCCATCAAACAGGAAACCTAAGCTTTTGGACATGAATCTCGTAACTAAATTCACTATGTAGTGATAGAGAACTCAACACGGTAATACTAATATCCGTACATGAAACTGTATTTAAAACGTCAAAAAATTAAATACAAGAAGTTGCATATACGAAATCAGATTGCGTTAAGCGACGAAGCGGATGGCCAGGACCATAGAGCAGGCAGTAATGGAATGGCTCTTTGGCCAAATTTTTGAATACTATTTTATGGTAGTGTGCGTCAGATATCAACACCAGTATAAATCAAAATGGCGTAACTGCTTTGATAGCTTAGTGTCACCATCCACTGTCGAACTCGAACACGAACCTGGTACAAATGTCCTCTGAATAGTTCAAGATACACACACACACACACTTCACATAATCGTGAAGAAAACCGCCATGTTCGAGTTCGACAGTGTATGGTGACACTTAGGGACATGCATTTGGCGGGCAACATTTTAGTGAAATTATTGGCCACGATTATTTGAAATGTCAAATTTATGGTAATAGTGGTTGACATTGACATTAGGTGTATTCGATTTGCCCCGGATCTCGTAGGATTTCCACACAAATTTGTATGAAGATAATGTTACATGTTACAAAATTGGTATAGTACATGTACACAAAAATGAAGATAAACATAAATACAAGAAATATACATAATACAGAAATGTACATAAAAAAAATTTTATTTTTGAAACAATTTTAATTAATTTTAAATTAATTTTTTCTGATGTAACGTCTTCCATCTAGCGTTGTCCAGAGACCAGAGCGTTTTCTATCGTGATGAGGGCTGAGAAGAAATCATCATTGGTTTCCGTCCTGAGGGCGTAGGAGTGTAGAGTTTTTAGAGAAGACCTTACCTCGCTCAATGGGACCTGAATTGGCGGTTGCTCTTCTTCAATTTCTTCCTCATCCTGACAAGCTAACAGTTCTGTATCGCTTAGGGCACCGTAGACACCAATGTTATCAACTCGAACGTAGTCTCCACCTTAGGCGGCTATTATTCATAGGCACAAGTAAATCGAAGGTGGTCCCGGAACCGTTAAAAATTCCCATACCATGTCGCATGTACGTCTTCTCATCACCAGTGGCGACGATTCAGCGCCTTGGGTACACTTTGTTTTATCTGGCTACCGTAGTATTCATTTCCCGACTGACGAAACAGAAAGGAGTTACTGGTGTATTAGTCCCAAATCTAGTTCGCTGCTTCGGTATTTTAGGGCTACTACAAATTAAGAATCTACATATGACGAATCATTGAGTTTCACTTTGTCTTATTAATGTTTACTTCAATTCCAACCAATTTAAATTCACTTTATAATGCTTTTGTGACCTCAATACACTTGAAAAAGTAAATAAAAAACATTTTTAGCCCGGCTTTGTCTTGTCATTAGCACGGATCTGTTACATGGATCTTATTTATCATCGCTTTAGCCATACTTATCCCATGAAAGATACATAATGGATTGTCTCGATCAAACAATTTCGACGAAATCAGATATTAATTATAAGTGTTGTCGAATAAATCATCAAATGATCGGCAATAAATATCATCGAACTGACAATCGGACGTTTAAGTTTTTAGCGGTAATATGCCAAAATTGGAAGGACGCGGATTTGTTGCTTCGAGTTGTTTTTTCTTCTTCTTCTTTCTGGTTCTTTGGTGTATATTTGGTGAAAAACTGGAATCGTAAGCCAAAAGCAAAAGAAAATTTGACAAGGCCATTTTTATCTTATTGTGCATCGTTGGTGGTACCTGCTGTCAACCATATCGAAAGTCTGCCAATTTTTTTAGTTCGCATTCGTCTGAAATTTAATTAAACTAGAGCTTCTTTGTGTAAAATTTTATCCGTTTACGTTTTCTTCGTTTACGTGTGATTTAAGTCTCGCTAATACAGAAAATATGGCTGCTTTCACACCGAACAGATCGATCCAATCGGTCGGCCTCGCTAATTGCCTTGACCCCTCCAGGGGCATGGGCGCGTCAACATCGTTAGCATTTCTATGACTTGTTGACGTTTCAATAGCATATCTACTTTTCGGAAGTGCAGTTGCTAGCATGCACCTCCTATCCGCGCCGTCTTTATAATGACAAGCCCGGAGCACTGTGAGAGTTCTATTAGTACTCACACGCAGTTTTTGATTGCGCCGAGATTTGATCTCCGAGCTCTAGATTAGTATCGTAGAGCGGTGACCGAACAATCACGGCCACCGAGCGCGACGATTAGGCTAAATTTCTCTCTATTCGAATTCGAATGTTGTAACAACTGGGGCATCTGTGCGGGTAAAACCCCGTTCACAACACCCGAACTGAGCTACAAAAGGCACGTGTCGCTGCTCAGCTCTGCCGGACTTTCACGGCCACTGTCTGCCAACATACCTTCGTATCATCGGCAACCTCTTTTACAATAATTTGCTCAATAGGTATGTAAACGAATTCATATAAGTCCGGATTCAAATCCGAAAATATGCATACATTTCTGTTCGGTTTAATGAGCCCGGCAATAACGAACACTCGGCTATACCACTTCCAAGGTTTTAAGGCTTCCTCGAGCTGGGATATAACGAACTACCGACACAGTTTCAGTCGAACTTAGTGGAGTTTGTTTCGCCATCTCTGGAAAGTTCGCTACTGACAGACTGGACTAGTTGATGCGGCCTAAGCACCAAAACCAATATTGTCCTATTTACAAGGAAACGCAGCATTGCTCCAGTAGAGTCTCCTATCTTGTAGGGGATAGAGATTTGCATTTATGAATAGTTCTAACTTCCTTGGCCTTATACTGGACAGGAAGTTAAACTGAAAATCGAACATTAAAAAGGGCTCTATTGTTGTAGGCTATAGGAACACCTTTGGGCCTTAAGCCCAAGATATTGTATTGGCTCAATGTGGTGGTTCTGCGCCTCAGATGTTATGGCGAAACGGCCAATAAACGGAAACTAGTCAAAAATTGCTAGCCAAAGTACAGAGAACGGCTTGTTTGCCTTTGGATATTCTTTAGAAGCAAATTGCGGTAAACTCAGCCATTGGAATTCGGGAGACCTCCCTGCGGACAACCTAGGGTACCACTCACTTAACGATCTTGAACGAGGGGGATATCCCAGCCTCAATATATTACACCTCACCAAAGTACGTAAAAACTACAAAAACTTGATTCCAGCCACGGAGGCTGTGGGAAATGGAACAAGAGTCGAATGCGGGGTCCACCTTTACCGAACTCGCTGAAAATATATACATACGGTTCTAAGGCTGCTGAAGGTGTGGGTGTTGACGTACATTCTGAGGAGCTCAATCTCCATCTATCTTTTCGGCTACCTGAATACTGCAGAGTATTTCAAGGGGAAGTATTCGCGATTAAAACGATGATGACTTGGCTGGAATTTCATGCCATACGGCTGCGTTCGTTTCACCGGTTTTCGGTCTATTTCCATTCAAAATGACAGACGGAGTGGTGGTCGGCTTCGTTGCTGCCTAATCGGAGGAATCCTAGGACTTCGACTTCATTTTGATGACTTCTGCAAGGAGAAGAGAAGGAGGAGGAAAGGGTTGGAACTGAAGTTGTTGCTATTCCTAGGGCATCCCAATGAGCCTATGCTCTGCAGTTACGGCAACCCTTCTACCTAACCTAGTGGAATTTTTAAGATGCGAATGAGGATGGCAATCTTCTTCCGCCAACAAAAAAAGTCCTATACGCCCCTAAGGTCACAGATGACGCCATAGAACATGCGGAAACCAATTCTCCTCATTTCCACGGTTCTATTGAAATTGACGTGATTCTGTGATGGTCGCGAACCATTTGGTTAGACGTATGTGCCGAGGTTGAAACGATAAAAATGTGCACGGAGTTTAGCTATCTAGAGAGGAGCATTTGTTGATTGCAGTTGATAAATTGGGATTTAATAGTATAAAAGTTGGGACTACGTATTAACCAGGACAAAACAAAAGTAATCGACTTCATATACCTGTGTAGTCAAAGGATGCCAATGAAAATGACGAAATCAAGTGACGGATACAGCTAGCAAATAAGACTTTTGTAATGAACCGCCTGCAATGGACCATATCCTTGTTAGTGCTGCTTCTACCGGCAGATCTATATGGCAGCACGTGATGAGTAAGAATCTGTCGGTGGTACGAAAACAGAGGCCGAGGGTCCCATTACGCCTGGACCCCGATGCGAACGCGAGGGAATGTGCGCCGTCCGCCAACCATTCCATCCTTATTGCCTCATTTTTTTATCATTTCCCCATTTTTACCTCCCCTGTTTGTGTTGTCTTCCCCAGGCCTATGAATTTTTGCTAATACGTAAAGGACAGGGCAACGAGCGGCGAAAACCCCGCCCACGTCTCCCGAACTGAGCTACAGCAAGCATAGGCCGCTGCTTAGCTCGTTGAGGGGCCTTTTTCTTTGCCAGATGACACGACCGACCTTCACGGTCATTATGCTATCTTAGGCTCCGTCCCTACGGGCATCTCCGGATGCCCACCAAACCATCCGTTACACTTTCTTCGCGGTCCTCCCAATAATTAAATTGAAGCATGTCCACAAAAATGCTAAGCTCGCATATACAAAACCATCATACGTGCTATACTATCGCTGCGAAACCTGGACCCTTACCCAAGCCTCCGAAAACATGATAAACACATTTGAACGTAAGGCCCTTCGGCGAATCTTGGGAGCAGTTTGCGACCGAAATGGATGGCGCAGCCGGTACAACCATGAGCTGTATGAACTGTACGATGAGCTACAAGTTCCGAAACTCGTCGAACTACAACGTCTACAATGGGCAGGCGGCATGTTTCAGATTCTGTTGATCGGTTATAGCGGATCTCGGGAGTCCCTTGGAGGTTTGTTATATCCGAGTTTTACTGTACATAGTTAGAAATAGAAGACCTGCACTTCTGATACTAAAATATGAGGCTCACTAAAGCCGGAGTTAATTTTAAATGCAATAATCGGTCTACCCACCTATGTATTTGACAATGTAAACACAAATTACTACAAGCCATCAACAACCCGAAAATCTAGAATCTAGATAAACCAAAAACAGTAAGATCAGCCTCTTACTAACGACCTGCTTTCGGCCTTCTAATAGTGTGGGTTGTATGCATTCTATGCTTATAAATTTCATTATAAATTGCATCCAACTTTGATACACACACAAACTGTATTTATTTCGTAGTCTCTGCGGATGAATTGACCAAATTAATAGGAGGGTAATGAAATTATAATGAATCTACACTTTTAAGAGTTTTTGATTCTACTTTATTGCACAAACTATCGCAATATCTCAGATAATGTCGAATTTACAACATATGGTCGGCGAAAATCTAAAGAAAAGCTAACAGCAAAGTCATTTGCACAGAGCCTTTTGTGGCCAGCTTAATAGTCCCAGAATACAGCAAATTTCATGTTAAGTGGAATTCAATTTTTCAGTCCTCCAGTTGGGTTGGGTTTCAATAAAACCTACTAGTCCTGCATTAATAACACTCCGGGACAGGGAAAAATGTACATCTGCTGTGTAGAGATGTTCGCCCAAGTCTAAGCAAACAAAACAGAAACGTATTCAGTTTCAGCCAACCGTATAAGGCATTGGACAATAAGTATCCGAGTGTCTAAGGCAGAGTTGCTCGTTTTGTGTGTCATTATTGCGTTTGGTTTTTCATACATGGTTTTGAATTGCCATGGCATTGAACCATATTCTGATGAATTTCCATCGCGACATTTCTTTCAAATTGTGGCCATTACCTTAACAGTGCCCTCTACGTCTACGCTATCAGCGGATTTCTCAATTTGGTCATTGCTAGGGCGATCTAGGTTCAGTCGTCATTATAAATTACCTGGAGGTAATGTAGATTTGGTTTTATCATCATCAACACCTCGGTCCAGTTGTTACTTGTGAGGGCTTAACAGCTTCCAATGTCTGAGTCTCAGCCCACTGACTATCATCATCAAAGTTACTACGAGACAATCCATGACATGGTTATAAACCAACAATAAATTCTTTTCAGAAGAAATTCACAGGCTGCAGCTTCATAAGTATTCTACTCTCGACCTGTTTTCAACGCTCAATTTATTTTGTTGCAATTGTCTTGCTGACGGTGGATATTCAATTTCTTTTTGAGACCATGCTGCCAACTTGCCAACTGCTCCTATCAGATACACGTACAGTGTACGTTCCCTGTGCGGACACGTCTCATAACCGGACAGCTCCTATAAGCGCACAATTTTTTTAAGTCCCGGCAACGAGAGCGAAATGGAACAACGGCGAGGTGACCGAGAGATACTACTGTAAGATATTCACTGATGACTCTAAAATGGATTGTGGAGTCGGTGAAGGGTTCTTTTCTGAGGATCTGAAAGCATCAGTGTCCTTACGCCTCCCATATAATGCAAGTATATTTCAAAAGCTGAAGTGCTGGCGTGTAGGATGCTCTGAAGCGCAGCACAGAAACCACTAGGAACGCCTCCATCTTCACAGATAGTCAGGCCGCGATTAAGGCTTTGGAATCAATCACGATATCTTCGAAATTAGTTAAACAATGACACCGAAAGCTGGGTGGACTGGCCGAACTCTTCAGAGTTTCTCTTGTATGGGTTTCAGGCCATAGGAATATAGAGGAGAAAGAGAGGCCCGATCAATTGGCGAGACAGAGCTCCGCACTACACGAGTCCTGTACGGTGATTGTCGACCCGCCGTTAAGAGGCAGATTCATACACACTTCACGCCATGAGTGAAAGATGAGGCCCACTGATAACCTAATCGAGGTCTAGGAAACTATGGTCACCATACGACGCACGTAAAGCAAATACCCTTCTGAAGAGAACCCGGCCGGATGTCACTAGGGTTACAGCGGTTACCACGCGGCCACACTGGGTATACCTTACAACAAATTCTGCCGGGTCTGCAGGAATGCGAACGAGAACGAAACTCTGATACATTTCTTGTGCAAATGCCCGGGTCTTGCAAGAATCAGGCATCCAAAATTGGGCAGTGCTTGCTTTCCAGATACATACTACAATATATATCCGACATCTCTTAGAAGGGTATCGAGGAGATAATACGTTTTCTCAACTCCGCAGGATGGATCTGAAAATGAATACTTCTGAACGACTTCAATAACGACGGTTCATTCCTGTCATGAGGCGTGTGGCAATAAAACGGCGCACACTTAGCGCTATTTAAGTTTTTCTATCGGGTAGTAAACAGCTACAGCAATCAACCAACCAAAATTTGGAACTTTCCAACGTCACCATTATGTTTCTGTACCCCAAAACAAAACCAGTGAGTGTCAAACCTCGGATCAATAATTAAAAACATTAACTTTCACTATCGATCCAATTTTGGTCATCTGATACTTAAAAAAAATAAAAGGGTGCGTTAAACAAATGTTGGCGTCCTTTTAAGCATACGCTCCCCATAACCGGACAAAATTGTTTGTTTCGATGGTGACCGGTTATGAGAGCGTACACTGTATATACAGACAAAATGTCACATGTGTATTTAAAGAAATGTTCGCCATGAAGTCAAAATTCTATAAAAAGCCAAACAACACAAGCAACAGACTTCATCTGAGCACTGACTTGATGGCAAAGATCTAGTTTTTGATGTCCTTCTCCTTAATTAAACAACTTCCAGTTTTGCTTCGTACCGGAGCCCCCACGTTTGGTTTGACTTTCTTGCAGGCGATGTTTTTCTTTCGTTTAAAAAATTGAAAACAATGAAGCAAGCGACGACCTATAGTCTTGATCTTGGGCGGCTCCGGCTACAGATGATTGTTGCAAGTTGGTTATAAAATTAGGCAGTCCCTTTAATGATGAGAAAATGTGAATCAAATAATTTGCGGAATGGATGCCGCAAATTGTAGACACATAATTTATGGATTCGAATAAACGGACTGAGAATAAATGGTCTCTAATTGTGGTTGCAACAGTGCGTTTTTTAACAGCCAAGCAGAGCAGGTTGACATTACACAATTTGATCTGAGCTGCTTTGGATAGAAGGTTAGTGCACGAATGCTGCTCCGTTATTTTTTAGATCCAAAAAATGACAGTTGACTTCACATGTTTTATTGGAGGGGAAAGCATATGAAGGAGAATTCGAAAGTCAGATCCATGATCCATTTATCAGGGCTTTCGAAAACCCGACCATTGGAAAATTCCTAGTTGACCGGGCGATGCATATCGGTTCGCGTCTTTGACCAATACGGGGTTTTAAATTAAGATGATCTCGCACTCCCCTTGCGTAGCTCCGCGGTTTAAATTTAAAGGGTTGAAACCCTCAATATACCGCCCTAGAACATCAGCTTTGCTCGCTCTATACGCTACAGCGGTAAAGCCACTATTAGCCAAGGCGCAATCCACGACGCGTCGCCCCATGAAATAGGATACCACTGTTTTTTTTTTTATCAAAAACTGGTTGATTTTCAAGGCTGTGTTGGTAGGTGCGTTCTCGTGGTGACGCAGCCAGTCATCTGGACGATACAATTCAGGTTGGTTTTTTCTTCATACTACTCGTATATCTCGCAATCTATTGGTCATACGTGTTGATAGACTGTAGTGTCGTGAGGAACAAAGTCAACGTGTTCGAACCCTATGATGTCAAAAACAAAAAGACATTGAAGACATTGCCCACTTTTGAAAAAAAAAAAAAAACACTAAAAAGTTGTCTTTCTCAGAGCATCTTCCCTGTAAACCTTCCCGAAGTGTTGCAGTTGTTGTAGCGATGTTTCGAATATGTACTTATGCGCGTGTGTGTGTGTTACCAGACACTGTCGAAGTCGAACACGAACCTGGTACAAATGTCCTCTGACACACATACACACACACTTAACATAAACGTGGAGAAAACCGGTTCACTTGTACCAGGTTCGTGTTCGAGTTCGACAGTGTGTGGTGACACTTACATACATACATAAGAAATCAATTTCCACGTTCTCGGTATCAAAGCCAAGGAAAATGGCCACTTCGGTAGCGTCCTCCCAAAGCGCTCTGGGTGTTAGCGGCTTGGGTGTAGTTGGACAGCTGAATATGTGGTGAACGTCATAAGGGATGCCGTCACACGCTGGACAAATATGTATTTTCAACTGAAGGGTCAATACTACATAAGTACGAATTTAGTCGCGAGCACCATCCAGGCCTGAGTTGAGCAAGTGCTGATCTTGTTGCATGTGGTAAATTTACTTCGTGCGAAGATATGGTTGGTGATTAGGTTGAACATATGTTCAATAGCATTACCCGTGGGCAGAATAGAGCAGCCGTCCACATAGCTGATCATTTCGAGTCCTTCTGGTGCTGTTGGGTGGGTGATAAAACTCCTCCCTGCAGAACAAACTGTTCCACTCTTCTCAGCTTGAACTTCTTTTTTCTGAACTCTGTCAACGACTGCCTGCCAGTAAGGTAGTTTGCGATCCACTCGGTAAATTGCAGTCGTTTTCGCTGCTGTTTTCTTCGGAGAAGGTTAATAAAACCAGGATATAGCTTGTCATACCGAAGCAACCACATGTTACTGTGCAACTTCAATTAAAATAATAATAATACAAGGACAAGTTTACCTTCTCCTTTACACTCCACCCATAGAAATTATCCAAGAACTAAAAATAGATCCAATCTACGTTACCCTCTTGCAGGCACGAAGATTCAACAATTTTTACGTGTTTTATTCAATTTTACCATAAACGAATGCAATATTCATTGTCTTTGCAACTTGCGGGTTTTTAATAACAATTTATGTATCTACAATTGCAACATGGATTTATAAACACTACTTACATTGTCGAGTCATCGGTCGGGGCCAGGTTACTAATTCATTTATAGAATACGTCAACCAGGCATAGTATACGAATTTTCCGTTATGGTATATATCTGTGTTCATAAGGTCTTGTCTTGCCATGCAAATTACAATAACAAGAAACAAGACGCTAAACAAGATTGTCTACAATCTACTACACAGTCTTTGTCATCATTGGTATCATTTGTTACTTTATATATTTTGTCCGTTACCATTGTCTTATTGCTGCTTTTGTTATTGTTAAGTTAACGTAGATGTGTACAGAAGTGTAAGAAAATATTGTAAGGTAATGTACATCGCGCAAAAATGCAGATTTCATTATTCGGTAAGATACGAGTATATCAAGTTGAGAGATTTATGTAGCAATACATAATCGGAAGCAAGGCTTGTAATATTCAATTAATTAATTTCCACAAAAACCTTTAATAGGCTGAGAGGTAGACAGGACACAACAACTGACAATGATAGTTATGAAAATATTAATAATATCGTTTTCGATTGGGAACGAGATTGCTCCAAATCACTCTTTTTCGAGCAACTGTCCCAAAAATGCTTGCTTGCCAGGTTTAACTTAGTAATTGACTCAAAATGTCTGGCTTTGATGAAACCCAGGTAACAAACAAGATATCGAACCAATTTTCCTTCCCAGAATTAAGTCTGGGCGTCACGTTAAAACCACAACCATCGACGATACACAACACAACCGAGGTTATAATCGACGTTTGACGGAACAGACATTTGTTATTTTGTAACTTGACAATTGTCGCAAATGTCAAATATTGCGCTGAGCTTGTTGAAAAGGTTTCGACGATGTCAAGGAATATGAGCGAACTGTACGAGAACTCCGTCAGGATGGTCCGTGTCGTCGCAAGATGTAAGGTTGAAAGTACCTTCTCAATCCCCTATGCTACACTTATTTTCGACTCGGCTTATCATTATCATACATTGTGGTCCATGCTCTATGGGTTGATCGCTAATCGCGAATATGCGACGATCGTGTGTCTAGCAATACGCACCTTTACCAATCGAAATCAGAAGCCACAACACACAACGCAGTACACAACGTTATGGATCGTGCAATTGAACATAACAATAGCCCGCTTTCTTTCTTTCTGTGCAAAAATTTTATCTTAAAAAAAAATTATTCAAAATTTGCTAGTCTGAGGTGTCTATTATAGTAATGCGTTCGATTCTGACATTTTCATCGACATTGCACTAATTTCAGTTCTGACCTGACAAACATTTTAAGATAATTTTAGCTAATTACATCAACCATATACCGTTCAGCTGTCATCATTAGTCAATAATTCAATATTTTCTTTAGTTATTGGATCAATGAATTTTAGTCAGATTAAAAATAATAATAAAGAGAAGTTCCCCTTGAAGTGTTGAACTTGATGTCGATCCCTCCATTGAAAGCACGTACATTTTCGTTATGATTTATAAGTACGTACATCTCACGGTTCATATGTTTGTCGTCCAATACTTGCTGGTAAATATCTTCCAGTAAGATACTATACTTTTTGACCAGATGGACATCACAAATGAGACAGAATGCAATTAAGTCGTAGGTCTGATTCGGTACTCAGATTTCAGTACCGGTTTTCGGTTTTACCCCCAGCATATCACATAGAGGGCGCTCGCCAAGAAGTGAAAGATAGCGAACCTTATTCATTCGCCGGTAGTCTTATTTTCAAGTCAAAATCATTCGCTAAAAACTCGCTAGAAGCGAAGGTACACGAGTATTTCGTCAGAATATTCGCTAAGGGTGAACGTTTCTTGACTAGCTAGTGACCCGAGAAATAAGATTCGTCACGAATGTAAATTTAGAGCGAGAGTGCTATCATCTGCGAGCCATTAGTGAAGATATTGTTCGCCAAAGCGATTCGCTAGTGACTCGCTTACGGTTCACTTGGTATGCTGGGCCGGTATTGCAAGGTGTTTCCCGGTTTTTTCACTACTCACTCCAGTACCGCTTTTCGTGCGAAATCTCATACAAAAACTGTCAAAAGTTGCGTTCGCTCGAAAAATATTCGGTCCCTCAGTACTAACATATTTCATTCAATGAAAAAAGTCTCAACAACATTACGAGGAATTTTCACGCGAAAACAATTACGTTGCTCTTTATTTCGTTTTTAAAATCAATCTTTTGAGTAGAAGGGAAAGTCACGTGTCGTGTAGAGCGCCGCGGTATTGCGCTGTGTCGAAGTCAACAATGTCACTTTTTCGTGGAAGAGGTAAGTGCAACAATTTCGCACGAAGAGATTAGTACCAGTCTTTAAATGGAATGAATTTCCCTTTAAAGGCTGGTACGAACAATTTCGTGTGAAAATCTTGCACATATCTCTCCCAAGAAAAATGGACATCGGAAGCTTGCACACAGCTCATATCCGCGGTGCTCTACAAGACACTTTAACTTCCCCTCCACAGACAAAACAGGCGATCACCACTGTGATTTTCATCCGAAATAAAATGCAAAACAATTGTTTTCGAGTGGAAACGGTCTGGAGAATTTTTCCTATGTGTGCGATTTTGTGTGAAATAAAATATGTTAGTACCGAGGTAGCGAAAAAATTTTCGTGCGAGCGCTATTTTTGAGAGTTTTTGAATGAGATTTCGAACGAAAAACTGATCTTAGTACCTAGCTTTAGAAAGTACGAACTACGTTTTTCAGTGTCGAAGCTATGATTATGGTATCTACATTGCACGTTCATATGATCTAAATCGAGCCCATCCTCAAGTGGACTTCCGCCTAAGACAGTAAGAATCGATTTCAGGTTTAGGTAGCAAGCATCGACGTTTTTCGTAGAGTGCGATTGTATATACCACTTGGGCAGTACGAACCTATAGTGTAGTCATTATCATTGCTTTTGCCGTTGCAAGCTGAATATATATTTTGAACATTTTGGTTGATCTGGGATAAGTATGAATTGAGGTGCGAGCACCAGCCTGATTGGAGTTGAACGAGTCGTCCTAGTAGCTCTAGGGAGCCTTCTTTCATCTGACGATAGGGCTGGTGGTTGGTCCAAAAGTACCGGATTTGATTAAGTCCCGTTATCGATGATTGTATGACTGTTCATTATGATTTGAAGGTGCTGATGCCGAAGAGAACTCTTTTAAATCTTTGGAATTACCGCTCGAGGTCCTTCAAGTTGCGACTGAAGTGTGTTGGCGGTGGGGTTTGTCCATAAAACAGAGATTCGAGTGTTCACTCCGGTAACAGCCCACCAGGTACTGCCTAGCAAGGAGGCTATGATTTCTTATATGCAACAGTTTAGTTTCCCGATGTAGATGGTCTTGGGATGACATCCGGAGACAGCCAGTGACAGTACGAAGAGCGACATTTTGGCAGGATTGGATGTTTTCCCCCACTGTGTGTCACTTAGGTTCTATGACCACATAAAAACTGCATAATTGGTCACTGATCTTTTGACTGTTTTATATGTGACCCCACAACCAAAAGCGGTCGGTGTTTCGAATGTGTATCTGTGTATGTAAGAACAGCTGTTTTCGACGCGTCCAATAATTTCGGCGGCGACGAATGAGTACATTGATTAAATACGAATTAATGCAATAAAGCGGCGACAAGTTTTGATACCGAACGTTCTGATGTTGAACATTCGTTGCCGTAAAACATAATCTACCCTCTACTACAGTTTGCACCCAATATTTTTGAATTGAAATGTACTGAAATAATTAGGCAAGGGGCGTAGTACTAGGCTTTGTTTTTTTCATCATACCATGCAATTATCTTCTCTAACAGACTTAATTTTTGGATTTAACATGACATTACATACCTGCAAAGACAAAAAGGAAAAATACGCATCAGTATAAAAAAAAAGTTAATCACACATAACAATTTAAATAAGTACAATTAAACAAAATGCGGACATGGACAAGATAGAACAGACAGAAAGCGAATGTGACCTTTCTGAATGAAAGTGGTCATTGTAATAAAAGAACTAGAATTTTAGGACTAAAATAATAAAAAACTAGGGTATAAACATGACAACTAAATTGCCATAAACACTTTTAATTCGAAAAGCTTTGACCCATTTGAAATATTTCACCCAATCACCGACCGACCCAATTCCAATTTACACCCACTCAAATCACGCTTTTAATCGAACATTATTACATAAATGCTTACACTCATATGTGTGCCAATTTCAATGAGCAATAAAGATGCGCTTTAAACAAAAAACACGTAAATATGCCGCGGAAAAAGTCTTTTAACATATGGCGGCACTAATCGCCGAAACCAATCATGTCGACACTTACATGATTGATTTTTTCTTGCTTTCAGATCGATTCGCACTGGAAAAATAAAAGAATGACGGGCTTACGAGTACATGAAATTTAAAGTAAAAACTCATAAATTATCGCAAACTTTACGTTTTGCTGCATTGTAATATTTGTAATTCAACAGAAACGCCGTTATGTGGAAAATGTTCCGATGGAAGAGATATGAAGAGGACCGTAAATAAAGGCAACACATTATTAAAGACAATGATGCCCTAAATTCTTCAACAGAGTTGACTCTGACCAAATTTTAAGTGATTTGGACAGAAACGTATGTAAGTAGTATTGTTGCGGCAAGAGATGGTGATTCATAACCATCGTTGACAGAACAAAGGCATTCCTGAATTCCTTAAATGGATAGAATATTGAAAATGTACAGTTTTAATAAGGTTCCATGGAATATGAGGCGCTTTTATGGAAATTGCATTAAAACAGAATGGATATATGATTGACAGGATTTCGGTTTATTTTTCAGTGATTCACCAAATGGGAAAAGTCCAGATATCTTAAATAGTATGCCATTGAATTCGCATGAATTGTATGATTCGAAAATGGGATGCAGACAACTTAGGATACGTAATGCTACCCAGAAGGTGGAGCTGAAGAGGCTCTGTTCACATGTATTTTTGTCCTAACCCCTAGTGAAGCATAGTGCGTCAACTACTCCCATGTGACTTAGTTTACGTTTCGTTAGCATAAACTGATTTCGGACGATGAATGTTGCTAGCATATTGGTTGGTTTAGGTGGCGGTAGAGCCCCCAAAAGGGGAATCCCAATTAGCGCTGGTGCGTGCCGTTTTGATGCCACAAACCTCATAAGAGGAAAACAGATGCTATTAAGTCTATCAGAGGGGTGAGGCGGGGTATTTCCTTAAATCAACCCTGTGGAATTTATTGTAGGAAATGAAGTATCTTGCCAGTTCCCAAAGAGGAGATCTCGGTTATGTCTGTAAGAAAGGCACTGCTCAAAGAACAGTGCCGCGCCCTAGCCAGTGCCAGACATCTACAAAGAAAGTGTAAAAGAGTCTCCTTTCCACCCACTGTCCTTGCAACTACGATAGCACTAGTTGTAGGGAATACCAAGTCTGGCTGCGTGCTCTCCCACGGGCCAGTGACCCGTTGTAACGGCGACAATCCTGGCCACCTCTGGACGCGTCCTTATCAGAAGGCCATTAGTTCTTTGTGTATTATATATGTATGTATTATTCCTTATTGCGCCCTTCAATTGTTTGCTAAGTTAATGTAGGATTTATGTACTTCCCTGTTAGTGGCACTAAGTGGCGCACTGACAGCCACTGCATACGATCTGTCAAGGGCAGACCTGGAACCCAGAGGAGAGTGACTCTGTTAAGGGTGTCCAGAGAGTTAAGTTCTTGACGGCATTGTTTTACTTTTTTTGATGACACTGTCGCCGCCTCGAGGGCCATAATGGCAGCCTGGCTATCCGTGAAAATTGCGATATCCTTTGTGGAAACCGTGATGCGCCTCAACATCCGGCAGGCCTCCCTAATTGCTAGCACTTCCGCCTGAAATACACTAGCAAAATCAGGGAAGAGAAACGACTTAGAGACTGCGAGGTCTTCAGCGAAGAACCCTGCACCGATTCCACAAGGCATCTTCGAGTCATCCTCAAGTTATATCCCGACATCACATTTTCGTCACACTATTCCACTCTAGTTGGATATCCAGTAGCGAAGTGTTTCTCGAAGTCTATTTCGGGTACGATGTAGTCTGTTGGTAGCATAGGTAGCAGGGAGAACAGAATGTTACTATGCCCCTGACTCCTTAAGTCTGACCGCGCCACACGCGGCGTTGAACCTTATTTGTAGGTCGAGGGGGAGTAAGTGTGAAATAACATTAAGTGCATCACCTGGACAAAACCTTACAGCTCCCCTGACTCCGGATGGATGCAGTCCTCTGCACCTTGCACAGCAGATCAATATTATATTTCCAACGCACCGCTGGACACCAGACCAGCGACCCGTCTGTGAGTATCGGTCGCACTACCGCTGTGTACAACACTACAAGAACATTTTTGGTTGGAGTCCTCAGTTTTTGTCGCAGGTTCTCCTGCAAGCATAGAGAGCTATAGTAGTCTTCTTGATGCGATGTTCGACGTTCAGTTTCCATGAGAGCTTCAAGTCGAGAAAGAAAGTCGGGTAGAAATTTGCCTGAGATCAAGATGACTATATCGTCCGCATAGGCGACTATTTTAGCTCCAGACTTCTCCAGTCTTCTGAAGAGGCCGTCCATTACCAAAAACCACAGCAGAGGGGGAGATCACACCACCCTGTAGCATGTACATGCAGCCCATTTAGCCGAATACCTGTGACAAGTCGGAAAAGGTTGTGGCTTATTGTTACGCTCCAAAACACAGGGGGAAGACAACACAAACAACCATGGCCACGACGTGGACAGGACTCGAACCCATGATACACCATGACTGAGATATCAGACGACTGAGCAACCGGCCCTCCTGGCATGCTAGTGTCCGAGTCGCTTAGTTACATGATCTCCTTCACCGATAAATCGATAAACACACATCCGGAGTCCGGAGCGAACTGAGCAGGTTGATTGAAAGGAAACTCGCAACTTCACTAGTGGCCATGTGAACTACAGTCTCGAGTCTCCAAGTCTCTGTATCCTAGACTTTGAGTATCCGAGATTTAAATACCCCATTGTGAGCAGGATTTGCAACACAAATCAAATCTACCATGAATCATTACAGTCTTTGCCTAACATTAATTTCTAGAACTATGACTCAAACAATCAATTCCTCTAGCCGACATCCTCATCTCACTTGTTAACAATCCTAATTCAGCAGTCGTTCACCCCCTTGAAATCCGCCTTTCTTTCAAATGAAAATTAAGTGAAAGTTAATTACAGATTAAGAAACAAAGAAAAAAACAGGCTGATGACATATCTCAAATTAACGTACGGAGAATGAATGTGCATATTTCGTCACGTGTGGTAATTCGTTTTTAAACGCTATAAGCAATTATTCGAAAAATAGGAGCAATCCTCTTACATGCCAAACATGGTCATCGACAAATTCTTTGTCTTTTGTTACAACTTTTCGTAGTTTAGGTTTCGTGGAACCGGTCGTCGTACCGTTTGTATGCATATGTAATTATTGGGAAATACTTTCGCTAGTTGCTCGCGAAATGGATGTGATTATTCCTTACAAGGTCGTATGGGGAGCGCATTAGTTACCGTTCCGTTGTAATGTAATGAAAGTCATTAATAACAGGCAGACACATGTGATTTATGTAGGTGGTAATTTCGTGTGACTAGTCCATAGATGAAGCGGAAAACGAGATGATGTGCTGTCAGTATTGTTTGTAACAAAGACTTCTGCAAGAGAGACTTGGGCATTGCCAGTACATTTGTACACAAAATAGTCACATAGTCATGACGCCAAAAAATTATTTCCCGAAGGTATTTGATCCGCTTTTATTGGAATCGGTCGAAAGCACTCAAATGTTTGGCTATCAATTACCACGGTTATAATCCTTTCTTCATGTTAATTCCTTTGAACCCTCCTCCAGGGGCATGCATGCGTCAGCATCTCTTTTACTGACAAGCTTGGAACGCTGTGGGAGTTCGAATAGTACCCGTAGGCCTGGTCTCGCATCAAGCCTCATGGCTGATTTCGCAGGTCTCGCCGAATGCCTCGTGACTTATCGTGCAGCCGGTCTCATGGCTAGTCTTGCAACAGGTCTAATAGCTGATTGTTCTTGTGTCTAAGAAGTACTTAACTCTGAACGACCAGAAACGTAAAGTCCTCCGTACCGTTTACTTTCTTTTGTTTACTCATGTTTGCGTCTTTTTTCTTCACTGATGAACTTACTTATCAGTCTCTGTCTCGGCATCGGCTGCTCCAGTTTTGGAAGCCGAGCACTGTCTTGGTTTACGGTGTCCGTCCATCTTTTCTGTGGTCGACTACGAGCTCTTCCACTTCTGATGCTTTTCTGGTTATGTTCGTCCTTTCGCTGGACGTGCCCAGTCCACTGCAGTTTTCGTAACTTACGGAATCCAGAGGCATCTGGTTCATTATATATTTCCTACAGTTCACTGTTGTACCATCGCGAATCGCTTCAATGATTCTTAGTTGGAGTCTCCTTTGACGAAGGTGTCTATAATTTGCTTCAATGATTGGGTGAACAGTCTAAAGAGTCCATGTTTCGCATCCGCGGTATAAGGGGGCGACCGGTAGCTCAGTGTGTAGAGGCATCAGCCTCATGTCTGACTAAAGGCGTCCACGACGACGTTCGTGGCCATGGATGTATATGTTATGAGAAAGAAAGGAACGTCGCGGAAAAGAAAGGAACGTCACGGGCGGTGACCGAACGACCACGGCCACCGAGCGCGACAATGCCAACAGGGGAGGTAAAAATAAGGATGGAATTGTTAGCGAACGGCTCAGATGCCCTCGCGCTCGCATCGGGGTCCGGTTGTAATGGGACCATCCATTACAATGGTCTTGTGATGACATCAGGAGGCAGCCTGTTGCTGTACGTAGTGATGCATTCTGACAGGTCTGAATTTTGTTCCACTGGATGTCACACACATTTTGGGACCAGATGGGGGCTGCATACTTGGCCACAAATCTACCGATGGCTTTATGATACCAGTAGGTGAGTGAGTTTCAAGACCCAGCAAATATATTAAAGAAGAAATTTTCTTTTTGCCATTTTTCGCAAAAGCCGCTAAACTAAAGATTTACAATTCAGAGACCGTCATCGAACATATCCCTTATATATCTTGTGCGTCGCCGAGAGCAATGAAATTTGAAAGCGTTTGCTTGCGCGCACTAACCGGCTCCTTTCAACAAATGGTTACAAGGATGGATACACGGAATTTGCATAATTTGAGAAAACGCTCAACAAAGTGTGTGCCAAATTGACTGCGAATGAGAACAACTGATCAAAAAGTTGATCAATAGAATTATGTCGTCCGTCTAGCCGTCTACATGTACTTCAGTTTATAGCCACCCCTTCTCATCCGATCATCCATGCCTTTTCAATTAAATCTCAAATTGAGTGGGTAATAAAAAAATTCGAAAATGTCTCAAAGAAAATGAAAACTTCTGAATATATCCTCTGTCTACGTTCAAGATGGCTGGGCTGGGACAGAGCAACGAGGAAGTGGTTACATAATACATAATGTATTGTAGTTATGTCATAATAAATTCCAGCAAATATAGCGTTCAAAGCTAAAAATGTCCAATCAGCCGTGTAATCTCAGTCCAAAAACCTACGTTTATTAACCTGTCCAAATATTCCAGACAGTATCGAAGCCAGTCATAAAGCATCCATAATAACAGCCACGGTACTGTATGGCGGACTGGTTCAAATACTTATTCTTTGGATATTATGCTTATCGACAAAAGACAACATTTTTGCCCAAAAGAATAAGAGCGCAATTCAAAAATATCAGCCAAAACAGTAACATCAAGTCGTGTCACCCAATCTATAGGCAAATAAAATAAGTTTTGTACTTCACTCAAGTACACTCTTGTGTGCAGAACAAAATAAAACAAAAAAAAAAATAAATTAGATTTTCATTGAAAGCCCACTACATCTTCAAGAATTTAAGGTGTTGATATATCTCAATTAATCACCTCAGTTTCAATACACACGAGTGCTCGTATGTTGTGTCTGTAGCAGAAGATACTTGACATAGCCTAACGAGCAGTAGCAACAGAACAATTGAAATCGGTACAGAGATCAGACAAGGCCCCCAAAACGGAAAAGAACAATATAAAAAAATTAAGGTGACTATTTTCGATCTATGAATAGAAGGTGGACCAAAAACACAATGAGAATGCTCTTAGCAAGGAGGAAATATTTTTTCAATGAAACAGCAACTCTGCGGACGCTACAAAGCGCACAGCACAGGTTTCAATTTCATTTCATTTTCGGTACATGCTTGTGGCGATGATTTCTATTATGAAATATAGGAATACACGTGAGAAAAAAAAATTGAATCTTATAGTACGTAAGTAGGCATATAATTGAATCTGGAGAGACGGTTTAATGTCTCACTGGAGTATCACTCGATAAATTAATAAAATGAATTCGATAATTATGATCGAGCCACCCATTAGAGGTATGTACTCGTAGTATGTATTTATTTTGACGATTTGCATATTATTCGAAACAAGTCTGAAATTCCACGGAGCTCTGAGCATGATTACTGTAGAACGTTTGATGAATTCCACATACATTACACAGTCATAATTGCTCAAGCAGTGAAGATTAATGCGTAATTTAAGGTAGCCTGGAATAAGCGCGAGGAATTTTAATTTGCATTTCTAATCGACTCTAATGATGTTGATTTGAAGATTGTTACCTTGAACTCAACAAGAGTTCATTGAAAGTGAATTGATCTTAGGGATTAGTGTGAAGCTTCGACTTTAGACCAAATTGTTCTGAATAGCTGTAACAGGGTTAACGAACGGTTGATGATTGCGAATGGATTTTGTAGAGCAGAGAACGTGTACACGAAGGCTGTGAACTATGTAATAGGGTGTAGGCATCACATACAACACAAACTCTTTGCAATTCTAGACGACAGAATTGGAACTTTTTTCTTACTGATATTTCTGACTTAATTTCAAAGCAAATCATCACAATGAAGGTGACTCGCACAGCACGCATAGATCATACGACTAGTTCATTGCGATACCCCAGGGAACCAACATCCATAACCATACTAATTCTACTTCTTCTTTGTGAGTGAATCAATTTCATATCTTAAATCAGTCTGAGTCTGAGCCAGTGATAAAACGAAAAAGACGACCAATCCTGGCATTTTCCTACGGCAGCCGGTTCATCATACCGGAGCGACCCGTGTTACAACGGCCAAGAGCTGCCAACACCCAATACTGTTTTCATTCCATTTTATTTTTATCTTCTCCGTTCGAGCGAACTTCTTACGTCCGTTACGCTGGCACCCCCACCACTCAGCATCGACATCAGGCATAGCTAGGTGCTAATTAGTTGCCCTATTCCCGAATTTACTGCCCCTGCCGATTCGCCAAAACTGACGACTTGTACCTAACGACCACCCTTAACCTATCACTATCGACGTCAGTGGCTCCCGCAATATGGGAGATTGGAAAGGTGATCCCCATATTAAAACCAGGGGAAAATACAAATCATATTCCTGCGGCAGCGCAACTCATGCCACTACTAACAATCCACGCCCGGCTAGCCAATCACCAATATCGCTTCAGGAGTATGCACAGCACGACGACATCCTTGACAGCCATAACGTCAGAAATCCATAGCGGCTTAAATTAATCTCGTCCATGTCATAGAATAATTCTGATGGCTCTTGACCTGTCAAAAGGTTATGACACAGTCAGCCACTCAGCACTTCTGACAGACTTTAACTGTACATCGCTCCCCTTTCAAATAAAAAATAGATCGCTAATTACCTGGCTGGCAAACAGTCCTACACGGAATTCGGGGACAAGAAATCCAAACTTAGTCAAACAGGGTGTCCTCCAAGGTGGAGGTTTATCTCCAACCCTGTTTAATATCTATCACCTGACTCCAGATAATCATCTGCTATGCTGACTATTGTTCTACTCTGGCTACTGACAATGACATCCCACACATGTGTGAGCTGATCAACAGTTGCCTTGGCGAAGTTTACATCTTCTTCGTCAACAAGGACCAACTGATTTCAGCTCAAAAATCCTCATCGACTCTGTTTACCTCATGGATCTCTCTATCTCTCTCAATTGACCTAACCCCTTGTGAGGCATAGCGCGTCAACTGTTCTATGTGGCCCAGTTGACGTTTCGTCGGCAAAAACTGGTTTCGGAGAATGCAGTTGCCAGCATGAACCTCCTGCACATCCATGGCCACGATCGTCGTCGTGGACGGGATTCGAACCCGAAACCTCATGAACCAAGGAGGTCAAATTACGTTTGGACATATCGATAAGCACCAAGCAATCCCCACAATAAACCACCCGAAAATCCTTGGTGTCACCGTGGATATCATGGCAACGTTATCGGCACATGCCACTACCGTCTGCAATAAAATGAGAAAGCGCAATCCTCTCAAATCGCTCGCCGGTAGTTCCTGGGAAAAGGACTAAGAGACCTTACTGGTTACGTACAAATCAATTGGAAGATCAGTGACTATGCAGCGCCTGCGTGAACCTTGAACTTGAGCGACACACTCTGATCTGATGTCCTCTCAAGATCACCTCCACTAGGAAGGTGATCTGATGTCCTCTCAAGATCACCTCCACCAGGAAACAAGTATGCTGCCCTTCAAATGCCACAACCTCCAACCAAACGTCAGCTGACCCATATGGAATAGTTGACCCGCTACGTCCCACTATGGGTTATACCTCCTCGCTAAGCAGTACCTTGTGGGCTGCTATCGCCATGGTTATCCTAATAACTTTATGAATAAACTGCCGCCACCCCTAACATCAGACATGGCCTGAGGGAACTCGAGAGAGAAATCCAAAGGTATAAAAGAGAGCCATTTGACGGACGATACAACATACAAGGCTGTCATTGCATCAATTCATACAGAGGAGGTATAAAAATCAATCGCGGGACTTAATCGCAATCCTATACTTGAAGCCCGACCACCAATCCTCTTTCCCAGTAAAAATAGATTGCCCAAATCAACAAGAATTACGCTGCCGCGACTTCCTTCTGGTTGGTGCTCCCGGTTAAATTCGTATTTGTCCCAGATTGATCACGATATTCCCAAGACATGTCCATCATGTAATGGTACCCCCATGATGTTGAGCACATCTTTAATTGCCCTGCAACTCCCACGCCACTTACATCTAGAGCTCTATGGGAAGCTCCAATCAATGCCGCTATCTTTCTTGGTCTCGATATCGAAGGAGAAAAAGCCACTGCTGACACGAAACCAACTGCCCCATAAGGATATCAACCGCAATTTGAGGGGATGGTAACAGGTCACGATTGGCCTCCTTCTTCACATTCCTTTTATAACATGTAGAGTCGCAGGAGTAAAACCGTAGTCTACAACACTCTTCGTGGCAGATAAAAGAGGCAAAAACTCATTGTTTATAACGATGACTGTACAGCGGGTACTCTCGTCATCGGGCTCATCAAGTTTAGCAACCCTCCAATCGCTAGAAGGGAGGTCCGTATTGCTTATCTGAGGTAGAAATAAAATTCTCTTGGCTCATCGTGTTCGGCGGGTAGCCAGACAATCACAATAAAGCAATGTGTTCAAATTGTTGTTTTTGTAGTTGATAGTTGCAATTGCAATGCCTTCTGGCGTTGAATGGTTTTTTGTGGCACCTCTTGGCTTGGTCGTTGTTGATAAACGGGTCCCCCCAATGCGCAGAACCGGCAGCAGTAGGAGATGGCTCTGATCGTTCCAATAACGCCCTTTCATGTAGAAGCACTTCGAGTGAGCTTCCCAAGATAGATCGCGAAAAATGTACGAAACACCGTTAAGCCCTGTTGTAGTAACTACTGCAATGTTATGTCCGACAGAGTATGCAATGCAACTATAAGCCATCATGGCCGATAACACTGCTTCCACAAGAACCGCATTAAACAATCAAACACGCGTATAGTTCAAGAAGTACTAATCACCATCAATATAAATCAGTTTCGCCAAATTTGGTCCTATTGCCATTATGCAATACTTCAATACTTCTTCTCCAAGCCTAATATTTATCGCGATGTACTTATCGACATGTCCATTATTAATCCAAACAATAACCACCTACAATGTAGTAATCAATCAAACTAACATACCTAGAAATTGATCTCCTTGAATTCTCATCAGAATCAATGCGCCTACGCTTTTCACGGTAACCACCGGACGATCGAGAACGGGATTTTGAATGATGACGTCTACGTGTACGGGGCATCTGAAAGCAAGAAAAAAAGTGGAATCAGCTTTAAAATCAGGATAGTCCACCGAGAACATTTCTATTTTGTTTTTCTATATAATTGGCACAGTTATGAGGGGATTAAATCCTGTTTAATGCGCACAGATCGCGTTAGATTTGATTCATTCTGGTTACTTTGGCATTCAACCGTGTAGTGTCAAAAAATTCGTGTCAGAGAACTGATTAATGAATGGATTAGTTTGATTCGCTTGCAGTAATAATAATCCTTGGCAGCAATGTTGGCGTAATTAATATGACTCAGGCGATTGTGTGTTTCATTTGATTGCAAAACAGGCGGAAGACAGTTCAGTTGAATGAATCCTTTAGACATTCTATATAATAATTGTTTGGAAGGATTTTTATTTTAGCAGAAATAAATCGCAGTACAGAGTCAACGAGTTTACAACGGCATACTACTGTGCCTTAACCCCTAGTGGGGCATACCGCGCCAACCACACCTGCGCGCCATCGTACTGATTTCTAGGCAATGCGGGCATGCACTGTACAACCCCAGGACATGGGATCCCTGTCAAATGATGATAGTTGAGGCGGGCGTGGAATAAATTTTAATTTGTGATATAAACTTCCCCCCTGTGTAGTGAGGCGTATGCCGTAGAAGTGGACTAAAAAGGAGAGGATGTGTATGCCAGCAACTTGCAGCATCCGAAATCTTTCATATGCTAACGAAACGTCAAGTATGCCACTGATAAGAACTGACTCACCGGTTGCGACTTTTGGCTATCGTACAATGACAAAGATTGGATTCTGGAATGCGCAACTTATCAGTTGCATTGAAGAATCCCTAGGATACTCGTACGTCGACTTTCTGGATATTGAGGGTGGTAATTCTGCAAGTCGACAAACTGCTCTGCAAACTCATTGATCTGCTGCTTACATCCAGGATTATTCGCAGTGCGAATTTCGCACCTTTGGGAACGTCGTCCGTTAGCAGAGGTGTCTGTAAAGGTACCCCAAAGGCGGGAGCTTGTTCAGCTTCTGGTCTTTGCTGACAGAACTAAGTTTCTCGGACGCACCTTCGATAGGAAACTGACATGAAGGCTTAATATTCTAGAACGGGCGAACAGGGTTGCACTCTACTCGTGTAGGAAGGCGATGGAATTGGGACCTTCAGCCGAAAGGGGTGTACTGGTTATATACAGCAGGTGTACGTTCTATTCTATTCTACGGCATATGCCTATAGTGAACGGCAGTCAGAGTGGCGTCCTACTGAAACCAGCTGGAGAAAGCGCAAAGACTTGCTGCGATTGCAGCTACAGGGGCTTTGAAAACTGCTGCGTCGGCTGGCTTAAGCATGTTGCTCAACTTCCTTCCGGTAGATATTTCTGATGAATATCGCCGAGACCTCCGCCTGGAAAACGCTGCAGTGATCCGGTAAGCGAAGTGAAATATAGACTTTCAGGCTTTCGGAGTATACACCGGCACCTACTCCTTCGTCACTCCTAGAGCCATCCGTATAAAAGTCAATAGAATCCCGTCCTGCGGGGACAGTATCTACCCAGCGGCTCCGCAAAGGAATCAGACTTGTAAAGTTCTTTCCGAAAGCAAGCTTAGGAGTCGTGTAGTTGGTCGTTATGGCAATATCTAGGTTGTTCAGAATAGTTGAGTGGCCGGTACTTAACGTTGCCCAGTGACCAGTCTCACGAAGGCGAATGGCCGTATTTGCAGCTACTTGTTCAGCAAAAATATCAGGTGGCAATATGTTTAACAGCACATCGAGAGCAGCGGATGGTGGAGTTCTAAGAGCCCCAGTTATTGCTATGTAAGCTAAACGTTGGACCTTACCCAACAGATTCCGATATGCCGCTATACGACTTTCTGGATATTGAGGGTGCCGTCCACCAAACAATAACACCATTTAAAAGTATGGGACGCAAGACTTGACACAAATAGCCAGTAGACAACCTTTGGCCGCAGGCCCCATTTTTTACAAGAGTAAAGCGCCATATTAGCCTTATTCACACGTTCTTGTATGTTCAGCTTCCACGAAAGTTTCTTATCTAGGATTACACCCAGAAACTTTGTTTTATCAGTAAACACCAACCTCGTCCCTTCCAATAGTGGAGGTGTGAAATCAGGAACTCTGTATGGCTTTGTAAAGAGAACAAGCTCTGTTTTGTCCGGGTTTACCCTAGCGCCAGCATAACTTGTCCAAATTGATAGAATAGAAAGTGCATTCTCTATTATTTCACAGAGAACATTTGGAAACTTGCCCGAGATGGCAATGGCAGTTTATTCACCGCCAGATTCCAGAGAAGAGGAGAGAGAACCCCGCCTTGGGGGGTTCCCCTACTTACATGCCTTCGTTCAGACGACACACCCAGACTCGCATGTATAACCCTAGATGTTAGCATCAGGTTAATGAGTTTGCAGAGTGAATCGTCAATACTCAGACTTGCGAGTGCATCAGTGATTGCAGTCGGTTGAACATTATTAAAAGGCCACCAAGGTGTATTCTTTACAGGCAAAAGATTTTTCGATATGACTTACCAGAGAATGTAGGGCAGTGTCCACAGACCTTCCCTTCCAGTAGGCGTGTTGTGAAGTGGATAAGAGGTGGGGTGGAATGCTGGCTCGTAGGTGGATATCAATCAACCTCTCTAGGACCTTTAGTAAAGTCGATGAGAGGCTAATAGGTCGGAGAGCAGTTGGGCGCGCATGCGAGCATTTTCCTGATTTCGGAATAAATACAACTTTAACCTCTTCCCCAGTCGTGGAATATGTACCAATTCCAAGCATGCCCTAAACAATCCAAGGGTACACTAAATCCAGCATGTGCTGTAAGTCTGCCGGGATAATGCCATCCGGTCCAGTAGACTTAAAAGATTCAATACTGGAAATCCCCCATAAAATCGTTCAAATGTGACCATAACAGGGTTTTTCGCAAAGTTGAGAAAAATCGACGTTTTTCGACCGTCGATTGCGGCTACACCACTGAATTCAATTTAACGTTTAGGTAGCTTATTTGCCGCAGAATTTTATGCTCTTCAATTACCATATTTTTTTCGCTAGGATTCATGGTTTTTAAGTTATAGTCGAAAACCCAAAAAAATACCGAAATTTCGAGGTTTTCTGAGATTTTGACCATGTTCTGCAGAGTAATTTTGGTGAGAAGCTACGGATTCGTGTCCAGCGCCCAAAAAAAAAAAAAAAATGCAAGAAAAAAATTCTCCACCACAATTTGTCCTTCTCACCCTCCAGCTACGAGCGATTTCCGGATCGTGTCCAGCTCAAACGGCGGTTATCCTTTTAATTCCCCTCTCCCAGAATAACCGACCAGATTCCCCGCGACTCCCTGCACTCTCCTATACACCCTAAACAAGAATCCATTGAGAAACCGTCCCAGTCGGACAAGAATCGATACTGGACCGGTCCTGGATCGATGACTGTCTACTAAGGAATCGATGACTTTATCGGAGACACGTCGGAGATATTTGTATGGGCATGGCCGCTTTTGCGATACCGAAAATGAGGACAGGAATCGATCCGGAATCGATGACGGTAGTCGATGGAGAATCGATGACTGGAGTCGACGTAGAATCGATACTGGGGTCGAATTGGGATCGATGACTGTAGTCAACGTGGAATCGAATCCGGATCGATGATTGGAATCGATTCCGGACCGATGACTGTAGCCAACGAGGAATCGACACAGATCGAATTCGGATCGATGGCTGTATAAATGGGTTGAATCTAGCCTGATATATTGTACAATTCGTCCAGAAACTAAAAGTGTCGTGATTGATTTCACGGCACTTTTAATTTAACGGCGGATTGTATTCATGGCTTACAAAAAAACATACATACATATTCCTTTATTCCATATTTCATATATGACAACATACGCCGCCAAATGCCAGATACTTTCAAATGAATTCAAATTTCAGGCTAACTCGATACATAATTGAAAACATTTGAATTTATCCAGCCTCGGAGACAAACCGATGAATGGAACCGGTAAGGAATCGAAGACTTTGCGATTCCACTGGAATCAGAGACAAATGTCCGACTGGGGTGGTTTGCTAATTTTTCACACCCAATACCTATCACGATTTAGTTAGTCTGTTAAGCGCTTGCGTTTTACGACGCAGCCATCACTCCACACTCCACCATGCTGCGATGCATTTCAGAGCACGCCAACTGCGCTGAATGGTTGCTTGAGCACGACGTACAGGCGAGGGACGAGCGGGGCAGAAAGCGAAACCAGTTACTTTCAAATTTCTCTGAACTGTCGTAAGGGGCGGACCGCGGATTCTATTGGGACTCCACGAAGACACCAACAAGTTGAACCATGGGTGGAAAATGTGAAAGATACGTTGATTTTTTCAAACAATGCCAGCCACCTGACTCCAGCTGATTGGCGAGCCTGGAACAATCGTAGATTGTTGTGCAAATCGGACTCACAACGATTGTCTTGTCATAATCCGGAGAAAACCAACGAAATATCGTCACTTCTGCGTAATCAATTCCCTTCGTCAACCAGAAGGCATTTTCAAATCCGCCACTTGCCTTTTTGCTGTGTAAATAAGGGAAAAGACGAGAAATACGTGAAATACAAAACAATTTGACAGTTGGACGCCATTAAAAAAGCGAACGCGACCTCGAGCGCGACTAGTCAAAACAACACAAGGAATTTCACAAATTTCGCTCATTCACAGCGACAATTTCACAATTTTCACATTGCCAGGAGAGTTTTCGTCCCGTTCATGACAATACTTACCTCGATAGCGGGCAACGGCTGGTACAATTTACTCCACAAAGTGTTGAGAATATGTGAAACACGCTTCCAAGTTTTGATAGCTGGTTCTTGTATGCGAATGAACATCGATCTAAATGTCTATGTATTGGTGGAGAAATGTCAATAGCGAGTTCGCCAACTTGGCTGTCGATGTCGCTGCGATCGACTTGAAGACGCGCTATTCTCGGGATTTTGAGTATGCGGCTGCAGGTAATTGTCACGGGCTGTCAATATGGGCCGTTGTTGTTGGTGGCTTACGGCAAACAGAATTTTCCCGACGATTTTCCTGAAACTACGGTAAATGGTACGAGCAAAGGGCGGCCGAGACGTAGGAGATCCAAAAGTGCATGCAAGCAATGCAAACCGTCATGGCACGAATGCACTCTTGCAAAACGAGCACCCACACCACCACCTTGCAGCACGCTGCTCCGACGTGAAGATTCGGGACGACGAAGGGAGACTTTTTCACAACACAAATTGCGATTTCTCTAAACGGCGGACACTAAATCGGTTGATAACAAACGAAATTGAATGAATCGCGACTGATAATTTTGATGGTGGTACTAAGAAAACGGAGGCGATGGTGAATTTGCTCCGTTTTTCAGTCAACTCGACGACGATTTCAGGTTTTAACCGTCCACTGCACGAGATGGGATTTTAAAATCCTGAAGGCCGACGACAACAAGACGCGCGATAAGAAAGCGCCTGGCAGCTGGACGTGTGTGTGTGTGTGTGGATGCGCGACCACTGCAGTTTGGGAAACAGCTGTTGGTAGAAAACGAACGTAGCCAACACTGCGTTATCGACGCTTGTTGATCGATGGAGTGGATAGTGGAATCAGCAGTGGAATGTGTTTCAAAATGCCCATGGGGTGTGTATCTGATGGGTCACATAGCTGCTGATTAACCCATTTTTTGTTCCTGCAGTTTAGTACATACTGAACAACTAGGAGTAGTGCTGACCAAACGAGTTTGAATGCAGAAAGCAGTGGCAACAACAACAACAGGCTGCAGAGTTCAATCAAGGTCGCTTAAAAATAAGTACGTGAAGTTTAGAAATTTTTTGTACATAAATCCAGTCAGTCGTTGGTTATCGATTATTTTAATCTATGCTCCGCTTCGTAGCTCAGACATATACTTCTCTTTTTCTCGGGTATGATGCAGATGTAGAGTGATTTGAAACTTGGTCAAAAGGTCAAACCAAACAATTTAAGCAGAGAGCTGTTAGCTGTTTGTCAGACTTTAGTAATATGTTTGCGTGTCAGCTGAGTGTCAGATATTTGCTATGTAGCCGGTGTATTCACAAAACAAGTTTGTGACAGAAGGGGAGACGTCGCTACGTAGCTGCTCAGTGTTCTCTGAATGAGCCCATTATGAGCTTTTCTTTTTAGCGCACACTGTAATTGCAAGAGTAGAGTTTCAGATATCCGCGATTGTATGACATCATATTTATAGTGCATACTCGTGTTTACACAAAATGGGAAGGGGGCATTGCAAATCTATAACTAATCAGACACACAGAACACTCCAATAGAAGCAAGTTGCATTTAAAATTTGTTGAGAATATAGACAGAGGAGAAGTCGCGTCGTAAGGTGACGATAGATTCGTTAACGTCCATTTAAATTGCAACGCTACCAAATGCTGGCGCACAGATACTACGTATATCTCCTCTGCTTGGTCACTGATAAGAACTAACTAATCCAACTCAAATTCAAGTGGCATTCAAATATAATAGTAAAAAATATTGATAAAAATTGACATTGATCATCAAGCGTCGCCAGTATTCTAGTAACCGTCTGTCTCTGTACGCCGTGGAATTTATTTTTGAACTCGCGTGAAACTATAGTTATAGACAAACTTGACCAAAAGTTGTTTTGAATATGGACCAAGAACCACGATTTCGACCACAACCTGTAGGATATGCAACAAAGGCTATCCATTCAGCGCAGCATTCGGATCAATGGAGTAGTCGTTGTGTTGTCCCACCAATTGTGAATAGTACTGTTTATGAACAGTCTGTACCGGAGGAAACTGGTGTAAGTGATAAACATATTCAGATTGATAGACTGCCAGTCAGAATCATGATAATCAAATTCAATTCATCGTAAATATTATAAAATTATCTTTTGACTAATACGTAAGTGTATTTGATATTCGCGATGTGAACTATACCAACGAAGAATTGGTTTGGAAAGGCACTCACAACAAATACGAGTAAATCTACGATCTCGAACTCTCGACTGCAACTGAACTCTCCGTTTCCCCTTCCGACTGTAACTGAACTTCGCCTGACTTCCTGTTTTTGATGACATCTGGCTTTACATAGCTGATCTTTGATTTCAGAATAATCTAGATGGCTCTGTTTCTATCCGAAAGCGCTTCCGAGAAGATTCGTGTATCAACTAGTGACCTGTTAACGAAGATTTTGATGGTTCGAAACTTCGATAGAGCTCGTTCTATTGTGACTTGTTGTCAACGGTTAGAGACTCCGATAGAGCTTAGTATAGTGTGTGTCATAAGTTTGACGTACTCCCTGCATATAACATTACTTTCTCCTTAAACCTGTTCGTCCCGAACAAAAGTCACCATAATGCCGCTCACGCGGTGCCATCCAATCAAAATGCACGAACTTAATTTTCACTTTTTACCTCGTCTGTGACTTGGGTGATGAGCTTTCTTACACATACCGCACATGAGAAAAGTTTTGTCCAAAAATTAGTAAAAAACTTTGCTCATGTGCAGTAGGTATTTGACAGCTCATTACCCAAGACACATTTGATGCCGCTCCTATGATTCTGCCGGCAATGAAACTCCCGTATGTCTCCGAAATCTTAGTGCATTATCGAAGACACAAAATAGAGGAATTCACCTCACAAAAGTCTGTCTGGACATTTTCTTATTCTATTGAAGTTAATAGCCGTGTTTGATACAAGCGGTCAAAAATTCACAGTGAATCGAACGGCATGGAGCCACCATACAGATACTTCGCTGCGTGGGGGCGAATTGCCGAGAAACACGTTGACGTTCAACCAATTCACTTTCAACTCTGATACGATGTGATGCCATATGAAACCTGGATCATAGACAGGTCAGTCGTTTTGTATGGGAATGGACCTTTGTTTGGGTGAAACGAACACGGTTAATATAGCTGTAGCCTCGATATTGGGATAGGAAGAGACTATTGTCGTAAGATCGCTGATGTTCGATTGCGTATTGCAGCCGTGCGCCGTCCTAGCGACGAAAGATCCAGATCCAGGCGCACAAAATTCAACACCGCTCGAATAAAAAATCCAGCTGTCTTAAAACCAAATAACAACCAGTTTTCGCAGAAAGCAGTTGAGATAACTAGTCAACCAGTAGTGACATAAATGAAAACTGGGAAAACTTGGCACAAACCATTTTATGAGTTATAATTTATACTGTACTGTGCATGTATATGTATGCGCACCAACTTTGTTTTGCACGGAGTAAATTATATTTTTGGTTTTTATTTGATATTTTACTGATTTGGAATAATCCACACAAATTTCATACAACTTCATTTAAAACATGACTTCAGTTAATCTGCTTCGCTTCTCGTAAATTTTTCCGAAACGTATTAAATACTCGTACGTTAACCGAGCAATGACCAGAAATAACGTGCTTATGACTTCTATAAAAGCCTTATCGATCAACCCCCTTGGTCTTTAACTGTTGAACGACTGAAAGTCTAATAGGTCACATCAGAAGTCCATCTGCCAAAAATCAGCTCTCTTCATAATTTTGTTCAAGAATTGTAAGCAAAAACTTGAAAGGTAGGTAGGAGCTCCTTTGGGGTATAACATTTTACCCTGTGACAAAAACAGTATACCCTACCAACCCTTCAGATTCAGGGGAGGGTATAAAATTTGGATCTTGCTGTCTGCAGCGTTTTCGAAAAACAGAAGTTTTTGGCTATCTTGATATCCTTCAGACAGTAAAAATGAGCACGTCTAGCATTATTCTTTTTTTTAACCATTCTAGGAATACTTCTATTCAAGAGTTCAGAATCCAACTCGAAATGTCCTGGAAAAATGTCTGGCTGACTTGGACAATGCAAAGTTCGGCTTCGCTTATTCATGTGGGAATGGTGCTACTACGGCTGCGTTCTCACTGCTCCAGTCTAACGATCATCTCATTTGTTGCGATCAATTATATGGAGGCACTTATGGCAAGGCCAGGTAAGGACTTGGGCAAAATTATTGAAAATTCACTTTATTATTAGAAATAGAAACGCAGTTTACTTTGATTGTTTATATCTATTGTACTTTGTAGGAGGAACGCTGAACAATATAATATTGCAGTGGATTTTGTGGATCTTACTGATGCGAATAACTTAAAAAAGGCAATCAAGAAAAATACTAAGGTACGTTGCTGGTCAAAAGGGTTACCCAGAAATAATTTAACTAAAATTAAAAAAAAACTTTTAAATTTCAGATGGTCCTAATAGAATCACCTACCAACCCAGCATTGATAGTCTTGGACATTCAGGCGATATCCGAAATCATCAAAAGTTACACCGATCAAAAGATATTTTTCGTAATCGACAACACTTTTCTCACTTCATATTTTCAACGACCCCTAGAGCTCGGTGTAGATTTGGTCATCTATTCCCTAACGAAATACATTAACGGACACTCCGATGTTACAATGGGCTCGGCTGTAACAAATTGCCCGAAGATAGCGGAACACCTGAAAATCGCCCAAAAAGGTTCACTTGAGACACTTAAATGACACTTCCCCAATAACCTTGTAAATCTTAACTCAGGCATTGGTCTAGTACCTTCACCGTTTGACTGCTTTTTGGTCCTGCGAAGTCTTCGAACGTTGACCGTACGATTGGAACAGCACAGCAAAGCTGCACTAGCCATTGCCCGATTCCTTGAAGGCAATCCCTGTGTGGAAAAGGTCATGCATCCTGGTCTTCCGTCGCATCCTCAACATGAAATTGCCCTGAAACAAAGCTACGGTCATAGTGGAATTATGGCGTTTTACATTAAGGGAGATTTAAATACGGCCAAAAGATTCTGTGCAGCACTGAAACTAGTTCTTGTCGCTGGTAGTCTGGGAGGTCCTGAAACTGTAGTTTCTTTACCGTAAGAGCCCTGGATTTTGCGTTATTTGTGACTGTGTCCGCTAATTTGTTCTTTTTTTTAGTGTTTTCACCAGCCATACTTTGCTATCGGAGGAAGAGAGAAAGCGGCTCGGCATTACACGTAATCTGATTAGATTGTCTGTTGGGTTGGAGGATGTTGAATGCTTAATCGAAGATATGGCCCAGGCTTTGGAGAAATCGCAACATTAATATGGTCGGATAAAGTATTCGCGTGCAATTCATGCAAGCAGCTTAATAAATTGTTCCATTTTGCAATAAACCAGAGAAGCATGACGTTGATGTTTTCTTCCAGTTCATCCTCTACCGGCTATCACATTGACACCACAATTTTACTTTCGAATTTTACTCGGACTTTCTATTAATGCAATAATAGTGAAAGGGATGTGAATGTTAAAATCTGATTGGGATGGCTTGTTCCCTGCTTTGGGAATGAACGCTACGTTCACCTCCATCCAAACACAGGAAATGTGGACTAGCGTCAGACAGGATTTGAAAATGATTTCTAACCATGGAGCGACAACATCCGAGGTGTGTTGTATATCGAACGGAATAATGCCATCAGGTCCAGCGGACTTGAAGGGCTCAAATCTGGAAACGCCCATAGTACTTTCGCTCTAGAGATGAAAATGAGATGTGGAATAATTGAAGGGTTGCCTAGAATTAGCTGTATATAGCGGTGATCAGAGAAGGAGAGCTTTGGGGCCACCTTCCATTCCCGCACGCAGTGTTGAGCGTCCTTAGAAATTTTTGAAATACCTAGGACCTTCTGTCTGGTTCTTGTAATAAAGGTGGGTTCGGGGTCCACATTGTTGAGCAGTAGGTTGATTGATGCCCATCAAGTATTCGAAAAGCTGTTCACCCCGAGCATTTGTATCAGAGCTGCCCCATACAGTTTGATGAGTATTAGCATCGGAGCAGAGAATGAAGCTAATTTTTCTCGCTTTAGCTGTGGAAATAGCTTCCCGCAAGCAGACCGGTGGGAGGACTTCCCCCTGGTCATACGGAAGATATCTGAATGCTACCCAGTACCACCTGTCCATGCCCTTCATATTGAATAGAACTAGACCAGTATCGTTAAATCGTATCGATGTTCGCGGAAATCAGTAAACCGCAGTAGCTACTCTTTACAATTACGCAACTGCTTGCCCTTCCTTGATCTCTAGTGTAGAGAACTGTGTACCCCGGGGATTTTAGGTCACGCAAACGACCCAGTGTCCCTGAATCAGGCGGAGTAGAAGAACAGCAGAGGCCGCTTTGGAGTGATGTAGCTTTATCGGTACGAGGGAGTTAATTTGTATATAATTGCTATGATAATAATAGCTGCTTTTTTTTTGAACAAAGTAGAGCAGGATAATCGGCAAATAAACGCTATAGAGCAGACTAGAGTAGTGAAGTTTAGTTTAGCATTCAAACGTCAACTCAAATTTCAAGAGGAAACTTAAATCCTTAGTACAGACACAATTGGACAAATTTTCTTTAGGCAGCAAAATTATTTTGTATGTTTACTGTTCCATATAATTACACAAAACGAATATTTTATTGACAGGAAATAAATTTTGTTTCCCAAACTGTAAACTACCCAAAAGTTTGACTCCTGTGCCGCCTGCATTTCAAAACGCAGACTACTTAACAGAGAAAAACTCTTGCACTAACCTTCGATCCAGAGCAGCTCAGATTAAATTGTTAATGTAATCGTGTGGGCTTAACTGGTTCTGCTCTGTATAGCTGGTAAAAAAACGCGCCTAGTATAATTTTTAACATTTAAGACAATGAGAGTTTTACAGCTAAAAAAAACACAAAAAGTTTTTTTTTTTTGTGAAATATATTTTAAAAAAAAGAAATAGTTTTTCGAGCGAAATTTGGAATCTCGAAACTTTAATTGTGAAAACATTTGAAAGTTGGGTTATGGAGACATCTGGAATTTTGATTTTTGGCACTGATAACTCCTATGCCGTAATTGCGGTCTGAAAGTGCCCTTAGCCTCCATTTAATTTGCTAACGCAGTTGATGCTCATAAATTCGGACTAACTGCAGTATGTACTCGTATCTGTCAATCTCGCTTATAATCAATAGCTAACCTTTGCATAGTCACTGATAAATAACATATGCGATCCACTTGGCCAATTACGATACATAAAAAATGTTGATAAAACTCGAAATCGAAGACGAAATATCACCAGTATTGTAGTGACAGTCTACGTCGCGTCTAGTTCCACTTGCTTTTGAATTCGCGTGAAAATATGGTTGACGAACTTTGTAAAAATTTGATAAATATGGGCCAAGAACCGCGATTTCGGCAACAGCCTGTAGGATTTGCAACAAAAGCCATCCATTCAGCGCAGCATTCGAATCAGTGGAGTAGTCGTTGTATTGTCCCACCTATTGTGACTAGTGCGATATTTGAACAGTCAGTACCGGAAGAATTCGGTGTAAGTGATAATACCTACTAACGCTTTTGCTAAGAAGAGTGTTGTGCATTTCAGATTAATGGATTACCAGTCCCATGTTTTTTTTCCCTTCTTCCTCCGCTCTCTCCATCACTCTATTGGAATATGCACCATCGTGATGCACTCGTTGGTGTGAAGCCTTATAATGTCATGGATAGTGTATGGTATTATTTTTTCTTCAGAGAAAATTGAAAAAAAAAGAGTTTATAAAAAAATCTGAAATTTCACGAAGTTCTATACCACATTTTAATTCTTATTTATTTATATGTATTTGAATGGTGCCATGTTCCTTTTGCTCTTGGTCCGCAATACCTTCTAGACAACTATTCGTTGGTATAAAGGATGGTACTTGTTTTATATAGTACATAAGCTCTTCATTGATCATTTCTTCAGGATAGTATGTAATTCACTTTGCTCTATTCAGAACTATTATCGCTGGGATTCATCATTATGTGCGATATTTTGCTTTTCTTAACCTGTATAGGTTAGTGAAATAACACGCAATACAACAATGCTACCCTATATGAGTTAGCGCTTAACCCAGTAATTTATCTAGGGCCGATTCTGACCTGGATAACACACAATTAAAGCTTTTATTTAGAACGCATCTAGCGGTTGCTGGAAGAAGTTCGTTCGTTTCACGATGTTCCACTCCGTTTTCACCTTATTTTACCTCAATTGGATTCAACGGAATTCCACATTTTTTTCCAATTAGAAACCTCCACCTCTTTTACATGTGAAACTTCAAATAAGCGATAACTTTCGATAGAATGAAGCTAGCAACTTGAAAAATTCGACAAAGATTTGTAGAATGTGTTAGTTAATGGTTTTTGATAATGGTCAAGATCTTCCTGAATGAGTGCTAACCTCCCCTATACACTGGCCATATGGGATACTCACTTTTAATGCATATGGTCGTCGCCAATTGGTAGTTTTGGTATCACCACTAGGTCTGCACAGGTCTAGGGTATGTACGCTTCGGCCTGTTTCTATTTCACTTTTGCCTAAATAAAAGACACTTGTACAAGACGTAATTCTGGAGAAGGTCTTTAATTAACAAATCGCTGAGTTTGGAATTATTCCATTCAAACCAGGTTTGAATTGAATGCGCCAACCTCATGGGCCATGGAAAACCAGACTAGACCACTTGCACTTTATCGGCAGAGAGAGAGAGAGAGAGAGAGAGAGAGAGAGAGTGGGAGAGAGGGAGAGAGAAAGAAAAAAAAGAGAAAGGAAAAGAAAGAAAGATAGAATGAGAGAAATAGAGGAAGAAGGAAAGAGTGAAAGAGAGAAAGATAGAAAAACGGAAAAAGATAAAATAGAAAGAGAGAGATATGTAGAATGAGAGAGGGCGTGAACGAGAGAGAGAGAGATAGAGGAGAGAGAGAGAGAGGAGAGAGAGGGAGAGAAGAGAAAGAGAGAGAGTATGTGAAAGAAAGTGAACCAGAAGTAAATAAAATTGGTGTTTTTCTTCTGATTGATCTTAACAGCTAGATCTGTCACTGCCGATAGTAAAGAATCTCACGAATAACATTTGCTTTGTCAATTCTAGGAATATTTCTATTCAAGACTTCAGAACCCGACTCGGAATGTCCTGGAAAAATGTCTGGCTGATCTGGATAACGGGAAGTTTGGTTTGACTTTTTCATGCGGTATGGGTGCTGCTACGGCTGCCTTCTCACTGCTCCAGTCTAATGATCACCTCATTTGTTGCGATGAATTGTATGGAGGCACTTATGACTTAGCCAGGTAACGATTACTTAATGAAATAGAAAGGCAGTTTACTTTAATTTTTCTTGTACCAACTTTCCAGGAAGAACGCTGAACAATATAATATTGCAGTGGATTTTGTGGATCTTACTGACGCGAATAACTTGAAAAAGGCAATCAAGAAAAATACTAAGGTACACTGCTGTCAATAACGTTACCCAGAAATACTTTTAACAATTAAAAAAAAATAACTTTCAAATTTCAGATGGTAATGATAGAATCACCTACAAACCCAGCAATGATAGTCTTGGACATTCAGGCGATATCCGATATCATCAAAAGTTACACCGATCAAAAGATATTTTTCGTAATCGACAACACTTTTCTTACTTCATATTTTCAACGACCCCTAGAGCTCGGTGTGGATTTGGTCATCTATTCCCTAACGAAATACATTAACGGTCATTCCGATGTTATAATGGGGGCGGCTGTGACAAATTGCCCAAAGATCGCGGAAAAAATGAAACTCGCCCAAAAAGGTTTATTTCAGACACCTAAGTGACACTTTCTCCTCAATCATTTTCTAAATCTTAATCTAGTTAATGGTCTAATACCTTCACCCTTTGACTGCTACTTGGTCGTGCGAAGTCTTCAAACGATGGCTTTGCGAATGGAACAGCACAGTAAATCGGCACTAGCTATTGCCAGATTCCTTGAAGGCAATCCTTATGTGGAAAAAGTCATGCATCCTGGTCTTCCGTCTCATCCTCAACATGAAATCGCCCTGAAGCAAAGCTACGGTCATAGTGGAATTTTATCGTTTTACATTAAGGGAGATTTCGATACGGTCAAAAGATTTTGTGCAGCATTGAAACTAGTCGTTTTGGCTGCTAGTCTCGGAGGTCCGGAAACATCAGTTACTTCACCGTTAGTGTCATGAATTTTATGTAATTTTTATTTGTGCTTATTATAGTAATTCTATTCTCTATACTTTTATAGTGCTTTCACAAGCCATTATCTGTTATCGAATGAAGAAAGAATGAAGCGGAGCATTACTCCTAATCAGATCAGATTGTCTGTTGGGCTGGAGGATGTTGAATGCTTGATTAATGACGTGGCGCAAGCTTTGGAGAAATCGCAGATCTAAAATCGCCGGTTAAAACATTGGAGTGCAATTCGTTCGAAGCAGCTGTATTATTGAAATTTAAATCACTTTAATATAAACAAGTTGTATTTTGTCCCATTAATTTGAATTTTACTGGGACTAAGTAGCTTTTGTAAGGAATGCCTCGCTTCATTATCTGTGCTAATGACGATGTGAGATATACGAAATTCTTAAATAAAAAATTAGGGTTTTTTCTTTTGTACTGTAAGCTTTATAAATTTTTTATAGCATACAATTGCTCTGCAAACCCAGTGCTATAGTAAAAACTAATTAGCATTTACCAAGTTCATATACAGCTATTTATATAAATCACGTTGCAATTAAGAATTAATTAATTTTTTATTTATTTATTTATCTATTTATTTATTGACAGTTGTTGTTATCAAATTCGAGGATGCACAAGTTCGTGCATGCACATGGAGAAAATATTAGAAAAAAAAGCTGGGAAAAACAAACACATACGAGTACATTACTCTCCTTCAATATGTTTGATATTTTGAAAATCGATCGGTACAACTTCATTGCTGGATAGTCATCCAATTCTATGCAGAAATCCACATATGGCTCTCGTTTCTCAATTACCGCAGGCGTGTAAAAGTAAAAAAAAAATAGAAAATTAGGGTGAAAGTCGAGGTCAGAACGTTTAATGTGTTCTAGCTTAGGACTCCATAAAACCAACGGCTTCAATGCGAAAAAAAATAAAGCAAAATTTCTCATAATGTGCAAAGGACCTAAAAAAAACTTTTGTGTTTCAAAAACCTGGACCCCATCTGAAAGACCGAACCCGAGGGCAATCATCCCCACGTCAGGCCTGGGCTACTGATGTCGATTTTTTCGATTTATTTTAAAAATGGGCTTTGCTTGGATTTTACTAGCGAGAAAATCGTGATTCCGTAGCGAATTAATCGCACTGGTATGAGGGACGATTTATCCAAATGAAAATCGTTTAATACACAAAGTTATTGACCAATAAAATCTATCTTTATGCTTATTGCCGGCCTATTTAGACGATTTTTTGAAATGGCTTCTTAGAACCTTCTTTGGACATCGATACAATAAAAAGTTGTACATATATAATATATGTCCACATTCTCATGTCATCCAAATATTCGATTAGGGTTAATCTCATATTGGAAATATTAATCGAAAAAGGGCACGACAAGCATTCCCTCGAGTAATATTCAATCTGTGCAGATTAGGATTTATTTCTTTATTATCTGGAGTCAGCGACCTTGTCATTCCCATATATGTACAAAGACTTCATTCCATAGAAAGGAAAAGGTTCAGAATTTAAAGAAGAACGAACTTAAATGACCAGTATATTTGTTTTATGTTACTGTATAGATGGTTTAACCTGTTGAAATAGCTTGGTAGTTGGTACGTATTATAATTGTTTAAGAAATTTGTCAGTTATGTGATTATTAAGGATGTGAGCTTGATTTAGAATCATTTAATAACATCAGTCAGTGGGCTCTGTGAATTTGGCACTGTCACATTCGATTTTTCAAATTTAAATTGTGCAGTTCGTTTGCCCATCGTAGGCCCACGTTTGCCCAGGAAAAATTTTCGTTTGCCCACCCTCACAAGAAAAGTTATTAACAAAATACTTTTTTTTCGAATTGCAAAAAACAAGGATTTTTTTTTTCTAAAATTGGGAATATTTTTTCGCTATTTCGTTCGCCCAACGTTAGTCCAGTATTGCCCACTCAAAATTTTCGTTTGCCCACCCCTCAAATTTTTTTTATTCAAAAAATAAATTTTCTTATCCACATTGGGCGCCACATTACACCCCCTCAAAACGATAATATTTAATTTAAATTGTCCAGCCCATTAGCCCATTATAAGCCCTCGTTTACCCAGGAAAATTTTTCGGTTGTCCCTTGCAGAAAAAGTTATCAGCAGACAATTTTTTTTTAGGTTGGATCCAGGCGGCCAAGGCCCGACGTCGGGCTGTCGCGCCACGATGATGATGATGATGGAAATACTTATTTTATATCCTTAATTTGGCTCCTTAAAGGATAATTTTGTAATGCAAACTCATCAGTTCGATTGCCCATCGTTGATAATCGTTTGCCTAGGAAAAAGTTTCATTTCATGCCCAAGAAGGTTCTAGTTCCTGACCAAAGGACTCTAAACGTCATCAACAGTAGTCAAATGATACGTATGTTGCCTAGATATCACTTCATTGTCAAGAACGTCTTTTTTCTGGACCAAATAGCCATAGCTGTCTCTAAAAACAATAAACATCTTTATTGGTTTATGTACCAGTATTACGGGAGCATTTTAGTCCTTTACAAAGCTAGTGGTACTGAGGAAGAGAGCAAGTTAAACAAGAAGTACTATATAAATAAACTAAGAAAGATTTTTGTAGTTTTTAGAAACAGTTATTCGTGTTTTATTAAAGCTAATGATATTTTTTGCGTAAGCAGCTATTGCACCTATTCCGTTTGAACATTGCAATGCATATTAAACGCAAAATTTATTGGTCCTTATCACTACGTATAACATATTTATTATTCTGAAAGTAAAGTTAAAAACTTCAAACAAAATCGTAAAATTTTCCCTATATCCTTTTTGTGTCTCGTCAACGCATTGCCTAACACCGTGTAAAACAAATTTAATTTTTTTTTCACTTATTGCCACACTCTCCTGTTCATGGCACTATTTTTTCCTGAGAGACAAAGAATGCAAAAAAAAGAAAGATTGATTGTTGCATTGTCTGTTTCTGTGACAGAGAAACTGCAATTTGGCATGGGAGGACGTGCCAATCAACAAAGGCGACACTAATGAATCTTTCTGAGATCTAAGGCAAATAGTGCAATTTCCCTTTGAAACCCAACAGACTGTGGTTACAAATGGGCGATATTTCTTGTGGTACCAAAGCGTTGACGCAACAATGGAGTTTAGTATTCAGTCAGTAGTTCAAGTCGAGTCAGGATGACCCAGTTCTTGATAAGACGAAAACTTCGAGCTGGAATTTTCTCTGTGTTGCATGACAGGAATAAATGATGATGAATTACGAGTATATTGAAAATATTGCCAAAAAACCTTTGATTGCGCAATCAATCGAGAGCAAATGTCTTTCAAATGACTTTGAGTCCTTACCTCCTACGTGTTCATTATATCATTACTGTGCTTTATGTTTTGTTTTGTGCCGGCTAAGTCAATTACCTTTACCACTGGTCTAAAGCTATGGTACTTACAGGATATGTACCACATCCCCAGAGCTTTAGTTTCATAACACCGTTTCTGAAAACACCCATATTTGTTGTCCTGACTAAGGGACTTCAACAGTACTCCAATGCATTGGTCTCATCACTCCGATTTAAAAAAGATCCTTATTTACTAGATTTGCTTCCATTTAACGCCATTTCAGAAGACCCTAACATTGTCCAAGAAGGTCCTTTTGTCCTGAACAAGTGATTCAAAATGTCTTCTGCTGTATATTAGCGCATTGGGTTATCCAAGAATCTACACGGCAAATTTGATTGAGATCGGACCGCGAGATAGAATAGAAAATTTCGGATAGTTCAAGTGGCTGGCATACACATCCTGTCCTTTGTTTGTCGGTTTTTACAACGGGCCGGCAAAGTGAAAGGCCGTGATATTATTTTGACGCCCCACACCACAGAGCGAATGTTTACT
Organism: Chloromyia formosa; assembly: GCA_964017055.1. Taxonomy (NCBI): domain Eukaryota; kingdom Metazoa; phylum Arthropoda; class Insecta; order Diptera; family Stratiomyidae; genus Chloromyia; species Chloromyia formosa. The sequence goes on along the minus strand of OZ024813.1, from coordinate 2,781,411 downwards.
GTCCTTTACGTATTAACAAAAATTCATAGGCCTGGGGAAGACAACACAAACATGGGAGGGAAAAATGGGGATTGTTAAAAAAAATGGGGCGAAAAGGGTGGGTTGTTTGGCGGACTGTGCAGGCGCCCTCGCGCTCACCTCGGGGTCCGGGTGTACAGATCTATTCAGGTACTGCCTTCGATCTGACAGTGAAAGCAGCACTACCAAGATATGGTCCATAAAAGGTGGTTCATTACATATCTTTAGAAACAAAAAAGTTTTTGTCACAAAATCAAACTTTTGGACAAGTCGTTTCTATCGCGGCTATATGACGTTGTGGTCCGATTCCGTTGATTCCGACGTATATACAGTGCGAAGAAGAAAGAAGGCTTTTTGCACAATTTCAGCTTTATAGCTTCAAAACTGAGAGACTGAGCATCCGAATGCATCCGTTGCCCGTGGGTACGGAGCCTAAAGTTGCGTAGTGACCATGAAGATTGGGCAGTGCTAATTGGCCCCTCAACGAGCTAAACAGCGGCCTATGCTTGCCGTAGCTCAGATCGGGAGACGTGGGCGGGGTTTTCGCCACCCGCTACCCATGTCCTTTACTTCCTCTTCCTTCGCGTTGCTCTGCCTGTGGTGTTGGCACTTCGCTCATTCTGGCGGTATAATCTCAGCTCCCTTTTGTAGGCAACTCGGTCTTGTATCGTATCATCGCCGAGATTAATGCGTTGTTGTTGCTTCTTCATCTGATAGATCCACGTGTGTTTCCGTCTGCCTCGGGTTTTGGGTCCATCAAATGGAACATTAATTGATAGTGCCTTTATGACTGGGTTCTCAGGTGAACGCCTTAGAACATGGCAGTGATCGGTTGCTCAACAAACAAGCTGCCTCGGATGTACGTATTACATACTAAAATTCACAGGCTTGGGGAAGACAACACAAACAGGTGAGGCAAAGATGGGAATGGTTGGTGGACGGCTCAGATGCCCTCACGCTCGCATCGGGGTTCGTGTGTAATGATACTTTCGGCCTCTGGTTTCGTACCACCGACAGGTCAGTACACATCAGGTGAATGATCACTTTGCTGTGTGGTACCAAACTTGTTCAGAACATTCAAACTCAAAGATCGCATGTTTAACCGGAGTTTTAGGGAATAATGCCTTCACATCGAACGATACTAAACCGACTTATTTTCAGAATGTTCTTCAACACTCTACTAATATCTACAAGACAGGAAAACAGGGTAGACTATGTAAACACCTTTAAGAGCGCTAAGGTAGAGCTCTACCAAAAAGTGCTCTACAGAGTTTATGTAGAGCGAATTTGTGGTAGAGACAAACTCTCGTGTAGACGTTCCTGGAAGAGTAAAGTATGTTTTGGTAGAGCTCTTCCACTTTTTCTTTTGTCTAAACATACCTTTACAACAAAACATGTATTAGAGAACTCTGCTTACTTGACTGGAAGTTATTATATTAAAGGCTTCCACGTGGAAATTTTTTCGCAATATGTAGTTTACACCAAAATTATTTCATTGCCCTCCTCACCTATTCAGCAACTTATTCTTGTTGGTTAGCTACGGATTAAATCCTCCGGTGCCAGCAAACATATGCCCCAATGCTTGAGTTGTGGAGAAGTTTTCCTCGAAAGATAAACACAATCAAAACAATTTTGACCTTATATTCACGACACGTCCCCCGGTAAGCCGCTACGAAACGAAAAAAAAGTTTATCCTTCGGATTAGTCATCAGTGTGCTCATTGCCAACTTCAATATTTGATTGCCTTCGTTACTACCCCTGGACAAAGTCATGTTGACTGAGAGATACCTCATTTACACCTTTCCAATATCCATGACGAAGGATTTCGCTGAAACGATTGGATAGAGAAATCAATTTGCAAAAGTTTTCAAAGATTCATTGGAACTGTATGCCTTTGCTTTACGGGAAAACTTTCTTAAAGTTCAAATGCAGAAATTATTCAATGAATACTTTTGGATACTTTTTAAGGAATAGGTGTATCTTAGGCAATCCGATTGGACCTTATACTTGAAGTTTGGCTAACGTAATCTTGTTTTGATCGTATACGAAGTGTTACTGACACTTCTATTATAGCAATCCAAATTGCTCGGAGAATAAATATCTCAATCATGATGAGTTGTAGGGGTAGGACTTACAGGAAGATTTATTTGTTACAGAACTTATTTTATTGGGATAAAGGTAGGAGGGTTGAAATTTAATACGCGAAGAGTTTTTCTTTTTTATAAAATAAAGTGATGCAACACTATTTCTCTATGAAGCAAGAGAAATCCGCAAGCAAGTCAGTGATCAACTGACAAATCAGTAGCGTTAGGAACAGAATGGCCGGGTGGTTCACTATCTTGGTCATCTTGTAATGGACGGGTTAGTGGGCATCCGAAGATGCTCGTGGGGATGGAGCCTAAGATAGGATAATGACTTTGAAGGTCGGGTAGTGCCATCTAGCGAAGAAAAGGCCCCTCAAAAAGCTAAGCTTGGGCCTTGCTTACTGTAACTCCGTTCGGGAGACGTGGGCGGGGTTTTCTTCGTTTGTTACCCCTGTCCTCGCTTATTATTTGTATTCACTGGCCTAGGGAAATGCAACACAAGAAAAGTGGCCCCCCGTCCACTCCTTTTTACAGTTCGATTTCCCACTCGGGCTGGAGACGACCTGCCGGCCCTGCTTTGAAATATCGACTCCACATTATTGTATTGTATTCATTGCCGTGACGGTTGATTATCATTGCGTCATTATCATTCTGCTTTTCCATCATGGGCGCCACACACGATAGCGCACAACCACGACCGAACTTCCATCGAACGATCAATTTCATAGAACAGTGAAATGAGGAGAATTGTTTGTTTCCTCATGTTCTGTAAAATAGATGGTTCGATGGAAGTTCGATCCTGGTTACATATCAGTCGTGACAATTCACAAATGTGAATGGCACTCTCTGTCCTTTGATAACAGTATTCCCGTTCCTGTATTCCGGTTCCTACACGTGCTTTATTCCTAATGCAAATATACAATTGTCTAAATCCTTTAATGCTCGCTTAAAATAGACCCACCATTAAATTTACGAATTAAATCTAATTTAGTTTATCTAGTACTTTTCATTAAATCCGTTGTATTTCGAATACGACCGACTTGTCTAACGGCCAGACTGGACGGGGCATACCTTCCATCCCATTGATGGATTAATTGCACTCCGTGCCGGGAATACTCAAATGGTACAATGTTTTCCGACTTACATAAAATTTCTACTGGACTCTCCATTATGTCATTTTAATAGGATTTGGTTTCGTTGCATACATTACCATTCGGATCAGTGAGCTGCTGTTGCTGCATTTATTTTCAATCAAACCCTGAAATAATGCCGGATGCAATGGACGTTTCGACGCAGGGCTAACAGATAGTCGAATCTATGGATATAAAAATAATCTCCTTTTGGAAATGATGTAAGGACTTGGAAGTTCTATTGCGAATGGTCGTAATTCCATAGACACAAAGATTATCCATTTCGGTTGAAGTTTCGAAGATATGTTCTTTGTAGCCCATGTCCTAAATCTTATTAGCCATTTTTCACAGCACTGGCTTTGCTCATTGATCATTTCCCAACGTTTTGTTTATTTTGAAGTTGCACAGAATTGATCCTATGAGAGTTCTAATTAAGGGAAAAATTATATTCTTTCATAATGAGTAAATTCTTCTCAATAATTCACTTCTTCAAATTCGATTTAATTTTCAAGCTCTCTCTTTCTCTCCATATTCAACAAAGGCTTTCCGAGTGAAGCGTTAACCTCTTTGCAATTTTAAACTTTTCAGTCTTCGTCTGGCTATTCCACTTTCATATTTAACTGCATAGCACTTGATAGCACTTAACTCATTGTTTTTTAAATGAGTTCCATTGTGATCACAAGAACATTCGTCTAGAAATGAATATTTTACTCGGGCAGTCTTCTCTTGTCCTTTGACATCCATTCAACTGAATCAAGTTTTGTATCAGTACAAAGATAGTCATGAAAAGAATTTCATCATAACTAGACAAGGCGTGACTCTCAATGTAATGTGTCCTTGTTAACCTCTCTTCCGCTTGTTCCGTTCAAGTGTACGGAGCGTAAGTAAATTTCAAATGTAAACATAGCCTGGGAACTACTTATGATTGATACGTTTTCAATGGAAATTACACAAAACCTTTTGACCGAGGGGGATGTTATCAATTGAATCAAAGTTTTTTGTTTGATTCAGCAACAACATGAATCTGTTTGACAATAGTTTTTTTGAACATCTATCTGCTGCAGGTTAGGGTATCTCTATGCATTACATCAATAACTTAAACCAGTACGGGTCAGTGGGGTAGCTAACCTGCACTCGATAGATTTTAAAATTGTATTTGATATAATTTGACAATTGGTGTCAACCACTAACTATGATACATTAATAAATTCGTATGGTTCATTCGTAATTTAGGCCGCCAAATTTATAAATACTTATCACATGAATTGAAACGAACGAATTCTGAAAGCAACTGTCAATTTTGAAGCCAATCAGGGTAGTCAACATGACAGTTAAAAATTTAACCTAGATAGTTTAAAAAACTAGTAACTAGTAAAAACTATCTATTATTATTATTATTATCTATTATTATTATTATTATATTATATAGGTATATACTTATAAAGTCTAGGGTATAATTATGTGTCATCATAGCCATTGCACTTTCAAGGGAGTGTTAACTTTTCAGTTAAATTTTTTTTTCAACTGCTCCACTTTCTGAAACAGCCTCAGTAATTAAATTATTCATAATGCACTTTCCATATTTTGTCTGGAAAATTTCTTTCCGTACCATCGAATGTAAACGTTAAGTGAAAAGTACAGAAAAAAAATAAACGCTATAAAGAGGCACTTAGGTATTTGCCGGGCTGTTCCTTCGGCAATGGATTTTTTTTTGCATTTTCCAGACGTTCTAGTTTGCTTGGTTTCCGTTCAGTTCTTGTCGATAGGTATGGCCTAAACGTTACTGGAAAATTCAATTTCTTTCTAATGGTCCAAATAAATGGCATAAAGTGTTTTGCAGAAAATGAAATCGGCAAAATGATAAGTCCTGGAAGCAGTGCCGTTCAATTCGGTACACGAAACGCAAAATACACAGACAGTTGCCTGATGTGGATCAGAACTGAAATACACATCTGTGAAGCCGTTGAATTCAATAATAGTATGAACGATAAGTAATTTCCATGTCCTTTAGAATGCGAACTGACGGGTGAAGATGGACTAATGGAGGTAAATGTCTGAGTACATTATGTAAATTGAGTGTTATTGGAAGCATTCAAGGATGAGAGTTGCGAAGCGTGAATGCAAGATAAATTGTTATAAAAACGTATTACGAGTAAAAAATCGAATTGTCAAATATTCAGATATATATTTATCGAAAAAAATAAGTTGAGCTGAGAGAATTGGTTTCAGTGAAAAACCATTGAAGAAAACTGATTTTTAGGATTATACTATTTGCCTTAACTCTGCATGGGGCGTTTGAAAATGCGTCAACTACTTTGTAATGAATCGCATTATGGCCTGGTAGTGCTGCTCCCAATGGCAGATCTATGGCAGCACCTGATGAGTAAGGTTCTATTGGTGATACAAAACCAGAGGCCGAGGGTCCCATTACGCCTAGACCCTGATGCAGGCGCATGGGAATCTGCGCCATCTGCCAACCATTCTATCCTTATTACCCTATTTTTTTACCATTCCCCATTTTCGCCTCCCATGTTTGTATTGTCTTCCCCATGCCATTTGGCAATACGTAAAGGACAGGGGCAACGAGCGGTGAAAACCCCGCCCACGTCTCCCGAACTGAGCTATAGCAAGCACAGGCCGCTGCTTGCTCGTTGAGGGGCCTTTTTCTTCGCCAAATGGCACGGCTCGACCTTCACGGTCATGTACTACATTAGGCTCCGTCCCCACGGGCATCTTCGGATGCCCACCAAACCAAAGAATAGCGATTATTGCTAACAAGAAATGGGACTCTATACGAAGTAAGAGTGTCTGCCTAGTATTTGCATGTGTGTTGGATTCCATCAGTACACGAAGGGGTAATGCGGAATAGCAAGTGTGTTACTCATACGATGAAACGTACTAGGCAGTTGGCATTTGAAGAGCTTTTTAAAATGTTGCCGTCCCTATCCCTCTAAAGGCAACTTTCTTTTGATTATTTGCGTATCAATTGGCAATGCGCTTTTGCTTAAATCGTATGAAGTGCCACCCCCCTGACCAAACCATCCGTTACAACTTCCAGGAGGCCACTTAAGGTTTCGTTAGCTTATATACAGTTCAGGTTGATAAATCGACGGAGTAAGGCTGCGAGAAAGACCGAGAGCTTGTTGGAAAGACTCAGTGGATGAGGACGCCGAACAACTGCTTGGCTTTTAAAAATTGGAGGACGTGGTCACTTGACCGAGATAATTGGAGGACAATGATCCCGGCGGCTAAAGTCCGACGTCAGGTTGTAGCACCACGATTTGATGATGAGGAAAGGGTGTGGCTTATTTTTTCGCTCGTCACCATACGTACAAACCACGAACTTGTAGCAAAAAGCATTGAAAAACACCTCAGCTATGGGTCTCTAAATTTTTAGGATTGATAATTTTCAAATTGACGTAATAATCACAGCTGAGTCGACTGATAGAAGGCGAGAAGCAACAATCCCATTTGTTCAGGCCCGATCGGTCAATTCTTTATTCATCCATTTACAATGGCTTTAATTGCAAATTTTGTATTTAACTGTTAATTAGTGAGCAGCATGGGAAAAGATTAAAGTGCAAAGCTGTTACATTTCTATATCGAACGCACTCAATAACCATAGTACTCGACAAAATTCAGTAACAATTTGCTGGACTTTTAAGCGGATATCCTTGGGGCAAGTCAAAAAGCTTTACTTAAGGAACGCTTGGACAATGATGCTTGTGATAATAAGATATTCTTCTGGCTTGCTGTCTCCAGCTAGAGTAACGGAAGTCCTTAGTCAGTTGTCATCTTATTGCAACTCTCTCAGTCCTTTGTTATATTGCGACTGCATTGCCATGATTTCCGCAGGTAGAAAAATCATTCAAGGATCTTCTAGTGTACCATCTACCTTCATTCAATCCTCATGGGATTTCACGAATGTCTAATGCTTAGAGGATTTCTACTTATCCTTTTATACTATACACGACAAAATTGGCAGCTGTCGTGCAACCACTAACGGTCTTCAGATTTCTACAATATATACGAAGTCCTTAAAGATTCTTTCCTTCTGCACTGAGTATTCTTCTTTGAGTTTACCTTCAACATGGACGCAAATCGTGTGACCCAGTTCGAATATAGTGGAAAATTTTCGTATTCATTTTCAGTTTTGCTTATTTGAATTTTCTAGAGAAAAGGTAAACTGCGTGAAAATTATGATGATTTTTGTCGGGAGTTTTGATTACGATTGACAGGAAAGGATATAGAGTAGGATAGGGTGTAATTGGATGATCAAAAGGCAACTGTAGTAAGCACATTTGGAATTGAGTGAAGATCGGGATATATTTTTATGAAGTTTTAACCAGGTAGCATTAACCAGGACAAAACACAAGTAATGATGCAACCAATAAGCTTTTGTATGGGAGCAGTACATGGAAAGTTTTCGTAAGAGTTACCAGAAAGCTGCAAGTTTTCGTGAACTCATGTCTTCGTCGAATTCTAAGAATGTTCCGGTCCGAAACAAAATCAAATAAAGAGCTAAGTCGGCGTGAGGTAATGATGCAATCAAGAAGCTTTTGTATGGGAGCAGTTTCCGTAAGAGTTACCAGAAAGCTACAAGTTTTCGTCAACTCATACATAATATCCCCACAAAGGAAATTGGAAATCCTTCTCTACATGGATAAGGTACTCAACAAGGATGGGATAAGGATAAGCTGACAAACTCCGGTAGTGGAAACGCTGATTGGATTAAGTCCTAAGGTGGCCAAAATCAATCCTAAATGTACATTTTTGGGCCCCACGTTGGGCGCTATTTGTTAAGACGATAAGACGGAGCGTGTAAACCGCATTTAACATAACCGTAAATGTACTGATTGTCAGGTCTGTGAAGGGTATTTCATATCTACTAATTGAATCTAGCGTGAATGCGAAAGCTTGTTATCTTGTATAATATTTCTATAAATACATCAGCTGTTACTATTTGGGATTAAATCTACGATTAAAAATTCAATTCATGGCATCCAGGAAATTTTTTTTTTGCTATTTCGTTCCTGGGCACACTGTACATGAGGCCAAATGTGAAATATGCGATGCATACATTTCCGTTGCGAACATGGGTTATTTTGGGTACCCGGATTAGGCTAGCCTGCTCTCGGCCGTCCTGCTAAACTATCCCGAACATATGGTTACCCTACATTCGCTTTGCAACAACCTGAACATTCGACGAAATTTTGGATCTTTTATGCGACTCAGTTGGAAACCTAATTTGACCTGACATTTGAATAACAAATAATTAGAGATAATTGCTGAGACGATAGTGCAACTTATCCGCGAAGTAATTAAAATTGTCGTATCAAAGTAAAATTGAGTTGGTAATTAAAAAAAAAGGAACAGTTTCACCATTAGATTTAGGCTTTACATTTTAAAGAAACGACAAACGATCGATTTGTGAAAAGGACATTAGTTGTTTGCATAATTTAATTGAAAATCAATAATAAAAGTTGGTATTTGGAGAAAAATGGTTGTAGTGGAGAATTCTGTGAAAAGGGACATTTTAAATATTCCATCTTAATTTTTAATTTCATTCATAAAATGATGCGTTTCGTTTTAGTAATTTTGTAAGTTTGATTGATTGCGGTCCATGCTAGCAACATGAATCGTCCAAAACCAGTTTATGATACTTAGCTGTAGTTGATGCGCTATGCCAATAGGGATTAGGGAAATTATAGTAAAAACCCGATTTACTGAATAACTGTTATAACATTATCCAAATGCAAACATCATAAATTATTTACTATTAAAAGTTAATAAATTAGTCTGTTCTAATGCTCCTGCACACATACGAGTATAAATTATTTGCATAAAGAACTGCTAACGTCCCGCCAGTCTATTTAAGGATTTAAGGAATTCTAAACCGACTGGGGAAAACTTCATACGTTCTGAGATATTATCCATTCTATATTCATATTGACTCAACTTTCACTTTTAATATACAGATTTCATCAGCCAGAGGGACAATTTCTACGAATTTTCATATGAGAGTTATCTATCAATATTAAATGTGTCCACACAAACGTTAGTCATGCTATGACTTCAAAGCCGATGTGCTTCCCAGAATCTCTTATTTGCGTATTTTAATGTACTCGAGGATTTGTCAACGTAATGCGTCGTTTCCACGTGAACATTGCGTAACTTAACATTCAAAATTGCATTGAAAAGCGCCAACAACAAAAAGATACATTTTCTTATATGACCAACATTATAGATACATGTTCCTGTTCTGATTTTAGTCGTTCCCATCTTTTGTGGGAACGACTTAAATGCACGGTCATTTTATGTTGGCCAAGTAACAAAAAACAGCACATCTTTTTGTTGTTGGTGGTTTTCAATGTTCCGTGTACGGCTCAACGTTTACGTGGAAACGAAGCATAAGACTACATCGTCGATGTAATGCAAATATAGAAATATGTACATTATTTCAGATGTTCAGAAATTTATAGAGATTGCCTTGAAATTGCAAAAGTTCGTCATCAGTATGTTTAGTACTCTTGGTAAATAGTAGGGGGACTCATGCTCACATCGTAAACGTCGTATTTGTCGTAAAGTTGTAAACTTCTGTCATTTTAATATGGGGATGACAGAAATTTACGACGAATACGACGTTTACAACATTTACGACACTGAGCGTGAATCCCCCTAGTGCCGAATATCGTGAAGTGTATTACAATTTACCACTTATTTTATGAAAACATGACATTCGATACCAGAAATTGTGATTTCCCATATATGACGCTCATTTTTTTGCGTCTTAGCCCTTGTAGTTTAGGTTTACCCTACGCAGTCTTGTCCAAGCACTATGGTCGATATTGTATAGTATGTATATCGCTTGTAGTGGAGTAATCGGTTTCAAAACCACCTTTGAGCAACAGTTAAAAAATTTACCTCCAACTTCCCTGGAGACCCCACGGAACTACTTTTAAGTATTACTTCGTCGAGACTAATTAGGTGCCACTTTAATGCGCAGATTTGCACCTCTCCCCATCCTCCCGGAACTCTTTACGGCTGGCGCAGCGGATGCGACACACGGCCTGTCAATTTCGATCTGATCGAAGCAATATTTCACGGGCATAGAAATTTGACAAGAGGAGAGGGGACAAAGTACTAAAAAAACTCCACTCGAGCAGATATCTACTTGATACTGGGTTCAAAGTGGATTTCCGCTTTTGGCAATACGCACATAGTGTATATGCATTATGACAATTGTTTTCAACTTAAAAACCTGTAGGCTAGTACCACATAAAACGGAAATCGGATTGAGTGTAGGTTTCAGCTTTAGGCATTAGGATACTAACGTATTAGAAATACATATATCGTAACAATAGTTTCACTCAGGAAAAGTAGGTTCTTACTGCCTGAAGCCGAAATTGTAATTTAAGTTAGAAGGAATTGTATAGTAACTTTTGGAAACATACTGTATCCTTTTGTTATCGCTGCAAAAAAAAAACCTCCATTAGGAAAAGTTCATTTTTCAAATAATAATTTTGGATGCAATGTTATCCCTTCGGAAATTCGAAATAAATCATCTTCGAATTTAGCTTTTACTTATATCCAAATAGTGAAGAGGAGTTGAGATAATATTAAATTCCTTTCCGTCTTCTGACTTTCATATTTCACTTCGTTGCTACTTGTATTTTACGTTAACCGTTTCTAAGGAATTCATTCGTATGTATAGGTACAATAAGTATGTATGTGAAATTCATGGTCTTCACCTTCTACAAGTGTTTTCTTACAGTTTCCGTTTTTTATGACTCTTTGCTACAGCTGCTGGTGTCTTAAATATGCATACTTCAGGAATATTATAGCGCGTATATTGCAAAGATACTCTAAAATAAATTCTACGAGTACTGTTGAAATTGAAAGGTATGTAAGGATCGTCCTAAAATTGAAGTGACTTCCTTAGGAAAAGTTGAAGTGGATGTCGATGTCTGGTACATATGTTGACTTCCATTTAACCTAGGAGTTTGCAATTTATGCAAAAATGAAACCGGAATATAGAGGGCTACGACCGCAATCCGAGGGTTTAGTAGCAAGCGCGTTTTTGGTTGGTAAATATTGGCTCCTTGCTCTTTTTGCTACCACTCAGATGGATAAAAACACTATAATTAAAATGTCTTACTCATGATATATAGGTAGTATTTTACATGCCAATTCATAAAAAAAGACTCCATTTACCATCTCTCAAAGTATTAGTTTTAATACGAGAGGCTGTACTGTAGATAGATATGTATGTGTACGAGATAAACTGTCCTACTCTTCGAGATGCTTAACCTTAAATTCATGCTAAGACGACATTGCAAATTGCAAACTTTCATAAAAAAAATTAAAACAATAGTTTCAGCGACCAGCTTAACCCCCCCCCCCCCCACTCTCCGAGTAATCTTTACCCTTTCCGAAATGGTTAAACTATACAATTCGCTCTACGAAAAACCACCTAAACAACCCTAAACACCTATGTACATATATACGAGGCCGATAGTTGCATTTTTTGCATGGGTAGTGTCATAATGGCCAAATTTAATGAATGCATTATTATTAAATATTAATTAATTAACTAATGATCGTAACGAAACTTCGACATATTATTGCCTGTGGTGTTGGTTATCGTTGGTCATCAGTACTTCCTCGGAAGTGGTGTTGGTTATCGTTGGTCATCAGTACGACCTCGGACGTAATTTAAGGGATGCAGGGGTGTGCTAACTGTAACCATAGAAATAAACTAAAATATTATTAATCTATTATGAGAAGATAAATAAAACCCATTATTTACTATTTCCTATGCTATTTGGAATTCATCTTCCTGTAAGTTTTCATATTTCTAAGTATAACGGGCTCGAAATGCAAAGGGGCTGGGACAAATTACGATCTAATAATATTTTCTCCTCCCCCACTGTCCCCTTTCTACAAATTTCAAGAAAATACCAAAAATGGAATGTACTCAACATTACCTTTCGCACCCCACTTGCCTATACCAGTGGCTTAACAAAAATTTGACCTTAATTCCGCCTCTATGTGCTCCATCAACATTTTTGACCTCGGGTGTGCTTAAGGGGTGCAGGAGTGTGCTAATTGCAACTATAGAAATGTAGTATTATTATTTTTTTTTTGATGAGATTTCAAAATTCCATTATTTTTAGTTTTCTATGCTAGTGGAATGCAGCTTTTCTGTAAATTTTCATATTTCCAAGTATAACGGTCTCGAAATGCAAAAGGGGGCAAACTAGGATCAATTGTTTTACCCTCCCCTCTTTTCTCCTTTCTTAAAAGTTAAAGAAAATTCCAAAAAAAGAATGTACTGGACGGTATCTTTCTTACGATACCCCACTTGCCTATACCAAACGAAAAAAAATTTCGACCTTAATTTCCCTTCTATGAAGACCCCCCCCCTTAAAGTTGACCTATTACAACGCATCGCTTTCTTCAGAGAATTATAGTACTTCTACATATTTCCACAAAATTTCATGCATGTAGCTCCAACGGTTCGTGAGATATTTCATGGACAGAGAGACAAACGGATGCATGACCGATTTCATGCTCTTTATCATTTGAACAATGTTTTTTAGGGTTTTGTAAAAAAAAACCAAACCCTTAAAAACATTATTCAAATGATAAAGAGCATGGTTGGCATAATGAAAATTTGAAATCATATATCCTGCTCGCGATGTTATTTCACATCGCGTTTTTTATTTGTGACTACTTCTTGCTGTTGTTCCTCTGCTAGTTTTATCATTCCCCACCTTGTTATTTAAGTCCCATTAGTCCCATTGATATATTTATCTCATTCGAGGGTAAAAAGATTCGGTTCCTCCAGAAAATTTCACAAACTGAATCACTTCAGAGGGTTTTTTTTAGAATTTTTCCTTTTAACAGCTTGTGTTTGAATTATTCTGCTTCAAAAAGCCCCAATTGAGTTTTTCGGCGAAACCGGATACTGAATAAATTGTAATTATACGGTCATTAAATCAAAATGTCGATTCGTTGGACGGTACCAGTAAATACCCAGCCGGATTTCTTAAAAAGGACATTTGTGAGTCATAATTTGAAAAGGTATAACCCGAGAGTTCAAGTGGAAATAAACGTCCCTTGGCTTAGTCGTCGGGGTCTTTATTAAGTTCATTGTTTTGGTAACAAATTCCAAATAAAACCGAATTTCAGTAAAATTGCAATTCAAATGGGAATTATGTTTTTGGTTTTTAATTCTTATTATTCTTGACATTAACGGGCGGTTAACATGTTCAAAGTACACTTTGGCAAAACACGTTGACATCGTACTTTCAGGTTACTTTGAACGTGTCAACCCCTTTCAAAGCGCTTTGAAGTCTTTAGTGTCCCGTCAAAGCGAAGTAGGCCGGTGCTCAACTTTCCATAAAAAAAATCATGGTAAATCGATATGTTCATTGAAGGAGCTGGAAATAATGAGATGTTGATGGTTTTTATTCAATTTATGGTGGTCTGGGTAATGTGTTTGTTGTGAATTACTTGGAAATGCTAAATCCGGCGTCTTTTTGCAGGTGGCAAAGGTGTAATCCATAATGGTGGATATTTTTCATAGTCAAATTTTCGCAAAGTGTAGTTGGAATATGTAAACCCGCCCTAAACTGAATGTTTACTCGCCTTTATGACGGCGAGTATAACGGTTACACAGTGCGTTGAGGAGTTAGTCTGAGGTACGAAGGTAAGGTGAAAAGTTTTCGGCCTGGCACAGGAATACCGTTACAATCAGCAAAAATTTATGTTTCCTGCCTGGGTGCACGAGTGACAAATTTCAAATTCTCTCAAGTAGTTTGTTTCTACGAATTTTTTCAGTAGACGTCTTACGTGTTTTTCGTTAAAATGGAGAAACTTGAATATCGTGCGGTCATAAAATTCTTCGTTTTGGACCCACGTGAAGGACGGCCAAAAACCGCAACCACACCGGAATCCATGCATGCATGATATCGTGTTGAACGATAGGCGAATGAAAGTGAGTGATATTGCTGAGGCTGTGGGGATATCGGAAGAAAAGGTGCAGAACAACTTGGACAAAGAATTTGAGATGCGAAAGCTCTGCGCAAGATGGGTGCCGCATTTGCTGAATGCCGATCAAAAGCAAATGCGCAAACGATTTTCGCAGCAATCTTTGCACCGATTCAATCGGAATCCGACCGATTTTGTGCGGCGATTTGTCACCATGGTTGAGAGTTGGGTCCATCATTACACGCCAGAAACGAAACAGCATTCAAAGCAGTGGGTGGAAGCCGGTGTTTCAGCGCCAAAGAAAGCGAACTCGATCGGATTTGCCGAAAAGGTCATGGCCAGCGTGTTTTGGGATGCAAAAAGGATCCTGTTAATTGATTACCTTGAAAAAGGCAGAACAATAACGGGCGAATTTTACTCCAAACTTCTTGACCAGCCGAATGTCAAAATTCACGAGAAGAGGCCTGGCTTGAAGAAGAAAAAAAATCATCTTTCGCCAGGACAACGCACCTGTACACAAGAGTGCGTTGGCAATGGGAAAACTGCGGGATTCGGGGTACGATTTGCTCGACCATCCCACCTATTCTCCTGATTTGGCACCCTCAGACTTCCATCTCTTCCCGAACTTGAAGAAATTTGTTTCTGGGAAGCGCTTCGCATCCAATGAAGAAGTTGAGAGAGCCGTAGATGAACATTTTCATAGCCTTCCAGACTATCACTTCGGGGAATGAATACTGACGTTGCAGAAACGCTGAACCAAGTGTGTTGAACTCAAGGGAGATTATGTAGAAAAATTAAATGAATTTTTAACTGAAAATTGCAGTCTTTCATTGTCAGGCTTAGAACTTTCCACCTTACCCTCGTATCATGCTGCCGGTCAGCTACGTGCTCGAATCCCTTCCACGTCGTGGCCACGGATGTTTGTATTCCCTGCATTTAATCTAGACTGCCGAAAAGCGTAGCTATTGTAAACAGCAAACTCAACTCAAACATTGATTTTAAGCGGACTCTAACACCAGAATTTATGTGAGAATAGGTGTCAAAGCAATTAATATGGTCAGATCACTAAATATGAAGCTCTCAGTTACTTGCAAATGTGAAGTTTCTACTGAAGTGATCAACCAGAAAGAGGTAATTGTAAGAGATATTGCGAACATAGTGTAAAACACTTTCAAATGCTGATGCTTTAAGCTTCGAGGTGGTCCCGTATGTCGTAGTGAACGGGTTGGGAGTATCCCCTAATTGCTCCATCAAATAAAAACAGAATAAGCCTAAACAACCCTCAAAACAAACTAGTATGAAAACATTTGTCGAAAATGTTGTGTTCATTTTTTGTTAATTTCGAAAGCTGCTTGTATTATTCAATGCCTCTGGCATTTGCTATTTTAGCCGTTTCATATTCTATCATAAGGCGTGTTTTTTCGCGTAACCGTGTAAGGTCCCTGCCCTGGTTGCGCAAAAAATGCTCTAGGGTAGCATCCAGGTTAAATTCCGAATCGTCAAGTTGTCTACCCGGATGTCAAGTGGTGCGCCTCATATGTGGTGAAACCAAATTACAAATTCTAATAAAATATCAGTTTGATTATCGGATCGTTTATTTATTGCGACGGAGGACGTTTATAAACTCGGCTGAGAGCCACAAGTGCAAATCTATCCAAATGAGTCACGGGTTCGATCCCTAGCGAATTCTTATCTTTTTTTTCTTTTTTATTTTTTTCTATTGATACTTTTAGTAATTTTATTGAAAATACATTATTTGGGCCTATCAGAGCAAGATTTAATATTAGTTTATGTCTTACATGTGAAAGTTAATGAGGGATTATCGAGTGTATGATAGCCACCCTACTAAAATATACAGGTTAACCTTGTTGGTGTAACGCGTGTGTTATTTTACCCTACACCCTGTAAATACCAAAAAAAAAAAACACGCCTATAATATCATGAAACTGATATGAAGCCGAAACCGCCATTTAAAAAGGCCTTTAGTTTAATCATATTGTTCTTGTCCGGCACGCTTCAAACAAGATAATCATCCAATATAAACTACCCTCGAATTTTTCGTGTAGCAATGAAAAATCTCATAAAATTAAGTGGAATCATTTTCACGAGCATCTGCAATTTCATCGTCCTCAATTTATGTCTTGACTCAATCATGTCTCACTGAAGAGAAAATACGAAAAATTCACAGCGTTTTTCTTGCCCTACACAATTCGCTATCTCAACATATAACTACATATTCCCAAGAGAGCACGTTAGCATATTTTTCATTCTAACAGTGAGAAAAAAAAGACCTTCATTGCGGTTTGTCCTAATGAAGATTTACACCTACTTGGTATTATCTGCCATTTCCAAGAAATATAATTCTCATTTTCCTTTAAACGGCTCCATGGAGACCGAAATCTGCCAACCACCAACCCGACCCGGAAAAGTATCAGAATTATGCTTTTTATTCAAAAAAAAGCCAGAATAATCTTCCACTTAAGGGCGGTTAGATGAACGGTCGGACTGATAGAAAGACAAGTCGTTGTAGTGGACGCTTAGGGGTTGTAGCCAGCCGAGTTGAAGCAGCCTCGAAAGCCGACAACTTATTAGCGTTGGCATTATGGTCGACGTCGGCAACCTCTTTTACCTTTAGATCCTTTGGTAGTTACTCACTTGATAATGGTATTTTTCCACATCGTTTGGTGCTCAGCTTTTTATTTCTGGTCTTATTTTTAAGCGGATCCAATAGACGGAATTTGCAACACGTGCTTGTGCAAAAAGTGGGCGAATTTATTTATGCCGATACAACTAAAAAAGTATCCTTTTATGTTACTGTCCACTATTTCCCTCCATTTTTTTTGTGACACTTTCGGATTCAGTCCACTTCAAAAAGCAAACAAAAAATGTCTCGGAAACATCCATCCGTGCTCAACCTTTTCTCACTGTTGAATTACAAATCTCGGCCCGGTTCGTTCATATTTTTACATAGATAACGAGCGAACCGACGTTGAATGACGTTGAGAGCAAGGACCTCTACAAAGGAAATGATACCGAATGGGTTACGATATGTAGTGGAATGTTATTTTCGTGTACGGAAAATGTTTCCTTTTGGGACGATCTACTCGTAGAGTCCCCGATAAGTGAGTGGCAGCAGTGTGGAAAAGGACGCGCTTAGAATCGGAAATAAGGCAGCTCATTTTGACTGGAACCGCAACAAAGATACGGTTGAGAAATGTAAGTAGATTTCAGTGTACGGTAGCGCGATTTCGACTATGGCAACTATTGTTCTCGACTCCTTGTAAGTATAACAAACGATTGTGATAAGAGTTTTGTTGTTGTTTAGGCTTCCTGTCATGAATAAATTTCAAGAAATATTATTATCTTTCGTTCTGAGAAGGTGGCAGGGCGATAAAGCTTTATGATAGCTATATTTTCCCGGTGTGAATTGACTGATGTATTTAAGGTAGAGATCACAGGCATTTTCCTAGAAGTGAACTGTTCCCTAGTCCTCCTGGTAAGCGGGTCGTTTGGTAGAAAGTCGATCTGTTACAAGTTCGAAATACGCCAGACCGCGAAACCTGTATAAAGAAATGTCTGAGCTACTGCGTTTCGGCGAACTTTGATTAAATATCATGAATCTGACTTTTCTCGATTTCTCCACCATATGCTTCCTATCTGGTAAAGTATGTACCCTCAACTGTGAATGTTTGGATGATATTTAATCAGTGTTCGCCAAAATGATGCCATTGACTCGTCAATGCACTAAGCTACCGGTTCGGCCACTCACTGACTTGGAGAACATGAAAATTCTCAAAACACCATAGCCACGGCGGAGTTTGAACCCAGGACCGTCAGGAGCAATACATTGAACAGACACGCTTCACGCTACCGGCCCTCATTTGTTTGCCAACCATTCACATATGTACATAACATATAGGCTTAGATTGCTGGTTCATATAAACGGCCGAGATGGAATGTTTTGTTGACCTTTTGATTTTTAGGGTTTTGTATTAAAAACAAAACCCTTATGAAATCGGTCGAATGTCTGTCTGTCCGTCTGTCCGTCTGTCCGTCTGTCCGTCTGTCCATGGAATATCTCACGAACGGCTGAAGCTACATACATGAAATTTTGTAGGAATGTGTAGAATTACTATAATTCGCCGGAGAAAGCGAATCGTCGTAATAGGTCAACTTTAAGGGGAGGTCCCCATAGAGGGGAAATGAAGGTCGACATTTTTTTTTCGTTTGGTACAGGCAAGTGGGGTATCATAAGAAAGGTACCGTCGAGTACATTCCATTTTTGGAATTTTTTTCAAATTTGAAGAAACGGGAAAAGAGGGAGAGGGGAAAATATGTCATCCGAGTTTGTCCCCCCCCCCTTGCATTTCGAGACCGTTATACTTAGAAATATGAAAATTTACAGAAAAGCGCCATTTTACTAGCAGAGAAAACCTAGATTTCTAGAATTTTGAAATTTCATCAGAAAAGGTTAATAATAGTACATTTCTATAGTTGCAGTTAGCACACCCCTGCACCCGTTACGCGCACCCGAGGTCAAAAATATTGATGGCCAATGATAACCAACACCATAGGCAATAATACCTCCTAGTTTCATAACAATCACATAATATTTAATAATAGTACATTCATTTAAATTTTGAGATTTTGATGCCATTCATACAAAAAATGCACATAACCGGCTACATATCCGTACTAGTACTGCATACTTGAATATTGTTTTTCGTAAAGTGAATTGGAGTTAACCTTTTCTGAAAGGGTGGAGATTGGTGGTATAGGAGTGGTAGGGGAGAGAAGTTTAAGGGGGGAGGTAGGTGGGTTGCTGCTTTAAGGGGAGGTTCCCATAGAGGGGAAATTTAGGTCAACATTTTTTTTCATCTGATATGGGCAAGTGGGGTATCATGAGAAAGGTACTACAGAGTACATTCAATTTTTGGCGACTTCATAAAATTCGAAGAGAGGGGAAAAGAGGCAGAGGGGAAAACATGAGATCATATTGTAATTTGTCCCACCCCCCTTATCATTTCGAGACCGTTACACTTAGAAATATGAAAACATACAGGAAGATGGCTTTCAACTAGCACAGAAAACAAAAAAATGATGGAATTTTAATATCTTCTCAAAATAGGTTAATAATAGTATATTTCTATAGTTACAGTTAGCACACCCCTGCATTTCTCAAACTCATCCGAGGTCGAAAATATTGATGGCTGACGATAATCAACACCATGTGCAATAATATCTCCAAATTTCGTAATAATCACGTAAAATTTAATAGTAGTACATTCATTTAGATTTGGTCATTTTGATATCATCCATACAAAAAATGCACATAACAGGTCTCTTGTACTCCATACTAGTACTACGAGTACATCATACTTGCATATTGTTTTCCGTAGAGCGAATTGGAGTTAACCATTTTCAAAGGGGTAATGATTGGTAGGAGAGGAGGGAGGAGGGGAAGGGGGGGGGGGGGTATGCTGGTCGCTGACTCTATTCTCTATAATTATTCAAACAACTTATTCTCAATATTTTTTATGCAAACTTACAATTCGCAATATTATCTTAACATGAATGGTTAAGCATCTCCTAGAGTAGGACAGTTCATCTCCTATTGGCATGGGACACTACAAAACCCTCGGATTGCGGGCGTAGCCCACTATTTTCCGGTTTCATTTTGTATGTTTTTGGGGTACTGAACACGAAAACGGAGTTTGCAAATAAAAATTCGGCAGAGAAATTCTTTTATTGGCAAAACTAACGTTTTTTGGCTAACTTTTGGGCGGTTACTTTAATTTAACTATTTTTATTCTTACGTAAAATTTTTTTCTTCAATGATATTTCGGTTTCTTAAGACAATTTTGAGGTTTACCAATAACAATTTTGGCCAAGTAATTCTTGTAATGAACCATATTCTGGTCTGGTAGTGCTGCTTCCACCAGCAGATCGTTGTCAGCACCTGGTGGGTAGTGATCTGTCGGTGGTACGAAACCAGAGGCCGAGGATCCCATTACATCTGGACCCCGATACGAGCGCGAGGGCAAGTGAATCATCCGCCAACCCCATTCCATTCTTATTGTCTAATTTATTTTATTTCCCATTTTTACCTCCCCTGTTTGTGCTGTCTTCCCCAGTCCTATGAATTTCTATTAAAGACAGGTGCGACTAGCGGCGAAAACCCGCTCACGTCTCCCGAACTGAGCTACAGCAAGCATAGGCCGCTGCTTAGCTCATTGAGAGGCCATTTTCTTCGCCAGATGGCACTGCCCGACCTTCACGGCCATTATTCTACCTTAGGCTCCGTAACCACGGGCATCTTCGAATGCCCACCAAATCGTCCATTACACCCTTTTATACCAAAAAGATGAAATTTTTTGTTTCGTGTCTTATTTACTTTTTTTACTTAGTTTAATATCTCCCAAAGTATACCTTGTACTAAAAAACTCACTCGTATATTTTTTAAGGCACACTAAATTTATGTACTAAAGTTTTGGCGAACTCTGATTAAATATCAAACGCAAGGGGGCTCCCGTGCTAGTTCCGGGAATGGTTGGGAGTTCTTCAGCCAATTTTTAGGGTTTTGTATTAAAAACAAAACCCTTATGAAATCGGTCGAATGTCTGTCTGTCCGTCTGTCCGTCTGTCCGTCTGTCCATGGAATATCTCACGAACGGCTGAAGCTACATACATGAAATTTTGTAGGAATGTGTAGAATTACTATAATTCGCCGGAGAAAGCGAATCGTCGTAATAGGTCAACTTTAAGGGGAGGTCCCCATAGAGGGGAAATGAAGGTTGACATTTTTTTTTCGTTTGGTACAGGCAAGTGGGGTATCATAAGAAAGGTACCGTCGAGTACATTCCATTTTTGGAATTTTTTTCAAATTTGAAGAAACGGGAAAAGAGGGAGAGGGGAAAATATGTCATCCGAGTTTGTCCCCCCCCCCCTTGCATTTCGAGACCGTTATACTTAGAAATATGAAAATTTACAGAAAAGCGCCATTTTACTAGCAGAGAAAACCTAGATTTCTAGAATTTTGAAATTTCATCAGAAAAGGTTAATAATAGTACATTTCTATAGTTGCAGTTAGCACACCCCTGCACCCGTTACGCGCACCCGAGGTCAAAAATATTGATGGCCAATGATAACCAACACCATAGGCAATAATACCTCCTAGTTTCATAACAATCACATAATATTTAATAATAGTACATTCATTTAAATTTTGAGATTTTGATGCCATTCATACAAAAAATGCACATAACCGGCTACATATCCGTACTAGTACTGCATACTTGAATATTGTTTTTCGTAAAGTGAATTGGAGTTAACCTTTTCTGAAAGGGTGGAGATTGGTGGTATAGGAGTGGTAGGGGAGAGAAGTTTAAGGGGGGAGGTAGGTGGGTTGCTGCTTTAAGGGGAGGTTCCCATAGAGGGGAAATTTAGGTCAACATTTTTTTTCATCTGATATGGGCAAGTGGGGTATCATGAGAAAGGTACTACAGAGTACATTCAATTTTTGGCGACTTCATAAAATTCGAAGAGAGGGGAAAAGAGGCAGAGGGGAAAACATGAGATCATATTGTAATTTGTCCCACCCCCCTTATCATTTCGAGACCGTTACACTTAGAAATATGAAAACATACAGGAAGATGGCTTTCAACTAGCACAGAAAACAAAAAAATGATGGAATTTTAATATCTTCTCAAAATAGGTTAATAATGGTATATTTCTATAGTTACAGTTAGCACACCCCTGCATTTCTCAAACTCATCCGAGGTCGAAAATATTGATGGCTGACGATAATCAACACCATGTGCAATAATATCTCCAAATTTCGTAATAATCACGTAAAATTTAATAGTAGTACATTCATTTAGATTTGGTCATTTTGATATCATCCATACAAAAAATGCACATAACAGGTCTCTTGTACTCCATACTAGTACTACGAGTACATCATACTTGCATATTGTTTTCCGTAGAGCGAATTGGAGTTAACCATTTTCAAAGGGGTAATGATTGGTAGGAGAGGAGGGAGGAGGGGAAGGGGGGGGGGTATGCTGGTCGCTGACTCTATTCTCTATAATTATTCAAACAACTTATTCTCAATATTTTTTATGCAAACTTACAATTCGCAATATTATCTTAACATGAATGGTTAAGCATCTCCTAGAGTAGGACAGTTCATCTCCTATTGGCATGGGACACTACAAAACCCTCGGATTGCGGGCGTAGCCCACTATTTTCCGGTTTCATTTTTGTATCAATTCAGTTTGGGACTTTCCCGTTTTGTTTCGGAACTAGGGTCGATTCGTGAAATTTCCTACTTGTAACAAGGCAGAGACAGTGGTGAGCGCCTGTAACCCCGCCCTTACTACCAATAATTGAGCTGGTAACTGCTGGGGAGTTTTCGACACTTAGGTGTTACGGACGGTCTGAACGACCATGCCTCGGCCACCGTCCTCATTGTTACAGAGTAATGCTCTCCTAATAATGGTGATATGTAACAAGGGTTACGTTATGATAGTGGCGGAAAGTCTTACTAGAGTTTTATGAGAGCTTTTCTTCAGTCAACAAAAGTTTGAGTCTCAAGAGTTTATTAGTTAGGTGGCTCCTCCTATAACAAAAAAAAAAAATATAAAAAAAATTCTTTTAAGAAGTAACTGGAACATACGAAATCTCTAGATCTAGTTTTTTTTTCACTCGCTAAGCAATTAGTTTGAGTAAGTTCACAAGGACATCTATTTTTCTCGGTTACATATTTTAGTAGTTTGATTACGAGCCCCTTATGATCGAATTGATACTGGATGAAATGTAAATATAACGGTATGCCTTGAAATTGTTACAGTGTCTTGTAATTGCCAAATATTCAGCTACATAAAATGTTATTATTATTTGAGAATTCACATCAAATGAAAAAAAAAAGATTTTGCTTTAATAAAGCACTTTCCTGAAAAATATTGTTGACTACGTCCCTGGAACTGAACACGCATAATCTAATTCAAGACCCGTTTATAATTACTGAATCCTGAAAATATCCTCTGCACTGCATGCTACCGAGGTATACAACTAGTGGTTTTCACTGAAACTGCTGAACAAAACTCCCAGCTAATATTCGCTTTCCATTTCAATGATACCTTTTCAGCTAAGCATTTAATCAAGTAACTTTCTAGTAGTTTATCAGTACGGTTAGGGACCTTTTGCAGATCTTTATATGTAACACACACAACGAATACATTTTACCAAAGTTCCTTAGTAAAAAGCTTTGTTTCAGTAAACGAAGAGAATTCTATTATTTGAAATTTGCTTCTTTGTTGAAGACTATTTCACAAATAACTTCCCTTCCCTATTTCCTGGATTCAATTAGCTAAAGGGTGAATTTATTTTTACCTTTATAAAGATAATAAATAGTCTCGAAAAAAGAAGACCCATTACTTAGTTTTGATACTGTGTTGTGTATTCAGGCGACTAAGATGAAAGGACCTTGAATGCTATATGTGTAGGTGTAGCACTGATTCAAAACCATTTGTCTTTATCGCAGACAATGCCGAAACTGTGAAAACAATAGATACCGAACATTAGAACGAAACTTCGGACGGAAAAAAAGAGAATTAATATTCATCAAATTTGTTGGACAATCTGAATCCGGTGAGAGGCACGTAAGATACGGAAGGGATGGCCTCATTAATTAGAATGAAATTTTGTAATGAGGGTTCAATGAGTCGCTGGAGATTCATTTGCAATTAGGGTCGATAAGTAATGGATGAAAATCTCAATCCAGTGCGGAGAAGAGATTTTCAAGTATTGTGATTATAGATATAATGGAGTTGCTTATAAATAGAAGACTGTGATTTTTCATGCTTGAATTAACTTTTCTATTAGTAAATAGAATAAAATCGAATTTTCGGTAGCTGGCAACAGAATTTTGTATTATTTTTAATTATCAAATTAGTACAATCATGGTACTTGTTGGTTGGTTAGGTGTCACGGAAATACAAAACGACAAGTTAATAATTTTCATAGTTTGTAGCCTAGATATTCGTGCACAACGGTTAGCACTATTGACTTGTAAACATGGGCACCTGGTTCAAATCCTATCAATATCAGTCACAAAAAATTTCAAAATACTAATTAAGTATCTAAGTAAACAAAAAAAATATTAAGATTCATCTAATGATAATAAGGGTATGTGGGCTTGTAACCTGCGTACCTAAGATCAATTTACACTTGAAACAATAAACGCGCCTCGGATACCACGGATCGATTAAACGGCAACGACTTTCGGCTACAAACAACGGACCACGATCGGTTTTTGGAACGTTCAAACGATGTGGGGCGAGTGCAGTAGTGCAAGGCTCACTGAAGTCGAACGGGAAATGAGCGCATATAACATCGATATACTAGGACTGAGCGAAACAAGATGGCCTGGATCGGGAACGACTTTATCACCAAGGTCCCAAACAGTGCTGCTCTACTCTGGAAATGAAGACGATACGCCACCTCGAATGCAGGCATCGAAATCCTGTTGACTAGGGAGGCACACCTATCTCTAATTGACGTGAAGCCCATCTCCGACCGCATCATCACAGCCAGATTCAAATCTCGGGTAAGAATAAATAAATAACTGGCGCAACAGTCCAATTTGAACCATGGCCTCGAGATGAGTTAGCATCATTTCATTTTCTAGATCGTGACGATATGTCTTGTGCAGAGGTATATGATCAACAACACGCTCAACCGAGTTATTTACCCCATAAGTGGGTACTCATTTACCAGCTGAGTGGGCTCATAGTCCGGCACGTGAATCCCCTTTTTACCGAAAACTACCGTATTCAGTAGGAATCGAACCGGGCCCAGTGCATGGAAGGCAAACATGCTAACCTTTGCGCCATCCGGACTACAATCTAGAGGGTAAGAACACCTTCGACAAGGCACCCAAAAGTGACATAAAAATTATCATGGGGGATCTCAACGCCAAAGTTATACTACTCAATTGCCCTAACCCCTTTGGGGGGATAGCGCGTCAACTGTTCCATGTGGCCCAGTTAACCTTTCGTTGGCATAAACTGGTTTCGGAGAATGCAGTTGCCATTATGCACCTCCTGTACATCCATGGCCACGAATGTCGTCGTGGACGAGATTCGAACCCGAAACGCCGGTAGTCAAACTTAAAACTGATGCCACACACACACTGCGCTACCGGTCGCCCCAAATAGTGTACTTTATAACGATGTATTGATTTGTATTAACTTCATGCTATACATACAGGGTACGACAGAAAAGACAACTAGTTTGGAGGCTCATGGAATGTCACTTTCATATAAGTTTTCAAGTTTAAAAGTCACGAAATACAAGGAGGGTGGAATAGATTATGCCCTCATTTTCCTTTTTCGACGAGTTTTATGGGCTGTGGTCCATCCAGTGGAAAGCACACATTCTCCCAAATTTGTATTAAAATTCAGAAATTTTTTCCGGTTCAAACCCACATAAACCGCACAGTCAATCAACGAATTTTACCTGTAACAAAAAATATTGAAAAAAAAAACAACAAATACAATTACAAATAGAAATAGAAATTCTCACCATTAAGATAAATCCTTAACAAAAACAAATCCTTAAATTACTTCAAAATCTGAACAAGTATGCAATGTAAAGCCTACGAAGGATAAGATAATGGAGTAGTTGCGTAAATACTCAAATAAACTTATCCAATTGATTGTCTTACTTTATTCTCAGAGCCAATTGAGCAAATCAATGAATTGCCGTTCCTAAAGTCACTAAGCAAGAACCGACTGCCAACAGCAACCCTTAAGATGGCAATGTTCCCACAATAAATCGTTCTAGTCCTGGGTTGCATTCAGAGAAAATTGCTTTTTTTGTCTTTGTTGTAGACGCGAGGACTGTATGGGACATTTTTCACTACTGATTGTGCTCCGGACGGAAAATGAATAGGATTGCAGATAAAGTCCTTTCAATCATATCCAATGAACTCCAATATGTATATCCACTTTGTGTCTCGAAGTCCCACAGAAAGGATGCACGGAGGATACATTTAACTCCTATTTCCCCTTATAATGAGGATGATGCGGAGTAAGTGACATAAACAGCTAGTGTGCCGTCTCCACAAAAAGTTTCTATATTGCCGTGAAGCTTGCACAGAATTCAGTGGTAGATCCAGGATGATTGTTGGGAAGGAAAACTATGTAATTATGCCTTCGCCCAGTACAAATAACAATGATTGTAAACCTAGATTTGGGTTAGACCTAGTGATGATACTTAATATACAAATTAGCAACGGCAATGTTATAATATGGTTTTAAGTCACTTATTGCGGTGCGAATATCCTGATAATCTAGAGAGTTTTTAGCACAGATATTAGGAAACTCCAAATAATAGCCGTTCTTGCAAAATGAAGTCCAACGGTTAAATTGCCTTGAAGTTTCCAACATTTTTTTGCAGCTTTTGATCCGAAATCAAAAATTCTGCTTATGGGGTACGGTGTAAGCTGCATTTAGTGCAAAACTCAATAGCCTATCTGTTGTAGTTCTAGAGCTAGAGCCATTTGAAAAAGTAGTTTTCGGATTATAACTATTTAAAAAAGTGCAAAATTCGATCCATTAGCTGAGCTAGTTTTCTAGTTAAAAGCGTTTAAGTAAAACGGAGTCAACAGGTGAATTTGCTTCAAAATTTTCAAAGTCTTTTTTTGCAAGTTTTGGGTCGCAATCAAATTTCATATTTTTGGGGGAAGGTACAAGCTGCATTTTAAGACATAACTGAACTTTCCAGCTGCTGCAGCTTTCGAGTTAGAGAAATTTGAAAAAAATCAAGTTTAAACAGTCTAGCTGCTTTAGTTTAAGAGATATACCCGTTTTTATATTTTTTAGTAGAGGGCTCACTTTGCCTAGAAATTTTCGAGGTTTTTCGCAGTTTTTCGTCCGGATTGGTATTTTCTATATTTGGGGGAAGGTTTGAGCTCTATTTTTTAAGGCAAAATTCAACTCTATAGCTGCCGTGGTTTTCGAGCTAGAGCCATTTGAAAAAGTGCAAGTTTGAACCCTCTAGCTGGTCTAATAACGTGGGAAAACGCACTTTTATGTTTGGCGGTCGAGGGGTCACTTTGCTATTAAATTTTCGGGTTTTTTTTGCAGTTTTCATCCAGAATGGTATTTTTAGTTTTTGGAACAGGGTTCAGGCTGCATTTTAGGACAAAATTTAACTCCCTTGCTGCCGTAGTTTTGGAGATAGAGCCATTTGAAAAAGTGCAAGTTTGGACCCTCTAGCTGCTAAAATAAAGAAGTTACAGACATTTTTATATTTGGCGGTCGAGAGGTCAGGTGTTTGCCAGAATTCCCTTTCTTGCTCCTTTAGTTAGTTAGGCGTCGGCCTGGTTTTCAAATGATAAACGTGCGCTTACCAGGAGCAAAGATTAGGATTCGGGAAGGAAGGAATCATTAAAACATTATTCAGTCTGTAAATATATATCTCTTGCCTATCTTACCTTTAATACAATACACAAATATTATTGACCTGTTTCATGACTGACTCTAACTGGTACTCAAATCAATCTTATTAACATTAATCCATTATCATTTCTACCAATAGATTGAATTTCATAGTTTCATGTATTCTTGTGGAGCTTTCATAATGAGGTCAGTATCTTGATAGTAGTCCCATGTGGTCAGACTGCTCCGAATTGAACTTGTGTACAATTTACCTGCCTCACAATCATGTTATCCTACAATGAAGTATCCTGCTGTTATGGATCCTTTTGTTGTGTATAATACTGAAATATTAGAGAATGCTTGCAAGTAGTAGATTAATTTCACCGCACCGCACATCAACATCAGCCAGGATAACATGTTTGACACACGTTCCAGTTACACATACAAGTATTACGGAAATTAAACTTCAGTAAGCTACATCAGCGATGAAATAAAGGTATCTCTATAGCAATCTATTTACGGACAAAATGATGTTTGCACGGCCAACTCTTGTTTGGCGCTAAGCTATTTATGGTCCTGATAAATAAATGAATATCCCCGCAGGCGGTCTAATTTGATTAGTTGCAAACATAGGAACGAATGAACATTACCGGTTAAAAAAGAACGAGATGATTAGAAAGTATGGTCTGTCCGGTCGGGACTATCATATTTTACGTTAGGCTTTGTAATGGTCGACGGAGACACCCGGCGGATTCTATGGGAACGGAGCTCACTTGCCCATTAAGGTCCGGCAATGAAAGCTGTCAAAGTTGACAGCTGTCCAATTTGGAATCTCAGTGAGCTAAGCGACGACACGAGTTCACGTTCGGTGAAGTGGGTGGGTTTTTTGCCGCTCACTGCCGCGTTCCTCGCACTGTTATGTTATGTTATGTTAATTGTCTTGACCCCTCCAGAGGCATGGGTGCGTAAGAAACATCTCTAGCATTTCTATGCCTTGTTGATGTTTTGATAGCATATCTACTCTTCGGAAGTGCAGTTGCTAGCAGGTACCTCCTGTCCGCACCGTCTTTATGCTGACAAGCTCGGAACACTGTGAGAGTTCTATATATTAGTACCCACAAGCAGATTTGAACTCCGAGCTCTAGGTTAGTATCGTTGAGCGGCAACAGAACGACCAAGGCCACCAATCGCAACATTTAGTACCAGAGGGTAAGACAACACGACAAGAGGGTAAAATTTGGGATGAAAAAAAGCAGAGGCACTGGGTTAGCCAGCTCAGATGCCGTTAGTTTGTGCTCCGGGGCCCAGATGGCGGTGGACTCAGGCTTTCTTCACCCATTAGATATAAAGAAAATTTGACCCATCCTTCAGGCCCCAACTGAAAAAGATGGAGGGCTTCCATCTAAAAGAAACTAGGTTCTGTAGGATCTCACATTGTCCTCTACCTGAAAAGGGTAAAGGGTGCATTCCTTGAAGAAAAAGCCGTCCGGGTCAGTTTTAGCACATTGTTATATTATCATTTCATTACCGATCCGTAACATTTTTCTTACGTAAATTTTTCTACTTTAAGTTTTTTTTCTGGACTACATGACTTTCTTGGCTGATCCCAGTGAATTTAGCGCTCACTCTATCTTTCAAGCTAGGAAAATTCTCCACGCAAAGAAAACAATTAAACATGTTCGATGGCCTAGCTTTGCTCAATAACGTGCGACTATTTGGTGCGTTTTGTCTACCTGTGGTTCCCCGGTGCCAACTCTGTTTCCAACTTTTGCATTGAAATCTCCCAGCAATGCTTTGACGTCGTTTGTTGGAAGTAGGACACACAATGTCTCCAGACGGTCGTAAGACTCGTTTTTAACTGTTTCTACCCTTACTTCAGTGGGAACATGCCCGTTGATGAGCCAGAGGTTGAAGAATCGAGTCTTCATGCGAACCGGACACAACATTTCATTAATAGGTTTGACGCAATAACGTTCCTGTCGTTGATCTCGTTGCCAAGACAATTTGCTAACTGGATTGCAGTGATGCTTAGTTAGCATTTCTCGACCTGCTGTAGGAGGGACTCTTGGCCCCCGATTTGTACGGGGAGCGTACATTACAGGACACGAAAGAATAATCCGTTAAACGTTTGCGTGATCGTCGTTGTTGATCCGTCCAATGAGAGGGGTTCTTTTTTCAAGATTTCTTGACATGGAGTAGTTTATCCTGCCCTACTTCTCTCACAAGCATGAGTCGCGATAGGCTTCGGCGGAGTATATTATGTTACTGCACCTAAGTATATTTTTGAAAAGTATGTTCGTATTACGATATAATATGTACATATAGGTATATTGCGAAACATAATATAGATAAAAATTACCAATGTACTTGAAATTCTAGCCCATCCGCAGAGCCAGCTCGTTAACAAGTCAAAACACAACAAAACATATAACGAGGAATAAAAACCTCATTTACACCTGGTGACACATTCATTTCACAAGGAATATTTAGTACAGGTTGGAAAATAACTTGAATATAATTTTTTTTGTCGCCGTGTGAAATCAAGTACGTACTTAAAACTCATCAAGTGGACCCATCCGTGACAAGCAACCAACCAACATTTATGGTCCAGTTCTACGTGGTGTGATTACAAATGCTCCTGAATGAGGGTGTATTGAAATAGAAGCTTTCAACAGGAAAAAGACCCCAGGCGAAAAATGTTATGCCGCATTGAATCTAAAAAAAGGACTAACAAAATGATTCATTTAAGCTTAGGAAAAAGGAAAAATTGCCAGTCTGTTTTGGATTGGTCTACGGGGTATTTGCTACGACATCCCGTATTCCGGGAGAAACAAAAAGCTGTCATAAAAACACCTCCCTCATCGCGAATTGTAAGCTGAAATGTGAGCTAAAACGTGGGCTAATGGACAAGGATTTTATATTGGACAATGTGAGAGATGTTTTCGGGGAAGACGGAAGGTTGGAGTGGAAATATATAATATATGGAAATATAGACAATCCACATACGATGCAGCTGCTTTATAGCGGATTAATTCACCAACCTTTGCTAGTTCGCCGTTCGCCCGCACCTTGAGTTGGCCCTCTTCTACTTGCTAGGGCTGTGTTCTCTAGAAAATGACAAAATGACAGGAATTTTTTGCATGATTCGATTCAGTAGAGTATGTGCCAACTGAATACAAACAAAAATTCATGATGCGCGCTAACTAGAATTGCCATGGTTCTTTCGATCTTGCTGTCTGCATTTTCCGTCGACATTTACGCTAACCTTTAGAATGCATTGCTTCCGCAAACAAGACAACCATGAAGCAACGTGGCCGACTGAGGGATGTGTCGTTCAAGAAATTTTCTGAGTGAGAGTCCAAGACATTTGGTAGGTAATTGACTCAACGAACCACTGATAGCGGCAGTGGGTCAAACCGCTAACGGCCAAGTCTTAGCGATAAGATAGTTTGGAAAAAGGCAAGATAGCTGTAGCCTGAATAGCTGACCAACACCTAAGCGTCTCAGGTTTAGTAGGATGGAATTATTTGTGTAATTCGACCTGCAACCTAGTTGAGGGAACTCCAGCACGTTTATTAAGCCATCTGAAACAGGTATCTCCGAGGCCGCTGCTTGAATGGAGTCAAGCGATGTGGAACTCGTCCTTGAAAAAACTACTCTACATCAAGAAACCTGGAACGTCGATGCCCACAAAGAGGGACTCCACTCCTGTGGTGTATTGTAGTGGGACAGTTTGCTTTGGAGACTTACATCGATGGTCTTTTTCTAATATTGTTATGCTGACCATCTCGTGATCACGGTTAATGGTAAACTCGAAGATCATTTTTCAAACAGCATTAAGTGCAGTACAGGAATAGTGCAACATAAATTATAGTACCTTCGTGTTAATCGTTTGAAGGCAGCTGTTGGAACCTCTAACACATCAAATGTCCCCGTATATACAATTCGTCACTGACAGACCACGTCAAGCACCTGGCCATTACTCTTGACAAAAAACTTCTCTGACTGGAACATCTGAGAATAGTATCAGAAAAAACCACTAAAACTCTGTGTATTTGCAGTATGTAGGCGAGACACGACGAAATAAACCTTCATTCGTCCTGTAGATTTACAAGGCGATCGTTAGATCTATTGTAATAGAATACGGTGCATTAGTTTGGTGGAAGAGGGCCTAAACCGTAATTGATAAATCTATTCAAGGTACATTTCAGAGACTAGCTTGTCTTGCTCCTACCGACCCGAACTCCATGAAGTTCTGCTTGATCTGGCACGACTACATATACAGGTGTAAGCAGGAGTGAAACTAAGTTAGGTTGAGTTAAAAGACTGCCGTAAATGATACAGCACACATAGGCCACCAGAAGGCCCTACAAGAATAAAACGTTTCCCATTGGAATCACTATTTATTCAACCAGCCAGAACTGGCAATGAACAGATCAAGCCTGAGCGGGCTCATCTAAGGGGCATCCCCAAATGAAGAAAGAAACAGTCCCCCAGAAAGACCCACCTCCTCACAGCCAACGCATTGGCCGGCGCATAGAAAATGAAAGGAAGTTTGCTCCTGGTCAGCATCTCCGCAGCCTCTACAGAAGTCATTGAGGCGTCGGCGAAGTCTTCCAACGTGCTCCCCAATGGGGCAGTACCCAGTGAAAACATTCACCACCACACCAATATACTTCCTGCTTAATGATAATATTGCAGCAGAGCGGCCGGGGTCCACTGTGGGTTATAACCTCTTCATGATTTGACACTTACCGTCCTCAGTCCATCTTGCACTCGCTTTATTTTTCGCATTAGAGTTGATAATTAGCTTGCAACACAAGGACATCACTTTCCATTTCATAGTCGTTTCTACTGAATCGAAACAATACTCCCAAGAATTCAACAGCACTGTTAAACTTCAAGGTTCAAACAATCGAATAGGACATAAATCGATTTACGAAGTAAATCTTCTAAAGATTTCAAATCTTTTTCGCATTACACAGTGCATGCCCTCTACTGAGGACAACAAGACTCGATAAACTCTTGGCAATTGTCGGATACTCCTCCTGGCGAAAGATCTTGGACATTAAGATTCCAAAGATTTGGACAAATTTCTTCCTATGTCTGGAACTCAACGTATGCTTTCATCTACATGATTCTTGCCTTTCAAGGCCAAGTTGTGGTGACTCTGTGAGCACATATATATCCTCGGGCTCACACGTCCTTTAAGAATGATCCACAAGTTCATGTACATTTTGCAACTTTGGTTCTGTGTTCGCTTCTGTCCCTGGGGCGATTTATACCACTTTTGAGTAGGGAATGAGCTTGGTAATTTCGTCAGCATAAGCAAGGTTATATTATAACTGAGCAGCTGTTGATTTTCTTTAGTGTTGGCACTCGATGCTGCCATTAATGAATGCCTTTAATGGCAATGGGTCCGACGGAGTAACGATATGGCAAGGCATGGCGTCGCAATTGCCAAACTTTGCTGCCTTTTTTCGGACGGTGAAATATTCTCAAATTTGCTTATGGGCTTTATTGTTCGTAAAAATAGTAGCCCGAAATAGCAGCTATTAAGTTTAGAGAATAAGTTAAAGGGAGTGAAAGAACGTTTTATGGGAGTGTATACACTTTAGTTCGTGTTCTTTGAGACAGAAAAGGCTAGAGTTGGTTATAATGTTGCAAAGAAGACATTCGGAAATGGTTTATGTTCAATTTACCCAGAGTTTGTATGCTAATTTTAGATAATATATAATGTTAATAAATCTTCACTGAGTTTCCAGTAGCTAAAGCATACATATGACAGGTGTAGTGTTGCGTTACGTACAACTGCAACTGAATTACGTATAAACTCCGCTGAACAACTCAAAGTTTCGAAATATGTACATAAACAAATAATGCTTATACCTATCTTGAATTTGATCCTAACTACAAATACGAGTATGTTTTTGAGAAGATGAGATATAAAATCTCTTATAAGAAGCCTGAGTCCTGAACAAATGGTAGCCGGCCAAATATTCTACATCAGACACATAAATTTTCCTTAACACAACTTTATTTTCTTTCGGGATTACTGACGGTATGATTTCGTTTTGCGAGGGAACACAGGTGCGATTTTATTGATTTCTACATCTGAAATCTACATATTAGCTATATAAACAATAATGTAATTCTGTATCTACGCGAATCTTATATTATATTGTATTTGAAATAAAGAAGATAAAATATGCATTTTAGATGTATTTTCCGTTGTGTTTATTCACGCATAAGCGCATATGCAAGATGTTGAGAATAAGTTAAGATTCCACTATATGTGCAATGCACATACAAATGCTCAAAAAATTTGTATGAGCAAGTTCATATAGTGAAATCCTCCAAATTTTATGCTCATGTTGTATGTTGTGCATCACTGTCCATACAAAAGTAAGTTTATTATTCATGTAATGGAATCACTCTAAATATCAGCGCTTAACTTATATGTATGTAGCTATGCTCAACTTGGCACATACAAAATTCTATGCTCATACAAGAAAACTGCAGAGCATTTTTTTTTTGTAAGCGCACATGATTCCTTTGCGTTTTTCTGTTTGTCAGGGCATTTGCTGTCTTCCGTTCTTAACCAAATTTGGTATGTAGCTTGCTTGGGTGACTCTTAGGGCGGTCGCCCATTGGAAGCATAAACACGCGACCAGGCGCTCTCGCACTAACAAGGGGCTATGAGACACGCGGCTACAAGCTGCAGGGTTTGTCAATTGCAATGCGCGTTCGCTGTTCAATTTGTTGAACTGAGATAAAGTGAGGACAATGATCCAGGCGGCCAAGGCCCGACGTCGGGCTGTCGCGCCACGATGATGATGATGAGATAAAGTGAGGCGTACGTACTTTAAAAATTTGAACAACAGCAACGAATCCTTATCGTATTACGTTTGCGGCGTGTGTATGAATCCCTCTTATAACCTTTTTAGCTTCACCCATCGAGTCGTTTTTTTTAAGTATATATGTTTCCTATCAATCCAATACAATTGAATTCCATTGACAACATTACTATGGCAGTTACTCGGTATTAAATTTTCGCGAGAACTCTATCTGAAAAACTGGTGAAGTACTTCCTACAAATTAACACTAAAAGGCAATATATAGCAAGTAACAAATAAGTGACGAATTAGCAGACAAAAATCCTATTTAATTTGTGTAAAAAATCCTTTATTTTCTCAAATATCATTTACAAAAATTGAATTAATTCTATCACAATTATATTGTCATTTTGTTTAAATATACTGATTACAATTTTTTCATAAAACATATTTATCCTACGCTAAGAAAATTAAATAAACAAATAAATCAAGTCAAACAATGAATCACTTTAAATTAAAGATATTCAGTTTTCGCAAAGCATACTAAATAAAAGCTCTTCATGAATCAATTAACAAACACGTTTCTAAAATCGAATAAAAGGATCGGTCACTTGAAAACAGTTAAATTAATTGTTCGACTCGTCACTGAATTCAGCCACCAGCTTATTGTAGATGCTCTCGTCGAAATCAATAAGTTCAAGGTTGCTGTTCAGAAGATCTTCAAAATTCACCTTTTCGTTCTTTTCGAACGAAATGAAAGTCAGTTGATTTAACAGAGATCCTTTTATGTCATGGGTTCGATGATCGGAATTTCTGACGTTTGGCTCACTTAATTCGACACTCGCTGTGCCAGTTTTAAATACGAGCAAATCCCTGAATTCCCAGTTTGCCGGACTGACTAGCTCTTCTTCTTTTGCATTATCTAAATCCAGTCGACACCTATCGCTTTTATGGCTAGTTTCATCAAACGGAGGCTCAACAACTAAAGGCGGGCTATTATCCGCGGAAGGAGATGGGCCAGCTTCCTGAGTTTGCTTCGAATCGATCGTGTGGGATAATTTCGATTTCGCGGTTTTGGCTGAAGGTATTATAGGGTCAACGGTTGTCGAAGCGCGGCAGACTCGCTTAGGTTCGCTATCGAATAATTGCTCCAAGGCTTTTCTTTTCTTCGTAGTCACTCTTAACGGTTCGCGAATACCTGCAACAATATCCTTGTGGCGACGATTGTTCGCCCAATTTTTGACTCTTTGTACAGAAATGTTCATTTTGACGGCTTGCTCCTTGCAATCTTCGTCTCGGAATTGGTAACATCTATGATAGAATTCCTCGAGCTCGCGCAGTTGTTCATTAGTATAAAGAATTCGCACTCGCCTTGGTTTCTCATTAGTTGACTGCATGATTGCAATGGATAAATGTGATCTGAAGATTCTGGATACTTGATTGTCCTGAGTTTGTTCAACGTGGTCTGGAACTGTATTGTCCTGGATACTTGATTTTCTTTTCTGAGGCTTGTGAACATCGTTTGGAACTATAAATACACTTTACTTTTATATATCCTTTTTCAAACTGAACAATATAATTTGGCTCTTCTAACAGATAATTAGCGCAATGGATATTTTTTATTATCGTGTTTTTCGTGATTGAAATCATAAATTTTTATTATACCTTCTGCTTTTATATTTGGAACAGAAAGTGGCGCAGGTAGAAAGACTAATTTTGGAAAAGGTATGGTTTGGATGAAGGACGAAGTACTGTCAGATGTCTGCAAGAACCATGTTGAAGCCATGTTATGTTATAATGCTAAAAAAAGTTTCAGAAAGAAGACCCTTGATTCTTTTGCCTGCTGTCCCCTCATTTGTTACATGGGTTTTTATGGTTCAAAGGATCATGACTTATTAGGGTTCCTTCGTATCAGCAAAAAAAAAATTTGCCCCACCAAGGGTTAAATCAAAGTAGTAAGACAGTCTAAAATTGTCATCTGTCACAATTCAAATATTCTGTCGGCTTCCAGTTAATGCAAGTGTATTTCAAGCTGAAGTACTAGCAATAAGAGAAATGTGTAGGGTCTTGGAGCGTAGCACAGCAACCACTAGGAACGTCACCATCTTCAAGAGTCCTACGTGGTGATGGTCCACATGATACGGTCTAGCGTTAGATGGAGCGCACTGACAACTTGACTATGGCAATTACTCAACATTATATTTTCGCGAAACCTATATCTGAAAAACTGGTGAAGTACTTCCAACAAATTAAAATTATAAGACAATATATATAGCAAGTAATAAATAAGTGACGAATTAGCAGACAAAAATCCTGTTTAATTTGTATAAAAAATTCTTTATTTTCTCAAATATCATTTACAAAAATTGAATTAATTCTATCACAATTGTATTGTTATTTTATTTAAATATACTGATTACATTTTTTTCATGAAACATAAAATAAATAAACTAGGCTAAGAAAATTAAATAAATAAATAAATCGAGTCAAATAATAAATCACTTTAAATTAAAGATAATCACTTTTCGCAAAGCACACTAAATAAAAGCTCTTCATGAATCAATTAACAAACACGTTTCTAAAATCGAATAAAAGGATAGGTCGCTTGTAAACAGTTAAATTAATTGTTCGACTCGTCACTGAATTCAGCCACCAGCTTATTGTAGATGCTCTCGTCGAAATTGATAAGTTCGAGGTTGGTGTTCAGAAGATCTTCAAAATTCACCTTTTCGCTCTGTTCGAACGACGAAACGAAAGTCAGTTGATTTAACAGAGATCCTTTTACGTCATGGGTTCCTTGCGCGGCACTTTGGGCGTGTGGCTCACTTAATTCGTTACTCGCCTTCCCAGTTTTAAATACGAGCAAATCACTGAATTCCCAGTTTGCCGGACTGGCTAGCTCTTCTTCTTTTGCATTATCTAAATCCAGTCGACACCTATCACTTTCATGGCTAGTTTCATTAAACGGGGGCTCAACAACTAGAGGTTGGCTACTATCCGCGGAAGGAGATGGGCCAGCTTCCTGAGTTTGCTTCCATTCGATCGTGTAGGTTAAGTTCG
This sequence comes from Chloromyia formosa, assembly GCA_964017055.1. Classification (NCBI taxonomy): domain Eukaryota; kingdom Metazoa; phylum Arthropoda; class Insecta; order Diptera; family Stratiomyidae; genus Chloromyia; species Chloromyia formosa. The sequence continues at coordinate 2,743,843 of OZ024813.1, read as the reverse complement.
ATTTCGCGGTTTTAACTGAAGGTATTCTAAGGTCAACTGTTGTCGAATCGCGGCAGACTCGCTTAGGTTCGCTATCGGATGATTGCTCCAAGGCTTTTCTTTTCTTCGTAGTCACTCTTAACGGTTCGCGAATACCTGCAACAATATCCTTGTGGCGACGATTGTTCGCCCAATTTTTGACTCTTTGTACAGAAATGTTCATTTTGACGGCTTGCTCCTTGCAATCTTCGTCTCGGAATTGGTAACATCTTTGATAGAATTCCTCGAGCTCGCGCAGTTGTTCATTAGTATAAAGAATTCGCACTCGCCTTGGTTTCTCATTAGTTGACTGCATGATTGCAATGGAAAAATTTGATCTGAAGATTCTGGATACTTGATTGTCCTGAGTTTGGTCAACGTGGTCTGAAACTGTATTGTCATGGATACTTGATTTTCTTTTCTGAGGCGGCTGAACATCATTTGGAACAATATATGCACTTTGTGTTTTTATATCCTTTCTCAAATTAAACAATATAATTTGGCCTTTCTCAAAGACAATTAGCGCAATGGATATTTTTATTATCCTGTTTTTGGTGATCGAAATCACAAATTTTTATTATATCTCCTGCTTTCATATTTAGAACAGAAATTGGCGCAGGTAGAAAGGCTAATTTTGGAAAAGGTATGGTTTGGATGGAGGACGAAGTACTGTCAGATGTTCTTAAAAACCAGGTTGAAGCCATATTATTTTTTATTATAATGCTAACAAAAACAAGTTTCAGAAAGAAGACCTTTGATTCTTTTGCATGCTGTCCCCTAATTTCTTATTTTACATGGGCTTTTACAGTTTAAAGGATGGCGAGTGCTCTAATAGGGGTTAAATCAAACTAGTAAGTCAGTCTAAAATTGTCGTTTGAATTCGTTACAGGTTTAATTTCATTTGATTTTTTTTTAGCCCAGCCCACTTTCATTTCGCAAAATTTCCGCTGTTAAGTTTTGGAGCTCAACTTCTGCAGAAGCTGTGAAGATATATATGAGGAGGAGAGTATCTTTCATATACTCAGCGCCTGCTTGACATTAGCCTTTAAGAGAATGTCGACTTTAGGCGAATATGCATGTGCGGATCTAGGGGACTTAGCCAATGTGGATATGGGTCAGGATGTTTCAACAATGGATGACGGATGGAATTATTCCGGAGTAACACAAGGGACCTTTATCTGGTCTAAGTGTGCTAATATAATATAATACTAAGATTACGGCAGCCCTTCTTACCCTACCGTATGAAGCAAGCCGCCCATTTTACAGATTATTTTCGAATATAAATTTAAATATGTATTAATATTAAAAGTAACAAAAATCTGAAACAATAAAGTTAATGGTTTGTCGATACCTATTCTGTCAATTTACGATGACACCCCTTAGTCCGAAATATTCATCCGCACGTGTTGCAGAAACGCCAGATCTTAAATATTTCGTGCAAAAATTTTGTTGCAAATATTCCTAATGACAGCTACCTGCAAGGCAATTATCTTAAGTGCCGGTAATTAGATATTTTTAACGTACAGTCTTCTATAACGCGTGGGTTACTATCCTCGACATATAAATTTACGTTATAGGAGAAATCGGACACAAAATGCGCTACTGCTACAAGTAGGTATGAAAATATAACTGCTCTTACCCTGTATAAGTTAGATACATTGTTTTTTTTGTGCACAAAAGCTCGGGTTAACTATCTTTCACTTGGAAACCTGCAATAGAACACGCCTAATGTTAGAAATTTGTTATTTGAGTTCGAAATAACGACAATCTGATATAATTGAATCATCTTGCTTATCAGATAATGTCCCTTTGATGATGAACAAATCAAATACACCACATCGTCATTCACCACCCCAGCAATAGTCAGTTTTGAGGTCCATGTGTCGGAAAGTTAAATTCTCGTATAACATTCATCAACAGTAATCAAGGCAAATGCCAACGACTAATTGGTGGCATTAATGTCAACGTTGGTCTCTGAATTAACTATATCGATTATATATGTATCTGTTATGTCTAATTCAATGAAGGGAATACGTACTCAGAATAAATTCCTAAATTAATCAAACCGTTGCCAAATACGTTTTCTTCTCGACTATTATGTGCAGTTGGAATTTTCTCATATAGCATTAGTAAAAAGACAAATAGAAAATATTCTGTGTAGTAAGCATTTATACGATTATATACGATGAGCGTAGCAAATAGCGACTAATGAAGACATAACCAATGTGAATTCCTCGTAACACTTAGTTTCGTCCTTAGAGTGAACCCAGATTCATGTCAAGCAATATACAAGTAACATCGAATCTGAGTAAACAGACAATGCGTTGGTCCTTGAATAACATTTATAATTCAAGACAATCCATTAACACACTGTCTAATTAAGCGAATATACGTTGCGTAAATTGCGACGGCATTTGGGAAATTGTTCTTTTCTGTTGTGAATCAGAGTATTTTCTGTGAGTGCTGAATGTTGTTGACTTCAGTACAGACATTTGGCTTTGGTGACAAGGTTGATGAGGATGTAAGTTAAGCGAGGTACAGCGGTCGCCGTAATGCATCACTGCACACATTCACCACTCCTGAGTAAATTGTGATTTCATCTGGAGGGCTTCCCCTTACACAATATCTTAAACTAAAACCAGTCGGTGTGTAGGCAACAAAATGATAGAGCTAAACCGCACTTACATCCGGAGAATCGTAGTCAGCGTAATTGCTAGATGATGATTTGCAAGGTGCCAATATATGATCGACACAGGAGAATCCGGATCTGCATTTAGAATGCACATGTTGATGCTTTCTAAATGCTTTTCCAGGATAGGATAGACACAGGGAGAAGAAGAAAATAAGTAAGCAGCAATGGATAGGTCACACCCTCCATAAAGGGCCGGACAGGATTATTCAACAGGCACTTGATTGGAGCCAACGCAAGACGCCGTGTTGGACGATCGAGAAACACGTGGAGAAACTAACCTTCTGAGTGAGGGTCTATAGGCAAATCGTGGAGAGAAAGCTAAAAGCGGTTGCGAAGAACAGGACAAGGTAGAAACAAGGTATGGTTGATGCCCTATGCCCCACAAGGGGAAACAGAAACCAGAAAGAGAGAAATGCTCCTTTAGTCTTTTCAGGACAATTTTAGCTATTATTTTTGCAACGGCAAGAAGCACACAAATGCCTCTCCACTAATTACAGTCTGTAAAGCTATTCTTATTCGGAATGTTGATGATCAATTCTTCCTTCCACTCAGTGGGAAAAGTCTCTGTATTTAATGCTTTATCAAAAAGTGGGGTCAGAAACTCCTCTTCCATAGTCCTCCGCGTGGGCGCCCCCTGGAACGGCAGTGGTCACTGACCATTGCCAACCAACGTCAAGCCGCCAGTGATGGCGGTGCGATGATTTGGTTGAGGTACCCCTGTGGTGTGGGGTGTGAAAAAAATACCACGGCCTTTCCCTTTGAGGGCCTGTCGTTAAAACCGACAATCAAAGGACAGGATGTGTATGCCAGCAACTTGCACTATCCGAAATCTTTATATGCTAACGAAACGTCAACTATGCCTCGGATAAGGACTGACTCAACGGTTACGACTTTTGGCTATCGTACAATGACAAAGATTGGATTCTGGAATGTGCGTACTCTCCTGGACAATGGATCAGAAGGTTCCCAGAACGCACGATTTCTTCAATTAGAGAGTGAATTTCTGAGGTACAAATTAAATATCTTAGGAGTTAGTGAGATAAGATGGTGGAACAGCGGAGAATTCATCTCTCCAACGGGCAGCACTGTAATGTTGTACTCCGGTAAAGCTACCGGTAGTCGTCGTGAGTCAGGTGTGGGGCTCCTTTTAACCAGAGCCGCGCGAAACTGTCTCTTATCCTGGGAACCGGTCTCTGACAGGGTCTTGACCGCCAGGTTCCGGACCAAAATGAGGAACATCTCAATAATACAATGTTATGCCCCTACTGAACCCGACAATGTTTTGGCAAAAGACTCCTTCTACGAAGAACTAAACGCCGTTCAGAGCAGAACACCTAAAGGTGACATTATAATGGTTATGGGTGATTTGAATGCGAAAGTTGGCGCTGATAACTATGGGCTCAGACATGTGATGGGGAGACACGGTCTTGGTGATCGTAATGACAACGGTGAAAGATTTGTAGAGTTCTGCAACTTTCACAGTCTCTTCATCGGTGGTACTATGTTTGAGCATAAGGACCACCACAAAATCAGTTGGTCCTCTGTTGATCGGCGCAGAACACAAAATCAGATCGACCATTTTGCCATTAGTAAAAGATTCAAGAGTTGCCTTCTGGACGTGCGAAACAAGAAGGGTGCCGATATTGGGATGGGAAGAGACCATTATCTTATGATCGCTAATGTTCGATTGCGTATTGCAGCCGTGCGCCGCCCCAGCGACGAAAGATCCAGGCCCCGCAAATTCAACACCGCTCGACTAAAAAATCCAGCTGTCTTACAACAATATAATGACCATCTTGCGCAAAAAGCGGCTGAGATAACTAGTCACCCAGATAGTGACATAAACGAAAACTGGGATGCCATAAAAAATGCGTACATTGATAGCGCAAATACCATCCTTGGCCCAAACCCGGATTGCCGGAATAAGCCCTGGATGTCCGACGCTTCATGGCAGCGGATTGTTGAAAGAAAGGAGCTGAAAGTTCGTTTGGCTGCAGCATCAGACGACAATCGAAGCAGCATCGAACTCCTTTACCGTCAGAAAGCTCGAGAAGTTCAGCGTAGTGTGCGACGCGATAAAAGAGTTTATGCCAATTCTCTTTTAGCGTCAGCAGAAGAAGCCGCAAGAAGTAACAACTTAAATGCCGTATACGGTGTCATCAAGGAGTTTACAGGTGGTCGTAACTCCTGCCAACATCCGGTGAAAGATAGTGATGGAAAGCTACTTATCTTGGAAGAAGATCAAATGAGGCGGTGGAAAGAACACTTCGCCGCGGTCTTGAACCGTGTCACCTCTGGTGAAGTTCCCCCTCATATAGATAATTTAGCTAACCATCAAAATGTGCGTATACGGTCCACTGCCCCGACTAAAGAGGAAATAGTCACTGCAATTATTGCACTAAAACGAGGAAAGGCCGCCGGACTTGACGGCATCCCTGCCGAACTTTATCAAGCAGCGCCAAGCGTAACTACCGATTTGCTGCACCCACTTGTTGGTAAAGCGTGGAATACAGAGACCTTCCCCACTGAGTGGAAGGAAGGTTTGATCATCAAACTTCCAAAGAAGGGTAGCCTCACAGACTGTAATAATTGGAGAGGCATATGTGTGCTTCCTGCCGTTGCCAAGATAATAGCTAAAATCGTCCTGGAAAGACTAAAGGCCCACTTAGAAAGCACAATTGATGAAGAGCAGGCTGGCTTTCGATCCGGATTCTCCTGTGTCGATCACATTAACACCTTGCGAATCATCATCGAGCAATGCGCTGAATACGATTCTCCGCTTCACTTGCTTTTCATCGATTTCGAAAAGGCTTTCGATAGTGTGAACCGGGATTCTATATGGGCGGCCTTGCGCAGGAGAGGCATCCCTGAGAAGCTTGTGGCTATTATTAAGGCAACCTATGACGGCGCGAAATGTCGCGTTCTGCATAAAGGTAAGGTGTCGGGGGACTTTGAGATTCGCAGTGGAGTTCGGCAGGGGTGCATCCTCTCACCGATCCTATTCCTCATTGTGATCGGCGATGTGTTGCATGCAGCCCTATCCGGACTCGACAGAGGAATTCAATGGACTTTGACATCTTATCTACAACATCTTGACTACGCTGACGACATATGCCTACTCTCCCACAAAATCATGGATCTGTCCGCAATGGCGTTAGATCTCGAGAGGGAGGCAAGCAAGGTTGGGCTAAAGATTAATACCAACAAGACCAAGGTTCTTAGCCCGCCGTTGCGAAAAAGAAATCCGACACCTATTGCCATCAATATTAATGGGCAGCCTGTGGAGAAGGTAGACAACTTCGTCTACCTGGGTAGCATTGTTGCCGAAAATGGTGGTACGGAGCAGGACATCGCTCGTCGTATCAACCAGGCTAAACGCGCATACGGCATGCTGTCCAAAATCTGGCAGGGCAGTTATCTCAGCATTAAGACCAAGCTGGGCCTGTTTCGCTCCCTGGTACTATCAGTGCTTTTGTATGGGAGCAATACATGGAAAGTTTCCGTAGGAGTTACCAGAAAGCTGCAAGTTTTCGTCAACTCATGTCTTCGTCGAATTTTAAGAATTTTCTGGCCCGAAACAATATCAAATGAAGAGCTAAGTCGGCGTACGGGTCAGATGCCAATCGACGAATTGATACGCAGGCGAAAATGGCAGTGGATAGGTCACACATTGCGGAAGAGTGATAACTGCATTGCTATGCATGCCATGAAATGGAACCCCATTTCCAACCAAGGCCGACCAAGAGGGGGTCCTCGAATCACATGGCGTCGATCTGTGGCAAAGGAGTGTCAGGCACTGGGTAAGTCTTTTGGGGAGTTGCGCCCCATTGCCCAGAACAGAGTACGATGGCGCGCAGGAGTAGTTGACGCGCTATGCCCCGCTAGGGGTTAAGGCAAAGTAGTAAATTATCTATATGATGGCGAATTTCACCAGAAATTAAACGATTCAAAACTGCGACGAAGTTTTTTTTCACCGCCTCATTTGAACTTCTTCCAAGATAAGTAGCTTCCATCACAATCATCCACCAAATGTTGACAGTAGTTACGACCACCTGTAAGCTCCTTGATGACACCGCATACGGCGTTTAATTTGTTGCCCCTTGCGGCTTCTTCCGCTGAAGCTAGACGAGCTTTCGCATAATCTCTTTTATCGCGTCGCACACTACGATGAACTTCTCGAGCTTTCTGACCGTAAAGGAGCTCGATGCTGCTTCGATTGTCATCTGAAAATGCAGCCAAACGAACCTACAAATCTTTTCTTGCAACAATTCGCTGCCTTGAAGCGTCGGACGCAGAGGCCTTATTCCGGCAATCCGGATTAGTGCGTAGGATGGTATCTGCGCTGTCAATTTACACATAATGTGAAATCATATTGAGGCATGCCAGTTTTCATTTATATCTATATCTGGGTAACCAGTTATCTCAGCTCCTTTTTGCGCAAGATAGTAGTTGTATTGACAACAACTGCGCCTGGATCTTTCGTTGCTAGGACAAAGGGCAATGTACAATCGAACATTAGCGATCATAAGATTATGGTCTCCCCCATCCCAACATCGGCGGATTTCTTATTTTGCATGTCCAAGAGGCAACTCTTGCATCTTTTACTAATGGGAAAGTGGCCGATTTGATTTGGTGTTTTGCGCCGACCAACAGAGGACCAACTGATTTTGTGGACCTTATGCTCAAACATAGTACCACAGTTAACAATTCTTTCACCGTTGTCGTTACGATTCCCAAGACCGTATCTCCCCATCAAGTGTCTGAGCCTATCACATTTGGATCAGAATTTAAAGTGAATTGGTTGAAAGTCAACTTATTTTGCCCCTATCCCTTTGTAAACTGAATCGGCAATTCACCCAATGGGGCGAGTCATATGTATGGCGGCCATTTGAGTTCACTCGCCATATGATGCCGTTCTTTACAATCTTGATTTTTTGTTAGAATGAAAAGAACAGGCCTATTATTATCCTAGAGTTTAAAATTACTGCTTGGGCAAGAAGGGGGTGGATCCAAAATTGAAATTAACCTAACGTTTATATAATAAGTAAAACTATATGAAAATGGTTGCAAAATATGCGCAAGTACATAGGCGAAAAGATAAAAATCCTTTATGAAAGCTGAAAAATGAAAATTTTATTTGTTTTTATTTCAAATACACAAAAGTAGCAAAAATGGAGCGACCCCCTTCTTGCTGCGAAGCCTTCCGCACTCTGAAACTGCCATTCGTGGGACGTAAAACCAAGACCAGAAACTTAATTGGAAATGCATCAATCAAAGGACACTTACAAGTCAAGGTACAATCCGTGAAAAACTTTGGTTCGATTCCGAAATAGCACTAAGCAAAGCTATAGACATACATATATCGCGCGAAAGAAACGTAACGAAACAATTAAAAAATCTCCATAATCAAACGCAAACTAATTCATTTTACACTGAACAAAGTAGCAGTCTTGTTAATAAAATAAATAATAAAACCTTCAAACACGCATATAAACCTAACACAAATCAAAAAACATAAACAAATATAACTCAAATCACACACAACCGAAAAATGAAAGTGAGAGAAAGTATAAAGTTTGCTGTAAATTCCATCACAAAACGTTAAGTGAATGCAAAACCAGAACAGTAATCTGCAGAAACTGCGGCAAACAGGGACATTGTGCATCAGTATGCTTTACTAAAAACATTAATATGAACACAAATTCTAACAAATATGTATATCAAAAGTCTGCATAATGACTACCAACACCAACTATCACAAAATCATGATTTCATTCTAACATTAACAAGTAATATACATAAGTTATTAACATCTAGTATACACATACAACAGAATAACAATCACTATACAGAAGTATGCATATTGGACACAAGGAGCAACATTACAATCAATTCAACATACAAACACAATTCAACTAGACCACAGAGATGTATTGTACACTAAATTCTGGACGTAATTTCACCACATATGAACTAGAAAATGTAAACAGAGAGATACGCGCCCCCGGTACAGTAGCACATGAGATGTCAAACTCGGATACCCCCCTCGTACTTCTCCTTGGTGAACAGTAACATTTCACTTTGTCTCTCTATCCCGGAACACCCGCCCGGTCCCTATAGCCGACACATGAGATGTCAAACGCACATCCTCCTTCTTACTACCACCCTTGCATGGAATCGTTTCGTTTCTCTCTCTTTTTTCATTTCTTTCTAATTCTCTCTTCTGTGACTAGAACATACAATATCGAAACTAAGAGCGTTTGGTAATAACATTTTGATTCCACTAGGTAAAATATGCTTAACACTAAGACATAACAATATAGGGTTTTTCAATAGGGACGACGCATTTTGTTTTTACATTTCTCAAACAGAGGAGAAGTTGGCTTCGCAATTCCTTCACATTTTGAAACGTCAGTCTATGCCATTTAATCACGGAAAGGTACACGCTTCAACAACGTTTATAAATTATTCAACTTTTTTTATCAAAGTTTACGTTCGATCGCGACTACGTTGCGCGCGCTTATGCCAATTTTCGGTCGACGAAACCGTGCAAAAAGACGGACTTTTGAACGTTTGGTGCGAAAATTCGAAACAACTTATGCATTGCATAATATCCCAGCCTATGTGAGAACGTAATGCTCGAAGTGAAGAAAATATCGTGGCCGTCCGGGAAAGTGTGCGTGAGCAGTCAAGGATGTCAATTCCGCGCTGATCGCAGGCGTTGAACATCAGTGTGACCAGCTTGTGGCGAATTTTGCGGAAGGATTTGACTCTCCGCCCGTACAAGATTGCGTTGACTCGAGAACTGAAGCCAACCGACCATTTTAAGTGTCGCACATTCGCTAATTGGGCTCTGGTCCAGATGCAAGCTGACGACGACTTTCACAAGAAAATCATTTTTTTCGGATGAAGCTCACTTCTGACTCGATGGTTTTGTCAACAAGCAAAATTGCCGCATTTGGTCGAGTGAGCAGCCTGAAGTGATGCACGAGACATAACTTTGTCCGAAAAAATAACTGTTTGGTGCAGTTTTCATGCCGGCGCGGCGGCGTCATCGGCCCATTTTTCTTTTTTGATGAAAACGGCGCGCCAACAACCGTCAACGGCAATCGCTACAGGGTCATGATATCGGATTATTTTCGGGACCAACTCCACGCTATCGACTTGGACAATATGTTGTTCTAACAGGACGGCGCAACGTGCCATACAGTCTACGACACAATCGAATTATTGAAGATCAAGTTCGGCAAGCGAGTTATCTCACACAACGGTCGTCGCGAATGGCCGCCTCGTTCGTGCGATTTAACTCCTTTGAACTTTTTTCTTCGGTCTATTCCAATAAGCCAGCAACGTTAGAAGAGCTGTAGGCCGACATCGAACGCGAAATTCCTGGTACTTCGGCCGATTTGTTTGCTCGAGTCATGGAAAATTGGGTCCAGCGTATTCACTCGTGCCAGCGCTTCTGCGGCGAATATTTGAACAATATCGTATTTCAAAAGTAATGGCATCGATCGTACTTTCATTTGAAATAAAAATCGTTTCCATAGTTAATCCACAAGTCTTTTGATTGAAAAAAAAAACAAAATGCATCGCTCTTAATGAAAAACTCTATATAATTCGAAGAGAAACGTTTGAGATTATTGAAGAAGATCATGCGCCTCTTCTATCACTTGTCTTGTGATGAAACTTATTTTCTGTTGTACATTTATAAATACATACCAATAAATGTATATCAGAAAAATAAAAGTCACCCATTTTCTATTAATACAATGAAATTTTATTAAGTTATATTGTGGGAAAATAAAACTGGATTATTAAAAAATGGTTTTTATTTTATCTATATTTGTTTGCCTTTCTTCTCACATTTGTTAAAAAAAATATTCTTAACGAAAAATGAGCTGGCAACACTGGCCTCAACGTACAAAATTCATAAGCATTTGAATTTAATTTTTCGTCTTCAACGTATGTATTTTTATAAATACCCTCAGTCAACTTGCTTTCTATCAATAGTACAGTTTCACTATCAACGGGTTTCACTTTCATAGTAACCACACGTACACAGGTTAATGTCGGAAATGTACACTCTCGGGGCAAAATTCAATATTTTCCAGAGCTTCGTTTATAACTCACCTCACGAATAGCTCTCCAGCGAATTAGTGTCCCTGACTACGTTAAGGATTTGGTCACTGGCACACCAGGGGTGTCCTAAAAGATATCAAACTGAACATCATTGGCTTTTTGGCTATCCTCTGGTTTAATATGGATTTTGGCATCGCACAGCCGCCCGCAACCATTCGACACACAAAATGGGTATGTGGCTTGCTTGCGGAGGACTCTTACCAGGATATTTTGTGCTTCTGATAGTTGTGAACAGCATGAGTTGCAAGCGACAAGACTATGAATTGAATGGAGGGTGGTGGGGAGGGTTGCGGCGCGGCGTAGCATAACATAATGGTCACGTATATTTTGGAGCTTATACCTACCATAAAAGTAATGGTCAATGGCAATTCGCTTGGAGGGGTTTAATTTATTGGAAGTACACTGTATAAATTGACCAAAGGTGAGTGGAACTTTCCAGTAGTTTAGAGAGTATTTTTTTCTTAATCTATTTTAAAAGAGTGTGAAATTCGAGATTTTGTATTGTAGTGATTGCTTCTGATAACTCGGTACATTTGGATTCGGAATATAAGGTCTTTTCAGGATTATTTTCCGGTGTGCATTAAGGCACAAAGTACATTTCCCCTTGTGGTGTGGCGCGAAAAATAAGTCACAGCCGTTCCGGGATTGTCGTAGAAGGCGACTAAATTGACTGAATACGTATACCAGCAACTTGTAACCTGTAATCTTTTATATGCTAACTAAACGTTAATTAGGCCTACTAGCAAACGTCAACTAGACTTATTAGGAGTAGTATTATAGTAGACGAAGTATGCGCCACAAAAGGTTAGGCAGGGCCGGCATTGACCAGTTCAATTAATAGGAAACCACTCGTAAAATTTTAGCATAGTCCATGAAAGTGCATATTCGACATATACAGGATATCCTGCTTAGAAACATCTTAATCTTGCTTAATGTCTTCTTCGTTTGTGGAAAATAGCAATATATATATATAAAGCTTTGCTTCGGTCCGGAGTCCTAAGCGTATATACCCTAGACTTGTACAGACCTAGTGGTGATACCGGAAGTACCAATTGGCAACGACCACATGCATTAAAAGCGAGTTTCCTATACGGCCAGTTTATAGGGAAGGTTGGTACTCATTCAGGAGGACCTTGACCATTCTAAAAATCAAAATCTACAAATATTTGTCGAATTTTTCAAGTCGCTAGCTTCATTCTATCTAAAGGCCTATTTGAAGTCTCACTTGTAGGGGTAGGTTTTTTTTAGTCGAATCTTGCGCATTTTTAATAACAGTACAGTACACACTTAGCTTCATTTTATCGGAAGTTATCGCTTATTTGAAGTTTCATTTTTAGGGGAGGTAGGGGTTCCTTGGGTAAGAAATTGCCCATCATTGCCACCAACCAATTAGATCATGCTTTGAACATTTAAGCAAAATTCCAAATCTCTAGCTTCATTTTTTCGAAAGTTATCGCTTATTTGAAGTTTCATTTGTAGAGGAAGTAGGGGTTTGGTGGGCCGCATTTTTCGTATTTTCAATATCAGCCAGCTGAATCCTACTACAAACATATAACCAAAATTTCAAGTCGCTAGCTTTATTTTATCGTAAGTTATCGCTTATTTTAAGTTCCATTTTTAAGGGAGGTAGGGGTTCCTTGGGTCGGATCTGGCCTACCTTTAATAAAAACTAACTCAATCTTACTTTAAACATTTGACTAAAATTTCAAGTTGCTGGCTCCATTCTATCAAAAGTTATCGCTTATTTAAAGATTCTGTAGGGGAGGTAGGGGTCCTTTACGTCGGATCTTGCCCATTTTCAATACCAACCAAGTAGATCTTACAAGCATCATTCAACCTAATTTTAAACTTACTAGTGTCATTCTATCGAAAGTTATCGTAATTAAAGGAATATTTTTTTTTTAATTTGTAGGGGAGGTAGGCGTTCCTCTGATCTGATTATGCCCAACTTACTGAAACTCAAGCAGCTTCTCACCTCAGGGTTACATGCTAAAAATAAGGTTTGACGTAGACACCTGGTTCAAAAGTTATAGACAAAAAACCTGAAAAGTAGGATAGTACGGGCTCTTTGTAAGAAAATTACCGTTAATTTTCAACTGATCGATTTTATTTTTCCAAGAGAGTATACGATTACTCTCACAAGCAATCTACCAAAGCTAGAGCTTTGCATGTTCATTTAATCGGGAGGTATAGATACATTTAATTATTTTACATATGTAAGGGAGGTATGTGTTCGTTTGGCCTGATCATGCCCATTTTTAATACCATCCAACTAGATTACACTACAAACATTTGACCAACATTTCAAGGCTCTAGCTTTATTCTATCGAAAGTTATCGTGCGAACGGACAGACAGACAGACGGACAGACGGATAGACGGACAGACGGACAGACGGACAGACGGACAGACGGACAGACAGACAGACGGACAGACAGACAGACAGACAGACGGACAGACGGACAGATGGACAGACATACAGACTGACAGATAGGCAGACATGGCTTAATCGAATCAGGAGGTGAACCTGATTATTCATATACCTAATATTGTACTTTGCTATACCTCCGGAGCCTCCTTTAAGGTGTTACATATTTTCGTCGTGACAAAAACAATATACCCTATACTAAAAGTCTAGGGTGTAATAACTATCACATTTATTACCAACGGTTCTGATTTTGGTACAATCTACATTCAGGTACTGATTGTACCGAAAACTTTAAGATTACCTGTACCGCAACGAACAAAATTAACGATAACTCGTTACAGTATGAAGCAATTTATTTCAACTTTTTTGTACGACATAAGAAGTATATTTAAGAAACATCTCTCAGGGGAAATTTTATTGGAATTTTTTTTTAGAAGCTATCCTAAGAAATGTAAGTCTGGGGTGCAGTTGCACCCCGCTCGGGCTTATGAAGGTTAAAAACTCTCACTGTGTTTATAAAGACTCCTCGAGTTTCAGTTTACATTCTTTTTGAGTTTCGCAAAGTCCTATGACAATTAAATGGATAGACTTGAATTTCCTTTAACTTTCTCTTATCCGTCTTGAAATATGAGTAAATCGGTTACTCGTGATTCGGCCCTACATTGGATGCCAGCCAAATCGGTAGAGATTATATGTACTGCTAATAATAGTAAATTGCTTTTAGAAAACAATCGTTTTGGGATTCTTCATAGCATTATTATTATTATAAAGACAAATAACTGGATGATGCTATCTATGGTCACCGAGGTCGACTTGAATGTGTGTCAACTGCCGAGTTATTAACCACAAACGTCACTTAAACTAATGATACATATGCAACCAGCTAAGCTCCAATTAACAGATAAAAGCAACATTCATCTTTAAAAATATATGAATATAATTAGCAGCAGCCGGTAGATTCGCTAACCAACTCAAAATGTATTTTGAATGAAATCTGAGTATTTTCAAAACAGATATGTACGTTTATCAAGTGCTGGGTACACAATGATAAAAAACGCAACTCAAAGGCCTGAAAAATAATAAGCCTTTTGTATCGATTCCCGGAAAAGCATTTTGCCAAGAGCAAATCAACGCGGCCAAGGCCCGACGTCGGGCTGTCGCGCCACGATGATGATGATGATGAAATCAACGCAGTGTTCTGGTGAAAATGTGGGCACTTTTTATGATTTTAGCAGGTTTTTTTTTGTGCGCGCTGCTTTAGCACCCATTAAAAAATACCATAGAAAAAAATTTTCTTTGTGGAAAATTTAACAATGGAAAATATTGTCATATGTGAACAAATAAGCATTCCCCATGAAAAGAAAATGGTTTCAGTAGTGATTTTGCTTCATGTGAGCATACGTGCAAGTGGGAGTTTTGTGGAATATCACAACAAATTAGCTCGGTTGTGTGTCATTACCAGATACATATAGTTCTTTCTTATATTGTGTTAAAAATATGACTACAAGGACACATTATGTGCCTTATAAAACAACTAAGCAAATGGATTTTTGTCCTGCGAAAAACATAAATTGTGGTTAAAAAAAAGCCTCAAATTTGTGAAAGAGCATGAAAATGAGCTTGTGGCGACCTTGTTAAGGTGTTTCGTGAGAATGTCAGGGAAATAATTATGAGAAGCTACTGGTTTAATTGAGCGATATACAATAAAACAGCTTTAACTTTATATAAAATATAATTTATTAAAATTAAAAAGATACTGCTTCACTTGGGGTGACCGGTAGCTCAGTGCGTAGCCTCATGCCTGACTACGGACGTCACGGGTGATGAGAGCTGAGGCTCATCGAATACGGTGAGAGCATTCGATGCGCCTCAGCTGCAGTTTTTTTTCCAAATGGAAGCAGAAGATCAAAACTTCCCGCAAATGACGAGAACTTGGCTCGAAAACAGACATTTTGAATCGCGAATCTTATTAGAAATGCGAACAACTTTTACTGATGCGGGGATATCGATACGTTCACAGACGTCCAAACTCACTTTGTGGCAGTTTTGAACTACGTATTTTGACCAGCCCTCACCGATGCAGCCGTCTGTCGGAAAACGGCGGAAGCAAAGCTGTACCCCTAGAATACCTAGTTTCAAAATAATCAAGGAAAACTGGAAAAAAGGACCTTTGACCCCCTCTCCCCTTCTGGACCCTCTATCATCCGGAACTTTTGAGTACATATTCTATCTTCTACAATCATGCCAAATTTAATGTATTTTTGACCGTTTCGTATCGCCAAAGAATCAAATTTAACATTTGGAGCATTTCATTTCAACAGACGTCGCTAGTTCGTCAATTCTCCTTGCAGTAGTTTGGTGAGACAAGCTGGCAATAAAGAACTAGCCTTTCTTGTCGGAGTAAATTATATCCGCCACGCTTTGATAAACTCGCCATCAGAAAACCGTATGTTTTTTTTTGCGATTAATTTTCCGACAACATAACTAGACTTCACAATACATTCTGCTTGGGTTGTCACATTCGTAAATTTTTTTGGGGAGAAGTTAGTCCTTTTTTTTAGAACAAGAGTGGTTTCTTTTGGATATATGCATTCAATGAAAGGTATCGAATTTGGACGGATTTTTTTTTGCGAGTAATTACATTATTTTAAAAAAGGTATGGAAACACGACAAATTAGACAATGAGTCTCATTATTACTTTCAATCAAAAAAATAGTCATCTTTCCAAATTAAAGAATAATTAACGCTAACCAGCGAAGGCCGTAGACATAGTAATGAACATCTCAGTAAAAATTGGATGGGAGCACCTGCTTGGGAGCAGCTCTGTTCGGGAGGGATAAAAATGGTCGCGGGTCAAAAACAAAAATAATTCTCCGACTTTGCCTTATATCACACGGAAGTCAGGTGCAAATCACAAAGAAAAAAAGCAGGGGAATGCATCAAGAAATAGGTGAGGAAGAAAAAATGAATAAATACCATGCCGAATAGATTCAGGTTCTCTCTGAGTTAAAAAAAAAAATACATAAGACCGAAGCACGGCCCCGGGCATCCCAAACGGATCAGAGAAAAGAATGAAGACACCTTCAAACAAATAATTTAACCACACATGTTTACCTTATAATACTTAGTCATTATATTGTATTTAGTTGTATTATTTCTACTAAATTGAAATTGCACGTTAGTTTACAAAAATCCCGTTTCCTAAGTTTTCTCGTTTCTTTGTTTTTACGTTTATTGTTGCGCACTGCTTAAGATGTAGGATTAATTAACAAACAAACTACATTCCCATGGCGGCCGCTACAGGACGGTACACATCTATTATACTAGTGCGACAAGAAATAAATAGATAAATAGTAGCAGGTCACCCTGCGTTACAATGTTATGCCTACAAAAAAAATGTATTCACGGATAAATCTACGTTTGCACGCAAATTACTATTTTATGACGTCATGAAAATAAGTTCCAATCAAACGACTCCGTTACTCACAGAGGCGGGCGGGGTCAAACCTTCAAAATCGCGTACGACCCTGGATCAGATCTCAATATACATAAGAGCTCATAATAAATTGCATCTTAATTTCTCGTATTATGATAATAATTACGATAACACACCTGACAGGTATGCTCTTCTTAGAAGAAAGCGTGCACATTGAAAGTAAATTTATGAAGTGTTAGACAAGAGTATCCTTTCTGATCTCAGCCATATCCTACCACTCTCAACTAACTCCAACAACGTAAAAATAAATCTATGCTCAGCATCTTGTCTGCCATATAATTTATACTTTTTCTATATAGGCAGCCAAGAACACTTCAGGCCATTTCGGTTACTACTACGAGACTAATTCTTTTTGCTTAATTCACTACCGTCGAAGGTCTAGGCCATATCATTAAGAAAGCATTTTTCTCATAAGCAAGATATGCTAAGGAAGCAAAAATAACGAAAAAAATGGGTCCTTTGCGTATTACGACATTTAGCCAGAAGTACCGGCATATATAATGCTAGCATCAAGGAAAAGAAGCTATAACAAACAGTCGTTTTATTTCATGTATAGCATGGAAAGGAAAAATTTTCGCTTCGACTTATGCTTAGTCTGAAGATATCCTATAGTATTAACAGCAAGGAGAGCATTTTCCACACGCTGAAAATGAACTATAAAAATTCCAGTCAGCAATTAAGAACGATCTCTGTTTCACAGTTGACTATTGAGTGTAGTGCCGAAAGGAAATAAGAGGATAGATTTTGAAGTCCAATGGTGGAGCGGTGTGCGCAACTTAACGAGTATAGAAAAACATAAATATAAGTGCTAATTACAAGTTAATTTATTAGGAATAATCTACACTTGAGAAACTCGTTAAAATTTTAGTATGATCGTGTAGACAAGAGGTGTTTATACTTTTTTCATACGCGACACCATTTAAAAATCGTTTTTTTTTTCGTAACATCAAATGGAATTGTAATTCAAGAAGGCAAGAATTACAATTGGATGGAATAGAGGAACGATTCTACTGAACTGATTCAAGAGGAACCGCTTCTAAAAGTTTGAATAATAACCGAACTTAATGAATATGACAAATATGTGTATTAAGGACTATAGCAACTGGTAATCGAACGAACACCAGATATTAAACCAATACATGGGGCCTCCATGAAGATGAACTAGTACGACTCTACCACCACCTTCCGCCAGAAGGGCTCTCTCTATCACTGAAGGTACGAGGCGTGGAGGTGCCTTATGAGTTCATGCTTTGCATAACAAACGAAACCAGAACACATTTTAGAGGATCTCTATTCTACCCATGGTCTTTGTTGGTATGGGATTGATGTATCCACATGCGAGTTCTCCACGTGGACTGTACAGTTTTTCCGGATAGATTCTAATTGTGATCCGGACGACTGAACGTTTTCCACAAATACATGATCCGGAAATCTTTAAGGTTAGTATAGTTTAGTCTGCACAGTGTGTACCGTTCGGATGGTAGATACTTTAATGGCAGATAGTAGTGTTCATTTGAGGAAAATTAGCATAAGGCAAAACTTGACTTGTCGAGCAAAATCAAAATTCTCCACTTCCCCGATCATTTAATCCCAGATTTGACCTCACTCTGTCACTACATAAAATTTCATATACGAGGGTAAGGTGGAAAGTTCTTGGCCTGACACAGAAATACCGTTACCATCAGCAAAAATTTATGTTTCCTGCCTGGGTGCACGTGTCATTAGTTCGTATGATAAGTTTCAACTTGTTCACTCAAGTAGTTTGCTTACACGAATTTTTGCAGTAGACGTCTTACGTGTTTTTCGTTGAAATGGAGAAACTTTAATATCGTGCGGTCATAAAATTCTTCGTTTTGGATGGATTAGCCCCTAAGGAAATTCATCCGAAGTTAACGGGGAACTCCCCTTCCTTCGATGTCAACCGTCGAAAAATGGGCAGCTAAATTTAAACGTGGTCGCACGTCCCTCGAAGACGACCGATGTGAAGGACGGCAAAAAACCGCAACCACACCGGAAACCATCGAAACAGTGCCTGATATCGTGTTGGACGGTAGGTGAAAGAAAGTGAGCGATATTGCTGAGGCTGTGGGGATATCGGAAGAAAGGGTGTGAAACACCTTCAAAAGGCAGAACAATAACAGGCGGATATTACTCCAAACTTCTTGACCAGCTGGATGCCAAAGTTCGCGAGAAGAGGCCTGGCTTGAAGAAGAAAAAAATAATCTTTCACCAGGAAAACGCACCTGAACACAAGTGTGCGTTGGAAATGGGAAACTGCGGGATTTGGGGTACGATTTGCTCGATCATCCTCCCTATTCACCTGATTTGGCACCCTCAGACTTCCATTTGTTCCCAAAACTTGAAGAAATTTGTTTCTGGGAAGCGCTTCGCATCTAATGAAGAAGTTGAGAGGGCCGTAAATGAATATTTTCACAGCCTTCCAGATTCTTACTTCCGCGAAGGAATAATGATGTTGCAAAAACGCTGGACCAAGTGTGTTGAAGTCAAGGGAGATTAGGTAGAAAAATAAAAATAATTTTTTAGTTGCAAATCGCAGTCTTTCATTGTCAGGCCGAGAACTTTTCACCTAACACTCGTAAATGGCCTTTTTCCCTGTTGCAAAGATTACCGTAACTTCAAAGATACAACTGGTCAAACTTGAAAGTAATTTCAAAATCAATTTTTCATCAAAAATTCAAAAGATAATATTGTAACGGTACATTGACTGGGAAGCTGATAAAAGTTCCCCCGTTTTATTAGCTTTGGAACAGCATGGAAATTTCAAAGACTTAGGACCGTTTTCACAATGTCTGGTTAAAGTTTATCCTGTAGATAAACGCTAAATGGCACCCATCCTCCAGTTAAGAATTTATCAGACGATAATTCCAAACAACTGATACGGGCTGACATTTTGATAGCTAGAACTGTTTACGTTTGCACATTCAAACGAGACAATTAAACTGGTCACAAAGAACAGAGTTCTGGAAATTGATTCGAAGGAAGAGAACGTGAAACCAACTCAACCGCAAAATATTGATGAGAGATTGCACAGACATAGAATAGAATAGAACAGGCGGCGGCAAAATTCCGCCAAGAAAATCAACTGATTTCCTGCTGCATTAGCTGAACTTTATACTGCATTGTCATATTTTGAGCGTTGCATACGCTAAGGTTTAATTTAGTGTCCTGGATAGCTAACTGGCAGTTCAACCAGTTGAGAAAACGGGCCTTAGATTTGAAAATTTTGCGAACAAGTAGGTACAAAGGAAAGAAATGAATTCAGTTGTTGATAATACAGATGCATACTAAGCTGGTATGCAGAATGACACCGAAGTCGCCAAACCAAGTTTCACTGAAAATAATTCGCCCTTGCACATTTACCCTTGTAATACATATACTAACATACATGTTTATAGCACACTAGATCGATAGTCGCAGTGCTAATAGTAATCACCACTACTGTGACTCACACCACCCATATAGCATCCTATGATACTGTCCATGGTATTTTATTAAAATAAATCTAATAAGATCCACTTATCTGAATAAGAAATCTAGTCTCTTGTCAAATATCGACTTGAATTGCTTGGCACACCAGAATATATCATTTTCGTCCTCCAGGCGGTGCTCATATGACTCTAAATGCTTATATACAAGTATTATCGTGCCACTTATTCTATACTTATACATTCATGTCATAAAATCCCAATTTCTCTTTTTCGTGTCCTTTTATCTCTCGCTACGTTCACAAATGTATAAAATCCACCTAGCGGAGAAAGCATGACCCAAAAACCAAATTGAGCTGGACGAAAAGTGTCATTCATATAGATACTCGTACCATTTCCTCATAACGTAATCATTGGACGCCCCTACGAAAACATTGAACAGCTCATAAAATGGTAGACAATAAATTTCCCGATAATATCGGTGGTAGCTTTTCGAGGTGACATCCGTTGCTCATGTCATAATGTCACATGTGTCTATTAATGAATGTCATCCTTTTCGGGCGAGAATTTATTGTGTACAATTTCGCAGTGGCATACACATGTACTATGCGATTTGTTCGGGCTTTATGCGTATCATAAAACCCGCTAATGTTTCCTGAAACCAGGAAAACCATTCAGACATGGTCCCGAGGCGAAATTATGCGATAAGGACATCAGGAGTTTAAGAGTGTGTATACAATGTATATTGCCAGGAACAGTGTGATAGAATGTGATCAGGGGAATTTTTACTAACGTTGGACGTTTCATTTTAAAATAAATTCCACAACCGAGAATAGAAATCTAATTTTTTCCTCTTGGGAGTTTCTCTCTTTTTATAAGCCATAACGCTACCGATTTAGGGCCAAGTCCACACTTTATCTAAGGCCTAGTTGACGTTTCGTTGGCAAGTAAAATATTATGGATGAGGCAAGTTTGCTGACATACACATTCTGTTCGTTTTAGTCGCACCACAGGGAAATATGAGCAGCACCCCTGCACGAGTGGAAACATGTTCAGGTCCAATAAAAGCCAACCGGTAGCTCAATATGTACTTAAATTGTTAACTGTAAATTTTATCTCAAAATTCAACTTTAACTCATTTGCCCTAACCCTTAGTAGGGCATAGCGCGTCAACTATTCTTCTTTTGGCTTAGCTGACGTTTGGTTTGCATAAACCAGTTTCGGACGATGCACGTCGCCAGTATGCACCTCCTGCTCCCATTCAGCCGCCTATCTGCGACTGTCGGAAGAGGTTGTAGCTTATTTTTACGCTCCGCACCACAGGGAAGCGAAAAAAATTGAAAGAAAGAAAATTCGTTGACTTTGCAAAGTTAAATTACTTTGGTCAGTCAAATTGTTGCTTTAATTAGGGTAGTTTCGATTTTTGATATATTATTTGAGTTGGAACAATCTTCAAAAATTCGAGTTTTCTGTTTCCCCTCACCACCGTGGATGCCGCCACCATGCTGAAAAGCCGCTTAATTGTCAGAATCTTTTTAACATCTTCCAAATTATTCTGACGAGAAACCTTCCAATGCCTTTTTAACTAGAGTAATTTGTCTACAATTCAAGACTAAAATGAAACTTCTAACTATTATACTTACCGAGATAAAGCTATTAAGGCAAAAATCGCTACGAAGGAATTTTGAATTTTTGTTCATAACTACTCTGAAAATGGCCCAAATTTGCAAATATTGGCCACGTTAGACTTGCAAACAATTTATCTTCAAATTTTGCATGGAAGTTTTTCCATTTGGGTCATCTGTTTCAAATATCTGTGGGCTTTAAAAGTGATAAATTCCAAAGCCTCGGAAATTATCATTCCTTTACTAACATCGATTTTAACAATACTTCTTAGCCGAAGCTCAACTTTGAGCAGTGTATTGAACGTTAAATTCAACGCTCTTTAATTTACTGCTAAATTTTGTCGGTCAAAATTCCTCGATTCTCTCCCACGAAAAGTTAAGCTCACCTTCTGCGACCGTGCAAACTCAGTTTCCATGTATTCAGTATCTATAGAAGGGATTAAAATTATATCCGGATCTCGCCCTATTTTTTATTAAAAAGCCCCGAAATTGGCTTAATTCTTCTGGCCTATTATGCAAAGTAATTTTTTATTTTGCGTTGGATTATGGCATGAACAGACGTATGGTATATGAACGTGCATATTTAAAGCCTCATGGGTGAACCTTTACTGAAATTGATTACTGTGAGATATCCTGCATTCATTAAAAATACGTTTTCGGGAAATTCCCGATGTTTAAAATGTCCACCAATTGTATTTTTTTTATTTTTTTCTGACCAACATGCAATACAAAAAGAAGCCTCTTTTTTCATGATTTGCGGTAAAATTTACATATTCGTATATCCGTCTGTTCGTTTGGTCATGAATGTGAAGGATTGCTATAATTCGTGGCGCAAAGCTTTTCATTGTAATGCCTAGTACTAACCTTTTCTTTTCGTGCGAAATTTCATCCAAATACTATAAACAGGACGAAACTTTTGACTGTATTTGCATGAAATTTCGCACAAAAAGAAAAGCTTAGTACTAGATATAATGTGCTAAAATGAGGGCCTTCATAAATTGGAAAAGATGGTCATTTTTGTTCATCGGTTAAAGGGATGTGGGAAGATATACCCCGAGGCATAACATTCGTTCCGAAAACCACCACTCAACACCATGCAAAGAATGCATATTGCATATTCAATCATCTATCTGGCGTCCTACATCGTACGCCAAGCGAATCGTAGTATAAGAATGCTAGGCACTGTTTTACTAGCTGCGTTCCTATGAACGAATCAGGATTTGACATTTCTCGAATTCTCCTCCATATACTTTCCCTTCAGATAAAATTTGTACAAACAACTGTCAATTTTCGGATCTGAAAATGTTCCCCTCCGGATCAGAATATAATTTACTTAAATTTATTGTTTCATTGCACTAAATTGTGAACGTGAACTACCTTGAAAAATTGTATATGGTTATATTGTATCATTGCTTACATACGCACTTGGGGGAGGGGTAAGCTGCTTACTATTGCTGACAAGTGGAGGGGGAATCAAAAATACTAATATAGAGCTCGGAGATCAAATCTCGACGCGATCAAAAATTGCCTGCGACTGTGAGTACCAATAGAACTCTCACAGTGCTCCGAGCTTGTCAGTATAAAGACGGCGCGGATGGGAGGTGCATGCTAGCAACTGCACTTCCGAAAAGTAGATATGCTACGAAACGTTAACAAAGCATAGAAATGCTAGAGATGTTGACGCGCCCATGCCCCTCGACGGGTCAAGGCAATTAGATAGATAGAAGGGGGGAATCAAAAATTTTGCTTACGTAATACTTGCACCGTCCCCAAAAAGTTTATCGTTTTTTTTTAAACCAAAAAAGGAGTTTTGTTAATGGTTTTTGGCTGTAACTAAAATTCCTCAAGAAAAATATGTTTGTGTTTTTTATCTTTCCGATAACTAAAATGTAAAATGCGGGCAAATCTCAGATTTGTAATCAGCGCCTTAAATGTTTTTTTGGGAGAAATAATCAAAACTGCGCCAGATTTTGTTTTGGAACAGTTCCTATAAGCACATAATGACTAGGCTACAGGGTCTCTTGCACTTTTTACTCTGATATTCTGCTATTTTATAATTTCCACCTTCTCTTCAACATCAGTGAATAATGGGCTCGATTTCAATAAAATTCGTCAAATTGACAATCAGCTTTTCAAGCCTTCCCAACGAACACTTTATTTTACATTACAAGGTGCAGTTGCTGCACGCAAACGTTTATTTTAAATCGATGTCCTAGAGCTCGATTCGGTCTATATTTAGAATCCTTTGATTATCGATATACTGTCTACATACATACTTAGGTGGATCCGATCGAAAGCACAAGAGCGCAATATCATAACATGTCGACTAGATTAATTTACGTGTACGTACGAGAACGAGTATCATAATATCTGTCGTTATCCTGAACATGTTGATATGATATCAAAATGATTATATTTCAACAGTAAACGATGAAGTTGTCTTGAGGGTTTATTGTTATCTGATTACAACCTTTAAATTAATATCTACAGATGTCGTTCTCGCCATTATAGTCATAGATAATTAATCTAACCAACAACATTGTGGTTACCCGGCAATGTCACTTTAGTTATTTGACTATGTCAATAACAGTCCGACAGTGATATAAATCCAACATATTAAGGACTTAACTCAGTTAAACCGTTCACATGTAAATTGTTAATGGCTTTGTCGAACGACATTCGGTAGTATGTAGTTCTTTATGTCTACACAATACAGTATGCGTTCCGATGAAATATTCAGTGAGAGTGAACAATGGAACGAACAAAAATAAATAAGTAGAAAACGCAAAAAAAAATCTTTTAAACGATTCCAGGATGTCTAGAGCAAGGACGTACGTACCTACGTTGCGATTTCAAATCGAATGAGACCTCCTTTCTCTATCATAACTCAACCTGAACAGCGAACTTATAAGATGGTGCCGAGGAGGCCGAAGCAGAAAAGACATTTATAAGTGCTTTCCGTCAGAATGAAAAGTTGGTTAAGGTGAAACTCGTTGAAAGTGGGTGGAATGGAAAGGTGTTATGCTCTTTTCAAGATTTAATGGATCATCCATTATTTTCAAATCGCATAGGTTTTTCTTTATCGTTTTCGTGTGTATGTATGTCATGTGTTATTTAATCGTCCTTGCTAGACAATTTAAAAGCAGGTTCTTGAGAATGCTTTTCATGGATGAACACTTTTCCAAAAGTGTGAGAGTACTCGTAAAATGTTCATTCACTCACCACAATTGGATGTTATTAAGTTGTTGAAGAAAGACGTACTCTCGACATTCTTAGAATATTACTTACTTAATGTAGGTCAGTGCTGGTTGTGTTGAAGAGATGAGGGTTGAAGTATGTAGTGATATTTTGTGCAATTTCATTATAAAGCGAGGAAGTGTTCACCTAGTAAACACATTGACAGAAATAGGTAGCATGTATTCTGGGTACGGATTTGTTGGAGTGGATATTATGTCTTCCGCTTTTAAGTTTCATATGGAAAGCATCGATATCGTCATCAGTGGTTCGTTAAAAGAATGCTTCAGTTTTGTATTTATTTTATTATGTTCGCGAGTAAACAACCCAGCAAAATTAGTCTTTAGCTTGTTCTGGATTCTTATACTCGTACTGGAGACACATTATAAACGTATTCAGGAGATTATGAAAGTTTCGAGGGGCTTATAAGCTCTTGGATTTCTTAACCAATTTACGAGTTTATTTGCGCTTTTGAGGAGGTTATCTGCCCTTTTGGATGTTTCGCAAGCTCTCGTAACCACCTGGTAACCGTCAATCTCAACAAGGTTCTGATTCAAAACCTTCACATTTTGCCTCGGCTAACCCTCCAAAAGCTATTTTGCTCAAAATTCTGCAAACTTCACTCGCATTTCAATATCACATTTGCTTTGACAAAATGTTGAAAATACATGTCTCGATTTTATCGGTTCGTGATAAATTGTTTTTTTTTTTTCAATTGTATTTAATTCGTTGTCTTCTTGTCTCCCTTTTTTTCAGAAGCATCACCTTCCGATCACTTGAAATTAGACGGTGCATCGCTTGTCAAAAAGGCGCAACCTTGTAAGAGCGAAATTCCACAAATCGAAAATGCTCCAGTTCCCGAAAAATTGAACAGAGTTCAAAACAATTATAAGCCTATCTCGAAAGTACGTTGGGCAAAAGAAATCCTACACCAATTGACATCAATATTAATGGGCAGCCTGTGGAGAAGATGGCCAACTTCGTCTACCTGCAGGTTTTCGTCAACTCATGTCTTCGTCGAATTCTATGAATTTTCCGGCCCGAAACAATATCAAATGAAGAGCTAAGTCGGCGTACGCGGAATGAGTTAATACGCAATCGAAAATAGCAGTGGATAGGTCACGCATTACAAAAGGATGATAACTGCATTGCTTGACATGCCATGA
Organism: Chloromyia formosa; assembly: GCA_964017055.1. Lineage (NCBI taxonomy): Eukaryota > Metazoa > Arthropoda > Insecta > Diptera > Stratiomyidae > Chloromyia > Chloromyia formosa. Next base: position 2,717,601 of record OZ024813.1, on the reverse strand, counting down.
AATGGAACCCCATTTCCAACCAAGGTCGACCAAGAGGAGCTCCTAAAATCACATGGGGTCGATCTGTGGCAAAAGAGAGTAAGGCTCTGGCTAAGTCCTTTGGGGAGTTGCACCTCAATGCCCAGAATAAAGTATGATAACGCGCATTGGTGGTTGACGCGCTATGCCCCACTAGGGGGTTAAGGCAAAGTAGTCATCTCTTTCGTTGCAATGCCTTGTTGACGTTTCGATAGCGTATGCATTTCGGATGGTGAAGCTGCTAGCATGCACCTCCTATCCGAGCCGTCTTTTGCTGACAAGCTTGCAAATAGTACCTATGGGTAGTTTTTATTAAGGCGTTGGGGACTGAGCCCCTGCTTCTCTATTTCAATTAATGGAATGGTCCCTGGCGTGAGGATAAACATGACTAGTTTTAATAATATTAGTGAGTGTATATGTCACTGAATTTTTATATTTTCTTGAATTTACTGCGAAGATTCTTAAGGCGACTATTTAGGCTTTATCTAAAATTCAAATTAATAAATACTAAATGAGCGAGCCTCGACTGTATTTCTGCCCCACCCTTGCATGAAAATTTGTTAGAACAATTTCGGTATTCTCTGCTTCTATTCGAATTGCACAGTGGTCTCGTCACAACAAGTACTCGTCTATATGGCTTTTTTCGACTCTTGAATTGTTTTGTATTTTCAAACATCGCTGAACGTAATCAGTCCTGTAAATATTGAATAATTTTAGTCTCTGTCACGTTTTTGCTTAAATTTCAATATTCCAAATGGACGATACTGGCATCCATGATACATCATCACCGAACTCCAACCTACAAAAATCAGATTGGGGATTTGTTCATTAATCAATATCCCGCAGGTCGTGCTGATTTGGGGAATTTGTTTAATTTGCAACATTTATAAGGTAAACATGTTTGCATATGAGAAACTGGCGATGGAGAAAATTGAGCACTTACCATACTTTTGCAGTTTCCAATTAAATTGTTTAATTTTTCCAATGATTGAAGCAGAAAATATATGAAAAATAAATAAATTAACTGAAAGAGTTAGATTATATTAAAAGTAAATAAATAATTAAAGTTAATTCTCTCTCTCTAATTGCCTTGACCCCTCCAGGGGCATGGGCGCGTTAACATCTCTAGCATTTCTATGCCTTGTTGACGTTTAACTAGCATACATATGTAATGAACCACCTGTAATGAACCGTACTATGGTCTGGTAGAGCTGCTCCCACTTGCAGATCGAAGCAGCACCTGATGAGTGGTGATCTTTTGGTGGTACGAAACCAGAGGCCGAGCGCCCCATTACATCTGAACCCATTTGCGACCGCGTGGGCGTCTGATCCGTCCGCCAACCTTCCTTCCATCTACTATTTATTTGATTCCCTATTTTTACCTCCTTTGTTTGTTTTGTCTTCCCCAGGCTTATGAATTTTTGTTAATACGTAAAGGACAGGGGCAACATCTCCCGAACTGATCTACAGCAAGCATAGGCCACTGCTTAGCTCGCTGAGGGGCCTTTTTGCTTTGCCAGATGGCACGGCCCGACCTTCACGGTCATTATGCTTCCTAAGGCTCCGTCCCCACAGGGGCATCTCCGGATGCCCACCAGACCGTCCGTTACATATTTGGCGCCCAACGTGGGGCCCATTTTTGGTACATAACAGGACTAAGAAGGACCTCTTTTGGATCCTTTTTAGTCCTTCCACCGATTTGTATCCCCACAAGCACATCAATGTACTTGCTCTAAGTCTTAGGACTTAGCCATTTTTACTGAACGTATTTTCTCTTCAAGTAGCTGTGCTTTCCTCTGTAGCACCCCAATCCTTCCTATAGAGTAGATTATTCTTTTAGAATCAGTTCAACAAGGCAATCCTGGTGTTGTATTTGCCTTTTGTGGTTTAGCCACGTATTTAAGGCCTCCATAAATGCTGTGAATTGCCGGCATTTGGAGCATCTTCGGTGACCGGACGAAGCGCGGAGGAGCCCTGGATACCTTTTTGTTTGCCAGGATTGTCCTTCTAAGTAACTTGAAAAAATTTCTTTACACAGTATTGCATTTTTCTATTATTCATGTGCTCAGCAGCTTACAGAGTTTATGAGTGAATTACGGCAAGGAATGCAGTACTGCAACAAGTTATTTTTCTTCAGTTCAGTTTCAAATTTCGTCAAAAACGCTTTGGTTTTTTCTTCTTCAAAATGTCCTTTGCCTCCTTTCGAATGTGGGTTCTCGTTGCGTCTGATTTGTACTGGATCGATAACTCAATTTCGGTGATAATGTCGTTGGCTGGATCAGTATTTGGGTTTTATTGTAAAATTAAGACTGCGATTTAAAAAGGATATTTCGTTTTCGGAGAAAATTTAATTAGACAAATTTACTGTTAGATTGTCACTGGTTTTTCACTAATTAGTTCATTCAGTTTGTGGTTTTAAATTTTACGTTTTTCGCGAAAATTCTGTCACTAATGCGTAGAAAATTGCCAAGTACTTCGTTGAGAAATTCATAGGAAAAAGAATTTAAATTTGCGGCGATTTTAAGATGTGTGTGTAGGAGTTTTATCGAGTTGTGCATGATGATAATCCAATTCATTATTTATCGTGGAAGGGTATGGGCGCGTAAACATCTCCAGCATAGTAATGCCTTGTTGACTTTTCGGTAGTAGAAATATTTTTGGATAATGCAGTTGCTAGCATGCATCTCCTATCCGTATAGCCGTGCTTTACTGACAAGATTGGAACGCTGTGGGGGTTTTAATAGTACCCACAGGTAGTTTTTTTTTTGGTTTATTAACGCGACAGGGAGTTAAACCCCTGATCTCTAGATGCAGCATCGTAGAGTGGCGACCGAATCCTCAGAGCTACCGAATGCATCGTGTCTTAGCGTATACTCTCAAGAAATACTGGTGTGTGGTATGCTGGGGTGAGGTACTCTATTTTAGTTTTCCAAAATTTTGGCTGTAGACACTTAATTTCATAGCGTCTTTTGACTAAATTCAACCAACAATGTTTTCATTCAATTAACAAGCACATACTAGTTTACATATATTTCCTATATTCCCAATCCAATCAAAGTGATTCTCTTTAATCCATGTATATTCAGATTACCATATAAATGAGAAAGATGCAAATCTAAGTCCGATTGGTTTCAATTTCAGATTTACTCAACTTTTTATCCGTTCCTTCACGGCAAGTAACACCTTGCCGAATGCGGCTGTAAAGATGTCAATAATGGATTCACTGATGATCCCAAAAAAAAAAAAAAAAAAAGAATTTGAACAAAATCTACATTACATCAGCATATTAGATTCCAACTTTACTTTTCTTCTATCTGAAAGGGAAAAAGGACTATCTTCAAACGCTTATCTGTTGTTCTACGCGTTGAAATTCAATCACCACCGAAAAAGAATAGAAAATCCCATAATACGAACAAAAGTAGGAAAAAAAATAAATTGATTTTGGATTTGAATGCAATGGATATGTATGAGTATGAATATCTTAAAGCAATTGTTAGCAAAAGGATGGAATATTGAAATTTGACATGGTTGTTATTATACTCTCGGCATAGTAATGGTTGCTGTAAATGGAGTTTCTTTGGTACAAAAATAGCATTTTTTGTAATAAAAAATATTATCCTTGGACTATTCGGAAAGTTCATATACTTTCTTTCGTAATCGGTACAAAAAATCAGTCTTCTAACTTGTTCACACCCTAAGATAAGAAGAAACTTTCTTAATTGATACTACTGTCTAATCACTTTGAAGTCATTGTTGGTGAAGGCAGTAGTGTCATTTCTTGTGAGTTTAATTCATTTTATCGTTTGAGGGTTCAGATTGCTCTGCTGTACTACGAAAGGGAAAAGTAAAAGTATTTCGGATCCTCGGTCTCGGTATATAATAACGAATTTTTCCAATATAAATATAGTCTGGCTGACAAATGATATGCGATATTTACTTAAAATATTTAATATTGCAATATGCTGTCAATTGCATTAACACCTCCACGGACATGGGCACGTCAGCATCTCTTGCGTTTCTATGCCTTGTTGACGTTTCGATAGCATATCTACTTTTCGGACGTGCAGTTGCCAGCATGCAGCTCCTATCCGGAGTGCAGTGAGAGTCCTATTAGTACCTACAGGCAGTGTTTGCTCGCGTCGGGGATTGAACTTCCCTTCGGTGATCCAACGAACACGGCCACCGAGCGCATCATGATTTTCACGACACCCGAAAGTGTCTCTTGGGACGGGGCTTGTCATGTATTTCAAAGCCGTGCCTAGGATCACAACACTGTTGCAGTGTTCTAATCACATATACACAAGTTTAGAAAGGAATTCGTGATCAAAATCATTTTTCCTGACGCGCACCTGTAGCAGCACTACAACATCATCGGGTAGTGTTTAAAATCAGCAAAGGAGTTAACGTACTAAATTTGGTTAAATGGAACCATAGGAAACACCTGGAAGAACGAGCTTAGAAAGGACTTAGACGGGAACACTCTGATTTGAACTCAACATAGTTTTCCGTTATTCCAGTCGATAATCGAAAAGATTGTAACCGGGTTGTACTAGGAGAAGAAATGCCCGGACAAACGCATAGCATGCATCTGACTATATGCACATTTACTATATATGGGAAGAACGAAAAACAGACAATATTAGTTATGACGGTTATTCGAGAAAGATATACCTGTTATCCTTCGTGATAGGAGCCATCAGCCTCGATCGTTATGAGCTTGGTTCCGAAATGACTGGAAAAGTACCACAAAGTATAAGGAAGTCATTACTTAACAAAAATAAGGAATACTTATCTAATAAATTCTGGCTTGGGGGTGTAATGCCTGCCCACGACAGTAATTTGCCAACAACACCTTCAACATGCTCACGACGCGTCCCGCGTCGTGGCCAGATCCTAGTTTGGTATATCATGTATTCAGCAGTCGTTATCATCGATCAACGCGCTTCGGCGTACCACTCCTGCTGCGTTCATAGCGACTCGTTCTTTTCATTGTTTCTACATATGTATTTCCGAAAATTCGTATGGCTCCAAAGGTCGGCCCTCGTAATGTTGCTTGGTTTTGTCCAGTAGAATGTCTATTAGATTCATTTCGGCGATGATTTAGGAAGCTTCATGTTATGTTGTTTGATATACACAGCAGAATCTTAACGCGCTCCTATAATTTACCGAGCTGACCCTTTTGATGTAGCACGTGTAATCTCTTGGTCAGTGGAGGGCCCCTTTTATTTGGCATCATTATTAACAGCACCACACTGGCATACGCCGCTTTTTCATTTATTCTCCGCATCGCGTCAATCAACACCTCCTACTTGGAGGATAGCTGGCTTCAAAATAATATATACCACTGGGTTATGGTATAATCCTCGAAGCCGACTATAGGCACTGGAAGGTTCAAGATGTCCTAATATATGATGTTCCACATAAAGGACCAGGCACAAATGCTTGTGGTACCCCTGAATATACGTTATATTCCCTGGGTATTTCGGCAGTATCGTACTGTAGAACGCAATTCAAGGGATGGGATAGTTGTTGATAGTACGGGACGAACATTTTACGAAGAAGCTTGAATATATTCCCAATTCACTGAGCGTAAATTCTCCTTAACGTCCAAAGTCATCATTGCGCGAAGCATTTGTACAATATACTTAATGTTTTGAATAAACGATTAAGACAAGGCTAAGTGACGACTAGCGTTTATCCGATCAATAACGCTAATCAGACATTGAGAAAATCAAAACGTGCTAATTCGCAGGTTATTGTTATGATAAGTTTTATTTGAACAATGAGTAACTGGCTCTCACTCTAATTCCATTTAATTTGAATGGAATAGCATAGATTTCCAATTATAACGACCAAGCATAAACTCATTAACAGTAACGAAGCGTGAAGGAGAATTATACTTGGAATATCAAAATAACAAAAGAAAAGACAGAAGATACGAATAGGATATCCATTTTCATCAAATAGTAACAAATTTTCCTTTCCTAACTCAAAGGAACAGGAAAAGCTCTTCTGGCCATTATTAAGTGGCTAATTTGAGTGTTTTTAATGTTTGCGTAAATTTTCGGTGTTTCTACTTGCTAGTAACAGGCCGGACCCCATCCATTTCATTACCGACCCCAATAAATATCATTAATAGAACATTTAGTCGATTCAACTCCCAGACTATTATCAGATCTTTACTTATGTTAATTAAGATTGTTACCATCTGGCTAACAAGGAGTAGAAGTGTTAATATTACCAACACTGAAAAATTAATTTGTTTTCATGGCCTAATTTGGTGGCTGTTTATGGCATCAAAATGATTACATATTGACCTGAGGAATGGAGAATACTATGTAAAAAGTAATTTAATGAATTGGGTAAATCTAAAGTTGAATAATTGCTGAGTGAGGATAATTTGCGGTCTTACTGGTGGTGTTTAATTTTAGCCAAGCGGAAATTGAGTAAAATGTCAAAGAGCTTAAATTGATCAATCTATCTAAGAGGTTTTCCTATGGTGGGTGGAAATTGGAAATTACACAATTTCTACCAGACCAGTGGTGTACATAACAGCGTGTTACGTTCATCCAACAATTTGTTAACATTGCCACTTCAATAATTTTAATCGAAAATATAATCATTTTGAAGCAAACAAGCTAGCCTTCGGCTGAACGGTATCATACCTTCGTTGTCACTTATAATGCATTTGTCACAAAACTCTTGGAACCTTTTTGTACATTAGGGATAAATCGCTTATTCATTCTTTTGTACAAGTACAAAAGGAGTGAATGCGTGGGTCCATAGTACATATACTAACATTGAACGTCGACGTCGTCGGTGCTACTAACTAAACGGATGCACATTCGTTTCACAACGGAAAATACTCGCCGTAGCTTTTTCACAACGAAAATTATTCGATACGTGCAAATTGAATGTCGCCATGTGAAACGCTGCTTCGATATCGGGAAAAGTTCATCCGAGTAAATATCGTATGGGATGGCGTCGTGTGAAAGCCGCCTAATTCAAATGATACTATAGTTTCACCAACAATACATATCAATTCTAACATACATATTTTGTCTAAATCTCACTTCTTGGAGCTACTCTACATCTTAGACATTATCCTTTTATTCCGAAAATCATTTATTCATACAGATAAATGGGAATTTCAGTAAGGAAAATTGTTGGGTCTATTTGAAAAGTTTTAGTTATAATCCATTATTTCAGCCAAATACACCACATTCTGTGCTCTGTGCAACTTCCTGCTTCTTCGAGGCAAGTAGATCAAGAAAATTTACAGGAATTTTGCCCTTTAAATGAAGGGTTTCTTTTGATCTAATTTGTGGCCCAAAGATCTCATTTGTAGTAATTTATGAGCGGTAGTTTTAGTTTGAATACTAATACGAAAACTTGTCCTCGAACATAATTCTTCTGTTTCTTTGTAAACATCTTGCCGAAGTTATGATACCCTTTAACGCTTCTATAGGTTGTGTTGCTATAAATGGTAAACGCTGAATGGATCAATCATTCTGCATCTACCACTTTGAAATTAGGGGCGACCGGTAGCGCAATGTGTTGAGGCATCAGTCTCATGTTTCTCTCCCTCAATTGCCTTAACCCCTTGTGGGGCATAGCGCGTCGACTGTTCCATGTGGCCCAGTTGACGTTTCGACGGCATAAACTGATTTCTGAGAATGCAGTTGCCAGCATGCACCTCCTGCACATCCATGGCCACGTCGTCGTGTCTAGGGTATAATGATGTAAGTAGTCCTAAATAAACTTGCAGCTTCCAATATATTACATTTTGATCATTGGTGTCAGTTGACAACAAATGAACACATTGAATAAAAGCCACATATGTAAATAAGAATATGTTTGTTTCAATGAAAGCCTATTAGGGGCAGGATGACTGGAATTAATGCCAAACATGTCTGCAAGAAGGTTAACGTCGAAAACACACGACATGTTTTCACCAACATGTCCCCAAGGTATTCAACCACATGATTGTCTGACACACAAGATGCCAGCATTTATTATGTTTGCAGAGAATCCTATACATCTTGTATGTTTGTATCTCTACACCCAAATATAGGTTCGTATCTAAATCCATATATTCGTATTTGTATCTGTTTTGAAATCAGCTTTGTATCATCAGATCCGATTGATTTTTTCGCGCTGTGTTAGTCATGGCGACAATGAAAATCAATTTTTCGTATTACTTGCGGTTTTCTGACGACGCCATTGTGTAAATTTGATTAATATTTCGAAATGATTTCAAGCCATATTGCTGCCTATAGCATAAAAAGTCGGCAAACTATACATAAGACGAAAAGAAAAATTATATATATGTATTGTATTATACCTATGCATTTATATATATTTTTCAAAAGGCATTCATAAGAACATAGAGAACGATGAATGACTTAAAAGTGTCAAACAGGGCCGGTGAAAGGTGTGTTGAAGTTAATCCTTTTCCACAATAACCGGAAGATGTTGCAGATAAATTTAATAACAATGACTTTATCTGGGCAGTAATTTTAATTCGTTCGATTTCTAAAAAAAGAAAGATTGGCACTTGGATAGCACCCCTTTTTTAAAGTTCGTTACTGGGCATCCCCCTTAAATTGGGATTGACACATTATGGCAACTTGATAGTTTGGAAGTATCGAAAATATCTTCCAACCAGCCACTTCCCTTTATAAGTATCATATTTTCTTTTGCGACAGTTTCAAGGCTTATACTTGGAAAGTATTTGATGAATTTAGAATACTTTGTGTTTTGCGTCCGCTTGCGGAATATTGCTCTAACTAAAACAATGAAAGAACGACTCCACCGACGCTAGGAAACACTATTAGAGTTTGTGCTAGTTTCACTTAATATATCCTGAATTCCTTCGGTGTTCCTAGTTTCGCCCACAGTTGCCTCTCAAATTCGGACTTAATTATCAACTGAAATCGCATGTGACATTCGGTGACTGAACCTCATAGTGCGTACTGTCTATAAGGTTGTGCACACTAAACAAAATTCGGATAAATCTCAAGATTTTAGCAAATCTACCCTTAAATCTCCTATTTACATTTACCATACATTTAATAAAATTTTCTAATCTAGCTTTGGAACAAATCTCAATTAAATCTCGTCCCAGATCTCGTATTTTCCCTAGAATTTGTGTTTCACCATATTTCGCCGCAATTTATGCAACATTTTCTAGTGCATTTCCCATGAAAAGAGGAAAAAAATATCTCCATCATGTTAGCATTACCACTTAAATATTTCGAAGTCGCGTATAGTACTATAGATTAATTGTCGTGACTTTGTCGTGAAAGAAAAGAATTTACCGCGTTTGTTAAAAAAAAATGCTATAGTAATGCTAACTTGACAGCGAGGGTCTAGAGTTTGTGACAATGTGTGACAAATGACAATGTGTGACAAATGGGAAGGGAGGCGTAAAAATGGAAAAAATTGCGTGACGTATACTGTGAACGGCTCCTTACGAGGGTTGCCTTTTATATTTCGGGATTAGAGAACAAAAACAAATATTAATCATTGTAAATCGCTTTATTGTTTTTCAAAATATTCCCAATGAAGATCTATACACTTTTGCATGCGTTTGAACCAATTGTCAAAGTACTTTTGCCACTCTGATTGAGGTGTCTCCAAAACATGCATTCTGAACGCAGCAACCGCTTCTTCATGTGTTGAAAAACGTTGACCTCTCAGTTTGTTTTTTACGTACGGGAATAAAAAGAAGTCATTCGGTGCCAAGTCAGGACTATACGGCGGATGACCCATCAAATCTATGTTTTGAGTGCTCAAAAATGCAGTTGTTTGAGCTGATGTGTGAGAGCTCGCATTGTCGTGGTGAAGAGTGATCCGTCTTCGGCGGTTGGTTTTCCTGATTTCTTGGAAGACAACTGGCAAACAAATGGTTGTGTACCACTCAGAATTGACTGTTCTGCGTTGTTCTAGTGATACGGTTGCGACATGTCCAGTTTTTCCGAAAAAGCAGGCGACCATTTGCTTGGAAGTGCTTCGTGCGCGAACAACTTTTGATGGGTTTGGCTCATCTTGAAACGCCCATACAGTCGACTGCTGTTTACTTTTGGGCTCATACGCGTAAATCCACGATTCATCACCTGTCACGATGTCATAAACGTGTTTCGAAGCACCGCGATCGTATTTTTTGAGCATTTCTTTCGACCAATCGACACGAGCCTTTTTTTGAGCGATTGAGAAATTGTGTGGGATCCAACGCGAACAAATTTTTTTGACAGTCAAATGTTCATGCAATATTGAATGTATGCTGGTCCCACTAACGCCTAAGGTTGTCTCAATCTCACGATAGGTCACATGACGATCTTGCAATATCAGTTCGCGCACAACATCAATGGTTTCCGGACGACCTTCACCTTTTGGACGACCTTCACGAAATTCGTCTTGGAGTGAACTACGACCTCGATTGAATTCACCATACCATCGATAAACACTGTTCCTCGATGGAGCTTCATCGCCAAAAATTGAATTCAGTTCATCCATGCACTGTTGCTGAGTTAATCCACGTCGAAAGTTGTAAAAAATAATCGCACGAAAATGTTCACGATTGAATTCCATTATTTGGCCGAGATTAATCTTTTAAGTTACTGTAAAAAACACAAATAGCGCTCGTATGTCAAAACGTTCTGAGTACGTATAACCTCAAAAATGTCAAACTTTACGATAGAGCTGTCAGTTGCCAGATTGCAACACTAGGGTTGTCCAATCCCGAGATATAAAAGGCAACCTACGTATAAAAAGTATTTCTTCTTGTTCGAGGTTCCAGAATCTTTGTCGTCATTTCGTGCCTACGTATCGCCTTATATACCTATATACTTAAAACGATGAAGATGCCGATATAAGGCAAAACATAGGCTACGAAATAATAATATAATTAAGCTGGAACCTCAAGAACAAGAAGAGTAAAATAATTGTTTCTATTCCAATTAGTCTTGAAACGACCCTTTTAATTTGAAAACGATAGAAAAGAGTATAATATATTTCTTCAATACAATATTAGTGAATACAGTTTTTTTCATCACAGACACCAATACACGTTCACAACAATAATACGAATATTACGTTTCCTATTGACAACAATTTATTTTCAACTGGATATTTAGTCAATTTATATTTACTTATTTACTTACTGCTACTTAAGCATCATTTAAACATCCAATTGAATGGCACTATAAATAGCAATCTCATGCTTCATTTCCAAATAAAATTCCTTTATTTGACCTTTCCGCCCATTGCATGCGAGCATACATATTTAATCAGGAGTTCCTGTAACATATGTTCTCTCATTATGTCCTCATTTCATTATCATCACCTATCAACTCAATCGCCTTTCCAAATAAAATCGCACCCGGTTTCCTGCGAATGCTCGTAACTAGTGGCAATCTGTCAAAGAGCCTAACGTAAAAGCTTCTATCCTTAAATCGATCATTCATCCGTTTAACTATGGAACGGAAAATGTTCAAGGATTTGGTTTCAAACGGTCGAACAAACGACCCTTGTCCGACAATAAATTAATTATTGGCATTTTTATGGGCTCCAGGTTAAGAGTTGAATCCAAAAACGCTCTATGGGCCAAATTCGCTTGTATTTAATGCTGTCGAGATTTGATTTAATTACTTCTATAATCGGCCCATTGGACCTATTATTGGTCTTTCATGTAGGTTATGCTCTTAAGCGGAGAGTCCTCTTAAGCAATTTTCTGACAAAAAAGAACATGCTCGATAAGTAGTCAAGAGAATGTGTAATTCGATTTATTTAACATTTCGAACGATGCAATTGATTTTCAGATTTTCTTTGCTTGTAATGTCCATTGCACACTACAGGAGATTTGGATAAATCTCGAGATTTCACCAAATCTCCAATATTTACGAGTAAGTACCATACATTTATTCATCCAGATTTCGACCGAGATTTAAAATATTTCTTGCTGAAATCTTGTTGAAATGTTCTTTTTTCGAATGAATCATGCTTTCCACATTTCACCACACTCTACGCGGTATGTTCTAGTGCAAAAAAATGTACATGTACAGTACATAATCTTGTTGGTCGAAGGAGAATGCATGGTGCGCATGGGTCTCGGGATTTGCAAATCGATCAAGATCTAGGTGTACACTAGGCACCTAGATCTTTTACGGATGAAACTGATTTCGCAAATTACCGCTGACTTTTCAAATAGGTGTAAACGTAAATCATGCTCAATTTCTTTTAAAGTACATAATAGACAAAAAAAATATTTTGCTATTGGTATGAAACTTGGTGAGCTTGCTGCATAAGTTAGTAACCTTATAGGGTTTTTAAAAGTAATTTTTTTTTGTATTTTCATTATGGATGGATGGATCAAGAGGCTTTATCGGCTAGGGGCTCCTTTACATCCAATTTGAGAAAAAAAAAACTTGAAATGAAATGTGCTCTTCATGCTCTTTGATATGAAAATCTCACATTTGGATATACGCCATAAAAAACTAAGCGGACAAATATAAAAACGCTGGAACATTCGTAGTTGGCCGGTGACGAGTAGTGGTTCGTGTCTCTGGTGGTTTATGCGATGATTTCGAACTTCCCTTGTATGGGAGAGCTGACATTAATTTTAAATTTGAAGAATTGATTGGAAAGAGTAGTTTTCTTCTTTTCAATATTTTAAAACTGAAAAAATTGTCTTGACCCCTCCAGTGGGCATGGGCGCGTTAACATCTCATGCATTACTATGCCTTGTTGACGTTTCGAAATCATATCTACTTTTCGGACGTGCAATTGCTAGTATACATCTTCTATCCGCGCGGTTTCTCTACCGACAAGCTTGGAGCGCTGTGGGAGTTCTAGTGGTACCCACAATCAGTTTTAATGAATGACGCGAGGAATCTCCGTCTTTTTAAATGTAGCATCTTAGAGCGATGACCGAGACCACACGGCTACCGAGCACTTCGTGTGTATAGTATAAAGTGTACTTTCAAACTTTTAAACGGCGCACTTCAAATTTCACATTACACTGTGTAAGTGAGTTTTCTATTTTATTGAAAAAGAAGCAATGCTTTCCAAGGCAATTTTTCTTCCCAACGCTGCCAAAGGGATATCAAATGCAAATACATCGTAGGCGGGTTAAATTCCACCACTTTACCTAAAGACCGTGAGTGCCGCTCAATCTAACTAGTTTGATGTTGGAAGTGAATGGCACACAGTTATTAAGTAGGGAAGAGTCCTATGTCAAAGTATTCTCCAGGGTAAAATAAAATGTCACTGCCTTTCAAATATAAAACCTTCTGATCTGATCCATTTTCAATTGAAAGTCGATCGTCGTCCCAGCTTCTACCATAATTTCATTACCATTATCTATATTTATGACTAAGATTATGGAAAAAGAGCTTATACTTGCCCATTAAATGTTCGTTCAAGTCGTCAGTGTTTTAGTGGATGTCCTTTACCACTGTCACCTGTTCTGGTGAATTGTCCATCCAGCAAAATTATCCTAGACTGGAAGCAATCAGAGATAATGGGGGGTATGAACATGCATCGAATGTCAATATGGAAGAGTCTTCCGATGGTCGATAAGAACAATTTCCATATAACATACGGTGGAATCGATATTCAGTCACATAATTGTGTGTCTGTCGGTCCACTTCATACACACTTCATTGCCTCAATTAGCTGACAATGTCACGTCCGATTCTCAAGAGGACGATGTGAACCTGTTCCTGATGTCATTTTTTCTTCACATGCCATCCAAATACGTGCTTAGGTACTTGGAAATTTTAGCTGGTCGAACAGAATGGGATTGACATCTAAAATGTAATAAAAACACTTTTGTCCTGCTTAAGGACTGGGATTAATATATAAGTGAGGAGAACACTCTTGTTTGACAACCATCAACTAAGGATAGTTAGTCCAAGTTTCACCGCATTGATGATAGTTCTTGTTGGTTAAAAGAAATGTGTACATCGTGTTTTCCAAAACTTTAACCCAACATTGTATTGATTCTCTGCTTGTAATATCGAATACCATCGAAGAAGGGTCATCGTCACAATCACCACATTTATCATTTTTTCATTCGTTACCTTCCAACATGAACTTGTTTTGCTTTCGACTGTTAATCGCATGGGGTGAAAAGTGTGACGATGAAATTCGATCATTAATAGTTGTCAGTCGAGAACAACGAGCATTACCTATTTGCTGGGAGTCTTCAGGTGCCATGGTAGTCCAGGGAAGGAAGCCCGAAAAAACTCGATTGGGGAAAAAATCGTGTAGTTTTGAAATTTCGCATAATTGTTGAGTACAGAGCCCTGAATATGTGCTCAAAAGTGCCCGATGATAGATGGTCCGGAAGTGTAGGGACGAGGGGATCAAATGTCATTTTTTCAGTTTTAATTGACTATTTTGAAAACTAAGGATCATATAAAAAAATGTTCCAAGGCCAAATCAAACTAGATTTAAAATTTAAAACGATTTATCAAAATAATTATTAATTTTGTATTTGCTGAAAAAAAAAATTCTTCTAGGTTTTTCCTATGGTCCGTGATTTAACTAAAATTAGTGCATAGCTTCCTTGGGCTATAATAAAATATACTGCACGGTTATTTTTTGGTCCCGCTGGAGGTGTGCGTCTGGACAAAGGACTGTATGTTCATGAAATTGGTATCTCCCGAATCGGGGCATTGAGCCCAATGCACTGCAGTACACTTGAAGACATTGTTAACCCTTTACAGGTATTTCTAATCCTTTGGTCAGTCAGAATGACATGAAGTGAAATATGAATGTCGAAAGAATCGGAGTGAATACACGAATGCATTGGAGTACTGCGAAAGACGTTTTGAGTCTTTTAGTAAGGATAAATAAGGCGAGAGATTTTAGATTGTCTTTTCAGACCCAGGTGACACTTATCTAGGGGCACGGAACTGTCCCGGTCGGCCACCAAAAAAATTAAAACCGACCAAGAAATTACGCGACACAACGATTATTTTTGGTGTTTTCAGCTTTCTGTAGTTCGGCCGCCGGGGGTTTTAGAGGTAAAAATTTGGCAGGAGCATTTTTGTAGGTCCCGTGAGTATGTTTGCCAAAATTCAACTCAATTCAATAAATAAGACCACAGATAGAGCAGTTTTTCTAATTTCTTTGTTCTTGTCGCTTTTGACAGGGCTAAATTTGATGCAGAGCACCCTTAGAACTAACACATATTTCCACATTACGTATATATCGTTTGGAAATGCTTCATTTCATTGCATCTACTTTCTATCTGTCTCTTAATAATTGTACTACCAAAAAGAGATGAACATATCATATCAAGGATTCAAGCTACCTACCTAGTGCCCGAAACCTTGCGACATTTGGTTTGCTATTTAATTAATTCGGGTTGTGAAAAGCGAAAAAACCAGACGCCTCGGGAGCTTTGTGAGCTGACGCCAAGATTTTGCCTCTTCGCCTCGAATTCAGTTTTAAAAGCAACCCGCTAAATAGATTTTAATGAAATTAACCTACCCTTATGGCGCAATTATATACATATCAATCCTTTTTACGGATTAGAAGTTTTTCTTGCCGGCGGATTTTTACATGTATTTCATGTTGTCAGTTATTCACTATGGACAACATTATAGTACAAAATTATTAAAATTAAACAGCTTCGCATATCCACTAATCCCAGTGCATCTGCCGAAATCAAATTTAGTTTCTGAGAGGTTTTTATTCCCTCGGATTTCATTTACGCAAATAGGTAGAGTGCATCATGTGCATGGACAGTATGGAATATTAATTTCTTTAAAGCAAGATGAAAAAGGATGTTACAGAAACTCTAGGCTTAAAGTTTCACTTCAGCCACATTCGCTCTTGGACACATTTGTGTTTTTTGTTTGTATTGCTTGATAAATTAGCAACAACTACATATTCCCACTCAGATTTAGACTTAAGATTAAGGACAAACCACGATGCATTTATAATATGGGTTATGGAAATGACTGGGTTGTGATGGGTTCGATAAGCAGTGGCAGAATCTCCTGTGTGTGTGAAGCCGTTCTGAGTTGACTGTAGTTTGTGCGTGTGCTAGGTCCAATATGCGGTGCGGCTTACACTAATTCAATATTTTATTTACAGGAAATAACTGTATGATTGGCGTAATCTGCATAAATATAGGTAAATTGCATTGCATGAAGCGAGTTCGGAAAATTACATCCTGAAAAGTTCCTTACAGAAGTTTCGCGAAAGTTTCAAGCTATGGATTATGCTTTATTGTCTTATTTTTATAAAGATTATATTTTACATAAATATGAACAATAATTCATCCATTCGATGGTCCAGTTCTCCCGAGTCTACTGTAGAATTGGATGAGGAATCGCGTGGTGATGTGTGGATCTTCAGAAATTATAATTTTTTTACGTATTATGATAGCATGCGCAATATTAAAAATGTATTCCATTTTTAATTATACGAGTAGCATCATGCCGACAGAAATTAGCCGCTTGGCAGCGAAATAGTTTTGTGATAGATTAGTGGCTTTGCTTCTAGCTTAGGCGTGCTAAGCAACCAAGCAAAGAGTCCTAAACTACATACACCGACGCAAGGAAAAGGATAAGCTTCTCGGATCCTGATCTCAGTCGTGAGATTTGTCCACTTCATCTGTCATGTGTTTGGTATGGTCGGAAATAAACAATATCCCACACAATGCCATCCGCATTTCGCACAGAATAGATAACAGGCGGTCTCCACATTGTTTGTTTTGCCATAGGAACCTCGTAGCAGAGTAGACCGAAGCATAGAAAAATAAGCATAGCATATTAATCGAGACTTTAATTTCAGCAACATTTAACCCTAAGTAGAACATTAGCTTTTAATTTCATAAATACGAGTAGATAGCTCTATTGAATCTTTCCAAATCGAGCTATGAAAGTACAGGTTGTAAATAAGAACGCTGGTACATTCCTTAACATTTTCAGTACAATTTCTTTCGACATTATTTGTTGACAAACCAAAGGACAATTTGAAAACATTGAACTGTGGCGGAACCCCTCCACCTCTGTCATGCGCCGAACTTACCATAGTCCTTTTCATCCAAGATTACAATATTTACCGTGTATTCTTCTCCATGTCTCGGTATAGTATGTGAGTCGTTCAACCAGCTTAGGACTGTTCATGATAACAACGCCAGCCCTCTTCCCCCGAGTTCAAGTAGTCGACTCGGTGAAGTCGGCTTTTACTCAGTTCCGAGATTTAACGGTGTGTGGACGCATTTGTACTTGGTCCTTGCCAGACGACCATTTAGCTGTTTCGTAGTGACGTTTTCCCAAAAGGAAGAATACGTTTGTCGAATATTTCTTAAAGTGTTCGCCAATTTTACCTTGAAATTAAGGTATTGCCTGCTTTCTGCTAGCTACAAGGATCAAATAAGGATTCGGTTTTGATAAGACTCGTGCACCAACCGAGACTTTCGATAATTTTCCAAGAATCTAGTAAAAGTCGCGCGTGAAATGAGTAAAGCCGGTTATCGAAACAAAATCCTTTGACCCGGTAGTGTCGCGTGCTTTTAGATATAAAAAGGATTTTTAATATTGAAGATTTGGCGGGGATTTAAGGGAACGAGCGGATTTTGGATATTTCTAGTTAAATTAGTCGCATTCAAATCGAGTGATTGTTGAGACTTGCTCGGTGTTTCACGTGACTAGTGAAATTGTTTTGTGGTTTTTTTCGGTGTGTTCTGAAAATTGTGAGTCCAAAGGATATAACTCTTTCAAATTTGTCACGTGACAACTACTTGTTAATAGCGAGTCCCTTTAGAGTAATAAAATGCGAATGAGAAGCTGTCGGGGAGATTGAACCCCATACATTATCCTTCTGTGAAATATATACCCAAAGTGCTTTGGTCAGGTGATTGATGATTCTACTAGTGGATCCAACTAAGTGTAGGCAACCTGCAGTGTGTTTTTGACACAGTGTGGTGATTTAAGTGTTTCTGTGTTTCTACATACCTGCCCGGTGACGATAGACGAGCGATAATTTATGACATTTAATTAGTCGCACCGACAGTCCGACGAATATAAGTAATGGTTAGTATACGCCCACCTAGTCCTATGAAATTGAATTGAACTTATTTATAGTAGTACTCTATAAGTGCTGTTATTGATCAAATAATCATAAATAAGCAAGTATTGGCGGTCGATTTCACAGTTAGATGGATAGCTGGTTACTTTATCAAATCTGTCATTTTACAAAGCCTTCTTCAACACACAACTTTTATATGCTTCCCTTTTTATTTTTTTGGTGAGCGTGTAGGCGATATGTACCTCATTCTATGCATTGTAGTATAATTAATGATTGATAAAATGATTCGTGGGAATTGTATGGTCATCAAAGTGTTTGCGACTTATAACAAGAAGAAGGGCAGCAAGCCGCGAACCCTTCCAAATAAATTTATATACAAAATTGAGAATGATTGAATCGGACATTCTGAAAAGGGGTTATTTTCGCATGGAACAAATTTCACATCTCCAGCAAAAAAAACTCTTTTAATGTCATGAAATATTGATCAGAGCAAACTGGTTTTACGCGATTAAAAAAAAAAGAGATAAGTTATTCGACCCTCCCTCGATAACGAGTTTTGACCTTGGAGTCGCCTTTCTTTACGTTTCATGACCCCAAGAGTCGATTGGCATCATTAAAATTTTTTTGTGTCAATTTTATATACACATACGTATATATACCGCAGATTGTTGTAAACACGACAACTGCCGAACTTATTCCTGTGCTTGTCGTAATTGGACTGTTGCGCCTGTTATTTTGACATGTATGTGTCTTTTGGCCCGACCAGTCTGAATAAATTTTGTATAACAAAAAAAAAGGAAACAAAGGAATCTGGAGTGTTAGTATTGATATCAGGTATCCGAGCGATATCGACACAATTTCAAAGCGATATCGAAGCGATATCGGAAAGATATTGAAGCCATGTCGTGGCGATATTTAAACTTATGATATCGACACGTGATTTGGACGCAAGATTGACGTAAGGTTGAGGAAAACGCTGGTGTAACGCTAACTCAATTCTGATGTAATACTGACGCAACGTTGGCGCAACCTAATGAAGTGCTGAGGCAACATGGATGCAACGCTGACGCAACGGTGACGAAACTCGTTAACGCAGAGTAGACGCATAATTGACGAAATGTTTTCGCAACACTAACGCAACATCGGCGCAATCAAATTTCCCGATTAATCTCCCCTATTCATGGTTGTTTGAATCAATTATACTTGCAACGTTTGAAATCCTGAAATCCATATACTCGTCATCATCATCATCGTGGCGCTCGGTGGCCGTGATCGTTCGGTCATCCCTCTACGATACTAATCTGGAGCTCGGCGATCAAATGTCGGCGCGATCAAAAACTGCCTGTGAGTACTAATAGAACTCTCACAGTGGGCCGAGCTTGTCAGTATAAAGACGGCGCGGATAGGAGGTGCATGCTAGCAACTTCACTTCCGAAAAGTTGATATGCTATTGAAACGTCAACAAGGCATAGAAAATGCTAGAGATGTTGACGCGCCCACGCCCCTGGAGGGGTCAAGGCAATTAGAGAGATCATCATCATCGTGGCGCAACAGTCCGATGTCGGGCTTTGGCCGCCTGGGTCACTGTCCTCCAATTATCTTGGCACATGATCGCGTCCTCCAATCTTGGAAGCCCAGTATCTGCTCGCCGTCAGCTCTTCCAACGAGCTCTCGGTCTTCTTCGCAGTCTCGCTCCGACGGCTCGTCGTCTTTTCATTTCTTCTTTAGACATGCAAGCATCGTTCATTCGTTGTACATGCCCTGCCCATTGAAAACGTTGTTGTTCGACGATTTTCGAAACTTCCAGCTCATCGTATAGTTCATGCAACTCATGGTTGTACTGGATGCAGCATCCATCTCATTCGTAAATTTCTCTGATAATTCGCCGAATGACTCTCCGTTCGAATGTGTTTAGCCTGTTTCGGAGGCTTGGGTTAGGGTCAAGGTTTCGCAGCCCTAACATAGCACTCGTCCTAGGACGGCTTTATCTACGCGGAGCTTCGTGTTTCTGTGCACATGCTTTGATTATGGGGAGGACCGAGCAAAAAGTCTAATTTGCCAGATGTATTCGTCGTTTGATTTCATCAGTTTCGTTGTCGTCCTTTGACAGTTTGCTACCCAGGTATGTGAAGTCGTCTACGAATTCGTTGACGTTTGATTGTGCTGACGTCCTGGTACATGATTGCATCATTATTTTGGTTTTTATGATGCGTATTCCAACTTCTTTTGCAGCGGTGTCGACTGTGTGCAGAAGTTCTTCTGCGTCGGTCAGTTTTCGGGACATGATGTTGATATCATCTGCTTATGCTATCAGTTGTGTCGACTTGATAAGTAGCGTTTTGCTGTTGTCCGTATCCATTACCCGAATGGCGTATTCAAGTGCTAGGTTGAAGAGCGTCGGCGCTAGTCCATCGCCCTGCTTAAAGCCAGTACGTGTTTCAAAAGGATCAGTCAACCAGTTCTGGATCCTGACCTGTGAGATGGAGTTGGTCATCGTCATCCTTGTTAGTCACACTAGTTTTGCTGGTATTTCAATTTGCAGCTTGATGTTGTACAGTACACCAGGATCGATACTGTCTTATGCTTGCCTAAGGTCGACAAAGATTTGGTACAACGTTGTATTCCCAGTTTTTTTGCAGAATTAGCTTAACGGTAAAAAGCTGATTGGTTGTGGAACGACTAGGTCTGGAACCGCCTTGTTACTCGCCAATGATTCTATTATATCTATTACTCTATTCTCCAGAATTTTTATTTTTGTCAATATTTCGTAGGACGTACAGACTAGTGAAATGCTTCTGTGATTCTCACACGTGGATTCCTCTCGCCTCAAATGCGCCAGTTATACCTGTTTACCATTCAATCAAAATTATTTTTGCATAAACATTTATACCAATTTATCAGCCACCAATCGTTTCCACAGATCACGGTCACTCTAAAGGTCGACATGATTTGGGATCAGATACCGAGACTCTCTTTCTCGTTGAAAGAGAATGCATTCGTGATTGATAGAGAGAGAGAATCGCTCTACCTGAACCCAAATCATGTCGACGATATAGAGATTGTGAGACGGGGAAACGAAGCATAGCTTTTTTTCTGGTAAATTTCCCTTCTAAAGGTCGACATGATTCTGAATCAGATACCGCGACTCTCTTTCTCACTTATAAACTCACAGCATTTTATATCACTGTCACTCACGATCCAGTGAGTACCTAGATCGTCTCTTGCTTCTAAGAACTCGCTCTAGCGAACTCTGATTAAATGTCATGAATCTGACTTTTCTCGATTTCTTCTCCATATGATTTCTCCTCCGGTGAAATATGTACCGTCAACTGTCAATTTTTGGATCTGAAAATATTCTCCCCCGGATCTAAAAAGTATTCAGATTCGAAAATCTGATCTGAAAAGTATTCAGATTCAAAAATTGACAGTTGGCGGTATATATTTTACCGGAAGGTTAGATTCATGGTATTTAATCAGAGTTCGCCAAAACGCAGCTATTGCTACTTGAAGTGAAATTCTGAAGTGTAAATCAGAAAAAATGTATTAATATGCTCCGATTACCATGCCACATGTGTTCCAAATATAAGAATTCCTTATCACAAATCATTTAACACATATACACACACACACATGAGCCACTTGGATAAAAACTTCAGCAAAGATTTTCGATTGCACTAAAACTTTCCTAAAATCTTTCTTCTTCCGGGGCCCTTTTTCTGTTGACTCTCCTCTAAAAAAAAAGAAAGGGAAACTGAAATGAAATAACACCAAGGATTCAACTTCCTTACCAGTAGTACGGCAAACATTTGGATAGAACCGTAGCCGGTTTCGTTCTTCTTTTTTTTTTCACTGAATTCATTTCCAATAGAATTGCAAAAATGTTTGCACAAAAATCTAACGACTTTCGAGATTAACTTTTCTCGGACAATGAAATTGAAAGCGTGTTTCGATTTAATTCGAATGGCAGAAGGACATCATCGTCTTGAAAAAGAAAACAAAAAAGCGAAAAGACAGGCCCATGTGAAAAGAAAATACTTCAATGTAATTTTCTTCGATAAGCGTTAGTCATTTCGAAAATTGGTTCTTCAAGATCTCCTCTGTCTATGACCTTGTGTTGAATTAGGTTTCGTCGAAAGATTTAGAGAGTGAGAAATCAAGTCAACAATCAATCGTGTGAATTGAAGATTTCATATTGCCTAATGAAATGAAGCGCGTTTTTTTTTTTGTAAAAAAAGTTTGCATGCTCTTTTAACGAGCATTAAACACCAGTTGATATTTGATGGTGAGAACCCTTATCTACTTTGCAAACACTGCACTGTAAATTTAACTTTCCTCTAAAGTTTCAGTTTCAGAGTGGTAATTTCAATTTTTTTTTTTCATTTATGTTTTATGTTTTGTGGGGTGCTGATTACAAAACTGAGGTATGATGCCATTTTGTTTTGGGATTCTTGAGAGGAGAGAGTTCTTGAGAAGCGAAAAATCGTCATTCTCTGATAAAGCAACGAAATAAATCATATCCTAGGAGAAAGAAGGCGTGCATTTTCTTTATTACTTAGCAAGATTTCTGCGAGATGCGCGTGGAAAAAATCAGTTACCCGGTGAGAAAAAAATGTGTTTTTGCCATTATCTAGATAACTATTTTTCTACGTGCATACCAGTTGTTTCGAATGAGAGAGAGAGTTGATTAAGTTATCATCAAATTCATCCCTAATCATTTTCCTCGTAGGATGTTTTTTTTTATATTTGGCAAAATACATAAAAAAACGGTGATTTTTCTCTTTGTGGGAACAAAAAAAAAAATAGAAGCTTGAAAAGTTTTTTTTTTAAGTGAGAATATCTCAAAAACTGCTGAGGATGCAGAAAAAGTGGCGTTAATATTTTTTATTGACCTACTAATGATCTTTTATTTTGTCATGGAAAATGTTTCGCTAGTGTAAACCATTTTCAAAATATTTCGAAAAAATCTTAAAAGAAAACGGGCGTTTTTGTGTTTTTTTAGCTACACATAACTCAAATTCTACAAAAAAATAGATGAAAATTGGTATCAAGCTCAGATTTGTAATTAGTACCCAAAAAGAATGAAAAAAAAAAATCAAAACTTTACCACTACCTAAGAATATATCCTATAAGCCAAGCGTGTCAAACTCGGATGCTAGTGCTAAGCTCGATCGGTTCAATTTGCATGTCGGAAAGTGTACAGAGTAACTATTATTTGTCCTAACTCCTAGTAGGGCATGGCGCACCAACTACTCCCTTGTGGCTAACTTGACGGTTCGTTGACGTAAACTGAACTGGTTTCGTTAGTTAAAGATCGATAAATGTTTGGTATTGTCAACCATGAAAGATATGTAAATCTTGTTGGTATTAGTGGTGCCAAGCTAATCTGTTTTCTGGACTGCAGTAATGCTCAGTTTGTACTTTTCGCCCTGTTGAAGGAGGGCCTTCTTGGCCCCCAATTTGTTCAAAGAGCGTACATTCCAGGATCCGAAAGAATAATCCTTTAGTCGTTTGCGTGGTTCTCGCTGTTGATCTGTGCAATCTGAGGCTTTTGTTCCTGATTTCTTGACGTGGAGTGGTTTTTACAAGGACGAGTTGTCAGCACAAAGTTTAACCTCATTCCGGGGATGGCCTCGGAAGATAACTGCTTCAGATGATTTAATAAACGTGCTGGAGTTCACACAACTATGTTGCAGGTCCAACTAAACCTGAAACATTTTGGTGTTGGTCAACCATTCAGGCTATAGCTATCTGTCTTTTTCCAAACTGTCTTATCGCTAAGACTTGGCCGTCAGCGATTTGACACACTACGGTTACTAGCGGGCTTTTGCCCCAAAACGAATGTAATAGCTGTTACAAAAAAACTGGATGTGACTGGAAGAAAATAATTTTTGTTTGTTATGAAGGTACACCAACACAAATAAAAATCATCACAAAGTTTATGTGACACAAACAGTGTTTACCAGTATAATCAGTGTAAGGATTCCTTTAGCACGTTTCACAATGAATCCTCTTAAATATTCGACTGAATTCACTTCAAGTTAATCAATTGAACCTATAATCGTGGATGCGACAATTCAATGTACCCAATGTACGAGTATTGCTTATCTTCGAGTGATAAAAGTAAATTAATTTGTTAGTTCAACATTGACTCTGAATTCGCTCGAGTCCTCGCTTGTATGTTTATTTGACATACATTTTCGGTTCAACGTTAGCTCTCCTGTATTGTGGTAGGATAATAAAAAACTTTTCAAAGACACATAAAGCCGAGATGTTTTCCCCCCCACGTTTGCACGAGTATAGTTGATTCAGCCTGTTCATCTGATCATTAGAAGGATATGGCAAGATGGAGGATTTTTGTTGTTGTACATCCTTGTGCAGTCGCAATGGCACTGATTTATTGATTTTTCCTTCAGATGTCGTTGTTTGTCTGGCGACAATATGTCCGCCACAATTGTAGCAGCCAGTCGCCATCCTGCTGTCTTTTGTTGCAATGAATAAAACATGAGTCAATTGATTTCATCTGCGTCGAATGAGAATGCACCACCTACGATGGCATTTTATCGGACACAACAGGTCTATTGATCAGAAATTAATTCTAACAAGGACTATTGTTTGCATGTGATCTGTTTTATATGTAAGAAATGTATGCAATATGTTGCTATATTTTCTAGCATTAGTCCGTTGATTATACGACCATTGATTGGTGTTGCTATGAATGAAATTCTACGGATGAATATTACAGTGAATAAATGCCTTATTAAGCTGACGTTGACATGGTGTTTTACCGAGCCTCATCTACCAATATTAATGAAATTATGAATATGAGATTAATGATGACAAGAAATCATTATGCATATTTTAATTACCCTTCTAGGAATTAATAGACATTGTGTCGTACTACATACGTTAATATTATATGACAGGTAACAATTAAACAGGTGTATTTAGATATTGATTCTAATACAGATTATTAGCCTAAGCTACTTAATCGGTGATACAGAAATACCCCATAATTCATCAATGTTATCGGGATTTTCCATTTCTCCTATGAAACCTATAATTACACATCCTGTTGCATGTTTTAAAGTCGGAGAGGTTGTAGAAACCTTTGTTCAAAAATTGAACTATTAAGGAGAGAATCTTGTTTACAGATAGCGGAAAGGAGAACAAAAGATGGTGACTATTCATGGCCTTGTCAAATGGATTAATCCAATTCATATCAGTTTCAGTCATCATTTTACATACGAGTATGTCGAAACATAAACTATAAGTCTCCTATCTATGTAGGATCAACTTCTTTATCAATTGGGAATCGGTTTTATATCTGCGTTGGATCAGCTTCATCCTGCCTAGGAACTACTTCGTATCAGTTTTAGTTCCTATCCGTTTGATATTTCACCTGCACAGGATTTGTTTCATATTTAATTCATGCCTTTTTGGCAGTTAGAAAGCTGATACTTCACACGATTCATAATCGTACGTGGCAGGCTTTAAAGGAGTGGCGGTATTAAAGTGAAGTAAGTGATTCTTTTACAAGGGCTCTGCTTCCCGAGTTATGTGAATTAACTGTGAATTAAACTAAGAGTGCTACGTAAAATGCGGTTCCTGAAAAATTGATCGTTAAATAGCGAATTTCTTGCATCTCTCCTGGCCATCGAATCGCCTTCCAAAGATTAGAATTAAAAATTGATAAAAATTAGTGCTTCGACCAAATTCTTGTCATACCCCCTCACTCTGGAGATAGGGGGAATCATTCTGTGATTAGCTATTTTCACAATGTGTAAATATAGATAACTATTTACTACTATTTATTTTAAGGATAACAGGTGTTTAAGCTAGACTCGCTCCGGAAATTATTTGTAGCTGCACTACCGTTAATAGTAGAAGGATACACTTGGTCTCAAATTTTTCAGAACTTAGTCCTCAACAATTTTTCTCCTTGGAGATATTTGCTAAAAACTGATGGTTTCCCCGGAAATCTCAATTCAAATTGAAAATATTTCCTAACGCACTAAAAAGCTTCAAAATCCTGTTGGCAAAGATGTACGAGTATGTAAAATTGACTTTATGTATTCAATGTTCGCTAGAAGAGATGCGAATTATTTCAGTGAAAATTGGAATTTTTGTGACACTTGGTTTCATTCTGCACACCAACTTAGTGACTTGGCTTCTAGTCCTCGACCGTTAATCGCTGTGGAATAAAATGTGGTCCAAAAAGACGATTCCCAATAATTCCAGCACAAATGTTCACGCTCTATCGAATTTGATGTTGGGCTTCTCCCACTAGCACAGGATTAATTTCGATCCAACAATGTTTATTGTGAAAGTTAAATATACCTTCTTGTGTGAAAAGGCACTCGTCCGTAAACAAAATATTTTCTTCGAAGTGGAGATGTTCTCGTTTTCATTCATGGACCCATTCACAGAAATTCGTTCGAGCTTCGTAATCCTGCGGATGGAAATTTTGAACCCGAATAAAATGAAGAGGATGCAGATGTGTATTTCGGAGGATTCTTTGTACTTACTTACTTACTTAATTGCCCTAACCCCTTGTGGGGCATAGCGCGTCAACTGTTCCATGTGGTCCAGTTGGCGGTTCGTTGGCATAAACTGGTTTCGGAGAATGCAGTTGCCAGCATGCACCTCCTGCACATCCATGGCCACGTATGTCGTCGTGGACGGGATTCGAACCCGAAACGCCGGTAGTTAAACATGAGACTGATGCCTCAACACACTGCGCTACCCGGTCGGTATATCGAATTGTCGACTAAGTTGCCTTATGCTGCAAGTTGGATTTCAATTAACAAACGGGTTAGACGGCCTAGTTTCAGATGTCCTGTCTTTCGTCCTCGGAGCTCTAACCTTCGAAAGACGTTTGGATCGGGATGTCTTCGTTTCGAAAATCTTCTTCTATATTCGCAGCTGATCTGCCACTGTTACCTATTATCACATGCTCCACGGACTAGAAGCGTATTTGCTGAAGGAATGTATTTTACTATAAAAATTTGGCTCGTTGCTTTACTACCGAATAATCTGACCAATAAGGGCGGAATATAAGGATTTAGTTATCCTGCCACCGCATTTATATGCAGTTTTGATTCATACCTTAAACTTTTTAGCAGATCATTCGAACACAATTAAATTCATTCAGCGCTTGGTGGCCATGGTCATTCGGCCACCACTCTACGATACTAATCTAGAGCTCGGAGCTCATATCTTGATCAAAAACTGCCTGTGGGTACTAACAGAACTCTCACAGTGCTCCGAGCTTGTCAGTATAAGGAGTAAAATTATACTAGAGTAGTAATCTCATATTTATGATGCTATGAGAACTAATTAAATCTTTTCACAAGAGTTACGTTATGAGAGTGGCGGAGAGCCTTACTAGGGACTTATGAGAGTTTTTTCAGTCTACAAGAACTTATCTCTCAAGAGTTTGTTAGTTGGGTATTTACGCTTTATTGCGATTTAATAAGAATAAATAAATTTGTGAGTGTCCTTTTTTTTGATAATAAATTTCAAGGCATTATTGAAACGTGAAAGGACGATTCCCGTTCTTGGCTTGATTTAGGACAGTTAGCGAATATCGAGTATGACTATTCAAACACGCTGTAACTCTGAGCATTTTGGACTCGAAACATACGTTTTCCATAACCCAGGAGTTTTCTTGGAAAACGTTTGTTATTAGTTATGCAATTCCTAACATGTCAACATTGAGCAAATCATGGAGCATTCACGTGAGCATTCTGCATTTGGAATAGTATACCAACAACTTCCTAGCAAATGTTGTACCCGACCAGCTCAAACGGAGTGTGTGCTGAAAAAATACATACATATTAGCTCATGGTGTCATAAAATAAAAAAGAACCTGATCTGATTTGAAAAGAAACATCCATATTTCCATTTTGTGCGGTGAGCATTCGCGTCTGTTTCTAGTCATCATGGGAACGAATTTAAACGGCTTTGAACATCTTGATCGAGCACCTCTCTCTCACGTGTAAACGATGCATAAGATATAATTTTACTTTGGATTTGTTTGCAATTACTCTTCTCGTAAATAATATTGACATAAATAAGACTCTCAAGGATGAATACTCCTTGTATAATACCGGTGAATAGAAGGACGACTAATCTCGTTCTAGCCATTTACATCATAAATCAGAGATTTCACATTTAAAACGTCTTTTTTTCGCTCGAGTAAAAAAAAATAATTGGATGTTTAGCCAGATTTACATATCTATGGCTTCAACGAACATTTCATTCAATAACCTTTTCAATTTGAATCTAACAACTAACAAGAAAGCCGTGCCATTTATTTATCCCATGAATGCACTAGTACACTTCATGTACCTCTCCATCTCCAGTCCCAAATGAAAAGATACTCCTGGATTACTTATGTAAGCATGTGGAGTAACATAACTTGAAAATGTAGATGTACATGGTACCTAACGTACCAAATTAAATTAGCTTATTTGTCCTAGACTCAACGAAATTCTGACAGGAATGAATGATGATGCCTGGCGGTCCTGGCGTAGACAAGTACCTCAATACTTCATTTCTTCTGTGGTCTACTTTCAGTTCTAGACTTGTTCCTTTTTGTGGAATTCATGGAATTTGCGAAACATGGAAAAGCGGTGAAATAAATATCCTGTGAAGTAAAAAGTAGATTTTTCTCCTTCACTTCGTTTATCCGTGTATCTGTGTATATGGCTAAGTGACGGTTCCAGAAGGATATAGTAATGTGGAGTGTGTGTTAGTATATTGTTGGCGTACGGTGCTGAAAAAGTTGACAGTTTCCGGAAAAGCGGATTGGAGATTTGAGTTAAGGCATCCTGAATTAGAGCATGACTGAAAATGTTTCAACTGATTTACACGTGACATGTCTCTTTTGGATTTTGCTGATGTGTAATAATTAGAATCGTGACGAAGCTCTTGGTTAAGGTTGAGTAAAACATTTGGGCCCATCTTCTCAATGTCTGGTTTAACTGCCAGATATCTAATCCGATACAATAAATTAAATCTAAGCGTTAGCAATCCTCAAAATATGATAATGCAGTAGAAAATCAGACGGTGCTCGAGTTCTCTACCACAGTCAAGTGTCTAGGTATCAGGTTTTTCGTTAGCTCCAATTGAACCTCCAGTCCAGGCTTTATTGGAGCAAACACATCGAAACTGTCATTGGTAAGGCCATTCGGATCATGTGGGCATGCAGCTTAAAAAAAAAACCTGGGGTTGTTGTCAATTGCCTTGACCCCTCCATGTAGTCCGGATGGCGCAACGGTTAGCACGTTAGCATTCTACGCACTGGGTACGGTTTGATTCCTACTGAATGCGGTAGTTTTCGAGCCTACTCAGCTGTTAAATGAGTACCCATTTTATGGGGTAAATAACTCGGTTGAGCGTGTTGGTGATCACACACCTCTGCACAAAACATGGAGTCACGATCTAGAAAATGAGATGATGCTAACTCATCTCGAGGCCATGGTTCAAAATTGAACTGTTGTGCCAGTTATTTATTTATTTTATTGACCCCTCCAGGGGCATGGGCGGGACAACATCTCTTGCATTTCTCTTCCTCGTTGACGTTTCGATAGCATATCTACTTTTCAGACGTGTAGTTGCTAGCATGCACCTCCTATCCACGCTGTCTTCATACTGTGACAAGCTCGCATCGCAGTGTGAGTTCTATTACTACCCACAGGCAGCTTTTGTTCACACCGAGGATCGAGACCTCCATTCGGTTGGTGCAGATAAAATGTCAGATTTTGCAATGACATGAAGTTGGCTGTGATTTTTATGTATCAAACTGCCACCAGGCGGCGCTAGTGATATAACATATTGAAGTATAAATACAGCTACCTTGGCTTATAGAATCATTTTGGTTTTGCACTTCATGGTGATCGATGAAAAAAAAGGGAAATTACATGGAAGCGACTTAAAATAAATAAATAAATAAATAAATAAATAAATAAATAAATAAATAAATAAATAAATAAATAAATAAATAAATAAATAAATAAATAAATAAATAAATAAATAAATAAATAAATAAATAAATAAATAAATAAATAAATAAATAAATAAATAAATAAATAAATAAATAAATAAATAAATAAATAAATAAATAAATAAATAAATAAATAAATAAATAAATAAATAAATAAATAAATAAATAAATAAATAAATAAATAAATAAATAAATAAATAAATAAATAAATAAATAAATAAATAAATAAATAAATAAATAAATAAATAAATAAATAAATAAATAAATAAATAAATAAATAAATAAATAAATAAATAAATAAATAAATAAATAAATAAATAAATAAATAAATAAATAAATAAATAAATAAATAAATAAATAAATAAATAAATAAATAAATAAATAAATAAATAAATAAATAAATAAATAAATAAATAAATAAATAAATAAATAAATAAATAAATAAATAAATAAATAAATAAATAAATAAATAAATAAATAAATAAATAAATAAATAAATAAATAAATAAATAAATAAATAAATAAATAAATAAATAAATAAATAAATAAATAAATAAATAAATAAATAAATAAATAAATAAATAAATAAATAAATAAATAAATAAATAAATAAATAAATAAATAAATAAATAAATAAATAAATAAATAAATAAATAAATAAATAAATAAATAAATAAATAAATAAATAAATAAATAAATAAATAAATAAATAAATAAATAAATAAATAAATAAATAAATAAATAAATAAATAAATAAATAAATAAATAAATAAATAAATAAATAAATAAATAAATAAATAAATAAATAAATAAATAAATAAATAAATAAATAAATAAATAAATAAATAAATAAATAAATAAATAAATAAATAAATAAATAAATAAATAAATAAATAAATAAATAAATAAATAAATAAATAAATAAATAAATAAATAAATAAATAAATAAATAAATAAATAAATAAATAAATAAATAAATAAATAAAAAATAAATAAATAAATAAATAAATAAATACATAAATAAACAAAAAATCTTACCGTCTCCTTCGGTCTCAAAGAATCTAGTTGCCTTGAGGTTAATCGTTGGTTACTTCACTGAACACTACTGGGTAAGATATCTCCTAAACAAAAAGGGTATGTCGGGAGGATATTGACTCCACCACCCATCCTTCTCTACGAAAGTCGGGGGTTGTCCTCTCCGGGTTCATGCTTCTTTGATATTCCATCTTGAGCTCCGCTGGTATTAAAAGTGCAGTTTCAAAGGGGTTTCATCTGGTTAGTTGAGTGCCTTTTGGATTAGTGAAGGCTATAATACAATAGATTTGATGGTCGCCGTGCCTGCCTGTTAGCCTGCCTTTATTAATTATTGCTTGATAATACTTGCTGTTCAAGAACGAACCGGGCGACGCGTCATGGTTCGCGCCTTGGCTTATAGTGGCTTTGCCACTGTAGCGTTCTAGGGCGAAATTCTGAGGTTTACAACCGCTTAAGCTGCGGAGCCCATGCAAAGAGAGTACGAAAAATCATCTCAATTTAAAACTCCCTATTGGTAACGGACGCGAATCACTATGCGTCGCCAGTCAACGTTCCCAATTTTCTTCAAGCGGCTTGAAGGAAATTCTCATATACATGTTCGAGTTTCATCAAGCAAACTTGTAAAGCATGCTTGAACGTCTGTAGCTTGAGTGCTCACAGTTCTACTCTCAACCCTATCTAATCTAAAGTTTTTGAAAATTCGGATCAATATAAATTCTGTTTATTCTTTTCGCTTGACATAACATTCAATGGATGTGAGCATATACGATAGCATACAATAACATCAATAAACGACAGGACTCCACAATATCAACTTTCATATTCCCATCAGCATTCAGTGCAATATCCTATACCCATGCGAACGTGGTCTGGCTTCAAACCATCATCGTATAAGTAACCAGCTGTAGCCGAGCAGTGTTTATTGAGTTTATAATGAAACTTTAGCTATTTATAGTTTGATACTCCAAACTTCTTCAATCCCTTAGTAGATTCGCGCTGCAGTAATAGTAGTTGTTTGCTATAAATTCATCTATCAACTGATTCTGTCCTGTGATGCATCTTCTAGTATCGTTTCTGTTATTGGGACGTTGAAAATCATGTTTAAGTGACTTTCTAAATTCACTTGACGTTTATGGTTTTTGCATAAAATTTTCCAGATGTCAAGTGATTGATTAGTTCCTTACCACTCCAGCCTTTTGTTGAACTGCGGAGCTTTAAATCGGGCACCACGGGGTGACCTGCTTTGCAGAAATTTGAAAGCAAAATTTCCATTTTATCACACAGAACGGAATTCACAAAATATAATTTTAATTCCATTCTGCAACGTATCGATTAGAGACAACAACAGTGTTGTAATATTCGAGGCTTTTAGAGGTCGATGATCTGCTGAAACCACGAGCTCGAATATCGATTTACAAGAAATATGCAAACGGGTGAGTCGCAACGAAATTCATGGCGTTTGAAAATATGTAGTTGCTCATTTTCATCAAGGATATGGGTCTGCTGAAATGGGTTAAAACTTTAAACTGAAATTTGTTAAAGTTCCCATTGTTGCTGTCAATATTATAACGAAATTTTAAGTTTGGAGTTGGCTGGATTGAAGCGTGACTTATTAAGTTCTATGGACGTTGAAAATCGATATCCCTAAGTCAATTAATGGGAACTTTCAGACAAACTAAAATAGTTTGTGGTGGAAATTTTAAAAGTCAATTTTACATTATTGAAAACAACTTCTTTGGATGAGTTAATGTTCCTTGTTAGCACGTACCTCGTTAGGGCGTTATTGGTTAAGAAGGACATTACGGGTTTGTGATTAGCAGGTAGTATCTCTGTCTGCAAATGAATGTTTGTTTAAAAGTGAAAAGTTGTTGTTGAGATATTTTACAAAATTTCGCATGGTTTTGAAATCCTTTTCCAAATACTCATGTACAAACATAAAGGAACTGAACTAGAAATTACTTAACAAACATGCACGAAGATTCATGTAATTTAGCACAGATTACATACTACCCGACAGAATTGTTAGGAATCGTATGCAAATGTTTTCCAACGTACGAGTACTTGCGACACAATTTGTTAAGCAATGCTAAATGCAGCCATTGTGCCTTGTAGCTTCTACCTACTACGACGTGTTCGTCCTCGAACAATGTTCATATGGCTTCTTTATGCATATAGCCGGTATACCGAAACATGCGTTCATTTGATTCGATGCCATGAAATGGCAATGAATTTGCAAGGCTCAACAACAATTATTAGCATTTTAGAGAGACTTGCTCTTGTAAATGAATGTAAACTCAAGTCTTTAACATATCAGTGAAACCGTATAATCGTATATCGGTTTATCTTTGGGCCAGAGAGAACTTTATTAATTGGTTAAAGTAGATTTCGAGGCATCCATGATGCTCACTGTTGTTGTAGTTTGGTTATCTTGTGTGTGTACTCGTACGACTATCTTGCTTTAGGAATTGTGATATGCAATAATGTGGAGTAAAGGCCTTGATGCTTTGATAAACGAAGCAACATATCATAGATCACCTCTGCGTCCTTAGTGACACCCCCTAAACTCAGCAATCCGAGACCAACTTAATCGACAATGCAGCCCGAGCTGGGAATGAAACGAAGAAGTCGACTAGCAGTTACTTCTTTAGGTAGCGTTTTTCGAATATGTAGTTGTGTGTGTGCATAACATACATTAAAAATCAATTCCTACGTTCACGGTATCAAGGTCAAGAAATATGGCCACTTCGGTAGGGTTCTCCCAAATCGCTCTGCGTGCTAGTGCGTGGGTGAAGTTGGACAGCTGAATATGGGGTGACCGTCATGGGGGTACCGTCACTCGCTGGACTGGTATTTTGAACCAATGGGGCAACACGAGAGAAGTATGAATTCATTCGCGAGCACCATCCAGAAATGAGTTGAGCGAGTATACCTATAGATCCTGTTGCACGAGATAGAGTTATTGCACTCGATGATATGGTTGGTTGTCGTGCTGAGAGTGCCGAATTTTAAGTCTTTAAGTTTTAAGTCCTCGATTGACTTCTGAACTTCTTCCCTATGTAGGGTGGCGATAGCAGTTCTGCAGGAGGTATCGTCAAATGGTTCTCTCTTGAAGCGCTGGACATCCTTTTCAAGATTTTTTAAGTAGTGGCGAATATTGTAAGGAGATGATATTATGTCCATAAGGATGGAGCTCGGGTGGTTACGAAGATAACTTCCTGCTAAATATTGCTTCGATAATAGGTTGTTATGTGATCTTAGTGGCATCATGTCTTTTGGTGTAGGTAATCCTGAGGAGACATCAGAAGCCAGTCTGTCACAGTATGTAGTGTAGCATTTTGACAAGACTGGATGTTATTCCATTGTGTATCGCTCAGGCTTTGAGAACTGATAGGTGTTTCATAGTTTGCCACTGGTCTACTGATAGCTTTATAGGTTACTAGTAGGGCCTCCTTATCCTTACCACAGACACTGTCAGCAAGAGCTTTGAGAACTTTGTTCCTGCTTCTCATCTTGTAACAGATTTTGGATGCATAGACAGAAAAATTGGCCAGGCTATCACGGGTGACACTGAGGATTTTTAGGTGGTTTATCATTGGGATAAGTGGGGACCCCCACTGAGACGTTCAGCTGCATTCTGACTTCTTTGGTCCAGGAGGTTTAAAACGTGGCAGAATACTTCGGAGCAGATGTGTGTAAGTTCTTGTTAACGTAGAAGGTGTTGAGCTCTTCAAAATACTGGTAGATTTAACTGGACATGTGATTAATAATATAACCCGTAGCCAGAGTAAAACAATCGTCCTCATGACTGATAATTTGAAGTCCTTCAGGTGGTGTTGGGAGCTTTGACAGAAAGAAGTTAAACAGGGTGGGCGATAGAACTCCTCTTTGCGGAAATCTTCTGAGCATGGACTTCTTAAACTCGCGAGTAGTTTAGAAATGGTGTGACAGTAGCGGCCTACGGGTCAGCCAATCAAAGGCCGTCGTTGACGAAAAAAAGGGAAGACTCAGGGCTGGATTGCTGCAGTCAGTATAACTCCCCAGTGAAAATTGCCAACCACGACAAGTAGTTACATGTGACAGCAAGCTATTCGGGGCAGATCATGTTACGGTAACATCAGAAAGAGGTACAAAGCTTGTGGATTTGCGGGAAATACGCAGGCAGAACATGGGTACAAAGTCCGCACCGCCTTCTAGATCTACAAAGCGGTTGTTGTTGGTTGCTTGGTTTAAATGGCTGTTTATGCCACAATTCTCGCTGGAGAAAAATCGCTGGAATTGAAGTCTTTCTATCTATCTTATCCTTCAATCTCTTGCAGCCACCAACCAAGTAACTCTTTATTGTGTTCCGGGTCATCAGCTGCTGCGGATGAACTTGGTAGGAAGGGCTCGTCCTCGCTATTCAGCGGACCGGATCCCCACTATGGCCTAGGCTGGGGCTCTGCCAGGACACTTGTTAGGCAATGGTCAGATAACAAAGGACTTCAACACTGGAACAAACTTCGAGGACTGAGGCAGTCTAAAGAATTAATAAATCCATTCAATCTTAATGGCATCACCCGCTTGAGTAGAGCGGATTTGAAATTAATTGTGGGTTACACTGAGATATCACTTCAATATTATGGGTCTGTCCAGCGAGACAGAGTGTCGGGTATGCCTAGAGGACATCGAGTCCTAGATGCACCCTTATCTGTAAATGCTCAGCGATTGCTCAATATGTGAGATTCATTTTCGGAGTGGCAACAACAGGTGTACCTCCACAAAGGACTTGCTGGCCTTTATTAGGTTAGTGGAGAGTCTTTTGTCCTACTTAAAGGCTATGGCACCATAGATAATTTTTCAATCGCGGTGCGCACCGTATGAGTAACAAAGCTTGCAAGGAAAAAAAAACTATAAACCCTGTCAAGGAGCTTAATTCGGGTGTTTTCTTAAATCGAACTTGTGGTGTTGAGAAAACGATCTCCGATATATCTGCTGTATATCTTAGAAGTGTATTGGTTATTTGTGTGTCGCAGGATACTATTGAAAAGCCAACAAAGCATAAAAAAGCAATAGATGTTGAGGCGCCCATGTCCTTGGAAGGGTCAAGGTAATTACCGCACAAAGAAGTGGGATCCAATCTCGCACCATATACCACGAGGTAAATCAAAAATCGCTCAAAGACAGAGGGGGAACCGGTGCAGGTATTCCGGGTTCAATTTATCGGGAGTTTCTTACTGCCTTTCAGGCAGAGGATCACGCAGTATAGGTGTATTCGGAACTTTGCCTAGAAGCCTGTTACCATGAAATAAAAAGATCTTTCCACATAGTTATGCAACAAATACTCGCACTAAGTGCTATGTCGCATCGAGTTAGTGTGATGACTGATGAAGCCCATGAGGCTTCTTTAAATAATATTTCCATCTATCGGATTCCTTGGCACATTGGCAAACGGCTTACGGTCGCAGCCATTCCCTTCAATAGTCCAGATTCGACCATGCAGCGCTAGAAAACGTTGCTGAGATTGGCAGCGATCTAAGGCCGCCGGAGAGTCTCCCGGGCCTGAGGCAGGCCGAGATGTTTATTACAGGCTACTCCAGTATCGGATCATTTTATCTACTACTCTTCACCGGTATAAAGAAAGAATAATCGTTGAATAATGTTTGTAGGTTTGGGACCACCTTTGAACTATTGACATTATTAATACAGTAGCTGCCGTTTCTGTGAAGGCGATGATGAGCATAAGAGAGACGTCATTGCATATTCTCTGCGAATATGAGGCGTTGGTCTGTCATTGCAGGATGTGGGTGTCGCCTTCTCTGAACCGAATGAAATAACTTTGGATCCTGCATAAGCTTTTGAGCGGCTTCATAAGTAGGGCGATTAAGCTTGATTTCAGTACTTTTAAATAGCCTTCCTTGGTCTACTCTGTCACAGAATATCATACTGTCGATCTGACAGCTATCCGATCAAGGACCCCCATATGCTCGAAGCCTTTGAAAGAAAGCTGTTTCGGTCCGGAAATACTACATTAGTACATTTTAAGCACCGTCGCGTCGTTGCTACAAAAAGTGTCATACGAATACCCTTGTAATGTTTAAAATCACCAGACATTCTGAAATAGGCTTGCTGTCAGCCACATAACCCACATGCACTAAGAATACCTCCTTATTGATGGGTTCAATCGCATTGCAAAAACCTCTTATTCTGTACAAAAGGGAAATGTGACAATCCGAGAAACGAGTGGTTTCAATTTGAAGCGTAAACAACATCATTAACAGACGATTACATTGCACGATAAGAACTGAAACCCCATTCTGATTCCTACGGCAAACACACATTGACTACGTATATATCGCGAGACTACGTTCCAGTATTACCTAATCCCAGCTAAGTCACCACGATATGAACGTGTCGGATTAGTTAGATGGGGATTACATTTTAGCTCCACTTCCGATGCGGTACTGCACTGAAAAATTGGAACTAGACTGATGTTGACGTTTTCAATGTTGACGTTTGTTTTGTTAGAGTCAAGGGAATAAGAACGATTTTACGAGTATCAAGCAGCTAGTGACTCTTGATATTTTTGGAATACTCTCCAAACCGAAGTGACAAACTAA
This sequence comes from Chloromyia formosa, assembly GCA_964017055.1. Taxonomy (NCBI): domain Eukaryota; kingdom Metazoa; phylum Arthropoda; class Insecta; order Diptera; family Stratiomyidae; genus Chloromyia; species Chloromyia formosa. The sequence continues at coordinate 2,679,894 of OZ024813.1, read as the reverse complement.
GATCTGATATTTATCATATTAAGTACCGGTCGGTATAAAGACACCACGAATTAGTACTAACCACAATACGACTTAGTTAATTGTCCTTTCAGCTCCAAAATATAAACGTGGCCATTGCTAAAGAGTTGAGCCGGAGATATTTTCACTGGATTTTCATTAGAATTGTTATTCTCATTGAAGCAAATTTTCCTCCAAATTCCCAACAAATTCCGCATAAGCTTTCAGGCACAATTTGAGCTGACTCGTCTTCATCACCTTCGACCGTTTAATCTAGAGTACGAGTATGAGTATATCCTACCCAACAAAAATAACACTCAAGATGCTCTGAAAATGTATTTTCTTCAAAATCACATCAACTACTTGAGAATTTGCTTATGGATGTACAAAGATTCACAGTGAAATCTTTAAACATCCGAATGACATAATAAAGTATGGTAATGGCATAATGAAGTGTACGAAGTATTCATGGATGGGGATTTCTTGATAAATGATGTAACAGAGGAGAAAAACAGGATACAATGTAAAATACGCTGGTGGCGGCTTTATCAGAGATGAGATTACATCTTCTTGTAACTTTTCGATGGAAATAAGGAGTTAGGCATTTAGTTGCTTCCGTTAGGTTCACTTCCGCTGGAAATTTTACGATTTTGTAATAATAAATTCATGAATTCCACCCAGTCCATAAACAACCGTCCGGCGGAATGGCATGGCGTAGGCTCGACATGATTAATGGCACTTTATTGCTATGCCCTGTCGATAATGCACGATTTCATTCTCATTTCCTGGCCGGAGGTGACCAATATATTTGGGGGAAATTTATAGCTCAACAAAAGTCATTTGTTTTCCAGCTGTCGATAATATCAATTTAATTTGTACTGTACACAGTGTGGATTCGTAATTAAGTAACTTTTTTTTTAATTTATGACAAAAAATTACTTTTAGAATTATAAATCTGGGCTGAGATTTTATATTACATATGTAATATGTGTATATATTATATAATACATATAAAGTAATAGATAATCTCAAGCCTACCTCATACTGGAAAAAATTTCTTCGAAATTTTTATCAAAAATTTCTAGATCGGTGTTTGTGCGAAAATATTAACCGTAAAGTCTTCTATTCTGGTGCAATATTTATACGCACAGAGTCCACAAACCCAAAATCTTAAAATTTAAAAAAAAAAAAAAAATTGTACATAATTTGCTAATGTGAGGTTTGCTTCTGGGAATTATTTATTATGCTTACATTTAAGTTTCATGTTACCGCCCACTACTACTTTGCCTTAACTTCAAATATTGCAGCAACTGAACAACAGCTGAAATTCACTCTCTAATTGATGAAATCGTGCTTTTTGAGGACCTTCTGATCCATTGTTCAGCAAAGTACACACATTCCAGAATCCAATCCTTGTCATTGTACGATAGCCAAAAGTCGCAACCGTTGTCAGTCAGTCCTTTATTTAAGATTTTGGATAGTGCAAGTTGCTGGCATACGTATCCTGCCCTTGTTCAGTAGGTTTTTACGACATGTTGCGAAAGGCCGTGACGTTATTCTTATGCCCCAAACCACAGGAAGAAATGTTCACCTCGACCAAATTATCACACAGTCATGACAGGCTAAGGCTACATGATTTGGTTAACAGTGGTTAACAGCCACTGCCGTTTCAGGGGACGCCCAGGATGATGGCTATGGAAGAATATTTGTGCCCCCAACTGGGCTATTACGCTTTGTAATGAACCACCTCTCACCGGCAGATCGAAGCAGCACCTGATGAGTAGTGATATGTTGGTGGTACGAAACCAGAGGCCGAGGGTCCCATTACACCCGGAACCAGATTCGATCGCTTGGGCGTCTGATCCGTCCGCCAACCATTCCATCCTTATCGACCATTTTTTTTCATTCCCCATTTTTACCTCTCCTTCTTGTGTTGTCTTCCCCAGGACTATGAATTTTTGTTAATACGTAATGGACAGGGGCAACGAGCGGCGAAAACCCCGCCCACATCTCCCGAATTGAGCTACAGCAAGCATAGGCCGCTGCTTAGCTCGTTGAGGGGCCTTTTTTTCGCTAGATGGCCCCTCAACACGGGGTTAAGGTAAATAAATGCTGTGAGTTTCAAAATTTGGCCTCCTTGGCCAATCATTTGACAAAACCCTAATATTAAGAACTCAAAAAAAAATTCCTTTTTTACCCCAACGGTACATTCAGAAATTATTTCGATACATTCAGATATCTATAAGCCTATAACATCATTTTCATGCAATATTAAAAGTTAGATATGGGTCGAGGAAATTATCTAAATACTTGCATTTTCAGCATCAGACACACAATGCTTTATCCGATTTAAAAACGAAATACCCAAAAAAAATTGACGTTGGAAAAGAAAATTGTTACCTTTTGAGAAACATTCAATTAGCAAAGTTTTAATTGTCATCAAGATCGACTAGCAACTTCTTTCTTCTTTTATCTATATAAAAACTTTCAATTTTCTTTTCTAAAGTTTACGTTTTAAAATCACTATACAAGTCCTACGAGTAACCAGTTGAGAAATGAGCATTTACGCTAAAACTTTTAATGAGGTATACTCGTATCGTTGGCATTTTTCATCAAATTTATATACGTATAGGTACGTTTGAATACACAAGACATTTTAGTAATTTCACTGTCGTACTCAATTCTTAAGAATACTTTGAATCCAGAAAAGTTGGAATGTTGTATTGAACAAAAAAATATCCAAATTCTATGCAGAACAAAATTAATTTAATTAGTTAAAGTGTTTAAGTTAAACTGGATTCTGATCGATGTTAAAAAATCAATAATAAAAGTAATTAGAATGGCACAAGCAAATTCTCTGCAAACTTGCATTAACTGATGGCAGGACATTTTTCTCTATTGTGTTATAAAATAGCTCTTGAAGGTTTACTTATTATTTCATGACGAAAGCTTTCGTTCAATGAAAATATTGAATTTGCTATGATTCGATTATAGAAAATTTCATTAGTAATTCCATTTCTATTAATGTACACACACAATTTCATATTGTTCATCCATCAATGAAAAAGGCTTCCATCAATATGAAAATACCCGCTCCAATTTCATTAAAATGATATCAATTATGCAGGAGTATTACTAGAAGCGGCCAATTTCGATACCATCCGAACCCCATTTCCATGACACTCGGCCTTTAGGCCTTTATCCATTATCATTACCTTCCCCTCACGGATATCGTCTTTTTGAAAATTATGTGACACTAAAGAAAATCATCTGGCTACTCATAGGCGCCGTGAACCATTACTGTGTCCCTCGTCTAATATTTTGACTATAACCGCTACTTTATTTGTCCTTGTTTTTGACACTCCTGGCATTCCTTCCCATCGACAACGACTACAAATATCTTCCGTTCGTGCGTTTTATCGATTTCCTTCGGAATTTTGATTTTTCTTTTTACATCACAGTCTGGCGACTTTCACACTGTCAGGTCCTTCACAGAACAGGATACCCAATGAAATGTCGACTTAATTTCGTTGAATAGCACTTTCAACGTGTTGAATAGCGCATTAAGTAGAAATTGAGGTCTCTTTTTGGCCTGAAATTAAAAGATGACCGAGGGTGTCTAATTTCGTTGGATAACAGGAGGAAGTGACAAAAATGCGTTCTTCGTTTTTCAGGCTTATATGTAAGCACTTCCTGCCCTTGTCATTTGCCTTGTCGCGTTGGAGCAATGACGCGCTGTGTGGGGAGTTTTAACATTGAAATTTTGAAAAGTCAATAATTGGCAGGATCTCAGTTCGTTACGTGCACAAATTTATTGCGAAACGAAGAGATAGTCGTTCGTTAATGGATGGGGATTTACAGGGTTTTTTGAATGTGAGCTTATATAGTAGCATAATATCATGACAGTGTCAAGTTAATTCAATAATTTCTAAAGAATTGTGAAGGCGCAATTGAACGCGGGACGCACAGCATGGAACTGTCTGCAATACTTGAGTGGGCGTTTTACTAGAAGATTATTTATTACAATGAATATTTTAACTCTGGGGTAATGATAATGAGATATCTGGTGTTTACAGTAGATTTCCCGGTTTTACGACAAAAAAATCACTAGATAAACTTATTTCCAAATCTCCGTAACTATTGTATATACATGTTGAAACAAAATGCCTGCAGACGAAGTCGTTATAGAGTACGTAGCCCTTATTATATTCAACAAATATGTACGTGAGCACTTCGTAATGGGGAAAATTTATTTGTTATGTAAATTTTCACAAATGGTTTAGCATATTCAGTATTCATATGTACGAGTATAAACATAGTCCTAAGCGAACGAGTGGGAGTACGAATGGCCTAAAGTTAATATTGAACTTATGATATTTCAGGTTGATTACGAATACCTTAAGTAGCAAGACACAAAGTCCCTTGGGGTGTGTTTAAAGATGTAAGTATAACATGTACTATATACATATTTTATATACACCAAGATATACTTTAGGACGATTAAGAAGATAAGCACAAATACCTATATAAATATGTTTACTTTGGGACTAGCAATTTTTTCATTTAAGAAGATTTAAATTTGGATGAGGCACTGCGAATTTTATACTAACCATGTGCAGTGGCGTAACGATCGGTGATGCGTGTGTTCCATGCAACACGGGTTCCAATCTTGAAGGCCCTCCAGAGGCTACAAAATATCCATTTTGCTTTCTCTTTCTCGTAATTATTTATTAAATAAAAAGCATCGAAATCAAGATTATTTCAGTGTCAGTGTATTCAATAGAACTCTGGTAATAAGACTACATGGTTTAAAGGACGCAGTATCGGTCCTGGCAATCCTGTTTTCATGGGGAAATACTCATCCGATCGCGCTGGTTCGAACTTTAAGGTAATTTTGGGTCGCCGATTCCGAATTTAAAGTCAAAAAGGAAAAAAAAATCGGGGTCGCCCACCCCAGAATGGCAACCCTGTCTTCATTTGGATTGTTTTTTTTCTGCAATTAAGTGTTAAGATTCTCAATCAGCGACCCAAACGACCCTTTAATAGTCGCTCCCACGGCAGCCGCTTCCATGCACCGGCGATACCCGTTCACGTTCATCATCAACGGCCAAGGGCTGCCAAGCCTCCTCAACGCCAGTAGGCGTTGCTATTACAACAACAACAACCCCCTAATATTTTCTTCCTGTAAGATTGGCCGTGAATTAAAAAAGAAGTGTTATCATTCTGTGTTCTCCATTTTGTTTCATAATATCAATCGTTTAATATTGAACGATATTTCATTCAAGGTTTTTTTAAATATTTTTTTTTCCTATTTCGCCCCTCAATCCGACCCTTTTGATTATTTTTTTTGTTGCAAAATCAGTTTTCGATCGCTGCAAATTAAAAACACAAAAAAAGTGCCCTACTTAATTTTTTTTCCAGCAAAAGAACGTAAATTTCTATAAAAAACTGTCCGTGAGAATGATTGTTCTCACGAACAGCTGGCGAGCATAAACTTCGGTCATGAGAATACTCCAAGGCTATCTATTTACGCGATGATGAGAGTAATTCCCATGAGAATACATGAGGACGGAAAACTTTCATGAGAATTAATTCTCATTGCTATGTAGATGATTCTCGAGAACGAAATCAATCTCATGATACCATTCTCATGAGAATGTCTGTTCTGACCTTAATGCTTCAGTTCGTTTGTCCGGGAATTTCCCGTGCTCTGATCTTTGTCAAATTTGGTATTTAGGTTCCCTGTGTTACCCCGAACATGGGTTTGGTAATCGACTGGACTAACGGTATATGATATTGTACTCAAACCAGAGTTACTCGCCTAGGTCATTTCAAAAATCGCTCCTCCAGGTAATCCTCGTGACTCCGTGGCCCAATTTCAACAAAATTTAGTACGTAGCAGAAGAAGGCAATTTTGTGTTGCATTTCAAAAACATATTTTTAATAATGTCGAACTTATGCAAGCACCCGATTTTGTTTGTAGCACATATTAGGTACCCGGATACGCCGATATCCCAACGAAACGAGACAGCCCCACTCAGCCCAGAGCCATAATGTAGAGTTCCTTTTGTAGTGTAAGACGGCATATCCGGGAATGGAACTCAGTAACTATTGCGCACTGGGTCAATATTCCTGGCCTCGGACAGGCCAAGCTATATATAGGTGGTAACTCACGTAATTGTACTCTTGAGCTGCTAAGTTTACGCAGAAACTGGGTGGGAATGATTTACAGGCTCATTACGGGTCATTTTACCTTGAGCGGTTATCTAAATATAATGAGAATTGTCTCTGACCCAAGTTGTCGCTTCTGTGAGAGTGAATATGAGACATTCCAGAACATTCCTTGTGACTGTGACGCACTTCATGTCCGCCACTTGAAATGCTTCGACGACGCAGTGTTTGGTGGCCCTTAGGGCTAACTGCCCTCCATCTAATGTAATCTGAGCATCTGAAAATTTGCTAAACATTTGCCAACGGAGGATCCTTCGAACAAAATTCGGAGGGGCTCATAACCAAAACGGAAGGCAGATCCGGTACAACCATAAGTTGTCCAGCTTTTCCTTTCACGCTTTATCGTGTTGTTTCGGCATTCGGGCCAACGTGCGAAATCTTTGTTTTATGACGATGCAGAGAAAAAAAAGTGAAAAAAAAAGACCGTATAAAACCCCGCCTTACTACCGATAGCCGAGCTAGCTACCTAGTGCGCGTCACCTCTTCTCACAGCTGAGAACTTAGGTGTCACGGATGACCTGGACGATCATAACCCTCGTCCTCTTCTGAGCACAGGTCTTCCAACATGTTTGTTACACCCAATGAAGGCCTACCAAAGGGGAATCCTAGAAAGTCATTGTACCAACGATTCGCTATGCTCACTGGAGATTAAGGCCAAATAGTAGTATTGTATTTCAGACTCTAGCGAAATGGAGCAGAATCGAAATCTCTCTTTCTGTAACAATCTCTTTCAACTACATACATCACCAGACCATCCATCCATTACTCTTTTAATAAATGAGTAAATGGAGACTTTTATGCATTATTCACGCTCGATTGTCCATCAAAGTGAACTGAAATTCAGTATTTCTCCTTTCAAATAAATTGTCGAGAGTTGGAGCGACAAACAGTCAGAAACATTGATCATGTTTTCAAACGTCCGAGGTAAACATAAAGCCGTATTTGTGTTGTTCGAAATAAATGTTAAAAGAATACATACGAGCTGCAACGAGTACAGTGTTACAAAATGATGGAAGCGATTTTTTTTCGGACTGGAATAAAGTGTTTTGAAAGGATCCGAGTTGAGCTCGTTACATTTACCCAATGCATTCAGGCAAAAAGTATGTGGATGGATGCTGTGACCGTTCATGCAATAACGTATACAATGTAAGTAGTTGTAACAAAGGAAACAACGTTACGTTTCCAATGTACTGAAATCAGCAAGTCACTCAGCGACTGCAGCTGAAAACATATTCAGATCAGTAGTTTCTTGAGTTCGAACGATTCGAGCTTGACTGCATAAAAATCCCATGGTAGCCGAAACGACCAAAAAGTTAGATATTTTCTTACTTGGGAAGTGCAGGCGGTAAATAAAATTGTCGTTGTTTTCTATAAAAGAAAAAGTTGAAGCTAGAAAAATATAAAGGCAGTTGGCTGAAGACAGTCAACAGATGAACTTAAGTAAAAGAGAATTTTTGAAAAGTATCAGTAGACATCAAAGGAGAGATCGAGATGGATTCTAATTTTTTGTGGTCCTTTTCTCTTAATTCCCTCTATCTCTCTCATCTTGTATAGAGCAGTAGTATGCAGCCACAGAAGAGAGAATTAGATGGAAATGAAAAGAGAAACGAAGCAATTCCGTACAAGGGTGGTAGTTGGAAGGGGATGTGATGTTTGACATCTCATGTGCTTCTACATGGACCGGGCGGGTGTTCCGCGGTAAAGAGAGAAAGTGAAATGTTATTGTTCGCCGAGGGGAAGTATGAGGGGAAGAATGCGAGTTTGACATCTCATGTGCTACTTTATGGACTGAGCGGGCGTTGCCCAGCGGAGGGCGTGTGTCTCTCTGTTTACTTTTTCTAGTTCGTATGTGGCGGAATTACGTCCAGAATTTAGTGTATGGTGGTTTCATCTCCTTCTATATGTCTCTGTGTATGCAGCTGTTCGGCCTAGTGGTTAGTGTCTCGGACGTATAAGAAGATGATACCCAGTTGTTGTAGTTCCTCAACACGATTTTTAATATTCCTGACGCCTTTTGCGCTATCGAGCATCTTCCTTTGTTAAATCAGTTAAATCAGCGCTTTCACACGGAATAGCCCGTGAGTCACTCACAATTTTCTTCAAGAATGAATTTTAATTTATTTTTAAGTATAATTTTTCTATCGGTTGAGAATGACTGAAACCATGCATCGAATTTATTAGCGCAACTGCAAAAATTGGAGTGAACGAAAATTTCACTATATTTTGTTGTTGGCTCGATGAGCCCAAAAAATTAAAAAAGTTGTTAACAGTTTTATGTTGCACGACTTTTGTCGTTCAACAAAAGTCGCCTCCTAGGAACGCTGCTTCACGCAGAGCCACGTTAAATCTAAGTCGATTAGCCGGTGAATCGTCGATTGGATGAGTAACCAACTTGATGTAAGGAACAGAGAACATGTCAGCCTTACGCTCTATGTTATTGGGTTCTCCTACATTCATGAATCACGATTGTTTGACACACAGTTGTATTTATCCATTCCCTCGACTCTCACCTTTTGTAATTCGAAATCAATAAATCCAGGCATTCAGTTTAGGCTCACAATACCCAATCACCATCAACACTTTAAATATACTCGTATAATACGGTACTTTCGATACATCGTGCTGACCCAAAATTTTCTCATTTTCCGCCAGACTTGTTTAAAATATTGCCATCAAATTTCCAATGAATGTACGAAGGAGCAACGTAAACAAGATTAAAGCTCAATCCTGACACTCACATTCAACCACAGTCCCTTCGAGGAAATATTGGCTCCAGCAGCTTCCCATTGACCTACATTTCTCAATATACTATAGAACAGCTTTGTGTGAAAATATACAATACGAAAAAAAAAAAAAAAACAGCAACAGCTGATATTTATCTATTTTTTTCTTTTGCATACATACATATGTATGAATGTGTCCCAAGCATGTACTCGTGATTTTCATGATACGTATATCTTCGAACGCTTTCATTCTATTGTAATAAAAGTATTTCAGGAACGGCATTATTAGGACCATCCGATACGGAAGTTGTTCGGGGCGAAGTCATGACACTGAAGTATGTCGTTCCATCCCTCCACCTTCATGGAAATTTCATTAGGCATTCGAAGTGCACGGACGACATTGCTACCGTCATGAAGTTACGGACAGCATTTCTACCGTCACGAAGTGCACGGACGACATTGCTACCGTCACGTTTCCTTCCAGACGTTGCAAATGAAAAGTGGAGAACGTGCGATGCACTTTTCCGGGCTTGAATGCATTAGTAGCAGCACTCGGGTGACATTTTGACATACAAACTGTGAATTTATTATGACAAAGTTATTATCGGGTTCATGTTAGTTTATAGGAAAAGTTTCACCATTAAGAGGATGAAATTTGAAATTTAATGAAGTAATGAGTTTTCGCCATACCTGACACTTTTGTCTTCCAAATGAATTCCAGGCTTATAGCCGCGTAGGAATTCTTGATTAAATAATGTCGTTATTATTATACTATGAGTATATACATGATTTTTTTTTTATTTTTTCAGTCTATTAGGGCGAAAAAAAGGTTTGAGATAATTTCGGTCCAAAACGTTCACTTTGCTTCCCTGTTATAGACTTGGTGTACTTTTCACTTATCAATGAGAAACTTTTTTCAATTTGGGGATTTTTTTTGGGGACTGTGTTTGGAGATTTTGTGTTTGGGGATTTTGTGTTTGGGGATTTTGTGTTTTGGAGATTTATCTTCATTTGGAGATTCTGTGATTGGGGATTTCGTATGGTTCCCTTATTAATTTTGTCATAAAGTTTGCAACACACAGAAAGAATTATCTCCGATCGCATAAGCTATATATATTCTTGGTCAGTATGACGAGATGAGTCGATGAAGCTTTATAATCCATCTGTTTGTCAGGTTCTGTGCAAACTAGTCTCTCAATTTTGAAGCTATCAAGCTGAAATTTTGTACAAAGCCTTATTTTCATTGCAAACTGTTGGACGACCGGTCCAAAAGTCTGTCTTTGTGAGAAAAACTTTTTATTTCTAAAAATATCTTTCTTATATCTCATACTATTTAAAAGAATTTTGCGATAAATCACAATTATGAATTAGCCTAAGGCTAGCTTGTTTTTCATCAATTATATATTTTTCAACACTGCTGTAGCAGAGCACGAATGAAACTCTCACCAGTGTGAATAGTGTGAAATCATTGTGAGCCCAGGTCGGTGACATCACGGGCCGTCACTTTCGACAGTGGCGGACCGTGTTTTCACCGTCCCTGAGCTCACAGTGATTTCCATTCATGCTAGGAAAATTCGGTTTAAAACTGCCATAGATTCCTATTTTCCGTATATTGACTGCTGTGAAGTTCTTTAAGTACTATTTCTCCTCTTCTAGGCCGGTAATTTCCTATCGTTCGTTTCTATCGAATCAGTAGTATCGATTCATTGCTTCATGACGCCCATCATTTCCCCGTAATATATCTTTCCAGTTGGAACAGTGAAGTGTCTGTCATTTATCCTGTGAGTCAACAGAATTTAATAATGTCTCCGATAAATAACATTTCGTCGTATCTAAATCATCGTCCTCGTCTACACAGATCACTGCAGCACACAAGCTTTCCCTAAATTTATTAACTTCTATCTACAAGCAGTATTAATATACGTCTACTATATCCCAGATAGAAACAGGACACAAAAGCCGTAGTGCGGTATGGACCAAAGGAATGTTACACAATTTGTGCTTTTCGATTTGAGTAGCTGTCGTCCGCATACTTTTTAGAAAATAAAATATGAAATGATGTCAGCTAACATAGAAATTATTTCACAAGAACCATAAAATGTCCTTATAGTGTGTACACCATTGAAATATCGTTCAAGGGGTTATACACATACACATGAGAATTTGTGATAATGAAGCGTGCCTTTCCTCTTTTTAGAAGCATCCTAGCCATTAATTCCAAACTTTATTTCTATGAAATTTTCACAGGATTTTGCACCTGTGCTACAACGCGACGACGAAGGAAATGCCAATATACATATGTAGTACATTATATTTCAGGGCTCTTGGTTTTATACACCAACAAAAACTGTTTTTTTGGCCAATGAATTACATTTCCATGAAAATGAAAAGTTCAGTCTTTGCAAACATTCTTTCAATTTTACTTGTATACTATATACCTATAGGTAGATAGCATCCAATAATTTCTTTTGTTGGTTCTCTTCATCTTGGATAATACTGTACGTACATTTACTTGTCGTCCACTTGCTTTCACCATACGTACCATTGGTCTCGTCCTTAATTTTCTTCTATTGAGTAGACAAATTCCTTGGTTAATCGACCAAATGATTGAATTTCGCCACTTGAGATGGTCCAGAGTGCGAACTGTATGAATTCAGATGACAAAAGGCGAGCGTAAAATGCTGCACAAGACACAAGCTTTCTCAAATATTCAACAATGTCGTCAGTGAACCGAGGATTTTAGAAAAAATACAATATAGCGTATGTATACATACATATGTATGTATGTATGTGCAGATGTCGGTCGGACCATATTGGACGGTCTTCTGTAGAATAATTTTGGTGGGGACACCGATAGGACAGTGTAAAAATAGAAAGTTAAGTATTCCTGGCTTGGAGGAAAATACTGAAGTGTCTGTTATTATTATAGCCTAAGATTGCTGGTTCAAATAAACGGCTGAGATGGAAAGTTTTGTAGACCTTTTGATGTTTGTGTACCTTTATGTTTTTGGGGGGTGCTGAACACGAATCCGGGGTTTGCCAACAAAACTTCGGCTGGGAATTTTTTTTTATTCGCAAAAATGACGTTTTTGACTAACCTTTGTTCGGTTATTTTAATATAACTATTTTTATTGTTTCGTAATTTTTTTTTCATTCCAATGGTATTTTGGTTGCTAAAAACAACTCTGAAGTTTGCCAAAAAAAATTTGACCAAATAACTCTTTTAGACCCAAAAAAACGAAATTTCAAAGTCAAAGCCTTTTTTTTGCACTTTTCCGGTTTTTGCTTAATATCTTCCAAAGTATACGTCCTACAAAAAAAGTTACTCCAACATTTTTTAAAGCACACTAAATTTGCTAAACTTTCACACAAAAGTTAACTTCGCATATTCAGAACTTCCTCAAAAAAAGGTCCTCAAAAATGAAAAATGTTTATTCTTAATTTGTGAAGAATCTTAGTTTTAGTGATGTTTTTTCGCCAATATCGGGAAAAGTTGTGACCCCACAAGGAAAATCGTAGGGATCAAATTTGATGATAATTCAATTATCTATAATCTGCAAGTAAGATGCCCGTTTGTTTGTTAGTAACTTACCAAATGGAAATTTTTTTTACCCCGGTTCCTGGAAACTAAAAATACCTCCGGAAATCATATTCCTACTTATTCTTGTTTTAGTATTTACATATTTAAAAAATAAATCACTTAACCAATTCACATTTTACCCCTTTCAAAATTATGATTTAAGACCGAAACATCTCATTGTAATTTAAACTTCTTATTCAAGTGGTTGTTTTCGCATAATCTAAAGTACGACCTGCTTTTTCGCCAAAGACAAGAATCTAAGTCAAAATAATTTATCGACAAATTCTGACAGCATCCTTGTGTAAATCCACAACTATTATTTCAAATGTTTATGAAGTCTGAGTGGCGGTCGTTTGTTGGATATTAAGACACTGATTTCAATTGCTCTCCTGCCAGGAATTCACATCCTCTACTCGCACACAATACAGCATGCAAATCGTAGAACACATTTCTATTCAAATTTTCGCCATAGCCGCTTGTAATCCTTACGTTGTTAGATTTCACGTTTTCGCCCCGACTCCATTCATTCTCCCTCTAGATAAAGCAAATTATTAACATTTATCACTGCCAGTTGATGGCATGTTCGCAGTAACTGTCGGAGGACTACTTTCCAGTCATTTAGCGTAAATGTTAGAAGCATCTGATTAAATTTCTGTACGTCGTCGTCGGCAAGTTTAGAGACGTGGCTGTTATGCGTTAGCTGGCACTTTTGCCACTGCACCAATATCCTTCACCTTCAAACACATTCCCTCCCTATTCTTCATGGATTTTCATAAATTTTCATGTACTTAGTGCGTCGTTTTAAGGATCTATCTTTAGCCGAAGTGTATGAACGAGGAGGATGTTTGCATAGTTGGAGAACTTGGATTATCTCGTACCACTCGCATCGACCAAAGGAATCATGGATCAGACAACCGCACACTTTATATCTGTTCGAATATACTCGTATCTGACGAAGCCGTGTCGCCCTACTAGGCATTTTGTCTATACATACACACATACAAATAAAATATTAACGAATTTATGCAGTAAGTATCAGACCGTGCCTGTATCCTTAGTCCTTGTCATGGATGCGAAACTTATTTTCTCAAAAAAGATTCATGACGTTCATCGCCCGAAGCTATTGTTCTATCCTTGCATGTCATGCAAACTCTCCTCCAAGATGAAAATTTCCAATCGGGATGGTGGTAGTTTTGGTGCGGCATCTCGCTGTTGATAAAAAGCTTCTAAGAGGACATATTTTACCATCCAATGACCGTAAATATTTATAAATTAGAAAATTTTCAAAATACTCAAGTGTTTGGAATTTTCGAGACAAGATCGAAGAAGAAAGTTTAAAACTTAAACAGTGTGGACACAAGAAGTTGAATAATGTCATAAATCTTCCCTTTTTGGTCCTGTCCATGCTTTGAACTTTTAAGAAAGTTTCATTTTCGATTTAGTTAGAAAGGGTCTTTGGCGATGAATTGTTTGTTTGCCAAAGGGGTTTCGGATTTCAAAGATGTCATAAGTGCCTTGGCGACAAGAGATTGAAACATTATCGAATTTGTCTTCATAGAGAAGGAATTTCAAGATGACGAGATATTTTAAACAATTTTCATATCAACTCTGTACAGGAATGGGGAGCACGCTTTTGAAGTTTATAATATTGATGTGAGAAGGATACAACATATGCGAATGACACAAGGGAAATATAATATCATAGATATCCTACGGGGGTGAAGTTCCTGAATCGGATATTAGCTTTTGGGGGATAAATTTTCTACGTGAATTGATATATGGGTAACAAATGTATGTCGCTGTATTGTTTTATAAAGAAAATGTCTAAATTTTGGTAGTGAATAAACAATAAAAAAACAGATTCCTGTTCAGTTTGGCCAAGCTCAAAATAATCGAGACCGAGGATTCGGTCCCGAGTCCGAAGCGTATATATCCTAGACTAGCAGCCCTATTCCAGCTCTCACGACCGCTAAAACGCCAAACATTTTGAAACGCTAAAATTAAAAATTATCCGAACTCTAAGCGATTTCTATAAAATGCTATTCTCACTTTCACATCACTAAAAATCTCTAAGCTAAATTTCAGTTTCTATCCTATGTCAAATGTGTTTTCAGTTTTTTGTTTAATTCTCGGCGAAAAGGTTTAAGAATTAATTTGTGAGGCTGTGATGAAAAAATTAATGCTATGCAGCGAAATTTGCTTTTGATAAGTGCGTTTCGAAACATGAGTCTGCTGAAAAAACGCAAATATTTACGCAAATATATCGGAGGAAAAGTTTATTGAAAAAAGATTAAGTTTTGGCTTCCTGAAGATGCTATAATTTCTGGTAGCATTGCGCTTTTTGCCCAAACAAACATTCATTTAGTCCGGATGGCGCAACGGTTAGCACCTTCGCCTTCAACGCACTGGGCCCCGGTTCGATTCCGGGGATTTACGTGTCGGACTATGAGCCCACTCAGCTGTTAAATGAGTACCCATTATGGGGTAAATAACTCGGTTGAGCGTGTTGCTGATCACATACCTCTGCACAAAAACCGTCACGATCTAGAAAATGAGATGATGCTAACTCATCTCGAGGCCGTGGTTCAAATTGGACTGTTGCGCCAGTTATTTATTTAAAATATTTTTATTTAAACATTCATTTATTTGGTCTGTCCGAAAGCCTTGTTAGGCGATGTGTGCTTGAAGTTGTGGACATATTGGACAAACATCTTTTATCGAAATACCTAACATTCCCATCAACACGCGAAAAAATCTAAGCTTCAAAAGAAAGGTGCGTTTCTTATTTCCATTTTAAAAGTGTACTATCTAAATTACTTTTACTTCTTTATGTTTTATGAGAAATTTCAATTTCCTGATATTAATGTTGCAATTGACGGATCCCTTGTGAAAATAACAGCACCACATAAGGACGCTGTTGCAGGACATTACGGCTCCCTCCATCTTTGAGGATTCGTTCGAGTTGGACCTAGAGGAAGAAATTGATATTACGGTAGTCGAGCTAGATAACCCTCCTCAGTAATGCTCAGTTTCCTCCAAATTAGCCTGCATCATTCGAAAGCAGCATAAGTTGCTCTTTTACTTCGCCTCAATCGCAGTGCGGAGGATATCGTCTTGATCCAAGAACCATGGGCCGTTAATAATTTCGTACGGGGTTTGAGATCCCCTAATTATACTATCTTCTACATCAATGGCTTTGGCAAACCAAGGTCATGCGTTATGATGAGAAAAACCTGCAGTTCTCGTCAGTCTGGAAGGATCAGATAATAGGCTATGGATAGCTTCAGCATATCTGCCCTATGATCAGGCAGGAGCTTTTCCGTCTGAGCGTCTAAGGGAAGCCATTGAAACAACTAGGACAGGAAAAATTAGATTCATACTGGGCTGCAACGCAAATGCCTATCACACTGTATGGGACAGCTCCGATACGAACACTCGAAGGGAGCTGTTATTTGATTTCTTTTTTAGAACAAACCTGCTTCTTTGAAATGTGGGTTGTGAACCAACATTTATCACAAGAAATAGACAGGAAGTCCTAGATATTTCCCTGGTTTCTGATGATATTATACACCTAGTACAAAATTGGAAGGTGTCAGCGGAACACTCGTTCTCCGACCACCGGTGCATCCAATTCAGTCTGGATAACCCTCCGACAGACTAACGGGCCTTTTTAAATAGAAACAGAACCAATTGGTCCAGATAACAAGAAACCTTTCAGCAGGTTCAGCCACCAATGCTAGATCAGTCCCGCACTAAGCTTGAGCTAAACATACCATGGTGGGTACCTTATCAAACGCGCTAACTCAGTCCACGAAACTCGAGGCGCCAATTTTGCGAGCGTATCGAGGGATCAAATGAGGCCTCTAGACTCCGGAAAATCGTGTCAACTAACCATGCCCAGTGAATTCAAAACGGAAATTTGCTCGCACACAGCTGGTAAAATATAAACTTAGGCACTGAGAAGCATAATATAGTTCCTACTCGTACCTTTCTGTCAGGCAATTTCAATAGTGAAAAGTAATCCGAATGGTTTCAATTACAGGATTGTGCTTTGTGTACAGAGACACCGAGGACCGAGGGAGAAGGCTGGGAGTGACGCAATGATTGAAAATGGGAATGAATAATGTTTGTTCGGGTCTTGTGTTAACCATGTACTCGATATATGTTTGACAAAGTAGGGAAAGACAATGAGATAGTTTGTGGATCGTACCAATCGAAGCCTGGTGCAATGGGATTGTGGAAGGACGTTGTAATATTGATATAGTGATTAGGACTACAAGGACACTCGGTTCAAGATTGCTGGTTATCGACAATTTTCTCGAATTTCTAACCGATATTTACTGATTGATTTTTTGAACCAATAACAGGTACGAACATGGTAGCTCGGTGGTTAGAGCGTCAATGTACACAGGGAGAGGTTATTACACATTTTTCACGCTGTCACCAACAGATCAACTAGCATTTATCGGATTCTCACCTCATTGAGTTCACTGGTCTTTCTTGCCATTGTACCCGAGCTTGCAGGAGCCGCTCAATTCGTTCCTCCACCAGTACCTCACGTTGAGGCGAGGAAATCGATGCGTCGCGTCAGGTCGTTTCCATTTCGCCACCATCGTGGAGAATGTAACTCTCCATTCATCAGCCGTTCAACACTGAAACAGAAAAAAAACATGTGATATTCGCCGGGACTTTGCTACCGACATGACTCAGAGAGACGTTCGTGGACGACACACGTTCCTTGAGAAAAGGTCCTTCTATCTTCGTTGGGGAGGCCTGAAATGCAAAGAAACACCAACCGATGACAGTACGTGGCTCCGGCACCAAACACGCATGTTAACAAGAAATGGGTGATCTCGACAACGCAGATTATATCAACCATTTTTTCGAGGTGAGCTTCCGTAGGCCAGCTTGTTCTGTACGCACTTTTTCCGTGTGTGCTATTTCCCTATGAACTATGCCAATATGCACTGGGCCGTCAGAAATGAGTGTTAATAAATAGAGCATGGTGATGTTGAAGACTCAGTACACTGCCATCCTGAAATCCGACTTTAACCGGAAATCTTCAGACCCACCAGCTTTGCACCTAACTACGGAATAAGAAACACTTATTCAGTAGTCTTTCAAATTAGAATGCCCTTCCTTGGGAGTACCTTTAATTTAAACCCTCTCCCTATACCCAACTCATATTCTTCATTTTCGGTAAATTTGCTTACATCAAGTACATATATACTAGTATAAAGCTTCCTGTTTTCTACATTGTCTAAATAATGACTTATATTCAAAAACCATATGGGTCCTGGACGGGCTCTAGAGAAGAAACACTCAAAATGCTGCTGGATACACACTTTCCTGATAGTTCGACAGTGATCACTCAACGCGATTATACACAAGAGAGCGTATTGACCTCGCCTCACTCAGATTGCATTGTTTCTAGAGAGAAGGTTCTTTAGGCGATATCCAGCCTCGAGCTCTTTAAGTCTACTGGACCAGATGGGATTATCCCGGCAGATATACAACACACGGCGGATCTTCTTATCCCTTTGTTAAACTGCATATTCAAGGCATGTCTGGAATTGTTCTGTATTCCTCTTATGTGGATGGAAGACAAGGTCAATTTTATCCCAAACGCGGGGAAAAGTTCGCACGCGCGCCCGAAGGATCTCAGATCTATTATTTGTCCTCTACCCTGCTCCAGATGTTTGATAGACTAATTGAGTTCCACCTACGTAGTACCATACCAGAACAATTGCTCTCGGCTTCACAGCATGCCTATTGTAAGGGAAGATCCGTGGATACGGCTTTACATTCACTTATTAGTAACATTGAAAAATCCTTGTACTATAAGAAGTTTACTATGGTCACCTTTTTGGATAATGGGGGGGCCTTCAATAACATCTATTCTCAGGCGATCACTAGTGCACTCTCAAGGAACTCCGCAAGGTGGTGTACTCTCTCCCCTGCTATGGAACATAGCGGTCAACAGATTTCATTTGGACCTGGAGGGGATGGAAACATCCCACCTCCGACACCAACTTACACTCAGAAAAAATAAGTGGTTGAAATTAACCATTTTCAATAGTCAACACCATATCTATGAGGAAAAAGATTAAATGACTACTTTTTGGAAGAAAATAGTAAAATATAGTTGATATCAACAATCCATAAGTTCATAAATAACAATTTTTTTAGGTTAAGACTAACATTTGCCATAGTTGAAAATAAATATCTAAAATAGTTCATTTTGATTATTGAATATAGTTCAAATCAACTACGAAAAATTATTGTAATTGACAATGAAATGTTTGGCTACCATCAGAGCACACATTTACGGTTATATGCAGAGCGAATTGTAATTTTGTCTCGAATTTGCTTCGCGTATCAACTACTGACTGTAGTTAATTTTGACTATACCATTAGTTGATCGGTACATGCAACGGTTAAAATCCACAACTTCAGAAGTTTCACTGTGTTATTGAGCTCCATTTTCTTGCAGCAACCGTGTATAATACTCGCATGTGTACAGTGTAGTGGGTGCAAGGTGCATTATGAGTGAGCAAAATTTTGATACACGTGATATTTTTGAATTCGAAGGTATAAATTCCAATTCAGAAGCGTTGTGTTTAAGTGAATGTGCAGCAAACGAAGTTGTTGACTCTGAACAAATATCTTTATTCGTGCTAAATAGCGAAGAATCAGCCCCAGTAGAAGATCGTTCTTTGAAGGAAATCCTAAAAAGCTGGAATTTAAACCAGCTATACAACCGATTTATTGGTAAGTTTTACATTTAAGTAAGTTAATTTAATAAAAAATTATATGTTATTTTATGATCTGGTTCTCGAAATCTTCTTCGGATAAATTCTGTTTATTAATGCTTATAATTGATTTACAACGTTACGATAAAATAGTTTCTGTGGTTTTCTCTTTTGCTTCGCAAAATTGAAACAAAAAGTCTACAGCGCCGTTGCGACACCATGTTCCAGTATGTGAGTTAGCTATATCTGGGCATAGTATTTGTTCAAGTAAAAAAATATTTCCAACAGAAAATAAGGTAGTATTAAGCATATACATTACAGGGTAGCACAAAAGTTATCATTCGTTATTACATTGTAATTGTGCACTTTTGCACCGGATGATTACTTTTGTGCCACTCTGTGTTTATAAGCATATATTTATGTAACTTCTTTTCACAGAGCATATATTATATACCAAGATTAAGCAATTGTTCGCCACGAGGAAAGCTTTTCGATAGGTACAAGAATCGATTAAAAACTTTACGAAGGAAACAGTTACTCCCAGGGTCGTCAAATAAAAAGCAAAAGACCGAAACGGTAACTTCAGCCTGGAAACAAGATATCGATACAATCGGCAGAGGTATATAACCATTCAAATGAAAATCAAATGAAATGGAAATGATGGTCTCCTTTGAATTTCCAGATGAAATTGAATCGGACAAGAATTTTCTAAAATTCCAATATTTTGGATGAATGGCCCATATTACACCATAGTCTTGGTTACACCTTGGTTGGTAATCGCCGATATTACTATCAAGTCGTTAAAGATGTAATTTATTTTAATTCAGATCAACAGGGATTTCTTGGCAATCCATGGGGAGCGGATACATATGGGCTTAATCAATAAACGGCCGACTTTTGTACTTAAATATGGAAGACTCGAGTCCAGGATTAAGGATAAGTATTGCAAGGAGCTTTGCAATTCAATCACTTCTGCAATACCAAAAGGTATAATTTGTAAGCTATTTTACGACAATTTGCAATATTTCTTAAAATCTTTCAGATGCCAGGGAAGCTATATTGATGCTCACCCTACACTCGATAATTCAACCAACTAATCGCGTTAAAATAAAGAAGGATACTTCATCTCAAAAGGCAGTTTGGAAACCCAGTACAGCGGCATCACAAGACAGTTTCCTTAATCACGTTGTCAATGGAAGCGATGTCATGGTTTTTTACGCCACCATTACATGTCCATAAATTATCTGACAGTAGGAAGGCGTTACAAATCAAATATTTATAGTTCTAGTGAAAGAACATGGATTAATTTGAAAGCAATATGTGATATTACTTTGTTAGTTTTTCGACACATCATCTAAGAAAAGAACAAGAATAATACGAAAGGTTTATTGAACAAATTTTTTTTTATTGGACAATGTGCAATGTACTTCCTCAGTATACAATAATTTACTTAAGTTCAGTTGTGGGGGAAACCACAATGAAATCAATGAATTATTTTTGTTATTTTTCAGTTGGAAAACTTAAAAATTCTGCACTACAATTTCTAATTAACATATTTAGTTTCAAAATTAAAAATGGTTATTTTTACGGATATTCATTGGATGCCAACTATTTTTACAATGTTTTAATCTGTGTCACCGGTTGATTCTTACAACGTTAATGGTTGTTCTCAACTTATACAGCTGTTGTTTTGGGAGATGTTACTTCTAACTACTTGAATGGTTGATTTCTCCTTGAAGCGTCGTTGATTAATGAGCTGTTGTTTTTTACAATGTAAATAGTTTCTTTCAACTATTCTATTGGTTAAAAACAACCATGGAACGCAAAGTTGAAAACGACAATTTTTAATGATCAAATTTAACTGTTTCAATGGTTTTCCTGATTTGAATCATCAAAATGGTTGATTTAAAGTTGAAATCAACAACTTTTTTCTCTGAGTCTACCTACTATTCAGCTGGGCTTCGGAAGTAAACCGCTTTTATTCTTAAAGTACATATCACGATGACTTTATTTAGTCCACACAATATCGCCTCTCTTCACTAATCTTTTCTGCAAAACAAAAATGTCGTCACCATTTGAATTGGCTCGGGCCCCGTCTCAATCGTTCGATACCTCCTTTTCAGATCTTCCTAAATGTCATACCATAACTACCAGTAATGTATTTTAGTTCATTCGAGGTCCTGTCGAAGGTGATATCATATTGCTAAGAGTCTTTACAACACTAGTTTTGACCAAAAAGAAATCAAACTCTTTGTCGCACTCTGGCTAAGTGAAAAAATATTTTCTACAACAACCTAAAAGCGCATTCTTCCTACTATTCCAAATTAAATTTAGCCAGAAGCCAGCATCCATGAATGGTATCAGTTTATTTCTCTCTTGGCTCTCTTGTATCGCAACACAAATTGAGGTCAGGGAACTACCATGTCCATATAACGAGATCATAGACAAAATGTAGTTTGGGCTCAGATTGAACCAAATGCCATTTTCAAATGCACATCCATACATCCTGTAGATAAGAGCTCGTGTGTAAGTCTACGATGTGTCATTTGCCTCTAACTGAAGTAGTGAAGTTTTATTTGTCTTTAACTGACCAAAGGCTAAAAGGATGCTCCCACAGGCCGCCGCAACAAGGGAAAACCTCAAAAAGGATAACAAACTCAACATCCTGCTGTTGGCTCGCCATCGTCTTTGGCCCAGCGTGGATGTTGCATTCGGTATTCCTGCTTTTCGAAGCGTGATGTTTTGTACTCGTACATAACCGTAGGATATGTGGTAGCGGTTGGAAAGGTTTCGTTACGTTGCACATATAATAGTTTTGGGTAGGTGATAGGTGCGGGTGGCGAAAATCCTTAGAATCGGGTCAGACTTGGAATTCATTTTATATAAACCAATTCATCGGTTGGTCTCGCTCATCCTAATGCGGTTACCAGCTAAGGGGGGGGGGATTTAGGTGAAACATTGGATACATCTACATATTCGCAGTGATAGTCGTACTTTGGGATTTAAAGTTGCAGGATTTGGATAGCATTTAAAATCATCATTTGATAGTTTTGTTGTGTTTGTCAGATAATGGTATTTCTGAACGAAATCTTTACCTATGGAAATCAAATGATATAATGTAACATGAAAGGTAAGAGCTTAAGATGAAGTTCTTTTCAATGCCATGGGATATGAGCATAAATTGACATACCGTAACATTTCCTACATATCTAAACTGCACTCTATAGGTATATAAGCTATTCACAAGAATGAAAAAAAAATTATCCACTCCTTTCTTTTCCTTGTTTTCAAGAGTTTTCTATCCTCCATTTTTATACACTTTTAGTCCAGATAACTAGGTCGTAACAGAAGATAACTTGACGGTGGGAAATTTATCACTTTTCATCTGTCATAACAGGCTTGATTGCTTGGGACGTTGAATCCATCCAATTATTTCTAGAGAATAACGTCCAGAAGAATAAAAGCACCAAAGGACTGCCATTGAGGAAAAGAAGTTTTTTTTTTATTTCATCAGTGAATTGGATATTCTTTCATGTTTCTGCCATGACTGTTGTTTAAATTGTACAAATTTGTCTTGATTTCTATTTTTTGTGGTTAGCATAATGAAGGGGGAGGAGGAGGGATATTCTAGCAGCTGCATCATGTACCAATTTCAAGCTAACGAAACGTCAAAAAGGCATTGCTAAAGCTGTTTATATGCATATGGACGAGTTAAGGCAATTATTATAATGATGGAAAACTAAAATAGGTTAATTGAATATTTAGAAGTAGTTAGATAGATAGAACGAAGAGTTGTGAATCAAAAATATTCACGAGCACTGAGACCAGAAGTTCTACTGTGTTAAAGACCGAAATATAATATATAGTAAACATTGTTTATTATGTATGCACGGTAGGTGCGTACAAGAGTGGATTTCCGCTTTAGGTAGTATGAACCAATAATAGTACGTAAATACCTGCACAAAATTTACGGCCAATTACAATGTAGGTATTACAGATGTCAAGTCATAGACTCGATAACTGTATTTGTTATTAAAATTATTAAAAATTATTAAAAAATTGTAAAACAAAATCTATAAATATCTATCTGTTATGAATTAACAAATTCTATTTATTTATTTCAACTTATACGATTTAATTTTTCGGCTATTTCCCCTTCAGATTTGGGGAAATTGAGCGATTTTTCATTTTCGTTTTGGGGCTGTCTAGACTGTCTAGACTGAAACTGTCCTGTCGATTGCCTCCAGCTTTTCATGCAGAGATATTGCATAATTTGACCAATCCGTTTTTTGCCGAACTCTCATACTCTAGGTTCTGATGTGTAGGCATCAAAATCGAACCTAATGTGCCTGTGATCGGAAAGATATGGTTCTATTAACACACGCCAATTACGTATCCAGTTGGCCGCCAGATGGGCTTCTGAAAGTAATATAATAGTAATATTGAAGCAGTTAGAGAAGGTGTGAAAATTTCATTGCCATATAGTAGGTGGAATTCCTCCAAAGGACGACGACGGCCCATTGCGTAACAGTGATATTTGAGAACTAGCTTCACCACATGTAACTTCTCCATTACCCAGAAAGGGTGTTAAATAATTCCGAAAAAGGCTATTCAAACTTTTCCCGACCGTATTCCGGTTCTACCAGCGATTATTTTCAAAGACTGATTATTTGTGAAGCAAAAAGATCTCTTTTTTATAGCTATCTTCCCCTCCAAGAAAGATATCGTACTTCCCAGAATGTATTCGCAGTCATAAAATCATATAACCGACTTATCATGGTAGTTAGTGTACAACAAACAAAATAGGAAGCAATAGCGAAGCGTAACAACAGTTGGTCCGACTATATTCAAAACAAACTCACTTTAAGGACAAAATCTACTTCAGATCTGATTTCAGCCTGTTGTTGGTCTCCAGGCCTCTTTAGAAATTCTGGCTGCGTTCCATGCCAGAGTTACATTCATTTGTAGTGAAATCAGGTCAATATGAAAATGAACTTGTGTCTGCTATTCAGAAAAGCAAATCTTTGTAGACAAGCCATTGAAAAAGTTTTCTCGGCGACTATCTCGCTTATTATTTCAGCAATTTAACGACCCTAACATTGCGTAATATTTGTTTGCTTCTGAAGAATAAGAAAGGACTACTTGAAGAATACCAATTTGTTTCGGGAAACCGCCAGATCTCATGTTTCAATTGAATGGTGAATTTTCAAATTTATAAAAAAAATCGTTTGTTTTCTGCGACTACTGCAATGACTTTCTATAATGGACCTCCATCATTCGCAAGGGTGTCATTCGAAATTTTATCTCGAATGTTAATTAAATTGAAACGGAACCCTTATAAAATCGCTCAAATGTCTGTCTGTCGCTAGAATATCTAACGAATGGCTACAATTAAACATGTGAAATTTGATGCGAAAATGTAGAAATTCCCTGTAGAAAATGAGGCGTCGTAATACGTTAACTTTACAACTTATGGGGCGACCGGTAGCGCAGTGTGTTGAGACATCAGTCTCATGTTTGACTACCGGCGTCTCGGGTTCGAGTCCCGTCCACGACGACGTTCGTGGCCATGGATGTGCAGGAGGTGCATGCTGGCAACTGCATTCTCCGAAACCAGTTTATGTCGTCGTAACGTCAAGTGGGCCACATGGAACAGTTGACGCGCTATGCCCCACAAGGGGTTAGGGCAATTGCGAGAGAGAATAGGTCAACTTTAAATTAGGTCCCCACAAGGGGAAAATTAAAGGTTTCGTCTGATAAATGCACACGCGATATCATATGAAAAGTGACGCCAAGCACATTCCATTTCTGGTAGTTATTTGTAATTTTAAGTAAAGAGCAGCGTAAAATATGAAAGACTGTTATAAAAGTAAACGGATGAAAGGTGGCATTTTGTGCAATGATTTTATCTCCTAGCACATCTTATGCTGCGACGCTCTCGACGTCCACTGATCGGTGCCTAATGGGGCAAAGCTGGAGAAAGTAATCGAATTTACAAAATACGAAAGATTTTGTGGCTTATTATTACGCTTCGCACCAAAGGGCGAAGACAACACAAACACCCATGGGCGCGAAGTGATAAGCAGAAGTAGATTAGATTAGACTAGATGGAGGGTGGTTGACCAAGCACTGCGACCCGAAAGTCTTTTGTACTATCAATCATTCCAACAAATCTGCTCAACTGCTCGAGTTTCATTGAGGCAATCGTTTCTGCTTCACGGAGTGCGTCGCGGCGGAATTGAAGTGTATCACAATCACAGAGAATGTGCTGGGATGTCTCATCTTCAGTCTCACAGAAACGGCAGGTTGAGTAAGAGACAATCCCCATTTTATACAGATGGCCCCTTAAGGTAAAATCACCCGTAAGGAACCCGCAGATAATTCTCCCCTGGTTTCTGTGTAATCTTAGCAGCTCGATGGCACGATTGCAATGCATAACTATATTGCCTGTCTGACACCTGATTATGGTCCCAATGCACAATGGTTACAAAGTTCTCACATTCCCTGATGTGCTGTCTTACACTACATAGAAAGAGATACCACAGTGCGGCTCAGGGCGGACGAGTGGGGTTGCAGAAGCCTTTTTAGCCAACTCGTCGGCTATCTTGATCCGGCGATCCCGGCGTGCCCGGGGACCCAATAGATAGTGCCCTTGTTTACAGTGCCCAAACTTATAATACAAACAAGTTTTTTCAGTTCCACTGCGCTCGTTGACAATCATTTTGTAATGAATACTCTCCTAAGAAGTGCCGACTTTATCTGTTTTAGCGTCCTATTAGTTGAACTAATATGAAAAATGCATACTAGACATATACAGTATATTCCCATTTGAAATGCCTCTGCTTCTTACAATCGACCCTTAGTTCGCCGTGCTCTTCATTTCTTTCTAATAAAAAAAGTTCATAAAAAAAGTTGGCAAATAGTAATTGCTAATTTTGAACTTAAGACTAAAACACAAAAACTTAACTAGATTTTAAGGCCATCAGTCATTCGTTATCATTTCGATAAATCGAAGCCACTGTATTTCGCGACATTTCCTCTGTGAAGTGTGGTTTTTTAGCCATCCATGATAACATCAACCAGATGGATACGTTAACTTTTTTGATCCTACGTTACTAAAAATTTATTGTAGAAAACATCCGAAAATATTTGGCGCCCAATGTGGGGTTAGTGTAATTTGATTCAATTAATGAAAATGAAATGTACAATCGACTGCTTGCATTAGTCACAAAACACGAAAAGCGAAAACTTTGTAGACCAGACTTCAGGGTACCCTGATCTACCTTAAGGTTAGCAGAAGCTAGCTTAAAGTTACATCATGACTTCTTTCTCCTATATCAGAGAGAATTTACGCTAGAAAATAATCGAGAAGCTTGAAAGTAGTTGGTGCCCATCGTGGGATCAACGTGATTTTATCAAGTCAGTGAAACCGGAATGGACAATTGATTTGCATTGGTACCGTTATTCACGATGCGGAACATGTGAGACAAAAGAGGACACCATCGAGCATACTCTGTGTGAGTGTCCAGCTCTAAGTTACAAATGCCTCAAAAAAATGGGTGCTTAGGCTTACTGGTTTCAAGAGTCAGCAGAAGTGTCTAGTGCCGCCTCCTTGAGTCGTTTAATTCAATTTAGCGAAGCGATCACCTGGCAGCACTAACTTGTCAACAGAGGGTGGCAAATGGACTCAAATCGGAGGCCTAATTCAGACAACCCTTTTACCAAGCAAACCCGAACTAGCTTCGCATGCAACGCTTTTATGTCACTCGCACTTACGACCTTGAATTTATTGAATCAACTGCTGTACGCAAACCAAGGAGAACTAAAGGAAGTCTAGATTAAAGTGAGGAAATTGCGGATATTGTCGCCATTTGTACAAAATGGTTTCCGACAATGTTGGAGGTAATTTTCAGTAAACAATTAATTTTTATGACTTGAAATTAATATAAATTTTAAGCCGAAAAAAAAATTAGGGGAAAACCGAAATCTCGTTGGGAAGAGAAGGGAAAGGAAGTAGATGCTGATGCTGAATAGCTGCGTATCTGCAATTATAGGACGCCATCACTGGACCCAGACAATTGGAGGACAACGGTACGACCAAGGTTCGACACTGGGCCGGTGAGCTATAATGTTGATGATAAAGACTCTTAAAAAAAACAGTTAATTTAAAGTTAAATTAAAATACTTAAAGAAAGAATACGAAAAAGAATTGCTCATCTTTAAGAGTTTACGCATCTGCCCATTCCTCTTATCAATCACCTCTGTCTCTCCTCTTAAGTCAAATAAAAATACCGGAAAAATTCCATTTGTCGAAATATAGTAAATTGAATTTTCTAACGGTCTACATATCGATTGCAACAAAACAAAATCTCTTGTCGACTGAATCAAAGGACTAATATAATAAGTCAATAATGCCGAAGCTTGTACAATTTCTGTTTCGAAGGAAGACAAGGAATGTGACAGCTTAAAATTGGCAGAAACAGGTCCAGACCTTGCAACGTCGTAGTGCGGGTATCCTAGCCAAATAAATAACAATATACATTACGAAAACCCAGAGCAAGGACAACAATATCATCATCTGTTGGGTGCCTCGTCAAAGAATTTTCCTATTGTTGGGGCTTGCGCTTGAACGAAGCAGACACCGTCAACGTTTACTGCGGGCAACGAAAACATCCTATCTTCGCATCCTAGGTCAGTTTTTAATTAATACCCTCTTAAATGGGATAAATTCTGTAATTCTAACTAGAGCCTATTACATGACAAACAACACCGGGTCATGTTGTAGAGAATATTTCAACAAAGCTAATAGGGGATCCGAACTTATACGATACGATTTCACGAATTGATTAGATTGTGCAATTTTCATTTTATTGGATACGTAAAACGGTTATGAGGAACGTTGTCAACATGCCTAATTCGGATTCAAATGATGTCAACCGAGGGGGGACTTTATTGAGAATGATGTCAGAGCGCGCTTTGCATAACAACTAGCCTTTACCTGTATTCAAAATTAGAATTTGACTGTTAGGGCAACTGATTGAGATTCATTCTGAATATTAAGGATAATGCCAAGATAACGGAGACAGGATATATTAATGTTCAAATATTCACAAGTGAACAAGCAATAGAAGTGTTGGTAGTTGGAATTATAGTCACGATTACGTGATTGGCGAACGAAATTGAATGATGGATTCAAATAGATTTCGGTTGAAACCGGAGGTATCAAAAGTCCAAAAGTCCTTCGAAAAATTCGTCTTGTCAAAGGGTCGGTGTACTCAGTGGCGGGTCTAGAAATCGAGTTTGGAGGGGGCCCGTCTTATTCAACTGTTGGTCCTTAAGGTGTGCGGGTAATGAAAGCGCGGATATATTTCTTCTAGAAAAGAAGGATGCAATGATAAGCGAACAAGGCCTAGTACCAAGGTTAGGTTAGATGCAAGGGGTGCTGTGCTTAGCACATCGACTGCAATAGGATTCGTTCTGTTGCCACCAGAGAGTCAAAACTTGACAATCCTAATCACTGAACTAGAAAGAACTCCCAATAAAATGATGGTGTTTGCCAGCATCAACATTAGCTAAGTTATTCAGTTCAGTGTAGAAATGGGATTCAAGAAATGTCTTCTTCGTTCATGTCAGAACAGAACAAGTTTTTCCTCGTCACAGCTGCTTTCAATTATGCAATTCTCAGTGATCACTCCCACAGCAGCCCTGATGTGCTGTCTTTACAGCGACAACAATTTAGTGGAGCAACTAGAATCTAATCTGGGCCACAACAGCTTTATTGGAAGGTATTTTTTACCATTTATACATCTAAGGTTCGTCCTGCAAATCGCTTTAATCATCATCATTGTGGCTCTACAGCGGACCTTGGCCGTCTGGAACCGCGCTTTTTAAATCGCCTGAAAAGCACTGGAGTATTTACCGAGACTGGAAGAAAGATTCAAGTCAAGTTCGTCAGAGAAACTATAACCCCCTAAATGTCACGAAGTATAGGTTCAACAGAATGATGAACCAGCTGAAGGAGTATAGTCCTTAAAGCACAAAAAAAAAGAAACACAGACCATTCTTTGAACATTCCCTTGCAAGCTACGGTTCGCCCACATACGAGTTAAACAGCTACATAGAAGCTTCGACATGTCGGCTAAAATTAGACTTGTCCCAAGTAGCACAGTAGGCTCGACTGAAAGTATCCCATATTTGCGAAGAGAATAAACTCTGTGTTGTTCGGATTAACCTTCGTTTTGACAGAGCACTCTGCAATACCTCACTAAGAACACCAGGAAATTTACCAGATGTGGCGACAACAATGTCATCCGCATTAGCACAGACACACCTTGCATACCGATACTTCCAGATTCTACAGCAGTATATATATTGACAACAGAGTCTCAGGGAAACCACCTTGCGGGGTATCCTTGCTAACCATCTACGTTCAGATGGTGCTCCCAGGCAAGTGTGCAAACACAAAACCAGCAAGCGAATTCGAAGAAGAACGTGTAGCGCAATGAATCTGATCCTTGTCGGTGACCTTTTGTATTCGCTTTTTGAAAATTATTTTCAAATATTTGCTCGAATATTCCACGACCAAGCTCTATTTACCAAACATTTTGCAGGGGGCCCGGGACCCCATGACCCCTGTCGGACATGGCCCGAGCCCCCATGGCCCCTGTCTGGATTCGCCATTGGCGTGTACTAAGGCGTCGCTTTAACGATTTCCCATAATAGTATTGCCAACTGCAAAAAATCTGATAGCCTATTCCGAAAGTTCAATTTTGGGTCAATATTGAGTAGCCGTGTGGCCACTATCACCACGCTACGATGCTACATCTAGAGAGGCGGAGGTTCAATCCTCGGCGCGTTAATAAAAACTGCCTATGGGTACTACCAGAACTCCCACATCGCTCCGGAGTTGTCAATATAAAGACGCGCGGATAGGAGGTGCATGCTAGCAACTGTACCATCCGAAAAATATATGCTATCATATATCAACTAGGCATAGTAATACAAGAGATGTTGACGCTTCCATGCCTCTAGAGGCGTCAAGGCAATTCACTATATTACAACTAGGATGATCTCAAAACGATTATCTGTGAATGCAATAATACAAGTTAGTAGGTGACAACTGTATAAATCTACTTTGTAAAATGCATCTGCCCAATCCCTAGATTTATGTCAACTACCAACTTGGTTCACTGCCAACCAATTAAATCAGCATGAAAGCCTGTCAACTTCCTCTATTAAAGTCGTTAAATTTTAATCCACCACCGCACCGTAGTGTGTGTCATCCCAAAGCAACAGCTTTGATGGCGAAACTACGACAAATTAAATGGTGTCCTTTAAAAATTTTGACAGTATCACTTTGTCCTCGTCAATGTGCAGCTAGCGAGCACGAAACAAATTTCATCATATAAAAGGTCGTTATGTCTTTCGTAAAATAATTCACATGAGACTTTTATTGGATTAAGCCTACGCTTGGCTGTATATATGTATATGTATTATTATTTGTATGTAAGTATCTGGATACAACAGCGGCTGGGAGTTTAGGGATACTATACGATTCTATGCAGCGTTCATGTGGAAAAACTCGAACAAGGATTACGGAAATAAACTAGGGGTTTCACACGATGGAAATATATCAGGATGCTTGCGTTTGCAACGATTGTGCTGGGCTTGTCAACCTGTCACCAGGAACTTGAAAAACCCTGTACACCTAAAAGGGAACAGATATGAAATCTGGAAAAGTAGCGCACAATGGTTTGTTGCTATTTGGAAATGTTGACGTGCTAAATATTGCGATAAGTGGCGGAAGAGTGAAACGCTCGAAGGATGAAAATGCCAACGTCAAATTGGAAAATAATAGGTGTAACGGATGTCTGGCAGCCGTGGTATTTTGACTTTATCTAAAGGGTACATTTAAGTGATAAGAATTGAATTAACGGAAAACATACGTACGAGTATAAGTCAATGAACTCTCCAGGATTAAGAAGACGAAAAGTCCGGAAGATCAGAGACACAAACAGCTCCCACCTTGCATGTTATGATCCCGGGATGACCATTGGTACGTACATTGTACATGCACATATCTTAATTTTAGGAAATGTTGCCAAGGTGGCATCCCTTGCTTATATTTCACTTTGCAATTTCTCCGCTATTTTTAGGCCAACTTAGATAATTTCTGGTATGCACCCATGAATTTGCGTTTAATATAGTTACGTTCCAACTTAATCAATTTTCTCGTCTTGCAACGACCCTATCATACTTGTCTAGGTGCCGCATCAAGTCGGAGGATCTAATTGGACGGTAGGCAATCAACTTGCCGAAGGTATGATACCTTTCGGGGTTCGCGCGAACGCTATCACACGTCCATGATTCTATGTTCCTTTGAATTGGATCCATTCTGCATTTAGATTAATAGTAAAACTTGTTCCGATTCCACAGTTCCTATGAGAGGTATATGAAATAATGAGTTGATTTCACCCAAAATTTAGGAATCTAGTTTGGCGGTAAACATGATCGACTAATCTGAAGTTTGGTTGAGATATCTTTGGAAACTTTGGTTGAAGTAAATATTAACCCTGTGGTGTGGGGCGTAAATCTTCTATATGCTAACGAAACGTCAGTTAGGTATCGGATAAGAACTGACTCAACGGTTACGACTTTTGGCTATCGTACAATGACAAAGATTGGATTTTGGAATGTGACCTACCGTTGTATCAGTCATGTATCAGGTGTAGGGTTCCTCTTAACCAGAACCGCTGTTTCTTTTCCTAAGATCCGGTCTCCGACAGAATCTAAAACACCAGGTTCCGTACCAAAATAAGGAGCATCTCAATAATGCAATGTTATGCTTCAAATGAACCCGACAACGTCTTGACGAAAGACTCCTTCTATGAACAACTAAACGCCGTCCAGAGCTGAACACCTAAAGGGTTATGGGGGCTTTAAATGCAACAGTTGGCACTGATAACAATGGGATCAGACATGAGATAGTGAGTCAAAGTCTTGGTGATCGTAACGACAACGATGATGATTTGTAGATTTCAGCAACTTTCACTGTCTCTTTAGCCATGGTACTATCTTTGAGCATAAGGATCACCACAAAATCCGTTGGTCCTCTGTTGATCGGTGCAGAACACAAAATTAAATCGACCACATTGCCATCAGTAAAAGATTCTAAAGTTGCTTCCTGGACGTGAGAAACAAGACGGGCGCCGATATTGAGATGGGAAGAGACCATTATCTCATGACCGCTAATGTTTGATTGCGTATTGCGCCGTCCTAATGACGAAAGATCCTAACGCCGCAAGTTCAACACCGGTCGACTAAAAAATCCTGCTGTCTATCAACAATATAATCACCAACTTGTGGAAAAAGTAGCTGGGATAACTAGTCACACAGATAGCGACATAAACGGAAACTGGGATGCCATGGAAATGGCATACACTGACAGCGCAGATACCATACTAGGCACAAACCTGGATTGCCGGAATAAGCCCTGGATGTCCTGTGCTTCATGGCAGCGGATTGTTGATTGAAAAGAACTGAAGTTTCATTTGACTGCAGCATCAGACCATAATTGAAGCAGCATCGAATCGCATTGCCATAAGAAAGCTTAAGAAGTTCAGCGTAGTGTGCGATGTGATAAAAGAGGCTATGCGAATTCTCTTCTAGCCTCAGCTGAGGAAGCCGCAAAAAGCAATAACTTGAACGCCGTATATGGTGTTAGAAAGGAGTTTATTTATGGCCGTAACTGCTGCCAACATCCGGTGAAGGATATTATTTGAAAGCTACTCCCTTGGAGGAAAGTCAATTGAAGCAGTGGAAAGAAATACTTTGCCGGGGTCTTGAATCGCGTAACCTCTGGTGAAGTTCCCTCTCATATAGATAATTTAGCAAACCATCAAAATGTGCTCATTCGGTTCACTGTCCCGAAAGAGGAATTAGTCGCTGCAATTATTGCACTAAAACGAGGAAATGCCACGGGTCTCGACGGTTTCCCTGCCGAACTTCATCAGGCAGCACCAGCGCCAAGCATAACTCAACTCGCTTGTTGATAAATCGTGGAATACAGAAACCTTCTTGACTGAATGGAAAGAGGGACTGATCATCAAACTTCCGAAGAAGGGTAGACTTACAGACTGTGATAATTGGAGGGGCTTGTGTGTGCTTCCTATCGTTGCCAGGATAATAGCTAAAATCGTCCAGGAAAAACTAAAGTGTCACTTAGAAAGCACAATTGATGAAAAGCAGGCCAACTGTCGATCCTGATTCTCTTATGCTGATCACATTAAAACCTTTCGAATCCTCATCGAACAATGTGCGGAGCTCGATTCTCCGCTTCACTCGCTTTTCATCAATTTCGAAAAGGCTTTGTATGGGGTGAACCGGGACTCTATATGGGCGGCTTTGCGCAGGAGAGGCATCCCTGTGGTGATTATTAAGCCAACCTATGACGGTGCGAAATGTCGCATTCTGCTTAAATGTATCAGTATCGGGGACTTTGAGATTGGCAGCCGAGTTCAGCAGGGGTGCATCCTCTCGCCGATCCCATTCCTCATAGTGATCGGCAATTTGTTGCATGCAGCGCTATCCGGACTAGATAGAGGTATTCCATGGACCTTAATATCTTATCTACGAAATCATGGCTATACTGATGACTTATGCCTACTCTCCCATACAATCGCAATGGCGTTGGATCTTGAGACGAAGGTAAGCAAGGTTGGGCTTAAGATACCACAAGACCAACGTTCTTAGCTCGTTATTGTGAAAAAGAAATCCTACACCTATTGCCATCAACATTAATGGGCAGCCTGTGCAGAAGGTGGACTACTTCGTCTACCTGCGTAGTATTGTTCCCGAAAATGGTGATACGGAGCAGAACTTCGCTCGTTGTATTAACCAGGCTAAATGCGCATACGGCTTGCTGACCAAAATCTGGCAGAGCATTTATATCGGCATCAAGATCAAACTGGACATTTTCGTTACCTGGTACGGTCTGTGCTTTTGTATGGAAGCGGTACATGGAAAGTTTCCCTAAGAGTTACCAGAAAGCTGCACATTTTCGTCAGCTCTTTCTTAGTCGAATTTTAAGAATTTTTTGACCCGAAACAATTTTAAATCAAAAGCTTAGTCGGCCTACGGATCAGATGCCCATCAACGAATTGATACGCAGGCGAAAATAGCAGTGGATAGGTCAAGATGGTAACTGCATTGCATTACATACCATGAAATGGAACGCAATTTTTAACCAAGGCCGACCAAGAGCGGGTCCTAAAATCACAAGGCGTCGATCTTAGATAAAAAAGTGTAAGGCGCTGGGTAGGTCGTTTGGGGAGTTGCGTCCTATTGCTCAGAACAGAGTACGATGGCACGTAGAAGTGGTTGAAGCACTATGCCCAATTAGTGGTTAAGGAAAAGTGGCAATGATTGCGGTTATTTTCTCATCCCAATCCATACTTCATATTATTCGAAATATCTACCATATTCCCCATTTTTTAGTTTTTCTCCTAAACTCAATCTTCATTGCAGCGAAAACTCAGACAGGACGTCGCGTCGGTTTAATATTGGTCAACCACACAATTCAATTTATATAATACGTCGACGTCCTTTTTGAATTCCTGACTGCCACCAGTTTATAAAAACAAAAAACTGGTAAAAGCTTTGAATGATGGCAACGAGCGTATTTTGAATTTATATACTTTTTTATCAAAAATATTTACCTCCTACAAACAATAAATGTTTATAAATTGGAAAATTGAATGAGGGTCCGGCCAGGCATACTTGGAATCTTATATGAACACTAAACAAGCAAACTGATGCCGTTGGCGTGGTAGATATGACGTTGCAATCACTCAGCAATATGGCAAAATGTATATTATAGGTTAGTGAAACTGGAAGTCTCGAACTGTGTACCGCAGTGGTGGATTTAATTCGCTATATTTACCTTTGTGACGTTTTTTTAGAGGTGTTTAGACGGACCCCATTTTTCATTTCTACGGAAAACAGAATAGAATAATTAGATCAAAATTAACCTCGAAGTGTGACTTTCAAAGAGAACATTTTTGATCTTTATTTCGCTGCAGAAAAGTGCCGTTTGTCTTCATTGGGTTTTGTTTTCGATTAGATTGTAAGATAGTTTAAAAGAGCCGTGAATCAATTAAATTCACAAGCATTGAGGCCGAAAAGTAGATCGTTTCATAATCGGGTAGGTCTGATAAAAATACTGATCTTTGGATCAAGCCGCCTAGACGTTTATATGGAGTCGTAGCTTATTTTCCGTCTCGGGGAAAGCCACATCAAGGTATACCCACCGAATGCGCTAATGCCTCATATTCAGAGAACGTATACATTGATGTTGGTTGCATCAGTCAAGGCCTATGGAAAGACTGTCACGTTCTTGTTCTGTTATGCGGGTAAAGACAAAAGCGTCCAATTATATACGATTTACCTTAATCACCTATAGGGCATAGCGCGGCGAAGTTCCGACATATTTACAGCGTGCAGTAGAAAGAAGGCTTTGTACAAAATTTCAGCTCTATAGCTTTAAAACTGAGGGACTAGTTTGCATAGAAACAAACAGACAGACGGACAAAGCTTAATCGACTCGTCTCATGATACTGACCAAGAATATATGTATGTACTTATATAGTTTATATGGTCGGAGATGCTTCCTTCTGTGCGTTGCAAACTTCATGACAAAGTTAATATACCCTATCACATCCTTGAAGGGTATAACGAGCTAAACAAAATTGCACAAAAGTTTGTCAGTGTGCGAGGCCTTTTATTTCTTCTGGATACCACAAACGAGCATATCGAAACTAAATTTATTCACAAGCATTTAATGTATTTATTCGACTCCGAGGAAAAAAAACTTCCGACTCTCCGGAAATTTGTTGGAATTCGGCGAAATATATGATGACTCCCGAGAGCATTTATTTTTCAGAAAGCCACCTGTGAATTCGGCAGGATAATATAAATTCTCAGTAGGGCCACAAAAAAAAAGAGCGAACGAAGCAACCAAATAAATTTCAAGGAAATAAGCGGCTGATTAAGTTTTAATGAATATTGAACATTGAACCTGTAAGATATGGAAATCCAAATAAATATGACTAAAGTTGTAGTCAAGGACATTGAACCTAATGAAAGTTGTTATGGCTTATGATATGCCCAATATTCACAGAGGATTGTATTGTATGTTGTTATTTTCATGAAATTAAATTTTCATAAGGACTTCATTGTTCGTTGTGAAGGCTCGATACAGAATATGTAGATTAATATGGAGGTCTACGAGTACCTGATAAGCTTTGAAAATGCTATTGATTCCATCTGAAAAAGGAAGCATTCTCATTCAGTTTGGGCACAAAGTTTAACCTTCCCATGGAGATTGTTGTTTCTTTTCTATGTCTATGAATTATTTTGAATGAGAAATGAAAGAGAATTTTATTTTATGAGTTTTTGTTTTATTTTATTTTATAATTAGTATTCGAAATGAGCACCTTCCATCCTTAATCAATATCGTGCTCAGTTTGAAAAAGTGGAATGTTGGGAAGAGCTGTATGTAGACCTCTTCCCAACATTCTTCTTGTAATGTTAGCAGATACATCGTTCATTTTCCAGCACTTAGCATAAAATATATTAATTAAAAAAAAAAAAAACAAATAAAATGAAACAGATTTTCATTACTCAACAAACACTTCATTATTAACATCTGCCAAAGCTGTTGTGCGTAAACAAAATTAAGAACTGTCAATACAAAATTTCTAACGAAAAAAAGATGAACTTTTGACCTGAAGGATTTTCATTCATAAAATCATAACTGCCAGAAAATAAGAAATTAGGTAGAAATGACCTTAGTACGATTTTATCACAACAAAATTAAGGTTTAGTTTTTGGAACAAAACTTGCAGAAAATCATCATCATCATCGTGGCGCGACAGCCCGACGTCGGGCCTTGGCCGCCTGGATCATTGTCCTCCAATTATCTCGGTCACGTGACCGCGTCCTCCAATTTTGGGAGCCCAGCAGCTGCGCGGCGTCCACACCTACTGAGCTCTCCCAACGAGATCTCGGTCGTCCTCGCAGTCTCGCTCCGTCGACTCGTTCTGCATTCATTACTCTCTTAGGCATGCGATCATCGTCCATTCTTTGTACATGCCCTGCCCATTGAAGTCGTTGTAGTTTGACGATTTTCGAGACTTGCAGCTCATCGTACATTTCATACAACTCATGGTTGTACCGGATGCGCCATCCATCTCGATCGCAAACAGCCCCGAAAATTCGCCGTAGAACCTTACGTTCGAAAGTGTCTAGCATGTTTTCGGAGGCTTGAGTTAGGGTCCATGCTTCGCAGCCATAGCATAGCACTGGTCGTATAATGGATTTGTACACGCGGAGCTTTGTGTTTCTGTGCACATGCTTCGATTTCATTATGGGGAGAACCGAGAAAAAAGTCTTATTAGCTAACTG
This sequence comes from Chloromyia formosa, assembly GCA_964017055.1. Lineage (NCBI taxonomy): Eukaryota > Metazoa > Arthropoda > Insecta > Diptera > Stratiomyidae > Chloromyia > Chloromyia formosa. Next base: position 2,642,149 of record OZ024813.1, on the reverse strand, counting down.
TATCCGTCGCTTGATTTCGTCAGTTTCGTTGGCGTCCCTTGACAGGTTGCAACCCAGGTAGATGAAGTTGTTCACGAACTCGATGTTGAGGTCCCCCACGTTGATGCTCGGTTGTGCAGGTGTCCTTGTCACCGATTGCATCATTATTTTAGTTTTACCCTCGTTAATACGTAATCCAACTTCTTTTGCAGCGGTATCGAGCGTATGCAGAAGTTCTTCTGCGTCAGCCAATCTTCGGGACATGATGTTGATGTCGTCGGCGTACGCTGCTAATTGTGTCGACTTGATGAGAAGCGTCTTGCTGTTGTCCATATTCATGGCCCGAATAACGTATTCCAGTGCTAGGTTGAAGAGCGTCGGTGCCAGTCCATCGCCCTGTTTCAAACCAGTGCGTGTTTCAAATAGATCAGTAAGTCTATTCTGGATCCTGACTTGTGAGACGGAGTTGGTCATCGTCATTTTTGTCAGTCGCACTAATTTTGCTGGTATACCAAATTGCAGCATGATGTTGTACAGTACTCCACGATCGATACTGTCGTATGCCTGCTTGAAGTCGACAAAGATTTGGTATACGTTTACGTTGTATTCCCAGCACCTCTGGAGTATCAGTTTGACTGAGAAGAGCTGATCGGTTGTGGAGCGACCAGGTCTGAAACCGCTTTGATATTCGCCAATGACTCGTTCTGCGTACGGTTTTATTCTATTTTCCAGAATTTTCGTCAAAATTTTATAGGACGTACAAACTAGTGAGATGCCCCTGTAATTTTCACACCGCAATTTATCTCCCTTTTTATGAATTGGACAGATGATGCTTCTGCGCCAATCGTCTGGGATCTCCTCGTTCTCCCATACTCGCAGGAGTAATTGATGTATGGCATCAACTAGACTCGTTCCACCGAATCTTAGCAGTTCAGCTGGGATCTCGTCAGCGCCCGGCGCTTTATTTCGTTTTAGTGACCGCAACGCGAGATCAACTTCCTCTACTGTCGGGGGTTGAATGGGTGGGCCTAGATCAACAATATCATCGAGAGCTTCCTGTGTGGGGATGTTAGATGGTCGGTTTAGAAGCTCTTCAAAATAAGAGGCCCATCGTTTGTTAATACCATCGGTGTCGCTGATGATGTTTCCATCCTTGTCCTTACAAAGGCTGGTCCTGGGTTGGTAGCCGTTCTTAATTGTATTTACTAGTTTGTACGCTTGTCTGGTGTTCCTATTAGCTAAGTTTTCGTTTATGTTCAGCAACTGCTCGTCAAAGTATTTACGTTTCTTACGTCTAATTATTCTATTCGATATTCGCCGTAGCTCGTCATATTTTTCTCTTCTGGCTCTGGTTCCTCGTTGAATCCATTGTCTGTAGGCCTCGTTTTTCGCGTCAAGTGAATTTTTGCATTCTTCGTCGAACCAGTCATTTCGCGCTCGCCGGGCTTTATATCCCACGACCTTCTCTGCGACATCCTTGATGGTACCCTTGAGTTCTTCCCAGAACCCATGGACGCCTGTGTTGCTGATGTTGTGTAGCATAGGTGATAGTTCTTCCTCAAGGGCGGTAGTATACGCCACCGCTGTAGCATCACTCAAGAACTTATCAACCGCAAAGATTTTGGGAGGGCTGATTCTTGGCTGGTGCACTGAGGAAATTCTACATCTGTAGGTCGTCTTCACCAAGTGATGATCTGAGTCGCAGTTTGCTCCTCGATAGGAGCGGACATCCATGACACTAGACGCCCATCTCCTGCAAATGAGGACGTGGTCAATTTGGTTGACGGTATGTGCGTCTGGAGACTTCCAGGTCTGCTTGTGAATGCGTCGATGCGGGAAACACGTAGAGCTTACGACTAGATTCCTGCCGCAGGCGAAGTCGATAAGTCGCTGGCCGTTATCGTTACATTCTTCATGGAGGCTGTGGCCTCCAGAGGTCCCCCGATGCCAACTTTCATTCCCGACTTTCGCGTTAAAGTCTCCCAGCAGCAATTTGACGTCGTTTGTTGGAAGTGAGTCGAAGAGAGTTTCAAGGCGGGCGTAGAACTCGTCTTTTACTGCGTCTTCTTTAACTTCAGTGGGGGCATGCACATTGATGAGCCAGAGATTGAAGAATCGAGTCTTGATGCGAATCGCACACAGCCGTTCATTTATGGGTTTGAAGTCAGTAATATGCGGTTTGAGGTGATTGTCCACTATAAATGCTACTCCAAACTCCTTGCGGCCCGATGGTTTGCCACTTGTAAAAATTGTGTGCGATTTCTTGTCATTAATCTCGCTGCCAAGCCAATTTGTTTCCTGGACTGCAGTAATGCTCAGTTTGTACTTTTCGACCTGTTGAAGGAGGGCCTTCTCGGCCCCCGGTTTGTTCAGGGAGCGTACATTCCAGGATCCGAAAGAATAATCCTTTATTCGTTTGCGTGGTCGTCGTTGTTGATCCGTCCAATCCGAGGCTTTTGTTCCAGGTTTCTTGACATGGAGTGGTTTTTACAAGGACGAGTTGTCAGCACGTCGCTTAACCCCATTCAGGGGATGGCCTCGGAGATAGCTGCTTCAGATGGTTTAATAAACGTGCTGGAGCCCACACAACTATGTAGCAGGTCCAACTACGCAAGTCATTCCATCCTACTAGACCTGAGACGCTTAGGTGTTTGTCAGCCATTCAGGCTACAGCTATCTGCCTTTTCCAAACTGTCTTATCGCTAAGACATTGGCCGTCAGCGAATTGATACACTGCCGTTACCAGGGGGCGCCCACGCGGAGGACTATGGAAAAGGTCTTTGCAGAAAATAATGCATAATAAATAAATAAAAAAAAAGAGGTTTTTCATGGGTACAACCAAAAAACTATTATTTAGATTTTTATGAAATCATTTTTTTACCCGAGATCAAGCATTTAGTTGAAAGCTTAGGTTTTGTATTTCTGCAGTAAATCCGTCTTTACTAATGTAAAATCGGCGTAGTAGTCGACGTTGCAATGGACAAAATAGCCTGTTTTCCGACATTCATAGAGCTTCCAAAAATTGAATTTAGGATACCTAAAATAATCTTATCATGATTTGATGGTAATAAAATAAAGAATATATTTTTGAAACAGGACAAGTACATTATGCCTACGAAAATTCAAGAAAAAGAAGATGATGATAAAAATATATTTCTTTGGGCAAAACGAAAATTTGTCCTTCAAATATTTTTAATACAATATTTAAACCGTTTGTTTAATTTTCACCAACTAAATTTTGGATTTTAAACCAACATATTCCCTGCGATTGTCATTATACCCTTCACTTTGTCATGCAGCTTGCAACGCACAGAAGGAAGCATATCCGACCATACATATATTCTTGGTCAGTATGATGAGACGAGTTGATTAAGCTTTGTCCGTCTGTCCGTCTGTCTGTCTGTCTGTCTGTCCGTCTGTCTGTCTGGTTCTATGCAAACTAGCCCCTCAGTTTTAAAGCTATCAGGCTGAAATTTTGCACAAATCCTTCTTTCTATTGCACGCTGCAAATATGTCGGAACCAATGGAATCGGACCACTACGTCATATAGCTGTCATAGGAACGACCGGCCCAAAAGTCCGTCTTTGAGAGAAAAACTTTTTTATTTTCAAAGATATTTTTCTGAAATTTTGCACAAAGCTTCCTTTCTATTGCATGCTGTAAATATGTCGGCACCAGTGGAATCTAACCACTACTAACCACTATATCTGCCATAGGAACGCCTGGTCAAAAAGTTGGTCTTTGTAAGAAGAACTTTTTTATTTCTAAATGAATGTTTCTCAAATCTCAAATTATTCAATAATATCCTTTGCTAAATCACCCTGCTGAATTTGGTTGAAATTGAATTACTCTATCGCATGGCTGCCATAGGAACGACCGTTTCAAAATCAAGTTTTTATTAGAAAAACTTTTTTATTTCTGAAGTTATCTTTACCGAATTTCATATTAATCAATCATATTTACTGCTAAATCACACTCCTAAATTTGGTTGAAATCGGACTACTATTTCATTTACCTCTCATAGGAACAGTGAAATCGGAACAAGTTTAACTACTAATTTCAAAGTAGCAAATGCTTCGCGTGCCTTCGACTAGCTTGTTTTATTTAATGTTGAATTTTCGATCATGTAAGGTGGGGAATTTTGCAAATGCCTGTGGCAGCTAAAGGGTTAAGAATTTGGAAGAATGTTCCCTAACATTTTTTGTTGGAAATTTCATGGGGAATCACGTGCTGCAAGAAATACGTCAAGTTACTAGTAGCTCTGTATACGTTGTTTTCCAATAGGGGCACTCGAAATTCGACAGTGTATAACGGCCATGCTTTTGAAACTACGGCTGTCAAATTTGGAGTAATAATTTTGGCAATTCATCATGAAAAGCTACAGTATTTTCGTTGTTGGCCTCTGGAATAGTTGGACCCTGATTTCGGACGGAAAATCGTCTTCAGCGACGAGGCCCATTTCGGATAATTTCTTATGTCAGGGAGCGAAAGTTTGACATTTGGGGAGATATAATAATCCACCCATGAGCAGCAAATGCATTCAAAAAAGTCACTGTTTTGTTAGTACGAGGGGGCCATTGACCCGTACTTCTTGCAAAATGTATCTGGAGCCGCCAGAATGTCACCGGTGAGAAGTACAGGTTCGCTGATAACCAATTTCTTGTGGCTTAAATTTAAAAATATGAATACCAACGACATGCGTTGCTTTCACAATGTGCCACACAGCGCATACAGGAAATGATCTTTTGCACAACCATTTCGATGGCAGAACTATCTCGCGTTTGGGCGTCGTCAACCGATAACTGAGATCTTCTGACTTAATGCCATTCGACTTTTTGTTTGTGATGTTATTTTTAAAACTATTGAAACGACTGACAACTAGGCAAACTACTCCACAAAAAACTCTCTACAAACAACATCAAGTTTGTCTTCGTAAAAACTGAAGTTAATAAAATAAATATTCCCTTCGCATAATTGACGAAGTAGGAAAAATAATACACAACTGCCATTTCGCCATTACTCGCTCCGTTGTCGTATACCTACTCGTACTGTGAACAAATTAATGAATTCGATATTAAAATATTATTATCAAAACTTGGTTGCCATAATCTGAAATAGATGAAAAGCTTTCACAAACAAGCGTAGCAATTCGTGGTTATTGCATTTTATTATTAAACATTTGTTCCTTTTATCGTACTTACTCGAGCTTGCTATTGCCTTACCAGGGTTGCTTTTATAGAACCATTTTTTCTTTCCTTCTTATTCAAATCGCTTTTGTTTTTGACGTAGCTCAGCTCCCCGGCTCTTTTATTGAATTTCGCGGAATAAAATTAAATTTTAATGGCACTCCGAACATTAAGTAATATGTATAGGAACATTGTATAACATAATATTACGTGCGAGTACTTTTCATTTTACCACAAGGCATCATTCTCACGTTCCCGGAAACATGTGAGTTTGATGTCGTCTCTACGTTCCCCAGCTACTTTCTCGGTAATGACAGAATAATTTCTTTAAAATTTCGCGGTTTTTATTGTGAAACTTTGTCCTGACATTCGGTTACGTATTATGTTTCGCATTTGAAGGGATAATGTTGAATGTGAAAAGGGCTGAGAAGATCTTTTGCTGTAGTATGGAATACGAGTAGGTAGGTAACATCAAGGATAAAGAGCTACTTTGTTGGATTATGGTAGTATTATATATTTGATGTACCACATGTATACGTACTATAGGCAGCAAGACTGGAAAAGTACATCATAATTGGTATTATAACTCAAAATGCGAGCACATATATAGTATAAAGCTGATATTGGTACAAACAAGCAGTGGAATATTAAGTCATGCGGAGCATTTTCGTTTGTTATACCAATATTTAATAATAATTAAATTATTGTTGGTGTACATATGGATTTTATTCTGGCGAGAAAAGTATTGTAGCGACAAATAAATTTCATTTCTTCTGCATATTATTTTTATTTGCAGAGCATGACCCATTAAATGATTCGTTGAAATCGCAATAAGTTTTCAATCATATCAGTACGGTACTATACGTTATGGATAAAATAAATATGTGAATTGATTGATGCCAAATAACATTTCAGGGTTTTATTATTTTAATCAAGATTTTCTTTCATTCATTTATAATATCGAAGGTGAAGCTAGCCAACCTCCTATGTCAAAAATGACATTTTTGGGGCCAGTTTACAATAAGAGGTTGTAAAAGTTATAAAACAAAACATTGACATAGAGGGTTTGGATGTTGCTGCTTCTAACAGTTTTTCACTGAAAATAACAACATAGGCGGTTGAGCAATTGGTGCATAAATATTTTAAAAACACGTTAGAAAAAGGGAAAAAACAAATTTCAAAAATTGACATAGGAGGTTGTGAATCTTCACCATCGATATAATAAATGCATATTTATTTCTTTCCTTTGTGATTCATAATAAAGGTTATATTGACATTTTACATTTATTCCTGAGTTACATTACTTTTTTTCTGTTTTCAGATCTATCTACAAATTTAATATTCACGTAAGTAAGCATATAATCAGCATCTGGTTGTTGTTGGAATTTCCTGTGTTATCAATCAATATTGATGATCAACATCCGCTAAAGATCAAACAAACAAAGTGAATTAAATTGAATTTCTTTTGTTTCCATATATGGATATTTTAACACATAATCTCTAAATTACTCAAAAACATAAGTAATGTAATTTAATATCTACTGATGGATTAGATTCCATTTCTGAGTTAATAGCACCAGACATTTTTACATTAATTATCCAATTAATTAGTGACTTTATTATCCGGAGACTTCTTTTGCTCTCGACTTCATTTCCAAGTGATTTGCTAATTGAAGTGTCATGTCACATTGTGGCACTTTATTAATCAATAAATTATTAATTACTACAATGGGGTATAAGTGTATTTATCAGATGTTGATTTCGCACGGTTAATGTGTTTTAATTATTATTTTAGTCGTGGTGGATAATATTGGAAACTATGGACGTTCATTACTGGTAGCCGCGTTTTTCTGCCCATATACAAACGTGAGACGGCCACGTAGATCGCTCTGTACGCTTATTCGTTTGTGCATTTGCCCGGGCAATTGCCGTATTCTGATTTTAACCAAATTTGGTATAGGTATGGTTGGTTTCTTGTGTCATCATGAGCATAAAACGGGAAGCGCAATAATTTTGACTCTTTTTATCATGAAATGAAACTACCAAACCTGGCAGATATGAAATCCCTTCCTCTCTTGATATATCCGTACTCTTGTACTGTTGAAGGCATTTTGAGTCCCTTGGTCAGGGCAGATGCCATTTTGAGTCGAATGGTTAGGAAAAAAGGACATTCTTGGCAATGAATTGATACCTATAGGCATCGCAGCTCCCAAGCAGCATTGTCGGAAATGAAAGGCTGACGAATTTACCAGGACGGCTTCGATGCTCGATTGCACAAAAAACGACTGCTAACATGTAATATATAACTAGCTTAAAAAGGATGCATAGCCCGCCATATACGTACCCTGAGCAGACCAACTGGGTAAATGAGGACCATGTACTCAGTATGCCATCAGACCATTTGGCTAGGGAGCTTTGCTTTAAAATTCCATTCTCAACCGAAATATGGAGCAGAGAGGATTGGAATCTGAAGCTCGACACTCTCCCCTCAAACGTTGTTACGTGGTACACAGATGGATCTAAAACCGAAGATGGTACAGGGGCGGGCGTCGTAGGTCCGTCTCACAAGATATCCATTCCAATGGGAAAGTACGCCACGGTATTTCAGGCGGAAGTTCACGCAATCGAGACTTGTGCGAACACATGCTTAGCAGCTGGATACCAAGGCAGGAATATTGCAATCTTCACTGACAGCCAGGCGGCGATCAAAGCACTAAGTAACTTCTCCGTCTCGTCGAAAGTGGTGCTTAGTGGTCGTGAAGCCCTGCAGAGATTAGGCTCCGTAAATAAGGTTACCATTTACTGGGTCCCCGGACACGCTGGTATCCCAGGAAACGAAACAGCGGACGAGTTGGCCAGGGGAGCATCTGCAACCCCACTCGTCGGTCCGGAGCCATACTGTGGAATTCCCTTGTGTAGTGCAAGACGGCACATCAGGGAATGGGAACACTCAGTAACCATCGCGCACTGGGATAATACCCCTGGTCTTAGACAGGCCAAGCTGTTTATAGCTGGCCACTCACGCAACCGTACCCACGAACTGCTGAGACTACGCAGAAACCGGGTTAGAACTATTTGTGGGCTCCTTACGGGTCACTTTACCCTGAGGGGTCATCTGCATAGAATGGGAATTGTCTCTGACCCAAGCTGTCGCTTCTGTGAGAGCGAAGATGAGACTTCCCAGCACATTCTCTGTGACTGTGATGCACTTCATCTCCGACGCTTGAAGTGCTTCGGCGATGCATTCCCTGAAGCGGAAACGATTGCCTCACTAACATTCGAACAGCTGAGCAGATTTGTTGGGATGATTGGTCTCGAGAATTAGTCAGATCACTAATCTGCGTAGACTTCAGGGTGTAGCACAATAGACTTCCGGGTCGCAGTGCTTGTTGGCCCTCTGGGACAACTGCCCTCCATCTAATCTAATCTAATATACGTACCTTGAGGTATGCCTACAGAGGTGCTACTGTACATGTCTGGATGCCTGTGAAGAGAGACATACATAATGCGTAGACCTGTGCGGGTATACATGCCTGCACGAGCAGCTTAACGATTACGTCCGTATCTAGAGCATTAACAACAAAATTATTTAATGACTATCATTAATTTACTTCATTTCCAAAATTCAAACTTGTAGTTGGCAAATTTCAAACAGTTTAAACTAGTCGTCTCAATTAATCACAGACAAATTTCAAACCAATGGGATTTCATAAATAACTTAAAATGCTCCCCTATGCACTGAACACTTCACTGCAAATTACATTATTCCAATTATCCATTGCCTATGACGGTTTCATGAATGGTTTGGGACACCTGTGGAGCATGTAAAGCTAGTTGATAATATACATGGGGGAATGTTTATAATTTGTCAGTTGCTCCATATCAGGCAGTGGATAATTGCAAAATAGCAGGGTTGGGCTGGCAATTGTTTCAGTATTTGCCAGCAAATTTCTAAATCAATATTGGCTGCATTTTTTTTTTGTACAGAGCAGAGTAGAGCAGGATAAACGACAAAAAAAACGATTGAGAGCAAATAAAATAGCGAACAAGAAAACGGGACATGTCTGTGCTGGGAGTGTGTTTTGGTTTAGTTAGCATTCAAACGTTTACTCAAATTTCAAGAGGAAACTTGAATCCTGATTACATATACAATCGGGCAAATTTTTCTTTAGACAGCAAAATTATTTTGTATGTTTACTATTCCATATAATTGTACAAAACGAACATTTTATTGACAGGAAATGAATTTGATGTGCTTCCACAACTGTTAACTGCCCGAAAACTTCGACTCTTGCCCCGTCTGCATTTCAAAACGCAGACTACTTAGCGAAGCAGCATTCTTAGACTAACCTTCTGTCCGGAGCAGCTCATATCAAATTGGTAGTGTAGTTATGTGGTCTTAGTCTGCTCTGCTCTGCATGGTTGTTAAAAAAACGCTCCTATTGTGACCATCTATAAAACTACCACTCCATATTCATATTGCTAAGAATATCACGCGTTGGCTTGTCATTGAAAATAAATAATAAGTATTGGAAATTGAATGACGGAAATTCCGGATTGGAAAATTCACGATAATGCAATCGACCATGTTTGCTAGATACATAAACATAGTAAAAAATCTGGTGTAGGTAGAACACAGAATCACTGTATGTATGTGGAGTCCAGCCTTTTGAGGTGTTATTACGAAAAATTTCGTTATAAAAAAAAAACACACCTTTAGGATAACAGAAAGTAACCCATTTTCGGCTTGAAAATTACTTTCTTCAGGTAATTATTTGAACACCAAGAGACCTTTATTGGATTTCCAATAATTATACCTAAAAATGGAAGAGATTCTAAACTCCGCAAAGGCAGATAAAAAAACTTTCTTTGGAAATTAAAGAAAACACCATTAGGATAATGAAAGTAATATATGCTACTTGTGATGCATTCACCGCGTTTTTTGACCTGTATATATTTATGTACTCGTATTTAACAAGATCTAACACCAAAAGCTAATCAGACCACACAGAAATGAGTTTTTTGGGGTGATTTGTACTACATGAATTTCAAAAACCAATCATTTCGGAAAGATTTCAATGTTTTTTTTTTATAAGAATCATGGAAAAAAAGTTCTGTTTTTGCTCATAAAATATCGGGGAAAATACGTCGAAAATAATTACAATTTACTATAAAATTTTCGAGATGAGTCGTTTTCGAAATTCATGATACAATTATTCCGTGATTATTCAAAATATTATTTGAGCCACTGTCACTTCCACTTTAACTTCCAACTGTATCACCTTTGTCACAAATTCCTATGGTATACTTTTAATAAAATCTGTAACGACCTTTCCGATTTATTATCAAATGTCGTGAACGAAATTCTCAAAATTTCACTACACATATTTAACACGAAAAGATAGCGGACTATATACGATTAATATCCCATGGGTGAATTCTATATTTTCTGGGCAATAAAATATGCAGGAAATTGTGTTGGCATGACATTATCGTCTAATACCAAAATATAAATTCGTGGTCATAAATAAATTTTACGAGGAAGAAAGGATTAAAAATGCCCTTTAGAGCGCACGATTTATGTTTCCAGAAGCCGATGAATTTCGCTAAAATTGCTTAAGGTATAATAAATTTATGGAATTCTCGAGGGTATCCTGAATCTTGCTGCGGAAAGATTTGATAAAGTACGTCGGGTGGGGAGAAGCATAATATATACGAGTATATAATATTTGCATGAATGACACACTCAACAATTCTTAACTCGTCACAAGCTAATAAGAAAAGTGGTGACATACAACTCAAACTTTGTAGCAACTCAAGTCAAGTCTCATGAATATAACATTTTGAATCACATGTGCGTACATGCAGCAAGCACTCTAAATTTAACGTGTACTCGTGAATTCCAAGATAGACTATGACTCCTTGATCCTTTCCATTCTCTCTATTCATGTGATTTTTGTTACACATTCAGAAGAGGAAGACTATTCCTTAACTTTTATGAGCCACATAAAACATAAACCCAATTTACAACTAAAGGAATTGCATACAAAATTCAGGCTATGTGACGATGACTTCTATTAACGAGGATGACAAAATATATCCCAGATGACACCCGAAACCTATTGAAAGCCACTTTGTCGATTACAGCCATCAGTTTTATGCCATTGAAATTTCAGGCGTCGAATGACATTATGCGGATAATACTATCTGTTGATATATAGTATATAGTGATAGTGATAGGAAGAGCGGATCGATAAGAAGCTGAAAGAACCTTTTTGTACTTCCGTGTCACAAGTCTGTTGGGAAAAAAATCTTATGAGGGATATTTTATAGTATTAGATCCTTTGTTGTATTGAGAAGGTGTGTGAGGATTTCGTGTGTGAAAGTAAATGTAACAAATGTTTTTGTTAATATGATACAATAGGGAATTATTTTGAATTTTATAATTTACAGGTTGGTGAGATTTGTTGTTCATTAGAACATTCGTCATCATTTTAGCTTAACGGCTCTCGTTAATCATGGGCATTGTTAATCATGTCGATACGTAGTTAACAATCGCATACATCCCATTTCAATACTATGTCGTTATATACTCGTATGTGAGCATCATCATCGTTTCTTGGACAAATGTAGCTATTTGAAGTATCTGGGCTTATAAAATTAGTAGTAGAAATATGAAAGCCACCTTTGATTCGATTATGTTGATGGATCCTGTTTTGCTTTCGTTGAGAATCTGATACAAACATAAGTACATCGGCCGCGTGGGGTGCATTTGCACCAACCCATGACATGAAAGAAATGGGTGGTGGTAAGCTAGGATTAGGATGTTTTATATAAAATTTTATGTTGTTTCAGAAAATTATGTGAATTCTATTAAATGATTGAAAGAATGGCAAATTTTGATTTTGCTAAGGAAGTATCTAGTATCTACCATCATAGTATTTACCATCTGAAACAAGACACCCTGTATAATACACGGGGGCGACCGGTAGCGCAGTGTGTTGAGGCATCAGTCTCATGTTTGGCTACCGGCGTTTCGGGTTCGAATCCCGTCCACGACGACGTTCGTGGCCATGGATGTGCAGGAGGTGTATGCTGGCAACTGCATTCTCCAAAACCAGTTTATGCCAACGAAACGTCAACTGGGCCACATGGAACAGTTGACACGCTATGCCCCACAAGGGGTTAGGGCAATTGAGTATCTAACATTTTGTGCATAATGGCAACAGCTTTAGTTTGGTTGTACTTTTCAATCGCTTTCGGCTTACTTTTGCTCTTACATGCTTGCATGGTGTAATATCATGCTTCATTTCTTCGCGCACATCACGCAAAACACTATACACTCGCGCTAACAATTGCCCAAATATACCAACAACTACAAATGACAATGGGCAAAAATATATGAAGCCTGGGCCAAATTTCCATCACAAATGAGACCTACTGTTACTGAATGGTCCACTTAATAGGAGTAACTTTTGCTATGGCAGCAAAAAAAATAATCTAATTATGAAAAATGTTTATATATTTATCGATCCTCTTTTTTTTTAAGAAAAAAAAAATGCATTTCCACTTTCGTTTTTAAGTCGTTCCCATCTCTTGTGAGAATAGCCTGCGGACTCTGCCATACAAAAATGAAAATGGTATCCTTTTCATTTCCAGTGCTTTATAAATGTATGGAGAAAAGTATTGGGAAATTGGATGGATGGGAACATTGCCTGCTCGATTCAACGAACATCATTTGCGTTTTCGTGCGGGTAAATGTTCACGTGGAAACGAAGCATAGCCTTAGCAACAGTACAGCCGATTTCTTTTTCTTCGGAACATATGAAACTACATCTTTATACTATATTGGGCTACTTTTGATGGCATTTATTGGGTGAAAAGATTGCCACCTCAAAAAGAGTACAGCTGCTCGTCCACGGTGATACAGTCCGATAATGTATAAATTGAATCAAGATTCACGGTAACCATACTCCAAATATCCCTTATGGCCACTGCTCTCTCGGTCGCTCATCGAACGTCACGAGTCGTGGCATTATCGAATGCCAGGACCGTCGAGAGGGGGGTGCGGAACGGGCGAAATGCTTCGGGCCCGCAATTTTAAAGGGGCCCGGAAATTCGAAACATTGAAAGAAAAATGTCTATCAGTTTTGTAGAAAAAAAGATATGAATCAAACATTGTTCAAGGATGGAGCAAGAATAATTCTTCTAATTGATCATGCAAATTTCTATATTGCAGCTTGTTGTATATAACAATTTTCGGCTTCCTTCTTTCCGCGTTAAATTTTCGATTTATTCCGGTGCAGGTCTGGTCGCTTCTCGGTCTCGCAATTGCAGGGTTTTATAATGTCTGATACCAAAAGGAGATCCTACCCCTAGAGACATTTAATCATTTATGTGAAGACGTAATTACAAATTGCAAGCTGGCATTTCAAATATAGAGAGTGTTTGAATAATTATAGTTACCACCACTTCCCTATATTCCAGACGAACAATATGTTTGACCTTTATTACACCCCCGCCGGCGAATTAAAATATTTTTTACGTTTTTCCACCAAATTTCAAATAACCTGAATACAGCTTCAGCGGTTCTTAAGATATTTCATAGGCAGACAGACAGACAGATAAACAGACAGACGAACATTGCCCGATTTTATAAGGGTTTGGTTTTTACTACAAAACAAAAACGGAGATTGACTCCCTTTGAGTGAACAAAAAAAAGTATGTAGTGAAATTATCTCTAAAGCGGACGGGGAAAACAACTTCTCGCTCGGAGGATTTAGAAAAAAAAAATATTCTTGGAGGTACAAAACTCTGGCGAATTTTCAGGTCCTGATACTTCGCTCCGATTTGTGATAGATGACAAAACATTTTCTCGGAATGTCAAAAATTTAATGATGTTAGAATTGTAAATGGTTAAGTTCATAACACACAGCGGAATCGCAACATGCTCTGGCAACAGTATCGAAGCAGCTTTGCAGCAACTTATTGTGTTCTGAATTGCACTCATATCCAGTCATCCATCAATTGTCAAATTTCCAGTTGAAAAAGCGCAAGTGTCATTTCTGAATTGTCATCATATGCTGGTCGTAGCCAGCGGAGAAGTTTTTATGATGGACAAGATGCCATTTTTCAGAGCATGTTGTGTCCATTAAAAACTCAGTGGAGGGAATTCATAAAACAAATTGGTAACAGTATGCCAACCGTTGTGTGTTATCAACTTATTGTTGATAAGAACATTGTATAGTAAATTAGGAACTTCTGCGTATTTATATAATACTGAGCTAAATTTCAGATGACAGTCACTTATTCAACTTTTTCTAGCTTTATTTCTACTGTCTTCTTAGTAGTCAAATAAATTGTTGCTTTCTCTTGAATAGGTAAAACCCAATTTACCCCTGACCACAATAAAATACCGAAACCAAATGGACCAAACATTGTTCTCTATTATTCCACCGGATACATCTCAAATATGTTACATGAAAATAATACCCTAGATTCCTAGGTGTATAAGAATGCTTTGCCTTCTCTTTTTTTGTTCTTTTGTCAGAGTTGGGTAAAACCTCCAACGGATAAGATAAACGCAAAAAGGCAAATGGAAAGTAAATCCGAAAAGTAATCGGTACTCTTTCACGCCACGGGGGCCCCACTGACTATAAGATTTATACATACACAAGGTGAATAAGATGTATACAAGATACACAGGACTTAACTGAAGCCAAACGCTTTTGGTTAAGGATTTAAGCTAAGCGAGATAGTGAGCTGCGATATGCTTGTAGTAGTGGAGGAAAGGGAACAATGTTTACCGTGTGAATTACCGGAGAAATTGAAAAGGTAGCATGATTTTATTATTTTTGTTTTGATCCGACAGATCCATCATCCTACATATGTATATAAACATGATTGTGTACATGCTTTCTTTGAAACGCCCGCCCGTACAATATTATATAGTAATACGATACCGCAGTAGCTTTCAAAGCTCTGAATAGACGTCAGAATATACGGGCATGACTACATATGCACCTCCATAGATACACCGTTGGGATCCGTCAAGATTTTCTTTTTATCCCTTCAAGGCGGGAGTGTGGATAGATAAAGGGTGTTGGAATATATTTCATTACCATTTTGTTAGTTCTGACTTTTATGAGAAGGTTCCTTGCTAGCATATTGTACCCGTACTTTTCTTTACTCATTTGTTATGGTTTTATTACCTTGTCGAAATGGGTTGGCGTGTAACATAGAACGAAGGGGGTTTTTACATATTTTTACGTAACTATGAATTTATTATATGAGTACAAGGAGTCTCAAAAGAAAGTTTATATTTGATACTCTACTATACTCAATTGCTCTAACCCCTTGTGGCCCATAGCGCTTCAACTGTTCCATGTGGCCCAGTTAACGTTTCGTTGGCATAAACTATTTTCGGAAAATGCAGTTGCATCTCTTGACGCATGATGATGATTATATTTGACGAGCCGATATAAAAGAGAAGGAGACATCTACCTAAAAAAAATCTTTATTAATTATTAAAATGTATACTTTAGGAATTTACTTTAAAAATAATGTCATCTAAATGTCAACCATCACGCTCACGACACACATTTCAACGAAATTTCTCATGACGGCTTGGCATGTAGACTCCATATTGGCTGCCATTTCGTGGCGGATATTTTCTTTTAACTGGTTCAGAGAAGTCGGTTTATTGACGTAAACTTTAGACTTGAGATATACCCATAGGAAAAAATTCATAAGGGCCAAATCAGAACTGCGTAGGGCAATTTATATCACCAGCCTTGGAAATCAATTTGCAAAATTTCATGAGCTCGTGACAGAGACGCGTTGGACGTATGTATGTGAAGTGGCTTTGTTCTGCTGGAACCATGCTCTTTAGTTACTAAAGACCATGGTTTCAGCAGGACACGTGTTGGACGTATGTGAAGTAGTTTCTTCCTCCTGGAACAATGTACTTTAGTAACTAAAGAGCGTGGTTCCAGCAGGACAAAGCCACTTAACATACGTGCAACACGTCTCTGCCACGAGTTCGTGATTTTTTTTGTTAAGTTACTGAAAAACATGGTTCCAATAGGACAGAGCCACTTCACATACGCTCCAGACCTCTCCACCACGAGTTCATGAAATTTACCCTTGCAAATTGATTTCCAAGGCTGGTGACATAAATTGCCCCACGCAGTTCTGAAAACGGCCTTATGTCTTACATTTATTTCGAACTGGAATTTAGCTTTTTTGTAGTGGACTTACATGAGCTGCGTAACGATCGATAAGTCTGAAAACATTCCTCAGAAGGACTTTCTTTATACGCTTTAAAAGTTGCATCCTTGTTTTTGATGGCGTTCTTGCAGTTGATATTTTACCATGAGGTGGTTGCTTTGAATGAGTATACACGGTGATTTAATTAAGATTGCACAATCGTTTATGAATGGAATACCTTGCTGCTATTTGTGCTTTTAGGTAGAAACTCATATACGGACTGTGCTTGCCGTCTGAAACCGACCTCACTCTTTGAAATGTGTGCCCATTCATATATTTAATACTCTTTATAAAAATCAATATTTTCTTGTCATTAAAAATCGCCCTGTTATATCAGCAGCGCTCCATTTTCTACTGAATATATAAACAAAGCTGTAAATTCCATTAAAGGATTTTACATTAATTTTGAAATTACCCCAAAATATTTTCCGGAATATTTGCTCAATTAAAATAAAACATTGAAAAGTGAACTTTGGCAATGAGAGTTTGTCACCCAAGCTTCATGTCAATATTAATCGCTGGGAAAATTTTTGTATTCGCAATGTCCAAAAATAAATGCGTTCATTAATCAGGGGAAAGAACCACAATGTTTACTTTAATCTGATTTATTTTATAAAAAGAGCGAAATTGATATAATAGGTTTGGTATTTATGACCGTTGTACCCGTATTTTCGCATATTCCGTAAATTGAAAACGATTAGTCAGTCAACTGGCTATATTTCAAATGGGTCAACTGGTTATTGTCAATGGGTACGTTTTCAAAGCAAAACAGTGTCAACACTGTTGCGTAACTCTCTCACTCACTCACTGGTGAACAACATTTTACATCTCTGTGACATATGCAACAGTGTCCACAATGTTTCGTCGTGTTACATGAGACGCAGAAGTCGTTCCATACTATATAGGATCGAACGAGAGAATTTTTGTTTTTGCTGGTGTATATGAAGCGTTTAAGGTCTCTGTCACTAGATAGGTGTGCAGATCACCTAAGGCCCATTTAAGCCGTGTGTGGTGCTGTATTCGTCTTTGCGCATACCGTCTGTAAAAAATCAAAATGTTTTGATATTGCATCCGTTTGTGCAGATGTGTCTGTGCTGTGTATGGCGTGTTTGCGCAAATTAGTGTAAGTTTCGTTAATGAAATCGATTGACGACCCTTCAACTTGACATACCTTCGAAAAGCTTGTTTTTTTTCATTTATTTTATATCCCCGATACGAAGTCGGTGATCCCCAATGCCCTTTAGTTCGAGCCAGACATATCGGACAGTTATTTCCCATGAAAATGGGGTTGCCAGTCTGGGATCTGTGATCCCAATTTTTGTTTTCTCTTTTCTGGCCCCAGATTCTGAGTCAACGACCCCACAATACCCTTTCGTTCGATCCGGCCAGATTGGACCACTATTACCCATGAAAATGGGGCTGCCAATCTGGGATGGAAAAGAACGTTAGCGCAACCGAACATCACCGTCGGGGACCTCAGCTCCAAACTCGAAGACGATTTCACATACCCGGCCATCAACCTGTCAAAGGACGCCAGCCAAACTGACGAAATCAAGCGACTGGTACAGCTAACAAATAAGACACCTTTTTCTCGGTCCTCCCAATCATGAAATTGAGGCATGTGCACAGAAATACGAAGCTCCGTATATAAAAAACCATCATACGATCTATGCTATGGAAACCTGGACCCTAATTCAAGCCTTCGAAAACATGCTAAGTATAATATATAATAAATAAATGGTGCTTCCAATTTAACCATGAGCTGTACAAACTGTACAATGAATTTGAAGTTTCGAGAGTCGTCGAACTACAACGTCTTCAATTGGCAGGGCCTGAACAATAAATGAACGAAATTCACACGCCCAAACAAGTATTGAACGGACAACGAGGCCAGAACCTCTGCCTTGTTACTTGGAAGGAACAATTTGAGTATAGAACAGTATACATATGTATATTTGACGGGTGTTAGCTTGAATCATTCATTTCAGACATCAGTCCAAAAGCTCGTTACTCTAGATCACGTTCTTGTATTAACTACATTCTAAACGAGATTCACTTCATAATTGGAATTCTCTAACAACAGTCCTCTACGGCACACAACCCACCACGACCGATTTTGTTCCAACTATGAACCGTTTTATGGCCGACAAATCCCTATATCTTCGAAACGAAACACTTTGACTAGTGCCGAACAGATGTTAGATAGATAATTCACGTGATTTGATTTCTTAAAAGATAGACGAGTACCTTACCTTTTCCCCCGAAATACAGGGACGACGAAATGTAAAAGGACTACACCGCTGCTAGTGCGTTTATTCTATGCCATAAAATGCGGAATTGTCTAGAAGTTTAAGAGACATTACTACAAACGATCTGCCAAATGGAGTTGGAGGAGGCGAAAAGGTTAAAGCAACATTGATTTTTAAGAGAATTTATTTCAAGGAGATCCTTGAAATTCTTGACCGTTCTTAGGATGACACGTTTAGTACGTACCTATATTTGCTGTTGAAAAGTTTCCATTCCAATTAAGGGAGCAACAAGTAGGAAACTTGTATAAACGTTGTGGAATGAAATTAACGAAACTTGAATTCGTCGGTCTTTATTAAAGCCTCGGGATATTTCAGGATAAAGTTTTCTGTGTGCTTAACCCTCGGAGGGCACACATATATTTATGTAATGTACTACTGGTATTGCCAAAAATTCTTAAGCCGGTTTTGTCACTCGATAGACTGTGCACTTCAGGAGTTACCTTACTTATGAATATCGGGGAGATAGCTCGATCAAAGCCAAAAGCATGTAAAATAACTTGCTTCAAAAAATGAAACTTGGCACAATGCTCACCGTATACTTCTATTTTATTCTTAAAAAAAATAGAAACATGGGCTTATGCATGAAAAATGAGAATTCGGTTTCACACAGTGAAAATTCACACTCGTGTTGTATAATGTACACTACTCGTATTTATGCCGTGAGCATTGTGCGACCCCAGTTTGCTCTCCGAGGGTTAATTGTGAAATACGTAATAGAATAATAATTGAATTTCTCTGTCTTATATCCGAGAATTTGCGCTGAATGTGACAAAGGAGTAAATGTGTAGCCTGAAGAAATGATTAAATTCTAAATTTGATTATCGTAAAATGTGCGGAATACGTATTTATTTTAGACTTGTATTTATAACATAAGGATAACGTCTAACTTCTAACACTTTCGCACAGTTATAAATCTGGTGTAGAAGACATACCGAATCGGTGGGCCTTCATGGCCTTTTTAGGTGTAATCAGTACTCTGACGAAGAAAAAAAGAAAAACCTTTGCGATAACAGAAAGCACTCCACTTCCGTTTAAATATTACCTTTTTTGAATAAATTTTTGATTGCAAAGAGAAATATAATGATAGTGCCAAGGCTACATGGTACGTCCCTCTAGTGCTATTGCACATATGAGAAACACTGAATAACTTTTTTCCATAGAAAGTATTACTTTTTCACCAATTGGTATTTGAACCCATGTTATGAAAATCGAACTGACGACGCTTCAACACACTAAGCTACCGGCCCACCTATGAGTTAGTGCACATGAAGGTAATGCGGGACGCCGGGTCACTTTCAATCCTATCGCCATGATACCTATCGGCGTTTCAGTGTACATGATGTGATAGGACGCAGCCTCAGTCTGTATTATATTAACCCGGCGACACACTACCGAACACGAAGTCGAAATTTGTGAAATGTCTTGGGCCATTCGGAGGAAATCCTAACACATCGCTTGAGGAAAGGCGACCCTCAATCGAATGGCTCAAGGAACTTCACACAAATCTGAAGAAAATTGTCCACTGTAACCATGTTTGTTTTCTATTGTAGTTCGAAAATGTGTGGCCGGTTTTAATCGGAACTAATCTACGGACACAGCGTTACATTTGCACCCGCATATTCTCAACCGTGTACTAGTGAAACGCTGGGGATAGAATATGACGCAGATAGGGGCAGGAACCAGCGGCAACCCAGATAGCTATCGAGATAGGCCAAGAACACTGATAGATATCCGAGTCCATTGTGTATCGCTGCATTAATTTCACTGCAATTCCTCAGAAAATAAACAATTTCAAACACCGAGTTTTTGAATTTGCAAGTAATATTTATTTTCGTTTCGGGCAGCCTTCCGCCCATTTTCAAAATCGCGTCGCTGAAGATGGGCTGAAGGCTATCCGAAATGCATTCAACATAAATATTACTTGCAAATTCAAATAACAGTTGATTGAAATCGTTTAAATGTTTTTTTTTAAAGATACCCCCAAAAGGTATATCAGATTTCACATTTTTTAAACTTCTTACATAGGCGGATATAAAAAAGCGTAACGATAATACAAATTTTACATCCGACTTTCGGTGTAATTTTATTTCACACCTCTTTTTTCAAACTGGTTTTATAGTGTAATATTTAATTTTCCATTGATCAATAATAGTATGATATGTACAACAAACAAAAACAAAATGTACATCACACCCAAAAATGCAATAACTCCCGAACAATCAATCCACCAATACCTAGGCAATATTTTCAGGCGACAAGTCCTTGGCCTCTTCTGGTGGCACTTTCTGAAGGACGATCCGTGAAATCAAAGGAAAATCTTACGAGGCTGAAAAGTCCTCAGTCTTTTTGTTTTTCAAGATTCTATATCAGAATTCAGGTCACGTTCAGCATTGCTTATACGAGTGGATTCATTCAGGTATCAATAATTGATTGGCGAAGTAGTAAAGAACCGTAAAAGGGTCAGGGTTTTCAATGCTATTGTTTAATTTTTAATGAAATATTGGATCCGAAATTTTATTTTATTTTTTACGATATTTATACGGTGGAAACTGGTTTTGTCGAATGGAGGAAAAATATTCATTGTTAGGGAAGATGATATTGAATGTGTACTTTAAAGCTGATGTGCTCAGTAGCCGTGTGGTCACGGTAACCGGTCTACGATGCTACATCTAGAGAGATAGAAGTTCAATTCTCGGCGTGTCATTAAAACTGGTTGTGGGTACTACTGGAACTCCCTCTGCGCTTCGAGCTTGTCAGTATAAAGATGGCACCGATAAGAGGTGCGCATGCTACCAACTGCACCATCCGAAAAATATGAATAAACCCGTCGGGCGCGTCAAATCTACGATACCTGTACCGTGTAAACAGCAAACGGGTTTAAGACAACGCGTAACTTGCTAGGTGACGAAGCGTACCGTAGCCTAACTACGCTTCTCGTGTAAATACCAAAATTACGAAACCGACGCGTGAACGCTTTCAAACCCGTTGGAATCGTACGATCGCAACATGTAAATGTAGGCCGGCTTGTGGTATTATGTACAATATATTATGGTAGGTGGTTGCAACATCTAGTTCTCATGGGCTGTTGCCGGTTTTTTTTATGACGAGTAACTTTTGATGAAGCTTACACCGGTTTCACATGGCACGTACAGCAAATGAGACTCTAACAAAAAGAGCCAATGACAACAAACTTTCTATATGTGCAACTTTAAATCATTCTTCTCGCATACAAAGCTCCCTCGTCACTGGCGCTTCTTGCGGGAAAACTCGTGTATTGTGCGTTCCGTGTGATTGTGAGTCGCTTTAGAAGATATTATTTCCGCTATATAAAAAATATATAGCTCTGTAGATATTCGTATAGAGTTGATTTTTACATAAAATCACTCATTTGATCCCGTATTAAATTCATTTTCCGTTGATGAGTCCAAGAGTTCAGTAGCAATCAAATTGTATGAATTTCTTCCGCGGCAATTTTACAATACATTTGCACTAGTAAAGTTGAACATATGTACATATTTAGAAATTTTCGAATATGTTTTCCCTGTCGCGTTGGAGATATATTTCTCTTGCCGAAATTGTCACTTTTCTGTTCTTTACCTCCTCTGCTTCAATTAGCAAATGTATGCTAATTGCACCTTTCAAGAAACTACGTGTTTTTAAAAATAGAGACAGGGTCCACAGATTTGTAATATCGAATTTTTAAAAGAAATTAACGATCACCAAGTGAACGATACCGAACACGTAAATATTTCTGATAGTACATTCGCTGTCGACTCCTAAACGTGATTCGTGTAAACACGGCGAAGCGCGGCGCGGCGTCGCGTTCATTATTGCTGCGTAAGCCATTTACGCTTCGATAGCTGTTCGGCTCGCTTTTAAAGCGTGAACCCGACTAGTGTTGCGTTTACGCCCAACGGTTAAAAATCCTGTGAATCTGTTAACGCGTCTTGTGTATTAGAACCTTAATGCAGGAGATGTTGACGCGCCCATGCCATTTTAGGGGGCGAGGCAATTAACAACAACATTATAGCTGAGAAAACCATTTCGAAAGATGTGTTGCTTATATACACTTTGTCATATCTACGCCACGTTACCATTCTCTAGCATGTGGGTGTATTATGGTAGCATTTTCCTGACATCTGATGATAATATCTCTATAATGTTTGCAGTACAAAAACCACTGCTCTAAATATTGTATCGTGTTTATGGGCTCAACACAATTTTACTACAATATATTCCGAGGATAATCCTCTCTAGAGCACACCCTTCAACACTTGGCGTTCAGAATTAATTTTATTTATTGTATGGAATAGACCAACTAATGTTTGACAATTAAAGTGTGGTGAGTTCAGCAGTAATACTCGTTGGATGTGGACAAGGATTTTGGGATTATTATCGAAAAACTGCAAATCGAAATAATAGTCACCGTTATTGTAAATGTTTAATGGAACGCTAATGTTCCCGATAATTTGATTGAATTTAAGCCTTTTTCATGTCAGTATTAATTTATGATTCACGATTTATTCGATCATGTGCCGGTAGATGATATCGTGTGGTATACCGCAAAAAACGTTTATAAAATTTAAATAAATTACGAAATGAATCATTTGGAACTAATTTCGACAAAATGAACGCGGTCAATAGCCGTCAAGTCTCGATCGCCTCTCTACAATGCTGCATCTAGCATGAGTTCGATTCCCGGTGCGTTTTTAAAAACTGCCTATGCCTGCCTGCCTGCATTATTAGAACTCCTACAGAGCTCCAAGCTCGTCAGTAAAATACGGCTCGGATAGGAGGTGCATGCTAATAGCTATACTATCCGAAACGTCAACAAGGCATACCTATGCAAGCGGTGTTGACACCCCCATGCTCCTGGAGGGGTCAGTGCAATTAACAACAATTTCTATAAAATAGTGGAGAAGTGTATTTCAAAGAACCATAGCTTTTTTTCGATTTCGTGGCCTTACAGTTGGGTCCACGTATTCATATATGTATGTATCGTATTGGCTTAATGAACTATATTTACTGATGCAGTGGTAAGTATTCGCATCTTTACAATGGCAGTCAACGCGTGACCGACGATGGCCACTCTTAACTCTGGAACAGCTAGCTAGCTCATTAAAACGTTGACGGCTCTAAACCTTTTTGGAACGAACACCGCGATTTCGTTTTTGCGTGACAATCCTCAGCACAAAAAAAAACTATGAGATATTGAAAGTTGATTCACAGCCCCCAGTCAATCGCCAGATCGGGCGTTACACCAATGCGTTCCACAATAATGGTTTCCCCCGGAATACTCGAGTAGGACTTAAATGCTATCTGCGGTTACATTAGCCCTAAAATTTAATTTTTTCTTACTCCGCGCCACACTGAGGGACTCAAGCAATTTTTGAGGATGACGGTGGTGGCGCTGAATACTCCCATGACAATTCAATTTCAATGTGTTTGAAAGAAAGTGAGTAGTGAAAAGACAGGTAGCTTCCACTACTACCAATGTTTTATTATGTGTAGATACATGTAGTTCGGAAGCGACTTACTCCCTTAATCAGTACTTAGCTACATAAGGTAGAAGAAAATAATTACAAGAGTACCGCATCGAACGCACAAATGCAAATGATTTAGAATATCCCTTTTTCCGTTCAAGTTAACATATTTATGCACCAAACTGCTAAATTTTCAAATGAAATTGGCAATTTTACTATTCAAATGAAAAAAATTTCTAAATCTCATATGATTGGGAAATTTGTTAATTTGATTCGTAAATTTGTTAATTTCATTTAGAAATGTAGCAATTTGGTTCCTAAATACTTTAATTTGAAAGTAAAAAGTTATAAATCGCGAAAAACACAAAATAATAAATAACTAGCGCAACAGTCCAATTTTTTGGACTAACGCCTCGAGATAAGTTAGCATCATCTCATTTACTAAATAGGGACGGTGTGGTTTGTGCAGAGGTGTATGTGTCATCAGCAACACGCTCATCCGAGTTATTTAACCCAAATGGATATTCATTTAAGAGCTGAGTGGGCTCATTCACTGGGAATCGAACGCAACGATTAGCACATCCGCCTAAGCACTTGGTCCCGGGGGATAGAAGGCGGACGTGCTAATCGTTGAACCAACCGGACTCTGATCAAATACATACAGTTGTGAAAAATAGTACCATTCAAAAAAGAAACTACCTAGGTATAGGTATATAAGTGTGGGAGTTGGTCCGTTCAAGTATTTACCCTACCCTACCCTACTCTGCCAAAATTGATTACTTTACTCAGTGTTTAATAATATTATGGTATTAACCTTCCTTGTCCTTTTTCCTTCAATTCTACTTTGACTTTCCTTTAATCCATTTTCTATCTAGATAATTGCATAAAATGTCAAAAACACTTGTAAACATTTCTTCGTCACGAGTACGTTAACAACCTCTTTGAAGGATGCATTTTTTCTGCTTAATGCCAGTAGCAAAATCTCTTTGTGGTCCAGATGAACGCTTTAGGACGACGACCTTTCTTTCGTAAATCTAATTACTCATGACGACGCCGACGTGGGATGAAAGGAAACACAACGAGTGGATAATTGAGAAGTTTGAGAAGTTAGTGAAGCAGAAAGGTTGAAAGGAAATATAGTTTACCATTCGATTTCGAACAGATCTCGACTCAAAACAAACATTTTCAAGGATTTTCAGATTGGAATAATTGATATTTGTCAATATAAAGGCTTGAGATTCAAATATTCTGAGTGGTATCAGCAAATTACAGCATGTCTACTGGAAGGGAAGATCTGCAGACAAGACATAGCTCAGAAGTCTTTCGTGAGCTATATTGAGAAGCGCTAAGCTATACACCTTAGTCGCTCTCTTGGACATGGAAGGTGCCTTTAATAACGTTAAGCAAACCTCACACTGTAAAAATTTCTTTAGATTTTTGAACAAAAGTTTTAAGATCAGTGTTTGTTTGAAAATATTAACAGTTAACACCTCTATTCTGGTGTAATGTTTATCCACACAAAGTGTACAAAAACGAAATATTGAAATTTTTGTTCATCACACACATTTTTAGAAAACCGCGACTAACGGTCTTCCCTTGAACTGGAACCGCTCGGTCGTGCGTTTTTATTCAAAAATCAGTTAAAAATTATGAAACTATGTCGATTCATTTTAAAGATATAGCAAAACAACATTGGGTGAGTGTTTTTGGGCCACCTTGTATAGTATAGTGTAAGTTTCACACTTGCGATTAAAGCACTTGATCCACCCAATTCGCTCAATCTGAAACTATTAAACTGATCACACCATGATTTTTGAATTGATTTTACGACAAGTGTGAACCCAATTTTTGATACGATACACATCTACACTGACGGTTCTAAGACCGACTATGGTGTAGGAGCTCGTGTTCACTCCGGCAGTGTAAACACGGTCCTTCACTGCACGCGTATTTGAGC
This sequence comes from Chloromyia formosa, assembly GCA_964017055.1. NCBI lineage: Eukaryota > Metazoa > Arthropoda > Insecta > Diptera > Stratiomyidae > Chloromyia > Chloromyia formosa. The sequence continues at coordinate 2,615,967 of OZ024813.1, read as the reverse complement.
GGCAATGCGCGGTAGATCCAAAGTTAAGGATTCCCGTGAAAATGTGTTTGAGCGAAGTGGCTACAAGCTTTTACTTGCGCCAGGCGGCTCGTGCGCACCAAAAAATTTGCCGCTCGTAGCTGCGCCTTGCTTCGAGAAATAACTATATTCGAAAGAAACACTTCGCCGATTGATATTGTGTGCAATGGAAGAGATAGTTAAGCAAATTGAGGCGCGTAGGCGTCTGCAATGTTTGATCTCGGTCGTTCGTAACCACTTATATCCGTACGCCGCTTATTGACTCTTTTGTAGCGGGAGCTCGCAGCCGCTCAAATACACTTGCACTTGGGGTAACGCGCTAAAGCTAACTACAACTGACTGCTCAACTTATGCAGCTTTCTACAAGCGGAATTGGTAGCAATTTAGAAAGCTTTGGGCCTGGCTAGGGCGGCATGTCGTAGGTATCCTTGGGAAATATTAAAATTTTTACAGACAGTCAAGCATCTTCCCCATAACAACTTCTACTTCGGCAGTGGTGACGAAAAAGAAGTGGTTGTGGGGGCTTTTTGAAGCCTATGCTCTTCGGAGGACTTGGAAAACGTTGATGTTGGCCAACTCCAACGTTTTAATGTATGCCCCGACTGGTTCTAGGCATAGGGTGGCCGAGATAACATATTTCCTGTGGTATCACAACGGGGGCAGACATATCTGTGTAAATCAAATTCCATAAACAAAATTGATTGTTTCAATCTTGTGCATTTTGTAAAACATATTTTTCGTTTTCAATTCAAGTATTGGCACAGACTATATAAACAAGTTGTTTTTGTTTACATATTGCATGGATATTTAATCCATTAACAGTACAGTCTAAAGTCTAATGGAAATTGGATTATTACATTTCCTACAATACGGAAATCAAATAACGTACAGAGACAGGTTCGTATGTGTCCATTTCAATTTGTTTCTAATTCATAGCGTCAGATATGTTGCAGAATTTCATGTTGTTGTTCATGTTGTGTATGTATATATTACCCGAACAGAACTTGAAATTACACTGTATAGTTGCAAACGGTCATTAATTAATCCTTAACTTCAGTGTATAATTTAAATCCAGCTACATTCCAATTTGCTAGAATTCCATAATATTCCTTTAGTTTCACATTGCTCTGCTCCTTTATCAAGCAATTAAGCTGTCTTCAATGGTTACAATACTTTGCCTAATTGATATGTATATAGGTACAAAGGCAGATCGAAAGGATACATTTTTCCGCTGCAAAGGATAGATACTATGAGTTTATCGTAAATTGAACCAAAAAGGGAATCTTGTGAAACGTAGCATTAGAACGTTCTCAGTTCATCTTTCGAATATTGTACAATATTTCTTTTCTAGTCTTTGGATTCATTTGTTAATGGGTTAGGATGGATTGGATTTAACTAGCATAGCTAGATTATTGGTGATTACAGTTTTGTTTTTTGATGCGCTCGATCGTCGTGTTCGTCCTGTCATCACTGTACGATCAAAAGAAAGGAGGTTCGACACACGGCGCGAACAAAACTGCCTGTGCCTGATTGTCAGTATAAAGACGTCGCGGATAGGCGGTACATGGTAGCAACTGCACGTCCGAAAAGTAGATACTCGTTTACTATCGAAACGTCAACAAGGCATAGAAATGCAAGAGATGTTACCGCGCCCATGCCTCCGAAGGACTAGGGGCAATTAACAATAACCGTTTTTTTATTTAAATAATCAAAAAATCACTTATTAGCTGCATTTCTTTTTGTGCAGAGCAGAGTAGAGCAGGATAAATGGCAAACAAAAACGATCGAGAGCCGATTAGAGTACTGAACACGAAAACGGAGCATGCCTTTGTTGGAAGTGAGTCTCGGTTTAGTTAAAATTCAAATGTCAACTTATATTCCAGGAGGAAACTTAAATCCTTAGTACAGATACAATCGGACAAATTTTCTTTAAGCAGCCATATTATTTTGCATGTTTGCTATTGCAAAGAAATGCATTTTATGTGCTTCCCAAATGGTAAACTGCCCGAAACTTCGACACCTGCGCCGCTTACACTTCAAAACGCAGACTACTTAACCGAGTCGAATTCTTGCACTAATCTTGTATCCAAAGCAGCTCAGATCAAATTGTTAGAATAATTGTGTAGTCTTAACCTGCCTTGTTCTGCATAGTTAAAAAAAACGCCTATTATCTTGATCAGTATACAAATATATAGTACTCGTACAAAAACAAACGTTCTAATAATTCAAAACATAAAACCACGAACAAGTAAAACTCACATTGTTTTCCTTTCTATGCAGGACATTCTCGAGACATACGGCCAACAACAGCAAGCCGGCGATGAACTAAACAGCCATTGCCTTCACTAGCCACTGGCTATCGCCCACACCTGCGGCTGAACACACCGCCCGAGGCGAAGTTCTATTTTCCGGATCACGTAGACAACCCAGTATGAAACGGCCCATTAAAGCCCTTTTCAGGATTCATTGAGTGTAGTGGAGTTATGTCTATTTGTGAATGTGAGAAAACCATGAAAATATCCGAAACTAGGACTTTAAAAGGATACGATACGGTACGCAGAACAGCATTCAAGTGAATGCAGCAGAATGGGAACGAACTTTTCCAAAACCGATCCTTGTCTACTTTCCGATGATGACGGTGAGTATTTTTTCAACATTTTTTTTATCTCATATTTATTTAACCATCCTCTTGTATGTACAATGTTCTATAAAAGGGGAAATTGCAAAGGTAAAAGCGTCGAAAATAAAAATTAAAAAAAAAAACAAATATAATATCTGAGAAAATAATGTAAATGGAGAATTTTCCGAAGGTCAAACAACTCCAGCGTTAAATGTCGAATGTATTCCATTCAGATGGCAATCGGGCACTCTACGCCATTGCAGTATCTTTAGGTATGTTTTTCTTTTTGTACTCCTGTGTGGATGAATTCCGGTTAATAACACGCCATTACAACAATGCGCCAACCTGGTTAAGCTCGGAGGATTCAACAGGTGCATATATCAACAGTTGTCGCTTGTATCGCTAAAATTAAGAATTTATTATAGAGAACTAGAAAATTTTAATTGAACATGCATTTGACATGATATGGATTTTATCTCTGCTAAGGTTTGGATTGTGAGTGATTGTCTAATCTCCATGTTTGAAAAAATAAAAATAAAACTTAAAAACAAACCTGAATCTAATATATCAAGACAAAGTAAAGCTTGTCAGATACAACTGCGATAAAAGAAAGTTATTTATTCCGAATAGTCTCCTAATATTTCTACGAAAAACATTTTTCCAATCAGAAAAACTTCGATTCTAATTGAGTGGAGAATTTCGAAAAGGACACACCTCGGATTATTTTCAAAATTTATTTGTTTTTTCATCTACTCATCTAGACAACGATGTTCAAGCAGAAACGCCAGGAAAAGACGCTGCTTCTTAACCGATAGTTCAAAAGCATAGGGCGTAAAGTTTTTCAGTTAAATAAATACATAGCGAAAGGGTCAAGAGGATGGTGGTGGATCAAGTATGTGTGCATAGCATGAAAACAGACAACTCTGTTAGCACGAAGGTTAAGCGTTGAATGGGTTCCTTCAACGAAGTCACATTTAAATGATTATATTCGTGACAACGTTCCGGGAGAAATAACGGAGCTGCACTTATTCCATGATGGATGTCCTGGACAAAATTATAACAGGGCTCTAATAAAGTTTCTCTTGACGTTATCAGCAAGTCCAAATATTAAGATTTGTCCGTATTTTGCGCAAAGAAGCCAACGCCAAATTAAAAGAGAAAATACATCGATTTAATAACAAGTAGCACCAATATAAACAAGTTTAGTAAGAAAACTATCATATACTCTGATGTGGTTGGCTTTAAAGCTTGGTCGTAGGAACATTTCAAGGCAAAACCACTGCCGAAAAGATGCTATGGTAAAAAAGTTCAAACCAAAGATAAAATTTAATTTCAAATATCACGTTTTTCAAACGGAGCGGTATGAAATGTCGACTTTTAAAATCTCGACTACTAAAGCCGAGATTTTTTTTTATGGAATTGGATTTTGTGATGCTCCGAAGGTCGCGTACGCTGCGGTTGTCTACATGGTATGTCGTTATTATCTATTAACATTCACACTGCACTTCTAACATATAACCGCCGGGCAGTAAACCCAGAAAGTTTTTTTTCTTGCACAGCGATTTAGCCTGCAGCACACTAGAGTACAAAATAAACGCGTCTTTTGTAGTACACACAGTGAGAAAAGCTTCACTATATTTTGTCATAGCATTCATCACCCCAACAGCTGCTCAAGTATTGGAAGCAACGTGAAATTGCTAATCGTTTCTGTGTTTTCCGGTCTAATATTCTGTTTAAGGGTAAGGGATATGGTTTCACCCGTTCCGACAAACACAATATTCAAACAAGTACAACATCAATGTCTGTCCTTTGCTTTAAGGGTTTAACTTCAATGCTTGACATTTCTATTGATTTTCAATTTTCTGGATATTCCCTACTTGTATGGGAACTGGGGAGCACATACATGTCAGCATTATTTTCAGTTGCCATAAGCAACGGATGTGTATTTCGTTTTTGACGTTCTTTTGTAGACTCTAAGAAGAAAAGTTTCTGTTCGGGTCTGTTACATTTCCGAGGCCTGTCCGGAATTTAACAGGTGAATAAGGTAGAAATAGATTCATTGAGTTTGAAATTGAATCGTGGATATGTTTTTAAGTTAAACTAAATAAGTTTGGAGTTTTGGGTATGAACACAACGCTACTCTTTCGCCAGGCGTGAATCGCATATCCCATTCTGATCCAGCCTTTGAAGATGGCGATAATACAAATTGCTATTGAGTCGATAGCTTTTTGCAGCATCGCATGTATGATCTCATCACGTTGTAATGAAACACCTGTAATGAATCATTTTATGGTCTGGTAGTGCTGCTTCCACCGGCAGACCGAAGCAGCACCTGATGAGTAGTGATCTGCTGGTGGTACAAAACGAGAGGCCGAGGGTCCCATCACACCCGGACCCAGATTCAACCGCGTGGACGTCTGATCCGTCCGCCAACCATCCATCCTTATCGACTATTTTTTTTATACCCTAGACTTATAGTATAGGGTATATTGTTTTTGTCACGACGAAAATATGTAACACCTTAAAGGAGCCTCCGGAGGTATAACAATGTATATATACAAATGACCTCCTGATTCGATTTAGCCATGTCTGTCTGTCTGTCTGTCTGTCTGTCTGTCTGTCTGTCCGTTCGCACGATAACTTTCGATAGAATGAAGCTAGGGCCTCGAAATTTTGGTCAAATGTTAGTAGTATGATCTAGTTGGATGGTATTGAAATTGGGCATGATCAGACCAAGAGAACGCCTACCTCCCCTACATATGTAAAATAATTAAATGTATCTATAACTCCCTATTAAAAAATCATGAAAAGCTCTAGCTTTGGTATATTACTAATGAGGGTAATCTTATACTCTCCTGGGAAAATAAAATCGATCAGTTGAAAACTAACGGTAATTTTCTTACAAAGATCCCCGTACTACCCTATTTTTCAGGTTTTTTATCTATAACTATTGAACCAATTGACGTAGACACCTGATTTTTGGCATGTAACCCTGAGGAAAGAAGCTGCTTAAGGTTCTGCAAGTTGGGCATAATCAGATCAAAGGAACACCTACATCCCCTACAAATTTCAAAAAATTAAATATTCCTTTAATTACGATAACTTTCGATAGAATGATACTACCGAGTTAAAAATTTGGCAGAATGTTGCTAGTAAGACCTACTTAGTTGGTATTGAATATGAGCAAGATCCGATTCAAGGAACCCCCACCTCCCCTACAAATGAAACTTCAAATAAGCGATAACTTTTGATAGAATGAAGCCAGTGACTTAAAATTTTGGTCAAATGTTTGAAGTGAGATTGAGTTAGTTGGCATTAAAGATGGGTAAGATCCAACCTAAGGAACCCATACCTCCCCTAGAAATGAAACTTAAAATAAGCGATAACATACGACAAAATAAAGCTAGCGACTTGAAATTTTGGTCAAATGTTTGTAGTAGGATCCAGTTGGCTAATATTGAAAATACGTAAAATCCGACCAACGAAACCCCTACTTCCCCTACAAATGAAACTTCCAATAAGCTATAACTTTCGATAGAGTGAAGCTAGAGACTTGAAATTTTGTTTAAATGTTTGTAGGGTGATCTAATTAGTTGGTGGCAATGATGGGGAAGATCCGATCCAAGGAACCCCTACCTCCCCTACAAGTGAAATTTCAAATAAGCAATAACTTTCGATAGAATGAAGCTAGCGACTTGAAAAATTCGACAAATATTTCTAGAATGGGTTAGTTAGTTAATTGATTTTGAGAATGGTCAAGATCCTACTGAATGAGTGCCAAACTCCCCTATGAACTGGCCATATAAGAGACCCATTCTTAATTCATGTGGTCGTTGCCAATTGGTACTTTTGGTATCACCACTAGGTCTGTACAAGTCTAGGGTATATACGCTTCGGACTCCCATTATTATTATTATTATTATTATTATTATTATTATTATTATTATTATTATTATTCCCCATTTTTACCTCCCCTGTTTCTGTTGTCTTCCCCAGGCCTATGAATATTTGTTAATACGTAAAGGACAGGGGCAACGAGCGGCGAAAACCCCGCCCGCATCTCCCGAACTGAGCTACAGCAAGCATAGGCCGCTGTGTAGCTCGTTGAGGGGCCTTTTTCTTCGCCAGATGGCACGGCCCGACCTTCACGGTCATAATGCTACCTAAGGCTCCTTCCCCACAGGCATCTTTGGATGCCCACCAAACCGTCCATTACAAGGTCTAGGTGACTTGTATGGATCAAAGGAGTTTATGGCCCACTTTGATCGTGTAACACTGCCACCGAGTGCGTATGTGGCGTATGAAAAGTTCGTTTTTGCATCAATAAATATTTCACAGATGGATCCGAATAGGATAAAAGGGGGATCATTGTTTTCGTCGGGTATATACGAGTACAGAAAGGAATGCACAGTATAAAAATCGTGGAGTACATTCTCTTATTTCGCCCTTTTTCTTACTTTGAAGTTACTTTTCCTAATTATATTTCAAAGAATTAGAAAAAGAAACTTTGAATTAGAAAAAGATGGGGACTGTGCGCATCTAAAAACTGAATGAAGCCCTTTGGTCATGGACATGAATCTGACAAACACTAACTGCGGCTAGTGTCACTTACTAAGCTTCAACTATACCTATATATCCTATATACCTATATTTTAAACAGATACAACTTTTTGTTGAAATTCACTCTTCTGTGACCCACCTTATGTCCTTAAAATAAGAAGCCGGAAAAACAACTGTGAGTAACTCCACCACCACATATGTACTCGTATGTTGAATGATCCGTCATTGTATCGACGACGTTTCGATTAATTTTTTTTTCAGCTTTCGTTCCTGTTATCAGAAAGGAAGTGATATAAAATCGATAAAGTCACACCTGTGATCTTTCATAGGCCATCATATATGGAATTGGTGGTGGATTTTGTGAGCTGTTCGACTCACCCGGAATAAAAATGTTCGACGAACGAAAAACTTAAAGAAAATATTGTCCCAGTTGAGGGTGGTATTTTTATAAAATAGCAACTCGCAAAGACGAGCAGAAACTCGGTTGGAATAACAAGAGAGTTTTTTGCTTGATCCTTTTATACTCGTACATGGTGGATGTTGTTCCATATATGAATGTCTAACAAGTATGAAGGTGCCGCACGATAAAAGTGTTGATAAGACAGAATATTGCCTGAACGTGTCAGCCGTTGAAGTTTGCTGGTAGTTTAGGATGTAATTTGGGTGTTCTGTGCAATTTGTGATTCTCGACTTTGGCTTGTATCTTACAGGTATAGTATCGGAAGTATGGGGAGATAGATGAGGATGGGATTTATCAAAACGATAGGATGAGAGATATCTCACATCAGCAGCAAAAATGTGTAGTTCATATTCAATTGAAACATTGTGCGAACTAACATCAAATCGGGTGATCACAATTTAGCTTCATGCTGTTATATTAAGTGATAAATATTCATATCTTAGACTGATTAATCTACTTAATCAAATCCCATGGGTAGCATTACTAAATATTGATAACTATTAAATACAATTATTATAAATGAAATATTTTGTGATTTGATATTTATAATACTGTTTTTCTGTTTTCAGTCAATTTCGACCATTTTCAAATATTGAGAGCTATCGGAAAGGGAAGTTTCGGAAAGGTACGTATTTACGAATGTGTGGAAATTTGCAAGTTTTCGAGTGAATCACAGTGTTGCATCCAGAGGGAGCCGTGGAGCAGAGCTCCCATCAAACATTTTAAGTTCAGAGTGGGGTGGGTCATTTGCAAACTAAAATAAGTCATAATAACTTAGTCTATAGTGCCACCAAAAATAATCACCACACGGGCCAATTCTACCACTGTCCTCTATTTTCGTCCACCGTTGGATTTTACTCGTCAAGAGCAGTGGATAGCCGGACTAAGTTATCATGACTTAGTTTGGCAATGGCCCACTCCACTCTATTCTTATTCTTTGTTTTATTTTTGGATAATATTTCGAAAACGGTAAACCGTACCGATAAAGATTCTAAAGTTCGCCTCACACGATAAACATTTTGTTCACGAGCCACCATCGAACCACGTCAAAATCAATAGAACAGTGGAAATGAGTTTCTGCACGTTCTATTGATTTTGATGTGGTTCGATCAACGCACGGCAGCCATTTTGCCACCACTCGCGACCAAAATGGTTGCCGTGTGTGCCGAGCTTTAGACAAAATTAAAGATCTCAAGGAAATTCATAAAAAATATTCTAACAAACTTTTTTCGTATCTGAAATATTTTCTGCTTTTTCTGACAAATATACCACTCTTTAATTTTTTTACCCCAAAAACTATTTCAGATACGAAAAAAAGTTATTTGTAAATTTTTTATGAATTTCCTTGTGGTCATTAATTTTATCATAGAACATTTTTCGTTACGGTTAACCGTTTTCTAAATATAGCCAATAAAAAAATAGTTAATTTTGGTTGTTTTCCAAGATTTTGCCCAAGATTATTTCGAAAATTATTGGGTAGTTGAATAAGTTTCCGCCTTTTCCTGAAAGGTGTCAAAATATTTTCGAAAAACCAAAAATATTGTAGTTTTTCGTGTTTTCTTGTGGTTACTCCGAAAACTATTTCAGATATAAAAACAATTATAATTCGCAACAGTTCGATTTGAGTTTTGGTCTTGAGATGAGTTAGCGTCATCCCATTTTCTAGATCGTGACGGTATGTCTTGTGCAGAGGTGTGTGAGCAGCAACACGCTTAACCGAGTTATTTACCCCATAAATACTACTACTCAATTACCCTAACCCCTTGTGGGGCATAGCGCGTCAACTGTTCCATGTGGCCCAGTTGACGTTTCGTTGGCATAAACTGGTTTCGGAGAATGCAGTTGCCAGCATACACCTCCTGCACATTCATGGCCACGAACGTCGTCATGGACGGGACTCGAACCCGAAACGCCGGTAGCCAAACATGAGACTGATGCCTCAGCACACTGCGCTACCGGTCGCCCCATAAATGGGTACTCATTTAACAGCTGAGTGGGCTGATAGTCCGACACGTAAATCCCCTTTTTTTTATCGAAAACTACCGCGTTCAGTAGGAATCGAACCGGGGCCCTGTGCGTTGAAGGCGAACGTGCTAAGTGTTGCGCCATCCGGACTACAATTATACATAGTAAGGTTTTTTATGAATTTCCTGGCGATCTTTCATTTTGTGTCAGAATGTTTTTCGCCAGAGTTAACCGTTTTGAAAATATTAAAAAAATACGCAAACGGTTTGTTATGCTTCTTTCCGATATTCTGCCGTTCATAGGAATTAGCATCTTCCTATGGACAATCTACCCTAGCTGAATTGAACTTCAGAGGAATCCTAAATCCTAAGTTGATATGCAGAATGGAACCAATTGAAAACATTCAGGCATAATTGGGGCTCACTTTTGTTAATGTGACGGATTATCTCGTCTCCCAGCTCAGGAATCGTTGATGGTTTGTTGGCGTACACTTTCGCTTTCAAATTTCTTTAGAGAAAAAAGTCTAACGCTGTCAAATCACAAGAGCTGAGCGGTCAATTGACATCACCATCCTGTTGCCACACTCTCGCGTAAAGCGAAATGTTTTCGGTAAAACGAGCTGTATGAAGACATACTGGTGCTGTGGTGGCGGCTTCCGGATCACATTTAATCATATTTCCTAGTGTATTTCACCATCATAAAAAACACATATGTATCTCAAGTCTAAACACATAAAATTGCCTCATGTATCTTAGGTATAACCTACCGTCACCGTATTCAAAGAAATCACATTCGGGTCAATCCACATGTATAAAAAGAGTCGGCAAGAACTACACATAAAATCTTTTCCCCATTTTCTCCGAGTAATAAAAAATAAATTGCTTCTAACCCACGGGCAAGAATATTCCATTATTCGCCGAAATTTTAATAAAAATTTAACAGCATATGTCCCACAAAGAATGCTCGAAAACTTCTTCCAAAAAAAGGAAAGGACTCTTTCTTTACCATCGCTTTGCTGCATTTCTTTTCATTTGTTGGCAGTATAATTATGGACACTTTTGCAAGAAATGAAAATATCCCCAGAAAATATTTCGAGCAGCTTAATAATGAAAATATTCGAGAAATGGAGTGTGAGAGAAGGTGAAGTTAGCAGCTGTGGCATCGTACTGACATTCCGCTTTGCTGCTAAAAATAGAAAAAAGCTGAATAATAATCCAAAACGTCATAATAATTTTTGATCTTATTGCAGATGACTACTCGCATGTACATATTTATTGTATAATCCATTTCTCGTTTACGGGTCGATAAACTTTTCTCTAGACGAACGATGAGGACAATATCCTCTTTAGTATGGTTAAAACAGGACGAACTGTCAGCTTCAACGGGTCAAAATTCAACATTTCATACGCAGAGAAACAATGGAGAAATTGGATGAAAAAAACGAAGAATTCGTCCTAGCATACCTGCTGGTTGGTTGCCACGAGTCAAATGCTACAATCCCAACCCATGTAAAACTTTTGAATCAATTTAGTTATCGGTTCGTTTACCATATACCATACACGTTCCTAGATGCCGTACGAATATTTCTTCTCTTGTCGAGTAGGCTCTAAATTGAATTGATATGTTTCAACAACACAATTCGACCCACAATCAATCCAATTCGCTTTTTTCAATCCGTCCAATTGAATTTATAGCCTTTCATCCTTTTGACGAGTGTATTGGCTACAAAACGTGGAAGTGATGTAAAAGAGTAAGAGTCAATGCGTCGCGTCGTCATTCTTGCATTCGTGCTTGATTTCAATCAGGGGGTATTGTGAAGGGTCATTTTATGTGGACATTTGTCATAATGGCACCTATGAAAAGATCTGAAGAGCGAATGAAATCTTTGCGAGCGAAACGTGTTGCTGATAAATTGTAGGAAGAAATTCCAAAGTGCCCGGTGTAGGGGGTGGGTGAGCATTTAGTCTATGAATTAGGTAGAATTCGCAAAAAATTAACACTCGGAAAAAATTTTCTATTGCTTTGAAACAATGCGTTTAAACTGCTGAATTGTTTGGGACTTATTTCAATACATTTTGCCTCTCAAATAATCCCAAATAAAAGTCAGTTTCCATCAAATCATATTAATATTACGTAGGAGATAAATACCCTCGTAACTACTGCATACCATATCGCGCTCGGTGGCCGCGGTCGTTCGGTCACCGCTCTACGATACTAATCTAGAGCTCAGAGTACAAATCTCCGCGCGATCAAAAACTTCATGTGGGTACCAATAGAACTCTCACAGTGCTCCGAGCTTGTCAGTTTAAAAAAGACGGCAACTGCACTTCCGAAAAGTAGATATGCTATCGAAACGTCAACAAGGCATAGAAATGCTAGAGATGTTGACGCGCGCATGCACCTGGAGGGGTCAAGGCAATTAGAAAGAGAGACAAGTAAAATGCTTTTTTATTTGTTTTAAAGTGAATAATTTAAATAATATAATATAACTGTGTACCATACCACCCAACGCCACTCCCAGATCTGGCCCTCGTATCTGCGCTGACCCAGATCACTGGTGTTACTATGTCTGTAATCGAAACAAGTCTAGCCCGGACCGAGTAGCTACTACTACTCCATTGCCCTAACCCCTTAATGGGGCATAGCGCATCAACTGTCCCATGTAGCCCAGTTGACGTTTCGTTGGCATAAACTATCATAGTCTCGGAGAATGCCCCCATTTAGCCGCCTACCTCCGACACGTCGGAAGATTCTGTGGCTTATTATTACGCCCTTCACCATAGGTGGAAGTGGACACAAACATCCCCGTAGAAGGGAATCGAAGGTCAATTTTTTCTTTCGTTCCGTTTTGGCAAGTGTGGTATCGTAAGAAAAGTACTGTGGAGTACATTCCATTTTTGGTATTTTCTTCAAATTGGAAGAAAGGAGAAAAGAAGGAGAGGGGAAAATATGCGATCCGAGTTCCTCCCTCTTGCATTTCGAGACCTTTATACTTAGAAATTTACAGGGAAGCGGAATTTCACTAGCATGGAAAACCAAAAATAATAAATAATTTTGAAATCTCATCATTCACATAGAGGCGAAATTATGGTCAAATCTACAGGTACAGGCAAGTGGGACAAACTTTTTAGTTCGCAGAAAAACTAAATACCTATAGTTTAGTCAGAAAAATAGAACACTTGAGACCATGCACACAGCAAACTAAACAAAGTAAAATATTTAGTAATCGCTTAGTGCGCGGTCTCACAAAACACCGTGTGTTCTATTTTTCTGACTAAACTATTTAGTTTTTCTGCGAACTAAAAAGTCTGCCGTGTGCCATGAGCTCTTAATGGTATTTTACAGTTCTTCCCAAAGCTCGTGGATACCCGTATTGCGGATGTTATTTAGCATAAGCGAAGTTTTCTTTCGAGGGCGGCTCTGTATGTCTGCGTCGCCGTGGTATCGCTCGAGAGTTGGCCGACCGCAAAATTATGGGAGCGCATATTCTCGATCGGTGCACCGGAGAAATTCCACACCGTCAAGTTTCCTTTAACAAGTAATGGTCAGTATCGCAATTTACTCCTCGAAATGATTCGAAATACATCACACTTGAAGCCCATTGCTCGCATATGAGGACATGGTCAATCTGGTTGACGGTGCGTGTATTTTACGTATTGTGCTTACCACAAGGTTCCTACTGCACGCGAAGTGTTTCCTCGATGCCAAGTCTCGTTTCAAACTTTCGCATTAAAATTTCCCAGCCGTATTTTGAAAAATTCGTCTTAGTGTCACCACCCACTGTCGATCTCGAACTCGAACACGAACCTGGTACAAGTGGACCGGTTTTCTTCACATGTATGTTAAGTGTGTGTGTCATAGGACATTTGTACCTGGTTCGTGTTCGAGTTCAAGTTCGCGATCGACAGTGGGTGGTGACACTTAGATTGCATCTTCCTTCATTTCAGTGGAGGCGTGCATATTCGTGAGCCAAAGGTTGAAAAATAGAGTGTTAATGCGAATCGCATACAACTTTTCATTGATGGTTTTGAAGTCAATAACGTACCGTTTGAGGTGTTTGTTTACGATGAATGCAACTCTAAATTCCTTGTGTCCATATTGATTACCGCTTTTGAAAATTCTCATAGATATCGCTGCCAAGTCAATGTTGGACTGCAGTGATGCTAAGTTCGTATTTATCGAAATGCTGTAGAAGGGCCTTCTCGGCCTCGGTTTGTCCAGGGAGCGTACATTCTAAGATCTGAAAGAAAAGTCCGTTACATGTTTGTGTGGTCGCCGTTCTTAATCCGTCCAATCCGAAGCTTCCAGGTTTCTTGACAAGCAGTAGTTTTTACAAGGATGAGTTTCGATCCATCGCTAAACCCTATTCAGGGGTGGCCTTAGTGATAGCTACTTCAGTTTATAACGTGTCAGATTTCAAACAACTATGTTGCAGGTCTGACTACGTGATACATGCCACCCTAATGACCTGAGACGCTTAGGTGTAACTCAGAAAGGTTGCATCTATCCTTCCCTCTTTCTTTCACAACCACGGCTTGAGACAGGTTTCGGCGGAGTTCACTTGGCGACATAATTTTCGTGAATACTGTCAATGCATGAAAAATATAGAAATAGAGTTATGTCAACAGTTCATCAAATACCAAGGCTTTTGATATTTACAACTTAATTATAACCTACACACTTCCATTACAGTAGCACGTCATGCTTCAAATCGAAAAAAGGTGAAATTTCACAATCGTCATAAAAGTTTCATTAGCCCTCCAATTATTTCGCCCTAATGCATGTTAAATTATTCATGCCGATCACAAATTTCCTCTGATTTACCGGACACCTTATGATTATTAACTTCACTTTCAGACTCCTAATTGTGCCTGAGCACGACAATCCCTATCTCAGAGCTAATTAGTGTTAAGACGTGTTTTCTACAGTGCTTTCATCGCCGGTGTATTCCAGCCACGCACTATCGTCACCGCGGCACGATATCGCCATAAAACACGTTTTGACCAAGGCACTTTTCATGCTCGCCAGTAATGAAGCGTTAAGTATATACCTAGTCTCATTAATTAGGCAAAACCAACAATCGGTTGCACTCCACACTATGAGCACTACAGGGCCAGAGTGGCCTCTCTAAAAGGCTGGAAAGGTGCCCACTTTGTTTTTATTTTCGCGCCAATGACTTTCCCCGGTTAATCTAAAATGCTAATGTGCACTGATGAGGCCACTTTGGTAACTCTGCATTTTTATCGGTGGCATGGGTAAACATGAGGACGTTCGAATAGGGTTTGGACTCTATACTGCGTGCACAGAAAGCGGAATATCTTCCAAAAATGTCATTCCGACAGGGTGTTTCGCTGAAATTCGACCTCATAAATGATACATGTAGTGCTCGCAGCAGGACTAAATCCTTCATGTTAAAATTTCAGAAAGGTTACGGGTTATTGTAGCCAAATAGCTTGAAAATCTCTTATGGGGTACCATTACATACATTCCCCGGCTGTTGAGTGGGTTTTGAGAGGACGCCCGAAGAGAATTTTAGTGGAAATTACATTTTGACAAGAATTTAAGGTACAAGTATATTGAATTGACGGATTCTTACCTGGATACTTTTATAAGCTCATCAGGGGATGATCTTTTCCAAAGAACACCTTCTTTTTCCAGTGAATACTACAAAATGGATGTGTTATGCCGATCTAGAGCATATCCATAAAGAATGTCCCTGTACATACTGGTTTCGTAAGCATGTCATTGTGCATTATGTACATATTTCATTTGAGAATGGGTCGGAATGTCGAAAAGGCGTACAATGGGAGCTACATGCTTTCAATGTCACCAAAGTGCCAGACACTGTCATTATATCCAGAATATCATACTTGTCACGTGCTCTTGTGCAGGATACACGTTGAGATTGGAAATGTGCACGACATCACGGCATGAAGGAAAATGGAAGATCTCACTTTAAGCCCACGAAACATGAATTTGAATGTATGTTAATGCTTTTGCCCTTCTTTATATATGTCAGTCGAATATGTTCGTGAAAAGGCTCTTGCTTTTATCTGCCAGTCTACATATTCCTACTTGTCATACTGGAAATGACATACTAGATAAACGAAATGATAAAAGCATCTATTTTTATACATCATATACGGATTATTTGAAATAGCCTAAATGTCCAGTTTATTTAGGCTCATACTCATGTGGCGTTTATGAGATTTCCTTGGGCGTAATGTCCCGTCACTTTCAAACACGCGAATGACATTCAATTGAAAAGAACAGGTAGTAATAGATTTGGAGGCAAAAGCTAACACGCTATACCTTGTAATGAGCACAGTCATCTGAGGAGGTTTCGACACATCAGTGGCAAGGAGGGTTTAAACGACCATGCCTCCATCCCCGCCCTCCAATTAAGTTTCTTTTAACAAGTTTCTTGAGTGGCCTCAAGGGAGCACGGAGGACGACGCTTGGTCATTCCGACCGTCCGTGACAACTAATGTGTCGAAATCTCTTCAGTAGTGAGTGTGGTCCGACTTTAAAACCATTGGGTTTGTGGTTGTTGATGTATATGCGGTACCTGTGCTTCCGCATCTGGACGGAAGCTGACTGAGTAACAGTTGAGTCAGCAGACTCTCACGATGGCGGCTCACAAGGAGAGTCAGTCGGCCTGTGTTTCAGCTTCCACGGTCAAGGATGAAGGGATATCCGTTGAGAAGGGTAAACCCGATAAAAGGTGTAGATTTGGTGGAGAAGATATGTCCGGTGAAAATTTTACGTAAGATGGATATTTAGACTCAGATTGCCCAGGTAGCACTATGGCATTCCTGGAAACGGAACACTCTTTGTGTTTAGTTACATTTAGTTAGAGATCTCGGTAGTAGGTATGACCGCTTGAACTCCATTGAGACCATCGGTAAAGTGTGAGGTCTCCGGCGCTGCAGGCTTTATGCTAGCGCACAACGATCACACTGGGGTCTGCACACACCAGGAGCTCTGCATCCATAATAAGACACTCGGCGTGTGTCTAGGCAATCTGCGTAGGAATGTTCCAACTTTCCGCTGTTGAACAGTGTGAGTAAGGTCTCAAGTCTGCTATTTAGGGCTGCAACTCGGCATCAGGTTTTAAGTAGTTATCAGGTCTGACTTCACAGACTTGGTAACGCGAGTGTTGGCGGGGATGCTGCTGCGGTTTTCTATTCTACGGACGCTAAGACGCAGTACTTTTAAATTGATAAAGTCCTTGGGGATGAGTTCATAGGCGATGTCTTCGTGGAAATTCCACGGCAACATCCTCGTCAACTCAGAGAATTTATCTTCCATCCGGTCATTTACTTCATGGATATCTTTTAAGAAATCGTCGAACACCTGCCCTGATCATTGATTGGGACTTCGAATCTCTTCAATGAGCTCCCCTTCGGTGTAGTGTCACCGAACTGTACTGTCATGGCACAACGTAATGACGACCAGGTGTACCAATACTATGAGCCAGCAGCCAATCGGCGAAACCAAGCCGCAGTCTTGCCTTCAAAAAGCAGGTGTGCAAAAAAGGAAAAAACAGCGAAGTTGCCTTCTAGGGTACGGTAGGCGCACCACTTGATCAGATAAATGAATTGACTGACCGCCATACCCTGGAAGAATAACCCTCAATCACCAGCACATAATTGGGAATCATGTTTTGTCGAGGGCCCCCCGCTTGGTTTCGTCAATCCTCCGACTGTGCTCGGGGAATCGGTGCATAGAGTTCGTCATTAAGAAAGAGTTGAAACATGCTCTTAGCGTATTCAATGTCAATCAATTTATGCAAGGATTCATCGAATGATGGCTATGCAAGTTATAGGCGCGTTGATGATTGAGCACCGCGTTTGCGATTTATTGCTGTGCGATGTAGGATTTTTGTATGTACATGAGGCGAATGTTGTCCACCCCAGAATTGCAACTCTGCTTTCATGAGAAATACTCGTCCGATGGGGCTGGTTCGAACTATAAAGTAATTGTGGGTCGCTGATTCCGAATCTGAAGGAAAAAAGAAAGGAAATTTCGGGCTGCCCACCTCAAAATAGCAGCCCTGTTTTCATGTAAAAAAAATCTGTTGCAAGGAAGGTAGGTAGCTCAGTGCCTTGAGGCGTCAGTCTGATATTTTATCATAAATGGATACTTGTGTTACATTCTGCGACAAGGCGGGAGAGGTATAGGGAGAACTATACCGCTCCAGACTTGTCGCATAATGCGACCGAATGAAATGGAGGTGTATACTGTACAACATGTATCATCCGAAAAAAGGAATGAGTCAATTACTATACACAGTTAAAAATCTCGGTATTTTTTTTAAACCTGGTCTTGGACTACCACCATTTTTAATAATTTTAATTCTATAATCTAAACCCTTTCAAAGTTTACTTCTATTTTAAACCAAATTTGTAATAAATTCTAATACAATTCAAAGTTTACTTCTATTTTAAACCAATTTGTAATAAATTCTAATACAATTCAAACCTTTTTGTGTTCTTTTTGCTCTCGCATTAGTTTCTAATCTAAATTTAATTAAAAGGTAAACCCCACAAAGTATATTTTTTGAGTCTCAAGTCTCACTATAACTACTCGCAGTCAGCTCAAAATATTATGCTGCGTGGCCGAGTGGTCTAGGTCGCAACTCTACAACACGGAGTTCACAGGTTCGATGCTGCGCCATGGCGAAAAAAGTTAAAGATTAGCTGGCTAACCTGCGATGGGTTTAATAAAGGATTTGGAAGTTTAGAAAATTGAAAAAAAAATAATGGAGAAAAAACTTAGAGGAGTTAAAAAAACGCAGTAAAATTAATATTTTTTCATAGATTATAATATCTGTAGATTAAATTTTAAACCAACAATTTGATTAAAAAAATAATGCCAGAAAAGTTTAATATTTAAACCAGTGAAGTTTACGGAAGCAATTGTAATACTTTCATTTTATTAAAATCTAATACAATTTTGGTGTCGTCATATATGTAACCCCAATTAGCATTGATAATAGACCAGGATTTTTAACTGTGTATCGTTAACTAAATATGTAATAGGAAAAATATCTTAAACATGATTTGTCTTCATGGATAGCGATTTCCTTAAGCCTTGCATATTCCAGGACACTACCACAAAATCTCATTACTATCCTATGTTTACATTTCACAATATTGTCAAAAAAACTATGCCATTTCAATGACCACAATTTTGTTGATTGGTAAATTAGCTCCAACTGGTAATTCGAGCAATACCACAATTAAAACGGAAACCCTAGCGAATTACAAATCCTCAAAATGTTTTCAACAAATCATTAAGTCTTTTCCAACTTTTTTAGCGGCTTAATAACTCAAAACTTTCCAATTCCCCAATTTTCGTCAGAATTTACACAAACACTCTCCGCGGCACGATTGTTGTCACATAAGCCATTTTGTCACGTATATTCCCCAAGAAAGATTTGGAAAAGAAACTATTGCAAAAGATTCTTTCCATTCAACGTTTCACAATTTTGTTGAAATTCTCAGTTGCTCCCTAATGGGCTTTTCACCACATAAACTTTTATCGCGGGGATGTTTTTCCCTAAAAAAATGTTGGAAGAAACCACAAGGAATCCTGAATTCGCGTATTCCAAACACGAATTACCATAATCGCACCACGTAAAAGAGAAGGAAACTTTAAAAAATCTTCAACTGATTGAAGCAGAAGAAAAACGAAGATTTTTCTGTAAGCTACGACCGACAACGTCTGGCCCATCCGTTCGCCGTCCACAGCATCCTTTTTCATCGGATTTCGCTGGTTGGGAAAAACTATCTCGAAAATTCAGTTTGCGACCCCATCATACTAAATGTTTATGTTTGAATGGAGGACACCTGATGCAGACGGGAAATGGGAAAAGTTCTCAACGAAATTTTTCTTTACAACTTTTTTATAACCACGAGTACTGTAAATATGGTGGCTTTTTCACGTTGACATCTTATTTTTGGACTGCCTTCAAGTTTATACTGTTAATGAACTGGCAGAAAAACAAAAATAAGCTGGAATCTCCACTACAATGCAATAACTTTTAACGACCGTCTTGACACAACAAATGCTAATGCTTCGAGAAAAGGAAAGTTTTTGGAAGGGGTTATAATACGGGTATAATAATGATGTCCAAGGCACCGGTAGAATCGATTGGTATAATAGCACGTCGTCATGCATATTCTATCAGAAAATTTGCATTAGTGGTGCGGAAACAGCGTGTATGCATCATAGCGATAGTTCAAACTGAAAATCGTAGGTTCGTATTGCCTAAAGCGGAAATCGACTTGAAGTGATTTTCGTTTTAGGTAGTACAAACATAGCGTGTATGGATCGTAATAACAGTTTCCTTTGAAAAATCTTGGTTCGTACTGTCTAAAGCGGCGATGCTCTTAAGGGTGGTTCTATAGTGAATTGCCGCTTTAGGCTGAACGAATATATCGTTTTTACAACATAACAATAGCTTCACAGGAAATACTATACATTAAATTTTGATATGGCAAAAATTAGTTGTATTGTGTTAGTTTTTTTTTCTACAGAAACACTTCAATAGTATCTTCGACCGATCGCCGATAGCAAGGACAATATACATTTTCTTCGTTTGCCTGCAAGCTTTGCGCTAACATTTTAATGTAACATTCGTCACGCACTTTAAAACGCTTACATGGTAAGAAAACTAAATATAGGTACATACCAGCGTGCGTCTATACAAATGACACATTGTAAATTTTGTTCGGGTCTGATACCCTCGACCTCTTCGTCGCTATTATTATCTTCGATATCTTCAATTTCGGATTGGCTACTATTCCCCTAGAAAATATTATCCACGGGCTCCATTTCAAAACTTATGTATTTTTTTGGGTATACTGTTCGATTTAGGAATGACAAAATTGAAATCTTATTTTCGGCCAGCTACTTGTAAGCCTCACTGATTTTGGCATCCCGATCGGTGCTTCAAATTTTAGCATTATGGGGTCTTGTGTCATGATGAAATTTCGTCCCAACACAAATTGAATTTTTGAGGGAATCTTATGACATAGAGCCTAAATTTGCCTCCAATCCCATACAAAAGTTTTGGCAGAATATCTACTTTTGTTGGCGCGATAATTTATTTTGGTGATATTGTAGTTCGTAAAGCCATGTCATTGGAGATTGGGCGTTGACAGTGCCACAATTAATCTCTACGACCCCGAAAACCACTATTTGCACATTAATCTCGGCCATTTGAGATATTAAAATATTTTTTTTTGATGCTCACTCACCCCCAGACTGGTGGCTGCGGCCAAATCGAAAAATTCAAAACGGTAGAGCCTATTTTATGAAATGCACGGAAATCCATCGAGCTGTTTGGCTGCAAAAAAAAGATCAAACGTCGACTCCTATATATTCAGGTTTCGTTCTGTGTAATATTCACTATCCAGCTTTACGTTTAGTGTGGTTTAGTGGTGTTTTAGAAATTCCATGTCTTGACCTGACGTTAGCATTACCATAAATTTCTTAGGTCAATTTTTTCGTAACTGCTTCACTGCACTTGTTCTATTTCATTGATTCTATTGAATATTCGTATGCACGGGTCAGTGCTCGTCGATGAAAAATATGTATTCTTTTAATGTTGCCTACAAGCTATTTGGAAAGTGACTGAAAAATATAAAATATATGTTTCAACATTGGGCTCGTCTAGAAGCTGGTCGATAACGTATGTCCGGAATCGCTTACAAAGCCACTTTCTGGCAGTCACTACATACCTACGAGAACTTCTATTATTAAACTTTTTTATATTCTGTCACCAGTTTACACTATATAGAGGCCAGTAAAATTAAGATTCCTATAGGAGATATTAGGGAATGATCTGGAAATATTTGTAATCCTTTCTATAGATCCTCTCTCAATTGCCCTAACCCCTTGTGGGGCATAGTGCGTCAACTGTTCCATGTGGCCCAGTTGACGTTTCGACGGCATAAACTGGTTTCAGAGAATATAGTTGCCAGCATTCACCTCCTGCACATCCATGGCCACGAATGTCATCGTGGACGGGATTCGAACCCGAAAATCTATAGATCCTAAATATATGGAAATTGACTTTGCAGGAGATATAATATTTTAAAACTAAAAACAGGACAAACCATTTTCATTTAGATATTTTAGACTATTGATTTTGACTATACTACTGAGCCAAATTTCAACTTTGGGTAGTGAATTGAACAAAGATTGCAACGCTCTTTAATTTGCATCTACCAAAATTTTCGATCCCAGGAACCGTTTAGAAGTTGTAAGGATAATATTAAAAAAGGCACAAATTTGTAGGATTTTCGCCAGCCAAAAGTTAAGCTCACCTTCTGCGACCGTGCAAACTCAGTTTCCATGCATTTTGGATCTTTAGAAAGGATTAAAATTATTTCCAACTCCTTTTCTAATATTTTCTATAAAGCCCCCAAATCGGCTTTATTTTACTGACCTAATATGGTGATCAAATACCCAAAACTTATCTGATTAACCTTGACGATGAAAACCAATTAATAACTGGAACTCTATCAAACTTTAATTTAATTCCGGGACATGTTTGGAGTTTGCTATGCTTACTTTGCTGCTCAATATGCAAAGCAGGATTACGAGTATTTCCATTGTGGCCTTATTCGTCCATTTATATTGGCCATATCCCAATTTTAATCATAAACCAAAACTGAATGTAAACTTGAAAGTTTAATTAAATTTTGGCATGGTGGCGCATGTCTATGTTCAGCCGATTATAAGCTAAGTGAAAGTAACCCTCTCCATAATTTATGTTGAGTGAGTAACGTTTTGAAATATTATTAGATTTCGCGCTTATTACGAATATGCAAATTACCAAAGTTAGTCAAGGTTCTCGGTAAGTGGCACATAAACTATGTATTTCTCTTTACGTTTTCTCTATAATTTTGTCATACCTTTCCATCTACCTAATCATGATAGCATCCCTATTCAAAAATGCAATTTCCCGAAAAATGTTTCAGGCTAAATTTTCAAAATCATCTCAGAAAATCTGTGACTTTAAACGATCTACAACCGTAAATCTCCTGAATTCAAAATGAAGTCCATTTAATGTTTTCACCTCTGCCAAATGCTGTTAGTAGAGGGCATTTCGAAAATGAATAGTTGACCATTTGAGTGGTTTAGTTCTGTTGGTCCGCAAATTCCATGTGGTAGCCACAAAACGTGACACCCAATGCAGCAAGCATACTCGTATTTCAAATGGTTTCACTCGTGACGGAAAACATCATTCAAAATTGCTTCAGGTGCAAGGACATAGGGCAACTCTGCCCAATTGCCTCTGTGCAATAATACAGGGAAAAAGGTGGACATTCAGTGCTACGGGCGTCGTCATAATGTTGTTGGTCGTGTTGATGGCGAAATTAAAACTGAAAAAAACTGTTGTAAATTAAAATTTCCTGGAAAATGCATACACAAGAACACTGAATTGTACGTATGTATTTTCAGAGGACATGTCACTTTTCGCAATCCACGAATTGTATGGTGAATGATTAATGACTCGGAATGGAGCAGCACGGAGTTTGAAGGAAGAAGTTGATTTTAATTTCGCCCATAGGATCCGAGTCAGGATTCCAAAAACAAACATGTGTATATTAGCAAGCTCGAGAAAGACATTGGATTATTACGATCTGACAAAAAAAAACTGTCTAAAATACTGTTGACAGGATGATTTACTACTGCGAAAATGTGAAATTGTTTGGAATTAAAATTTCTACCTTGAAATATGAGGATTTTGGAATTTGCATTATTCGCGAAAAGTAAGAAAAAGAATGTTGTGTTTAATATACCTGAAATTGTATTAAAGGTTTTATGTATACTTATTTCGTCTATTCATATGAAAAATCTGTCGGCCGCGGTAGGTCGATGGGTAAAGCATAAGAAACATAATGGAGTCACTTAACCTGGCGTCATTGGGGTAGAAGACTACTACATGGTCATTGGGGTGGGTCAATATGACTCGTAGCTTCAACTTGTGATATTTCAATAATTATTTCGAGAAATCGTTATTTATGTAGTCTAATAGTTTTGTTATACTTTTATTATGGTTTTATGAGATAAAAAATAGTTTCTCTCTCTGGATACTTGTGTGTCATAGGGCATTAGCCACGCCGACTTTCCACCTCGCCGCCATCGCCATCAACTGTCTCCATGATTTGCCTTACGACTTACCCTCGACCTCAACTGATCTTCTCCAGATGTTTCTAGGTCGTCCAACGCGGCTACTTGCATCGGTTCCCAGTGGGTTCCAATTGAATGCCTGTTTAGCCTGTTTTCCGGCCTTTTTCGAAGTGTGTGACCTAACCATTGCCACTTTCGCCTTTTTATGGAGGTGTCTATCCTATCCTGGCCAGTAATGAACAGGAGGTTGTCATTAGAAATAACCTCGGGCCAGCGTATGTCTAGGATGCGCCGTAGACACGAAAGTTTACAATCTAATTGTTATCGCCCTGGTCACCTTCCAAGTTGAACAGCCATGAAGAAGGGGGTAAGTCGCTCCCGAAATATATATATACAACATAAATAAAATTTGTAGTTTGGGAAAGCTGCGTTTTCTTTGATTTAATTGACAACTACAAACGTCGGACGACTCCTAACACATTAACCATGCTTACTTTCCACCTCGTCCTGATCATCGCCATCGCTTTCGGCTCACTCCCCGACTTGCCTGTTCAGACACCCTGTCTTATAACCAATCTTCTCCAAGTGTTACTAGGTCGTCCAACATCTGGTTATAGTGTAAACGTATTGTTAAGGTGTTTCACTTTTCCAGGTAACCAAAAAAACAATGTACACTTCGTCTACTCCGTTTAAGGTCTAGAGTATAGCAGAATACTTTCGTAAATCATCATCTTGGCCAAATAGCAACAAATCTTTTTGCCAAATACCATGCCAAAAGATATTCAACAGGAAAGGGCAACGATGAAGACGCGACGACCAAAACCAAACGACATAAGCAAATGTTGCCTTCGAGCGCAATTCCTCGCAGGCATTTTCGCTTCGTTCTTCTTTCCATTCTACAAAGGATTTCAAAGAAAATAACATTGCAATCAAATTGGATCGTTGGTAAATAAGGAAATTGGGAAAATATTCCCGTAGGCTATACGTATTCGAGGTAAACCGAGAAAATTGAAATATTTCATTCATCATATTTGGATTCGATAAGGCGCTTAGGATAAAGCCATGTCCCATGTCTTAGGGCAAACTTTTTCGTTCGGACTTTACGTATAAATGTCGTCTTTTGTAAGTTAACATGGAAAGATTGAGGATGTAATCGGGAAAAATATAGTTTTTAATAGATTTTGTTTTTTTTTTCGATAACTGTGCATATTCTCTTTTATGTGCATAATTCTGTTCATTTCTGTTAAAAAAAGATACACGAAAAAAGATTCACTGGGACAATATGGTCTTTGGTTCTTATGGAAATGGGCGTAAGAATGATGCCATTGTTCCGGCATGGCGCACAAAGCAGGTACGCAGTAAGACCCTACTTTGGGTGTTGAAGCCCCCCCCCCCTTATTTTTTAACTTGTGTTTTTTTAAGACTTTTGTCGGACAATCGAAAACGTAGCTCGCTGTATTGAAAAAAGGCGCGAAAAAAAAAAATATTCCTTTAATATTATGTTAAATCTTTCTTCCATTTCATAGAATTTTAACTATTTTTTTTTTGAATGAAGTTCCAATAATTGGGGTCACGGCTGAAAATAGTTTAATATATATATATATATATATATATATATAAATACCTATATGTTTATATTAGTAATATAAATATATAATAACAATCCGTCCACCGATATTGAAATCACACCGTGTAGATGTTTATCGTAGACAAATTCCGTATGGTGGTCTTCACGGACCTACCGAAGTTATTATATATTTATGAAAAAGCTATTTGGAGAGTGGCCGTAGAACTGCTAGATGCGCCGGGTGTGGAGGCCAGTGTAGCTGAGTCCGAAGCGTCCAGGGGGATGAAATATCCCTAATGGTGGACGGTAGGGATACGGCACCACGTGTGCTCTCGGGTGGATCATCGTCGGAACTAACTAAAGATTACTAAACCTTATTTGATAAGACGGTTTACTGTGCATATAAAAGGTGTGTTTTTTGGGAATTTATTGGGTTTTACCCTACACCCGATAAATTCTCAAAAAAAAAAAAAACACGCCTTTTATATGCACAGTAACACACGCGTTGCTGTTTGTTGTTAATTGCCTGGCATGGGCGCATTAATATCTCTAGCATTTCTATACCTTGTTAACATTTCAATAGCATATCTACTTTTCGGAAGTGCAGTTGCTAGCTCCTATCCGCTCCGTCTTTATACTGACAAGCTCGGAGCACTGTGAGAGTTCAATTAGTAAACACAGGCAGTTTTTATCGCGCCGAGATTTTAACTTTGATCTCTAGATTAGTATCGTAGAGCAGTGACCGAACGACCACGGCCACTGAGCGCGAACGATTATTAACAGGCGGGTTTTTTTGCGTAACCGTGTAGGATTCCTGCCCTGGTTGGGCAAAAGAACGTTCTAGGGTAGCATCTAGCTTAAATTTTGATTCATCAAGTTTTCTACCCTGATGTCAAGTGGTGCGCCTAATATGTGGTCAAAATAAATTACAAATTCGGATGAAATATCAGTTTGATTATTGGATCGTTTATTTATTGCGACGGCGGATGTTGATAAACTCGGCGTACCGCTCCAACTAAACAAACATCATTCAAACGTGTTCGTTATCAGTGACAGTCACAAGTATAGCCTTATCCAAATCTTTTATCTTTTTATACCCTAGACTTTTAGTATAGGGTATATTGTTTTTGTCACGACGGAAATATGTAACACCTTAAAGGAGGCTCCGGAGGTATAGCAATGTATATATATAAATGATCAGGGTCACCTCCTGATTCGATTTAGCCATGTCTGTCTGTCTGTCTGTCTGTCTGTCTGTCCGTCTGTCTGTCTGTCTGTCTGTCTGTCCGTCTGTCTGTCCGTTCGCACGATAACTTTCGATAGAATGAAGCTAGGGCCATGCAATTTTGGTCAAATGTTGGTAGTATGATCTAGTTGGATGGTATTGAAATTGGGCATAATCTGGCTAAGAGAACGCCTACCTCCCCTACATATGTAAAATATTTAAATGTATCTATAACTCCCGATTAAAAAATCATGAAAAGCTCTAGCTTTGGTATATTACTAGTGAGGGTATTCTTATACTCTCCTGGGAAAATAAAATCGATCAGTTGAAAACTAACGGTAATTTTCTTACAAAGAGCCCCGTACTACCCTACTTTTCTGGTTTTTTGTCTATAACTCTTGAACCAATTGACGTAGATACCTGATTTTTGGCATGTAACCCTGAGGAAAGAAGCTGCTTGAGTTTTAGTAAGTTGGGCATAATCAGATCAAAGGAACGCCTACCTCCCCTACAAAATTCCAAAAATTAAATATTATTTTAATTACGATAACTTTCGATAGAATGACACTAGAGAGTTGAAAATTTGGCAGAATGTTGGTAGTAAGATTTAGTTAGTTGTTATTGAAAATGTATAAGATCCGACCCAAGGAACCCCTACCTCCCCTAGAAATGAAACTTAAAATAAGCGATAACTAACGACAAAATAAAGCTAGTGACTTGAAATTTTGGCCAAATGTTTGCAGCGGGATCCAGTTGGCTGATATTGAAAATACGTAAAATTCGACTAACGAAACCCCTACTTCCCCTATAAATGAACTTCAAATAAGCGATAACTTTCGATAGGGTGAAGCTAGAGTCTTGAATTTTTTTTAAATGTTTGTAGGGTGATCTAATTAGTGATGTGTGATAATGATGGGCAAGATCCGACCCAAGGAACCCCTACCTCCCCTACAAGTGAATCTTCAAATAAGCAATAACTTTCTATAGAATAAAGCTAGCAACTTGAAAAATTCGACAAATATTTGTAGAATGTGTTAGTTCATTGAGTTTGAGAATGGTCAAGGTCCTCCTGAATGGGTGTCAACCTCCCCTATAAACTGGCCGTAAAGGAAACTCACTTTTAATGCAAATGGTCGTTGCCAATTGGTACTTTCGGTATCACCACTAGGTCTGTACAAGTCTAGGGTATATACGCTTCGGCCTGGTTTTTTTACCTTTTTATTTTTTTCTATTGATATTTTTAGTAATCTTATTTAAAATATATTTTTTAATAATAGGCATAGGCTATCGAAACAAGACGTATTAGTTTACCAATGGATTTGGCTGATTGGCACAAAAACACAAGCGTACCAAGCCAACATCAACATTTAGATTCCACACGACACTAAGGCCATCTATGTGCCATGCATGTGGAAGTTATTGAGGGGTTATCGAATGTAGGGTAGCCACCCAACTAAGCTATCCAGGTTAATGTTGTTGGTGTAACGCGTATGTTATTTTAAACTACACCCGCTAAATTCCCCAAAAAACACGGCTAATATTAATCTTTATCCTTGGTCGTAATATATAGTAAAATACATCCGCTTGACCAAAAATCAATCCTGATTGATGAAACGAAACGAGAAAAAAAAATTACTACAATTTCGCGGGGTGAGTATGAATATTACATTAGGAAATTCCTATAAATCCTTTCATTTCAATATTTCATCATCTTACCATCCTCTTTACGTGCGAATTGAATTTTCATGTCCTCAAAAAAGATTAACGATGAAGGTAGTAAAGCTCGAAGGAAAAGGTGCTTTTCGAATTTCATTCCGTATCCCTCTTCATATCGATTCTGTTGGGAAAAAATAACACAGGAAGCCCCAGCACCCGATATGGTTGTTGATCCTTCTTGGAATACTGACTATACATTGAACTCACATTCTCCTGTCATACTTATATTTCGGTTGGCCGTGTCGGAGTACGTTGGTAAGCAGATTTTTTTTTTCATGTTCCGAATTTATCCTCCCCTTTCTCCCCATTATGAAAATATGGTTTTGGCTTAGATCGAAAAATATGGATTTATATTGGAGAGCGAATATTCGAAATTTACAAACCAACCTAACCAACTCCGCATCCGGCCATGTATCTGGACTTTATTAAACCCATCTGGCATCTTACGATGAAACCGACATGAACTCGCTCAGGATGATAACATAGAACCGGATGCACTTATGGATGAAGTAGGAATAGTGTGATTTATAGTGCAGGCGCTGCTCTCTGACTTGTGCACCCGAGAATCCATAAACATACACCAAGAAAATGGGAAAAGTTAGCCCGGAGACAAACATTCTATGGTATTTTATGATTAAATTGCACTTAGATACTATATTTCCTTTAAATTTTGAAGTAAGCAGTAAGATTGATTTTAGGGTTAATAGATCTGTTCACAACGAACAAACCCTAAATCTGCTCGAGTTCGATAAAAAGAGTTTCTCATCGTTAATCCGAAACAGATTAGAAAGATTAAATGTAGTTTTTGCCATCATTCAGATTCGGGAGTTCTCAGAAAACGGAAATGGAAGTATTTTTTTTTCGTCTGGTATAGGCATGTGGCGCATCATATGATGCTGTACTGCACTCTACTACGCCAAGTACATTCCATTTCTGGTATTTTGTGTTCCAGTGGAGAGAACGGTGGGAGGGGAGAAATGTATTATTTTTCGATACTTATGAACCCAAAAATATGAAACATACAGCACAGCCCGAAAGCCAGCGACACTTTTCGGTGTCATATTTGTTAAAGTATAGTTTATCATTGTATTTGTCGTAATAACATGGCCTATCAATAGCTCAATAACGGGACCACACTTATCAGTGGAGTGTTTGCTCTTGCTGACGTCAGGTCCTGTCAAATGGCTGGCAGTATAAGTTTTTACACTGTCTTAAGTATTAAACTAATGGTAAAGAAAAATGCAGCTTAAAAAATTTTAGTCAATTGTTTTTTTTTTTACATAATTACGTCGCCGTCAGGAGTAGATTGTCCCACCATACAAGTGGCAGGAAGTAATTTCCATGCTGGCTGAAATGTCAATAAACAATTGATGAAGTTTCAGCTTTTTTTCAACATTCTGAACTTTTACCCTTATTTTTCTTAACATAATTCAGCCTTTTTTCAACATTCTGAACTTTTACCCTTATTTTTCTCAACATAATTCAAAAACTGCTGATAAGTGTTGTTCCGCTGGTGTGCCGGCTGTAGTTGACTTTATGAAAGTGTAGCGTTTAAATGACATGAAAAAAATAAAAATAATATTTTAACA
Source organism: Chloromyia formosa (assembly GCA_964017055.1). Classification (NCBI taxonomy): domain Eukaryota; kingdom Metazoa; phylum Arthropoda; class Insecta; order Diptera; family Stratiomyidae; genus Chloromyia; species Chloromyia formosa. Next base: position 2,586,096 of record OZ024813.1, on the reverse strand, counting down.
AATGTGGCGATAAATAGTGTCGCTAGCTCCTGGACTAGGAAGGTAGGTGGCATGTCAAGAATAGAGTAACACGAAACAAAAGATATCTTTTCTTTGCACAGTAACCATTAAAGCTAAACTGAATTTTGGCAGAAGTTTGGAATATTTCTTCCTCCTGCTTGACATTGATCTGGAAAGGACTACTCACAATGAGAGTCTGCATGGTGGGACAGGAAATTGGGGTCTAAAAATAGTTTTCATCAAATATTGTCATGTGAAGTGTCATATAATGACAGAAAAAGAGCGATAATGCTCATCGGCACTATAGACCAGTCTCACGCGAATAGATTTTAATTTTGAACCATTTTCTTTTAAGCTGTCTATGATTTGCGTATAGTAGATGTACATATATAGGTATAAAGTTAGCGAAACAACTTCTGCAGATAGAGTCGGAAAATGAGCAGTAATTTGCCGCTAATTTATCGCTAATTACTTGAGGAAAAATCAATTTTGTCGTTGTTCATTGGTAAAAAAATTGACACCGAACGAGTGAGAAAGCTCATGACGTCACAGTTTCAATTTTTCTTATGCGCGCAGATCTTGTACGATATTTCATGGCTTTTGAAAACCGTTTGCATTTTACACGGACGGGTATCGTAGGTTTGCCGCGCCCAACTGGCTTACGCGTCTCGTGTATTAGAACCTTTAGTTTAAAAGAGTGCTTCGTAAGAGCTGAGGTCGTGGTCAATTTTTTGTTCGTCGAGTATAAGCATCTAGGTTATCACATGAAAGAAGACATTGAATACGTTCCATTGTAGGGGTTGTTTTCCTTATCTTATCTGACTACAACGAAGAAGGGAACATTTTTTGTCCAGCAACATCACTTAATTTTACCCTGCCTATTGGGTTTTACACGTAGTCTCGACGCTGCTGCCGTTAGCATGTTCGCCTTCTATGCACTGGGCTCCGGTTCGGTTCCTAGTGAATGCAGCAGTCTTCAATAGAAAGGGGATTTGCATGTCGGACTATGAGCCCACTCAGCTTTTAAATGAGTACCCATCTGGGGTTAAGAAAATTAAGCGTGTAACTGATCACATACCTCTGCACAAAACACACCGTCACAATCGAGGTAAATCAAATGATGCTTGCTCATCTCGAGTCCTTGATCCAAAAATTGAACTGTTACTCCAGTTAATTATTTCGTTGGGTCTTGCACAACGCAAAATGCAAAACCCTTGGATTAGGAGCTTGAATTTTTAAAGCTCTGGGAAGCTCAATTCTCCAAACAAAGGTTATGCTTTTCTGAAGCGGATGAGATTACCTTAGTCAAGCCTCGGCAATTGCGCATGTTTATTGGCGTCATCAATCTTTATCGTCAGTCCTAGCCATGTAGAATTTTGAAATGCTAAAATCCAGACCTTCTACCATCGCGTCAAAGTGTTTGTGGGTCTTCTTGAATCTAATAATCTACATGGACTATTAGGATAAAATCTCAACAACAAGCAATGTTTGCAGAAATTTCCAACATTAAATCCTTCATATACGAACATTTTCCAACGAAATAAGTTTTTGAACCATTAAAATGACCATACTCGTATCCTGAGCACCAGTCGGCCTCTGCAAGATCCCGAAAATTCAATTACTTAAATATACGCTCTTTTTCTGACACGCTCAATTTCTTCTCCCTTCTCCGTGCTCAATTGCGAGTATCTTTTCGAATGGACACCCCTACAGGAAAAAGGCAAATCATTTCGCAAATCAAATAGAACGAGAAGAACGAAAACGGACCATAAGGGTCAAACAAATTCACAATGACCTCATTTCTCTTCCCTACGTATTTCAAGTCTTCATTTTTCTTGAATATTCTGTCGGTTCAGTGAAAAGGAAGAGAAAAAGGTAAACGGTTTTGGACATTGAATTGACGAGGAATAAGACGAAGACGTGGGTTTGTTTGGTTGGAATAAAGAAACCTTTTTCAACTGACAAGTGTAAAATCGACAGGTGATTACAATTTCGATTAATCACCTGCCAAGTTTTCGTAACACTTTTACCGGGAATTCTGACTTGATCCAAGAATAAATTCAAACCGAATTTAGATGAATGGTTTTTCGGGAGAGAACCAATATGTTTTTTATTACGTATCAGATATCGGTACAGACGTCGGACAGAAGATTGTGGTTAAAGATTGATGATAGGTCTAAATTTTATTTGAGCATTTACAAGAAGATGACAAAAATGTCTTTTATGTTAATTGTACAAAGACGAATTGGTAAGGTTCATATCAAACTCAGAACTAAATTTATTTTTGTGATCATAATTTTGTTTGCATTTTCACAAATGGGACTGGAACCTTCTGCCAATGGTACCTGTAAATGTCCTCAGTGGAGTCGTATCCCCTCTCTTGTGGTGTATAGATTGACATTTTTTGCTGTGGAAGCTCCACTTCCTGAGTTTGTTCACACAAGTTTAAGGTGATGGTCTGGTGATCACAGTTTACAGTTAAGTAAAGAAGGTCTTAACCGACATACGTCAATAAGCATCGTCAATGGCCTTCGTGTTAACCTCCTAAGGACGTTATTACTTATTTTACAAAGAAAAGGAGCTCAGACGCATATGATGACCAAAACGCACAACTCTTATGTAAACAATGTCAAATACTTGGGTGTCACTCTTGAGAGTGAATTGCTCTGATCGGAACACCTTGGAGCTGTTTCAGAAAGGAGACAAAAAGGGTCTGTGGTGAATACATGTAGGCAAGACTTGGACCTGACCCTATATATTCTCCCGTTATCGTTAGTCCCATATTGGAAAACGATGCAGTAATTTAGTGAAAGAGAATCGTCACAGCTATTGGTCTATGCAAAACGTACTACTTGATCCTTCCCCCTGCACATTCTTATGAAAGCTGAAGTATACGCACGTGACTTGGACGATAGCATCCTTTTCACCCATAGAGCCGTGGCATTATCTGCCCTCTTTGATCTGGAAAGGCACATACCACCGCGCCGGCGCCGCCCGTCTCCTTTGCTGCCAGGGTTGTCGCAATTTCTCCTACTAGACAATGGAGAGCAGTTCCAGTCGATTTACCTGACTGGTATGCTAGCTGCTTACATTGTATCAGAAATTTAGTGAGGAATGTGAATCTGATGTACGCCTCAAGGATTTTCTCCATAGACTTAAGCATGAATGGAGTTAAACTGGTAGGCTATATGATTTAGGGTCATCTTTGGAACGATTGACCATTTTTGGGATGAAGACTACTCTAACCGTACTCCAGAAATCTGGGATATACCCTAGAGCTACTTCTGAATATATTCAGGAAATAGGGGATATTCTGCTTTTGATAATACTGAGATTCTTCGGAGCAGAAGACAATGAAAGTGTCTACTGTGGGCTACCTACGAATTTAGTTCGTTAGTACTACCTTGAAGCAGTTATTCCCTCTCCATTATAAGTTCTGTCGTCCGCACTAAATAATTATTACTTGGTACGGAGTCCCTTTTTTTCTCGTTTTCGTTGTTAGATTCCTTTTTTGCTGTGGCCATCAGCATGTCTCACAGTATCATTCACTTATTCATCCAATGGTGGTACATATAGTACAACGCCTTCTGTTCCGATGTAAACTAAAATAATTGTCGGTCTGGGCGAAATTTTGACAAGACGTTCTTTAGCTAATTTCGCGTGTTCTATACGGACAAAAAAAATAGTCACTTTTAATAAAGAAAACCAAATGGAACAAGCTAGTCCAGACTTCAACTTACAGCGGAAATACATAATATGCTCACTCAACACTATAGAAACATATTTTCGTCATCTGACAATTTCCTGCTCGTCCGTCCATTTAATTCCCTGTGGCAGAAAGTTCATCTATACAGACAGGAAACTTGACTACTTTGAGAAGATAATTTACAGCACTCTATAAATTTCATCAAATTAAACCAAAATCATTTTCAACTCTCTTTTAAGTACGAGATACGCACTAACCCTGATACAAATTCATTTCCACCGCCGGCGCCGCAAACCTTCCTTTTTCCTCTTTTATTACTAGTATCAAGTGAAGATTTCGCATGGCAAACTTGAAAGTGGTACAAATATGTTCATCCACTTCGGCAACAACTTTTTGCATTTCCAAAGAAGCTCGAAACTCGGAGAAAAGTTTCTGAACACTTGTGTAGAACACACTCGCACATTCATCATTCACTCACTGTCTTTTTCACATAATATGAGATACAACAGGCAACATCAAAACTATAGGAAGTCTTGCTTTGATCCCTGATGAAATTAACAAAATCTTAAGATCTCTTGTTAGTACGGATAAGTATGATAAAAGTAGAAGTTAATTAAAATTGTCCAAGAGGTTTTCAACTGATTTGCAAAAGTTTAAGAAGTGGTAAAGATGTCTTTGTTGAATTCTAAGAATTTTCTGGCCTGAAACAATATCAAATGAAGAGCTAAGTCGGCGTAAGCAGCGTTCTCACCATGCGACTTTTGTTGAACCACAAAATATCGAACGCTGAAGTCAAATGCGTCAAATGTTGTTCTCACGTTTCAATAAAAGTTGTTCAACAACACGTTTCAACAAAAGTCATTATTTCACGCACTACTGAAAAGGACAGTTGCATCTCCTGCCAAATGCAAGTGAAAAGGATGTAATGGCTCCGATTCGGACCATTTACGAATAATACTATCAATAAAACTACTTCTATTTTCACAATCACTTTCAAAGAGAACGCGCACCATATGCAAAACAAACACAGACTGAGCGAACGAGATAGCATGCTTTGTTAAAGCGGTTGTCCACAGTCTAACGACTAAAGTTTGAAGGGGTCAATACTTTGTTGTTGGAGTTTGAAAGTTTTTCAACACTGTTGAAAGTGCTGTTCCTACGAGGCGATTCGCTAGATTTTATTGCGTGACTTTTGTTGTTCAACAAAAGTCGTTGCGTAAGAATGCTACTGTACGGGTAAGACGCCAATTGACAAGTTGATACGAAGGCGAAAATGGCAGTGGATAAGTCACACATAGCGGAAGCATGACAACTGCCTTGACATGACATGAAATGGAACTCCATTTGCCACCAAGGCTGACCAAGAGGGTGTCCTTAAATCACATGGCATCGTTCTGTGGCAAAAGGGTGTAAGTTATTTGGGGAGTTGCACCCCATTGCCCAGAACAGAGTACGTTGGCGCGAAGGAATGGAAGATAGGCTCCGCTAAGGGCAAAAGCAAAGTAGTTTATTTTTAGTTGAAAATTTTGTCCGAAATGGTTCTTTGAATAGTAAATTATTAGACGCACCCTTAAATCACAATCAAACACGCCTTCGGCTCATTTTATACCGGCGCACGTATCCTTTCCTTTCGAGCCTTTCTCACGCATTTGTCTGCTTCGAGTGTGGATATAATGAGGGGATAACAGCAACCCATTAAATTAGCTCAATCAAAGCTAATGGCGATTTTAGCACTCATGAAACGAAATGGCCATCGAGCAAAGACAAAAAAAAACAAAGCCATAGAAAAAGTCTTCAAGAACCGGAACAGAAACCTCTCTATGTCGTCCTATGATCCTTGGAATTTTCCTATGATCCTTAGTAATGATTGAGCAAATATATATAAATTGGAGGCAAAGCGAAGACATAGTGGAAAGGAAGATGCTTTCATCCTAAATAATAGCATCATTGTCATCATCATCGACTTATTTTGAAGCGTGAAAAGAAAATGCGTAGTTCAATAGTAGGCTCATTGTGGATATTAGGATATATGGCACAATAATTGGCACTCAAAATCGATTGGCTATTTCAGAAGCTTAGTGTGACATATGGCATTAAGGGGACAGTGCTCTTGAAATCGGCAAGTTTTTACACGTTTGAAATCGATTTCATTAATGAAGTTAAATATTGAGGATACGAACGTTTTTGGACTATTCTTGAATTTTTCAGGTGTGAAAGGAAGCCTAGAACAATCAAAGCCCGAATTCTATCAACTTCAACAGTTCATTACGGAAGCTGAAGACTCATTAATGCCTTCATCATGAATCGGGCACTTTTGGTACAAATCAATAGGTTGTTTGACTCAAAATTTTTTTTTAAATTGGAACACTGTTCAATGATACCTGGTCCATCGCATATTAGGCAAAATTTTGTAACAAAATGTAGAGGACATCGCCCGCAATGTGAGGATTTTCTAGTATCCAATGCCAGTAGAAGATGAGTTTCCCTACTCTTGGAGATGCTTACCCATTTAAGACGAAATTGTTAAATTGCTAGCTTGCATTTAAAAATAAAGGGAGTTTATGAACAATTATAGTTAAAAGCACCGACTTCCTCCTCCCTCATTCAATTTTTATCCATTCAAAAATATTTACTTAAATAACTGCGATGCTGATTCGTCCGAGTTCAACTTCAATCGATACCGATTCCCATCCTCAAATAGGGAGATAAGCTGCTTCACTAGTCTGTGGAATGCTACAAAATACTGTCAAAAATTCTGGAGAATAGAATAAAACCGTAAACCGGACGAATCATTGGCGAGTATCAAGGCGGTTTCAGTTCTGGTCGCTCAACAACCGATCAGCTTTTATACGGTTAAGCTAATCCTGGAAAGTGCTGGGAATACAACGTTGACGTGTACCAAATCTTTGTCGACTTTAAGCAAGCATACGACAGTATCGATCGTGGTGTAATGTACAACATCATGCTACAATTTGGTATACCAGCAAAACTAACAAAGATGACAATGAAAAACTCCGTTTCACAGGTCAGAATTCAGAACAAGTTGACTGAACCTTTTGAAATACGTACTGGTTTCAAGCAGGGCGATGGACTAGCGACGCTCTTCAACCTAGCAAGCACTTGAATACGCCATTCGGGTAATGGACATCGACAGCAGCAGAGCGCTACTCAGCAAGTTGACACAATTGATAGCGTACGCAGACGACATCAACATCATGTCCCGAAATTTTGACGGACGCTTACTCTTGACACCGCTGCAAAAGAAGTTGAACTACGCATTAACGAGGACAAATTAAAAATAATGATGCAATCAAGAACCCGGACGCCAGCGCAATCGAACATCAAAGTAGTGGACCTCAGCATCAAATTCATAGACAACTTCACATACCTGGGAAACAACCTGCACAAGGACGCCAGTGCAACTGACGAAATCAAGCGACGGATACAGTTAGCTAATAAGACTTTTTTCTCGGTTCTCCCCATAATGAAATCGAAGCATGTGCACAGAAACACGAAGCTCCGCGTGTACAAAACCATTATACGACCAGTGCTATGCTATGGCTGCGAAGCATGAACCCTAACTCAAGCCTCCGAAAACATGCTAGACACTTTTGAACGTAAGGTTCTACGGCGAATTTTCGGGGCTGTTTGCGATTGAGATGGATGGCGCATCCGGTACAACCATGAGTTGTATGAAATTTACGATGAGCTGCAAGTCTCGAAAATCGTCAAACTACAACGACTTCATTGGGCAGGGCATGTACAAAGAATGAACAATGATCGCATGCCTAAGAGAGTAATGAATTCAGAACGTGTCGACGGAGCCCGACTGCGAGGACGACCGAGATCTCGTTGGGAGACCTCAGTAGGTGTTGACGCCGCGCAGCTGCTGGGCTTCCAAAATTAGAGGACGCGGTCACGTGACCGAGATAATTGGAGGACAATGATCCAGGCGGCCAAGGCCCGACGTCGGGCTGTCGCGCCACGATGATGATGATGAATTAGAATTAGACGCATACTTATTCGGTGTGCACAATGAAACAAAGTGTTAAAAAAATTCCAATTTCACTGAAACGTAAATATAGGTATTGCAAGTACAAAATCTCACATATTGACGTAATGACGTACGAGCAGCATTTAGTACGATGACAAAGATAGATATAAAAAAAATTCGAGCTATCCGTATTTTCCCAGCAGGAAGGCACTGCGACCATAAAGATCTATTGTGCCGTAACGGTGACAAGGATAATAAACCGAAAACAACCATCAGTAACGACCAAGACCGCAACATATTAGTGACGCGTCTGAGATCGAAACAAGATGGGTTCACTATTTCTAAAATTTGCTGAGCCCGGCATCGTAGTAGGACGACCTGCTTTAGGATGCGATACATGGACCTTAACACAAGCGCAAGAAAAGTCGATCGATACTTTTGAACAAAAAACCCTGGCCAACATATTTCAACCAGTGAAGCAAGGGACGAATCCGATCCAACCTACATATGTGCCTCGAAATTAGTCAAATTTCAGAAATGGGGTGGGCATGTCGAACGAATGCACGATCTTGAAACGAGTGCTAAAGGGTAAAGCCCAAGGAAATCGACCGTATGGAAAACCTCGTGTACGATGACTCAATTGACACAGATTGCATGAAGTTTCTACGATTTTCGAACTGGAGGACGCGATTGCGTGATCAAGATAATTGAAGGAGCTATATCCAGGAGGCGAAGGACCGATGCGAGCTAGAGCGCCCATGAAAGTAAGAATTTGGAAAAACATTAAATTGACTTGAAAAAATTATAAATTTGCCACTAAAATGTCTGAATTTGCCTCGAGAATTTATAAATTTGCGTCGAAAATGTTATACATATGTACATATATAATCTTCCTTTGTTCTTTATAATTCTTTGAAATATTGCGAGAGTATCCGAAATTTGGCCGAAGTCTGAAATTAACGGACTCTTCTAACAACCCCAACAGACTCAACACAATCCATAAATAACTCGGCGAAAGTTTCACGTAAAAGTTTAATCCATGGAGCACAATATACGAGTAGGTATACGTATGTAGCTAAACCTGCTATACTATGTATTTCCAAAAAGATAATGAAGAATAATAGGAATGCAAGCCATAAATGTTGCACAGCTAATCCTGTGCCCACAAATTTCACGCTATTTCGCCATACACTTGCCAGCCATTAAGGCCGGCTTACTAAAATTTAAGGCTGAATATTGTGGAGAAAAAACTGCTATTATATTTCATGCAAATAAACTAATCCCTCTGCATGTGTGAACACACATACCCACCCACGCTGTTTTGCTTCTCTTTCCGGAAGAACATGGAATATTAATTAGTTTAACGGCGTGAAAAACGTCTGTCATGAGAGGCATTAGAGAGCGTTGTACTAAATCGGTATTAGAATTTCGTAGCGAGAGCTTTAAAGGGTTCATTGTTATTGTTCCGACAAGGATAACGACATGAAGGTTAGTCTTATCTGTCGGGCTTGATAAAAACGGATTAAGGATCAAGATAACATGCATGTTGAACAGGCAATTGAATCACAACTCATGAGGAAAGGGGGTTCTTTTGAGACCAGTGTGTTGTGTATGTTGGTTTTACTGTTGTATTGTGGGTAGGCATGGTTCAAAGTGAAAGATACATCCTAAAGGATTATAAAAGCGAAACTTGTACGGAAGTATATCTTTGATTGAACACTGTTTTTCAATTTTAGTGAAAACTTTGCAGGAAGTGGAATTTTAATGGCAACTGCTTGACTGAAGGTGTTAAGGATGTGAAAGATGATTTAAAGTGATCTTAAGTTTTGCACATATCTTAATACATTATGGAGTGAAAGTCTTGGTGTAATTGGATTTTTTTTTTCCAATATTATTTAATTTGAGTGTTTGGTAATTGGGGATTGAACATATGAGAAACTCATACTACAAATAAAACAATGACATCTTTTCATTTAAATTATCATTAAACTATCATTAAAAAAAAACCTGCGGTTTGTCTATGGCATGCTTGTCTCAGCCACAAATCAATACGAACAGATGACAAACTCTCATTGATACATAATTATATTAACATAAAAGTTCAATAGCAGGCTGTAATATGTTTCTGTGGATCTCCACATATAGGCCGGTTCGGTATCGACTCGATCTCTGGTCGACTGCCAGTCGTGATCGGCACGATATTCTTTTCTCCGCATAGATCGACTCGAAATCGGTGCCATGGTAATTCAAAGGTAATCTCGCTTTAGCTCCTCCTCCCCCTGAAGTGTTCACGGAGGAAGAGTGTGGTGGTAGGAGGTGGCTGTTACCCACTTTTTTAAGCAACTTGAAGTCCAGCTTGGTTTGGAGTCATAGTGAGCTGCGTTATCTAATCGAGCAACGTTCCGACGGAATACTTCATCCCAATGCTGGAATTCAACTTCAAGACAATGCGTGTTGTAGTGGGCCGATCGACGTGAACTGCTTGAATAATGGATGGTTGACAGCCTCACGTCCAATTTCACTATTGTGGTGTTTATAAGCCCGCATTGCTGCCGCGGATGGATCGATTGACTAACCCAGAAGCGCTTAAGAGCTTTGTACGGGTAGTTCCTACGAAATTAGTCCAGCGATGAGGTGAAATCGTGAGATAGGAACTGCATGCAATTATCCGGACCTCCAAAATTTGAAATAATAATCTTTTTCTTTTTTAATTTAAAAGAACAATCGTTCCAACACTACTTGCTTTGGATCTGGAGATAGGAGGCACCGAAATTGTCCATGCAAAATAATTCAAATACACACTTTCGGTTTGAGCCGAAAGAGCGCGTAGATAAAAAAACCGAAAACGTGTATGTATGCCAAATTTCCGTTCAAAAACGGAGTAATGCATGCGAAAAAAAAACTAAATTAACCACATTTTCATTCTAAAGCAAAATTGTGCATAGACAAAATGACTCAAGAAAGCGATGGCGTTCATCGGAACTTTAGGCCCATCCCATGGTACTTCATTTTAATTTTGATCCATTTGCTTTCAAGTTTTCAATGATTTGCTTTAAGAATTGTTATCCTTAGCGCTCCTATTCAGGAGGTACCCATATCTACCAGGTGAATGCAAGACTGTCCTTTTTCCTGCACAGAGCGCTCAAAATTTTTTAATTAACCCCAATCATAATATTCAACTTGTCTATATACCTTATTGCCAAGAATGTCCTTTTCCTCACCAAAGGACTCACAATGCCATCAACGTTAGTTCACTAGAATCTCTCTTTTCTCATCACTCAAAAAGCCATCAAAAGTGGCCTAGTGGTTTCGCCTCAACAAACCCTGTCATATGATACCTATCTTACCTTTATATCACTTTAATATCAAGAAAGTTCTTTTGCTCTGACATGCACCTTTAGCAGGACCAAATCACCATGTGGTATTTATAATAATCCAAAGGTAAGTACCACATTTCGTTGAAATCGGGCAGCGGAAAATACCTGAAGGAGTGAACTTTAAAAAGACTTAGGCGAGTAATTCTGGTTTGAACCCAGCAGAATTTACCGTTTGTCCACTCGATAACCACCATGCCGAGATCAGGCTTACCCAAGGATTTCGGAATGCTGGGAATTTGGTTAAGATCGGACTACGGGAAGTGCTCGGACAAATGCATTGCATGCATAGAACTATATGCCCGTCTCATTCTCGCTTAGCCTGATGTTGTTGGTCAATACGGTTAGAGTTTCCAGCTCCTTTGCCACCTCATTGGTGTCTAGCGATACGCTTCCTAAGCCCTATGCCGTATTCTCAAACCGATGATACAGAATACCCTCCGTTGCCTTGTTGATCGGTTGGATGATGGTTTGTCCTCCTTCTGTAGTCGATTCGCTTTACAAGACTAACCATTCATCCATCGGAACTTCAGAGTTCTATCCTTGGAGTAATTTTGGCGATGTCTCTAGCGTCTCCCGACATTAGCACCTTCGCAGTGGGTACTGCTGGAATATAGTCCCGACCGACTACATATTTCCAGCGCCACTCCAGTGTTGGCACGGCTTCTCTGCACCACTTCAACGTTCCCTTCTCTGTACAGGTTATCATCTTGATGCCCCTAAACCACCCTGCTACGTCGAATGATGGCTTAGGTTGCGCGGCGTCTTAATCCATTCGCGACACCAGCTTGTCTAGGAGTCGACCATGAATAAGGTCGGCTTTGATTTTCTTAGCCCCTTTAGAAAGAGGGTTCACGTAAAAATTGGAATTGAAGACGGCGTTCAAAAGCTGCCATAAAGAACTTGGGGTATTTCTGGCACGAAACTTCAGAAAGCAGAGGCGCTGCGGAAAGTAAACATCACACCGACGCGAAAAAATCCGCAGGGGATTTGCGGAGGAAATTTGTAGCGCAGTGTGGGCATCCTCGTAAGACACCGTGGTCAGATTTTTGATGCTGCGAAAATTTCTGCCGCAGATTTGTCGTGCGATTTTTTTTCGCGTCGGTGTGTTGATCTCTGAAAACAGCTTTAAGTTGAAATCGCTTAATAGCTATTTCCATTCTACGTGTAGAGTGCGAAAACCGCAAGTCACCGCAGCTTCACTCGCTCTCAACAGAAAAAGAAAAGATCCCATCTGCTGAAATCTGAGAATATCAAGTAACTCATAGTGAAGAGATCCTTCTTAAAGATAGTCGCCACTGTTGACAGCGAGCTATTTTAATTTGCCCTTAAAACTACCGCAATGAAACATTCAACGGTCGGTTTAAGCGGGTTGATTTTATGCCGTTTTTTTTTTGTGACGTTTTTTTGTCAGCAAGAGGTTGCTCAAATATGTATATCCATATAGGTGCCTACATTTTAAATGGTGTGCCTGGGATAAAATCAAATATAAATACTCTGCATCGAGCGGAGAAAGTGGATTCCATATTCTATGACAAAGGACGAGATTAGCTTGAGTTTCTGATTGATAAAAGATACAGTCGACCCTTGCATTATAGATTTATCGAGGGAGACTCCTTATAAAGTTAAGCAAATAATTATTAAATACAAACCAAATGCCTTAATACAAATCAATGTATTCACGTACCTTCAAAGACAACCTCATTAGACATTTGCCACAAACAAAGCCACCACACATGAAATTCTAACGAAATGATGTGCATATTTAATTAAATCATAATCGACCTTTACTTTGCAAGGAACATTCCAAATTAATGAGGAATTTAGGACTTAGGTATCAAGTAGCTTGCGATCGTTACAAACCCTCTTTCGGGTTTACGTCAAAGATAATCCTTGTGCTCAAGAAGCCAAGAAGCTTTTCATCAACCTCCAACATCGCCATCATTATCAATGTATCAGCAAAACGCTAGAGTCCGATACACTCTGGAAACATACAAATCCTATTCCACACGAACATCTTGTCTTATGTCTTATCTTATCCATATAATAAGTCATGTCATTCACGATACAAACCCTCTTTTGCAGGTATGCATAGTGCAAAAACGAGACACGGGCAGATTATTCGCCATGAAATATGTAAGCAAAGGTGTATGCGAAAGTCGGGGAGGTTTAAGTGGCGTTCTAAAAGAAGTTGAACTTCTTGCATCCTTAGAGCATCCGTTCCTAGTCAACCTGTGGTTCTCCTTTCAAGGTAAGTGTTTTTATGAAAAATCCACGAAAAATCGTTTCGATTGTAAACATTGCAGAGATGGATTCAACAGAAAATAACGTACAAAGGAGAGAAAATATTGTATACAGGGTATCCCGGTCCAGATGGCAAATACTTTAATGGTAGATAGTACCGTTCCTTTGTGGAAAATTGATACCAAAATGGACACTCAGTCTTTAACCTTTTCAGATTTATAGCGTATTTTGTAAATTGATTCAAAAAGCCTGACTTATCGAACAAAATTTAAAAATTTTACCTCAATTTCTGAAACTACAATACAAACTACCAAATTTCGTATAAAGTGACTTCTTCCAGGCTAGAAAATTCACCGCTACTCAAACCTAGCAAAAAAACTCTTTATCGATTTTTCATCGAAAATTCAAATCATAATTTTAAGACGTTGAACTGACAAATCTGCAAATTCGCCAAAAGTTGCCCCAATATGTTGGCTTTCTAACGGTATATTTCTTTGATATTTTTGGACTTGAAAATTTTCGAATAATACGCGTTAAAAAAAATCAGGGTCTGGAGATGCAAAAAATTTAATTCAACCTTAACAGTTTGTCCACGGTATGAATAGAAAATATCAAAGAAATTGTAGGGTTTTGAAATTTGACAAAATTTATGTGGAGAGTCCTCCGAATAAATGCCCCAAAGTCTCTGCTGATAGGGGATCGGGAAGTGTAAGGAAAAGGGGTCAAAGTATTTTTTTTTAGTTTTTATTGGTTTATGGCTTATTATATAATATACCATTTTATGGTTTAATGTATGATATATAATTTTGTAGGAAACTTAAAGCACGTGAAATTTGCCTTTTGAACCTTTTTTGTAGAACTTAAAGTCTACGAAATATTCAAGGCAAACTCGAAAAAAAGACCTTTGACCCACTCTCCCCTACAATTGCATACCCTCTGTCAACGGGGACTTTGGAGTATTTATTCAGAAAACAGCTTTTATTAATTTGCTAAATTTCAAAATTACGTAAATATTTTTTTCTTGTTACCTATTGATGTCTACACCAAAAAAAAAAAACAAATATTCAAGAGAACCCGGCAAAAAAATGACTTTCAAACCCCTTTATCCAACACTTCCCGAAATCTTATCAACGGGGACTTCGGAGCATATACAATATTTGGAGGACTCTCATGAGTGGTGCCAAATTTAAAAACCATACTTTTTATCCTATTTTTCATTCGTGGCGTGGACTACCTGTTAAGTCAAGGTTGAAGTAAATTTGTTTCATCTCCAGACTAGGTTTTTTTTTCCTTTAATACGCATTATTTAAAACAGTTCAATTCTTTATGCATCAAAGAAATAAGCGGTTGAAAAGTCAACACATTGGGGCGTTTTTATCAAAATTTCAGATTTGCCAGTTCAAAGTGCCGTTGTTTAATAATCATTTGAGCTTTCGATGAAGAATCGATTTTGATGTCTTTTTTTTTAATTGAGCAGCTGTATCTTTGAAGTAACGGTGAATTTCGAAACGAGAAAAAAGTCATCAGTGGCAAATTTGGTTCGACATGTCAAGCTTTTTGACAAAATTTACAAAAAATTATTTAACTCTGTAACGGTTAAAGAGAGAATGCCCATTTTGATGTTAATTTTCTACAAGAAAACGGTACTGCCTACCATTAAAGTATTTACCGACTGATGCGACGCACCCTGTATATCATATATTCAGAAATTTCCTGAAAATTATCTGAGTGGAAAATTGCTTGACGTGAATTTTCGTATTGCAAATATAGCATGAAATAAATTCGAATTCGAATGAAATGCGTTTTATATGATGATTTCATCTTTTTTTTTTTTGGTTATTTTTATCATCACATCCTGCCGTACGTATTGATGTCTATCGCATCCTTGCAACTGAATGATTGTTATTTCGGGGGAAAGATGAGGAAGACCTGTTCATGGTGTGTGACCTTCTTACGGGCGGTGATCTTCGATATCATCTTCAGCAACGAGTAAGTGAAATTGAAAGAGAAATTTTTCATTTGATATGTAAACGAACTATTGAAAATGTTATCACATTTTGAATGTTTGTGCAATATGGAGATGTGAGTTGACGACATGCAAATTTTATTTCCCATTTGCTTTGTGTTTTTACAGGTAGAGTTTAGTGAAGAAAGTGTTGCCTTACTTATCTGTGAATTAGGCTCAGCCTTGGACTATTTACAATCACAACGGGTCGTTCACAGGTGAGTTGCGAAAATTTAATCTATTCTTTAGTGTTCATTGATGTGAAACGGTCCTTGAAATAAAGTACCCTATATTTATACCCTTCACGAATGTGATAAGGTTTATTAACTTTCTCATGAAGTTTGCAACGCACAGAAGGAAGCATCTCCGACCATGTAAACTACAGGGTTTTCCAATAGGGACGCATTTTTTTTTACATTTCTCAAATAGGAGTGAAGTTGGCTTCGCAATTCTTTCAGATTTTGAAATGTGAGTCTGTGCCATTTAATCATGAAAAGATGCACGCTTCAACAACGTTTCCAAATTATTCAACTTTTTTACCAAAATTCACGTTCAATCGCGACTACGTTGCGCGCACTTACGCTAATTTTCGGTCGACGAATATTGCATAATGTCCTAGTGCCTGTGCGACAACGTAATGGTCGAAGTGAAGAAAATATCGTGGCCGTTCGAGAGAGTGTGCGTGAGCATTCAAGGATGTCGATTCCACGCCGATCACAGCCGTTGAACATCAGTGTGACCAGTTTGTGGCGAATTTTGCTGAAGGACTTAGCTCTCCGCCCGTACAAGATTACGTTGACTCAAGAACTGAAGCCAACCGCCCATTTTAAGCGTTGCACATTCGCTAATTGGGCTCTAGACAAATTGCAAGCTGCCGACGACTTTCACAAGAAAATCATCTTTTCAGATGAAGCTCACTTCTGGCTTCTCGATGGTTTTGTCAACAAGCGAAATTGCCGCATTTGGTCGAGTGAGCAGCCTGAATGGATGCGCAAGACACTACTTTATCCGAAAAAATTAACTGTTTGGTGCGGTTTCCATGCTATCGGCGTCACCGGCCCATTTTTCTTTTTTGATGAAAACGGCGCGCCAACAACCGTCAACGGATCATTATTCATCAGGCGCTGCTCTCGATCTGTCGGTGGAAGCAGCGCGACCAGAATATGGCTCATTACACCCTTCCGGAAGGTTTTATCCTCCCATTAATATAACTTATTTACCTCGGGCTTATGAAAGTTAACTAACAACGGCCGCTTTAATAAACCTGTTAAAATAATTAAACTTCTCATTCATCAGCATCAGACTAACAACTCGTCTAATTAAATCAAAACTAACTGAACTTTGGTCATAATAATTTGAAACTAACTTGTACAACTGCAATTAACCATATATGTATGATGAATTAATTATCATTATTTAGCTATGAAGCAAATTGGAGACATCCGATTGTCATTCCTAGAAATACGAGTACGTCGTACTAAGATCTCTAATGGTATTCCGCAGACAAGCTGATAGGAAAACTGCTAAATAAGCTGAATTACGAATCGTGACTGATAAAATATGTATCTTTCTCTTACATCCCGCCTATTATCTACTTATGGATGGTACAAACTTGAGTCAAATGTACATTGGATTTCTAGTTGTGTGTCCTCAGCAGGAGGTTCCAACTTTGACGTTCACTTTTCCGACTGAGAGTTTCTATAAGCGACGAAAGTCAAACAACAAACTTTTCCATTGATTAGAAATCTTACGACGTCACGTGCACACATGCAATAAAATTAATACCCGTATGTGGTATCTTTAGTAAACAGAAAGGACAATGTATATAAAGTGAATATAGAGTTGGTTGCAGGATTAATAGCTTAGAAAGTTTAATTCGCTTCGTGTTTGTGGGTAAATATGATCTTAAAAAACTACCCTCAATTTACGATAAAAAGGAAAGCTATGAGATTCACTGTGCGTCGTTGCCGCTTCAGTGCCTTTTGTAGTTCAGTTACTACATAAAAAAAGACCGAAGAGGGTTCAAGTTCTTTCCCCGTGAGGGGAAACTCTTGAAGTCTCTCGACGGACCGAAGAGTTCTCCGCATAAAAATAGCTCACTCCTACCGAAAACCAGACTATGGAGTCTGTCCTAACTTTTATGCAGGAACTAAGAGCAATACTATATGGGGATGTTACCATCAAGTTCAAGTATGTACCAAATCTACCTTTTCGCCTTTATTTACTCACGACTTCAATATTTGCAAACGCTTTCAATATCGTTCAATATCGACTTTTATTTTAAAGAGGCATTAGATATTCAAACCACACACCGTAATTTTACAATATTCTGAATGTGTGTTACGTGCCTTTTTGAGGTATAATTTCAGCGTTATTAAGTGCTCTCGGTGTTGCATGGGTATAAATTGTCGTTTGAGCATATCGGGATACATGCAAACTTTATTTAGGTAATAAAGCATGGAGGTATGAGGGTAAGGTGAAAAGTTTTCGCCCTGACAAAGAAATACCGTTACAAGCAGCAAAAATTTATGTTTCCTGCCTGGTTGCACGTGTCATTAGTTCGTTTGACAAGTTTCAACTTGTGCTCTAAAAATGTGAAGAAAACCGGTCCACTTGTACTAGGTTCGTGTTCGAGTTCGACAGTGTATGGTAACACTTACGTATTTCTCGTTAAAATGAAGAAACTTGAATATCGTACGGTCATAAAACTCTTCGTTTTGGATGGATTAACCCCTAATGAAATTCATCCGAAGTTAAAAAAAAGTTTACGGGGACTTTGTTCTTTCGATGTCATCCGTTAAAAAGTGGGTAGAGGAATTCAAACGTGGCCGCACGTCCCTCAAAGACAACCCACGTGAAGGACGACTAAAAGCCGCAACCACGACGGAAACCATCGAAAAAGTGCATGATATTGTGTTGGACGATATTACTCAGGCTGTGGGAATATCGGAAGAAAGGATCCGAAACTATTCTATTCACCATTTCATATACCTCTCATAGGAACAGTGGAATCGGAACTAGTTTTACTGCTAATTTCAAAGTGGTAAATACAGAACGGTTGATCAATTCTGCATTTACCATTTATAAAAAAAAACAGACTATTGAAGATGGCATAAACAAAAACGTTTACGATTGGCCAAAATGTTGAAAGTTATTTGATTCGAATTGTCCTCGCCATAATTTCAATTTTGAATGCGTTTATTTTTAAAACAAGGTAGTAACAAGTTTGTTTTTATCTTGAAGTCGGGTATTTTAATTATTTAGTTGGGTAGTCAGATCTACCACGCCAGATCCTATGCACGGCATCATCCTCAAGTTTTGGCACTGTTTTTGACTTTAACATCTAAACAATTTCATTGCATTTCTTATATTATAGTATAAAAGCGTGTTAACACTTATCCTCGACTAACCCAACCTAATCCCCGGGCCCGTGATCCATTTGCTACGCTTTTCCGCCTCGCCATCAAAAAATTGTTTGGACTTTTTGCCCGACCCATATATGTACATATTAATTCGTTGAACGGGCATATATTCTGATTTATGCTGTCGGTTTATCCGCTCGTTTATCCGGGCACTTTGCGTGGTCCGATCTTATCCGAATTGGTATGTGGCTTCCTTGGGTGGCCCTGATCACGGACTGATGGCAGCAATTTCGGCTATCAACTGGACTAACAGTAAATTCTGTTGTGTTTAAATCAGAGTCGCTCACCTAAGTTTTTTCAAAGTTCGTTTTTCAGGCATTTTCCATGGTCCGATTTCAACCAAATTTGATACATAGCTTCCTTGGGTGATTCTAGGTACCAATCGGTGACGTTTTGGCGCTGGTGCAGGTGTCCGTCAGGATCTTCTTGGTAATGAAGTGATATATATACATATATCATATGACTGGCGGTGGTGGGGTGAATGTAGTAGACTACTGTAGACTATATTTTGAGTCCTTTAGTCAGGAAAAAAGAACATTCTTGGATATAAAGTGATATATGAAAAATGCTCACACGGGACAACATTGGCTATTAAATTTGCGACGACGTAGCCAGCCTTCACAATTCATTCCGTTTGGGTTGAAACATTGGTAAACCACTTTCATTGCGATTTAAGGCCTTTTTTAAAACAGCAGATCCGTCTTTTAGATATATTTCTTAAAGGACTAGAATTTGGAGGCTTGTATATTCTTTTAAGACATGGAAACTTTAAAAATATGACACATTAACAGTGGGCCTCAGTATTACTTTCAATAAAAAAGTATAGTCAGTCAGAACAGTAGTCATCTGCCCACTATTCCTTTTTTTCTTTTTTTTCATTTTCATTAAATAAACTTTTTTCCGTTTTAGGCACCACTTTTTTAAATGCACAGTGTGTGCTTAAAAATGAATAATGTGAATAAAAATCCTAAACGGTGATTCATGTAAACAAATTAAAGGATAGATAAAATATATAAAAGAATTCGACCTTTTTTTAATTTGAAAATAAAAAATAAAAAAGAGGGCTGCAGTCTTTGTTATTAATCTTGAAAGGATGGAAAAGAACAAACATTTTAAGAATCCAATTTGAAACTTAACGGTAAATATATTCATACACAGCCAAGTTATTGAGAGCCAACTTGCTGACACGGGGTCAATTCATGCATGTCATATTAATTTTATTGACGTATTCTTTTATTTCTCATGGGTCAGGTCTCCCACAGAGTGTAAGGCTGTTTCTTTCCGAAATGTGATAGGTGTGGGACTGTAATTGAGTGCACTAAATACATAGCAGAAAAACCAGTTTGTATAAAATTAATCTATTCTTGTTGCGTGTGTAATAAGAATTGCAGTTGTGGCCACGCATGATTTTATTAAATTGATAGTCACATAAAAATCATGGAGGTGTATTGATATTTCTTTCTTTCTACACGGACAGCATTAAAATTGCCTCCTGGCCACATGTAGACCGGGGGTCAGGAGTGGACACGGGTCGCTTCAAAACTGTCTCTGGGCCGCATGCAGCCCGTGGGCCGTGAACTAGGCATCCCTACTTTAGATGGAAAAATTGTCAAACCAGAACTACTTCCAAAGATTCAAAATTTGAGAAGTTCTAATGTTCAAGCTGTTCCAAGGTTCGAGAGGTTTCAAGGTTCGAGAGGTCTCAAGGCTCGAGAGGTTCCATGGCTCTAGAGGTTCCAAGGTTCTAGAGGTCACAAGGTTTGAGACGTTTCAAGGCTCAAGAGGTTTCAAGGCTCGAGAGGTTCCAATGCCCGAGAGATCCCAAAGTTCAAGAGGTTCCACTGCTCGAGAGTCTTAGAGGAAGTAGGCATTGTCAAAAATAAAAAACAATAAATTATGATAGTTAGAAATCTGAATCCTACAAAGGATGATACTCGTATATTAATAAATTAATTTGCTGCCGTGAAAAGAAGCATTGCCTTGTTATTTATTGTGAAAGTTAAATACAGCGATAGTATGAGTTATCGGTTCAAGCTTAGCTATGAAGTTACAATCCCATCATAATGGTCTATTCCCCGTACTTCTGTTCATATTGGCTTCGCAAATTCTGAACATTGAACTGTGGATATTCGTACCGCCAAATTTGTTCATTTCAGCTCAAAATCATATCCGAATAAGAAGTTAAAGTAAACAAACAATCAACTTTCTGCTGTTATGCTGCACGTAACTCTTTTTCCCTCGACGACATTAACGATAAAGAACCAGTGTGCTATTTTTCATATCAAATGGGGACATCCCTTCAGGTCGTAAGATTGCATTTTGCTGGGCAAAGTTTCAAGAAATAAATTGGTGCTCGTTTCTCGCATCTAATGGCGTCCCCAAAGAAAGAACACACTAAACGTCTGTCTGTTGGGGACGAAAATGCTCATAAAATTGCACTTATCTAAACGGTTGTGCTTCTGATTGATGCAAACTTTTAGATATTTTACTGACTTCATAGATCAAACAAAAAAGTTGCCCGCTTCCAAGATACGCGTTTGAAAACTTGTAAAATTTACTCGATTTCACGCCATCATTGGGGTAATAAGCACATAAGTAAAAGAGCACATTTCTCGTGGTCGCTATACCATTTCAGGTTCAGAGTTAAACCTGCTTTGCAAACTCTCAAGTGTCTTCTTAAAGTCAACAAATTTTAAGTAAGTTTAAGCTGAGAGAAACTCTGCTATGGATGAAATATTGACAGCCAGAACTTTACCCACAATTTGAGTGAGCTACATTTTCATCAATTTCCCTTTTTTCATGGAAGTTTTTACAAAGCATTTTCCTCATTCGATCTGAATGGGGACACTGAAATAAAACGGAAAATTCAATTGTCATAAATTTAATTTTACTGTCTCCAGTGTTTCTTTTATTCCTGGAATAAGTACTATTTTATTTTGATGTAAAAAAAAGATGAACCGACCTCTATGAGCTCCAATGAGCATTCCCGACGTCTGGTTGGCCTATTTCTCTTCCTTCGACGTAGTCAAAACATGAAATTGTTGTCATAGTGTTTTCTATGTATGACTCAAGTAAGACACTTCAATGAATGAAAATTCTGAATATTCAAATGGGTTTGTCCTGAAAATGTGCATAGTATGAGCACGTAAAAGATATGTTTTCAGACAAAAATAGAAAAGGCAAATTTTTTCTCTTTTTCACAAGAGAATGCAATAATTTCCCGAGAAGATTTGTCGTCACCGAGAGCACTAAACTTTGCTCTTTAAATTTATTCGCTTTTTTTCTGTTCTCGACAGAGATTTTTATTGCATGAAAGATTTAAGGGTTTCTTTTTTTCGGGCAACAGACAAAACGGAGAAGGACTCTTTGGCTTTTTTGTTGGCTTTTATTTTTCTTTTTTTCAATTAACGAAGGCAAAGCTTGCCTGTGATATCTTCATTGTAGCAAAAAATATTAACAATATGAATAAATTGCGTAATGATGTACATATTTGTTTTACTTTTATTGCCACGTGAAGTATTTTTTGTAAAAATTATTGACAGCTTGCTAATATATCACATTACTCCAATTCATATTCTATATTCGGTGTATGAATTTGCATCCCCTCTTTGATACATACATATGGGCTATAGCTATAGGTTCTCGACCTTGCATCTTACTTTTCAATGCATTTGGCTTTGAATGTTCCATTACTTTATACTAAAAGGATAACTTAGTTTAGTTATAGTATTTCCAGTTCAAGTACATACATTTTAAAGGAAAAAAAGGAATATTCCCGGATCAAATAAATAAACTTTTATCGTCGGGCTTAATGTCTATGCTCCGATCCTATTGGAAAACTAATAATAATAATACGTCCGAGCTGAAACATCTAGCCACGTGCACCCTGGCTAACAGAACTCCAGAAAGCCCATTAGGGAGATATAAAAACCTTGGGAATACGTAACACAGCAAGAAGAAGATTGGCAAGGATATTTGCCCAAGTGTCGGAGGGTGCAACGACCTCCGGCGTGGACTTCTCCTCTGTAAAATAGGGACAGTCTTCAGCGGTAAATGGGCCAGAAGGAGGCCGACTGCCGGGAGTGGATCTCTGCAACGAGTAACGCTTTAGCAACACCAAGGAACTCTGCATCACTGGTGGTTGGTGTTTCGCCAGGCATCTAGGCTACCACAGCTGTGGACCCGCGTAGACAAAGGATGAAATCGACAGAGGAGATGAAGCTTCTTATCCTCCGTGCCTCCCACGAGATCGAACTCTCGCAAGGGACAACATGATATCATCCCTTGTTCCGCCAGAGCTTCGTCCGGCGATTTCCCGTATACGTGCGGGTCTCATATCAGTACTGCTTCATTGTGCAAAGAAGTGCAATACCGGAGACGTTAAGAGAAGACGAAAGAATACGGCTTAAGGTTATGGATGCAACTCAAAACCAAGAGTCGGCGGAGTCAGATCTGGCATCCCCACCATCATCACGTTACTCTGCCAAGCGTACGTGTACTTACAACACCAGACAAAATACACTACTTCACCGCCATGTAGAATTCTCTGCTGAAGCTCACGACGAATACGAAAGAACTTCCTTGGAATATCAGGAAATAGATACCCTGACAGACCTGGCATTCCCAGATTACATACAGCCGCTGTAACACCTGATATTCTATCTCAAATCGACAGCAAAATTACATCCAGACTTAGCTCAAATACGACGTTACTGAAACTTCAATCCATTGTGTATTATGGTGAAGTATGACTGCTATCAGATTGCGCAGTCAAAGGATCCGTGATAGCGTTGTCGGCGTAAGGAGAAACAGGAACCAGCCTGGAAGATCTGGAACTGGTTACGTTTGCACAATCAAATGAGGCAATTAAACTGGTCACAAGGAACAGATTTCTGGATATTTATTTGATGGAAGAGGATTTGAAACCAACTCAGCCGCAAATTAATACTGAGAGACGATACAGACATAGAATTGAATAGAACAGGCGGTATAATTTCGCCAAGAAAACTAGCTGACTTTCTACTGCAATAGCAGATTTAGATGCATTATCATATCTTAGCGTAATATCCTGGATAACTAACTGGCAGTTTAACCAGACATTGAGAAAACGGGCCTACAACAGGTAAAAAACATTTTGCTCGGGCAAAACTTGAACCCGCTATGGCTCCGATAAAATATCAACTTTCTATTCTTCGAGATAGCACAGTCCTTGTTGAGATGCCCCTGGACGGTCAAGTCAATTAACAGCAACAACATCATGTTCTCAACCGCATGTGTTTGTTCATTATTATATTTTACTTGGTTCAGTAAATATTACATTAAATTAACTCTGCAAAAATTAACCAAATTAATAAACCAAATTAAGAGCAATAGGTATATCCACCTATCAACCAACTCGGACAATTCATTCTTGTTAAAAGGGGGAAATTATAAGCTCTTCCCTTAAAACTAAACTTTTCGGAAGCCTTGGGCGATAATTTGAGAACCTTTTTTTTTCGTGTTATTTAATCTCACCAGATTTATGTAAATGTATTCAGTTTTTCGCGATATAATCTGCATTTGACTAAATTTTTCATTCCTCTCTTTATCTTCTTTGCAGAGATATCAAACCAGATAATATCCTGCTGGATGATGACGGTAAGAGACAATAACTTTTCTTTTCAGACACAAATTTACGGTTTGACTTGAATATTCATATTATGAAGTGGATAAAGCAATAAATATAACTTTTTATTTTAAAATTCAATTTGCATCAATTCACTATCTGCCCTTTTCAGTGTAACTGACACATTTGTAAAGAAAGTTTCGAGAATTCATGCAAATTTCATTTAGAACAAAATTAATTTCGTGAACAATTTGACTTGTAAAATTGCACCGTAGGGGGTAGAAGTCAAGGATTAACACATGAAAAATGTGCTATGATGGCTTCGGGTTGATTTCATTGACGTTGAATAATTTCTATGTTTTGAACAGTACAGATGTGCGAGTGGAAAACAAGTTAGATTTAGGCTTGGAGTTACGGTGCGACGCTTTATTTAGTTGAAGTGTTCTTAAAGTAAGTTATAAGTATTTGTCCTACTGTTGGAGCTGCTTAAAAGTACAATGAATAGAGTGGTTTCGTCTAATATGTGGGATTCGATCGAATGTGTGGACCCCCTCCGCAATGGTCACGAAAGGTTCAGTGCTGGTTGTGCTCGATCGTCTGGTGGCGAGCTTAAACGATGCATTTTTATTTCAAACTTTTCACATTTTATCTAGTTAATTATCTAGTATATGAACCAAGTGTTTTTTCGCGCACGCCTCACGTTGGGCGCCGCTTTGATTTATGTTTCCAGTTCAATTTTGATTCTGGAAAGAGCTCTCATTTCAAACAAACCTTTTCAAACCATGCACTCTAAGCTGGCCGTGAATGTCCGAATTAATATGCAATAAAATTGTTTTTAAAGTGCATTTATAACGCTCCGGTTCAATTCGAAAACAATATTCACACAATGCTTACGAAGATCGTACGGCAGAAATATTGCTGGAGGAGACGAATCGCTCAAGCTTCGTCAACATATTCATTGCGGCGTACCAATATGTACGAATAACCCGACTGCCCTTTACAGTCAACTGTATGTAACATAGCTCATATCCCAATTTGTAAATCGTGTCTGCTGCATTCACATTCACATGGCTGGAGGGTGAAATTTGAATTGCAGGATGATTTTCCTCCTGAATAATTTCAATTTGGAATTTTCGCCACTTGCGGCATCCGGAATTAAATTTACTGTGAATAAATAGAAAGGAGGAATCGACTTTTGTACAATAACAAAACTGAAATTCTTAGAATGAGTATTGGATGTAAGGCCCTATTGAAATTCGTTCGATTCGGAATGGAATCAAAAATAGCATTTTGCCATGTGGATGGAATTTGCATTGATTTTTTTTTATGGGGTGCTACATGTCGATGAATTATTAAATTCCCTAAGCGCAGATTTTTGTTGTAATGTAAAATCGAGTCAAGCGATCAAGAGTGGAGATTTAGTGGGGATGCCTTTGAATAGAAGAATATTCTTTTGATTGCTTCGAACAATATTGAATCGTTCACATTTCTTAAAAATATCAAATGCGAAACTTTCTTTACCCATGCGCTTGACAAATACGTACAGATTTTACCATGGATTTGCTTTAGCAGCCCGTAATAACCTACCGTTTATCTAAAGATCTGGGATTAATGGGGATCAATGATTGGGGCGAGGGCGTCCGGTAGCCCAGTGCGTAGCAGTGGCGTGACAGCATTTTGGTGGGGAGAGGGGATTTGTTGATTGACCTGCCGCAACTGTCCTTTTATAGGAAAATTGAAAAGGTTTTTGATATCTGAAGGGGTTCATAGGCAAATTTGGGAATTACTGGTCTAGATGGTCTAGAATAACTTCAGATCCCATGATATACCATTTGTTGGTTTTATGTAACTGCCCGATTTTACTTCAGTACAACCACAAAGATGAAAAAATACAGTTGTGATCTGAGTATGGCTTTATACAGGGGACTTATTAGTCTTCGACTCTGTCTAATTGACAGCAAGGAATTCTTTCTACCCACGAAAGCTGTTCGTTTCATCTTCAAATCATTTTTAAAAGTTCAATACTTATCGCAACTTTACGAAATTCTTTTATTATAAGTTTTACGGTTCAATGACGCCTTGAACCAAAAACAAAAAAAAAAACTTTCACTTCAAAATGGACTGAAGACTGAATTTGTTTTTAATAAATACAACCCCTTGCCTTGCGATTTTATAAATATACTCGTATAAATTGTTAAGGCACCTATCATCTTTTCATCCTCTCCCGAAAAGAAAAAGAAGGATAATCTGTAGCATCTTCAGATTAAAAATGGAATCCTTAAAGAAAATGCACGCCCTTGGAAAGAGTAAGAGCGCTGCCTATAGTTAAATTTGCTTTTATTTTGAACAACATTGTAACCCCTTTTCATTCTTTTCAAATTTTTCCTTTTCACTTTTTTAATCCACATCCCTTCCTTGCTTTTGTTGTCGCTCCGACCGAACTGAAATCGTCGTTCATTTTTCAATTTTTCTTCTTCTCGGAAAAGGAAATTTTCAGAAAAGCCTCGTGTTAAATGATCAAGATGAATTTCTTCCTTTCTTTTTTCTCTCCGCATGAAGTGCTAGCGGTGGCTGTTTGTGGCTTGGCGTTCGTTATAAGAAAATATCTTTGGGGATTTTTCTACCATCGAGCGCTTAACAAACAAAAATTGGTTTTAAAGATCTTAAGTGAATCATTTATTTTCAAAAACAGCATTAGATACAATTTACCTTTTTCGGCTACAAGGATATTCGCTTTATAAATTGGATACATATTGGCATTGCGTTAATAAAGGAGACAGTGCAGATTAGAGATTATAGAGTAAAGTTGAGGACAATGCGTGGGGAAGTCAGCCAGGCCGACATTTCACCACAATGCTTGATTTTGGGCTTTTTACGGATTCTGCTCTTTTTTTATCCCAAGCCGTTTATCCTTCATTTGTTCACACCAATTCTCCTGTGTGTTTCCTCATTTAACTGACTCACTTTTATCGAGTGTATCGTGTCCATTTGCTAGACCCAATTATCCCATTGTAAAAGTTTTAACATTGAAGGGATTCCGGGGCTTCGGGCTTAAAAAAACGAGCTCTTGCCTGGGTATCTGGCAATTGCAAAAGAATTTTCTTGATTACCGCATTCTCGTCATTTATTCATTTGTCCTTCTGTTTTTTCTTACCCCAAGTAAGTATTTAGATTGCATCATGGAAAAAGGGATAAAGTTTTGATTTTTCGATGTAATTAGACCTTTTCTACGGTCGTGAGGGTTTTGGGTGATGAAAGACTGCAGGATTTTTATTTGGATAATTCTAGACGAATATTTGCACAGTATTGAGATGAAAAGAAATCAAAATGAATTATCTATGATTAGTATTTTTTCAGGCAGGAGTCGGCAATTTTTTTCTGGAATGGCCAGATTATTTAAACTGTAAGTTCAGCGGGCCAAATAGAACGCTAGAAATGTAACTACATTTACCAGAGTAGGGGACCCATTGCTAATTGAAGGTTTGACAGAATATTCCTCACATATTAAGTCGAATTGAATTCGAAGATGAAAATATATCCTAGCAACATATTTGAAAATGGTGTTATCGGTAAATATTGTATCTTGTTACATCCTAGAAAATGGTCGATCATATTAAATGTGATTTTTTTTCAAATGCAAATTATATATTTCAGGTATAGGCGCTGCTCTCATTCCTATTTTTAATTCGTTAAGATATCCCATGACGATTCATTTTTCAATATGTCTAGAACCTAGCTCCGATTTCTAGTAAAATTTTACGAAGCTGGAATATGGTTACATCGGTATTACGAAAAAAAGGTGATGTTTTCCATTAAAGGGCTTGCTGATGAATAAAACAATGAAGAACCAGAAGGTCTACAAATTATGATGTAAGAGATATTTTAGTTGAGGAAACCTCAAGGGAGGGCAGAGGCAGAGGCCTTGGTCGTTCAGACCATGCCGGACACCTAAGTGCCAAAACCTCCTCAGCCAGTGACAAGATAGCGAACAACTGGCTGAAGAGGTTTCTTAAATATCAGGTTGTTCCTAATAAAATACGAAAAAAAAGTTGGTCGACGAGGGACCGATTCTCATCCCTGCACGGGAACCTTCTTACGGCGATGGGACTCCGTGCTCCCACCCCGACGTTGGGCTAAGCCCCGAAATTGCTTATCCTTCTTTGCCGGTTACGAAAAATTACGGGACCTACGCGACTAGAGAAGAAAAGCGGAGGGTTTCAGGTAGCAAAGATGGTTAGTTACAATTTTCTCATTTATTTTAGAATTACTTTCAGGGCGAACTACTGCAAAATTGGTACAATATATTAATGCGTTTCCTAAACGACGTTCATAATTCAATTACCGATATGATGATATATTTGAAGTTATACACGTGTACATGTTTTTCTCTTCTTTGTCCTTCTTTTTCAAACTAGTTACGTCAGGCAATTTTGGCCCATTCCGTAAAAGTACTTATATTAACTTAGTATATATCAATTTCTTAGAAGCTATGTTCATATGAGTATAATCCTAATAGAGAATATATTACCTCTTCATACATTGCAAATTTAACATATGTATTTATGTAAGCATATTTATTCTTTGATATTGGCATTTCATTTCTTCATTTTTCCTTCGGGTTAGATAGATAGGGTGGGAGGGCCGTGGATCGTGTTCAAACCACAAGCATTGCGACCATGGGTCTATTGTGCTGCCTCCGTGCTAGGACCATGCATTATATGCATTGAATCTTCTTTTGTTTTATCTCTCATATTAACCGAGAATTCTTACCCTACGTGGTTGTTCTGATTCGTTTTAGGTCAGTTAAAACGAGTCTAGTGCCTAGTACTAACCTTTTCTTTTCGTGCGGAATTTCATATAAATACTGTCAAAATTTTCGCCCTTTTGAGAGTGTTTGTACGAAATTTCGCACGAAAAGAAAAGGTTAGTGCTCGGCATAACAACGAATAAAATAATTGAAAAACGATAATATGAACTGGCAATGTGGTGTTAGTATAGTTATGGCAGCCTTAATTGACTGATTTCTTCCGCTTGACTGTGCCATGACATAGCTAAAACATCTGAGTCTTTTTCCAAATTAAGGTTAGATTGTCATCTTACCATACAAGTATAAAATATTAAATTTACCGTGAATTCAGTGGGAGGGGGGGATAATCACCAGGCAGACTTAATTGTTTTCCGTCCGGAGACCTGCGAACCTCCGAAAGACTTAAATAGATCGAAATTCTGGTCATCAATGTTCCGACTGTAATTTACCCACGAAATATGGTCTGCCCGCGAAATTTACGTCAGTCGGTACGTTGGGAAAAATGGCTTCAGAGAGGCCAGGCATGCTCTGAGAATATTTTGGAAATCGATAGGGCCTTTGCCAGAAAGCTTAAATTCAAATTTGCAGCATTCTAATCACTTTAATCGTACTAGGCCATTGGGTAGAATGTTTCGCTTCCTCGATAAATCTGTGCAGCACCGATATTCAAAATCAATTTATTACAAACAGACAAACAAGAGAGAGAGAGAGGGAGATTCATCGCAAAAGTTATTCCCTCCCAGTATTTTCGATTTTCACTCAATTCTGCGAACGTTTTCGTTTTGTGCACTAACGTTCTATCTGTTCGTTTTTTCTTCTCGTTCCATTCGCAGGACATGCCCATCTCACCGACTTCAATATTGCAACGAGATTGCAGCGAGACGGCCTGGCATCCAGTATGTCCGGCACAAAACCGTATATGGCGCCGGAAGTATTCGCCTGCGCTTTGGAGGAAATTGGTAAGTGTGCAGCACAAATTTAAAAGACAACGGATACATGAATGAATTGTTAAGCAAGGCCCGGCAAAG
Source organism: Chloromyia formosa (assembly GCA_964017055.1). Taxonomy (NCBI): domain Eukaryota; kingdom Metazoa; phylum Arthropoda; class Insecta; order Diptera; family Stratiomyidae; genus Chloromyia; species Chloromyia formosa. The sequence continues at coordinate 2,555,911 of OZ024813.1, read as the reverse complement.
TTACCCCGTTCACTCGGAACAACAGGAAAAGTTCGATATGTTTTTTTCTCTTGAATGTTGGGTCCTACCGGATCTGCTGAACTGAAAATCTTCTGCAAACAAGCAGTTTAAATGATTTCCGGATGTTTTGATTTATTTACAGCTGGCTATAGTTATCCGGTCGACTGGTGGTCTCTAGGAATTGTTGCGTATGAAATGAGAGCGGGTGGACGACCGTTCATTGTTCATTCGTGTACACCGTTGACGGAAGTGAAGAATATCCTTAATACGTCTGTTCATTTTCCGCGATATTGGAGTAGTAATTTTTCTGACGTTCTTAGTAAGGTAAGTTGAATTTATTATCACATAATCAAATCTGTCCAAATAAAATTCATCCTGGGATTCACTTTATTTATAGTTATAGTTGTAATAGTGTTGGTAAAACTGGTATCAAGGCTATCGAGGTTTTGCCAGTCTTCACAGATTCAGTTATAAAAACTGTGAAGGCTGGCAAAACCTGGATAGTTTCACCAACACTATTACAATCTCCTACGAGCAGAACTTCTCCCTGAAAATCATCTGGTAACTGCCCTCTCTCACCGAAGGTATACTGCAGTCTCCTACAACAAAGCAACTACTGTATCTCGCTCTCAGAATACAACAATATTATCAAGTCTACCAATGTAACATGCGAAACAGGTTGATGGATTCATTGCTCGAACAAAACTGCGAGACTGCTTTGTATTTTGGCTAAAAAAGGCACTCAGCAGATAAGCAAGTCAAGCAAGCCGATGGTCACACTACGATAGATGCCAAAACAAACGGCAAACTCTTCCTAAATACCCAGTCTCCTTTGTATTATTTCTGGGGAGACGGTTCTGTACTGTCAGAGAATCTCAATCAGTTTGGAATGTCGCGAGATCTGTCTTGTGTCTTCTACCAGTCAATTACCCTAACCTCTTGTGGGGCATCAACTGTTCCATGTGGCCCAGTTGACGTTTCGTTGGCATAAACTATTTTCGGAGAATGCAGTTGCGAGTATGAACCCACTTCCCCATTTACCCGCCTACCTGCGACAAGTCGGGAGATACTGTGGCTTATTATTAGGCCCGGCACCACAGGGGGAAGATAACATATTGACTAAAAGTCCAAGTGGTTAGTGTCAGCGCTTAGTTCAGCGCAGCGTTTCTGCGACGAATTGCCATGCAGCACTAATGGCTTCTTAGTGCTGACTCAGCGCTGGCGTTTTAGGAACGCAGCCCTTGAAAAGCATTTAACCCAAAAAGTACTTATTTTCAACCTCTTCTTTCTGCTGAACGGTGGCAACGGCTTACCTTCGCCCGAGGTTGTCTATTTAACAGTTGAGTGAAATCATAGACCAACATGCGTCCCAGATGTTTGTTTTCATAAAGAGAGTATGCTGACCACTTCATAATCCCGGCTAACGAATTCAATTACAAGCGCAACAATTAATTTCTTATACAAATCTAATCTATATAAATATTATCATTGTCTACCTGAATTTCGTAACACAATGAGCACATCTCTTTCTATTCCATTTGCACTATTCTCGTTGCATATTCTATTCTTTTACGAGCACTATTAGCAAATTAAAGAATCCCAGACATTTTCAATAAGCATTAAGAACAAGTACATACATGAGTTCATCTTCGTACTAATGGCATAGTATCATGACCTTAATTAGCCACATACCGCCCACAGTCTAAAAACCCAATTCACTATGGAACTTCCTCAATCCTTCACTCACCGATAAGAACACCGAAAGGAATTGAGAATAGAAACAATTCCATGCTTCCTGTGCTTACTAATTTGGCTTTGGGGAATTCTGTGGATTATTAGTTTATAAGCTAAAGGAATCTTCAATTCCGAAGGGAAATAGGAAGCAATTCAATAACAGCTACACAAGAAATAGTAGGCAGCTGAAATCCTGAATGAAAGGTCCTATAGAGATGGGAGAATAGAAACGAGTAGAATTGTAAAGGCAATTGCGAAGATTGCGATCGTTTCAGAAACAATATCAGCTACGAGTATATGGATAGCACCGGGCGAATTATTCGAATCGAATAAATCTACCTTGTCATAATTTCAATTGTACTCGTATCACCTCTGGGGCTTTGAAATCGAATCGAAACTAATTATCGTAGCTCATACTCGGTTATTTCAAACGATGAACTGAATTTAATTGATAGTGAACTTCATGATAATTGAATTGATATAGATTAGATTGAATCAGTTAGCAATGTACGAGTACGCAGGAAAATTGTTGGTGAAGAGAAAAGCTGAAGACAAGGCAAGTTTTGTCTCGATTTAAAGGTTTTCGTGTCAGTATTTGGTACGAGTCCTACGTGGATTACGACTTGTAGATCTGTAGTCGTTTTTTATGCTAATTAATATATAAAATTTCATAATAATCAAATGACAAAACCTGATAACTTTATTTAGACATACCATCGCCTCAGGTGAACAGGTCAAACACGATTATCTTCTTCTTTTCCCTGTAAGAATATTTTAGTTTTCCCTATATAAATTCCCATCAGTTTGACATCTACAGGCCGTCTGCAGGACATGTGCTCTCATCGTAGCATGCATGTCGATCGTGCAATTCCACATAACATTTACCAATAGCAACAAGATGCAACTTCCCTTTTTTTCGATGACGATCACAAATCGTCGCCTGAAACTGCTTCTACAGGCAGTCTGAACTCCGCACCATGTAAAGGCACGTTTACGATCTGGCACAACATGCCAACCGGCTTGTTAGCCAACAAGTTAAGGCAGAACGTAAACGATCGTGTAAAATGTTGGCAATGTTGGCCAACATGCTGCTGCCTGCGACAGTAGTAAATTCCGACTATTTATGTTGTGCGCTTTTTCGAACTGGCGCAATATGCCGGCCGAAAATTTGAGCAATAAGTTGAGCCAGGATATAAACGATCGTATAAAATGTTAGCGATGTTGGCCGACAAGCTGACGCTGCCTACAGATGTCAATGCCGCCTTTTATGTTGTGCGTAAATTTTGAGTTTCAGTGATATCTCCAATCAAACAGAAGAAAATATCCACTGCTACATCTACTTTATTGTGTTGCTCTGTTTACCTGTATAAACAGGCCCATGCGCAGAAATTTTCAAAGGGAGGTGTTTGAACTTGAACTATGCTATTTAATGGAAATTTCCCACTCAGTAGTAAAAATAAAAATTTTAATTTTTAGCGCAGAGAATTTGCTATAAAATATGGTTGAAGTTTATATGAGTAAATCCGCGGTTCATTTGCAATTACCATTCCATAATAATTCCAGTCAGGCCCGCATCAATTGAAGCATTTGATATGTAGACTACAATACGTTTAATACGGCCCTGCTATAAATTTGAATTTTCCTGTCATCTGATTGATTGTGTCAAATTAAACCATGGATTTGTTCATATAAATTGCAACATTTATAGCAAATTATCTGCGCTAAAAATAGAAATTGTTATTTTTGTTAAATTGTTATCCAGCGCATAAGTTGCTTGGATCCCAATACTTTTCTATGAAAAAAAATGGAGGTCAAATAAAGCCAAACATGTTCTTAATTTTCCGAAACATTTAATGGAGCACTTTCCTTCCGAAAAAATTCCCGAAAATCACCCAAATTTTCACCGTTCACTGGTATAACCCCTTAAATAAACGAGTATGTTGAAAAAACATTCAATTTTGATCAACTTCGCCTAAAGTGTCGCAAACATAAAGTTTTTTTTCTCTACTTGACTCAATGAGAATGGTGGTCAATTGATCTCATAATTTCCAGTTTAAATTAAATTTGTGAAACAAACAACTTCGAATTAATTTAATTTTCACTTGGCAAAATGAAGCGACAGCCGCATAGCAATATTCGCAACAAACAAACTTCCCAACAACAGAATGCTGCAGTTGGCCGTATGTTGGATTCCATTTGAATGAAACTTAAAATTTTATGAAATTCGCAACATGAGACTGGTATAATGGAAAATAGTCAATTAAATGGATGCTTTTCGAATTGTTTCGCTCGTATTGTTAGCAGAATTTTAGACGAAAAAAAAACAAACTTTTTATTATATAACATGGGGAGCATGATTTTTCTCTGTGTGAAATTGAAATGAAAGTAGAACAGTTGGTCTGAAAATAGGAAATTGTTAATTTTTCGGGTAGAAAATATCTAAAAAATGTATATGCGCATACATGCATGTGAAATATGCGGGCAGACAAAAAATATATGTACGTAAGCAAACGGACATTGAAAAATTGAATATTCTCATATATAGTATGTTTGTTCATGTACGAATCTGGCAATTGTTTCAGACATGCCTTGAGCTGGACAATAAATTGCAACACTAGCCAGACTCCCTACACCAAACAATAAATCGGCTAACGATGTATATATGTAAAATATGTAAGTGCATTTCTCTCGGATACTTTCGTTGTTTGGTCAGAAAGAAATACTTTTTGCAAGAGAAAAAATATGTAAAGAATTCGGTTTTCGGCTCATCGCATATTAGATCACGATCGCATGTCTTCTGTCAACGAAATTAAACTGAATTTGAACAAAAGGCGCGGTTATTTTTGCAATATTAATTCAGCCAAAAGCAGAAATTACACTGATGTTTTCACGATTTTTGTCGTCGCGCGTATCGAGTTTAAACACATATATTTAAAATGTATTGGATAAAGCTACTGTACGCACGAGTTTTTGACGCTTTTGCTCAGCCGCAAAGTTTTATGAAACTCTCAACTTTGCCGCTTTTCTAGCGATGACAGACTCCGTTTCCATTTGTTTTATGGGCAATCGGGAATTTGACAACATATAATGCATAGCGTAGTAAAGGATTTGTTTTAAGAAGTGTAATAAAAACCGTAGTCAAGTGAAATACCACTTTCACATACCTGTTTTGTGGCACTTTTTGCAAAATTTCGGTAGGCGTCGGTTACTTATGTAAACGCAGTAGCTTTTACTAAATATACAATACCATCATATGTGACATTCCAACGAATGCACCAACATAGAAAAATTTAAGACAGTTTAGTTCTACATATGACCAAATTTTAACTGTGTATGCCGCTGTCGCACTCATTAGATTTTCCAATCGGTTCCATGACGCAAGATCTCGGCGTAAAATCGTGAAGCCATCATTGCAATTTTAGCTTTATGCTCAGTATCGTGTTGGCCGCGAAACGAAACATCGTGTCAAATCCCATACAAAATGAACTTTCATTTCGTCGACAAAACTGCTCGTTCCGCTCTATGGTATTGTGGTCATAAGCGGAATTCGATGATGGATTGGATTGATGATTCCTAGTATCCGGGGGGCGACCAGTAGCGCAGTGTGTTGAAGCATCAGTCTCATGTTTGACTACCGGCGTTTCGGGCTCGAATCCCGTCCACGACGACGTTCGTGGCCATGGATGTGCAGGAGGTGCATCCTGGCTACTGCATTCTCCGAAACCAGTTTATGCCGAGAAACGTCAACTGGGCCACATGGAACAGTTCACGCGCTATGCCCCACAAGGGGTTAGGGCAATTGAGAGAGAGAGAGTATCCAATAGATGGCACTATTCTGCGGCGAATTCAATTTCGTAACTTTACAAACTGAAGTATACTTCGAACAAGAGCGGGGAGTTTGACGTTCTGATATTTGGTAAGCTATTCGCCTAATTGCAAGTCCTGAAGACGCATTCAGACATTTAATCATAAATCATGAGAATCATAAAATCATTATGACATGTTCAACCTAATTTTCCTCGAAAATACTTTACGGCTAGTTTTTATGTCGTTTTTACACGCTAGACCAACTACCCGCGTCTATTAGACCGCGCATTAGATCGTTCATTAGACCGCCCATTAGACCACGTATCAGAGCAGCTATTTGATTTTTATAATGAATAAATCATTATAAACAAATAGCTGCAGCTCGTTTACTCGAATATCTAGCGATAAACGGCGTGGCCTGCCTCAAAACGGAAAGAGTGTCAATGCGCTATAGCCTCAGTTTTCCCCCATTCTCTGATACATCTCTTCACGTTACAAAAAGTAATAAAAAAAAACGGGTCTGATCCACGAAGATGCGTCGCTCAGGCCGTCCAGGCTTCCCCATCCGTCTGTTTAGTGCCAGGAATGCCGACGTGCACAGGGACCCAGTACAATATAACCTTCTTTACACATATTGTAGATGTAACAGTCCAATTAATAATCGTCTTCATAACCGCCTTACTATTGGAGATTCTTCTTACAAAGGAAGGTAGTTTTGTGTGTACTGATGAATCTACATGATTGTACCGCATTTTTATAATTTTCACTGCCTTTGAGTTTGAGGTACAGAATACATGCCATGGAGCCCAGTCCTTTTAAGTGCAATCAGCACTCATTTGGGATTTCAGAAATTAATCCGTTTCGGTGTAAATATTTCTTTTTTGATAACAATTTAAAACCAATATAGTACGTTTATTTGAACACAAATATAATATGAAAATAGTAATTGCCAAGCCTTTAGGTGACTACCCTTTAGTGCATATGTGGGAGAAGCAAAATATTAAAAAAAAAGATTACTTCGTCTTTTTTTTTTTTGTTACAGGGGAAATTGTTCAATTCATTTCAGCAATGATAACATCGGACTGACGATTCAATGCACTAAACTACCTGTTCACTTAATGATGTTGTTGTTTCGACTGCATACTCGTATTTTTCAGATGATTCAGTTGCTAGCATGCACCTCATATCCGAGTCGACTTTTACTGACAAGCTCGGGAGTTCCAGTAGTAACCACAGGCAGTTGTTTTTTTTTTATTGACCGCCGAAGATTGAACCTATGTTTCTCTAGATGAAGAATCGTAGAGTGGCTGCTGAGAACTACCGAACGAGTCACTTAATGATATTATCCCTAATTTTCCGAGAAATCATATGTTTCGATTTTTGTATACATATAGTTCTCTGTTCCGTTTTTTTTTCGATTTTCTGTTCAAATGGGTATTAATACACCGTTGTTGTTGTTGTAGCGATGCCTGCTGGCATGAAGGTGTTTGGCCGTTTGGCTCCGGTGCTTGGTCCACCTCAAATTGTTCTCGAAATAAGTTGAAAATATCTTCACTGTTTTCACACCCGCAGCTTGAGATTACGCCCCTTCTTCGAAAATCCAATTGCATATCAACGGAAAACTTAGCCCATTTAGTAAAGCATATTTTTTCACAGACATCATCTAAATACGCTCTCGACTTGAGAATCCTTAGCAAAACCAGACATGGTGGTTTCTTAAAGTAATTTCTGCACACTTCCCAAAAACGCGAGAAACTGCAAAGCATAAAGGCTTGCACAAAGATATGAACGTTTAAAGATTATCCTTTAAAAGTGGTTTCATCTAAAAGTACTTTAGCTCCCAATTAGAAAGTTCCTGAAATCTTTGTGACACCTCCAACCAAATCAACTTTTAATTTTCTCATTAAAAACTTTTTAAAAAGATTCATGGAATTACTTTTATATCGTTCTCTTGTTCTCTCCTTTCACAGCTATTAAATGTTCATCCTGGTGCTCGAATTAGCTCACAACGTGAATTACAACAGACACCGCTACTACGTAATCAAGACTTCAAGAAGATCCTTCAGAAAACCATACGGCCACCATTCAAGCCACCCGAAGACCATCTCAATTGTGATCCATGCTTAGAATTAGAAGAAATGATAGTCGAAACGAAACCATTGCACAAGAAGAAAAAACGCTTAGCAAAGCAACGTTCGGCACGTCGTGATAGCGATCCGGATAGCGGTAGTAATATCATCAAAGAATTTATAATTTACAATAGATATAAGGAGCTTAAGCGTAAAGCAATGGAATTGAAAGAGATCGAATGGCAACGTGAACTCGATAGCGCTATGGCCAATTCCGAAGTCAATAGTCTAGTCCCCGGCAAAGCGACTTCCGAAAGGAAGAAGTTATCAGCCTCCGTCACCGCGAACATTAGAGCCGGATGTTCCACGTCCAAGGATGAGCATGATAGTATTGAATATATAGATCGAACGCCATCGCCTAGGTCATCAAAAAATACAATACACGAGGAGGAGGCGAGATGAAGTCAAAGCCGCCATTATCTTGGATTATAGTTAGATGTCAGTTAGTAGCTCATAAAAGAACATTAGTACTCGTTAGAGTCCTTTTCTTGTGCTCAGCATCATTTCATAGTCTCCGGACGCGTTTTATGTTGCACGGTAAATGATTACCAAGAAAGTACGAATGCAGGATGGAATCGAGTATCAGCACCTACACAATTTTCCTTCTGGGAAATATTTTCCTTAGTTTTTATAAATAGCATGTAGTATTGAATTGCAATGAAGGGAGTTTCAGTAACACTAATGAGGTATGTACTTTGCGTCTTATTAACTGAAGGAACTTGATATTCTATTGTGAAACTCTAATTTCGTAAAAATCTCTTTTCGATACGACTTTAATACCTCCAATCTAATCCTACATCCACCAAAAGAAATCAACCACTTATTCCCTTCCCAATGTATTCAGAATTTATTGCACGTTAGACACACCCCACGCTACTTTTAAGGATTTTGTTTACATCAGCACAAGCAAGTTAAACCCCTGTTAGACATCCATGACCTTGCATACATACGGGTACAGTACAAGTCACCTCTTATCAATTCCACATAGATTGGGGATGGGGAGCCATAGAATAATAGCTCCAGCTAGAGCAGTCGTCGTGAATAGCAAAGATTTGCTTTCAGTCTCCCTATCTAATTTTTTTTTTAGTCGAACTTCAACACTGCCTGCCCTGCCGTATGTGGATAACGCACTAAGATCTATAGTCGTGTCGTACAATAATTCTACTACACGAGCTTACTCTTCAGCATCTTCTCATGATTTCCTCGTTTATACGCGACTTTTCCAATAATATTTTTCTTTTTTTCGTAGAGTATTTTTATCGACTCACAACTTGATTATGTACATACGAGTACTATACAGAGTCAGACAAGTTCCTTACGTTAATGACTCTTGATTTCGTTTGATAGCCGAAACGAATTGGAGGCGTGGAAAAGTTGCGAGTAAAAATAAATAGGTGGTTTTTATTGCATTCGAGTTCATCAAGGATGCTTTATGGTGTATCCACCAGCTTAGGGATAAAATGTTGTCTAATCGAACTGTGAGCAGAACATGTAAGAAGGTTATTGTGATTTAAGATTTATTTATAATAACGTATGTAGGTTGTTTGCGCGATTACAATAATTTATTAAGTCCTCTGATTCCTATTACGGGTTTGAATATATGAGCTCCCATGTTTATTGTGCTGCAATCATCTACGCATTTACCCACATTTCCCAAATCATTAGCTTTAATTTGGCATTCAGTATTTCATATATTGAACTTGGGTTAAGTTAGGTTAGGTTAGGTTAAAGGACTGCCATGAATTATCTACAGCACACATAGACCACATCTGGGTCCGTTTTATTACCACACGGGATATAAAATCGCTGCCATCCTATACCTCGAACCAGCATGAGCGCACAATAAAACCCTCGCAAGTTGATCACCCCGCTCGTTCTCTACTATATTCCTATGGCCCGGAACCCAGGCGAGGTTGAATCTGTGTTAGCTAGCCAAACCAGCTCTCGATATCATTGCATTACTATTTTCGACGACAAATGTTGCCGCCTCTGGGGCCTTTTCAGTTTGACTTGGCTGGCGGTGAAAATGTTGATGTCCCTTGTGACTACTGAGATGCGCTTCAGCATCCGACAGGCTTCCCCTAGCTAACCACTACCTAAATGTTTCTCAAAGTCCGGTTCGATGAGGTAGTCCGTTAGGAGCATGTCTAACCCCTCTCTCCCTAGGGATGTCAGGATGCTCATATTATTTCACCGTCTTGTATGCACACTGCTTAACTGTGCGCTACATATGGCCCTGAACGTAATTTTTTTGGCCAAAGGGGTGTAATTATGAGATTGTATTTAGTTCGTCCGCTTGGCAATTAGGAATATCATGCAGTCTTCACACGGTGTTCAGCATATCAATGTTATATTTTCTAAATAGCGCCTTGTATGTGAGAATCGGTCGTACTTCCGCCCACCATGAGAACTTCGAGAGAGAGAGAGAGAGAGAAAGCGAGAGAGTCTGTGATTGTCCATTTCATTCGGGAAACCGTCACATTGATCTCGCATGGAGGGTGCACTACATTAGAATATACGCACCGAGCTATCATCACACAGAAATTATCCCTCAAACATCATTACCTAGCCATGATTGTGCCGGGAAAACCAATCCACTCAGTATCTCACAAAGAATTCAATTTGTGATATGTTTGTGTATCAGGCGCCCTAAATATAAATACACATCATTTTCCATTTATTTTCGCAAGTCATATGACTCCTCGATGTTTGCGCTGCAAATGCATGTGTTGTGCATAGTCCGAGTCTTAGTGGCGTTGAGGTTCAGCCAACCTATGTATGAGTTCGATCAAAATCCGACTAGAGACCAAGTCGACCAATGAATGGACGCTTGTCAGAATCGTGTCTATTGATGTACGGTTTTAGACGTACGACTGGCTCTAGACGTACGACTCTAGACGTATGACTCTAGACGTACGACTCTAGACGTACGACTCTAGACGTACGACTCTAGACGTACGACTCTAGACGTACGACTCTAGACGTACGACTCTAGACGTACGACTCTAGACGTACGACTCTAGACGTACGACTCTAGACGTACGACTCTAGACGTACGACTCTAGACGTACGACTCTAGACGTACGACTCTAGACGTACGACTCTAGACGTACGACTCTAGACGTACGACTCTAGACGTACGACTCTAGACGTACGACTCTAGACGTACGACTCTAGACGTACGACTCTAGACGTACGACTCTAGACGTACGACTCTAGACGTACGACTCTAGACGTACGACTCTAGACGTACGACTCAAGACGTACGACTCAAGACGTACGACTCAAGACGTACGACTCTAGACGTACAACTCTAGATGTATGTCTCTAGATACGTGCACATTATAACAGAAACTTACGTCTAGAGTTGTGCATCTAGAGTCGTTTTTCTATAGACGTACGGTTCTTTCAAATTGTATGGAATTTAATGAAATGAAAGAGTAGCCGTGTAGGTTGTTTATGATACGGAAATTAAAAAAAAAATATATCCGCTATTTAATAGATACATGCACATAACGACAGAAACGTAGTCTAGAGACGTACTATTACAGACATACGTCTAGAGTTGTACATCAGAAGACACGATTTTGACAAATTGTAAGGAATTATTAATAGAAATGTGAGAGAAGCCGTGTAGTGTGATTACGACACGCAAATTTTTAAAACGCGAAATTCGCTATTTAATAGATATGTACGTGCACATAATGACAGAAACGTCCTTCTAGAGACATACTATTAGAGACATACGTGTAGAGTCTCCCTTTTAGGCATAACTTGTGCCCAAATCTTGGTCTATGAAAAATCTCAAATCACCATCAACAACGTGAAACCAAAGTAGGTACGGAGTACACTAATTAAATAACCGGTGCATAAAAGCACTTGCTGCAAAAACTGCTGAAACCCTAACAAAATAAAAAAAATACTTGAAAAAATCATCCTTCCAGTTTCAGCTGTAACACTGTTCCTTTACAATCGTCCGTTCAACAAGGACAACACAGTGGCAATGAACAATACAAAAAAAACATTCGCAAAAAAAGAGTCGCATGGGGGCTACAAGGCGACGCGACGCTACGGAACTCGTAAATTAACATCGTTAGCTGATTTATTTTCATAATTTACCCTACAGAGGGTATTTTTCCCAACTAATCTGTATTTGAATAGCCCAACAAACGAGCCATATACTCGGAGAGCGAAAGTTGAAAAAAAAACCGTAAACAGAAAAATGAGCCCTTTTCTCGGCATCCCACGCTGGTTTAGATTAGTATGAAGTGGAACCGAATACTCGTAAATGTCTAACCAAGCGTATGACTGGAGCCATGCAGAACGGAAGCACGAACAGAATAAATGTACATACTCCTACATATACTTCTACGGCTGAGTCAATTAATTCGCCCGAGAACGAAGTGGATGTTTGAATAATTTTCCATTAGACGGCACTGTGGGGCAGAGCCATAAGGATCTCGCACTCACATTCTGATTACGGGGTACTTGAATGCGAATGCAAAATCCTTGTGTTCTTCCTCGGCTCCATGAGTATTTTTATCCGTGTAATATGTGTGTGGAAGTATTTTACTATACCTATACATGTTCGAGGCTTTCTGTTATCTGCCTCATATAAAGGCTATCAATTATTCAAATAGCTTTCAAGATTTCAGAACGATCTTGCTTCGTCTTTTTCTTCTTCGTCTTGTTCCTTGTTCATTTCCTATTCATTCGTTTCCTCGTCGGACTGAATCAAAAAAGTGTTGAGTCGGATGCTACTTCTTACTACGTCTCACCGCACTTCTACATACCACCACAAAGAATTTTTGCACGATATATAGTATGTACGTACAATGGAAGGCGTATTCTTGTCGTCATTGTTCATCTTTTTTATTCAAACGTATAGATTTCACAATTAAGGATCAAAGAGGAGAAGATGAATTGAAATCTGTATTGACGTCAAATCAGTCTTTCATTGTGGATACACGTATATTATGTATTATATGCTAACGAAGTGCTTCTATTTCTAACAACATGAGAAATGACTGAAAATGGAAGAATCGTGTTTCCATGGACATTGTGACTATAGTGCCTTTCTGATGATTATTGATGAGCATCATGAGCTATTTATGTGGAATGGAATACAAAAATGTTTCAATGTCGAATAACATTTCCGTGGTTGTTTATTCAAGTTGGAGTCTACTCCCACCAGGTAACGTTTTCTTGGAACTATATCATCAATAAACAAACGATAGCTAAAGCATTACACTGGATTACCTGTCAGTGATAATAGCACCGCCTTTGCTCCTACAGTGGTTTTCGCACTGAACTCATATTCATATCAGACACTCGTTTCCAGACTTTAGAAAATTCAGTCTTTAACCCCTTTAAAAGTATTCCCATAACCAAAAACCGCAGACCATCAAGGCAAGAGGAACGATGCTGCGGATAAACTTGATAGATAAGGATCAGATCAACCAATCGCTCTCATGGACCTGAGCCTCACTGTGGCTTTGGGCTGGCCCCGGCCCCCGGCTAAACTACGGATGCCAGGCTGGTCTTCACCAGTACTGGAATAACCTTCCACGGCTGCGTCAATCGAAGGAGCTGATAATTTCCTCCAATTTCACTCGATGCGGTTCGGAATCGGGGTACTAATCGCTTGTAAATGTCAGAACTCACGATTTGCTCCAGGAATGTTTTGCAAACGCTGATCCAGTTGCTGTTGTTTTCGTTGCCCGTGAAATAAATTTGCAAGAACTTGTTGTTTTGGTCGGGGAGTGGAAGAGGTGGTATATCTGACCCTGTACCTTAAAGGTTGGCATTAATCTTCCCTCGTTAACAACTCTTTTTTATGCAAACAATGATGCGTGGCTCCATAATTGGGGGCCGTTGAACTTTTCCATTTGACCAACACATTCCGACCGCTTCTATTTGAAACTTTCAAGAAGTATTTAGACACTTTTTCCATCTTCCCAATTAAAGATCCCTATGATGGACGCTATAATTAAAAATTTTGTCATATTTGAATGCAGTCATCACCAAATCAGTCCGTTGATTTTATCTCGAAATTCATCCAGCGTTTCTCGCAGCAATTTCTTGGGCTCATTCTCGACAAAAGGTTAGGTTGGAAGTCATATTCAGGACCGAGTAAAAAAGCCTACTATTGCTATGTACTCCTGCAGGAGAGCCATAGGTAGAAGCTTGGGTCTGCAAATAAATGTTGTGCACTGGCCTTACGTTTCTTGTACGCGCCCTTATTCATGGTATTGTGGTTTGGTGGAAATCCCTTCATATTGCAGCCTGCTTAGTAAGGACCAAAGACTAACCTTCGTCCTCTTTAGCGGAGCATTAAGGCCAACTTCGTCTGCAGCCTTGGACATGCTGCTCAACCTGCTTCCTCTGGATATCATGGGCAAACAAACTGCTGCAATCACTGACATACGCCCTCGTGAAACCGGACCTCGTCTGCCTTCGACCACTCATCGATTTTAAACAGTTTGGATACTCCTAAAGAAACTGATTATTCCACTCGCAAACATCTGTTCGATAAGAACTTCTCATCCGTCATCCCAAGTCGGGATCAGTGGAAGGAAGGCAAATTTCCAGTTGCTGGCTCTATCGGCATATATGCGGACGGATCCAAAACAGACGGAGGGGTAGGAGCGGGCATCTATTGCAATAGATTAAATCTAAGCCTGACTTTCCGTCTACCTGCTCACTGTAGTGTTTTTCAGGCGGAGATCACTGCGATTTCGGAAGCTCTAATCTCTTTAGGATGACATGTCGTAACTGGTAGGGACATTATCTTCTACATACATATATATATTTTTTTTGTTGTGGGTCGATTTGGGTCATAGCACATGATCCAAAATTCAAGCCACCCTTCTTGACGAAATCTTGACTCCGCGAATGCTTACCGATGATAATTTTTATTTAATTTGACGTCTTTATTTTTGACTGTACTATACAAAATGTATCACTATCGATACTTATCATGCTAACCTAAAACCAAAGACGTGCTATTTCCCAAAGTTAAAGATTAAGAAGTTAAAAATATATTTAGAATCAGAACTACATAACATGTTCCCAATAAAATAAAAGAATACATATTTAGAATAAATGAAAGAAATCAAAAAATTATTAAATGCGGACCAAAATTATTTCCTAAATTATCATGTCAAGACATTCATTCTCGATAAGAAAATAAAATTAAAATATATTAACCTAAGCGTTTTTCATTAATGTATTAAATTTAATCGGCACAGAAAAGAAATTACTAAAGAAAAAAACACAATGTCTTCTACCTGAATACCGTAATGCGAATATTCAATTAATGGTAGATATAGAATAATACTCAAAACAGATAAAATATCGAAAAATAAATACAATTTTTTTTTTGTTAAAAAATTTATTTCATGCTTTATAGGTGTAGGAATTAGAAAAATATATCTTAAATATTGTGGGACAGTAACTATGTTTTAGTAATGAATCGCGAAAGAATTCTACATCACTAAACTTGAACTTGCTATCGACATACTAAAAATTAGGAACTGAGCACATGTATCTTCTAGGCATTTTTGATATGATATCATCTTTCACAAAGTTAACAAAAAACAAACAGTTTCTAATGTAAATAATCACAGAAAAGAAACATCTGAATGGAAATAGAATAAAATTAAACTATAGACGCAATAGATCATTACCAAAAGTCAAAATAATAACGCGATCTTTTAAAAAAATTGTAACATACGTATATACGTATTCGTATATGTAGCACAATACAATACATCAATAAAGCTATTGCAGAAATTCACTGTGCACAAATTACAAGAAAACAATTTCTTCTTTCTTAATTTTCGAAACGAAAACTCCAATTCGCAAAATCACAAACGTTGTCAATATTGCTTGCGTATTACAGCAAATTATGAAAAATATTCATCAGGCATCGATCGTCATTGTTATGTACACCTGTTAATTGTTTTGCCTCTCGAAATTTATTATAACTGAAATTGTATCTTTAACATCTCGAAAGTGATCTAGAAAAGTTAATTAATGTAGGTGATATGTATTAAATTGTAGGTCTACGAAAATGAATTCGAATCACTGAAAAAAAAATCTTTATAAAACGCTAAAATTTATGAAAAACAACACATGAACTGAAATTGAATTGAAATTAATATTTTTGTAAATCAAATGTATATCTGTAAAGTCTTTATGAATATTGTTTAAAAATTGCGTAATAAAAGTCACTCACATAGTATGAATTTGTTGGTTGGTGTTTTAATCATCTTAATTTAATATTCATTCTCTGGGGTGGTCGAAGATTCTCTGATTGATTAGATGCACCGCGAGCTGAAAATGACATCAACAGTGGAATTTCTTAGATTCACAGAGAAATTCAAGTCCAGCAACATAACATTGTCAATCGCTTATGTTATGTTGGATTATCGTTGTCTGTAGTCGTTATTAACTGAAACTTAGAAGAGAAACAAAGGTTCCTTACTACAAAATATATTTATTTTCGCATATACGTATTTTGGGAGTTACTTACTACAAGTTTGATAACTTAGAAGAGAAACAAAGGTTCCTTACTACAAAATATATTTATTTTCGCATATGCGTATTTGGGGAGTTACTTACTACAAGTTTGATATTTTATTGACCTGCTTGACTTCTTGAACATTATCCCAATATTAGCTGGAAAACCAGTTACCAATAAGAACAAGAATTACTTCGAACTAAAGCTGATTGACAATTCAATAAAAAGTGCATATTGAAAGCGTGAGACGATTACGTTAAAAGCCTTTAACAACCACTTAAAATTAGCTAAAATAACGACGGAGATTAGCGCATCGATAGAAAACGTGATCCATAAAATCAGCAGGGCATACGAGATTTAGGAAAGAAAAAGAAGGGTAATGAAAAGGAAATTAAAAGCATTGGCACCAATGACGGAAAATATCGACGTCAACGAAATAGTTTCAGATAGAACGACGAATTTAAAAAGCTTAACAATGGGTTGGGATACGCACTACCAACCCAACGATCAGATGAAGACACTATAGTTAACATTGAAGCAGCGATAAAATAGTAACCAATGGAGGAGAAGGAAGAAATAAGAAGAGCTATAGGGAAAATCTTTAAAGAAGAGCGATATAATTGAAGCCAAAACACAAGTACGAAAGACAAAACATTGAAGCGCCTGAGAGATAAGCCCGTGTATTACTTAAAGGCAGACAAGGGGAATAAAATAGTTATTATATGGACAAGACCAGTTACGACGAGCTAGTTATAGATAAGTTTGCTGGTGGCAATTTTTTCAAATTACGCACAGATCCGTTACCAGATCCATTAAACGAGTAGATAAGACTTTAAAGGAAGCTAGTGTGGTTTTCGATAATATGTTCAAACTACGTATGCCTAACAAATCGTTGCCAAGGATACGATGTCAACCAAAAGTGAACAAAGAAGGTAGCGACTTAAGAGAGATCATTGCAGATACAAATTCACCCACTTATAAGATCACGAAGTGGTTAATACAACAATACCAGGAATGAGGCGACACACAGAGCAAACATTCAGTGCAAAACTCGGTTGACCTGATGAAGAAATTCACTCTCTAATTGCCTTGAGCCCTCCAGAGGCATTGGTGCGTCAACATCTCTAGCATTTCTATGCCTTCTTGACGTTTAAGTAGCATATCTACTTTTCAGAAGTGCAGTTGCTAGCATGCACCTCCTATCCGCGCCATCTTTTAGTAGGGCAGGCAGTTTTTGATAGCGCCATGTTTGATCCCCGAACTCTAGATTACTATCGTAGAGCGGTGACCGAACGATCACGGCCACCGAGCGCGACATGGTCCCCTTATTAATATGAGATTGGCAATTGAAAAAAATGTAAGCGCCTGTGGCAACTACAATAAATTGTTAAAAAAAAATCCGAAAATATTTTTATTTTTATGCGGTGTTTTTGGGACATCCTGTATATCCTGGTACTCTAGGATATATGAATACACCTCGAATATATACATAGATTTGAGTCATGAATGAATCGAATGACAGGATGAAAACCAGTCAATTATTTTGTATAGAAATTGTTTCAAATATGGTCGAAACGAGCGTAAATATTAAGCGCGTTTTTTCAAGATCCATATAGGGCAGAACAGGTTAAGACCACACAATTACACTAACAATTTGATCTGAGTTGCTTTCGATAGAACGTTAGTGCAGGATTTCTACTCTTTTAAATAGTTCCACATTAGAAATGCAGGCGGCGCAGGCATCGAAGTCTTGGAACAGTTCACAGTTTGGGAAGCACATAAAGTTCATTTCCTGCCAATAAAATGTTCGTTTTGTGTAATTATATGGAATAGTAAACATACAAAATAATTTTGCTGCCTAAAGGAATTTTGTCCGATTGTATATGTACTCAGGATTTAAGTTTTCTCTTGAAATTTGAGTTGACATTTGAATTATAACTGAACCAAGACACACTCCCTTAGCAAAGACAAAAAATTACTCCGTTAAATTGCTCTGGATCTTGTTTTTCATCGCTTCACTTGCTCTGCTCTGCTCTGTACGAAAAAAACGCGCCTATTAAGTCCAAAAACTTTTTGCGACCACTTTAGTGTATGTATTTATACCAAAACAAGAGCTTACTTTTGCAATAAACCCAAAACACACCGACATTTCTTACAAAAGCACAGAATCAAACCAGATACCACATCCTACGAAAGACACACACCCCAGTCCAACTAAGATACACTCCATCCGTAGCACCGTTCTCTTAGGACGCAATACACTTTACACCGTCCGTTCAACTTCACCACACTTCGTTGTGTTGAAACTCACTGTTGCAGGATTTATGTCGAAAAGAGAAACTAGGATAAATTCCATGTGCATGTAGAGAAATTGTGGATGGAATACATGTGGAGAATCCTGTGGTTGTTGTCTAGGCTTTCAAATTGAACAAGGATATAATTGTTGAATTTCGGAGCTTGCAAAAGGCAACATAAAGCTCATTGAACTGTTATATGTATAGTACGCAATCACTAGAACCAAATTATTTATATACTAAACTGTCATATTACTTCATTTCGTATTAGAAAGAAATGTAACATTTGCATGAATCTGAAACTATCAGATTTATAACTACTATTATACTAATCTGGCTAAATCAAGTTAGATTTGGTTCAAAGTAAGACGTAAGTTTAAGTGATAAACACGTATACTCAGCCGGCGCCGTTAAGAAAATAGTGACAGATCAAGTTACTTAGAAAGCAGAAAAGAGTGACAGTATCAGTGAAGGAAGCTAAACTGCAATTTGATCCAAATTTATACCTAAAATTCTACTAATGCTGCGGTTGTCGTGAAGGTTGTACAAACTTTGCACATAACAATTTTCCTTGATATTAAGGGTTTTGTAGTCAAAACAAAACCCTTATGAAATCGGTTAAATGTCTGTCTGTCCATAGAATATCTCACGAACGGCTGAAGCAACATACATGAAATTTTGTAGGAATGTGTAGAATTATTATAATTCGCCGGAGAAAGCGATGCGTTGTAATAGGCTAACTTTAAGGGGAAATGAAGGTCAACAAAATTTTTTTTATCTGGTATAGGCAAGTGGGGTATCATGAGAAAGGTATCACTGAGTACACTCCATTTTTGCTACAAACAAAAATTGATCGGAAGGGTCCGAAAAGCACAAAAATATGGGGGCAAAATTTTATTTCTTTGACCATAGGCATGTTGGGATTCCTTTCAAAGAGAGTAATGAGCTCTTTACATTTCTGGTATTTTTACCTAATTTAAAGCAGCTAGGACGCGACGGAGTGAGGAGCGAAATGGGCAAAAAATGTTAAATAAAAATTGCACGTAAATATTAAACGATTAATATGAAACCTGGCAAAAATTGAATGTTATTATCATTTAACAGTAATTCAATTCTCTCAGGTTCAATAAAGGTGCAGGTGAGTTATAACTGACTAACTAACATATTCTTATATCAATCGTTTAATATTTAACGATATTATATGCATTGTAATGAAATGCTATTTCTAGAATGTTTTTGCCTCTTTCGGCCCTCACTTTGCCGTAGCTACTTCAGATGGAGAAAAAGTACCACAAATGGAAAGTACAGTAAGACTCCGCTTAACGCGTGTTAAGAATAAAGTGGAATGGGTCATTGCGAGTCTGAGTGAAAACTCATCAGGGTGGAGTGGACGAAATCAAGTGACAGTGTAAATTGGCTTCTAGCTGGTTATTTTTGTGTGGTAGTGGATAGCGGGGTTGAGTCATTTTGACTTAGGGCCGATTGCTCAATGTCCGATTAAAATTTATCTTAACAATGAATTTGATTTTCTCAATATCTGTTTAGCGCTATTAATCGGATAAACGCTAACCATCCCCTAGCCTTCGATTAATTGCTTATCCAAAGCAAAACCCAGCTCCTGGTTTCCTGTTGATAATTTATCCTAAGCAAAAACCCAACACCTGATACCGGATGCTGAGATTTTGACAGCTAGAACTGAAGTTTTGCAAATTCAAATGAAAACAATGAAAGCGGCCATAAAGAACAGAGTTCCTGGAAATTCATTCGATAGAAGAGAATTTGCAACAAACTTAGCAGCAAATGTACATGCTGAGCGACCGTACTAATACAAAATAGATATGTAGACGGTAGAATTCCGCCAAGAAAATCAGCTGATTTTACTATAATTGTGGTCTGAGATAAGCACTTTATGGCTTGGTAATTTGTATGAAACATCTACATACATCCTCACCCTCATCCGCTAGCCAATATCCCTCACATCCCTACAAAAAATGCACATAAGAGGCCTCTTCTACTACATACTAGTACTACATACATGCATACTGTTTTTCGTAGAGCGAATTGGAGTTAACCCTTTTTAAAGGGTAGAGATTGTTGGGAGAGAAGTGAGAGAGAGGGGGGAGGTAGGCTTCTCGCTGACTCTTCTTTCAACAATTATTCCAAGAATTTATTTTTAATATTTTTTACGCAAGCTTGCAATTTGCTATGTCGTCTTAACATGAATGGTTAAGCATCTCTAGGAGTAGGACAGTTCATCTCCTATTGGCATGGGACACTACAAAACCCTCGGATTGCGGGCGTATCCCTCTGTTTTCCGGTTTCATTTATAATTGCGTATCGATCGTGGAGTACTGTACAACATCATGCTGCAATTTGGTATACCAGCAAAATTAGTGCGACTGACAAAGATGACGATGACCAACTCCGTCTCACAAGTCAGGATCCAGAATAGACTAACTGATCTATTTGAAACACACACTGGTTTGAAACAGGGCGATGGACTGGCACCGACGCTCTTCAACCTAGCACTGGAATACGTTATTCGGGCCATGAATATGGACAACAGCAAGACGCTACTCATCAAGTCGACACAATTAGCAGCGTACGCCGACGACATCAACATCATGTCCCGAAGTTTGGCTGACGCAGAAGAACTTCTGCATACGCTCGATACCGCTGCAAAGGAAGTTGGATTACGTATTAACGAGGGTAAAACTAAAATAATGATGCAATCGGTGACAAGGACACCTGCACAACCGAGCATCAACGTGGGGGACCTCAACATCGAGTTCGTGAACAACTTCATTTACCTGGGTTGCAACCTGTCAAGGGACGCCAACGAAACTGACGAAATCAAGCGACGGATACAGTTAGCTAATAAGACTTTTTTCTCGGTTCTCCCCATAATGAAATCGAAACATGTGCACAGCAACACGAAGCTCCGCGTGTACAAAACCATTATACGACCAGTGCTATGCTATGGCTGCGAAGCATGGACCCTAACTCAAGCCTCCGAAAACATGCTAGACACCTTCGAACGTAAGGTTCTACGGCGAATTTTCGGGGCTGTTTGCGATCGAGATGGATGGCGCATCCGGTACAACCATGAGTTGTATGAAATGTACGATGAGCTGCAAGTCTCGAAAATCGTCAAACTACAACGACTTCAATGGGCAGGGCATGTACAAAGAATGGACGATGATCGCATGCCTAAGAGAGTAATGAATGCAGAACGAGTCGACGGAGCGAGACTGCGAGGACGACCGAGATCTCGTTGGGAGAGCTCAGTAGGTGTGGACGCCGCGCAGCTGCTGGGCTCCCAAAATTGGAGGACGCGGTCACGTGACCGAGATAATTGGAGGACAATGATCCAGGCGGCCAAGGCCCGACGTCGGGCTGTCGCGCCACGATGATGATGATTTATAATTGCGTAGATTGAAAACTTTCTCTTGTATTGAAAAATTGCAGTGTAGAAGTTACTGTTTCGAAAATTCAGACGAAAAAATCAATGTAATTGATTGACATAAATGATTGTCATTATGATATTGTTGTTAATTGAATTGACCTCCACCTGGCTGGCTGACTTAACACCTAGTGGATCATAGCGCACCAACCATTCCTGCGCGCCATCGTACTGCGCTCTGGGCAATGGAGCGCAACTCCCTAAACGACCCAGCGCCTTACATTCTTTCGCCACAGATCGACGCCATGTGATTTCCAGACTCCCTCTTGATCGTTCTTGGTTGGAAATGGGGTTCTATTTCGTAGCATGTAAAGCAATGCAATTATCATCCTTCCGCAATGTGTAATCTATCCACTGCCATTTTCGCCTGCGTATCAATTCGTCGATTATCATATCTAACCTGTACGCTAACTTAGCTCTTCATTTCATATTGTCCCTTGCCAGAAAGTTCTTAGAATTTATAATGGACGGTTTGGTGGGCATCCGCAGATGCCCGTGGGGACGAAACTTAAAGTAGCATAATGATCGTGAAGGTCGACTGTGCCATCTGGCGAAGAAATAGGCCCCTCAACAAGCTGTGCAGCCGCCTATGCTTGCTGTAGCTCAGCTCGGGAGACGTGGGCAGGATTTGCGCCGCTTGATGCCTTTGTCCTTTACGTATTAATAAAAATTCATAGTCCTGGGGAAGACAATACAAACAGAGTAGGTAAAAATTACGAATAAAAAAATGAGGCGATAAGTATGGAATGGTTAACGAGCGGCTGACTTGTCCTCGCACTCGCACCGGGGTCAATGTGTAATGGGACTTTCGGACTCTGGTTTCGTACCACCGACAGATCATTACTCATCAGGTGCTGCCATCGATCTGCCGGTGGAAACTTTCCGGGTACTGTCCCCATAAAAAAGCACAGAGAGTACCAGGGAGCGAAACAGGCCCAGCCTGGTCTTAATGTTGAGGTAACTGCTCAAGAAAAAGCGCCTTCAAACCGATCCGGTAATACATTCCATTGCTTATTTCAACGAACTGCCAACAACGTTTTATCGAACGCCGAACACAACAGCATTTAAAACTATGTTAAAATGGCATCTGAGGGAATCACCGAAGTATCATAAACATTTTTCATAACTTTCTTGATACGTCATACAAAATAAATTAAAAGAATTTTTAACACCAAAATGGAATTACAGTAATTTGCAGTGCCATTCCTTATACCAACAATCAATTGTCTGAGACGTACTGTAGGAATATCTATAAAAGAAAGCACTATCCAGAATTCATAAAATTTAAAATGATCAATCAATAAGAATAGTAACATGAGTTTTTTACTACGCCGAATTTGAATGGGGCAAGGCCCAGTGAATAAAGATACCGCTCTCCGCAAAAGTGGAAAGGAGATGTGACGAGGAGAGGAATACAAAAAAAACCAAACGGCGCAGAATGTTGTCATAAGGTGTCCTTCTGCTTAACGATAACGCGAGTTCTCACGCTGCAAGAAAAACGGTTGAGCTACCTGGCTAATTCAATTGGAACGTTTTTCTCCATTCAGCATACTCCGCACACCTTGCTCTAAACGATTACCACCTGTTCCCGAAGTTGGAAAATCACCTGGGCGAGAGCATTTCAGCAATGTTGACAAACTCAAGGCGGAAGTAGACCGATTTTTGAAGGAGATAACGGCGGCAGACTATGAGGCCGGACTAAACAAATTATTGCCACGTCTACAAAAGTGTATAGAATAAAATGGTGATTATGTGGAGAAATAGTTTATCAATTAAGGAATCCGAAAATGAAAGATTTTTTTTTAATATTACTTCCAGTTTTCTTTTTAATAAAATAGGGAAACTTAGATACTTTTTGTACGACCCTCGTAAAATTCGCTAAAAACCATTTAGAGAATTTTTGGATTAAGTTTGATCGTTAGCAAGAGCTGGGATACGGCTGCAGTTGAATTTATTCATCGGTATAATTTAGGAACTAAATGACTCCTCAGTCATAGTTTTTTTGTCTGAAGTTTGCTGAGAAAGAACTTCTAATTCTTAAAGGCGGTAGTTTCTTTCATTAAAAAGTAACATAACATTTTGATAAAGCTAAATATCTTACTGTTGTATTGTAGTTACAGAAACTGAAGAAATTTTAACTCTACTGTTGCAGCTTTCAACCACAATATACGAATTAGCGAGAACGAGAAGCAAAAGTCATCGTTAATTACTCGAAGTATCACGCCAATTGAACAATAAATGCAGTGAATTCATCCTAAGTCAAATTAAAATGTAGCGAAGGAATGTAAATGGCGCATATGTAAGAAATGCCGTATAATCTTCTTATGTCGTATAACTGAACCATATCATTTCGCAATATCCATCATCATACATTTCATTTAATTTATCTGAGTCTTTCTATCATACAGGAAGTTACCTAATGAATATTATATATGTGCTCTTGACAGCCAATATCCTTCATCCAACCCCTGTGATTTCATACGCCCACATATGTCCTGACACGTGGAATATTCACTACGTTGACCAATCACAATTCTTTTCCAAAGCAGCCATCATTGCACGTAGAGAATTTATCCTTCCCGGGTGGAGTTTAATTCGCACCCTACTGACATGTGCAGTATTGATTTCGTCCGACTCTATTCCAAACATAAACGATGAATATATTCCACGAATTCGAAATGGCTTATCATGGAGGTGTCCTTATTGAAAAATATGGAAAAATCTGCCACCTCTATATTTTCTGAACTATTGATTTTATTTTATGGATAAGTTTGTGGTGTTGTGATTAAGAAAGAACACTGAAATGTATGCTTTAATATTAAAATGAAATATTTTCTTAAACTTTTACTTTATGAAAACAGTATGAGTGAATATAAGTGGATTTTTTAAACGGAATCTGTGCAATCTTTAATATTTATATCTATTCATGTCAACGCGACACAAACTCCTATCAGTCGCGATTTTACAGCTATTTTGAATTTCCCGCGAATTATTTGCATTTCTATTCTCTTGTTAATTTAATGTACTCGTATTTCATCGAATTTTTGTTTGAATTTCATTAGAATCAGTGCGAAGGTAGGTACTCGTAAAATAATTGCGAATAAATCGCGTTGTGAGAAAAACCTTGAAAAACTGTAGTGAAATCCTCATCATCATCATCGTGGCGCGACAGCCCGACGTCGGGCCTATGCCGCCTGGATCATTGTCCTCCACATATCTCGGTCACGCGACCGCGTCCTCAAATCTTGGGAGCCCAGTAGCTGTTCGGCGTCCACATATACTGAGTTTTCCCAACGAGATCTCGGTCGTCTAGGCAGTCTCGCTCCGTCAACTCGTTTTGCATTCATCACTCTCTTTGGCATGCGATCATCGTCCATTCGTTGGACATGGCCTGCCCATTGAAGTCGTTGTATCATAGTTTGACGATTTTCGATACTTCCTGCTCATCGTACAGTTCATAGAGCTCATGGTTGTACTGGATGTGCCATCCATCTCGATCGCAAACAGCCCCGAAAATTAGTAGAACCTTACGTTCAAATGTGTCTAGCATGTTTCCAGAGGCTTGCGTTAGGGTCCATGCTTCGCAGCCACAGCATTGTACTGGTTGTATTTTTTTCGTGTTTCTGTACACATGCTTCGATTTCATTATGGGGAGAACCGAGTAAAATGTCTTATTAGCTAACTGTATCCGTCGCTTAATTTCGTCAGTTTCGTTGGCGTCCCTTGACAAGTTGCAACCCTGGTATATGAAGTTGTTCACGAACTCGATGTTGAGGTCCCCCACATTGATGCTCGGTTGTGCAGGTGTCCTTGTCGTCGATTGCATCATTATTTTAGTTTTATCCTCGTTGATACGTAGTCCAACTTCTTTTGCAGCGGTATCGAACGTATGCAGAAGTTCTTCTGCGTCGGCCAATCTTCGGGACATTATGTTGATGTCGTCGGTGTACGCTGCTAATTGTGTCGATTTGATGAGTAGCGTATTGCTGGTGTCCATATTCATAGCCCGAATAGCGTATTCCAGCGCTAGGTTCAAGAGCGTCGGTACCAGTCCATGTTTAAGACCAGTTCGTGTTTCAAAAAGATCAGTAAGTCTGGATCCTGATTTGTGAGACGGAGTTGGTCATCGGCATCTTTGTCAGTCGCACTAATTTGGCATCAAGCATGATGTTGTACAGTGCTCCACGATCGATACTGTCGTAATGCCTGCTTGAAGTCGACAAAGATTTGGTATACGTTAACGTTGTATTCCCAGCACTTCTGGAGTATCAATTTGACCGCAAAGAGCTGATCGGTTGTGGAGCGACCAGGTTTGAAACCGCTTTGATATTCGACAATGATTTGTTCTGCGTACGGTTTTATTCTATTTTCCAGAATTTTCGACAAAATTTTATAGGACGTACAAACTAGTGATATGCCCCTGTAATTCTCACACCGCAGTTTATCTCCTTTTTTGTGAATTGGACAGATGATACTTCTGCGCCAATCGCCTGGGATCTCCTCGTCCTCCCATACTCGCAGGAGTAATTGATGTATGGCATCAACTAGACTCGTTCCACCGAATTTTAGCAGTTCAGCTGGAATCTCGTCAGCGCCCAGCGCTTTATTTCGTTTTAGTGACCGCAAGGCGAGATCAACTTCCTCTACTGTCGGGGGTTGAATGGGTGGGCCTAGATCAACAATATCGTCGAGAGCTTCTTGTGTGGGGATGTTAGATGGTAGGTTCAGAAGCTCTTCAAAATAAGAGGCCCATCGTTTGTTAATGTCATCGGTGTCGCTGATGATGTTCCCATTCTTGTCCTTACAAAGGCTAGTCCTGGGTTGGTAACCGTTCTTAATTGAATTTATTAGTTTGTACGCTTGTCTAGTGTTCCTATTAGCTAATTATTCGTTTATATTCAGCAACTGTTCGTCAAAGTATTTACGTTTCTTACGTCTAATTATTCTATTCGATATTCGCCGTAGCTCGTCATATTTCAATCTTCTGGCTCTGGTTCCTCGTTGAATCAATTGTCTGTAGGCCTCGTTTTTCGCGTCAAGTGAGTCTTTGCATTCTTCGTCGAACCAGTCATTTCGCGCTCGCCGGGCTTTATATTCCACGACCTTCTCTGCTACCTCCCTGATGGTACCCTTGAGTTCTTCCCAGAACCCATGGACGCCTGTGTTGCCGATGTTGTGTAGCATAGGCGATAGTCGCTCAGAAGCTTATCAACCGCAAAGATTTTGGGAGGGCTGATTCTCGATTGGTGCACTGAGGAAATTCTACATCTGTAGGTCGTCTTCACCAGGAGATGATCTGAGTCGCAGTTTGCTCCTCGATAGGAGCGGACATCCATCACACTAGAAGCACATCTCCTGCAAATGCGGACGTGATCAATTTGGTTGACGGTATGTCCGTCTGGAGATTTCCAAGACTGTTTGTGAATGCGTCGATGCGGGAAACACGTAGAGCTTACGATTAGATTCCTGCTGCAGGCGAAGTCGATATGTCGCTGGCCGTTGTCGTTACATTCTCCGTGGAGACTGTGGCCTCCGGTCCCCCGGTGCCAACTTTTATTTCCGACTTTTGCGTTAACGTCTCCGTGCAGCAATTTGACGTCGTTTGTTGGAAGTGAGTCGAAGAGAGTCTTAAGGCGGGCGTAGTACTCGTCTTTTCCTGCCTCTTCTTTAACTTCAGTGGGGGCGTGCACATTGATGAGCCAGAGATTTTGGAATCGAGTCTTAATGCGAATCGCACATAGCCGTTCATTTATGGGTTTGAAGTCAATAATGAGCGGCTTGAGGTGATTGTTTACTATAAATGCTACTCCAAACTCCTTGCGGTCCGATGGTTTGCCACTTGTAAAAATTGTGTGCGATTTCTTCTCATTGATCTCGCTGCCAAGCCAATTTGTTTCCTGGACTGCAGTAATGCCCAGTTTGTACTTTTCGACCTGTTGAAGGAGAGCCTTCTCGGCCTCCGGTTTGTTCAGGGAGCATACATTCCAGGATCCGAAAGAATAATCCTTTAGTCGTTTGCGTGGTCATCGTTGTTGATCCGTCCAATCCGAGGATTTTGTTCCAGGTTTCTTGACATGGAGTGGTTTTTACAAGGACGAGTTGTCAGCACATCGCTTAACCCCAATCAGGGGATGGCCTCGGAAGATAGCTGCTTGAGATGGTTTAATAAACTTGCTGGAGCTCACACAACTATGTTGCAAGTCCAACTACGCAAGTCATTCCATCCTACTAAACCTGAGACGCTTAGATGTTGGTCAGCCATGCAGGCTACAGCTATCTGCCTTTCTCCAAATGTGTTATTGCTAAGACTTGGCCGTCAGCGGTTTGAAACACTGCCGTTACCAGGGGGCGTCCACGAGGATTACCCCCCCCCCCCCATACAACGCTGGTGGTTTACATACAACTCGAGACTTGACGAATGAATCCGTTCCAAATCGGTTCGCCTCAATCAACCGACCGTTTGCTTGGCTGTATGAGAATACTACTGCGTCCATTTGAACGCGGATGAAAAAAGGGATCATTCTGAATGATATAGATCTAAAGTTCAGTAGCACACACTACAGAGCAGACGTCATAAAGGTAAAGTTTGATTACGAACTCAATTTTCACTTATATGATTTAATTTCACGTACCGTCAATTGAATTTAAAAAGTTTTGCATAAATACCTTGGCATAAAAAACGATTTTATTCTTTATACTCGTATTTAACAGTGCTCACACGAAACATAAACACAATTTGACTCCGTTCAGTTCGGATTTCGCGCACAAAACTCGTGGCAGTAGGCTTCCGGCTCATTGATTTTGGTTCAGTCGAATTTCTAAATTGGATCGCGGACGATCGCGTAGCCATTAACTTGAACCCCACACACTACGTATTTGGCACGGACCGGGATAAATTTGGCTTTTGGACGCAAGTGTCTTGTGACCTTAAGATGTCGACTTTTTCAGCTAGGGCAATTGGGCCGTTCTATTCGTTGACCCAATCATCAGTCAATTGTTTATGTGCAAGAGATACGTTGGTGGGTCATAGCTCATTAACTATTCCCTTATGATTCAGTTGACGTTTCGTTAGCATAAACTGGTTTCGGGCGATGCAATTATGCGATGCCCAATTAGCCGCATATCTGCGACAATTCGAGAACATTTGTGGCTTATTGCTTCGCCCCACCCCAACAGGGGGAAGACAACACAAACATCTATTGTCACGACACGTGGACGGGACTCGAACCCGTAACTGACCGGTAGCGTGAGATGTCAAACTGACGCCTCAGCGTACTGAGCTGCCGGCCGCCTCAAGTCAACCCGACAGTCAATCAAAAACGTATGAAAAGTTGTTGTCAATTCAACATTAAATGTCCCTTAAGTGGCCAGCTGATCATTTTTTTTATTATCCGGGAATTTTTGGAGAAACAAATGCCGAAACACAAACTTCGGTCTAATACGAGCCAGGAAATCCTATCACTAGTGACAGCTTATAATTAATAACTGGTATTTTATATTCAATGAACTCAATTTTAACGCTTATGTTTCAGATGTGTAAAATACATATTAGCAATATATCCTAAATCATAAAAAAAAAGTTTACTTTGTATATGCAGTGCGTTCTTATTATTAAAATAAAATAATGATTATCCTCCATCATCATGAGCATTTTATTACAGCCATTTGCACATTTCCATTTGAGTTTGCCTTGAGAATTCTCCATTTTGTTTGATATGACTCATGATGGCGTTATAGATGTCTCCTAAAACGAGGAATTTAATTTCCACTGTCTACAGAGTTTATGGTCCCGTATTAGCGAATGAAATGCTGTGCAAGGCAATAAGATGACATATTCTTGCCATCAACAGCCAACAAAAAGGATTCGTTAAACTGAAATCACACGCTATTATGGTGATTTCATTTTAACGGATCCGGACGGCAACATGTGGTGGGTACGCGAAAATGAACACATGGCTATAAAAGATGTGCTCTTATATTAATTTGGGTGTAGTGCAATGAAATCGTTAATCTCCTCCAAAATGGACATCGTCATGGATGTAATATGTATGCATACGGATATCCTCCACGTGTATAGTAATCGTATACCGTCTTGTCTCTTAGAAAAAGCGTTCGAAGTAAACTATTTGTGATATATCAGCACTTTCCAAATGGACGCTAATTAAGCATTTCTATTCTATGTTAAATCCGTTACTTGTTATAGTTTTTGGAGCAAATTGAAATTTTCAAGTTTTTTAAGGGTGATTTATCAGATTTGAAAAAATCTTACTCTGAAAAAAAATTTTAACTACGCTCTTTCTACATTAAAACACATACATATATGTATGTTATGAACAAGGAATATAGATATAAAAATAATTGCATAATACATAATGTACATGCATATATTGAAAATTTATGTAATAAACTGTAATTGATATGAACTAAAGTGTACATTTATAAATACATTAGTTCACATCAGTTACAATTTAGACATTTTCAATATACTATACGTACATATATATATTGTAAATCGCAAATATCTTAAACTAATGAAATACCGAGAATAACGAGAATAACCAAAATGGGTAACAAACGCTTATTGTACGATTATCATCTACGAAGTCAAATTTATTTCTTCCCTGAAATTCATTAACAAACCGTGAAACGGATAAAATGTCAATCTTAGAAAAAATCAGATTGCATGCAATAAAAGTCAAATCGATTCGTTACTGTTTACAACAGTTGTACAAACATCGCATCCTACAATCCTTTAAAACTTTTTTCATCAGTAAAAAAAATCAGATATAATAAAAAATGTGTGAATGTAGACATCAAACGATGTTGGCCATCGTATTCACGCAATATTAGGCCCGTATCATATTTTTGATTATTGCACGTCGTCAATGTATATGTTAGAAGTTACATGAACCCAAAATAAAAATGTTTGCGGAAAGAAGAGGTCTTCGCCCGAAATCCGAGGGTTTTGTGGTGTCCACGCCAATAGGAGATGAACTTTCCTACTCTTGGAGATGCTTGGCTATTCATGTTAAGACGACATTGCAAATAGCAACCTCGCATTAAAACAGAAATTATGTGAATAATTATTGAAAGTATAGAGTCAGCGACCAACCTACCCCCCTTTTGGGTCAATAATTTTTATCATAACAAATTTCATATCTAGGACCCGGGAGCGTCCCGTACGCCAAAGAAAAACGAAAAAATCGGAAAAAAAAATCGGAAAAATTACCATTGGCGTGACACACCAAGTACGGGTTTTCGGACCTCTGTAGCTCCGGCCCGGGTGATTGTGGGGTTAGAATTTGGTATTGTCATTATCTACGGTCTTCTTACGAAGTGCTGCCAATTTACTATTACCCAAAATGCCCATCCCTACCCCAAATGTCGGATCACTTTTAAATGGTCGAAGCACGGTTCATTACTAAATTGTCTAATCTATTTAAGTGTCTGTGGGCACGTTTATGCCGTGGAACTAGAAAGAGTATTAACTAGATAATATTAGATTTAGTTCTAATTCGTGGAGTGTTCGTACGGACCGGTTCTAAGTATCGGAAATTCCCGATGTTGCCTTACCATTTAGGTTTAAAGAGAATTTTAGAAATGTAAAGAGCCAGTAGCTTCTTGCTTTTATATCGCCGACTTCAGCGAAACTTAAACACCGACGAAAACAACCGTCAACAACGGAAACGCAAATCTAATTCAAGTGTTTTAGTCCAGTACCACATCGCAGGTCGAGGTAAGAACTAGTCCAATCAATTAATCCGATATGTTTACATCCTGGTTATTTAGCTGGGATTAGTTAATTCTGGCGACGTTTATGCTGTGGAACTATGTTTCAGTATTAACTGATAAGTGATAAGTGATAAGGCAACATCTGACGTTTGCTATATTTAGTACCAGTCGGCACAACACTCCACGAATTAGTCCCTCGGTATAAACGTAGTGTATGGTGCGACTAAAAAAAATGCTCTTGAAAACTGTGGCAGCACTTTTTCATAACTTTAATTCTCCAATATCAAGTCTACAAAGCCTCCTAATGTATGCACACACCTAAACAATCTCGGCTAATTTTCTCAGATTCAAACTTGTTAGACCATTAAAGTCTGGGTGACAACCTTATATCAGCAAATATTTCCACCAAATGTAGCTTTTTATAAATGGTTTATGCCTATGAATAAAAGTTAAGAAGTACCATTTCGAAATCAGAAAATAATTTCGAAAAATGTGAACGAATTGAATCATAGCGTGCATTCAAAAATTGGTAACGCTCCCATTCTGTCTCAATTTTGCACTGAATCCCAACAACAAAAAAGGGAGCGCTTCGGTAGAGCTAGCATTTATTTGTGAGTGCGGGCATGATCATGAATTTCGAAAACGATTTATATCGTTTTTTTTACGTGGATATGTCTTACGGCTGGGGTCATCCTGAAAATTTGTCCGTCACGCTAGATGTCATGATTTTCATCCGGCTAACTAGCTAGCCAATTGCAAATTGTTTCCAAGTGCCAAGATGAAAGTAGTCCACAGCATATTCCTAGTAGTGCATTTAACTGATGACGAGGATCTGCAGTCATGCAGATCAGATACGTTGGTATAAGAATGTCTTATGGCTACCGAATGAGTGGAACATGTTTTGTCGAATGATTTCTTCCAGTATAATTAATCATACTGGTATCTTGATCAAACCTACGCTGATATATTCGGCAAATCATGTTCCACGCATGTACGGATATATCTGCATGAAGTGTAGATACTCGTTTTCATTTTTTTCTAAAAACCATGGATTTTTTTCGCTTTAAAAGCAAAAGGAAAGTGTTTTCGGTTATAAAATATGGAGAAGTGGAAAAATGGGCATCTTTTTTGTAAATTTCGAAATGAGTCGTTTTCGAAATTCATGTGGATTGAAGGATAAGACCAATAATTTAAAAACTGATTTTAAAACTGGTCACGGGAATTTTCGGCAAGATTCAATTTGCTTGATATATAAATTGTAATTCATTTATGACTGCCATGAATTTGGATAATCGATTTTTCAGGAGGAGGACGGGAAGGCAGGAAACAGGAGGGGAGGATACACAGATGCAAAAAGAAAAAAGGAAATATAGTTCATACATAAAAAGGAATAGGAACGGTGGACAAAGGACATATCGAAGGGATGTAGAGGATATAAATTATATTGAGGTTATAGAAGACTGAAAGGATATATATTACTTAAAGGGGGTGTCAAATTCGAGAGCTTCTTGCCTCCCGAAACGAAAACTGGTGCGTCACGCAGCCTTCATTCAGCTTATTACAACGCATGTAGATAAAGTAGTTACTAACAAACAGATATGCTGGCCGACCAACCGATGGTAACTATATTGAAATACATATATACAAATATATATAATAATATATAGAAGAGAATAAAAAAAACTTGTTTACTAATAATTTCAAATCGGTAGTTGTCGTTTCTTAGCTCAACTGCTTTAATAATTGGAAGTGAATGCCATGGAGAAGGAATTAAGCTTCTCACACACGGGTCGCGTAATTTTCATCCGAATAGCGTAAACGCGATTACTGTTGTTTACACGTAAGGGATTAAACGCATTTATTCTTCGGTAACCGTCGTGTCGTCTAAAATGTTCCGAGCTGTCGTGTTGGTTCCGTTTCCTGTTTACACGGGACGGGTATCGTGGATTTGTCACGCGCGACGCGTTTAAGCGTCACATGTATCAGAAGCCTTAAGCGGAAATTATAATTAGAGCAGTGGCTTAAAAAGTAATAAATGTCATATAGACGTCACATAGATTGTGTAATGATAACAAGATGTTGTTGATTGATAGATAAGGTAGAACTGGTTGTTTATTGAACAGATGCATGTAGCTGACCTATTACAATATCAGATGTGCTGAATGTAAATAAATGAAAGTACATAATGATCTCTTCATCTCATATTTTTCCTTCTTTAAAATTCAGTTATTTTAGTTTGAATCAACGAATCAGATTTATATCTATTTTGCAATGAATTAGAATTTATTCATTTAGAAAAACACGTTAATTCCAAACAATTATAATGAGTTCAATTTACTTTAAATCTATCTTAGTTTAATTTGGTCAGGTCTGTGGGGAAACTCATGGGCAAGTCTACATAGCACCTCCGCGTGGTGGCCGCTGGTAACTTCGCGAATAGCGAAGGCTGAGCTATGGGGCCGGTTGCGTGTACTATCACATTACGCGAGTACCGCCGTTTTGCGATATGTAAGCAATCGACACACTCCCTACTTGGCCAACTCTTGTGTTCTATAGTTTTGGCGAAGGTAGCCCATACGGAGTGTCAAATGTCCTAAATCCCCGGGGTGTTATGCGACCGTGCCCATCGGGGGAAGGTGACCAGGGACGCAAATGGTCATCACAAACGGAGCAAGTTACTGCCACACATCTGTACAATAACCAGTTGTATGGGTAGTGTAAACTGTCTCCCCGACCGTACGTTGGCAGAGGGGCGCCTATGAAACTCTCTGCATAGGTGACACGGCGACCAGGTGTGAGGTTGGAGCTGGTGACTGAGGTGAAAGTTCACCTGCGGGGTTCCGGATCCAACACTTCACTTTGCTCCTTTCTTGCACCTGTTGAACCGCGGTCTACAGAGTAGCGATCTGTTAGACTAGGAGAGAAACCTTGATTTGCTTCAAGGGTAGCAGGTGCAGAGTGGCATGAACGCCTACGGAACTTTCGGGAGGTCGCGAGGGAGTCTGCTTCGCGGCACAAAGAGAGGAAAGAACGGCCGGATCGTCATAATGTTCCTATAGGGGCGGGGAGTAGCGGGAAGCAATATGCTGGCAGTTGCCTCGGCTGTGGTCCGAGAACGGGAAACCCAAACCTGAATCAATAAATAAAAACAAGAATATGAAAATACATCAAGACATTCTTGGAGAAAGTGGCTGGAGGAATTCCAATGAGACGGACAGCGACGACTCGCAAGGGTTGAAGAGGTTAGTCTCTGAAGAAGACGCTCCAGGGGAGAAGGGAGGCGTTGTTGGAGCGGACAATGACGCGCCAGAAGGCGCGGAGAGGTTAGTTCAGACAACGTGCACTCTGATCAACGTTCAATCTGCTGACTATCAGGGATGGTGGCGGGCCCGAACAAAGAAACACTAACTGTGTGCCAGCTGAATATTCATCATAGTAAAGCGGCATCAGCGATGATGACGAGATGCTTTGATGAAGAGAAACTGGACATAGCTTTAATACAGGAACCCTGGATTTTACAAAACAAAATTAGGGGTTTGTCACAACAAACCGCAAATCTGTACCATGCACAGGTGAACGGTAAAATAAGGACATGCATCCTGGTGCGTCATGGAATACGTGCAGTACAAATGATGCATCTCTGCTCGCCTGATCTTACGGTAGTAATGATCGGCAGTGGTGCAGGATCATTCCTAATTGCATCAGCATATCTCCCTTATGATGCACCAGAACCACCTCCATCAGAGGAAGTAGAAAATCTGGTAAGGTATTGTAAAGAAAGAGATATGGCCCTGATCATAGGCTGTGATGCCAATGCGCACAACACTGTGTGGGGCAGCACAGATGACAATCCCAGAGGACAGCAGCTGCTAGAATTTGTGGAAAAGTACAATCTGCTGGTAGCAAACAAGGGGGTCGCTCCCACCTTCGTGGATGCACGAAGGGCTGAGGTGATCGACATTACCCTAAGCTCTGTTAATATGCTTGACAGAGTTCAGAATTGGAGAGTGGTGGACAGGCTAACCATGTCTGATCACAGGGCTATCGAGTTTGAAATTCTGTATGGCAGAAAACGGAGTAGCGAACGCAAACGTATAAGAGTGCCAAAAAATACTGATCGTGTTAAGTACGAGACATATTTATTGGAACAAGTCGAGGATATTCAAGACGGAATACCTCGGAATACGGTCGAGATAGAGCGAACAGTGGAACAACTGAACTCCGCTATTAATCGCGCCTTCGAACACGCTTGTCCCTCCACAGTAGTGGACGAAAAGGACCCAACACCATGGTGGAGTAGGGAACTGGAGTCTATGAAAAAAGAGACAAGGAAAGCCTTTAACCGTTACATGAGGGAGAGAGACTCTCACTCTTGGGAACTATACAAGGATAAAAAGAGGGAGCTGAAAAGAACCTTACGTCTTCGGAAACGAAATACGTGGAGGGAATTCTGCTCTAGCATGAAGGATACGTCAGAAGTATGCAGATTACAGAAGATGATATCGAAAGACACTGCTTCGAAAATGGGGCTGATACGCAAAGTTGATGGTTCCATGACAGAAACAGTGGAAGAAACGTTGCAGGCGCTGATGGAGGTACATTTTCCTGGAAGTTTCAAGTCAGACCAACCATGGCCTCAAACTAACATGGGAGCTGGTGGGGTAAGTCAACAAGAAGCTGAGAGGATAATAACTCCAAATGGAGTCAAAAGTGCTATAAACTCTTTTGCTCCATTTAAAACGGCTGGAATGGACGGAATATTCCCGGCACTATTACAGTGGGGCATGAGCGCTCTACTAGTTAGGATCCGGAATATATTCGTCGCCTGTCTTTCAGCAGGCTACATCCCGAAGGCATGGAGGGAGGCTAATGTGGTCTTCCTGCCTAAACCGGGAAAGAAAGACTATACAGAGGCAAAGTCCTTCAGGCCGGTTAGCCTTACATCATTCCTGTTGAAAACAATGGAAAGGGTGTTGGTGGACTACCTGGAGAACACCACGCTAATGTATAGTCCTCTGAGTAGGTGCCAACATGCTTATAGAGCAGGCAGATCTACGGAAACCGCTCTACATGAACTTGTTAGAGTTGCAGAGAGAGAGATTAACAATGGCGGGATCGCTATGTCTACTTTTATGGATATAGAGGGTGCTTTTGATAAAATCTCCTTTACCAAACTAAGGAACGCCCTGATTGAGCGGGGGGTTGTTTACATTATAATTAAGTGGATCGACTCTATGCTTAAGCAGAGGGCGGTAAATCTTAGCAGTGGATGTGACAGAATACGGGGTAAGGTAGTCCGAGGATGCCCACAAGGAGGTGTTCTTTCGCCTCTACTGTGGAACATCACCGTGGACAGTCTTCTCTGGAAGCTGGACTCGATGGGCGTACACACTGTAGGATACGCCGATGACTTGGCACTCACGGTCAGTGGAAAGTTCATGGACACAATTCTAGGTTGCATGGGACAAGCTCTCAAAGTAACCGAAGAATGGTGTAATGAGCAAGAGCTAACCATAAACGCTAGTAAATCAAACACTATGATTTTTACTCGTAAGAGGAAAGACATAGAGATAACTCCCTTACGGCTTTTTGGTTCGGAAATCAAGGTGTCCAAGGAAGTGAAGCATCTAGGAGTTACCTTAGATGCGAATCTAACTTGGAATGTTCACGTTGATGAAAAGATCCAAAAAGCGAAAAGGATTTTGCATCAATGTAAGAGAGTGTGTGCTCGTAGGTGGGGAATTTCACCTAAAGCGACACACTGGATTTACACAATGATGGTAAGACCTATTCTAGCCTACGCATCAGTGGTATGGTGGCCAAAAGCCATGCAGAATACCACAAGGCAGAAGCTAGATGGGGTACAAAGGATAGCTTGCGTAAGCATATGTGGTGCAATGCGCACCACACCAACGCGAGCAATGGAGGCATTGCTGGGACTGCCGCCGTTGGACTTATTTATAAAGAAAACGGCGGCGCTTTCGGCAATACGCATGGAAAGGGATGCCATGTGGCATCGCTTTGGAACTAGCAGCGGTCATAAGAGCATCCTAGACATTATTCATGATGAGGTCAGGGAGACTCTAATGCCGGTAGAAGGCATGAGTAGACGTAGGGTAGTTGAAAGACTACACAAGACTCACATTGCAGATGGAAACATACATAATGAGTGTATGTACAATGACATCAGCATTTTTACTGATGGCTCTTTAATGGACGGTAAAGCGGGGGCGGGGGTTTACTCTGAAGAGCTAAACCTAGCATGTGCGCTTAGTCTAGGAGAGTATGTGTCCGTATACCAGGCAGAGATGCTTGGCTTGTTGCATGCGTTGGACCACTTGCTTGAAGGTCAGGTGCGGGGGAAGAAAATCCTTATTGCACTGGACAACCAATCGGTGATCAGACGCATGCAGCAGACGAACATAAACTCTAAACTGGTACTAGAGTGTGTCCGGAAGCTCAACACGTGTGCCTCAGAAAATGAGGTTACGCTGATGTGGGTAAAAGGACACATAGGTACAACAGGAAATGAGGCGGCGGATGCCCTAGCAAAACAGGGATCTGCGGCAACTTTCATTGGCCCAGAACCCAGAGTTGCTCTGGGGAACGGCATGATTGGAGCGAAGGTTGCGAAGTGGATGGACTCCATGCATCAACAAAGATGGCAGGAGCTAGTCACTTGCAAACAAGCTCGGAATGCAATGACCAGCCCTTTAGGCAGGGAAGCGAGAAAGGTACTTAGTTATAAACGGAGTACTCTAAGCTGGATAACTGCCTTGGTCACAGGGCATGGTAATTTTAAGGCTCATCTGGCCAAGATGAAAATCGGGGAAGATGACGTTTGCAGGCTATGCCTGGAGGAGGCCGAGACGGCGGCACACATTGTGTGCGAATGTCCAGCACTGGCTAGCACGAGGTTGAGGATCACAGGCAGGCACACGATAAGTGTAGAAGCCATGAGTGAACTCAGCTTCAAACAAATGCTAGCAATAACACGGGACTCAGTGATGAAGAAAGAGGTCGACAATTATCAGTCGACATCTGGAAGTCACTGATGACCGGGAGGGGGCGAAAAGGGACCCAAACGTTAGTGGTCTGCTTCGGCTATCCCCCAAAGTATATAATAATAATAATAATAATAGTTTAATTTACAATACATTTTTTCATCTTGAGTTCAAGTATGATATCGTAAGTTAGTCTTCATATTTCAGTTGCGTTTGCGTAAGAATGATGAGCTTCGACGTAATATTTTATCATTATCGAAATGTATATAATAAGATCGAGGAGCTTCATACTGTGGATTAACTCTAGCAGGATTCCATTTTCAATTATCGATTACTCATCCTTATCTACCTCTTTTAAATCTTTTCTAGCTTTAGCTCTTGAATCAAAATAACTTTTGTTTTCAAAATTGATTTTATTAAAAACTAATTCAAATTTGCGTAGTTTCTTATAAAAAAAAGCAAATATGATACAATACAAAGCATTGGCAATATAGTGCCATAGAAAACGACCATGTAAAAGAGAACTACCGCTATTTGACGTAGCGTGTGACTGTGGCTTTCGTGAACATATTTCCTTTTTTTTCGTATGCACAAGCAATATAATTGTATGTACGTACGAATTATTAGACTAAACTTGAATTTTTATGAAAAGTCAAGACTCTTCAGCTAAAGCTTATAACTTTTTTATCTTTACTCAGCCTTTATTGACCCACACCTTCATGAAACACATCAAAGACATTGTTTCAGAATCAATTCAATCCAATTTTCAACTGAACAAATATCATTAACATCACTAGCCTCACTACCCTTCTAATATACCTATAATCATGAAATTGTGTATACAATAAACACCTCAGTTAAAAACGCATAAAACTTTAACAGATCCAAGTATACGTAATGTATCTGAAGCAATTAGCATGATCATATCTTCACGCATAAATTTCCAAATCATAAAATTGTGTGTCCATAACATTTTCATGGTGGCTATACCCAATTAAAATTGTATATACGTATGTACACCCAAACAAAATGATCTTTAAATATTTATTTACAATCCATTTACGTTCATATTTATTTTCGTAGTAATTTGAATTTATGAATGAAATAGGAGTAAATGTGCTATTTACAATTTTTCAGTTAATTTTTATAATAGAACTTCTTGAATATAATTTAGTACAATCGCGGATTTAGACGAAAGAAAAAAATAGCTGGGCAAGAATATTGGTTGATATCGTAAAAGCAATATAAGATACGAGGCGATACGTCTCTTTCGTCTAGAGCATTTACTTACTCAATTGCCCTAACCCCTTGTGGGGCATAGCCCGTCAACTGTTCCATGTGGCCCAGTTGACGTTTCGTTGGCATAAATTGGTTTCGGAGAATGCAGTTGCCAGCATGCACCTCCTGCACATCCATGGCCACGAACGTCGTCGTGGACAGGATTCGAAACTAGAGCATAGCAGAACATATTTAAATATCAAAGAAACTATACAGAACGCAGCCAGAGCAAGAAGTGTCTAAAGCGTGCACCATGCAATCAGCTGTTCCCAATATGTTACAAAGCGATATAAAAATTGACAGTAATTCAAACCCCGATATATTCTGGATATATAATTCGGATAATATAACTGGGGTAGTAGAATCAACGAATTGTGCACACAATTCCTTGCAATTGCAAAAACAAATAATTGCTGATGCGGAAACTGGCATAATGCCACGCCCGTGCCATTTAACGTCTTAACTGTGAAATAGGTTAACAGAACAAACATTTGCGCTCCAGCACTCTATCCACAACAATTTGTTTATGTATTGTAATATAGGTAAATGTTCCAGAACAATTTACAAAGAAACGCACCTATTGCTTCGATACATATTGGGAACAGTTGATTGCACGCTCCGCTTTGGAGATTTCTTGCTCTGAAATTGTTCTGTGTGTTTTTTGCTGCTTATCCTGTTCCTTTTTTTTGTGATAGAACATAATGTTAAAAAAACACGGTTATTATGTTTTAAATAGAATGTCTGAAATTATTCAAGATTTTTAATTTAAATATTTAGGCATACTGGTAAATAAGTTGCAAAACAATACGAGTGTATTTCTCTTTTTTTACTATTTAGTTCTAAATATAACGATTAGCTACTTGGTGTCATTATCGAAATTGCAAACGTTTTAATTGCAAAAAAATCCATATTCAATAATAATTTTTGATTTTTGAAACTGCCTCAGCACTCTAAGCATATGCCCGGGCGCCCGGGTCAATTGTGCGTATGATAAAACTATTCACCTGTGGTCATTAAGTAAATGAATAAGAACTACTTCGATCTCAAATTCATAACTGGTTTTCTTAAAATACATATATCCTGTCCAGCTGACAGAATGACTTTGGATTACTTGTGCATTTTTGAAGTTTCTTCACATACCCACACGTAACTACATGTTTACATGAAACCAGACTCTATCAAATATAACCAATTCCACAAATTCCACCGAAAAGATATTTTTGACTAGTTCCTATGAAAAGTGAAATCTAATCGGCACCAAACGTCTTCATGCATATTTTCCTCCTATTGTATCCTAAGAATCCTTGTGTACACAATAGTCCGGTCATGTTTGCCCATAAAGTAGCTATGCTGTCCACTTTTACTTTTCAAATATTTTTTTTTTCTGAAAATATTGCTCTTCATTTTTGGTGGCATGTTGTATCTATGCACTGACCGCATAAAATTGCTTAGAAAAGACAGTCGGAAGGGTTTTATTGTATGCAATAAACATATTTCGGATTTTTTCATCTTTTGACTGTCGGGTGTTTTGCATATTCTATGGTTAGATTTCTTATGGACTTTAGTTCTGGTGTTTTTATACCCTAGTTTTGCCTCAAATTGGTTATAGGGATAGTCTAATTAGGCTTGTTTTTGGGACAAGTGCACTCAAGTAAATGTTGGTGTTTTAAAATAGTTTGTAGGAAGGTGAAAATCATACAAATTAAACACACAAAAATATTGTTGTTTGATACACATATAATTCAGTAGCTTTATACATCGGACCTTATATCTAATCAGGTATTTGTGATTTTTTGCAGTGTTGTTTGACCAATATATAATCTAAGTTTGCGACTCGAGTGCTGAACGCAACTTTGTCAAAACCCACAAAACTCAAATTTTCGACCTTTTTACATTTTTTTTAAACAAATTTGACCTTAAATGACCATATAAAAAAAAATCGGTACTTTTCTTAAGTAGACAAAATTTGAAACAATTTGAAATATGCTCTCCGCCGGGATAATACTTTTCATACTGCCTTTCAAAATTGTCAATTTTTGCAAATTCTGTTTTTTTTTTAGCAACATTAGGCGCGTTCTTTTGCGTATTAATCGAGTGTAGTGTAGGGTAACAAACGCGTATTACACAAACAGCAACCAACTTTTTGGTCGTGTAATGCGTATTCGTTACCCTTGTACATCCTTTTGATGTTTACATGAATTTTAGTATAATTGTCCAATTTTATCAGATATTTCATAAAATTAGATGAAAAAACAATTCTTGATGATGATGGCAGTGCCCTAACCCCTTGTGTGGCCCAGTTGACGTTTCGTTGGCATAAACTGGTTTCGGAGAATGCAGTTGCCAGCACGCACCTCCAGTTAGTTAGACCATTTAGCAATGGACCATGCTTCGACCATTTAAAAGTGCTCCCACATTTGGAGAATAAATCGACAGCCAGCCTACTCAGTTGGTCCGATATTGACATATACCTATACATATGTTGACTGTAATGTCTAATTGTGTTGTTTTGATAACAACATTGCCGATAATTTCTGAAAACAATGCATTGGATTCAAATGTCGAAATTTTTAAGAAAAATTTGTTTCTATTTTCGGTTTTATGGAAGGATAAATAATAATTTACAACTAGAGATGAAAAAAGAAAACGAGGAACTGTTTAGTTTCGATTTAGAAATCACCTCAGACTACTTGCAAGAAATAGTTCGATACATTTAGGGCTTTATTGTAAAAAAAGCTAAACGAAAAATGTGAGCTACGGACATGTCACTTTTGCAGGCACTAGGTTGAAGGACAACTTAGAACCTCGAAAATAACAGATTTAAAAAATTGCAGATCTTTAATGTACGAGTATCTTTCTTAGGAACTATTCGATCTGTGCCTTGTTATAGAAACAGTATTAAGACGTTCAGGCGATAAGGTTTTCATGCCATCGTTTGCAGAAAAAATAGCAAAAAAAAATAGCTGCCGTTGACAAAAGTGAGCCGTTTTTTGTACATGACCATTTTGATAATTACAAAATATTTGCAAATGACTGATATATATCAGCGGAAAATCAGTTAATAAATAAATAAAAATTAATCGAATTTGAAAGGAAATTTAAATTCACTTTTTAGAGTGTAGTCAGAATTTACTCAGAACGACATAATATTGCTAAAAATAAGAGAATTTGAAAAAATTGGCAATTTTAAATAGCTGTGTCATAAAAAAATATTTGGGTCCATCCGGCACCATCCGAAAAATATTTGCTATCGGAACGTCAACAAGGCATAGTATGGTACATAATGCAATAGATGCTGCCCATGCCCCTGGAGGAATCAAGGCAATTAGCAATCGGAGAATTTAAGAACGAGTTTTAGTCAGAAAATATTGGATAAAACTATAAGAAAGGACTGGGATTTTGTTTAATGGGAGATTTGTATTTTTAATTAACTGTATCTGCTCAATATTTTTTTCGCAAACTCTTTTTTTGACCCCCCGATCCCTACAGAGTAAGCCATCAAAAATTCAGCTGTAAGGGAATTAGGGATTCTAGTTTAAAATCCCTGAGGATTTTTCTATTCTCTCGAACATTATGTTTTGCAAACCTACACTTGATATCTCGGATATAATACTATTAGTTCAATTGGCTAACTAAA
Organism: Chloromyia formosa; assembly: GCA_964017055.1. Taxonomy (NCBI): domain Eukaryota; kingdom Metazoa; phylum Arthropoda; class Insecta; order Diptera; family Stratiomyidae; genus Chloromyia; species Chloromyia formosa. Next base: position 2,512,309 of record OZ024813.1, on the reverse strand, counting down.
TAATTTTTAAAAACTGCCACTAATATTACGTTTACACTATCCGCAGATTACTTCATCTGCGCCAGCTGAGATAATCTGCGACTGTCAAATACATACAATTTTGAACTCACCACACCCAGATTACGCTGCAGATGAAGTAATCTGGGGATAGTGTAAACGTAATATTAAATTACGTTTACACTATCCCCAGATTACTTCAGAAGTAATCTGGGGATAGTGTAAACGTAATATAACTCAGGCAGTCTAATGAAGATGAATGGAAATTAACACGTGCGGAGACTCTATCCTCCTAAAACCTAAAGTGATAAAAGGCTGAATAAGAATAACTTATTACTTTGAACATATTATGTTTAAAATAAACAGATAATTTTTCACATCTCAATACTACCGACAGTATTGCGTATTGCGAACCTTTCTTTTTAATGTCCGAAAAAATTTTCGATATACATTTCAGCAAAGGCAGATTAATGTATGTACAATCCGTAATATAAAAACAGTAGCTCTCGTAACTACAATTAATTTTTATTCAAAGTAAATACAAGTAAAGCGGCTCACTCCCTTTTTAATTTACAAAAATTCAGAAATAAATAAATCAACCAATAGTTCCGAATCATGGTTAATATTGCTAAAAATTTCCCATTTCGTTCTCTGCGACTATAAAAGCATTTCCCAAATGACAAAATGGCATAAAAAGTCGTATTTCCCATTTGGCTTTGAGTGTCCATAAAATATATAATAACCTCAAGATTTAATCAAGAAAAATGCAAACGCTCCAGAATTTCATCCAATAAGGCTTAAGATGAAACCGATTCCGGGACGAAAAAAAGCTTATCTGTTTCGGGTAGCAACTTTTACTAGTCATAACTTTCCCCATAAAGGAAAATTTGAACGAAAACCTATCAAAATTTTAGTATTATGGCCTTTTCCTTCTTTTTTCTCTGAGGACCGAATTTCCATCTGTTGTATTTGAGAGTTGCAATAAATTCGAAATTGCTGATAACATGGCAGCCGTTCCCTTTGACAAATACATCGAAGCGCTTCCATTGCTGAAAAAAGCAGAAGAAAGCTGTATTCGGTTTTATTGGGGAAACGAAAAATTTAGGAAATGAAAATTCTGTGTAACGAAGGACAACGAATCTGTTCCAACCAATGCATCTACACGTACCACTAGTACATAAGCGCAAGTATACGTGGATAAGGACGTAGAATGTTGAGCATATAAGCGATGAAGGAACAGTTGTTCCTTTTTATTTTTAAGAGCCCGGACCATGTGCTCAATTACTTAAAAGCATGAAATGGAGAACTCATCAAGGAAGTAAGCATCCATTATCTTCTGGGGGATTAATTATCTATTTGACAAGAAGAGATTATGTATTAGCGTGGCTATGGTTATATCTGAAACAAGAGTATAGTCAAGGTATCAGAATTATGTTGTTATGTTTCGAGCGAAATTTCATACGAAAACTATGAAAAATTCCGTTCCCACGAAAAAATTCGATACGAGTACTTCGGTACTAACATATTTCATATGAAACCGCATACATGAACAAAATCGCCATGCTGCTCTGAGCAATTTCCACGTGAAAGCAATTTCTTTGCATTTCGCTTGAAAACCGCTTATCACCATGGTGATTGTTTATTTTTGAGTGAGAAGCGGAAATTCAATTGACGTTTAGAGCGCGGATGTGTGCTGTGAGAAAGTTTCGACCGTCACTGTTTAGTTGGAGAAATAAATGCAACATTTTCGCACGGATAGGTTAGTACTGACCTTTAAGATGAAACAGAAACATGAAGTGAATCAAAAATAAAACCCAATGCTTTTTTAATTTTACATACTCGTAAATTATACGCCAATCGAAAAATTCGGAAAGGTGACTACCGACGATGAAAGTACAATAAATTAACGAGTTATACGAAATATATGACGAATAAGAGGTTTCAAATATCACTTCTAGTTCTAAGAACTAGAGATGGCTGGGTACGTTGGGTTAATGGACAAACTAATAATACAATACCTTATACCCACAAACAGACTTAATTCAAGGCAGTTGGTATAGGCGGTCGCCCGAGGAAGCTTTGTGCAAACCTTGAAGGATTGAAAAGCTGGGGATCACGATGCAGTGGCCGTGCTTATAACGAACGATACGTAAGTGCACTTTAAATTAAGACCATTTTGTAAATACCACAAAAAAAAATACGAACTTCATCTAAACAAACAATGATTTTAAATCAGATATGGCTAAGTTCATAGTACACAGCAGAATCGCAACATGCTGTGGCAACAGTATCGAAGCAGCATTGCAACACGTTGTTGTGTTCTGAACTGCACTCGCATCTAGTCATCCATTAATTGTCAAATTTCCTGTTCAAAACTGACTACTGTCGAAAAATCGTATGAATATGACAGCGCGAGTGTAATTTCATGATTGTCATCATTTGCTGGTCCTAGCCAGCGGAGAAATTTTTGTGATGGAGAAAATGACATCCCGAATGGGGCGGCCGGTAGCTCAGTGCATAGATGCGTCAGTTTGATGTCTCATGTTACCGGTCAGTTATGTTTCCATAGCATATCTACATACTTTTCGGAAGTGCAGTTGCATGCACCTCCTACCGGCGCTATCTTTATACTGACAAGCTCGAAGTACTATGAGAGTTCTATTACTATCCACAGGCAATTTGAAATTTGAATTCCGAGTTGTAGATTAGTACTGTAGAGCGTTGACCGAACGATCACGCCCACCGAGCGCGATTTAGATCAGTCATTGTTTTCATTTGAATTTGCAAAAGAGAACAGTTCTAGCTATCAAAACCTCAGCATCCGGTATAAGGTGATGGGGTTTTCTTTGGGATAAACTTTCAACTGGAATCCAGGTTTTGGGTTTTGTTTTTGATAAAAGATTAATCAGAGGATATGGGACGGTTAGCGTTTATCTAATTAATAACGCTAACCAGACATTGAGAAATTAAACTGTGCTAAATGACAGTTTATTGTTAAGATACATTTTAATCGGATATTGAGCAACCCGCTCATGAAGAGACTATTGCAACTGAAGGGTTAAGAAAACGAAAGAAAAAACACAATATTTAAGCTTAAAATTTCACGAGGAATGGCATGGTGGAGAGCGTGTTCACGTTTAGGTGCAGGCGAGTACGGGTTATCTATATCTATAGTCGATTAACGGGAGATATTGGGCGCCATTTGTTTAATGGATCACATGGACAACCGTTGACATGGGCATACAATCGATGTTGACGTTGTTGACTGTTGACGGTTGACGTTTTGATTCCTTTTTTTTAGCGTAAGTTTTTTTTACATATAACTTTGACAAAACTACGCGACAAGCCACACAACGCTTCAAATGTTGTCTTTTTTTGCGCTATTAGGTTACACTTATTCTTCGCATTAGTTTTAGCTATGACGGCATTATGCCGCCACACATGATCGCGCAGAACCACGACCGAACTTCCATCGAACCATCAAATATCATAGAACGGTGGAAATGAGGAGATTTTTTTCTATATAGTTTGACGGGGTTCGATGCTTGCTCGCCACCAAAGTGAGTTACACTATGCTAGTACTCTTCATATACATATTTCAATGAAAGAAATCAAATCTAGCCCATAAATAAATTCGTGATGAAGCCGCCATTAAAATGCCTACAGTTATCCCCTTATTTAATGCATTAGACATTTTTCAATGAAATCAAGCATTACTGACATTATTTTGTTATCAATGGCCATGACGAACATCCAGCATTCCATCCATCTCTTAAATTAATTCTGTATCTGTATGTATTATGTATGATAAGCAATTGCTCAGGGAATCATTCATAAGAGGATACCTTCTATCTGTGAAAATTTATGGCCCCTTCAAGAGGCCATAACTTCATACATTGATAGTAATATCTATTGGAGCAACCATCTTTTTCTTTTTCTGCATTTCATGTGTTTTTTTTTTTTGCTTTCGTTCGGGACGAGTCAGCAATTCAGATTTGTGTCTTATGATTCGGTATGTCTTTTCACATATAAGACGGCAACTTAGAAGCCATTTTTGAGATTAAATTGGAACATAAAAGTAGAAACTCATAAAAGTCACCGTGATTTATGCCGTCCTTTTGTACAAAGTCAAGATTACATAACATGTGACTTGTAAGGGAGTGCATTTGATAGCACGAAATGTGTTTGTTCTCCGTGAGACACTTTATTCCACCCATGCCTCGTTTTGTGAATTGGAATAGGGGTCCCCGACAATGTATGAAGAGACATATAGGGGATGAGATTACATAGCAATAAGTATTTACTCGTATATGTACATAGTACCAAATCAGGGTAAAATGTTATTCGTTTTATAGGTTGGATTTTGCAGATGCACGTACTCGTAGGAGATACAGGGTGATACACATAGTTGGAAGCGTTCCTATTTTAGAATGAATCACTTTGCAAACAATTTTCCTACGGAACATTAAATCCTAGAAGGATTTGATAAGGACAAGAAAAATGCTGTTACAAATTTGCGCATTACAAAATATGCTCAATGCAGTTTTCTAATGAAACCCTGTACTACTCTTGGAACTAAATTAATTCATCATATTTTGTAAAATGCCGCCCATTTTTAACCACCCTGTAGTCCTTTAAAAATACAAAACTTCGAATAAGTTGTACGTATCTTCGGGCTACGTTGCAGGACAAGTTTCGCCTGGAATCCTTGCAACAAAGTGTAAAAATTACGTTTTACTTTTTGTCGTTTCTTAAAGAACTGATCGTTGATGTAAAATTTTAAGTGCTTAAAATGTAGTGAGTGTGGCAGTTATAAATCCATTGTTTTGATCCTATTCGTTTTCATGAAGTGCCCATGATTTATGAAGGAAAGGTGTCAATTATGTTCGAACTACAAAGTAAGTACCATTTAGAGCATTCAAAAACGTGTTGGCACTTATACCTTATATCGATATGCTAGTGAATACTTTGTCTGAAAATGTTCCTTTTCAATCAGAAATTTTACACTCACTACATTACAGGTTTGAAAATAATATTCACTAATAGGTGAAATATTTACATACACAGTCAGGAATTTTGGACTAAAATTTAATATTTTTGATCTTGGATATATGACAACACCAAAATTAGTTTAAATTGAATATCTCTCAAGTTATCAAAAAAGATTTTAACTCCTGCCGGCATTCAAATTTAATTCCATGTGGGATAGTTATTCGACCCTCCTCCAACAACGAGACTCGACCCCGGAGATGGTTTTCTTTACGTTTAAAGGAAGAATTGGCTTTAAGCCGATTATTTTTGTGTGGTAGTGGAGAGCGAGTTTGAGTCATTTTTGACTTAGACTTGCAATGACCACTCCACTTTTATTCTTAACAAATTGATATGCTCTTATGCGTGAATAAACACAGTGACATTTCATTGGATGAAAATTCGCCCTCGTGTCGTGTAATGCACACTATATAAGGTGTTAGCATTTCACTCAGGGACGTATTCCGATTTAGGTCGGAATACAAACCCCCTGACCTGGTCGAGCTGCTTCCCCCATGGATTTTGGCAGCTCCTGAAGAGTGAATCCATGGTTTGGACGAAACCAAGTGACAGAGGGAGAATTGGATTTAAGCCGACTATTTTTGTTTGGTAGTGGAAAGCGAGTTTGAGTCATTTTTGACTTAGACTCGCAACTCCCTATCACTAATTATCTCGATTGTATCACTCTATCTCACGCTGGCTTAAACTTTCACAGTACCCGTAATCGTCCTCAGCAGTTTCCACGCTTTTTACCTCCAGCTGCAGCCTCTTTCGATCAGAATCTCTTACTGTTTCCATTACTTCGCTCTTAGCTCTATGTTCTTAGCTCTACGAGTTTCTTAGAATTTCACTTCTACCTTCACTTACATGATTCTCGTCTTTCCAATTCAGTCTCTCGTAACATCACCTTTTGTAATTAGTCAAAATCGAACAAAGAGGGTGCCGTTTTCACCCAGGGCCCTTAAACAGCTTTCTATCCCAACGGATATTTTAGATCAGTTAGCGAATACAAGAATTCGCCTTACTGGTTCGACTCTAGCATATCATGGAACAATTGTTAATGCACTTCTATTATGTAAGAGTTCTTTGTGACAGTAGTTGGTAGTATAACTTCTATTTTCATTACACCCCAACTCGCAAGCCCAACTAATACACCGGCACAAACTGCCATATCGCATAGCGGATAGTCAGACGTAGCCCAGATAAGTGTTCATATTACTAAAAAATAAAAAAAAACTCAGTGTTCTTTTTGGACTGGTTAGGAGATCAACATTCCCTACAGTTTTCGAGATACTCGTATAAAAGAGAAACAAAAAAGTGAGGTCTCGGTCGTCACTTTACGATGCTGCATCTTAAGAAGCACAGCTTCACTCTACGAACTTGTCAGTAAAAAGACGGCTCGAATAGGAGTTGCATGCTAGCAACTGCACTATCCAGGCAATTAACAATATTGTAATTTATAGGTTTCCGTGAACAAAAAAAAAAACCTTGTATCCTAATAAATTGATTGTGGTAGAGTAGATTAAGTTAAACAAAGCAAGGGCCAAATATTTCACCTTTCCCCAACGTCCGACGCCTGAAGTCTTGATATCTGGGAGAAGTTCATTACACAAGACGATAGCATATCTACCAGGTCTATTTCCCAAGGCGACAAGTGCTACATCCAACATCCACGACCTCGCACTTTTCTGTTGGCATATCAAACAAACAACAATACTTCTATTATCTGAGCTTAACGCGAGAATCTTCTTATTTGCTTGCTATCTGTCCTTTTAGAATGTCTTTCCGAAGCGGCGTTATGTTGTGCTCACTTGACGCTACACGGCACAAATAAAAACAAATACATGGTCGTGTGTAACTTGTAAATAAACATTTCGATTTGTCGCTTAACTTCTTGTTGATAGAGTAGATTTCTTGTACTCGTCGTGTTTAAACAGAGTTTTCTTTCCGTTTGGCAGTGTCATCATGCCGTGACTAAAGTTTAGAACTTCGGGCACGTGTTGAAGGCGACATGTTACGCGACACATTAAACTTAATCTAAAATATTAAATAAATTACAGCTGAATAAAAAGATATCAAACGGATTTTCGCGGGAAAATGCAATATGCAATAAAAAATATGATTTGGTAGTAAAAACTCCGCACAATATATTACACATAAAAGATTCGAGAATAAAATGGAAACGTTGGGTTTCCGTTCAATCGTCCTGCGAAAGCTGAAAGTTCACCGTTGTTTCATAGACATATAAGCCATGCAGTGTACAGTATATGAGCAGTGCTAAGGTGTGCTGAAATCTATAAAATTCTTTCAACTTTGTTTTCAGGACCTGCGCGAAAGGCATCCAATGGAAAATGTTGCAATATCCCAGTTTTTATCGATTCGATTTTATCAGCCAATGAACAGTAATGGGGAAATATCAGTTATCAGTTGTCGGTTCACTCTACAAGTTTGTACATACGAGTACCAGATATTCTACTATATACATTTATTTTTATTTCAAGTCGCACAACACCACAAACAGACAATATGGATTTTTGCAAGGACCAAGGAGCACATAAAGCCCGAAGCAATTTGCGTAATGAATGTTAGTTGAGCGAATTTCCACATTTCATTTTGCTGATGTTTTGCTTAGCGTGCGGCTTTTATGGTTTATTTAACTAGCACCCAGAAGCATTTTACGAAATTACTTTCTGACATAAAATTTAAATAAAGCGAATTATCCAGTAGAAATTTTACGATATTTCCAAGGAACTCGGGGAGTGTTTTATCGAAATTGCCGGTACACTTGTTCGTATATGAGGGAAATTTCCTGTTTGAGTAATTAAGTAAAAGTAATTATCGTGAAAAGGATGTTTGATATTCGTATTGAATAAGATATCTTTTGGAAGCAAGTTAAAATTTAAGTGAGACTTGTATTGTCTAGTAAAATTGGAAATACTTTAGTTAATGTCTTTATCACAGTTACTTGAAAATACAAACCCTTCCATTTATGTCACTTATTAATACGGGACATACCTAATACTTTCCAGTTTCGTGCAAATCTTTAAATATCCACTAGGTTTTGAAAGATGATGCCTACCTACATCATCAGTACTTCACTTTTTTCTTTCCAAATCTATTTTGGTGATATGCTTTTTATTGTCCTTTAAACACAACACAGTTTAAACTCTTCGGATACTCCCACCCAGTTGGTCCTGTGGGTCTCGAAGACCGACGCGACATACGAGAGGACAAGGTGAAACCTTCATTATTATAGTATGACCCATTAAGCTGAAGAGCTTAAGTCATTGAAACGTATATGCACATTTCAGACCCCAGTTACAAATCGCATATTTTAAGCGTAACCTTCATTATGGTGTAAAATAAAGTGCAGGTAAAACATTTCAAATTGGTGCTTCCGGTATTTCTTCTTATTAATTGTTATAATTAAATTCAATCGATAGATGCAAACACTTGATAAGCTTTGATTTGTAGAACCAACGTTTGTGAAGTTTTTATGGTTGCCACTCACAGCTCGGTTCGATGTCTTACAATGCCTTGCGCAAAAAGCAACTGAGATAGTGTTCTGCATACAGCTAAGGTGTCGGGGACTTTGAGATTCGCAGTGGAGTTTGGCAGGGGCGCATCCTTTCACCGATCCTATTCCCCATAGTGATCGGCTATGTGTTGCATGCAGCAATATCTGGATTGGACAGAAATCTGGTAAAGCAGTTATCTCAGGACCAAGCTGGGCGTGTTTCGCTCCCTGGTACTATCTGTGCTTTTGTACGGGAGCAGTACATGGAAAGTTTCCGTAATAGTTACCAGAAAGCTAAGAATATTCTGGCCCGAAAAAAATATCAAATGAATAGCTAAGTTGGCGTACGGGGCAGATGCCAATCGATGAATTCATAGGCAGGCGAAAATGGCAGTATATAGGTCACACATTGCGGAAGAGTGATAAATGCATTGCTTTGCATGCCATGAAATGGAACCCCATTTCCAACCAAGGCCGACCCTAAGGGGGTCCTAAAGTCACATGGCGTCGATCCGTGGCAAAGGAGTGTGGGGCGCTGGGTAAGTCTTTCGGGGAGTTGCGCCCGATTGCCCGGAACGGAGTAAAATGGCGCGGAGGAGTAGTTGACGCGCTATGCTCCACTAGGGGTTAAGACAAAATACCAGAAGTAGTAGCAGAAAATACTTGGCGACTTACGGGAGCTGACTTTACGAGAGTATTACATTTAAGTCTTTCGTGGATATTCAATAAGAAAAACGATATGTATGACACACCAGGGTGTGATATTAGCTGTGACATCAAATAGTTTTAAAATCAATCCACCCACTTTATATCCTGTACTGCACAAAATTAAAATTTATCATACTTCTCCGGTGATTTGAAAGTTGATTATTTGTATTTCTAGTCATTTGTGATGTTTGACCTATTTGTTCAAGCTTAGTCAGTTTAGGTAAGTATATCTCGAACTCGCATTCGGGGCGACCGGTAGCGCAGTGTGTTGAGGCATCAGTCGCATGTTTGACTACCGGCGTTTCGGGTTCAAATCCCGTCCACGACGACGTTCGTGGCCATGGATGTGCAGGAGGTGCATGCTGGCAACTGCATTCTCTGAAACCAATTTATGCCAACGAAACGTCAACTGGGCCACATGGAACGTTGACGCGCTATGCCCCACAAGGGGTTAGGGAAATTGAGTATTGAGTATAAATTAAAACACACTATTGGTCAAAGATGCGAACCACTATGCTTCGCCCAGTCAAGTAGGAATGTTCCCGAACTCTTTGTTAATTTAAGATCATAGACAATTTTCATTTCAATACCGCCAATCGTTTCCCCTTAGAGCCTAGACAAATTATTTTTTTTTTATCTTTAGATGATAGTAGCAGATAGTACCTTCGAAAAGCGTTAATGATCCGTATATGCCTTATTTCCTGTTCATATTGTCAGGATAAATATCCAATGATATGATTGACCTTAATCCGTAGATAATGTTGCGAATATTCGATTTGACCCTTGAATTGTTGATACGAACATAAATATATATGTAAAATATATACAAACATCTACTTATAAATATATGCTTTGCTTCTTCATTAACTGGACCATCTGGGATTTGATCTGAAATTATTATTGCGCCCAATTATATTGTTAACATTCCCATTCAATTTACAACATTAGTTAATTGCCGTGCGTGTTATCGGCACCCGCAGTCAAAATTTCTGCCATATTTTCCTCATTATTCGGCATTTATGACAGCATGCCGGTATAAAGTGGAGTAGTTGGAATTCAAAAACATTTTCCGGAATTTATGAAGCTACTGCCCAGGCAGTTTAGTTTTCAATGTTGCAGTATGAGGCGCGAAGTGCACTATCAAACTAATTGATTTAGTACCATGCCGTGCTACTGACATACGCGCAGAGCGGCACTCGTCATTTTATTGGAGGTCGTTAGAAATACATTGTGAATCGTCTCGACTCGACTTCCTTCGCTTTGAGGGTCGGCTTAAAAAAGAGTCCTGCGTACACACTTCCCTCTGCACAATATGACCCTATGTACGGATCATCTTTCATAGAAACATGCTCAAATCCGATTTTTATATATGTACACGTATACATAAGGACAATGAAAGATGGTCGAATAAAGCGGCATGATGTCGGTTTATTGTCCACAGGAAAAAAAAAATAGGGAGAACAACCATGTACGAGAAAAAATCCCTTGGGTCCAGCTTCAGCCATGTGCAATGCATGCGTGGACGCAAGTTAAAGGACATCCCGTGGGTGAGTATGGCAAAACTTCTGTTAATCCACCATTGCCGAGCGACGAAAAGGGAGTAGTCATCAACATTTCCTGCGTAGAGAATTTTCCGTTTTTCGTGGTGATTCGTACGTCGATGGCGGCAATATCAAATGACATTTTCATTTGAAATCTTCACTCGTACTCATCACAAGTTGTCTTGGACGTGAGAAGACGTGTTTTGGTTTTTTCTCAGAATTCTTCAGCAGCTCAGTTCTTTTTCTCGCCTCGTAATTTGTCCAGTGTGTAGACTAGCGCGAATAGATCATACTCGTATCAATCGAGAGACGATAGTATAATTCGGATTCATAAAAACATGTTAAGTGATCGAGTTTTATTGGCCATAGTGTCCATTGTCTATTTGAAATAAAATATAATCTTTTTAGAACTCTGTGAACTCTGTAAACTTCATCGAATCTTAATTGCATTCGTTGTGTGCGGCGATGAAAGTGAAAATGTGTTTAGTCAATGGATTGTGTAAGATTGTCTATTAAAATATTGTATTTGTTTGTTTATACTGGAGAATCATGTGCAATAGTTACACCTCTCGTGGAGAATTGATGTTTGTTTAAATCGTTCAGTGTGTCGCGTTTATTTAAATACTAAGTACTTATGTCTAGTTTCCATGATCATCTTATGCAAAAGTTCGCCGGAATCAAGCAAGGTAAGTGGTACTCTGAACTAGGTATTAATGTTCGTATTAATATACGATTTGAATTTGAATACACGGGTTTTTCAGTATCTTCGTCTATTTACTTATTTTTGGGGATGAAAAATATTTCTTGTTTTTCATTCTCTCCTCTGTGAATTTAAGGTGGTCTTAATTTGAATTTTACTTTTGGTACAGTAGAGAGTAGACAATCAGCACAACGAACTACGAAGTAAATATCATGTAGACATTGGCCAAACCGCGATAGGTACCTTAGCCCAGGAAATGAATGCTCATTTGAAGGATCTAGATTGAAATGTCGGTACTACAAAATAGAACTATGGGGTTTTGTTTGGATTAGTTAGGAGGTAAACATACTAAGAGTCTTCGATCCTTCGAAGTGTGGAAAAGGGAGGGGGACGAAGGTGACATTTTTCGGTTTTCGCATATATCTTGAAAACCGTTTGCCATAGCAAAAAGAGTTATATCACAAAATTAAAGAGCACTAAATTCTTTATTATAGTGTTCAAAATTATTTTTCGTATATTTTACAGTTTACGAGATATATGCTTATCAAATTCAGACATTTTCCAAAAAAAAAGTAATTTTGCCTGACGTTTGTCCAAGTTTTTTTCCTTTTATCTTTTTTTGTCATTCATTACAGGAAAAAATTGTAGATAATAAAATTTCCCATATTATGGGAATTATATTATATTGAACTGATCAAAAGTTAGACCAATTTGAAAATTTGGGTTAAATTACGAGATTACGAGATTGTGTATAACACAGTCGTACATAAATATTATTCAATAAGGAGGTGGATGAGGTGAATTGCAGACTAAGGTTTCTCTTCCAATTCTTGTTTGTTGGATGTAGTCGGAATGAATAAAGGTGTGAGAATTGAGCAAAGCCAATAGACCGCCTGACTTATTTGATAGAAAACCAGGAAAACGGTCATCACTCATCGTAGAGAGCTTAACTTAAGCCCGTTTTCTTCACACGCCATTATATTTAATGTCGCAACTATTCCACTATTATTGGGATTTTCATTTCCTTCACTCTCAGTTAATCATCATCATCGTGGCGCGAGAGCCCGACGTCGGGCCTTGGCCGCCTGTATCGTTGCCCTCCAATTATCTCGGTCACGTGACCGCGCCCTCCAATCTTGGAAGCCCAGCAGCTGCTCGGCGTTTACATATACTGAGCTCTCCCAACGAGATCTCGGTCGTCTAGGCAATCTCGCTCCGTCAACTCGTTCTGCATTCATCACTCTCTTCGGCATGCGATCATTGTCCATTCGTTGGACTTGCCTTGCCAATTGAAGTCGTTGTAGTTTGACGATTTTCGAAACTTCCAGCTCATCGTACAGTTCATACAACTCATGGTTGTACCGGATGCGCCATCCATCTCGATCGCAACCAGCCCCGAAAATTCGCCGTAGAACCTTACGGTCAAATGTGTCTAACATGTTTCCGGAGGCTTGAGTTAGGGGCCATGCTTCGCAGCCGTCGTATAATGGTTTTTTACACGCGGAGCTTCGTGTTTCTGTGCACATGCTTTAATTTCATTATGGGGAGAATCGAGAAAAAGTCTTACTAGCTAACTGTATCCGTCGCTCGATTGTGAGGTCCCCCACATTGATGCTCGGTTGTGCAACTCTCAGTTAAGCAAAACTTTAATCTCACGATAGTGGTAATGGACAGTTAAGCTAATACTCGTATAAACAAAAACGTCCGTTAGCGCCGCTAATGCAACGATTTGGGTTTCTTCACTAACGATATTGTAGAACTTTAATAAATTTTCTTAGAAATAGCGAAAGAGTATTTATTAATATAATTTAAAAAAAATGGATCACATTTGGGACAATTGGTCCGAATTCGAAGATGAAGGGCTGACTGCTGAACGGCGTCAGTACAAGATGCTTGACCGAATCGACATTAGCAAGTGGAATGATAAAGATTTTGTTTATCAATTCCGATTATCAAAACAATCTGTGGCGTATGTTCTAAAGATGATAAATCCTTATTTAGAGCATAGATCACATTACCATCTGGGATAGCAAGTTGATTGATTTTTGTCATCATTTCACCAGATCTCGTTATATTCGTCCAATAAAACAGGCTCTCGGGTCATTCCAAGTATCAATTGGCGATTTCGCTGGTGCTAGCTAGGGCACAAAAATTGAATAAAAAAGTAGTCGAAGATTACTCTTCCAGAAACTTGGCAATCTCTCGGATTAAAATGATCTGTTTAATAAGCCTGAGTGAATTCGTCATGTAGATTCATCATTTTTCGAAATACAAACTGCCTGGTGTGTGTGTCCTAATTTTTGGTGGGGCTCGCTGTCACCTCGATTACTCTATCATAGATGTAGCAGAATCGAATGATATGAAACTATTTTGCCTGCCAAGCAATACAACGCACGATCGGCAACCAATGGATAAGTCTGTGCTCCGAAGTTTTGAATATTACTGGGATCAAGAAGTTCTAGAATACTGGTCCTTGCATCAGGAAAGAAACATAGCAGAGCAACGGTTTGAAGAAATATTTTCTACCGTATGGGATAAATCAGTTACACCAGCGAATATTAAAGCGGGTTTTGAAGCTACAGGCTTCTACTCTTTTGATCCGAACAAGATTCCAGAAGAGGCGTATACTCCTAGCATTCCTACTCATATTGATTTTGGAACTGTGCCCCATTATATGAGAGCAGCGTTGACGTTGCCACGGCAAGTTCTGATGAGGATCCAGATGATAATATTCCACTAGCACGACTACAAGCAAGATTGGGAATACAGAAAAGTGCTGACCAATTTCATGCAACCAATAAGGAAAACTGCGAAATCTTGAATACGTCCTTCAGTTGCATGTTAAAAATACCACTTAAGGTTAATCAAAACACCAAACGAAGAAAAAAAGCAATAAACTGCGTAGCTCAAGAAATCACAAAAAAACACTTTTTCTACATCAACGAACTTACTCAAAGGAAAGAAAAACGCAACCACTTGGAACGTCAAAGGACTGTGAGTCTACTAATCTAAAAACGACAAAACCGCTAACCAAAAGGAAAAAGTCAGCGAGATTACATCAAATAAAAGTGCAAGCTCTAACTCATGGTTTTGTTTTATTTGTAACGAAGATAGGATAACCGGCATGCGGCTGTGTCAAAGTTGCAAGTTTTATATTCACGGAGAATGTGTAGGATTGACATCAGTTGATAAAGACACATTTGTGTGCCCGAAGCGGTCTTTAAATTCAATTCAATTTCCATGTATTTTTCTATGAATTCAATAAATATGAACTTACGTCACTAGATATTGTAAGAATTTTGAAAGTTTTCTTTTCAAATGTAGGTATAATATGGCCACGTCGTTGGCCATATTCACAAGCAGTGCCGAAAATATGACCTAGATAGGCTTAGACTAGATTGAAAGAGGGGCTGCGTGCGCCAAAAAGCCCACTAGCACCGAGGCAAATGGTCTATTGAGCTATAGCCCCAGGTCTGGCAACAGGCCTAGGTCTGTCGATCAAGTTTGATGGCGTTAATGAATTTGCTTAAAAGGGTGAGCGGGACCGAAGCAATGTCATCTATGCTTCAGGGAAGGCGATGGCGAGGTGTACTGGGCGACGTTTGGCCAGTGCCTCACATTCGCAAAGAACGTGCAGTGAGGTTTCATCATCGGCTTCGCAGAAAGGACCGCTAGCGTCCGATACTATACCCATGATCTTTAAGTGACCCCTTAGGCAAGAATGTCCAGTTAGAAGGCCACAAATCCTTCTAACCCTGCTGCGGTTCATTTTTAAAGGATGAAAGATAACTAAATGTAATACTGAATGTGTATTCGTTGCCTCTAATAAAACCGTCAGATAGTTGTTAAATTTAGCATGAAAACTTAACGTGGCCAGATTCGACACAGGTACCTTATCTCACAACATACCGACTGGCCTAAATATGCTGAGGTGCTGCGGGAAAACTCTCTTCGCACAAGTCCGCTTCCGAGGCCCTCAATCTCGAAAACTGACCATGGATGTCACCTTAGCTCTTACCAGTGACGTGCACTCGTAGTAAGCAATTCCAAACTGCTTGACTTACCGAAATAAGCAATTCAATAATAAACTTTGCTTACACCAATACACATATCATCATTTCAGTCAATGTTTTTCTTTAAGCTGAAGAATACATATTATCATTCAAATATTCCTTTACACATTCAAATTCTGATCCGCGCCTTCTTTTGGTTAAAAAACATTCGTTCAATTACTTTAGATAATATTCAAACCTCCCACATTTTGCACACCATAGACACCAAACTTAGAATAGGAAAATGTGCCTAGATCTTTAGATGCATGTACCATGTGTGCATCCAAATACTAGAGACATGTTGATTCCAGAAAATGGGAATCTTGGATTTCGGTAGTACATTGGGCAACGATTTTTTTTGTTTTGTTCGGAAATTTATATGAGACAAGTCAAGCACTGGCGCGACTGCTTTTGTGTGTGGGATAAAGCCCAATGATGCTTGTTAATGAAATGTTGCCAATGCAGGGAATGTTTATGGGAATTTGATTTTTCCAGTAGAGCTTTTGTTTTTGTTATGTAATGGATTTTCCGTTGCAATTTAAAAGAGGAAATCAGTGCAATCGGGTGATTTTGATTAAATTGTGATTTGAAGTTTTTTTGACCGTTTGTAGTGATTTAATTGATTTGATTTGTGATAAAAGTGGTAAGTTTTCTTTTCGCATTATGTCGGAGTATTGCTGCGCGACGGATTTCGTACTAAAAGCGGGATTTTCAACTCTTTCCTTTGCCAAGAAAAGAGAAATTATAGAATCGGATAGACCGAAGCCAGATCTTAGTTTAGAGTTTAAATTAAAAAATATTACGCGAAAATTCCATATCGAAACGTATGAAAAGTACATTTGGTTAACGGAAAGCTGTAAATTAAATAAGTTATTTTGCTGGCCGTGTCTTTTGTTCACGAATGAAAAATCTGTTTGGAATAAAGCTGGATTTAGTGATTTGAATAATTTTACGGGCTCAGCAGCAAAGCATTCAAGTTCCGAAAAACATCTTCAGTCGTTAATTAAATTAGATAATTTTGGTTCTCAGCGTATAGAGTTTATGCTTAGTAACCAGGTGGCAATATCTGTTAGTTTGCATAATGAAAAAGTTGAGCGTAATCGTAATATTTTGAAACGTTTAATCGATACTGTAATTTTTTTGGCAAAACAGGAGCTTCCTTTTCGCGGAAATAATGAAGACTCTTCTTCAAATAATCGTGGTAATTTTATCGAAACCGTAAATTTCTTGAGTTTGTACGATCCGATAATTGAGTCCCACATAGATTCTATAAAAGCAAATGCAGCGTTTTCGGGTTTGTCTAATAGAATCCAAAACGATCTTGTTTCCGCTATAGCTAATG
Source organism: Chloromyia formosa (assembly GCA_964017055.1). NCBI lineage: Eukaryota > Metazoa > Arthropoda > Insecta > Diptera > Stratiomyidae > Chloromyia > Chloromyia formosa. Next base: position 2,495,424 of record OZ024813.1, on the reverse strand, counting down.
TGGTTCGAAATAAAATCAGTTTGGAAATAAAGGAGGCTCCATTTGTAGCTGTAATGGTCGACGAAACGCCAGATATTAGCGGTCGGGAACAATTAACGATGATTTTTAGATAAACAATATCAAATGAGATTGAAGAAAGATTTATCGGATTTTTGGATGTACGCGCTAATCGTACAGCTACAGCAATAAGCTCTCACATTTTAAAACAATTGCAAAATTTTAATATCGATAAGAAATTAATTGCACAATGTTACGATGGCGCAGCAGTAATGAGTTCTCAAATTCGTGGAGTTCAGACTTTAATTCGGGAAAAACATAAATCGGCAATTTTCGTTCCATGTTACGCTCATTCACTAAATCTAGTATTGTCTAAAGCAGTTGAGTTTATTCCGGAAATTAAATTATTTTTCGCGCACATCAATAAAATCGCATCATTTTTTAATACATCCACTAAAAGGTCGGACCTTTTTGCAAATATAGTAAATCGTCGTTTACCATCGGTTTCCAAAACGCGTTGGCATTATCATTCGCGTATTATTAACGTTATATTTGAACATAAGCATGAAATTTGTTCAGTTTTTGAGACAATTTCGAATGGTTCTCAACACTGGGATGGCGATTCCTTGACTTTTTCCGATATATACTTACAAAAATTCGCAGAGTCAGATTTTCAATTATATCTGTTAATTTTTTCTGAAATTTTTTCGAAAACTGATATATTATTTAATATTATTCAGAGCAAAGTGGTAAACATTTCATATGCAAGCCAAAAAATTATTGAATTTGAAAATTGGCTTGAAAATGACTTTTCTAAAAAGTTTGATAATTTCTATTCGACAGTTACAGCAGAATATCAGCCACCACGTAAGAAATGTAGAAACGCGATAGATCCTTTACAAAATTTACGGCGGATATTTCGGGAGATTATAGATGTTATTCTCGGGCAAATTCGAGATCGATTCCATTCGTTTAAAGATCTTTCATTTTCAGAGTTGCTTGAACCGAATTATTTTTCTAAATTCAAGTCAAATTTTCCCGATAAAAATTTTGACTCACTTATTGAATATCACGGTCAATTTTTCGACAGAATAAAGTTGAAAAATGAGCTAAAAGTTATTTATTCTTCAGATGAGTTTAAAAACGCGAATCCTAGTAAAATTCTCGATTATTTTCAAAAACGGCCTTATGTCGCAAACGGTTTTAAGCAAGTTCATATTTTAGCAAAATTATTAACGTCAATTCCAGTCACAGTGGCAACTGCGGAAAGGTCATTTTCAACACTAAAGCGCGTTCACACATTTTTGAGAAATCGCCAATCCCAAGAACGACTTTCGGATCTTGCTTTAATTGCGGTTGAAAAGGATCTTCTTATACAAATGCGAAGAGAAAACGATTTTTTTTGATAATGTGATGTGTGATTACTTAAAGAACGGCGCATAGATTTGGAATACAAATAAATGGCAATGGCGAAAGAATATTTATTTATTTCAAATACCCCTGAATTTTTCTTAGTCTTAATTAACATAATATTTATTTATCATTTTTTTTATTAGTAATATTTTATTTATTTTTTTTTTTTTTGTATTCCGAATATATGTGCCAATATTTTATTTATATCTTTCCTGATTTCTTCTTTAAGGCTTAAAGCCGCTTGGTATAAATGTTTTTGTGACTGTCCATATTCTATTATACAGTCCATTTTTGTTTATGCTAAATTGGCTTTAGGGCGCCCAACTGCTTGACTATGAAAAATTTCCACTGCACGTCACTGGCTCTTACGAAGAAAATTGTCCCTTTAGGACTATTGGGGACAGCAGGGGAGCTCCGTGGTGGAACACCGAAATCTCTCGCTTGAGAAATTGAACAAAACAGCTGTTCAACAGAGCTACCACATACCCCATTGACCGACTACATACAACAAAAATATTAGGGCTGCCAAACACAACAGCTGGACGTATTCCTCCAAGGGCGTACAAAACACCAACATAGCTTCCAGCTGGTCTGAAACAATCTGAATTGTTTATCGTGGTAAAATTCCGTAGCCGTACTTGATGTGCTCAATTTGAGCAGAAACAGAGTCAAAATTATCTGGCGCCTTCTCACAGCTCACTCGCATCTTCGAGTTCCCACCAAAATTATATGTGTATCGTTCCGTGAATCTGAAGCATTTGCTCGCCGTCAAACAAAATGTTTAGTACAGAAAGGAGCAGGCTGGATCAACAGATTAAATCCTTCTCTCTAGAATCAGGACATAACACAGTGAATAGACTGAATGTCCCAGTGCTTGTGGTTCTTTTGTGGACCACTGTCCATTTGTTATCTATCTAAATTTGCTTTTTTACTTCACAGTTATATAAGCTACACAATATCTAATTTCGCGTTCCGTCCACGAACAATCGTTGTTTCGTTTCTGCTGTACAAGGTATATAGTTAAGTTATGTGCGGATTTACGAAATTCGGCCATACGTATGCCGAGGATTGACTACCCAAATCTTGTATGTCACCGAGTTTGGGCCTCTCAATTTAATGTATTCATTAAATATCTTCAAATTCCGCATACACTACGCCATATTCCCACACATTTCAGATATTCAGTGTTTATTCCCTATTAGTGATTGAGTGTTTTTTCGTAACCCCTAAGAACATGCGAACAATCTTTGCGGTTGAAACACCAAACCAATGTTAACTTTCTTGTTGTCAACCAACAATTAAAACAATCGCCGTTCCAAGCTCCCATTGTTTGCCTACATGATTTAATTGTTTTTCAAACGCCATTGTTTTGATTTCCATGCTAAGAAAAACTTGAACCTGAAAATCCATTTTCACCATTAATCAAAATGCCAGATTTAATGTTTCACTTTTTGATGGGGTCGTTCCTACACTTTCTTGCATGCCCCTCCCACCTTAACAATTCTATTCATATGGAAAGGGAATGTTGGAAACGCCTTTTCAAAGATGGCCACCTATTCACCATAGCAACTACCTCCGTGGGGGCGTGGTTACGAAGCAATCCAGTCTCAACACTAGCACCCTGAAGTGAAGTGACAGATTAAATTCTGAATGTGGAATTTATATTTTCAAATGTAAGTTCAGAATTTTTTTTCCTGCCACACATTTTCAATTATGATAATCAGTGTTTGTATTTGCATAGCCGTTTTCATTTATTGTTTGGACTAAATGACTATTTCGTAGTCGTTTGTATTAACTCTTAATTATATAAAGTTTGAATTGATTTATACTTGGAATTCCAATTTCCTTTAGTTGTTGGTTTTTTTCGTATTTTACATACTAGAATGAATGTACTGCTGGGAAATTATTTAATCATCAGATAATAATACCAACAGGCGCGTTCTTTTGCTTTTCTTAACCTGTATAGGTTAGTGAAATAACTTACGCAATACAACATAAATGCTACCCTATACAGGTTAGCACTTAACCCAGTAATTTATCGAAGGCCGATCTTGACCTGGATAGCGCACAAGTAAAGCTTTTATTTAGGACGCATCTTGCGGTTGCTGGAATAGGCTCGTTAGCTCGACGATGTTCCACTGTGCTTTCACCTCAATTAAATTCAATGGAATTCAAAATTTTTTAAGTGTTTTTTTTTTCGAAATATTAGGAAACTACTCGGAATCAATTAGTTTCTTCTATCACAGATGCATTTGATAGGTTCAATGCTGGTTCTTGATATACAGTCATTTCCACAAGAGCGTATACTTTGTAACTTTTTAATGCACCATTTCTCAAAGAGTGGTGGGGGACTTTTAGTTACCTGCATTTTTCCTCTTTTTCGCATTGTATAAATTTGGTCATTCTAAGTTCAAGTAGGAGAGTGATAAGACGTCAAGTGAAATGAGTGCGATTTACAAAAAACGATTCGAAGCTGTGTTTTTAGTAAGTCATCCGAAAGGACCAAAAATGACACCTGCATCGGCCGGAAAGTACCTGAAAGTTTCGACACAGTTTGTGAATAAGTGGATAAAGCGTTTTAAAGATACTGGAAATGTAGACGATCTACCTGGTAGGGGTAAAACCCGAAGCACTTCAAAAACCCAGGATAAGGCCATCATTGATATTTTTAAGAAAAATCCGTCCGTTACTACCTTTACGGATGAATCAAGTTTTGCTGTAAATACGTTAAGGAGACGAGTGTGGTCACAAAAAGGAGAAGCTGTCGTGAACCGAACCGTTAAACACCCTGTGAAGGTTCATGTTTATGAATGCTTTTCTGCACGCGGTTTCGGAAAACTAATAACGTTTACCGGAATTCTTACTGCTGAAAGGATGATCATTTTGTACAAGAAAGGATTATTGAAGTCTGCTAGGATGCTATATGGCAACGACAACACCGATTGGTTTCTACAAGAAGATAACGATCCGAAACATAGAAGTACTTGATTGGCCTTCGCAATCGCCGGATGCCAATCCTATTGAAAATGTTTGGGGATTAATGAAGCAGAAGCTTCAAGGAAAGCAAATAAAAGGAGAAGCACATTTAAGGCGAACGCTAAAAAAAATTTGGAAGAACTTATCGACAGACTACGCGGAAAAATTGGCCGAAAGTTGTCACCGAAGATGCCAGTCAATAATCAATAGTGACGGCGATTGGACCATGTATTAAATATAATTGCGAAAATGTATTTTGTATTTACTTTCAATAAAAAATAAAATTTCTTACTTGTAACATTTTGTTTTTATTTTGTGAGGTTTACGGTCTTGTGGAAATGACTGTAATAGAGTAAAGTTCGTTTTTTATTGTTTTTCAAAGAGTGGAATTATCCCACCACTTAAAATCCAAACTTTATCTCAGACAAAATCCATTTCATGTCAAATACATGCTTTTACCCTGTACTGGTCAGATACATCTTTTTTTTTGCACAAAAGCTCGGGTTAACTATCCTTGCCCTGGATAGCTGCAAAAGAACGCGATTAATGTTTGAAAAATAAAGCACGAATGTGTTTATTTTTTTCGTCAATGAAAGTTCCATGTGCCAACTGTATGAATTCAGGGACGAAAAACTTTCCCTTTTTTCGGCGCATATATTTTGCATCTTCACCAAAATATTCAGCATATTGCGATACATAACTTAAATATTGGTGAATTGAATTGAATTTAATTCAGTTTGCGTCTGAATATTTCTGAAATTGGGACTAGGAGTTGTTTTGAAAGCTTTCTTTAAAATTTAATATCACACAACACACTCCCATCGCTCTTCCACCTGGAAAGTATTTTCCGAAAAAATCAAATTCCAACTTTCGACAACAACCTTCATTATTTTAAATCTTAGCAAACATTATTTCAAAAGATTCCACTTGAAAATTATAATTTTTATATTCAACTTACGAGTATGTGCTTGATTTTTGCACTAAAAAAAATCTAAAGCTTTTTTTCTCACACTTAAATTTTTTGGAAAAAAAAATTGCAGCACTAAAATTATGTTTGTTGCCTTGACCCCTCCAGGGTCATGCGTGCGTCATCATCTCTTGCATAACTATGCTTTGTTGACGTTTCGATAGCATATATTTTTTCGAACTAACATGCATTACAATTGAAAATATGGGATGTGATATTTATACCCTTCACGGATGTAATAGGGTATATTAACTTTGTAATGAAGTTTGCAACGCACAGAAGGAAGCATCTCCGACCATATAAACTATATATATTCTTGGTCAGCATGATGAGACGAGTCGATTAAGCTTTGTCCGTCTGTCTGTCTGTCCGTCTGTATGTCTGTTTCTATGCAAACTAGTCCCTCAGTTTGAAAGCTGTCGAGCTGAAATTTTGTACAGAGCGCCAAATTTCTTTCGCACGGCACTGGATAAATCCTATAGAAAAAAATCATCGTGGCGCTACAGCCTGATGCCATATATTTCTCTCTAATTTGCAATTCTTTCTACTTAATACGTAGGAAACCAGTTGACTATTTCTAATCCCACTTCAATGAAATTGAGAGTTGTACTACGTTTACGCTGGACTCGAAATCTCGTAAAATGGAATTTCGGCGAAATCTCCTTGAAATTCACCGGCTTTCGCATACATTCTATTGCAAAACGAAATCTTGATAATTAGCAAGGACACCATGAAATCCTTCTGAAATCGCGATTGAGATTCTGATGTGATACGGCAATGCTCCAAATACCAATATAAAAGTGCAAAATTCCCAAAGCCAATACAATTAATTTCCAATAACGACGACAGTTGATATTTAAAAATGTTAGCAAATTGTAAAAAAAAAAATTCCGTTGACGTATAATCGCAATTTAATTTATTTTAATGTCAAATGGAATCTCATCCGCGTCAGTATAAACACTTGGGAGATTTCAGAGCAGCTAAGGGATTTCGATTTTCAATTTTTGTATGATATTTTGTCCCAATTTCAGAAAAAAAATGGTTTCGTACAATGGAACTGGACTTTCTAATGACCAATGGACCAATTGCACATTTTTCATGACGCTACAATGTCATCTGTCTTCTCATATGAAAACAAAATTCTTCCGGATGTCCTGGCTACGCCTAAGGATTCGGAGTCAGCTCATCGAAGATTTCTCCTGTTTCTAGCTCATCCTCGGACCTGGGACACTGTAAGTAGAGACTACAACCGACTGTGGGACATGTCCTGATTCGTGCTGCTTAATATTAAACGTAGATGTCACTTTGGTCGGCATGAACATTGTGAATTGTTTTAAGTTAACGCCCCTTTGGTACATGTTACTATTTTTTTTTCTCTGTGCTGTGTAGGCGGGGCTTGATAATTGACTGGCGGCCATGATTGTTTCTTATCTTTGAGAACCATTTCTCTTTCAAAGGATAATGATAGATGATGTATTCTTTGCAACATGTGGCTACAGGAACATTATTTTGAATATTCAGACATTGGGAGTTTTGAATAAGTAGCATTCCACGTTTGCGGTTAATGAGTGACGTTATATGGTGGGCATATTGGGATGTGTGCAATTTTTAAGAGGATGGGATGGTACAATGTGAACTGTTCAGTTCAAATTGAATAATTCAATTAAATTATACAAGAATCTAGTGATGACAGATCTGTGACGATTGAAATGGATTAGACATTCATAGAAAATGAAATGAAAAATGGTGTTGCAAATTATTTAATGTACTCCTTTAATTTTCAATAATTTTTGTATTCTTAAAGAGCTTTGACTTCTTTGAATAATTTAACATGTCTATATCTGTAGATGCTATGCTAAGTCGTGCGTGGAATTAATTTTCGTCGTGCGTTCAAGTAGATACCATATCGATAGTGATAGGATAGTTCGTTACTGCTATTTATATGATTGAAAGTCTTTGTTGTTTTTTTTTCGTGTATCCAGCTTAGTTAAGACATGAATGTGTTTTCACCTTGTAATTGGGAATTTCCGCTTTAGGCATAAAAAACGTATCTTAGATGCAGTGGTGTATCTACATGGAGCACGTGCCCCCTTGAGCTTTTAAATTAAGTCTCATCAATCTAAATAATTTAATTTGCATTTTTTTTGTCTAGAAACTTTCGAATTATCGCTTTTTCATGATTTTTAATCCCTAAATTCAGATATTAGTGGTGTTGTATGTATATGTGATTGAAAGTTTTTGGATTTTTCCTTTTGTAGACATCGAACACTAAATATTGACATCATTGGGATTCTTTAAACAGGTTCATGGAAAACCGACAGATAATCATTCCCTATTACAATCAAAGCTTAACCCTGCTTCACAGCCCCGGATTACTGGTTTCCACTAGATCAGGGGCTCTCAAACTTTTTGCTGTTGCGGCCCCCTTGCAGATAAAAAATCCCCCCCCCCCCCCCCACCCGATCATAGATTTAAAATGCTGCAAAAGAGGTGATATCATTTTTTATGTATTTCTTTATGGTGTTCCTTTTTCTCGAAATTTTCTTTTTGTCTAGTGTCCGTGGTGGAAGTGCGTTTTTTTTTAGTTTTGCTGCGAGACCGTTCATCAGAACCCGAGCAAGAAATCCTTTCTCCGTTAGGCAACGAGTGGATGAGCAAACTATTGGAAAGTTTTTATTCGGCAAAACTAGTTGCCGTATGCGTAGGATCCCTGTCGAACGACTGTGTGAAAGCGACACTTATCCTGCTTTTCTGTCGCGGATTGCGACTTTCTGAGGTATGAGTGGGGATAAGAAACCCCCCGGAGGGGCGTCCGATGAGGGTTGGAAATGTTCCCGGACCGTCTGGAAGTACTGTAGTCCATGCACTAGCCGTAAGCACGTAGATGCAGCACAGAACTTGTCTGGGGAGGCTATACTTTACGCTGCGGCTTTGGTTGATCTTGACCCCAGCGGTAGAGCTCTAAATATTTTCGGAAATCCTATCCCAGGCGCTAGTCATCAGCGGTACGGCTCGAAAAGAGGTACCGTCAGTGGTGACCCACCGCGTACTGCGGCCTTGACTGGTGAGTGTGGCCCTGGTAGGGTTGCCGAGAATCGGAAGCACCTTGCCCCCTCCAAAGTCCGTTTAAGGTAGAAGCGAAATGCGTACCGCGTCAAGAACTTCATTGAGAATGCTCCTGAGGAAGAAAGGATAGAGGAACAAAAGGCCTCTCTTGAGTGGGCCGTAAAGCTCATTGCTGATCTACCGGACAGACTTAGTGTCGGTAAGAGGCAGAGATCGGTTGAGGAATCGCCGAAGATTTGGCAATGCGCTTCATCAAAAAATGATCAGCATAAAGCCTATCGCACTTCAGCCAGTAGGCCACCGATAGACCATACTCATCAGGGATACATCGCAATGGTTGGGCTGGACGAGCTACCTCCCCGATATCCCCGATAGGCTAAAGCTAGTTTCTGATGAGTATGTAGTCTATCGGTGGACGAAACCAGTCGGCAGAAGTGCGACAGGCTTTATGCTGATCATTTCCTGGTGAAGAGCAAACTATTTAGTTATCGCTATGTGCGCGGTCTCATAAACCATCGTGTGTTTTATTTTTTGACTATACTATTTAGTTTTTCTGTTTGCCGTGTGCGCGGGCTCTTAGGAATGCTAAAACATACTATACTACTACTACGTAGCTCTACAACATAGTCAGAACCTTTTAGTCTATGTATGTATATATACATATATATACTCTCATTATCAAGAAATTATTCAGATTTGATTCATGCATCTAAGCTTCCGATTCTCGTAAATTGGATTAATTTAATGAATCCCATCTAGCGCGCCTAAAACGTTTAAAATATACGTCTTAATTAAACGCGCTTTGATTTACCGATCTTAATTGGAGCGTACATTCTAACGATATTAATTAAACCTGAGTTTCGACAGTTTTATGTATAATAATGCAAGGATACTGCGGTATGTATCATTCACATACTCGTACATAAAAACAGGATTGTTAATTTGTAATTATCTTTTATGTGTGCGGTCGGGAATACATAAAATATTGAAATTATTTGACACTGGACGGATCGTAAACTACCAGTGAAATAAGCAGCCCATTAAATTATATACATTCTTGACAAGAAGTTCGTTAAAGTGTCACATAATTTAACCACTTTATTTTCAGGAAAATTTCAAGGTGTACCGGTGAATATTTTATAAGTCGTAAGGTCACTGATCACACAAGATATAGGGAGGAGTTCTCAACGAACCACATACAAAACATTTTTTTTTCCAATAGAACTATACACAACATCCACTTTTCGTTTTCTCAATTCGATGGAATCTATCTACCTTCATATAAAATCTCGTTACGATCTTTTGAATTTTACGAAAAAGAAGTATCAGTCAAGATTGAAATCGGATTAGACTGAACTGAAATTTGATGCCTACCAATGGGGGTGAATAACAACCATTGAATTTTAATATTTATTTTGTTGAGCTTGGGAGTCTAGCTAGAGGATTCTAGTTATGGGCACATAATACCTAGAATTACTAGGATCCCAACGTGATGTGAGAGAATGTGATTGTATAGATTTTATTGGCTTATAAATAAAGAAGTGTTTTATTTAAAATTTGAATAGCGATGACTGTGATAGGGACGGCTTTTTGATATTCTGAAGATCGATACTTAGAGCGAAGAGTTCCAGTACAGAGTTCAAACAATCTAGCTTTTCCTTCAAATTTCCCTTTCGTACCGACACCCAACTGAGAAGGAATTGAGTTCTGTGTGATACTGATACAAAATCGCTTTCCTAGGCTTACAGTGGTCGGGTGGTCAAAGGCCCTGATGAATGGATCATGAATCTGATTTATCGATTTCTCCAACATATGCTTTCCCCTCCGGTAAAACAAGTGCCGTTAACTGTCAATTTTTAGATCTGAACACAGACCCAAAAATTGACAGGGGAAAAGCATATGGAAGAGAAATCTAAAAAATCAAATTCATGATCTATTTATCAGGGCTTTCGGAAACCCGAACAGTAATATTCTATTATTCATTTTATCTATTCTTTCGAAACAACGCAACCCTGCATTTAAAATCTTCACCTTAGAGAGGGCATTCGACCACGCTACACAGACAATAAAACTTACGCATATAAGGATTATGGAGGCTCCTTATGGGGTACCAATTACCAAAAGCCGGTCGGTCACACGTTGGCTTATTTTTTTATTCACAACTTGAATCAGCAGAAGTGTTCAAGAGGATTAGTGTGGCAGTTAATACCACCACCTACCCGCAGATTTTTGTAGCGTCATAAATAAAGAATTAATTTGTTGCATTTGAATGGCAACTTTATGTGTGGCTTGTACGCCATACTTGTGGTTGCGACATGGACACGTTATCGATGTTACTAGAGAAAATGTTTTTTTAATAGTATATTAGGGAGTGACGTATATGAGAATAAATTGACTATTGTTTAAAAAATCATCCTTTTAAGTTACGTACACGTGTCGATATTAGTAATGTGATGTTTTACAAATTAATCTTTGTTGTTATTTTGAAGAATTGCTAAAGGGGTTTTTAGACGCCATGCCAATCCTTGATAGCTGGATCTGCTACATTCCAAAAAAAATGTTATCCTTATAATAGAAGGAAACTTTATTTTCTTCTATTATAATGACAAATTTACTCCGCAATGTAAATTTATAAATCGAGTGTAATTTAACATAAAAAAAAATATTTACACATATACTCCAAAACATTCGCAAATCTGCACCCGGAAATATGTTAAAACAATGTGTAATTGCGGGAATATAAATCAATTAACCCCTAAAATAAGTGATTTCACATATTTTCTCGCCCCCCTAAAAAATTAAATAATTGGGGTCCAGTCCATTTAATGGATCAAGGCCTCCAAGTACCCTGAATACTACTCATTTAACAGCTTACTGGGTTCATAGTCTGACACGTAAATCCCCTTTAATCGAAAAGACGAATTCTTTCAGAAGGATCAATTACTAGGGTCCAGTGAGCAGAAGGCGAACGTGCTAGCCGTTGCGCCATCCGCTTATACGCACTGATTAGTGCGATTTATATTTTTAATGGGACACAATTCAGCAAATGAGTAAAACTACATCCGCACTTTGTGAAAATGCATTAACAACTGAATTAGACAAAAATGTTTTAAAAATATTACATACATGAAAAATATACATCATTTTGAATTTTGCACCAATTTAAGTCTCATTTTTAAAATTTATTAGACATTACACACAATTTGTTTAAGTAACAATTCTTGTTGTGTACCTATATGAGCGGAAGAATAAGTAAAATAAGTATAATTATTAGAATCTGAGAGATGCGAAGCGCATCACATCAGATTCCTCTGCTGCGCACATCGCACCAGTGAGAGCGGCGTGACCGGGAATGACCCAAAACAGCACCAGCGGTCGAAACCGGCGAATCACGATTTTTGGAGCCCCTTCTGGGGAAATCACTCTTAAAAAATTCTAAAACGTGTAGTGACTTCTAAGGGCGACGGCCTGCATAATGCACGTTGTATGGTAGTCGATGGCCGTCGCAAAAAAAAACTTATTTGTAAGTTTCCACTGGCGCTAAGCTAGAACATGATTGAACTGAGTTCCATACCTTTGATAATTAATTTGACCCCTCCAGGGGCATGGGCGCGTCAACATTTCTAGCATTTCTACTTTTCGGAATTGCAGTTGCTAGCATGCACGCGGCGCGGATGTCTTTATACTGACAAGCTCGGAGCACTGTGAGAGTTCTATTAATACCCACAGGCAGTCTTTGGTCGCGCCGAGTTTTGAACTCCGAGCTCTAGATTAGTATCCTAACGACCATGACCATCGAGAGCAAGCTGCATGTTGCAATTTGCACTCGGGTAGGGATTCGCACCCATGTCATGTTGGTCGGTAAAACAACATCTCTCTTCGCACCAGCGGTCGAAACCGGCGAATCACGATTTTGGGCCCCCTTCGGGTGAAAATCATTCTTAAAAAGTTATAAAACTAAGAAGTTACATTATCCTAAGTCATAAAGCATTCATATAAGATACCCTCTTTACAGTAGAAAAAAATAAATTAAATTAAAGACTAATATCGATGAGAGGGACGCAGGGAAATTCAAAAGATAGAAGGCACATTTCATGTACACAAAAAGGACGAAAGAAGGAAAAGCAAGGTTAAAAGTGTTAGAAGGTGTACAATGTTACAGCAGGAAAGTAACAAAGACAAAGGGGAAGGAAAAGAAAAAAGAGGCAATGCATGGCGGACGATTTTAGCAAAGCTTAATGACAGCAAAGAAGGACCGAAATTCGGTTTACTCTAAATTTACTTTGCAAGCTATATGTTACTTTGAATTTTGAGACATTAAAAGAAAAAGACAAAAAGGAATAAACATCAAAAGATTCCTGATTCGTCTGAGGTGGCTTAAAGTGTATCTTAATTAGGACTATGATTTTTTTTTATAATTCGTATTTATGTTTCCGAACTACGTTGGACCCGGCCGAGCGATCGATCGTTCATCGTGGGACAATTGTAAGTCTTAACTCGTAATTTTTTTTACTTTTGGATTTATGTATTTATTGAATTTGTTTCAATCTAATTTTTCCATTCAGTTTGAATTAATTTCCTTAAGATTTGTTTTCTCATTCTTTATTCTCTTTTTATTAATATTTTTATTTCCGTCGGATTAGTATTTTTTAACTATTCTAAAAATTTCTTTAATTATTATTTTGTTCTAATTTTTTTTTTCTACTCAATAAACGGATTATAATGAATAACTAATTTTTTCCTCAAATTGGGTTCTTCCGTGTCCCGAAGGATGGGCACATTCCTTTCCCCCTCCCAATCCTTCCCTCGGTTGTTTGCTTATATGTTTTCTTTAGGTGGCTTTACTAGGACTATAGAATGCGCTGACTCAAACAATGGATATGGTTATTATTTTCCTCCACTAGACAGCTGCTACTCGTACATTCGCTGGAGTCAGACGCTCCAATCTTGGCCAGAAAGTTCGGTTATATGCATGATCACTGAGGATTCCATTGAGTTGTTTAATAATTTTGGTGTCGTAATTGACTGAGTTGAACCAAATTTTCCCGGGTAGATTTGGAAAGACCTCACTAAAGAAAATCCTCTTACTAGTTGACATGCGTTTAAATTCGTCATTCCAATCGTTCTTGGTCCGCAAGAGAATCTTTTTGATGCCGCCACTGCTGGACAGCGGAGTTCTTAGAAGTGAGCCTGCGTTCCTGGCCAATTTGGCAGGTTCATCCCCTAAGTATTGGAGTTCGAAACCGCTGTGAGCTAACACCTAAATAAATTGTAAAATACCTGCTCAAAGAAGCTGATTAAGCGGTGTATATCCTTGATTAAGTAGTGGGGCTTTCCTTCTTGGATTAAGTTGCAAGCGATCAGGGAGTCGGTGAAAATAGCTAGCCTTGGGAAGCTTCTTTGGTTTACTTCCGCAATGCTCTTCTTAGCAGCAGTTAGTTCCTCTGTGAACAGCGGATTCATCAATGGCAGCTATTGTGATACGATTTTTTCCCAGCTCAGTTTCAATGCTGTCAAGAGTTAGGGCTCTCACATACGGATATCGTAGTTGAAACCTCACTCTGTAGTTTTTGGCTAGGCCAAAGGTGTTGCGAGTTTGTATGGAGGTAAAAATATTCTACTCTACTACCCAATTACCCTAACCTGCTCCCTCATCTAGCCGCCTACCTGCCACAAGTCGGGAGATGTTGTGGCTTATTATTACGCCCCGCACCACAGCGGGAAGACAGCCACAAACATCCATGGCCATGAACGCCGTCGTGGACGGGAATCGAACCGGAAACCCGGTAGTCAGACATGAGACTGATGCTTTTAAGCACTGAGCTACCGGTCGCCCCGGCTTTTGGAGAACATTTTAAGAAACCCAGAAGAATTACTAGTAATGCATGCCAACAATGAAACGACGAATTGATGTGTTTTTTCATTCGGCAACAATAAATTCGATTGAACGCCAATCTCACTTGCCCAATCATCTTCAATTTTTCAAAAAAGATGGTCGTTGTAAGTTTTGACCAAAGTAAATCTCTAACTCGTTTGGTCTTAAGTCCGAAGAAATCGACTCATAACCAGGGGATTCTTTATAAAACCCAGAGTCTCCGGGTGAAACCTGAAAGCTTGGTATCACTAACTGTCACCCTTGCAATCCAACCAGCTATCGGGTAGGCCAGACAGCATGTTTAAAAGCAGACGTGACAGCAGGTTTTATAGCAGGCTTGATGTTTAGTCAGAAACCAGGTTTGCTAGCAGGTAAGTTTGTTGATAAGTTTGATTGTTGGACTGACATGACGTCTAGAAACCACTTATAGCCGAGTCAACACGAGCTTATAGGAACTGATCTAAAGTAAATTGTGGTATAGTTCTGATTATTTTTTTATTTATATTTTTTTGGGGAGTTGATTTCGAATCTGAGGTTTACTACCAAACATTTTTTGTGGAATTTGATTTATGGCAAAAAAACAACAACAACGAAAACACCTTTTTTTTTTGGTTTTTGGAAAATCAAGAAGATCAAGCCAATATTATAAGTGATGAATGAGTAACACAGGGGAATGTTTGGAATGAGAAACGACTTATCGGAATATTCTGATCCGCTTTTATTCTTCTTCTTTTCAAATTTCTGTCGTTTTAAGCAAATTTGATCCGTGAAGCCAAAGCGGAAAAGATTAAAGTAGATCACGATAATCCAAAAACCCAAATTGCTCTGCAAAACACCACATAACCCTTCAACTAAACAGCTTATGTTATAAATCTCCAAGGAATGAGCATCGCAAATCTCTAAACAGCAGCCTTGAACGCTATCCGCTCTGTTTAATGACATTGCGTAAACCCATTTAACTGTCTAATGTCCATTTCAGTCCAAATAAACGTAATGGTGGTAATGGTTTGATTATTTTCTTTTACAAATGTTCAGCATTATTTTATTGCAGCACCTCAGAAAAAACCCAAAATGTCTACGTACTCGTACACTTATGTTAGGGACAATGCAGACAACATGAAAATTTACATATTGACCATCTTGACCCTGGACTATAATCTATTGCATAAAATCCATAGAAAGGGTTTAATGTTTTGATGGCAATGCAAAACAGTTAACAAGATTTCACTTTTCCACCAAATTGTTCGGATGAGTATCTTTCATGAACCGAAAGTGAAAAAATGCAAATATTGTATATGTGGCTCATGATATTTGAACTAATTTCCGACCTGTGTGTGACTTGGTATCTCTTTATGTTTGTTGAATCATAAAAATTTATGATTATGTGAATTTTCGTGTTAAACGAATTTGGGACGCATGACAGAGTTTGTCATTTGAAAAGTGCTACAAAATGTTTAGATACATGTTTAACGATAACCACGTTTAGTTGTGAGCATGTGGGCAGAGTGTTATAAATCGTAATTTGTTCTATAAATGACGAGCATGATTCTGTCAATGAGATCAGAATGCCTTATTAAAAAGTGGGGGTGCTAGCATGACGTTACGTTAGCACCACCATACGAAAAACGCATTCCTGACAATTCGGCAGAAGCAATAAATCCCGGAATAGAGGAAAAATGGTATATTATACCTTCGACCATTTACCAAGGAATACTAAAAAAAAGGCCATTAACTCCTTCTCTTCACACTTCTGGACACCCTATCGACGGGAACTTTGGAGCTTCAGAGTACTCTCCACATCAATTGAGCCAAATTTCAAAGCTGCAAGATTTTTTTCTTATTTTTCATTCGTTACGTGGACTATTTGTTAAGTCAAGGTTGAAGTAAATTCGTTTCCTTTTCAATTTTTTTTTTGGATACATAATTCAAAGTTTTCAAATCTATGTCCTTAAAATTTATATGCCATTCGAAAGCTAACACAACAGAATCTAGTCAACTTTGCAGTTTTGTCAGTTCTAAGAACCGTTGTAAAATATTCATTTGAATTTCCAATGAAAAATCGATTTTGAAATTTCCTTTAAGTTTGAATAGTTGTATCTTTGAAGAAACGGTAATTTTTGCAAAAGGGAAAAAGTCCATTTATATGAAGTTTCAGAAAGTGAGGTTAAATATTGATCAGGAGAGTTGAAAATTTTGATTTTGCTCGACAAGCCAAGTTTTTTGGCACAATTAGCAAAAAATGCTATAACTCTATAACGGTTAAGGAGAGAGTGTCCGTGTAAACGTTGATTTTCCTCAAATAAGCACTACTATCTTCCATTAAGCTAATTAAAATCAGAAACGGTACAGCCTGTGTATATAAATGACAAAAAAAAATCTAATGATGCCTATCAATTCCTAGGGTCATGAGACGTCAATAAAACTAGCTACGAGGTCGAAACTCGCTTTCAAGGCAGGGTCAAACAACTGGTTATTATTTTTTTTAAAAATCAGGTAATAACTAGCAATATTTAAGTTTTTTAGGGTATTGAAAGCACTAGGCAGAGATCATGTCATACATTATCTCCCAAGCATCCTATATGGTTACTTTGATCATCTGTTCTGGTGATTGCTTTGTTGAGGATCTGATCCAGAAATAAGGACATACGCGGCGTGGAGTGCGCCTGAACCCCATGACGAGAATTTGGAAAAAAGTAGGTTATAGTAAATTAGGGTTACAAGTTTATTTTGTACTTAATTATAAGCCTCCAATTTTCGACCAAAGACAATCTTATTGTCTTCAACTTTCAAACGTACTATTTTCACTCCGCGAAACCTCTTATGCCGGCACCACATTATGCGGGATTCGGCGAATCACGAGCAAAAGTTCGCCAATTGGCGAGCATCTTGTACGATCATTTTCATAGGATTCGCCGAGTTGCAAGTAGTGTGGTAAGGTACAAGATGCTCACCAATTGGCGAACTTTTGCTCGTGATTCGGCGAATCCCGCATAATGTGGTGCCGGCATTAGCTCCTCTTCGAAACAAGGCAATTCCATTCTGTATCTCATTTCCCACGTATGGTCGTAAATTTTCTATACGACGACAAGTGGACACAATCGAAATTCATCTTGCATATTTTCCAAGAAAGTATCCCTTCGTTATACAATATTACTCAGATACACAAAAATATCCAAGACGCAAATTCCCTGAAGGATATATTTTTGCATCAACGATGACTATATGTGGGGCTCACAGAATATATTCACGTTTACAGAATATATAAAATTCATCCTGTATCCTGTCGTAGATGAAAAAGGGAGTTTCATCATTTTTATAGCGGTAATGTATTTGCTTGCGTTCCTTTTTTTCTTTCTACGCTGTACATGTTGTCAACTGTATAACGAAGAAAAATGGCTTTCCTTACGATATTAAAAATTTACATAATCTTTCCCGATATACTCGTATACACAAAAAGAAAAAAAAAATCCCGTTCGATGAATACACTGTACAGGATCTTCCATTTTCTTGCAATAGAAAAAGCTGCAACAATGTTTTTATGGTTCATTTACAATGCTGGTTTATAGCGTCAGGATTAGGTTAAGTGCGTCTGCTGGAGTTTTCCGAAATCAAAAAAATTGATGGTGAGGAAGAATATTGAAAATATCATTCAGTTATTTTCTGGGTTTTAAAACTAAGTCCACTGTAACGACTCTGATTTGCATTAGGTTTGACTAGAGTCATTTTTTTCTTATCAGGATAGGAATACATGCATCAGTTGCAAAAGAAGTTCAATCGCTAGTATTGAGTCTCCGTTGATTGTATCTGTAGGAATTCTAAAATAAAACAGAAACGTTTTTTTCCAGAAATACAATATTTATATATTTCTATTTTATTTTTATAAAAGGTACATATTTTGCGATAAATTTACTCCCTTGTTCAGTCCATATGCGATTACACACGAAGTAAGTGGTTCCAGAAATATATAGGAATAAATGTTTCTTCTTTCAAAGTTGGTAGCTCAGAACGTTGAAGCGTCAGTCGGATCTCTCGTCAGCTTGAATCCCGCCGTAGCCATAGATATTTGTGTTGTGTTCCCCCTGTATTGCGGGGTACTCTTACGCTTCAAACCACAATTTTCCCGACTTGTTCTAGGTATGCGGCTAAATGGGAAGAAGGTGCAAGCCAACAACATGCATCGTTCGAAACCAGTTTGTGCTAACGAAAGTCAACTAAGCCTCATGGGGATAGTTGATGCTCTTTACCTCACTAGGGGTTAGGGCGAATATATTGTAGTATACCTAAAAAATATGTAAATGCAAAGAAAAATTATCAATGTTTCCAGGTGATCTCATCCCCTCATATCTTACGAATACCAAATACATATTAAAATCAAATTTAAATCGAATCCATTCTCAAACAAAGAGCCGTAAATATCTACGATTATGGCGAAAAGCATATTTCTTTAAATTTTCGCATTTTTAAACGTCAGCGATTGGTGTGCAATGTGAATTACCAAAAGATTTATTTTATTCTTCTCTCCCTACCATATTAACGATACACAATATATTTTCTTCGATTCCCCCAGGTTATTTTATCATAAACAAATACCCCAGGGGACATACGCCATACTCGTAATTTATTAGAAAACGTCAGTGTCGTAAAACTAATCGTCAGATATATTTTGAATCGTCCTCCATAAATAAAACGCCTTATTGTAATCGATCCGGCCAAAGTATGTAATGAAAAATTGCACATTTCTTCTAAGACATTTATCAGCTGCTAGAAAGAAAGGAAAATGGCCATATTCCGTATATTGACATCATGCATCGAGGATACATATTGCGTTCGTATCTTGAAACGTCGCAGTCAGTATTTGCGATTGTATATCTTTTTGCGTAAACGTAAAATATATGTACTCATCGTGCACTGTAACAAGAATGGGAACATGTGAATGTTTGCCAAACTCGTAAACACACGGCATATTTTCTTTGGCGGTGAATTTATCAAACGTACTGTGATAATGTTCCCAGCCGCATTTGGATGATGTGCCAAAAAATATTGTGTAAAAAATACGTTTGGGCAAATACCATGGTGTGAGAAATATTTCTACATTATAGATGTAATAATCCAGATGCACAACGAGATTCAAGTTATCATAATGACAGGGGGGAAACAAACAGGCGTAAAAGGTGGACTTTTTGATTTTTATCTTATAGGAGTTACGGAAGCTAGGAACAGAAGTTGATGGGTATGTTATGAATACGGATTATGTGTACTTAACTACTACTACTTCTCGTTTAATACATAGTTAAACTACTCCAATGTTGTTGTTAATTGCCTTAACCCGTCCAGGGGCATGGGCGCGTCAACATCTCTAGCATTTATATGCATTGTTTACGTTTCGATAGCATATTGAGAGCATGCATGCACCTCCTATCCGCGCAGTCTTTATACTGACAAGCTCGGAGCGCAGTGGAAGTTCTATAAGCACCCACCACAGGCAGTTTTCTTGTTCATGTCGAGTATCAAACCTCCATTCTCTATATCGTAGAGCGGTGACCGAACGAGCACGGCCACCGAGCGCATCAAACTACTAATAGTAATTTAAAATTTAAGGAAATTTATTGTAGTCCTAGCTTCAGGAGTCTTAAAAAAAGCGTTGATGTAAACATTTGTTTGGCGCAACCTCTTTACCCTTTGGACGACTGAAAACAAAAGCACCTAAAATGGAATGTCTTGTCATCACCATTTTTTTTTGTTAGTGCGAAGTTTTAAATGGTCCGCAGCGTTTCATTATTGTCGTGAAAGGCAACTAGGTTAGGTTAAAGGGGCTCCCGTGAGACATACAGCACACATAGACCACCATTGGGTCCGTTGTTATACAACTGTAGACTCCACAACCGGAGTCCTATCAGTTCATTGAAGCAGCCAGAGCTGCTGATAAAACATTGCAGCTGGCTGCTATTAACATCGTCGTTCAGATCGTTAAAATAAAGGGACCCCAGGGTATCCCTTCTTCTTACAGCCAGAGCATGACATTTACAGTACATAGTAGAAGAGAGGTACACTCATCCTTATCGTCATCCTACAGAAGGAGCTGCGGGTGTTTCTCAGAGGAGCTGAGGGGCAAGGATTCCATCAAACTGCATGGGAAATGCGTGTCAAGCAGCAGCTTGATAGTATCCTTACTCAAGGACGTCCAGGACCCACCCTTTTTTAGTAGAAAGCTGAGTATCGATAGGAAGGTGGACGAAAACAAGAGGTTTCACCAGAGCCCTCAATGCACTCACAAAAATTACACAATGCGCTGCGTTTGAGCTTCCTCTAGAAAAGGCGCAAATGATTTTTATAGGAGTTCCAATCCAACTGCAAATCTGTGGTCTTAGCCTTGTTAAATGACTTTCTGAGCTCAAAAATTTGTGCACTCCACTAGAATGGTTTGCTCTTTCTTTTTTGTCTGCTGACAGGGTACGATTTGGACACTGCAAAATCAAAGTCTCCTGTTAGATCCTTCGCCATATCAACAACTCTTGGTTTATAAAGAAACAGGTGGAGGTAGCTTTTCCCAGCAAGCCTCACGAAAAATCGGCCAGTCAGTCCGTCAGTCCTTTTACAAAATTCTGGATTGTTGGCAGGCCGTTCAGCAAGACTAAATTGCACACATCAGTGATCGGAGAAAGAGTGTTTTGTATTGTACAATATATTCTCCAAAGCAAGAGAAATATCTATGATCCTACTCATATTGCAGATTAGTAAGTTGGTACCAAATAGTTAAATAGAGTCGTCCGTTGTTATCTGAGCTACTCCAGCCAGTATGATGGGCATTGGAATCACAACCGATGACAAGACCGACTTTTTATGTTCTGGCTGCTGTGATTGTATCTCTGAGAGTAGATGAAGGTAAGATGCCGTCATAATCATACGGCAGGTACAACGAAGTTACCCAATATACCCTATCGCCAAAGTTTAAGACAGACTGCCACAGAATCCTTGTGACTGTCGGAAGCCCATAAGGATTTTCCTAGCGAGAATTCAGGACCGAGGCTTTCTTTGTGCTTATCTTAAAATATATCCTAAAAAGGCAACTAAATGGATAGGATGTCTTTCCAGCTATTTTCATGGTCCGATCTTTACAAGACGAAGAAACGAAGATCGTCGACAATGCCTCGATAGGAGTAGCTAGACTCATGAACCATTTTGTGATAAATATTGGATCACGTGATTTCAAAATTGGAGAAAATAAAATCAAGAAAACAACATGAAGAAAAAGACAAAATTAATTTAATTTGACATGCATAAAAAAGAAGCCACGTTTCCTAGATTTATCTCCTAGATTGTCTTCTTCCGATTTAACCGCTGAACGTACGGGGCGGAACCATTTGCAAATATTTTTCTATCTACAATTATACGATTTTCCGCTCGTTGCTTATCTAACATAACTGCGCAAGTTATGGTAGAGCCTAAAATAGGATTTCATACCAAAAACGATTATATTCGTCCCAACATAAATCCTCTCAACCGTAAATAGCATATCTGGAAAGTGATTTTACTACTGACTCAAGTCCGTGAAAATATCGTTCAAACGTCAGGCAATGTGCAATGCGTAAGATAGTCCGGTTCCTTGCTTATTTCCTGTGCCAAAAGCAACGTCATGCCTATGACCCTTCTGCCATATATCTACACATAATCAACTATATATATTTTGCAAACACATAAAAAGCAGTAGCCATTTCCTCCCGGCATGGTCATTGAAAGGATACCAATTTTCCCTTAGAAAACTTTCCTTCAACATAAATACATTCACCGGCGTACAGTTCGTTCGTAGATCCCTCTATCTCAAGTGGTGATTTATTTTCGCAGGATACGCCCCGAAAGAAAATAAGTCATGAAATCGTCATGAAATGGAGGTTTAGGTCGTTGGTTACAAAATAAAGTTTTTACGATTTCGTTTTTGGGCTCTTCCTGCATACTGATAGATTACTATCTCAATTCTTATGAACTGAAGGAAGCAAGCATGGCGGATTCTTGTGTCGAATTGTGAAGATTGCCATGGCTCGTTTCTTGTCCAGAGGAGAAGGAGAAATTGATGTGCCAGCTAAGCGGATGAAATATTTTATTGTGTGGGGAGAGGATACGAGTATGTGTTGTACCTATTCATATAAAATAAAAAAGACGACAACATTTTTAGTAGAGTGGAGAGTAGACGATTTTTAAAGCTTTGAATCTAATATAAAACATATTTTTTATAAAATTGAGAATATCAATGAAAATAAGGATTAAAATTCTAGCAGTAGAAATCCCGCATTGAAATATTCCCAGGAAATTGTTGTGAGTTATGCAATATAGTCGTATCATTCAATGGATATGTTATTCTCTCCTGTTTTTTCTTTTATTCATTCAAATTAGAATAATAAATCCTGCTATAAAGAACAGAGTTCCTGGAAATTCATTCGATAGAAGAGAATTTGGAACCAACGCAGCCACAAATGAATGCTAAGAGACCGTACAGTGATAGAATAGAATGTACAGACGGTAGAATCAAATTTTGAGATGCATTCCATACTCTTTGGCATGGTAATTTAGCGGGAGTATGAGGAAATGGAAATAACGGAAAGCTTATAGTTTGGGTAAACTTATGTCCCTCTTAGTTAATGAGTAGTTTAACAAGATATTGAGAAAACGGGCCTAAATAAGTTAGATAAATAACTTTTATCACAAAAATGTTCAAAACTTTAAAACGTTTTCCTGAAAAATGACGAAATCAGACTTATGTTGTTTCGCCTTTTGACCACAGAATTATTGCCCAAACCCCAACAAATTCTTCAATATGCCATCAATACGAACAACACGGATGCATGATTCCTAGGCAACTTCAAGCAATGATTTCATCAAGTGTCGGAATGGTTGCTTTCATTTTTTTCCTTTTATTATTGTAGTAGGTACATCTACGAGTATGTAATGTATACGGATACACGAAAATGTCGTCCAGTTCATGTTTCACCCTATTAGAAACAGAAAAAAAACATTCACAGCACCAACAAGTATTGGAGCTAGGAAAGGCTGATAAAAATCCACAGATATCATCAGTTAACCTCGACTTACCTGTTTGGGTTTGAGTTATTTTTTTATTTCCGACATGTCGCCCATCGTCCATTCGATTCATTCGTTGCGGAATGGTGTACGCATCACGGGTATACGTTAACGAATCAAAGAGTTCATTAAAGATTAATTGGATTGGGGGTTCATGGCATGGGCTGGAATACGAGAAAGGAAAATTTATGTTCACTTCACTTTTCGTATGCGCGTCCATAGAGTCAAAATGCCAAGCAAGAGGCAACCATTATTCACACTGGCATCGCTAAGAAACCATCGCTGTTTCTTCAAACGAAATGCTGATTAGGCGTATCAGATGATAGTCAAGAAATTTGATATTTTTTCTTGTTTGAGGTGAGGGGTTGTTCTTTCGGTGTGGTTGATTTGGAAATTGTGTTTTCTTGGAATAAGTTTGGTGAGTTTCCCACACAGCAAAATTTCATATAAAATACATATATCATGGGTATCATTTTTTTTCGGGCCACTTGACGGAGTGGAATGATTTATGTTTTTTTTTCGAATAATTATAGGAACGACCTAAGATTCAAGCATGTACGAGTATTATATGTATGAAATGTATGTGATTAGGATCCACTTTCAAAATCAATGCGATTATGAATTAGTGGATTGGCACTTTAAATAGTATATGTACTTAGTAAATTTATTTATTTATTTTTTCGAAAACCCGACTAAAGTCCACTCCTTACCAGTAGCGTAGCTAGCCTATGACGAGTATGGTGGTGGCAGCGTTCATAGGCGCCATCGTCAGCATTCATTAACGTACAAAATTGCAATTGTATCCATCCTCCAATTTGTTATAGCCGAAAACCGAAAGTCTGAATCGGCTCTAAGTGTCACCATACACTGTCGAGCTCGAACTCGAACTCGAGCACGAGCCTAGTACAAGTGGACCGGTTTTCTTCACACCTATGTGAAGTGTATGACGCGCTATGCCCCGCTAGAGGTTAAGACAAAGTAGTATGTGAAGTGTATGTGTGTGTCAGAGGACATTTGTACCAGGTTCGTGCTCGAGTTCGACAGTGTATGGTGACACTAATGCACGTCACATCAACGCGCGGTAAAATTCTCCCAATTCCCTATGTTCGAAAACACGTTTTCCTTAACTCGCGTTTTAGATTCAGCAGAATGAAGTTAATAGCCCCCATATTCACTACGCTATCCGTCCTGAGATCGATCGGTCGATATTGTGATCGTTCGATGGATCGTATATGTACTCGTATATGATCGTTTGCGAATTTACCGATCGAAAGATCAATCTTTATCTGCAGACATGTTCTTTTATTTTAATTTAAACCTTCTCTTGTACGTTTGATATGTTATTAAAGTAATATCAAGTACAATATTTTGTACCTAAAAATTTAATCTATTTTTTTTTGTATTTTATACTAGAGCGCCGTACGTTTAGTTTGCCATAGGCGTCAAAATCTTTAGTTGCGCCTCTGCTCATTAGCTATATAAAAATCATTTAATTTCCTTCTGGGCAAAATCAGGGGACTTTTTAAGTAGATTCAAACATATTTTCAAAACGTAAGAATTAGTCGGCCAATTAGATTCCAATGATCTATCACAGAAGACAGTTAGCCATTTGCTGATTTAAATATTTTTTTTTTTTTAGATTGAATGGCAAATTGAATGGTTTTCCTAGGAAAAAGATAAATTTATCAAAGATCGGGACCAATGTTTACATTTTCCGAATAAGAAATTGTACCCAACCCTTGCAAACACATATCTACGGTGATAAAAATCTGTACAGGTTAGATTGAGTAATAGAGTTGCCGCTGGCGCAACTCGCATTAAGCCTTTGATTTGAGTCCATTTACCACTGTCCGCTGGCTAGTTAGAATTACCACGTGACTACTCCGCTAAACTGAATCACGGAACTGGGCACCTCTGCTAACTCAATTTGGGGCTGGACACGCACACAAGGTATATTCGATGGTGTCCTCTTCCATCTCACATTTTCTGCATAAGTTGCTGGGGGTAAATCCCAATCTACTCTCATAAGATGCAGTAAGGCAGTGTCCTGTGAGTAGACGTACCGTCGCTCTCAGCCTGTTTTTTTAAGTTCGAGCCGTATCCTGCCCTTGCTTCGATCGGGTGATGACCATTAGGTTCTGGCCATACCCTACAATCTGGTCTGTTTGTCCAGTCAGATGTAGTTTAGTCCATGTGGCCCCATCTGTTTCGTTTATGATATCCGCAAGTGACCGTGGCATTTGTGCCGGTGGGCTGTTCTCGGCTCCCGAAAGTCTCCTTGCTAGTTTATCAGGTTTCTCGTTGCCTACGACACCACTGCGGCCGGGCACCCACATGATCCTTTAAAAATCTTTAAATCTCAATTGGAAATTGGACAAACTATCATATAGGTTTATCGTTAATGTTATAATATTTGTAAGACATATAACAATTTTTCATCGGCTTTGGACCTATCGTCATAGCAATTAATTAGGTAATGGGAGACAATGATAAAAACGCTATACAATATCATCAAATGGCTTTATTCTAATTATTGTCGTTGGCAGTTAATCCACTATGATGACTACTGCTTCTTCTGTGCTCCGTCGGCCTCATCACAATTTCGGCTTTTAGCTCTTAGCTAATGGCTTCAGTTTGTCGTGCGGTTATAATGTATCGACATTAAAAATAGCGTAATTGCTTAGTCGATAAAATAAACGACCTTAATAAAAGTGACTCAATCATAGCAAATATGGCTCGTAAAATGCTAAATAGATAAACATAACTGTCTTCTTCATCTATGTCTCTATTACTTATACCTCCCAGTTCAACTACTGCATACAATGCATACTGAAAAGTGTCGAGGGGATGAATGGGGTGGTGTGAGAAATTTTCGTCACTTTATGAATTGAATGACGAGTTGTGGTGGACGGTGGTGGTGCGATTGTGCGATCATACGATGATAATCGAGTCGTGTAAAAGTAGTCAAAAACTATAAAGGAGGCAAAACGTAATGCAATAAACATTTTTATATTCGCCATCATCCAATTGAGCGAATACTGATTTGGAAAAAGTCTTGGTTTCGTTTCTTGGCCAGAATGTCGCGACGCTAACGATATTAACATTATTTTATTATATCTTCATGATTTATGGCGAAAGTTTTAGAATATTTAACTTCGGATGAGAACACTCGAATACTCAAAGTAAGGGA
Organism: Chloromyia formosa; assembly: GCA_964017055.1. Lineage (NCBI taxonomy): Eukaryota > Metazoa > Arthropoda > Insecta > Diptera > Stratiomyidae > Chloromyia > Chloromyia formosa. The sequence continues at coordinate 2,468,868 of OZ024813.1, read as the reverse complement.
ATCGTGCATCTCTAATTTTACACTTAGTTGGTTATCTCGACGAAATGCATCACACCTCGACATAAGATGCCATTAAATGTATAATATATGCATTACGCCCTTCGTACAAGACAAGCAGGTCCCATCCTGCTATTATTTATACAATGTACTGAAAAGATACTTTTTACACCCATGTTATACAAAATTGACTTTGTCTCAGGGTTTCTAACTTTGAAATACCCTTAAAATGAGACTCTGCCTCCTTTCCTATGCAAATGCGAGTAAACTTCGTTGTGTCATCAAATCCTCCAATCTCTTACTTTGTCTGCGTATCTTGCCGTGGGGTGGATGAATGAAATTGCAGAGAGAGTTTACCTATTTGCATGTAAAATAAATTACTTGCACTCGTCGTAGACGTTTTCAATGAACTTTGTACGTTATATCAGAAGGGAACAGAAGAGGACCGCAACCAAGTAACATTAAAATGGTGGAAGTGAATAAATTGTATTTCAGAAGTTGACATTTTATGACTTTGCGAGGATTATTGGATTTGGGATTCTTCGTTAATGAAGTTTTGGCTAGATGCAATGAATGGTGGATTTTTTAAAAGTATCATGCTTCTTTTAATGCATTTTATCAGAGTGGATGGTAGTGGTAAGAGATCCTGCCATGTATTAGCTGGAGTCACTGAATTTTTAACACTCCATTTAGTAAGATTCTGTCTGATCCATTAGTAGACATAATTTTCTGGATTACGTGCATACTTAAAATAATTTAAATATCTAATCTTCTGCATTTTCATCTAATTTTCCGACTATACCACTTTAGAGAACCCTCCTTAATTGGGCACATTGGGCCAATGCAAAAAGTATTGTGCTTATAATGGGGGAGGGGTTTCTTCAGCAGCTTCCTAACTTCTTCTGAGGTGCGGTAAATCAGCTGGTTGTCGCGCCTCACAGTTTTTTTAAAGGCAATGTCACATTAATAATCGCAATAATTACATTTTCCGTAAACATTCAAAGAGTTATAAAAATGTAAAATTTTACATCATTTTGCATTTCGAAAAACTTACCAGGCTTCAGTCTGAGATAAAACTAAATATACTAATTAAATTAATTTGAAAAATTCAATTAATTGAAAAAGGATGGAAATAAAATCACACAAAACATGTTGGATGGTTAGGCAGCATCGTTAATATACATATTGCCGCGCCGCAATTTCGAAACCTCTTAACTCTGTTCAAATTGATTTTCAGGAGTGGGAAAAAAAACTTTTTTTTTAGGAATGCAGTGTCTCTAAGTAAAAAACCATTTCGGCAAAAAGTGGCTTACCTCTTCTCTACACAATTCATGGTGCGCGCCGTATAGTTCTAGGTCCACTTTAAGCCATAAAAAAATCCCCTGTCTGATCTTCACCATAAATTTATGTAAAATAAAATGTACAAACTCTTGATCGTCTAATTACAAAGATATAAAACAACTTGAATGAACACTAGCCTCATTATAATGGGAATGAAAAATGCAAAGATGTTAATTATAACGAATATAACCGTACGTACTCGTCGACGACTTGGTCTGAGAGAGTTGGTCGAGTAAGTTTTGTTCACATTACTGAAGATACACTGTAGTAACCAGAACTATGTAAAATAACATGTAATTTTTGAAAATCAACTGCTCGTTTTGCCTTGTTCGCCAAGAGAATGGTGTAGTTAATTATAGAAATTGAGCGCATTAAAAGTACACCAAGATGGTCCTTTAATTGCTATAACTTGACTTTTGTATTGCCGCCGTGCTATTACAGTCCGGTTGTTAGAGTATGTTGGATGTTATATTTGGTTAAAGTTTTGTTATTTGTCGAACAAAATTCCCAGCAGCTAATCAGATTGTATGCTTCAGTTGCAACACGGAAATAGGTAATTGGTTTCTCTATGGTGTTTTTTCTTCCTATTTGCAGTAGATAAAATAATTGCTTACAAATTTAACCTTTTCCATGAACTCCCGGCTTCTATTTGTACTCGAGCTATTATAATCCTGTGGTTAGGGGCGTTATAATAAGCCAGAGCCTTTCCCAGCTTGTAGAAGGCGACTAAATGGACAGGATGTACATGCCAGCAGCATGCATCATCCGAAACCTGGTATTTGCTATCGAAACGTCAAGTATGCCTCTAAGTGCCACCATACACTGTCGAACTCGAACCTGGTACAAATGTCCTCTGACACACACACACACTTCACATAGATGAGAAGAAAACCGGTCCACTTGTACTAGGTTCGTGTTCGAGTTCGACAGTGTATGGTGACAGTTAGGAGTAGTTGGCGCGAAATACCCCACAAAGGGCTAAGGCCAATATTATATTATGGCTAAGATTCTTTCCAGTGCCTTCTTTACGAAGGAGGTGAGGCTGATAGGCATGAAGTCCTTTGTGAACTCATGACCGCATCTGCTCTCCTTCAGAATGAACGTGACACCTACGTGTCCCCAAGCCATGGGTACATACGTGGTTCGGTGCTATGTAGCTTCAGTACATGGCTGCTAGCAGGCGCGGATGTAAAGAGTGAAAGGGGGGGGGGGGGCAGGTCCCACAAATTTTTATCTTTATTAATAGGGTCGTGAATAAGGGGAGAGGTGGGGGACAAGGCAATTCTTTCGAAATTTCACCATTGTGGCGATGGTCTGGTGTGTCGTCCCATACATAGGCGGCATTATTAGTACGTATACGTACCTGAACGAGAACACCAAAACCAGCCAAAGGAAAGAATCATCATCCAATCGTTTTTTTCAGAGCAATAAACTGGTACAAAACTACACATTCGACTATATAGGTAGTCTATAGATCCTACAAAGTTATAACGAAAAACCCAGAAAAATATTATAATGCCCAACGCTAACTCGAAAACTAAACGAGTTATCTGTAAACAGTCAATTACACAGAAGGTTATGATAATTGCAGTGCTGCCAATCGCCTGTAGCCACAACGATCCATCGTCATGTTATTAAGAAAGTACCGTTATTTTCATTAGACCTCGTATACTCAAGTTTGTGACCGAAATTGAGGCGCATCCGGTACAAACAGGAGCCGTACGAACTGTACGATGAGCAGGAAGTTTGACAAATCATCAAACAACAACGACTTCAATGGACAGGTCATACACAGAGAATGGATGACGGCCGCATGCCTAAGCGAATATTAAAAGAACGCATCAGCGGAGCAAGGCCGAGGGGAAGACTTTGGAAATACTCTGTAGATGTCGACCCCAAACAACTGCTGAACTTTTGAAATTGGAGGATGTTGTCACTTGATCAAGACAATTAGAGGACAACTGTCAGTCTAGGATCCGACGTCGCGATTACTAATAAATCGCCCGATTACTAATAAATCGGAGCACAGATATTGAGAGATCCAATCCAATCTCATACAAGACAACATGAAGTTGTTCAAAGGCAGAGAAATGCAGGTATTATGAGTACATTCCACCGATCTATGCTTATAAGGGCGACTGGTAGCTCAGTGTACTCAGTTTGTACTTTTCGACCTGTTCAAGGAGGGATTTCTCGGCCTCCGGTTTGTTCAGGGAGCGTACATTCCAGGATCCGAAAGAATAATCCGTTAGTCGTTGGCGTGGTCGTCGTTGTTGATCCGTCCAATCCGAGGCTTTTGTTAAAGGTTTCTTGACGTGGAGGACAAGTTGTCTGCACATCTCTTAACTTCATTCAGGGGAAGGTCTCTGAGATCATCATCATCATCGTGGCGCGACAGCCCGACGTCGGGCCTTGGCCGCCTGGATCATTGTCCTCCAATTATCTCGGTCACGTGACCGCGTCCTCCAATTTTGGGAGCCCAGCAGCTGCGCGGCGTCCACACCTACAGAGCTCTCCCAACGAGATCTCGGTCGTCCTCGCAGTCTCGCTCCGTCGACTCGTTCTGCATTCATTACTCTCTTAGGCATGCGATCATCGTCCATTCTTTGTACATGCCCTGCCCATTGAAGTCGTTGTAGTTTGACGATTTTCGAGACTTGCAGCTCATCGTACATTTCATACAACTCATGGTTGTACCGGATGCGCCATCCATCTCGGTCGCAAACAGCCCCGAAAAATCGCCGTAGAACCTTACGTTCAAAAGTGTCTAGCATGTTTTCGGAGGCTTGAGTTAGGGTCCATGCTTCGCAGCCATAGCATAGCACTGGTCGTATAATGGTTTTGTACACGCGGAGCTTCGTGTTTCTGTGCACATGCTTCGATTTCATTATGGGGAGAACCGAGAAAACAGTCTTATTAGCTAACTGTATCCGTCGCTTGATTTCGTCAGTTTCGTTGGCGTCCCTTGACAGGTTGCAACCCAGGTAAATGAAGTTGTTCACAAACTCGATGTTGAGGTCCCCCACATTGATGCTTGGTTGTGCAGGTGTCCTTGTCACCGATTGCATCATTATTTTAGTTTTACCCTCGTTAATACGTAATCCAACTTCCTTTGCAGCGGTATCGAGCGTATGCAGAAGTTCTTCTGCGTCAGCCAATCTTCGGGACATGATGTTGATGTCGTCGGCGTACGCTGCTAATTGTGTCGACTTGATGAGTAGCGTCTTGCTGTTGTCCATATTCATGGCCCGAATAACGTATTCCAGTGCTAGGTTGAAGAGCGTCGGTGCCAGTCCATCGCCCTGTTTCAAACCAGTGCGTGTTTCAAATAGATCAGTAAGTCTATTCTGGATCCTGACTTGTGAGACGGAGTTGGTCATCGTCATCTTTGTCAGTCGCACTAATTTCGCCGATATACCAAATTGCAGCATGATGTTGTACAGTACTCCACGATCGATACTGTCGTATGCCTGCTTGGAGTCGACAAAGATTTGGTATACGTTTACGTTGTATTCCCAGCACCTCTGGAGTATCAGTTTGACTGAGAAGAGCTGATCGGTTGTGGAGCGCCCAGGTCTGAAACCGCTTTGATATTCGCCAATGACTCGTTCTGCGTACGGTTGTATTCTATTTTCCAGAATTTTCGTCAAAATTTTATAGGACGTACAAACTACCTATAGTGAGATGCCCCTGTAGTTCTCACACCGCAGTTTATCTCCCTTTTTATGAATTGGACAGATGATGCTTCTGCGCCAATCGTCTGGAATCTCCTCGTTCTCCCATACTCGCAGGAGTAATTGATGTATGGCATCAACTAGACTCGTTCCACCGAGTTTTAGCAGTTCAGCTGGAATCTCGTCAGCGCCCGGCGCTTTATTTCGTTTTAGTGACCGCAAGGCGAGATCAACTTCCTCTACTGTCGGGGGTTGAATGGGTGGGCCTAGATCAACAATATCGTCGAGAGCTTCCTGTGTGGGGATGTTTGATGGTCGGTTTAGAAGCTCTTCAAAATAAGAGGCCCATCGCTTGATAATACCATCGGTGTCGCTGATGATGTTTCCATCCTTGTCCTTACAAAGGCTAGTCCTGGGTTGGTAGCCATTCTTAATTGTATTTACTAGTTTGTACGCTTGTCTGGTGTTCCTATTAGCTAAGTTTTCGTTTATGTTCAGCAACTGCTCGTCAAAGTATTTACGTTTCTTACGTCTAATTATTCTATTCGATATTCGCCGTAGCTCGTCATATTTTTCTCTTCTGGCTCTGGTTCCTCGTTGAATCCATTGTCTGTAGGCCTCGTTTTTCGCGTCAAGTGAGTCTTTGCATTCTTCGTCGAACCAGTCATTTCGCGCTCGCCGGGCTTTATATCCCACGACTTTCTCTGCGACATCCTTGATGGTACCCTTGAGTTCTTCCCAGAACCCATGGACGCATGTGTTGCTGATGTTGTGTAGCATAGGTGATAGTTTTTCCTCAAGGGCGGTAGTATACGCCACCGCTGTAGCATCACTCAAAAGCTTATCAACCGCAAAGATTTTGGGAGGGCTGATTGTTGCTTGGTGCACCGAGGAAATTCTACATCTGTAGGTCGTCTTCACCAAGTGATGATCTGAGTCGCAGTTTGCTCCTCGATAGGAGCGGACATCCATGACACTAGACGCCCATCTCCTGCAAATGAGGACGTGGTCAATTTGGTTGACGGTATGTGCGTCTGGAGACTTCAAGGTCTGCTTGTGAATGCGTCGATGCGGGAAGCATGTAGAGCTTACGACTAGATTCCTGCTGCCGGCAAAGTCGATAAGTCGCTGGCCGTTATCGTTACATTCTTCATGGAGGCTGTGGCCTCCAGTGGTCCCCCGGTGCCAACTTTCATTTCCGACTTTCGCGTTAAAGGTCTCTGAGATAGCTGCTTCAAATAGTTTAATAAACGTGCTGGAATTCACACCACTATGTTGCGGGTCCAATTACGCAAATCATTCCATCTTACTAAACCTGAGACGCTTAGGTCAGCCATTCAGGCTACAGCTATCTGCCTTTTTCCAAACTGTCTTATCGCTAAGACTTGCCCGTCAGCAGTTTGACACACTGCCGTTACCAGGGGCGCCCACGAGGAGGACTATGAGAAAGGTCTGCCCCCATTGATGCCTGTGCTGAAGCGATATTCAGTGCTTGAAAAATGTTTGAAAATACAAAAACTGGTTGACGAGTAGCGAGCTCACGCTATGCTGGATTTTCCTTGATATGCTATTGATGGAGATGACGATGCCGAAAGTTACTAGAGTAAAATAAAAGCAAGGTAAACACGGTGCGGGACAATAGATGTTCCTAAATTTAAACATCGCAATCTGCTTTTTGCATGTGGTGCCATTTGCAAACTCATCCGTAGAAAGAAAATTAAAAAAAAAATCGCCTAAATACAGATACTGTAGTATCTTTGATGGCTATCAAACAAGGAATTAAAATAAGAAACAAAGGGTAGTTTGAAATTAAATTTAATGAACTAAATTACAAAATATAAGCAACAAGACAATTGGATATGACAAAGACAATGACCGAATAAGAATAAATGAATAAATAATATTGATTTTTTCGAACTTGTTTCTTTTTTTTCTGAATTTTATAATTTGACTCAGATTTTTTGGGGAATTTGCAACGCTGAACAGAGAGTTCTTCTTGAGTGGATGAAGAGGCAATTGAAGATGTTATATGCGTGTGTTCCATTACGAATCTGTTAAGGTGAGTGTGGCATTCTACTTTATTTTTGCTTTTAATATAATGGTACAATTTTACGTTTATCGTCTTAACACATGCACAGTACACTATCTTCGCAATCCCATTTATCTCTCTTTAGTTAGCTTTGCTTCCATTTCCACCTTTTGTCAGTCAGAAAGAACACGCTTTCTGGTTGGTATGTTGTCCACTTATGGAAAATATCTACCAATCTACATATCTATAGAACATTTCAAGTTATAAATTATACTATAAACTTGTTTCGGTCACCGTTCAATATAGAGTGGTCGAACCAAGTATACTCGCACACATCTTCAACATTCCTTCGCGGCTGTGTCGCATTTGTCTGGTTCAATTCAGCGTAAAGTCCAGGCTATGCTTGGTTCCTTTTTATAATACGTACATGTGGTTTCGATATCTCGTTTTCCACTCGCGGATTACACATGCTGTATTTGTGTAGTATGTGTAAGAAATCTTTACTATCTGTACATACTCCTATATGATATGTGTCATATATGTATTTCCTCATGCCGCCATGCCATCGCGTGTACTCGTATATGATGCATACGTCTGTATTTATTCCTCATGGGGGCTCCATCTTCCGACCAACATACGTACTGTTGTCTATGTATAGCGAATGTGTGTATTTTATATTTGACGAAATCTCTTTATCCACAATAGATTTTTAGTACGGTCGTATAAGTTGTTTGAAGAGCATGAACATGCTGTATAGTAAACTTTTATATTGTTTTCATCTATTATAAAGTGATTAATTTTTGTGAAAGTTCAAGCAACTGTTCTTCTGCAAAAACATTACAAACGACCGATGATCTATAGCAAATTTTCGTTCAATTTTAAGTGTCAGTTTACGTAGCAATTCGTACTACACGCCCTTACCTATCGTTTTTCAGCATATAGTGTAAACGGCTCCATCAATTGCCGGCCATTACACCAACAACAACAATCATAGTACAAAACTAATGTTAATTGTGCATAATTGACCAAAACGACATTCATAAAAAATACGATGTGTGAATTAGAAATGATTTGCGGATGACCGGAGATAATAAATAATTAAATTTTAATTTTATGCAATACGTAAATTTAATAATAGTAAATGATATGTATATGGAGCTGTAAAAAAAGGAGTGTTAATTGTTGAAGCCGTAAAATTGAGCTCGTAACACTTTGTCCACCGCGCAAAGTAATATGTATATTGATACAAGCGGAATAATTATAATTATTGTTGAAGTTTATTGAAAGTTTTGTTTATGCCATTTGATCTGAGCTGATTTGTTTGAATTGCGAAAAGTGAAATTTATTTGATGAATCAATTATGAACGGATTTGAGATTTTTATTTCGGATGTCAGAAATGGGCTCCTGTAAAGTGTTAACTTTTTTTTTAAGTTTTTAAATGACTGAAACAGTTTTTTGTTCTTTGGTTCGCGTGAGATGACTAATAAATTTATTTGCTGATTATGGATAGTGATACACGCTGCAATAATGTTTACATATTCAAGTGAGTAGACAGCGTTTGTAACTACTATTTCGGTTTTACATATACATATACTTATATACGTAGATTTTTATTTTATTATTTCATTTTATCTGGGATAAAGACGAGACAAAATGTTTTTTTTTGGTAATTATGCAGATTAACTCCTTCACCTTCGATTTTCCTGAAGTTTTAGTATGTTAGTCTTGATCAAGACTTTAGATTTGTTCTAGGCTTTTAGTGGCATACGTCATTTCGTGAAATCCTCCGGCGAAGCCGTACAAAGGGAATTTCTGCTTTAGGAACTACAAAGGTTCTTACCACCAAGCGGAAATGGACTCCAAAGCCACATTTAAGGAATCGAAATGATTAAGATTCTACAGTATTAACCGGGCAATATCACCAAATTACGTATTTCGCCAAAAGGCTACGGCATATATGAAACTTGTCATACGAACGAATGATACGTGGATGTGGGCGCGGAAACCATTTCTTCACATCTTTTTTTAATGTTGAAAACCTATAGAAACGCTTGTATTAGTGTCACCATACACTGTCGAACTCGAACGCGAATCTGGTACAAATATACTCTGAATAGCTCAAGACACACAGACTTCACATAAACCTAAAGAAAACCTGTCCACTACTTCGTTCAATGTTAATGACATCACCGCGTAAAGAATTTGCAATTAAAAATAGTGAGGGTTGTGATCCCTTAAGCGCGGTGCGAGCGAGCCCCCCACTATTGTGAATCAAGTCTCAGTCTTTTGTGTGGGCTCCGCTCGCTGCGCTTTCTCCAAGCATAAGCAGGAACGCTCGCTGCGCCTGCTCTGGGTGCAACCTATTGACGATACGTCTTTTAAATTTTTCGAAAACTACGTCAAGAAATTATTTTATTATTTATTATCGCCTAGCTGGCGTAATCTCGGCCCCTTTGGCCGGTATGTATACCCGCAACGGATGCAACGCATCAAGTTGACGGATATGGATGCTTTGGGCAGGTGTTATGCCGGCATCCTGAAACTAATATAATTTAGTGGAGGTCGCCGAGCACTTTGCGCACTATTGCACACGTAGGTATGCAAAATTACGTATTTTTGCATAACGTCAATGAGATTGTGCGGCAGGTTTAATTGGGTGAGGGAAGTCAGAAGGTCTTTGGGTATTATACCGGTAGCCGACAATATTACAGGCACTATTCGTACACTGCCAAGATGCCAAAGTTGTTTGATTTCTTGGGCCAGTGCACTATAGTTTGCCCTTTTCTCCGCATGCTTTCTCTCGATGTTGCTATTATGGGGGATAGCAACATCGATTATGTATGCAGAGCGACTCGTCTTGTCGACTAAGAGTACATCGGGTTTGTTGTGGGCGACCGGGTGATCAGTGTTTACCTGGCGATCCCAGTACATCGTGAAGCGAGTGCTGTCAAGCACTGCTTGTGGAGTGTACTGGTAGATCGGTACGGTTTCACTGACCAGCCCGTGCTTGTATGCAAGGTGTTGGTGGATTACTTTGCATACAGCATTGTGTCTGTCCGTGTACTCTACCGGCGCCATTACAGAACAACCAGAAATGAGATGGTCAAGTGTTTCCAAAACCGAACCACACATTCTGCACCGGTCGTCATCCACCCTTTGTTTGCAGATATGCTTAAGATAAGCACGGGTGGGGACCACGCCGTCCTGAATGGCAACCATCGAACCTTCTGTTTCGGCAAAGAGGTACCCTGCACGAAGCCACCTGTTAGACAGGTGAAGATCGACAAATGGCTGCCAAAGGCAACTCGCATGTTTACCATGCATCGCCTTTGACTTCCATTTGTCGATCTTCTCTTGGTCTGACTTCACCAGACTCAAAGGAGCAAATGATTGATCCTTTAAGTTCAGTGGAGTCAAACCATCATCTGCCTTGCAGACATCATCATGCAGAGCACTCGATGTTGCTTTGCCTCGGAAATAAGTGCGAAGTGAGTTGACTTGCTGATGATGTAAGTTGGCAATGTCAACTAAACCTCTACCTCCGATGTCACGAGGTAGGCACATTCGCTCCACTGACGATTTTGGATGTAACATTCGGAATTTGGACATCAAAACGCGTACCCCCCGTTCAATGTCCGCCAAAGATGTGACAGACCACGGGACTATTCCGAATGAGTAGGTCAGTGAAGGAATGGCATACAAGTTTATCGCACTTATTTACTATTATTATTATTATTATTATTATTTTTTACATGAGAGCGTTTTTTCAAATAAGAGTAGAGGCAGGCCAAGACCCATCTGAGTTAGATGGGATTGAAGGGTTCTTCTCAAAACTACTGAACTTTATTTTATTTATTTATTTGAAAAAGTGAAAAAAAAAGAAAAATAAGGTTTAGAAAAGAAGAAACTGTAGCCAGTCCTGGCGAGGCAACATAAGATATGGTATCCCGGTTGCGTCACGCCGCTGGCAGTAGATATCAAGTAGCGGTGCCTAAAGAGTTGATTTCCTCTTGTCGTGGATGAAACCGATGATTGTGGTGGGATGGGAGCGTATTCTCAAATAAGAGAAGTTACGTTCGTTACTTGGCTTGTGATATCCTGATCAGAATTTTACATCCTGATTTAAGTTCTTTGGTTAAAGATTTTAAATGCCTATTCAGATTTCGGGCATGTGAGCAGTATCCCATCTACATCGCACTCGACAGACATGTTCAGACATTGACTCACAGTTGGAATTTAGGGAGCAGTTCTCATAAACAGGAACGGTGAACGACCATACTACTTCTACATAGTTTACAATCCTTGTCGATTTGTTTTTTCTGGTTCGCCTCCACTTTGGCATCACTTTTTCTAAAAACTTTGCTGACTTTTTCTTTTTCCTCCTTAAATTTTTAGTTAGATTAGAAATAAATTGAAATATGGAGATCGATATTTTTTAAATCCATTATATTTTTTTTAAGTCCATGTTTAAACAAACATCGATCTTTGGGTCTATCAAAAGCAAGATAAGAAACAAAAATAATAAAAATTAAAGCCTAGTACTGTGTTTTGGGGGAGGAAACGTATCAAAAAGGCTCCAACAGAATAGGAAGAGAAGAAATTGAACTGCCTTATTCCAGCTTTCGCTTACGATAGAACTTTATCGCTAATATTTTCTAAATATGTTTTAGCAACTTTGAGCTACATAGCTACGCGGACTTTGATTCATTTAGTCATTGTTTAAGATATCACGAACAACGTAATGCATGAAGAAAAACTTTCCCCTTATCGTTTTACCATTAAGCAAAATCTAACACCTTAAAGGAAACTCCGTAGGTGTAGCAATATCGCAAGTAAAGTATTCCCCCTTTTCGTTCCAAATCGGAACATGGGGTATGAAGTATCGTACGATGATACGATACTTTATATATTGCTACACCTACGAAGCCTCCTTCAAGGTGATTTTGTTTTATGGTTAAATGATATATCCTACACCTCTGGGGCGTAGCCAGAAATTTGTTTCGGGGAGGGGGGTGTTTTCAAAGGGAAAATTTTTCTTCAATACCTTTTTCTTGAGCAATGGAGCGCTTCATTCCCGAGGCCGTTTTTACGTGAAGATGGTAATTTTAAGGTGAAATACGGTCAGTGTCACGCACGTCCCGCCTTTACTCCGTCAATTTTTATCAAAACAATGTTCTCTTTCGCAACTGAGTCAACTGGAAACTTTCGAGAAAAGCAATTGTTTAAATTCGTTCGTTCAAGTGGCAAGAATCAAACCTGCGACCACTCGCTTGTTAAGTCGACGCTCTACCCATCCAGCTACCGCAAGCGTATGTAACAAAATCTATAGTGTTTCCCAAAATAAGCGGGCACTGACTTCAACATGCGATTTCTTATGCAATTTTCGGTATGGCTAATTTTTTTTATTCCTCAACCATAAAGGGGCCAGCCACAGGCATTTTTTAAATATTTATCATACTATTAACTCATTTTACTAGATTCTACATACTTGCCCTAAACTCTAGTGGGGCAGGGGCATAGTCAACTATTCTTAATGCTATGTTCATACTGAGCCAAATCAAGTGATTTCGGCCCACCCATGCGAAATCACTCCCCAAATCATCTCGATTTCCCTACTTGCAAGGCGAAATCATCTCGTTTGCCGTGATTTGTACAAAATCAAGACCAAAATCACTTCGGGAATGTGCTGAATAAACAACTTTAAAATTGACAAGAATTGTGACCGCCGCGCCGCCACAAAAGTTTACGCTTAAGCAGCATGTTTTTTTTTAAGAAAAATGGTCTGATCGGATAGCCACCATCGAGGGGGAAGCTAATTTGACTGACTTTTGAAGTAAAAACAGATGCAAAGTGTGAGGTTAATGAAGGTTGTTTTTTTTTAACAAAAGAAATTAACAGTGCAGCGCAGTGTGGAAGTTCTTCGGTGATTTTCGTAATCATCCGATGAAATCACCTCATTTGCGGCTATGTGAACAAGACATTGTAACGATTTGTCTGTGTTGAGTTGACCCTCAACCGACGACGGAGACCGAGGCTGGTCGTGCAGACCTGCTGTGACAAATAAGTGCCAATATCTCCACAGACCTAATCCAGTTGACGCGTGCTCGACACCAGCTCAGCTGTCGGTAGTGTGGGCGGGGTTACGTTGAATTAGCCTGCCTCGCATCGCTACAAAAAAAAATCATCACGCGTCTGCCCGATTGACGATACAATACGGGATTCCCTCAAAGGATATCAAAAAAAAATGTCGGCCGCGGAAAATCCCCATGTCCCTGCCTCTAGCACGGGAGCCCCCTGATGACGATGGGGCTCCGCGCTCCCTCCCCGAACCTTGGGTTGGGCCGCGCAAAATTGCCCAACCCCCATAGCGAATTGAGGATTTACTCGACGAGAGTGGAAAAGTGAAGGATCCTCGGGGTCTTAGGAAGCCAAAAGAATTTAGTTTAGGCGGACTCCATTTTTATATTTTTCTTTGTTCTAAAAATTTCGATACATATTATTTCAGAGTCTAAATCTAATAACAACAGATAAGTTGATTATAATCAATTCATAGCTAATCACTAAGTATTCGATTAATGACTCGCAAACTATAGATACATCTGTTCTATTTACTGCATCGATTTCCGCTATAAATAATTTTTAATTCATCTCTTTTTTTTTTCTTTTTTTTTCTCTATTCCTCAAGTTACTCGTAAAAATGAAAATCAAATACAACATCAACTATGAAAACGCGTTTATCAGCTGCTAAACGAGTGCTATATCGTATTAATTATATATGGATGCATAGGCATGTACTTAATTAGCGCCCATGTGCATGTATTATCCGTACTATTAGCAAATTCTCAGTAAAATTAGCAAGAACGTGGACCGGGTAACCTGAGAAAAATTATGTTACTCCGCGTAGCATATTACAACCATTAACTATGCTCACCCCACAATCTTAATAATTATTAATGGAAAGGAAAAATATAGTTTGTTTGTTTGTCTTAACTAAGATGCGCGGTTTTACTTCTGAAATGTTATGAGATATACTTCTTCAATTCAACTATTTATATATAATCTCTTTTTTTTTTTTTTCTATGCTTTAACGGTCACTCTCTCAAATGAGAATAAAATACCACAGCAAACTATGAAGACACGTTGATCAACGGCTAAACGATTATTAATAATTATATATGAATGTATTAAATATATATAGATGCATATGCACGTACACAATTAGCGCACCTCTACCGATTGACACATCTGGTTCTAAGTATTTTGTTCAAATTTTTTTTTTTTTCGTTATTAACCGCGTTATCAATTCATTTAGTTCTTAAGTACCTATCGATTACAAACAATTTGACACTGAGTGCACCTCCCTTTGAACACAATAAAAAAAATGACGACGTGTATGGGTGATTTTATGTAGACTTCGTATATAATAAACATATGCCCGTTTGATCCGTATTGTTAGCAAATTTGCATGAAATGGAAAGTAGCAAGAACGTAGACCAGGTAACCCGAGAAAATGTATGTTACGCTGTCTAATACAAGCATTAAACCTTAATATTGTGTGTCACTTACATGAGCTTCACGTTCATTGAAATTGGCCTTTGAAGAGCAGATAGCATCCTCGTATTTGCGGGCAGAGAACATTCGATTGCCCTGATCCTTGAGCTGTGTATCGGTCGAGTTAGCCATTGAATACATGTTGTGTTCACTCATTTCCATCGTACGGTCTGCAATTCTAGCTTTCAGCATCCGCGCTACCTGTACTCTAGCGCTCCTGATATCGAATCAAGTCAAGCAATGAGAACAATAATCGCAAACAATCTCCGTATTTACCCAATACACGGATTCCCACCGTGTACTGGTAAAAAAAAAACGGACGCAAATTGTACTACACAGCTCCAGTCAGAGCCCAATCATGCACTTTGACCTTGCCCTGTGGCTGCCATCAACTTTCCCGTGTACTGTGACTTTCCTAGATGGCCAGCATGAAATCCATAATAATCGTCACACGCACACTTGGCACACTGAAACGCGAAGAATTGCCAAAATTCGCTTACGATTCGATTTATCTTGCACGCAAATTTCGACGTCAACGATAAATCGGGACAGGTGGACAGCCAACGACCCAAAATGAATGTGGCAGGTGTCCACTGGCGAGGGCCCCAAAGGATGTGGCGGCGCGGCGAAAAATGAGGCGGTGACCCAAAAGGTGTGTGGCGGCGCAAAAGGTGTGGCGGCGGCCCGAAATGAATGTGGCGGGTGTCCACTGGCGAGGCCCCAAATGATGTGGCGGCGCGCTCTGAAACTGTAGGAAGCGTTTTTTTTTTTTTTTTATTTTTTATTTTGCATTTTTCGTTGTACTGCACCTTGGGTGCAGTCAATTCAATTGCTACTTACCTACAGATTCACTTGTTGTGCACTCGCAGTCGGCCGCCACGTTGGATTTCTATCTGTTGATTGACATTTCGACTCCCGGAAGTCCAATTGGGTCCAATTCGAATTTCGAAAGTCGAAATGTCAAATGCTGAATTAGAAATTCAACATGGCTGCTGCGACTGGAATGCTGGTTGCGTTCGATTGAATGGGTGGGTTCATGTGGCGCAACGTTTTAACCGCAGATGCAAACAGTGCGCTGATTTTCGTTTTCGGGTTCTTGATTTGTACCTGGCGTCTTATGTGCTTATTTACACCGAAGCAACACCAATTTGGGGAGATTTTGCATGCTTTTTATTTTTCCTGAAGCCGTCGCGAGTTTCATTGAAGTTTTGTTTGAAACTCAGTAGCGAATCGCTGTCAGCTGTTTAATACATGACACTACCAAACCAGTCGCTCGGGTGAAGAGTTTATGGTTGAGTGGAGGGAAAATCCTTACCGCAATTACAACGTTGCAAACGTGAACGCAGGCAATGTTGAAATTCCCGGCGACCCTCGTTACAAGGCAGATTCTTTTTCCACGCCTGCGCGGAAAGGGAATCTGAGGCAAGAATATGTCGCGTGATGACTATTCATGGTCTAAGGACGGGGCCATGGTCGCCTACGGAGGACCCAGTGTCAGACACGCTGGATGTCTTCGGTCTTGTAAATCCCCACGGTTTTACCTAGGAGGTCAGACAGCAGGTAGCGGTTGTGACCAACCTTTTTAACAATGCGGCTCTCGACAAACTTGAAATCCAGCTTGGCGTTATAGTGGGATGCGGCATTACTTTGGGCGAAGTTTCGCCGTAGCACTATCTCACCAGGCTGGAATTCAATCCGTCTCGAGCGCAAGTTGTAGTGGCTTGAATATTTCTTAAACGCCGCTTGGAGGTTTTCTTGGACCTGCTGCCTGAGTATGGCCAACCTATCGTGGGGATTCACCTGGGTGAATGTTTCTCCGAGGAGGTGAAGTTTCCGGAGGAGATTGTACGTCGTACCGTGGGTCACCATCTGTTGCCCAAACACTACGTAGTACGGCGATGTCTTGATAGATGTGTGGTGGGACGACCTAAGCGCACAGTTTATTTGAGATAGGCGCGCGTCCCAATCCTTTTGCGCCGGATGAACGTAGGCCCTAATGGCAGCTACTATAGAGCGGTTGATCCGCTCGGAAGCGTTGGCCTGGGGCGAATAGACGGCCGTGTACAGGTGCTGTACTCCGTAGCGTTCCAGCATGGCATTGAACGTGTGGGCTCGGAACTGTTGCCCGTTGTCCGTGATGATGGACTCCGGTACCCCGAACACGTGAAATACTCTCTGCTCAAGCCAACTGGTCAGAATCTCTGACGAAAATTTCCGTATCGGCTCGACAAAGCAGAACTTTGATAGATGATCAACGAGCACTATTGCTCCTATATTGCCGCTTTTGGATCGGGGGAACGGTCCTAATAGATCCATGTACAGGCGTTGAAAGACGCGGTCGGAAACGAAATGGTTTAGAATCGGGGCTCGAAGGGACTGATTGGGAGCTTTCGACTTCTTGCAGGTGACACAGGAGGAGACGAAGTTGCTAACCTGTTGTGCCATCTTAGGCCAGAAAAACAAGGTTCGCAGGCGTTGCAACGTCTTTGCGACTCCTCCGTGGGCGCTAAGCGGGTGTTCGTGTGCGCGCTTGATCAAGTCCGTCGAAAGCTCTGATGGAACCCACAGTTTCCAAGTTTGCTGATCCTGTATTTCGTCTCCGCTCGCGTACTCACTACGTCTGTACACGCATCCATCGACCGTTTTCAGATCCGGCAACTGGTGTTCATGTTGATTGACGTGATCTATCAAAGCTCTATACTCTGGAGAGAGGAAATGGGGAGAACTCAAGTCGATCTCGACTGAGCTCTCGAAAGGGTCTTGGATCGTCAGAGATTCTGTGCAGTGAACTCGAGAGAGAGTATCCGGCACGACGTGTTGGCTTCCTTTCCGGTGTACGATGTTGAATCGGAAGCCCTGTAGTTTAAGGGACCAACGAGCCAACTTCCCGTGCAAGTCCGGCTGGCTCATCAGCCACTTCAAAGAGGCGTGGTCCGTTATTATCGTGAAGTCCTGTCCTTCCACATACGCCCTAAATTTTTTTATCGCTGTCACCGCTGCCAGACATTCTTGTTCGGTGACCGTATAATTTCGCTGGGCTGAATTAAGCTTCCTGGACATGAAGGCGATCGGCACTTCCGAACCGTCTTCGGTGGTCTGTGTTAACACTGCGCCGATGCCATGTTGACTTGCGTCGCACTGGATGGCAAACGGACGCGAAAAGTCAGGGCTGTGTAACACAGGGGCCCCAGCCAAGCAGTCTTTCAGGGCTTGTAATGCCAGGAGGCCTTCTTCAGACCAGACGAAACCACGGCCTTTCCGAAGCATGTCTGTCAGCGGAGAAGAGACAGCAGCGTAATTTGGTACAAACCGATGGTACCAACCGCACATTCCCAAAAAACGGCGGAGCTGTTTAGCTGTCGATGGTCGTGGGAAATCGGTTATTGCTTCCACTTTGCTCGAATCAGTCATGATGGTACCGTTACCGATTATATGTCCCAAGTACCGAACATGGGTCATGACAAATTTACTTTTCTCAACATTTATCGTCAGTCCTGCCTTTCGAAGACACAGGGCAACTTCCTGAAGCAGCAACAAATGTTCGTCGAAAGTAGTCGAGATCAGCAACAGGTCATCTAGGTAGACAAACACTTTGGTTCGCAGGTGTGCTGGAATCACGCGGTCCATCAAGCGTTGCATCGTTTGTGGCGCATTACAAAGGCCAAAAGGCATGGTCACAAACTGATACAACGGCCTGCCAGGGACCGTGAAAGCTGTCTTATCCTTGGACGCTTCATCGAGGGGAATTTGCCAAAACGCATCCTTCAAGTCTAAGCTCGTGATGAACTCAGCCTTGGGGAGGCGGCTCAAAATCCCATCGATGAGCGGCAAAGGATAAGCATCCTTCAAAGTCGCTGCATTGACCTTGCGCGCGTCCAGACACAAGCGAACCTTATTGGGCTTGACTACCAAGGTGACTGGTGATGACCACGCACTCTGCGACTCCTCAATAACCCCCATTTCAAGCATCCGATCGACCTCCTTATAGAGGAGCTTTTCGACGGCGGGAGAGACTGGAAAATGTCTCTGCTTTATGGGTTTCTGGTTTCCGACGTCGATGGCGTGCGAGATGACCTTCGTACGCCCTAAGCCCTCCTTGGCGAAAGACGGAAACATTGAAATGACGGTATTGAGTCGCATTTGTTGAACTGCTGTCAGAGCATGTTGACTTACTGTCCCCGCGGGGTTATCGGACGATATTTCCGATATCTGTTGAGAAGACGTAAATAGATCAGGGGCCAAGTCAAAACTTCGGACAAAATCGACCCCTAGGTACAAGTTTTGACTGAGAGTGGGCATTATGAGGAACTCGATTGCTTTGGTACGTCCGCGAAACGTGACGTTTGCAAGAATTTTTCCTTTCGCTGTATGGCATGTACCATCAGCTGTTGTCACTCCCAGTCGAAACTTTTCCCAGGGATAACGATTATCCATCAAAACTGCTTCCGCAAAGTTGGAAGCAATAACGCTACAGGATGCTCCTGTATCGACCAACCCACTCACTGTTTGACCAAGGAGCGTGACTGTTGCGTATGGCCGGATGTCGTCTTTCGGACAGTCCGGCAGGATTACTTCACAGTATCGACGACGATTGGCCAGCACCTTTTTCCAGTATCGCCGGCACCGCACGCTGGAGCGCTTGGGTCGACGAGGCTGGATTTCTTCGGCACTGAAAATTCGTTGTCGGGCTGCCAAGTAATCCTTCTGTCGCTCATGTAGTGGTCGAAGGCTGTAGTGAGTGGGTTTCGAGTTTGGTACCATTAGGTTTGTATGTTTTGTTGTCGTAGTGGAAGCACAGGGACTCAGAATTTTTACGGAAACTGACGGAGTGACCGTTGAGCCATCGGCCTTGCACGGAGGCGGCTCGCAGGGAGTGTCAGTCTGGGTTTCCGCTTCTGCGGTCGAGGGTGGGGGTAAATCCAGTAGAAAAGATGTGTCCGGTAAACAGGTTATGTCCGATGGACTAGACACATTCAGTGGGCTAGGCAAATCCGGACATTCCGACCCAGATTGCGCCTGAAGCACGAGAGCGCTCTGCTTAAAAGCGGACCTCTCGCTGTGTACCGAAACGTTTATGGGGAGAGTTCGGAAGCGGATTCCCCCGCTTGAACTCCTTTTGAGACCCTCTGCGGGGTGTGAGGTCTCCGACGCGGGGAGTTTTTTGATAGTACACAACGGTCACACTGAGGTCTGCGCACACCAGGAGCTCCGCATCCATAGCAGAACACCCGAAGTGTGTCGAGGCAATCTGCGTAGGAATGGCCAGACTTGCCACAGTTCCAACAAAGCGAGTGAGGCCTCAACTCCGCTATATGTGCACCCGGTTCAGTTTCTGTCGCGGTGTGGGAATTGTCAACTTCTAGTTCAGAGACATGCTGTCTCGAGAGTTGACGAGGATGCTGCGGTGGACGTCGAGCTTCCTTCCGCTCCAAGTGGTTTTCTATTTGGCGGACACACTGTCGCAGCTCCCTTATGTTGGTGGTCTCGGCTAGGATCATTCGGTCCGAGATGTCGTCTCGAAGATTCCACCGCACCATCTTTGTCAACTCTCGATCCGTCAACTTGTCTCTCATTCTGTCGTTGATCGCATATATTTCTTCGAGATAATCGTCAAAAAGCTGCCCTGGCTTTTGTACGCATCGACGAATTGCTTCCAGCAGATCTTCGTCTGCGTGACGATCCCCAAACTGTTCCCGCATGGCGCTTCGCAAAGAGAACCAATTGTACCGATTCCCCGTGGTGGCCGCGTATCGGCGGAACCAGCCGGCAGCCTTGCCTTCGAACAATAGGTGTGCGAAGAGACAGACGCTATCAAAGTTGCCTTCAAGGGTACGGTCAGTGAACCATTCAACTTGACGAATGAATTCGTCGACTGCAGTACCCTTGAAGACCAACCCCCAATTGCTCATTATTCTCAGCACATAGTTGGGAGGCAAGTTTTGTCGAGGGACTGTCGGCTGATCCCGTCGCCTTCCCATCTCATCTCGAGGAATCGGCGCCTCCGGCTCGTCGTTGACGAAGAGTTGGGACATGCGCTTAGCACATTCCATGTCAATCAATTTCTGCAAAGATTCATTGAATCCTTGCGGAAACTGACTAGCGTGGATTTGCTCGGGAGTTTTCGGCGAATCGCCATTTGGGGACCTACCGACCGCACCATGCTCAGATCGCGGGGACACCAGGGGTGGCTGTTGGGGTGGTGGTGCCTGGGAGGGTGGTTGTTGATTCCACCAGGCTGGAGGTGATTGCCCCCACCACGGTGGTGGCAATTGACCCCACCATGGGGTTTGCTGCCCACCGTCAGACGTTCTTGGCTTTTGCTGTGTGGGTGGTGGTTGTTGTTGTGGTGGCAACCCCCAACCGGGGTAAGAAGCCCGCCCTTCCTTCGCCGGATTCTGCGGCTGTTCGGGCGGCTGGTTGGAGGACCGTTGTGGGATCCATCCCTCCGGAGTGAAACCCCATCCGGGGTAGGACTGATGCCCGCCCCCTGCTGGGTTGTGCGGCAGCTGCTGCGCTGGGGGTTGTTGGTCCTGGGGCGCTTGCTCCCCGACCGGCGCAACCTCCCGCAGCACCGCTGACGGAAATTCGTTCGCATCAGGGTTGAGCTGTGCTTGTGACATCGAGCGAGTCACTACCTGGCTCGTTTTTGCCACAGCTCCCCTACCTTGGCCTATCGTTGGTGGCGTGTGTTGTAGAGACATTTTCCGGGAATTCGTTAACGATTAAGAAGAAAAAAATATAAGATAGGTTAAGCTAACTATATGCGATGTCTAATTTTACCGGTAAGCTGTATTTACCTATCTAAGTTTAATTTACAGCGGAACAAAACGCAGCGAAAAAAAAATGTTTTTCGAAACTCAAAACGCAAAACTATTTGTTTTTCGATACTCTAAACGCAAAACTATTTGTTTTTCGATACTCTAACGCAAGACTATATTCGTTTGTAAGATTTATTTTGCTTCCTGGACCCATCAGACTCCTCCTCTCCTCCACTCCACTCGCTTCACTCTCATCAAAAAAAAACGTGCTAGACGCAGAAACACCCGGAAATTCCACGGCCAAGAGAAAAAAAAACTAATATCAGAAGTGTGGGAAATAGTTCGGGGTCGTTTCTCGTCGATACGCTACCTATCCTGTTCCTAGGTTTCAGGCAGTGGAAGTTATCTTACAAGCGTAAACGCCTATAACATACAATTCCCCCACTCCGTTGACCGTCGAAACAGGGCAGGCAGGGCAAGGACGAGTCACAACTTCCGACTTGTTAAGAGAAAAGAGCTGCTGAAGGTCAGTGCCTACACACAAAGGTGGGAAAACGAACGAGGGACCCGGATTGGAGATGGGGAGTAAACTCCCGATTCCGGTAGTTCCAAGGAATCCCTTTTGCCGGACGTCTTGCCCACGATGCAAAAGCATCCTTTGACGACACAACGTAAGCACTGCCTGTTGGGGGATAGGTGGGGATAGGAAAATCTACTCTACAGGGATTAGGTTCTCTACATGGATGGGATGAGGATTTAAGAGAAAAAGAGCTAAAAAAAAATATAGCCGGAGTTTGGAAGTCCCTATGTGCGTGCAGCACCAAAGTGAGGATGGAACCTCAAAAGCTGTCAAACTCCGGCCGTGGGACCGATTAAGGGACCTCAAGATGGAATGAGGTCCTAGGGTGACAGAATCAACCCTAACGTAAGTTTTCGGGCCCCACGTTGGGCGTCATTTGTAACGAATTGTCTGTGTTGAGTTGACCCTCAACCGAGGACGGAGACCGAGGCTGGTCGTGCAGACCTGCTGTGACAAATAAGTGCCAATATCTCCACAGACCTAATCCAGTTGACGCGTGCTCGACACCAGCTCAGCTGTCGGTAGTGTGGGCGGGGTTACGTTGAATTAGCCTGCCTCGCATCGCTACAAAAAAAAATCATCACGCGTCTGCCCGATTGACGATACAATACGGGATTCCCTCAAAGGATATCAAAAAAAAATGTCGGCCGCGGAAAATCCCCATGTCCCTGCCTCTAGCACGGGAGCCCCCTGATGACGATGGGGCTCCGCGCTCCCTCCCCGAACCTTGGGTTGGGCCGCGCAAAATTGCCCAACCCCCATAGCGAATTGAGGATTTACTCGACGAGAGTGGAAAAGTGAAGGATCCTCGGGGTCTTAGGAAGCCAAAAGAATTTAGTTTAGGCGGACTCCATTTTTATATTTTTCTTTGTTCTAAAAATTTCGATACATATTATTTCAGAGTCTAAATCTAATAACAACAGATAAGTTGATTATAATCAATTCATAGCTAATCACTAAGTATTCGATTAATGACTCGCAAACTATAGATACATCTGTTCTATTTACTGCATCGATTTCCGCTATAAATAATTTTTAATTCATCTCTTTTTTTTTTCTTTTTTTTTCTCTATTCCTCAAGTTACTCGTAAAAATGAAAATCAAATACAACATCAACTATGAAAACGCGTTTATCAGCTGCTAAACGAGTGCTATATCGTATTAATTATATATGGATGCATAGGCATGTACTTAATTAGCGCCCATGTGCATGTATTATCCGTACTATTAGCAAATTCTCAGTAAAATTAGCAAGAACGTGGACCGGGTAACCTGAGAAAAATTATGTTACTCCGCGTAGCATATTACAACCATTAACTATGCTCACCCCACAATCTTAATAATTATTAATGGAAAGGAAAAATATAGTTTGTTTGTTTGTCTTAACTAAGATGCGCGGTTTTACTTCTATTAATATTCCTGAAATGTTATGAGATATACTTCTTCAATTCAACTATTTATATATAATCTCTTTTTTTGTTTTTTCTATGCTTTAACGGTCACTCTCTCAAATGAGAATAAAATACCACAGCAAACTATGAAGACACGTTGATCAACGGCTAAACGATTATTAATAATTATATATGAATGTATTAAATATATATAGATGCATATGCACGTACACAATTAGCGCACCTCTACCGATTGACACATCTGGTTCTAAGTATTTTGTTCAAATTTTTTTTTTTTCGTTATTAACCGCGTTATCAATTCATTTAGTTCTTAAGTACCTATCGATTACAAACAATTTGACACTGAGTGCACCTCCCTTTGAACACAATAAAAAAAATGACGACGTGTATGGGTGATTTTATGTAGACTTCGTATATAATAAACATATGCCCGTTTGATCCGTATTGTTAGCAAATTTGCATGAAATGGAAAGTAGCAAGAACGTAGACCAGGTAACCCGAGAAAATGTATGTTACGCTGTCTAATACAAGCATTAAACCTTAATATTGTGTGTCACTTACATGAGCTTCACGTTCATTGAAATTGGCCTTTGAAGAGCAGATAGCATCCTCGTATTTGCGGGCAGAGAACATTCGATTGCCCTGATCCTTGAGCTGTGTATCGGTCGAGTTAGCCATTGAATACATGTTGTGTTCACTCATTTCCATCGTACGGTCTGCAATTCTAGCTTTCAGCATCCGCGCTACCTGTACTCTAGCGCTCCTGATATCGAATCAAGTCAAGCAATGAGAACAATAATCGCAAACAATCTCCGTATTTACCCAATACACGGATTCCCACCGTGTACTGGTAAAAAAAAAACAGACGCAAATTGTACTACACAGCTCCAGTCAGAGCCCAATCATGCACTTTGACCTTGCCCTGTGGCTGCCATCAACTTTCCCGTGTACTGTGACTTTCCTAGATGGCCAGCATGAAATCCATAATAATCGTCACACGCACACTTGGCACACTGAAACGCGAAGAATTGCCAAAATTCGCTTACGATTCGATTTATCTTGCACGCAAATTTCGACGTCAACGATAAATCCGGACAGGTGGACAGCCAACGACCCAAAATGAATGTGGCAGGTGTCCACTGGCGAGGGCCCCAAAGGATGTGGCGGCGCGGCGAAAAATGAGGCGGTGACCCAAAAGGTGTGTGGCGGCGCAAAAGGTGTGGCGGCGGCCCGAAATGAATGTGGCGGGTGTCCACTGGCGAGGGCCCCAAAGGATGTGGCGGCGCGGCGAAAAATGAGGCGGTGACCCAAAAGGTGTGTGGCGGCGCAAAAGGTGTGGCGGCGGCCCGAAATGAATGTGGCGGGTGTCCACTGGCGAGGCCCCAAATGATGTGGCGGCGCGCTCTGAAACTGTAGGAAGCGTTTTTTTTTTTTTTTTATTTTTAATTTTGCATTTTTCGTTGTACTGCACCTTGGGTGCAGTCAATTCAATTGCTACTTACCTACAGATTCACTTGTTGTGCACTCGCAGTCGGCCGCCACGTTGGATTTCTATCTGTTGATTGACATTTCGACTCCCGGAAGTCCAATTGGGTCCAATTCGGATTTCGAAAGTCGAAATGTCAAATGCTGAATTAGAAATTCAACATGGCTGCTGCGACTGGAATGCTGGTTGCGTTCGATTGAATGGGTGGGTTCATGTGGCGCAACGTTTTAACCGCAGATGCAAACAGTGCGCTGATTTTCGTTTTCGGGTTCTTGATTTGTACCTGGCGTCTTATGTGCTTATTTACACCGAAGCAACACCAATTTGGGGAGATTTTGCATGCTTTTTATTTTTCCTGAAGCCGTCGCGAGTTTCATTGAAGTTTTGTTTGAAACTCAGTAGCGAATCGCTGTCAGCTGTTTAATACATGACACTACCAAACCAGTCGCTCGGGTGAAGAGTTTATGGTTGAGTGGAGGGAAAATCCTTACCGCAATTACAACGTTGCAAACGTGAACGCAGGCAATGTTGAAATTCCTGGCGACCCTCGTTACAACATATGAGGCTTATTGGACGTTTCGTTGCCAACTAATTGTTTTCGGATAATGCATGTTGCCGGCAAACATATCCTGTCCATTTATCCGCGTAACCAAACAACCATAGCTCCGACCTAACATTTCGGTAGGAAGATGCATCTGAATGACGCCTCAAAGCAATGATTACCGGCCCGCCAATACAGTATAGGTAGGTAGACTGTTTCGATTTCGACACCTCTTAACTGTGGCATATGAAGAGTGATTTTTCAGAATTGCGAAAAAAAACTTCTACCTTTTCAATTTTGCCGGTTTGTGCCCTTCTTTCCTCCAATATACCAATGAGTTTTCGGTACAAGACATATGCAGGATGGTTTTTTTCGTCCCAACTGTGTTAAAACGTCGATTTCTGAAAAATGGGACATACGAATTTTCACAATTGCACCAGAGTAATATTCCTTAAATTCTATCCCTGCTACAACTATTAATTAACTTTCCTCAAATGCCTCCTGCTGTGCCAAATGTGCCCACATTGAGCTTTTCGATCAACATGCATCCTATAGCCTAGATATCCCATAGAGAAAAAATTAAAAACTTAACGTAATGAAAAATGTTTGTATTGTGTTTAGGGTGGCGGTTGTCATTTTGTTGACTGCAGGAAGCCTTTTCATCCACTGTACAAGCCACCCTCATGTTCATTCCCAATTCGCCCCGGTCACCTTTCACTATCCAAATGTCCCTCATACTCGCGCCCTCTTCTTACATGCAAACAATGATACACCAGGACGATATGATTACTGTTGCTACTAGGACTGCTACCGCGTGCCTAAACCGCGCATAAAAGTTGATTGCAATGTGTATACCAGAGGAAAGTGTAGGACTTTCATCCTTAGATTTTGATTGGCGTTGGATACTAATTTTCTATCCCCTCTCGATTTTTTGTTTGTCTGATGCACGACATACGATCCCTGTACACAAGAAGCTACCCAACATGGTGTTTGTATACATAAGACCCTCGATATGTTCGTTCGATATAATATATGGGAATGGGCTTCTACAGCGAGGGTAGCTGCCATCATCCCTGCCGAATGTATACATAAAATGGGATCCAAGTATTGTTGGTACAGTTGGTGGCTAAAGATTTGGTACGATGATTTTTTTGGTTTATACTCGTATTTATGTTTGCTAATTATGGATTTTTTTATAGTCCTTTGAGCCCGCGCAGACGGAAAACTTAGTTCGCAGAAAAAGTAAATAGGCTCATGAGACTGCGCGCACATAGCGATTACTAAATTGTTTAGTTTGCTGTGTGCGCGGTCTCATAACCCGTCGTACTATATGTTCTATTTTTCTGACTAAACTATTTAGTTTCTCTGTGAACTAAAAAGTTTGCCGTCTATGCGGGCTCTTTAAGTAACGGATATGTTGAAATTGTGCAATATCTCTAAATGAATCTTCTTGAAAGTGTCTGTTGAAAAGTGTTGTTTATATTTAGGTTTGTAGAATTGAAATTAAACCCCTTAAATTGCACCAAGTTTATGGTTTTGCTTAAAAACTAATACCCGAAATATTTTGATATTAAGGAACTAAAAAAAAAAAATATTTTTTTTCGAATCACTGTTCCTATAATACACACAGCGCGGTGCTAAGGGTGAATACATGCTGCGCCCTATTCAGCACCATCGTACACTAGGACTCTATACATACGTATTTATTTTCATCCCCTTATTCCTCCACATCAATTCTCAGGGTGACTTCAGCATGTATTAGTGCAGGAGCAACGCGCGAGTTTTCCGATTTTACATAGAGGTCGAGGAAAACGCGCAATGAAAATGACTGATCGTATAAGAAAGCCCTTTCGTTTTTCTTCATAGGTACATAAAAATTCTTCAAGTCTTCAGTCTTAAGAAAAAAAGCCTGAACGCTATATTTTTATGGCATTCGGTCATAAACTTGATTGTAGTGTAGTGAGCAGGCTGATTGTTGTGTGTTGTGTTGTTTTTTCCTAGTTTTTTCTTCCGCGATGGTACAGCTCGAAAGCTAAAGACGTCGTCGTCGCGAGCAACACAAAAGCAAAGAAAAAAGTCATCATTGCCATCATCAACAACAAACGTGTCCGAAGCGTGTGTGTTTAGTATAAATTTTATTTGTTATTAACGAGATCGTTTACTGGCATTTTGTTCTGTTATTAAAAACCCAAAGTACAGAGAAAACCGTCGAGACACTTATGTGAGTACTTCTCCTAGTCGATTGTAACAATTACTATCAATCAAAGTGCAACAAATTATTGTTATTGACCTCGCCGAACGGAATGGTAGGTGTATATTATGTGATCCCATATTTATGATCCTGTTTTTGTTGCTTCACGAAATTGGTCATTTGGCGAAAGGATGTTACATTTTGTGCTAGTCGCCTTGAATTATCTATCTGAATTTTTGTCCGTCGACATTGGGAAAAATGCATCTTGGCGATTATGAAGGTCGTGCGGTCTCAAAACTCAAAACACCGAACCCATTGAAACTGAACAACACCGAACGGGTTAATGGGCTCTTATTCATATGATGTCATATTCAAATTAGTACCATGCTGATTTGCATGTTCAGGGACGAATGCCATGTTTGATGTTTTTCAGTGTTGTGTATTATGAAAGCAACGAGTGTGTGGTGTGGTGTTAAAATAATACGAAAGGGTTAATGCACATTACTTGTTCGTTTATTGACTTTGGGTCTGGCTTGTTGTTGCTCGGAAATTATTAGTAATGTGTAGCAACCAAGTGTGTACAGATCTCGAGGAAGTTCTACTCAGGATTTCCATCTTAAATATAATACGTTTCGTACACAGTATTAAAGTTTTGAATTTTCCATTTTGTTGTCGGTCGGGTGGGAAAATATATAAAATGTTTTTCATGTCGGGAGTTGTTAATTGCGTTTTTCCCTTGCAAAAAGTTTTCTTATTAAAACTTTTTCCAGCTCATCCGGCTCGATGACGACCGACCGCACAATTATGACTATACATAGAATTAATATTAACGCAAGAGATGATATTTTTATGGGAAAATTTCATCCCAGAAGGTGTGGAAAATAAGGAAAGTGGAGTGCTCACTAAATGTGGGGTGTCATCGGGTGTGCAAGTGAGCGTCGGAATGGAAAAGTTTGTCTAAAGTAATTTTCTGGATATATAAAAATATGCACTTTGTGTGAATAACGCTGAAAGTTTGTGAAATTAATTGGAGTATTTTATGACATCCAAGTGTTAATGAAAAATTAAAATATATGCCTTGAATGTGCGTGAAAAGAAAGATGGTGAAAACGGAAATGATTTTCCCTAAATCAGAGCAGTTTAAAAAATAAAAATAAAATATGGACATCTTCGAAAAGGCTTCGTATGCATTATTCGTGATTGATTTCCTACATACATACATAATTTCAAGGAAGGAATCCATCAGTTTGTCTCTCTGGTTCCTGTTAACCCTTGTGGGGCATAGGGTATTGACAGGAAAGGAAACCATCAGTTTCAGATCAGTGTTTATTTCTTCGTTTCAAATGACCCTTCAGCCTCATTTTCTTAAATTGAAATTGCCATATACTTTTAATTCAATTTTACTCTTAATTTATATCCATTGTCCAGAGTAACATTATACATAAAGGTTCTTGTAATGGTTACATACATTTAGGATATAACGATCACGAAAAAAAATTTAGTTGAGATCCAAGATCTAATATTTATGACGGCGACGAAAGATTGTAATGCATAGTCGAATATAACGAACTTGCATAAAAAGATTCTATGATACATTGTAACGAATTGATTTTATGAAACGCTAAGATTTCGTTACTCTTTTTCGTCTATCAATGCCTCCAAAGAATTCCTTATAGCGAATTCTTATATATTATGAGTAATCTCCAGTTGCAACTTGCAACATTTTAGACAAAGTTTTTTATATCCAAATTAGGGAACCCCGACCCGATCATTCGGGCTATAATGAGTTGTTTTTCTCAAAATTGGCGAGTTAACCTCTTTTCTCAAATAATCTATTCAAATGTCGATTAAATACATGCAGACTGACAGTCGCTAGAGAAGTGATTAAAATCGTCATTAAGATTCATACACTTTTAATTTAACTGAGAATTAACGCACGCTTTCTGAGAGTTATATTACCTTGTAATAAGAGCTTAACTCTCCTGATGAGAGTTACACATGTCTCAAAAGACTCTTGTAAAGGTATCTTAAAAAAAGCTATACTCTTGTTATAAGAGCTAAGCGTTCTTTATAAGTGTAGTTAGAAAGAGAGAACATGATATACAAAAATACACGGTCTTTGTTTGGTAGGTACGAGTAAATATAAGCCCATGAAAGTTTGTATTTACTGTCACTATGTGTCATTTTCGATGACAAATAAAATAGTTTCTTTTTAACATAAAATTATATTGAGTTTGCAAAACGTTGCCTTCCACGTGAAGAGCCCATATCGACATCCCAAAATAGGTGCTCACTACAAAGCCCTGGAACTGAGGGTGCAGATCTTAATATTATGGCTTCATTTGAATTTAAAATGTTACGTTCCAATAAGAGCATACAGAAATCGCTACTTAAATCCATAAAATCTTGTCATAAATTAATTAAAAAATTAATGCTAATCAATACTAAAAGTGCATTAGGCATGATGCCTAATTAACTGATTTCCGGTCGTTTTATTTACATTAAAAAAAAATAGACATTTTCATTGACTCAAGCGAATTTAGGAAAAAAATCTAGGTATCGACTTTATAATTAAAGCTTGGGTTCAATCAACAACTCGCAAAACCTGTTACAGTTTTTGTTGCTCTAGTTTTCCAAAACTTCTCCCCGGACAACTTTACTCCTAATTGTTCCTATTTTAACAAATAATCCATATGTATAAAAATATGTATGTGAATTCACTTAGCAGAGTTGTATATGCGCATTTGTAATGACTTTATTGCAGTCGTAATAATAAAAATGTTTATTGAGTGTTTATAGTTTAATGACCCGAGCTACTCCTCACAGGTCTCTTTACCAATTTTGATATCTTCATACTCGTCTGCTTGTCGAAGCAGAACTGCCTGATTCCAGGACTTTGGACGACAATTCAAAATTGAAAAGTGAATAGATACTCAGGACTAAT
Organism: Chloromyia formosa; assembly: GCA_964017055.1. Taxonomy (NCBI): domain Eukaryota; kingdom Metazoa; phylum Arthropoda; class Insecta; order Diptera; family Stratiomyidae; genus Chloromyia; species Chloromyia formosa. Next base: position 2,438,363 of record OZ024813.1, on the reverse strand, counting down.
TTTATGTTTTTATGAAGTGTGCGAGTTTTATAATGCCGACACGGGATGTTTTACAAGATTCACACTTTGCAGTGTTTCACTACATCTTATTAAGGAGCAGGGACAATGGACTGCATTGGGACTTGTAGACGAAACCAAATTTAACGTTTCCGAATCGATTTTTTCCTAAGATATAATTTATTTATGCTAATTCTCCTTGATCACTAATACTAATTAGCTGCTGCATAAAAATTTCAAATATGAATCAACCGAAAAAAAGTGTATCTACTCGTAATTTATTGGAAACAAAGTTTCATGGCTGCTGCAGACAATGGCCCATCGCTGTCAGTTGCCATCGTAAATCTAGGCAGATAGCGATTTGTGGCGATGATGGCTGCCAGCAATTGGCTCATAATGGTTTTAAAAGCAATATGCCAAATGCCATCGTCACTAACCGCTATACGTGTAGATACACGATGATAATGGCTGTTAATTGCCAGTCATGGCCTATTGTCTGTAGCAGCCATCAGACATGTTAAAATGGTCTCGATATTTCCCTATCAAACCTTTTTTTTTGTAGCATCTCATTCTACAATGGCAAACCCGTTTGGCCATTTAATGTGGCATGATGGTCACTTGTGCGCAAGCTCAGCCAACAGTTCCCATCCGTACACACCCAACTCAGCTGGCCAATGAGGAAAGGCTATTTCGGGCAGCCATGTTGAATCCGACTGGGAGCACTATTGTGAATGTATGAGTAAGTTAAAAGATGTGGTGGCTCACATCATATATGGTATCTTCAGTTTCGTACAGTATGTCGTATTAATAATGCAACATTTGTCTGGAATAACATTTTAATTATCAAGTTCAAGTGTTGTCTTACGACATTACGCAACATTTTTATTGTCAAATCCGCACTTTAAAAATCAATTAAAAATGAACTTATATATCTAAATATAGATAGGAACTACCGATAAAACTCGCTCTAATAAAATCCTTTAAAAATGGATATCATCAATACAAAAAGCAGAGAATATAATTTCTGCACTCTTTTTACTAAATACGAGTATGTAGTAAACATTTTCTCTTCATCCTACGTGATTTTATGTTCTTGCCATTTTTCCACTGTCCCTGCTTATCCATACAATTCACGTTCGATTCGATTTTTTTCCTTTCTGGTTACCGGGACGATGCAGAAGACATTTTATCTTTTCCAACAGAAATTCCTTTTTAACAAAATTTATAGCTTTCTGGTTCCGTTCCAACCTACACTGATGTCCATGGTGATGATGATGATGATGGTGCTGTCTCGTTGCTGCCGAGCCGAAACAAGATGCCATGCCGGCCGTACGACCGGTTGATCTGGTAAAATGGAAATAAGATTATTCTGTTTAGATTAAAGAAACAAGATGAAACGAAGACGAAGAGGGGAGTAGGCGACTTGGAAAAGCCAGAAAAGAATCGTGATATCTTCTCGAGAATTTATAGCCGCTATTATGTGTTACAATGTTCATTGGGGTCTATCCCGGGGTTGATTCAACGGATATATCGGTGTTGTAGGTTGATTCGTTTTAATGAAAGGTTAAATATTTATCCGATGGAATTTTAAAATTTAAATTGATTTTCGATCGGAATTCAGTGTTTGAGTTTTGTGAACGGGCACACAAACATGAAATCGTAATGATATCGGAGGTTTATAAATAAATTAAACCTGAATTTTGTGTAAAAGTAGTGGGTGGCAGTTAAGCAGAAAATTATGTTTGACATTGCGTTTTAGGTAACGCAAAATTAAATACGAGGGTAAGGTGAAAAGTTATCGGCCTGACAATGAACAATGACATCAGCACACTTGCTCCAGCGTTTCTGCAACATCAGTATTCCTTCCCGGAAGTGAGAGTCTTGATGGCTGTGAAAACATTCATCTACAACCCTCTCAACTTCTTCCTTGGATACGAAGCGCTTCCCAGAAATAAATTTCTTCAAGTTTGGGAACAGATGCAAGTCTGAGGATGCGATATGGGGGGAATAGGGGGGGTGTGGTCGAGCAAATCGTACCACAAATCCCGCAGTTTTCCCATCGCCAACGCACACTTGTGTACAGGTGCGTTGTTCTGGTGAAAGATTATTTTTTGCTTCTTCAAGCCAGGCCTCTTTTCGCGAACTTTGGCATCCAGTTGGCCAAGAAGTTTAGAGTTATATTCGCCTGTTATTGTTCTGCCTTTTTCAAGGTAATCAATTAACAGAATGCCTTCCGCATCCCAAACCACGCTGGCCATGACCTTTCCGGTAGATGCGATTAACTTCGCTTTCTTTGGCGGTGAACCACCGGCTTCCACCCACTGCTTCGGCTGCTGTTTCATTTCCGGCGTGTAGTGGTGGACCCAACTCTCATCCATGGTGACAAATCGCCGCACAAAATCGGTCGGATCCCGATTGAATCGGTGCAAAGATTGCTGCGAAAATCGTTTGCGCATTTGCTTTTGATCGGCATTCAGCAAATGCGGCACCTATCTTTCGCTGAGCTTTCGCAAATCTAATTATTTGTGCAAGATGTTTGGCACCCTTTCTTCTGATATCCCTAAAGCCTCAGCAATATCACTTACTTTCATTCGCCTATCGTCCAACACGATATAATGCACTTTTTCGATACGAGCTAAGCAGCGGCCTATGCTTGCTGTAGCTCAGTTCGGGAAACGTGGGCGGGATTTTTGCCGGTCGTTGCCCCTGTGCTTTGCATTATATATTCATAGGCCTAGTGAAGACAACACAAACACGGAAGGCAAAAATGGGGAATGATAAAAAATGAGGCGATGAGAATGGAATGATTGGCGGACGGTGCAGACTCCCTCGCGCTCGCATCGGGGTTCAGGTCCTTACTCATTAGGTGCTGCCATAGATCTGCCGGTGGAAGCAGGACAACCAGAACAGAATATAGTTCATTACAATATCCTCAACTTTTCCCATAACTACCGATATAAAATCCATCATCTTGTTGTTTACATCGACAATCACCTGAGGCGCTTAAAGTGCGTTTTGCTAGACAGACGATCGTCGCATATTGCACGCGATTTGCGTTCAACCCAAAAAGCATGGGGCACTATTTCAGCATATTCATTTGCGACTGAGTTTGCTCCAAATTCTCTTCTATTGAATGAATTTCCAGCAACTCTCTCTTTAAAGCCAGTTTCATTGTTTTCATTTGAATTTGCAAAAATTAACAGTTCCAGCTGTCAAAATCTCTGCATCCGGTATTAGGTGATTGGTTTTTGTTTTGGATAAACTTTTAACCGGATGTGATGCGATGTGTGTGTATTCGCATTTTGTTTTAGATAGCCGGTTTATCTTTCCGATAAAATTTAAAGGGCAGATAAGGTTTTCTTTAGTGTTTTCGATCGAATAAACGCTAAACAGACATTGAGAAAAAAATTGTGCTCCGCACTTAAATACTTCTACCCTCGGGATATAGTCATAGAACGCACGCCTTATTGGCGATGGGTACAAAGGCGGCAACTCAGTTAGGCATATGGGAGGTGATTTTGGAGAAAGCTTGGTTTCAATATAAAATAAATGAAAATGGATCACAGGAGAGCTATCTTCAAACGTATTTTAAAGCTTTTCAACTTCCGTCCCACATTTTCCCGACTCACTCCTGAAAGACGTAGTTATGTAAAAAAAAAACACGGCAAATGCACTTTAAAAAATGAACGCTCTAAACGGCATGAACTTCACCCTATTTTTATCTGAAAATTGCTTTTCATTTCCGATCCCATTTTAAACCACAACATACACGTCAATAAAAAGTACATTACATACAGTTTCAGTACACGCATCAATTTCGCTCAAATTCGTGCACGCTATAATTTCAAGTTTGGCCGCGCGATATAATCGTGCAATTTATCGCCGAGACGTGTCCGTATAAGTGTCGTCGTCGCATACGTTTAATAACCACAACAAAAACACTTGAACACTCAGCTAATTCAGTAATCGGTCTCTAGACCCAACTTCGTATGCCAATTTAATATCATGCTTTTGTTGCTATTATTATTAGTTCTTGTTGCTCCCGAATGTATATTTTATTTTATTGTTCAGTGCCTAAAAGTAATCGTGTTGAACCTCTCCTGTTATGAATTTTATGATTGAAAACTGTACAGTTTTCGTCAATCAGAATTCAATTTATATTTTACACCTGCATCGGTGGTAATGATGCGAGAAATATCCATTTGATAGAATCACGGTTACGTTTTAATGAAAGAAGTTTTATGACCGAATTTATGATGGCTGCAAAGATGATGATTGCACGGACGGGAAAAGCTGAAAGCGTATTGTGTTTATTGCGGTACGAACCATTGAATGAATTACATATTTGAAATTATCAGAGTTATATTAACCGCTTTCGATTCACCGGATCTCGGAAAATTTTCTTACAAAGCGACTGATCTGTTTTAATAAGGTCTCACATGGGATCTCATCGGATCAAAGTTGAAAATGAATTGGTTGAACATCAGGTAGATTTGCCCGTATCTAAATGTATACGATGGTGAAGTATCTGTATGGTGGCTGTAACTTGCTCGTCGCAAATGTCGAACTGCTTGACTAGCCAGCGTGCAGCCTAGACATTGAACATTTATGGGACCAGCTGGGGCAATACGTGAGAGCCCGTACAAACTCTCGTCAGACCTTAGGTGAGCTGGAACCAGCCCTAAAGAACGAACGAATAGGCGAGAATTCCCCAGGATGATTTCAGGCGTCTCATAATAAGCATGTCTAGGCGAATTGAAGTTATTTTTCGAACTCGTGGTGGCAATCCGTGCTACTAAGCAGCCGATGAAGCAAAATAAAAAATGTTTTATACTGTTTTCCTACACTTATATAAAAAATAGTGGCCCTGGCTTCCTTATTCTATACACCAGGACGAATTTTGGGCTTTTGCAAGTGGTTCTTTAATTGTTTTGTGGTGTGTATATCAACGCCATCTTTTCGCGGGTGGTCATGGCCTTTAAGAAATATAAAAGAAGAGAAAAAAATTAACCTTTTGTTTGATCTCAGCTTCCTCGTCTCTTGCCAAATCAACCATCAACCTGTTCGTCGAAGTATTCTCAAAAAGAATAAGAAAATCATCTTTCAGCACAGCACTCTCCTAGGAAATTGAAACTTCCTTGAAAATTCCAAACACATACTTTGGCTATAGTAGGCGCAATCCTTCGTGAAATAAAAACCCACTATGCAAATAAATGGGAATTTCATATTACTTCACAACAACCAATTTAAATTTATAATCGCATTATTTTTCATCAGATTCAAGAGAGCGTGTCTGCTATATGTATCTAAAGATGATTATATGCATGTTTATTCTCGAATATCGTAAAATTTACTTCTGCGTTTAAATTTGCGTTGTTGCCAGAGAAAGACAAATTTCCCACTTTTCGAGCAGTCTAAACATAAACACGAACCTTTGAGATGTCGCCATGAAAATTCTGACCACTTACCAGCGTTAGACGATAGATGCCGCCTTTCACATTGACGACGGTTTGCATTTCAAATTTCATTGAATTTATCCGTCTACGGGAGGGATGTGTTGTACAGGACATTGGTAGAACGAAATTTATCTGAGAATAATGAATTTATGTACCTGGTGGGATGGGTTCGGCCTACGTGAAATATGGGTGTGTCTGGTGTCCATGTTCATGACTCAAATGGGTTTACATTGCAGCAACCTGGCATTGCAATTTAGTTAGATTATTTCGTACGTTTTTTTACACGAGTAAAGTTACATTTACATATTTTTTAAAGACATAATTTATTATAGCATTAATTCTTGTTTTGTGATGGTATTTGATCCATATAAAAAAGAATTAGACGCTTCTTGATATAACTAAAGATTTCTTCGCTTGAAATACGAATAGATAGACAGTACATACATTCTTCAGATGGAATTTAAATTCATTTCGGATTTACATCCGATTAAAATTTCTAGTATACTTGACAAGCTGGAACAGATAGTGGTTCGCGACCTTCCACAGTAAAACCCCGTTTATTTGAACTCAAGGGGGCCACGTCATTTTGCATAACGAAGATTTCCATAAGTACTTTCGGGAGGCCGGGATGGAAAATAGGGTGGTTCGCGATTCTAGAATGGAACCTCATTCAGTAAAAGCAGGATTAACCGAACCAACAAGGTGGCGCGGCGTCATTTTGGATGACGAAATTTGACACGAGTATATTTGGGAAAGCGGTGGATGAAAGTAAGATGGTTAGCGACTGCATAATGTTTTTACATGCAGTAAAATCCAATTTAAGTCCTGCGAACATAGTACAAGTGGACAATTTTCTTCAGATTTGTGTGAATTGTGTGTGTGTTTTTGTAATGGACGATTTGGTGGGCATCCGAAGATGCCCGTGGGGACGGAGCCTATGGTAGCGTAATGACCGTGAAGGTCAGGCCGCTTGCTTCCAAATGGCATCGTTCGGACCAAAAGGAATTGTTAACGAGGGTTGATTCATGCCAACGTTTAAAGTACAAGGGGTCTGATTTACCACCAAGCGGGCTCTCTTCTTTCACTCGCCGGCCAAGACTACAATTCCTTGCAAATTTATTTTATGGATAATAAAGAGCACAGCAAGTGGATCAGCGTTTGCAACAGATTCCTGGAACAAATCATGAACTGTGACTGATCTACAAAGACATTTACAAGCGGAAAATACATTGGTACGAGTACGTCTATTCCGAACCGCCTTGGATCGAGTTGGAACCAAGGGCATGCAAATTAGCATAGGGCGACCGGTAGCGCAGTGTGTTGAGGCATCAGTCTCATGTTTGACTACCGGCGTTTCGGGTTCGAATCCCGTCCACGACGACGTTCGTGGCCATGGATGTGCAGGAGGTGCATGCTGGCAACTGCATTCTCCGAAACCAGTTTATGCCAACGAAACGTGAACTGGGCCACATGGAACAGTTGACGCGCTATGCCCCACAAGGGGTTAGGGCAATTGAGTAGTAGTATACGAATATATGAATACGAATAAATAACGATAAACTTAGAGATGACTGCAAAAAATGGGATAAATGGTGGCGCTCGCGAAGTCCCCTTCCCCGTGGTGAATGACCACGGTGGATCGTCCATAATGAAATCTTTGTAAATGTTGTGAGCGGAGCGAACCCTAGGTGAAAGAGAGAGCGAAGCGAAGCAAGGATGTCAAAATTTTTTTTTTCGGACGGAAAGTACCGGTTAGTTCGAAAACCGGATAATCTTTTTAATTATTAAAGGAAAGGAAAATATGTTACTCGTATTTCGGATTGGAAAATTATTGTAGTTCAATCGAGCCAGTATTTCTCGTGGACTTTAGTCATAAATACTTTCTCTGTAATGTGCTGGCTCGTTAGCCGGCATCTTTCCTCAGATACAACGCAATTTATAGTTAACAAACACTAACCTCTCAAAGTTAAGCGTGCTTCCAAAACCGGATTCATTTTTTTCAAAGTTCCCGTTGTTCGGCCGACCGACCGACCGGTTTTTGATATTCCTAAACAAAGGCCCAGTGAGCAGAAGGCGAACGCGCTAACCGTTGCGTTCAGCACAATTTAATATCTGCTCTGTGTCCTTCATGACGGAGAAATGGGAATTTTTCATAGGGCAGCTCAAAAGGATGGATGGGTCTACTTGCAAAATTTCGTCAAACGGAGAACCGCCCAGCGGACATATGAGCAGAAAAGTGCCGAGGTAGCTGTGCCGAGGTATCTTATTTGTAAAGGTTAGCTAGCGCACTCCTCATATTTCGTATCTTCAGATAACCAAAGACGGTTGATGTGCTAAATTTGATTTAGATTTTTAAAAATTTGAATCCAATCCCAAAATGTGTGTGTGATTTGGAAAATTTTCCAATAGCTGTCGGTATATTACAGATGCCAATCACATTCTAGAACCATTGATATCTGTCTGAATTTCTGTCCCGTGTTCGTTCCAATGCTGATAATCGTACTCCTCTTGTCCTTCGCCTCCATGTTTACATGCTTTGGAATTCAGAGTACACCTCATAAGAGCGGTAGCCAAAAAATTGAAATAACAGTGCTGTGTACTCCCTTCGATGATTACACAAGTTTATTGACGGTGATTAAAATAACATTCTAGTATCAAACAATTTTAGGAAGAATAGTGTCATTATCGTCACCATCACGTCCACGGAAATTGTCATTAAAAAATAAAACAAGTTCTGTTTTTATTTAATGACCAATGACACTTTAATTTAATTTGGCTTGTACAATCTCTTACATTTTGTCAATAAATTCGGGGGCTAAGATTTGAAGTGAAATGAGTCTGATACATACGTTCTTTTTTTAAAGAGGCTTTATTAAATTCTGGATACATAATCAATTAAATGTTTTTGCGAACAGGTCAAGAAATTAAAACATAAACACAAATAGGGTCAAATTTCTGTTTAGTGTTGTTTAGTGTCACCTAGACATTAACATATTGGTATTTAGTAATGTCTTCCCCTTACTGTAAAAGAGCACTTCAACTTCTAGACTGTCTTTACGGGAAGATGGTAATTAATGAAGAAGAAAGAAGAAGATGGAAAGTAACACGGGCAGTATTACGCACGCCCCATCTTTACTTCACAAATTTTTATTAAATTCCCTTGCACCAGTCGACTCAGCTGTGAATGACAGCTATTCCATGTGACATAGCTGACGTTTCGCTGGCATAAACCAGTTTTGAACGATGCACGTTGCCATTATGCAGCATCTAAGTGTCATTCCCAATAGAAGGGAAAAATATCTAAATGCAAGATATATTCACCGTGCCTGTCATCGTTTGAACCTTATTGTATCGAAAGCAATGTTAATAATTCCGATTAACAATTGTCTTTGAATCGTCAGACAGGTGGTAAATTAAATTAGAAACCATTCTAATTCCAATAAAACTTAAAATGTAATAAAGGATTATTCTCCCGGCAGTAAGAAGAAACGACTCATCCGAACTTGCGATACTGGCTTAATTGAAAGGCATGACAACGTCATTACTTTCGTAGAACTGTTTAAATGCATCGTCATCCGTCTAGAAGCTACAATATATTGTTGTTCAAAAATTATTGATGCTTGTAGCTGCGTCGACTCTTTTAACCATAGTACAGAAAAGTGATTTTTTGGTCAGCCTTGTTGTTTGCGAAGGACTTTTCAGCTTGACTTTCCCAGTGTTTCTCCATAATAAATCTTTTGATTTTATTTCCGCTTTAAATCACACAATGGAAATCTTGAAGTCTCTCCGTAACAAAAAACGGGATGAGTATTTCGGAAAATTTTTTTGATTAACATCACACTAAGAGAAAGAGCTTTTCTAAAGGGTGTGATGTGAACAATTAAAGTAATCGACCTTTTTCAACAGCAACAAAAAATCAAGAGAGATACTTTTTTAAGCAAACTACATAACATCTTGCATATTTGTTATACAATAAAAAATCTCTAATCATTATAATTAATCAAAATAAATGATTCTACAAAATAAAATCATACTAGCAACGAACTTGTTTTCGGTAGCTCTGTATCAAATGAAACGCCTCGCTAATCACGTATTTGTATTAAATTAAAATACTCGCTTGCTCCTTGAAGCCAAGTTTCACCCAACAACTTGTTTCTAGAAAGATTTTACATTCGCTGTTCTGTTAAGGTTCCCTCACACGTCACACCAACGCGATTTATTCGCTGCGGATTTGAAAATTAATTTTTGTAGCGCCTAGTGGAGTTACTTACACCGGCGTGATGCTAATTCGCAGCTGTGGCGACTTTGCAGCGATTTTTATTTCTCCGTGAAATATTTGCATTTTTATAGCTACTGATGTGGATAGTAGCTATATAAATGCAAATGTATTTCACGGAGAAATAAAAATCGCTAGAAAAGTCACGGATTCCACGAAGCAAACAAACTGTGTCGGTGTGAATGTAATTGTGAATACGCAGAGAATAAATCGCCGTGAATAAATGGCGTTGATATGAGAGTAGCTTCAAAATTTAAATTATTTCGGGATCATAATCATTTACATATATGTATACATAATTTGATCAGAAAATGAATATCTCTAATTTATAATTACCAATTTAATTAGTCAATTTATACTTACTAATAATACATTGTTTTTCCTCCGCAGGTAAGCTTTTAGCTTGAAACAAACCCCAATTCATGTCTTATGGACTGTAAGTATAATAAAATTCATAAACACATCACTAATTTTATTTACTGTGCTAATCTAATATTTCCTCTGGCAAATATTTTTTTATACAAATTCATCTCATCGTACTTAATGAAGTTATAATTAATTTAAATATAACAGCGATTTGCAAGATAATAGCATCATAAAACATTTTATTGAAACTATAACTGACTATAAAATATTTTAATGGAGTTATTAGTAACGATTCAATAAAATTCATTACAAATTAGCATTTTTTTTTCGTTTTTCTGATAGTTTTGTTTTTTTTTTGTGTGGAAAAACTTCGCTTTCAATTATCTCGATTGGCTTGATTTTCGGGCTTCTGAACAATTATCAGTCACAATTTAATTGATTTTGACACGATCCGTAACCATGAAGTCTCGGTCATCACTCTACGATGCTTTATCTAGAGAACATGGGTTCGATCCCCGGCGCGTTAATAAAAACTGCTCCTGAAGCGCTCCAAGCTCGTATGTAAAAGACGTCTCCGATAGTAGGTGCATGCTAGCAGCTGCACCATCCGAAGTCTTATATGCAATTGAAACGTCAACTTACGATAGTAATGCAAGAGATGTTGACGCGCCCATGCACCTGGCAATTTACAATGTGCGTCTGTTTCTATGCAAACTATCAAGCTCAAACTTTGCACAAATCCTTATTCTAATTCCATATACAGTCACTCCCCGACATACGTATGGCCGACTTACGTGAAAAATATTCTCACTACCTTGCTTAGTAGAACCGAAAAAAAAACGATTTTTTTTTGTGAACTGAAAGCCAACTATCGTGTATTTTGACTACTCGTATTTGCTATCCTTTTTGACATTAGATATGTGTAGCTTATACAACTGTGTAGTAAAAAGCAAGCGGCCCGCAAAAGAACCACAAGCTCTGCGATATTCAGTCTATTCAGTGTGCTATGTCATGAGCCTAGACAGCTTCAAATTCACTGAGGATGTATTCTCGAGATTCGTCGTCGGTCTCACAAAGAAGGCAGTCTACGGCTGAAACGATACGCATAGTTTTGACGGAACTTCGAAGAGGGGGGTGAGCTGTAAGAAGTCGATAGGTAATTCTGACCCTGTTTCTGCTCAAGTTGAGCAAATCAAGAGTAAGACTACGGGTTTATAATCAATTTATATTGTCTTAGACCAGGAAGAGTTTCTCCCGCTCCCACTTCCTGATCTGTTTCTTGACAATTCAGATTGGTAGACCACAAAAAAGATTTGGGCTAATGTAGGGAGCAGTAGAGGCCCGTCTAGTAAGTTCGTCTTGTTCATTATCTACAATGTTAGATTGCCAGCATCCACTAGATTATAAAGTTATTCGAGGTTCCAACGGTACTAAGGATATATTGACAGGACCTCACTAGCCTCAAGTGGACCGACGTGCTAGTCATCGCTATGATAACCGCTTGATTATCAGTGAAGATACCTATGTATCTGTTGATGAAGCCTGTAGCCCGGTATAGTCGTGCACAGACTTGAATTTAGTGAACCTTTGTTTCGAAGCGGGCTGGAAAATTTCCCATACTTAGCCGAAGTCTCTGAGCTAGGCCAACAATGCCCGCATCCGAGCCCATATCCGTTTTGGAGCCATCCGTGAACCATTTTACTGTTTTGGAATGAAGAGAGTTGTAGAACTTCGTTCACTTATTCTCTATACTACACAGTGTACGGGAGGGGGTGCTTGAAGCGTAGCTTCCTGATGAACTGGTCAGATGGCATACTGAGCGTACTATAACTTAGCAGCCTCAAGAGCCGCAGTTAGAAAGGACCGCAAGGATCCCGTTATAGTGTGGAATGCAAGCCTTTGTATTTTAGTGAGAGTGACCCTACCAGCGGAAGGGTTGGTTGCTCTTTTCCACCAAACAACTTGCTCCATATTCAATAATTGGCCTAAAATCGCTTTGTAGACCCAGAAGACAATACGGGGCTTTGTGCGCAAGTTATGCCTCTGTTGTCTAAGCTGATTGCCCAGATTATCTTGCTATCAGGTGTGACTCCCAGGTACTTTACGTTGTCTGCCATTTTCACTGTGGAGTTGCACAGAGTGGTGAATTTCATCGTCATGAGTATCATAAATGGGGTTTTCGTAAATGGGATAGTAATGTCCTTCGCCGGACTGACCCGCAGTACACTAATGTCGCCGGACTGACCCTCAGTACACTTATGTGACACCATTCTCGCACTATGCGCAACGCTCTCCGTGATAGGTAGACCTCCTTTAAATTTACCCCTGACGATAATAATCAGGTCAGCCGTGTATCCTTATCTTAAAAACGAAGATAATTTTCACATGCGAGTGTCCACAACAATGCACCAGAGTAGGGGGATAGTACATTTCCCTGAGTGCAACCTCGAGTGACATTTGCTTTGAGAGTGGTGGTATTTAAAACTTCTGTGATTGATGATCCTCATAGAAGAATGTTTTGCTCAGAGTGCGGTGGGGGGGAGCTGTGGGGACGAGAAGGAGGAGAGTCCCTTTCATCTTATGTGTGCTTGTCGTGCCCTGGCGAGACGCAGTAAGGATATCCTTGGGTCCTATCATAATATCATGCAACTTGGCAAATATGACCCAAAATGGATACCGATCGCTCTTACGGGCTAATGCTGCTGAGCAGAAGCCATTTAAGAAACGTATTGTGACTTATCACAGGACACTGCTCTATCGGGGAGTATGGCAAGAGACTTCGGCACCCACACAATGATTAGTGTAGGGGGAAGAAAGTCCTTTTCACTTGTTGTGTGCTTGCCCCGCCTTAGCGAGGCGCATGAATGAAATCGTTAGGCCTTTTTTACTTCAAGGAGTTCAAGGTTAATCCGCTGCATCGCTTCATTTTCAGCTGTAGCTGGTTTGACGATTTGAGTTAAGATCGGGATACTGTACTGAGGGTGTCACCCCCAGTGGGGGTCTATGTGTGCTTTGAATCTTTTTTTTATTATTCAAGGCAGTTCATCTAACCTAACCCAACTTAAGTCATATAATTCGCAATGTTTGGAATTTTTTTTCTAGATATTAAGTAGTGTTCGAGAAACATTTTACCAAAGCCCCGAAAAGTACGAATTGGCTTTTCTGCGGAATCCTGGAAAACCAAAAAAAAAAAACAACGAGATTTGGTTTTTTGAAAATATTTTAAAAACTGCTTTTCTTTGAGAAAGTTTTAACCATGGTTTAATCATTTTCATAATAGCATTAATTTTTGGGACTTTTAGGAGATTTCTCCGAAAGCTCACATCCGATATTTCCCGACCAACATTTTTAAAAAATAGAAAAAAAAAAGAAAACTTTGAGAATTATTATTTGACTGAGTTAAAGTAGACGATCGTAAATCAAAAACTCTGACAACCTTTCATGATAAATAATGACATCCTGTTGAACATTATTTCACATATTACCAATTATTAATTTGATAAAATATTCACGTCCGCATCATTGGTTTTTCGTGGGGTGTTCGGTACAACGGATGGAAATTTTAATGAGGACATCAAAGTGCTCCGAAGAAAAAAAGAACAACTATAAATCTTTTTAATCAATTCACCAACAAAAATCCATCTCACGTAGGGTATTGTAGGCTCAGCAATCGAATTAATTTTAACATATCTCAAACATTCAGGCATGAATTTCATTACATGTTTCTCTTGGCCGTAGGATGGTTGTTTGCAAAAGCAAATATATAATGTCTACTTAGACGCTTGATTCAATCCACTTAAGAGCCTTAAATTTTGCAGCATTCGCGGAATTCCGCATTTTCATTAGATTCATTATTGAAATACGACGTCGAATTTTCGGTCCAAAAACGATGAAGCAGGCAGCAAATAATTCCATTTCTCTAATGAAAACAATATCTCACCCCAACAACGGGGGTGGCCGGTGGTGAAGAAAACAAAATCTGCTTTTCATTTCGCATTCCTCCCGACAACGACGACGTTCAAAAACAGAAAAATGCCAAGGATCTATATTCGGAGTTTTCTCTACAGGCCATAGTAGTCTTCATCACAGTCAAGGTTTTTCCTCTAATCCCTAAATGGAGCGTGCGTACGTTCGTCGTCGGCGCGGACAAAGTCAGGGGTTAAAACAACTTTGAATACGACCATATACGCGTATGTCTATATATAAATAAGGTTTGAAAATCTCCGGGACTGGGTAGGATAGAAATCATGTCACGGATGGATGGGAGAGGATGGATAAAGCAATGCCATCTTTTGCCTTCAGACTTTTGAAATACATGCGATATCCCTTCGTTTGTTATGCCCAGAGATGGAAGAAAGATCGGAACGGGAGGTGAATGAATGACAATGCCAAGAAGTCGAGGCAATACGATACTAAGTTGGAAGAGCTATAAATGCCTTCGGCATGACGATAAGATGAAATGAAAACTAAAGTTCAAGCTAAGATTATAATGAGATTCCTCTTATCAATGTTACTTTTGTACATGTGTTTTATTTTTTTCTCGTCGGGACAATGGAAGAAGGGAGCAATTCAAAGACAGCACTGGGACTGAATGAGGAAGAGGTATTTTTCTATTTGGAGCATTCCAACGCGAACGAATGCCAAGTCGTCACGTTCAGATGGACTGGAGAATGGTATTTCGGTGTTTGCGATTTCATTTTCCAGAAAAAAAACATGTGTGTCTTCTACCTGAAAATGTTTATTCAGGCAATTTTAATGAAGTGTCTCTCCTTTAGACACATCCTTTTTATTTTAACTTTCATAATTTATTTCCAAAATCTACTTCAATACGCCAACAAAATCTGACTTTTGGCCAATCCCTACAGGCGCAATCCCTGTAAAACCGGAGGGTGTGTCGTATCTTAGCAACATCAAGGAGGGGGACGAAAAGAAAATTACAATAGCAATCAACTATATTAAATTTGAAACTTTTTGAAATCCATTTAAGAATACACTTTCAAGTTGTTAGCGCTCCGGGAGTACGTTTCCATGTTCCAAAGGGGTGGTTTTGTGCAGAACAATTTTGAAGTGGGAGTGAGATGCCAGCGAATTGGTCCTTGTTGATGGTGCTGTGTATACCGAAAGAGATTATTTTCAAATTTGATTGAATCATAAAATGACGTCGATACGATGACGAAGACGAACACTTCCCCGAGTCGAGTGTATCCTTATCGATATTTAAAATACTTCGTCTATCGTTGTCATTATTCAAACAGGACGATAATGGTAAAGTGTGAAGTAATTTATTTCGCTTGATGATTGCCTTTTTTACACGCCTTATTAAAATTGGGTGGATTTTGATATGTCCACGATTGATTATGTGACAAGAGAGGACGAAACGGATGCTATTGGGTTGTTGTAAAATGTAAAGATAGTACTGAATGGGGAAAGTAGAACCATTATTTTTGAGGACATTAACTAGAAATGGAATTTTATAGTGGAAGTCCATCAAAAAAACCGACAATGAGGACATCGAGTTGCATTGAAGAGCCAGTAGATAATAGGTTCTCGCATAGGTTTGTCGGGAAATATAATTAGTAGTATTTACTATAGTTCAAACTTCTTCGGTTCGGTCTAATCACAAAAAACAAAGTTGACCTTTCATTACACATTTTTTAATCAGGAAGTCAGCCTTACGAAATAGCAGTAATAGCAGAGTATCTACATATTAGCTAGCAGTGACGCACGTTGTGCATCAACGAAGTATCAACGCAGAGGACATAAACGTCATATGGAGAAAAATTACGCTTTATGCATGGTAGTTTTAGAGTGAAGTCCAGGCACTGTTTGAGTTTATTTTAGAATCCATAGGGAGCTTAATCAGAAAGGTTAGATTTAAATTTCAAGCACCTAAACAAATTTAAAACTACTTATGCTTCTTTTGGCTTTGTTTCTATTACGGACCACGTTAGTCGCCTAATTGAGAAAGAATATACGACTGCAACGTAGAGCGGTGGTACAGTTCAAAAAGAAACAAAACCTTTCACTTGAACAATCCTCCAGAAAATTATTTATCAAAAATCCTCGCACTCGCTTTTTTCTACGCAATGATGTTTTGATTACCTAGCGTGAATTAACAAAAATAATATTGTAGGTCCCTATGGACCTTGTAAGTCATCGACCGTTAGGAAATTTATCAGTCAGTCAGGGTTAACAAAAATAAGAAACAAATAAACTGCGGCAATTGGGCTTACAGAGCCTGAGCAATTTAAAGAGTTCAGGTATTTTTTGACTGGCCCTCAAACATAACATTATTACTTACTTTTTTAAAGCTCCGATTATTGGTTTATATTTTACTGCTTGGAAAGTATGCAGTTAATAAATACGAGCTGGCAACGTTTAACTCCTTCAAGTTAAACTTCGAAACAGACTGTGTTTTTGTCCATAATTTTATTTCCAACAATAAAATATTTGCTTCATTTCTCTATTAACGCCTTTCCCGGACTTTCACTTACTCAAAATATTAATTAGTTCCCTTATTTGTCTCCCCATCGGCCTATTGCCTCTCCAAAAAACGGCGAATATTCAAAAGTTAATTGCTACAAATGATAAAATTTAAATTGGCACGGACATTAATTTAAATATACGCTCGTCCCTGGACGAATTCAAAAGTGAAACTTCCTAAACATTTTCTCTGAATAAATAAAGTGAAAAGTCCTTAGCGTGCAATCTAGGCCATTTTTACGCTCATCCCACTTATTCCAGAAGAATGTTTGAATCGTTCTTCGACGATACTCTGTTTCAGTTGGACTTGTTACGAGCGGAGGGTGGCGCAAGACTTTAAATGCTTACGCCGAAAATTTAATTATTTTTCCTCTTCTTTTGCTGACTTTCGAAAAATTACGTTAAATTAGAATTCCATATCGGACGATGGACTCCCCAGGCGGGGGATTCTATTCTACAGTGGTCCGAGCTCTAGAGGCGAAGAAGGGAAATGGTAAGTTTCCTGAGAGGGCTTGAGATGCAACTCTTCCTTTGGTTCTTTCTGGGTGTGCAATTAATGCTTGATGTCATGAATAGGATGTTTTGTAGTTACCTTCTGGAGCGAAAAAGAACAAGGTGACGTGGCTGTCGTAATGTGAATAAGTGATTAAATTCGCATCAAGTTTGATTTAGAAAGACAGGAAGGATTGCAATAGGCAGGTATAGACAATAGAGATTCAACATCGAAAGCTTGCTACTGTTATCTTACCATTTACTGATTTGGAATCATATGCGAAGAAATATTACAGTAGATGCTTTCAATTTGGATAATCCACGCAAGAGTCCAGATTCAGAGCTACATTTTGGATTTTTTTAGACATATTTTTAATTGTTTATTATTGTAATTCGGAGAAAAAAAAATGGTTAGGTAGATTTATTCTGACCGCTATATGGTATATTATGCGCGTTCTTTCTGTACAGAGCCGAGTAAAGCAAGGCACGGGACAAACAAGACGCTACAGAGCAGATCAGAGTAGCGAAAACGAAAACGGGACATGTCTTTGCTGGGAGTGTGTCTTGGTTAGCATTCAAACGTCAACTCAAATTTCAAGAGGAAACTTAAATCCTTAATACAGATACAATCAGACAAATTTTCTTTAGGCAGCAGATTTATTTTGTATGTTTACTTCTTGTACTAATCTTCTATCCAGAGCAGCTTATATCAAATTGTTAATGTAATTGTGTGATGTTACCCTGCTCTGCTCAGTATGGCTTTGAAAAAAAAACACGCCAGTAATTCTGCAAACAACTTTAAAATTAAACAAATTTAAAAACTTAAGTCAGTAAACCTAATGGTTATTTCAGCGCCCCGTTCGACTAGGCAATCGTAGTATTCTAGGATTATCCTGGAGTATGTATATTAGACATTAGATTAGATTAAGATGAGGGCGGTGAACCCAAAAGGCCTACAGGCACTACTCCTGCCTAAGCTCAACAATTATGGCTAGCGTTTAATCACGGAGGAAATAACTAAACACCACCCTGTAGAGTGCTCACAAATTCACCTCAGTTTTCAGTTTCCTTCTTCCTCTCATTGGCTGTTAACAAAAATCCAATTCAAGACATTAATTAGGAAAAATTTTCTCGTTGTCTCGTTATGTTTCAAGTGCAAAACGAAACGTACCGAAAAATCAAACTTAAAACTGGACTTTACTCCGTACATTACGTTGAATCGTCATGTACTATGTTAACGGCCTCGAAATTTCATTATTAGGAACATTAAAACAAAAACTCAAATTTTGTTCGTTTTTCCGCTCCTTACTGCTACTTCTCGACTCGGGCCTAGGAATTAATTGACATGGCGTTCGAAAACCCTTTTGTCGTTTCCCAACCGTTTCAATGATTTCGTTTTACTCGAAAAAAAGGCACACGCAACCTACCATCCCATCATCATTCAGCCAAGTCAACCCCGAGTCGGCTTCCACCATTGTAGACGCTTGGGAAATTTTGATGAAGGATCTTAATTTCCTTGGAATCTATTTAATGCCCTGCCGTGGTCTAAAGAACACATGGCCATAAATTACAGTTTAATTCAACGATCTAGAATCCAAGGGTTGGGTGTGTGTTTATGTATAATTACAAGAGCAGGAGGAATTCAAGGAATTAAGGCTACAGCGAAATTATTTAGTCTGTAGGATACGCCTATTGAAAAGAGTTGGGTAGTGCATTGGATTTAGAGCGACTTATGTGCTCCATACTGTCGATATCATTAAATAGAATCAGTAAAAGGATTTCACGTCTTAAAGGATGGCATTAAGTGTCTTCAAAGTTGACTGGAATTTCTAATTGAAGTGGGTGAATGGAAGGGTTTATGGGAGAGTCTAGATAAAACGAATCGTACAACTCGTACATCAAATCGCCAGTTATTCCAATAGCAATTTTTGCCGACATATTGAGGAGGAGAAGATTCAACGTTCGCTCAAATCACCGAATGGTCCTGTATCCACCCTAACTGGATTATTTTCTGCGCTCTATCGCCCAAACGGCACGATATCATAACCATATATGACCATTTGGTCGAAATAAGTCTCTGATGAAATTATTGTGTACAATTTTCGGTATGGTGAATCATTAGACAAACGGATACTCACCCTTCCCATACATTCGCTGCCCTCAGACTAATATACGATGGGGCGAATTAATTCATCTTCGTGACTTGTTTATATGAATTGTGTATTTCTATAAGTGAGCTTCGGAGCCCAAATAGTGCGGGATTGCTGTAAGGATCATTTCATTTCTTCTCATTTTCTGTTTACGTATTCTGTTCGCATATCGCCTAAAAGCGTTTTGATTTCATCTAGGATACCAGCGATACGGAATACATAGATTCTGATATTCGGCTCGAATACATTTATGTTACAGAAGGATTTATGACTCCAAAGTTTTATTACAGCGACGTTTTCAGTTAGCTGATTCTAATATTTGATTCAGTCTCTCTTGAATCCGAGGTCATTGCATATATACTTCAATATAGTCTAACTGTATTGTATCTGGACTGTAAATTGTGTATTATAAGACGAAAGCAAGCCTTTTAAATATTTCGAAAAAAAAAAAAAAACGATTTGAATCGCCGTAAAACGTATTGTCGCCAAAATTTTTATTACACATTTCCTTCCCCCACATATCGGTTAGAGATTTTGCATTGTTCCCATTTGATACTTTGAAATGTAAAGGCTTTTGAAAGGTTGTTCTGCTTCCGGGCAGATTTAAAATGATTGTAAAGGTACATGTGTAGGCTCACGACTGGTTATCGATGCTTGGTTATTTTTTACGTTGAAAAATATACAGAACAGAACACCTACATCTATTTGCAAAAATACTCAGAATAAGCTTGAGGTTTACATTTGTGAACGATATCATGGTTCCATTGCAATGATTCTCTACATTTTATCACATTGAGTATGTTTTTTTAGGTTTTGTGATTTCCTTCTTAATTTAGTAGTTTGACCATCAAAAACAATCAAAGAATTGAGCCAGACCAACTTCAACTCAATATTCCTCACATATTTCTCGCTCAATAGCAAAAATAATTTTTTTTTTATATTGTCAGGATTTCATATTAGAAAATCTGCGGTTAAAATTTCTAATTACAATTCAAACAATTCTAGGCAATTTTTTGAGAATCAATCAGCAATGCGCTCGGTAGCCGTATTCATTCGGTCACCGCTCTACGATCTAGAGAATGGGGGTACGATACTCAGCGCGAACAAAAACTAGCTGTGGGATAGAACACCCTCTGCGTTACAAGCTTCTTAGTATAAAGACGGCGCGAATAGGAGATGCATGTTAGCAACTGCACGCCCGATAAGTATATAGTATATGCTATCGAAACGTCAACAAGGCACCCATGCACCTGGAGGGGTCAAGGCAACTAAAAAAGTTAGCAGGCCCAAAGCGTGACACGGAGGAGGTTTGAGTTTGCAATACATTTAATTGTGGGGGATGGTTTAAGTCCATCCGATACGTATTATTCGGGTATTATTTCAGTTGAGCAAACGGCCCATTAATTGCAAAAAAAAACATAATACCGTGAATATTTTGAAATGTTAATATTATACATTACATTTTCATTGTTGCGATTGAGTGAGAATCATCTGAAAAATAATGACTTAAAGTTGATCAGGCTGAATTCTTTGGAGGCCGGTAGCTCAGTGCGTTAAGGTGTCACCAGTCTGATGTCCCACCGGCTTCGCGCGTTCGAATCCAACCGTGTTGTTTCTGTTCTTTCCCCTGTGTGGTTTGGGGCGCAAGAATAAGCCACAACCTTGTCGCAGTATGCATGCTAGCGGCATGCATCGTCCGAAAGTTTATGCCAACGAAATATCGATGTCAATTAAGCCTATATTGGGAGTATATTTGACACGATACGACCCACTGGTAGTTAAGGCCAATAACAGGTTCAAATCTGTGATGGTTTTTGATGTTGATTACGAAACCATAAGCTATTGATTAATATAACTCACTGTGCTATTCATTTGAGGTGCATGCTGGCAACTGCATTCTCCGAAACCAGTTTATGCCGTGAAACGTCAACTGGGCCACATGGAACAGTTGACGCGCTATGCCCCACAAGGGGTTAGGGCAATTGAGAGAGAGTGCTATTCATAAAAAAACAATTGGAATTTGCCACAATAATACAACCAAATACCTATATTTCCGAAAAATGTTTTCATGTCTCACTCACTTAAAATGTTTTCCGCTATACGCTGTCAACAAATTCAGTCCATCTAATTGTTTTAACTAGAGCCATTAAATTTTTTTCACAACTACTAATTAAGCCAATAAATCAATGCTATTGACTGCAATGCAAACAAACACCTAATCCTTCTAACACTCATCATATGCATAATATTGAATGGTAGGCAAGTTCGCACCAAAGATTTGGTTTACTTTTGAATAAAATATTTTGTATATAAGATTTTATATCTTTTCTTTGTCATTAAAATCGCATAAAATGAAAATAAAGTGGTTTTTGTGACGGATAAATGGAGATGAGGCCATGAAATCCATCATTTCTTGGTTGGCCACTTTTTTCGATATCATTTGCTCTCTGATATAATGAAATATTGCGTTCAGCGTGGCGATCTATTTTTAATTCAGAATAAAAATAAATAAAATTAATATTACTTATAATGAAGCTTTGCGAAAATTGATTTGGATAAATTTAGATGGTATAAATTTAGATGGTTAGTATAATCGTTATAAATGAACTCTTACTGGACCCGGGCGTCGCTTGCAGGGAGTGCCGATAGTGACCGCAAAAAATTTAATAAGAATACAAAAACAAAATAAAGAATTTAAATTATTTCATTAAATTAACGCCCGTGTGCATTTTCTTAAAACTGGGGAACAATTAATCAGTCTCGATGATAGTGGATTTGCTGTTAAGGCTGTGTTAAGCCCGAGCGAAGAATCTATGCTGGGAATGAGATGACGACTGTTTTTTTGGGATAGTCATTGAAGGTAATTCGATTATGTTTAAAAAGGAAAAACCATAACTGGAGCATATTACGCATCGTTGCTGACAAGCTGATGGTAGAAATTCTAATTGCGGGAAAACGGCCAAATTTGGAGAAAAAAAAACTTTTTGTTTCACCAAGACAGTGTCGTTTTAGACCTCAGCGGTTGACATTGTGAAAACCCACGAATTATGGCTTGAACTGCTTGAGCTCCCTCCTTACTCATCAGATCTAGCCCAAGCATTTTTTTTGTATCCTAAGCTTAAATTTGCGATCGGAGAACAGAGATTTTTACCAAATGAGAAGTCTTTCACCTTCCTAAACAATTATTTTGCAGAGAAAGGCACCGAGTACTATTTTGACGGATTAAAGACATAGGAGCATCGCTGTGAGAGACTATGTAAAAAAAATAAAAAAAAATTTGAAGGAAAAATTTCCCGTATCTTTGCAAGGTCGGTAACTTATCAGACCACCCTCATTTTGTCTCCGCTTTTTCGATTTTTTATTACTTATCGAAAATTTCTCCAATGACCATGATTTCGAAATGCGTACCACAGAGCCTACTACACAATATTACATTATCGTGGTCGCCCCAATCAGCATCTACCTGACATTCTCTTGTGTTTTAATATATTTAAGTCTATTACGAACAATGGCATGACGTTCAGTTTTCTGAAATACAATAATGGCTATTTAGCTCAGTTTCCCGTTTCCCTCTATTTTCACTAAAATTCCAACCTTGGACGATTCACAAACACGCTATACTCCATTTTCAAAGATCAATTTCTTGAGAGTAACATTTTTTTCACATTACCCTCACGTAACATTCGATACTTTCCAAGAGTATCGTCATCATGGATGAACAACATGGAATAACAAAATTTACCCTCATTGTGTCGTATTTTTAGAAAAGTGCGGTATTTTTCATTTGACAGTCCCTAGTTGTATGAGCGTACCGTATTTGAAAAAAAAAGAAAGAATAAGGAAAAGACAGAGCCCAATCGAGGAAATAGTCTGGAAAGGAAGGTGGAAACGAATCTTGAAATAAAAAATTCACTGCATCATCTCAATTTCTCTGTACTTTTTTCCACGTTACACTTCAAAAACATCTGCGACGTATCCTCTTCGAATGGGGTGGAGGAACGTCTGCTTCTGGGAAAATGGAAGACGATAATATGTACGATTGGTGAAAAAGAATGCTATGCACAATATTCTGATTATTTTCAGATGGAAGAAGAACTAAAATTAGAATTTGGAAAAGCTCTGAAGTTCCCTTTAATATTAATTCCATCCTATTTTTTTAATTAAAATAAATAATTCAATAAAAAAATCAAACGATTTTTTTGCCATTTTCTTTTATTTTTAGTATAACAAAGGCCTCCTAAGCGTAATGAGCAAGGAATATTTAAAACAAAATTATTAAAAATTTTAAAATCATTCGAAGAAATTTAAGCTCCCTATTAAAGAAACTTTAATTGCAATTAGATTTTTTTTAATGTAACGATATACTGCCGGTTAACACAATTTGGCTTCCTCAGTATCTCGTTAGCATTTATAAATTTTTTCTTCAAGTTACAAATAACATTTGCTCAATTTTCGAATGAAATTGTCAACCAAATTTTAAAATTTTTTAATAAATTTGATCATTCTACGAATCAAGTTAACAAATTTCCCAATCAAATGAGATTGGAATATTTGTTAAGTTTTTTCGTAGATTTATCAATTTTATTCCAAAATTTATTAATTTAGCTTTTAAATACGTTAACTTGAAGGAAAAATATATATATAGGAATGAAAACATGTATGTAACTTATCTTCCGGTTAGGAGATTACGGAAACAATAAACTCAAACAGTTGACGTTGGCTGGTAAGATCGGCTATTTCGACAGCTTCATTTTTGGCAAATGAAACAGGATTTTTTCGAAATTTTAAACCGAAAAATTAATACAAAATTCGACACAAATGTTGTTTAAACAAACTCAGCTGATATTGTATGCTAAGAAATCGAAGTTAATACCACCACGCAGCTGATTTTGACGATTGCCATTCATCAACCTGGCAATTCAACCGGCATATGAAAAAATAAAAACGTGTACCGACACTATATCGCTTCATTAAAATGTAGCTAAGACGTGGCAGTTAGTTAAACGGCAGTTTAACCGAATATTGAGAAATCGAGCCTAAAACTCAAAAGTCGAATGAATCAAACCAAATTCCTTGCTTAAAAGCGGGTAATACTTTCGTGCATATTATTCAAAACTATCCTGAACTTTTCTTCAGCAGTCTATCCTACAAAACAAAAAAATCAAAACATCACACCTACCTTATGCATTATCAAATTTTATATGTTCCGTAACTTACCACCCGTTGTTGGACACAGGCGTTAAACTAGGTCACTTTTACATTTCTGAATTGCACGAGAAGTCATTGTAATATAAGATTTGACAATAGAAAGGGTTTCCCGTCAGACGGTATGTCATAAATTAGAATATCGAGCAGTGAACCCTTTTCGAACAATTCAATACAGAAACCGAATAGTGGCAACTATAAAAAAAAACTTGTTACGCATATGCCTGACGTTTGAAATGATTTTATGTTGGCATGAAAAATGTTTGGACAATTTTTGAATATCCTTTTGCGGAACTGTCATAAAATAGAAAGCGTCTACGCGTGGGTTGAGATTGGCCTCTATATTTTTTTTTATTCAAATCTAAGCGTGGTACGAGGTCATAGGTCATCTGCATGGTGAATTGCATTTTGAATAAGTGTGAAATGAGTTTCTTAAATATTGAAGATGTTTTGTCTCCAAGTTATATTTGAGACTCAGATTTGTTACTCGTGGAAAGGATGTTGAATTCGTGGGTCAAGATATGATGTTAAGGTCCAAATAAGACACCTTCGTTGTAGGTATTGTGCGTCGTACTCCTTTTTTCTGTATTTGTCATACTGATTGTGAGATTTGAAGATGTTGTTTTATAAGTTTTTGTCCACTTTCCAAAAAAAAAATGAATTGTCGCATTTAATTAATCAGGTTGGAAAGTGGACAAAGGAATAACGAAAATAATACAGAAGCCAACCAGGGAATAAAAGTTCTTAAAGACAAGTTTTAATATAAATAAATAAAATAATTTATACGTCAGCAATATATCGCCAAAAATGAAACGATAAACAGCAACGAAACCAAAATAGAAAAAAAAATATATTTACATCCAATGAGAAATTTATGCAATCCCGTACATATGTACATATACGAGTATTCTGAGCATTACTACCAGAAAAGAGTAACACATTAAACCAAATCAAATTATCTGGTTGTGTGTATCACATGTCTTCGGAAAACTAGAAGAAAATAACTTTTGAGCATATCTTATCATTTCGTAAAAAAAAATCAATTTTTCTACCTGTTAAAATGACTGCTATACTTTACCCTGAAACCGCTTAATACACCGCCACAATCAACCTGTCCCATTAAAAAAACAAAATAGTCAAAAAACTAAAAAAGGTAGCATGGCGATCTAATAACTTTATTTCAATCCAGAAACCTGTCTTCATACTAAAATAAAATGAAACTATTAGAGGCGGACAAAAAAGAAACAAAGCCGAACCAATCGTTTTCAGTCCGGTTCCTCTAATAATTTATCTGTTTTAAGAGTCCTTTCAGTCGATGGCGGCGCGGTTACTGTCAAGAACCCGATGTGGAATAGAATTCATCTTTAATTATGCTGTTTTTTCTGGACCCGAATATTGAATCTTTTAACATAATTTCTCTTTTAGGCGTGTTGGAGTTTTCAATGGCTTTATCATCTGGTTCGTTAAAACAGTAGAATCGAATAAGAGTATCAAAGAATACAGAAGGGAAAGTGGTTGGCTTCGGTCAAATTGGATAGACATTTTTGAGCAGATGTAAACGATAATTTGTTACCACGGCTCTCGACCCTATACCATCGGAGATAATTTAGATGTTCCAGACGAATAAATTAATTCATAATGGAATCAAAATTGATTTTTGAATCCAGTCATACTTAAAATGGTTACGAATTTTTAATGAAACTAACAGCTGCTGCAACTATCTCATGGGGTGGGGTCTATGTATGCGGGTATGGCGGATTGAACTTTAAGCAGAGGTGTTCGATTTCAAAGCGAGTTATCTTTATTTTATTAATTTGAATTAATTGCAATTAAGAGATAATAATAAAATATTAGTGGCGCCATCAATTTGGCGAGATCGAGCTTCTGCCGAAACTCACTTGGTATTTCGATGACTTTTGGTAAAATGTTGCCTCAGCCCCACAAATAGCAAAAAAAAATCCATTTTTTTTGAGGAGGAACCCAGCTGGAAGGTTTTTTTTTCGCTGAAAAGTTCATTTGATCGGATATTTGATATTGTTATTTTCTAGTTAACAATTGATCCTGCAGACGTTCAACATAAAGCTAATCAAAATACACACCAACTTCACTCTGATTACTTTTCTCGTGCAATGAGTACTTTTTCCCATATTTGGCAAAATAAATCATTAAAACCAAGACTTTTAACTTTCCTAAAAAAATTTCCTAGCTTTTGGCGCCGCTGTCCCTTCCAATTTTTTTTTTGCCTATATGTGTATGTATGGAAAGGTGAGAGGTATATATGGTTTTCCCATTTTCGAAGTAGGAACATAATTATTATTTGTATGAACATTTCACTAACTTTTTTTTTATTTTATTTTTTTTAATTTTAATAAAGCTGATTCAAATATCAACAAATTGATTTCCAATCGTTTTCCTCGTAGGGCCAGTTTATTTTTTCGATGTTTGACCTAACACATGTAATGAATCAATTTTGACGCGTAGCCGTCATTTTTGATTCGATGGTTTTTTTTTTTATCGCAAACATATTTGTTTTGATATCTTCAAAATAAATACAATTTTGATGAATTGTTTGAAATCTTGGAACTAATGAAACAGCCTCATTCAGCAGCCATCCACTTTTGTTTTGAATATTACGAAGCATCCCGATAACGATTGTTCTCCTTATTGTGTTGAATGGACGGGTTGTCACTCCCCATCCAGTCGACGTAATATCATTATCGAAAAGGGATTTTGATAGGAGGAATGCTGACCGGCGTTTTTCAAGGAGTTGGTTTTGGCAGCGGACGGGTGAAGATTGTGTTTTCTTCTCAAAGAAGGAAAAAGTTTCGTTTTCCTGGGAGGCGGCACCAATTTCGGGGTCTAACTGGCCCAGTACGCTTTGTGGCGAGAGTGTCGGTGTTCGAGAGCACCATTTGCATGAACAAAGAGAGTAATCCTTGCCAGTTCGCTGACGGTAGTTTTTTTTTTGCAGGCGCCCAGCGCCAATATCCCACCCAGATGGGCCCATTTACAAGGAGCCCACAATTTGGCCAAAAATTTATTGGGGATTCCGAAGGGAATGATCCAGTCTCTTGTCACAGCTGTTGATGTGTCGAACTCCGTTGCTCGTATGCCGCACACCGAGATTGCCGCTCAAATTTATCGACGGGTCGGTTTGTTTTGCGATGCCCGGCGGATTTGTTTTAGTTGATTAAGGGAGAGATTAAGACCTTGATATCATATTCGCCGAAGTGGGTATCAACGATGGTTTCCAGCTCTCAGCTCTTCCAGCATGATTTCGAAGAGAACGGCACCATGAAGATATAGGGTTGTTCTTATGCATGCTTTATTAATCGACATCTGGCTCGGACCGCTGCTGAGTCCTTGATTTATCAGTACAACGATTTTGGTATTTATACGATCTGACATTGAGCCGCGGGACTTAGCGCGTCGATTGCACCGATTTCATGTATTGCTATGCCTGATGATGACGATATTAACCAACTCCTGCGTCAGACAAATTGGCGATAGTGTGGAGGAGGCTACTGGTGAAAATGAAAAGAGTCTGAAGAGAGAATAGAGAGAATATTTAGCTTGTAAATCTTGTATTTCTCTTTTGCCAATATAGGCTAACTTTGTTTTGTAGTAGCAATTTTCTTTTATATAAAGTCGAGGAACTCGTCACCAAAGCAGTTTGTGCGCCGACATTCAGACAGAAAATGCAGCAATGTTTTACCATGACTTCAGGTTCAAGATGCCTTCTGAAACACGAGTCTCCAGTCAGAAAACCAGAAATAAATGTAACCTTACTTCAATTTAGCTGTAGTAGACTAGCGAATGGTAGTCGTAGAAGGTTCTGCGAACTAATCCCCCACCCCAATCACATATTTCCCAAAAATTACTTCATATTACAAATCCTCCGATTTGGGAGATAATGCGAAAAATTCAATCAAAAATTTGATTTTAGTTTGGGAACGAAAATCATCATAACACAAGTCCCCAAAATGCATAAATTTAAGTAATAAAAAAAAATCTTCCTCAAAATTTGAGTCGATAATTAATTTTTTTAAAGTGTTTTTCAATAATACGTGAGCTGTTTTGTCATTTGCGGTTGGGGGGATATGTAACGATGAACTAATGGAGCTAATAGCACCATTTTCTTCGGATTAATTCATTTGTGATAGTTCGCAGAGCCGTGAAATATCCGCCAAAGCGGGAGGGTGGGGGAATGGTTTGGTTAATTCATCTTTTTTGGGTGTTTTGTTATTTTGGATATATGCCTCAGGCCGGTGCGAAACGGATACAGATAACGCTTAATTTCAGAAGCGCCTTCTACCCACGTTGAGTGAAATTTCGCAGAAGGATTCTGGGCCACGGAAAGGAGTCGCCGAAGCCGTTCAAATTCGTTAGCCATTTTATTTCTGACAAAGCTGACGTGTCCAGAAATCAATTATGGAATCCCTGGTAAGATGGGGCAGACTACTTAACTAGATCCGTACTACCGGCTTGACAATTTTTCTATTATGGTAACCAGCTTCCAGGCAAAGTTCAACACATACCTTAATGGTGTCAACATCTGCCTGGAAGATGGTGGGAAACTTTGCCATAGGCATAGATGCTCGGTGGACTGGACCCAAAATGCCTGCACTCATCTGCCTCTGAAAAAACTTATATTATCTTGTGAGATTGAATTTCCCAGTTTCTCAAATGACCACTTTCGCATCAGTTGGTTTCGACATCTAATCTACCGAGTCTTCCCAAAGAAGCCTAGCCTGCGTCGTTTTATATTATTTACATATTTACTGAAAACACCTTACCATTGAAATTAAAGAAAAAAATCGTGTACATTTCACCCGAATACCAATTGCTATACCTAATTCCAACAATTCTCAATAACCAACAAAAGCTGTGCATCTTATAATCCCACATTTTGCTACTCCATATGATGAATCGGTGTGTAAAATCATTAAGAATGATTAAGGAGTTCAAGCGCTATAAATTTCTATATCGATTGATGCTGTCTCGGAAGCGTAAATTATAACAAAACGCCGAACAAACTGACCACCATATAACTCGGACATGATTGTGGCCACACCAGCGCTAGTGAGTGGTTTTATGTAGTTTTTAGGTACAAATACTTCATACGGGTATATCATGGCTTTGGCTAGCTATTTCGTTGGGGCACTAAATTTTTACAATCGTTTAAAAACGCGTCAAAAACCTCTAAAAGTAATTTTTATGTCTTTCGCACATTAAAAATTTATTTTTATACTGTCCATAAAAATTAGAAAAAACCTATGCATCGTATATCTTCCGCACTATACTACTGTATCGGATTTGTGTCTTTCTGAATTCGATTCTGATCGCTGAATGAACGATTGCCAACAATTTTGATTTTCTTATTTTGGCGCATTTTTGTGACAACCGATCGCACAGGTGAAATATTCATTTATAGATATTTTTTGCAATTACACTCTTGGGTTTCACATAATTTTGAACAATTTTCAAAAATAGCCCAGGCGGCCATTTCTGGGCTCTCCCGGGGACTGGTTGTTTGGCTGGGCGGCGACGAGGCATGTGCACATGGCCTTCACTTGAAATGGCAGAGAGACAGAGGCATACGGTACGGCCCAATCCGTCGCACATGCACAGAACACATCGCCATCGGGCACGCCAGCTTGATGAGCATATGAACGACTAACTGTACGAGTATCTTAGCAATGGCAAAGATATTAAGGTGGGCTGCGCCACTTTTGACAAGCCACCGTCCATTTTTTGAATCCGCCACCTTTTCTGCCATCGGTAAACTGCTTGGCTGGCCCATTCGGGTCGCTCAGACTCGGTATGGGAGAGTGGATTGTCTGGTGGCGGCGGGACTGTTTTCAAAAGTGGGCTTCACTGATTTGGTAGACTGAAAGATACTTTTTTCTCCAGTTGAGTGCACCTGATTGTATGGGC
Source organism: Chloromyia formosa (assembly GCA_964017055.1). Lineage (NCBI taxonomy): Eukaryota > Metazoa > Arthropoda > Insecta > Diptera > Stratiomyidae > Chloromyia > Chloromyia formosa. The sequence goes on along the minus strand of OZ024813.1, from coordinate 2,408,001 downwards.
AACGTATGTGTAGAAGAACAGTGTGGTGAGATATAGTGCGCAAAGGGACGGACCGCGTCGGCCTGAGATAATAAAGCAATAGAAGCAATAACTGCATGTGTGTATTGATTAGTGCGGTTATCATGTGTGTTGATTGCGCCATGTGCGTGCCTGACGATAGATAATGAGTTTGTTTTGGGATTTTATTAGATTTGATATTTTGTATTTTGGGGTAAGTATTGTTGAATAATAATTGGTGCAATGTGTTTGCATCGAGCCAAATGGTTGCGTTAATGAGTTTGAATCCTAGTGTGGGGTGAGAGGGTGCTGTATAGGGAATATAATGGATGGCTACACTATTGTTCAGGGGTTGTATCTTCAGTCAATATAATATTGTTAATTGAATGGTAGACAATTAGGGTGTTAGACTCTAATACTAAAATTAGGAACCATGACATAGCTTTTTTTCATGAACACCAGAGAGAATCTGCAGCCATATTTTTCACGACTGGGTGCTTCTATAGTATGAGCATAATAGGTTAATATTCAAATTAATAATTTTCAAATAAACTAAAGATTTCTTTTAAGACGACGATCTATTTTTTTATTTTTCCATACCTGTACTTAACGTATTTCGACAGCTACTTGCTGCCTTCTTCCACTGAAGGAAAGGAAAAGTGTTGTTTATTCAAAATGGAATTTGAAAATTGTTTTATTAACTTTCGAAAATCCGGCATCGACTTTATATATTTTAATTGCATTTTCAATAAAATAAAATTTATCGGCTCTACACGTTTTCTTAGTTATGTTTGGTTAATACAGTGTACTCCCTCTCTCGCTCAGCGGACACCAGTTTTAAACGGGGGCGTCCGTTTAAAAGGCGTGTAGGCTCAATTTGTATCTACATGCGTTTCCTAACGCATGAGAAATGCATATTTTCAACGCTTTTCTCTTGCGTGAAGAAACGCTTGTGTAAATTCAATTGCGTTGCGTATTTTCCACCGCAAGCAAGGTCTTCTGTTAAACAAGGCCATCTAGTTAATTTGATCTTGTATTTAACATAAAATCGATTGGTGGTTCGAAAATAGTAAATGATTCGAAAACTTCTCTTTGCACCACACTCCAATATGTGTATCTGAATAAATCTGCGGCAATATTTCCACCACATTTGGGGCGACCGGTAGCGCAGTGTATTGAGGCATCAGTCTTATGTTTGACTACCGGCGTGTGGGGTTCGAATCCTGACGACTTTCGGGGCCATGGATGTGCAGGAGTTGTATGCTGGTAACTGCCAAGTATCATGTCCAGCGCCGCGGAGTAGTTCGGAGAGCTCCACGCAGGTCGCTCTCTGCACCTTAGTCAACAAATTGCAATTTGCTACTGTACGCAGGGCAAGCGACCACACAAGTACCCCATACATCATTATGAGACGCAGAACCGACACGTGAAACCAATGCAGAACGCTTGGCTGCAGACACCATGTCTTGTCAATAGCCTTCCTACAACAGTAAAGTGCTACAGTAGCTTTGTTCGCCCACTCCTGAATATTCGCTTCCATTTTATCTAATATTAGACCAAGGAAGTGAATAAGACAATTTTGGTCTTACTAGGATTGATGGATAGGTTGTAACTGTTGGCCTAGTTTGTCAGCAGAGATATTGCGTGTTGTGTAACTAAGGGTGCCAGGGAATTTGCGTGATATGGCAACAGAGACGTTATCAGCGTAGGCTGTCACTTTGCAACCCACATCCTAACTGTGGTGTTTCCCATGAGGAATAAGAGTACTCCGCCTTGTGGAGTGCTTTCGATGATATGACGCTGGACCTTAACATCAGATTGATAAGTGCAATCGATTGGCGTCGGGCGTCGATGATCGCCTAGTGCTTGACATTATTGAAGGCATCCCTAATGTCCAGTCCACCTTCACCGACGTACCTTTAGTGTAAGTAAGCTGCCATGATGAAAGCATAAGTGTTTCGGGATCGTGCAGCGCAAGTGGATGTCGATTAGTCTGGTCAACTCTTTTAGAAGTGTAAAAGTTCAGCTGATGAGCCTGAGATCCTTTGATCCCGCCTGTGAACTCTTCCCCGCTTTAGGAATGGACATAACGTTTACCTCCAGCTAGCTAAGATTATTTCGAAAACTATTTAACTTTCGGTAAAAATGATGACAACATATTTCATGGTCTTTCATTTTGTAATTTTTTTGGCAGGTTTACCCGTGTTTTTAAATTGCCTTTTTTCACGAACATCACTTAAAAAATGGACAAAAAAAACTTTGGAGATTATTTCGAGCAGAAGCACTAATTGAACGGGATTATATTCACTCAATGTGTTCACGAGATAAGATATATGAGGAGGCATGTAGTTTATCCAAAAGCACGTATCCTCGATTGTGAAACAACGGACTGCGATGTGGATCGATTTTGGTATATATTTGAAACTTGTTTCTACTAAATTGAAATAAAATATGTCAAGTTGCATAAAAAAAGGTTAAGCGCCATGTAATGTCAAAATAGCGTTGTGGTCTTAGCATTACAAATTGCGTTTCTATCCATCTGAGAAAATTGAGGTGCATATCTCTCTCTCTCTCTCTCAATTGCCCTAACCCCTTGTGGGCATAGCGTGTCAACTGTTCCATGTGGCCCAGTTGACGTTTCGACGGCATAAATTGGTTTCGGAGAATGCAGTTGCCAGCATGCACCTCCTGCGCATCCATGGCCATGAACGTCGTCGTGGACGGGATTCGAAGCCGAAACACCGGTAGTCAAACATGAGACTGATGCCTCAACAAACTGCGCTACCCGTCGTCCCTAATAAAAATATATATTATAATAATTTATATTATACCTAATAATTTAGTTTTGTTTCCAGTAACTATATTTCTTTTCTTCTTAAAAAAAAATTCCAATCCAATTTTCACGGGATTTCCGTCATTGATTCTGATATGATAAGCACAGGAATGCTTCGATCCTTTTTCTCTTCATCGTTGCCTGCTAAGTGCCACAGTTGATCCTGTTCACATCATTGAATTTAACGACCAAGGACATTCAATGCTAACAATATCTTTAGCATTACAATGTAATTTATCGGTTCGATTTCATTAACTCTTTCTTTACATTCAACTACCCTTTTATCTAACCCTCCCGGGATTACCCGGCTAACGTTATACATTCAGCGTATATACGGGAATGTGTAAGTATTTGTGCATGAAAATTATCGATAATCCAACATCCAGGGTAGAGTTATGTGTGAATAGATTTGCATTGCTTTTCGCAAACGTCGAGCCACCTTATATGGAGGGTAATACCCTAGACTGGAAGGAAGACCTTATAAAAATGCAAAAAAATCCCTTCGACTTCATGAATACATTTATGTTATTCTTTTTTTCCGTTCCTGATGCTGCTGCCTTCGAATACTATACTTTGAATATAATGCCGCGCTACATGTGGAAGTTAAGTATATCGATGGGCAATGTTCCATGAAAATCACCATCATTTGGATTTCGGTTGAGTTTTTCGTGGATGCGGTTTTGCTTTACAAAAATGGAACATCATTGGGTATTCAAGTGAGTTTGTCTTTAATTTCCCGTTTTTTTTTCATGATGGACCCCGTCTGCATATAATTTCGGTTGGGATACATGATTCTTCTTAGAATTTGATGTCATGAATAATTCAATTTTAACAAGATGGATGCATAAAGGGGTATCTTGGCGTATGCAGTTGAGGCGAAAGTCTATTATTTAAAAACCGGGGTATTGTTAATATTTCGCATAACTTCTAAGAGTTTTCTTCGAAGAGAAACAGTGCAAATTCTAAAGAGGGACATAGAATGGCGATGGTGTCCTTACTAGGCTCAAGTACATCATGGTTCGGGGGAAAAAAAAAACCTATCAGAAGACAGCCGGAATATGGCGTCCGACATAAATAAAGTCATGATCCCAGTTGGAGTCAACACCACTCTCTATGCATTTATGCATCTACGTGTACACAGTATCCTCGTATATCATAATCGACGGCGATAGCTTCTCGAGTACGTGCCTCAGTTTAAAATGCATATGTGGGGCTCTTGAATGCATGTACCATGTCATACAATACTTTCCCGTCGTGTTATCATGCTGTTTTCCTTTCAACTTGAACACGAACCCCGACCAAATGTAAACATGTTCAAATCTAAACACTATACATAATTTATTGAGAACTTATGGCATGTCTCCTTCCGCCATATCGACACTACACATATCATGTAGCAGCCATTCGACAAAAGGGAAAGAAATAAGAAAGATGAAAGATAATTTTTTTTTTGTAACTGGATACATGTCGACAATGGCCGCTGACACTGGCGTTTCATTTTCAAGTGCTATTTGTATATATGTACGTATATATATCATCATTGACAATAACCAAATAAATTTTTCTTTGGCACTATGCACTTTTTCTCCAAGTATCTTAGAAAGATCGCCTAATGTTTTGATTGAATTGTACAGGGACGAACGCCATAGGGAAAAGTTAATGGAGTGAACATGTTTTTCTTTCATTCTTGGCGCTTAATTTTTGTACGTGTTACAATGACGATATTTGGTTGTGTTTTTGTAAACAAGGGTTGCTTTCTTGTTTATGAGTATAATGTACATACATGCAATCAATAATGTTCATAAATTTCGGGACTCTTCGATATATTTGATGAACATGTTTGAAGTGAAGTGTGTTATGCAAAATAAACAATTTTTATTTGTTAATTTACTCCTGAAAAGCTGTTGTATGTATATTTGTTTGGAGGCGTTCGAACATATGTGACCAAATGTTGATTTTATTATTTTTTTTCTTAATTTCTGTGCTAATATGTTGGCGTTTTTATACTTACATATGTGCTCGGGTATAGGTAGGATAATTCCGAGTAATATGGCACACATTTTTTATTTTCGTCTATAAATCAAAAAGTTAAACAGATATGTAATTGAAACAGAAAGGTAAATATGAACATATCATTTATATATCATATAGTATAATGAAAATATACACTTGCGACAAATGCTTACGTTCAGCTATGTTCTCGGATTCTTTCGAAACTATGAAATATCAGAAATAATACAGATAGTTTGAATCCGCCTAGATTTTTTTTGTTTTTTATAGCCTTCACGAATGTGATAAGGTATATTAACTTTGTCATGAAGTTTGCAACGCATAGAAGGAATCATCTCCGACCATATAAACTATATATTCTTATTCTTATATTCTTGGTGTGTATGATGAGGTCAGTCGATTAAGCTTTGTCCGTCTCTCTGTATGTCCGTCTGACTGTCTGTCCGTCTGTTTCTATGCAAACTAGTCTCTCAGTTTTGAAGCTATTGAGCTGAAATTTTACACAAAGCCTTCCTTATAGTGCACGCTATATGTTGGTACCAACGGAATCGGACCACTACGTCATATAGCTGCCATAGGAACGACCGGTCCAAAAATTTGTCTTTGTGAGAAAAACTTTTTTATTTCGAAAGCTATCGAAGCGTGAAAGGTATCTTACCTTCGATTAGCTTGTCGTCAAAGAAAGTTTACATGGGAATTTCGCAAGCAATGCGCAAGAAAGTGGCACCTGTCTGCGAAAAAAATTGCCATGGGGGTGGTAGTGTTGCGTACTCGGGATCCACTGCTTACAATAGTTTGGGGGACTTACTGCCCGTAGATGGTCCTATGAACCAAAATCAGTATTTAAACGTGTTGAATTAAAGTGCATTTCTCTCTGGAGATAAACTAATCGGTGAGACATTCGTACTGCAGTCAGAAAATTAGCCTTGCATAAATGCAAATTGATAAATTGATTTCACCATGATATTGGAGTTGAAATCTTGAAGAAAAGTTCAGATTTGCAATATAATTGAAAATTTTTGGTAATTCATAAAAGTGTTGACTTAACTAGATCGAAAGAAAACATGCCTTTTTATCATATCACTTTCTTCCAGAAAAGGGATCCCAACAGACTTCCTGGAACATTATGGATTTGGCATTAATTGGTGAAATCTTTCTATTTCATTAGAGAGAATTTTGACAAAACTCAAGAAATTTCCGCTTTAGGACTTTCACATTTGCTAGTATGGGTTTTAGGTTACCAGATAAAGCGGAAATCCGGAAATTAAGGATTCTCTCTAAATGCAAATGCATTAAGGCCAAATCCATAATGTTCCATTCAATTGACTAATATCTTTTTTCACCAAAATGAAAGTAAATGTTTGACTTAAAAATTTGTAAGGAGAAATGGCAATATACTTGTGCCATTTTGAAATTTAAAATCATAACTGAAAATATTGTATTGTATTTTTAAATAAAATATAATTTATTTATCATTTGTTTTCTTTTTTTTCCGTTGCGCTGATTTGAAATGCAAACAGAATGAAAGTGCTTTATTGTATTTCAATATATTTGTACCGAGGGGTGTACGCATAAAGGTCTTCCCTATTTAAAATTTTAATCTTTGAGCAAGTTAAAGTCGAGCCAATCAAGAGAAAATGGATGCCTCTAAAGGCCCTTCCAGACATTCTTAATCCGAAATTAGGTACCTACATTACATATTGGTGACTCAAAGCAAAATTATATTCTACAGTAGAGAACAAATAAGTCATTCACTATTTTTCAATACCTACCCCTGAATATAACGAATTCAGCAAACATTTCACTTTTTCATTTCAATAATAATAATCCCAGAATGGTAATTTATGTATCGGACATGTCAGAATATAAATTTATTGTTTTTAAGCAAATTATGAGTCATAAACCGAACTTATATTGACACTTGTTTTATGTACATATTTGTGTGTATACAAAAAAAAATACTCCTATGAAATGAGTAATCTACACATTGAATGATAAACCCTATCTTGTCAATTTTATAGCCTGAAATTATTTATCCCACTCTCGATCAAAAGACAATGTGTCTGCTTTCATCCAGATGAAGTCATACTACTATTATGTACCACCATTGTTTACTAACCAATCGCTCATAAATCATTATTCTTGTATGTATAAACATAATGCATTTGACTGCATATGCATACATCTTTTCTTTTGCTCTGGACGTATCTCAACGTTTTCGTTGATTATTCAGCGTATATATTGTTAGATCTTAGTTGCTATCAATCTTTATGACAACAACAAAAAAATCCTCGCATCGCACTCAGTATTTCGTCGCGATGTCATTGTGACGAAAAATGTTCGAACCAGGCTTTTTTTCCAATAAAAAGCAACTATGCTTGTATCTTAACTAAATGGAAATTCAACTTAAAAATTTATTTTTATAATTTTTTTTTTGAGGGTAGCATGGAAAAGATTGATTGAGTTCTGTAATGATATTGGTTTTGTACGAAGCCATAAAAATGTCTTGATAAGACTAATCTACTTCTTCCTAGACATTTTTCGAAAAACAAAACACAAAATTAAATCATTCTTCTTTTTTTTTCTTTTCATTTACAGAAGCGGGTAACGAAAATTACTTTGGCGGTGCATACAAGGTCGGAAGTACGATAATTTTTCCAAAGGTGAGCTTTTGCTTTTTGAATAATTCCAAAAGTTGAAGTCAAAAAAATACAATCGATGTATGCGGCAAGTTTTTGTATTGCGACTAATTTACAATAACGATAAGTCATAGAATAGAATAATAGAACGTTCGCCTTCTGCACTGGGCCCGGTTCGATTCCTACTTAATGGGGTAATCTTCGATAAAAAAAAGGGATTTAGCCCACTCAGTTGGCCATATCTAATTAACGGTTTGTCTGATTTTTACAGGATATTTTCTGTTTTTAGGGTAAAATATTACCTGCGATTCACTCTTAACTAGAATATGCTAGCGGGTATAGTTTTTGAGTAATTGCGTTTTTATTAAAAAAAAACTGTGATTCTGCAAAGGTTAAATTACTTCGGTCAGTCAAATTGTTATAACACTGGTTGCTTTAATTAGGGTAGTTTCGATTTTTGATATATTGTTTAAGTTGGTACATTGTTTAAAAATTCGAGTTTTCTATTTACCCCCTAACACCACGGACTCCGCCACCATGTTAAAAATGTGGCTAATTGTTTGGCTTGTCCTGTTTCTTTTTAGTATCTCCTAAATTGGTTTTACAAGAAATCTTGTAAAACTTTATTTAACTAGAGTAATTTATCTACAATTTGAGACTAAAATAAAACTTCTAGCTGTTATACTTACCGAGATAGAGCTTTTAAGGCATAAATCGATGAGCATTCATTTTTGAATTTTTACTCATAGCTACTCTAAAAATATTCCAAATTGAAAAATATTGGCCACGTTAGGCTAACAATCAAATTATCTCCAAACTTTAACAGACAAGCTTTTCCATTTCGAGTTTTCGTTGCAAAGATCTGTAAGCTTGAAAAGTGATAAAGTGTGATTTTTCTCCGGAGCCTCGAAAATTGTCATTTTTTGACTATCGATTTTGACTACGCTACTGAAGTGAATTTCAACTTTGAGCAGTGCATTGAATGCAGAATGTAACGGTCTTTAATTTACTCGTGCAAGTTTTTTCGACCCGAAGCACCGTTTAGGAGTTATAATGATAATATTAAAACAAGGGCTCAAATTTCTCGGATTTTCGCCCTCCAAAAGTTAAGCTCACCTTCTACGACCGTGCAAACTCAGTTTCCATGTATTCAGTATCTACAGAAGGGATTAAAATTATTACCAGATCTTTCCCTCATTATTATTAATGATATTTAATTTGACTGGCCTATTAGGATTCTAAACCACAGTGTCACGGATGTAGTAGTTCGATGGATAGATCGATTCAGCAAGCGAGAGGTCACAAGTTTGATTTCTGCAACGAACGTATTTAATAGTTACGCTGTTTTCTCGCCAACCTCCAGTCGATTCGGCTGTGAGTATATTGATTCGATAAAAATTAATAGAATAAAGGCGGCACGTGCGTGTGCGACTTTCCAGTTACCATCTTCCCGTCAAAAACGGGGTCAGGAATGAAGTGCTCTACTACCCTAGGTTCCGATTCGGAATGGAAAGGGAGTTACATACTTAACTTTGCCTTTCTACAATCAAATCTTTGTACCTATGTATATCTTTTTGTGACCATACCTGTCGGTATAGTAAACCACGTAGTTTCAATTAATTCCGGTATTAATTAAATTCTATTGAACACTGTGAGTATTTCCTTTGGATTGCTCTTGCATCGCTTCTTGTTCTGTTAATTTTTTTGTTCGATTCATCTGTCCATCCAATTTTAAGCCTTGACTGCAATATGATTATATAAACTATTCAATTGAAACTCAGCAGGGAAGCATCCATTTAACAATTATTATATATTCCATATGCGGCCTTGCCAATTTATTGTGTTCCAATTCAATAGTCGTAATCGAAACAATGTTGTTTTTGAACATTTTGATCATCGCATTGTTGGAAAAGATGACAAGTGTTTCATTCCGTCAAACTGTTTGCACGCTTACGTATGCTTCTAAATACAATACATACTCGTACATAATATTGTATTCAGACATGCCATCATACAATGTTTGCAAACATTTACACATGCAAAAAATAAGACAAAGTACGTAATACCTCCGAATACAATGTATTCCTAACGAACAAGCGTTCATCTTAAACATCGGATCACACATTAATTTAATGACTGAAAATGGATTTATCCAATTCAAAATTATGAAGAAGTCATGAAAAACACAACCATCTTCATAATTTCTTCTTTCCCATTTTTCTTGTCGATTTTTTTTTTTTGTTTAATTACATACATTTGTTTCAACTTCTTATTCCTTATTCTCGTGTAAGAAAAGAAAGTGAAAAAAAGAACGTAGTCAATTCGTACAAGCTCACTCGAATCTGGTGCTATAGCGGCCGTTAAAACGTTCGAGTCCCTTTATTTGGAATTTTGAATTCCTTAATCAAGATTTTCAAGTGGAAATTTTATTTTCTTGAAATTGTTATGCGTTTGTTTGTACGTATTCAGTAAATTCCCGTCGTGTTCATTCTACTTTTTATATTTATTTTCTTTTTTCCTTTCATTAGCTGAGGGGGCATTGAGCTCATACTATCGTATCTTAAGATACTTGTACTTATACATATGGATGTGGATGAACGTTTACGTACCCATCCATGGATGATGTGCAGTTTGAAATTTTGCTTCGTAAATGTACTGATCAAATCGTACTCGTATAAAGCGGCTGCAACAAAATTGAAGCAGTATCTTGTGTTCACGGTACATTTGCCTTTTTCCATGTTCAACAAAGCGAAATTTTGTTGATATGACTTCTTAGAATGTGCATGTAAGCATATTGTCCATATGAAGGTTCTATGTTCAACTGAGTTTGACTTTGAATATAGGTACATTGATGCAGATATTCATACGAAAAAAAAATGGTTCGGGGAGTAATGGAATCAAAGGCATTTTCGTGATTATGCTTACTGAAAACAGAAAAGTTACATTAATCTGAGTCAAGTGGTTTTTACACACATGACTGATCAGTTGTAAGTTCTGCCGTTAGGCAGGCTGTGAGACTCGCGGCAGGCCTTACAGCATACCTCACGGCATGAAAGCCAGGATTTGATTCAGGGAGGGGCAAAAACAAGGAAATTCAATATGTATAAAGTATGTGTGTGCACTAAAAATTACTTTATTTTAACGTTTGCGCTATAGTCTATGACGCAAAAAATCTAAAAGAGTTGACCTGAATTCTGAAACCGAACGCAATGTTGTGTCGGAATAATTGAAGGGTCATTGGAAGCTGCAATGTTATTCATACTTACATAAGTTTATTTCAACACTTGTCAGCCATGGTTCTGACCAGATCTCTTTTTCAAAATTATTTTCGGCTTCTAGAACCTTCCCATTATGCATATACGCATTATAATAGGCCGAAAATTCGATTTTCAATAATTGTTGATTGTAGCCAAGTTTTTATCCTGCGAGTAGCAGAAGGATCTTTCAATAGTTCGCCTCATGTAGGGAGTTAATCTGTAAAAAAAGTGCCTTTGCAAAAACATTCGTGAATCTAGTCGTATGTATGGAATGATTCGTAACTAAGTCCAACAAGCAGCGTTTTTGCCAGCCTAAGTGAAACTGAATTTTTTTCATAAGGAAATAAATACTGCTTCCGATGTTAAACGCGGTGAGGGTCACTTTTCGGGACAATCTTTACCTCTTATTTTTATTCTGGATTGGAAGCGAATTTGGGTAGCGAAAATTTAAGAACGTGTATCATTTATTATGTCGGTTTCACACATTTGTTTTTGTGTAAATACCTCATTCACCAATTCTACTTGCTAACGAACTCGTTTGGAATAAAACCTGAAAGGGGGTGGATTGTTTATAGTGCCAAACTATTTTAGTATCTCCTTAAAATGTTCCAATTCTAATTCGAAACAGTATACTTCGATGTGCTTAATCATAATCTATCGTTCTGACTCACACATAGAAAGCCAAACCACAGTAAAGTTCCTTGAAAAAGTTGTGCAATATCTCCCACGCCGTAAAAGCTCGTCAAACTTAGCCCGAGACAGTTTGGCGAAATTCGCGTGATTAGAAGCATCATCGACTATCAAAATATTTCCAAAAACTATTATAGACCGTCAAAATTTTCAGAATTCGAAAAAATATCCTTAAAAAATTACGAAATGAATTTCAAGTTTTACATTTGAGTCGGTCAATCTGCAAATTGTTTAATCTTATCAGCCAAAACAGTCAGAAAAAAGTTAAGTTTCAACTAATTGTTAAACAACGTCAAAATTCGTCAAAAATTTTTCGAGGAAAGTTAAAAGGGCGAGGTTCAGCGAATGATTTCTGCTTAGAGAAAATCGTGCTATCGAAAACTGAATTTAAAACTACCAAAACGTTGTCTTCAATTTAAAGAAAAAACTCCGAAAATCGACGATGGTTCAAGAAAATCTTTAAATCAATGTTAGTTCAACGTCCTTCGATTTTGGGCTAATTATTCAATATTTTATTTTTTTTTAATTTTACTTGTCCAAAAACAAACCGAAATAGTCAAAAAATTAAAAACGAAGAGTTTTTTTTTTACAAGAAAACCAAACATTTTAAACCTTCAAGAATATTTTCACAAATTGTCAAAATGATCAATGGAAGATTACTGTCGATTCGATTCGGTCGAATAAATACAATACCATTTAGATGCGACTAAATTATTCGAATTTTTTTTAATGGATTTAAATAAGAAACTTTATTTTTATGCCTTTTCGAAAATACCTTCATATTTGCTTAAACACATTTTTTTCTAAATTTTATTTCAGCTATTCAACCGAGGTCACGGAAACTTCAGTAGTGTAGCAGCATACGGTAAGTGGTTTCTTCCATACTTTCCTTAACCAGTACCTTACTTTTCGAACTGTACAACGTATTCAATTAAATCATCAGATTAATTATCTTTTCCGGGTATTTATCTCAAAGCTACATACTCGTATGTACTGTATATGGTAACTATTAAACCATAAAAATAAAAACTTTAGAAGGAATTTAATAAAACAAAAAGGTGAATATGCATAATTAAGTTAATTGGATGAAAAGTTTTGGTTTTCTTTTCGTTTTACGTTATATCTATGAGTAAACATGTTTTCTCACCAATATCTTAGTTACGTACATTGTATGGAAGTCTATTCCCTTACTCATGTTCATGTAAGTATACACATTCCGCTGTCTTCGTATATACATATTTAAATGGTTGCAAGTAGTCTAAAGTACAAGTGATGGGTATGATGGAGTCCATTTTCTTGGAAATCACTTGAACGATTAAAATTGAGATCTTCAATTTTACAAACGTAATGTATGAGATATTGAATTAAATGGCGACTCTCAGATGCATATCATTAAAACAGTTTTACGACTGAATGTTTCAATGCTCTTATTGATGCACTGAGTTCACTAGGATGTTGAGTCTGCTTTATCAATGTGCGTAGATGCGTATTGCTCACTTCAAGTTCAATTAATTAACAATTATAGTCAAAATTAAATCATAAGGCATATTTGACAGTATTTGAGGCTACTTGAGTTTATGTATTTCATCCAAGAACCCTGGAACATACGTACAATTTGTGTGCAGCATATTTGTAATTATTTTTTTTCGCTTCTGTTCGTTTGCGAGAGTTTATTAAAAATGAGTATTCTTGAGGACTTCTTCCCTGAACACCACTGAAAAAATCGAAAATTTTGGGAATTTTTTCCGGTACGTGCCCAATTTTGTCTGAACTGTATTTGGGGCAATTAAATTAGAGGCTATAAATTAGAAGAACTAAACAGAAATTGACTCGTCAGTTTTGCAAGATTTCAGTTTTTCAAGGTATATATGTATCTTGTGATTGATTAATGGATTCTATACATTCATTCTGGGTTAAGCCGTCCCAATAAGAACAAGATCCAATCCCTTGACATGACATTCGCAATACGCTTTGCTTTGCTGGCTTATAAGCCTGACTTTATGATTCATTCTGTAGTTTTCATTCAATCACTGGTTGCGGACCTAAGAGCCGGATCTGTAACAGACTTTTTCAATTTCTCCATATGCTTTCCCCTCCGGTAAAATATGTGCCGTCAACTGTACATTTTCGGATCAGCATACTTTTCAGATCCGGAGTGCAATATTTTCAGATCCAAAAATTGACAGTTGTTGGCATATATTTTGCCGGAGGGGAATTCATATGGTGGAGAAATGTAAATCCAAATCCGCTTTCAGAACGGCGACCATTATGACTCCCAATAAATAGGTACATGCCTTTGCCTTTCTGTCGGCGGTTAGCCTTAAAAACTAATTTGTTCCAAAGTCTGGATAATAAAATAGTTGTATTATATATTTAAATTAGTCACCCTATGACAGATAAAAAAACATATTGCTCGTGACAGAACTTGATCCTTCCACCGCTTGAATAAGAAATCAACTCTCTATTCATCGAGCCTCGTTAAGTACTTAGCTTGTGACGTCGGGATGAGTTTATCAATTACTTTCATTAAAAATTTCAGCTGATGAGCGACGGTATGGAAAGCAGTGTATCTCTCACCGAATATTGATATGATTTGATGGGAACTGAGGGTTGGGTACGAAACGATGCCTTTTAAAATCTCTATTAGCAAAATCTCGATTTCGAAATAGCGACTGCGAATATCTCGCCTGTATCATAATCTCGACAGGTGAAAATCTCTCAAAGTCGGCCGCCGGCTTTGAAAATATATTTTTTTGATACATTGTACATACAGTTACATTTTAATTTGATTGATTTCTCTTTCTCTCTCTCTTTGACGACCCTCAGGAAATGGTCCTAGAGCGCTCGTTATCCAGTAAAAGTTCCGAATTATCATCAATGGGACCGCACCACTAATGCAGGGAAAAGCGACATAATGTCAATTCAGCTTATTTCCTTTCATAAGGAAAATAAAGTCAATTGACATTGTCGGTTTTGAGATGGATTATTAAACCTCACCATAACATTTCTTTTAAATTAGTCGAGACTATCGAATTTTTTTTCTGTCGATATTTTCATCAGTCGAGGTATTTTGTAGTCGAGATTTTTTAAACGGAGATTTTGAAATATTTTTCTTTAAAAAAAATCTCGACTTTGACAATCGAGATAAAAGTCGATGTTTGGTACCGCTACCGGGAACTGCGTTATCTATTTGGGAGGCAAAATGTACAGACATAAGCCTCAAACATTTCAACAGCTGAAAGGCATTGTTTGAGAGCAATAGAGCCGGTGAAAAAAAAATTCTTCAAGTGCTCCTTCTTGCAAATTGAAACTGTGATTATTTAAGAAAGGGATATTATTTTTAATTATTCATTAAAAATAAAACAAGAGAAAAAATCTTAAGAGTATCTGAAATTGTCTGAAAATATGGGGCATTCTGTATATATGGTCCAATAGTTCTTTAGCCTAGGGGGGCAAAGACCTTTTCCATAGTCCTCCGCGTGGGCGTCCCCTGGTAACGGCAGTGTATCAATTCGCTGACGGCCAATGTCTTAGCGATAAGACAGTTTGGAAAAGGCAGATAGCTGTAGCCTGAATGGCTGACAAACACCTAAGCGTCTCGGGTCTAGTAGGATGGAATGTCTTGCGTAGTTGGACCTGCTACATAGTTGTGTGGGCTCCAGCACGTTTATTAAACCATCTGAAGCAGCTATCTCCGAGGCCATCCCCTGAATGGGGTTAAGCGACGTGCTGACAACTCGTCCTTGTAAAAACGACTCCATGTCAAGAAACCTGGAACAAAAGCCTCGGATTGGACGGATCAACAACGACGACCACGCAAACGAATAAAGGATTATTCTTTCGGATCCTGGAATGTACGCTCCCTGAACAAACCGGGGGCCGAGAAGGCCCTCCTTCAACAGGTCGAAAAGTACAAACTGAGCATTACTGCAGTCCAGGAAACAAATTGGCTCGGCAGCGAGATTAATGACAAGAAATCGCACACAATTTTTACAAGTGGCAAACCATCGGGCCGCAAGGAGTTTGGAGTAGCATTTATAGTGGACAATCACCTCAAACCGCATATTACTGACTTCAAACCCATAAATGAACGGCTGTGTGCGATTCGCATCAAGACTCGATTCTTCAATCTCTGGCTCATCAATGTGCATGCCCCCACTGAAGTTAAAGAAGACGCAGTAAAAGACGAGTTCTACGCCCGCCTTGAAACTCTCTTCGACTCACTTTCAACAAACGACGTCAAATTGCTGCTGGGAGACTTTAACGCGAAAGTCGGGAATGAAAGTTGGCATCGGGGGACCTCTGGAGGCCACAGCCTCCATGAAGAATGTAACGATAACGGCCAGCGACTTATCGACTTCGCCTGCAGCAGGAATCTTGTCGTAAGCTCTACATGTTTCCCGCATCGACGCATTCACAAGCAGACCTGGAAGTCTCCAGACGCACATACCGTCAACCAAATTGACCACGTCCTCATTTGCAGGAGATGGGCGTCTAGTGTCATGGATGTCCGCTCCTATCGAGGAGCAAACTGCGACTCAGATCATCACTTGGTGAAGACGTCCTACAGATGTAGAATCTCCTCAGTGCACCAGTCAAGAATCAGCCCTCCCAAAATCTTTGCGGTTGATAAGCTCTTGAGTGATGCTACTGCGGTGGCGTATACTACCGCCCTTGAGGAAAAACTATCACCTATGCTACACAACATCAGCAACACAGGCGTCCATGGGTTCTGGGAAGAACTCAAGGGTACCATCAAGGATGTCGCAGAGAAGGTCGTGGGATATAAAGCCCGGCGAGCGCGAAATGACTGGTTCGACGAAGAATGCAAAAATTCACTTGACGCGAAAAACGAGGCCTACAGACAATGGATTCAACGAGGAACCAGAGCCAGAAGAGAAAAATATGACGAGCTACGGCGAATATCGAATAGAATAATTAGACGTAAGAAACGTAAATACTTTGACGAGCAGTTGCTGAACATAAACGAAAACTTAGCTAATAGGAACACCAGACAAGCGTACAAACTAGTAAATACAATTAAGAACGGCTACCAACCCAGGACTAGCCTTTGTAAGGACAAGGATGGAAACATCATCAGCGACACCGATGGTATTAACAAACGATGGGCCTCTTATTTTGAAGAGCTTCTAAACCGACCATCTAACATCCCCACACAGGAAGCTCTCGATGATATTGTTGATCTAGGCCCACCCATTCAACCCCCGACAGTAGAGGAAGTTGATCTCGCGTTGCGGTCACTAAAACGAAATAAAGCGCCGGGCGCTGACGAGATCCCAGCTGAACTGCTAAGATTCGGTGGAACGAGTCTAGTTGATGCCTTACATCAATTACTCCTGCGAGTATGGGAGAACGAGGAGATCCCAGACGATTGGCGCAGAAGCATCATCTGTCCAATTCATAAAAAGGGAGATAAACTGCGGTGTGAGAACTACAGGGGCATCTCACTAGTTTGTACGTCCTATAAAATTTTGACGAAAATTCTGGAAAATAGAATAAAACCCTACGCAGAACGAGTCATTGGCGAATATCAAAGCGGTTTCAGACCTGGTCGCTCCACAACCGATCAGCTCTTCTCAGTCAAACTGATACTCCAGAGGTGCTGGGAATACAACGTAAACGTATACCAAATCTTTGTCGACTTCAAGCAGGCATACGACAGTATCGATCGTGGAGTACTGTACAACATCATGCTGCAATTTGGTATACCAGCAAAATTGGTGCGACTGACAAAGATGACGATGACCAACTCCGTCTCACAAGTCAGGATCCAGAATAGACTTACTGATCTATTTGAAACACGCACTGGTTTGAAACAGGGCGATGGACTGGCACCGACGCTCTTCAACCTAGCACTGGAATATGTTATTCGGGCCTTGAATACGGACAACAGCAAGACGCTACTCATCAAGTCGACACAATTAGCAGCGTACGCCGACGACATCAACATCATGTCCCGAAGATTGGCTGACGCAGAAGAACTTCTGCATACGCTCGACACCGCTGCAAAGGAAGTTGGATTACGTATTAACGAGGGTAAAACTAAAATAATGATGCAATCGGTGACAAGGACACCTGCACAACCGAGCATCAACGTGGGGGACCTCAACATCGAGTTCGTGAACAACTTCATCTACCTGGGTTGCAACCTGTCAAGGGACGCCAACGAAACTGACGAAATCAAGCGACGGATACAGTTAGCTAATAAGACTTTTTTCTCGGTTCTCCCCATAATGAAATCGAAACATGTGCACAGAAACACGAAGCTCCGCGTGTACAAAACCATTATACGACCAGTGCTATGCTATGGCTGCGAAGCATGGACCCTAACTCAAGCCTCCGAAAGCATGCTAGACACTTTCGAACGTAAGGTTCTACGGCGAATTTTCGGGGCTGTTTGCGATCGAGATGGATGGCGCATCCGGTACAACCATGAGTTGTATGAAATGTACGATGAGCTGCAAGTCTCGAAAATCGTCAAACTACAACGACTTCAATGGGCAGGGCATGTACAAAGAATGGACGATGATCGCATGCCTAAGAGAGTAATGAATGCAGAATGAGTCGACGGAGCGAGACTGCGAGGACGACCGAGATCTCGTTGGGAGAGCTCAGTAGGTGTGGACGCCGCGCAGCTGCTGGGCTCCCAAAATTGGAGGACGCGGTCACGTGACCGAGATAATTGGAGGACAATGATCCAGGCGGCCAAGGCCCGACGTCGGGCTGTCGCGCCACGATGATGATGAGTTCTTTAGCCTCGGGCCCGGAACTTCTTTCGACGGCTCTGATTGGGCGCCAAATATTTCTACTGTGGAACCACCTAAGTGGAAGGTGTATTAGTTTAGTTCATATGCCCCACTTAAATCTTTTTAATAATCACCGATTAATTCCTTCCACTTTAATTTTAACGTTATCAAAATGTCTCCAGACACGAAACGTATTTTTTGTGCAATTTAATTAAAAAAAAACGAGGATCTCTCCTAAAGCTTACAATGGCGGCCATCATACCCTCACAACTGGCTGAACTCGGTCATTTTACCACTAACGAAGCGGGGGGAAGAACTCCTCAAAACTCAACATTTTTGCTTACATTGAAGCAAATAGTTGGTCGAGCGCTGTTCCCATGCCTAACAACTTTGTGAAACAAAGACCACCAACATCGTTTCGAGTTCAGTCAAGTTGAATTGCGGGTATCATCGTCAACATCATCATGGGCTGGCTTCTAATACCGGCGACCATATGTGCCTGCTTCAATGATTCCATAAAATTACAAAATGCCTGCCAAAAAGACGCATACAACTTGAGCTGAAAAAAAGTAACATACAAAAACAAAACCGATTTAATCCAAGAATCAAGAAGCCTTCTTTTTGATCTACCCGTGTAGTGCCGCCGACATTTGTTGAATAAAAAAAAAATACTATAGAAGGAAGAAACCTCAGAAGAGATTTTTCTTTACATCTTTAATTGGCTGTGTCCGCTTGCATCTTTGCCACTAGCAAGCCTCCGCTATCCGCCATTTCCACGGCATTTTTGAAAAAAAAAAGTCTGACCAGTTTTCAGTGAGTATCACTGTTTTTATGCAGAGTAATTAATACTTGGAAAGGTAAGCGATGTATGCTACATATGTACGTACATATGTATACTGCTATGCACAACATGTTTATATCGTTAGGCAGGTGGTTACGGGGTAGGGAAAACGGATCACATTTCTGCTTAACTGATGAATATTCACATTAAATTAAGATTTATATGTTTGATAGTACATAATCATAAGCTACCCGAATACTTGCTCTGCCTTTTTCGGCTGCGGGGCAGATAAGCGCCTAATGTTTTGGGTACTACGATTCTACGGATATTGCAGAGTGCTTCTGCAAGGTGGACCTTCATTTTGACGTCGCGTCGACGTACTCGTCAATCGACATTTTGTCGACATGTACTTTTGGGGAGGAAAAAGGTAGACTCAGGTGGTTGACTGCGAGGATTTTCTAGGAATAATGGTGATTAGTTCTTGATTGGAGCATAAGTCTCAAGTAGATGAGGTGGGAATTCGTAATTTAAGGGATAGGTTCTCACATTCATTATCATAATGCATAAAGAAGGAACAATTCCGAATTTTAAGTAGAGTTAGGGTTATCTTTATGAAAAATTCCATCATCGGCTTTCTATATCCTATGGTAGATGTGGCTTAGTATAGGTATGTGTAATATGTGATTTTATCAATTTCCGTTTAAATTTTAATTTAAAAAACCGCTACCATTTGCATTCTCGGGTAAAGGAGTCCCATTAGCCTAATTTTCGGAGTACTTGTACATTTAGATTCAATTGAATTTTAAATACGAACGAGTATTATACATTAGAATTCTTGGCATTATAAATTGCTTGTTATGTGTATCAGGGAAAGTGGGTATTTGTTCTTTGTTCGGCACTGGCCAATTAACCTGTTTGCGAGATTCAGGAATCTTTCTTTCAGATAAAAATTTAGCGCTTAAAAACCGCTATTTCATTAAATGCAAGTATCTCACCTTCAATTTGTGAATGTATGTATAGGTATGTATGTATTTTAAGACATGTTCATGCAATCAACGATTACCATGGTACGCTGTAAGGTTTGTTTAAATTTTTTTACTCTGTATCATTTTGCAATGCGTGTATTCATTCGTACTGTCTACCGAAGTATGTGCTTTCCATTTTGCCTTTATTTCGGTGAAGAAACTGTAATCTTTGTTTTAATCTCTTAGTTATGTAAAATGTATTGTATACGAGTATGTAATTAGTTTGATACAGCACTTGCAAGCACGTAAAAAATATTTAAGTGCTAAAAAATGTTAAGAAACATTTCAAAAACCTGATAGAAATTGTTGGAAAAATTACATAAATTTAACTTGACACAGGGGAAAAACAGCACATTGATGACTACGACGTGGACCGGACACGAACCCGTGACTAACCGGTATGCTGGGACATCCGACTGACGCCTCCACGACACTGAGTTTCTGGTCGACCCAATTGCACTTTTGGCCCATAAAATTAATTTACATACTTGAATATACAAGGATGTAAAAGGGGCCCTTTCCAAATAAAATTTCTGAATAAAAAAATACTAATTTAAGAATTTGTTATTGTAATGTACCTTAAAGTATGTATATTTAAAAAAATTGTCTTCCAAAATTGACTAGTAACAAGTTGTGAACCACTGAAATTTTTTGCGATATAAATTTCCCGGTCTCTAACAATTTAAAATATAAACATTGGCCCTTCTTCTACCGCCGGCCGTACAGAAGTGTTTTACAATACATTGAAAATGCTAAAATACATCTTTTAGTATTTTCGAAAAGGTTGAGTGGCCGCACCTAAATACATAGATCGATACTCAACATTTTGTGAAATGTTGAATAATGTGAATACTAAAATTTCATGCAAAACTCCTGAGAAGTGTGATCGAAACCTTTTTAAATAAAATGTTGAAGAATTTTTTTATTGAACTGGACTAAAAAAGTACACAATAATTTGAAATTTCGTTGCTTCATTTATTGTCGGGTTATTGTGAAATACATAAAAAAAAATTAATGACTCAAATTAATAGGAGAAAAATATTTGGATGAAGCCGAATATACTCGTACATATATTATATTGCAATTCAAACATTGTAGCTTTATTGCTTCAGAAATTTTCTCAATACCCTGATGATTGGGCTACGAGGAAGAGGCGTTCTTTTCAATTGAGTTAACTCCTTTTACTATAGGTAAATAAATGAAGACCTCCTTTGAATACCTAAAAATCAGCTACATTCAGCAAAAATTTCAAGTCGCTAATTTTATTATATTGATAATTATCGTGTGAACAGACCGAAGGACATACATGGCTGAATGGACGACTCACCACGAAGCATGGCCGCCCTTTACTATTTTAGATCCTTGTTAAACTACTGGAAAGTCACTGTTGACAATTTAGCAATAGTCCTTAAAAATGAGTACCGGACATACTCGTACACACGATGGCCCACCTCGAAATGTCTGTACCTATTAAAGTCGATTCTTAGTTTATAAGGTTTCTCGAAGCCGCAATCATTTACAGGCGTTACCGTCTGCAAGCATCATTCCCCTTTTCTTTTAACCGTCAAAACAAGATAAGCAGATCAAAGACACATCACGAAGTCAAACTTGTTAAAAGAAAGAGCCTGTCACAGAAAAGTGAAAACAACGATCGAGGATCCCCGATTGGACATTGGGAGTAAACTCTCGACACCAACAGTTCTAAAGGGTATTCACGTCAAAGTTTTTGCCCCCTAAGATGCAAAAGAATCTGAAGACAAAACAACATAGGCAGCACTGCCTGTTGGTGTATAGGTTAGGTATGGACATGAAAGACAAAAAAAAATAGCGGGAAGTCTGTAAGAATAGGTTGGATTGATTTTGGCCATAAGGTGGGTGACCGAAATCCGCAACTTTAATGGGTTAGGTCACTCTAGGACAAAAACTCCTCTTCCATAGTCCTCCGCGTGGGCGCCCCCTGGAACGGCAGTGGTAACTGACCATTGCCAACCAACGTCAAGCCGCCAGTGATGGCGATGCGATGATTTGGTTGAGGTACCCCTGTGGTGTGGGGTGTGAAAAAAATACCACGGCCTTTCCCTTTGAGGGCCTGTCGTTAAAACCGACAATCAAAGGACAGGATGTGTATGCCAGCAACTTGCACTATCCGAAATCTTTATATGCTAACGAAACGTCAACTATGCCTCGGATAAGGACTGACTCAACGGTTACGACTTTTAGCTATCGTACAATGACAAAGATTGGATTCTGGAAT
This sequence comes from Chloromyia formosa, assembly GCA_964017055.1. Classification (NCBI taxonomy): domain Eukaryota; kingdom Metazoa; phylum Arthropoda; class Insecta; order Diptera; family Stratiomyidae; genus Chloromyia; species Chloromyia formosa. The sequence continues at coordinate 2,385,748 of OZ024813.1, read as the reverse complement.
GTGCGTACTCTCCTGGACAATGGATCAGAAGGTCCCCAGAACGCACGATTTCTTCAATTAGAGAGTGAATTTCTGAGGTACAAATTAAATATCTTAGGAGTTAGTGAGATAAGATGGTGGAACAGCGGAGAATTCATCTCTCCAACGGGCAGCACTGTAATGTTGTACTCCGGTAAAGCTACCGGTAGTCGTCGTGAGTCAGGTGTGGGGCTCCTTTTAACCAGAGCCGCGCGAAACTGTCTCTTATCCTGGGAACCGGTCTCTGACAGGGTCTTGACCGCCAGGTTCCGGACCAAAATGAGGAACATCTCAATAATACAATGTTATGCCCCTACTGAACCCGACAATGTCTTGGCAAAAGACTCCTTCTACGAAGAACTAAACGCCGTTCAGAGCAGAACACCTAAAGGTGACATTATAATGGTTATGGGTGATTTGAATGCGAAAGTTGGCGCTGATAACTATGGGCTCAGACATGTGATGGGGAGACACGGTCTTGGTGATCGTAATGACAACGGTGAAAGATTTGTAGAGTTCTGCAACTTTCACAGTCTCTTCATCGGTGGTACTATGTTTGAGCATAAGGACCACCACAAAATCAGTTGGTCCTCTATTGATCGGCGCAGAACACAAAATCAGATCGACCATTTTGCCATTAGTAAAAGATTCAAGAGTTGCCTCCTGGACGTGCGAAACAAGAAGGGTGCCGATATTGGGATGGGAAGAGACCATTATCTTATGATCGCTAATGTTCGATTGCGTATTGCAGCCGTGCGCCGCCCCAGCGACGAAAGATCCAGGCCCCGCAAATTCAACACCGCTCGACTAAAAAATCCAGCTGTCTTACAACAATATAATGACCATCTTGCGCAAAAAGCGGCTGAGATAACTAGTCACCCAGATAGTGACATAAACGAAAACTGGGATGCCATAAAAAATGCGTACATTGATAGCGCAAATACCATCCTTGGCCCAAACCCGGATTGCCGGAATAAGCCCTGGATGTCCGACGCTTCATGGCAGCGGATTGTTGAAAGAAAGGAGCTGAAAGTTCGTTTGGCTGCAGCATCAGACGACAATCGAAGCAGCATCGAACTCCTTTACCGTCAGAAAGCTCGAGAAGTTCAGCGTAGTGTGCGACGCGATAAAAGAGTTTATGCCAATTCTCTCTTAGCGTCAGCAGAAGAAGCCGCTAGAAGTAACAACTTAAACGCCGTATACGGTGTCATCAAGGAGTTTACAGGTGGTCGTAACTCCTGCCAACATTCGGTGAAGGATAGTGATGGAAAGCTACTTATCTTGGAAGAAGATCAAATGAGGCGGTGGAAAGAACACTTCGCCGCGGTCTTGAGCCGTGTAACCTCTGGTGAAGTTCCCCCTCATATAGATAATTTAGCTAACCATCAAAATGTGCGTATACGGTCCACTGCCCCGACTAAAGAGGAAATAGTCACTGCAATTATTGCACTAAAACGAGGAAAGGCCGCCGGACTTGACGGCATCCCTGCCGAACTTTATCAAGCAGCGCCAAGCGTAACTGCCGATTTGCTGCACCCACTTGTTGATAAAGCGTGGAATACAGAGACCTTTCCCACTGAGTGGAAGGAAGGTTTGATCATCAAACTTCCAAAGAAGGGTAGCCTCACAGACTGTAATAATTGGAGAGGCATTTGTGTGCTTCCTGCCGTTGCCAAGATAATAGCTAAAATCGTCCTGGAAAGACTAAAGGCCCACTTAGAAAGCACAATTGATGAAGAGCAGGCTGGCTTTCGATCCGGATTCTCCTGTGTCGATCACATTAACACCTTGCGAATCATCATCGAGCAATGCGCTGAATACGATTCTCCGCTTCACTTGCTTTTCATCGATTTCGAAAAGGCTTTCGATAGTGTGAACCGGGATTCTATATGGGCGGCCTTGCGCAGGAGAGGCATCCCTGAGAAGCTTGTGGCTATTATTAAGGCAACCTATGACGGCGCGAAATGTCGCGTTCTGCATAAAGGTAAGGTGTCGGGAGACTTTGAGATTCGCAGTGGAGTTCGGCAGGGGTGCATCCTCTCACCGATCCTATTCCTCATTGTGATCGGCGATGTGTTGCATGCAGCCCTATCCGGACTCGACAGAGGAATTCAATGGACTTTGACATCTTATCTACAACATCTTGACTACGCTGACGACATATGCCTACTCTCCCACAAAATCATGGATCTGTCCGCAATGGCGTTAGATCTCGAGAGGGAGGCAAGCAAGGTTGGGCTAAAGATTAATACCAACAAGACCAAGGTTCTTAGCCCGCCGTTGCGAAAAAGAAATCCGACACCTATTGCCATTAATATTAATGGGCAGCCTGTGGAGAAGGTGGACAACTTCGTCTACCTGGGTAGCATTGTTGCCGAAAATGGTGGTACGGAGCAGGACATCGCTCGTCGTATCAACCAGGCTAAACGCGCATACGGCATGTTGTCCAAAATCTGGCAGGGCAGTTATCTCAGCATCAAGACCAAGCTGGGCCTGTTTCGCTCCCTGGTACTATCAGTGCTTTTGTATGGGAGCAGTACATGGAAAGTTTCCGTAGGAGTTACCAGAAAGCTGCAAGTTTTCGTCAACTCATGTCTTCGTCGAATTTTAAGAATTTTCTAGCCCGAAACAATATCAAATGAAGAGCTAAGTCGGCGTACGGGTCAGATGCCAATCGACGAATTGATACGCAGGCGAAAATGGCAGTGGATAGGTCACACATTGCGGAAGAGTGATAACTGCATTGCTATGCATGACATGAAATGGAACCCCATTTCCAACCAAGGCCGACCAAGAGGGGGTCCTCGAATCACATGGCGTCGATCTGTGGCAAAGGAGTGTCAGGTACTGGGTAAGTCTTTTGGGGAGTTGCGCCCTATTTCCCAGAACAGAGTACGATGGCGCGCAGGAGTAGTTGACGCGCTATGCCCCGCTAGGGGTTAAGGCAAAGTAGTAGTATATTGAGCCAGAGATTTGTGCTTTTTTCAAACAGGCCCTTATAGATTGGCCATTTTTTTTTAATATTTAAATTAATAATTAACATTTTCATGTACCATTTCTTTTTAGAATTTAATTTTCGCTAGTATCATGTCACCTTCAAGTCTTATGTTAGATTCTGCTGTCATTGTTTGATAAACTTTGAAGTTCACATTCACGGCTAACCCAAGTAGAAGTGGGAGTGCGGCGTGCCGCTAACGCAATCGGGAGGCAAGTCAGTTTCAGAGACGAGCATCAGTTCTTCAAGGGCCATTATCTTTCGATTTGGTTGGGGAAATATATCACTCGTCCGCCCGATCGCAGTAATACAAGCGAGTCAGGAAGTGACGCCTTGTTTTACTCAGCCGCGTCAAACATAGTATTTAGGTACCCGGGATGATCAACACGACCATACCTTCAGCATCAAACATCAGTGGAGTGTGTATGTGTTACCGACATAACCAAAATAGTTTCGAATTTCCGAGAGAGATAATTTACGATTGACTACTGTATAATTACAATTTCCCAATTCAGATTCTTTGAGGAGTCGTCTTCCCAAAATAAGAATAGAAAAAAAGAATTGAACGTTCTATGATTGCCATATGTACAAAAAAATAACTAATTTATTTTAAGGGAATGTAATAAATATTGGTAACTCAATTTCAGTATTTGTAGCTATGTACGAGTATTTGCATAATTTCTCCATTGATGTCAACAAACCAAAATCAATGGCTTTGTTATGTAAGCCGCAGTTCAAACCACCATTTTTCCCAAACAACGCCAACTTTTCCATGGTAAACCCGTTTTTATCATTTCACCTGTTTATCTAATGAATATGTACGTTTTTTGTAATATCTTAATTCTTTGAAAAGAAAGAGGAATCGTTTTCATCCTTCACCGTCCACGTAAAAAACCCGTTGAACACATATATTTCAAAAACGTCAGCATACATTTCAACTACACAAAAGCCAAATTATAAACACAAAAATCTCCAACAAAGCCAGCACTGTCCACAAGAATGAAAGAAACAACGTTAATTTAAAATGGTTAGAATACCAACCAACCAGCGCATTTTTTTTTCCTTCATCTTGCGCTCTTATATTCTGGAAGCCATTAGTGCCGCATCGCTAAATAATGTAGTCACCTTTCTAAGAAATTATGGAAATTTCGGTTACAGAAAAGACGATATGTCGGCACGCTGGATAAGCGCAAATGGCTTTATCGAATCCATGAAAAAAAAGAAGAAAATGGTGAAAATCCTTGATCCAGCAGGTATATCTATTATACTAGTAGTAGATAGGAACATAATTGAATAAGATGCCGTAACAAGTGTATAAAAAGGTGCATCTGGTTTCCGTCTTTGTATTTTTTTTATATCTCAATTTCATTTCACTTGGACTGGAGATTTCAATCCAGCTGAGAGACAAATAAATATAAATATAAAAAAGGTCATCGCGAGAAACCTTCAACCTCTCAACTTTTTCAATGCATCGTCATTGGTTTTGTGAGTGTAATTTAGAATCTGTTCTTGGTTGAAATTCCGGGCTTATCGGATTGCCGCGCAGGCATCTTTCAAAATGGCATTTCTCAAGACGAGACGACGACGACAAGAAGGATGGCGGTTGGATTGAGCCATAGACAGACAAAAAATATCATAATTTATATTGGAAATGTGTGGGTCATCCACTTTTTGTTCCCAGATAATATGTCTGCGACTAGAGTGTATTTCTGAAATTTGAGTTGAAAAGAATATTTTCGTATTTGAGATATTTTGTTCGTATCGAATTTTGACTACAAGAGTGCTATGTTGTTCTGTTTCTGCATGAATATAGGACCCACCACGACCAACATTTTATCTCAAGCCACTTATTGCAATGGACTGTGATAGTATCCAGATCAAGAGGCTTCAAGAGAGCCTAATATTAGCCACAATAAATCATGGATGTCTAATTTAGGGATTATTAGGAAATCCAGACGCATATGTATTTTTTTTACAATTTTTCGTTAATAAGTATTCTTCGTTAGTAAGCGACGTTTTCTAGCTCGATGTTGAGCTTTGCCCTTCTTGGTTATTTTCAGTTTTAATGAGGCCATTCACTTCAACAGCGAAAACGGACGACATTTTTTTAGGGGAAACTACGGTAGTAATTTTTTCCATCAAAAAAAATATTATTATAAACTATAACCTTTTACTAAAATTCTACGCCTTTGAAAATGTATACTATTTTAGAAAATAGGCGAAAATATTTAGCGCCCAATACGGGGTCAGTGTGATTTGGCTTAATCAATGATAATGAAATTTGTAATCGACTTAGTATGTGCGATACCGTTAGACATAAGACACAAAAAACGATTTTTTTCGACCTTATTGTTAGCTTCTTTGAGATTACGTTAAAGGATTTTTTTTTAATTCTACATCAGAGAACATCGGGAAAGGGTTTGGCTTATTCATCTATATAGGGGGAAGATACCCAAAAGAGCCATGGCCACAGCGAGATTCGAATTTGCGAAGTGTGATGAGAAATCAAACTGATGATACCTCAACGCACTGAGCCTCTCCCGCCTATTACCATTTTACACCTTACCTGAAGGATATCACCACACCTCTTGATGATTACTCTTCGAATATTTAATCAACTACTCCTCCTTAATGAGTACTATCCTTCCAAGATATATTGAAAAATGTCGTCAGCTAACTCATTGGTGAATGGTTTGACATTTTATCAAATCTCTTCCAAAGCGACATTTTTGGTAGGTCTATGCCTAGAAAGTTTGAATCCTTCCCCAAGCACGTACAAAAAATGTAGTACCGATCAAGTCCCTCGCTAAAAGATATATCTACGCCGATTTCTTTAAGACCCGAACAAGTGAGGGAGTGGGTCGCAAGGAGGGAGGGGGGGGGGGGGGTCAACTTGCCGGTTTATCTCCTTGATTAGTGTACCGTCTTCCAGGCCGAGAATTTGCTGATATTGCAAGCTGGAAGGGCATATTACTATCTGCAACACGGTCCGTCAAGCTACGATACAATTTCCTGAGTAGGAAATACATTGGATCGTGGAGGTCGCCATAATCACTCTACGGCTCTACTACATGACAGGGTGTCATGCTGGCGCGAAATCCCCAACAATTCTAAAAAAAAGTTTGTTTTTTTTCTTGCAAACTAATGGCACCGCATACCGGGGTTCGGTTGCTCATTTCAGATTCGCTGACTAAATAAAAACAAACTGACCTCTCATTGGGCGTCGAATACTTTCGGGTTTCAACGACAATTTTTCGACTATTTTCAGTGGTCTATTTTCACTACTTCGTGGGATAAAAGAAACCTTAAGATAGATTTAAGTTCTTAAACGCTCTTAGTTTTTGTAACTTTTGACTAACGGTATTGCGAACGCCTAGTCGGCGGCTACTTTTGAATTTATTAACTAGATAAAATCACTCTGACCCCACATTGGGCGCCGAATAATTCGGGTTTTTTTGATCAAAAAACTTTAAGGTCGGTAAGGAACTTAAAATAGCCTGTCTTAACCTCCGTGTGGAGCGTATCGCATCAATAGTGACTGGTGAAGTCTAGACTCCAGCCAATTTTTTTTTTGTGGATGGGATAAGGATTAAAAGAGAGGATCCTTGTCCCATCCACAAATCTTTTATTATTCCACCACTATGTCTAAGTACTTTTGCTTCGCGTAGGCAGCAACAGTTTTGACTTTGACACCCCTTTGGAACTAGCGATGTCGGGAGTTTGCTCCCACTATCCAAGCCTGGATCCTCAGTCGGTCAAGGCAAAAAACGCCTGTAAAATGAGTCCGACCTCCATAAACCTAGAAACAAGATAGGTACCTCATCGACAAGAAATGAATCTGTCCTCTTACGCCAAAAATTCTTTAATTTTATGAATTATTTTCTCTGGGCCTTCGATAGGGAAGCTGGCTGGCTAAAATAAGGATGCCACAGGACAGTAAACCAGTTGATTCGACTGCCGTGTTCGGACAGCGTCGGTTATTTGATTCTATATGACATGCCGTGATTATACAATATAATTTAACCAAAAAATTAAATGGCCTCTTATAAGAATCCCAAATTATCCATTAACTGTATATCCGCGTGGAATACATAATACACTTTTCTCAGTTCATCTTCACAGAATTTCTACCATTCTTACTTTCTCTCCCTAAAAACCCAAACCCCAGTCTATTGTGCCCCCATAATCCGTCTCGCAGCTGAAACCAATGCAATGGAAACAAAATGGATACTCATACCACTGAGAAAATATATTTTTTTTTTCATGCATACTGAGTATAAGTGACGCCAAAGTAAAAAAACTGAATTCAGAATAAAAATAAGGCTCGGCAACAAAAACAACAACCCATAGCATAAACAGGGTATTGTCAAGAAAAAAAAATGTTATACAATATTCAAGACAGTTCCCAAGGGTTAAATATTCCTCCTTAGAAAACTTCCTTCATTGCCATATCTTTCCTTGCTTTCCCTTCGTTGTATTATGTTGCGTCCCCCTAGGTATGATTCGTATAGTTTGTTTGAGTTCGGCGTTGGTGCGCCCTTCTGAGCTCGTCCCCGTGTCCTTCCTGTTTAGTTTCCTTCCATCGTATCTATTCGCAGTAAGTCAGCCATCTCTCGCTATGCTATACATTCATCCACCCACCCCTGGGCAATGGCTGTTATTCTTAAATAGCGCATGGCATAGCATAGGATAGTAGAATAATTTCTATACAGAATACGTACAGTATAGTACATTGGCCCGACAGTCATTTTATTTTTTTCTTCCTGCGTTCTTTCGTTATCGCCTCAACTTTCTATCTATGGACGTGTCTATTTCGACGGAGAAACTTTTTTTTTCTCTATTTCATATATATTGATTTATGAAAATGTGATTATTTTGGATGTTGTTACTGACATGTGTGCGTTATGATGCGAAGCAAAGCAAAAATATATATTATTAGATATTTTCCAGTGTCAGAGGACTGACACATCTGTAGCATCGTCGTAGTCTTTCAGCTGGAGCGTATCGAAAAAGATATTTATATATGGAACGGAACGGATGAGCTGGGAGATATTCGAGAAAGATGAAAACGTGTCGATTTTAAAATACAAATACATGTACTGAAGAAAGGAAGGACAGAATAAAATCAACAAAATGACATCTGCATGGATTTGATTCGCTGATTAAATAAAATATTCACGTTATACTGTATGGCTACCACCGATGAACACCCCCAGACGCTACCTATACCAATTTAAGGATTTTCAAGTCAAAGTAATTCACATAAATGACAAAACAACTTTCAGAACACGATAAATTCTCCTAATTAATGGCAATTTGCATTGTGTCTGACGTTTCATTCAAATATATTCGCAGGTTGAGATAAAGATCGGAATTAATTTGCCAAAGTGCCTCTGTCTTGCAAAACCTACGCGACCAGCCTTTATTAATTCGTTTTCGATGTATCGTTTTGAATATTTTAACATCAGGAGTAGTCCGGATAAGTATATGATAGACTATGATGAGAGCTTATATTTATCCTGTCGAGTCAAAGTATGAGGGTATACATATATGTATATAAGTTAATGCATATGTATAGCAAAAATGATGTGAAAATATTTGGGAATATTGGTCTATGTTGCGCTGAGACAAAATATTAAAAACAAATTGCAAAAATAATAAACAGCATCTTGCTGTGCTGTGAAAAAGGATATAATGCTGAAGCCCCAATTAAGTATAGGCATTTTTCTGCATTAGAGGTATCGACTGCGAGGTAAAGTGTGTCGTACGGGTATATCAATTTTACGAGAAGCTTTTACTATATGCACATTTCGACACTATATTATTTGTACGCCTTCAATCGTACTCTATCCTACTTTCATAGAAAAAACTTTAAAATACGAACAATCATTTTTTCCACTATTTTCTTATTTAAAATTTCACCTGGCAAAAAAATGTGAGTTCATCAAGAAGGGGGAGTTTGAACCCGAGTCCGAAATGGATCCGCCACGGAGTTAGCATCATCCCATATACTAGCTCATGACAGTGTAAGTGGTGTGATTTGAGCAATATGCTCAATCGAGTTATCTACCCCAAAAGGTACTCATTTTCATTTTAATCAAAAGGTGAGTGGGTTCATAGTTCGACACGTAAATCTTCTTTTATCGAAAAGACTACGGCCTTTAGAAGGATTCGAACCAGGAGCCCAGTGCAAAGAAGGCAAAGGTTCTTGCGCTTACCGGACTAAAAAGATAAAAAAAACCTACTTTTTATTTTATGCTGTGTAATAGTAATATATTTTACTATTTTTTTTTATCTTATCAGAGCGTTATTCGGTGTTGGTTTTTTTTATCTGAACGATGTTTTTTTCCTTAACACTATTATTCGGTGTACTGATTACACTTAAAAGTGCTTGAAAATTTGGCATACGAATTCGGTGTTTTGTCTACACAAAGAGTTTTCAAATATTTTTCAGCCGTAGACCCCTTCATCAAAAATATTAAACAGCGTCGACCCCCTAATCATTTACTTTACTTCTAGACATCTAATTTGGGAACATTTCTAGTTTACCGGCGACGCATATTGGTTCGCGTCTTTGAGTAATAGTAGGTTTTAAACGATGTTTATGGACGACGCAGTGAACAGCAACCACTTCAGGTACCTGTCGTTTCAGGTAATAATGAATCCATGATAACGACAAACTATTAGCTGATACTCCATCTACCGCAACAGATATTATGTTTTCCCCGAGAAAAAGCCCCGTCAGCTTAAAAACTGACTCGCCTTTGGTATCCGTTTCTAAATTCCGAGCAAAAAGCAGCTCTTCTTGCAATTCCTGATCATCAATAAACCAAGTATACGATAGTTATTTGATAAGTACGCAATATTGACCACAGGTGGCATCACAGACAGAAACTTTTAACACTATGGAATGATGTACCGTATTTTAGCCCGAATGTCAAAATTCCAAATAGATTCAAATTAGTCAATTTTTTTTATAGCGGCTTAAACTTGCTAAGTTAAAGTTTTCCCGAAATTATGGAAAAGTGGTCAGTTTGTCAGTGATTCGGCTCCATTTGTTGGAGGAAAACACTTGTGAGCAAATTGAAATAAGGCTGCAAGTCATTTATAAAGACCGTGTCCCTTCAATTACAACCATCAAAAATTGGCTAAATGAATTTAAGCAGGGCCGAACACCAGTTTTTAATTTAGAGCCCCTAGTCGTTCGATTGAGGTGTATATGGATATGGTCCACAAAATCCATTTTATCGTATCGTATCGCATAGCCTCCAAATTAAGATTGAATTAATAGCTGACATCGCACAAAGAATTGAGCATGAGAAAGCTTTCGGCGAACAAAAACGATATCGGCTGACAACTTCGAAGCACTGGTTGGACATGTTTAAGAGCAATTCGAAAGAGTTTTCTCGATGTTTTGTCGCTGTTGACGAAACTTGGACTCACCGCTACGCACCAGAGACGAACTAGAACAGTGGGTTTTACCCAAAGACCTGCTCCAAAAAAACAAAAACAGTACCATCCACCGCAAAGTTATGGCCACTGTCTATTGGGATTCGCGAGAGATTTTTTTTATGGAGTATTTGGAGAAAGGACGGACAATCATAGGGCAGTACTATGCTGGCTTATTGATCTGATTTGATACTGAATTAAAAAAAAAACCCACTTGGCAAAGAACACAGTGCTTTTCATTAAGACATTACGCCAGTTCATTCGTCCCAAATCGTAATAGAAAAACTGGTCTTATTACGCTACAGATTGCTACCCCTTCCGCGTTACTCTTCAGTTTTGGCCACCTGAGTTTTTTCTTTATTTCCTAGTTTAAAAAGTGCTTGGAGGAAAGAGGATTTCGGCCAACAAAGGAGTTCCAATTTTTTTTCATAGGATTAGAATATCGGAATAACGCTGTATTGATCTAAAAGTAAACATGTTGAATAATTATTGTGTGCCCCCAACAAATTTTCATTTCAGGAAATGTCGGCTTTTCCAACTAAAGCATAGATGTTTTTTTGCAAATGATTACACGATACGTATTTGGACGGTACTATCGCTCAATTGAATTCTTTAAATAGCATCCTTTCAGGTTTGTGTAATATAGTGTTCAACATCTCCGCAACGGCTGGTAGATTTAGTTTTTTCAATCAATGAGAGTTTATTTTTAAGTGATTGGAAATATAGTACATATGTCAAATATTAATTTTTTTGAACAAGGTGAATTCGGTTCAAGTGATCTGCTAGTTTTGATGACTTCATAGCGACAAGAAGCTATTGTAAGGGGCTTTTCGTTTCCATAGTCGCCCCCAATTTTTCTTTTAACTGTCGACCCCCTGAAAGTTTAAATCGACCTTAGAGGGTGGATATCGACCACTTTAAGAACTCCTGGCCTACACCATATTTACTCAGAGGAATGCAGCTGGCGGCAATAGAAAAATAGCGCAGTGCATAAACATATATTTGACCCCAAACAATTATGTCTGATATTTCTGAAAACCAATTCTCAAACCCCCTCATTTAAATACACATCCTCACATCCTACACGCCTCACCCGGTTAAATAATTCAGTTCACACATTGGTCATTCAGTTTAACAATTTCGCCAATTAAATTGATTTCATGTTTGAATAACAATTAAAATTTTATGTCCATTTTATATGTGCAAAATCATTGTAAAACATACATATAAAAAACAAATCAATTGTCGGCATACTAATTTATATCCCGCAATTACAAGCTTCTTTATGGATGGTCACATATAATAAAAAGGAAGTAGCGCAAAAAAAAGAACTAGAAGCAATCCATCTAAAGTCTCATTAGAAATTTAAGTGGTTCTAAAAAAGTGACTTAAAAAAAAGAATTAAACTAAATTTAACTTTTACTATCGAAAATCGTTGACCTTTAGCTTGCATCTGCTGGATTTGTTGTGGATCAATTACTATTGACTGCACGACAATAAGACTTGGACGAGACCAAATAAAAATATGTAAATAAATAATAAAAACGAGAAAACAAAAATAGTAAGGTGGCAAAGCAAAGAAGATAGTCGCACTCCCATAAGTAGGAGTAACGAACCGCCGCAATTTGCCGGCAAACAATTAAGCCAAACATTTATTTGTCTTGTTATATGGCTTTTTTTGGGCCCATTAAATCAATGAATGGGATGTGTGAAGCGAGAGAACCAGTAGAGCTATTAACTGATTACAAAATGTCAAAAAGTGTATATAGCAGAAATTTCACTTTATTCTCACTCTCACTTTCAAATGATCGTCAAACTTTTTATATGGCCAATAAATGGTGTCATGAATGGCAGGCAACAGCCAGCCAAGGCAGAGCCTCAATGTTCTAAGACTTTTGACGTATGGGATTTTATGCGAAGGCGCGAAGTCTGTTACTATACTATACTTCTTCCTTTCAAACACTTTTTTTTTGTTTTGCTGTCGTAATACATATGGGTGTTAAGGATTGCATGTTTCTATGAAAACGTACGTGAAGTGTTGTATATGCGGTCGTAGATCCGTGTTTCGCTTATTTATGAATTTATGACTTTCAGGATTCGGCATTGTTATAAGATGGGTGTGAATTTCCGAAAAGACGATGAAGGTGTTTTGGCATTTCGGGAATAAGATGTACATATATGTTTGAGAATGCAGATTATGAGAGTAAGTTAATATATTATGTTATGATTGGATGTGATTTCTTAATGTACATCCGAGGAATAAGGCGTCAAAAATCAGAACAAAAAACAACATTTCTTGAAAAGGATTGCTTTTCTAGTGGAAAAACACATTAATCTGCATATTTACTTATTATAGGGGCGACCGGTAGCGCAGTGTGTTGAGGCAACAGTCTCATGTTTGACTACCGGCGTTTCGGGTTCGAATCCCGTCCACGACGACGTTCGTGGCCATGGATGTGCAGGAGGTGCATGCTGGCAACTGCATTCTCTGAAACCAATTTATGCCAACGAAACGTCAACTGGGCCACATGGAACAGTTGACGCGCTATGCCCCACAAGGGGTTAGGGCAATTGAGTAGTAGTAGTATATTTACTTATTATGCCTAATATTGAAGTCCTATTTATAGCCAAAGATAATCCTCAGCATCCATGGGATAAATTCTAATGTCAGATGAGCTTATGACGGTTTGTACTAGAGCATCCTTCTTTTACACAACCAAAGTAGAGTAGCCATGACCACAAAATTTACTGAGTCATAAGTTATTATTGTTATATTATTATTAAATTACCTGACAAACTCGTCAACAATTCAATTCCAGCTGTCAGTCGGAAGACACTGAAGAAGATGAAAGTACACTTTCGTATGTTTTTACGATTATTTCCATGAGAAAGACGAATCTATTTACAGATATGGGTACAACACCTGTATGTGCCACCAAATTTCTTCTCAAAACCCATTGTAATTTTTGAAATCCTGGTGTTTGGTTCTGAGACCTCACTACTTGGACTTTTTTTTATTATTTTTTAGAACGGTTCTCACGACTAACACAGCAGACATATAACACGGTTCGTTGTGTACTCATTAGGATTTAGCAACCAATAACTTTGATAATTACTAAACAAGGCTTAATTATCGATAAAGCGGCGAGTTTAACCAATATTTACACCTTCTACTATATAGCATCAGTAGTCCGGATGGCGCAACGGTTAGCGCGTTTGCCTTCTAGGCACTGGGCCCCGGTTCGATTCCTACTGAATGCGGTAGTTTACGATATAAAAAGGGAATTTACCTGTCGGACTACGAGCCCACTCAGCTGTGAAATGAGTACACATTCATTGGGCAAATAACTCGGTTGAGCGTGTTGCTGATTAAATGTATAGCTTTTTTCGGCCAATTTTCAGTATAGAAATTTTTTTAAGTTGGAGCTAAAAAAACACAAATTTATATAATCGCTAACGTTAATATCTTCAAACCTATGTGTAACAATACAACAACAAATTTTTTGAGCCAAAATATGTTTTTTTTTTCAATTTTGTAAAGTAGCGTTTTGAAAGTAACGTGTTGTTTTCGAATACGATTTTCTTTGGTTGTATTACAAAATATGTTATATTTTTATTTTTGTAATAATAAGCTAATTCTGACAAATAATTTCAAGCCATTTTTTAATAAAAAGTATTGTTTCAAACATGAAAAAGTTGCTATATTACACAAATCGCCTCACAGGCGAATGTTTTAAGAAAATTTTGAAGCATTTGTAGTGGAGTCCATTTAACTATCTTCATTTGTGGAGAGGCACCACCAAAATGGCAATTTATCTATATTCACCTAACCAGTACAGATCAATAACATTTCCTGTTGTTGTTTTGAAAAAAAAAAAAGATCACGAGAAATGAAACTAGAAATGTGTCCTGCCTTTGGGTTTTTGATAACAAAACTTAAATAAATTAGCGAGTCCCAAATATTGATTTATAAGTTAAAACTAAAACTGAAAAGTATAAACAGAAGTAAAATTATCATGTATCTGTCAGCGTTTGTCAGTCCGATGTAGCCAATCCAGTTGAATGGTTTCTTTTTTCCGTAATTTCAACCATGATACATTGCTGATGATGATTGTTACACCTGGCTAACTTAAGCTACCTTAAGGCGTTTTTTTCATCCTTCTTCAGTGAAAATTCGTAGTAGCAAATAGATCAAAAAGCTGAAAACAATCAGCGTCCAATGTGGGATCAGTGAGTTTAGTTAATGAAACAAACGGAAATTAATAATCGAAATGGCGCGCGGTACCGGTAGTCACAACACCAGACACAAAAAACGAAACTATTTAAACTTTACCTGAAAGCTACCTAAAGTACCCCTGCCTTAAGCCACCTTAAACCTATATTCACTATATTAAAGCTTTTCTTATCCTAAGTCGAAAAAGCCCGAAAATTTTCGGCACTAAGGTGGATTCAGTGTAATTTTATCTATGGTATTTAAATGATAAAATCGGACAATAAATAGGAACGTAGTCCAGTTAAACACAAGACTCGAAGGCCGAAACATTTTTAAACTGTACCTTAAAACAACCTTAAGGCAAGCTTACTTAAGGCTACCTTAAGAAATTTATTGATGTTAGTGAAAATCGACAGTAGAAAATAGTTGGAAAAAGTCTGAAAATATTTGATGGCCAATGTGGGGTCGGTCTGATTTTATTTAGTCAGTAAAATTGAAATGGGTAACCAAGTCGGCATACAATACTTTTATCTCATAAGGTTACCTTATGATTTTTAAAATATAACACGTCCTACGTTTTTTTTTTAATTGTCTGCGAAAGGACTAAATAAGCAGCATTTTGAAAAAGAAAATCGAAAATTTTTTACTTTACAGAGTTGTTTATGGCAAACAATTTATCGTATTTTTATTGAATTAATTTCCGATTTTAGGATAAGGTATTAACTTCGTTTCGATATATACAATGTTCCACCTTGTGTAGTTTTTGGCCCGTCCCATAAAAAAATATAATAGAAAAAAAAAAAGAAAAATGCTGTACGTTTCTTCGGTTATCCGTTTGTGCGTTTGTCGGGCACTTCCCGTGTTCTGATCGTAACTAAATTTGGTATGCAGGTTTCTTGTTTCATCGACGACTGATCATCGACTGGACTAACGGTATATTCTGTTTTGTTTAAACAAGAGTAACTCGCCAAAGATTTAAAGATTGCTTCTCCAGGCATTTCCCGTAGTCAGATTTCAGCTAGATTTAGTGTATAGCTTCTCTGAGTTATCATAAGTTCCATACGGTGATATTTTGGTCCTCCTGCTTGTATGCGTCAGAAAGAATCTTTATCATGAAATGAAACGAAAATCTTGTAGGTATGGGTATCTCCTGATTCGTGGTGATAAGACCAATGCACTTGAGTATTGTTAAAGACATTTTAAATCCTTTGGTCAAAACTGATACCATTTGGAGTCCTTTGGTGAGGAAAAAGGACATTCTTGGCAATGAGATGATACCTAGTCAATATGGGTATCATATGACTGGGCATGTTGAAGTGAATGTACTAGACTACTGTTGAAAGCGTCTTGAGTCATTTAGTAAGGACTGATGGACATTTTGAATCCTTTTGCAGAAGAAAAGGTCATTCTTGGCAATGGAATTATTTCTAGGCAAGATGGGATGGGTATGATATGACTGGGGGTCATGAGGCAAATACACTAGATTACTGTTTGAAGGCATTTTGAGTCCTTTGGTGTGGAGAAAAGGACAAAGCTAGCTACATATGACTGGGGATGTTGATACACTAAACTACTGATGATGGTATTCTGAGTCCTTGGGTCGTATTTGTCTATGGATATCTCCTGAATCGAGGCGATAAGGATAATATTTTCCAAAGCAATCATAGACAACTTGAAAGCAAATGGATTAAAATTAAAATATACTTGCATAGGACTGGCCTAAAGAGCCAATCGCTCCTCTTCAGTCATTTTGTTATTGCGTTTTTAGTCAAGTGGGGTCGGCAGTTTCTTTTTTTTCCAAAATTAAAATGCACAGCACAGCTACTCCAACTGTAAAAGGCTAAAAAAAAATAAAAAAATCGAAAACTAATTAATAATTTTTTTTCGCTTAAAATAACTCGTCCATGAGAAATTTTCTAGACAATCTGTATGATAAACTTCAAGAAATTCGTCATATAAATGTATCCAAAATATAAGGAATATGCTAATCGAATTATACAGGTGTAACCCAGATATGTTATCCAGATACACATTAGGTGCTTTTTTTATACTTCGCTCCAATCATGCCGTTCTCCAAAGCAACTCTGGGGTTCAGGTCCAATGAAAGTCGCCGCAGATTCCTGTTTTGCTAGAGCATACACCACCTCATTTACTACTGTACCTATGTGTCCTTTTACCCACATCAGCGTAACATCGTTTTCTGAGGTACACGTATTGAGCTTTCGGATACACGCTAGTTCTAGTTTAGAATTTATGTTTGTCTGCTGCATGCATCTGATCACCGATTTGTTATCCAGTGCAATAAGGATTTTCTCCCCTCGTACCTGACCTTACAGTAGGTGGTTCAACGCATGCAACAAGCCAAGCATCATCGTGTTTGATTTACTAGCGTTTATGGTTAACTCTTGCTCATTACACCATTCTTCGGTTACTTTGAAAGCCTGTCCCATGCAACCTAGAATTGTGTCCATGAACTTTCCACTAACCGTAAGAGCCAAGTTATCGGCGTATTCTACAGTGTTTACGTCCATAGAGTCCAGTTTACTATTCATCCATATAATTGCACAAAACGAACATTTTCTTAATAGGAAATGAACTTTATGTGCTTCCCAACTATAACTGCCCGAAAACTCCGACACCTACGCCGCCTGCATTTCAAAACGCTGACTACTTAGCGGAGTAGCATTCTTGCACTGACGTTTTATCCAGAGCAGCTCAGATCAAATTGTTAGTGTAATTGTGTGGTTCCAACCTGCTCTGCTCTACACGGCTGTTGAAAAAAAACGAGCCTATTATGTATGCATTTATTTCCAGTTCAAATTAAACAATATGGCGCTCTAAACGCATGGGAATATTTTTTTATAAAAATACATAAAGGATTTTGTCGGATAACTATACATTTTTCGTATATCCATGGACATGGATATTCCCTAAGGGGGACTGTTTTATCTTGCCGCCTGAGATACTTTTTGACCATTCTTTTCATCTTTGACCAGTTTTTTTTCTCAGCCAACGATTTTCATTTACTTTCCAAGTCAGATGATAAGATGAAATGTGAAATATAATGTAGTTCAAAAGGGTATCAATGCTATATCCACTCGACTTAAACTGGAGTAGATAGCAAACAGGAAAAGAAAGCAAACAACAAAAGTCAAAAGTGAAAGGGAAACGAAGAGGATGCCTGCAAGAAAGATGTGAATAGGGTTGCAACCCCTTTCGTGTTTGTTTTATTCTCTTGAGTCAGCCTTTTCAGTGAGTCCGGAAGATAGTAAGCAAAAAATGAGAATACATATACACGTTAAGTAATTTCATGTATTGTACAATATACTTTTTCTTGTAGATGATTGCTAAAGTCCTTTTATTCAGCCATCAAGGAGCACAACAATTACTTATGTACATAAATTTAATCGTCTTCTGGCAAATTTGTCAGTGATGAATATGATACGATTATGATCCCAGGTACAATAGATTGTCAAAGCCAAAGGTATGACAATTACCAGGGGTTGGTTCGCTTCCGACCAAAATCCGCTTCTAAACGGATGAACGGACACGTTCTATCGTTTTTATAGGTATGCGCTATGATAGGGACACAATTCGCTTGTCCCGTTTGCCGTACATGAGGATAATTATCACTTAAGTGGAAAATTGTTTGTTACACAAGAAGTGCAATAAAAATGTAGATGATCGTTTTATGGCTTTTTTGTTTGCCGTTTTGTACGCGTATATCGGGGCCGCGATTGCTTCACGTTGTGTTGTTATCCTCCCGATTTTATTGGAGTCGTCTTTGTCTCGTTTCGTTGTTTTCTTCGGGCACACGTTGGCCTCTAGCAAGGACTCTTTATAAGATACAAGATACATCGTGATACGAAATCTCATCACCAGATGGAGATTATTCGATTTGCTCCGGATTGCCCGAAGAACGCATGCTCAACGTTCGGGTCTTTGCTTGTGTGGTGTTGGTGTATCTCACAAGCGCGGAGTCTAGTCGGGGTGTTCGCTCTTTTGTCGCAGCTATACACAATGCAGAGTCAATTGTATCTGTAGCGTGCATACGGAACGTATCTTTGTATAGTTTGCGGTTGTTCATAGGAGCTGGTGACTTTTGTGCGCGGGGTGGTGTATCGCGCCGAGTTCGTACAGTGCTTCGTACGGAGAATATTCTCAAAGATCCACTTGTACACGAACGTTTAATACAGTGAAAGGTGGAGAAGCGATGAGGCAGTAGTGTTCTTCTTTTTTTATTCGTGTTAGTACGAACTGAAAATTCTCTTTCGATCCCAAATGTGAATCCGCGTTGAGCACTGACATAGTGTATACGACAAAGATACTGTATCTAAATCTACCACGATTGTTGTTGTCGTTGCCAGTACGGTTGGTATTCTGGAGTTAACTTCCATAAGTTAGGCGAGTTTTCCGACTTATTGGAGCTGAGAAGAAAACAAACCGTGTTCCGTATAGGAGGCACAAGTGTCGAAACGAAGAGTATCTGAAGCAGTTTTCCTTAGCGCGTGTCATATACTCGTACACACTCCAACTCCAAGACAACGCGTACACGGGTCCGAGTATAATTGACACATGTAGGAATAGGAAGAAATACAAAATACGAGAAATCTGTTTTCAGTGTAAAGCAAGATTTCGCGGAATACGGACGTGCGAGATGCTAGCCGGTTTTAATTCGGTTCACATATAGAACAAACATTTTTTTTCTGTTTTAAGGTAGAATGTATCTTTTGTGAAAGAACATTCACCTGTCAGCGTGCAACACACCGGGAGGCGTACACTCAAATTTTCGGGTCGCCGTTTTTCATGTGTGGATTCAAAGAAAAAAATATGATTGCAAAGAAAAGTCATTCGACAAGTATCATAAAATAAATAAA
Organism: Chloromyia formosa; assembly: GCA_964017055.1. Lineage (NCBI taxonomy): Eukaryota > Metazoa > Arthropoda > Insecta > Diptera > Stratiomyidae > Chloromyia > Chloromyia formosa. The sequence goes on along the minus strand of OZ024813.1, from coordinate 2,366,196 downwards.
ACCAAAGTCGCGAATGTACTGAAAACTAATTATAAATGAAAAGTGAAAATAGTTCGTTACAAGAAATAATCTAAAGGAAATGTCAAATGAATCACACTGCAGTGGGAAGTTATCTGTTCTAAACTTATCGATTAGCGTAATATTTGTATATATGCATAGAAAAAGAAATATTACTTTGTTGTTGTTTTGTTTTACTTGTTGTTAAGTTATTTATGTGAGTGATTTTTTTTTGTTCGTCTCCAAAAAAGAAATATATTCGTTACACAAAGTGTCTTTTGATTCGCAACTGCTGTAGTAGTCGTATCTTATATTCTATCAAATGTATCTAATACGGACTGTAAAATTCTCAACACGTCTACGGCAATGGTCAACCGTTAATATAGCGCAAGGTCGTTACTAGATATCATTCGAGGCAGAGTGTGCATATTTGTGGATTTTAATTCTGATTGGAATCTGTAGGTATCTCTTGGTTGGACGCTATCTGAAGAATTGTGTTCAGGAATTCCATGCATTCATAGTGGAATGATTTATTACAAAGGATATATGTGTGTGTATAAAGCGTTGTACAGTTCGAATGGAAGGATATAGCATTTGACACTAATTAATTGTTGTTTGACATTCAGAAACTAAAGTGAATTGTTTGTTGTTCTTTTTTCCATTGCAAATTTCCCCACTCGAATCCACTGAAATTGCATCGATAATATTTAAATACTGTTGTGAAACAATTATAATCGACTAAAAACGAAATATAATTCACATCCTAATAAACATGGTCATATAAAAATCGCGCGCTCTTCGATACTTTCGTGAAATGATTGGTGTTGTCATCATTGACATGGTGTTGTCACACGTGTGACATTTAATTTTTATGATATATGTATATACGTGAATCGTTCGATTAAACTGATATACAACAAAAATCTGCACCTCGTGCTGCCCCCCTCCTACGCCTTTGCATCGACATACGACTGCTCTACGCCACTGTACGCCGATGTACTCGCGAATTCTCTCCATATATATGATGTGTTAATATGTGCGGTGTATGGATGTATGGTGCTTGTGTACGTATACACACAATTGACGTTCGGCTTTGAAATACGTACGCGGATTATATTCGGATTCGGTAAAATCGCGGGTTCGGGTATGGGCTATTCACGAACTACTTTTGCTCACTGAACCATCATGCATTGTGTGTGCAATAATTGCATTCATTGGTCGGGATAATAAAATGCAATAAAACATCGACACGACTGCACTCGATTTTGTGTACTTATCACGTTTCACGTTGCGACACTGCGTGTGGTCACGACCAATGTACGTTTAATGTGTCGGCATTGGATGAAATCATTTTGCAATAACAATTGTCTGATAAATCGGACTTAAAACTACAAAAAAACTGTACTTAATATCTAAAAACTTTTTTAAATATTTAAATTAAATTTACAAATCAAACCGCGCCACTGGATACGATACAACGAAAAACGAAAAATATTTGTTTTTCGTTTATAATTTCCTCCCCTAAATCGAATTAAATAATTTTCGCGGCGCGTGTGTTTAATAAAATCAATCAAAATAACCGTAACTATACCACCCCTCCCCCAAACAACCATCCCGCTGGCGTGCGCTCTTTACGACCCCCACGATGTCTCGGCAGGGTCGCACGCCACTGCCGGGGCCTGGTGGGGGCAACATCATCATCATCATACACAACTTACACCACATCAAACCACCCCAACACATTCCGCATCGGTTATGTATGAAGACGCTGCAATTGTTCATCAGCAACAGCAGCAGCAGCACCAACAACAACAACCACAAACCCTGCCCGGAGGTCATAGTCCACCTACGATCCAACAACAACAATCCCAGCCAGCTACAGCCAATAGTCACGTCGTTACACAGCAGCAGCCCCAAACAAACGGTCAGCAGCCAACAACGAACGGCGTGCAGCAGCAACAAAACACAGTGGCGTCCGCACAAACACAAATTGTGGCGCCGTCGACGGCGAGCGAATCCCCCGCCAGTGTTAGTTCGCAACCAACAGGTAAGACCCCGCATGTTCCAATATTATGATTTTGATACTTCATAAATAGAACTTTGATTGCTATACGCGCCTCCCCATTAATTCGAAGAAATGTCACTCCTTACAGGACCTCTGCATATACCGGCGAAACGGCCCGGTTTCGATACCGATCCGTCTGTAATCCGTCATCCCCATCCGTGGAGCTATGATACGGGCTTTGAATCATCACAATATCACCATCCTTCACAATACTACTTAGAGCGTGATCGCAAACCGCCAGTATATTATGGCTATCCGGATGCACAATTTCCACAGGTAAGATTCAAGAATTAGATATTTTCTTATTAGAAATTAGGGCAAGTACGCCAATGGATTAAAACAACAACCAATGTCAAAGTCATTGTAGTTTCTTAAAACTAGTCTCCACATATATAGCATATATCACGAACTTAAAAAGGAGTATTTATTTTTTACTTGTTAATTGTCTTAACCCCTTTAGGGGCATGGGTGCGTCAACATCTCTTGCATATTTATACCTTATTAACGTTTCGATAGCATATATACTTTCCGGACGTGCAGTTGCTAGCATACACCTCCGAGCATTTCGGATACCAGTCTGAAATGTGCATAGAGGTACGAAAAGCTCTGTTATTTTGAAAAGCAGCATTTTTTTTTCATTTACTAGGTAGGTAGGCAAACGTATTCAGCGAAAGCTAAAGGCTCTTTTAGCAGGCATTTTCACAAAGTGAAAGGTAAAAAGAACAATCAACCCTTTTAAGGTATGGGATATGTTCGAATTTTAGTCACTAATTTATCCCAACCCCGTAACTATAGAAAGAAATTGTTAAAAGTGGAGTCACTAGTCTCCGAAATCAAATGTTCTGCGTTACTGGCAGTGATAGCATAAGGTTCATATTGTCGAATGGTGTGTTGAGATATTTAAGGTTAAGTCAATTATTATCAAAAAAGAAAAAAAAAATATTTTATTTGGTTGTAGGGATTCGTGTTTTTGACATTGAATTTAAACCCTTGATCTAAGGACTTATCAAAAGTTTGTCCTTTTCGCATTCGTGAAATTAGTCAAAATATAGGTAGCTGTTTATAGAACAGCTTAATATTAATGCTTACCTCAAAGCCCTATCTGAACCTATCCAAAATTGGAGAATACATTCCAAATGTTTTTTTGATCGATCTTTTTTTATTCTATAATTTTTATTTACAATACAATTTAGAAGAAATAAATAAAAACTAATCTCATTTATTTTTGTCCCATTTAATTGAATTTATGAAATTGAAATTTATTCATCATCGCTGATCAACAGAATAAGATGAGAGCGTGAGCATGACTGTCCATGAAAATTAATTTGATTTCTCTTTCCCCTTCGCTATGTTATATGTGCATAGCTCGTAATTTCATTTCAGTGTTATGGGCGATTTTTCGCAATTTCATTTAATTTCGTGTGAGAAGGAAACCGTCTTGCAAGAGGAAAAAAAAACGTATGCCAGAGAATTAAACGTACTCCTTTTAATTTTTAAACTCTTAATCCAAGCCACTAGTCGAGGATATCTATTTTTAAAAACGGCAAAATTGCCTCTCAACCCAAACATCAAATGTATTTTCTAAAAGTGCAGCTTTTCTGAAGCGACGATTTATAGGTGCGCCATAATAATGGCACCGTTTAGGAAATTTACTTAAAAAATATTTAAAAAAAATACATAAATTCATTCTTTTATTTTATTTAATTTCTGAGTTTTCACTGCCCTATATTTTTTATCGCGCGCACAAAATGAAGGCCTCAATGATATTTATCGCAGTATACATTGATATTCTTTTAGTAGGCTTTTTAATACTTTTTGGGAAATTTATTAACCGACTATTCCACAGTCAAAACAATTTGACCCATTCCACAGTCAAAATAATTTAACGCGTTTGACATCAAATAATATCAAATTGGTTGCTATTGTACAATACGAATTAATGTGATTATTGTTAAACTTTAGATCAAAAATTATTGATGTTTCACTATTAGTAAAAATTCGACACAAAAAGTAGTCAAATATTTGTATAGTGGCCGCTTAAGTCTTTTAAAATATATATATAAATTTTTATTTTATTTACTTCAACTTAGAACTTCTTTCCTTCCGTATGAAATGATCGGGCTAATCGTTCACAATTGTTTTTAATTACATTTAGGTCAGTCAGTTCAGTTGAATATTTTTTTTCCCGATTGAAAATAGGGTTTCACTCTCCATGTTGGGACTCACATTCCAGCGGGACGGAGGCCATTAGTGTGCGTTGAAGTCACGGAATTTTATATAAAAACAATTTCAATTCTAAGTCTTCTGCAGGAAAAATATAAAAATACAAAAGCCAACTAGAAATCTTCTTTCATAATGTGTGCATTTTCAGGGGTTGCAATTAGAATAGGTGAGAACATACCATTTTTTCAAGTCCATTTTTAGGGTTTTGTATTAAAAACAAAACCCTTATGAAATCGGTCAAATGTCTGTCCGTTTGTCCGTCTGTCCGTCTGTCCATGAAATATCTCTCTAACGGCTAAAGCTACATACATGAAATTTTGTGGGAATATGTATAGAATTATTATAATTCGCCGGAGAAAGCGATTCGTTGTAATAGGCTGACTTTAAGGGGATGTCCCCATAGAGGGGAAATGAAGGTCAAAATTTTTTTTTCATCTAGTATAGGCAAGTGGGGTATCATGAGAAAGGTAACACCGAGTACATTTCATTTCCGGTATTTTCATCAAATTTGAAAAAAGGGGAAAAGAGATAGAGGGGAAAATATGTGATCCGAGTTTGTCCCCCCCCCCCCTAGCATTTCGATACCGTTATACTTAGAAACATGAAAATTTGCAGGAAAGCGGCATTTTACTAGTATAGAAAACTGAAAATCGTAGAATTTTTATATCTCATCAAAAAAGGTTAATAATAGTACATTTCTATAGTTGCAGTTAGCATACCCCTACACGCCTTAAGCACACCTGAGGTCAAAAATAGTGATGGCGAATGATAACCAACATCATTGGCAATAATATGTCTAAGTTTCATTAGAATCACATAATATTTAATAATAGTACATTGATTTAAAGTTAGGCATTTTGACACTATCCACACAAAAATTACACCTACCGGCCTCATAGGTGTGAGTACTACTTTCATGTTGTTTTTCGTAGTGCGAATTGCAGTTATTTAATTAATCATTTTTGAAAGGGTAAAGATTAGTTGGGGGCGCTGCGTCGTAATTGGCAAACTTTACCGGGTGGAAGGGGGGAGGGGTCCATATAGAGGCGAAATTAAGGTCGATTTTTTTTATCGACTGGTATAGGCAAGTGTGGTGTCGTGAGAAAGGTAATGTTGAGTACATTCCATTTTTTCGCATTTTCTTGAAATTTGTAGAAAGGGGAATAGTGGGGGAGGAGAAAATATTAGTTCGTAATTTGCCCCCCCCCCCCCCCACCCCCCCCCCCCCTGGCATTTCAAGACTGTTAGAATTATGAAAACTTACAGGAAGGTAGGTTCGGAATAGCATATAAAATGGAAAATCTGTATATCTTCTCAGAATAGGTAAATAATAGCTTATTTCTGTAGTTACAGTTAGCACACCCCTGCATGCCTTAAACACTTTCGAGGTCAAAAGTACTGATGGCCAACGATAACCAACACCTTAGGGCTTAGGCAATAATATGTTCTAAGTTTCGTTACAATCACGTAATATGAATTGGCATGTAAAATGTAAGTGGGTGAGACATTTTAATTAAGTTTTTTTTGTCCATCTAAGTGGTATCAAGAAGAGCAAGGAGCCGATATTTATATACCAAAATAAGCGCTTGCTACAAAACCCTCGGATTGCGGGCGTAGCCCTCTATATTCCGGTTTCATTTATGATGAAATTGAAATTGTGATTTTATTTTCAAAATTATTGAATTAATTAAAAATAATGCAATTTTTTTCGTCAAAATCTCACTGCTGTTATAAAAATGTTTTCCACACAAAACCCAAGTAGAACATGTTTTTTTTAATGTCAAAAGCTACAACAACATTGAGTTGACAACAACAAAATGGCAGTAAAAGTTTATTCAACAAATCTTAAAACCGAAAATCTACGACTTCTGTATGTACTATATGACTTCTAAAAAAAATCTATCATTTTGTTTTCATAACATTCCTTTTTGTCAGTTTGGAAACACTACAGTGAAAAAAAAATTTAATGAATCTACTACCCCTAGTGTGTAAAATGCACATCTACCAGTTAAAAATAACACAATTGACCTTGAAAGTGTTTCAAGTACGACTTTGATTTAAAGGGAACGACTGAGCTCCAGATCAACTTGTTCCATTTTCGATAGCTGCGGCAAGATTTTGTCTCTTATTAAATTAATTCGACATTTCTGCTAATCGAACAAACTGAGTGACAAAATCGTATTTAATCACATTCAGTTTTTTTTATTAACAGTTCAGAATATATTGTATTTCTCATGCATTCATATCCATATCATTCACTGATGAATTGATTATCGACTAATGAATTCCTCTTTTAATTTATTATCATGTTTATAAATCATGTTAAAAATAAATTCGCAGCTTTATTCATACCGATAACAGCATTTTGAGTAAAAGCTCATCTTAAAAAAAATTAGCGCCTCCATGAAATGATGTGTTTTCATGAAAGACAGCGAAAACATGCAGATTTCCCTTGTATAATCGATTAGCATACATTTCAATCGAATGCAATGCTGCTTTTTATCTGCGCATCAACTTCAAAAAAATACAGCATTTTTAAAACGAACTTAAACTAGTTACTTAACACCAGAAAATTAAAATAATTTGTTGCTCATTTCAAATTTAAAATGAAAATATGATGCCTAGAGATGCTGCTTATTGCCTACATGCATTCACAATGTGAATAAATTATAGATAAAGTGGTCGTATCTGAATCTTTTTGCTTTTTTTTTTTTTTTTTTTTTTGTAATAAAAAAATATTGTTGAATTAGTTTAATAAGAGCCGGACGTTCTTGTGGCTCATCGCGAAAATTCTTATATAAATAATGGTACATCCAGTTGGAGCTTTTCATTAGCTTCATTTTTTTGTGTATATAGGCCATAATAGAACCGAATAGTCGCAAAAAAAGCGATACAGAATAGTGATGGGCACTATCGAATAACTATCTACTTTCCGATAGTTATTCGATAGTGCCCATCACTATCAGTCTTTACTATCGATAGTTATTCGAAAAACTATTGCTCGATAGTCCCGGTACTTATTCCATAATTTTTACTATCGATAGTTACTCGATGCCGATAGTCCCGATAGTTATTTGAATAACTATCGACCGACAGTCCGAACAGTTGCCACTATAGTAGTCCCCATAGTTCCGAAAGTCCCTATAGTTTCGATAGTCCTCATAGTTTCGATAGCCCCGATAATTCCTATAGTCCCGATGGTCCTGATAGTTCCGATAGTCCCAGTAGTTGGCTTAAGTGAAATGGTTTGTTGAATAAATGGATAATACTATACTTTTACATGTTGGGGCGATGTCTTACTATATTCAGAGATTTTTGATTTAGTTTCATTTATATGTCGCTGTTGCAAATCAAAAGTCAAAAATACATAGAGCACGGATCCAGAATGGCAGCCCCTTTTTCTAAGCACGGCTAATTTTGCTAAAGGAAACTAATGGGGAGTTGTTGGAGTCGCTAATTCCGAATCTGAAGTAAAAATTGCACAAAATCAAAAACAAAGTGGGGATCAAGAACGGCATAACTGTTTTCAAAAACACTACCAATCGTGCCGGGAAAGCTAGTAGGCTATTTTTTGGGTCGCTGATTCCGAATTTGAATTAAAAATTGCAAAACAAATGCAACGCGGGGATCCAGAATAGCAACACTGTTTTCATAAATACGTTCAATCTTGTTGGAACACAGGAGAACACGGGCTCACAATGCGCAATTACTTGCCAAAAATACCAATAACACCTGTTCAACTGTGCATTTGGATGGCAAACAAACCACAACGAACCTCTCATTAGCCAAACGACATACGTGTCACCATAGACTGTCGAACTCGAACAAGAACCTGGTACAAATGTCATTTGAATAGCTCAAGACACACAAACACTCTTCACATAAACGTGAAGAAAACCGGTCCACTTGTACCATGTTCCGAGATCGAGTTTGAGTTCGACAGTGTATGGTGACACTAAAATGATATTCCTTTTGCCATTCTTTCGCCTAATATCTCCGACCACTGCAGGTTTTGATACGACACACTCTACATGCGTACATCCGACAGAAAAATTAGCCACCTTTTTCCTCCTTTAACCGAATATTTTTAGAATTCTTTTGATAAAGTTATTCGATAGTAAACTATCCGCCTTTCGAAACTATCTTCTACGACTAGTTACTAGTTCTTTAAACTATCGTAAGTTTTTACTATAGTAACTAGTTTGCTAGTTTTAAACTATCGAATAACTAAAAACTATCGGTAGTGCGCATCACAAATACCGAACAGAACAGCGAATTTAGGGGAAAATAAAAACTGTTCCCTTTATACAGTAGATATTTTTTTTTATTCAATAGTCAAACAGTTCCTTCATTATCTGTAGGTTGATGGATTGCTTGAATGCTTATGCTTTCGTTCGATGCATCAGAAGCCAAAAATTGGAGTAGTCACTCTGAAATCACTGTCTTTGACATGTTAAACAAAATCTGATTCAAACTAACGCATGTTAAATAAAGTAAAATCAGACGGAGAGGAACTTAACTGATTTTAATACTCTCATATATTTACAAAAATGTGTTAATATATTCTTTAGTATTAACATAAAGTTTCAGATTCATATGCTAATTTATCCATTCATTTAATGGAATGATTTGTTTACTGACATAATTGATTGAAGAAGTTTGGTAGCAAGAAAAACAAAAAATGTTTACTTAATTTTGGTGTTACATACTAGTATATTTGCAATATAATAGAAATTAATTGATTCTTGCTGTCATAAAAGTATTGATTTCATTTTTCAAATCGTGGAATGTTTTTTCATTTGTCAAGCTATGGTATGTTCCTTTTTTCAGTGGAACACCGATTCAAAAAAAAAAATGATCACTACTATTTTGTCTAAAAAAAGGCGTATTTCCCCTAATTGTATATTGTAATATGGGCGTTTGTTTCTTTCGATCAGGATCATGAGTTAATCAAACGCCTTGGATAGCAAATGTCAAACGCGAAACATTCTCATTGAATAGTGACTTTAATACCATCGTATACATTTTGCAAAGACACCAACCCACCCTGATCCACCACGAACCCATTCCAAGTAGCACAAATGAATTTGTCATATAAAAAGTCATAATAGCGTTGTTTAAACGTTTGCCAAACGGTAAACTTACCGTTTTTGCCTGGTTTATAACCATATGGTTATAAATAAGTCCGATTTTGACTGAAAGTTTTGACAGTTTTTGTATCAGATTTCGCATGAAAAACTGATCTTAATATATGTAGCTTTAGGTGGTAAGAACCTAGTACATACACGCATGGGAGATTTGTAGTTCCTAAAGCGGATATTCCTTGAGTGCGGTGATATTTTAATTTCCTCTATTAACGAAGCAGGAATGTTCTTACTTCCCACCCCAACAATGCTAAGATCGATCAGTCGTTTTATATGGAAATTAGTCCAGATCCCCACGAAACAAACTCACATAACATTTTCAGACGTTCTTTGCCGTCACATTTCTTAACTTGTTTTGAAACTTTCCAAATACGCGCTCCAAATGATTAAGTTTTGATCCTAATATTGCAACAGTGTATACCTCAAAACTGTTAACTAACAATTTCTCATGTAAATGACCGGCCAATATGAATCATTGAGGCAATAAATCAGAGTTTGGTCAAACAAGTCAAAGTAGCTAATCAACAAACCTAAACTATTCATTATTTAAAACAAATATTTGAATTTTTGTGGTTAATTTAAATATCGTCCAACTGTTTCTGCTGATCACTAATTTGGAATTAAAATATGCAAAGTTTTCATCTGATTTGCCGTGGAGAGAAAAACAAGAAGTTGACGCTAAGATGAAATAGCAATTTTTCTGTTTTGCCAAAATACTTGATGAAAACGTGCTGCTGAGAACCGACGACACTTTAGACATTTGTGAAAAATTGACGGACCAATATTAGGTCATTCCTGTTTTTTTAACGTCTTTGATGAAGATACATAATAACTATACATACATATAGTTGCATGCCCATCGTCACGTTGAGATATGTATTTCTTTTTCAAGTGATTTAATATGCAAATCAGAGTGCTTTGAGCTCTAGAACTAGATCGATCCATATTGATGTGGTACAAACTTGAGTGTGGTGTAGCATGTCTTCACTTTTATGATGATTCCATGAATTTTTTCCGGAGAAATATGTAATTCAGATGATGTTCTTCGTTAGCAGGTGAACATTTTTCGTCAATAATAGATGCGTTCGTTTCACTCCGAGTTGGATCATGACTGAATCGAACGCCTCATTGAATTCAAATATAAAATGAATGGTATAACAAGAAATATTCCTATTTGAAAGTATAATATATTGAGCATCCGGCGAGATCCCATATCAGGCCTAGATCTACCTCGATCGTTTTGTATACAAATTAATCCTGATCCAAGTGAAATGAACGCACCTATTATCACAGATATCTTACCGAAATAGATACCTAATTTGGGATTATTTATATGAAGCGGAAATTTTTGGCCAAGTTTCGTAGTAGATAGAATTGATATACTGATTGAGGAAGACATCTTCCGGTCGGCGCGGCGAGGAGAAATTTTTAGAGGAAGTGTTTTCGTACTAATTTATTATCTTTTTCCTTTGACGTACACAAAAGAACAGGATGCAAAGAAATTGCAGTGAAAATTATTTATAATAATCGGCTATCAGAATTTTTCGGTTATTGGAACGTGGGAGTGTGTACGGTCACCTGTTGCGATTTTGTAAAAAAATGAATAATAATGACCCACCGGGGGACGAAGTGTAAAATTACAGTAGGCATATGGTTGAAATTGGGTATGTAAATGAGTTAATCAAAATTGTGAACTTTCAAGTTGTACAATGATCGATACATTCAACCGATTAGCAGTACTTTCTGGGATTTGTTTAAAATACATAT